>JARPMR010000024.1:9510549-12488049 GCA_029955525.1 Oeneis ivallda | reverse complement strand
AATAATCCTACTAATATTATTATAAATGCGAAAGTTTGTGAGGATGGATGGATGGATGTTTGTTACTCTTTAATGCCACAACAAATGAACCGATTTGCCTGAAATTTGTAATGGAGATAGCTCATATCCAGGATTAGCATATAGGCTACATTTTATCCCGAATTGAAGAATTCCCGCGGGAATCAAAAACTTCAATCCACGCGGATGAAGTCGCGGGCGTTATCTAGTAATACTATAAATGCGTAAGTATGTTTATTTGTTGGTTGGTCTCTCAATCACACAACAACGAATCAATGGATTGACATTGATTTTCTTTGCATGGATATTGTTGATGACGGAGTAACGTATGCCTCATTTAATCCCAGAAAACAAAAGGGTTCCCCCAGTATTTTTAAAATTAAGATGAATTGGGCAGGCAAAGGTAGTAAATAAGTAAGTAAGGCAAAGTAAGTAACCTTCCTGCCTGCCGAATTCATCTTAATAATAAATTATTCATTAATAAATTCAAATAAAGCAGCTCAAGAACAGCAAGGCGTCTGGTGATGACGGAATCACTACGGAACTCCTGAAAGCGGGTGGAAAACCGGTACTTAAGATCTTTCAGCGATTGTTCAATTCCGTCATTCACGAGGGCATAACGCCGGAAGCATGGCACAGGAGCGTGGTGGTTCTGTACTTCAAAAAGGGTAATAATACCTTGTTGAAGAATTATAGACCCATCTCGTTGTTGAGTCATGTTTATAAGTTGTTCTCGAGAGTCATTACGAATCGTCTCGCTCGTAGGTTCGACGACTTCCAGCCTCCCGAACAAGCCGGATTCCGAAAGGCTTTGGTACCATAGATCACATTCATACGCTGCGGCAGGTTATACAAAAGACGGAAGAGTATAACCGGCCACTTTGCTTAGCGTTTGTGGACTATGAGAAAGCCTTCGATTCGGTGGAAACTTGGGCTGTGTTGAGGTCGCTGCAGAGATGCCAGATTGACTACCGGTATGTCCAAGTGTTGAAGTGCTTGTATGAAAACGCCACTATGTCAGTACGTATACAGGACCAGACTACGAGGCCAATCCACTTGTAGCGTGGAGTGCGACAGGGAGACGTAATCTCCCCGAAGCTCTTTACCGCTGCATTGGAAGACGTCTTTAAGCTTCTGGATTGGAACGGGCTTGGAATCAACATAAACGGCGAGTACATCACTCACCTGCGATTTGCCGATGACATCAGTAGTCATGGCAGAGACTCTGAGAGACCTCAATACAATGATCAACGATCTCAGCAGGGTTTCTCAACAGGTGGGCCTGAAAATGAACATGAGCAAGACGAAAATCATGTCCAATGCTTATGCTCCACTCCACCCAGTAATTGTTGAGGACTCTGCACTCGAAATTGTGGACGAGTATATATACTCGTACCTGGGACACACAGTCCAGCTAGGTAGGTAGGTCCAATTTCGAGAAAGAGATCAACCGCCGAATCCAACTCGGCTGGGCAGCGTTCGGGAAACTCCGAGATGTCTTTTCGTCCAAAATTCCTCAGTGCCTGAAGACAAGTCTTCGAACAGTGCGTGATGCCAGTGATGAGTGATGACTTACGGATCAGAGACGTGGTCGCTAACTAAGGTCCTCATAAGTAGACTCAGGATCGCTCAACGGGCGATGGAGAGAGCTATGCTCGGAGTGTCACTGCGGGATCGAATCAGAAATGAGACGAGGAGAGCCGCTGGATTCAGGCGGCGCAAGACCGAGTCCTGTGGAAGTCCATGCAAGAGACCTTTGTCCAGCAGTGGACGTCTACCAGTTGATAAAGAAGAAGAAGAGGAAGATTAATAAATTACCTTTCCAAGGGGAGGGTGCACATCAAAAAAGAAGGTTCTGTTTATGTAACTGCTTGCCATTTTACCAAAGTGTGTTTCATCCCAACTGAAATGTTATTTTAAATAGATTAGTTATTTATAACCAATTTCAAAATTAAAGTAACTATTCTTTTTAGGGCTTCCAAGAAAATCACGGAACCCTAATGGTTTCATCGAGTCTGTTTGAAACTTGAAGCTGCAATGTTGATTGACTAAAGAAACTTAGTTATTATATCTTGTATTCAAACAATCATAATATAAAATAAATCGGCCAAGTGCGAGTCGGTGAGTCAATAGTGAACAGGCATTTTCTAGGCAAGCGCGCTCCATCTGGTACATCTTCACTTATCGTCAGGTGTGATCACGATCCAGCTGCGCTAGTCTATATAAAAAATCGGCCAAGTGCGAGTCGAGCCTCGCTCTTTTAGGGTTCCGTACATATGAACAAATCATTTTTTTAAAACTAGATACTCCCCATTTCTTCATTTTTGTAGCTAAAAAATAAAAAAAATATATATTTGAACTCTACTTAATGAGCTCTAGACAATGAAACCCCACATGCCATGGTAAAAAAATAAAATTTTATTTCGACTCCTTTTCCATGTATGGTAGGACCTTTATTTTTAATTTAATTTTTATTATTTTTTGTTATAGCTGCAATAGAAATACACAACATGTGAAAATTTCAACTGTCTATCTATTACGTCTATGAATTTACTTACTTAATACTTCAGTTCAGGAATCAAAGAGCTTAGTCTCGGTGAACTCCCTCTGATGGTGGTCATAACGCTTCTTCTCTCGACTGAACTCAGCTCCCTATGTCACAGCACATGAGCTTCTCGTGGTCTCTAATTCAGACAATCTCAGCATCTTTGTATTCAGGTAACTGTTTGAGCACGAAGCATGCAAGAACTTCGTCGCAATTAAATATCCATCGTGGGTACCAATCTGTAATACATAGGGTTAGGATTATTTTTTTTTATTCGATGACAAGATAGTCCTTGTTTGCGATCTCACCTGATAGCAGGGTTCGAAAATATCCGATATTTATTATAAATATCAAAATATCGGATATTTATGATATATATCCAATATATATCAAGTTTGATATATATCAATTTTGTATGAAAGCCATGTTAATATTTTATTGTATTATTTATGAATACTATTTGCATATGTGCATAAACATACTAAAATTATGAAAAAAACTAAAATGTTTTAATGTTTTATTTATTTAGATGTTTAAAATCAGACAAATGAAACCAAAACATAAAATTTTATTTTAGATCAGGCAAAATCAACTAAAACCATAAAATCTTATACATGTATATCAAAAACACAACTCAAAAACATAAAACTTTTTTATAAATTCTGATCAGTCAATGGTCATACCTACAATTATGTAACAAAACAAATTAAAAAAAATCCATTGATATATATCATCGAAACCAGTTTGATATATATCGGATATATATTGTGATATATATCCATTGATATATATCCTCAAACCCTGCCTGATGGTAAGTGACAATGCAGTCTAAGATGGTAGCGGACTAACTTGGAAGGGGTATGGCAGTGAAAATTCAACCCATACCCCTAATCGGTTTCTACACGTCATCGTGCCGGAACGCTAAATCGCTTGGCGGCACGTCTTTGACGGTAGTGTGGTACCTAACTAGCCACAGCCAACGAAAGCCTCCCACCAGACCAGACCAGAGACGATTCAGAAATTATAAGTTCCCAAATTGACCCCGCCGGGAATCGAAACCCAGTTATAAGACCACAGCGCTCACCACTGCGCCAGGGAGGTTAGGATTACGTTCCAAGTCAGCCCGCTACGATCTTAGGACTGCCACGTCACAAATGGCGGCCAAGAACCATCTACACATCAAAAAACACAGCAATAATCAATTATTTGTGGTGCTTTTGCAAATAACCATTATATTATTAGGTAACATGAGCACCGGTATTATCAAAATGAATTGAGAGTTGAGACCACCGATCTAGAATACGTCTTTGGTGGAGACTAGCTAACTCAAATAATAGCAGTGTCATCAAATACAAGTTAGTCTTTACTTTTATAATTAGATTCACATAAAATATCAGCGCCGATCAACTAGCGTATCTTACCAATACGTTAAAAACAAAAACTAACCTTCATGACTTGATATTACTTCCACACCAACTAAAGATAACTTCTTTACAGTGAATACTGATTAATAATGGTTTTTGCACATTTTAACTAGTCCTTTAATAAATTTATAAAGAAAGGGCTCAAATGAAAAAACAAAATACTCTAGAGAAAAAAACAGGCGAATAACGAATTTTCTAGTTTTGAGTTTTCCGTTTCCTTTTCCTGTTTCCAACCTCAGTGTTGCCATATCCCAAACCTACAAAGTATTGTGCCCTATGACACATAGCTCATAGATTGTGCCACATATTGTGCTAAAATGGCGCTCCCACAAGGGGAATTTTGTTGAACAACTGCCAAATAGCTTGCCATTCGCCTCGTGTGAACGTCACATTTTGTTGCTTCAATTCGAGCGATTGTTTAATTGAAGCAACCAAATTCGCTTCAGTTTTTGTGATTTTAAGGCGTTCGCCTGAGGCAATTTTTATTGAACAACTGCCAAATCGCTTCCCAATCGCCTCGTGTGAAAAAAGAACCGCTCGAATTGAAGTAACAAAAATCGCACAGCCGGAAAGTGGTTCTTATTATCTTGCAAGATATAAAAGCTCATAATGTCATATTCTTATTCGTCCAAGAACATTCAACAAAATTCACCTGTGGGAACATCGTAAAACTAAGGCTGGAACCACATTTGTGCGCATAGATTCGCATTTTGTCCATACAAAACTGTACAATTTTCATAGCTTCGTGTACGGTGCAGTGTGGAGCGTAGATAATACATGGTGTGGAGCTATGGAGATGGAGTATGGTCGTAGTTCCTAGTTCCATGCAGGTGTTCGTGGTTTGGTTTTAAATGCAAGGTGCCATGTGGGTCATGGGTGCCAGCCATGCTTATCTCACCACGGACGGAAGGGACGGATGATGAAAATATGTGGTTGATTCTTCCAATTTGTTAGCACTTTTGTCGAGGTAGCAATAGGAATAACGTAAAAAAATTTACGTGGAAAAAATTTAAAAATATTTAATATTTTAATATTTTATTTTGCTGCAAAGAGTATAATAATCATGGAATTATTATGTACTACGTCGTAGTACATAATAATTCCATGATAATAATATATTGTTTTGCTGCTAGCACGCTGCCAGAACCAAGAACACAATAAAGGACCTACACTAGCGGCACGCTATGATGGCCGGTTTGACGTTTGTCCGCTCATGAAGTTCCGTATTAATTGATAACGACTTTGAAGGAAATAATTGTATTACTTTATTGACGATAGTGATGTGCAGAGATTCATAAATTTTATCGAATGTAGTTTTAGGTTTAGGACTCAAAATTTATTTATTAAATTGATTTCTAAAATGTATACAAGTGTAGAAAAATCAGTTTGCACCATTTAAGGGGTGAATGTACTTGTGAATATGAACAATTTTCACTATGTGGACAAACCTCTGAAATCGCAAAAAAATATCAGCTGTTTCATACAAAAGGTAAAATTTTTATTTTTATATGATATATACCACAACTCGGCATTTGGTTTTCTAAATTGAAAATTTTTAAAAATGGAATCTAATACGATCGTCACATAGGATCGCTGGCTAGCACAACTACTACCTCCGGCAAACTCGCGTCAATGCTCAATGCAAAACAAAGCAGTTTCGAATTGACGTTGCTTCGAAAAGTATAAACTGTCAGTGCAATGCGATTGTGATATAGTTTTGACCTGGCTTTGGATTTCAAATATTGATACTGCATTACTGTTGACCCTTGCTCGTTAATTTGGACTCTGTTCAAGCCCTTTGTTGTGGATTTCGTCGATATGACCGAACGTACGCAGAGAACTGTTCTAAATAGTCAGACACGTGAGTTCGTAATACGCCTTCGTAACTATTTCGATCGTGAAGCTCAAAATGGAGGGCCAATTTTACCTATAACGTCAGTGGTTGAACGCGTAGCTGATGCGCTTAATATTGGACAACGAACTGTTAGACGGATAACTAAAAAAAAATATGGCGAGACTGGCACAGAAGAAAATAAACTTCACACACCAAAAAAGAGAAAACGAGCAAAACCAGTCGTAGGCATCGATAGCTTTGATGCCGATGCTATCCGAAGACATGTTTACGGCTACTATTTACAGAAGGAGTATCCAACAAGAAAAAAGTTGGTGCATTCACTGAAGGAAGCTGGATTATTCTTCGGTGGGGAAAGTTCTTTAACGAAGATTTTGAAGACCATTGGATTTCGATACAAAAAATGTAACAAACGCAAAATATTGATGGAAAGATTTGATATAGCGATGGCAAGGTATACTTTTTTACGGCAAGTGAAAGAAATCAAAAATTGGCAAAATGTTGTGTTCTTGGATGAAACATGTCTTAATGCTAACCATACTGTAGGCCGTTCTTGGAACGATGACACAGCAGCATCTACTTCCAAAGTTCCTGTAGGAAAAGGATCGCGACTTATAATTTGTCACGCCGGAACCATCAACGGGTTTGTCGAAGGTTCTCTCATGGCTTTTGCGTCAAAAACCACTGGAGACTATCATGAAGACATGAATGGAGAAAAGTTTACTGAATGGTTTACCTCAATGTTGTGTAGCCTCCCTGAACCATCTATTATAATTATGGACAACGCCCCATACCACTCGATGCAAATTGACAAGCCACCTGCCCAATCCCAAAAGAAAGCTGATATCGTCGCATGGCTTCGTAAAAATGGCGTAGATGCAAACATGAATATGTTAAAAGCGGAATTAGTACGTCTTTTAAAAGAAAACAAACCAACCAAGATCCGATACGTCATTGACGAAATAGCATTAGAACATGGGCACAGAGTTATACGGTTACCGCCTTACCATTGTGAGTATAATGCGATTGAGTTGGTGTGGGCTCAAATTAAGGGATATGCTGCAAGACACAATACAGAACCCCCATTTACCACAAAAAAAAATGCTAAAATTATTAGAAGAAGCTTGTGAACATGTGACTAAAGGAGACTGGGAAAAGGTTGTGAATAGAACTGTTAAATTAATAAGGGAAGATTATGAGAGATGTGAAAATAGATAATATTATAGAAAACGAACATATAATTATTAATGTAGGTGATGATAGCAGTGACGACAGTGAAAATAGTAGTATGGACGAATCTGATTAATTATGGCCTTTTGTGGCACCTTTTTTGGTATCTTTTGTATTCATATGTTTCTTGTGTGCATATAAAGTATGTATATTCATTTTCATTCAAATATTCAGTTCGTTCAAATAAATTAAATAAACATATACATTTTTGTTTTATTAAACCTATTTAATCAGGTACAAAAACAAAACTTAATTGTTTTTTGTTCGAGAATAAATTGACATTCCACATCACTATTGTAATGTGTCAAACCGGCCATCATAGCGTGCCGCTAGTGTAGTATCCAGGGCCGTAAAATAAATTTAAAAAAATGTCAATTATCAGCGTTCCTGCGGGGCAACCGGGTAGCAAAATGATGTTTGACAATTCTGAACACCACGTGACCATCTGTGACATCCATTTTATCATGGAACTAATTCCTAGTTCCGTTACGACTACGTATTTTATTCTGTGATCTCTAACAGACTGACATTTTACCCTACGGCATTTATAATGACATTTATTAGTTTGGAGTTGGCATTTATTTTATTTGTTTTTAGTGGTGAGCTTTGAGTTCAGAGTAGTTGCGTTGATTAATAATAATAATTTAAAAAAAACATGAAAATCAGTCCTGCCTTTTTCAGGAAATTGGTTATATTTTGTCAAAAAATTACAAACAAGATTTAAGAAAAATTAAACAAAACTTACCTAAGGTGTCCTGTTTCCTTTTAGGTGGCACTTTTGTCAGGACTAAGGATGTTATTTGAAGCAAAACCAAAAGTAATTGTTCCCTGTAAATAATATATTATTATCATGATTAATTAATAATTTTTACAAAAATAACGGTATTGCTGTATTGGTAACATCATGAAGCTGTTAGCAAGAGGCGAAAAACCACGCGTGTTAACATAGCAAAAATACTTGAAAGCCTAAGAATTATTTAACAATTGGAGACTTGCATAAGGTGCGAAGATTTGTTCAGAGACTGTGGTTTTATCCTATTTAAGTATATTAATAATCAGGTATGTAATATACCACTATGTAAAAATTCCATGTTTCAATAAATATTTTTCTTACATATTGTATTTTTTCGCTGAAAATTGTATGTATCACACGATACTAAAGTTTTTCTTCTCGCGCCTTTAAATCCTTCACACTCAGGATTTAATTTAGATTTAGATAGATTTCGCCCGCTCGGGGTTCAAACTAGGCACTCGTAAAAAAACGAATTGGCTATCTTGTTGAACGAATAACCATTAACTAATATGTAGTGAGAGAGTACTAGCCATTCAGAAGCAATTGCCATCGTGACACTGTATCAATTGTTTTGGTCAATTTTAATTTTTTATTATTTATTTATCTATTTATTTATTTAATGGACAACCAATATATAATAAATCTTAATAAACTAACATATTTTGCAGTATTGTAGACCCACTTAGATACTGTCACAGCTTGCAAATTGCGAACTAGTTAGATGGAGAAAAAACGAAAAAGAAGGGGGACAAGAGAAATAGATGCTATAAGATCCAGCAAGCTGTGCGGATCAACACACATAACTGGATCTAGTGCCACGAACAAAAAAACAAACAATTGAACAATTCCACAGCATTGCTTAAAGTGACCCTGAAATGAGAACAGTTTTACCACGATCCCGCGTCCATGGCGACGTGCATGACCATGTATCTGTAGATGTTGAGCACGCGCTTGCAGGTGTCCGTCTGTTCGTCCAGCAGCTGCGGGGACCCCAAGCTGCCAGGCGGCGCTACCGGCGACGCGCTCGCTACGAACACGTTTGCCGCTTGCGTCATAAACACTTGCAACACGTTCTGTAACAATTTGGGAATTAATCTCCACCGATAGATATCCACAGCTGGACAAAGGTCTCTTGCATGGACCTCGATCTTGCGCCACCTGAATTTGGAGACTCCCTGCGACTCTTATGTCGTCAGCCAACCTAGTCCAGACCAGCACCACGATTGTCTAAAAATTGCCGATCAAAATCTTATTCATTTCATGGCATTAGCGTCAAAGTAAAATAAACCATAACAGCAATAAATTAGAACTCAATTTCGTGTATGCATTGTCATACGTTTAGGTATGTACGATACGCTCCATAACTCTTCTAACATGAAGCGGTTGTACTGAATTTGTGACTTTAAATCAATACACTCAAGGAATATTTTACTTTGACGCTAATGCCATGAAATGAATAAGATTTTGATCGGCAATTTTAAGACAATCACATTTTAGGTTAACCGACGATATAAGGTCGATGACATAATAGGGATAATAGGGTCTGCCAACTTTTCTGCTCAGGGTTGCCACTCCAGCACCTTGGGACCCCAACGACCATAGAAAATAAACGACGAAACGAACTGAAAATGAACATAAGCAAGACGAAAATCATGTCCAATGCTCATGCTCCGCTCCATCCGGTAATTGTTGAGAACTCTGCACTCGAAATTGTCGATGAGTATATATACCTGGGACACAGTCCAGCTAGGTAGGTCCAATTTAGAAAAAGAGATCAACCGCCGAATCCAACTCGGCTGGGCAGCGTTCGGGAAGTTCCGAGATGTCTTCTCGTCCAAAATTCCTCAGTGCCTCAAGACTAAAGTCTTCGAACAGTGCGTGTTGCCAGTGATGACTTACGGATCCGAGACATGATCGCTAACTATGGGCCTCATAAGTAGGCTCCGCTCAGCGGGCGATGGAGAGAGCTATGCTCGGAGTGTCCCTGCGGGATCGAATCAGAAATGAGGAGATCCGTAGGAGAACCATAGTCACCGACATAGCTCAGCGAGTCGCGAAACTGAAGTGGAAATGGGCGGGGCACATAGTTCGAAGAGCTGATGGTCGTTGGGGTCCCAAGGTGCTGGAGTGGCGAACCCGCACCGGGAAGCGCAGTGTTGGCAGACCCCCCACCAGGTGGACCGACGACATCAAACAAGTCGCAGGGAGCCGCTGGATCCAGGCGGCGCAAGATCGAGGCCTGTGGAAGACCATGCAAGAGACCTTTGTCCAGCAGTGGACGTCTATCGGTTGATGAAGAAGAAGAAGTGTAGTAGCAAGAGTCGCTATTTATTAAAATGGTTTTGCGAAGTGAATCTTAGGTAGGTACATGTACTATTATGTATTCTGTGCCATAGCTACTGCTAGGTGAATATGACTTATAGGTAGGGTCAGCACTTTATTGTGGTGGCAAGAGTCACTATTTATTTAAATGGATTTGCAAAGTGAACCTTCTGTACTTGAACTATTATGTATCCTGTGCTTAAAGTAAAAAGCTATGACCTGCATGCCGGCTCGCACCATCACGTTGTCGCGGCCGATGGCACCCAAGTAAGAATCGTTGCGAAGTCGCCGCGGGGGCGCGAGCGGCTCGCCACTCTGCGCCAGCTGCTGCTCGTATATACTCTCCATCAAAAATGGAGGAATTTCCGCTACCTGGAGGGAAATAAAAGTGTTTACAGGCCATTACCCGAGAAGGGGCCATTTTTCATAAGAAATCAATTAAAAACATTAATAAATTATTTTTCTTCGTATACGCCGCCGTCGTAGATTCAATCAGCACCGTTCAATTGGTCGACGATTCTACCAATTGTCGCGAAAACAGACTGCACCAGTTACGATATGGCGGTGGTTAAAAGACAAAAATTAAAAATAAAATCATAAATAGCCTAAGAAAAATGTTATACCAACTAACAACATTTAAAAAAATCTAAATCACAAATTATTTATTTCATGTAGGCCAACCTGTAGCTCTTATGACACGTCTAGCTTCTACCACCCGGTTCGGAATGCAAAACTAACAGTTTATTGGAATAATTAGAATAGGAGAATGATTGAAAAAAATGCTTTCTATTTGTGTATAACTTTTGTTATACTTACATAAATAAAATTATTTATGTATAACTTAGCTTTCACCCGCGGCTTCGCTCCATCTATCTATTAAAAGTATCTAATTCAATGTGGTGATTCCTATACAAAACTACCAATTTTGTTTTTTGTTTTTCGATTTTTCAGCCGTACTTTTGGATTTTCTCTTTATTTTCAAATCGATCGATCGATTGTTAGACTGGTTAAAACTCAAAAACGTCTTGGTTTTGAGTTTTAACCAGTCTAACGATCGATTTAATAATAATAATATAATATTTTTATTATAATAACACTCGCAATATACATACACACAGCACAGCACACAGCAAGTCAATTTTGTATGCAAAAGTCAAAAGGGGAAAAGAACTTATAGGTACTAACATTCATCTGTATCCAGTCCTTATAAAGTGCAATGACGCGGCGTATGGCGGCCGCATGCGAGAAAGGCAACAGGAACGCTTGACGCAGTACTTCCACGGTAAAGTCTACGTGCTCTCGCGACCAGCAACAGAGCACGTCGCGGACCACTTGCTCAGAGCTAAGTTCTTCGTACATACCTGAACCTGCTGCAGAAGTATAAACGATTTATTGATTTGAGAACGTTTTCATATTGGCTTATCATCAACTTACTAAAAATTGTCCATTTGACTGTCCATTTTAAAGAATAGAATAGATTATAAATATTTTTTATTCAAATAAACTTTTTTACAAGCGCTTTTGAATCGTCGATGAGTCTACCACTAGTTCGGAATGCCCTTCCTGCCAAGAAAAACCAGCAAGAAACTCGGCGGTTGCTCATTTCAAAACAAGTTTACAATACAATAGATGTATATCGGATGACATTTTCCAGCGTCTCGGAAAAAATAGGGTGTGATAAGTAAATGGAATAGAAGCTAATGGCATCGTTACTTTTTTTTTTAGTTTTACTAACTTATTATGATTCTTCTAATCTATATAAATAAAAATGAATGTTGGTAAGCGCATAACTCAAGAATGGATGGACCAATTCGGTTAATTTATTTTTTGTATGTTCCTTAAGGTCCACGGAAGGTTTAAAAAAAAAACAAACAAAAAAATAATAATAGATAAGTTGGCGGTACGAAGTTCGCCGTGTCAGCTAGTATTATATAAAATCTAATATAATAAAATTCTCATGTCGCGGTGTTTGTAACCAAACTCCTCCGAAACGGCTGGACCGATTTTTATGAAATTTTGTGTGCATATCGGGTAGGTCTGAGAATCGGCCAACACCTATTTTTCATATCCCTAAATGATAAGGGTGACCCACCCCTAAATATTTTTGTTGGCGGGACGAAGTTCGCTGGGTCAGCGAACTTAATTTAATTTTAATTTTTAACGAACGTAATTCTATCAATATTGCGAAAAGAACGATGCCATGGGCTTCTACTCCATTAACTTATCACACCATATTTTTTCCGAGACGCTGGAAAATGTCATCCAGTATAATACTATGCTATGTATGCAGTGTTTCCACAATGAGGGGAAGTTCCATAAAATCATATCTACTTAAAATTCAATACGTTAAGACGGGCAGACAGAAAGTAGCCTTATTCCCTCCAGTGGCACCCGGTTAAAGGTTAATTCATACTTATTGTACAGTAATTATGGTTTGGTATACCGCGAATGGTGGCCCATCATCCAACATTATTATCCGGAACGCAAAAAATCACGTCAATCCGTAGCTCTGATGTGGCGTGATTGAAGGACAAACCAACACACTTTCGACTTTATAATATTAGTAATGATAACGCGACCCCGCACCGGGAAGCGCAGTGTTTGCAGACGCCCCACTAGGTGGACACGACATTAGACGAGTCGCAATGAGCCGCTGAATTCAAGCGGCGCAAGGCCGAGGCCTGTGGAAGTCCATGCAAGAGAACTTTGTCCAGCAGTGGATGTCTATCAATTGATAAAGAAACTGGGAATTGCGGTTCATCATCCGACACCAGTCATTGGCATACCTGATTCCAAGCTAGGATGAGGAGTAATAGATGCAGAATCATGAGAGGAAGCGCGGCTCGAATCCGACGGATGGCCCACTGTGAACGAAGTTTCTTCTTCATGATGCAAAGATTGTGCAGGCGTAGGAGTGCCTGAATGTGGGTACTGGGATCCAGTACTGGTCATAGAAGACGGCTGGCCACCGTCACTGCCTGGCTTTTTCATAA
The DNA here is from genome assembly GCA_029955525.1 of Oeneis ivallda. Taxonomy (NCBI): domain Eukaryota; kingdom Metazoa; phylum Arthropoda; class Insecta; order Lepidoptera; family Nymphalidae; genus Oeneis; species Oeneis ivallda. Next base: position 12,474,872 of record JARPMR010000024.1, on the reverse strand, counting down.
AGTGCACGTAGTTTGTCACCCATTTTATCAAAGTCACCCGGCACAGCACATAATCATCCTCTAATATGGTGTGCTGTACTGGCAGCTCTGAAAGTTAAAAAATTGTACTAATAATTAACTTTTAGGGTTCCGTACACAAAGGGTACCAACGGGACCCTATTACTAAGCCTACGCTGTCCGTCCGTCCGTCCGTCCGTCCGTCCGTCTGTCAGAGGGCTATATCTCGTAAACCGTAATAGATAGACAGATGAAATTTTCACATATTATGTATTTCTATTGCCGCTATAACAACAAATAATAAAAATTAAATTTAATTAAAAAAATTAAATTAAAATGGGTAGGTGGGTAGATGGAAATTTTTTAATTTAATTTTTTTAACGGAACCCTAAAAGAGCGAGGCCCGACTCGCACTTGGCCGATTTTTTGGTTTCACTTGGTATGGTTTTCTGTTTTATTCAGTTCGCGGGAAGCTCTTAAAATTTTATTCCTAAAATGGATCACACGAAACGTAAGATTATTCAATGTGAACGAAAATAGATTAGATACATCGCAATACTGTGGGCAAATTTTTCCCATTTTACTCACCAAGATTGGGCTTATAAAGCGAGTTTTTGTGATTGAATTGTGGGCATATTATCGGTAAATAGTACATTTTAAACTTCTCTAACAGAAAAGCGAAGCTCCTCATTGCTTTCGCGTGTGAACGGTCTTTCCAATGGATTTTCGTAACCGTAGTCGCCATTGCATCGAGGAGTATTTCAAAAAAATACTTAATCTCATTCTCTACTGGTCTTTCATTTGCACTGGCTGGTAATAAAGGCTGTATGTCAACACTTTGGACTGGGTTCAGAGCATTTGTATCGTGGAATATAGATGCCGACACATTCGCCAACTTGCCCATTAATCCTGTAAGAGTTTGTTCCACTACAACTTTCTTCGCATTATCCGTGCTAAAGTTTGGATGTTGCAAGATATCTTCCATCTTGAAATCGCCTGATTCAGTTGTTATGTTGGTTACTACGTCAAATGGCTTTGCTTTGAAAGGGGAGCCTATTGTCGATGGTATACATGTGTCAGGTAATCCAGGCACTAGCGACGCAAACATCTTGTTGACCTCCGGAGGAGCATTGTCGCCGAGAGCTTGATACCATAAAAGGAAGTATCTGAAAGAAATGTAATTGGATCAAGTTTGATTGATCAAAGTAAAGGAAACAAACCCTCGAAAAAATAATGGCAATTATAACCAAATCCATCAAGAAAACAACCAAAAAGGGTTACTAGTTTGGGAACAACTTACCTTATGGAATCTGCTCGTAGTTTTTGTGAATTGCCGCTGTGCAGAAGTTTCGAGAATATTCGCGTCAAAGAATGCAATTGCCATCTTTTGCCGATCAGCTCCGGTAGAAGACATAATACTTTTTCTAGAAGAGACAAAGCCCCTTCCAATTCTTCTCTGCCGGCTTTGTGAACTAAAATATAATATTGGAATAGTTTTCGAAAAAGTGGATTGAAATGTTAGTAAGTCAATAATTAGGAAAAGCTTTTGTGCGTGATTTAGATGTACCCAAAATAATATACCCACTGTTATTTATAAGCGTTTTTAATTAGATTATTTATTTATGCAAAAGAAGAATAAATCAAATAAAAATATTAACACACTATTACCAAAACTACACCATTAAAAGCATGGATGCTTTTTCTTCACAGAATACAACCTGTATTATATTATATTCATACAATAATTAGATTTTCATATGATACATGATACATCACTTGCCTATGGAAAGAAATTCTCCAAAAGATTAATCATTGACTCTATTTTCTTTTGTACATAATCTCTAAACTAAATTGCCAGTTCTAAAAATAGTCCTTTCCTTTTCAAAATGTTCAATGCGTCACCATTGTGCTTATGACGTCACATCAATATTGGTATAATAGACATATATTTTGATGTACTATGAGAAATTCTTGAGAAATAGTACACCTTTGTTAAATTACAAAATCATTTTTTTATATTCATAACTTTCCCTTGGAGCATTGCAATAATAAAGCACATTATACATACTACACAATACACATTATACATACTTATAATACTGAGATCTATCTACTTGAGAGGCGAGTGAGTGTGGTGCTACCAATGATAAGCTTGTGATATTGCAAGATAAATTACTTCTACTAGATTACTTAATACATAAGCTGAAGCTTATCTGATGTCATCCATCCAAATATGGTTAAGTATGTGAAAATGGCAGAGAAACAGCTGTGGAATTGTCTGAAAATTATTGCATCAGTGTAATGTTATAGCTGATGGTCGTTGGGGTCCCAAGGTGCTGGAATGGCGACACTTCACCGGGAAACGCAGTGTTGACAGACCCCACACGAGGTGGGCCGACGACACCAAACATGTTGCAGGGAGCCGCTGGATTCAGGCGGCGCAAGCCCGAGACCTGTGGAACTCCATGAAAGAACGTCTATCGGTTGACAAAGAAGAAGTGTGATGATTACAATCACCTCTGATTGGTAGTTACTCTCTGAATGTTGCTTAAAATTGATACAGCCAGATATTTATCCACCATAAATGTGATTGTGGTTGTCGTACTGATGCAATCATTTTCAGGCAATCGCACAGCTGTATTCCATAATTAAATAGTATTTTTAGATAAGTTTTATCTGAAATTTTTGCTGTTAAAGTTACCTATATTTAAATAATAACTAAGGGCCTGTTTCACCACCTTCAAGTAAACTTTAACCAACAAATAAAGTTGACGTTTTGACAGTTTTTGTACGGGCAAAACATCAAAATCTGTCGGTTAAAATTTACTTGGAGGTGGTAAAAAAGGCCCAAGAATAAAACCCACCATTTTTCACTTGACTCTATTAATGAGGTATAGTTATTGCAATTCAAGAGCGCGCGTGAGCTTTATTTGTAGTTACGTCGTGTACATGCACATTGCGTTAGTGTGCGTGCCCGTCGGAGCCTAGGTGGGAGCGGGCAGGCGCAATCATTGAGCTCGCTCACACTTGTAGATACGACACACACACACAACCATAAGCCACGCACCCTCGTGAATCGCAAGAACTATAGATGATATCTACATTTAATCTGATGATGACAAGATGTGGTGACATGATTAATTTTATTTATAAATGTAAATTTGCAACAATTTACATTTTGTGCCACACTCACAACTCACCTAGGTGAAACGGAAGTTCTGTACGGCAGAAACAGAAAAAGGAAAATAAGTTAAGTGCACAAACTAGCATACTGGTATAAGGTATAATACTATGTAAAAAAAATATCATACAATTGTGATACAATGGCAATAAGTAAGTAGTACAAACAACTTGACATTTAGAGCCCAAGCAATAGAATAGGCAAGGGTTTACAATCAGCATTTAATAACTTTAACGCCCATGTAATATACGAAGTTTTTCAATACATAAAAATAATAAGAATAACTGCCCTAGAGTCCCTGAATCAAAGGTTTAGTGATAAAGAACATTTTGCACTGTTTGTAGTTCATTCCGATGGAGTTCATTTTATTTAACTTCACATTTATACACTTAGACCACTCATATTTAGAATTTAAAAAAAGTCACCTCAATACTTTAAGACTTTAAGGGCCTTTTTCACAATTATTGACAAATGGTTTAACTGATGGAAAAAGTTGCTGTTTTGACATTTTTCATTCATCAGTTAAAGTTAATTCAATACAAGTTTCTTACCATTAAAAAAGCATTTTTTGAGCAGGTGTATTGAAAAAAAAATTGAACTGACATTAGTTGAAGTTATGATAAAGAATAAGGAACAGGGCCATTCAATTAGTCTTGAAGTAAACTGCTAATATGACTAAGTACCAATTTTGCAATCGCCGAGTAACGTTTAACTGGAATAGATTTGACATTTCGACAGATTTTTAAAACATAAACTGTCAGTATGTCAAATTTACTCCTCTGATAAATGTTACTTTGTGATGGTGAAATTGACACTAACAAGAAACATTCAATAAATGTTTGGCGTAGACCAATAAAACCACACATGAGTCAGCTATTCCATAATCATAATCATATAAAGCAATTAATTAACATAGTGTTTTTACATAGACATTTTATGTTGTAGAATGTAACACAAATATGTAGCAAAACTGTTATTATTGTTTAAAATATCAGGGTAAAAAGCTTTTTAACATTGTAATAAACAATTATACTATTTATTATGATAAAATTATTAAAATTAGTATTCTACAAGCCATATTAACATTTACTTAATTAGCTTGCTTAACACTTTAACATGAATAATATATTCCCCATACTCTGTTCATTTATTAAATTATGGAGGTAATAGTTATGTTAAACAAGCTTCTCGTTAATTGTGGCAATAAGCTTTTTAATACTTAGGGCCAATTTTTCAACAGTCAAATAACTTTTATTTGAGGAATAAAGATGTACCTATGACAGTTTTTATATAGAAAATTTGTCAAAATGTCTGATTTATTCATCAGATAAAGTTTATCTGACAATTGAAAAAATCAGCCATAAAGTTAAAATTGCAAACCCCACTAATGTTTTATGTCTTTAATCAGATAGTTCTAAAATATGGATGCAACCAAGGAATATGACTACAAGTATACTAAATTAATATTAGTTTCTCAGTCTCAATACCCAAACAAAACAATTGAAAACTATTTTTTATTCTACAGATAAACCAGAAAGAAAATGTTATTAATTTTCACTAACATTTCTAGATATCTAAAATGTAAATGATTTGAATTGGCTAGATTGTATTAATCTACCTAACTATTTAGATAGAATAATTTAAATTCTAAAAAAAAAAAATGGTTTTTTTAAATAATTTATTGCCATCCAATGATTATATGATAAGTGAAAGTGATTTTAGTTATGAGCAAAAAGTGTGGGCAAGGAAATTTTATCAGCCTACTTTTTCTGTTTTAGTCATACTTTTCTACTCTATGTACTCCTATTATTGTCTAGGATCTCAGTAAGTGGTAACTATAAATGATAAAGTTATATGACACTAGCTGATGCCCGCGACTTCGTCCGCGTGGATAGAATTTTCTTTGCTATAAACCTCACGGAGCCCGAGACTTTTCCAACAAATGCAAAACCGTGGAAATCGGTTCGTGCGTTCTGGAGTTATAGCGTCAGGAAGGAAAACCCGACTTATTTTTATATAGTAGATAGACTAAACAATTATATTATGTCATATAACTTGAGAAACAGATCATGGTTCAGAAATTGGATGGCAGAAAAATTCTTAATTTATTAAAGTTCATAAGTAATAAGGAGATAAGCTAATAATAAACGATCATATTTTCTTATTTAAGACAAAATAAATACCTCTTTGTCGAAGGTTGTTCTCTGCTAATATGAAATTGTCATATAAAATGAAATAAACATGGCTAAAGTTGTTTTCAAAGTAATTTTTTGCTTCATCAACATCAAAATGTTCTGCAAATAAATGAAAAAAACCCTTAGTACATTCTTAGTTTAATATTAATTTCCTAACCATACTGCGAGAAGACAACCAATCTTAATCAAAAGGGATCATATTTCAACTGTTATAATAATAATACTTTAATGCTATATTTCAAGTCTTTTATTAATAGTAGTACTTATTAGATATGTGTTCATCAAAAGTGAATACATATCCAATAAGTTACATGGTACAGTACAGTATAGAAACTTACCATTAGGAAGTCTCTACTTTTCTCTACAAGTACCGATTCTTAGTTAGAAATCTAAACTTAAGAATTTAAACCTTCTAATTCACAAGTAAATAGGTGAACAGGCTAATAACATAGCTCTAGAATGAGTTAAAACTCATAAACTCAAGGAAATATACAGCTTATTCGTAGATAACTGACAATGCACCGAGATACATCAATTACAGTTATTCTCGACTAATTAGCATCTAGCACGCATTGTAGCCATCACAGTTCTCAGTAAATATTTTGTTGACACATAGGTGGCTGCTTAATACAAAATAAACACCAAAATAAGCGTGTCGGCACCTCTCTCCTCTCTGGCCGAGCGTCTAATAAAGGCAATCACACACTATCTCAGAACAGAACATCATTCTCAGCAATCATCTTCTCTCAATCATAATAACTACTCACAAAGGAGGTACATTGTAATCTTTACATGACAAGCATGGAACCCAACATCTCCATGTCTAACTAGACAAACCCGGCTAACTACTCTAGCCTAGGCGCAGCCTCCACCATCCCCAATAGCTGCCCGTCTCCACCAAGAGAAGACCCTAAGCAAAACTCCTGTCTAACTCGCTCATGGCCCATCTTAGGCAAAGAGACACTATCATAATTACCATTGCAACAAACTCACCAAATAACCAATTCATCACTCACTCACTCCACAAAGACTGATCAATCTTTCCGCAGTATCACCAATTACACAATCAATCACTCTAGATTCCAAAAGCATTGCAACCACAAAATCACACCGCATCCAAAACCAAGGACTCTTGTCCATGACAGCTAACCTAGCAATTATTACGTAGTCTCCTAACAGCAACTACTCCGACCATTGCATAATCACTCTACACCAACATTTTATCACAATTAAATCACTAATCCTACAAATAACCTCAATCCAACCAAATTAATGACAAAACTGCTAAAGACCGCCTGCCACCCTGTCTAACCAGATATATTACTTTACTCTATGTGTCTAACCGAATTCTGCATCATCGACCATGAACACTAGACTATCAGATCATAGATCACATCGTTACACAGACACCGAGATTAGCATTTCAGACAAATTCCACCATAGACTACAAACATTAGGGAATGTGATACATACGTCCATAGACCAATCAATAACACATGGAACTAGGAATTACGACTACGTTAACAGATGGCACCTCACCAATATGCTACACGGCCAACCTGACATTCGCACGTCCCCGTGCGTCCGCCTGCCTTCGTGCGTCCGCCAGCACCAAGAAATTTCCGCACAGAAACACAAAGTCGAGTACACCTCTAGACCCGCTCGTCCATCCCTGACCTCTGGACCCGCTCGTCCATCCCTGACACTGCACTTTATCCAAGGCCACCAGTCAAAGTCATAATAATATCATCTGTCCATTGCGTCAATCATCCACACACTTCAACCAGTTAACGTCATTGTCAACTTCAACAACATCTGGCAAGAGTGTGTCCCTTCAACCAACTCCCACGAGTCTGGCCCGGACTGCACTCTCCACCAGGATAAACTCCGGAGCTCATCTGGGAGGCACCAGTGAATCCCTTCAATCAACACAAACAATGTGTATGACCCGGATTGCACCACCAAAGCCCAGGATAGACAGGAAATCATCTGGGAGGCACTAGTGAATCCCTTCAATCAACACAAACAATGCGTATGACCCGGATTGCACCACCAAAGCCCAGGATAGACAGGAAATCATCTGGGAGGCACTAGTGAATCCCTTCAATCAACACAAACAGTGTGTATGACCCGGATTGCACCACCAAAGCCCAGGATAGACAGGAAATCATCTGGGAGGCACTAGTGAATCCCTTCAATCAACACAAACAATGCGTATGACCCGGATTGCACCACCAAAGCCCAGGATAGACAGGAAATCATCTTGGAGGCACTAGTGAATCCCTTCAATCAACACAAACAATGCGTATGACCCGGATTGCACCACCAAAGCCCAGGATAGACAGGAAATGAAACACATACACTAGAACATTCACTTGTCACTCAGTCAAAAAGGTCAAGGTCATTGTCATAGTCATTCTCACCTTGATCTAGACTAACAAGTATGTCCTCTCCCAACCCAGCTCTCAAGGGTCTGGTCCGGACGATACTAGGTCTGATCAACGTCATTGTCATAGTCATGTTCAAATGTAGTCTGTTTGAGAACGTCGACCCATATAGGCCAGTCCTCCAGTCCTTTCAATCAACTGTCTGTAAGTCTGGCCTGGACGATTACAGTCCCTCATTGATATTCTTAACTTAGCTTAACATTAATCTCAACTTTATTAACCAAGAAGTCTCTACCAAAAATCATTGAATAAACTCAGAAACTCAAAGAATCATTGCATTGACATACGTCAATCAAAATCATGTCAAATGACTTCATTTTTAATCACAAATATCGCAATAGCTTTACCTTCTTAAGTCTCACACATCGACATACTGAATCGCCATAGTCATCGTGCATCCCTACAGGATCGCCCCGACACCATGCATCCAAGTATGCAATTTCCACCAATCACCGTGTATCCACTCAAGGATCACACAACACCTGGTTTCCACGAAACCACAAGAATGCAAGCTATTCGATCACACAGGAACCTCATCATCTCTTTATCTTAACTCTACACAATAGTCATCAATGATTCTTTGTTCACCTCATTGCAGACATTCATCATTCAATCAAAAAATTTTTAGTTAATGGTTTTTTTTTCTTTTCTTTCTTTTCTTTGTTTTAAGGAATATCATCTAAGCCGATACTTGACCTATATTCCCTCTTCCCCTCCAAAAAAAAAGAAAAAAAAAAAGAAAGAAAGCTAGTGATTCGACCACACAAGAAACTTACTGTCCCATTTATCTCAACTTTACAACTTGCAATAATTCTTACAAAAATATTCAGAGAAACAACTTAAAAGAGACATGAAATTCTAACGTGGACATAGAATTCTAACGTGGGCATGAAGTTCTTTATCGTGGGCATGAAGTTCTTTATCCCACACCTGATGTCGGCACCTCTCTCCTCTCTGGCCGAGCGTCTAATAAAGGCAATCACACACTATCTCAGAACAGAACATCATTCTCAGCAATCATCTTCTCTCAATCATAATAACTACTCACAAAGGAGGTACATTGTAATCTTTACATGACAAGCATGGAACCCAACATCTCCATGTCTAACTAGACAAACCCGGCTAACTACTCTAGCCTAGGCGCAGCCTCCACCATCCCCAATAGCTGCCCGTCTCCACCAAGAGAAGACCCTAAGCAAAACTCCTGTCTAACTCGCTCATGGCCCATCTTAGGCAAAGAGACACTATCATAATTACCATTGCAACAAACTCACCAAATAACCAATTCATCACTCACTCACTCCACAAAGACTGATCAATCTTTCCGCAGTATCACCAATTACACAATCAATCACTCTAGATTCCAAAAGCATTGCAACCACAAAATCACACCGCATCCAAAACCAAGGACTCTTGTCCATGACAGCTAACCTAGCAATTATTACGTAGTCTCCTAACAGCAACTACTCCGACCATTGCATAATCACTCTACACCAACATTTTATCACAATTAAATCACTAATCCTACAAATAACCTCAATCCAACCAAATTAATGACAAAACTGCTAAAGACCGCCTGCCACCCTGTCTAACCGAATTCTGCATCATCGACCATGAACACTAGACTATCAGATCATAGATCACATCGTTACACAGACACCGAGATTAGCATTTCAGACAAATTCCACCATAGACTACAAACATTAGGGAATGTGATACATACGTCCATAGACCAATCAATAACACATGGAACTAGGAATTACGACTACGTTAACAGATGACACCTCACCAATATGCTACAAACGCTTGTAGCATATGGTGTATGTATGGTCGATGATGCAGAATTCGGTTAGACAGGGTTGCAGGCGGTCTTTAGCAGTTTTGTCATTAATTTGGTTGGATTGAGGTTATTTGTAGGATTAGTGATTTAATTGTGATAAAATGTTGGTGTAGAGTGATTATGCAATGGTCGGAGTAGTTGCTGTTAGGAGACTACGTAATAATTGCTAGGTTAGCTGTCATGGACAAGAGTCCTTGGTTTTGGATGCGGTGTGATTTTGTGGTTGCAATGCTTTTGGAATCTAGAGTGATTGATTGTGTAATTGGTGATACTGCGGAAAGATTGATCAGTCCTTGTGGAGTGAGTGAGTGATGAATTGGTTATTTGGTGAGTTTGTTGCAATGGTAATTATGATAGTGTCTCTTTGCCTAAGATGGGCCATGAGCGAGTTAGACAGGAGTTTTGCTTAGGGTCTTCTCTTGGTGGAGACGGGCAGCTATTGGGGATGGTGGAGGCTGCGCCTAGGCTAGTTTAGTTAGCCGGGTTTGTCTAGTTAGACATGGAGATGTTGGGTTCCATGCTTGTCATGTAAAGATTACGATGTACCTCCTTTGTGAGTAGTTATTATTGAGAGAAGATGATTGCTGAGAATGATGTTCTGTTCTGAGATAGTGTGTGATTGCCTTTATTAGACGCTCGGCCAGAGGAGAGGTGTCGTCATCAGAAGTGGGATGAACTTCATGCCCACGATAATGAACTTCATGCCCACGATAAAGAACTTCATGCCCACGATTAAGAACTTCATGCCCACTTTAGAACTTCATGCCCACGATAAAGAACTTCATGCCCACGGTAGAACTTCATGCCCACGTTAGAACTTCATGCCCACGTTAAGATTTCATTTTTGTAAGAATTATTGTAAGTTTTTGATTTGAAGTTGATTTATGTTGAATCCATCAGTTTTGACTAGTTGCTATTGTGTAAAGTTGAGATAAATGGGACAGTAAGTTTCTTGTGTGGTCGAATCACTAGCTTTCTTTCTTTTTTTTTCTTTTTTTTTGGAGGGGAAGGGGGAATATAGGTCAAGTATCGGCTTAGATGATATTCCTTAAAACAAAAAAAAAAAGAAAGAAAAAAGAACAAAAAAATTTTTGAGTTTCTGAGTTTATTCAATGATTTTTGGTAGACTTTTTGGTAAATAAAGTTGAGATTAATGTTGAGCTAAGTTAAGAATATCAATGAGGGACTGTAATTGTCCAGGCCAGACTTACAGACAGTTGATTGAAAGGACTGGAGGACTGGCCTATATGGGTCGACGTTCTCAAACAGACTACATTTGAACATGACTATGACAATGACGTTGATCAGACCTAGTATCGTCCGGACCAGACCCTTGAGAGCTGGGTTGGGAGAGGACATACTTGTTAGTCTAGATCAAGGTGAGAATGACTATGACAATGACCTTGACCTTTTTGACTGAGTGACAAGTGAATGTTCTAGTGTATGTGTTTCATTTCCTGTCTATCCTGGGCTTTGGTGGTGCAATCCGGGTCATACGCATTGTTTGTGTTGATTGAAGGGATTCACTAGTGCCTCCCAGATGATTTCCTGTCTATCCTGGGCTTTGGTGGTGCAATCCGGGTCATACGCATTGTTTGTGTTGATTGAAGGGATTCACTAGTGCCTCCCAGATGATTTCCTGTCTATCCTGGGCTTTGGTGGTGCAATCCGGGTCATACACACTGTTTGTGTTGATTGAAGGGATTCACTAGTGCCTCCCAGATGATTTCCTGTCTATCCTGGGCTTTGGTGGTGCAATCCGGGTCATACACATTGTTTGTGTTGATTGAAGGGATTCACTGGTGCCTCCCAGATGAGCTCCGGAGTTTATCCTGGTGGAGAGTGCAGTCCGGGCCAGACTCGTGGGAGTTGGTTGAAGGGACACACTCTTGCCAGATGTTGTTGAAGTTGACAATGACGTTAACTGGTTGAAGTGTGTGGATGATTGACGCAATGGACAGATGATATTATTATGACTTTGACTGGTGGCCTTGGATGAAGTGCAGTGTCAGGGATGGACGAGCGGGTCCAGAGGTCAGGGATGGACGAGCGGGTCTAGAGGTGTACTCGACTTTGTGTTTCTGTGCGGAAATTTCTTGGTGCTGGCGGACGCACGAAGGCAGGCGGACGCACGGGGACGTGCGAATGTCAGGTTGGCCGTGTAGCATATTGGTGAGGTGTCATCTGTTAACGTAGTCGTAATTCCTAGTTCCATGTGTTATTGATTGGTCTATGGACGTATGTATCACATTCCCTAATGTTTGTAGTCTATGGTGGAATTTGTCTGAAATGCTAGTCTCGGTGTCTGTGTAACGATGTGATCTATGATCTGATAGTCTAGTATTCATGGTCGATGATGCAGAATTCGGTTAGACAGGGTTGCAGGCGGTCTTTAGCAGTTTTGTCATTAATTTGGTTGGATTGAGGTTATTTGTAGGATTAGTGATTTAATTGTGATAAAATGTTGGTGTAGAGTGATTATGCAATGGTCGGAGTAGTTGCTGTTAGGAGACTACGTAATAATTGCTAGGTTAGCTGTCATGGACAAGAGTCCTTGGTTTTGGATGCGGTGTGATTTTGTGGTTGCAATGCTTTTGGAATCTAGAGTGATTGATTGTGTAATTGGTGATACTGCGGAAAGATTGATCAGTCCTTGTGGAGTGAGTGAGTGATGAATTGGTTATTTGGTGAGTTTGTTGCAATGGTAATTATGATAGTGTCTCTTTGCCTAAGATGGGCCATGAGCGAGTTAGACAGGAGTTTTGCTTAGGGTCTTCTCTTGGTGGAGACGGGCAGCTATTGGGGATGGTGGAGGCTGCGCCTAGGCTAGTTTAGTTAGCCGGGTTTGTCTAGTTAGACATGGAGATGTTGGGTTCCATGCTTGTCATGTAAAGATTACGATGTACCTCCTTTGTGAGTAGTTATTATTGAGAGAAGATGATTGCTGAGAATGATGTTCTGTTCTGAGATAGTGTGTGATTGCCTTTATTAGACGCTCGGCCAGAGGAGAGGTGTCGTCACGTTTTATAATAAAATTCCGTGTTTACTCACCTAAAACAATCTTTAAATGCTTTAGCCTGGTGACCTGGTCATGGAATCCTTTTTAGAATCCTGTATTTTAACTGTAGATTTCTGAACATCTTGATGAGATTTTTTGGTAAACATCTCGCCGGTGAATAAATAGACTTATATTATAAATGTTTTCATTATAACGATGGGGAAACAGTAATTTCACATTGTTTTTTGTTAGTTTTCACTGCATTTTCACTTCCCACAAAAGTCATCGCAACAAAACTTGACAGTTTGACAGTTTGACTTGAGTTTGACTTGACAAGCCATGACAAACGGTGCCACCTTTTTTTATATTTGACATCTATTCTGTCTCACATCCAAAGAGTAAATAAATACCTAGGGCACTCACATCGCACTGAAAGAAAGTTCGATTTGTGTCTCGACTAGTGATGGGAATAAAGAGATATGCACTTACTAACACAGCTAAATCTGTTTAACAATTATTTATTTACATACACAGGGTCAAGGGTGTAACAAAAGTAAGTCATAATACTTTAGGGTTTGCATGTGTTCCTTATATAGTTTACAGTGAAAGTACTCAGCGCTGAAAGCGAAAAATTTTTTTTGTGATTTGTATGGGCAAACGCCACATGAGCTTCCCCATGCAAATCACAAAAAAAAATTTTTGCTTTTAGCGCTGCTACTTTGCCAGTGAACTCTATATTAGGGACACTACACACCCTAAATTATTATAACTTAATTTTGTTACACTCTGTATTTTATTCTGAATCTGATAATGACATGAGTGTTTGCGTCTCAGACTCGGAATCTGAACCACAGAACAATATTACCCTTAGCCGGACTGCAACTGCTGTCAGTTGTCACCTACATTTATCAATAATGGTTGATCTTCAGCGGTCCCTAAACGATCAAAATTGCTTGACAAGCATATGAATTTTACGTGCTTGTCAAGCAATTTTGAGCGTTTAGATCGAAGCTTGATGCGCTTGACAAGCAAACTACGTGATTGACAATGCTTGATGAAAAGTTAAATTTTTGCAATGCTTGTCAAGCATGCTTGATCGTCTAAGAGTTTGCTTGTCAAGCAACACATTCAGTGTGCTTAGTGCTACGGAACGTCATGGCGAGTGCACGCGACACGAGCGGAGACAGCAGTGAGGAGACACGGTCAACGAGTGGCGGCGGCGACGCGCGTAAAGATGGGTAACTCAGGAGTGATAGATACAAAAGATATATATCATTCCGTTTCCATCAATCACTCTTTATATCCGTTCACATCCGACTGTATCGGTGTATCTTTATGAACTCATTCGCACACGGTCTCACTCACGGAGTCTTTTTCTATCTGTGTCGCACGCAACCGGCAACCGCCTAGCGCGCTCGTAAACAAAAATGATATACCTCCGTAGGTCGGAGATATCCGATTCCGAAAGTCCAGACGTCTCTTTCGCACCTCCCTATTTAGAATGGTTTGTCGCGCTTTCGTAAGACGGAGATAGTGTATTGTTCGACCATCATAAATTGACATACGTCGGCACAAAAAGGTAAATTGATAACTCTATTACTAGGGAGTAGGGCTTAAATTCGATAAGCGGTACGTGAATAGTATCAATCATACATAACAAATAGATACCTAGAAAGAAACCTAGTTTGAAAAGAGCAACTGCCGAGTTTCTTGCTGGTTCTTCGCGGCAGGAACGGCATTCCGAACCAGTGGTAGACTCATCGACGATTCAAAAGCACTTGTAAAAAAGTTTATTTGAATAAAAAACATTTATATTCTATTCTATTCTAAACAGCAGCCCAATAAATCAGAAAGATACCTAATGTAATGGCTAATGTAACGACCAAGCAAAGTGCAAACAGCTATAGGTAATTAGGTAGGTACTTATCTTTCGCTCTTACTGATTTTGACTAGTTTGACTACTGAAGCGAGCAACGCTGAGTGGGTAAGCAGTGCAGTGCAATGCGCTGCGTGTCGTGCGCATGACTACTGATACATAAAGTGATAAAGATATAAAAGAGTGATACATATCCCAGTGATAGAAAGATACATATCAATCTTTTCTTTTTAGTGATACATTTTGCTCATGTCTAGACGCGCGCGCTTAATCCATTGATCGTGATTTTACTCTATTACTGATATCATTATACAAAGATGCGCCGATATGGTGGGATATCAAGTCGCGAGAGTATAAAGACAAAACTAAAAAGAATATGGCACTCACGAATATGGTGAATGTTTTAAAAATATATAAATGTAATTTAAACATTGATGAATTGAAGAAGAAAATTAATTTGTTGCGAACTAATTTTAATAGAGAATATACAAAATACAAAAATTCTATTAAGTCTGGGATGGGAGAAAGTGAAGTTTATCACCCAAAATTGTTTTATTACAACGACCTAATATTCATAGCAGACGGAACGGACATTGCACACCTCCAATCATCATCATGATGATGATGATGATTGGAGGTGTGCGCTGACGGCACTTTGAGCGGCGCGGCGGCGGCGCGGCGTCTGGTAGGTAGGTCGGCGCCGGCGACATAATCGGCGTACCAAAACAAATTCCACCAGGTTGACCGATGACGTGAAGTGGCTGGGTGAGGAGGGCGGAGGTCCTTGCGATTTTTTTTATACTACGCCGGATGGCAAACAAGCATACGGCCCGCCTGATGTGAATTGGTAGCTGATCCTTATAAAAAACGCTTGTTATTTAAAGTTGTGATTTAATTATATTCATTTCACCTCACTAGCTCAAAAAGGGCGCCTTTGATGCATAAATAACTATTTCGTTTTCACAAGATACAGATATTTGAGGGAAACTACTTATGATAAGATTGAACTTTTATTAAATTCGAAAATCATTATTATTATCATCATCGATCTAAATAATACAATAGGTATTCTGTCGTTTGTACTACACCAGCTAGCAGTATATTTTGGACTAAAAATGCAAGCATCTATTTTGCCATGAAACTGCTCCTGATGTATTAAAATATTCGGAAAATTCATCTCGGACTGCTTTGGCTTCAATAGAGGGATTTCCCCTTAACCTTGGTGTACGGATCAACTCATGTGATTCTGCTCTCCACGAACCAGGCCTAATTTCTCCTGTATAAATATTTTCAAAATCGACGTCATCATTATTTTGAATGTAATTTCCTGTCTTTGATAAATAATTATGCAAGTGGCAACAAGCTAAAACTATTTTGCTAACTTTTTGTGGATCCAAAGTAAAAGACCGCTTAAATATCTTGAAACGAGATGATAAAATCCCGAAGGCATTCTCCACAACGTTGCGGGCACGTGATAACCGGTAGTTGAAAATTCTGCGTTCATCGGTCAAGACAGATTTATTGTAGGGCTTCATGAAATTGGTAGTTAATTGAAAAGCTTCATCGCCTATTAAAACGTACGGCATTTTTTTATTTGTTGAAGGTAATTCTGACGGTTCAGGTACATTTAGACAATTATCGTTACTGATGAATCTTGACCAAAATTCTGTATTTTTCATAACGCTTCCGTCAGATATTCTGCCATTTGCTCCAACATCGACCATAATAAATTCGTAGTTGGCGTTTACAATGGCCATTAAAACAATACTATGTGTTTGTTTGTAATTAAAATAATATGACCCAGAGTTATAAGGTAAATGGCGGAGTGGCGCTAAGCCTGGCTGCACAACCTGAAACAATATTTATTTTGGGTATGATGCAAAGTAAAAGAGTGAGATTGAAGTAAGTAAAAGTATATATATAAATATACTTATAATATATAAATATATGTATAAATATATATTTTATTTCCTATATATACTCACTATCTATCAACTACGTAGCTACTGAATCACTTGATACATATTTATGTTGTCTTCTGAAGATATACTTTAAATTAAAATTAACTTATAAATAAAATATAATACCTAAAATATATTATTAAAAGGAGTCCCTTTAGGCAAGGTTCCGAAGATACTGGCAGCGTTCCCCCTTTGAATAGCTAGACTAATTCTTTGTCCGAGGTAGCTGCCAGCTCTTCGGTCTCCTGTGATGTCGACTAACCTTTTCGCTATTTCCTTAAAAAGGCTTATAGCGCTAGGACCCCACGGACCAAGAGTCTCGACACCGAATGGGACAAAAACATATTCGGAGCCTAGACTCCTGTATTTATAAGTTTTAGCTTTTTCAGCCTCTTCACAAGCCGCACCAGCTCTGTTTTTGGTTCCATGTAGATGGGAAGGGGCCAGCGTGTCTGAACATGTTGCATCCCATACCAGCACCCGGCCCACCTTCCATGGAATCAAACTCATACCGTCCGGTCTCTTGCCATCGTCTCTTGCAATACCAGTCGGCTCAAGTAGACTTGGCACGTTGACGGTGGCAAGGGACCGGCGCACGATATCATTAAGTGCGGCATGTCTCGAGAAGCGGCCTGCACTTTTTTGGCATGACAGTCCGTGATGTCCAAACTTGTCGACATCACTGCCACAAGGACATATATGAGGAACGCAGACCGGAACCCCAAGCCGTAGACAGGTTACGATTCGGAGTGTGTCAGGCTCGAGAAATGTTCCTGTATTTGACGAAGGGTACGCGTGAAGCCAGTAGCCGGCCTCACGCGTACCCACGGCCAAAAGCCTAGCACGTGCCGAACCTGTACTACAGCTCAAAAGATTGTCATAAGTCAATTTACAGTTTATGTCGTCCCAGCTCCTCTGTGAATTTGGAGAAACTGGAAAATTTTGACCTGGGCATGCAATTAAAAAAGCGTTTCTAGCTTCTTCCAAGCCAGCAATTTCAAAGTTTGAAGGGGATGCCTTTAAAATTTTACTTATGAGATTTGCTGAACTATGGACAGAAGATAGGAAGGCTGGTAAAGCGACACTGGAAATTTTGCGAATCCCTAAACCACCATAACGGATGGGTAGGGATGCTTGGTTCCAAGATTGCTCGTTTAGCTGCATATTAAGTATTGATTCTAAGCTAATTTTGATTAAGTCGTCCACTTGTATCAAAAGATCTGGGTGATTCAAAAAGGAGCAGCAACGGAGCACATAGGTAAATTTTGGGACGAAAAGACAGAATTTTAAGATGCTAAGTGCATAATGTGGACTAATTTCCAAGAGACGGTCAGCAGATATTTGAAATTTTGTAACTGAATTATTAATATATTCAGAAATAGATTCATCAAAAATTGGAGAACCTAAAAGGTAAAGTGAATTACTGTTAACTATTTTTATATTTGGAGCAAAAATATTAAATTTTTGTTTTACGTCATTTAAATTTAAATTGCAGTTATTTATAAAAAGTTCGCATTTGCTAAAATTAAGTTCCAAACCAATTGCTTCAAATTTATTTTAATATAAATATATATATAAATATACTTATATAGCAAAAACGTGTTTACCGGGTTAAACATTATTAGAAAATAACAAGGTTGGAAACTTTCGTTTTACTTACCTAATTAATCTATGCCAAAAATCTTAAATTAATACAACATAACGGACATTAAAATGCACATTATAATATTTTTTAAAACATGTTTACCAACGTGGCTGAATGCAAGCCACGCCTTTGTCTAAAAAATAAAAAATTATCGACACGACCCATCACTAACACGAACTGTCATAGGGATCATGTTTCGCTGCGCCGAGTATAATTAAGCTAATTAAGTTGCACTCGGGGACTGCCCACAGAACAATATTACCCTTAGGGACTGCCGCGCTAAAGCTATTGCATAGCATTTTGTATCAACTTATGCAAATATAATATTTATGCAATATTTTTAAGCTATTGCATCATCATCATCATCATCATCATCTCAGCCTGCGGACGTCCACTGCTGAACATAGGCCTTTCCCAGAGAACGCCACCACACCCGGTCCTCAGCCTTCCTCATCCAACCACTTCCCGCCACCCGCTTTATATCGTCGGTCCAACGTGCTGGAGGGCGCCCCACACTACGCTTACTAGTTCGCGGTCTCCACTCTAGAACTTTTCGGCCCCATCGGCCATCGCTTCTACGACAAGCATGGCCTGCCCACTGCCATTTCAGCTTGCTAATGGTTTGGGCTATGTCGGCGACCTTGGTTCTCTTGGGGATCTCTTCATTCCGAATCCTGTCCTTAAGAGAAACTCCTAACATAGCCCTCTCCATAGCTCTCTGAGTGACTTTAAATTTGTGGATCAAGCCTTTTGTTAGTGTCCACGTTTCAGCGCCATAAGTGAGGACGGGAAGGACACATTGATTGAAGACTTTCGTCTTCAGACATTGAGGTATTGACGATGAGAAGACCCGACTTAATTTTCCAAATGCCGCCCAGCCCAGCCGTATCCTTCTGTTGGCTTCTTCGTCGAAATTGTTTCTACCCAGTTGTATGATCTGGCCAAGGTAGTTGTACTCTGAAACAATTTCGATTCCAACATTTTCGACGTTCACGGGTATCGGGACAACATGTTGATTGAACATAACCTTGGTTTTGTCCATGTTTATCCCAAGACCAACTCGTCTGGAAGAGCGGCTTAGGCTATTCAGCATCTGTTCCAGATCTTCTGGAGTCTCTGCCAGGATAACCACATCGTCGGCGAACCGTAGGTGTGAGATGTATTCGCCATTTATATTAAAGCCTCGTCCTGTCCAGTCCAGCGTTTTGAAGAGGTCTTCTAGAGCACTATTAAACAGTTTTGGGGATATTACATCCCCCTGTCTAACCCCCCTTCTCAAGTTTATTGGTTTTGTTTGCTGAGACTGTACTTGGACGGTCATTGGCGCAGTATCGTAAATACATCGCAGCACCTCGATATAACGCCAATCGACTTGGCATCTCTGCAGTGACTCCAGAACAGCCCAAGTTTCGATAGAGTCGAAGGCTTTCTCGTAGTCCACAAAAGCAAGGCAGAGTGGGAGATTATACTCTTCCGCCTTCTGTATAATCTGCCTTAAGGTGTGAATGTGGTCTACGGTGCTGTAGCCTTTTCGAAACCCAGCTTGCTCCGGAGGTTGAAAATCGTCAAGTCTTCGGGCGAGGCGATTTGTGATCACCCTCGAAAACAACTTATAAACATGGCTCAAGAGTGAAATCGGCCGATAGTTCTTTAGAAGCTCCTTGTCACCTTTCTTAAAGAAAAGGATTACCACACTCTTGCTCCATGCTTTTGGCGTAGTTCCGTTTGCAATGACGTCATTAAAGAGCTCTGCTAGCTCTTTCAGGATCGGAGTACCTCCTGCACGTAGAAGTTCTGATGTGATGCCGTCATCGCCAGGTGCCCTGTTGTTTTTAAGTTGATTGAGGGCTATTCGCATCTCGCCAAGGTCAACGTCTGGGATGTCTTCGGTGTAGTGGCGGGTCAATGTCGCACGTTTGTCGTTCGTGTCTTGCGCCGCTTTTGGAGCTTTGGAGGAGTATAGCTGAGAATAAAATCGTTCGATCTCCTCTAGGACCTCTGCTTGTGACGTCACGATTTTACCGACGGGGTTTCTCAACTTTGTTAAGTGGCTCCTCTCAAGTCGCTTAGCGAACACTTTCGAACCTCGGTTTTGCTCGATCGCATTTTGTATAATGCGGGTGTTGGAGCACCGGAGGTCGAATCTTATTCGCTTCTTGACGCGCTTGTTCAAAGTATGCCACTGAGGCAGTGCTGAGGAAGTTTCCCGTCTCTGCTCCATAAGTTTACGGGTATCTTCGGAGATCTTTGACACCCTTTTATGGTCATTCTGACAGTATTTGCGCCCCACTTCACGAACGACACCTACGAAATTGGTGAATCGTTGGTCAATGTCCAAGTTGGTTTCCAACAGGTCGAACCGATTCTTGAGCTCAATTTGGAATTGTTCGGAGCTTACACTTTGCAATGGTTTTGGTCGGAGAGTTGACTTCATCAGACGTTGTCTCTCTAATTGCAGATCTATATTTAAGATGCCACGCACAAGCCTGTGATCGCTGCCGGTGTTAAACCTATTGATAACTGAGACATCCTCAAATATATACCTGCGATCCGTCATGATAAAGTCAATCTCATTTTTAGTCACATTATCCGGACTATGCCATGTCCACTTTCTAGAGGGCTTTTTCTTGAAGAAAGAATTCATCAGGAATAGCCCTTTCCGCTCCAAGAAGTGGACAAGCATCTGGCCCCTGTGATTTCTGTGACCAAAGCCGTGTGGTCCCACTTTTAATTCGCCATGTTCTTGTACTCCCACCTTAGCATTAAAGTCCCCCATAACGACATTGAAGTGAGTTTTGGTGGTGTTATCAAGAGCCTTTGCAATGTCCTCGTATAAGGCCTCAACTTCGTCATCAGCATGTGTCGACGTGGGCGCATAGACTTGTACTATCTTAAGGGAGTATCTCTGATTAAGCTTGAGTATAACATATGCCACCCTCGACGACACACTACTGATCTCCAGTACGTTATTTCTGAGGACTCTATTGACCAAAAATCCAATACCTCCTTGTGAAGCCTGGTCGCCTTGCCGATAATAGAGCATATTGCCCGATTCCAGGGTTATCATGTCCTCCCCCTCTCTTCGGACTTCCGACAGCCCCAAAACATGCCATTTAATTCTGCTCAGCTCTATTTCGATTTCAGCGAGGTGTTCGTCCGCTCTCAATGTCCGTGTATTATACGTTGCCAAATACATCCGATTTTTATGGTAGCTGTCCGAAACCCGGTGATTCTTTGCACCCCCTGCTCTACCGTGACCACGTCCGCTACCGTGAACGGGAATAGTAGGGCTGCCGGGGACTAGGGGCCGTTGTGTTGTGACGCTATTCATGGGAAGATATGCCCGTAATGGCCACGCTGGGCAGGCGTGTTGGCCATCGCAGGGCCAGACTGCTTGCTATTGCATACATAGACGAATTATATTATTTACTACATAGCTTTAATTTTCGTTTTTAAAGAGGATTCTACAATAAATACTACTTTTATCTATAAATAGATATCATTTTTCCTTCAAAATTATTAATAATTCCATTTTTAAAAATTATCTAAATTTGATTTAAGTGAGTGAAAGTCAGATCAGTCAAAATTATATTTATATTGGTATTAGATTTTTAGTGAAATTTTTAGAATTCCGGAGTGTACACTACTACTACTACAGTAAGTACTTTTAATTTTCTTATATAGGTCGCAGGTGGAGGACACAAAGAAAGTCCGGATACCTACACTTAGAATTAAATACCTATTTAAAACTTACAATTTTCTTATAATATAGTTTAAACCTAAAGTGACTTCGCTCGTTGTTAGAGACGAAGCCACAATATCCTAAAGCTAATTTACTAGCTAAGGCGTGTGACCCCGCCCGATCAGTAGGTACGGAGTATGGGAAACATCAGCTTTCTAAGGAACGAATGCCAGCAATGGCAGGATTTGCGAAAATGGGATAATGCTCTATATAAGAATGAGATAGTAATAGCCGTGCCCTACTGAATATATATCTACCATTTTAGAAGATTTTAGAACCAGTGGTTCGCCCCGAACTGAGACCTCGCGGTATCCCATAATTCCCATAAGGTAGTTTTAACTGTATTATATTGTAATTAAAACGCGCCGAATCTGATGACGTCAATCGTCATCTGCTTTCGTGGATGGGATGCATATTTACAATATTAAAGACAGCGCCATCTAGTAACAGTATAGTGAAGTTTTGTTAAAAACATTGATGCCCATTAAACTCAAATAATTTCGTTTCTTTATAATATTTATCTAATCTTAGTATTTGTTGTTCAAGTACAGAATATAACTCAAATTATGTGTAAGTTTCAAGTTTTAAAACAAAGTGGTTTTAGAAATCTAGCCTCGAATACAATCTCCACTTTGAAAGCCCCCCATTTCGTATGGGAGCCCCCCTGAAATAAAGATTTTTATAACTTTTTAAGCCATTTTCGGCTGGAGGCCATCGGTTTACATATCATATCTAAAATTGAAGTAATTACGTTCAGTAATTCAGAAGTTATAAGGCTGTGACAGACGGATGGACGGACAAGTGCAAATCGCTCTAGTAAACTCAGAGACCTTCGCTTCGCTCGGTCGATTAATTTATTACAGACAACGGACTTATGACTTTGAAAAGAAAAAATTGAAACATTGAAATGACCTGAAATTACAATTCTGTTATTTTATATCATCATATTTTATCAAGAATTAGGATAGAGTGGTCCTTACTTTTATAAAATGGCAACTTTTTCTACCTATTCTGTGGTAAGCTGGTAGAAAAAAAACAATGTTTTGAACTTTTGTTATAGAAGTATAGAACAAGTATAGACACAGATTACAGGATACGTATAGAGTAGGTTTGGTTACGAAAAAGGTTAATTTTGTGAATGTTACTTTAAAAAACTCCGAGATATACGCTTATCTTCAAATAGTGCGAAATTAACGCTTTGTGTTGTGAAATCACTAATTACGAGATAGAGACTCCAGTGCGAAATTGACGCTTTTTTATATTGTAAATTTTCGAGATAGAGACTCAATATTTTGTGCTGTTATTTTTTTCAATTTTTTAAATCACTAATTACGAGATAGAGACTCCAGTGCGAAATTGACGCTTTTTTATATTGTAAATTTTCGAGATATAGACAATATTTTGTGCTGTGTTATTTTCCAATATGGTTGGAAAAGCTAATATTAAATGCGCAAAATGCGGCATAACTTCAAAGGAAGATACTGCGTTGACCTTTCATAGGTTCCCTCTCCCGTCCATGCATGGATCTCTGAAGTAAGTAAATTTTCTGAATAGAATACACTTTACTGCCTTAATATTGATTGTACCTATGTAAGTTCTTTCTGCTAACTTGAAAATTGTTAAACATTACCTCACAATTCTACAAATATCTTTGAAAGTTGAAATGAATAGTACAAAGTTAATAGGGCAAGGCAATATAATTTTTTTATACAAATAATTAATAAACCCAGCAACGTTGGCTGGAAATAGGTAGTTATAAAACTAAATATTTATCACATCATGTTTAATCTAATCCAATAAATAAATAATTTCAGGGCTAAAGTTTGGGCAAAATACTGTTTTCCCAATGATAATTGGACCTCAGATGAATCATTGGTGAAGTTATATAAACAGCATAAGATGCTTTGTGGCAATCATTTTGATGATTCCTCATTTACTAGCAGTGACAGAAAAAGATTAAATAAGTTTGCTATTCCTAGACTAGCGGCACGCTATGATGGCCGGTTTGACACATTACAATAGTGATGTGGAATGTCAATTTATTCTCGAACAAAAAACAATTAAGTTTTGTTTTTGTACCTGATTAAATAGGTTTAATAAAACAAAAATGTATATGTTTATTTAATTTATTTGAACGAACTGAATATTTGAATGAAAATGAATATACATACTTTATATGCACACAAGAAACATATGAATACAAAAGATACCAAAAAAGGTGCCACAAAAGGCCATAATTAATCAGATTCGTCCATACTACTATTTTCACTGTCGTCACTGCTATCATCACCTACATTAATAATTATATGTTCGTTTTCTATAATATTATCTATTTTCACATCTCTTTCATAATCTTCCCTTATTAATTTAACAGTTCTATTCACAACCTTTTCCCAGTCTCCTTTAGTCACATGTTCACAAGCTTCTTCTAATAATTTTAGCATTTTTTTTGTGGTAAATGGGGGTTCTGTATTGTGTCTTGCAGCATATCCCTTAATTTGAGCCCACACCAACTCAATCGCATTATACTCACAATGGTAAGGCGGTAACCGTATAACTCTGTGCCCATGTTCTAATGCTATTTCGTCAATGACGTATCGGATCTTGGTTGGTTTGTTTTCTTTTAAAAGACGTACTAATTCCGCTTTTAACATATTCATGTTTGCATCTACGCCATTTTTACGAAGCCATGCGACGATATCAGCTTTCTTTTGGGATTGGGCAGGTGGCTTGTCAATTTGCATCGAGTGGTATGGGGCGTTGTCCAGCCCAGTAATTATAATAGATGGTTCAGGGAGGCTACACAACATTGAGGTAAACCATTCAGTAAACTTTTCTCCATTCATGTCTTCATGATAGTCTCCAGTGGTTTTTGACGCAAAAGCCATGAGAGAACCTTCGACAAACCCGTTGATGGTTCCGGCGTGACAAATTATAAGTCGCGATCCTTTTCCTACAGGAACTTTGGAAGTAGATGCTGCTGTGTCATCGTTCCAAGAACGGCCTACAGTATGGTTAGCATTAAGCCATGTTTCATCCAAGAACACAACATTTTGCCAATTTTTGATTTCTTTCACTTGCCGTAAAAAAGTATACCTTGCCATCGCTATATCAAATCTTTCCATCAATATTTTGCGTTTGTTACATTTTTTGTATCGAAATCCAATGGTCTTCAAAATCTTCGTTAAAGAACTTTCCCCACCGAAGAATAATCCAGCTTCCTTCAGTGAATGCACCAACTTTTTTCTTGTTGGATACTCCTTCTGTAAATAGTAGCCGTAAACATGTCTTCGGATAGCATCGGCATCAAAGCTATCGATGCCTACGACTGGTTTTGCTCGTTTTCTCTTTTTTGGTGTGTGAAGTTTATTTTCTTCTGTGCCAGTCTCGCCATATTTTTTTTTAGTTATCCGTCTAACAGTTCGTTGTCCAATATTAAGCGCATCAGCTACGCGTTCAACCACTGACGTTATAGGTAAAATTGGCCCTCCATTTTGAGCTTCACGATCGAAATAGTTACGAAGGCGTATTACGAACTCACGTGTCTGACTATTTAGAACAGTTCTCTGCGTACGTTCGGTCATATCGACGAAATCCACAACAAAGGGCTTGAACAGAGTCCAAATTAACGAGCAAGGGTCAACAGTAATGCAGTATCAATATTTGAAATCCAAAGCCAGGTCAAAACTATATCACAATCGCATTGCACTGACAGTTTATACTTTTCGAAGCAACGTCAATTCGAAACTGCTTTGTTTTGCATTGAGCATTGACGCGAGTTTGCCGGAGGTAGTAGTTGTGCTAGCCAGCGATCCTATGTGACGATCGTATTAGATTCCATTTTTAAAAATTTTCAATTTAGAAAACCAAATGCCGAGTTGTGGTATATATCATATAAAAATAAAAATTTTACCTTTTGTATGAAACAGCTGATATTTTTTTGCGATTTCAGAGGTTTCTCCACATAGTGAAAATTGTTCATATTCACAAGTACATTCACCCCTTAAATGGTGCAAACTGATTTTTCTACACTTGTATACATTTTAGAAATCAATTTAATAAATAAATTTTGAGTCCTAAACCTAAAACTACATTCGATAAAATTTATGAATCTCTGCACATCACTATCGTCAATAAAGTAATACAATTATTTCCTTCAAAGTCGTTATCAATTAATACGGAACTTCATGAGCGGACAAACGTCAAACCGGCCCTCATAGCGTGCCGCTAGTGTAGTGAAGCTCAAGCAATACTAGCTCAGTTAAGAAATGAGGAGGAGAATCCACCTCAACAATCATTACTGTCTCAAGTGAGTAATCTTTCTCCTTTGCTCCTACTGATGATGTAGTGTTTTTGACTTTTTTTTATAAAATTAAAAACTTCATGAGACCTAAAATAATTTAACTTTTATACTTCTCTGCCTCTATCTCAACTAATAAACGTCTACTGCTTGATATCTCTTGAACAGGTATCTTGTAGACTACCCTTGTTGTACCCTTGTCTTGTGCAACCTTGAATCCAGGTGCTCCCAGTGACTTCATTGATGAATGATCACATAGACCAATGTGTGAGGGTGTCATCCTGACTATTCGGTCACCATTTTTATATTTATAATAGGAATAATACAATAAACTTGGATATGTTTCAGCTACCTATGTTCAATTTTGAGATGGATGTAGCCAGCACATCTCAAAACAGTGAAATAGAAGTAGCCAGGTCATCTCAAGACAGTAAAGTGGAAGCAGCCAGTACATCTCAAAATAGTACCTCCACTGCAGAGTCAACTATTCAGCACCTTGTGAGATTTTTTACTGTAATTGAATATCACCATCATTATATACCACTTATTAGAAAAGTTGATTGCACAATGCATACACACATAGAAAAACCTAGAACAGATTGTAAAGGCAGTTCCAATTGCTCAAGCTATCTCTTACCTTACTACCCTCTGTTCAATTGTACAGACTGCAAGAATTAATAATCGTAATCATAAATGTTACCCATTTGTTTATTTTTAGTTTCAATTTGCTGCCTTAAGATGGGTAGCCTAAGTATGTCACACTCTCTTTAACATTTCTGCAGTGGTGTTGTGTGAAGTGGGTTGTTACGTTCCCTCAAATATGGTTGAGCGAAGCAATGGCTGGGTCATGCTCCTGAACTGGTTCCACCGGCGGAAATGGGGCTACTTTCTGTCTGCCCATCTTAACATGTGTTGAATTATAATTAGATATATTTAGTTATGCTTTTGTGGAACTTCCCCTCATTGTGGAAACTCTGCATACATAGCATAATATCTATTAAGTATATTGTAAATTTATTTTGAAAAGAGCAACTGCTGAGTTTCTTGCTGGTTCTTCTCGGCAGGAACGGCATTCAGAACCAGTGGTAGACTCATTGACAAATTCAAAAGCACTTGTAAAAGTTTATTTCAATAAAAAACATTTCTATTTACTTGCAAATAAAAAAATGTCTTATTTTATATTTCAAGGAATCAAAAAGAAGGAAAGGCATCCTAAAGGAACTTAATGTAAAAACAAAAATGGAACTTTCACCCAAAAAACAGAAGCTGTACAACAGATGCAGAAAAAATATTTCTGAAATAATGAGGCTTCGTAGGAAATTTAAGGAAATGAAAAAATGCAAGAAATCCATATTAAGTGCCTTAACAAATGAAGATTGTGTCAATGACCTGATAGAATGCAAACTGTCAAGCTCATTTTGTTTATTACTACAAAGTCAATTAAAAAATGTTCCAAGAAAAATAACTGGCCGGAGATGGACATTAGATGATAAAATTTTAGCCTTAAGCATTTACAAAAAATCCAGTGCATGCTACAGACTGCTGAAAAGATTAATGTGTTTGCCTAGTGTGAGTTCTCTGAAGGCTTTACTTAACAAAATACCATTAATCTGTGGTATTAATAAACAAGTCATTGAAACATTAAAGCAAATTACCAACAAAAGAATTACAAATGATAACTTATGCATATTGGCATTTGATGAGATGTCAATAAGAAAAAATTTGAGTTATAATGTGAAGCTTGATCAAATAGATGGGTACCAGGATCATGCTTTTCAAGGTCGGACATCAGAAATCGCAAGCCATGCTTTGACTTTTATGGCTATTGGACTTCGCAAACCTTGGAAGCAACCAATAGCCTTCTACTTCTCTGGAGATTGTGTTACAGCAGATCGTTTAGCTGTTCTTATTAAGGAGGTAAATATTATCCTTTTTAAAACTACTAGCTTCTAGTAATTTGAAAAGATAAAGAGAAATAGTAATTTGTTATTATTATAAAAATAATCTACTACAAGACTTATATCTCAGTCACCAAAATGGATTTCATTTATACCATGGAATTTATAATTTTAAGACCTTTGTAACATTTAACAAATTATTTTAATAGGTCTCTTAAAGTGAGCTTATATAGGAAGATTTTCTGAAGTGGAGCCTTTGAAGTAGCTTATATAATATAATATTTATAATATAAATCAAAATAAATTTACAGGTCCTGCGAGCTTGTTTTAGTGCTGGATTAGAAGTTATTGGCATGGTGTCTGATCTAGATGGTGTCAATATACGTGCAATAAATTCCATGGGATCATCAAGAGATCAACCTTTCATAAACTTTGAGGGACACGAAATTGTCACAATCCTGGATCCACCTCACTTATTAAAATGTTTTAGAAATAATTTTATGAAACACGACATTGCATTTGCATCAGATTTACAAACCGAAGGGAAACAAATACAAGGTTAGTATTAAGCTAAGCATTATAAAAAATGATTATATAATTAACAAATTAAAATAATGTGTGCTCCTTCATCATCATCTTGCCCTTTTTCACGCTATGTGGGGTCAACACAACACGTTGTGTGTAGTAATAATAATTAACTAGTGGTTCGCCCCGAACTGAGACCTCGCGGTTACGGTATTCCATGATTATTCATTCAATCGGTACATGACGACCAAAACTGACATTATTATTACTGCCCGTTTTCACCAAACATACCTAAATCATCCGCTAAGTAGGAGTCTCTTTACGTAGGTAGCTCCTTTAATACAATCCTAAAACCTAACATCGGTCCCAATGTCCTTTTAGGTGTCCCGTACAGGATCGTGATAAAGAAGTTGAAAGAAATCATCACCTATCTTATCATAGGTAGCCCGTAAAGGTTAGGTAACGTTAGTGAAAACATTGAATTATTATGTAGGTACTAACAAGTGAAAATGGGTTACGGGTTACGATAAAGATTCTTATAACTTTTTAAGCCATTTTCGGCTGGAGGCCATCGGTTTACATATTATATCTAAAATTGAAGTAATTACATTCAGTAATTCAGAAGTTATAAGGCTCTGACAGACGGACGGACGGACGGACAAGTGCAAATTCACTCAAGTAAACTCAGAGATCTTCGCTTCGCTCGGTCGATAATTATAATTTTTAATATGTTTGTTTAGTTGTATAGAATATTATGTATATTATGCAATAATGTTTAAGTTTTATAGTTTTTCAAAATCTAATTTAATTGCAGGCATTGCAAAATGGCACCACATCGAAGAGTTTTATAAAATAGATCAGCTGAATCCCAACTTTGTGTTTGCTCCAGCATTGACACAGCAACACCTGCAACCGAATGGCAAACAGAAAATGAAAGTACGTTTAGCTGCGCAAGTGCTTAGCCATTCAGTTGCAGCAGGAATATTTGCCAAAGTAGCCCAAAGTAAGGTTCAAGATTTATTCTTTTAAACACATATTTATACCCAAATAACAGTTCAATTACCACAAGCGATACTTATTTCCTACGGTCAAAGAAGCCGAAGTTCTTAAACTTCAGCTTCTTGACTAGTTGAAGGTTTTGACGAACTTATAGTACTAATGTTTCACATTTAATAGAAGAAAATCTATCAAAATATATTATTTGTCTATGCATGAATTTATTATTATTTATCAGACAAGCATTAAACAGAAACTTGTAAAAATATGTTAAAAGATGTTTTTGTTTACTTTCAGATGAGTTACCTCAAGAAGCAACTGGGACTGCTACTGTAATTTCAAATATGGACAAATTGTTTGATGCCATGAATGGAGACACAGCAGACAGAAAGAGAGGAAAATCATTCAATTGTTTACATCATTTAAAGAATATGATGATGTAAAAAAGAGTTTAAAATACATCCAGCCCAGTTTCTGCAAAATGGTAGAAAATGCTGCAATAATAATCAACGATTATTTAAGAGAAAATTCTCACAAGGAGAAAATTAAATTCAATTTGTTGTTTGCTCCGACCGAGTGGACTCGTAAGAGTAAGCTTCATACGAGTGTAATAGGATAGCTGTTGACACTTTAAAATACATAAACTTGATTATTACTCAGTGAAGTAAACTACTCGACACGATAAAGTTCATAGAATTGCAAGAAATCAATTTGTTAATTGTTACGAAACAATAACAAAGACGCCATTATATGGCCATTATTGAAACTTATTGAAAATTGAATCCACAGACCAGGAACAACAAGATTGAATCACAGAGTTGAATGACGATAACGCGCCATAGACGATGAACACTAGGTTAAAAAAAGTGATTTTGTACTCTGAGATTTTGCCCTAGTAGGTATTTACATCTGCCCCATACAAAGTTGACCCCCCCTGCCGATCAGTAATAGATTAGTTTAAGAAGATTTAATCACAGTGTTAATAAATTACAATACAGAAAACTAGCAAGACGTTCTTAGTTGCACAATCGGTGGCGCCAGAGAGAGAGCAGAGAGTACAGTGTTGCCACAGAGTGCTATTTATATAAACCATAAACCATGCGAGTCTATGAAAAGACAATACAGTTTCAACAGGCTGATGACGTCCGGGATATCTTCGGTATAGTGTCGGGTCAGTTTGGCTCTGGGATCTTTGGCCAAATCCTCAACAGGTTTTTGTGTCGTGGTATATAACTGCCCATAGAACTTCTCGACCTCTCCCAAAATCTCAGGTCGAGAAGAGACGAGACGACCGTCATCAGTTTTAAGCCGCGTCAGCTGGCTCTGTCCGATAGACAGATCTCTCGCGAACACTTTTGAGCCTTTGTTCCGCTCGATGGTATCTTTAATACACTTGGTATTAAAGACCCGAAGGTCGCGAGTTTGTGCCTTAGAGATCTGCCTATTAATCCGCCGGTACGCAGCCGCGTCTACCGATGACTGTAGCCTCATCTCTTGTCTCTCCTCCATGAGCTTGAGAGTATGGTCAGAGAACTTTTCGGTTCTTTTCCTACGATGGGTCTTAAAGAACTTAGACCCCACAGTATGGACAGTTTCCACGAACCTGTTGTTTAGATCGTCCACAGAAACACAGTCTGCTAGGCAATCGAATCGGTTCTGCAGTTCGAGTGGGAAGTTTTTGGGGTTTTGGATATGAGCACGAGAGGGTCGGAGAGTTGACTTCACCAGTCTAGCCCTTTCCAGCTTCACATTAATATTCAATGTGCCTCTTACCATACGGTGATCGCTCCCGGTTTTCACCCTGTTGATCACAGAGACATCATTGAATATATGGCGCTTGGTCGACATAATGAAGTCAATCTCACTTCTCGTAGAACCATCGGGGCTCATCCAAGTCCATTTTCTGTGTGGCCGCTTCCTGAAGAAGGAGTTCATCATAAAGAGGCCCTCCTTCTCCATGAAGTCGGCCAGCATTTGACCCCTCTGGTTCCTTCGCCCATAACCAAATCGCCCAACCCTCGTCTCTGCACCGCTTCGTTCACCCAGCCTCGCGTTGAAATCCCCCATCACAACATTGTAGTGAGTGGTAGAGGCGTGTATGGCTTTTGATATATCCTCATACAGCGCCTCCACCTCCTCGTCATGATGTGCCGAAGTCGGTGCGTAAACCTGTATAACCTTCAACGAATACCGATTGGTGATTCTGAGTATAAGGTACGCTACCCTACTCGACACACTTTTGACTTCGACGATGTTGTTGACGAGGGACTTGTGGACGATGAACCCGACACCACCCTGGGACTGTTGATCGCCCTCCCGGTAGTAGAACATGTTGCCGGAATTGAGGATTATCGAGTCCTCCCCCTCTCTTCGGACTTCAGACAATCCTATAACATTCCAGCGCAACTTGCTCACTGCTTCTTCCAGCTCGATGATCTTCTCGTCAGTCCTCAACGTGCGTGCGTTATATGTCGCCAGGTCCAGTCGTCGGGGTTGGCAGCGGAATCTCATCCGGAGATTCTTAGCACCCCCTGCCCCGCCATTACCGTGACCGCTGCCAGGGTCAGGCACAGCGAGGCCGCCGGGAACTAGGGGCCTTGGCCTTGTGACAGTTTCCATATAGGGTTTTGCCCATAATGACCACGCTGGGCAGGCGTGTTGGTCATCGCAGGGCTAGACTGATCGCGCCGATGTCGCTGCTGCCCGACACCGGCCTGTGCCATTTGTTCAGTCTAGCTAGTATGAGATGGTTATACCGCCATCTGTCGGTCGCCATAGCCTCGTCAGTAAACCAGCAGGGGGCACCGCGGGCAGGTGAGGTTGACTGTTGGAGCGCTAGATGAAGGTGCGCTCCCTTACCCCCCTGCGCTCCCTTACCCCCCAGAGTAAACAGTACCTTAGAGTAAACAGTAATACATAGTTGAAATTTTCACAGAGTGTGTATTTTTATTTCCGCTATAACAACAAATAATAAAAATAAAATTAAATTAAAAAATAAAGGGGGCTCCCATGCATGGAAAAGCTTCAAAAATGAAGAAATAGGGGCCTTCAAAGTTGTGACCAAAACAAACGAGCATTCTTTCCCCATATCCTAATTTAATCATCATCATCATTTCATCATTAGCAACCCATCAACGGCTCACTACTGAGCGCAGGTCTCCTCTCAGAGAAGGGTTATTGGCCATAGTCTACCACGCCGGCCCAATGCGAATTGGTGGACTTCACACACCTTCGAGAACATTATGAAGAACTCTCAGATGTGCAGGTTTCCTCACGATGTTTTCCTTCACCGTTGAAGCAAGTGATAGTTAATTGCTTAAACGCACTTGACTCCGAAAAGTCAGAGGTGCGTACCCGGGATCAAACCTGCGACCCCCCCGAATAGGAGACCACAGTCCTAACCACTAGGCTAACACTGCTTCCTACTTTAATACTAACTCAGAACTAAGTTATCTAAATGTGTATCTAGTTTTAAAAAAGTGATTTGGTCATATTATGTACGGAACCCTAAAAGAGCGAGGCCTGACTCGCACTTGGCCGATTTTTTGTTTATTACCTAAATAAATATTTTTGATAAAACAGGGTTGGCACCTTTTGGGTACGAAACCCTAAAAACTATCAAAGAATACAATGATTTTAAAAGACCTATTAAAAATAATTAAGGTAAGAATAACAACAAAAAGAATTAATTAACTCGAACTTATAAACTACTTGCAAGCTCGTTAAGGTACATGGCGCCTACTAGGTGAAGCTAAAGCAATGGAGACTCTTAACACCTGCACGTGACATCAATCTCAGTGAGGCCCAAACATACTAGGTAGGATAACATAAAACACTGTTCCCTCTGCACGTTTATTTTATCGTTGATATATTTCGAGGTACTCTCATGTACTTGCTGAGTTCTCGAGCAAGTACCGAGCGTAGCCGCTAGATGGCGGTGACGTTGAAATAAGTCTATGCTGGCTCCGTTTCTCAAGGTTATTTCACGCATCTTAAAGCCTTATACAAAAAGCTTTCGTTGTAGAAAATTAATCTAGCACAGGCTCGAAATGCCGCAGTGCTCTTTTCAAAATAGTTTTATGTGTTTCCACTTTTGTAAGAAACAAATAATATTCTTAGCCTATATTTTGTTTCAGATGCCTAAGCGAATGAATGATGAGGATAACGAATTCATACCTAGAAAGTAAGTACTTACATCATCTGTGAGGACTTCAAAAAATGATTGGGATAACATTTTCGTTTTATTAGACGATGTATTTTTAAAATCCCGTGGGAATTCTGATTTTCCCCGATAAAATTTAGCCTTTGTCACCCTCCAGGTTCTCAACTATACCCATGCAAAAAATCACGTCGATCCGTAGCTTTTTTGCTACTTGATTGAAAAACAAACCAACATACCAACACACTTTCCCATTTCTTCTTCTTCTTCTTCTTTATCAACCGATAGACGTCCACTGCTGGACAAAGGTCTCTTGCATGGACTTCCACAGGCCTCGGTCTTGCGCCGCCTGAATCCAGCGGCTCCCTGCGACTCGTTTGATGTCGTCGGTCCGCCTGGTGGGGGGTCTGCCAACACTGCGCTTCCCGGTGCGGGGTCGCCACTCCAGCACCTAGGGACCCCAACGACCATCAGCTCTTCGAACTATGTGCCCCGCCCATTTCCACTTCAGTATCGCGACTCGCTTAGCTATGTCGGTGACTCTGGTTCTCCTACGGATCTCCTCATTTCTGATTCGATCCCGCAGGGACACTCCGAGCATAGATCTCTCCATCGCCCGCTGAGCGGTCCTGAGCCTACTTATGAGGCCCTTAGTTAGCGACCATGTCTCGGATCCGTAAGTCATCACTGGCAACACGCACTGTTCGAAGACTTTAGTCTTCAGGCACTGAGGAATTTTGGACGAGAAGACATCTCGGAGCTTCCCGAACGCTGCCCAGCCGAGTTGGATTCGGCGGTTGATCTCTTTCTCGAAATTGGACCTACCTAGCTGGACTGTGTGTCCCAGGTAAATATACTCGTCGACAATTTCGAGTGCAGAGTTCTCAACAATTACTGGGTGGAGCGGTGCATGAGCATTGGACATGATTTTCGTCTTGCTCATGTTCATTTTCAGGCCCACCTGTTGAGAAACCCTGCTGAGATCGTTGAGCATTGTATTGAGGTCTCTCAGAGTCTCTGCCATGACTACTATGTCATCGGCAAATCGCAGGTGAGTGATGTACTCGCCGTTTATGTTGATGCCGAGCCCGTTCCAATCCAGAAGCTTAAAGACGTCCTCCAACGCAGCGGTAAAGAGCTTCGGGGAGATAACGTCTCCCTGTCGCACTCCACGCTGCAAGTGGATTGGCCTCGTAGTCTGGTCCTGTATACGTACTGACATTGTGGCGTTTTCATACAAGCACTTCAACACTTGGATATACCGGTAGTCAATCCGGCATCTCTGCAGCGACCTCAACACAGCCCAAGTTTCCACCGAATCGAAGGCTTTCTCATAGTCCACAAACGCTAAGCAAAGTGGCCGGTTATACTCTTCTGTCTTTTGTATAACCTGCCGCAGCGTATGAATGTGATCTATGGTACCAAAGCCTTTTCGGAATCCGGCTTGTTCGGGAGGCTGGAAGTCGTCAAACCTACGAGCGAGACGATTCGTAATGACTCTCGAGAACAACTTATAAACATGACTCAACAACGAGATGGGTCTATAATTCTTCAACAAGGTATTATCACCCTTTTTGAAGAACAGAACCACCACGCTCCTGTGCCATGCTTCCGGCGTTATGCCCTCGTGGATGACGGAATTGAACTATCGCTGAAAGATCTTAAGTACCGGTTTTCCACCCGCTTTCAGGAGTTCCGCAGTGATTCCGTCATCACCTGGCGCATTGTTGTCCTTAAGCTGTTTGAGAGCCATTCTAATCTCGTATAGGCTGACGTCCGGGATATCTTCGGTATAGTGTCGGGTCAGTTTGGCTCTGGGATCTTTCGCCAGATCTTCAATAGGTTTTTGTGTCGTGGTATATAACTGTCCATAGAACTTCTCAACCTCTCCCAAAACCTCAGGTCGAGAAGAGACGAGACGGCCGTCATCAGTTTTCAGCCGCGTCAACTGGCTCTGTCCGATAGACAGATCTCTCGCGAACACTTTTGAGCCTTTGTTCCGCTCAATGGTATCTTTAATACACTTGGTATTAAAGACACGGAGGTCGCGAGTTTGTGCTTTAGAGATCTGCCTATTAATCCGCCGGTAGGCAGCCGCGTCTGCCGATGACTGCAGCCTCATCTCTTGTCTCTCCTTCATTAGCTTGAGAGTATGGTCAGAGAACTTTTCGGTTCTTTTCCTGCGGTGGGTCTTTAAGAATTTAGACCCCACAGTATGAACAGTTTCCACGAACCTGTTGTTTAGATCGTCCACAGAAACGCAGTCTGCTAGGCACTCGAATCGGTTCTGCAGTTCGAGTTGGAAGTTTTCGGGATTTTGGATATGAGCACGAGAAGGTCGGAGAGTGGACTTCACCAGTCTGGCCCTTTCCAGCTTCACATTAATATTCAACGTGCCTCTTACCATCCGGTGATCGCTACCGGTTTTCACCCTATTGATCACAGAGACATCATTGAATATATGCCGCTTGGTCGACATAATGAAGTCGATCTCATTTCTCGTGGAACCATCGGGACTCAACCATGTCCATTTTCTGTGTGGCCGCTTCCTGAAGAAGGAGTTCATCATAAAGAGGCCCTCCTTCTCCATGAAGTCGGCCAACATTTGGCCCCTTTGGTTCCTTCGCCCATACCCAAAATGCCCCACTCTCGTCTCTGCACCGCTTCGTTCGCCCAGCCTTGCATTGAAATCCCCCATCACAACACTGTAATGAGTGGTAGAGGCGTGTATGGCTTTTGATATATCCTCATACAGCGCCTCCACCTCCTCGTCAGAATGTGTCGATGTCGGTGCGTAGACCTGTATAACCTTCAGCGAATACCGTTTGGTGATTCTGAGTATAAGGTACGCTACCCTACTCGACACACTCTTGACTTGTACAATGTTGTTGACGAGGGACTTGTGGACGATGAACCCGACACCACCCTGGGACTGTTGATCGCCCTCCCGGTAGTAAAACAAGTTGCCGGAATTAAGGATTATCGAGTCCTCCCCCTCTCGTCGGACTTCAGACAATCCTATAATGTTCCAGCGCAACTTGCTCACTGCTTCTTCCAGCTCGATGATCTTTTCGTCGGTCCTCAAAGTGCGTGCGTTATACGTCACCAGGTCCAGTCGTCGGGGTTGGCAGCGGAATCTCGTCCGGAGATTCTTAGCACCCCCTGCCCCGCCATTACCGTGACCGCTGCCAGGGTCAGGAATAGCGAGGCCGCCGGGAACTAGGGGCCATGGTCTTGTGCGAATATTCATACAAGGTTTTGCCCATAATGACCACGCTGGGCAGGCGTGTTGGTCATCGCAGGGCTAAACTGATCGCACCTGTGTCGCTGCTGCCCGACACAGGCCTGTGCCATTTGCTCAGTTTAGCCAGTATGAAATGGTTATACCGCCATTTGTCGGTCGTCATAGCCTCGTCAGTAGACTAGCAGGGGGCACCGCGGGCAGGTGAGGTTGACGTTTGGAGCGCTAGATGGAGGTGCGCTCCCTTACCCCCCAATTATAATTTATTATTCCCATTTATAATTTATTAAAAAGTATCCTATGTCCGTCTTCTGGTTCTAATAAGCTACCTCCCCACCAATTTTCAGCCAAATCGGTTCAGCTGTTCTTGAGTTATAAATAGTGTAACTAACACGACTTTCTTTTATATATATAGATAGATATTAATACTATACTTTTTCTATTATTTTTTTACAGAATCAGGAAAATTTATTGGAAAACTGTAAAAAACGCGTAAGTTAATTATATATATTAAGCGTTCGTTTTAAATTGAGCCCTGCACCATAGAGTAAAGTAATCGACGTAGTCGTAATTCCTAGTTCCATGCCGACAGTACGGACACAGTATAGGATATGCAGTAGTTTGACGCCTTTGATCTAGTGGTACTACGCGTTACAAATTTCCCCTAGCTCTCTCGCGCTTCCCCGCACCGCACGTCAAGTCAGACCCACTTAGTAAACCGCTCGCGAAGCACCGCTTATTAAAAATAAATTTCAAATTCAACTTCAAATTATTTATTTGCACAGATTGAGTAGTACAATGGTGTTACATTATAACTAGTGGTTCGCCCCGAACTGAGATCTCGCGGTAACGGTATCCTATGATTATTCATTCAATCGATACATGACGACCAAAA
This sequence comes from Oeneis ivallda, assembly GCA_029955525.1. Lineage (NCBI taxonomy): Eukaryota > Metazoa > Arthropoda > Insecta > Lepidoptera > Nymphalidae > Oeneis > Oeneis ivallda. The sequence goes on along the minus strand of JARPMR010000024.1, from coordinate 12,436,976 downwards.
CTGACATTATTATTATGCCCGTTTTCATCAAACATACCTAAATCATCCCCTATGTAGGAGTCTCTTTACGTAGGTAGCTCCAAAACACAATCCTAAGTCCTAACATCCGTCCCAATGTCCTTTTGGTGTCCCGTACAGGATCGTGATAAAGAAGTTGACAGTAATCATCACCTAACTTATCATAGGTAGCCCGTAAAAGTTAGGGAACGTCAGTGAAAACATTGAATTATTATGTAGGTACTAACGAGTGAAAACGGGATAGGGGCATCTGTACAAATCGTCATCTATCGACGCGAATAGAAAATATACAAAATGCAGCAATTAATAGTTTATTGAAGTTTGATATTTAACTAAAGAATAATTTTAATTGAATAATATGTTTTTATATTATGTACCTAAATAATAGTAGTCGACGCAAAACTGTTTTTGGGATAGATCGTAGTCGTAACCTCCTAGTAGTCCTAGTTCCATGGAATAGTTAATGAGTGCGCCATCTATTAGCATTATTGTGAAGCTATGTGAAATTTACTGATGCTCATTAAAAATTAAATAATCTCGTTTCTTTATAATAATCGTATCATTTTAGTATTTGTTGTTCAAGTACAGGATACAAGTGAAGTAAAAAAATAAGTACAGCTTGAAAATATATAGCCAATTTTCCCAGAGAGCGTCTTCAAGCGAGCGTATTAAATCGCCACTTTGAAAGCCCCCCATTTCGTCAATTTTAGGAAAAAAAATAAAAAAAAAATACGTTTGTACTCTGTTCCAAATTGTCTTTAAAATGATACAGAGAAACCCTATGAATCTTAAAAAAAATTTTACTTCGCATTCGCTTCTATGAGAGCCCCCCTGAAATAAAGATTTTTATAACTTTTTAAGCCATTTTCGGCTGGAGGCCATTGGTTTACATATTATATCTAAATTTGAAGTAATTACGTTCAGTAATTCAAAAGTTATAAGGCTCTGACAGACGGAAGGACGGACAGACGGACGGACGGACAAGTGCAAATCGCTCTAGTAAACTCAGAGACCTCGCTTCGCTCGGTCAATAAACACTTTTATTTAAATATTTTTTTATTATTTATACCAATTCGAATTCAATATTCATAGTTAAGACAGGTCAGCTAGTACCTACTTAATAAATAAAAAAATAGACAAACTATTATACTGCATCTTCACTGTGTCTTTACTGTGGGTCTGACTTGAGGTGCGGTGCGGGGAAGCGCGAGGGGTGTAGATTTCTTTACTCTATGGTGCAGGGCTCAATTTTTAACGAACGCGTAGTATTTATTACTAGAGTAAGTTCTCTAAATATGGACTACCGTAGTGATTTGTTTTAATAAAACACAAAATAATGAAGCTAAATCAGTATCTTTAAATTCAATCAGTACAGAAACTATTACAGAATTATAAACTATACTTAAAATGTCTTAAAAAAACGAATTGTTTAAAAAACTTAATTTTTTATAAAATATTACAATCATTTTAAATTAGGCAGCTCAATATGGACCACTAGGTTTTTAATATGGACTAATATGGAGCACACTTATTTTTAATAGAGTATAACATCAATTTTTAATTATCAATTATAATTATATCTGACCGTGTAGTAGAATTATTGTATGGTTGGTTATTGTAAAAATGGTCTTAAACTATCAATTATTTTATGATATTCACATTATAATAAGTCTATTAATTCTCTTTGCAAAGTTCACATATAAAGACAACACCTTCTACACCTGCACATTCTTCGTGTGCCCATAGCCGACATGAAGGACTTGTACCCATTGTACTCCACGAACGTCTTCGGAAATCTCGTCGACGACGCCATATCTAAAACAAAAAGTGAACAAGGTTTGCAATATGGACTATGGATTATAATATGGACCACTAGTCCATTTTTGAAACCATTCATAGGTCCATATTACAAAATGATGCAATATCAAGGTTATAATATGAGACACAGCTACGGGTTACTTGACGAATAATTAGTAACACTAAAGCGTTTCCAGAATGGGGACAGTCAAAATATAATGATTATAATTGTAGCAGTAATAATGTTACAAAACTTACCGAAAAATTACATCAAGTAGCGCTATAATCTCAAAATCACTGCCACCGACACGTACGCTCATGTAGCTCCGCTAGAATTCGCTGGCGGGACGCGGCGAGGAAAGGCCATCGATTGCAGCTAACTTCGCTTCGATAGCAGCATCATCTTGCAGAATGTTACTATGGTCCTTATTATATGACTAGTCCATATTTAGAGAACTTACTCTATCTGATACCCGCGACTTAGGCCGTGTGGATTTAGTTTTTAAAATACAACGTGTACTGAAAGTTGAAGCAGTGATAGCCTAGTGGTTATGACTGCGGTCTCCTATTCGGGGGTCGCAGGTTCGATCCCGGGTACGCACCTCTGACTTTTCGGAGTCATTTGCGTTTTTTAGCAATTAAATATCACTTGCTTCAACGGTGAAGGAAAACATCGTGAGAAAACCTGCACATCTGAGAGTTCTTCATAATGTTCTCGAAGATGTGTGAAGTCCGCCAATTCGCATTGGGCCAGCGTGGTGGACTATGACCTTTTGCGTTTTTTAGCAATTAAATATCACTTGCTTCAACGGTGAAGGAAAACATCGTGAGAAAACCTGCACATCTGAGAGTTCTTCATAATGTTCTCGAAGATGTGTGAAGTCCGCCAAAGTGGACTATGACCTATAACCCTTCTCTGAAAGGAGACCTGCGCTCAGTAGTGCGAGCCGTTGATGGGTTGTTAATGATGATGATGATGACTGAAAGTCCGAAAAACCACTGCAGGGTGCAGGCACGGCAGGGTGCACCTTTGTACCTTTCATATAGAACTCTTCAGCACAAGCATTGGATTCGAAGCCCTTATAGTTTTTGAGTAAACCAAACTGAAAGTTTTCACCAATAACAATCTTAGCACAACCCTAGACAACATAACGCGTCGGCGCGCCAGGCGCGTTGTTTCACGGTTAATCACCTATTCACGGTTAATCATAGGGTTGTCACAATAAAGCGCATTAATATCGATTGAATAAGTTTGTATGGTAAAAATAATGCGCTTAATTAAAAGGTGCATACTTAACTTATGTATATTGACCAAATGGAACCTAAGTGCCCGGCCTGTTCATGTCGAACTCCAACCTAACCTAACTTTAGATTTTGGCAAACATAGTAGTTACTTCTATAACCATTTTACTAGATTAGTCTAGTCATCAGATAGCTATATTACTACTTAGATCTTACTTACCTACTTAGTTACTTAATCATGTTTTTCCCATCCAGGGCCACGCAAACCGAGAATAATATAGAAACAGTAAGTTTAATGTCTTTACAATGCTACCAACTTTTGTGTGTGTGTGTGTGTGTGTGTATGTGTGAGTGTGTGTGTGTGTGTGTGAAGGCTCTCCAGATCCCAGAAGAGGGATAAACTCTCCAGCGGAAGGGCTACCAGTGACGGGCGGAAGAACTCTCTCTGGCACCCGGACTTTAATAAAAAGTAGCCTGTAAGTTAATGCAGAAGATAGTCTATCTTCGTTTTAAATTTCAGCTAAATCAGTTCATTCGTTGTGGCGTGAAGAAGCACTATGTGAATTTCAGTTTTACAAAATCCTGCAAGGACCATACAGGATTTTTATGAGATAAACAGTAGTATATTCATTAATTCAGGCTATAATCTATCTCTATTTCAAATTTTAGCCAAATTGGTTCATTGGTTGTGGCGTGAAGACGTAATACGTGAATTTCGGGTTTATAAATATTTCGGGAACCATGAATTATTTTTACGGAATAAAAAGTAGCCTATAAGTTAATCCAGAGTATAGTCTATCTTCGTTTCAAATTTCAACTAAATCAGTTCATTAGTTGTGGCCTGAAGAAGCACTATGTGAATTTCAGTTTTACAAAATCCTGCGAGAACCATGGATTTTTATGAGATAAACAGTAATATATTCATTAATCCAGGATATAACCAATCTCCATTCCAAATTTTAGCCAAATCGGTTCATTAGTTGTGGCGTGAAGAAGTAATACTTGAATTTCAGGTTTTTATAATATTTCGGAAACCATCAATTTTTGCACTATGTGAATTTCAGTTTTACAAAATCCTGCAAGGACCATGGATTTTCAAAATCCTTCTCCTTACTTACTTCTTTGCGACACAATTAGTGAACCGATTTGGCTGAAATTTAGGATGAAGATAGATTATACTTTTGATCATTATATAAGTTAGTTTATGGTATATTTACCTGGGACACACAGTCCAGCTAGGTAGGTCCAATTTCGAGAAAGAGATCAACCGCCGAATCCAACTCGGCTGGGCAGCGTTCGGGAAGCTCCGAGCTGTCTTCTCGTCCAAAATTCCTCAGTGCCTGAAGACTAAAGTCTTCGAACAGTGCGTGTTGCCAGTGATGACTTACGGATCCGAGACATGGTCGCTAACTAAGGGCCTCATAAGTAGGCTCAGGACCGCTCAGCGGGCGATGGAGAGAGCTATGCTCGGAGTGTACCTGCGGGATCGAATCAGAAATGAGGAGATCCGTAGGAGAACCAGAGTCACCGACATAGCTAAGCGAGTCGCGATACTGAAGTGGAAATGGGCGGGGCACATAGTTCGAAGAGCTGATGGTCGTTGGGGTCACAAGGTGCTGGAGTGGCGACCCAGAACCGGGAAGCGCAGTGTTGGCAGACCCCCCACCAGGTGGACCGACGACATCAAACGAGTCGCAGGGAGCCGCTGGATTCAGGCGGCGCAAGACCGAGGCCTGTGGAAGTCCATGCAAGAGACCTTTGTCCAGCAGTGGACGTCTATAGGTTGATAAAGAAGAAGAAGAAGAAGCCAAAACAATTTTTTTTTAATTTTTTGTTTGTCTGTCTGTCTGTCTGTATCTTGGCCGCGCATCACGCCGAAACTACTGGACGGATTTAGATGAAACTTGGCAAGATTTAAGTTCATACTACGAGGTATAATATAGGATACTTTTTATCCCGAAATTCAGCACGGTTCCCTTGGGAGAGGGGATGAAAGTCAAAATGTGTATTTAGCTGTAATTCATTAAGGCGTATTCCGATTTATTTATTTCACTTTCAGGAGCAAGAGCGAAATATAAAAGAATTAGTAAGTATCCACGCCCCGCATCGGTAAGCGCACGTGCACGTGCGTGTTGCATATTATTAAATATTATTATAGTGATGACTTACGGATCCGAGACATGGTCGCTAACTATGGGCCTCATAAGAAGGCCACCCAGCGAGCGATGGAGAGAGCAATGCTCGGTATATCTCTGCGAGATCAAATCAGAAATGAGGAGATTCGTAGGAGAACCAAAGTCACCGACATAGCTCAGCGTGTCGCGAAACTGAAGTGGAAATGGGCGGGCACATAGTTCGAAGAACTGATGGTCGTTGGGGTCCCAAGGTGTTGGAGTGGCGACCCCGCACCGGGAAACGCAGTGTTGGCAGACCCCCCACCAGGTGGACCGACGACATCAAACGAGTCGCAGGGAGCCGCTGGATTCAAGCGGCGCAAGACCGAAGCCTGTGGAAGTCCATGCAGGAGACCTTTGTCCAGCAGTGGACGTCTATAGGTTGATAAAGAAGAAGAAGAAGAAGCCAAAACATTTTTTTTTTAATTTTTTGTTTGTCTGTCTGTCTGTCTGTATCTTGGCCGCGCATCACGCCGAAACTACTGGACGGATTTAAATGAAACTTGGCAAGATTTAAGTTCATACTACGAGGTATAATATAGGATACTTTTTATCCCGAAATTCAGCACGGTTCCCTTGGGAGAGGGGATGAAAGTCAAAATGTGTATTTAGCTGTAATTCATTAAGGCGTATTCCGATTTATTTATTTCACTTTCAGGAGCAAGAGCGAAAAAATCAAGAACTAGTAAGTATCCACGCCCCGCATCGGTAAGCGCACGGTACGCAGTGTTGGCAGACCCCCCACTAGGTGGACCGACGACATCAAACGAGTCGCAGGGAGCCGCTGGATTCAAGCGGCGCAAGACCGAAGCCTGTGGAAGTCCATGCAGGAGACCTTTGTCCAGCAGTGGACGTCTATAGGTTGATAAAGAAGAAGAAGAAGAAGCCAAAACAATTTTTTTTTAATTTTTTGTTTGTCTGTCTGTCTGTCTGTATCTTGGCCGCGCATCACGCCGAAACTACTGGACGGATTTAAATGAAACTTGGCAAGATTTAAGTTCATACTACGAGGTATAATATAGGATACTTTTTATCCCGAAATTCAGCACGGTTCCCTTGGGAGAGGGGATGAAAGTCAAAATGTGTATTTAGCTGTAATTCATTAAGGCGTATTCCGATTTATTTATTTCACTTTCCGGAGCAAGAGCGAAAAAATAAAGAATTAGTAAGTATCCACGCCCCGCATCGGTAAGCGCACGGTACGCAGTGTTGGCAGACCCCCCACTAGGTGGACCGACGACATCAAACGAGTCGCAGGGAGCCGCTGGATTCAGGCGGCGCAAGACCGAGGCCTGTGGAGGTCCATGCAGGAGACCTATGTCCAGCAGTGGACATCTAAAGGTTGATGATGATGATGATGATGTAGTCCAGTAAAAAGTTAAATGAAACCATGATCTGACCAGTTTTGGCAATGAGTAAAAATGTGTTCATTAATACTTAAATAATGATATTATGAAAGAAATTTTGATTTAAATTTAGGGGAAAGGGATGAAAAAAATAAAAAAAGGGTTGAAAAATGACTTTTTTTTTAAATAACTTAATAACGGTAGGAAATAGAAAAAAAAGTTTCAAGTAAAAGTTGTAGAGAAAAAAATTCTACACAAAAAAGTTCCTCTTCATTTTTTTGTTATCTGTTCGGTCGCCACTCCAACACCTTGGGACCCCAACGACCATCAGTTCTTCGAACTATGTGCCCCGCCCATTTCCTCTTCAGTTTCGCGACACGCTGAGCTATGTCGGTGACTTTAGTTCTCCTACGAATCTCCTCATTTCTGATTTGATCTCGCAGAGATATACCGAGCATTGCTCTCTCCATCGCTCGCTGGGTAACTCTGAGCCTTCTTATGAGGCCCATAGTTAGCGACCATGTCTCGGATCCGTAAGTCATCACTGGCAACACGCACTGTTCGAAGACTTTAGTCTTCAGGCACTGAGGGATTTTGGACGAGAAGACATCTCGGAGCTTCCCGAACGCTGCCCAGCCGAGTTGGATTCGGTGGTTAATCTCTTTCTCGAAATTGGACCTACCTAGCTGGACTGTATGTCCCAGGTATATATACTCGTCTACAATTTCGAGAGCAGAGTTCTCAACGATTACTGGGTGGAGCGGAGCATTGGACATGATTTTCGTCTTGCTCATGTTCATTTTCAGGCCCACCTGTTGAGAAACTCTGCTGAGATCATTGAGCATTGTATTGAGATCTCTCAGAGTCTCTGCCATGACTACTATGTCATCGGCAAATCGCAAGTGAGTGATGTACTCGCCGTTTATGTTGATGCCAAGTCCGTTCCAATCCAGAAGCTTAAAGACGTCCTCCAACGCAGCGGTAAATAGCTTCGGGGAGATTACATCTCCCTGTCGCACTCCACGATGCAAGTGGATTGGTCTCGTAGTCTGGTCCTGTATACGTACTGACATAGTGGCGTTTTCGTACAAGCACTTCAACACTTGGATATACCGGTAGTCAATCCGGCATCTCTGCAGCGACCTCAATACAGCCCAAGTTTCCACCGAATCAAAGGCTTTCTCATAGTCCACAAACGCTAAGCAAAGTGGCCGGCTATACTCTTCCGATTTAAGTATTAATGAACATATTTTTACTCATTGCGCCAAAACTGGTCAGATCATGGTTTCATTAAAGTAGATAGGAATTGGCTTCTCTGGACCACAATAGTGACTTCATTCAAATACTTGAATGTCGAATACTGAATGACTCAGTCATTCTCTGGGCCACAATAGTGGATTCATTCAAATACTTGAAGTATTTGAATGAATCCACTATTGTGGTCCAGAGAAGCCAATTACTCATTTAACTTTTTAGTGGACTAATGAATATAGTATTTTTTATAATTCCAGACAAAAAGATATAAAAGCCTTCAGCAAAAACTGCGGCGTATGAACGATAATTGGTAAGCCCCCCCTTTCTTCATTTTTGTAGCTAAAAAATAAAAAAATATATATTTGAACTCCACTTAATGAGCTCTAGACAAGGACACCCCACATGCCGGGGTAAAAAAATAAAATTTTATTTCGACTCCTTTTCCATGTTTGGGAGCCCCCTTTATTTTTCAATTTAATTTAATTTTTAGGGTTCCATACCAAAATGGTAAAAATGGAACCCTTATGGTGAGACTTTCTCCGTCCGTCTGTCCGTCCGTCTGTCACAGTCGATTATTTCAGTAACTATTAAAGCTATCGACATGAAATTTGGCATAGTTGTGTATAATCGTGGCCCAAAATCATTGGAATAAAGAAAAATCGAAAATTATTTTTAGTTTTAATAAAAAAAGGGGGAAAATCGGGGGGTTGAAATTTCAAAGTAAAATAAATATATCGAGTGGGGTATCATATGAAAGGCCTTTACTTGTGCATTCTAAAACAGTTTTTTATTTATTTCTATATATAATAGTTTTTGATTAATCGGCCAAAATGTCGAAAAAAATACCGTTCCCCCCCCTTATCTCCGAAGTTTACCAATTGAAAAATCTGAAATAATTATGGTCAATAGAGGTTTATGTATATTTTACAGGAAAAATAAAAGCAACGCGAAAATTATTTTAGTTTGATTAAAAAAGGGGGAAAATCGGGGGTTTGAAATTTCAAAGTAAGATAACTATACCGAGTGGGATATCAGATGAAAGGCCTTAACTTGTGCATTCTAAAACAGTTTTTTATTTATTTCTATATGTAATAGTTTTTGAGTAATCGGCCAAAATGTCAAAAAAAATACCGTTCCCCCCCCCTTATCTCCGAAGTTTACCAATCGAAAAATCTGAAATAATTATTGTCAATAGAGGTTTATGTATATTTTACAGGAAAAATAAAATGAACGCGAAAATTATTTTAGTTTAATTAAAAAAGGGGGAAAATCAGGGGTTTGAAATTTCAAAGTAAGATAATTATACCGAGTGGGGTATCATATGAAAGGCCTTTACTTGTTCATTCTAAAACAGTTTTTTATTTATTTCTAGATATAATAGTTTCTGATTAATCGGCCAAAATGTCGAAAAAAATACCGTTCCCCCCCCCTTATCTTCGAAGTTTACCAATCGAAAAATCTGAAATAATTATGGTCAATAGAGGTTTATGTATATTTTACAGGAAAAATAAAACCAACGCTCTAACTAGCATAGTTTTTTTTTATATTAACAATAAACCTCTACAAACAAAGTTAACGATAAATAAGCAAATTAATATAATATTATCGTTTTACTTTTACTTTTGGAGTATGGAACCCTCGGTGCGCGAGTTCGACTCGCACTTGGCCGGCTTTTTATTATTTGTTGTTATAGCGGCAATAGAAATACACAATATGTGAAAATTTCAACTGTCTATCTATTACGGTTTACGAGATATAGCCCGCTGACAGACGGACGGACGGACAGCGGAGGCTTAGTAATAGGGTCCCGTTGGCACCCTTTGGGTACGGAACCCTAAAAATTGACGTTTTTAGCGGTAGATTTGATTCTCGTGCATTAGTCCGTTCATAGTAGACATAAATCGCGACAGATCTGTCTATCGGACAGAGCCAGCTGACGCGGCTGAAAACTGATGACGGCCGTCTCGTCTCTTCTCGACCTGAGGTCTTGGGAGAGGTTGAGAAGTTCTATGGACAGTTATATACCACGACGTATACAGGACCAGACTACGAGGCCAATCCACTTGCAGCGTGGAGTGCGACAGGGAGACGTTATCTCCCCGAAGCTCTTTACCGCTGCGTTGGAGGACGTCTTTAAGCTTCTGGATTGGAACGGGCTTGGCATCAACATAAACGGCGAGTACATCACTCACCTGCGATTTGCCGATGACATAGTAGTCATGGCAGAGACTCTGAGAGACCTCAATACAATGCTCAACGATCTCAGCAGGGTTTCTCAACAGGTGGGCCTGAAAATGAACATGAGCAAGACGAAAATCATGTCCAATGCTCATGCACCGCTCCACCCAGTAATTGTTGAGAACTCTGCACTCGAAATTGTCGACGAGTATATTTACCTGGGGCACACAGTCCAGCTAGGTAGGTCCAATTTCGAGAAAGAGATCAACCGCCGAATCCAACTCGGCTGGGCAGCGTTCGGGAAGCTCCGAGATGTCTTCTCGTCCAAAATTCCTCAGTGCCTGAAGACTCAAGTCTTCGAACAGTGCGTGTTGCCAGTGATGACTTACGGATCCGAGACATGGTCGCTAACTAAGGGCCTCATAAGTAGGCTCAGGACCGCTCAGCGGGCGATGGAGAGAGTTATGCTCGGAGTGTCCCTGCGGGATCGAATCAGAAATGAGGAGATCCGTAGGAGAACCAGAGTCACCGACATAGCTAAGCGAGTCGCGATACTGAAGTGGAAATGGGCGGGGCACATAGTTCGAAGAGCTGATGGTCGTTGGGGTCCCAAGGTGCTGGAGTGGCGACCCCGCACCGGGAAGCGCAGTGTTGGCAGACCCCCCACCAGGTGGACCGACGACATCAAACGAGTCGCAGGGAGCCGCTGGATTCAGGCGGCGCAAGACCGAGGCCTGTGGAAGTCCATGCAAGAGACCTTTGTCCAGCAGTGGACGTCTATCGGTTGATAAAGAAGAAGAAGAAGAAGAAGTAGACATAATTTGGTCGGTCCATCGCATCGGCGAACTTTCTCGCTCTCTGGCGCCCTGCACTCGATTGAGGCTATAAATATCCAATCCAATCCAATTGATTGATTGATTGATTGCAGATCATCGACCTTCCGGCAAGACAAACCACAAGCAACAACCAAATTAGCTTAATTTTTGGAAAAATTTATTTTCTATTATTTTTTATTTTTTGGACCCTTAGATTTTTTTATTAAAATTTATTTTCTATTATTTATTATTTAGTTTGGTTTTCTATTATTATTGATTGATTGATTGATTGATTGATTGCAGATTATCGCCAACACAACCACCAAACAACAATTTTAAGTTTTGGAAAAATTTATTTTTTATAATTATTTATTTTTTGTTTTCTTATATTGTTTTATTAAAATTTATTTTCTAATATTTATTATTTAGTTTGGTTTTCTATTATTATTTATTATTTAGTAAACTATTATTTATTTTATACTAGCTGCCCGGACAGACTTCGTTCTGTCTAAAGTTAAAAGTAAAAATTTTTTGTTTTTTTTTTACTAAAACCTTCCGTGGACCTTAAGGAACATACAAAAAAATAAATAAAGCGAACTGGTCCATCCATTCTTGAGTTATGCGCTTACCAACATTCATTTTTATTTATATAGATGAATATGAATGATCTTTCTTCCTTCCATCCTTCCATCTTTTATCCTTCTGAGTTTTTTTTATATTACTTTAATATATCTAAGTAGGGTAGTGGAACCAAAAGATGAACGACCCCCAATAGATGAACGGCCGAGCGAAAATTCAAAAAAAATGAAAAACCCCGCTCTTTATTTATGTGCATTATTTTTTTCCGCACGTGGCAACTTTATTTCTTCCCGATTTCATGACAAAGTCAACAGTCACAGCTCCGGACGCGAGCGTAATTCGATAATTTGTGAGAGTTCCCCGCCAAAAAATTGTTTTATATGGAAACCTTCTCAAGATAAGTGCCTTTCAAACTTAAGGATTTTGGCAATTTAAAGGAATTATATACGATAGATTTGAGTAGTTTTGGCTGGAGTAAATGTTGATACATTTATCTTTGATTATAATGATACGTATAAACATTATTCGCTGTATTTTTTGAAAAAAATACTGTTCAAGTAATGGATTCGGTTTCGTAAGCTTTATCTAATAGATGAACGCCGTTCAACTAATGGAAAAATGGCATATTCTTACACACGTCATAACATTTATATTAATGCTTATAGAGACCGAAACAAAACAACGCTAATTAATTTTAGTTAATTTATGAGTTTAGTTACCAAAAGTTGAACACATTATTTTGTGTTTTAAGGTTTTATTTCAGTATGAAATCTTGCATTGTTCAGTTTAAGAATTCATATCCAAAAGTTGAACTAATGAATATGATCATATTTTATTCGTTCAATTATTGGGTATCGCGTCTTAAACTGAACGCTGAAGTAAATTATATACGTTCATTTGATGGTACTTCAATCGTCAAAATGAACGAATTGAATTAAGTAGTTCAGTTTTTGGGACTTTATTAATCTGATTAAAGCAGTGATAGCCTAGTGGTTAGTAGATACTGCGGTCTCCTATTCGGGGGGTCGCAGGTTCGATTCCGGGCACGCACCTCTGGCTTTCCTAAGTCAAGTGCCAAAATCACCGACATAGCTCAGGAAGTCGCGAAACTGAAGTGGAAATGGGCGGGGCACATAGTTCAAAGAGCTGATGGTCGTTGGGGTCCCAAGGTGCTAGAGTGGCGACCCCACACCGGGAAGCGCAGACCCCCCACTAGGTGGACCGACGACATCAAAGAAGTCGCAGGTACATGTATTCCTATTAAAACGCTAGTTCAACTATTGGGTTCAAACTGTTCATAATTAGGGCTCAGTGTTCAATTATAGGGGTAAAACCCTTAACTTCATACAAAAAGCAACTTTAAAAAATAAATATTTGATAAAGGAGTTTACTTTTTTAATCAGTCAAATCTTGAGGATATGTGGAATCACAAAGAAAAACCCAGCAAGCTTCAATATAATGAAATAACTAGTTAGAGCTGTCCAAAGTTGCCAAGATCGCTTAAGCGTTCATTTATTGGTTCCACTACCCTACTTATTTTTATATTATGCTTTTGTTTCTTATTGCCCTCTAAACCTTACTCTAAACAATATTACATTGTATGTTCGGGTCACTGCGTGCCACTGAACACCGCGTATTCAGCAGTACTTTGTGGAGGTTGATAAATGATAAATATAATATATTTATGATGTAATGATATGATGATATTATGATCTGATGCTATTGATATTATTATCTTTCTTCTTAATGTATATAAATTACGTGTCACGTTGTTTGTCCACGATGGACTCCTAAACTACTAAACCGATACCTACTCACACAGTACTCGATATTTTATGTGGGTACCGGCACCGCGCAACGAGCGGTTTTTGTGACGTGTGGGTGCTGAGTCCCTGCCTGCCACGGTGCCTAACGCGAATGGTGTCTGAAGACGCATGCTGCGTGCTTCAATGATGATAGGACCGGTTTTATGTCAGTCTTGTAAAACTTGGTTTAGATTTACCATCAGATAAAGTTTAGGTCAAATTAGGTTACTTATATCAGTGTAGGTTCGATTAGCTTAGAGTAGGTAATGTTAGGCTCTGTTAGGCAACGGAATGGCAATCGACAGAGTTGTATGTAATGAATAGATTGAGATGAAAGGTTCGGTCGGTATGCCCGTTGTGCGTAGCAAATTGTCGGGTAGATGATCTACCGTCGGCAGAAAGATGCACGCGGTGTAGCAACTTGAAGTCCAATTAGTGTGGACTGGACTTGCAAGGAAGCATGGTGCAGCGCTGACCACGGCGTTTCTGCGCCTCATCTGCCGGTGCTCTGACGAGCACGGCGGAGCTTTCGCGGCGCCGGCCACGGTATTTCTGCACATCAACGCCGGTGCTCTGGCGAGCACGGCGGAGCGTGTCGCGGCGCCAGTCACGGCATTTCTGCACCTCATCGCCGGTGGCCTGGCGAGCACGTCGGAGTGTGTCGCAACGCCGGTCACGGCACGTTTGCGCATCACCTGCCGGTACTACTGGATTGTTCGGTGAGTTCAGTGTATCGTTCCAATGCTTAATGCTGTTTTAAAAGGGTCTCTTTATCATTTTGTTGTCTTGGCCCATACGTGGGGCTTGTATTGTATTTGTGGAGGGGACGCCTGCTCACGCCAGGTCGGTCCTGTGTCGGAACTATTCCACCCAATACGTGGGGCTGAGTTGTTCAAGAATTAAAAGCTGAAAGCATATAACATTCGATTCAAATCTCTAAATTTAAGGTTATTTTATAAATTCCCTTTTTTTATGTTCTGTTTAGTTCAGTTAACTAACAGTAATCTAACTAGATTTGATAGACTTGAACTGATCCGTTGACCCACTGGTTCATGCGAAAGTCTGCATTTGGGGCGCATCTCCGGCGGTGGGTGAGCGCGCCGCTTCGTGTCGCAGCGCTGGTTGCGACGCCACTGCGCGTCACCTGTCGACGCACTGGCGAGTGCGTCACCTCCTGACGCAGCGCCAGTCTCGGCGCCACTGCGAGTCACCTGTCGACGCACTGGCGAGTGCGTCACCTCCTGACGCAGCGTCAGTCTCGGCGCCACTGCGAGTCACCTGTCTACGCACTGGCGAGTGTGTCACCTCCTGACGCAGCGCCGGTCGCGGCGCCACTTTGCGTCACCTGCCGGTGCGCTGGCGAGTGCGTCACCTCCTGACGCAGCGCCAGTCGCGGCGCCACTGGGCGTCACCTATCGCCAATAGGCTATCGGTGCGCTGGCGAGTGCGTCATCTCCTGCCGCAGTGCCGGCTGCGGCGCCTCTCTGCGTGCCACCGGTGCGCTCGCATGACGCGGCGCCTACCACAGTGCCAGTCTGCACTTAGCACATGGAGATGTGCACAGATAAGTATAAAAGTCGCGTTTCTATTTAATATTTAATTGAGGGTAGAAAACTAAATTCGAGATGTGAGCTGGTGCCGATTTCCGCATATGTTTTTATGTTTTACATTTACTTGCTGTCGCTGGCTAACTGAAAAGAATCTTACTTCAATTCCCGTTTTAAAGAATATTGGCAGAATTAATGTACCTGAATGTTTTAGGAGGCGCCTACGAATATGATTTACGAATATAATGAACTGAAATAATTATTAAAGAAATCTGACTAATTCATATCGCGCTTTGAGTTGGATCGTTTCTCGATGACATTGCTCGCCCGGAAATTCAAGAGTTAGTCTATGTATGTCGCGAATGCGAAATATTGTGGGTAGATGTGAATGTCGTAAGAGCCGAATGCAAAGATATCGATATGCGGGTAGACACGCATAGCAACAGCCATAGCACTTAGTAGCAGGCGTCACGGGCCAGACGAAATTCCAGGAATACGCCCACACAATAGGCGCCCAGCAACGGCTGATGGTTTCTACGAATATACGCTAAGTAGGTCACAGGCGTGCAGGGACTGAGTTCTACAAATCAGATAGATTGACTTCCTAGAATCGAGCAGCTAAGTAGGTCACAGGTGCACCGTGAACCTGGTTCTCAGAATCGGGGATATCACGGGCGGCACGGCCGCGCTATATAAAAGCGACATCGGGATGCCCTCAAGCAAGTTACAATTACGCCGCAGTAGCGAGCGGACATAGTGAGTAGTGATAAGTGATGAAGCAGACACGAGCTAGCAGGGCAGCCTTGGTGAGACGTATTTTTTCCTTATCACTGTGCATTCAACTTTATTGTTTTTATTGTGTATCGTTGAACTGTGTCTTCTTTATTACGTGTGCATTTCTAGCTGTAATCCGATTCTCGGGCTGCCTTGCAAGGGTAAGGCAGACCGAGACAGACAGGTATCAGAAATATAATGCTAGTCGATTGGTCCACATGTTTACTCAGTTATTATAAATCTGGCGACAGTCGGTCGCCAGTGGGCAGGTTATATCTTATCAGTTTATCAGAAATCCAACGTTGGTTGGTCTGTCCACGTACCCGGTGTTTTATCAGTTATTATAAATCCGACGACAGTCGGTCGGCAGTGGACAGGTTGTCTCTTAACAGTTTATCAGAACCCAACGATTTGTTGGCCTGCATATGAAGACCCGCGGTTGTTCTCAGATATTATAAATCCGGTAGCCCACAGCTGCCGGTCGGCGAGTATGCAGGGAGTATCAGATCAGTTTAATAGAAATCCAACATTGGTTGGTCTGCCCATGGACCTGCGGTCCATCAGTGTCGATTGGTAGTGGGCAGGGAGTAATTATCATATCAGTGTACCAGAATCCAACGTAGTTGGATTGGCTTGCATATGAAGACCCGCGGTTGTTCTCAGATATTATAAACCCGGCAGCCCACAGCTGCCGGTCGGCGAGTATGCAGGGTATATCAGATTATTTAGCAGATATCAGTGCTAGTTATCATGCGAGGCATGGGGTGGCTATTATGGGGAGGTGGAGGCCACCCGGGGGTTTCCCCCCACAATCAGGTTAATGGGGAAGCCTTCCCCACGATCAAGTAATCAGTTACTAATATGAACAAGTAATCAGTTACTAATATGAAATATTTGATTTTTGGATTACGCGTGTTTAGTACCCAGGTAATTGCATAACTATTATTATCGTGAAACGTGTATTATTCAACTCAGACATTCGCTATATGCCTAATGTGTAGGCTATTGGCGACAATGTACAGAGTTCTATAGACTACTAAGTAACACATCCCAATTGCAAATTAGAACTTAAAATAACGTGGAAGTAGGAATTACGACTACGTCTTTATACCTATCTACATATTTTTATAACCTTAAAATACAAATAAAGTTATTAATGTCTTTTTTTGAGATCCTTAAACGAAAAATCTCAGTTTTAGTAATGGAACCTCTAAGGTTTTAACAATTTTTCATGTATAGACGCTTCAAATAGATTTCAGGTAAAGTGATGTATGAACGCCTGCCAATGTTCTTTAAAGGAAATGTACTTTTCTTATTGGGATCATTGATTAAAGTCAGGAGCTTAATTTGATCAATATTATGATTTGTAAAATAGATTGACTGATGTTAGTAAATAGTTCGATGTGTTTATGTACCTAATTGAACATAGCTTGCATTCTAATTATTATAAAGTTGATGTTTATCACTTAGTTAGATAGGAAATGTTTATTTCTATTTGACTCGTGTTCCTGTAAGTACTCAGTGGTTAAACTGATCATGGATTGAATTGAACTACTGACGTGACCGATTTGATAGCTTACAGCTATAATACCTACTGTAACAGAACCGTGATAAATTCCTCGTGATAAAGCTGTGAGAGGACATAGAATTATATTGTAGAGCTAATAGTTTATAGATCTCATAGAGTCGATAGAGCTCGTAGAGTCTGTAGGGCTCGTGGAGTCGGTAGCGCTCAAGAGTCGGGCTTTTAGAGTTAGTAGCGCTGATAGAGATGGTAGCGCTGATAGTTGCTATGAAGCACTTAGTTTGAAGAGCTTGTAAAGCTGGTAAGTAAATCTTACAGTCACAGAGTAATTAAATATTGTTTGGATGGTAAAAAATATTATTGGAGTCCAATGATGTCCTGAGAGTTGCGCTGCATCTTTTTGGAATATTTAACTGAACATTCCAATGTTTGTGTGTTATAGTAGCACGTATGTGTTTACGTGCGTGTGGGAGTGAGGCAAGCTGCCTTGCTGCTGTGGCTGGCGTGGCCACGCTGCAGCGTGCTCCTGAGGCTGGCGACCTGGAGTGGCTGGCGACCTGGAGTTGCTGGTCCCGGTGGACGTGTCCTGTGGATGCGTGTCAGGCGCAGTCTCCGGAAGTCGTGTTTTTTGAACGAGCATCAGGCTCTGTCCTGGGAAGTCTTGTTCTTTGAATGAGCATCAGGCGCTGTCCTGGGAAGTCGTACGCATCAGGTGCTGTCCTGGGAAGTCGCGTTCATGAACGTGCAATCAGGCTTAGTCCTGGCACGTCTTTGACGTGGTTTGTGTGTGTGTGTGAGCTTGTACAAGTTCAGGTATGAGAATGAGTGAGACTTAATGTCTGGAGCAGTATGCATACTTTTGAATGCGAAGTGTTTTACTCTAGAAATTGAAAGTGTTATTTCGAACGAGGGCGCCTTGTATGTGTGACGAATGTCAGCATAGGCAATAGCGTTTGCCGACTTGAGAATTAATCGTTTGTCTCTTAAGCAGGTTCCGATGACTATAACCGTGACCGATGCGGATGAATCTTCGAGTGCTCCTACTGGTCAAGTCGACGCTACGAGAGGGAGTACTGATGCGGACGGCGAGTGAAAATGCATCAGCCCAGTGCTGCCGAGGGCGGCGCACAATCAGGATAGGCCGAATTAGCAGAATACTGTTGTTTTTTTTTTATTTTTAATCATACTACCCACAATAGTGACGGTACCGAACGCTAACAAAAAATATAAAAGCGAGCGCTTAGCCGCGTACAGAGAGATTCCTTGCCGAACCGCCAAACGAGTGAATTGTCGGTACTGACACTATTGAGTAAGATTGTTCCTTATTATTATTTGTATTTCTTTTGTTGTAAAAATGCTATAAAATTGTTAACGGTTGTGCGTGATGATTTCTTTTATTTGCATTATTGTCTAAAATTAAGTTAATTTGAAAGTAAATTAGCTCAATGAATTGTCATCCTGTTTTTATTATTACTTTCCACTTCTGGGTGCTAAATATACATATACTTTAATTAGCTATCAAGTTATATTATATTACAGCTGCCTAGATGTAGCACATTCCATTAAATACAGTAGAGAACAGAAATAGCATCGGCGACCGCAATCTATTATGAATAGTTAAAGCTGATACTTATGCTTAGCGCTAATGGAACATCTCAATTTATAGCTTATTAAATACTTGACGAGATATTAATTATTAAGCATAGGATACAGAAAAAAACTTGAGAGGTGTCAAGGGACACCCGGATGGAACGTAGTTCCTTTCGATTAATTTGGCATTGTTGCGTTCGGTACTTTCGCGGTACAATAATGGGTCTCCGTAGCCTTGTGGCTTCTGCAGTCGCCTAACAGCCAAAGGTCGATGGTTCGAACCCCAGCTCGGCAGACCGAATTTTCCATTTTCAATTTTATTTTAAACAATTTCTACATGTGGAACCTTTTCCTAATTTTTTATAACTTATAAGTTATAAAAAGACTCATTGACGATTCAAAAGTACTTGTAAAAGTTTATTTGAATAAAAAACATTTCTATTCTATTCTATCTATACTTATAATAAAACTGTAACTGGAAGATTTCTGTACATTTAATATATTTTGAAAATTTTAACTGGGGGATGCTTTATTATCGATACTGAACTCAAAACAGATTTTTATTTAATTTTTGTCTGTCTGTCTGTCTGTCTGTCTGTTCGCGCATCACGCGAAAACTACTGAACGGATTTAAATGAAATTTTGTATAGCTTTAGCTGAAACTTCGGGTCAACATATATGATAGTTTTTATCCCGATAAAACATAAGGTTACTCCAGGATAGGGGATGAAATTTATTGTTGATTTTACTCCATAACTCAGTCGAATATGAACTGATTTTAATAATTCTTTCTTTATTTAAAAGTGTATAATATCAGGCATAGTTTGTCTAATTTTGATGAAGATCTGATAAATATTATAGGAGATAGAGGACATAATGCTTCACGGGTAGCAGCAAAAGTCACTCACGTAAAGGACAACGATCGAATACAGGCATTCCATATTTATATGAGGGTTTTAGCCATAGACATAGACTTTATCATTAACCTCCAGGCCCTAGATGATTATACCATTGTGTTTGTTTTGTAGCCTACCCGTGCGGGTCCACTAGTTTAAAATAAAATTGAAAATAGAAAATTCAGTCTGTCGAGCTGGGATTCGAACCATCGACGTTTAACACGTTCACTGCGCATCAGGCCCAAATCAGCCTGCCGCAGAATTTCAACTGGTGCGGACGAAGAAAACTATGTCCCTCTCGCTGGTGCGGAACGATTATCTCAGGTATTTGAAAAGGTATGACAAAGACAAATATATATTTGAGATTGTGGTCAAAATTATAGGTGTTCCCTATAAAAACATCACGGCAGGCCTTTATCGGCCTATCACGCACTGACGGTAAAAATATCAACGTCGGTGCGGGAGGGGGCCTATTGTGGCCCGCCGTCCGAACAGGCAGTTGGCGGCCCGATACCGCACAGAGCACCCGCCTCGCCAGTTAGTGTTGGGCAAGCTATCGTAACTGACGTACGTCGCGTTTTTTTCGTTTCAGTGATGAGATTTGACTATTTCAAGACCTATGTTAACTTTTTCATTTTATTTGAGAATCTATTTAATACACAGTGAGCCCTCTAGTCAAACTCATACGGTAAATTAATCACAGAATTTAAAAAATCATTTCAGGAAAACGAGTAACACCTACGGCCGATCATATCCTTGAGATGAGCGCTAAACGGCGAAATTGTGCAGGGTGCTATGAGAAACTGCGGGAAACCATGAGGAGTTCAGAAGCAAAAAAAAAAAGTAAAAAAAATTAAAACATACTGCAGAATGTGCAAACATAATCTTTGTGCGAAATGTTTTAAAGACAGGCATTAATAAATAATTAAATAAACTATTTTTCATTTCCTTACTATAAATCTGTTTTATTTTCGATATCCCCTTATTTTTGTCTTTCCCATCACTACTAAAAATACTTTCTAGTGCGGTTCTGGTCGATATCGACCCGCCACTTTCCCTGGTTTATTTCTCATTTTCTGGTCGGCAGATCCCGGGGCGAATCAAATCTAAAGAAGTTGAGTTCAAGGTTGTTCCAACAGTCCAAAAACTGCTCACCTACATTATGTTTTCGCAAAGTTATAGCAATTTAATCTAACCTTCTGCTGACAGGTCGAATAAGACCTACCACGCACTGACGAAAAAATCATTGGGGTCACAATTTGGCCCGCCGCCGCACCAGACGAAGGTTTAAGATTTTACTTGCCGCAGCCAACGTGTTAACTGTTAGGCGACTGCAGAAGCCACAAGGCTCGGAGAACCAATATTGTACCGCGAAAATACCGAACACAACAATGCCAAATTCACATTCAAAAAAGTGTCGGTTTCAAAAAAGTGTCGATCAGTGTCGAGTGTCGGTTCAATTTTGTCTTAATTTTTAGGTTCCGTACCCAAAGGGTACCAACGGGACCCTATTACTAAGCCTACGCTGTCCGTCCGTCCGTCCGTCCGTCCGTCCGTCCGTCCGTCCGTCCGTCCGTCCGTCTGTCAGCGGGCTGTATCTCGTAAACCGTAATAGATAGACAGATGAAATTTTCACAAATTATGTATTTCAATTGCCGCTATAACAACAAATAATAAAAATTAAATTAAATTAAAAAAATTAAATTAAAATATTTCCATGGGTACATGGAAATATTTTTATTTAATTTTTTTTAACGGAACCCTAAAAGAGCGAGGCCCGACTCGCACTTGGCCGATTTTTTTTCCGTCTAGCCCCCTTCCGCACCGCGCGATAAGGAACTACGTTCCAATAACTAAACATCAACAATCCTGATCTGTTTTAAAATAACATCGATGTTTTTCAATTTTGTTACAAAGGATAATAAAAAAAAGAGACGTGTCAAGGGATACCCGGATGGAACGTAGTACCTTAGTAGTAGTATTTTAGTGAAGGAATTGTAATAAACTAGTGGTGTCATCTAGTATTAAATTGATTAACTACGATGAATTATTTTTAGTTTATTTCTATTGCACTGATACAACACCAAAGAGTTACTCTGGTGGAGTTACTGTTTTTTCACAGATGGCGTTATCCAATTTATACAATAAAAAACTTGAGACGTGTCAAGGGACACCCGGATGGAACGTAGTACCTTTCGATTATTAAAATTGTTAAAACGGTAAACAACCAGCAATAATATTTTTATCGCAATATTTGTATCGTTATTTTCAGTTCAATCGCGACGACGTGTCAGGAACGCATTCTCTGAACGGCCGAACTTTAGTGGTGTCATCTAGTATTAAATTGATTAACTACGATGAATTATTTTTAGTTTATTTCTATTGCACTGTTACAAAACCAAAGAGTTACTCTGGTGGAGTTACTGTTTTTTCACAGATGGCGTTATCCAATTTATACAATAAAAAATTAGGGAAAAATTCCACATGTAGAAATTATCCTACTAATATTATAAAGGCGAAAGTTTGTGTGTATGTTTGTTCCTCTTTCACGCAAAAACTACTGGATGGATTTGGCTGAAATTTGGAATGGAGATAGATTATACCCTGGAATAACACATAGGCTACAAATTATCCCGGAAAAATCCAAGGTTCCCGCAGAATTTTGAAAAACCACTGATAGAAGGCGCTGATTGTACTTAAATCACGCTTACATTATCCGCAGCATCGAGAATAAGTAAAAAATTCCAATTCAACAATCAAGTAGGATAAACACAGTTATTGAAGTTTTTCATTATCAATAGAAAATTTCTCAGGGATTAGGGATGGATTACGAAATAAAATAAACAAATAGTACAAGGTATCGATTTGTCCAGTCATAGTGAGTACATTGCTAGATATTATAATGACTGATCATGTGTAGATCCTATCCTATCCTATTATTCTTATTAATATTATAAATGCGAAAGTTTGTGAGGATGGATGTTTGGATCGATGGATGGATGGATGGATGTTTGTTACTCTTTAACGCGACAACGAATGAACCGATTTTGCTGAAATTTGGCACAGACATAGAATATAGTCTGAAATAGCACATAGGCTACTTTTTATCCCGGAAAAGCAAACAGTTCCTGCGGGATAGCATCGCTATTTTTTACGCATTTGTCCTTCAAAATACGCGCAATGGAGTTTTAGATTAACGTGATTTTTTTTGCACAGGTAAAGTTAAGAGCCTGAAAAATGACAAAGGCTACTTTTTATCTCTGGAAAACAAACGGTTCCTGCGGGATATTAGTATACTTCTTTTCACACATTTATCTTTTAATTATGCGCCAATGGAGTAACAGATTGACGTGGTTTTTTGGATTGGCATAGTTGATGACTTGAAAAGTGACAAAGGCTACTTTTTATCCTGGGAAAGCAAACAGTTCCCGCGGGATATTAGTGTTCTACTTTTCACATATTTATCCTTAAATTAGGCGCCAACGAAGTTACAGATTGACGTGGTTTATTGGATAGGCATAGTTGAGGACTTGAAAAGTGACAAAGGCTACTTTTAATCCCAGGAAAACAAACAGTTCCCGCGGGATATTCGTATGCTACTTTTCACATATAAATCCTTCAATTATGCGCCAACGAAGTTACAGATTGACGTGGTTTTTTTGATAGGCATAGTTGAAGACCTGAAAAGTAAAAAGGCTACTTTTTATCCCGGGAAAACAAACAGTTCCCGCGGGATATTCGTATGTTACTTTCACATACTTATCCTTCAATTATGCGCCAACGGAGTTTTAGATTGAAGTTTTAGATTATTTTTTAGCGCAGGTAAAGTTAAGGGCCTGAAAAGTGACATACATACACACATACTGTAGTAGTAGGTATGTATGAATGTATGTATGTATGTATGTATGTATGTATGTATGTATGTATGTATGTATGTATGTATGTATTTATGTATGTATGTATGTATGTATGTATGTATGTATGTATGTATGTATGTATGTATGTATGTATGTATGTATGTATGTATGTATGTATGTATGTATGTATGTATGTATATATGTATGTATGTATGTATGTATGTATGTATGTATGTATGTATGTATGAATGTATGTATGTATGTATGTCTGTGTGTATGTATGTATGGAATACATGTATGCATGTATACATGTATGTATGTATGTATGTATGTAGGCATGCATGTATGCGAACATACATACACACATATCTACTACTACTGTATGTGTGTATGCATGTATTTATGTATGTTTGTATCCTCCTCCTACTAACAATAAATACTTTAATTATATCCTATCCTACTTATTATTACTCATATTATCCCACTAATATTATTAATGTGAAAGTTTGTGATGGATGTATACGGATGTATGTTTGTATAGATGTCGTATACGGATGGATGGATGTATGTTCTCTGAGATAGGGGTTGAACTATTTAGACTGTTATACTCCATAACTTCGTTAAATTTGAACTAATTTTTATTATTACTTTAACCGACTTCAAAAAAGGGAGGAGGATCTCAATTCAACGGAAACTTTTTTATGTATTATATATATTCACCGATTACTCGAAGACGCCTGAACCGATTTGGAAAATTCTTTTTTTGTTTCAAAGGGTGGTTTCACTTCCCAGGTGGTCCCATTTAAATTTTATAGAAATCAGTCGAGCGTTTTTAAAAAAATCTACAGTAAATTATATACTTTGTAGTGGCGCGGGCGTTTAAATGTATGCTCCCGGGACAAAAAGTAGCCTGTGTTATTTTCCAGGTCGTCAACTTTACCTGTGTAAAAGAAATCAGCCAATTGCGAGTCGGTCCTCGCTCTTTTAGGGTTCCGTTAAAAAAAAAATTATATAATTTAATTTTATTTTTTTAATTTAATTTAATTTTTATTATTTGTTGTTATAGCGGCAATAGAAATACAAAATATGTGAAAATTTCAACTGTCTATTACGGTTTACGAGATACAGGCCGCTGACAGACGGACGGACGGACAGCGGAGGCTTAGTAACAGAGTCCCGTTGGAACCCTAAAAACCACGTTGATTATATGCACTTACACTTTATATGGTGAAATATTAAAACTGCGAAAGTGCGTTGGTTTGTCCTTCAACCACGCCTCAACTGAGCTACGGATCGACGTGATTTTTTGCAGTGTACCTATAGTTGAGGACGGAGAGTGACAGGCTACTTTTTATCCCGCAAAGTCAGAGTTCCCAAGGCATTTTAAAGGCTAAGTTCACGCAGACGAAGTCGCGGGCATCAGCTAGTTTAAAATAAAATTGAAAATAGAAAATTCAGTCTGTCAAGCTGGGATTCGAACCATCGACGTTGAATTTTTAAGCGACTACTTTAGCCACTAGGCCACCCAGACGCCGTGTGGTATCGCGAAAATAACGAACACAATGCAAAATTCACATTCAACAAAGAAGTGTCGGTTTCAAAAATATGTCGAGTGTCGGTTCCTTAATTTTTTCCGTCTAGCCCCCTTCCGTACCGCGCGATAAGGAACTACGTTCCAAAAATTAGGGAAAAAATTCCACATTTAGAAATTATTTAAAATAAAATAGAAAATAGAAAATTCAGTCTGTCGACCTGGGATTCGAACCATCGACGATGAATTTATAGGCGACTGCCCTAACAACTAGGCCATGCAGACGCCGTGTTCTAAGGCGAAAATACCGAATACAATGCAAAATTCACATTCAACAAAAAAGTGTTGGTTTCAAAAATGTGTCGAGGTCGAGTGTCGGTTCCTTAATTTTTTCCGTCTAGCCCCCTTCCGTACCGCGCGATAAGGAACGTTCCAATATTATTTAAGATTCAATACGCGATGCAGATTTGTAGTGATACAGGATAATAAAATTTATGCACCTATTTATATTGCAAATACAATAACGTGGAGGAAAAATAAAATGCCAATGGCCAATGTCGTGTAAATAAGTGTCGTGTCGTGTCGTCATTTGTCAGTCGTGAGAACCTCGTTTGGATATCAATAGGGGGTACCTCGGGCAGGTGAGGTTGGCTTTCGGGAACAATACCCCTGCAAAACAAAACATATCAATAAAGCAATAGTCTCAAATTCGTACGCAAATACATTTTTAAATGTCTATTCTGTTCCTTTGATTCTACTGCCCGTTATACTAATTCTCAAGATTGGAGTGCAGACTTCCCAGTTACGTTACCTTTTGGGACACCCTGTATATATAACAAGTATTTAGTTTTGTTCCTAACCTGTTAACTTTCAGAACCTAAACCAGGTTTTATAAGTTCACTAACGCAACGATATAAAGATGCAATTTTACACATATTAACGGATTAACGATTTACGTTAACTTGCGTTAATTCTTCTGAAATGTAACGCTTTAGCGTTTAACGAAGCTAACTTTTTTTGTAGCGGATTAACGATTAACGAAGTTAACTATTTGATTAACGGTGCCCAGCTATGCAAATAGGTTGAATGGTCGGATGCAAATGATCAACTGTAGTTCTATGAAAATGGGTGACCTGGACATTACGGAATTATTGCATATGCCGAATTCTACATTTGTTTCATAGTAGTAACTAGGATGCAATGCCATATATGCTGTTTTAGTTGCCCTTTAGTGGTTTTTTAAAATCCGGTGGGAGCTCTTTGATTTTGCGAAATAAAAATTTGGCTATGTCCGTCTCCTGTAGATCCAATTCAATCGGTTCGGATCGTCCAATTCGTCGGTCGGAAAAAGTAAAAAACCGAGGACAGTTATTTTCACTTTTATAATATTACTAGCTGATGACTTCGTCCGCATGGGTTTAGTTTTTAAAAATCCCGCGGGAACTCTTTCATTATCTGAGATAAAAAGTAGCTCTCCCGGTCTGAGGAACCACTACTACATCCATTACTATACTATACCCATGCAAAAAATCGCATCAATCCGCTGTTCTGTTGCGACGTGATTGAAGGACAAACCAACAAACAAAAACACTTTCGCATTTATAATAATAACACTTTTTATAATTGTCAAATTTTTTACCATACCATACTTAACCAAAGACAAAATTACGTTTAGCTGTCATTTACGTTTTGTTATTCCACTGTCATTTGCGTTTTGTTATTCCATGTCAAATGCGTTTTTCTCATACCACGTTTTATAGTGATATGACGGAAACGCGGTCGAACGGGATAAAAAGTATCCTATGTCCGTTTCCTGGTTCTAAGCTACCTCTCCACGAATTTTCAGCCAAATCGGTTCATCCGTTCTTGAGTTATAAATAGTGTAATTAACACCACTTTCTTTTATTTAAATAGATTATGGACTGCAGATATAGACCAGTGCAGGTACCTTTGAAAATGATGAAAAATAAAATAAAATTATAGTAGGATGAAATCCATTGGAAAAGGAAGAGAATGTAACAAAAATGAAAGGAAAAATAAATTACGGGCGATCTGAGGTCGGGAAGTGGGGGGAGGGGGGGTTTAAGGGTAAAAAACGGTTTATCTCAATTTCTGGAAAAACTACAAGTCCTATGGAAAAAAGTTAAATGGCGAAGTTGTAGGTAATAAAAAGATCTACAACTTTTGTATTTAGACTTTTTTCACATAACCTCAAAATGTGTGTGAATAATTCAAATAACCAAGTTTTTGGTTTTTTATTTTTATCTTTTACAAAAAAAAAAAATATTTTCACGAAATTTGGTGAAAACTTACCTTTTGGATTTAAAATATTAATTTTTTCACCTTTTTTTTTGACTTAATATTGAAAAAGCACCTAATTTTCAATCGAAAACTCTCCCGTCAAAATATCTGCTTTTTTAAAAAAGTCGGTGAGCTTTTTGTTCGTTGAAATCTCTACTTTCTGATGGTGTAAAAAAAATATACATTACTATGGTAAATGCTCTCAGAAAATGCAGAAACGAAATACGAAATAACAGGTAGTAAGGCCCAGACCCTCCTAGCCCCTTCCCCACTTCTCTATGAAATACCTTTTGATGGGCTAAAATTTTCCGTAGGTCACTCAGGTATATAAGTTATCTTAAAATAGCAATAAATAGCCATCTACGCATGTAATTTAAAAGGTATTTCATAGGGGCTAGGAGGGTCTGGGTCCAGACAAGTCCGTGTAGAACCTAAATCAGAACCTACGTAAATAAAGGCTCAATGCCTTGCTGGTTTATGTCTACAATAGTGCAACGTTTCCATTTTGGTAAATGTCACCGAAATGGGTAATACAAGTTGTGTTTCTTGTGTTTATGCCTAAAATGAACTACAATAATGAATAAATTAACCATGAAATACATATTCACCGTCTGACTTCACTTTTGGATCGTCTGAATAATATCCTTTGAAAACATACACCGAAAGCAGTTTTGTATATTAAAAGATCTTTTGAATAACCACAACAGAGTATTAAAGAAAGTTCTTTCGCTGAGTTTATCTGTCTGTACGCGCTAATCTTAAAAACTATTGCAGAGATTTTCATTAGATTTTATTTATGGACAGGCTGGTTTTGAGAGGTTTACTGGTATAATTTTTAATAGTTCACGGGCTGCATGCAATCAATACACAAAACCTTTATAAACTACTAGCTGACTCGGCGAACTTCGTACCGCCAACTTACCTATATAAATAAAACAAATAACTACTAAAACTATCCTATCTTTCAAGTTGGACCAAATTACAGATTGTTACGAAGTTTGATCAAAATTGGTTAAGTAGTTTAGGAGTCCATCGCGGACAAACAACGTGACGCGTAATTTATGTATATTAAGATTATACAATATTTCCCTTTTCGGAGAATCAGTCTATCCATTAGTGAAAAGGAGAAAAAATGTCTACAGTAGTTTCTGTGATAAGCGAGCACAAATAATAGATTTCATCATCATCATCAGCAACCCATCAACGGATCACTACTGAGAACAAATCTCTTTTCAGAGAAGGGTTATAGGCCATAATCTACCACGCTGGCCCAATGCAAATTGGCAGACTTCACACACCTTTGAGAACATTATGAAGAATTTTCAGGTGTGCAGGTTTCCTCATGATGTTTTCCTTCACCGTTAAAGCATGTGATATTTAATAATAGATTTAGTCTGGGATAATGCACATATCCCAGACATTCAACTAGCTTGTTAGATGGTCGTGATTGCGAGAACTCCATGCTATAGGGATAATAACCTTCCTTGCATGACGACATAGCTTGTGTCGCAAAGCGTAACACGTGGAAATGGGCCGGGTTCATACTTCCAAGAACTGAAGGTGGTTGGGGTCGCAAGGTGCTGGAGTTGAGACTCCGGACCGGAAAGCGCAGTGCCGACAGACCTCCGACTCGAGTCGGAGGGAGCCGCTGAGCCGAGGAGCCGCGGATCCGATACAGGCTGCGCAAGAAGCCTGTGGAAGTCCAAGCAAGATACCTTTGTCCAGCAGTGGACGTCTATTGGTTGATAAGAAGAAGACAAAGAACCTTCCGTGCTATTGCCTTCCTCAGGATAATATTTAATTTGTTCGGTATGGCTTGTAGTAGATGGGTTTCACTAATGTCATACCAAAATTATAGCCAAGTCAACGTCCTGAGCGAACTAGGTACCTCAACAGCACTGAGGAACAATGAGCGGATGATAACGCCTTATCTACGCCCGCTGGCGGGGCAGAGGCGCTGGAAACAAGCGACAACATGGCGGCTTCTCGGCATATCGCGTACGCGGCGTAAGCCATCAATTACTTGAAGACATCCTTGCAAAACATCAGTATACTAGATGATGCCCGCAACTTCATTCGCATGGATTAAGGAGTTTTAATTTTTCTGCGGGAACTCTTCAATTTTCCGGGATAAAATTAATGTAGCCTATATGCCAATCTCAGGTATGAGCTATCTCCATTCCAAACAGGATAATCAGTTCATTTGTTGTGGCGTTAAAGCCATAGCAATGCGAAAGCGAAAAAAAATTAGCTAGCCTGAACAAACATCCATCCATATATCCATTCCATCCATCCATCCTCACAAACTTTCGCATTTATAATAATATTAATAGGAAGGATGTACCTACTGATATTTCTCGGACCAGTAACATAATTATCTTCACAGCATATCTTATTATAAAATTGTGGAATCGACTTCCTTCGGCGGTGTTCCCTCTAAACTTCAATATGACGTTATTCAAGAGGCGGACCAACAAATTCTTGAAAAGCCGGCAATACAATTAGTGGTACCTTTGGTGCTCCACATGTTCATAATCGGACAGTAATCTATACTATAATATAGCTTTGTTTTTTAAAAATATTATTAAAAAAAACAAAGCTCCTCCGAGCTTATCCGTATGTGCGCTCTGTCAAAAACTACGGTAAGATTTTTATATGGATTACACCAATGGAAACCTCAAACCTTGATAAAAACAAGACTCAAGCTATCTCAATCTTATCAGCAGACGCCATGACGCGTATGGCACTAAAAAGATACCTATTACCACCGATTTCATTTCGCATAGCGTTCGTTATTGGCTTTCGCTAGATGTGTGGTACTTCCGACCCTAAGGATAGGAGTCATATACGCGATAACGGTGACAGTGAAAGGAAAAGCTGATTTCTTTGATAACAAAACATAGGTTGGTGCAATACAACTTTCTTTTTATTAAGACCATCGTGTTCGTAGGTAAATTTTGCCTTTAAAGATCGGTCAATCCTATGTAGTTGCTTTAATATTTCAGTAAAGTTTGATTTTTAAACTAAACTTAGATACCTCATTGTCAAGTAACATACAGCTTTTTGTAGCAACTGTAAGCAGTTATTATAGTTTTTTGTAGTAATTGAATTCAGAAGCACGTTGATGGCTTCTAAAAATTAAATATTAAAACAGTAAATTTTAATATGGATTTATGTACCATAAAATTTACTTTAAGTAATTTTTTGTTAATCTTATCAGATGTTGGATTTGTTGAGATAACTTACATTTTCGTCCTCCATCAATCAGAGCAATTTCATTCCCTTTTACGTCTAAAAGAGTTGAAAATGAACTATGCATTTAAGTAACCTGTTTATATGCCATACAATTAAGGCATAATTATTCAAGTGAAACCAGATTTTACAACATGGTTGCATAGATCACTCAATTTCCTTTCTCTACAATTAAGGACAAGACATGAGTCCGTATCTTTTCTTCTAATTTAAAGTAACCATATCTGTTGAAAGTCATCGGATCGATAAGACAAGTTATGTACTTTTATATTTATATGTAATACCGCCAACTTACCTATATAAAAAACGAATAAATTATCTTAATAAAAAAAAACTATCCTATCTTTCAAGTTGGACCAAATTACAGATAGTTACGAAGTTTGATCAAAATTGGTTCAGTAGTTTAGGAGTCCATCGCGGACAAACAACGTGACACGTATATATTAAGATTATTTACCTTTTATATCAAAGTATGTAACAATGCATTATGTTGTATTGCGCAATGTTAACACATAAAAAAGTTACAACACATTACCGTGCCTTACTGTGCAGTAGTTACCTATAATTTACGTCATTTTATTGTACATTGAATAGATACTGAATTATTCATAGTTACCATTGGATAACTGTGGGCGAATATCGAACGGCCATTTTGAAAGTTTATCCCATACCCATACTATTTGCGTAGGTGCGAAATGTAAATATGCAATCTTCAATAGGCACAGTAGTCAGTACTGAGTACAGTTCAATAGGTACAGTTATGGTGGTAAACCACCACAATAAATGCTTAATTCATGCTGGAGTCCCTGAGCTCTTCATCAATGAAAGATTGATTATAATTTCACTTTATATTTGCTATTTACAATATTACATATCACTGAGAAATAATATCGCGGAACTAGGTTACGGATTGAACTTTGTGTGATAGACTGAATTTATTGCTTTTGCATGTCAAAGGTCAGGAGATGCTTTCGCTTCAAGGTTCGGAGATTGACTGATATAAATATATACAAATATAGGTCTAACTCGCACGACCTTCTTGATAGAAATCTCGAATGTGAATGACCAGCGCGCACATCAAATCACGCATCAGTCTACCACACCATTTCAAATTACGAGCACGTTCCTTATATAAAAATAACATTCATCGAAGTAGAATTTGTTCGGACAGACTAGCGGCCAGCATCAGGAAAACGGCCAGCAATGAAGTAGGTTGCTCCACCACATCGCTCCCCCACGGAGATTGGAAATGCAAGGAAAGAAAAAGAAAAATGTTAGTAAATTCTATACAGCGAAATGTACCCTTCGACCCGACCGGGTCCTAACGACCGGTCTGTCCAAGTGGTCTAATTCAGTAGTACCTAATATAAAAGCTGGTTTCAGCCTATCTACTGAAACTTTTTCTATTCTACCGTTAAAATCTAAACTAAAATACTTATCACCTCTCTCCAATACTTTAAATGGGCCAACGTAAGGAGGCTCTAATGCCTTACAGAATGGACCTCTACGAACGAAAACAAAATCCGAGGATAGAAGATCCTTCGGAAAATGAAAATTTTTTTTACTATTGTGATTAGAAGCGGGTACTGGAGATAGGTCTCTAAAATACGATCTAAGTCTATCTATAAAAGAAGAATAATCAACTACACGATCTACTGTAGGGTTAAAAAACTCACCCGGTAATCGCAAGGGCTCACCATACACGAGCTCTGCGCATGATGCTCCGAGGTCCTCCTTCCACGCACTCCTGATGCCCAGGAGTACCCATGGAAGCACCTCGGTCCACCTCGGGCTAGCGTGGCACATGATAGCTGCCTTCAGCTGCCGGTGGAGTCTCTCTACCATCCCATTCGCCTGGGGATGATATGCGGTGGTCGACTGATGCTTGGTGCCAGTCAACTCAAACACCTTCTGAAACAGATGCGAACCAAATTGAGATCCTCGATCAGTTTGAATAGACCTAGCTTGGCCAAAGCGACTCTGCCAACCAGAAATGTAGGTTGATACACAAGTCTCAGCAGTAATGTCTGGCATAGGAAGAACTTCAGGCCAACGTGTGAACCTGTCGATGATAGTTAGACAATACTTCATGCCAGCTGAAATGGGTAACGGGCCTATAATATCCATATGAATATCTGCGAATCTTTCAGAGGGACAGGGAAATTTAGAAAAAGGGGCACTAGTATGACGTACCACCTTAGATGACTGACACGCTTGACACGCGCGTGTCCAAACACGGCAGTCCTTTCTCATAGACGGCCATACAAAACGTTCTGAAATCAATTTATAACTAGCGCGAGAACCAGGATGACTCAAATTATGAAAACTTTCAAAGACACTTTTTCTGAAAGACGGAGTCACGTAAGGACGTGGTTTACCTGTCGAAACGTCACATGTAATTCTTACTCTGGTACCCGGAATAGTGATACGGGTTAATTCTAACGACGTCGAATCGCCCAGCGTTTTCATTTCTTCATCGGATGCTTGCGACTTCGCCAGCGCCAAGAGTATGTCTTCGGCAGTGACGGCCTCAACACGAGAGAACGTGTCGGCAACAATGTTCTCCGCACCCTTGACATGTTGAATGTCCGTAGTGAACTGCGAAATGAAAACTATTTGGTTAAGCTGTACGGGCGGAAGTTTGTCACGTTTTTGTGTAAAAACGTAAAGGAGAGGTTTGTGATCTGTATAGATCGTTGCGTGCTGAGCTTCTAGAATGTGTCTAAAATGTTGGACACTTTCATAAATCGCTAGGAGCTCACGGTAATAAGCCGGCCAAGTCGATTGCTTGGTAGTCAGCTTTTTACTGAAAAATGCGATAGGTTGCCAGCCCTGTTTAATCTCTTGCTGCAGGCATGCACCGACATGAGAGCTTGACGCATCTGTGAACAACCCTAGCCTAGCTGTTGAGACTGGGTGAGCTAAAAGAGTTGCATTAGCTAAGCTATTTTTGCAATCCGAAAAACACTGCTCTAGGTCAGGGGTCCAAATAAAAGGTTTAGCGCCTTTACCTTGGATCTCCGATAAAGCATCTATTAAAGGAGCTTGGAATCGAGCTATACTGGGGAGAAATTTACGATAAAAATTTATCATACCCAAGAAACGCCTTACACCTTGAACGGTTTTGGGTAGCGGAAAATCCTGCAGACTTTTAATGCGGTCAGCAGGAGGGCAAATCCCTGCAGCGCTTATCTTGTATCCCAGGAAACGAACTTCTGGAACATTAAAATGACATTTTTTCTCGTTAATAACAATGCCGTATTCTTCCAAGCGTTTGAAAAGAATACGTAAATGCTTTGCATGTTGTTCGCTGTCTTTTGAAAAAATTAAAATATCATCAACATATGCGAAACAGAAATCTAAGCCGCGGACAACCTCGTCGATGAACCTCTGGAACGTCTGCCCTGCGTTTCTCAAACCGAAAGCCATAAAAGGGAACTCATATAAACCGAAAGTTGTCGCCACCGCGGTTTTACATATGTCCTCTTTTGCTACTGGGATCTGGTGATATGCTTTTACAAGATCTATGGTGCTGAATACCGATGAACCAACCAAATTTTGGTTAAAATCACCAATATGCCTTACTGGGTAGCGGTCTGGGATTGTCCTCGCGTTTAATGCGCGATAATCACCGCACGGGCGCCAATCCGATTCACCTTTTGGAGCTAAATGCAAAGGGGAAGACCACGGACTATCAGACGGCCTAGCATAACCGCAAGCTATCATGTTGTTGAATTCCTTCTTAGCGATGGCCAACTTGAGCGGACCAAGGCGACGTGGTCGGCAGCACACCGGGGGACCATCAGTAGTCCGAATGTAATGCACGGTGTTATGTTTTATTTCCTTATCCGGACCAGGTGGACGTGAAAGCGCAGGAAATTCTGATAAAATTTCGTTCCTCGAAGCTATAGTTTTAACGCTTACTTGCTCGTGCGAATGAATCAACGCAACGCATGTGAGACCAGTGGAATTATCTATAATTCGACCTGATCTGCAATCCGGCAATAAATTAAAATAGGCGAGAAAATCCGCACCAATAATCGCAGTTGTAACATCGCATATAATAAAATTCCACCTGAAATCGCGCCTTAACCTAAAATCAAGCGATAATAAAACAGTCCCGAACGTTTTAATGTCGCTGCCGTTAGCGGCGCGCATGCAATAATCCGCTACCTTAGGACGATGACTTAACCACGAAACGGGGAAACACGAAACATCAGACCCTGTATCTACTAAAAAACGTTTACCAGATTTCCAATCACTAATGAATAAGCGACGGCTGCGCGCGGGATTCGCGCTTGGCACCGCCTTTACATTCTTGCTGTTGTTATTGGATCGTCGCGAATGAATTTGTTGAAAACGATCCGGTTGGTTGAAATATTTACACGGCATCACGCATTTAGCAGCGCGCGATGCAAACCTATGATGATACCAACATAAATTAAAATTGCGACCATCTCCCGGCCTATGTGTATTTCGCGAATAATTACGCGATCTCTGCTGCGCAAATTCTTCGCTCCTTTTTAAGGCCGAGACCTCCTGGCTCAGCTCTTCAATGCGGGCGAGTATTGCTTCCGTCATGCTAAATAAAAATTGCTAAAAATGTAAAAATATTTAAAAATGTAAAAGGTTTTATATATAGGTGTTATCTGATGCGGGGAGCGGTGTGGATGTGGATGCGCTAACCAGCTGAGATCGTAATAATTTATTCTCTTTAAATAAGGGAATAGCTTTGTCCGCAAGCTCTTCGAGGCTTGCCTTTAGTTTGCTGTTCTCTTCCTCAAGTTGTCTAAATCTATCCTCCATATTGAGGAATTCGAAACTGCTATTGTAAGGAAAAATAAATTTAAAATTACGTTATTTCTTTTTAAAAAACAAAAATATTTACCCAAAATTCCTGAAAATTAAAATAAATATTATGATTAATAGTATTTAACAATTTCAATCTTTATTTCCTAATATTATCACATTATAGTCTTTAAAATTTTTATGTTTGCTTCACAAATTCTTATGATTCACGGCGAAAATCTTCAATGTAAAATGGCGGAATGAAAATTCTTCTGAAAATTATTTATTGACAGTTGTCCTCTTCAAAATATTTATTTCCTTTTGATATTATTTTCCAAAGTTGATATTTATTCCAAAATGTCCGAATTGAAATTGAGTTGTCACATTGAATTATTTTCCCAAAGATTATTTTTAATTTGTTTCTTCCAATATTAAAATCCACATATAACAAGGACCCCCTCCACGCGCGGGGTCACTGTTGGGAATGGGACCTCCAACTCCTCAACATACTTCGTAAAAATTTGTAAAAATTTCTTCAAACACTTTAATGAAAATTCATCATATAATGCGGACCCCCTACGCGCGGGGCCACTGTACTGACCTTAAATCGTCCTTGTGCGGGGTCACCAAATTATGGTGGTAAACCACCACAATAAATGCTTAATTCATGCTGGAGTCCCTGAGCTCTTCATCAATGAAAGATTGATTATAATTTCACTTTATATTTGTTATTTACAATATTACATATCACTGAGAAATAATATCGCGGAACTAGGTTACGGATTGAACTTTGTGTGATAGACTGAATTTATTACTTTTGCATATCAAAGGTCGGGAGATGCTTTCGCTTCAAGGTTCGGAGATTGACTGATATAAATATATACAATAATAGGTCTAAGCTCGCACGACCTTCTTGATAGAAATCTAGAATGTGAAATGACCAGCGCGCACATCAAATCACGCATCAGTCTACCACACCATTTCAAATTACGAGCACGTTCCTTATATAAAAATAACATTCATCGAAGTAGAATTTGTTCGGACAGACTAAGCGGCCAGCATCAGGAAAACGGCCAGCAATGAAGTAGGTTGCTCCACCACACCAACGACGTTGAATCACTCAGTGTCTTCAATTCCTCATCAGCTGCTTGAGACTTCGCCAACGCCACAAGGATGTCTTGAGCCGTGACGCTCTCCATCCGTGAGAATGTATCAGCAACGATATTCTCAGCTCCTTTGACATGTTGGATGTCAGTAGTGAACTGCGAAATGAAAACCAGTTGATTAAGTTGAACAGGCGGAAATTTTCATTTTCACGTTTTTGCATAAAAACATAGAGAAAAGGCGAAGCGTTAACTTCTGAGAATGAAACTTATTAAAATCCAAGATCTCGTCGTTAAGTAACGATTAGCGACTCTTAGTGCGGCAGTTAGTGTCGAGATAAAACAACATTTACCAATAGGGTATTTTACTCCTAGTGAGAAATAATCTAAAAATATAAAAATAAGATAGTTTAGGCAATAAGGAATCGGGAAGTGGAATTTATAGTCAGTATATATATTTAGTTGACGGTTGTGCTTCAAGAATATGCTTAAAATGCAGCACACTTTCGTAAATAGCCAATAATTCGCGATAGTACCTAAGCCGGCCAACTAGCTTCTTACTGAAAAATGCTATTGGCTGCCAACCCTGTTTAACTTCCTCTTGGAAACATGAGAACTCTACGAGTCTAGCATCAGCGACTGAATGTGGTAAAATGGTTGCGTTAGCTAAACTTTCCTTTCAAATATTAAAACTACGCTCTAAATAAGGAAACCAAGTAAATGATTTAGCACCTTTACCTACCTTGAATTTCTGATAGAGCATCGAATAACGGAGCTTGAAAACACGCTATACTAAGGAGAAATTTACGATGAAAATTGATCGTACCGAGAAAACGTCTTACATCTTAGACCGTCTTCGGTAAGGGAAAGTCCTGAAGATCCTTGATTCGCTCGATAAGTGGGCTTATGCCAGCTGCGCTAATTTTGTAACTTAGGAACCTAACTTCTGGAACATTAGGAGCTCTTTCTGCAAGAATAGGTATCGGTCAGATGTTGGAGGCTGGGTCCATGACCTATGATGCGCGAATCCAACTGTTCAACGACGTAATTAAATTTTGTTTGATCTGTGGAAATGCCTGAAAT
Organism: Oeneis ivallda; assembly: GCA_029955525.1. Taxonomy (NCBI): domain Eukaryota; kingdom Metazoa; phylum Arthropoda; class Insecta; order Lepidoptera; family Nymphalidae; genus Oeneis; species Oeneis ivallda. The sequence goes on along the minus strand of JARPMR010000024.1, from coordinate 12,399,521 downwards.
AGCAAACTGTGCTTCTATCTGAGCAAAAGAGACGGTAGGACGGTCCGCCCATAATGGTGGTAGTTTTGCAGATACTTACAAACTTTTGGATTCTCCGCAGGGGATTTCGTGGCGCTTGCAAGTTTAGAACGGTGACTGGTGAGATTGATTTTCCTCTATCTACGGTCTTCTATTGCCTTTAACTTTTCCTTATTTAAGTTATTAATCTAATATTATTCTGAAATAAACCGATATTTAAAATAGGTAATAATTATCAACAAATCCTGAAAGAGAATAAATTATAGTTTAAAAACTAAAAAAAAACACGCTTTTGTAGATAAATAAACGAAATAAAAAGTAGAATAAGAATAGGGTGATAACAAAGAAATAATTTTATTGTAAAAAAAAAAGCGTGGGGTGGTGACAATCATTTGCCCCTAGCCCACGGGTATATAGTGATATACCGTGGTCCTACCAGTAGGTGAAATAGGTGGGACCACGGGTCCTTAACTCCCTATGGGAACGAAGAAAGAAATAGAAAGAAAGAAAAATCATTTATTTGGAACTCACATATTATGTTATAGTGACACATACTGATGCACGACAGAAGTCAGAACAAAAAACATTTGTGGTCCCATAATGGTCTCCACTCAGCATAAATGCTATGCCTGTGGAGGAAGCATAGGCACAGCGCTGGTCTTCCGTGTGACCAGTAAGTCCGGATGACTGAACAAGATATTATGTTAAAATAGAAGTAAGTATGTAGAAAATAGTGAATATTATGATAGATAAATAATAAATTAATAACAGATAATAATAGTAGCAGTATAATATAGTATAATATAGTATAATATAATATAAACATAAAATAGCTATGATAAAAATATGAAAATTGTTAGTCCTAATATGAAAATATGAGCTCAGGAGCGCCTAACCAACCTCACCTTTTTGCTGACAAAGCAATATCTTTCTTAAATTTGCTTTAAACCAATTTTTTGATTTGCTTTGAAATCAGTAAGGTTTACTTTTTAGGGTTCCGTAGTAAACAAGGAACCCTTATAGTTTCGCCATGTCCGTCCGTCTGTCTGTCTGTCTGTCTGTCTGTCCGCGGTTTAGCTCAGAGACTATTGATACTAGAAATCTGTAATTTGACAAGGGTATAAATATCAATCACGCCGACAAAGTGGTGAAATAAAATTGTGAAAAATATTTTTTTTAGGGTACCTCCCCTACATGTAAAGTGGGGATGAATTTTTTTTCTCATCTATCCCATAGTGTGGGGTATCGTTGAATAGGTCTTTCAAAAACGTTGTGGGTGTGGGAACACCATTTTTCAATTCAGGGATCCGTTTGTGAAATATGATATTTTAAAGTGCTAAATTTTATTAGAGTCAAGTGTCCCCCCCTCTGCCAGCTAAATGGTTGTATATAGGATACAATAAAAAATTCACAGCAGTAGTATATATAATGAATTTTAAAGGAAAACTATCACGGCTAAGTAGGGTTAATTAGTGAAGGAGTTATAACGGTTTTTCTAAGTTATATATTACACGTAGTGTAAGTTGCATATTTTGTAGTATATTATAGTATTTAAACCATGGAACTCAAAATGTATGTTGAGACTTTCAACTACGGAACCCTACACTGCGCGTGGCCCGACACGCACTTGGCCGGTTTTTTATATTGTTAAGGGGCTATAACGATCCTAAATTGTTTGTGTCGTACGAGTGGGATAGAGCTATATATTTTGCAGAGCAGAGCTATATATTTTATTAAAATTTAGGGTAAGATCAATTGATGGCAATCTCACTCAAGACTGAGTTAAAGCGAGACAGATTTATGTCGGAACCAAACATATTTGTGTGGTGTGTCTCATTTTAACTGTATCTTGATTCTTGAGTCTGCTCAATAGTACCTACCTACCTACTCAAGATAGAGTTAAAATGACGCCATTTATTATTTTAAGCCAGAGTACGATCTATATATAGATCTCATCTCAGGCTATGCGCCTACCTATGCGCTCGACTAGACTATCAATTCAACGCGTATTTTTTTTTGTCGAGGTTACTCCATAAGTCCATCAAATCTGAACCAATTTCAATACTTTTTTATTTGAAAGGTCATACCGTAAGGTCCCATTTTTTGGTGAGATGTGATGAAGATCTTCGGTGATGCTCTCGAACGACTCTCTCTTGCCCCTACAGTAATATACAAAACGTAACTCTCTCTCTTTCTATCTTCAATAACTTATCTCCCTCTCAACTTCCATTCGCCTCGCCCGATCACATTTTTCGTAACGCATTCACCAGCTTACTCCCCAAGTCAAGCGTGCGTAAACAAGTTTTACGCGCGGTGCGGAAGGGGGCTAGACGGAAAAAATTAAGGAACCGACACTCGACACTTTTTTGAAACCGGACACTTTTTGTTGAATGTGAATTTTGCATTGTGTTCGGTATTTTCGCGGTACAATATTGGGTCTCCGTAGCCTTGTGGCTTCGACAGTCGCTTAACAGTTAAAAGTCGATGGTTGGAATCCCAGCTCGACAGACTGAATTTTCTATTTTCAATTTTATTTTAAACTATTTGATGCCCGCGACTTCGTCCGCGTGAATTTAGTTTTTGTTTTTTTTTTATTAAAACCTTCCGTGGAACTTAAGGAACATACAAAAAAATAAATTAACCGAATTGGCCCATCCATTCTTGAGTTATGCGCTTACCAACATTCATTTTTATTTATATATAGATAATTTCTACATGTGGAATTTTTCCCTAATTTTTTATTGTATAAATTGGATAAAATGTTATTGTACTACTAACGCCATCTGTTAAAAAACCAGAGTAACTCTTTGGTTTTGTAACATTGCTGCAATAGAAATAAACTAAGTAAATATAATTCATCGTAGTTAATCAATTTAATACTAGATGACACCACTAGTTTATTACAATTCCTTCACTAATTAATCGAAAGGAACTTCGTTCCATCCGGGTGTCCCTTGACACCTCTCAAGTTTTTTTATTGTTATTAGTGACAACGGCGCTGAGGTGACCTTTCCGTCTAGGGTCCGATAATTTGAGAATTTACATGAGAATATAGAATAGAATAAAATAGAATAGAAATATTTTTTATTCAAATAAACTTTTACAAGTGCTTTTGAATAGTCAATGAATCTTACCACTGGTTCGGAATGCCTTTCCTGCCGAGAAGAACCAGCAAGAAACTCGGCGGTACCTACCTACGCTAATCTTCTTATTAGCGTGGCACATTTTAGATTGATAGGCACCGATAAATATTTTATTTATATCGTTTAGGTACTTAGTTATGTTTATTTTATGAATTTACATGGCAGGTATGAGGTATGTAATATTGTAACAAATTAATTTGTATGTGGTGCTTAGGTACCATGGCACATACAAATTAATTTGTTACATTACACATACTTTATTTGTTATAGTACCTAAGTACATACTTACTAACTTAAAGCGTGTTAAATTAGGAGCATACCTAATTGATCGCAGTTAAATGAAATGTGTTTATGTATGTACTGACAAATGTAGGTGTAGGTAACACCTACTTTAGTTATGATTGCTTTACATACCTATCTAATACCGATTCGTAAAATATAGTAGGTACATCTTAAACTACGTCGTCACTTACCATCAGGTGAGACCGCAGATGGAAGGACTGTCTTGTCATCGGATATAAAAATTATGGCATTCAGTATAGATTTTCTCTATAAAGTATGTGGGTCTGTGCATGTGCGTGGAGTTAACTACTTAAGTAAAAATAATAATGTTTCTGATTATCTGCCACTGTTTATTAGTCAATGTCAACTATGTTAGATATCCAGTCTTTAGTTAAAACTCCTTTAGTTTAAATTATTAAAGTAGGTATATAATTAATAATATAACTTTTTATTTGATATTTACTAGGAACATAAAAAAATTGTGCAAAGTAACCCCAAAATACGGTACAAAATAAGCCTAATAGCACTAAGCATTAGTAGGATTTAGGTATGAGTACCGAGAACATAGTGGTTATATTTTCTTTGAAACATAGAAAATTTATGAAAAATATCTACTTATTCGTAATAAATAATTTAATTGGGATATTTAAAGTTACATTAATGAAAATTAAATCAGCTGCTCCAAACCATTCCTAACATAATATGTTAGGAATGGTTTATTATTCAATAATAAATCATTCAATTAGGTAATTTTTACGAAAACTTATACTGGGGAATGAAACAAAAAAAGTATTGAGAAAAATTAACTTTAATATAATCTTTGATAAATTGTTCAAAAATATTCTCCATTGGTAAGTAAATTTTTCCTTATTTCTAAGATCTACACTATCATAAATTATACTTATTATTATTACATAAGCGGACGGAATAATTATTTATATTTAAAGTGTGTTTGTTAGTTTGTGGACAAATCGCGGGCAAATACTAATTAAAATTTAGTATTACAATGTGGCTAATTCCGTTCTTCACAGTCTCTAAACTTAACAGATCTATGTAGTGCTATTCTTTTCTGCAGGGAGCATTATAAAAGGGACTGCAAGAGATTTAGCCATGTCAATTTTGCACAACAAAATTAGCCACTTTGCGCCTTATTGACAGTGGTAAGTCATTAAAATTCCCACGTGTCCAGCCATCTCAAACCCGCGACAGTGGAGTTAGGTTCGTTGGACATTGGCCCGCTCATTCCGTACGCGAGAGGCGAGAACAGGTAGAAACTGTATACCGTGGTAGATATCACCAGACCTATGACGCTCTGATACACTGCGCGCCCGAGCTCCGCGCTCAAATAGCTCTTGATGCTCTGCAGCAAGTACACTGTGAGGATACCTGTTGGAAATGGAAAGCACTGATATGTTAAAATACTTAGTACGAAGAGCTGATATGGTTGTTGGGCTTCCAAGGAGCTGGAGTGGCGATCCCGTGTAGGCAGACCTGAGACCCCCCCCACTATAAGAATAGAATATTATAGAATAGAAATGTTTTTTATTCAAATAAACTTTTTTACAAGTGCTTTTGAATCGTCGAAGAGTCTACCACTAGTTCGGAATGCCGTGCCTGCCGAGAACCAGCAAGAAACTAGGCCGTTGCTCTTTTCAAAACAAGTTTGCAATACAATAGATACTATGCTATGTATGCAGTGTTTCCACAATGAAACAATAAAAACACATACCTAATTATAATTCAACACATGTTAAGACGGGCAGACAGAAAGTAGCCCCATTCCCGCCGGTGGAACCCGTTCACAAGCATGACATGAAACATGGCGCGGGAGACAGGCACAATAGAACGTAAAGCATTTTGTACCATATTGCTGCAATCGTAATTATGCACACTTCACGCCTTCTTTTTATTAATCAATTTTCATAATTTGAACCTGAACTGAACAGCCGCGACAAATTCAAACGCGTGGATCGTGTTTTGGCATGGCTTGCGTAGGTTTGCAAGCACGTGTGGCCGATCCGATCCAGTGTCGGTTTTTTTTTATCACAAACCAAAGGGAATTTTCCGCAAGTAGTTTAGCATTTATACGAATAAATACTCAAAATGGATAAATAATCATAAATATCCCGGTACCAATTGTCTAAAAGTTATTCCGTTGATCGTTATCGTATTCGATAACATTAGCGTCAAAGTAAAATAAACTATAACTGGATTGAATTAGAGCCCAATTTCGTGTATGCATTCAACGCTTAGCAAACGAGCGAAGCAACGGCTGGATCATGCGTCATGCTTGTGAACGGGTTCCACCGGCGGGAATGGGGCTACTTTGAAACATGAATTGAATTGCAGTACCTACGCTTTTTTGGAACTTCTGCTCATTGTGGAAATATTATATTCTATTCTATTCTAACAAAGTTGCATGGGTTAAATCGGATTGGCATCCGGTTGCCCACAAGATAGTATAAAAACTTATTACAATGTTATAGCTGCATAATAATATTGTAAAATGATTATTTTGAAAAGAGCAACTGCTGAGTTTCTTGCCGGCTCTTCTCAGCAGAATCCGCTTTCCGAACCGGTGGTAGAGTCATGACGTGTCATAAGAGCCACAGGTTGGCCTACGTGAAATAAATAATTTTAAATTTTTTTGAATTTCTTATTTATGTAGTACCATACGCTCCATTACCATCCATAATGCTCCTAAAATCGGTTGTACTTAATTTATGACTTTAAATCAATACTATCAAGGATTATTTTACTTTGACGCTAATGTCATCGAATACGAATACGATCAATGGAATAACTTTTAGACAATCGGGGGGCTGTTTTGATGTGAAACATCTATAGCCGCACGTAAAACAGAAAATTTCTGGCGTGGCGACGCGTCGCCACGGCATGTTATATGTATACTTAGTGACATATTAAGTTCCTATCACAATCTGTTCTTTTCTGCATATTACATTTACAAAATAATGTCGATGTTTCACATCTGCCAGGCGTCCCACGACGGCTCACAATTTTTTACTCGAGTATTTATTCAAAACAGAGGATAAATACTTTATACGAACAATGTTCATTCCTATTTGGTTAAATGTAAAAAAATGTTTAAGAAAATTGTATCATTTTACAAAGAGAAGTATTGGATAAAACTATTACTATGTATTTATGTATTCGTTGTAGAGATCAACACTACGATAACACAGTGAAGTTGATAATTAAAAAATTACCAGTGAGCATAGAGCTGAAGACCAGCGCTGGGAAGTAGTGGTGGAAGTAAAGCACGCGCCCCATCGCCCAGAAGGGCACGTAGTGGAGCGCCCAGCCCACGAAGTTCCACCCGGCTGCGTTCAGCAGAGCCCTATTCTCACCACCTGTATACAAGACTAGCTGATGCCCGCGACTTCGTCCGCGTGCATGTAGTTTTTAAAATTCCTCCGGAACTCTTTGATTTTCCGGGATAAAAAGGAGCCTATGTCACTCTCCAGGTCCTTGAGGACCTGTATAGTTGACTATACCCATGCATAAAATCACGTCGATCCGTAGCTCTGTTGCGGCGTGTTTGAAGGACAAACCAACAAACAAACAAACTATAGTATTTATAATATTAGTATGACGTATTAGTAAGGAAGAATTTAATACCACGATAATAAAGGCGATCTAAAAGTTACTATTGTGACTTAAATATGATAGTTAGATTTATTCCCTCGGAGACTTTTTGTAGAAAATAATGAGTACTTTCATCATGTAGTACATCATTTTTATGTATCATCAATAGTTTTCTCAGCGCACGCCAAATAATGCATCTTATAGGCAAAATTTTCCTACTTTGGGTTACATTATTGCAATTTTCTTAAGGATCTGTAATTTTTTTGACAATAAATTATAGCCTATGTAACTTCCTGATAACTTAGCTTTCTTTTGGTGAAAAAATGGTTAAAACCGGTCCAGTAGTTACAGAGCCTATTCGGTACAAACAAACAAAAAAACAAACAAACAAAAAAATCTTTCCTCTTTATAATATTAAGTATAGATAAATGCTCAATCTTATCTTTATGTCTTTTTAGGGTTCCATACCCAAAGGGTGCCAACGGGACCCTATTACTAAGCCTCCGCTGTCCGTCTGTCCGTCCGTCTGTCTGTCAGCGAGCTGTATCTCGTAAACCGTAACAGGTAGACAGTTGACATTTTCAGAGAGTATGTATTTCTATTGCCGCTATAACAACAAATAATAAAAATTATTTTTTTGCTTCAAAAATGAAGAAATGGAGGGGGGGGGGGGTGTTGTTAATTTGTCATGAAAACAACAATAATTCTGCGCCGCAGCTATCACATTCACACATACCGCGCGAGAAATAGAACGCGATATAGGCATGTCGACCCACGTCTGACCAACATTGATGCAAAACGTCGTACATGTCGAACATTTCTTACAAAACCGAACCTCAATGTTACAATCATAAGGTTGGTTTTTGTGACCCAGTTGGTATCACAGTGTAATTTTATCTAAAGCTGCGTTTGTATACGTGATTACATGGACAGTTTTGGCGTACGAATTTGTAGGTGTTGCTGAATCTTTAGATAAGTCGATGGCACATCCACACATCTAATTCTATTTTTATTTTTCTTTAATCACCAAAGAAAAATATTTTCTTCTTACCTTCGACAATTCTTCCAAAAGCCTGTGCGCGCTTCTCTCTAACAGAGTTCACGATGTAGAGCAAGAAGAAAACCGCGAGGAACGCCAGATTAGCCCACCATACGACCGGGTTGCCCAGTAAATATATCCTGTGAGAATTCGCTGAGAAGAATTGACCCTGAAAATTATTATACACTCAAATATTTTTTTTATAGAACATCATCCAAGCTGAACTTGACTAATAGTCTCCTTTCCCGCCAAATAAATAAGCGTAAAGCTTGTGTTAGGAGTGGGTACGACAATAGTGCAACGGGTGGGGATCGACATCGACCTTTCAGTTTTCAGTCCGCTCTTTTAAGATTTATATTAGAACTAGCTGATGCCCGCGACTTCGTCCGCGTGGTTTTAGTTTTTAATATCCCTCGGGAACTCTTTGATTTTCGGGATAAAAAGTATCCTATATGTCACTCAGGTCAGGTCCTCAACTATACATGATACCCACGGACCCATGCAAAAAACCACGTCGATATCGCATTTATATGTAACTAGATGATGCCCGCGACTTCGTCCGCGTGGATTAAGGCTTTTTAATACCCGCGGGATCTCTGTAATTTTCCGGGATAAAAAGTAGCCTATGTGTTAATCCCGGGTATGAGCTATCTCTGTTCTAAATTTCAGCCAAATCGGTTCATTCGTCATCACTTTAAAGAGTAAATAAATAAAAAAAAATCCATCCATCCTCACAAACTTTCGCATTTATAATATTAGTAGGATGACCTTTTGCTCACGTCAAATTCGATTCTTCAAACCCCGATTTTACCCCCTTGATGAAAGTGGTCGAATTTTGAAATTTGAATTTGAAAAAAATCCTTAGCGGATTCTTACGTCATAATAGCTGTATGCCAAACAGCCCGATCCGTGCAGTGGTTTGAGCTTAAAGAGTAAAAAACATCCATCCATCCTCACAAACTTTCGCATTTATAAGAAGGAAGCAAGGAAGGAGAAGGGATAAAAATAATATTACCCTGTAGTTGATAGGCCATTGCCAGGGCTGTGACGTCACTTCCCCCTCCTTAGGTTTGAGACCAGCGTTGCCATGCAACATCACCGCGTGCGACTCCACCAACCGTTCTAGGAAGCTCGAGGCATACACCTCGAAACTCATCTTGGGCACTACAAAAAGAAAAAGAGTGTATTTATTAAACAAGCTTTTAGTATCTGGCTATATCATCAGACCCTGGATATCATCTCGGACCAGAGTACTTGTTAAGATGAATTAACAAGCCCAAACTCGATGGGGTTTCGTCGTTTGATTACAGTTTTCATAGCCACCGTCTAGCTCCATCATCAGTCCCTAGATACCATCTTGGACCAGAGCACTTGTAAAGACTAATTAAATAAGCCTAAACTCGATGGGGTTTCGTCTTTTTATTACAGAGTTTTCATATCCACCTTCCAGATCCATCATCAGTCCCTGGATATCATCTAGGACCAGAGTACTTGTCAAGACGAATCAAACGAGCCCAAAATCGATGGGGTTTCGTCGTTTTATTACAGAGTTTTCATAACCACCTCTAGCTCCATCATCAGCCCCAAAATATACCATCTAGGACCAGAGTACTTGTAAAGACGAATTAAACAAGCCTAAACTCGATGGGGTTTCGTCTTTTTATTACAGAGTTTTCATAACCGCCTTCCAGCTTCATCATCAGTCACTGGATATCATCTAGGACCAGAGTACTTGTCAAGACGAATCAAACTTGATGGGGTTAAGTTGTTTTATTACAGAGTTCCTATAATTATAAGCACCTTCCAGCTCCATCATCAGAACTTGAAACCGTCAAAATACGTCGATTACTGCGTTTACTATTACGATGGCAACGGCTTTACTATGCGTCATGCTCGTGATTGGGTACCACCGACGGGAATGGGGCTACTTTCTAGCTGCCCGTCTTAACATGAATTGAATTGTAGTACCTACGCTTTTGTGGAACTTACCCTCATTGTGGAAATATTATCTTCAAATAAAGTTGCATGGGTTAAATCGGCTTGGCATCCGGCTGCACACAAGATAGTATAAAAAACTTATTACAATGTTATAGCTACATAATAATATTGTAAAATGATTATTTTGAAAAGAGCAACTGCTGAGTTTCTTGCCAGCTCTTCTCAGCAGAATCCGCTTTCCGAACCGGTGGTAGAGTCATGACGTGTCATAAGATACAGGTTGGCCTACGTGAAATAAATAATTTTGATTTTTGAATTTTTTTGAATTTTAGTGGAATGGAACTCACACAGGTCGAAATCATTATCCTCGACGTTCCATAGCGCGTTGTTGTCGCGGAGGTTGGGGTTGCAGGCGACCTCTTGCTGCTCGTAGCCCCACTTGGGCAGCTGCTTACCCGTCGTCGTCAACGCGCACGCCTGTACGTGTGGTACGGTTGAAAAGTTGATCGATAACTGCTTAATAACTAGCCGATTTATTAAACGACTTCAAAAAGGAGGAGGTTCTCAATTCGTCGGAATCTTTTTAAGGTTCCGTACCCAAAGGGTACCAACGGGACCATATTCTTCCTAAGTCCGTCTGACTCGCACTTGGCGGTTTTTTATTTTAATTTTTTTTATGTATGTTCACCGGTTACTCGAAAACGCCTGACCGATTTGGAAAATACATGGAAAAGGATTCGAAATAAAATTTTATTTTTTTACCTTGGCATGTGGGGTGTCATCGTCTAGAGCTCATTAAGTGGAGTTCAAATATGTATTTTTTTATTTTTTAGCTACAAAAATGAAGAAATGGGGGTCATCAAAGTTGTCGATTTTAGACCAATTATGTTAGGGGGTCGATCTCAAAAGTTAACTACACTAGCGGCACGCTATGATGGCCGGTTTGACACATTACAATAGTGATGTGGAATGTCAATTTATTCTCGAACAAAAAACAATTAAGTTTTGTTTTTGTACCTGATTAAATAGGTTTAATAAAACAAAAATGTATATGTTTATTTAATTTATTTGAACGAACTGAATATTTGAATGAAAATGAATATACATACTTTATATGCACACAAGAAACATATGAATACAAAAGATACCAAAAAAGGTGCCACAAAAGGCCATAATTAATCAGATTCGTCCATACTACTATTTTCACTGTCGTCACTGCTATCATCACCTACATTAATAATTATATGTTCGTTTTCTATAATATTATCTATTTTCACATCTCTTTCATAATCTTCCCTTATTAATTTAACAGTTCTATTCACAACCTTTTCCCAGTCTCCTTTAGTCACATGTTCACAAGCTTCTTCTAATAATTTTAGCATTTTTTTGTGGTAAATGGGGGTTCTGTATTGTGTCTTGCAGCATATCCCTTAATTTGAGCCCACACCAACTCAATCGCATTATACTCACAATGGTAAGGCGGTAACCGTATAACTCTGTGCCCATGTTCTAATGCTATTTCGTCAATGACGTATCGGATCTTGGTTGGTTTGTTTTCTTTTAAAAGACGTACTAATTCCGCTTTTAACATATTCATGTTTGCATCTACGCCATTTTTACGAAGCCATGCGACGATATCAGCTTTCTTTTGGGATTGGGCAGGTGGCTTGTCAATTTGCATCAAGTGGTATGGGGCGTTGTCCATAATTATAATAGATGGTTCAGGGAGGCTACACAACATTGAGGTAAACCATTCAGTAAACTTTTCTCCATTCATGTCTTCATGATAGTCTCCAGTGGTTTTTGACGCAAAAGCCATGAGAGAACCTTCGACAAACCCGTTGATGGTTCCGGCGTGACAAATTATAAGTCGCGATCCTTTTCCTACAGGAACTTTGGAAGTAGATGCTGCTGTGTCATCGTTCCAAGAACGGCCTACAGTATGGTTAGCATTAAGCCATGTTTCATCCAAGAACACAACATTTTGCCAATTTTTGATTTCTTTCACTTGCCGTAAAAAAGTATACCTTGCCATCGCTATATCAAATCTTTCCATCAATATTTTGCGTTTGTTACATTTTTTGTATCGAAATCCAATGGTCTTCAAAATCTTCGTTAAAGAACTTTCCCCACCGAAGAATAATCCAGCTTCCTTCAGTGAATGCACCAACTTTTTTCTTGTTGGATACTCCTTCTGTAAATAGTAGCCGTAAACATGTCTTCGGATAGCATCGGCATCAAAGCTATCGATGCCTACGACTGGTTTTGCTCGTTTTCTCTTTTTTGGTGTGTGAAGTTTATTTTCTTCTGTGCCAGTCTCGCCATATTTTTTTTTAGTTATCCGTCTAACAGTTCGTTGTCCAATATTAAGCGCATCAGCTACGCGTTCAACCACTGACGTTATAGGTAAAATTGGCCCTCCATTTTGAGCTTCACGATCGAAATAGTTACGAAGGCGTATTACGAACTCACGTGTCTGACTATTTAGAACAGTTCTCTGCGTACGTTCGGTCATATCGACGAAATCCACAACAAAGGGCTTGAACAGAGTCCAAATTAACGAGCAAGGGTCAACAGTAATGCAGTATCAATATTTGAAATCCAAAGCCAGGTCAAAACTATATCACAATCGCATTGCACTGACAGTTTATACTTTTCGAAGCAACGTCAATTCGAAACTGCTTTGTTTTGCATTGAGCATTGACGCGAGTTTGCCGGAGGTAGTAGTTGTGCTAGCCAGCGATCCTATGTGACGATCGTATTAGATTCCATTTTTAAAAATTTTCAATTTAGAAAACCAAATGCCGAGTTGTGGTATATATCATATAAAAATAAAAATTTTACCTTTTGTATGAAACAGCTGATATTTTTTTGCGATTTCAGAGGTTTGTCCACATAGTGAAAATTGTTCATATTCACAAGTACATTCACCCCTTAAATGGTGCAAACTGATTTTTCTACACTTGTATACATTTTAGAAATCAATTTAATAAATAAATTTTGAGTCCTAAACCTAAAACTACATTCGATAAAATTTATGAATCTCTGCACATCACTATCGTCAATAAAGTAATACAATTATTTCCTTCAAAGTCGTTATCAATTAATACGGAACTTCATGAGCGGACAAACGTCAAACCGGCCATCATAGCGTGCCGCTAGTATAGTTAGGAATTTAAAATTTTGGTATATTATGTATTATATACTTAGTGTATTTAAACGAATGCCGAATGCCAGATGCATGGCCGCATTAATGTAATAACCCCTATCTACAAGGGTAAAGGAGGAGTGCGGCAACTATAGAGGGATTAAACTCATGAGCCATACATACCATGAAGCTTTTTGAACGGATTTTAGACCAAAGACTCCGTCAAGAGTGCTCTGTGTCAGAATGTCAGTATGGCTTTAGGTCTGGATGTAGTACCATAGACCCAACACTCATAGAAACGCATACAGAGCGTAATCAACCCTTACATTTGGCTTTTCTGGACCTACAAAAGGCCTTTGATTGTGTACCAAGAGAGCAAATCTGGTTTGCATTGAGGTCATACATACAAGGGTACATACGTATAATCCAGGACATGTACACCCTGTACTACATGAATCCGGAAGCGTCGACTACGATGTCAAGTCCCGAATCGCCGCAGCCTGGGCCAAGTGGAGGGAGATAACGGCAGTAACCTGTGACCCAAAAGTTCCTGTCCGCCTAAAAGGATTGGTCTACAAGAGCATCATACGTCCTGTAATGCTTTATGGCAGCGAGGCCTGGCCAGCGCTAACGAGACATACCCGCGATCTTCACTCCAATGAAATGAAGATGCTTAGGTGGATGTGTGGTGTTACTCGCTTGGACAGAATTCGCAACGAGTACATCCGCGGTAGCCTTGGCGTGCGAGATATCGCAGACAAAATGCAAGAGTCTCGGTTGCGTTGGTTTGGCCACTTACTGCGCCGTCCCCAAAACTATGTGGGTCACAGGTGCCTAAATATGCCTGTCCCTGGACAGCGGTCCCGAGGCCGGCCAAAGAAACGGTGGATTGACATAGCACAGGCAGATGCACGTGCCAACGGTCTTCGTAAAGAGGATGCTTTAGATCGTGCAAAGTGGAAGAAACTTAGCAGGAAAGCGGACCCTGGCGTATGCCGGGACAAACGCTAGGAAGAAGAAGAAGACATACTTAGTGTATTTGAACAACAAATACTGAAAACACCGATTTATAATACGGTTTGTAAGTTGTGACAAAACAAACGAGCATTTTTCCCCATATGCTAATTTAGTACTTTCTAAGAACTAAGACATCTAAATATGTATCTAGTTTTAAAAAAATGATTTGGTCACATGTACGGAACCCTAAAAGAGCGAGGCCCGACTCGCACTTGGCCGATTTTTTTTTGGTTTCATAGGGTATAGGTGGGCCCATTGAAATTTTATCGAAATCGGTCGAGCGGTTTTTTAAAATATCAACAATAACTTATATATTTTGTACTGGCGCGGACGTTTGAAATCGGTTTTTTAAAAAGAATTATTTATATTAAATTAATTGTAACAGCTTATTACAAATGATAAATAAAAATTTATTTTAACATTTTTAATAAATCCAAAAAGTGGAGATCTCGGATTTTTTTTTGCTATCGTATCGATTGGGATGTCAAATGAAAGAGGAGAAAACTCCGAGTAAATAAAATATAAATATAGTCCTATATTGATTTTCCGTAGTCAGATTACACTTTTAAATCTTTTTATTATATAATTGTTAGCCTAAGGACCCGCGCGGAAGGGTGATTAAAAATTGCATGCAATTTTCTCACCGTTAAATTTTTAATTGCATCGCATTGGGTGCGCGCACGACGCATTTAAAATTGCATGCAAAATCACGGGCTCCAAGTGACCAGGTTCAGAGGAAAACGAGCTTTTTAGTGGGATCAGGAGTGGAGGGGAGCTGCAATTTTTGATCGCAGTGTTTTTAAATTGCAGCGTGCGCGTGCTCTCATTGAAACCTGTTACGTTATTGCAATAGTTGCGAGCTGATAAAAAATCTGAGTGATTAAAAATTGCATCGTGCGCGCACTTCCTTATAAAGTTATAACTCCATGGACAAGTGGAATGCAATTAAAAACTGATGCAATTTTTGATTATCCCTGCGCGCGGGCTCTAAATACTCATGAAGTACTGGGGTAGTCTACCCTAAGGTATAGTGATGTGTGGGCACAAATCCTTACTAATATTATAAATGCCAAAGTGTGTTTGTTTGTTGGTTTGTCCTCCAATCACGCCGCAACAGAGCTACGGATCGACGTGATTTTTTGCATGGGTATAGTTGAGGACCTGGAGAGTGACATAGGCTACTTTTTATCCCGGAAAATCAAAGAGTTCCCGAGGGATTTTAAAAACTAAATCCACGCGGACGAAGTCGCGGGCGTCAGCTAGCTTTAAATAAATGCTTTTTCTTTCCTTCTCCATTATTTAAAACTGCATCGTATGGTGAAAAGCATTGGTCGTAGCTAGTTTCCACCCTATCCTAGTTCCTATCCTAGTATAGCTAGTTCCTGCACGATGACGTCTAGAAACCGATTATGTGTCTGAGTTTAATTAAAACTGCCATACCCCATGTATCCAAGATAGTTCGCTACCATCTTAGACTGCATCGTCACTTACCTTCAGGTGAGATCACAGTCAAGGACTTCTTTGTCATGATTAAAAAATTGTAGCGCTTAAAGTATGTACCAATGGAGTTGAAACAAAAAGTAAATAAACCCACCTTTTCGTTAACACGTAACTTAGTCGACACTTTTCACTATGATAAAACAATTAAATATTCACATAAACGCCTTGTGGTCAATCAACAACATCTAAAGTAAAATATACACGTAAAATTTATTGAATTTATACACTATTTGACCAAAATTTTGATAAAAACTAAATGAAAACACAAATTGTGACCCACAGATTAATCGACAATTTTAGTTTTGACGTGACGTAACCTTGGATTTCTATAGTGTTGAGCCACGTTGAGCAGAGATGACATTGTGCCCACAGACTATAAATGAATGAATAATACGAAGTGAGCGACCGTAAACATCGAATACAATTCGTTCAGATTCGAAAACTTAATCGATTTATTTAAATCAAGCTATTTTACAATAGCGTCTCTTACCAACTCATTTGATATATAGACTAGTTTGATATATAGATAATATAATTTTATCTAAATAATTATTGCATTTACGAAAGAGCAGGTACCTATTTAACTCTATTAAAACTCGTAAATTACGTATTTCCATTATCACTTACAAAGTTTCCGATAAGAGCCCGGCCACACTGCGCTTTTCAGATGCGCGTTTTAAAAACGCGCAGTAACAGTACTGCGCGTTTTCGCGTTTTTATAGCCTTTTGTTCTTTATATTTTCCATATGTGAATAATAATACGCTAGTGTCCGTGTATCTGTCTGTCACCTCGTAGCTCTCTAACGAATACACCGATTTTTTTGCGGTTTTTTCTATTTGAAAAACGTGATCGAGATGGATTTTAGCTATGATTCACGAAGATCTGCTTAGGCGTTTGAAGATCATCAGTTCATTTCCTACTTGTCCCCGTTATATTGGAATTCTTTGTTATTGGACCGATTTCGTTCAAAATCGATATTTAGGCTTCCTTGGAGCCAAAAAAGAGGAAATGGATTCTAAAATTTTAAAAAGTCACCGCCATATTGAAATTCTTTGTTGTTGGAACGATTTCGTTCAAAATCGATATTTAGGCTTCCCTGGGGTCAAGAAAGAGGAAATGGATGCCAAAATTTTAAAAAGTCACCGCCATATTGAAATTCTTTGTTATTCAACCGATTTCGTTCAAAATCGATATTTAGGCTTCCTTGGGGCCAAAAAAGAGGAAATGGATTTCAAAATTTTAAAAAGTCACCGCCATATTGAAATTCTTTGTTATTGGACCGA
The DNA here is from genome assembly GCA_029955525.1 of Oeneis ivallda. Taxonomy (NCBI): domain Eukaryota; kingdom Metazoa; phylum Arthropoda; class Insecta; order Lepidoptera; family Nymphalidae; genus Oeneis; species Oeneis ivallda. The sequence goes on along the minus strand of JARPMR010000024.1, from coordinate 12,382,546 downwards.
TTTCATTCAAATCGATATTTAGGCTTCCCTGGGGTCAAGAAAGAGGAAATAGATGCCAAAATTTTGAAAAGTGACCGCCACATTGAAATTTTTTGTTATTTGACCGATTTCGTTCAAAATCTATATTTGGGCTTCTCTTGGGCGAAGTCCTGGGGTCACCCAGGGAAGCATAAATATCGATTTTGAACGAAATCGGTCCAATAACAAATAATTCCAATATGGCGGGGACAAGTAGGAAATGATCTTCAAACGCCGAAGCAGATCTTTGTAAATCATAGCTAAGATCTATCTCGATCACGTCTTTCAAATAGAAAAAAAACCTCATAGAGCTGTATCGAGAGGTCGCGAAATAATAGTAAGGTGTGTGACGACAAATACAATACGACCGTCCAACCTCTACACCGACGACTTTTTGTGAGGTTGGGCGCACTTTAGATACGTTTCCGTACGAATTTGACTCATGCGAACACGTACGAACACGCACACACGCACGTCCCTACCTTTCATGTACTATACCCTGTCCAACAGTTTATTTTCTTTTTGACAGCTCAGTCTCAGCCTTATACTTATATTTATTTATTTTAAATCAGACGTTTGTTCTATTCCAATGTTACCAGCCGCTTATGGGGAATTTTGTGATATGTCGTACTTATAAATGAAATTTATATAGGATATTAATACACAAACTATGTGATTTGTCGAGAATAACTGCTCTTCCAAATTATTACAGATTATTAACATACTAAAACATTTTACATATTTACTTGATTCTGCGTGCTTTTAAAAATATATTAAATAAACATTTATGTGTTGTATATTTATGAATACATGACAGACAGACACACAATGTAATAAGTTTCATCAAAAGACGTTTAATTCGATTATAATATATGTCTAGTCCAAGCCAAAGTTAATCCTAGAAAAGTTGCCATTGTTCTTTAAATAGCCTATCGATGGTCAAATTACTAGGAACCTACCTTTTTGTATTTTTTAAAATCAGAAATTAGTGATTCTTTATTGTAGGAAATGAAATTATTTTTTTCTTCGGAATTAATTCGTTCAATAATTCATTCCATATTCATTCCCGATATAGTTCTGCAATGGTACATCACTAGAGGTCATGACAAAATAAAGTCACGTGATCGGTAACGCCATATTTATTTACTGTTTGTTTCAACTCCATTGGAACGTACTATACAAGATGTCGCTAACTGGTACTCAAAACTGATTGAAAGTTAATATGACTAACTAGACGATGCCCGCGACTTCGTCCGCGTGGATTAAGTTTTTCTGATTCCCGCGGGAACTCTTTACTTTTCCGGGACAAATTTTAGCCTATGTGTTAATCCTAGGTATGACCTATCTCCATTCCAAATTTAAGCCAAATCCGTCCAGTAGTTTTTGCGTGAAAGAGTAACATACACACAGGCACACTTTCGCCTTTATAATATTATAGTGTGAATTAGTGTGATAGTGTGATGTGATGTGATAGTGTGATGTGATGTGATAGTGTAATGTGATGTGATAGTGTGATTTCGGCACTGACAGGCAGTGGTCAATGGGCGTGGTGTAAAATGGTCAATACACCCAGGGTGCGATGGTTGAGAGATAAGGGTTCGAATCCTATTGGGTTTTGGTACTTAAATTATTGCGTAATCATACGGTGCACTAAAGGGATAGCACTGATTTTAGCCCCAGTAACTTTGGGAAGACTGTAAACAAACCGGCACCATTATGTAACGACCAACCACCACTACCACTACCATCTAAACATGTTACCTGCAGGTAATGCACAAACACGAGTTTGCTCCGCACAGTTTGTATTTCGTCGCCATCTTTGCCGCCGGATATTATTATTTTCCATACATCGTTCGCATCTCCAACGCCATCCTGCAATAAAATATTAGTTGGTTTTTGAATGTATACCCAAGGAAAAACAAAATTCACTCCGGTACCGGAGCATCCCCAGGAGATGTTGACTGTGGCTCGTTTCATCTTGGAAATTGTCTATATATATCTAGTCATCTGAGATTATTAGGTATTTTGCTATCGCGATGTAGGATTGCCTGTTTTACACTAGCGGCACGCTATGATGGCCGGTTTGACACATTACAATAGTGATGTGGAATGTCAATTTATTCTCGAACAAAAAACAATTAAGTTTTGTTTTTGTACCTGATTAAATAGGTTTAATAAAACAAAAATGTATATGTTTATTTAATTTATTTGAACGAACTGAATATTTGAATGAAAATGAATATACATACTTTATATGCACACAAGAAACATATGAATACAAAAGATACCAAAAAAGGTGCCACAAAAGGCCATAATTAATCAGATTCGTCCATACTACTATTTTCACTGTCGTCACTGCTATCATCACCTACATTAATAATTATATGTTCGTTTTCTATAATATTATCTATTTTCACATCTCTTTCATAATCTTCCCTTATTAATTTAACAGTTCTATTCACAACCTTTTCCCAGTCTCCTTTAGTCACATGTTCACAAGCTTCTTCTAATAATTTTAGCATTTTTTTTGTGGTAAATGGGGGTTCTGTATTGTGTCTTGCAGCATATCCCTTAATTTGAGCCCACACCAGCGTGACAAAACGTTCCGGCGTGACAAATTATAAGTCGCGATCCTTTTCCTACAGGAACTTTGGAAGTAGATGCTGCTGTGTCATCGTTCCAAGAACGGCCTACAGTATGGTTAGCATTAAGCCATGTTTCATCCAAGAACACAACATTTTGCCAATTTTTGATTTCTTTCACTTGCCGTAAAAAAGTATACCTTGCCATCGCTATATCAAATCTTTCCATCAATATTTTGCGTTTGTTACATTTTTTGTATCGAAATCCAATGGTCTTCAAAATCTTCGTTAAAGAACTTTCCCCACCGAAGAATAATCCAGCTTCCTTCAGTGAATGCACCAACTTTTTTCTTGTTGGATACTCCTTCTGTAAATAGTAGCCGTAAACATGTCTTCGGATAGCATCGGCATCAAAGCTATCGATGCCTACGACTGGTTTTGCTCGTTTTCTCTTTTTTGGTGTGTGAAGTTTATTTTCTTCTGTGCCAGTCTCGCCATATTTTTTTTAGTTATCCGTCTAACAGTTCGTTGTCCAATATTAAGCGCATCAGCTACGCGTTCAACCACTGACGTTATAGGTAAAATTGGCCCTCCATTTTGAGCTTCACGATCGAAATAGTTACGAAGGCGTATTACGAACTCACGTGTCTGACTATTTAGAACAGTTCTCTGCGTACGTTCGGTCATATCGACGAAATCCACAACAAAGGGCTTGAACAGAGTCCAAATTAACGAGCAAGGGTCAACAGTAATGCAGTATCAATATTTGAAATCCAAAGCCAGGTCAAAACTATATCACAATCGCATTGCACTGACAGTTTATACTTTTCGAAGCAACGTCAATTCGAAACTGCTTTGTTTTGCATTGAGCATTGACGCGAGTTTGCCGGAGGTAGTAGTTGTGCTAGCCAGCGATGTGACGATCGTATTAGATTCCATTTTTAAAAATTTTCAATTTAGAAAACCAAATGCCGAGTTGTGGTATATATCATATAAAAATAAAAATTTTACCTTTTGTATGAAACAGCTGATATTTTTTTGCGATTTCAGAGGTTTGTCCACATAGTGAAAATTGTTCATATTCACAAGTACATTCACCCCTTAAATGGTGCAAACAGATTTTTCTACACTTGTATACATTTTAGAAATCAATTTAATAAATAAATTTTGAGTCCTAAACCTAAAACTACATTCGATAAAATTTATGAATCTCTGCACATCACTATCGTCAATAAAGTAATACAATTATTTCCTTCAAAGTCGTTATCAATTAATACGGAACTTCATGAGCGGACAAACGTCAAACCGGCCATCATAGCGTGCCGCTAGTTTAGTGCGGTTTTGCTTTGGACATTATTTTGATCCGTGCAGCGCCATCTAGTTGTGAGGTTTTGCTAGTTTGTAGGTGGAATAGCTACATAACTCCTCTCCGAGATTCAAAGTCGTACCCTCTGACGCAATAGGTGATCTATAGATACTTATGAAGCTTTCGCATTTCTCTAATATACACTAATAAGCGTTAGCATAGCGTAGGTAAATACACATACACTGCCACAAAGCTTTCGATGTTTGTGGATTTTGGTAATGGAGCCTAGTTCAAAGGTACATAATATAGTATCAAATAATAATCGATAGTTCCTCATTCCCCACAATTAAGATGGGCAGTACCCTGCAGCATAATTCTGCAATCATCTCCTCCTCAATCCATTAGGGTTGGGACCTGGAGTTAAAAAATGTAGTATATTTGTAATTAATGGTTATAGTCAAGACCGACATTACCGTCGTCGCACCTAGGGCTTCGTCACCCCATTATATTAAAAACAGACAATTTAGTATCTAATTTAAAGAAAAACTACGTTTGTGTGAAATTTCGAGCTTAGGAAAGGCTGCCAAATCTTACCTCGCCATACCCCGTGACCTGCATGAACTTGCTTGTCATGGGTGCTCTTTCCCGGTGCGAGTGCAGGTTTCGGCCAGTGACCACGTGCGTCAGGCGCACCAAGTCGCCGCTGCGTACCAGTACGACACCATCTACTTGCTCGCGGTCATAGGGCTTGACGATCCATCTGTTGTTCTCGTCTTTGTGCGTGTAGGTTGTTATCTGGAACAGTTATACTTACTTACTTCCTTATTGTCTTAACTATTATAAATGCGAGTGTTTGTGAAACTGGTGTTGTGAGTTGTGACTCATGGCTTCGTTTGCGATGTCACCTCAATTTTTTTCAGTGGTTCGTCAAAGTTTGAAGATAGATGTGACGTTTCTTAGGCCGGTGTTAAATCCAATATGGCGGATTGATGGCGGATTGCTTATTTTATAGTTTTATTTTATCAAAATAAATATCAATCTCACTCAAAATAAAAAAATACGAAGCTGGTGTCATGACTCTTGGCTTCGTTTGTGACGTCAGCTCTATGTTTTTCAAAGTAGTTTGTCAAAGTTTAAAAATAAATGTGACGTGTCTTAGGTCAGTGTTCAATCCAATATGGCGGATTGCTGTATTTTATAGTTTATTTTATTAAAATAAATATCAATCTCACTCAAAAAAAAATGCATTTTTATAATCCATGAATCCTATTTAATTCATAATTAGAATTTAATTACATAAAAATTCATAATTTCATTGATTCTTGATAACTGTTATCGTGGCCTATCGCGTATAGTTTATGTCCACACGGATGTTAATCGCGAGTGTAGGTTCGCGCAAGTTCGCCGCCTCCCCGCACACCGCTGGTACCGAATAATAGAATAGAATAGAATAGAAATGTTTTTTATTCAAATAAACTTTTTTACAAGTGCTTTTGAATCGTCAATGAGTCTACCACTGGTTCGGAATGCCGTTCCTGCCGAGAAGAATCAGCAAGAAATTCGGCAGTTGCTCTTTTCAAAACAAGTTTACAATATAATAGATATTATGCTATGTATGCAGTGTTTCCACAATGAGGGGAAGTTCCACAAAAGCATACCTAATTATAATTCAACAAATGTTAAGAAGGGCAGACAGAAAGCAGCCCCATTCCCGCCGGTGGCACCCGTTCACGAGCATGACGCATGACCCAGCCATTGCTACGCGCATGTAATGAATTGTGCGCATCGAAACGCACGAAGGCCGAGAAGTCATAAAGTTTGTATTGGACTGTACCTGCTGCTGCCTAGCCCCAGCGCCCGCAGGGTACAGGTGGTGGTGCGAGTGCAGGTAGCCGCCCCCCGTGCGGTGGTTCTTTAGCGTAACAGTCGCCCCGAACGCCAGCACTCGGGGCGCGCTGGCGTTGTTCAGGCTGTTGCCTTCCAGGCGCGCTTGGAAACCCGATGAGTAGAAGCCGTCGCCGTTACCACTTCATGAAAGAAAACAGACATCCTTACTAATATTATAAATGCGGAAGTGTGTTTGTTGGTTTGTCCTTCAATCACTCCGCAACAGAGCTATGGATGGACGTAATTTTTTGCATGGGTATAGTTGAGGACCTGGAGAGTGACATAGGCATTTTTATCCCGGAAAATCAAAGAGTTCCCGAGGGATTTTAAAAATTAAATTCACGCGAACGAAGTCGCGGGATCAACTAGTTCAGAATAAATTTCAACTAGTCGTTTCAGAAAAAAAGGTCTTGCTTGACACACGTACAGATAGACGAAAAACGGGACCGTAAAAGACGAACTTCCAACTCCCCTGTGACATAATATAGCCTTAAAACGAATCTTTTTTTATTCAATGACAAGATGAAGAAAACAATGAAGAAGTGAGACAAGAGTGGTAATTAATCTACGGAAGGTGGTGGTTTTTAATTCTTACCTTTTGCTGAGCACAGTAAGATGGATCCAGAAGAAAAACACGTATAGGAGTATTGGCCATAGAATCAGTGTTATGCTTCTTCCAATAAGATGTTTTACTGTCAAACTCTGCAAAAAATAGATTTAAAATTCACTCGCGTTTATTTTCTGCAGAGGTTAATGAGTCGTCGGAAGCACAAGCTCAACAATCAGGCAAAAGATTATATTCAATAATGTACTTTTTTATTTTTCAATAATAATAAATATGTAATTCCACGTATTTATTGCGATCCCCATCTCTCATTTCGATAATCATTTGGATATTAGATTGCTTGGCAGAGATCAATCTTAGTGATGGCTGATAAGGTCACCCTTTTTGAACAATATTTCATGTACAACATTAACTCTGTATGAGTACGCAATAAAGCTGTTTAATTAAACTGTAACGTGTTGATACTAGATGTCCCTAACAGTTGCTTAAACTGAAAAAAGTAGACACATATCACTAATTTCGATGCTGACGTGTGTGCGGCCATGGTGTAGCGGTAACACACTCGGGCGCGATTCCCAAGAGATGTGGGTTCGAATCCCGCTGGCTTCGGAATTTTTGATATGTGTTTATAAATTTATTCTGATATTTCCTTAAATGTAGGTTAAACACTTAAAAAAAATAATGTTTAATTAAATACAATTTTAAAGTTCGAAACTCGATCTGAAGGGCTAACATACGCACCACGAGAAAATTTTGTCTACTCATTTACTCGTGACTCTAAGGTATATCACGAGAAAACGGGTAGACAAAATTTGACGGGTAGAAAAAAAGTCTCGTGGCGCGTATGTTAGTCCTACTGGCGTCAGAAGAAGTTCAGATACATTTTTTGCAATTCACGAAGGCGAGTGAGCTTTACTCGTGGTTACTTCGTGTACATGCACATTGCATAAGTGTGCGGTCTGTCAAAGCCTAGGTGGTAGCGGGCAGGCGCGAGCATTGCGCTCACTCACACTTATACAGATACGACACACACACAACCATAGGCCCTCGTGAATTGCAAGAACTATACTAGTAGTTATACGGAAAGAAATCTTACGACAGGTTTCGTCAAATCGCCGAGCACGTTCCACAGATCGGCGATAGTGCGCAGACCGGCGAACAGAACAACGAACAAGCCGACGAACTTGACCGATATAGTGCAGGCGAGCGACGCGCCCAGCCACACCTGCCACGCCAGCATCCGCACAGAGAACGGCGGCAGCCCTTCGTCGGTTAGAGTTCGGACCTGGACCACAAGATAGTTTATAAAACTTATTACAATGCAATACATAGTGCCCATACAGATGTGCCGTGTGGTGACGGCAGATCAGAATACAGTTGTCACCACCCCTCCTCTTCCCGCGGGTGTCGTACGAGGCGACTAAGGGAATATAACGGAGAACGGGCAGCAGCGTCTTCTGTGCTACTACTACCATCTACTGCGATCACCAACCCGTCTGCTGCGCGTGGTGATTATGGGCAAACCCTCCCCTTGGGAGAGGCCTTTAGTCCAGCAGTGGACTGTTATAGGCTATTGATGACATAGTGCCCGCATACAATCCAGACTCGAGGCCTGGCGCTCGAGTCTAGAGATTTAAAAAAAAGGGGGATTCCAGCACTACCCTAATGAACCGAAAGGTGGCGGTTCTATCCTTTCCACCAACAAAAGCATTCCCAAAGAGGGTTGACGTCAGGCAGGCGGCCGGTCGTAAAATGTCAATTGTCAACCCGAACTACTTACAACATGGCTTACAAGACATGTTGTCCCGCCCCACATAGCGTGGGACAAGGAGAGGGAGATGATGATTACAATGATTACAATAAAATTATGATAGTATAAAAAACTTATTACAATGTTATAGCTACATAATAATATTGTAAAATGTTTTTGTAAATGAGCAACTGCTGAGTTTCTTGCCGGCTCTTCTCAGCAGAATCCGCTTTCCGAACCGGTGGTAGTCATGATGTGTCATAAGAGCCACAGGTTGGCCTACGTGAAATAAATAATTTTGAATTTTGATTTATTTTTTTATTTTGTAACATTGTTATACCCAGTTTAATAATAATGACATTGCGACCGAATCCCATAAATCATGAATGAGGAGAGAAAATGAGAGAAATGAAATCATGAGAGAGGAATGAGGAGATCCGTAGGTAGAACAGATTTAGAAAATTCAATACATTTTTCGGTCCGACCCGCGAATCAAAACCTGCACGCCTAGCATGTACGCGCGAGAAATTTTTGTCTACCCCTTTTCTCGTATTATCTCTATATCTCTATCGAAACTAACATGGTTGCACACCATGATTCGACTCGTTAGGTCAAAAGTAGAGATAAAATTATTTTCTCTATTTTTCTCTACGAACTCTACCATAGCGACTCGCTATTAGCGAGTGGCGGCGTCATTTTCTCTAACTTTGAAGTTTTAAAGAGTAAACGAGAAATTAGTCTACATCGACAATATCTCTCACTCTCTTCGCGAAAGATTCGTATCACTTCGACGTGCATACTAAGCCTGCAGGTAGGGCTAACATGCGCTCCACAATAAAATTTTGTCTACCCATTTTCCGAGATATCTCTTAGAGTTTCACGAGTAAACGAGTACACAAAAATTTCTCGTGGCGCGCATGTTTTTGTATAGGGCCCTACTGGACGTCGTCGAAAATATGAATATTGTAAACAGTCACTTCTTTCGATAACAATACTGTCGTACTTTGTACGCTAAGAAAGGATTTTTGAAAATTCAAACCCCTGTAAAATAGGGGGTTGAACTTAATACTCCTTCCTTGAAAAATGAAAATGATGAAAAATCCTTTCCTTTGTACTATCCTTCCTTCGTTCTATCAATATTAAAGCAACTCAATAATTCCATAATATTATTAATAATAGAAACATGGTTGAGCGAAGCAACGGCTGGGCCACGCGTCATGCTTGTGAACGGGTGCCGCCGGCGCGAATGGACTATTTTCTGTCTGCCCATCTTAACATGTATTGAATAATTGTAAGTAGTATGCATTTTTGGAACTTCCCCTTATTGTGGAAACACTGCATACATACCTAGCATAGTATCTATTGTATTGTAAACTTGCTTTAAAAACAGCAACCGCCGAGTTTCTTACTGGTTATCTCGGCAGGAAGGGCATAACGTACCAGTGGTAGACTCATCAACTCTTCAAAAGCACTTGTAAAAAAAGTTTATTTCAATAAAAAATATTTCTATTCTATTCTAAATAATACTTTACCTTAAACACGCCATATATGGTACAGCTCATGAAAAACAACAGAATTGGGTCCAGTAGAATGTACCTATTGAGTGTCAAAAATCCAACATCTGAAAAAAGAAGATCTTTATTCTAGAAGGGTAAAATACGGAAATTAAAAGAAAATATGTAAGTTTAATCTACAATATTGGCTATCAGGCTGGCTTTCCTCTAGACATGTTTAATGCTCATGTGTTCGAAACCTATTTTACATAAGGCTGAATACTCAAAAGTGCCTTAAGAGTTAAGACATATGAGTAAAGCGTCTTTGATGCTAAGTGACTTAGTTGCATTTTTGCTAAGAAGCCTGAACACATTTTCATTGCCTACACGTATGCAAGTACAATGTATAGCAAGTTAAGGCAACCACAGTTTTCTGAACACTCATTAGTGTCATGTTATGGAGTATTAACACCATAACATTAGCTTGCAAGCAGTAGTTTTGAGATAAAAATAATTAAATAAAAAAATAGGTAAATAAATGAATCTTTCAACAATAAAATGAAAATTAACTACAACATACCACACAATAAAAGTAAGGTGCCAATTAGAGTCGCGTCCAGATTCTTTGTCATTTCCCAAATTGTCAGAAATGTTAGCGGTATTATCAAAGCTCCCAATGTTGTGCAAAACTATAAAAAGTAACATGAGAAGATAAATAAACAGAATAAATAAAAAAGAATATTCGCTTTGGTTCATACATCTATACTAATATTATAAAGAAGAGATTTTTTTTGTTTGTTTGTTTGTTTGTTTGTACCAAACAGGCTCTGTAACTACTGGACCGATTTTAACAATTTTTTCACCAATAGAAAGCTAAGGAAGTAACATAGGCTATAATTTATCTTTTATCCTTAAGAAAATTGCAATAATGTAACCCAAAGTAGCAAAATTTTGCCTATTAAATGCATTTTTTGGCGTGTGCTGAGAAAACTATTGATGATACATACAAATTATGTACTACATGATTAAACTCATTATTTTCTACAAAAAAGTTCACGAGGAAATATATCTAACTATCATATTTAAGTTACAATAGTAGCTTTTGTGTTCTATTTAATTAGATCGCCTTTATTATCGTGGTTTTAATTCTTCCTTACAATTATTATAAATGCGAAAGTGTGTTTGTTGGTTGGTGGGTTGGTTTGTCCGTCAATCACGCTGCAACAAAGCTACGGATTGACGTGATTTTTTGGATAGGTTAGATGGATTGATATAGTTCAGAACCTAGAGGGTGATATAGGCATCCCGGAAAATCAAAGAGTAAATCTAAACTTACGGGGACGAAGTCGCGGGCATCAGCTAGTACTTTATAAAAAAAATACTCTACTAATGACGTAAATTTTAATGTCGACTTTACAATGCAGTGTCGTCGCATTGTAAAATCGGTATTTTAAAAGCACTTTTATATTATTTTTCAGGGACCTAAATAGACCTAAGTTCACGCTGAAAAAGTCGCAGGCATCACCTAGAAGGTATTAAAATAAGAATGAAACTTTATACACTTTATATTAGGCATGCTCAAATCGTTCAAGAGTGACTTTTTCAACTTACAATTCGCATCCCTTCATATCTCGCTCCATCAAACTTGCTACCAGGTTTTTCAAAATGAAATGTACCATCATATCCTGTCAGTTTTCCTGACAGGGCTATCAGCATCTGAAATTTACAAAAAATAAACAAATTACAGTTCTTACGGCCCCCAAGCTTAAGGTCCAATTCTTCGAATTACCTACCAATATTTTTATTAAGTTTCTTTTTCATTTGTATTAAGTAATAATATGTTTTAAAATCTTATATTATATATATATTTCTTGTGTGCGTGTGTATGTCACTGAACTACTCCTAGGCTGGACCGATTTTGATGAAGTTTTTTGTGTGAGTTCAAGGGGATTCGAGGATGGTTTAGATTCACAATTTGGTCCACTGAAAAATGTTTATTTAACTAATTCTTCATTTATAAGTAGTGGCGGTACGAAGTTCGCTGGGTCAGCTAGTATTATTATAAATACGAAAGTTTGTGAGGTTGGATGGATGGATGTTTGTTACTCTTTAATGCCACAACAAATGTACCGATTTGCCTGAAATTTGGAATGGAGATAGCTCATATCCAGGATTAGCATATAGGCTACATTTTATCCCGAATTGAAGAGTTACCGCGGGAATCAAAAACTTCAATCCACGCGGATGAAGTCGCGGGCGTTATCTAGTAATACTATAAATACGTAAGTATGTTTATTTGTTGGTTGCTCTTTCAATCACACAACAACGAATCAATGGATTGACATGATTTTCTTTGCATGGATATTGTTGATGACTTGGAGTAACGTATGCCACTGTTTAAGACAAAACGCACTTTACTGAGTTAAGGAGGAAGAGACATACCTTCTCAAGAAAAGATTCACGCTAGATGGCGCTGTTAGGGCGTTTGACAGATTTTTAATTTTTTCGCATAGTTGCTATGCACAGATTTTAAAAATATTGAAATTGCGCCAGTATACCAATGCCTATTATTTTATCAAATCATTAGCTTACTTTAAAACGAAGCCATTTAGATGATTAATCAAATATAAATATCTGTCATATCGAATTACTGTAGAGACGCGATACCCACGCACACATTGACAACATGGTTGATATCCATTAGGGTTGTGGTTCTAACATGAACTACGAATTGTTTACTATAAAATTGAACTAGATGGCATTAAAACAAAAGCTGCTTCGTTTTGCATCGTATTTTTTTTATAAATAATTCAGATAAGTACAAGTTAGCCTTTTTTGAGCTTTGACATGGTGGTAAGTGATGATGCAGTCTAAGATAGGAGCGGACTAACCTGGAAGGGGTATGGCAGTTTTTTATGAAACCCATACTGTATGTATACCCCTTTGGTTTCTACATGGAATAGTACCAAAACGCTAATCGCTTGGAGGCACGGCTTTGCCGGTAGGTTTTATTCGCCACGGCCGAAGCCTCCCACCAGACCAGACTAGAGAAAATTATAAAATTTTATAAATTATAAAATATACTTATTATAAAATATAAAATTCAAAATTTCCCTGCCGCGAATCGAACCCGGAACCTCCCTCTAATAAGACCACAGCGCTTACCATTGCGCCAGGGAGGTCGCAAGACTAAAGACTTTAGGTACCTACCTACATCAGCAGGACTCACATGCACGCTTTACCGCGGACGGCAAGGGCTGCGGCTAGGGTTGCCTATTGGGTTGTTATTTCAAATATACCTAATGAAAACGAACAATAGGGTATTAGACTACTTTTAGAAAATCATATTAAATTGTTAATAATGCTATGCTGAAGCTAACAAAACGTATATTTCGGCATAATTTTCAGTATTTTTCATAAAAATCGAGAAATAAATTCAAAAAAATAAATTGCCGCGGAAACGTTGGTTCCATTTGTTTACATGACGTCACAGTTCACACACAGTTCAATGACAATTCCAAAGCCCAAAGGTGGCGTGAACTGTGACGTCATTCGAGATTCAAGAACATTTTCGATCTCGTGAACATGGCCAGAATTAAAGCAATTTTAATTAATGTTTTCTAATTAAATAAACCTTTATTTTTTAGTTTTGTCGTATGGAATAATGTTTTTAGCTAATAATCTTTTAGGATGACACCAGATGAAACGATATTTTTAATAATAGTCAAATACCCTATTGTCCTTATCTTTAAAACTATTGAAACGATTATAACGATATCTTGAAGTAAATGTAAGCCAGTAAAAAAAGATTGGTCGCATATTTTCGGAGAAATAGAATAGAATAAAAATGTTTTGTATTCAAATAAACTTTTTTACAAGTGCTTTTGAATCGTCCGTCCATGAGTCTACCACTGGTTCGGAATGCCGTTCCTGCCGAGAAGAACCAGCAAGAAACTCGGCAGTTTTCAAAACAAGTTTACATTATACTTAGGAGATAGCTATGTATGCAGTGTTTCCACAATGATGAATCGCTGGAATAAATTATATTCACGTTTTTTTGTCATTTATATAGTCTTCAATTGTATAATAATATGCTTTTTTCATGAGATTAGTTTTAACTGATTTCTTAAACTTGTGTAAAGGCAAGTCTAAGATCGACTGTGGAAATGCATGGACAAACATACATACATACATTATTATGTTTGTAAGCCCTAATAGATTGTGATATAGGTGATTTGCATTTCCAATAATATTACACACATGCATGTCGAATTGATACCTAACCTCTTTTTGAAGTCGGTTAAAAATAGTTTTTTCTTCAAAAGTTGTGAAAATATAGTAGTTCTGTAAAATTAAATAATTTTAGGTTTTTAATGATTTCAAATATTTTAAACCTTATCAAGCCATTTGACAATTTTGAAATTCAGTCTTAAGAGTAATAAAATAAGGTTAACATTCCAATCGTACAAATTAAAGCATAATGTCGCTGATCGCTAGTTTCGGCCGGCGCGGCGGCTTCTTTGATATTATTACTATCGAGTGTCGCGGCCGCCGGCCGGCGCGCAGCGCAGTTTGTTTCTTGTGATCTTGTCTAACTTCACTTGGTAGGTAGGTACTAGGTACTTACCCTAATACATGACTGCTACTTTCTTCAACGGGCTTTATTTTTTTAGCTCGCCAACCGGCTTCGGGGCGACTGTTTTTTATCATAAAATGCACAAAAAGTATTAAATTTTAGAAATGGTTGTTTAGATATAATATTTTTATACCTATTTTATTTTCTTCACGACACAATAATTAGGTAAAATATATACCTACTGAACCGATTTGGCTGAAATTTGAAATAGAGATAGCTTTTACCCTGGATATTAGTCTAAGCCCTGGATTAACTTAATTATAGAAAATTTTCATCCCGACAAATTCACAGTTCCCGCGGGATTAGTACTAAAAACTTAAATCCACACAGGTAAAGCCGCGCAAAAACAGTAGGTAAATTATCAAAACATGAAGGCTACACAGTAGACATTAGACAATAATACTTCATAATATAAACGCGTAAGTGTGTTTGTTTAGTTTGTTGGTTTGTCTTTCAATCACGCCGCAACAAAGCTACCTACGGATCGAGGTGATTTTTTGCATAGGTATAGTCAGGTATAGTTGAGGACCTGGAGAGTGACATAGGCTACTTTTATCCCGGAAAATGAAAGATTCCCCAGGGATTTTAAAAACTAAATCCACGTAATAAAAGTTACCTAAACCGACTTTATATCACTTTTTGGACCATATCTTTTAAACTACTGAACCGATTTTGATAAAACTTGCAATGTTCCCTAGGTTGAAAAATACCTAATCCAATTTAAAAAGAATTATTGCAATTTGATTAATATTTTTGGAGAAATACATGGACAAACATACATACATACACTTGTGAAATTTAAATCCGAAAATTGTGCAATTCTAATAATATAACATCCATTCGGATCGAATTGATAACCTCCTTTTTTCTAATCGGTTATAAAACAGCATTATAAAAGCAGAATTCGTCGTTTTAGCCCACGACGGTGTCCACTGAATAGATAGGCGGAGATAGTGTCACTGTAGTTGGAAAATTAAATAACTACACTTTTTGCGAAATCGACTTTATTACATTTTCAGAAAGTCCAATATTTGAAATATTACCTTTTACTAGGGGTCCAATCAATACAAACTATCGTCGCTGTAGTTGGAAAATTAAATAACTAACAAAACCAATATCGCGAGTAAAACGCGATTTAGTGTTTGTTTGTTTGTTGTTTTCATAAACAATTTAACGGTCCATGTTTTGATATTATGTTATAGATTGTTACTGTATCTATTTCTGAATCTACTTGACGTACATTTTGATTCATTTGTTTGTGAGAAAAAAAATAAAAAGCAATTATTTAGTTTTCCCTCACCAAAGTTTTGAATATTTGATGCACTTATTTATTTTTCCATGTCAGTTGTTTAGTTCTTCCTCGTCAATATTGCGTTGAAGTACGATAATGTGACGATATAAGTACCATTATTTAGTTTTTCCACTTTACTGAGATGTTAAAATGACCCGTTATTTACTTATTTTACTATGACAATCCTATTTAAGGGTATTAATTTAATAAAAAAACCGGCCAAGTGCGTATCGGGCCACGCGCAGTGTAGGGTTCCGTAGTTGCAAGTCACAAATATTATTGCTGACCTAGGATAGTGCTTTTGTTTTATTTATGAATATTGAATAAATTTTGAGTTTCATGGTTTAAATACTATAATATATTACAAAATATGCAACTTACACTACGTGTAATACCTAACTTAGAAAAAACAGATATAACTCCTTAACTAATGAACCCTGCTTAGCCGTGATAGTTTTCCTTTAAAATTCATTATATATACTACTGCTGTGAATTTTTTCTTGTATCCTATATACAACCATTTAGCTGGCAGAGGGGGGGACACTTGACTAATAAAATTTAGCACTATAAAATATCATATTATTTCACAAACGGATCCCTGAATTGAAAAATGATGTTCCCACACCCACAATATTTTTGAAAGACCTACTCAACGAAACCCCACACTATGGGATACACGAGAATAAAAAAATTCATCCTCCACTTTACATGTAGGGGAGGTACCCTAAGAGAAATTATTTTTCACAATTTTATTTCACGACTTTGTCGGCGTGATTGATATTTATACCGTTGTCAAATTACAGATTTCTAGTACCAATAGTCTCTGAGCTAAACCGCGGACAGACAGACAGATAGACGGACGGACGGACATGGCGAAACTAGTAAGGGTTCCTTGTTTACTACGGAACCCTAAAAAAGGAGGATTTTTAAAAGAAATCCAACAAATAAACATTTCTTTTTATATATTATTGTAAAAAGTAATCAATAAAACGACTGAAGCAACTAGATTCTTCTATCAGACTTACAAAATAAAACATAAAAAAAAAACCACATAACAATAAATTATACGATTCTACTCATAAAATCAACAAAATTTCACTTTGAATTTAACAATTATACTTATTAAAAACTAAGTATCAACTGAAATGATAACTATCAACTTTTCTTCAGTTTTACCATTATAAATTTAAATTTAACAATTAAGCTCAGCTGGTTCAAATCAAATAGCGAGTAAAGTTCAGTATAATCAAAACTATCCTTTTCAAGTTATAATTAAACTAAGAATGGTTTAATCGAACTAGGGGTATGTAAGTGACGCTAGTAATTGTTATAATAACGACTCTACTCATAAAATAATAAAGATTTTAATAGTTTGTGGAACACTAGGATTGAAGACTAGCTAATGATTGATTCCCGCAGAAGTTCTCTCACTTTCTGGGATAAAATATAGTGCATGTTCTATTCTGATGTATAAGCTATGACATCGTGAAGCTTTATCAAAATCCGTCTAAATGTTTTTGCGTGAAAGTGTAACAAACATTCATCCACCCACCTTCACAAACTTTTGTATTTATAATATTAGTAGGATGCCAAAAAGAAAAAGGTACATAATTACGTCCATTTAAATTTAAACTAAGATTCTAATGAAATTATAACAGCTATCATCTTTCTTTTAGTTTTACCTTTGTATAAATGTACTTATTCAATTTTAATAGTACCTATATCTTTGCAATCATGGGATGATAAATTAAATAACTGACTTTGTTTAATTTTTCCGAACTTAATTCCCCTGTAAATTAAAAATTCGAGGGAAACTAAATAACTAACTTTATGCATTTTATTCGCTTTTGAAGTGATGTAAGAGAGAACTTATTTATTTTTTGCTAAGTTATCTACTTTTTCTTAGCTACTTTTTTATCAATTTTTCAATATATATTTTTCCAAGTATGGCGCCTTGCAAGATTCATCTTATATATAAAATTCTCGTGTCACAATGTTCGTTCCCGTACTCCTCCGAAACGGCTTGACCGATTCTCATGAAATTTTGTGAGCATATCGGGTAGGTCTGAGAATCGGCCAACATCTTTTTTTCATAGCCCTAAATGATAAGGTATACCGAAGATATCCCGGACGTCAGCCTATACGAGATTAGAATGGCTCTCAAACAGCTCAAGGACAACAAGGCGCCAGGTGATGACGGAATCACTGCGGAACTCCTGAAAGCGGGTGGAAAACCGGTACTTAAGATCTTTCAGCGATTGTTCAATTCCGTCATCCACGAGGGCACAACGCCGGAAGCATGGCACAGGAGCGTGGTGGTTCTGTTCTTCAAAAAGGGTGATAATACCTTGTTGAAGAATTATAGACCCATCTCGTTGTTGAGTCATGTTTATAAGTTGTTCTCGAGAGTCATTACGAATCGTCTCGCTCGTAGGTTCGACGACTTCCAGCCTCCCGAACAAGCCGGATTCCGAAAAGGCTTTGGTACCATAGATCACATTCATACGCTGCGGCAGGTTATACAAAAGACGGAAGAGTATAACCGGCCACTTTGCTTAGCGTTTGTGGACTATGAGAAAGCCTTCGATTCGGTGGAAACTTGGGCTGTGTTGAGGTCGCTGCAGAGATGCCGGATTGACTACCGGTATATCCAAGTGTTGAAGTGCTTGTATGAAAACGCCACAATGTCAGTACGTATACAGGACCAGACTACGAGGCCAATCCACTTGCAGCGTGGAGTGCGACAGGGAGACGTTATCTCCCCGAAGCTCTTTACCGCTGCGTTGGAGGACGTCTTTAAGCTTCTGGATTGGAACGGGCTTGGCATCAACATAAACGGCGAGTACATCACTCACCTGCGATTTGCCGATGACATAGTAGTCATGGCAGAGACTCTGAGAGACCTCAATACAATGCTCAACGATCTCAGCAGGGTTTCTCAACAGGTGGGCCTGAAAATGAACACGAGCAAGACGAAAATCATGTCCAATGCTCATGCACCGCTCCACCCAGTAATTGTTGAGAACTCTGCACTCGAAATTGTCGACGAGTATATTTACCTGGGACACACAGTCCAGCTAGGTAGGTCCAATTTCGAGAAAGAGATCAACCGCCGAATCCAACTCGGCTGGGCAGCGTTCGGGAAGCTCCGAGATGTCTTCTCGTCCAAAATTCCTCAGTGCCTGAAGACTAAAGTCTTCGAACAGTGCGTGTTGCCAGTGATGACTTACGGATCCGAGACATGGTCGCTAACTAAGGGCCTCATAAGTAGGCTCAGGACCGCTCAGCGGGCGATGGAGAGAGCTATGCTCGGAGTGTCCCTGCGGGATCGAATCAGAAATGAGGAGATCCGGAGGAGAACCAGAGTCACCGACATAGCTAAGCGAGTCGCGATACTGAAGTGGAAATGGGCGGGGCACATAGTTCGAAGAGCTGATGGTCGTTGGGGTCCCAAGGTGCTGGAGTGGCGACCCCGCACCGGGAAGCGCAGTGTTGGCAGACCCCCCACCAGGTGGACCGACGACATCAAACGAGTCGCAGGGAGCCGCTGGATTCAGGCGGCGCAAGACCGAGGCCTGTGGAAGTCCATGCAAGAGACCTTTGTCCAGCAGTGGGCGTCTATCGGTTGATAAAGAAGAAGAAGAAATGATAAGGGTGACCAACCACTAAATATTTTTGCTGGCGGTACGAAGTTCGCTGGGTCAGCTAGTTTTCATATAACTTTTTAATCAATGATGATAATCAAAAATTAGAATTATAGAAAGATGCGGCTTTAATTGGACTTTCTGAAAATGCAACAGTCGATTTCGCAAAAAGTGTAGTTATTTAATTTTCCAACTACAGCGACAATATATCGTCGCTGTAGTTGGAAAATTAAATAACTAACAAAACCAATATCGCGAGTAAAACGCGATTTAGTGTTTTTTTGCGTCAAAAATGGCGATAACTTTGTTTTCATAAACAATTTTATATATGTTAAAGTTTCTTACTGTATCTATGTCCGAATCTACTTGCCATAAACTTTGATTAATTTGTTTGTGAGAAAAAAAATAAGATGCAATTATTTAGTTTTCCCTCACCAAAGTTTTGAATATTGATACACTTATTTATTTTTCCATGTCAGTTATTTAGTTTTTCTTCGTCAAGATTCCATTTAAGTTCGAAAAACTAACGATATAAGTGCCTTTGTTTAATTTTTCCACAGTAGTGAGACTTTATAAAGACCTATTGTTTACTTATTCAACTTTGAAAATCCTATACATGTGTCTCATTAGATCAAAAATAGAATGTTTTTTTAAAGTAAAACCAACAAAAAACGTTTCTTATTATTAACAGCTTAAAAATAAAATGAAAAAAACACTGAAAGACCTTCATTCTTCTATCTGACTTGATAACAACTTATCATGATCATTCGAGTGTTTAAAACCAATGGTTACGTTTGTCAAATGGCTAACTCAAACTCTTTAGGAAGTTCAAAGATGCTCATCGATTCGCAAGTATCTATGAACTTATTAAGCTTTTCAATTAGCCGATTAGCTAAAGTAACTTATGAGAATTTTCTTATACATTCACTCTATGGAAACAAAACATTCACAAAAACAAATTCGATACATTATAGGTACTCACTTGATCACTATCATCTCTGATGAAAAGTGATCTGAAGTGAAGTGATGAAACGCGTTTGCCTTGAAGATTGGCCTTTTCACTCTTGTAGTATCGGGAAACCCACGATTTCAGAAGAAATATCCGGAGCCTAGTCGTGCGAACGAGAAATGAAGACTTAAACGCTTCGTGTGCGTAGATGGGATATCAAAGATGTAGTAATGGAAAGCATCCGATGACTTAAGTAGTCCACTCACTTATTAAACGACTTCTTACGCTCTCTACCTATAAAAAGACTTGTCATCATCACTGACTGACTGATTTATCAACGCACAACCTAAACCACTAGATTTAGAAGCTTGAAATTTTGACAGTAGGTTCCTTTTATAATGTAGGCATCTAATAAGTAGGGATTTTTGGAAATTCTATCCCCATGGAGGTTAAATAGGGGGTGAAAGTTTTTACGGTAGTCAAACATTTTTGCAAGTTAAGTACATCAATGAAACCTGCTATTTGAGCTTTCAATAAAATATGAAGACAGGGATTTAGCTTTTCGATTATAAATAAAGAAGTACGTGTTTCACAATTTAAACCTGATTTCATGCGGATGAGATCACGGGGGCAAAATCTATTTTACTCATAATCTTGAGCTTGATGGCTACAAATTCCAAGTACCCTATTCAGAACCATTTCAGGATTAAAAATCGTCAATGTTTTGCTTTGTGACGAAGGAATAGATGCATAGTGCATACCGCCTGTAATCGAACATGTATTAATCTCATTATGCGAAAATTATTAAGTTTTTGTAATCGGCAAAGGGTGTTATGCCATTGTAATTAACTCGTGAGCAATGTTAATTTCCCTTCCATTATCCTCCTTGTCGGTCGCCCAGTAGTACGGTACAAGCCCTTAGACATATATGGACCATCATTACCATATTGACAATAATGATGCCTGAAAACTGGACAGTGGAATCTTACTTACTTACTTTTCAATTTAAAAAGTACCCTTACATTGCAATCATGACACACGCAAAATTAAATAACTGATTTTAATTAATTTTTCTGGACTGCATGGCCCCTGTTAAGCAGAATATGTGTCGAGGGAAAACTAAATAACTAACTTTATGCATTTTATTCACTCTCGAAGTGATGCAAAGAGAGAACTTATTTATTTTTTGCTAAGTTATCTACTTTTTCCTCGCTACTTTTGTATCAATTTTTCAGTATTTATTTTTCCAAATGTGGCGCCTTGCAAGATTCATTTTCATATATCTTTTTAATTAATAATGATAATCAAAAATTAGAATTACAGAAAGATGCGGCTTTAATTGGTCTTTCTGAAAATGCAATAAAGTCGATTTCGCCAAAAGTGTAGTTATTTAATTTTCCAACTACAGCGACGATATAAATGTGACCATTCCGTGAAAATGGCAACTCTGTAACTACTGTGAATACCTCATGGAACTAGGAATTGCGACTACGTGAATACCTATTATTGGGTATGACCACTGATACTGTGACGTCAATTCAGTATACTGTGAAGCCTTGCCTTTTTAATTTGCTATACTGGTAACTGTTTAAAACGGAACGCAGTCCAGTATACTGTCATCCCCATTTTTCAAATCTCTAGGCGCTGTAATTTTTTTAATCACTTGGTCAAAGTATTGAGAGCTCCTTACCTTGAAAGCGCCAGTGCTCAAAGTACAAAAATGGTAGCGATTTATGACGTCCCTAGGGTAGGTACTGCGGCAGTGTACTGGCAGTCCATAACGGAACGAATTTTTCACCAGTAAGAGCACTGAGCAGTGCTCGCAGTGTTTATCGGAACACACCCATTGTAAATTCAATTCTCGTTCTTAGTTAAGAACCTTCATAAAATAGGTTGTTAATAGGTTCCTAGCTATCCCATATCCAGCGAAGTACTTTTACAGTTTATTGAAAGATGGCGCTGACAATGTTTTTAAACTTTCATGGTAGATGGCGCCAAAAAATTGATTAACCAAATGTAAATTGACACTCACACATTCGTAATTTGAAAGGTTTTGATGCCCCTTTTTTTATTGAAATATAATGATAAATAATGAAAATATTTGCCTGAAATTTGTATTTGCGCCTATAAAAAGGCCTAAAGGAATGATAAAACAAATTAAATAAAATAAAAAATGTATATCTTTCAAGATTAATCAAAAAGAAAAATGTATGAAAGTCGAGCTCTGCACATGCACCTTAAGAGAAAATAGTTTTAAGTTGTCCGCCTGCCCCTAGATGTCACTATACGATATTATAGCCAGTGAAAGGGTAATGATCTAAAGTTATTATAAGCAATGTATGTAATTTACTAATATGACGATAGATGACGCTGTTGTATGTGAACTCGCGCATTGTTTGTATACCTTTGAAATCAATATAAGGAAGGCTTGTTTTGTTCGATGTGTGCAGCAACCAATATACGATCGGGTGTGAAGCATGTTTTTTATTCCACACGGCTACACCCGAGTCCCGACCCACTCGCGTTTGACCAGTACGGCCGGCTGCCGTACATAAGGTCCTTCGAACCGGATGGCACAGCGGTCAGGGGGGAGCTCCCCGGATCCGGCGTGGTGATTGCAGCCTGCGAGGAGCTGCAGAGCTGGAGACCAGGTCTGGTGGTGATACCAGGCCCGTGGACTTCAGACGGTTTACGGAACCGTCAGGACATCAGGTACGGAGCCAGGAGCAGGACATGGTGACTGGTGCGAGACAAGGATGGCGAATAGTGAGTGAAAAGGACGCAAACAGTGAGTGTTTAAAGATTTAATATGCCAATTTGAGCCTTATGCTGAAGAGAAAAATAACTTAGAATTCGAAGATAGTTAGTTTGGACTTTAACAAATTAGAGTAATACTAACATAGGTCATAGTCTAATTTAGGTAAAATAATAACTTAGGCTAAATTTCGCGTAAAACGGTTAGGACGGAGAACCTATGCCCGATTTTGGATAAGTTGTAAAACACTTAGAAAAAAGTTTGGACTTGTAAAATTTTAACGATGTGAAAAAGACTTAGAAAAAATCTCGGACTTGTAATATTTTTTCGAATGAACTTTAACTTTGAAATTGGAACTTCAGTGATTGTTTTCGAGATTTTACTTGTGTTACAACATAGAAATTATACATTGTCATTTAATGCTGTGATTTTATACAATTGTTTTGTGTTTATGTTAATGCGATTTTACTTCTGTTTATTTTATTGCTTAGTGGAACTATTTTAAAGCTTAAAATTGCTGGTGTTTTTCAATCATTTAAGTTTTAAATTTAGTTAAATCAAAATGGAAGGCAAATTGTTATTGCAAATGGATTACGTTAGGAGGATTTCTAGAGCTAGAATTAATTATAGACAACGCCCACAAGAGGATATTACTGCGATGTATGTAGAAGTGCGACTTGAGGCTCTTGAAAGTTTGTGGTGTAAATTTGAAGAAGCGCATTGTAATTTAAAGCAAAATGGCAAATTGTTAGGCAATCATAAGTACATTAAAGAAGATATTTACAATCAAACTTTCAGGTGTTAGAGCGAGTTCAAATCAGAGCTTACAAGCGTACTTAATCAATTTAATCAAGGCACTCACGGAGTAGGTATATGCAATGAATTTGTAACTGAAAGCATTAAACCGCGTGTTAGTTTTGTCCAAAATGATCGCGTTACTTTTAACAAGTTGGATATCAATCATGAAGTGAACTCTTTTCATGGTAATTCTGAGGAAATAGCAAATCAAAGCCGTCATTATGAATCATATCACCCTCTAGAATCTAGAGTCTAGATACAAATATAGCTGAGACTATTAGTGCTAAGGTTGAACAAGAGTGTAGGGTTGCTGTACCACACAAGCCAGAGCAGACTAGTTGTTCGACAAGAGAGGAACTAAAGCAGGTTTCGCCTGCCTCAGCGCGGGTCAAGATCAAGTCGGACAACCAGAGAGAACAAGTCACTGTTGAAAGCTTATTGGTTTCGCCGCCTGAACAGGTAGGCAAAGATGTCAGAGTGCAAAACTTTGAATCAGATCGCTCTTGTGTTTCGACGGGTACTAGTATAAATCAAGCCTGGCAGCTAACTAAGCTGTTCAAGACCTCGTCTGGAAACAAGATTATAGAACAAGGCATCAGAGAAAGCTTATTGGTTTCGCCGCCTGAACAGGTAGGCAAGGATGTCAGAGGGCAAGACTCTGAATCAGATCGCTCTTGTGTTTCGATGGGTAGTAGCATCAATCAAGCCTGGCAGCTAACTAAGCTGTTCAAGACCTCGTCGGGAAACAAGATTATAGAAGATAGCAGGGAGATTACGTCTATTCATAGCGAGTTTTCGGCAAGAATCGAGCTAAAACCGGTCTTTCCATTTACAGCACGGATCAAGATTGAGTCGAAAACCACAGTGGGAGAAGGAACGGCAAAGAATGTAATTTCTAATTCGCCTGAACAGGCAGATAGCGCAGAAATCTCTGCACCAATGCAAACTTGTTTTTCGTCAAATATTGCATTAAATTCCGTCTTACCGGCTGTTACGCTGGTCAAGATCGTGTCGGAAAACAAGGAAGAACAAAAGAGTATAGCCCTCGTAAATGAGTGTAACAAGGCAGTTTGGGATTCTAAGACAAACAGATCACAAAATAATAGCATTACGCGTTTTTCAACAGAAGTCAAGGCAAATCAGATCTTGCTGATTAAGATCTCGTCGAAACAACGTAAAGGCTTAAGAGGTTTGCTGAAATCAAATGAGGATTCTGAAAATAATTCAATCAAGGAATCGGCAGTTCAGGAGTTAGAAGTGAAGCAGATTCGGTTGAAGGGTAATGCAAATGGCAAGTCCTCAAAGGTTTTGGGCAAAGTTAAGTTTAAATTCAGAGACGATCCTATAAATGCAGTCGTTTATTGGAACGATTATGTTCTGTTACAGTAGATGAACTGGACTGGTCAGAGCATGGGAGGATTGACGTCATGGATCCTAATTTCCAGCAGAAAAAGAAAACTAATCATTTTCTGTATGCAAATGTGAAACGTCTAATGATCCAAGGAGGTATTAAGATTGATTCCAACATTTCAGTGATTGCAAAATCAACAATCCTCGGAATAATAAAGCTTGGAGTTGAAGATTTGTCGGAAAATAAAGCCGATTGGATCCTAGGACGGAGTGGTGAAAGGAAAAACCAAAAGAAAATAAAACAATTGAAGTCAATGAAGAAATGTATTGATATAAAGTTTATGCAAAGCAAAGTAAGCGAATGGGTAGTAAAATTGCTCTGTAAATCGAAGAATCGCGGCAGAACAGCAGCAATGCAAGGTCCAAATCTGTAAGAAAAATACATTGGTTAAAAATCGGATTAAAGAAATATAGAAATTTAAAGGTGAAGTATAAAAGAATAATAAATTGCTATATTTTGGTCAGATTTACCAACGGTTTGGCTGTCATAAAAGGTAAGGTCAAGCTTAAAGAGAAAATAAATACAAAAATAGTTAATAATGAAGTTATCAAACTTACCTGGAAGCGAAGTGCAGACATCGACCACTACGAAGTGATGATGAAGGAGCTGGAACCACCTGCAACTAAAACAAAAATTAATCATTGCATAGACACAGTTGTGTAAAAGAAAAAGAAAGAAAATATTAGGAATGAGATAGTAGAAAAAGCTTTAAATAAAGAATCAGAAGCAAAGATGAAGAATTCTAGAGAAAAATAGAGAAGTTTATTAAGTCAAAATGTACGCAATTCCAACAATCAAGTACAATTCAGAACTTACCATATTCTTGTAGTACCAACTCGTTGAAGCAGTGGCAATATATTCAGATGCTTCAAGAGCTTTAGCACCAGTGGTCTCAGTTATATTTGATAACGGATCGTTTATAATAGAATTTGAAAAGTGTTTTAATGGTATTTTTATTCTCTGTTGTTAGTTTTTGGTAGAAGGTTTCGCGTAGATATTTTTGGCAGAACTTAGTTGTCAATTTGTTCATCAAACGACTTCTCTTATTTAAGCTGTAAGTTGTATATGTGCTACTATCAACAAAATTATATGCTGTAACTGTATCTAGCATAGTTTTGTCATTTTTTTAGGTTAAGTTGCTTTGTATTAGATTATGGGCTTTGTATAAATTAAGAATTTTGCTGTCATATCTTGGAGTCTTTATCGATTATTACTGGTTTCTTGTGCTGTTGTATTTAACTTGTGTAATTTTGAGAACCGTGTTTTGTAGAGTCCTTCAGACAAATCAGTTTGGAATAATTTCAATTTTTTTTAAGGACAAACGTCAATTTGTCCTTGGTGGGCGGTATGTTTAAGACAAAACGCACTTTACTGAGTTAAGAGAAAATAGTTTTAAGTTGTCCGCCTGCCCCTAGATGTCACTATACGATATTATAGCCAGTGAAAGGGTAATGATCTAAAGTTATTATAAGCAATGTATGTAATTTACTAATATGACGATAGATGACGCTGTTGTATGTTAACTCGCGCATTGTTTGTATACCTTTGAAATCAATATAAGGAAGGCTTGTTTTGTTCGATGTGTGCAGCAACCAATATACGATCGGGTGTGAAGCATGTTTTTTATTCCACACGGCTACACCCGACCCACTCGCGTTTGACCCAGTACGGCCGGCTGCCGTACAGCCACATTTAATCCCAGAAAACAAAAGGGTTCCCCCAGTATTTTTAAAATGAAGATGAATTCGGCAGGCAAAGGTTTACTACCTTTGCCTGTCGGATTCATCTTAATAATAAGTTATTCATTAATAAATTCAAATAAAGCAGCTCAAGAACAGCAATGCGCCTGGTGATGACGGAATCACTACGGAACTCCTGAAAGCGGGTGGAAAACCGGTACTTAAGATCTTTCAGCGATTGTTCAATTCCGTCATTCACGAGGGCATAACGCCGGAAGCATGGCACAGGAGCGTGGTGGTTCTGTTCTTCAAAAAGGGTGATAATACCTTGTTGAAGAATTATAGACCCATCTCGTTGTTGAGTCATGTTTATAAATAGTTCTCGAGAGTCATTACGAATCGTCTCGCTCGTAGGTTCGACGACTTCCAGCCTCCTGAACAAGCCGGATTCCGAAAGGCTTTGGTACCATAGATCACATTCATACCGCGCTGCGGCAGGTTATACAAAAGACGGAAGAGTATAACCGGCCACTTTGCTTAGCGTTTGTGGACTATGAGAAAGCCTTCGATTCGGTGGAAACTTGGGCTGTGTTGAGGTCGCTGCAGAGATGCCAGATTGACTACCGGTATGTCCAAGTATTGAAGTGCTTGTATGAAAACGCCACTATGTCAGTACGTATACAGGACCAATCCACTGGCAGCGTGGAGTGCGACAGGGAGACGTAATCTCCCGGAAGCTCTTTACCACTGCGTTGGAGGACGTCGCTTCTGGATTGGAACGGGCTTGGCATCAACATAAACGGCGAGTACATCAATCACCTGCGATTTGCCGGTGACATCATAGTAGTCATGGCAGAGACACTGAGAGACCTCAATACAATGCTTAACGATCTCAGCAGGGTTTCTCAACAGGTGGGCCTGAAAATGAACATGAGCAAGACGAAAATCATGTCCAATGCTTATGCTCCACTCCACCCAGTAATTGTTGAGGACGCTGCACTCGAAATTGTGGACGAGTATATACCTGGGACATACAGTCTAGCTAGGTAGGTAGGTCCAATTTCGAGAAAGAGATCAACCGCCGAATCCAACTCGGCTGGGCAGCGTTCGGGAAGCTCCGAGATGTCTTCTCGTCCAAAATTCCTCAGTGCCTGAAGACTAAAGTCTTTGAATAGTGCGTGTTGCCAGTAATGACTTACGGATCCGAAACGTGGTCGCTGACTAAGGTCCTCATAAGTAGGCTCAGGATCGCTCAACGGGCGATGGAGAGAGCTATGCTCGGAGTGTGCCTGCGGGATCGAATCAGAGATGAGGAGAGGAGAGCCGCTGGATTCAGGTGGCGCAAAACCGAGGCCTGTGGAAGTCCATGCAAGAGACCGTTGTCCAGTAGTGGACGTCTACCGGTTGATAAAGAAGAAGAAGAAGAAGATTAATAAATTACCTTTCCAAGGGGAGGGTGCACATCAAAAAAGAAGGTTCTGTTTATGTAACTGCTTGCCATTTTACCAAAGTGTGTTTCATCCCAACTGAAACATTATTTTAAATAGATTAGTTATTTATAACCAACTTCAAAATTATATATATATCATTTATTTAATCCAATATCATGATTTTACAAAATGGGTTTTGCCAGCAGCTAAGCTAAAATCCTTACGATTTTGTGGTTTAGCTGTTGGACCTCTTCCTGATCGAAGGTTCAGTTTTACTTATACTATATTATACAGATCAATAATAACAAAAATAAATTAGAAATTATACAATAAATTATACAATAAATTATACAATAAAATTTATTAAAAATTAAAGTAACTATTCTTTTTAGGGTTTCCAAGAAAATCACGGAACCCTAATGGTTTCGACCATTCTGTTTGAAACTTAATGCTGCAATGTTGATTGACTAAAGAAACTTAGTTATTATATTTTGTATTCAAACAATCATAATATAAAAAAAATCGGCCAAGTGCGAGTCGGGCTCGCTCTTTTAGGGTTCCATACATATGACCAAAACCTTTTTTTAATAACTAGATACATATTTAGATATCTTACAGTACCCGGCGATATATATTGCACATCAGCCTTTGGAATAAAACGCTATTCTATTCTATTCACAGTTCGACTGCATTTTTTTTATATATGTTACGTGATGTGCTCGCCGATTGTGAAGATTTCAGTAATTACTACGTGAATTTCTGGCTAGCTTTCCTTGCAATAGAATAGAAATAGCGTGTTGAGGGGACCTTATGTTATGAGTAAAACCAACGATTATATTGGAATGGAATGAACATTTATTGATCAAACTTAGCCTAGTTATATTTAAATAATTACAAATCTTAAATCTAGACATTTGATGAGCGTGGTAAGTCAAACTACCAATGACGGCGCTGAGCGGTATGGCATGTCTTCGCTCCCGCTCTCTGTCTGACGCCGCGCCAGCGACGCGTGACGTCAGCGAGTGAGAGGCGATTGTACTACAATGTAGTACAATCATTAAGTAACTACAGTAATTTAGTACTACTTTAATCATGTAGTAACTTTGAGTAATAAACCAGCAATGGAGAGGAATTGACGCCTAATTTATTTGCAAAAAAGTCTGTCAATTACGGTGGGGGGCGAGGTAGCACACATGAAAACTTGCTTACTACAGGTGCATTTTTCCATCACGTCGCTATGCACGCACACAATATAATTAGCAAACACTACCTTAAATTATATGCACACAATCACATTCACACACAGGGACGCTCTATCATTACATGAAACAATCGCATCATATGTGTAAGCATTTTAGGGATTTGACACTATCGATTATCGACTTTCGATAAGTTCTTCTAATAATTATTTACAACAGAGTTACTTTATTCGAGAGTAAATTTTTTTGTTCGAGATCTTTAACATGGTAGGTACCTATATAGAAGCGCTAGGAAACGAGGCTCTTGCCGTTATTTTAGTCATAATATGCCTTTGCTATTAGATTGACTCTTTGTAGGCTTTTAGTACTTGCGTAAAGATACAGCTAGGAACTTTGACCTATATTGACGATGGAAAGCGATCTAGCTTATTTCGAAAAATAACAAAATTACTTTTTTATATATTTGGAAGAAAAAGATACTGCGTCGGATTGTTGGATTTTCGTTTTCCTACGACATTATTTTTCTAAGATACTATGTTGACCCTCTCTGCATGTTTATAGTATATATTTTTTGTTATTCATATTTTTAAACGTTCTCAAAAATGCTGTAAATACTAAGACACAATCTATTTTTCAATATTATAAAGATACTTCAAAAAAGTTATCAATACTTTTTAGCAGTGCAGTGCACTTAGGTTTACTGTAAGGACTTAGGATTATCTGATTATTAACAGATTTTGTAGATACCAAGATATTTACTCCGTCACTATACTCTCAATCTCATGCTGAGAGCATGCTGTAGCTACCATAGTATATCACCTTAGAGAAGCTGTTTAGTTATGATCAGAGGTCGGAATTAGGTAGAGTTATTCATGTACTTACACTGATTTCATACAGCGAAAGAATAAAGTGGATATGCCTCAAATCCCGAGACTAATTTTAAAGAGCAGAAAAAATTCCGTGATTTTTTAAATAAATTGTACAAATGGATTTTAGACGTTCAGAGAAATTCATTGAAGCCAAAAAATATTGAAAAGCTTATGGTTATATATTTTAATTCTCACAAAAGTTATACAGTAATGTCGGAAGCGAACACTTCAAATCTTACTGGTAATCAATCGGACAAGGAAAATGATTCTGATGGGCCGTTTGAATAAGCAAAACCTCACGAGTCTAGGCTAGAAGCAAAAGTATTCGCTCGTATTTATAAAAAAGGCGAAATATGCGTATGAGAATTTGCTTAAGACTATCAATAATTTGTATTGTGAATTAATAAAATTGTATGTTAATTATCTTTGTTTTATTTGTCTATCTCTGACGTTCTTATTATTATAATCAGCATTTCAGAGTTTAGAGTTATTTCGTGGTTTCATATGTTTCAAATGCCAAGTTACAGCAACATTGCTTCTTGAAATTGAAAAACTACTACTTTAGAATTATATAATTAGTATCATCTGATGTGTTACATTAAAATCGGCCAAGTGCGAGTCGGTTTCGCTCTTTTAGGGTTCCGTTAAAAAAAAATAAAAAAAAATATTTCCATGTACCCATTTAAATATTTTAATTTAATTTTTTTAATTTAATTTAATTTTTATTATTTGTTGTTATAGCGGCAATAGAAATACATAACATGTGAAAATTTCATCTGTCTACCTATTACCGTTTACGAGATACAGCCCGCTGACAGACGGACGGACGGACGGACGGACGGACGGACGGACGGACGGACGGACAGCGTAGGCTTAGTAATAGGGTCCCGTTGGCACCCTTTAGGTACGGAACCCTAAAAAATATGATTTTTGAAAAAAATCTGCTCCTGATAGCTTATTATGAGCTGTTATGATTTTTTAAAACGTTATTGGCTCTGGTTTAAAGTTCACTTTTTCGATTTACAAGATCGTTTTCCAGCGTTGAATAATATTCTCTCAGTCCAGCATGGAGGAAACATAAAAAGTAAAAACTGAACCCTAAAAAAAAATTTTATTTAAAGTTATGATTGGTAAATTAAAAGTTGTACCTACACACTTTACTTGGAAGGCTTATTTTTTTCATCTACTTCATCTGAACGAAGTGTATATTTGTTTGTAATGCTAGGCTGCCGCCATGGCTATAGTGGCCACCCCATCTGTTATAAAACACCGCCAAGCTATTTAGCTTTCCGGTAAACCTAGCCCGATGAATAAGAAGTATGGGTACTTTAATTCAATTGCCAAGTTTTAATGAACCAAATAATATGTATAGAATTTAAATTATTTTTTTTCGTCAATGAACCATTAGTAAGACGATAAAAATATCTCGGTATAAATAATTTATACAATCCCCCCACCAATATCGACATATGAAATCTTGCTGTCCAGCCCTAATTTTATTGCGGTGTGGCCGACTTCATAAAATTAAAGTCCTAATTTTCGAGTAAGAAAGACTTACGTAGAACTTATCATTATTATTAAACAATTTTTTAGTCTCGTTTTCATTATTTTTTTGTATTATATTTGTAAAAATCCTTTCTTAGCGGATGCCTACGTCATAGTAGATGTGCGTTGATAGATCAGTCAGTCAGTCACCTTTTCATTTTATATATTTAGAAAATTATACCACACTGGCTATATGGAAATATATACCTATAACTTTTGAAATAATTGAGTAAAAAACTAATTTTATGAATTCGCTGAGATTATGGAGCTCTAGCTGCATCAATGCATTTTAAACAATAGTGGGAGAGTACCAGCCAATCAGACACCATTGCGATCGTTATAATAATGCAATCATTTTAACCGACTTCAAAAAAGGAGGAGGTTCTCAATTCGAATTTTTTTGTATATTTGTTACGCAATTATTCCGCCAAATAATGAATGGAATTTGATATTTTTTTTTGTTTAGTAGGGCATACTTCAGAGGTGGTTCCCATATAAATTGTTGTTGATATAATGTTAGATGTTACTCCATAACTACGTCAAATCTGAACCGATTTCAATTTTTTTTTGAAAGAACGCATAATAAGGTTGGGCCTATTTAAAAAGTGAAGACAAGGTGATTCATATCTTCGGTAATGGAGGAAGGAACTCAATGATTAAGAGCAAATTGCTCGCGATCAGAGATATACACTAAAAAGCTTAAAATAATAATGTAAAAAAAAATATCTTTAAAAAGAATTTTTATCATTATTTGATAATCCCACAGACGATCAAAGTTCGTATTTATATATCTAGTCATATTTTACTTAAAGCTTATAAATTAGTCGTTCACCCCTTCCTATTCTATCGTGATTTTAATTCTATGGGATCAATTTATAATGCAGTTCATGAAAAAGGTCTCTAAACGAATAGTAAGTAGGAAGATTAATTTTCAATATTTTCCCCAAATTATTTCATGTACGATTAAGTAGCAGCATTTTCAGATCGACAGTTTTCTTAAGTTTTCTGCATAAGTATTGCATTATTTGGATAAAATAATACATGAGAAGTAAATAAATGTTATCCTTTAGTAAACTGGATTTTTTAAATATTTTTTCAGAATAAAATACTCTCATATTCGGCATTTATAGCGGAGCTCATTCCCCGCTAACCATACGTAGTTGACAGGCGCGTGACTCGAGTCAAACAGTTTTATATAACGGGTATGACCACTGGTCATACCCAACTTACAGAGGGGTACGCGCGTCAATTCTTCTCCTGTGTTGGTTTATTACTCAAAGTGTAGTAACTACATGATTAAAGTACTCATTATTCTCTACAAAAAAGTCCCCGAGGGAATATATCTAACTAAAATATTTAAGTCACAATAGTAGGTTTTGTGTTCTAAAATTTAATTAGATCGCCTTTATTATCTTGGTATTAATTCTTCCTTACTAATACGTCATACTAATATTATAAATGCGAAAGTGTGTCTGTTGTTTTGTTGGTTTGTCCTTCAATCACGCAAGTTTTTACAGAAAAGTCAGATAGCTTACTATACTCATTTTATCTTCTAAAAAAATGGTCACAAACCATGTGGTAATTGGAAATCTATTTTATTTAAATATATATGGATACAGAATTAATCCTTAACAACTTAAATATGTTAGTTACCATGAGCATTTCACATTATGATAATCTTTTACCCCATATAATTTAAATGAATATCTTAGGAGTTATCGCAAAATAAAAACGAACGCGCGCCAAACTAAATTCAAGTGGTTTCACCCCGATGGCGATGGTGGGACTCGTTCACGTGATGTGACCACCCCCGCGCCCCGCGCGGCGCTGTTACTATAATTTAAGCCAAGCGATACTTCTTTTATAAGCCTATGTACTGTTAGGTAGACGTAAATTATGCTCTACTACCCGGGCGAAGTGGGGGTGGGTCCCTGGTATCTAAGTATAAGATATCTGAAAGACTTACCACACATGATCTGGTTCCAAAACTTTATAAAACCGTGTCAGGAAAGTAGCTCCACAAACCAAACCAAATGCTATCCACCACCTGAAAAGTTTTCCTTTATAATAGGGTATTTGACTATAATAAAAATATCGTTTCAACTGGTGTCATCCTAAAAGATTATTATCTAAAAACATTATTCCATACGACAAAACTAAAAAATAAAGCTTTATTTAATTAGAAAACATTAAATAAAATTGCTATAATTCTGGCCATGGTCACGTGATCGAAAACGTTCCGTGATCTCGAATGACGTCACAGTCCACACCACCTATGGAATTCTCATTTTGTCAATACATTTCGACGTGTTTGTGCGGCGTAATAGGCTAATTTCGTCTGTTTTTCATCGTTACTATTTTATTAAATACCAAATAGTATGCGACACGCGGCCTAAACACATATTATAAAATTGTCATTATTTGAAATGTGAACTGTTACGTCATGAGAGCAAATGGAACGTTTCGGCGGCAATTTATTTTTTTGAATTTATTTCTCGATTTTTATGAAAAATAATGAAAATTATGACGAAATATACGTTTTGTTAGCTTCAGCATAGCATTATTAACAATTTAAGATGATTTTCTAAAAGTAGTCAAATACCCTATTATGTATCTTTACTTAAAAAAATATATATAAGTACAAGTATATATATATATATAAATCTCATGTCATGATGTATTTCCGGGATAAACTCGCTGGGATAAACTGAACCAATTTTGATCAAACTTAGTAACTATTGTAATTAGCTCCAACTTAAAAGATAGGATAGATGATCTTAATTATTGACATCAATATTTGTTATTTCAAATTAAAATATGTTAATTACATGACAGTCATATATACAGTTTGAGATTTACGTTGCTAGGCAACCTAGCAACCTAAATCTCGAACGATTTTATTACGAGTATTATTATGTTTCTAGGCAAACTAAATCTCAAACAATGTTAGATTGCGAGATAGTCTTAACCCAAATAGACTACTTATCTTACTAATCCTTACTAATATTATAAATGCGAAAGTGCGTTTGTTAGTTGGTTTATCCCTCAATCACTCCGCAACAGAGCAACATTACTTTATTTTTTATTTAAAAACTAAATCCATGCGGACGAAGTCGTGGGCATCAGCTAGTTTTTAGTATATTCAAAAGAGACTAATTATTAATGAAAAGGTGTTTGTGTTATCGTAAAAATATGTACACAAACTTTATTTTTTATTTAAAAACTAAATCCATGCGGACGAAGTCGTGGGCATCAGCTAGTTTTTAGTATATTCAAAAGAGACTAATTATTAATGAAAAGGTGTTTGTGTTATCGTAAAAATATGTACACAAAGTTTAGTGTTTGGTTCAGTTTGTTCATAGAATGTAGATAGAACAGTTTCATAAAAACAAACATTGTACCTACCTAGATTGTGCGGTTATCTGTAAATGTCTATAATAATTTTTCCCCTGCACATTATCATCTATGAGGTATCGCTATTCTAATATTATCCTACATTTGTTAGAATACTGAAATTGAAAGTTTATTGTGACCCAATTTAAAATAAAATTTGATATTTTGATCAAGTTCTTACTGTAATATTAATATAATATTAATACATCTATCAGTTAACTGAAAAACTATTAAATATTATTTCAAAAGTTTATGTAAAGTAAAAGATTAAACTTCTAATATGTATATGGTACTGAAAATAAATAAGTAATAATACTTACATCTTAGATCTAGATCTCTTTTCTCCCTTTGAAGTCATTTCTTTGTTACTTTTACTTCAAGTCACTAAAAACTAGAAGTTTAATTAATTGTTTTCACTGTATTATCGTAGACATGTAAAAAAATACGGAAAAATCAAATTGAATCAAATCCCAAACCAAATCAAAACCAGAGACCAACCACGCACGGGCAGGGGGCACCATAGACCACGAACACTAGGATACACAGATTAATGATTATGTATACCAGATAGCAGGGGGCTTACTATGAGCTCAAGCAGGGACGCCCCTACTTTCCATACCCCTACAAAATCCGTAGCAAAATGATGTTTGACAATAGGGTATTTGACTATAATAAAAATATCGTTTCAACTGGTGTCATCCTAAAAGATTATTATCTAAAAACATTATTCCATACGACAAAACTAAAAAATAAAGCTTTATTTAATTAGAAAACATTAGTTAAAATTGCTATAATTCTGGCCATGGTCACGTGATCGAAAACGTTCCGTGATCTCGAATGACGTCACAGTCCAAACCACCTATGGAATTCTCATTTTGTCAATACATTTCGACGTGTTTGTGCGGCGTAATAGGCTAATTTCGTCTGTTTTTCATCGTTACTATTTTATTAAATACCAAATAGTATGCGACACGCGGCCTAAACACATATTATAAAATTGTCATTGTTTGAAATGTGAACTGTTACGTCATGAGAGCAAATGGAACGTTTCGGCGGCAATTTATTTTTTTGAATTTATTTCTCGATTTTTATGAAAAATAATGAAAATTATGCCGAAATATATGTTTCGTTAGCTTCAGCATAGCATTATTAACAATTTAAGATGATTTTCTAAAAGTAGTCAAATAGCCTATTCTGAACACCACGTGACCATCTGTGACATCCATTGTATCATGGAACTAGGAATTACGACTACGTATTTTATTCTGTGATCTCAACATTTTACCCGACGGCATTTTAGTTTGGAGTTGGCGTTTATTTTGGGTTGGGTATAGATATACTGGTACTCGCGTACGAGGTTGGGGGTGGGGGAGGGGGTGTGTGGGGGAGGGGGGAAGCCCCCCCCCACCTTTCCCCTTTGGCGGAAATATATAGTTTTTGAGTAATGATTTTTTTTATAAATCATAACCTCACTTCTTTTACACAGGAATATTGACCTATATATTAATTATCCTGTGTTAAATATACTGTTAAAACATAATATCCCTTAGCACGAGGGGGGGATGGAGGTGGAGGGAGGGGAGGGGGTGATACTCAATGCTCAAGTTTTTCTAGGCGGTAGAAAATAATAAACACGAAGGCTGTGGCGTGAGTTGCGTTTTGGTCAAGCTACAAATCAAATGGGCTACGCCAGAAGACTCGCTCCGTCGCCCCTTCATTCAGCTTCGTTAGTTTGGGTTAGAACATAAGGAGGGGAAAAGGAGTAGAGTAGATGGGAGCTCATGTTTATAAAATATAAAGAATGACAGACATGGACTGATATAGGTCGAACAGTGTGACAGAACCGAATTGGCCAACCCCGACTCCACGTAGTCTTGTCTGTCCTACCCCTAGAGTGTTTTTATGAAGCGCGAAGCCAGAAGCTCGCGAAGGAGGTCCTGAATGAAGCGAGCCTACGAGGCCGAGTGGAGCGAAGGGGGGAGGTGGCGAGCGAAGCGAGCCGGCGACCTCCGTAGCGAAACGAAGGTCGAGTAGGTGAAGCTGAATGAAGGGGCGACGGAGCGAGTCTTCTGGCGTAGCCCATTTGATTTGTAGCTTGAACAAAACGCAACTCACGCCACAGCCTTCGTGTTTGTTATAAAATATAAAGAATGACAGACATGGACTGATATAGGTCGAACAGTGTGACAGAACCGAATTGGCCAACCCCGACTCCACGTAGTCTTGTCTGTCCTACCCCTAGAGTGTTTTTATGAAGCGCGAAGCCAGAAGCTCGCGAAGGAGGTCCTGAATGAAGCGAGCCTACGAGGCCGAGTGGAGCGAAGGGGGGAGGTGGCGAGCGAAGTGAGCCGGCGACCTCCGTAGCGAAACGAAGGTCGAGTAGGTGAAGCTGAATGAAGGGGCGACGGAGCGAGTCTTCTGGCGTAGCCCATTTGATTTGTAGCTTGAACAAAACGCAACTCACGCCACAGCCTTCGTGTTTGTTATAAAATATAAAGAATGACAGACATGGACTGATATAGGTCGAACAGTGTGACAGAACCGAATTGGCCAACCCCGACTCCACGTAGTCTTGTCTGTCCTACCCCTAGAGTGTTTTTATGAAGCGCGAAGCCAGAAGCTTGCGAAGGAGGTCCTGAATGAAGCGAGCCTACGAGGCCGAGTGGAGCCTTCGTGTTTATTATTTTCTACCGCCTAGAAAAACTTGAGCATTGAGTTCTATCACCCCCTCCCCTCCCTCCACTTCCATCCCCCCCTCGTGCTAAGGGATATTATGTTTTAACAGTATATTTAACACAGGATAATTAATATATAGGTCAATATTCCTGTGTAAAAGAAGTGAGGTTATGATTTATAAAAAAAATCATTACTCAAAAACTATACATTTCCGCCAAAGGGGAAAGGTGGGGGGGGCTTCCCCTCTCCCCCCCACCCCCCCTCCCCCACCCCCAACCTCGTACGCGAGTACCAGTATATCTATACTTTACCCTTTATTTTATTTGTTTTTAATGGTGAGTTGTGAGTTCAGAGTAGTTGCGTTGATTAAATTACCGTATATTTGTTCCCATAATAGCAACTGATATCTCAATTTATTGAGATGTATTGCAAGTGTTGTGTGCCTGGTTGTAATAATTCGCGAGAGGACGCTATATTACATATTATGTTTCCACAATGTGAGAAAGGACTCCAAAACAGGCTTAGGTTAATTAATTGTGACGATTTGCGACATAAAAGTGTTACCGAACTTAGGCGTTTGCAAGTGTGTCATAAGCACTTTGAAATAAGTTTTGTGACACAAAAATCAACGTATTATTGGAACAGCATTTCCTACATTATTCTTGGAATCTGAGATCCTTAGTGGCACTCCATCCACTCTTCTGGAGGATCCTGAAGACACTCTTCTTCTTCTTCCTAGCGTTTGTCCCGGCATACGCCAGGGTCCGCTAGGATCCTGAAGACACTAGTAAGTTGAAATTTAGTTTTTTTGTATATTTGCTTACGTAGATATGTAATGCCTTGATTCAGAATCAGCAAGGTGAATAATCTATTTAAAGCATAGGTAGTTTAGAACCTTTGTTAATAAATTCTTAGGCTTATAAATGAATCCTTTTTATTTTCAAGACCAGAGAATCAAAATCATTGCTATGCTCGTATGATACATTATGATTATAACAAGACTGATATGATTCTAAACAAGACCTGCAAATATCACATTCATCAAGTAATAAGGGGCTTTTAGGTGTGAAAATATTTTTAACTGTTATTTGAGAAAGTTATTTAGTTACTGACTTCGATTGAAACTGGGTTGAAAATTGGTAAATCATCTACAATATATTACTTAAATTATCTTACATATAACCAGCAACCTTGCGGATAAACATTATTTAAATTTCCCATGGGTACTGATTGTCCACACTCAAAATTATAATTTTAGTTTTAATAATATAATGTTGATGATATATATTAATGATAAACAAACTGTTGTTTTTCAGAAGCAGTGCCATCTACTTCCAAAAGAAGATTGGTGGAACACTGTACTACAGTAGGTCAACATAATATTTCATCGGGTAATCATCTTTATTTTCATCTCTTTGCTCGTAAGTTCTATACAAACTTAGGTCCAAACAATTGTTTCATAAAAAATATGAATATTTAATTATACATAAGTAACTTTTATTTTCAGAGAAACTTTTGTCCACTCCTCAAAGAAAAGACTTTATGTAATACAGTGAAGGACAAAAGAATGTTAAAAGGAAATTGATAGATAACTCTACTGCAGAATGTCAACAAACTAAGTATTTCATCAGGTAGTCAATACATATAACTTTTTATTTCTTACATATTACCAGCAACCTTGCAGATTAACATTTGGTATTTAAATTACCCATGGGTACTGATTTTTCAGACTCTAATTTATAATATTACTTTTAGTGCCGATTTCACCAACGTCGAGTGACGTTTATCCCAGGAATAAATTGGGCGTTTTGGCAGTTCTTGTATTGAAAATACTGTCAAAATATCAAATTTATGCTCGGATAAGACTTATTTTACGTTGGTGATATTGGGCCTTAATAATATGAAATGTATTGGATAATAATATAATATTGATAATTTATGATAAACAAATTGTTATTTTTCAGATGCATTGCCATCAACTCTAAACAATTAGCACGGAAATTAAAATTAATAATGTCGAATTAATAAGTTGTCAAACTCATAAAAAAAAAGTACTTCAGACCTTGCATTCATACACAATAAAAATGTGTATTTTAAATTGGTGCAATACTAGAAATAAAATTTTATCAGATATTGCTAGACAAGATGGCAAAGAAATGCAACAGTATGTTTTTATCAAATTTAAAAATAAATTGAAAAAGAGAAATAAATAAATACCTGAAGAAAACTTTTTTATTACTTAGACCCTTAAGACTATCGCATACATACATACAAGTTTTAGTTTTAC
This sequence comes from Oeneis ivallda, assembly GCA_029955525.1. NCBI lineage: Eukaryota > Metazoa > Arthropoda > Insecta > Lepidoptera > Nymphalidae > Oeneis > Oeneis ivallda. The sequence goes on along the minus strand of JARPMR010000024.1, from coordinate 12,342,383 downwards.
AACTATTTTGTTGTTTTTGAGCGCATTAATATACTGCAATACAAATTGAGCGTTTGATTGATATTTGTCCAAATGTTAATCAAAAGCCTCGATGTAAGAGTTGTATGTATGCGCTAGTATTATTATAATAATTAATTAATTTGAACCTATAGTACCTACAGGGGGAGGTATATATATATATATATATACCTATAGTAGGGAGATGCCGGGACAGACGTAGTCGTAATTCCTAGTTCCATGACCGGGACTGTAAAAGAGTCCAAAATGCAAGTCCAATATCCAAAGCTTCTTTTCACAAAAAATAAGAACCCAGAGCACCAATCTTAAAAAAAAAACAAATGCTATGCTATTGGTTATAGCAAAATGATGCAGCCAGCCAATTACTGGCTTTGATTGTAAGGGATAAAAATTTGTATGGCCGTGAGCCATCTGATACGTAGTATCCTCTAATCTGTGCCAACCACGAATGGAACTAGTGTTCGTGGTCTATGAATGGAATGATTGGGAATATGATTGGGAATGATTAACCTAAAAATCAAAACCATAACCACATAAAATATAAATCAAAATCACAGACGAACAACAAATTTAAATCTCAGACGACTGTCGAACCAAAAATATGTAGCGGTAGCATCGTAGACAGAGACGGGTAGCATAGACCTGGGCCCTGATTCTGTAACTCAGTTGTTATCAAAAAATAGTAGCCACTGACATATATTTTTTATCCATTGAAGGTTTGCTACGAAAATGATACTTTTATTTTCATAGCAAACCTTCAATGGATAAAAAATATATGTCAGTGGCTATCATTTTTTGATAGCAATTCTGTATCTTTTACAGTGAAATAAAAGTAAAATAAAAGAATCATTTTCGTAGCAAACCTTCAATGGATAAAAATATATAGTCAGTGGCTATCATTTTTTGATAGCCACTGAGTTACAGAATCAGAGCCCAGCCTGATTGTGCCGTTTTATTATGGTTGCGATGGATTGTGTAATTGGTGATGCTGCGGAAAGATTGATCAATCGTTGTGGAGTGAGTGTTGCTTAATTGGTTATTTGGTGAGTTCGTTGCAATGTTATCGTGATAGTGTATCTTTGCCTAGTGATGGGCCATGAGTGAGTAAGAAAGGAGATTTGCTTAAGATCTTCCCACAGTTGATAGGGGATGGTGGAAGCTGCACCTAGTAGTTAGCCGGGTTTGTCTAGTTAGACATGGAAATATTGGGATTCCATAATTGTTATGTAACGATTACAATGTACCTGTACGCAGTGGGGGATGACCTTGGCGGGACGTACAAGCAAGCTGTACAATGAATAGGGCGCTTTACTCCTATGCTTTGTCAAATCTAGGATGATAATTTTGACAACTCACAGTAGGGATGAGGTTGTGTGTAATCGTTACCGAACTTATTCGATTATCGATTAATATTCCCATAGAACTTCGAATCGATAGTTGCATGGATATTCGATATTATATTGTATGGTCAGATAATAATACAAATCAAACAATTTTTTTCTATTGAATTAATATAATTTATTAATATGACTGTATAAACCCTCCCACAACGACGATTTCGATTCGTGGGTATTTTTGTTTCATCAGTCAACCTTTTTGGCGTGGAAGTCAAAATTGTTGCTGTGAGAGGGCCTTTAATAATAATTAGGAGCAGGAATAAATATTTAAGGTTATTTAATACTAGTACAATGGTGCACAACTTAAACAATGTTTATCGATTTTTTTCATTTCAAATCGATTTTCTATTGTCTGTGGTTGTTCGAGAGGCATGGCACTTTACTAAGTGGGCAGTACCCATCAATGAAGTACGAAATTATCTGTAGTAGATCTACCGAAAAAAAATACGAAACTTCATGTGCGTGATCTGCCAAAATTATCATCCTAAAGACAAAGCATAGGAGTTGGAAGTCTGAACGAGGCTATTGTACGATGGCCTTTGACAAATGAGTACCTAAATATCATTCGTCTATGACGATGGCGGATGGGGTTACTCATGGAACTAGGAATTACGACTACTTCCTACTTCCATGGGTGTGACTACTTTGACTATTAGTGGAATTGATGCGTAAACGACTATCGACTCTATGAAAAATGTCAGTTTTTTACGAACAAAATGCGAATCGTTGATGTGATTCCAGTAGTCGTAATTTCTAGTTCCATGGATTCCAGCCATACATATCCCGTGGATGAAGAATCAAGGCCTTGACCATGGTAGGTAGGAAATAGATGGAGATGAAGTATATAAAGTAACTACTAGTCAAGCCGGGTGCCATCCGCCATTTTATGAGCCTTATGTACAACACATTATGTATTCACTCTTATTGGTTGAACTTCAGCTGTCAGCCTGTCAAGTAGTTGCGTGTTATTGGATTTGTGTCAATGGAGTATCGACTTGTCGATATTATTATAGGTGACGTTAAACGACTTGAATAAATTCTAATGCATTAGGTACTGCTCATCACCATATTATCAGATAATACAAGAAGTTTGGTGTTTATAGTTGAAATTTATATCATTTGTCCGGTTATTTTAATACTTCACATAAATAATAAATGCTAGAATCTAATACCTCTATATAATAGATGATAATGTCCGTGTTTTCTGCTGTCGTTTCCGGCTAGTGAAAACTTAAAGAAAAAAATGGATGGGTGCTATAGGCGTGGAAAATATAAATATAACACACATCCCTCTACATAAAATATGAAAAGATCGTGTGATACATTTCTTTTCTGCGGTAAGAGCAAGAGGTGGATTTAATAATAATCCCTGTGCAATTCAATTACCGATTTTAACCGATTTTAATAAAACTTCGTAACTATCTGTAATTTGGTCCAACTTAAAAGATAGGATAGTTTTTGAATTGGGATAGTTTATTTGTTTTATTTATATAGATAAGAAGCGGTACGAAGTTCGCTGGGTCAGCTAGTAATATATATAAATTACGTGTCACGTTATTTGTCCACGATGGATTCCTAAACTATTTAACTTGTGTGATAATAATATATTGTGTGATATAAAATTAAATTTAAATTAAAGTGATTTTGATCAAACTTCGTTACTATCTGTAATTTAGTCCAATTTGAAAGATAGGATAGTTTTTTTTTGATTAGGATAGTTTATTTGTTTTATTTATATAAAATATAAGTTGGCGGTACGAAGTTCGCCGGGTCAACTAGTATTCTATATTTGTTTATTTATATGTAGGGCATGCAGATAGCTGTCTCATGCTAAGCACGTCATGTTTCGACTCTACCACCGCTTATAGAAAGAAATTCTACTACTATGAGCCAGCAAGTTGCTCTTTTAATGAAAAGAAATAGTGGTTTATAATTAACAAACGATTGATACATATTATAATTTATAAATGAGTACTTTTTTATATATGGTGATCTCTTTCAATTTCACAAAACGGCAGCGAAACTGTTTGGATATTCCAAGATCTTTAAAAACCTAAATCCACGCGAATAATATGTACCTGATAGAGTACAAACGTACGTTACGTAATTATTATAACCTATAAATACTACGTACAGTCTATTTGGGGAGAGGTTACCATTATACGTAAACAATTATGGCGTCAGATCACGTGATTATATTTTCACTGTACTAGTGATGCGAAACATTGGCAGACAAGTTGAGAATGAACGATTGATTGAATGAATACATTCTTAAATCGATTATCAATACTATTTAATATGATATTCTTCTGAATTGTGATGTTGGAAACGATATTATTAAGACCTTTCAATACGGATCCTATAATTTTAAATATTCAAATTTGTAGCTAACTGTAAATGTTACATAAAATATTATGTTTGAATTAATTTTAATTTATTACATATTAAATTTATAAATGGTTTGTCCTTACAATATTTTATTTTTATTATTATTTATATTATACTATTATTTTTATTATATTTGTTATTACAATCCTTCTCCTATTATGATTGTCGAATTATTCGACTTTATAAATCATTCGAACTGATCGAATGATTTACCATGATTAGTAACTGCTTTAAACTACTTGACAATTTTGAAATAGATTTATAAACTTAAAGAATCAGGTTAACATTCCAATCGTACAATTGAAACCATTAGTTAAAGTCTCCACTTCTTTTCCGAGAATCCGAGTCGTGAATAATGTAGTAGGCATGTAGGCATTTCGACTAGCCTGAACTGACATTTCGCGCTGAACAACTTTTTTATTTTTTTTATTCGATGACAAGCTAGTCCTTGACTGCGATCTAACCTGATGGTACGATGCAGTCTAAGATGGTAGCAGGCTAACTTGGAAGGGGTATGGCAGTGAACATTTAACCCATACCCCTAATTGGTTTCTACACGCCATCGTGCCGGAACGCTAAATCGCTTGGTGGCACGTCTTTGACGGTAGGGTGGTAACTAGCCACGGCCAAAGCCTCCCACCAGACCAGACCAGAGACATACAACTCCCAGTTATAAGACAACAGCGCTCACCACTGAGCCAGGGAGGTCGTCAACGCAGTCGAAACATGATGAGTAATTAAAATACTAATAAGTAGTCGTCATTCGATTATGAGCATTAATATAATACTAATGTTCAATTCGAAAATGTGTACATTAGTAGTTGTAAATTATTCGAATAGTCAGATCATTCGCAGTCACGCATCGCTAACCGGTTGCCATTTGCCTTAATACACGGATCTACGAGCGTAATAAATACGACTTCCGATTTTACAATCGACTAAGCTCGTTCTTATCATTCACTCTATGGTTCACGTTTTATTTCCAGCACTAGGGATTTGTTCTATTTCATATGTCAAACACAAACTAGGCTATTAGTCTGTGTTTTTTTTTCCGATGGTGACTAGATTAATGCTAAAATAATATCGTAAACTGCATAGTTTGAAGTACATTTGTGTTTAATATAAACTTAAAAATGTTTTGCTTCGGGAAATAAAACGTTTGTGAGTGATTTATAGCGCGAACAGTGAAAATAGTGTTAGCAAAACTGAAATGTCCTGTCCGGTATGTTTTGTTTACATATAATGGTAACCTCTCCCCAAATAGACTGTATACATAAATGCTTGATTATCGCTTCACTCCTTATCGATGTCGATAGTTTCGATGCACACTCCCTAATGGGCGGCCATTTTATGAGTTTTTTTCTGTAGGTATGCACCCGATTTTTGTAGGTAAGGCACCTCCATGTATTTGCTACCTTCATGGCCTTGACGTAGTCGTTTTCCGAGTTTTACTTAAAATAAAAATAGTAAGACTATAGTCGTAACTCCTAGTTCCATGAGTTTTACGCTTAGCCTCAGTTGAGGTGTCAAAGTCAATTGTCACTTGTCAGTCTATGTCATTGTCAATTCTCAAATGCCAATCGCCATCGGAAAAAAACGTCAACAAAGAACACAAAGAATATTATTTACATAATTTACTTCCTACTACTACTTTGTCTGTGAAGTGTGATAATTATTTATCATATTTTGTTGAATCATTCATAACAGATATTTTTTTAATTAGCCATTGTGTTGTCAGTCCTCAGTCCACCCTCAGTCCTAACCCTCAGTTGCTCAGTCTGCTAGTGAATATTCAGCGATGATAGCGTCTTGATTATGCGTCATGCAGCTATTTAAAAGTGTGTTTGTATTAATCCAGTGCTTTCTACTTTCTGTTTGTTTTGGTGAACTAAGTAGCGAAAACAAAGAGAAATTCTTAAATGGATTTGTCGAATATTTAAACAATTTGCCTGACCAAGTCTACACATACGATGAAGGCGTACTTCTAAATGCGCAGAAAACGGTAAGGAGGTATTTTATGAATTTGTTACACTGTCTATCCGACTTTTTAGGGTTCCGAAAAAAAACGGAACCTTATAAGATCACTCCGTTGTCCGTCTGTCTGTCCGTGTCCTTGGCCCTTTTTCTCAGAAATGGCTTGAGGAATTAAGTCAAAATTTATAGTTAAAATTTCAAGTATCTATGTAGGTACCTTAACTCAAAAGTTGCAGCTTTTCAAAGTGTATTTGCGTACAAAACTTCTAGTGGTGTTTTTGAAATTAATTTAAATCTCGGTGTTTTATCTTAAATCATATTAATTTTATTTTAAAATGTAAAAAATATATTTTTTGATGAAATTTTTAAATGTCATAGTCAATATATGCATATTTAAAAGGGAGTAGGTACTTCTTTTAAGTAGGTATGCATATAGTGACTGGCAACTATGGAAACCTACACTGACATGCATTTTGATAGTTTATTTTATTTTTGCAAGGTTATCATAAAGAAAACCTCAGATAATATTAGCTTAATAACTGTTTCTCTTATCAAAACAGTATTGTCTTTTTTACTATCTAAGTCTCATTAAGTACTCTTTAATTGGGTATAGAGTGGGTGTTATTTTTGTTATTTTTTTAAGCGTAAAGCTTGTCCTATGTGTTGGCACAACAATAGTTGTTATGTGTGCCCATTTAATAGGGTAATAAAGTAAATTTAAATGAACAGAATTTGTAACAAGGTATACAAATCATGTTTTTTTGAAAATATGATGCTACTTTAACTAAAAAATCTACCAACAGTTCTATAACATAAATTAAAATTTTAGGATGATGGCAATGGATGTTATTATATTGAAGCTAGACTGAGAGCCAATGACATCCATGACATAGACTCTTCTAGGTATCTAAAATGCTCTGCTAAAATCCAAGATCTTGAAGCAAGTGGCATAACCATCCAAGATAATCAGTACCATTGTGAGGATGTTGATCCTGCTACCCAGTCAAATGTTTCTGGTGGAGATACCTTGGAGGATGTTGTTGTAGAAGAGCCAACAACTATAGCTGCCGTCCATGAACCTGTACATTTGGACAATGAAGTGCAACCAAATACTGGAGTAAGACTTTCAAACTAATAAGTATTTTCCATGAAACTTTCTTTCTATGATACATGATGACTTAGATGGACAACAAAATTAACTTTTAAGAACATAAAAATAGTTTGAAGACTCATCTATACATATAATAAAACAGAAACGAAACCAATTCTGTACATGAAATAGATTCAAAAAAGGGTTTTTGCTTCTAATTGTGTTCAAGATACAGATATCAAAACAGAAGCTAAATTGTTTTTGTCTGTTTGTCTGTCTGTTTGTTTGTCCTTCTTTGACGTAAAAACTACCACACAGATTTCTACAAAATTTTATATAGTGGTAGCTTATTACTCGGATCAACATCTAGGCTACTTTTTATCCCGGAAAATCAAGGAGTTCCCGAGGGACTTTAAAAACTAAATCCACACGGACAAAGTCGCGGGCATCAGCTAGTAAAAAAATATATTAAGTTATTCATCTATATCCTCACCAAAGTGCTTACTGACAATAGTTATAGAAAAACAAAATAAAATAAACAAAAACTTAAAATTATAAGATTTAAAACTTTGTAACTTAAGCCAGGCTTGTATTTTATTGAAAAAAAAAAACTATTTTTTTTATTAGATAATATTGATGCTGTATTTATTTATCATAGGTTACCTCTGGTGAGGAATTCATTGCAGTACCTAGACGGCAATATGGTGGTTCCTGTACAGGATGCTCGAGCCATGTCAATCCTCAAGCTCCAGGGGTCAGTGACTTAGCAGCACTTGCCATTAAACATTTGGATCGGCACGAACCTACCACAAAGCACTTATTGCAGTCTGTGCTAGATGTGGAAAGACAAGTGCAAGTATGTTAAAAAATAAAAGAGCTAACTAATGAGGTGTAATTAAATATTATATATACTTATGATTTCATTTATTATTGCAGATAGTCAATGGTGTACGATACACATTAACACTTCAAGTTGGTTTTGATGCCTGCACATCAACAACAAGTGATTCCTGTTTTGATAGTAAAATGTGCAAGATATCAATATTAGAAAAGTCTTGGATAAAGGTACCCGATGGTTCTAAATATAGAGCTGTTCTCTCTAACAATTGCACTCAGACCTGGATATTTGGTGATGAAGGTGAATACATTCCAAACAATGACATTCCAAACAATGAAATTAATAACATTGATATCAAAACACCTTCTCATGTACAAGACAAGCTAGACAACACTACTAAGCCTATTCCAGATTACAATAAAATTGCTAATACTGGGTCTGGAGATGAAATCCTTAAAGCTATACGTAATACTGATGTTCAGGCACAAATACAAACAGAAAAAACCCTTACTGAGAAAGAATTGAAAGATTTAGAAAAACAGATCATTCCACGAGATAATATTTACAAAGCATCTTTAGGGAGCTTTCAAACTATACCAAAAAATACAGAAGAAACACCTGTCAAATTGCATCATATATCTGAATTTCCAATAAGAAAACAAAGTATTGATTCTTCTGTTCAGTACCAACAACCTGAATATAAAGAAAGAGTTGATTTTTTAAATGAAGATAGGAAAAAAGCTATAGATGATTTAATTAATTTATTCAACTCTGCTGGGTTTGATTACATCCATGACGATTTTTCTAGGGTAAAAAGAAGTTACGAACTTGAATTAAAATCGATGTCTATTGCTGAGAAAATTCATAAGATTAAAAAGAACATCAACAAGGCTAAATATTTATACAATTTAGCACAGAATATGGTGAATTACTTGAATGAAATGGATTTAGAAATCAAAACCAGGGTTCTTCTAGATGTTATTGCAGCAGAAGAAGAATTCGAAAACTATCAGAACTTTTTTTATATTCAAGCTCGGATTGTCATACCATGTGACAAGGCGAATTGTGGAGTAAACGATTCACAAATCAAAATTTGTAATGGAATAATTGAAACTACTGATAGTGAAAGGCCTCAGATTCTAAGCGCATTTTGTTATGAAGAACAAAAAAAGAAATTACAACATAGTACAACTGAAATAGTTGAAATTGATGATCCTATACTTTTGAAATTAACTCAAGAAAGTTTAAACAAAATTGAATTAGAATCAATTTTTCCAAATGCTATGAGAATTGAAAAAATTTTACAAGCTTACACAAAGAGAGCTTCTGGTACCATCACAAAAATTACTGTTAGTCTTTCATACACTGATTGTAATAAAACTGTCCCTTATATAAAAAGAAAAAATTGCACAATTGTACAAAATATGGATTCTAATGTGTGTGAAATAACAGTCCATGAAAGACATTGGCTTAAAGAGAAAAAAATTACATATAAATGTGCTCAAAGACCAATGGATGAAAGATTTTCTAATAAAAGAGATGTATATAATTTTGAAGGGACAATAAAAGATAAAAAAATTCTGGACATGACTCAAGAAGCTTTGCAGTATTTAGAGGTGAATTCAAATAAAAATAGTAAACAAAAAGTTGTACAGATAAATTCAGTCACAACACAGCTTATTGGGGGATTACTGACTGAAATTAATTTTATTGTGGGGTATACAACATGTTCTAACGATTTTGAAGTTGATTTAAAATCATGTGAATTATTAGACAAAGAACCACTGCGAAAGTGTAAAGCACAAGTGTGGGATCGACCGTGGCTTGAAGACGATAGGCAAATAAATGTAAATTGTGATGATTCCAGAAAAGAAAATATTTTGAATTCTCGAAAGAAGCGATCATCAAACTTTTTTGTTGGTGGACAGAAAACTTTTGATCCCAACGATTCAAAGTATGAATCGTTAGCAAAGGAATCTTTACGAAATTACTTACAATCAAATGGCGTTAGTGAAATATATGAAGTAGTAGAAGTTGAAAATGTCACTGTTCAGGTAGTTGCTGGAACGTTAACTAGAATTGTTTATAAAATAGCTCCCAAAAATGCAAATGATAAAGAAATACACTGTTATTCGAAAATTTGGGATAGACCATGGCTGAAAAAAAAAGAAATCAATACAACATGTGATAACATTAACATAAACTCAGTACAAAAGAGGCAAGTTCCTGGTGGCAAGAAGGACCAAAATGTCAATGATTCGAGGTACCGACAGAAGGCAGAAGAGTCTTTAAAACACTATTTGCAAAACACAGGTTCAAGTCAACATCATCAACTCATAAATGTAGAAAGAGTAACAACACAAGTAGTATCTGGATCGCTTACTGAAATAGATTTTACCATCACACCAACTAACTGTCAATTAAATAACAATATGGAACCAACATCTTCTACCTGTGAGATACTGAATCCTTCTAATATAATAAGGTGTCATTCAAGAATTTGGGAACAACCATGGTTGCATAAAAAAGATTTTAACGTTTCTTGCGGCTTAAATAATGAAAAACAAAGGAAAAAGAGGCAGGTTCCTGGTGGCAAGAAAGACCAAAATGTCAATGACTCGAGGTACCGACAGAAGGCAGAAGAGTCTTTAAAACACTATTTGCAAAACACAGGTTCAAGTCAACATCACCAACTCATAAATGTAGAAAGAGTAACAACACAAGTAGTATCTGGATCGCTTACTGAAATAGATTTTACCATCACACCAACTAACTGTCAATTAAATAACAATATGGAACCAACATCTTCTACCTGTGAGATACTGAATCCTTCTAATATAATAAGGTGTCATTCAAGAATTTGGGAACAACCATGGTTGCATAAAAAAGATTTTAACGTTTCTTGCGGCATAAATAATGAAAAACAAAGAAAAAAGAGGCAAGTTCCTGGTGGCAAGAAGGACCAAAATGTCAATGACTCGAGGTACCGACAGAAGGCAGAAGAGTCTTTAAAACACTATTTGCAAAACACAGGTTCAAGTCAACATCACCAACTCATAAATGTAGAAAGAGTAACAACACAAGTAGTATCTGGATCGCTTACTGAAATAGACTTTACCATCACACCAACTAACTGTCAATTAAATAACAATATGGAACCAACATCTTCTACCTGTGAGATACTGAATCCTTCTAACATAATAAGGTGTCATTCAAGAATTTGGGAACAACCATGGTTGCATAAAAAAGATTTTAACGTTTCTTGCGGCATAAATAATGAAAAACAAAGGAAAAAGAGGCAAGTTCCTGGTGGCAAGAAAGACCAAAATGTCAATGACTCGATTTACCGACAGAAGGCAGAAGAGTCTTTAAAACACTATTTGCAAAACACAGGTTCAAGACAACATCACCAACTCATAAATGTAGAAAAAGTAACAACACAAGTAGTATCTGGATCGCTTACTGAAATAGATTTTACCATCACACCAACTAACTGTCAATTAAATAATAATATGGAACCAACATCTTCTACCTGTGAGATACTGAATCCTTCTAACATAATAAGGTGTCATTCAAAAATTTGGGAAAAACCCTCGTCAAACAAGCGGGATATCACTGTTAAATGTTTTAATGAAATAAAGTCATTAAATACAGAGAAACAGCAAAATATCAAGTTTATTGGACCTGATATGGAACCAAATCTAAAGAAAATTGAATATAAAATTGACAAAGGAAATATGCTCAAAAGCAATAAACTAATTAGTGGCTCTTATTTAGGAACTAGTATTAAAACTGATGAAAGGAGAAAACGCTCATTGAAGGGAAAGAAAATTAAACAAGACCCAAATTTAGCAGAGTTTAAATTGTTAGCGCAGGACTCATTACGAGAGTATCAGAACCGTCAATTAAATAAATCTTCACATTATGAAGTCACAAAAGTTGAAAAAGTGGTTAAACAAACAGTTTCGGGAGTAAAGTATTTCATAGAGTTTATTGCTAGCCTAAAGCCTATTGAATGTACAGAAAATAAATTAAATGCGCCTGAATGTAGACATAGTGCAAATGACTCTCTCTATTGTAATTCAGTTATTTGGAAACGTCCATGGAAAGGTGTCAATGATATTGACGTAGATTGTTACGGAGATATTATCGATGAGGATTTTGAAAATTATAGAAAAAAGCGCAGTGTGCTTTTAGGAGCATCAGTAGCAAAGGATATCAATGATGAATACTATAAATCATTAGCTGAACAAAGTTTGGCGAAGTATCAGCGACTATCAAATGCTAAATATATTCATAAAATTATTCAAATACACAATGTGAGTAAACAGATTGTAGCTGGTACACTGACTAAGATAGAATACTCAATATCCCCGACTGAATGTTTAATAGCAGATAGCCAAATATATATGAAAAATTGTAATTTATTAAAACCGAAAACTGAATTACTCTGTGAAGCAACAATATGGGATCGCCCGTGGATTAAATCAGATAAGGATATAACAATTGAATGTAAAAGTGAAACTGTTGAAAAAAGTGCAATGATTAATAAAAATAGGAATAAAAGGCAAATTGCACCAATAGAAGATTTTATAGACGAGGATTTAAAATACTATTATGCTGATCGTGCTATACAACATATTAACGATAAGACTGATACCAATAATATTCAAAAGTTAGTTGCCATTCATGCTATTCAAAACATTTTAAATATGGGCGTCAATACGATCCGAATGTATATAGAGACAGCATTCACTTACTGTATTCGACATCAGGATGATATTGATCTGTCACATTGTGAAGAATTAACAGGGATGTATCATAGGCTCTGCTATGTTCGTTTATGGCCATCACCAGATGATGAATTAGTAATTACAAGTATAGCTATAGTGTGTGATGATGAGCCAGATTTCAAGAGCATAACAGGCATTTCAATATTAGATCTTATAAAAGCTTCCTTAAAAGATATAGAAGCTTCCCCTAAAATGAAGTATAAAATGATACATCAGGGTGAACCGAATATTATACCAAGTCTTGATTCACGCATACCATTTATATTGAGTTTTGTAGCCGTAACTACAAACTGTTCAAAGTATATAGATATTGATGAAAATCCTTTTTCATGTTATGTTGACACTAATAGAATTCCGAGGTCGTGTACTTCTTCGATATGGATGGTGCCAAACAGCAAAAAAATTAGGAAAATCAAAACAAGCTGTAGGCAACCTGACAAGCGATATCGTAGTAAACGATCAATTTCTTTAGAGTCGATGAATGTAACAACTGATGAAAAAACAATACAAGACTTTGTTAAGGAATCACTGGAAAAATTAGAAATGTCTTCATTACATAAATATAAACAAAGAGTTTTACAGATAAACAGTTTTAACACAAAAATAATCAAGGGAAAGTTAACAACTATAGATTTTGATGTTGGATATACGACGTGTTTAAAATATGAATGGGTCGATAATATAACACAATGTGAATTTATAGAGCATCTGCCTAGGAGACATTGCATTTCGCAGATTCGCGAACGACTATGGTTGAATAACGGAAAGCAAATAGAAGTACATTGTGAAGATGACGAAACACCTTTAGAAGCCACAATTGAATTTGAAAGTGCAGAAAACGCAATGCAATTGGCGAGAGAAGCGTTAAAACATATTGAAGCTAAATATCCACATCCAAGAAAACAGAAAGTTGTTCGAATATTCTCCTTAGATAAGCAGGAGATTGCAGGTGTTCATTATAGAATGAAGTTGGAAGTGGGTTACACGGATTGTCTTGCGTTAAGCATAAAGGACGATTGCAATTTGGATAACAATATCGCTTTAAACAAATTCTGTAGAGCTAACATTTGGCTACGTCCTTGGACTGAACATCCACCTATATACCGTGTTTCATGTGATTACCAAGATGGTATAACAAATGAAATTTATCATAAAATACAAACTGAGCACTTATTCTCTGATTTCTTAACAACATACAGACCAGATTATATTAATGACCACATAGAAATGCTTAAAAGGTATGAAATATTCCAAAATAATGTGAGAAAAATTCACGATTTTAATATCCAAGAACGAGGGACTGCCAGATACGCTGTTACCCGATTCAGTGATCTGACTTACGAAGAGTTTGGGCAGAAGTACCTGGGATTAAAGCCAAGTCTTCGCGACACTAATCAAATTCCTATCAGGAAGGCGGATATTCCACAAGTGCACTTGCCTGATGCGTTTGACTGGAGAAAGTACGATGCCGTCACAGAAGTGAAGGACCAGGGATCCTGCGGCAGCTGTTGGGCTTTCAGTGTTACAGGTATGTATGGGCACGAATGCCGATTTTGAAAAACTATTGGATGATGTTCGGAAAGATCTACTGTTTCGAAAAAATATCTTATTTCAGCAAAAAAAAAAAGGTTTGATAGATAAAATTACCATTTAAATTTTAAGTTTTAAAATTTACGTAAAAACCCTCGTCGGTGTCATAGTGTCGTTCGTGACGTCACCTCAATGTTTTTTCATAGAAAGTTTGTCAAAGTTTGAACAAAGGTGTGACGTATCGCTCTGATCGGTGTACAATTCAATATGGCGGATTGCTGTATTTTATAGTTTTATATTTAAATATCTGTCTCGCTCAGAAAAGTAAATACGTTTTTTGTAATCCATGAAATTCTGTTTTATTAGTTCATTTTTCATTCATCATTAGCAACCCATCAACGGCTCACTACTGAGCACAGGTCTCCTCTCAGAGAAGGGTTATAGGCCATAGTCCACCAAACTGGCCCAATGCGACTTGGTGGACTTCACACACCTTCGAGAACATTATGAAGAGCTCTCAGATGTGCAGGTTTCCTCACGATGTTTTCCTTCACCGTTGAAGCAAGTGATAGTTAATTGCTTACACGCACTTGACTCCGAAAAGTCAGAGGTGCGTACCGGGGATCGACCCTGCGACCCCCCGAATAGGAGACCACAGTCCTAGCCACTAGGCTATCACTGCTTCTATGCTCTATGTTTATTAGTTAAATTCATATATTTCATTGATTCTTGGTTACTGTCAGGTGCGATTGTATAAAAATTGCCGATCAAAATCTTATTCATTTCATGGCATTAGTGTCAAAGTAAAATATTCCTTGACTGTATTGATTTAAAGTCACAAATTCAGTACAACCGATTCTAACATGGAGCGTTATGGAGCGTATCGTACATACCTAAGCGTATGAGAATGCATGTACACGAAATTGAGCAATAATTTAATGCTGTTATGGTTTATTTTATTTTGACGCTAATGCCATGAAATGAATAAGATATTGATCGGCAACTTTTATACAATCGGGGGGCAGACCTATGTCCAGTTGTGGACGTCTACCGGTTGAGATGATGGTGATGATGAGACGTCAATTGCTGGACATTGGTCTATTGTAGGGACTCCTTCACGCCGCGGTTTGTACTGCTTGTCTCAAGGGCTGCCTGCGACTAGTTTTTGCGGTGTGAGGTCGCCATTCCAGCAACTTAGGACTTCAGCGTCTATCAGCTATACGCGATGTTACGCCCAATATTTAACGTGATGATATGATGATTAAAATATAACTAATGCAAACTTACAGTTTACTGACATATATTTATATTGTGCAGGTAACATAGAGGGTCAATGGAAGATGCAGTCGGGTGAACTGGTGTCTTTGTCTGAACAGGAGTTAGTGGACTGCGACAAACTTGACGAGGGCTGCAATGGCGGCTTGCCAGACAATGCTTACAGGTAAGTGCCTGATAGTACAAGATCCGAACAGAGGTCGTCCTTCACCCATCTGTTTCATCATCATCATCATTAGCAACTCATCAACGGCTCACTACTGAGCGCAGGTCTCCTCTCAGAGAAGGGTTATAGGCCATAGTCCACCACGCTGGCCCGATGCGAATTGGTGGACTTCACACACCTTCGAGAACATTATGAAGAACTCTCAGATGTGCAAATTTCCTCACGATGTTTTCCTTCACCGTTGAAGCAATTGATAGTTAATTGCTTAAACGCACTTGACTCCGAAAAGTTAGAGGTGCGTACCCGGAATCGAACCTGCGACCCCCCGAATAGGAGACCACAGTCTTAACCACTAGGCTATCACTGCTTCTCCCATCTGTTTAACAGAAGAAAAATATAAGGAACATGCAAATGTTGTATTGCCTACCTTTTCCTGTTCCCTATTACTGGGCAAGCAGGTATGACTATGTGACTCGGTTCAAGTAATTGCACCAATCTGTTTCCTAATTGATATACATTTATTATATTAAAATAAAAGAGAAAAGAGCAACTGCTGAGTTTCTTGCCGGCTGTTCTCAACAGAATCAGCTTTCCGAACCAGTGGTATATTCATGACTTGTCATAAGTGCTAAAATTTGGCCTACATGAAATAATTAATTTTGAATTCGAATTTTGAATTTGAAATAAAGATAATTTTATTGCAAATGCTATGTAATATTGCCTTTAAAAAAATTACAAAAATTATATATATATATATATATATATATATATATATATATATTTTTTTTTTAAATAGCCTTGAACATATTTTAGTAGACAGTACAATTGCGATTTGTTTTTATTGATAATATTCGCTAAAAATACTTTTCATCTGGTAAACAGATGTACAGGGTAAAGGACGACCTCTCTTCGGATCTTAGGCCATGAAAAAATAGCCAGAATAAATAATAAATAAGAGGCTGGTAAAAAAACACGGCACGTAATCCTCCCCAGCATTGGTGCGTTTTTATCCGTCGGTGAAATTGCAATTAGCTACTACGATATATTTCATACATTTACTATCGCATCGCAAGAGTGTAGGTTAATGGGCATGCGTGCACTGAAAACACTTAGGGCCTATTTCGCCAACGTAAAATAAGTCTTATCCGAGCGTAAATTTTATATTATTTTGACCGAGTTTTCAATACAATAACTGTCAAAACGCCCAATTTATCCCTTGGATAAACGTCACTCGACGTTTCGACGAAATCGTCAGTTAATCGGATATCACAGGAAGAAATTCCGCAATAACTGACCTGTTTACTTTGTATTTATGCAAATACTAACGACCCGCCCCGGCTTCGCACGGGTATCATAATATTATGTCTACATATTGTTTTTTCGGTCTTAGGGTCGCTTGTTGCGTTTTGAAATGTTGTGGATTTATTTTCGCGCGCGCTTGTTTTTATTTTGCGATTCTTAAGATATTCTTTTAAATTATATGGTGTAATGGACTTAATGTGTTTTTGGAACGTAGTTCCTTATCGCGCGTACGAAAGGGGGCTAGACGGAAAAAATTAAGACTAAATTGAACCGACACTTTTTGAATGTGAATTTGGCATTGTGTTCAATATTTTCACACTACAATATTAGATCTCCGTAGCCTTGTGGTTTCTACAGTCACATAAAGGTCGATTACAGTCGCATAAAGGTCGATGGTTCGAATCCCAGCTCGCCAAACTGAATTTTCTATTTTCAATTTTATTTTAAATAATTTCTACATGTGAAATTTTTCTCTAATTTTTTATAATTTAAAAGAAATAAAATTTTATTACAATTCCTTCACTAATTAATCGAAAGGAACTTCGTTCCATCCGGGTGTCCCTTGACACCTCTCAAGTTTTTTTTCATTACTGAAGGTCTTATAAGCATAAACTAAGCTTCAGAGTAATCTGGACCTAACAATTCACATCGTTCATTTGAATAGAATATTCCATTGATGAAACTTTGCACAGAGATAGTTTGCATCTTGGAGCCGGTTTGTCGACAATTTTGATCCCGGAAAAGAATTCGCGAGTATAATTTTAAAAATCAAAGGAAATTCCCTTGTTGTATAATAAAATGTTACATAATTTGTGAATGATTCAGAATCATGACTACATGATTACGTATTTGTTTTGCAATTTTGTAATGATAATAATGACCACACTAAGTATTTGTTGGTATTTGGGATCTCCCTTGGATATTGGGTTTTGTGTTTGTTTATCATGTTTATCTTTTTGGTATTTTTTTACAATTTACCTAATTTAACTTTGATTTGTTAAAGTAACAGATTTTATTGCTTGGAAATAAAAAAAAAATATGAATTTTATTTAGTGTAAGTAATAGCTATTTTTTTAAAAAGATTACAATAATGGCATTTTTTTAACCGACCACGTAAAGCCAAAACGAGGGGTTATGATTTTAGCAGTCTATGTATGTATGTATGTGACTATTTACGCATGATCCAACGTGGCGCCTAAACTGCTAAGCCGATTTGGATGAAGGAGGTGTCAATCGATTCGTTCTTAAGGTCCTGATGAAATAGGCTACATTTTATACGAACAGTAATTATTATGACGGATGTAACATGATTTGACGACCTCCCTGGCGCAGTGGTGAGCGCTGTGGTCTTATATCTGGGAGGTCTCGGGTTCGATTCCCGACGGGGTCAATTTGGGAATTTATAATTTCTGGATTGTCTCTGGTCTGGTCTGGTGGGAGGCTTTTGTTGGCCGTGGCTAGTTACCACCCTACCGTCAAAGACGTGCCGCCAAGCGATTTAGCGTTCCGGCATGATGGTGTGTAGAAACCGATTAGGGGTATGGGTTGAATTTTCACTGCCGTACCCCTTCCAAGTTAGTCCGCTACCATCTTAGACTGCATCGTCACTTACCACCAGGTGAGATCGCAGTCAAGGACTATCTTGCCATCTAATAAAAAAATAATGATACATCTGATTGCCCGTAGGCGGATTACAGTTTTCAAACTTTTTGTTGTCTGATGTCACAATATCGGCACCTGCAAGAAAAAACATCGTAACTCACTTTTTAGCGATTTTGAGTTTAATTCTTAGTAATAAAAGATGCTTTTTGCGCGCAACGAAAAATGAGATACGATGTTTTTCCTTGCAGGTGTCGATATATCCTGCTTTGATGTAAACAAATCAGAAAAATTCCCTGTTTTGCTTATGTTACTCGCTGTTAATAAACATACGACTTATTTGTTATTAAATCGCGACAACAAAACTACGATGAACGTGCTTCTTTTATTTACATTATTGGAAACCCTAGCATTTTTTATTGCGAGCTTGCGCTTGACGGCAACCAATGATGTAAGGCACTGATGAGGTCTAGGTTGGAGCGCGCTTGCCTATGAAAGAAATTAGAAAATGCCTATTCACTTTTGCTTTGAAGGTACTCAAATACGTGGCTGGAAACACAGACGCCAGAATTTCGTTCCCCGCCTTAGCGAAAACTTATTATTCCGACAGTTTCTTTATGAATATTAGCCAAACTGATATTGAATAATATTCTCTTCTCATAAGCAGAAAGCTTGTGTTAGGAAGTGGGTACGACAATAGTGCAATGGGTGGGGATCGAACCGACGACCTTTCAGTTTCAGTCCGTACCCTTAACCGTTGGGATATTGAGGCTTTAAATGTAGAAGCGATATTAGATATGTGTACGTGAGTCGTGAATAAGTATGTAGGACTTAGGAAGGAAGTTGGTGAAGAGTATAGTACAAAGTAACTTAATATAGGCAGGAGAGATCGATCATATCATGTATACTTAGACGAAACTGTTGTAATTAATTAATCGCCTAGTCCATGACATATACCTACACACATTCTAGTAAGTACACATACTCCGTGATTTCGTAAAAGTTTAAAAGAATCTCGCGTGAACTCTCTAGATACCGGTGTTTTTTTTTTTCAAATTCCCACGGGAACTCTTTGATTAGCCTATGTCACTCCAGTTCCTCAACTATACCCAAAGACTATACCCATGCAAAAATCACGTCGATCCGTTGCTCCGTTACTGGGTGATTGAAGGATAAACCAACAAAAACAAACTCGCTTTCGCATATATATTTTTTAATGAAACGATACCCAATGGTTGCGGTAGTATAAAACTGTGGCGCAAAATAAATAAGATGGTGCCCGCCGCCACTTCGTCCGCTTGGATTAAGGTTTTTATTCCCGCGGAAACTCTTTAATTTTCCGGGATGAAATCTGTGTGTTAATCCTGGGTATGAGCTATCTCCATTCCAAATTTCAGCCAAATCGGTTCATTCGTTGTGGCGTGAAAGAGTAACATACCTGTGCATCCACCCGTCCATTCATCCATCCTCACAAACTTTCGCATTTATAATACATATATATTTTTTATTGTTTATATATATTTTTTACAAGACCACGGCAAAGACAATAGGAAGGACTATGCATAGACTTGGTATTCTATGATCTAAGAGACTATGATTTTATTAGCACTCTATGTATGTGACTGTTTACGAATGTTCCACCGCAGCGCCTAAACTACGGACCCGACTTTGATGAATTAGGTGTCAATGTCAAATGTCAATCGATTCGTTATGATGGTCCGGGTGACATAGGCAACATTTTCTACGAACAAAATCATCATGACCGATTTTATGTCCAATTTCCCGTAGTGAGGTTACAGTTTTCAAACTTTTATCCTTGTGTAATACTATGACCCCCGCTTCACTCGAGTGAAATTTTTGAAAATTAGTGAGGCGTGGAATTTCCATAAATTTAAATTTTTTATATATAACTAGAAAAATGAAATTTCATACAATCTTTCACCTCCTGTTTAATCCCCTTGGGGGTGGCATTTCAAAAAATCCTTTCTTAGTGGATGCTTACGTCGTAAAAGAAACCTACTGTAAAAATTTCAAGCTTCTAACTCCAGTGTTTTATCTTCATACCAAATACATATAAATTAAACATAATAAATATGTAATAGATAGATATAATAGGGTATTTTACTCTTTTTTGAAAAGTGTCTAAATTTGATTCTAAGGTGATACTAACTACTTACTGGAAAATTTATTAAAATTTTATTCAATCAATAAGTACCAAATTAAATTTCCGCGCGTAAACGCTAGACGCCTCACGTCTAGAAGGTCATTGCTCACGTCAGACGATGTGGTGACGTCGTAAGGACAGTAAATTCATTCGCTCAAATGGTTGGCGCCCTTTGTAAAGCCGACACATAGCGACCGCCGGTACATGCCGAAGGCGGCGCGACTTATGTGACCCACTGTGTACTTTAGTGCGTCACGCTAAATGTTTGTGTGTTGTATTATGATGATAGTATATGAATACAAAGTGATGATTCAGATCTAATACTACCAGTATTTTAATTTTGTATTTTTCATTAATCTAAAAAAAATTAAATAAATGATGGTACTAAATGATTAAATAATGTATTTATTTATTTTCATATAGTTTCTAAAATACCGTGTATTTGTACTACAAAATATTTGAGCGGATGAACTATATAGACCTGCCATTACATTACGTCAAATGTACTGACATTTGACGTAGTGTAATAGCGGGTACTGTTTGACGTTTCGATGCGTTTCGCATATTTGTAGCATAGACAAAAAAAGTGAAAACTTTGAAATTGAATATAAAATTTATTTAATAACTTTGTGAACTGAAACTTCCACTTCCCGATTCCTTATTGCCTAAACTATCTTATTTTTATATTTTTAGATTTATTCTCACTAGGAGTAAAATACCCTATTATAAAAATAAACTATTTTTGGAGTCAGCTTAAATTATTAAATAATACTTTCGTATGTTCATACTTTAAACGTTACATAATAAGTATTTATATTGTAAATGTACACAGGTGTTTCTCTGTTTACATTATTTGTCTTATTTACATTAAAATTCGTCACACATGGTTCATATTCAATCTTGAGCCGTACAATACTCAGTGGTTGCAACATGTATAGAATATTATCTATTTAAATAAAAATCTCGTGTCACGATGTATGTTCGGGATAAACTCGAAAACTACTGAACCGATTTTGATCAAACTTTGTAACTATCTGTAATTTGGTCTAATTTAAAAGATAGGATAGTTTTTATCTTAACTATTGACATCAATATTTGTTATTACAAATTAAAATAATATGCTGATTACACGTCAGTCGACAGTTCGAGATTTAGGTTGCTAGGCAACCTAGCAACTTAAATCTCGAACGATGTTATTACGAGTATTATTATGTTGCTAGGCAACCTAACCAGAGCCACGGATCGACGTGATTTTTTGCATGGGTATAGTTGAGGGTCTGGAGAGTGACATAGGCTACTTTTTAGCCCGGAAAATCAGTGTTCCTGGTGGATTTTAAAAACTAAATCCACGCGGACGAAGTCGTGGGCATAAGCTAGTAAGATATGTATTAGTAGGAATACCAATAATTTATTTTTGTTACAGAGCAATAGAGCAGTTAGGTGGTTTGGAGGCAGAGAATGACTACCCGTATGAGGGTGAAAATGACAAGTGCGCATTCAACAAGACCCTCTCCAGAGTGCAGATCAGTGGCGCCGTCAACATATCCTCCAACGAGACCGACATGGCCAAGTGGCTTGTACAAAATGGGCCTATATCTATAGGTAAGTGTTTTTGTTTGGAGGAATGTGTGGCCTAGTTGTGAAATCATGTAACAAAAGATCACGCTAGTTAAGCAACGTTCACCTCGGTTGGTAACTGGATGGGTGAAAAAGGAATATGCAAAAAATTCTATGAGCACTGTCCCCACCCAGCAACAGACGTGGCACTATTTTCAATATTATTGTCCCATAAAAATACTAATAACCATAAACAAAAGAATGTACGCACGCTGAAGTACGCGCGCGCATACACAGGCGACGAAAGGGCGGGAGGTGGTCAGAGGGAGTGCGGGCTGCGCGCGGCGCGGTTTTTCTATCTCAGAAATGCGTCTTACAATAGCTTTTTTTAGTCGGTTAACGCTCCTGTTGAGAACCTATAACCTAAAATTATAAAAACTAACCTATAAAATATAACCTAAACCCCAACACCATTATGAATATGATAGCGGCTAGATACACAGCTTGTCCGTACATCCGGCACTGCTGCGAGAGACATGTTTCAATCCCAGTGCCGCGGCCGGTGAGAAAATTTCAGTTGAAAATTATTATTAATATTAAAATTAATTTTGTAAAATTATTGATGGATTTACGTGTGACACGAGGTATATACTTACAGCAAATTTTAAACTCTTGACAATTTTATAGGTATTTATTTATTTTTATTGTTCAATAATAATTGAACTTAATGTGGTGTAAAATATGTACCGAAATGAGTCTTGGTTACTTGAAATAAATTAATTATTATTATAAAACAAACACAAAAACATTTTAATTAAAAATACCTATTCCAATTAATAACTATGGTAATTATCAATTAGGGTAATCCCAACATGGCAAAGGATTCAGGTTAGTTTTTTCAAATGACCTTTAGAAATACTAGGGCACAATGTAAACAATATTATCAATGTCTTTGACCATATTATTGTAACAGTAATTATAAATGAAATCAATTGGGTCAACATTGCGAGAATATTATTATTATATTGAATGTCGCGGTTATTAAATACTCCAGTTATCAATAACTAAAGTTGCCACTATGATGAGAATTTTCATTAGTACTTGGCTTAAAAATTAAAACTTATTAGACAGGATATCAATATTTGTAAGAGTTTGTAAGAGTAGGTACTTTACACGTCACGTAAGCGTTTTGCAACTCAGACTGCGAAACTTTGAACGAAAATAATAAAAAAAAAATAAAAAAAATTTAGTGCTAAGTCTATATCATAGCTGAACTAAATCTGCTTCAGCTTCGATACAGGCTTGGCACTAATTTTTGCGATTATAGTGAATCAAGATTGTGATTCGTTATAAGTCTAAGTCATAATCTAGTCTATATCAGAGCTGAAGTAAATCTGCTTCAGCTTCGGTACAGACTTGTAACTAATTTATGCGATTACACTGAATCACGATTGTGATTCTTTATGAATCTAAGTCATAATCTAGTCTATATCAAAGCTGAAGTAAATCTGCTTCAGCTTCGGTACAGACTTGTAACTAATTTATGCGATTATACTGAATCACGATTGTGATTCTTTATGAATCTAAGTCATAATCTAGTCTATATCAAAGCTGAAGTAAATCTGCTTCAGCTTCGGTACAGGCTTGGCACTAATTTTTGCGATTATACTGAATCAGGATTGTGATTCGGTATAATCTCACAATTTATGACGTATCAAAAAACTTTGTACCAATTTAGATTTGCTTTTTTATAGGCATAAATGCCAACGCAATGCAGTTTTACGTCGGCGGCGTGTCGCACCCGTGGAAAATGCTATGCAGCCCCAGCAACCTCGACCATGGGGTCCTTATTGTTGGCTACGGTGTCAAAGGTATGTAATATTATGTACTGCTTATTATTTGTGAGAGTGACACGGGGTGGGTGACGTCACAAAAAACAATATGGCCGACGTTAGATGACGAAAACCATTACCTTGCGCAGCCTACGCACGTGCTTATGTAGGTTGATAGATTTTAATAAAATAATATGTGTAAATTATATCCTACTAATCCTACTAATAAATTACTATAAGTGGGAAAGTTTGTAAGGATGTTTGGATGGATGTTTGTTCCTCTATAACTCCACAACGAATGAACCGATTTGGCTGAAATTTGGAATGGAGATAGCTCATACCCAGGATTAACACATAGGCTGTTTTTATCCCACAGGAGTTAAAAAAACCTTAATCCACGCGAATGAAGTCGCGGACATCATCTAGTATATAATATGTCTTTGGGTGCGGCGAAGTCTTAAGCAAAAAAAAACCGCAATGATATTTAATTGAGACTTGTAAATGATTACAAACACCATCGAATATCAGCCTTCTGAGGTACTCAAACGTTTATTTGATAACTAGCTGTGAAATAACTATGATGCCCGCGACTTCGCGTTGATCAAGGTTTTTGATTCCCGCGAGAACTCTAATTTTTCGGGATAAAATGTAGCCTGTATGCTATTCTGACGTATAAGCTATTACATTATGAAGTTTCATCATAATCCGTCCAGTTGTTTTTGCGTGAAATAGTAACAAACATCCAGCTATTTATCCATCCTCACAAACTTTCGTATTTATATTTATAGCTAGATGATGCCCGCGACTTCGTCCGCGTGGATTATGGTTTTTTAATTCCCGTGGGAACTCTGTAATTTTCCGGGATAAAAATTAGCCTATGTGTTAATCCTGGGTATGAGCTATCTCTAGTTAGAAGCAGTGATAGCCTAGTGGTTACGACTGTGGTCTCCTATTCGGGGGGTTGCAGGTTCGATCCCGGGACCTCTGACTTTTCGAAGTTAAGAGCGTTTAAGAAATTAAATATCACATGCTTTAACGGTGAAGGAAAACATCGTGAGGAAACCTGCACACCTAAGAGTTCTCACTAATGTTCTCGAAGGTGTGTGAAGTCCGCCAATTCGCATTGGGCCAGCGTGGTGGATATGGTGACTTTTCGAAGTTAAGAGCGTTTAAGAAATTAAATATCACATGCTTTAACGGTGAAGGAAAACATCGTGAGGAAACCTGCACACCTAAGAGTTCTCCATAATGTTCTCGAAGGTGTGTGAAGTCCGCCAATTCGCATTGGGCCAGCGTGGTGGATATGGCCTATAATCCTTCTCTGAGAGGAGACCTCGCTCAATAGTGAGCCGATGATGGGTTGATAATGGATGAGCTATCTCTATATCAAATTTCAGCCAAATCGGTTCCATAGTTGTGACGTTAAAGACTAACAAACATTCATCCAAACATCCATCCATACATCCTCACAAACTTTCGCATTTATAATATTAGTAGGATATTTTATAATGTTAGTAGGATTAGTAGGGACAGGATTAGCCGTGGGATTAGTCTACTATTCCTATAGGATATATTCCTAAGTATAATGAGTGGGATTAAAAGTTTTTTATCACCAACTGTTTTCAGACTACCCCCTCTTCCACAAGCGTCTTCCATATTGGATAATCAAGAACTCGTGGGGCAAGCAGTGGGGCGAGCAAGGCTACTATCGCGTGTACCGCGGAGACGGAACATGCGGCGTCAACCAAATGGCTAGCAGTGCTGTTATATAGTTATACACATGTTTTTACGTTAGCTTCTCTTTCAATCTTGCCGTCGTGAGGTGAGACGCGGCGAGCAAAATAATGTAGTTGGTTCCCTCGTGTTACTTCGCCGCACCTCGCCCTCACCTCTGAAGTTTTCTCTATATCCTATACTATGTTTTGTATATACAAACCGGTGCATGGCTACAAGAACCCCGAAAAGGAATTCTCTACAGAAGAGATACTTATGTAATATGTATGTTGTACGTATAATTAGACAACTAAAAAAATCTCGAATGATTTTCTAAATAAGAAAATAAATAATGTTATTAAAAGGCAGCCCCAAATGAAAACCTACCAAGGTCTTAACATATTTCTTGAGTAAGTGTGTAGGATAGGAATATGTGTGTAATATCAAGTCAGTGGCTGTGGATTTAATCCGTCTAAAGCTACGTCTATACTTGGCGAACCGAGCACGAACAGGGCATATTATACTACCAACGCTTAAGTATTTTAATATTATTTTTAATAAAGTGAAACTTTTATTACATCGTCTCAAACTTTTTCGTCTGTGTGTTGCATGTCGCGTGACGGTCGGCCGCGGAGTAGGGATAAAGTAAAAGGCGCTCGATGTCTATAATGTGAAAAAAATGTCTATAATGTGAAAAAAAGGTCTATAATGTGAAAAAAAGTTTCACTTTTACCGTGGTTTCATAAAACCACACAATCCTTTTATTTTGTTTTGAGATTTATTGACAACCTTAGGTCGACCTTACACGGGCAGCTTGAAGAAGTCAGGATTGATGGATTCTGCTTCAAGCCGCGACTGCATAGTGAACGAGAAGTTGCGACTGCTCCGATCAGCAGCACGATGAAATTTCATAATGCGGTCAAGCAGTTGCCAGGCATACACGGACTTCTCGAGCAGTCGACTGCTCTCGCGCAGTTACCCTCCGCTCGCGCTCTTCATCCCATCAAATTAAAAAACTTTTCTGCATCACTTCTAAGTTCGAGAAATAAGTGATGAAATTCTTCATAGTGATTACGTAATTCGAATATTGGATGAATCCACAATTTTCTATTTTAACGCCGTCGTCGTCATCCACGTTGCTACTGAAATTGCGACTGATCTAGCAGTTGAAACCTACTGCTGTCGCAGTTATTAATGGCAGCTTCAAGCTGTTGACAGTGACTGCACGAGCGGTCCATGTATTTTGATCAGTGGTTAACTGTTCGAGCTGCCCGTGTATGCTCGCCCTTAAAGTAATTTCTAAATCACATAACAAACAAGTTTCGCGAAGTTGACCGATTAAGGTCGATTTAATTCAGATATTATGTTGTGAAGCGTGTCAATAACCAATTCACGTATTGATATCAATCTGTTAATGCAGTATGTTTTACCAATTGATAAACACTACTAAATATCTATCTGGTGGTCGATTCTCTAAAAAATATTGCTATTGTGTAACAAATGCAAATGCCTCTGATACGCAATCGCTATTAGCTAAAGTGCATTGTTACAGAAAGAACGCGATAAATTCAGCAAATCAACACAATTGGGACTAGCAATGATTATGCAGCTTTTACAGAATCGACACACTGGATTTCAACCTTCAGGGCCTGTTTCACCACTTGCTGATAAAGGTCTGATAGCCTATCCACAACTTATCTGACGGATAGCTATTAAATTTCTGTTTCATAAGTCGAACTGGCAGTGAAACCCAAAAATATATTTAACAAATTTATCCAGCAGATTTTTTATCTGTTAGATATGTATCAGGCACTTTATCAGCAAGTGGTAAAACATGCCATCAATCTCTTAAACTTAGATTTTGGATTAGATACGTAATCTATAATATAATAAAACTGTAACAGGTCCAATTCTGTACATTGAAGATATTTTGAAAATTTTTGTTTGAGGGCACTCTATAATCGATACTGAAGCCAAAACAATTTTTTTTTAATTTTTTGTCTGTCTGTCTGTCTGTCTGTCTGTCTGTCTGTCTGTCTGTCTGTCTGTATCTTGGCCGCGCATCACGCCGAAACTACTGGACGGATTTAAATGAAACTTGGCACGATTTAAGTTAGTACTACGAGGTATAATATAGGATACTTTTTATCCCGAAATTCAGCACGGTTCCCTTGGGAGAGGGGATGAAAGTCAAAATGTGTATTTTGCTGTAATTCATTAAGGCGTATTCCGATTTAATCCATTCTTTTTTTGTTAGAAAGCAGGTTCTTTAGAGATTGTCCTGTAATTGTTTCAAGGTCGTCAATTTCGTAGTTCAGAAATTATAGACATCACAATCTTCTCTATAGGTCCAAATAACTTGAACCCCGGAATCTACAGGATACTTTGAATGAACGGCTCATCTTAAGCTGGCAATTGTAATTTATCGTATATAGCCATCGTGGATAATATTTTGTCAAAGTCAAACTACTCCAAAGGCGTCAGATTTTGCCAAACTATCATTATACCTACATATTACATAGTAGGTATGGATGTAATACATCGTATGGACGTAATATTACAGTGTTTTCCTATGTAATTTAATATTCTAATCATATTTACGAATATTATAAATGCGAAATTGTGTTTGTTTGTTGGTTTGTCCTTCAATCACGCCGCAACAGAGCCACGGATCTACGTGATTTTTTGCATGGGTATAATTGAGGACCTGGAGAGTGACATAGGCTACTTTTATCCCGGAAAATCAAAGTGTTCCCGAGGGATTTTAAAAACTAAATCCACGCGGACGAAGTCGCGGGCATCAGCTAGTTATAAGAATAAGATACGAAGTAACGGCTGTAAGACCCTCTACGCTTTGCGAATTGTTCCTCACAATAATTATGTTCGGTTTGCCAAGCGCAAACGCAGCTTAAATTATTATATATACTTTAACTACTTAATTTATAAAAGTTATAGCAAGAAAGTATATTATTGCATAAGAAATATAAATACTTTGGTAGCCTACGTTAGATTTTTAATTAGGGCGCAATCAAACCTATGTTATACTATAATCGAATATTAACATCGATTCTTATGATTTATAATCTCACTTTTAGATCACTATTTAGATTGTTTTGCTAACTCGTTAATTTTTATTTTAAGTTTATTAATTATTTTTGTAATGACAATAATTTGGTTGGAATGTAATAAATTTTGACGCACCATGCGTTCTTATGCTTATTAATCTTATAATCGATATTAGGCTTTTTTATTTTGTACAAAAAAACTACTATTACAAGAGCGTCTTTTATTAGATAACAATTAGTAACCACATCTTAATAACTTCTGTGCCATACTTGTCTAACATCACATTATACTTAATATTAATTTATATAAATCAATCAAATGCTCTATGCAATGCTTGAATAATAATATAAGTGATCAGTCAGTAAATCTTAATTTAAAATATGACTGTCAAAAGTAGTGCTGTCTTTTTCGCACTGATAATTTGTGAAAAGGACGGCAATAACTCTTACGATACTATATGTACACCTATTGTTCTTAATTCACTACTCATACTCTTTATTGTTTACCTATTGTTCTTAGTACTCTACTAATACTCTTTATTGTTTTTTATTTTATTTTATATTGTGCTTCGAATCTCTGTGCTCTGGCTTGGCTCCAACTTGAGTTGAAACGAGACACAAAATATATAATGTCCTGACATAAAATATCTGTCTCATTTTATCTGTCTAGAGTCTGAACAGAGTGAGAGGTTAATCTATCGATATCAGCCTCACTATATTTAGTATGAGTTGATACATCTTTACAACGTTTATCGAGTATAGAAACGCTCTTACAATGTGCAATGGCGAAAACAATCACGAATACAACGTGAAAGTTAAAAGTTAATAGTCCATACAACTGTAGCCTCAGCGAAGGAAAAAACTGCAGCGGGTTTGTCTAAAAATGATTGTTACTGTATGATAGGCCGAAAATATGTCGCTATAGACTAAAATTCATTGTTAAAGTAAAAAAAAAACAAAATGTCAGCCAATGAGAGCAATTGAGCTTTTAAAACCGACTTCAAACACCCGCGCCACTACAAAGTATATAACTAAGTTATTGTTGATTTTTTTTAACCGCTCGACCGATTTCGATAAAATTTTAATGGGACCACCTGGGAAGTATACCCTTTCAAACAAAAAAATAATTTTCCAAATGGGTTCAGGCGTCTTCGAGTAATCGGTGAACATACATAAAAAAAAGATTCCGACGAAACCTCCTCCTTTTTTGAATTCGGTTAAAAATTGACTCGCCGGCAACTTTTAAAACAAGACGCACCATAACATCAGACATCAAAATAATGTAGTAATGTGTTTTGATGCTCGAAATCTTTGATCGATTTTTTTGTTAACGAGATGTGAAAATTCGTACTAATGGTATTACTAGTTGCTCTTGAAAATGTTCGTGGCGTTGTAACATCCTTTAGAGTTATAACAGATAGGCTTAGAGTCCTATTTACAGTGCTTGTATTTTTTTAGGGTTCCGTACCAAAATGGTAAAAATGGAACCCTTATGGTGAGACTTTCTCCGTCCGTCCGTCCGTCTGTCACAGACGATTAGTTCAGTAACTTTTAAAGCTATCGACATGAAATTTGGAATAGTTGTGTATAATAGTGGCCCAACATCATTGGAAAAAAAAACGAAAATTATTTTTAGTTTTATTAAAAAAGGGGGAAAAACGGGGTTTTGAAATTTCAAAGTAAAATAACTATACCGAGTGGGGTATCATATGAAAGGCCTTTACCTGTGCAATCTTAAAGCATATTTTTATTTATTTTATAAATCGGCCAAAATGTCGAAAAAATACCTCCCCCCCCCCCCCTATCTCCGAAGTTTACCAATCGAAAAATCAGAAATAATCATGGTCAATAGAGGTTTATGTATATTTTACAGGAAAAATAAAACCAACGCTAGCTAGCATAGTTTTTTTTATATTAACAATAAACCTCTACAAACAAAGTTAACGATAAACAAGCAAATTAATATAATATCGTTTTACTTTTGCTTTTGGAGTACGGAACCCTCGGTGCGCGAGTCCGACTCGCACTTGGCCGGTTTTTTCTCTATCACACATATCAATATGTGACATGTTTAATAACTAAAGGTGCTGCTAATTAAATGTTTTACTAAACCTATTGCGATAATATTATAGACTAACATTTTTTTTAACATTTTTAAAATTTGTGATCCGCCGGCTTTAATTTACTTGTACTTCTGATGTTGATAATAAATAATAATTTCTTAATATTATGGTTATGTATATTATTGTTAATAATTATTTCATTAATATAAGGCATACAATTTTGATACATTTATAATATACCTAAGTTCACGGTTTTACTAAATAAAGAGATTTTCTGTACTTTATTTCTTATTATTAAAAAAAACTTAAAACCCATTAATTATTATGGTCGCTATAACTATGGACCTAAACCTAAAGGTTCAATCAGCGGGCATTAGAATAGAATAGAAATGTTTTTATTCAAATAAACTTTTACCAGTACTTTTGAATCGTCAATGAGTCTACCACTGGTTCGGAATGCCGTTCCTGCCGAGAAGAACCAGCAAGAAACTCGGCAGTTGCTCTTTTCAATTCATTTCATTAGAGAGCTATACTGAAGAGAGCAAGATCTAATCAGGAATATCAAAAACTTAGGAAAACCAAAGTTACCGACATAGCTTAGCGAGTCACGAAGCTGAAGTGATATTGGGTGGGCACTTAGTTCAAAGAATTGATAGTAGTTGGGAGTCCCAAGGTGCTGGAATGGCAACTCCGCACTGACCGAGAAGCGCAGTGTTGGCAGACCCCTCACTACAACAAGACAAGTTGCAGTGAGCCGCTGGATACGTGACGCGCAAGACAGAGGCCTGTAGAAGACCATGCAAGACACCTTCGTTCTGGCTGACAATACCTAGTGCCCAGAATTTTATCCAGCTGTGGACGTCTATGGGTTGTTAAAGAAGAAGATATGATAGCTTCTAGTTTGTCTATTCGTTCATAATTTCAATTCGCCATAAGTAGCTAATATTTACTTACCGCAATTTTAATTAATAAAAAAACCGGCCAAGTGCGAGTCGGACTCGCGCACCGAGGGCTCCGTACTCCAAAAGTAAAAGAAAAACGATAATAATTATATTATATTAATTTGCTTATTTATCGTTAACTTTGTAGAGGTTTATTGTTAATATCGAAATGTATATAAATGTCGAACAAAATAACATCCTCCCCTTATCTCCGAAGTTTACCAATCGAAAAATCAGAAATAATTATGGTCAATAGAAGTTTATGTATATTTTACAGGAAAAATAAAACCAACGCTCTAACTAGCATAGTTTTTTTTTTTATATTAGCAATAAACCTCTACAAACAAAGTTAACGATAAATAAGCAAATTAATATAGATAATATTATCGTTTTTAGGGTTCTGTAGTAAACAAGGAACCCTTATAGTTTCGTCATGTCCGTCCGTCTGTCTGTCTGTCTGTCTGTCTGTCCGCGGTTTAGCTCAGAGACTATTGGTACTAGAAATCTGTAATTTGACAAGGGTATAAATGTCAATCACGCCGACAAAGTGGTGAAATAAAATTGTGAAAAAGATTTTTTTTAGGGTACCTCCCCTACATGTAAAGTGGGGATGAATTCTTTTTTTCTCGTCTATCCCATAGTGTGGGGTGTCGTTGAATAGGTCTTTCAAAAATATTGTGGCTGTGGGAACACCATTTTTCAATTCAGGGATCCGTTTGTGAAATATGATATTTTAAAGTGCTAAATTTTATTAGAGTCAGGTGTCCCCCCCCCAGCCAGCCCCCCTCTGCCAGCTAAATGGTTGTATAAAGGATACAAGAAAAGATTCACAGCAGTAGTATATATAATGAATTTTAAAGGAAAACTATCACAGCTAAGTAGGGTTCATTAGTTAAGGAGTTATATCTGTTTTTTCTAAGTGAGGTATTACACGTAGTGTAAGTTGCATATTTTGTAGTATATAGTATTTAAACCATGGAACTCAAAATGTATTAAATATTCATAAATAAAAAAACTTGAGAGGTGTCAAGGGACACCCGGATGGAACGTAGTTCCTTTCGATTACATTGTGTTCGGTATTTTCGCGGTACAACATTGAGTCTCCGTAGCCTAGTGGCTCCGACAGTCGCCTAACAGTTCAAAGTCGATGGTTCGAATCCCAGCTCGACAGACTGAATTTTCTATTTTCAATTTTATTTTAAATAATTTCTACATGTGGAATTTTTCCCTAATTTTTTATAACTTATAAGTGTTGAACTGTTAGGCGACTGCCGGAGCCACTAGGCTACGGAGACCCAATTTTGTATCGCGAAAATACCGAACACAATGCAAAATTCACATTCAACAAAAAAGTGTCGGTTTCAAAAATATGTCGAGAGTCGGTTCCTTAATTTTTTTCCGTCTAGCCCCTTACGGAACTTTCGTTCCAATAAAAGCACTATCCTAGGTCAGCAATAATATTTGAGACTTTCAACTACGGAACCCTACACTGCGCGTGGCCCGACACGCACTTGGCCGGTTTTATACTTTTACTTTTGGAGTACGGAACCCTCGGTGCGCGAGTCCGACTCGCACTTGGCCGGTTTTTTATTCCAATGTTGGGCCACTATTATGTAGGTACAATTATTCCAAATTTGACGTCGATAGCTTTAATAGTTGCTAAAATAATCGATTGTGACAGACGGACGGACGGAAGAAGAAAGTCTCACCATAAGGGTTCCATTTTTACCATTTTGGTACGGAATCCTAAAAATGCTTTCAAAATAAAAAACTCATGAATAATTTAAAACATTCAAATTCATCTTACAAGCCCTTCAGAAATTGTCACCGTTGTATTTTATCTGCATATTTATGCAGCTAACCCCATTCAGGGTGTACCTACACTCGCTGCCCTACTTCCGCGACCTCGACGTACAATACCTAGGCATCTAGTGCTTATAGTTTACACAGGGTCTCTCTACTCAAATAAGCTTAATTCAGGACACAAAAAAAAACCACACATACATAATCTATTTTTCCATAACTGTCTTTAATGGTAAGCAAGTGGTTTCTCGCAGAAAGCGACGCGCTGAGCATAGCACATAGGGTAGGTACCTACGTTCTTGCAGCATTGATGATGAGTCCGTCTAAAAGTGCAAAAGAAGAAGTAGAAGAAGGAAGGATTAGGAAGATTTAGAAGATTAATGTTTTATACAATACTTGTTTGTATTGATGCCAGCAATACTATTTTGTGTGTGGGTGTTTTTGTAAAAAAAAAACAAAAAGAAAATGCCGGACAGTAGGATGGCCAAAAGCTTCAAACCCCTTGGCAAACCTTGAAATCCTGTCGGAACGCGGCGTTAGCGGGTTCAGGCTCGATTTTACTTGATCGACATTTTTTAACAATTAATTCTTCTTTTCCAAAGCTTCAATTTGATTGAACGTCTGTTCAGACGGCTCGAATGGCATGAGATTTAGTAGATGATGATCAACTAAAATCGAACCGTGTAAAACCGCTATAACACTAGTCGCATTCAAGAGAAGAGTCCGAAGAAATCAAAACATATGGTAAGTCTGACGGTAAAGCAACCAGACATTCAGTGCTTCGTCTCCGTCTAGGCGCTCTATTGAATTACGAACTATGTACACGGAAACCAATTGAATTATGTCATATTAAACTAACTTGATATTACAAGATCGATGTGTTAGGATCGTGTTTTTCGCACGTTTCGTGTCGACGATTTCCTGCAAAAAACCTATACCTACATAAACAAAAAACACAATACATAATAATAATTATGTCTACCTATGGGTAACGCGTATCGTAATATTGTTACGAAAATATTATTTTACCGTCGCGTCGTCGTCCGGAACAGTGGTGGTACAATAAGAGGTGTTTGTGCGTATTTTTTTCGTACCATTTTTCTACTAAAAGAAACAATAGTATTTAAAAGGTACCTATTCTGATTCAGCTGTACTGGTCGTCTCCACAGGCCGTGAAGCCAGCGTGGGTACGGGCTTGGAGGCGGTTGCCTCCTCCCGGGTGGGGCGTGGGAAAGTACGCTTCCCCGGTGACAAATTAAGACTTGCGGCTAGGGCCCCGTCTCGTTAAGGACAGGAGCCGTGTGGCGGTGTCACTGTCGTGTCCGGTAGGTGGCTTCGCGCTATGGACGAGTGGATCGCCGCCGTGCGCGGAGCTGATGTCAAGTCCGGTAGGTCTCGCGTAATCGTCGTCATCTTCGTCGTCGCTTAGGTCGCCTGCGTGCCTCCCTGGTGATGGCGATCGCAGGAGCTCTCGAAGCAGTGGACGCCCGGTGTTCGGCTGGCTAGCGATAGCGATGCCGTGGAGGTGCTTGTACGGTCCGCAATCGGCGCGTGCGAATAAGCGCCGAGCGATTGTATGGACATCCTCCACGGTGGGCGTCTTGAAGTCACGATGGATGACGTCGTTCCTCACGTACGGAGCTCCAACGATCAGATGGAGGAGCCTTCACACAAGAGCCTTCCTTTAAACTTTCTTGAAAGCATGGTGTTTGAGTGTTTATATATGTTGATTTCTTTTCAACTTTTCATTTCTTTGCTCCCCATTTGCTTCTATGGACCCCCTCTTCTCGAATAAAGTGTTTTTTAGAACTAATGTTAATTTTTACTTTAGGCTATAGTTATAACTACCTATTTTTTGAGAATATAAACTAGTAGGTACCTCTAGTCTCCACCCGTTAATTTTGGAGCTATAAGGTCAGTGACTGTGACTATGGCCTAGACACTTCTGTTTATGAGAGGAGTCCCGTAGTGGGACAGCAATGGATTGAGATGATGATGATGATTATTATGACGGAACGGGCGTATGATTGTTCCTCTAACGAGCGCTCTACAGAAAAAATACAAAATCTTAGTAGGTACAAGGTAAAATATATAAGTAGGTACCCACTTATTTTAAACGCAAAATCATTTTTTTTTAGGGTTCCGTACCCAAAGGGTACGTCCGTCCGTCCGTCCGTCTGTCAGCGGCCTGTATCTCGTAAACCGTAATAGATAGACAGATAAAATTTTCACATTTTATGTATTTCTATTGCCGCTATAACAACAAATAATAAAAATTAAATTAAACTAAAAAAATTAAATTAAAATATTTCCATGGGTACATGGAAATATTTTAATTTTTTTTAACGGAACCCTTAAAGAGTGAGGCCCGACTCGCACTTGGCTGATTTTTTACAAATTATGTACCTACGTTAACATTGTACAATTTCATCAAAAATTTATTATGTCACTAGCTGATGCCCGCGACTTCGTCCGCGTAGAAAAAGTAATAAAAATGAATTGTTTTATGTTAATCGTGAGGTTTTTACGATTGTACTACGCCACTATACATATAATATTCTGTACCTACTTGGTACCTGCAAACCTACAATATCAATTCAAAATGGAAATTTTGTAAATACCCACAATTTAGGCAGGACCAGCAGCATCAGGATTGAGGAGTTGGTAAGTGGTCTTCAATGATGGATTGGCAACTGGTCTTCATTCTCGCCTGCATCACTGGACTGTAGTCCAGTGATGCAGGCGAGAATTTTCGATTGCACTAAGCTTCTTTTTAGTTTATACTTGGCATCTACAGTAGCAACTGAAAACCGAAATTTTCGTGAGCGAAGCGAGTGCGAATTTTTTTTGATCGCACTACGCATCTGTGTAGTCCATACTAATTGGTATCTACAAAAGCAATCTATAAACGACATTATCGCTAGTAAAGCGAGTGCGACATTTTAAGGATTGCACTACGCCACCATATAGTCCATACTTGGCACCTACATAAGCAACACAAAAGCGATGTTATCGCGAGCGAAGCAAGCGCGAAATTTTCAGAACTGCACTACTTAACTATGTACTCCATACTTGGTTTAGACTCACAACAACAATTAAGAAAAGACATTTTCGCCAACGGAGCGAGCGCGAAATTTTTTAAGATTTCATTGCATCACTATGTAGTCCAAAACGGACATTTCGCAAAATTTTTAGGGCTGCACTACATAACTGTGTCATTCATACTTGGTTCTTACAGTATCAATCAAGAAAGTCACATTTCGCGAGCGAAGCGAGCGCAAAAATTTTCGATTGCACTACGCTTATTTGTAGTTCATACTTGGCACCTACAGTAGCAACTGAAAACTGATATTTTCGCGAGCGAAGCGAGCGCAAAGATTTTTTGATCGCATTAAGTACGCCTCTGTGTAATCCATACTAATTGGTATAGACAAAAGCAATCTATAATCGACATTATCGCTAGTAAAGCGAGTGCGACATTTTTAACGATTGCACTACGCCACTATGTAGTCTATACTTGGCACCTACATAAGCAACACAAAACCGACGCTGTCGCGAGCGAAGCGAGCGCGAAATTTTTTAGGACTGGACTACTTAACTATGTACTCCATACTTGGTTTACACTCACAACATCAATGAAGAAAAGACATTTCCGCGAGCGAAGCGGGCGCGAATTTTTTTACAATTACGTTGCATCACTATGTAGTCCATACTTGGCAATCGAAAACGGACATTTTCGCAAATTTTTAGGGCTGCACTACTTAACTGTGTCCTTCATACTTGGTTCTTACAATACCAATCAAGAAAAGACACAACATCGCGAGCAAAGCGAGCGCAAAAATTTTAGATTGCACTACGCTCCTTTTTAGTTTCTACTTGGCACCTACATTAGCAAGCGAAAAACGAAATTATCGCGAGCGAAGCGAGCGCAAAAATATTTTGATCGCACTACGCCTCTGTGTAGTCCATACTAATTGGTATAGACAAAAGCAATCTACAACCGACATTTTCGCGAGCGAAGCGAGTGCAAGAATTTTCGGTTGCCCTACGCTTATTTGTAGTTCATATTTGGCACCTACTGTAGCAACCAAAAACTGATATTTTCGCGAGCGAAGCGAGCGCGAAATTTTTTAGGACTGCACTACTTAACTATGTACTCCATACTTGGTTTACACTCAAAAAAACAATGAAGAAAAGACATTTTCGCGAGCGAAGCGAGCGCGAAATTTTTTAGGACTGCACTACTTAACTATGTACTCCATACTTGGTTTACACTTACAACAACAATGAAGAAAAGACATATTCGCGAGCGAAGCGAGCGCCTAATTTTTTAGAATTACATTGCATCACTATGTAGTCCATACTTGGCAATCGAAAACGGACATTTTCGCAAATTTTTTAGGGCTGCACTACTTAACTGTGTCCTTCATACTTGGTTCTTACAATACCAATCAAGAAAAGACACAATTTCGCGAGCAAAGCGAGCGCAAAAATTTTAGATTGCACTACGCTCCTTTTTAGTTTCTACTTGGCACCTACATAAGCAAGCGAAAACCGAAATTTTCGCGAGCTAAGCGAGCGCGAAAATATTTTGATCGCACTACGCCTCTGTGTAGTCCATACTTTTTGGTATAGACAAAAGCAATCTACAACCGAAATTTTCGCGAGCGAAGCGAGCGCAAAAATTTTCGATTGCACTACGCTTCTTTGTAGTTCATACTTGGCACCTACAATAGCAACTGAAAAGTGATATTTTCGCGAGCGAAGCGAGCGCGAAATTTTTTAGGAACGCACTACTTAACTATGTACTCCATACTTGGTTTACACTTACAACAACAATGAAGAAAAGACATTTTCGCGAGCGAAGTGAGCGCGAATTTTTTTACAATTACATTGCATCACTACGTAGTCCATACTTGGCAATCCAAAATGGACATTTTCGCAATTTTTTTAGGGCTGCACTACTTAACTGTGTCCTTCATACTTTGTTCTTACAATACCAATCAAGAAAAGACACAATTTCGCGAGCAAAGCGAGCGCAAAAATTTTAGATTGCACTACGCTCCTTTTTAGTTTAAACTTGGCACCTAGGTATATTAGCGAAAACCAAAATTTTCGCGAGTGAAGCGTGCGCGAAAATATTTTGATCGCACTACGCCTCTGTGTAGTCCATACTTATTGGTATAGACAAAAGCAATCTACAATCGACATTTACGCGAGCGAAGCGAGCGCAAAAAATTTCGATTGCACTACGCATATTTGTAGTTCATACTTGGCACCTACAGTAGCAACTGAAAACTGATATTTTCGCGAGTGAAGCGAGCATACTTGGTTTACACTCACAACAACAATTAAGAAATTTTCGCCAATGAAGCTAGCGCGAAAATTTTTACAATTTCATTGCATCACTATGTAGTCCATACTTGGCAATCCAAAACAGACATTACGCAAAATTCTTTAGGGCTGCACTACATAACTGTTTCCTTCATACTTGGTTCTTCTTCTTCTTCTTCTTGAGGTGCCATCTCCTACCGAAGGTTGATCATATTGGCTATTCGGACCTTACACACAACTGCGCAGAATAAGGATCGAGTACTCAGTCCGAACCATGTCCGGAGATTCTTGAGCCAAGAGGTCCGTCTTCTTCCAGGGGGTCTCCTACCTTGTATCTTCCCCTGTATTATTAGTTGGAGCAACTTGTACTTATCGCCACGCATTATATGTCCCAGATATTGCAGTTTTCGTTGCTTTATTGGTTCGTTATACTTGGTTCTTACAATACCAATCAAGAAGACACATTTTAGCGAGCGAAGCGAGCGCGAAAATTTTAGATTGCACTACGCTTCTTTGTAGTTCATACTTGGCACCCGCAGTAGCAACTGAAAACTGATATTTTCGCGAGCGAAGCGAACGCGAAGGTTTTTTTGATCGCACTACGCCTCTGTGTAGTCCATATACAAATGAGTACATAATTTAATATAATTTTTTTACAAAACAAAGTATATATTTTTTTTCTTAAGTTTTTAAAACCGCTCAACCGATTTCGGTAAAATTTAAAAAGTACCTGGGAAGAACCCTTTCAAACAAAAAAGTAAGAATTTTCCAAATCAGTTCAGGCGCCTTCAAGTAATCGGTGAACATACGTAAAAAAATTGAAAAAATAGATTCCGAGTTCCGACGAATTGAGAATCTGCTCCTTTTTCGAAGTCGGTTAAAAAGAAATCTACAATTGACATTCTCACAAACGAAGCGAGTGAGACATTTTTTACGATTGCACTATGCCACTTTGTAGTCTTCACTTGGTTGGTACCTACAATATGAATTCATTATCGACATTTTGTAAACACCTACTATTTAGGTGGGTATTATCATCAGCAGCATCGGGATTGAGAAGTTGGTACCATTAGTATCTAGTTGTAGCATGGGGAGGAGAAGGGAGGTAGATGATTCCTAAATCGAACCGAGCGATAATTAAATTAGCTGAATAGATTGATGCCATCTAAGAATACAAAGCTCCTGTGGGAAATTTTAGTAAACGGAAAACGGAGACGCAAAATTTTTTACGGCTGCGTTATGCCACTACCCTAAGTAGTTCATACTACTTAATTGTTACCTATTATTGGTGAGCAGTACCCAGCAGCATCAGAATTGAGTCCTCTTTTACGGCTCCACTACACTATTATATTTTAAATAAATATATTTGGCACCTACAATATCAATTCACAATCGACAGTTCGTAAATATCCATGATTTAGGTGGGCAGTACACTGCACCATCAGGATTGAGGAGCTAGGGCCTGGAGGTCAGTGATATAGTCTAAAATTAGTATGTAATGAATAGCTCAGGTCAAGATATGGCTATGGTATGAATGTAATAAGATCTATATACGTATATATCGTATGCGAGTGACCTGGAACTATCCGAGAGAAGTTTTGTCCTCTATCTCCGATAATATCTAGCAGATCTTCACCAAAATTGGTCATTGTATTTCTTGTCGTACACACTTTCAAATAAAGAAAGAATTATTAAAATCCGTTCAGATTTGACTGAGTTATGGAGTAAAATCAACAAAAAGTTTTATCCCCTATCCTGGAGTAACCTTATGTTTTATCGGGATAAAAACTATCCTATATGTTGACCCGGAGTATCAGCTACCGCTGTACTAAATTTCATTTAAATCCGTTCAGTAGTTTTCGCGTGAAGCGCGGACAGACAGACAGACAGACAGACAGACAGACAGACAGACAGACAAAAATTAAATAAAAATCTGTTTTGGGCTCAGTATCGATAGTCAAGCATCCCCCAATTAAAATTTTCAAAATATATTAAATGTACAGAAATCTTCCAGTTACAGTTTTATTATAAGTATAGATTATTAGCGATAGACGTCTTAGGGCCGATTTCACAAACGTAAAATACCTGTATAAAGTAATAATGATATGAATGGTAATTTAATATTATTTTGACAGTATTTCATTACAAAAACTGTCAGAACGCCCAATTTATTCTTCAGATAAACGTCACTCGACGTTGGTGAAATCAGCACTTAGGTAATGGGTCGACCCAGCATTGGGACCATGGGTAAATACATAAACATAGGTCTTTAGGCAAATTGTACATAGGTAGGTATACATATAACAGTTTTGTGCCGCTGAATTGGTGCAGCGACTCGCTTGACATCGTACCTAACTAGGTTTTCGCTCTAACTTCTAGCTGTTTTTATAATCCCTGAGCTTAGAACATTTAGGTAGCGTACGTAACGAAGAAGGTTCCTTACAACAATTTCTATACTTACTATATAACATCCATAAGTTATGAATATTTGAAACAGGCACCTACCTAAGAGTTTATCAGTGAGGTGCAGAATTTTCAAGATCGGTTATTTTGTATTTTATTCAGAAAGCCGAGTGAGGCGCAAAATTGCTCTTCCAGCAGCTCGCAAGTGATGCATGAAATATTATTATGAAGAATATAGTGAAGTGTTACAGAAAAATATTTTTGTAAATTCTCTAAAATATATACATACTTCTACCTATAGGAAGTTTTATACGTATTTACCACGTATTTACACAGTAGGTACACTTAAATTTTATCATTGCTGGTACAGGGAATAATGAGCCTTAATCGTAGTGCATGCAATAATATAAACTTCAGTGACCTATAACTTGCGGTTAGAATGCCATACTCACCCTCAGAAATGTATAGGGGGCCCATACCCTATACCAATTAAATCACCGATATACCTACCTACTCCAGTGAGCAATATCATTTGATTTTGCTCCGCAGTGGAATTATTGATTAATTTTGTGGTTTGGGTCACCGGTCAACGACTGTGACTTCATTATATAGGACGTCTTGCTGATGTTCTCTTGATAGGTACCTACCTACTTCGACCTTTCATTTCGGGGAGTCCGTGCCCCGAGGTTCGATCCCACACACGCATCCCTGACTTTTAGAAGTTATGTGTTGGGTAGGTAGGTATACAAGAACCAAATTAATCAAAATAACGAAAATTAAGAAAAATTGAGAATTGAAACAAACATTTAATTAAGATCAAATCAGACTCAAGGATTACAACAGAGAAAGTTACGTCACGATGATCTGCAACGCAAAAAGGGGGGTAGTGTAGGTACTCATATTTACGTCGGAATAGGGGAGAACATGAATTTTTGCTACAAGTGCGAATACTTTAAATAGTATCACTTTGGTCTGTAAGTGATAGGTGTATAGTCAAGAGAAATTGTTGGAGCAAAGATACAGCCTTGTAGTATATAGGCGGTAGACATCATAATGTCTGCATTGCTCATACAGCAAATAGTGGGTAGAAGCAAAACATAGAGGCACATAAATACGGGCACCACTAGGTGGGGGGACTCAGTCGTGTGTATATATAAATAGTACTCTGTGGTCGTGTGTAAGCCACGGACAGAGTAGTACACAAGTGAAGTGTGTGTGTGTTATTACGTACTATAGAATACATGTGTGCATGTGTACATGTGTATTCTATATTGGCGACGAGTTAAAGAAAATGGACCTCACGTAAGTGCTTATATTTTATTTTGACTTTTATTAATATTTATAAAGATAAATTTTAATTTTTATCAAAAAGGAAGATGAGATGATTGTGCTAAAAATATACCCTGATTTTCTTAAGTCTAGTAAAACTACCCATACAGTGAAATACTTCTCAAATTGTCAAAGGAAGAGAATCCTACTGTGGCAGACTGGCAAGTAGAATTTTTAATTTGTTATTGTTTGCATTCATATATCTACTTACACATCTAATAATATTATGGGGTTAGATAGTTACAATTAATTTACAATTAATTTCCCTCCTGTAGAACAATTAATGTTAAAGAGAAGAAAAAATAATATTTTAATAATTACATTTACATTTGCTGTTTTAATGGATTTTAATGAGCCCTAGAGGGTATAGTGTAGTATATTGTAACTCTGGAAGCACAATACACAGTCAGCCACATAAATGACTTGCGGCGGAATTTGATAATGGTACGATTCGCGGCAAGACGATCGTCGAGCTTTGACTACGCCGAGCTATGATGTTTGCGAGCTAATAACGATCTGCCCAGCTCAGACTGTTTGCGAGCCGATGATGATCTGCGTTCTGATTGATGATCCGGTAAATGGAATGGTGATCCATCAAATTGGAATGTGTGATGCGTCAAAGGCTGGAAGTGCAATGTAGCCAAGTGGAATGGCAATTTGTCAAAGCTGGAAGGGGCAATCTGTAGCTGGAAGTGCAATTCGGCTAATACCCGGTCATAGCTGGAAGTGGCAATCAGACAAAGCTGGAAGTGGCGATGGAAGAGTCAGTGCGGAAGGGCGATCTATCATTGTCAACGCGGAAGTGCAGTCGTGGCGCAAGT
The DNA here is from genome assembly GCA_029955525.1 of Oeneis ivallda. Taxonomy (NCBI): domain Eukaryota; kingdom Metazoa; phylum Arthropoda; class Insecta; order Lepidoptera; family Nymphalidae; genus Oeneis; species Oeneis ivallda. The sequence continues at coordinate 12,298,988 of JARPMR010000024.1, read as the reverse complement.
GAGATCTGTCGAGCGTAAGGGCGATTTGTCGAGCGGAAAGGCGGTCTGTCGAGCGTAAGAGCGATCTGTCGAGCGTAAGTGCGAGCTGTCGCGCGTAAGTGCAATCCGTCGAGCGTAAGTGCGATCCGTCGAGCGTTGCGCTGGAAGGGACGATCTGCCTGCTAGAAGTGAAGATTTGCCTGCTGGAAGTGACGAGGCGCCTGCTGGAAGTGACGATGCGCCAGCTGGAAGTGACGATGCGCGGCTGGAAGTGACGGTCTGTATGCTGGAAGTGACGATCTACTTGCTGCGTATTGTGCATTAGGTACTTGCTTGGGATTCCTGTTCTCCCTGTATTTAGTTACTGAACCTAGTGGCTGACTTGTTCGGCTGTGAATTAATGACGTTCCGGGTTCAAGTCCCGATGTGGGTGAAATTAATGAGCTTTTGATCAATAAATTCTCATTAATAGCCCAAAGATGTGAATGTTGAAGTTTCAATGTGAATTTGGCCTAAGTTAAGACTGAATAAGCAGACAAGCGTGCTACCTATTCAGGCCCTGCGCCTTATTTACAAAAGAGTGCGTAGCGTTTACGCGCACGCGTGTGCACTGACACCTCTAACGTAGTTGATTAGTTTCTATAGGGAGTTGCTATCGGAGCCATATTTATTTATTTATTCAATTTAGTTAAAAGAATATTAAAATAAACTCCTACCAACCAGGAAGATAATATTATGTATTGTGTCATAATATAAAGACTTTTTCGGAAATTAAATTAAATATATATATATGGCTCACTACCATCTCAACATTTAACTGCTATATTGAATGACTAGTAGGGCGCGTGGGTGCGCGGCCCGCAAGCGGACCGCGGTTTTTCTACTCGTCTAGTAGACTTTCAGCTCCTGATCATTTTCTATCACAAAACCACTCTTCCATCTTTTATACTCTCCGAGATAGACACCGTTGAAGTTTGTATGGCCGCCATCTTGAATCCGCCATTTTGGATTTTTTTCAGCTCACTGCCAATTGGATGAGATTTCGAGTGACTTTTGTTCGAGCACCCCCACCTATCTACATTACCATGGCCGTGCTCCTCACCCACCTTCCAAACCCTCGATCATCATATGTCATCATTTGTCATAATGAAAATTCTTCAATAAAAAAAAATCTTGAAAAGGAATTGTATCAAAGTCGTGCATGATTCCCGGCTTCTAGTCTCTTCAATATTCGCCATATATTTTTGTATGAAGAAAAAAAAAATTCCGCCATCTTGAATTTTTTTTCTGTTCGTCAAGTAGACCTTAGGGTCTTGATCAGCTTTTGCCAGGAAACCACTCTTCTATCTTTTATACTCTCCGAGATAGACACCGACGAAATTTGTATGGCCGCCATCTTTTTTCCGCCATTTTGAATTTTTTTTCAGCTCACTGCGAATTGGATGAGGTTTCGAGTGACATTTGTTCGAGCACCCCCCACCTATCTTCAATACCCTGGCCGTGCTCCTCATCCGTCTCCGAAATCCTCAATCATCAGCTCTCTCCATAATTTTCCTCCGAATGAATTTTTGTCCTCTATACGAAACCATCGGTGGAAAAAAAATTTTTCATACAAAATTTTACAGGAGAGGTGATCAATCAGTCAGTGAATCAGTGAATCAGCACGAGCAGCTATATATATATTAATGAATCACGTGAATAGTTAGTAGCTTTCATGCTAGTTGTGACGTATGGTCAAGTGGTAACGATAGCAATCTCACGCCAATCGAATAAACATAATCTTAGCAACTCAAATATAAAAATATTATAGTTCAACTCGGTTGTTGTCAATATTTCACATTTAATGCTAGTTTGAATTCCTGTTAACTCCCAGGGAGCATAATTGATATAAAAGTTTATTTATACAAAAAATTTGTAAAGTCATATTATTAGAAACACATATCAATCAATTATTATTTAATTATTTGGAAGGAATATATTAACAAGTTGCCAGTTGTTTTCTGAAATATAAATCAAGTATCGAAATTATAAACATCATTAGATTGCATTAATGAGTTGTAATAGTTTTATATTTCGTCGCTTCATTCTTCAGATATATTTAACAACATGGTAGTCCTTAATCCTGCAGGCAACATACGCACATTTAGGTAGGTAATTCAATATTTTTTTTTATTTCTTGTGGGTAGCCTCTCTGATGAGTCGTCATTCTTTTTCCGTGCGAGGCAACAAGCGCACGCTTCTAAAATGTCTAAACGAAGTGCTGAGGAAAAAATTAAATATTATACTTATTATATTTGTTTATTTCACTGTAATCTTTGTGGTGTACAATAAAAGTGTATTCATTCATTCATTCATAGTGAAAAATTAAAAAACTTGAGAAGAAAAATGAACAGAAACATCGACGTGTAATCATGTACTCATCGTCGGATTCCGAGGACAATGTGGGTATGTACTTTAACAATACGTTACAGTGTGTGATTCTTTGATGTGCATAAAACGTCGAGTGGGCTTTCCTGACGGTTAACTGCGGGTTAACACGAGGGACAAGCATGACGCTAAAAATCAACCCAACGGTTGAGCGCGGGTCAACCTAACCTGATATGTAAAGGTGTCTCTAAGCTTTCCTGGCAGTTAACTGCGGGTTAACACGAGGGACAAGCATGACGCTTAAAACCAACCCAACGTTTGAGTGTGGGTCAACCTGACATGATATGTATAGGTGTCTGTAAGCTTTCCTGGCGGTTAACTGCGGGTTAACATGAGGGACAAGCATGACGCTAAAAATCAACCCAACGGTTGAGCGCGGGTCAACCTAACCTGATATGTAAAGGTGTCTCTAAGCTTTCCTGGCGGTTAACTGCGGGTTAACACGAGGGACAAGCATGACGCTTAAAACCAACCCAACGTTTGAGTGTGGGTCAACCTGACATGATATGTATAGGTGTCTGTAAGCTTTCCTGGCGGTTAACTGCGGGTTAACACGAGGGATAAGCATGACGCTAAAAATCAATCCAACAGTTGAGCGCGGGTCAACCTGACCTTATATTATATGTAAAGGTATTATATGTAAGCTTTCCTGGCGGTTAACTGCGGGTTAACACGATGGTTCAGCTGATGCCAAGAATATTTAACTCTTGTCTGTTATCGAATTTTTTAATTCTGTAAAATAAATAAATAAAAGTACCTACCTACCTTCAAGTTTTAATTTAATCGTATTCGTTAGAAAACGGAATACAACCCATACATTTGACCCAAATGAGCACAATGACGTACCGCCCCTGTTATCTCGATCACCGACGCCGTCGCGTCCATCACCGCTGGGGTACTGCCTCCATCGACCTCAAACCAGAGTTATTGCAAGCATTGAGTGAAACTGCGGACGATATTCCGATTTATGGCCCCGACATCCACAAAAAATTGGCGCAGTGATGGCTTCCAATTTTAAGGGAAAAGGGCCTTCAAACTTCTATCATTTCTTCTAATCTCCTAAAAATCTTTTAAAGGAGTACCTAGTACGTGACCCTAAATAATCGTAAACTATTAAAAGTCTGCCGCTGTCTCAGATATTGTTAGAGCCCGAGACAAGAAGCTCCAGACGAGGCAAGATCAGCTGGGCATGGGTATAACAGCCATAAACAAAGCGATGACTTTGTTATTGACCAGCGATGACAAGGTACAAGCTGTAAAAATTTTATCGGATTGCTACCGAGACACAAGCAAGATTGAAGCTCATCACTCCGGGACTAGATAAATCCTTTTGGCAGTGATTCAGGACCATGAAGGAGATGGTACCAGTTGGTACCAAACCAGTTAGTTGGCGAGATGTTACCCTCACTACCAGTCGTCAGGCAGGGAGGGGCGGGCAGGATCGTACCGATTACCGAACTCAGTACCGCCGCGCGCCGGCGACGATGCCACCGCCGTCAACGCGAATTCGATTTCGACTTTCAGCTCGACGAACCCCACCAACAAGTGTGCCCCAACACGGCACTAACACAGGTACACGCTGGCAGGCTGCAGCATTAGTATCCTTGTTGGCTAAAGGTTACTAAAAATTTCATGGTTTTAGAATGGGTTCGTAATGGTTATTGTATACCATTCTTTCATATTGTAGTGCAAAATAAAAGCCCTCATAATTCATTCTCAAGCGGAGGGAAACAAAAAATGGCATTAGCCATAGGAAAAGAATCCTACTTACTTGTCCCGGTAACGTCCTCCCAACGTAAATATTTACGATTCAAAAACGAAAATGCACAAATATTGACTTACGAGTTTATTGCGATGCCCTATGGACGATGTTCCGCTCCGCGAACCTTTACAGAAATAATTAAGGAAGTAGGTAGTTAGATATTTAAAATATCGCGGGTTTCAATCGGTCATAAAATTAGACGACATAATGTGCATTGGGGACAGCTTTGATGAATGCCTTAGAAACGTAAATGAAACTGAACCGAAGGTTACTTAACTGTCTAGGTTTCGTAATTAATTACGATAAGAGTAATTTACATCCTCAACAGTGTTGCAAGTTTTTAGGGTTTATGTAAAACTCAGTAGATATATGACAATATTGCTTCCCTCAGACAAGGGATAATTATTTTGAATTGATATTGGGATTAATATTTTTGAACTTAGTGCAAAAATTTTTTAGCCTACCGATTTTACCGATTAGAGATTTCGCTCACTTAATAGGTGTTCTTACCTTAGCCTGCCTGGCTGCAAAATATGGTTGTATGTAGGTATACAAAGAAGCTAGAGAGACAAAAATACCTCATTCTTAAAAAGCACAAAAATTACGATGTAAAATTTTAACCTAACTTTTATCTTACTAGATTTAACGTGGTAGTCGAATAGCTTTCGTACCACATCAAATACACTTATTATTCCTAAAACTTTGACTTGAAAACTTTTAAATACGCATCCGGGACAGGTTGGGGCAGTTAGCGAACGTAATTCCCACATAAATTAATTAGAATTACTAGCTGTTTTTCTCGCCCTAAAATGTTTTTCTCGCGTGAAAACTAATATTAATATACTGTTACGCGTTGATAATACGACCGCTATCAGCAATATAAATAGGATGGGTGGAATTCAGTTTCCTCATCTCAGTGATTTGACCAGATCCATTTGGCAATGGTGCGAGGAGTGAAATATTTGGATTTTTGCATCATATATCAACACGAAAGATAATATAGAAGTAGACCAGGAATCTCGAAGGAAAAATCCTGATATGGAATGGTAATTATCTGATTCGGAATATCTGAGAGTGACAACAGCATTCGGTGAACCAGTAATCGATCTTTCGCTTCTTGAACCAACGCCAAATGTACTACTTATATCTTCAGGAAATAGAACCCGGATGCATTCACAGTAGATGCATTTACTATAAGTTGGAAACAGTTTTTTTTGTATGCATTCCCATTTACAATGATTTTGAAATGCTTAGAAAAAAATCATAAATGTCGAAGCAGAGGGTATCTTAATCTTTCCCTACTGGCCATCTCAGCCTTGGTTCCCAATGTTATTAAGCATGATCCAATATGACGTTATATACTTTAAACCAAATTTCAATCTTCCTTCGTCCTCTTCTAGGACTCAACATCACGACCTAAAACAGTTTACCCTGGGTGCCACCAAGCCAGGCACTAGACTTAATCATGGCATCCTTGTCTAAAAATACATTAGACCAATACAGCGGGACCTATAAATTATGGTGGCAGTTCTTGTCTCACTTATAAACTTCGCCCTTACGAGTGTACTCTTTCGTCTATAATGGTATTTTACTAAAGGGGCCGCATACGGCTCCCCGAACAGCCTCAAGTAAAACGATTACTCAAAGGTAAAAAAAAAAAAAATTAAGACCAGCCACACCGAAGTTTTCTTTCACTTGTGACCCACAGATAGTATTAAATTTTATCGCGAATTGGACACCCAATTGGACCCCACGAAAAAATTGGTGATACTACTTGCTTTGTGCACAGCACATATAGTGCAAACTTTTTCGCTGATAAAATTAGATAGTATATTGATATGTCCCCCGGGCGTTAACATAGGGATATCAGATGAGATTAAAACATCTGCGGCTGGACGTGAACAGCCGGTATTGTTTTACCGCATTTTAATGAGAATAGGTCAATTTATCCAACTACCGTCATAGAGGACTATATACTACTCACAAAGAATATTAGACCAGTAACTAATTAATAACCTGATATTAACATTCAAACGACCGTTCAAGTCTGCGGCCTCCCAAACCATCAGCAGATGGATTAAACAAGTGTTGAGCGAAAGTGGCGTGGATGTGTCAATGTTCGGTGCACATAGCACACGGCACGTTGCCACATCCGCGGCGCGCGTTTCTGGTATTTCTTTAGATACCATTAGGAAAACCGCCGGTTGGACAACCAGGTCATAGGCCTTTGCAAAGTTTTACCACCGCAAAATATTAGATGACGATAACTTTGCCAGGTCCATCTCGTTACCTAGAGCAACGTAATTATTCTAGTGGCAGGTATTAATTGCAATGTCTACCTATTAGGTAATGAATAAGTACGTTGATTTATAAATAATTAAATACAAACTGAATTATTGAATATTTACCTTTGTTCGTTTCAAATAACTTTGTAAAGTTTATTTTGTTCATATAAAATGTGATTTGTTTAAAATTTATATAATAATAATAGTAAATATAAAACAGTTTCTATGTTCAGCCGAACATAGAACTGTTTTTCACTTTAACAAAATTTTCCTCTCTAAACATCTACCATGTTGTTAAATATATCTGAAGAATGAAGCGACGAAATATAATATATGATCAAACGAACTTGCAAAGTGAAGTTCGATCGATATTATATGAGTACCTACGGTTCATTCGAAGATATATACTCCCTCCCACCCGAACCCATAAAAGAAAATTTTGTACCTTGTGGTTATTTATCTTACTTTAAAGAATGACGACTCATCAGAGAGGCTACCCACAAGAAATAAAAAAAAATATTGAATTACCTACCTAAATGTGCGTATGTTGCCTGCAGGATTAAGGACTACCATGTTGTTAAATATATCTTCGAATGAAGCGTACTCATATAATATCGATCGAACTTCACTTTGCAAGTTCGTTTGATCATATATTATATTTTATAAAGTTTTATTATTAATTCATCTCAAATCACAAAATTACATAATTAAAAATAAAAATCTTAATCTAAAACTTCCATATAGAAATGTTTCCATTGCCCTTGTTGTTAATTGTTAAAGAGTGCCCTTAGAGACCACAAACTTTCTTTAGTTAGGTTAAATTTACCACAGTCAAATAAATTCATAAATTCGAAAAAACAAATGGAAATGTGACAGGGGCTACAACAAAGTCAGAAATATAAATCCTAAAGTAAGGGTTGGAAAATGCCTTATCTCAGGGAAACCAGTTTTTCTTCCCGTTTATGATTAACATATACAAATTAACAAAATTACAGATTTAATGCAGCTCTAAGTTTAAATAATTTCTGCTATTCAGTACCGTCTCTTTTATAGTTTATATGAAAATCTGTCCTACATATTTAAAACATGGTTTATCTTAAGTCCATTAAAATTTAAGAGACGTACGAACTTCAATGTTTGTTAATTTAGCGCGAAAGTAAGCGCTAGCAGATGGTGAATTGCAATGTCCAAAGCATTTTTCACTTATTAGCGCCATGTTTAATGGTTACGTTATGTTCATCAAAAAAATTTATTGATACAACCTACCCTAATCATGCTCACTATTGTCAGACCGACTGATATTCGTAATACAATACTTATGAGCTATTGGCCAGCATATGGTTATAATCAGGACAGCCTAAGGAGTTATCAATTTCTTAGTTAGCTTCTAATTGAGGTACTTATTGTATATTGGGAATATTGAGCTCACAAATTTGGTATCGAGAATTAGTTGGTATACGAATGATAACAAGGACTCAATGAAAAAAATTTGAGCTTTGTTAAACATAATCTAACCGATTTTAAAGTTATTGGTGTAGTCTCAGAATCTACAAGAGAAGACAAACAATGATTGTAAACAAAGACTGAAGCTGAAGCAGTGCGATTGGTCATCTAGGTTTTACTGAAGATTCACAGTTAAGTATAGTAGTAATAATAGACCACAAGGAGTGTTCGCGAGGAGAACGAGGAAAGGTGCTCTGTAAGTATTGTTTAGATTTTTCCTCCTATCATGGTCAAGCAAAAGAGGAAAAGGAGAAAAGGCAGCTGATAGTCGTGAGTATGTTTACGAGTTTCTAAAAGTCCTCAGCACAAAATCTGGAGAGAATTCTGATGTGTTCCTGAAACGTTGGGTGCAAACTCTGCAGGTAATTCACCTAGGTATGGTAGGGATTTAACATTGCAATCTTAAAACGATCGATGATTGAATATGAGTGGCCTGATGCTAGAGAAATAGCTAAGGAACGCTGCTATATAAATGTTGACCTGATTCAAACATTAATTTTCAAGTATCACCTGGTAACATTTAAATACTTTCCCCAAATAGGCAGGACCTTCAGTTAAATCCGTAAAAGATTGCTTCGAAGTTTAAAAAAAAAATCATATTTTATCAACATAATGTAGATTAAGATTTATTCTGATTTTTAGTTTCAGTAAAGGTTTCAAATCATTACCTTAAGTTTTGTTTATCTTGGTAATAATATCAATTCGAAAAGTTTTAATAAGTAATTTAAAGAGACCCTACTACACAAATTATTAGCAGAAATCTATTAACTTAATTGACGTTTCAAAACGAACATATTTTAAATTTACTCTTAGTATTATAAAGAAAATGAGAAATTCGTTATCGTAATAATTATATCCATTTTGGTAGTGAATCCCATTCAAACAGGTGGGTATTTGAGTACGGATTTGTCTTGTATAATGACCAGGTCAACAATAATTTGTTGTTCTATTGATTTCATGTGCTTAGATTAAAATTTAATTAGTCGTGGGTTTGAGAAGTTGCGAACCAGTTATTCACACCTCGATTATTTAAAGTAGTTTCGTGGATCTTTATTGAAAGGATATGTCCCAGCTCAGTATAGTGGCTAGTATTTGATGTATTCATTGATTGGAATTTGTATAATTCCAAATAGCTATTCGAATCTTTTAACTTCAGAATCAGTCAGTAGACAAATGTCACTGTTAAGCTTCGGATGCATGGTTATAGATGGAAAGTTTTCTTATTCAAATTCTTAGTTATTGGAGTAGCACTAAACCAGCGGCACGTTATGATGGCCGGTTTGACACATTACAATAGTGATGTGGAATGTCAATTTATTCTCGAACAAAAAACAATTAAGTTTTGTTTTTGTACCTGATTAAATAGGTTTAATAAAACAAAAATGTATATGTTTATTTAATTTATTTGAACGAACTGAATATTTGAATGAAAATGAATATACATACTTTATATGCACACAAGAAACATATGAATACAAAAGATACCAAAAAAGGTGCCACAAAAGGCCATAATTAATCAGATTCGTCCATACTACTATTTTCACTGTCGTCACTGCTATCATCACCTACATTAATAATTATATGTTCGTTTTCTATAATATTATCTATTTTCACATCTCTTTCATAATCTTCCCTTATTAATTTAACAGTTCTATTCACAACCTTTTCCCAGTCTCCTTTAGTCACATGTTCACAAGCTTCTTCTAATAATTTTAGCATTTTTTTTGTGGTAAATGGGGGTTCTGTATTGTGTCTTGCAGCATATCCCTTAATTTGAGCCCACACCAACTCAATCGCATTATACTCACAATGGTAAGGCGGTAACCGTATAACTCTGTGCCCATGTTCTAATGCTATTTCGTCAATGACGTATCGGATCTTGGTTGGTTTGTTTTCTTTTAAAAGACGTACTAATTCCGCTTTTAACATATTCATGTTTGCATCTACGCCATTTTTACGAAGCCATGCGACGATATCAGCTTTCTTTTGGGATTGGGCAGGTGGCTTGTCAATTTGCATCGAGTGGTATGGGGCGTTGTCCATAATTATAATAGATGGTTCAGGGAGGCTACACAACATTGAGGTAAACCATTCAGTAAACTTTTCTCCATTCATGTCTTCATGATAGTCTCCAGTGGTTTTTGACGCAAAAGCCATGAGAGAACCTTCGACAAACCCGTTGATGGTTCCGGCGTGACAAATTATAAGTCGCGATCCTTTTCCTACAGGAACTTTGGAAGTAGATGCTGCTGTGTCATCGTTCCAAGAACGGCCTACAGTATGGTTAGCATTAAGCCATGTTTCATCCAAGAACACAACATTTTGCCAATTTTTGATTTCTTTCACTTGCCGTAAAAAAGTATACCTTGCCATCGCTATATCAAATCTTTCCATCAATATTTTGCGTTTGTTACATTTTTTGTATCGAAATCCAATGGTCTTCAAAATCTTCGTTAAAGAACTTTCCCCACCGAAGAATAATCCAGCTTCCTTCAGTGAATGCACCAACTTTTTTCTTGTTGGATACTCCTTCTGTAAATAGTAGCCGTAAACATGTCTTCGGATAGCATCGGCATCAAAGCTATCGATGCCTACGACTGGTTTTGCTCGTTTTCTCTTTTTTGGTGTGTGAAGTTTATTTTCTTCTGTGCCAGTCTCGCCATATTTTTTTTTAGTTATCCGTCTAACAGTTCGTTGTCCAATATTAAGCGCATCAGCTACGCGTTCAACCACTGACGTTATAGGTAAAATTGGCCCTCCATTTTGAGCTTCACGATCGAAATAGTTACGAAGGCGTATTACGAACTCACGTGTCTGACTATTTAGAACAGTTCTCTGCGTACGTTCGGTCATATCGACGAAATCCACAACAAAGGGCTTGAACAGAGTCCAAATTAACGAGCAAGGGTCAACAGTAATGCAGTATCAATATTTGAAATCCAAAGCCAGGTCAAAACTATATCACAATCGCATTGCACTGACAGTTTATACTTTTCGAAGCAACGTCAATTCGAAACTGCTTTGTTTTGCATTGAGCATTGACGCGAGTTTGCCGGAGGTAGTAGTTGTGCTAGCCAGCGATCCTATGTGACGATCGTATTAGATTCCATTTTTAAAAATTTTCAATTTAGAAAACCAAATGCCGAGTTGTGGTATATATCATATAAAAATAAAAATTTTACCTTTTGTATGAAACAGCTGATATTTTTTTGCGATTTCAGAGGTTTGTCCACATAGTGAAAATTGTTCATATTCACAAGTACATTCACCCCTTAAATGGTGCAAACTGATTTTTCTACACTTGTATACATTTTAGAAATCAATTTAATAAATAAATTTTGAGTCCTAAACCTAAAACTACATTCGATAAAATTTATGAATCTCTGCACATCACTATCGTCAATAAAGTAATACAATTATTTCCTTCAAAGTCGTTATCAATTAATACGGAACTTCATGAGCGGACAAACGTCAAACCGGCCATCATAGCGTGCCGCTAGTGTAATGTAAAAAAAATATGGTAACTGGTGACAATCACTTATTGACATAATTGGCATTGACAAGTTTCTTTGACAAGAGTGACAGGTGTCAACTTAAGTTTCAGTCTGAGAGGCAAGGTTCAATAAGGCGGGATTTTCTCAAAATTGGCGACATTTAAAATAACTTTATTCATTATTTTAACTACGATGTTAAGGGATCTCCATCCTTATATTATAACATTCATTAATCCTTCATTTTACAATACTATTCTGAGACATCTTCTTTATTTACAAATGGTCAATCTTAAAATGATATCAGAAAACATAGGGGGTAATAACTTTACTCTCCGGGTTCAGATTATGACATTTTGTAGCAGTGCAATTACAAGCATTTATTAGTGATCAGAAAATGCATATTCAATTTCAAAGCCTTTAGTTTTCTCATCTTTCTGAAATATTTTCATTGGTTGAGACCAGGTATTTACTAATCATGTGATCTTTGTTATGAAAAATTCCAGTTCAAAAAAAAAAGGGAAAGAAAGGAAGGAACTTTCTGGCGACCATGGTTAAGTTAATACCTACTACGAGTATATTCATATTAGTGGCTTTGTTAATAGGCCACTGACATGACAAGTAAAAATTGTTTAAACAAGGAAGGGATGTAGTATATAGGCGGTAGACATCATAATGTCTGCATTGCTCATACAGCAAATAGTGGGTAGAAGCAAAACATAGAGGCACCACTAGGTGGGGGGACTCAGTCGTGAGTAAGCCACGGTCAGAGTAGTACACAAGTGAAGTGTGTGTGTGTTATTACGTACTATAGAATACATGTGTGCATGTGTACATGTGTATTCTATAAGCCTCATGGTCTAAGGCTAATCTCCAGAACTATAAGCTATATACACTCATTTTTACCGCCTATGTCACAAAACTTTGCAGGTGAGGAAATATCCATAGAATTAACAAAATATCTATTTCTCAGGACGTACCTACACCACAAAACAAGGCGTAAAGGTAACGTCAACCGATTAAAACAATGGTCTAAGGATTAATAAGACTTTTTCCTATGCCTTTTTCTTTTTTCTTCTTTCTTCTTCACTAAGCAAACGAAGAAGAAGAAAGAAGAAAAAAGAAAAAGGCATAGGAAAAAGATAATTTAATTCATAAGTAGTTACTTTCTAATTCAATGGAATTAGAATGGAATTAGAAACTACTACTGATGAATAAATAAATTGCTACCATAGATTTACTGACAAATGACTTCAAGTGTCATTATTTCAGTCTAAAGAAAAATCTGTAAGTAAATAATAATTTTAGATTATTTTGAACAATACCATTTTTAGTTAAATATACAAGTGAGAATATCAAAGTTAAAAGTATTTTTAATAAGAGATCCAGTTTCATTTACAAAATACAATAGTTTGGTTAAAAGGTATCTAATGTCGGAAGACTCTTGGTTGAAAACCTCCAGTGATGAAGTGTTTTCTCCATATATAATGATGAACAGAAAGCAGGTGAATACTTTTGAAAACAGTTCAATTCCGCAGGAAGTTTTTAGAAACGATACAACAGCGGTCGAGGTTATTGTTAAACAAGTTAAGAATAAAAAGAAAATGGAATCAAGTAAACACAATGTAACTTTAGAAGAAATTAATATAAGACTATGCGAAGATATAGAAAATTTAAAGCGAGAATTAAATAAAGCAAACAAGAACTTGGAAGAAACGAAAAAATGTTTTAGACTTGTAATGTTTGAAATGGGGAAGCAATTAGAAACAGCGAATCAGAGGGAGTTGAAAAGTCAAACGAAGTATTTGGTCCAACAATTAGAGAAAGAAAAATTAAAGACGATATTGGAGTCTAAGACAAACTTAGTGAGGAAACTGCGAAAAGAATTACTTAATGTGAAACGAATTACTAAGGTAATTATTAAAGGTTTGCGATGTGTAACCCTTTCTCAAACAGCTGTGCAATCCGATCTAGAATACACTGATTTTGAAAGCGATTTAAAAACACCAAAAACATCGATCGCAAATAATACGTGTGAAGGTCACGAAGTCACATATGCAACTACTTTGTCAAGCAAAGTTTGAATATTATTTATTCTATGTTTACGTTACCCTATAAGTAGGCACCTATTATATTTTCATAGATCCCGACGGCAATTTTATTTAAAAATTATCACAATGTCGTGTGTGTGTGCTAGTTATACCTACCTACAGTCAAATTAATAGGTATCACGTCCTCTTTTCCCGTCGGAGTTTGAAAATGAAATAGGTAAGTAGACCCATGTACATGTAAAATACATGATTTTTTGATACATGAATATATGAATTATTATTACATGAATTATTATTATTTATTCTATATATATTATTATAGAATACATGAATTATTATTATTTATAGGTTGAACAGACTGTACCTCTTTGATCTGAGGTAGTTCGACTTCTACATCTACTACTACTGGTTGAGGTAGGTGAGGAGGAGGTAGGTCTTTGATTTGATTTGAGGTATAATAATACAATGTAGGTTATAGTCTACTAGATAATGATGCCCGACAGCATCATAACCTCCGTGAAAAAATGTTCTCATTAGGTTCTCACCCACGATTTATTTTCACGAATTTATTTTCCGTGAAAAAAACAAGGCGAACACACCATGTCGCACTGTGCTGAAAAGCACACACAAAGTTTTTGAAATACTAACCCAAGTGTGTGGTTCAAGGAAGTTTGACAGAAAATGTAGTTTAATTATTATTAGATAATGTTTCTCGTAGGTGATAACTTATTTTTCTTTGATTCGATGACAAGTTAACCCTTGACTGCGATCTCACCTGATGGTAAGTGGCGATGACGATGCAATTTAAGATGGAAGAGAGCTTCTGAAAGGTAGGTATGGCAGTGTAGGTAAATTAAACCCATAATCATAATCAGTCATCTACACGTCATCGTGTTGTACCTAGGTAGCATAGACGAATTATATTTACTACCGTATGAATTGTCAAAGCTAGGTATTAACTAGCCACGGACAAGGCGTCAAAGAAGTAATGAGAAAATGTTACCTATAGCCAGCTTAGACTAAATTCTATGCCTATAGCAATTTTTCGACATTATCAAAACAAAACACGGGCCCATGTACCCGAAAACGTGAATCAATGTCGGTGCAAGTCTGACCCGGGCGCATACTGCACGTAAACCGGGTTACGATATGACCGGGTCACGCGGTCACAGCACAGCCCGGTCACCCGGTCGAGACACGCCCGTCTCCGGCTTCCCCGGTTTGCACCCACGCCTCCTATTTGCGAAGGATAACGATGTTTGTACCACTCTAGGAGTCGGTATATTATATATTCTGAGGTAACATTATATTTATTCCACAAGGTGGTTTCCCGAAGGACTTCGTTTTTCGAAGGACTTTATTCATTATAAGTATCTACTTACTTTATTTTTGCCCGCGATTTGGCCGCGTTGAGTTAAGTTTTTATACATCAATAGGAACCCTCTCTTCATCCAGGAAAAAAGGGAGGTGGCGGGCTAACTTGGAAAGGGCTATGGGAATTTTCATTAAACCATATATGATACCTCTAATCGGTTCCTATGCGCCAATACCGATGTACTGAAATGCTAATCGTTTGAGGGCGTCAGGCATTCGACGGTAGGTTGGTTTAGCCACAACCAAAGCCTCCAGACTAGACTAGAAACATTTCAGAAATTATAAACCAAACTGTCTCTGTCTGGAATCGAACCCGAGGCCTCCCTCGTTAAGATAACAACGCCAACTATTGTGCCAGAGAGGTCATCAAACAGGGTATTTTTTTTTGAGGACACTTTCAGTTTCTGGATTCTGGATGTTCCGGATCTCATACGACCGGTCATACCCTGAAAATCCAGAACGTTTGGGTTATACGAGTATAAACGAATAACGGAATGACCCGACCGTCAACAATAAGGAATACGACGCCGACAGAGACTGAGAGAAATTGGAAGTGCAATATTATGCGTCCTAGACATTTGCTCCGCCAGCTGATCTAAGGTAGGTATAGTTAAAATTAATTTTCATTTCCTTCACTTTCAATTACAATTTCATTTTCTATTCTTGTAAAACTTATTCCGTAATAACTTGAAGTTATGAGTCAAGTCGTGGTAACTTTGTCTACTTTCAGGACACGACTGAAAGTTAGATTGCGCTAGGGAACTATAATTTTTTTTTACTGATTTATTCCCTTTCTCAAAGCATGAAGGTTATATAAAATGTGAATAGGGTGAAAAAAGTTTAATCCCATGAATAAAATAAAATAATAAACATTAGACCAGAGTAGAAGCCCTAAAAAATAATAAAAAGTGAAAAAAAATAATAGTAGGATGAAACCCATTGGAAAAGGAAGAGAATGCAACAAAAATGAAAGGAAAAATAAATTACGGGCGATCTGAGGTCGGGAAGTGCGGGGGAGGGGGGGGGGGGGGTTTAAGGGTAAAAAAGGTTTATCTCGATTTCCGGAAAAACTACAAGTCCTATGGAAAAAAGTTAAATGGCAAAGTTGTAGGTAATAAAAAGTTCTACAACTTTTGTATTTGGACTTTTTTCACATAACCTCAAAATGCATGTGAAAAATTCAAATAACCAAGTTTTTGGTTTTTTATTTTTATCTTTTACAAAAAAAAAATATTTTTTCACGAAATTTGGTGAAAACTTACCTTTTTATGTCTTAAACACACTGTAATTTTTCTGATTTAAAATAGTTATTTTTTCACCTTTTTTTGACTTAATATTGAAAAAGCACCTAATTTTCAATCGAAAATTCTCCCGTCCAAATATCTGCATTTTTAAAAAAGTCGGTGAGCTTTTTGTTCGTTGAAATCTCTACTTTTAGATGGTGTAAAAAAATTATACATTACTATGGTAAATGCTCTCAGAAAATGCAGAAACGAAATACGAAATAACAGGTAGTAAGGCCCAGACCCTCCTAGCCCCTATGAAATACCTTTTAAATTACATGCGTAGATGGCTATTTATTGCTATTTTAAGATAACTTATATACCTGAGTAACATACGGAAAATTTTAGCCCATCAAAAGATATTTCTTAAAGAAGTGGGGAAGGTTTCATCCTACTATAATTTTTTTTGTTTTCAAAAATTATCTACCCTGGACTACATATGCAGGTACCTATTTTGATTAGCGGACAAATAGTCAAAGGGACAACGAGCTTACCTTAGCTTATAACTTTGTCTGTCTTCATATTTTATTTTATGAAAAAATATAATATTTGCTTAGATTATTTGAATAAAAATATTTTATAGGGCTTCCGTTATAAATTATAGCGTAAAACATCAAAGAACCAATACAACTTTGAATTTGAACTTCAATTATGTTTCAGATTTACTTAATCCTGTACGGTCTAACAAGCTTAAAAACCTATCCATTAATTCATCTCATCTCAACCCATCGCCGGTGCACAACTGGGCAAGTCTTCTCTCGAATGAAAAGGGATTCGGCCACAGTCCACCACGCTGGCCAAGTGCATGTAGACTTCGAACATCTTTGTGAAAATTAAGCAGAACTCTCAGACACGCAGGTTTCCTCACAATATTTTCCTTCACCATTATCGCAAAAATATTTACGCTACAGGAATTTTAAAAAGTCTACGCAAAACAACTCTACATTCCATTGTTTTTATATCACTTTCAAAAATCATTGCATAATCTTAATATATATAAATTACGTGTCACGTTGTTTGTCTGCGATGGACTCCTAAACTACTTAACTGATTTTGATCAAATTTCGTAACTATCTCTAAATTGGTCCAACTTGAAAGATAGGATAGTTTTTTTGGATTAGGATAGTTTATTTGTTTTATTTATATAGATAAGTTGGCGGTACGAAGTTCGCCGGGTCAGCTAGTTTAATTTAAAAAATTCTTTATATATCACTTTAAAAAATCATTACATACTTTAATATAAAAAAATATTTTTAAAAAACCGGCTTCAAACACCCGCGCCACTACAAAGTATATAATTTATTGTTGATTTTGTAAAAACTACTTGACCGATTTCGATAAAATTTAAATGGGACCACCTGGGAACCCTTTCAAACAAAAAAAGGATTTTCCAAATCGGTTCAGGCGTTTTCGAGTAGGTAATCGGTAAACATATAAACAAAAAATAAAAAAAACCGGCCAAGTGCGATTCGGGACTCGCTCTTTTAGAGTTCCGTTAAAAAAAATTCTTCTTCTTCTTCTTCTTTATCAACCGATAGACGTCCACTGCTGGACAAAGGTCTCTTGCATGGACTTCCACAGACCTCGGTCTTGCGCCGCCTGAATCCAGCGGCTCCCTGCGACTCGCTTGATGTCGTCGGTCCACCTGGTGGGGGGTCTGCCAACACTGCGCTTCCCGGTGCGGGGTCGCCACTCCAGCACCTTGGGACCCCAACGACCATCAGCTCTTCGAACTATGTGCCCCGCCCATTTCCACTTCAGTATCGCGACTCGCTGAGCTATGTCGGTGACTCTGGTTCTCCTACGGATCTCCTCACTCTGCACTCGAAATTGTCGACGAGTATATTTACCTGGGACACACAGTCCAGCTAGGTAGGTCCAATTTCGAGAAAGAGATCAACCGCCGAATCCAACTCGGCTGGGCAGCGTTCGGGAAGCTCCGAGATGTCTTTTCGTCCAAAATTCCTCAGTGCCTGAAGACTAAAGTCTTCGAACAGTGCGTGTTGCCAGTGATGACTTACGGATCCGAGACATGGTCGCTAACTAAGGGCCTCATAAGTAGGCTCAGGACCGCTCAGCGTGCGATGGAAAGAGCTGTGCTCGGAGTATCCCTGCGGGATCGAAAAAAATTAAATAAAAATATATCCATGTACCCATGGAAATATTTTAATTTAATTTAATTTTTATTATTTGTTGTTATAGCGGCAATAGAAATACATAATATGTGAAAATTTCATCTGTCTATCTATTACGGTTTACGAAATACAGCCCGCTGACAGACGGACCCGTTATTACCGAATAGGGTCCCGTTGGTACCCTTTGGGTACGGAACCCTAAAAAGATTCCGACGAATTGAGAACCTCCTCGTTTTTTGAAGTCGGTTAAAAATTGGGTCGTTGCACTCGACTCCGTCTCGTTTATTGGCACTCGTATAAGTCCATTTGGATGCAGTATTATTGCATTTTTCATCCGAGTGAAAACCACACTACGGCGACACACTCGTCGAGCTCTATCCATTATATCCGATGTCGATTACATTCTTACGGTTACAGTCGAGTTTCGCCGAACTTGCCCGAGCCCTGAAGTACACGCGCGGGTCAAACTGAAATACTGAAAAGGAAAACTCAGTCCGTACGAGAGCTCCGCGCAAAACACACGCTTTTTATGTTGCAACCATTACCCCACATGTGATAAAACTTTTTTTTAAGAGTGCCGTGACAGACTATATACATTTTATACTGTATACTATATAATACAACATTTTAACAGAGTGTGAGAAAATGGGCATTATTGATGTACCGAGATTGAGATTTTAGGCTAACACAGGTTCGTAGACGTACTCTTAGCTGTCTAGAAACGCCGGTGTTTGTATGTCGTAGTCTCGTAGAAGTAGTTTCTGATTGTTCGTAGATATTTAAAGTCTTAGTGAACCGTTCAAGGGAAAACATTTTACAGGATCTTCGGAAAATATATTTTCTTTGGCATGGTTTCTCCTGATTGGTTTGTCATCATCCTTTAATAAAATACATAATTCATTTTAATAGAAATAGTGAATTGTTTCTGGTTGGCTATGATGCAGATTTTATGTGCAATTAAATTTAAGCCCGAGAAAACATATCTTTTTAATGTTTAGCAACCTTTTTACGTATTAGCCCTTAATATTATTAGCAAACAAATTGCCTATAATATAACTCCTAACTTATATAATCTTCTATCAACTTGGGAAAGCCGTTAAAATCGGTTCAGATGTTCCGAAGATTGCCCGCAAAAAAAATTAAACAACGTGTATGTGGATTGTCCTATGTAATCGGTCAGATTAAAATCAAATGAGGCAAATAAGTTCGATAACCCAGACAGACACTCCAACTTTTTTTCATTGCTATAGATAGATATTTTTATTTCTAAAGATAGATAAATTATATCGCTTAAACAAATTAGGAAAATCCTCGAAAATTTATCTGAGAAAATTAAATGGCATCATTTTATTTTATTTTTCTTTATTTATTTTAAGGATTTTATACTTTGGTACAAGTCAGCCACCTCATTTTATGTTAATTTATTGGAGTCTCGTTTAGCTGAATGAAAGTCCCATTGCCGGGCAAGCAACAGTAGTATATATCTCCATCATTGTGAAAACAATGCGTGTCCAATGTCCATGGAGCTGAGACGTACTTATCAGTTATCAAACCCTCCATTCGGAGGAGGCAAAGAAGGCTGTTTACATAACATAGGTTAAGTACACAGTTAAGTACTTTCATTTCATAGCTTTCATTGATAAACGCATGATGAACTTCAAAGCGAGTCGGTTTCAACTTAGCAATGGTACCTAGAATGTGTATGACTAGTAAAATTATTTAATTATTAGGGCAAGTGCTGTACCTATGGACGCTTGTACCTGTGGACACAGTCGATTCCATCGAAACTAGCAACCCTGAAATTCTTATTTGGATGCGAACCAGCGACAAGAAAGTCAACCAATGACAAAGCTTTACAAGCTTTAAAAACAAAGTTTGGATACGGAGATGATCTTTTTGCATGGTTTTAGATTTTTATAATGCACAGCATTATAGTTTTCTCCCTGAAAAAAATCACGTCGATCCGAGGTCCGTTGCGGCATGTAACTGAAGAACAAATCCCAAAAACAAACACGTTCGCATTTATCAAAATTATTACTAAAGAAATACCTACCTACTTATTCAAATATTAATTATTGTATTTCTTAGGATTCCACCTACCCAAGTAATTTCTCAACCTCTATTAATTAGTATATTTTTTCAGGCGTACAGACTCCTGTGAGAAGTCACATGATGTTTTCCTTATGCCGGCGATACAAAGATGAACACGGTGAGTGTAAATAATGTATGTCGTAGTAGACTCGATTATATACACAATACACATCTTCTTTGTCAACCTAGAGACGTCAAGTGTAGACTTCTGGATAAAGGTCTAAAACATACTTCCACATAAAATACTTATCTCGATTTTGCGCCGCCTGTATGTGACTCAGCTGATGTTGTTAGTCCACCGTCTCGTAGTTGGTTTCTGCCGTTCTGCCACTAATAACTTGCAGTTCTTCAAACTATGTACCCCTTCATTATCAGCGACTGCTTGCACTGAGTAGTATGTAATATCTAGGTGGTTACAGAAAAGTAGTCCCGACTATTTCGGCTTATCGCAAATCAAAATGCATTGTATTTAGGCATTAAATACAAGAGACATAATGACTGACCTCTAGACTAGGCCTCCAATAAAAAAAAATTACGTTTACACTCTTATACCCTGTCCAACCGTTTATTTTCACTCACCGTTTAGTTTCCGAGTGAGACTGAGCTGTCAAAAAGAAAATAAGTTAGACGGTTGGACAGGGTTTATGTCATAATTCACCATCATCCCCAAGTACTCAATACTTAAAACGATTTACAAATATGACTTTTTCATTTTTTTACGCAAAAAAAATATAGTTATGCGAAAGTGATGTATTATACACTGTACATATTTCACATAAAGCGAAGCTTTTGTTGGGAATTTCTATGCCATTTTTATAATGCTAACGAAGTCGTGAGCACTAGAAACTCTTGAAGCCCCGCATTATATAATATTATTGTCCGTAGTTTTGTTCCTGTTTCTCTGAGGACGCTTCAGAATGCTCTGTATAATGAAAAGGAATAAAATATGTTCAGCATTCAGATGCAGACGTCGGTTCCCACTTCTCAGGCTCTTGCGATGTAGGCATGTACTTTTTTGAATTAAAAAAGCTGCAAGCTGCGATCTCACCTGATGGTACGTGTAAGTGCCGATGCAGTCTAAGATGGCAACGAGCCGCGGGGGTATTGTAGTTTTAGTTAAGCCCACACCCTTGATTGATTTCTACACGCCATCGTACCGGAACGCTAAATAGCTTGGTGGTCCTTTTTAACCGACTTCAAAAAAAAGTAGGAGTTTCTCAATTGGACACGTATTTTTTTGGCGATGTTACCTCCGTCAAATCTGAACCGATTTCAATAATTTTTTTTTATTTGAAAGGCATGTCCTTTTGAAAGGCATGTCCTTTTGAAAGGACATACCGTCAGGTTAGTTTCATTTAAATTTGGTGAAGATCTGATGAATATCTTCGGTGATGGAGGACGGAACTCCTCAATGAATAGAAACAAATCGCTCGCGATCAGAAAATGTGTAGATTTATCCTATGAAGCTACACTCTAAAGCTAACTCTAAAGCTTAAGACTGAGTTTCCACGGCGCGGTTCGCACCCGCGCCCGCAGCAGTTGCGGTACCAAATTGTACCCGCCCGCAGCGGGCGCAAGCCGCGCCGTGGAAATTGCTGCTTCATTTTCCATACAAATCTGCATTCTACGGAGGCCGCGGGCCCGCAACTGCTGCGGGCGCAGGCCGCGAACCGCGCCGTGGAAACTCAGTCTAAGATGGATTATACGGGTCTGCCCGCGAAATTCAAATTTAATTTAGTTTTTGGCAATTTGTAAACTAATACGACAAACTAGGCTTATTAATGGCTTATTATATATTCTAATTGCGCCAATGGCAGTATCATCTTCACAGGTTTATCTAAAAAATCTTTACTTGAAAGTGTCCAGTTTAAAAAATTAGTCCGAGTATCGAGTTTGACGTTATAGTTACTCACAAAATTAGTCGATATTCTGACTAATTTCTTTCCTTTCCTCCTAGGTAATTATGAAACTACTTTTTATAGATATCTGACGAAACATAGACAAAAATTAACTTTTTACTGCATGTCTACAATTAAAATCGAAGACTTCGTTTGTATGGGGCGTGCGTGAGTTAACCGATATTCATCACCGCGACTCGGATGCGGTCAGGATAAATTATGACAGCAATATGGCGGTGCAGCCCCACACCGGAAAATTGCTAAACGAAGTGCCTGTAATCTCTAAGTCTATCACGCATTTTCACGCTTGCTGCCCTATGTAACAACCTTTTCAGAGCAATACAAATTTTCTTTAGCGTGAATACTCACTGGGAGAGCGATTACTATGTCACGTGTAAATGTTATGTACCGTAAACATCCATTGGACTTTGATTTCAATCCATTGCCGGCTCACTACTGGACACGGGTCTCTTCTCAGAATGAGTAGGGTTTAGGCCTTAGACCACCACGCTGCCAAACTGTGGATTGGCATACTTCACACACCTTTGAAAACATTCTTCTTCTTCTTTATCATCCGATAGACGTTTACTGCTGGACAAAGGTCTCTTGCATGGACTTCCACAGGCTCGGTCTTGCGCCGCCTGAATCCAGCGGCTCCCTACGACTCGTTTGATGTCGTCAGTCTACTTGGTGGGAGTCTGCCAACACTGCGCTTCCCGGTGCGGGGTCGCCACTCCAGCACCTTGGGACCCCAACGACCATCAGCTCTTCGAACTATGTGCCCCGCCCATTTGGAAATGGGCGGGGCACATAGGGGCGAGTGGCGAGACTGAGGTGGACCTCAGTCTCGCCACTCGCTGAGCTATGTCGGTGACTTTCATTCTCCTACGGATCACCTAATTTCTGATTCGATCCCGCAGGGACATAGCTCCGAGCATAGCTTTCTCTATCGCCCGCTGAATGATCTTGAGCCTACTTATGAGGCCCTTAGTTAGCGACTATATTGTCTCGATCCGTAAGTCATCACTAGCAACACGCACTGTTCGCATACTTTAGTCTTCAGGCACTGAGGAATTTTGGACGAGAAGACATCTCGGAGCTTCCCGAATGCTGCCCAGCCGAGTAGGATTCGGCGGTCGATCTCTTTCTCGAAATTGGACCTACCTAGCTGGACTGTGTGTCCCAAATATATATACTCGTCCACAATTTCGAGTGCAGAGTTCTCAACAATTACTGGGTGGACCGGAGCATGAGCATTGGACATGATTTTCTTCTTTGGAAACATTATGGAACTTTAATTAGGCATGCATTTTCCTCACGATGTACCTAAGTACTATCAATCTAAATGTAGATAATGCTTGTTCAAGTATGTACATATCAAAAATGATTTTATTTTCACCGCATAAATTGGGGGTCGTTTGGTTTAAAAGTTGGCCACTTCATTTTCACATTCAAACATTTCTTTTAAAAATATGTAAAATACTAACTGATGCCCGCGACTTCGTCCGCATGGGTTTAGTTTTTAAAATCCCTCGGGAACTCTTTGATTTTCCGGGAGAAAAAGTAGCCTATGTCACTCTCTAGGTCCTCAACTATACCCATGCAAAGAATCACGTCGCTCCGTACCTCTGTTGCGGCGTGATTGAAGGGCAAACCAACAAACAAACACACTTTCAAATTTAAATTATTATAAATGATTTTTAACCGACTTCCAAAAAGGAGGAGGTTCCCAATTCGGCCGGTATCTTCTTTTTTTTTTTCTATGTATGTCCACCGATTTCTCCGGGATTACTGGACAGATTCGCGTGATTTTTTTTTTAATCGACAGAGGATGTTTGCGAAATGGTCCCATAAAAATTTTAACCTTCAACTCCTCAAGCCTGATGCTGCAGGCTAAAACTATGGCGATTTAGGAAATTTCGATTACGAATTGATATTGTAGGTAGGTAACAAGTATGGACTACATCATGGAGCTCCAGGTCCTAGCTCCTCAATCATAGGATACTACACTTAAAAGCTTAAAAAAAAATTCTTTTCAAAAAACCGACTTCTAACACCACTACAAAGTATAAAAATAATTTTAGTTTGTCCACGTTTGTTGAAGTCGGGCGGGCCTAAAATACAAACTATGAAACCGACTCGCGATGCTCGCTCGACTTCTACAAACGAGTCTATCATATTCTGTAGCGTCGCGCATCGGTTTCATAGTTTGTATATAGGCCCGCCCGACTTCAACAAACGTGGACAAACTAAAATTATTTTTATACTTTGTAGTGGCGTTAGAAGTCGGTTTTTTGAAAAGAATTTTTTATTTTACAATCTTGGTAAAATTGGTAAAATGTCATTTATGAAACCGCCTAAAGTAAAGAGCTGGAGGGACTTAAAAGCATGGCCGTCACTTAAGAATGATAAGGGTCTATCGGTAGGCCTGTGTAGAATGTACCTACCTATTATATTATGCAGAAGGTCCACATTAGGTGCCTAGGTGCTAAAGCTACTTAGTGTAAGTGCAGCTATTTGACTTTAAACCCTTTCGAAGCTTTTCATAATTAGGTATCATTAGCAACCCATCAACGGCTCACTACTGAGCGCAGCTGAAAGGAGACCTCTCCTCAGAGAAGGGTTATAGGCCATAGTCCACCACGCTGGCCCAATGCGAATTGGCGGACAGACACCTTCGAGAACATTATAAAGACCTCTCAAATGTGCAGTTTTACTCACGATGTTTTCCTTCACCGTTGAAGTTAGTGATATTTAATTGCTTATTAATTAATTAAGTAAGTATAGTCCTCTCCATTCTTAGTAGCCCTAGAGCCTCGACAAAAAAAAGGGTGTTATGAGTTTGACATGTTTATCTGTGTATATCTGTGTGTCTGTGTATCTGTCTGTTCCCTCGTAGCTCCCTAACGAATGGACCGATTTTGATGCGGTTTTTCTGTTTGAAAGCTAACGTAATCGAGGTGGATCTTATCTATAATTTATAAAGATCTGTTCACACGTTTGAACATCATCAGTTTATTTCCTATTTGGTTAAAATAAAAGTCTTACAAGCTTTCACTGGTGCGATTGATTTGTAATTTGGTGTACTGTTACTTCTGATTATTTCCAAGGCGTGTTTGTGTTTGGGCTCATTAGAATGGTCTCAATGAGTAAGTGTTAGATAGATGATGATCGAGGATCGAGGAGGGGGATCTGATGATGATGATGATGATGGAGCAGAAAACTGCATAACAGGATGTCAGGTATATCGTACATAGTCCGGCCATAGATTCACATGTCGAGGGTGTTTTCAATTTTCAATTTACACTTGTTTAAGCACGGCAGCGAGATTGCCTTTATAAGTACACTAGCTGATGCCCGCGACTTCGTCCGCATAGATTTAGTTTTTAAAAATCCCGCGGGAACTCTTTCATTATCCGAGATAAAAAGTAGCTCTCCCGATCTGAGGAACCACTACTACATCCATTACTATACCCATGAAAAAAATCGCATCAATCCGCTGTTCTGTTGCGACGTGATTGAAGGACAAACCAACAAACAAACACACTTTCACATTTATAATATCAGTAATGCTATATTAAGTATAACACTTTTTATAATTGTCAAATTTTTACCATGCTTAACCAAAGACAAAATTACGTTTAGCTGTCATTTACGTTTTGTTATTCCACTGTCATTTGCGTTTTGTTATTCCATGTCAGATGCGTTGTTGTTATACCACGTTTTATAGTGACTTGACGGAAACGCGGTCGAACGGGATAAAAAGTATCCTATGTCCGCCTCCTGGTTCTAAGCTACCTCTCCACCAATTTTCAGCGAAATCGGTTCATCCGTTCTTGAGTTATAAATAGTGTAACTAACACCACTTTCTTTTAGGTAGGTATATATATAAGATACGTAGAATTCATCGATAAGTCTTTGCTAACTATTTCAAACTATTCTGCTGTAACTCCTGTTCTATGATTTCCAAGTTGCAGTTCTGAAACTGTTTAATCGTAATATATATTTCTTAAAGTAAAATTGAGTTTTAAACGTATACCTTCCTATAGGTAACCTTTTAACCGGCATCTAAAGTCTAAACGAAGCATCGTTTCGACATACGCGGAATTTTCCAAATGGTTACCTCACTTACCTACTGAGTCGATAGTAGGTCGCAATGTTTATCATTGTAACTTAAATCGCAAATGGAAGCTCGTCAGCCACTCTACGGCGCCGCCCACCTCGTTTTAAAGGGTTTCGTTCTACGTCACAGCTGGGGTAAACAGTAGTGCGAATACTGCGTAAGGTAGGACCTACTATCACCACTTTTTAACCCCCGACGCAAAAAGAGGGGTGTTATATAAGTTTGACGTCGATATCTGTCTGTGTGTTTGTGTGCGTGTGTGTGTGTATGTGTGTGTGTGTCTGTGTGTCTGCTGTGGCATCGTAGCTCTCAAACGGATAGACCGATTTCGATGCGGTTTTTTCATTCGAAAGCCAGTTTCCTTGCGGTGGTCCAGCAGTGTGAGTATCAGCCCTTTTCCAAAATGATGTAAGGCGTTTTTGGCGTATGATTACTCGATTAGGTGCTACACGCGTGCCAGTATAATCCTTAAATGACAATTAATTGATAACTTCGACCTGATGCTGCAACCAGAATGGTCTCCAGAGCACCCGACTCTTCGAAAACTCACAGCAGACATATCGTATTTGGGTTCAATAGATTAGTTTCAATGAGTAGGTAGGTAACCTTGCAGGTTATGATCTTGCAATACGGTCACGTAGACCTGGTGCTGGTGTCTAGTTTGCGGGATACCCAATTCTTCATCAACTTACAGCAGATATAGTGGGTTTGGGTTCATTAGAATGGTCTCAATGAGAGGTGCTAGATAGATGATAGAGGATCGAGGAGAAGTATCTGATGATGGAGCAGAAAAGTGGGTAACAGTTTAGTACAGTAGGTACTTCGGCCGTAGATTCACATGTCGGAAATGATTTTAATTTTCAATTTACACTTGTTATGCTGTTTTATTGTGCGTATAAAAGAAAAATAAAAACCGGCCAAGTGCGTGTCGGGCCACGCGCAGTGTAGGGTTCCGTAGTTGAAAGTCTCAAATATTATTGCTGACCTAGGATAGTGCTTTTGTTTTATTTATGAATATTGAATAAATTTTGAGTTCCATGGTTTAAAATACTATAATATTCTACAAAATATGCAACTTACACTACGTGTAATACCTAACTTAGAAAAAACAGATATAACTCCTTAACTAATAAACCCTACTTAACCGTGATAGTTTTCCTTTAAAATTCATTATATATACTACTGCTGTGAATTTTTTCTTGTATCCTATATACAACCATTTAGCTGGCAGAGGGGGGGGGGGACACTTGACTCTAATAAAATTTAGCACTTTAAAATATCATATTTCACGAACGGATCCCTGAATTGAAAAATGATGTTCCCACACCCACAATATTTTTGAAAGACCTATTCAACGACACCCCACACTATGGGATAGACGAGAAAAAAAATTCATCCACACTTTACATGTTTTTTCACAATTTTATTTCACGACTTTGTCGGCGTAATTGATATTTATACCCTTGTCAAATTACAGATTTCTAGTACCAATAGTCTCTGAGCTAAACCGCGGACAGACAGACAGACAGACAAACGGACAGACGGACGGACATGGCGAAACTATAAGGGTTCCTTGTTTATTACGGAACCCTAAAAACTTAGGATGACGATGGGGTACTGTGCTCTGCAGACAATAGGATTTTTAGCTGTAACCGCAAAATATTAAAACCATTGAAGCATGTGATGTCCACGCGCCAAATTAAATCTGCCGCCAACCGGGCCTATGGTAACATCGGAGCAGCACCGCGCCCTGCTACGGGGTCACACACATCAATAAAACGCGTGAACATGGACGATACATCTACAACATATTTTAATTGTTTTAAGTTTTAAAGTGCAAATAACACGTTGTACAAATTTTGCTCATCTTTTATTGAATTTCTTATGTGCAATCGCACATGTGATATTTAATTGCTTAAACGCTCATAGCTCCGAAGTGAGAGGACAGAGGTGCGTGCCCGTCACTGAACCCATTATTAAGTTTATAACTAGGTACCTACCTAATCTTTAGACCTATTATAAAAAAGCGAAATATCACTCGCAGACTAGGTAATCACGAAATCTCAGGAACTATTTAAAGCCTACACACTTGCTTGAAATTTAGAAGATATCTAATTATGTAGGTTCCTTCTAGGGCGTGCGTAGGGATTAGCTAAGAACCGGTTTTGAAAATCCACCTGGGGTGAAACCGGGGTTAGAATATTGGAATGAAATTTACTATAAGTAGTTGACGACGTGGAGTGACAATGGGTGCCGCGGGACTTTACAAAACTTACTCCATGAGAGAAGAACGTAGTCGCTAGAAACAGCTAGTACTTATGTATCCATAGATATTCACCAATCATTAATGTAGTCGATAACCTCGATGCATATTTATGTTAATGTTTGTATATTCTGGTTTTAAGTCATAGTTACTTGAAAGCATCTCAACATAATTCACCCGGGCCGCAAGGGGGAATGGGTCAGGCACACTTCTCGTCGAGTGTACCTACTTCATATAACAATTTTTGGTTCAGAAACTTCTTGCGAGCGAAGGTCGAGAGAGATACCGAACGTGACCGAACTTTGTTTAAGGGAAGTTTGACTGCACGTCGCCCCATACAAACGAAGTTGGACTGGACGAGTGAAGAGATAGTCATAAATAACTTATAATACAAAAAAAACATAAATAACATAAATACACTTTAATGAAATGAATAAGTAGACTTTATTGAACACCACATTAAAAAAAAAACTAAAAAAAAATTAAAAAATAACATATGGTGGTAAAAATGACATGTTTACTATTGTTAATATTATTTTAAAAACACATACTAATAATATATTAATTTAAAGCACTTGTCCATAAAGTTTTATTGACATTGGTCAGTCAATATGTAAATAAGAATCAAACTTCGTTTGTGTGGGGCAAGCTCGGAAGTGCTCGAGGGTGACATTGCTGAAATCGTGTTACAAAATAATGTATTTTATACTTTCTTAGCGTAGTGAAACGAAATTCTTTTGCCAAGATACCTAATTTCTACTTTTGTTTCCAGTATTTCAACATAAAATACTGGAGCACTGGAGCATTTAATCTGCTGCTAGAGCTTAATTTTCTCTAATGATTGAAATACACATTATTCAAATAGACTTTTGTTAAAGTTCTGTCCTTTGGTAGGTTCCTATCTAATGAATCTTATTTCGAAATACGAGAACTCGCCAAGAAATACTTACCGTGCAATAATATTACAACACTGAAACAAGAGAAAATTAAAAATTTTATTTTCAAGAAGCAAGCTTTTAGTCTCTCAATGGAGCTACGTCATTTTATTATAGTTTTCATAGCCACCTTCGAGCTCCATCACCAGACCCTGTAGGTATATTATCTAGGACTTGTAAAGACAAATCAATGAGCCCAAAATCGATGGGTAACCCCATCGATTTTGGGCTCATTGATTTACTACAGAGTTCCTATTGCCACCTTCCGGCTCCATCATCGGATCAGCTCCATGGCACAATAATATTGATGTTAATTTCATACACACTATTTCAGTTCATCTCATGCTATCAAACATTACCGGTGAACTGGTGAACCCAGAGATTTAAAGGAAATATTCCTCGAGTACGCTAAGGAGGAATTCTTTAAAATCCTATCCTACGGGATTGCAAAACCTATTTAAATCCTCACGGATGAAGACGCGGGCATCAGCTAATTTATACTAAAACACCAAATGGATAAAGGATTAACGTGAAACTGTAAAGTGTAACGATAGAGCAATAGAAAGTCCACGCTACGTTTTATGAGGCAATCATCCAAAGTAGCTGAATAGCGATTACTGTACCTACCTCTAAGTAGGTAGGTACCTCCCGAGTACTTAAAAGGACGAAGGGCGGCCCGAGCGTCAGCGGCCATTCACAAAACCGAGCCGATCGATAAGGAGTCTCACCAATTCACTTTGAACTTCAATTACACTTTTTCGTTACCTACATCCATTCCTCGTCCCGTACGCCTGACATTGACGTACGTCTTCCAAAAGAGAAATGGATCGTCCATTCTAAGAAAAAAGCGTGGAGTGTGTCACGGGAAGATGTGAAACATCGAGATTGATGGTAATTGAAAGATTTTATAAATAAAAGAAAACCAATTAATTAATATGGAGTAAAATAAAATAATTGTCCATAATATCAGACGCAGAAGCAGTGATAGCCTAGTGGTTAGGACTGTGGTCTCCTATTCGGGGGGGTCACAGATTCAATCCCGGGCAGCACCTCCGTACCTTTTTTCGGAGTTATGTGCGTTTAAGCAATTAAATATCTCATGCTTCAACGGTGAAGGAAAACGTCGTGAGGAAACCTGCATAACTGAGAGTTCATCATAATGTTCTCCAAATCTCCAAGGTGTGTAAAGTCCGCCAATTTGCATTGGACCAGCGTGATAAACTATGGCCCTAAAAGCCTATTAACCCTTCTCTGAGAGGAGAACTGCGCTCAGTAGTGAGCCGTTGATTCTTCGTCCAGTTGTCCAGCTGTGGACGTCTATCGCTTGACGAAGAAGAACAAAATAGTGCACGCGCCACGTCGCATAGGTACAAGGGAGTAGTTAGAGGGCGGCGGCGGAGAAACATGACGACACAAGAGAGCGTCATGCCAATTTCTGTCGCGGCATATGAGTCTATCTGCCAATAAGTGTTTCACATCAAAAAGTCGGTGAATTTCTGGACCAGTCTCATTTTTTCCGTTTTCCAATCTGATGTCAGCTTTATGGGCTGTCTAGCCATAAAAATAACTATTAGGGAAATCCTTAAATCCGTTTCAATTCACAAATTATCCTAAACAAAATTTGTGAGATAGGGTCAAATGACAATACCCCCGGGAGAATGAAGATAGATTCTTGTGTATTTGTAGTTTGAAATATTTGATGAGTCGAGTCAGAAAAGAAGGTGAAACTAAATGAATTGTTGGTGTTTTGTGGAACCGACAGATTCGATTTTAGTCGATTTCCTAAATGATGGGATATTCAAAACTTTTGATCTTTGTGAATAATTACGATATCAGCTATTTTTGTTACTGTAATCTTGATAAGTATGATAATGAAAATGATGATGAAGCTGCGATAAACAATTCAGATAGGGGGTATACAAAGGAAGTTAAGGTGGAGTTCACGAGCGTGGCAAGTGAATCGATTATAAGAATTCTTCGGGATTCAAACTCGGCATTCGAAAAAATGGACTTTGCTCTTTTGATGCACAAATAACTATCTTTAACTTTCAATTTCCATGTTGTGATATAGAAATCTGAGAATTTATGTAACTAAGGCTTATCGACCGAGCGAAGCGAAGGTCTCTGAGTTTACTAGAGCGATTTGCACTTGTCCGTCCGTCCGTCTGTCACAGCCTTATAACTTCTGAATTACTGAACGTAATTTTAGATATGATATGTAAACCGATGGCCTCCAGCCGAAAATGGCTTAAAAAGTTATAAAAATCTTTATTTCAGGGGGGCTCCCATACGAAATGGGGGGCTTTCAAATGGAGATTGTATTCGAGGCTAGATTTCTAAAACCACTTTGTTTTAAAACTTGAAACTTACACATAATTTGAGTTATATTCTGTACTTGAACAACAAATACTAAGATTAGATAAATATTATAAAGAAACGAAATTATTTGAGTTTTAATGGGCATCAATGTTTTTAACAAAACTTCACTATACTGTTACTAGATGGCGCTGTCTTTAATATTGTAAATATGTATCCCATCCACGAAAGCAGATGACGATTGACGTCATCAGATTCGGCGAGTTTTAATTACAATATAATATAGTTAAAACTACCTTATGGGAATTATGGGATACCGCGAGGTCTCAGTTCGGGGCGAACCACTAGTAATAAGGTTTAAATAGGTACACAGCATCATAATCAGCAACCCATCAACGGCATGTGATGCGTGCCCGGGCTCGAACCCGCAACCCCCCGAATAAGAGAACGCAATCTTTAACCAGTAGGCTATCCCTGCTTAGTGCTTACACTATAATACGCAGTTATGTGCGCTGAATCGTGTTTTAATATTTTTTATTAAATTAAGAAAATGATGCAGGCAGTTTTCCGTGTACTTACTTTACCGTCTTTGAGTATTAAACCAACTTATGTGGTCTCTATCTCAATTAATAATTGTCACTTTACTGTCTTTTGGAAATCGGACGACAGTAGAGAAAGACTTTAAAGAAGTAAAATCCTCTTACTGGTGACTGCCAACGCAAAAACACGCAATTACGTCAAACTCTACACTTCCACACCCACTTATAAAACCATCGCGGAATACAAAAGAGCGACCCATTGATAGTCCGCCACTATTTATCTCCTTTAAGTTGGAAGTGTTATGCTGTACACGTTTACCTTCTTTTTCCAGCTATTTGTGTATTTTAGGCTCCTCGCAGACGTGCCCAACCGCAAAGAAGCAAAAATATGACCAGACACAAAATTGTTCAATTAAAATTCTTTGTTCCATTATCACGTACAGGAAAGTTAATAACAGAGGATGCTTTAACGCGAACACGGGACAACGCATAGATAAAGATATTACTTATAAAAAAATGATACCTTAAAATTGTCTTCAATTTTGTCTCATATAAAAACGGTTGACCTACACTACACATTTTAAAGTTTCTCAACGTTGGCAGTGCTACAATCAGCCCATTATGCAGTAAGCGAACTGCAACTCTATTGCGCTTATAAGTACAAGTATAAGTACAGCTATTAAGCTTAAACGACTTTCTTGCGCGATCGATGCACTTCAACTGTACGTGAAAAAGTTGCCATTTTCAAAATTTCTCAGTAATTTGTGACTGTGACAGCAAAACTCTACAGCGAGATCAGTCACTCGCATAAATCACGATCACTGCCTGGTGACAATTTTGAAATTTGAAGAGAATGTGGTGTGGTCCGACTAAATATACACTTACTGTTCATTTATTAGTTACCGATTTCGTAACTTTCCGATTTTGTTTACTGCTAAAATCACGTAACATAAATACGAGAGAACTACGTCACGTGATCTTAATCTGCGTGGTGGTCTCTACCGTCCATTAAATTGATAAATAATAATAATAATAAATAGATTGATTTTATAACGGAACCTGGATATTTTATAAAGATTTCATATAACACTAGCTGATGCCCGCTTCGTCCGCGTGGATTTAGTTTTTAAAATCCCTCGGGAACTCTTTGATTTTCCGGGATAAAAAGTAGCCTATATGTCACTCTCCAGGTCATCAACTATACCCATGCAAAAAATCACGTCGATCCGTGGCTTTGTTGCGGCGTGATTGAAGGACAAACCAACAAACACACTTCCGCTTTATACCTAATATTAGTATGATAGTATGTACTAGCTTTTGCCCACGACTTCGTCCGCGTGGAATTAAGTTTTATTCCGCAGGAACCCTTTGTTTTTAAGGCACAAATAGTAGCCCATGTTATTTTCCAGATCCACTTGCAAAAAATCACGTTGAACCTTAGCTCCGGCCTCTGTTGCTTGAAAGTTGAAGATGTTGATTGAAGAACAAACAGACAGACAAACAAACAAACACATTTTGGCATTTATTATTATATTTACCACCTTGTAGAGATTAGGTACATACCGCAACTGAAGAAGAATTCTCGAAACATCTTTTCCTGTTGAGTAGTAATGAAAATATGATGTGATGATAATTTTATTTATTTATTTATAAATTAACCTACCTACCTAACCTACTAATCTCATTATACAAATTATTACATGATTTATGCTTACATAGCAAATTCGATAAAATAATTACGTACATCACCACACGTAACATGTAGTACATAGCCTACAGGCAACATTGACTTTAGGGTCGAGGCATTATCGTGCAGAACACGTTCTGGATGTTGATCTTGTTATCGTATGTAGTGCGTAGGCATAATATAGTAGTTCATTCTCTAACAGCTGATGTCTGTGTTTATGTCAATTCAATTTTTTGCGATTCTTTCACGTATGTCAACATCAAATTCGCAGAGTAACTACGATTTGGGTACCTTCAAATCAATAGTGAACAGGCATTTCCTAGGCAAGCGCGCTCCATCTGGTACATCTTCACTTATCGTCAGGTGTGATCACGATCAAGCTGCGCTAGTCTATAAAAAACAAGTGTAAATTAAAAAAAATATTTTTAAATGCAAGCTTTTAGTAGCTACATCATTAGACTCTGGATATAATCTAGGATCAGAGTTCTTGTTATGACGAATCAAACGAGCCCAAACTCGATGGGGTTACGTCGTTTTATTAGAGTTCCGATAGCCATCTTCCGTCTCCATCATCAGATCAGCTCCATGTCACAATAATATTGCATTGTCATCCGATTTACACATACATGCAAAATTTCAGCTCGATCAGAAACTGGGAAGTGAGTCTAATTCATCTTGCAAGATTTGACCCAAACATACATTGCAAGTTAAATAAAAGCTTGTAAATATCTCCTGAGGATGCTACGGAGACGGGCTACCTACAACGTGCGTTGAGGCTGTGTGGTGTTGCGTCGTTGTGGAATTATCAGGGCCACATGGGCTCAACAGTTTTGCTTTGACCCTTTGAAACTACACAGCTTAACGGAAATGTAACAAACATAAACTTTATTAGATAAATTAATATTCGACCTCTAGTTATACTGCCCAGTGCCCAAACACAATTTATTCATCAAAATTATTGAGTTTTAAATTAAGGGTAGGCCTCGCCGCGGGTAACTATACAAATTGGTCGACTACATTTAAAATTAATTCAATAGTGGCTTGTGATACTACCCTGGAACTTTCTGGCTATCGTAATATGATTATGAATATGGCAATTTAATTAAATATTCAAGGAGTGTCGTACCTACATCGCCTGGGGATTAAGGCACATTAGCGCAGTTAAGCGAAGCGATAGCCTGCTAGTATTTTGTCATCCTATTTTTTATTTATTTTAATAAGCAACATGACATTAATCCCGATTCCCCCTAGGATTAAGTACCACTATAAAGCAATGGGTAGGGGTTGAACAGGTTCGTGGAAACTGTCCATGCTGTGGGGTCTAAATTCTTTAAGACCCATCGCAGGAAAAGAACCGAAAAGTTCTCTGACCATACTCTCAAGCTAATGAAGGAGAGACAAGAGATGAGGCTGCAGTCATCGGCAGACGCGGCTGCCTACCGGCGGATTAATAGGCAGATCTCTAAGGCACAAACTCGCGACCTCCGTGTCTTTAATACCAAGTGTATTAAAGATACCATTGAGCGGAACAAAGGCTCAAAAGTGTTCGCGAGAGATCTGTCTATCGGACAGAGCCAGCTGACGCGGTTGAAAACTGATGACGGCCGTCTCGTCTCTTCTCGACCTGAGGTCTTGGGAGAGGTTGAGAAGTTCTATGGACAGTTATATACCACGACACAAAAACCTGTTGAAGATTTGGCGAAAGATCCCAGAGCCAAACTGACCCGACACTATACCGAAGATATCCCGGACGTCAGCCTATACGAGATTAGAATGGCTCTCAAACAGCTCAAGGACAACAAGGCACCAGGTGATGACGGAATCACTGCGGAACTCCTGAAAGCGGGTGGAAAACCGGTACTTAAGATCTTTCAGCGATTGTTCAATTCCGTCATCCACGAGGGCACAACGCCGGAAGCATGGCACAGGAGCGTGGTGGTTCTGTTCTTCAAAAAGGGTGATAATACCTTGTTGAAGAATTATAGACCCATCTCGTTGTTGAGTCATGTTTATAAGTTGTTCTCGAGAGTCATTACGAATCGTCTCGCTCGTAGGTTCGACGACTTCCAGCCTCCCGAACAAGCCGGATTCCGAAAAGGCTTTGGTACCATAGATCACATCCATACGCTGCGGCAGGTTGTACAAAAGACGGAAGAGTATAACCAGCCACTTTGCTTAGCGTTTGTGGACTATGAGAAAGCCTTCGATTCGGTGGAAACTTGGGCTGTGTTGAGGTCGCTGCAGAGATGCCGGATTGACTACCGGTATATCCAAGTGTTGAAGTGCTTGTATGAAAACGCCACAATGTCAGTACGTATACAGGACCAGACTACGAGGCCAATCCACTTGCAGCGTGGAGTGCGACAGGGAGACGTTATCTCCCCGAAGCTCTTTACCGCTGCGTTGGAGGACGTCTTTAAGCTTCTGGATTGGAACGGGCTTGGCATCAACATAAACGGCGAGTACATCACTCACCTGCGATTTGCCGATGACATAGTAGTCATGGCAGAGACTCTGAGAGACCTCAATACAATGCTCAACGATCTCAGCAGGGTTTCTCAACAGGTGGGCCTGAAAATGAACATGAGCAAGACGAAAATCTTGTCCAATGCTCATGCACCGCTCCACCCAGTAATTGTTGAGAACTCTGCACTCGAAATTGTCGACGAGTATATTTACCTGGGACACACAGTCCAGCTAGGTAGGTCCAATTTCGAGAAAGAGATCAGCCGCCGAATCCAACTCGGCTGGGCTGCGTTCGGGAAGCTCCGAGATGTCTTCTCGTCCAAAATTCCTCAGTGCCTGAAGACTCAAGTCTTCGAACAGTGCGTGTTGCCAGTGATGACTTACGGATCCGAGACATGGTCGCTAACTAAGGGCCTCATAAGTAGGCTCAGGACCGCTCAGCGGGCGATGGAGAGAGCTATGCTCGGAGTGTCCCTGCGGGATCGA
Source organism: Oeneis ivallda (assembly GCA_029955525.1). Taxonomy (NCBI): domain Eukaryota; kingdom Metazoa; phylum Arthropoda; class Insecta; order Lepidoptera; family Nymphalidae; genus Oeneis; species Oeneis ivallda. The sequence goes on along the minus strand of JARPMR010000024.1, from coordinate 12,261,894 downwards.
ATCAGAAATGAGGAGATCCGTAGGAGAACCAGAGTCACCGACATAGCTAAGCGAGTCGCGATACTGAAGTGGAAATGGGCGGGGCACATAGTTCGAAGAGCTGATGGTCGTTGGGGTCCCAAGGTGCTGGAGTGGCGACCCCGCACCGGGAAGCGCAGTGTTGGCAGACCCCCCACCAGGTGGACCGACGACATCAAACGAGTCGCAGGGAGCCGCTGGATTCAGGCGGCGCAAGACCGAGGCCTGTGGAAGTCCATGCAAGAGACCTTTGTCCAGCAGTGGACGTCTATCGGTTGATAAAGAAGAAGAAGAAGAAGAAGGGGTTGAACCGACGCGACGGCCTTTTGGTTTTCAATGCACACCCTGAAATATTTTTGAGGATCAGTCGTGTACTATAGACCACGGACAGAGCAGCATGTGAGTGAAATCAGAAGTGTAGTGTGAGTAGATGTGTGTAGGTATGTTTTATCTACATGTAGAAGGCATAAGCATTCTACAGTGGCCAAATATGGCATGAGGTCAAATGGCTAGAAGATGTGGATTATGGCGAGCGCGGAATATCCGTGGGTAGTAACTCGCCATGGTGGCATGAACGCTTGAAAATCATGGTCTCACTGTATATCATGCCATCAGATGGAATGACCGTGAATAATCCGTGACCTTTAATAGTAGATCAATTATTATTTGTCTCAAAAAGTCCACTCACTCAGATTGCTTTCCTTTCGACTCGAATGCATAATCGCAATGAAAAGGGTTCAGTCAGAATATTGAAAAACAAAAACCCGGAAAATATATTGTTAACCATATTGATAAAAATTCTGATGGAAATTAATTTAGTGGAATGGTATCACTAATTCTACTACATCTCAATTTTTATCCAAGTTTTACCTATTATTTTTCCCTTACATTCTCTCTTACTGCATAGAGTCACTGTCACTGTTACCAAACCAACAAAAAAACCCATGTTTTTTTTCCGGATTGAAAGTTAGCAAATGTTTTCTTACTCCAGTTTTCTGGTTAATAATGTTTGAGAAAATTCTTTTAAAACTTTATTCAACAGTGCAATCGCATCACACTTCACACTAATATCACAGTCTACGGACTATCCTTACTCTGTGCTAATATTATAAAGGCAAAAGTTTATATGTGCGTGTGTTTTTACTCTTTCATGTTTGTTACTCTTTCACGCAAAAACTACTGGACGGATTTGGCTTAAATTTGGAATGGAGATAGATTATACCCTGGATTAACACATAGGCTACATTTTATCCCGGAAAATTTAAAAATTCCTGCGTGAAGCAAAAAACCTTAATCCACGCAGACGAAGTCGCGGGCATCATCTTGTATTTTATATGCCAAGTTTTCTTGCTTTGTAATAACTACCTAAGATTTAAAACGGGCTTCAGACATAGCATTTCGAGAAGCCAGTGAAAGTAGATATTAAGTCTTTTATCATATGATTCCATTCTTCAAAAGATCGTTTTCGGATGAGCCTTCAAAGGGGGATAATAAAGTATCCGTTGGATTTTATCTGTGAAAATGGGAACTGACGGAGCTGCCTCTCTTTTGAGTCAATAGGCATTAGCATAAAACCAATATCGGCACAGCTGTCGCGCCTGACCGACACCTGGTTAGTGCGAGATGGAAACGTTTTAGCTGAAGATACCTATTTGTATTCCATTCGTCCAGTGCCGTATCTACGGCCTGTATATAGAAATTAGAAACAATGTGTAAAATCTATAGATTACTAAAAATTCCTACCCGTTCACGTAGGATAAACGAAACAGCCGCCCATATATCCACTAGTGACGAAAGCCACGATTGATATCTTGCATTCCATATACCTACCTACCTAAGGACATAGAAAATCACTGAATGTCAAAAAGATTCCATGGAATTCACACAAAATATTAATGCGGGCAAATTCGCGAGAGTCGGCCAGTCCTGAATTTATTATCTTTTTCTATAGAAAAACTTCACCCTTGAAATGAGCATTTCGCTTCTGAGTTGAAACATAAAAAGTCCTACCAATCTTAGTGAAAGGTTTTGGATAAAGCCCATAATATAAAGGTTATATTATAATTAATATATATATAGCTGCTCGTGCTGATTCACTGACTCACTGACTGATTGATCACCTCTCCTGTAAAATTTTGTATGAAAAATTTTTTTTCCACCGATGGTTTCGTATAGAGGACAAAAATTCATTCGGAGGAAAATTATGGAGAGAGCTGATGATTGAGGATTTCGGAGACGGATGAGGAGCACGGCCAGGGTATTGAAGATAGGTGGGGGGTGCTCGAACAAATGTCACTCGAAACCTCATCCAATTCGCAGTGAGCTGAAAAAAAATTCAAAATGGCGGAAAAAAGATGGCGGCCATACAAATTTCGTCGGTGTCTATCTCGGAGAGTATAAAAGATAGAAGAGTGGTTTCCTGGCAAAAGCTGATCAAGACCCTAAGGTCTACTTGACGAACAGAAAAAAAATTCAAGATGGCGGAATTTTTTTTTTCTTCATACAAAAATATATGGCGAATATTGAAGAGACTAGAAGCCGGGAATCATGCACGACTTTGATACAATTCCTTTTCAAGATTTTTTTTTATTGAAGATTTTTCATTATGACAAATGATGACATATGATGATCGAGGGTTTGGAAGGTGGGTGAGGAGCACGGCCATGGTAATGTAGATAGGTGGGGGTGCTCGAACAAAAGTCACTCGAAATCTCATCCAATTGGCAGTGAGCTGAAAAAAATCCAAAATGGCGGATTCAAGATGGCGGCCATACAAACTTCAACGGTGTCTATCTCGGAGAGTATAAAAGATGGAAGAGTGGTTTTGTGATAGAAAATGATCAGGAGCTGAAAGTCTACTAGACGAGTAGAAAAACCGCGGTCCGCTTGCGGGCCGCGCACCCACGCGCCCTACTAGTATATTATATAGCTATAGTAGCTACGTAACATAATAGCTTCGCTTCCCCGCCAACCTGCCTTAAAGCTGCCTAAAATACATAAAACCTATATACTTATAGCTTATTACTTAAATGTAATATACACGTAACTTTGAAAGGATCGGATCGCTTTTGAATGAAAATCGATATTTCTTAGACCTTTTTAATAAAGCATGTGAAGGAGAAAAGAAACTTGCCATGAAATATTCTATAAAATATTATGCCCGTGACTCTGTCCGCGTTGAGTTAGAGCGACCGCAGACAGACAATTTCAAATTGGCCGACTATCGTTCAACTGAATTGCGTACTTTTACAATAATTATCCACCAAGAGGTTGGTTGGTGTGCGTTATAGGAAGGAATTTCTCTAACTATAATATAGTTGGACGATTTAGTTGGTTATTGGTTAAGGATGATTATACGGGTCTGCCCGCAAAATTCAAATTTATTTTGGTTTTTCGCAATTTGTAAACTAATACGACAAAGTAGTCTAATGGCATTCTAATTGCGCCAGTAGAATTATCATCTTCACAGGTTTACATAAAAATCTTTAATTGAAAGTGACCAGTTTAAGAAATTAATCAAAATACCTAGTCTTTGGGATCAATTGAGGTGTCGTACTTGGCAGAGGCAAGAAATGGTTGGTCAGCGATTAGCCCAAATCAATTGCCGGTTTCTCTTCCTTCCCAGAGACAGTGGGATGACATTATTTGTAAAAAAACTTATGACGCAATGTTAATGCAAGCAAATTCCAAAGACCGTGCTCGTCTTCTCGCTGTCTCTGCGAAAGAATCCGGACACTGGCTCCATGCTATCCCTTCATAATATAAAGGTTATATTATAATATATTATATAGCTATAGTAGCTACGTAACATAATAGCTTCGCTTCCCCGCCAACCTGCCTTAAAGCTGCCTAAAATACATAAAACCTATATACTTATAGCTTATTACTTAAATGTAATATACACGTAACTTTGAAAGGATCGGATCGCTTTTGAATGAAAATCGATATTTCTTAGACCTTTTTAATAAAGCATGTGAAGGAGAAAAGAAACTTGCCATGAAATATTCTATAAAATATTATGCCCGTGACTCTGTCCGCGTTGAGTTAGAGCGACCGCAGACAGACAATTTCAAATTGGCCGACTATCGTTCAACTGAATTGCGTACTTTTACAATAATTATCCACCAAGAGGTTGGTTGGTGTGCGTTATAGGAAGGAATTTCTCTAACTATAATATAGTTGGACGATTTAGTTGGTTATTGGTTAAGGATGATTATACGGGTCTGCCCGCAAAATTCAAATTTATTTTGGTTTTTCGCAATTTGTGAACTAATACGACAAACTAGGCTAAAGGCATTCTAATTGCGCCAGTAGAATTATCATCTTCACAGGTTTACATAAAAATCTTTACTTGAAAATGACCAGTTTAAGAAATTAATCAATATATTGACTAATTTGTGAGTAACTCACGTGCAACTAGGTATTTTTTTTTTATTTTTTCATTTTAATTTTTAATTTAATTAATTTTATTTTTGAATTTTTTTTTTTTTTTTTTTTTTTTTTTTTTTTTTTTTTTTTAACAATGAATATTAACTCTTTAATAGATAGAAAATTTCATATATACAATACTATAAACCTAAATTTAATTCTAAAATTAAAACTAAAATAAAAACTAATTAAAATCTAAAACCCCATCCAAGCCACCGCAGTGTGGCATAGTACCCAAGATGCTGGCAGCATTACCTCTTTGGATGGCCAGGCTAATCCTTTGGCCAAGGTAGCTGCCAGCTCTTGGATCCCCGGTAGACTCGATCACCTTTTTTGATATCTCTAAAAAAAGTGCGCGAGCCTCCGGGCCCCACGGCCCCAGGGTCTCTACACCAAAAGGCGCAAATATGAAACCACTGTCAAGTTTCTCATATTTGCGCCTCTTAGCCTGTTCGGCGCTAGTAGCCGCTGCACCCGCCACAGAGGAGGTCGCATGGATGTGGGAAGCAGCTAGAGTATCTACACAGGTGGCATCCCACACAAGCGACCTCCCTGTCCTCCAAGGAACAAGCGTCATACCATCAGGTCTCTTGCCATCACTACGTGCCAAACCAATAGGTTCTAATACAGCTGGCACGTGAGCAGTAGCAAGAGACCTGCGGATGATGTCGTTGAGGGCATTGTGGCGGGAGAAACGACCAGCGCTCTTCGAACAGGAGAGCCCGTGATGACCGTAAGCGTCGACGTGGTCACCGCAGTGGCAACGGTGAGGCTGGGTTATTTTGGCGCCAAGCCTAAGACCAACTACCACTGCAAGAGTGGCGTGGTTTAAAAGAGTGCCCAGATTAGCAGAAGGGATAGCATGGAGCCAGTGTCCGGATTCTTTCGCAGAGACAGCGAGAAGACGAGCACGGTCTTTGGAATTTGCTTGCATTAACATTGCGTCAAAAGTTTTTTTACAAATAATGTCATCCCACTGTCTCTGGGAAGGAAGAGAAACCGGCAATTGATTTGGGCTAATCGCTGACCAACCATTTCTTGCCTCTGCCAAGTACGACACCTCAATTGATCCCAAAGACTAGGTATTTTGATTAATTTCTTAAACTGGTCACTTTCAATTAAAGATTTTTATGTAAACCTGTGAAGATGATAATTCTACTGGCGCAATTAGAATGCCATTAGACTACTTTGTCGTATTAGTTTACAAAATGTGTAAAACCAAATTAAATTTGAATTTCGCGGGCAGCCTCGTATAATCCACCTTAAGGTGGAAGGCACAGTTCTGCCCGCGAAATTCAAATTTAATTTGGTTTTTCGCAATTTGTAAACTAATACGACAAAGCAGGCTTATGTCATTCTAATTACGACAATGGCAGTATCATCTTCACAGGTTTATATAAAAATCTTTACTTGAAAGTGTCCAGTTTAAGAAATTAATCAAAATATCGACTAATTTGTGAGTAACTCACGTCACACTCAGTATTTTGATTAATTTCTTAAACTGGTTACTTTCAAGTAAAGATCTTTATGTAAACCTGTGAAGATGATAATTCTACTGGCGCAATTAGAATGCCAGTAGCCTAGTTTATCGTATTCGTTTACAAATTGCGAAAAACCAAATTAAATTTGAATTTCGCGGGCAGACTCGTCTATTCATCCTTAAGAAGTGCGGGCTACCATAAGTCACTATGTTTATTAGTATACTCTGTGATTTAGTTGTCCAACTTGAAATTGTAAGTCTGCGGGTACTCGGCTTTTAAAAATCCCGCGGGAATCATTTTCCAGGATATATAAAGTGGCATAATTCACTCTCCATTGCCTCAACTAGGTATATATATGCAAAAAAACTACGTCGATGAGCTGTAGGTCGCTGTTGCGGCGTGATTGAAGGAATAACCAAACATGTATTATAATATAATATGTTATGTTATGTAACATTAAGATGATAATTACCTATATGATTCGTAATTAATTTTAAAGAGTGTTCAGTAACGATTAATAAGTACCTAGTACCCATAGTGAAAACAATAAAACTTTACTTATCCAATTTCCCTGTGATTTCATAATAGAAAAAATATACAAGAATTAACAACAATGAATCGAATACAGTGAAGGCAACAAATTGCTCGGGGGTGATCACGAGAACAATGGGGGAAAGCGTTACCCCCATTTGTGGAAGTGTAAAATAATGTGGATTGCTATTAAAAATAACAGCGCAATCATAGAAGCTGCTTCCATTATTCAGCATATTATTATTATACTTACTTTTAGGGTTCCGTACCGCATAGACTTGAACAAATTGGTCATATAACTAAGCGTAGTGACACTTAACTATAATAAGTATGATCAACTTGTTTAAGTCCGCCTATCTGTCTGTCTGTCTGTCCGCGTGTCAAGGGTCTATTTCAGAAACGGCTGGTCTCGTAACAACCAAGCTACAACTGATACTATTATGATTACAACGGTCTATTAAAGACAGGCAATGTCAAGTTAGTTAATGGGGGGGTAAGGGAGCGCACCGCCACCTAGCGCTCCAAACGTCAACCTCACCTGCCCGCGGTGCCCCCTGCTAGTCTACTGACGAGGCTATGACGACCGACAAATGGCGGTATAACCATTTCATACTGGCTAAACTGAGCAAATGGCACAGGCTTGTGTTGGGCAGCAGCGACACGGGTGCGATCAGTTTAGCCCTGCGATGACCAACACGCCTGCCCAGCGTGGTCATTATGGGCAAAACCTTGTAATGGATACTTGCACAAGACCATGGCCCCTAGTTCCCGGCGGCCTCGCTATTCCTGACCCTGGCAGCGGTCACGGTAATGGCGGGGCAGGGGGTGCTAAGAATCTCCGGACGAGATTCCGCTGCCAACCCCGACGACTGGACCTGGTGACATATAACGCACGCACTTTGAGGACCGAGGAAAAGATCATCGAGCTGGAAGAAGCAGTGAGCAAGTTGCGCTGGAATATTATAGGATTGTCTGAAGTCCGTAGAGAGGGGGAGGACTCGATAATCCTCAATTCCGGCAACTTGTTTTACTACCGGGAGGGCGATCAACAGTCCCAGGGTGGTGTCGGGTTCATCGTCCACAAGTCCCTCGTCAACAACATTGTACAAGTCAAGAGTGTGTCGAGTAGGGTAGCGTACCTTATACTCAGAATCACCAAACGGTATTCGCTGAAGGTTATACAGGTCTACGCACCGACATCGACACATTCTGACGAGGAGGTAGAGGCGCTGTATGAGGATATATCAAAAGCCATACACGCCTCTACCACTCATTACAGTGTTGTGATGGGGGATTTCAATGCAAGGCTGGGCGAACGAAGCGGTGCAGAGACGAGAGTGGGGCATTTTGGGTTTGGGCGAAGGAACCAAAGGGGCCAAATGTTGGCCGACTTCATGGAGAAGGAGGGCCTCTTTATGATGAACTCCTTCTTCAGGAAGCGGCCACACAGAAAATGGACATGGTTGAGTCCCGATGGTTCCACGAGAAATGAGATCGACTTCATTATGTCGACCAAGCGGCATATATTCAATGATGTCTCTGTGATCAATAGGGTGAAAACCGGTAGCGATCGCCGGATGGTAAGAGGCACGTTGAATATTAATGTAAAGCTGGAAAGGGCCAGACTGGTGAAGTCCACTCTCCGACCTTCTCGTGCTCATATCCAAAATCCCGAAAACTTCCAACTCGAACTGCAGAACCGATTCGAGTGCCTAGCAGACTGCGTTTCTGTGGACGATCTAAACAACAGGTTCGTGGAAACTGTCCATACTGTGGGGTCTAAATTCTTTAAGACCCATCGCAGGAAAAGAACCGAAAAGTTCTCTGACCATACTCTCAAGCTAATGAAGGAGAGACAAGAGATGAGGCTGCAGTCATCGGCAGACGCGGCTGCCTACCGGCGGATTAATAGGCAGATCTCTAAGGCACAAACTCGCGACCTCCGTGTCTTTAATACCAAGTGTATTAAAGATACCATTGAGCGGAACAAAGGCTCAAAAGTGTTCGCGAGAGATCTGTCTATCGGACAGAGCCAGCTGACGCGGCTGAAAACTGATGACGGCCGTCTCGTCTCTTCTCGACCTGAGGTCTTGGGAGAGCTTGAGAAGTTCTATGGACTGTTATATACCACGACACAAAAACCTGTTGAAGATTTGGCGAAAGATCCCAGAGCCAAACTGACCCGACACTATACCGAAGATATCCCGGACGTCAGCCTATACGAGATTAGAATGGCTCTCAAACAGCTCAAGGACAACAAGGCGCCAGGTGATGACGGAATCACTGCGGAACTCCTGAAAGCGGGTGGAAAATCGGTACTTAAGATCTTTCAGCGATTGTTCAATTCCGTCATCCACGAGGGCACAACGCCGGAAGCATGGCACAGGAGTGTGGTGGTTCTGTTCTTCAAAAAGGGTGATAATACCTTGTTGAAGAATTATAGACCCATCTCGTTGTTGAGTCATGTTTAGAAGTTGTTCTCGAGAGTCATTACGAATCGTCTCGCTCGTAGGTTCGACGACTTCCAGCCTCCCGAACAAGCCGGATTCCGAAAAGGCTTTGGTACCATAGATCACATTCATACGCTGCGGCAGGTTGTACAAAAGACGGAAGAGTATAACCAGCCACTTTGCTTAGCGTTTGTGGACTATGAGAAAGCCTTCGATTCGGTGGAAACTTGGGCTGTGTTGAGGTCGCTGCAGAGATGCCGGATTGACTACCGGTATATCCAAGTGTTGAAGTGCTTGTATGAAAACGCCACAATGTCAGTACGTATACAGTACCAGACTACGAGGCCAATCCACTTGCAGCGTGGAGTGCGACAGGGAGACGTTATCTCCCCGAAGCTCTTTACCGCTGCGTTGGAGGACGTCTTTAAGCTTCTGGATTGGAACGGGCTTGGCAGCAACATAAACGGCGAGTACATCACTCACCTGCGATTTGCCGATGACATAGTAGTCATGGTAGAGACTCTGAGAGACCTCAATACAATGCTCAACGATCTCAGCAGGGTTTCTCAACAGGTGGGCCTGAAAATGAACATGAGCAAGACGAAAATCATGTCCAATGCTCATGCACCGCTCCACCCAGTAATTGTTGAGAACTCTGCACTCGAAATTGTAGATGAGTATATTTACCTGGGACACACAGTCCAGCTAGGTAGGTCCAATTTCGAGAAAGAGATCAGCCGCCGAATCCAACTCGGCTGGGCAGCGTTCGGGAAGCTCCGAGATGTCTTCTCGTCCAAAATTCCTCAGTGCCTGAAGACTCAAGTCTTTGAACAGTGCGTGTTGCCAGTGATGACTTACGGATCCGAGACATGGTCGCTAACTAAGGGCCTCATAAGTAGGCTCAGGACCGCTCAGCGGGCGATGGAGAGAGCTATGCTCGGAGTGTCCCTGCGGGATCGAATCAGAAATGAGGAGATCCGTAGGAGAACCAGAGTCACCGACATAGCTAAGCGAGTCGCGATACTGAAGTGGAAATGGGCGGGGCACATAGTTCGAAGAGCTGATGGTCGTTGGGGTCCCAAGGTGCTGGAGTGGCGACCCCGCACCGGGAAGCGCAGTGTTGGCAGACCCCCCCCCAGGTGGACCGACGACATCAAACGAGTCGCAGGGAGCCGCTGGATTCAGGCGGCGCAAGACCGAGGCCTGTGGAAGTCCATGCAAGAGACCTTTGTCCAGCAGTGGGCGTCTATCGGTTGATAAAGAAGAAGAAGAAGAATGTCAAGTTTCTATTTTTAACCCCAGACGCAAAAAGAGGGGTGTTATAAGTTTGGCGTCGATGTCTGTCTCTCTCTCTCTCTCTCTGTGTGTGTGTGTGTGTGTGTGTGTGTGTGTGTGTGTGTGTGTGTGTGTGTGTGTGTGTGTGTGTGTGTGCGTGCGCGCGTGCGTGCGCGCGTGCGTGCGTGCGTGCGTGCGTGCGTGCGTGCGCGCATGCGTGCGTGCGTGCGTGCGTGCGTGCGCGCGCGCGTGCGTGCGTGCGTGCGTGCGTGCGTGCGTGCGTGCGTGCGTGCGTGCGTGCGTGCGTGCGTGCGTGCGTGTGTGTGTGTGTGTGTGTGTGTGGCATCGTAGCTCTCAAACGAATGGCCCGATTTCGATGCGGTTTTTTCATTTGAAAGCCAGTTTCCTTGCGGTGGTTCTTAGCTATGTTTGGTTAATTATAGCGGTCTAGCAGTGTTAGAGTATCAACTCTTTTCCACAATGTTTTTTGTAATTTGTTTTAAAATTGTAAGGTACTTTTGGCGTATGATTGCGCTAATAGAGCAAGATCCCAGTGCCGCCAGACCTAAGTTATTTTCTCAGCAATTATTTGTGTACGATAGAGTACTGTTCGAATGTCCTTTCAGTATATGCGTACCAGTTAGATTGTGCCGACGGCCAATTTCCAGATACCAGGTGCTAAAGGTTGGTAAAAACTAGAATAACTTATCTTAAATTCTCAGGGCTGATTTTCATATATGTTTTAAAGAATATTGTAAAAATTAATAAATTAATACTGCCAGACGCTTACCGCCGGCGGTTACTTTAGACAGACGCTTTGAAGCTCCCAAAAAAATATATAATTTAAGTTAACTTATATTCTCAGTTCTGATTTTTATACATGATACTCAGGGAACTATTGCGATATTATCTGTAAGCTGCCAGACCTATTGGAAGGGTCAAACATCCCCCCAGACACACATTATGCGTCCCCATATGTATGAGCGCTAGAACATGATTCACTTGTTTAAGTGTGTGAGAGATAATATCATCATACTATAATATTATAAATGCGAAAGTGTGTTTGTTGGTTTGTCCTTCAATCACTCTGCAACAGAGCTACGGATCGACATGATTTTTTGCCTGGGTATAGCTTGCAGAAGATATTGCAATAGTTCTCTCTCTCTAGATCCTAAACTGACTTGATAAATAAGGTGTGTACTGTACTCGATACCGTCACTGATGGTGAAGCGACTACGGAAAAGCCAAAAGCGTTTACCAGCGCGTCGTAGCGCCTAAACTACTAGGCCGATTTTGATGAATTGACATGTTATTTCGATCAATTCGTTATTATGTTTTGAATGTTGTAGGTACATTTCATACGAACAAAATCAATACGTAGGATATTACATACAATTTTCGATAGTCTGGTTTTGACGTGATAACGTCTTATAAATCGATGAACACCGGCTGCACGTACGAAAAAGTGTCACGTTCTGCCTGCGCCCGAGCGTGCAAGCGAGAGCGCGGAACAAGCGATAGAGAGGCACGATCGACCCAAGCGTTGGCTTAGAGAGTGCCCGCCGCCGCCCGCCAGTCATCGTCAATGTTTCTTTATGGCGTTATCACGTAAAACTATCGTCCGGAAACCGACTTTACAGACAACCAATTTTTTTAATTTCTCTTTGATTTTTCCTGAACAAAAAGATCCTATGTGCATCTGTGGAAGCTAGCTATAAGCTGTACCTTTTTCCAAGATCATTTCAGCGGTTAAACCGTAAGGTATAGTAGGTAATATCAAATTTAATTTTTTACTAGAGAATCCTCATTATTTTCGGGATAAAATGTAGCCTAAGATACTCCTTGCATCTCATAAGGTTAAGCCAGCGTTGGTGAGAGTTAAAGGCTTTACTTTTTATCTGGATGTAGAAAACCTCGCGGACTAAAGCTTGTTTCGTTATGAACGTTAAGACCCCTAAAAATAAGGTTACCGATAAAACAACGAACTATAAATTGAACAAAGATCTTTCTCTTTGAAGTGTTTGTGTGAAGATACAATAAATGTCAAGGTAGCTAAAACATAATATTTTTGTTACCTTGACATGTTCGCAGATTAGGAGCTTAAGGCCGTCCACAAACATTCGGAATCAGATCCGGAAAGGGTTACTGCTCAAATTAAAGTTACCCCTAAAAATACGACGAAATACTTTAAATATATAAGTAGGTATAATGCAACAATTAAAAACCAAAAAAATTCAACCCAACCCAACTTAAAGCTCAAAGTTACCACGCCTTGGAAATAATTCGAAGTAACAGCTACACCAAATATCAAATCAATCGCACCAGTGAAAGCTTGTAAGACCCTTTAATTAAGTCGAAAATGGGCTGATGATATTCAAACTTATATTCTATTCTATTCTAACAAAGTTGCATTGGTTAAATCGGCTTGGCATCCGGCTGCCCTCAAGATAGTATAAAAAACTTATAATACAATGTACGTAATAGCTGCATAATAATATTGTAAAATGATTATTTTGAAAAGAGCAACTGCTGAATTTCTTGCCGGCTCTTCTCAGCAGAATCCGCTTTCCGAACCGGTGGTAGAGTCATGACGTGTCCTAAGAGCCACAGGTTGGCCTACGTGAAATAAATAATTTTTAATTTGAAATTTTGAATTTGAATTTGAAACGCCTGAGCAGATCTTCATAAATTATAACTAAGATCCACCTCGATTACGTTAGCTTTCAAGTAGAAAAAAAACCGGCCAAGTGCGAGTCGGACTCGCGCACCGAGGGTTCCGTACTCCAAAAGTGAAAGTAAAACGATAATATTATACTAATTTGCTTATTTATCGTTCTTTGTTTGTAGAGGTTTATCTATACATATAATAAAACTGTAACTGGAAGATTTCTGTACATTTAATATATTTTGAAAATTTTAATGGGGGGATGCTTTACTATCGATACTGAGCCCAAAACAGATTTTTATTTAATTTTTGTCTGTTTGTCTGTTTGTTTGTCCTTCTTTCACGTAAAAACTACCGCACAAATTTCTACAAAATTTTATACCGTGGTAGCTTATTACTCGGGTCGACATCTAGGCTACTTTTTATCCCGGAAAATCAAGGAGTTCCCGAGGGACTTTAAAAACTAAATCCACGCGCATCAAACAAACAAACAAAGTCAAAAGACAAAGTCGCGGGCATCAGCTAGTTGTTAATATAAAAAAAAACTATGCTGGTTAGAGCGTTGGTTTTATTTTCCTGTAAAATATACATAAACCTCTATTGACCATCATATGATACCCCACTCGGTATAGTTATCTTACTTTGAAATTTCAAACCCCTGATTTTCCCCTTTTTTTAATTAAACTGAAATAATTTTCGCGTTGATTTTATTTTTCCAGTAACATATACATAAACCTCTATTGACCATAATTATTTCAGATTTTTCGATTGGTAAACTTCGGAGATGAGGGGAGGGGGGGGGGGGCGGTATTTTTTTCGACATTTTGGCCGATTACTCAAAAACTATCATACATAGAAATAAATAAAAAACTGTTTTAGAATGCACAAGTAAAGACCTTTTATATGATACCCCACTCGGTATAGTTATTTTACTTTGAAATTTCAAACCCCCGTTTTTCCCCCTTTTTTAATAAAACTAAAAATAATTTTCGATTTTTCTTTATTCCAATGATGTTGGGCCACTATTATACACAACTATGCCAAATTTCATGTCGATAGCTTTAATAGTTACTGAAATAATCGACTGTGACAAACGGACGGACAGACGGACGGAGAAAGTCTCACCATAAGGGTTCCATTTTTACCGTTTTGGTACGGAACCCTAAAACCCATCAAAATCTAGACAGATTTTTGATAGGGGATGGTAGCAGCCTACTGCTACGAGGGAACAGATAGACACATACGGACAAAGATACACACGTCAAACTTATAAGACCCCTCTTTTTTGTCGGGGGTTAATAAATAAGGTAAAACCGGCCGTATACCCCGTCATTTAGATAAATCCAACCTTTTAGCCTCGGGTAGCAGCGAAAACAATGCAACAAAGTTTGCCCCATTTTCTGTGTACAGTAACTAACTCTGAAAAATGTAGCAAACATTTTACAAAAACTGGATTCCATTGTTTGCCTGATATTGTTAGTTTATTGCTGCACAGTCGTTCCCTAATGGTTTGAGCATGCAATTATTGTCGACCTATGTTGGTACTGGGATTGCTTGTTGGTTGGTGGCTTTAATAAATATAATTATACTAGCTGTTGCCCTTGCGACTTCGTCCGCATGGAATTAGGTTCTTTGAAGCTCCCGTGGGAACTGCTGAGATTAAAGTAACCTGTAACACTTTCTGCAACCATACATAACCATCAAAGAATCACGTAGATCCATTGCATGAAATAAGTAAGTAACTTGAAAAATTATGGACTTTCATATGTTTATTCAACGCCCTATTTAACCCCTTTGGGGGTAGAATTTTCAAAAACTGTGAAAAGCGTACTTCTTTGTTTTTAATTGAAAGCCCAAATAGAAAGTTTCAAAGATACTTAGATCTTAAAAAATGACGGACTTTCATACAAACTATCAACCCCTATTTTACCCCTTTGGGGTTAGAATTTTCAAAAAATGTGAAATACTTAATCAAGAGCCAAAATACCAAGTTTCATAAATATAACTTGGAAAATACTTGAAAAATGAAGGACTATCATACAAACATTCAACCCCTATTTAACCCTGTTGTATGACATGACTTAATAAATTTGTTGTCACAGTGGTAGATTCATTAGACGAATCGAAAGAACTTTGTAAGTTTATTTGAATAAAAAAAATATTCTAGTGTATTCCACCTTTTTAGGGTTCCTTACCCAAAGGGTGCCAACGGGACTCTATTACTATGCAAGCCTCCGCTGTACGAACCGTACGAACCATAATAGGTAGATATATTACTAGAAATTTTCATACAATGTGTATTTCTAGTGTCGCTTTAGCAACAAATAATAAAAAATAGCAAAGTTAAATTAAAGAGGTTAACAATAAACTTTTATTGTTTTTGTTTGATCTGTGATAAATTTTATTCGATGGTACGGAACCATTCGTGTGCAGGTCCGACACGCACTTGGCTAGTTTTTTCTACATGTGTAGTTCAAAGAGTGGCTAAACGACAAATTTTCGTATTTCCATTTAAAGTTCCAAAATAAATTCCTACAATGGCGTTGCGTTCCATTTCCTAAAGTTCAAGACTTAAATAAATGGATACTATGTCTGCGTCCCGGTTTAAATCTTAGCACTTATTTATGAACTTGTTAAAAGTAGCCATTTCGCTCATTCTATTTTACGTGATTCTTTTTAGAGATTTTCTTAGAATACCTATACTTACATAGTTGAGATTATTTTTAAGGAACTGTACGACATAAAATATATATTCCTAGTAGGTTACAATACGTTTTGTACTATACGTAGCTCCATAGTACAACTTAATACTCAAAGTATTGACTTAAACTTAGTTTAGCTTACTTAGCTTGGACATTTCTTCATATTTCAGTTCACGTTGCAAACTGTACGGCCCAAACTCTACGCAACGATAGCTAAGCTTAGCTTTCATCCTTAACACTTTCATGCGAACTTCCGTATATATACACCTCATGTTGGGAAGTTGTTGTTGCACAACGTATAATCACGTCCGGCGAAAACTTGATTTATTGAGCACAACGTTATAGTGCGGCGACTGGCTGTACTAATAACTAAGAGCAGGGTTGTTGTACTACGACACAGCGAACTCTCAAAATTCTAGTGCTACATAGCATCGATTCATTTTGTCATCTTTGATGGCTCTCCGTTCTAGTAATTTTTGCCTACTTTTTTTGCGCATAACGCCACTATACGTCGCTTTGCCCTTACATCGTCGACCTGTGCACAGCGAGGGGACGTGTACGAGCGACGTTGCTAATTTTCGTCATCCAACACGTCCATACGTACGACATACATAAAAATATACTTCAAGCATCAGAGATTATCAAAAAGGAAGTCTGGATGACTGACAAAATTATAGATCTGATGGAAGAGCGGCGACTGTATAAGTCGACAGATATCGCTAAATATCAAGCTCTAAATAGGGCAATCCGTCGGGAATCGCGTTGGGCTTGGAATAAATGGTACGAGCAGCGTTGTGATCGCATAGAAGCTCTTATGAAAAAGCATGATCTATTTAATCTCCATAAAGAAGTCAAAGATATGGCAGGTATTCACATTAAACGCCATCACTCACTCTTAGAAGATAATCAGGGGAACATTATTCTGGACGTTGCAACTAAGAAATGCCATTGGGAACAGTACATAAAAGAGCTGTACAGTGACAACACTCGCAAGCTAACGAGTTTGGTGAGTGAAACTGATGGACCTGACATCATAAAATCTGAGGTGTTGTGGACATTAAAGAGTGCCAAAACGGGAAAAGCGACTGGTCCAGATAATGTAAATGTAGAAATTCTGAAACTGCTAGAACCGGAAAATATCTCAGTATTGTTGCAATACTATCATTATATCTATAGTACTGGAAAAATCCCTGACGATTGGCTAAAATCAACTTTCATAACCCTACCTAAAAAGAAGAATGCAAAAAAATGCCAGGAGTTTCGTACTATAAGTCTCATGAGTCACATGCTAAAAACTTTTTTGAAGATCATACACAAGCGTATAAGGACAAAATGTGAAGACCAACTTAGTGACAATCAATTTGGATTTCGAGCAGGTATGGGAACAAGGGAGGCACAGTTTGCACTTAATGTACTGGTCCAGAAATGCAGAGATATGCAGCAAGACGTGTTCTTATGCTTTATTGATTATGAAAAGGCTTTTGACCGTGTTCAACACGAGGTACTTATAAAACTTCTTATGAATACAGGCATGGACAATAAGGACATTCGGATAATAAGGAACTTATATTGGGAGCAAACCGCAACTATCAGGGTAGAGGGTGATGAAACAGACGCTATTAAAATCGAAAAAGACGTGCGACAAGGATGCATTCTGTCACCGCTATTATTTAATTTGTACTCTGAACATGTAATAAAAGATGCTCTAGATGGTATTGCTTTAGGAGTAGTCGTTAATGGGCAAGTTATTAATAATCTACGGTATGCTGACGATACTGTCCTAATAGCGTCCACACAGCAAGATCTACAAGAAATTGTGAATAGAGTAAAGGAGTGCAGCGAAAACGTAGGGTTAAGCATCAATGTGTCAAAAACAAAATATATGGTCATTTCGGGGAAGCCACAGTTAACGTCACATATACGTATCGGACTTAACATCTTGGAGAGAGTTGACAAATACAAATATCTTGGGTCATGGCTAACAGACTCGTGGAAAAGCGAAACTGACATCCGAGTTCGCATAGAAATTGCTCGCGCATCTTTCATGAAAATGAAAAAAGTTCTTTGCGGTCGTCAACTTTCTCTAAAACTCCGAATCAGACTCCTAAAATGCTACATTTGGCCCGTTGTTTTATATGGGTGCGAGGCATGGACCTTAGTGGAAGACTTACGTAAAAAGATAGAAGCCTTCAAGATGTGGACGTATCGTAGGATGCTTCGCATAAGTTGGACGGCTAAAGTGTCTAACGCTGAAGTCCTTGCACGAATGCAGAAGAACACCGAGTTAGTGAGAACCATCAAACAGCGTAAGATCTCGTACCTGGGTCATATATTGCGTAACGATAGGTACCGCCTGCTGCAAACTATTTTGATGGGGAAAATTGCCGGAAAAAGAGGTGTTGGAAGGCGAAAGAAGTCGTGGCTCAGAAACATACGGGAGTGGACTGGCATCAAGTCGGTCGAAAAACTATTCCGTTTAGCCATGGACAAGGAGAGGTTCAAAAAGCTGACGGCTGACCTCCAGTAATGGAGAGGCACTTGAAGAAGAAGAACACGTCCATCGTAGCAACGAATATTTACGCGAAATCGTAGCTGAAATTTTACATGTACATACAATGTAAATCGGATGACAATGCAATATTATTGTGATATGGAGCTGATCTGATGATGGAGCTGAAAGGTGAATTCTCTGTAATTAAACTACGCAACCCTATCGAGTTTGAGCTCGTTAGATTCGTCTTGACAAGTACTCTGGTCCTAGACAATATTCAGAGAATGATGATAGAGGTTCTTTAGGGAACCCTGTAATGAAACTACGTAACCCTGTCGAGTTTGGGCTCGTTTGATTCGTCTTGACAAGTACTCTGGTCCCAGATGATGTCCAGGCTCTGATGATGGAGGTATAAGGTTGTTAAGGGAAATTCGTAACTATGTTGTCAAATTTTTGCAAGATGAATGATAACCACTTCCCAGTTTCTGATTAAGCTGTTTATATGTACATGTATGTAAATCGGATGATAATACAATATTATTATGACATGGAGCTGATCTGATGATTGAGCCGGAAGATGGCTACAGGAAACTGTTATAAAACGACGTAACCCTATCGAGTTTGGGCTCATTTAATTCGTCTTGACAAGTACTATGGTCCCAGACGATATCCATGGTCTGATGATGGAACTGAAAGGTGCTTAAGGGAACTCTGTAATGAAACTATGGAACCCTATCGAGTTTGGGCTCGTTTATTTCGTCTTGACGAGTACTCAGGTCTCAGATGATATCCAGGGAATGAATGATGATAGAGCTGAAAGGTTGGTACCTAAGGGAACTCTGAAACTACGTAACCCTATCGAGTCTGGGCTCGTTTCATTCGTCTTGACAAGTACTCTGGTCCCAGATGATGTCCAGGCTCTGATGATGGAGGTGAAAGGTTGTTAAGGGAAATTTGTAACTAAATATGTTGTCAAATTTTTGCAAGATTGAGAACCACTTCCCAGTTTCTGATTAAGCTGTTTGTATATACATATATGTAAATCGGATGATAATACAATATTATTATGACATGGAGCTGATCTGATGATTGAGCCGGAAGATAGCTACAGGAATATGTTATAAAACGACGTAACCCTATCGAGTTTGGGCTCGCTTGATTTGTGTTGACAAAAACTCGGGTCTTAGATGATACCCAGAGTCTGATGATGCATTTAGACGCTACTAAAAGCTTGTATTTTAATTTTTTTTTAGTTTACACTTGTTGCAGCACAGGCGTCTATGTACGTCGATACTGTTCGCTATCACACCGATTTTTATCTATGTGTTGTAGCAGAGACGTCGACGTTATAAGACGTCAGTGCAATATGTATATTAGTTAGAACCTATTGATTTTTGCACAACGTCATTGGACGTCGCTCCAGTTTGTATGGAAAAAAGATGTGCGGAATCACATTCAGCCACATTTTTGGTTGTTCGCATGAAAGTGTTAACTTCAACCTCGCGTCGCCCTTCTACTTGCAGCCGTTTCTATAATACTACATCTGATCATCGATCTGAATCTACATAATATTATATCACACATAGCTTCGTTTAACTCGCATCTTTCGTTTCAGCATAATTAAGATAATTAATTAAACATCTATCTACTTCTATTCATTAATTCATTCACTTCAACCCATCACTGTGCATAGGCCCAATACTCAGAGGTGCGGTTGCCTAAAGGTATTCCATTCATCGTAATCGTATTCGATGACATTTCGTGTATGCATTCTTATACGTTTAGGTATGTACGATAACGATCCATGTTAAAACCGGTTGTACTGAATTTGTGATTTTAAATCAATACAATCAAGGATTATTTTACTTTAACGCTAATGTCATCGAATACGAATACGATCAATGGAATAAGTTTAAGACAATTGGTACCCAGGTTTGAATGAGAAGGGTGGACGCCATAGTACACCACACTGGCCAAGTGCGGATGAGCGGACCTCATACATCTTTGACTTTTATGGAGAGTTCTCCATCCTGAGAGTCATAGGCATGCACTGCACTCTATATCATCGCTTCGTACTTCTATGATGAACAGAACATACAATGGTCAATGAAGTACCTACCTATATCATCTAAAGTTAGGTATGTAGATACCATAGCAATATAAACCGCGTAGCTTTGGGTTGACTGTTCCTATATCGCCGGTAAACAGGAAACAGCGGTTGCGATAACATATAAGCGTACGTAACAAACATGCGAGATAAACACTCACAAAACATCTTTTCTAATTAGATATACCTACAAATATTATATCAATAAATAAATGTTTGGTATATGTGAGACGAGCATAAAGTTGAGTGTCGTGGAACACTCGGCTGGAATGAAGTTCCTTCTAATAATAAGTTGATAATAAAAATTAATAAAAGAAAAAATAGAAAATAATAACCTGAAGTCAGGATTCGACGAACCCCCGAATCGATAGAGACATTAGCCGGCCTAAAGTGTGCGTAAACAAGACGTGTAAATTATTATTTTTCATTTTTTGCCAAATATTATTATCAAATTATGAATATGTAATAATAAATTAATAATAAAAATAAATAAAAATAATAATAATCTGAAGTCAGGATTAGAACCCCGAACCGATTGTTTCACTCCTTCGGTTAACCCCGTTGCCACCAAAGTTATGATTCTGCGTTTGTAATAAACGAAGGCAAAAAGTGTCGTGACGTGACGGAAAATTCTTACACTATTTTTCGGCTAGCCTCCACCCGCCAAACCATCCTTTAAAGAGGTGTCAAACTGATTTTTCTAAAGGGCCATCTTTAAGATTCAGGGCGTGCTGGCGGGCCGGAGTCAAATTAAAAAATTTATTAA
The DNA here is from genome assembly GCA_029955525.1 of Oeneis ivallda. Classification (NCBI taxonomy): domain Eukaryota; kingdom Metazoa; phylum Arthropoda; class Insecta; order Lepidoptera; family Nymphalidae; genus Oeneis; species Oeneis ivallda. The sequence goes on along the minus strand of JARPMR010000024.1, from coordinate 12,240,980 downwards.
AATTTGGTTAGATAGTTAACACAGATTCTTAAATAAAGATAATGAAGAGAGTACATTATTTTGGGCCAGAAGATCCGGAAACCTGAATTCTCTTGTTTTCATAAGTTCATTGATGTGTGTCATATATATTCGTGGTAGTTATTTTCAGAATCGATTGTAGATGTTAATCACATAGCTCTTAAATATTTTATTTTCATCTACCGAACATACACAAAATACGTGCTGCATGTTTCTTTTTTGGATAGGAGTGCCGGCCGTCTAAAAATCCTCACTGGATAGATTCTTGTGGCAGGCCGTATTGAAATGGCCTGAGGGCTGGACGCAGCCCGCGGGCCGTATCTTTAACATGCCTGCTTTAAAAGGAACTTCGTCCACCGTCCACTGAGACCAAAGTATAGGTTCGGGAAATTGGTAACTGTAACCAAATCTCTATAAACAAACCAATTTAATGCCTAATCCAATTTACCAACATACCTGTTTGATCAAGCGTATTTATCGGGGAAAATAGAACAAATAGTGGGTATTTGCACTATCGATCACAAATAACAATGATGGATTATCGCGGTTGCAGTGCCAGCCGGTGACTGCTGCTTTAATTCGGAGGCATGGTTTAAGTTTAACGGTTGGTAACACGTGTTGCCATCTGCCTATTCGTAAAAGGTCTAATGACCGAAATCTAGATCATTATTTTCAGTTGATTTTACCTATGCTGTTTTATTATTGGTTGTTGATCGTTGGCATCGGTCGTTGGTCTTGTTTATTTGGCTGTGAATCATGAGATTTCGGATTTGAGTTATTGGTTTAAAGTAGGTATAGATAAAGTTTGTAGGTGGTTCACACCTCCGTACCTTGGAGAGCACATAAAGCCGCCCTACCAGTGATATGTATCTCTGTCTAATCTTGATAGATAGCCATCCATCGAACTATTACAGTGAAGAAATAGAGAGTGCAAGCGGGGCTCTATTTCTTCACATCTAAACACCTAATATTTTCACATTTTATAATAGACAACAGCAATTATTACTCAATTCTCCATAAAAATCATGTGCTGGCGGACGCGCTACGCGCTTTGCTACGCGTGTCGTGATCGTAGTAGCGCTGTAGGCGTCGTCCTAATGCAACGCGAATGCGCGATCATCGCGCGAGTAAGCGATGCGACCATCGCGTGCTCGCGCGACAACAAAAACTCCGAACTAAGTGCGCGCGAATAGGTTTAAAACATTTAAATCACGCGAACCCATCGCGCGAATGCCAATTAGGACACCTATTCGAGATCAGTATGTTTGATCACGCGTTCGTACGAGTAAAATTCGCGCGAACTTGCGATGATCGCGCATTCGCGTTGTATTGGACGACGCTTTACGGCCGGGCTCGTCGAGTGTCGACTGTCGTAGTGAATCCATCTTAAGGATGATTATACGGGTCTACCCGCGAAATTCAAATTTAATTTGGTTTTTCGCAATTGAGCTATTTATATTATTCTAATAATAATTATGAAATCGTTTGTTACAGAACATGGCGGCACACAAATCAAGGGCGGTTATATGCTACGGTACAAACGTAAGTATCGAAAATATTGTACAATACTACTATATTTATACTTAGTATTACTTACCCACCGTAAGGCACTAGCTGACTTGTCTGCATCAATAGACCTATTAAGACTTTCGTTTGTTTAAGTGTTTGAGTAAGAAACAAAGTTTAGCTTACTCAAACACTTTATGAAGAAAATCGATAGTAAAGCTATTTCGCTACTTACGATATTATCTTTTCCTTACGCACAATATGGGAGCTTAATGGCAGTGCATTATTTGGGTTTTATCGGATATTTGTAAATGTCTGCGTCAACTAGCCACTCTTGGCTGGAGACAAACTGCGCTTTTCATATTTTCTGTTCGGCCGAGCTCAAAAAGTGTGAATGAGGTATAATAGTAGAGGCCTGCCTTTGATAGATAGCGGGCCTTAGCTAGAGGAGTGAACCCGACTAAGAGACCACCTTCAAGAAAATGATTTTCCATGTGCCCCTTCGGGATACAGATGGCATGCCTCGACGCGCCCCCCTAAGCCTTACAGCAAACGGAGAAGAGAGAGAGAAGGCTGCACTACCTACTCTACTACACAATAATTTATTAGAATTCACATTATTATATTATCATAATATGTAGTTCTACTTCTATGGACCTTTACTCTCACTTCTATTGCTGTCAGTGCCCAAAAAGGCGATTGGCGTCGTCAATTTAGCCAGTCCAACATATTATTAGCTTAAGACTGGGTTTCCACGGCGCGGTTCGCACCCGCGCCCGCAGCGGTTGCGGTACCGCTAGTACTGCGCCCGCCGCGGGCGCAAGCCGCGCCGTGGAAATTGAAACTTCATTTTCCATACAAATCTGCATTCTACGGAGGCCACGGGCCCGCAACCGCTGCGCTGCGGGCGCAGGCGCCGAACCGCGCCATGGAAACCCAGTCTTAGACGTCAGAATTTGCAAGTCACTTGTGGCGGTGGAGAGCACAGAATTTGGACTTTTTCTTTGATGGCGAGTGGCCCGTTTGCGCATATCCTACGTATTGCTATTGGCTGACGACAGCGGAATAACAAAAGGCTCGTAAACTTGGCCGCAGGTGACACATAATCTTCCCTTTAATCTTCATAAAGACCGACTCGAAGTTTACGATTACGACACCACTTACTCGTGGTTTTATTTATTTCCATAATATTATTATTGAATCGAGCCAAATTATCTCATGCCTATACTCTATGAAGCCAGGTTGAGTTGATTAGCTTGATATTTTAATGTGCTGAGTAGCACATCTGAATACGAGGTAGGTACTACATTATGTACCTACTACCTCATCATTATCAACCCATCATCGGCTCACTACTGAGCGAGGTCTCCTCTCAGAGAAGGGTTATTGGCCATAGTCCACCACGCTGGCCCAATGCGAATTGGCGAACTTCACACACCTTCGAGAACACTATGGAGAACTCTCAGGTGTGCAGGTTTCCTCACGATGTTTTCCTTCACCGTTAAAGCATGTGATATTTAATTTCTTAAACGCACTTAACTCTGAAAAGTCAGAGGTGCGTACCCGGGATCGAACCTGCGACCCCCCGAATAGGAGACCACAGTCGTAACCACTAGGCTATCACTGCTTCACCTACTACCTAGTACATGATAATTGAAGAGTCGATGATTGCACGTCGCTTTACATAAGTCGCGTAGGTCTCTGTTGTAGGATCGCACATCGCAGCAAGACTTGCGTAGTGCCCTATAAGCAAGTTCCATGCGTATAAGCCGCTAGACTCTAGAGTCTAGAGGCACCAAAGTGCGAATGACATATTGTGAGTGGTCATAGTTATTTGTTCAACAATACAGCAAAGTTTTGGAACGTAAGTTCCTTATCGCGCGGTGCGGAAGGGTGGAATTTTCCATTTTCAATTGTATTTTAAACAATTTCTATATGTGGAACCTTTCCCTAATTTTTTATAATTTTCTGTCTGAACTGTTAAGCGACTGCCGGAGCCACTAGGCTACGGAGACCCAATGTTGTACCGCGAAAATACCGAACACAATGTAATCGAAAGGAACTACGTTCCATCCGGGTGTCCCTTGACACCTGTCAAGTTTTTTTTTGTGGCGAGTGCCTAGTTTGAATCCCGAGCAAGGAAAGGATTTTAATTTAGAATCCTGAGTGTAGTGAGGGATTCAAAAGCACAAGAAACAAAAAACTTTGCTATCGTGTGATACTTATAACTTTTCACCTGTTTTCACCTCAATAGCGAAAAAATACAAGATGTAAGATAAATATTTATTGAAACACTAAGGAATTTTTACATTCATGTATACTTATTACGTACTTAAATATGATAAAACTACAGTTTCTGAGCAAGTCTTTACACCTTTAGCAGGCCTGTGTCACTCTTGGTACTTACACGATTTAAATACCTACAATCGCGCGCACCCTCAGGTTGAATCCGCAGTCGGGGCTAGCGCGCTCTAGGCGAGTGACGTACTACTGAATTTAACATTGCTTACGTAAATAGTTTTTGTAAATATTTTTTTAAATAGTTTACGTTTAGTGTATATGTTAATATTTGTTATAAGATAAAATAGTTGTAAACATTAAAATAGGTATCTATCTAATGAAATAATGGCAAAAAGTCGTTGCTACCATAATTGTTCTGTGGATGGATGCTTACTGAGCACAGAAAAGGATTCTAATTTATCATTTTTTACGTTACTTATTAACTAATATTAATTTTATGAATCCATGTCCATGTTTTCCCTCCCAATATTTACTAAAATTATATGTTTGCCTTGGAGTTTTTTTTAACCCTTAAAGGAGTTTGGCGGACCCCCATAGTGTTTCTGACCCAGACTTGCGGCCCACGTTCACGAATCAAACTTCTGATACTTGTTCTAGTAAACCAGACTAACAAAAAAGTTAATCATAGTCAATCAAATAAAGTTGGGAGAAAAATGATATTCAGTAGTAAATTGTTAAAACTGAGGTTATGTTTCCATTTAATATATTTAAGGCAAATTACCACTATAGCTTTGAATCAATCATTAATCTGTGCTTTGAATAATCTAATAGCTACAGAATATTACTGTCTGAATATACATATGAGAACACGTTTCCTACCAACCTTACCTAAAATGTGTAATTCGTCGCAATTCCTAGTTCCATGGTAATTCGACTAGTACTGTCATGTAATTCGGCCAATGGTATTAGCATGGAACTAGGAAAACGACTAAGTGATGGTGGTTGTCATGCTGTTCTATTTTTTGGAAAAAGATTATTATAGAGATCCATTACTACCATCACTTTCGTCTGATGTAATCTTATCGAGCGATATGCAAGGAACTTTGCTTTGGAACCAATTTGCTTGTAGTTAGTTTAAGTTCAGAAAGAAATGCTGTGTCTCGTCCAAAATCACGCCAAATTGTTAGTATTAACCATATTAAATACAAATTTGCGACTATAGTCTTCCTATTTATAGGGAGTTGACAATTATTGACATTGACATAAATAATTTGACAAGTTTTTACCAAGTTTTTACTCTTTATTCCGTAAAATGTTAAGTATTGCCATTAGAACGGTTAATTATATTGTGTAATCGTGAATAATTATATTTTTGATCCCCATCTTCTAAAAATATGGGGTTTACACAGGAAAATACTTTGAAAAATATTAATTAAAATGAAATAATTTCTGAATCTGAACGGTTTTTAAAAGTCCTGGGTCCAAATTCGCCATTCTTCTTTAACAATCGTTAATTTAAAGACAGAAAATAAATAAATAGTTAAAAGTTATACCTACTGAATTTTTTACTCTTTGTTGACAGCCCCAGGCAACCACGTAACATTGTCCGTGACGTAGGAAGGCGAAAAGATCCAAAGCAATATGGACCCTCGTGCTGAGCGATAAAGGCTAATTTAGCTTGCGTGCGTGATTTATTTATTTAATAATAATTATGTAGGCTATAAAAGCGCCGGCAAATAGTCAACATCAAAGGAGTGAAACTTCTGTACGTAGTACTATTATATATTCTGTGCCTTTAGCCAGTCTCCGATCAATTAATAATTCATAGGCTTTCATTTCAAGTATTTTTCACGCGACTTTGAAAGTTTAATTCAGCGTTAGACACTGATTCCTTTAATACTGATAGTGTTGAATTATCCCCAGAATCACTCATTTTGTTACTTTAAAACTTTTATAACTATTATCTTAAAAGTAGGTACGTAATTATTAAGATAATAGACAATTTTTCTTTTGTTTATCGCTATGTTTTATTCCTTGTTTGTCTGCGTTCGGAATTGTGTCATTCATAAAAAAAATAAAAAGTAATTAATTAATTTTAAGTCTTCTTAAATCTTGTTTCATGTTGTTTTACATATTTATAAATTCTAAAACACATTTTAACAAAAAATCAATAGTTTAAATCTATTTAAATAAAAGCGAAAGGTTACTGACTGACTCACTGATTCATCATGAGATCTCAGGAACTATAAAACTTACAAACCTTATAATTGGAAGATTCCTTCGTAAAACGTAGGTGACAGCTAAGAAACGGATTTGAGTAAATCGCCCCTAAGATGGTGAAATGGGGTTATATGAAAGTCCTATGTTTTTGAAGTTAGACACATGAAAATCGGCATTTTGATTATTGACTTTAAATTATAAAAATCTGTATAATTTATTTTGGAAAATTACCCCTTAAGGGTGGTAAGATGGGAGGGTTTTTATAGGAAAGTTTTAATATTTGTTTAAAAGTTGTTATTGTTAACTTGAAATTCAGAGTGAGCAAAGACGACTTTTGCTCACTGGCCTCCCTCTGATTGGCTGAACATATGGCGCTCTTTCTGCATTGTAACCAATCGATTAAAATGCATTGATACAGAAAGAACGCCATAAGCTCAGTCAGTGAGAAGTAATCGTGGTCGTCACCGTCTGCTGTAGGAATAATTTTAAGACAATCCCACCGTCACTTACGCCTCTGGCGGCTATCCGACTCTTGTATATACGGTGACCTCTCTTAACACGAATATTCAAATATAATATTATTCTCTAGAGAATTTGGTAGATATGAATATGGCAAAATGAAGAAAAGGTTAGTATAAAGAGATGGTTGCGACCTCGTGCGGAGTGCTGCGATTTTCCAAGCCAGTCGGCCCAGTAATGACTGGCTTTGGGGAGAACTGCAATTTTCTATGGAATACGCTGCAATTTTTTAAAAGAAAATGTTCACAGTACACATAGGTTTATATTTTAACTAGCGACCCGCCCCGGCTTCGCACGGGTAGTAAAGCGCAATATTATGGCTACATTTTTTTTATTTTTTATTCGATAACAAGATAGTCCTTGACTGCGATCTCACCTGATGGTAAGTGACAATGCAATCTATGTTAGTAGCAGGTTAACTTGAAAAGGTACCACCTTTCAATTTAGTCGTTTTCACGTTGCTTGACCAGAAAAATCTGCCGTAATTAGGCGATGCGACGCGTTGTAAAGACGTAGGTACGTCGCGTCGGTAACCGGTATGAACGTACTTATTGGGCAGACTGACAGATTGATTTAGTTTTAGTTGAGTATAATTTGAGTTTATTTGACGACCTCCCTGGCTCACTGGTGAGCACTGTTGTCTTATAACTGGGAGGTCCTGGGTTTGATTCCCGGCGGGGTCAATTTGGGAATTTATAATTTCTGAATTGTCTCTGGTCTTGGGAGGCTTTGGCCGTGGCTAGTTACCACCCTACCGTCAAAGACGTGCCGCCAAGCGATTTAGCGTTCCGGCACGATGGCGTGTAGAAGCCAATTAGGGGTATGGGTTGAATGTTCACTGCCATACCCCTCCCAAGTTAGCCCGCTACCATCTTAGACTGCATCGTCACTAGCATCAGGTGAGATCGCAGTCAAGGACTAGCTTGTCATCGAATAAACAAAAAAAAAACCGGCCAAGTGCGAGTCGGACTCGCGCACCGAGGGTTCCGTACTCCAAAAGTAAAAGTAAAACGATAATATTATATTAATTTGCTTATTTATCGGTAACTTTGTTTGTAGAGGTTTATTGTTAATATAAAAAAAACTATAATAGTTAGAGCGTTGGTTTTATTTTTCCTGTAAAATATACATAAACCTCTATTGACCATAATTATTTCAGATTTTTCGATTCGTAAACTTCGGAGATAAGAGGGGGGGGGGGGGGAACGGTATTTTTTTCGACATTTTAGCCGATTACTCAAAAACTATTATATATAGAAATAAATAAAAAACTGTTTTGGAATGCACAAGTAAAGGCCTTTCATATGATACCCCACTCGGTATAATTATCTTACTTTGAAATTTCAAACCCCTGATTTTCTCCCTCTTTTAATTAAACTAAAATAATTTTCGCGTTGATTTTATTTTTCCTGTAAAATATACATAAACCTCTATTGACCATAATTATTTCAGATTTTTCGATTGGTAAACTTCGGAGATAAGGGGGGGGGGGGACGGTATTTTTTTCGACATTTTGGCAGATTACTCAAAAACTATTATATACAGAAATAAATAAAAAACTGATTAAGAATGCACAAGTAAAGGCCTTTCATATGATACGCCACTCGGTATAGTTATTTTACTTAGAAATTTCAAACCCCCCGATTTTCCCCCTTTTTTAATAAAACTAAAAATAATTTTCGATTTTTCTTTATTCCAATGATGTTGGGCCACTATTATACACAACTATGCCAAACATGTCGATAGCTTTAATAGTTACTGAAATAATCGACTGTGACAGACGGACGGACGGACGGAGAAAGTCTCACCATAAGGGTTCCATTTTTACCATTTTGGTACGGAACCCTAAAAAGTACTTACTTACCTAGTTATAATGGTGTTGTTTGCGAAACACGAGGTACAACATTCGTCTCTATCATTATATCGGAGAAACTTTTATTATAAACGGTCCCTTGCAAGTTTAATATAAGCCTTCGCAGCCCTTGCGAGTTATCAACACCCGTCACTCGGCCGGCTACGACTTGCGAGTTGTGATTGTGACGGATTTTGATTTGTGACTTGCCATTATGAATCCTAAGGTTTAGTCGCAAATCCTTACTCATATATATGCGAATGTGTGTTTCAAATCGGTTCAGTAGTTTCGGAGCCTTTTCAATTCAAACAAAAAACAAACAAAAGTGTCTAACGCTGAGGTCCTTGCCGAATGCAGAAGAACACCGAGTTAGTGAGGACCATCAAACAGCGTTAGATCTCGTACCTAGGTATTGCGTAACGATAGGTACCGCCTACTGCAAACTATTTTGAGTGGGAAAATTGCCCGAAAAAGAGGTGTTGGAAGGCGAAAGAAGTCGTGGCTCAGAAACATACCGGAGTGGACTGGCAACAAGTCGGTTGAAGAACTATTCCGTTTAGCCATGGACAAGAAGAAGTTTAAAAAACTGCCTGCTGACCTCCAGTAATCGAGAGGCACATGAAGAAGAAGAAGTGTGTTTGTTTGTCGGTTTGTCTTTCAATCACGCAGCACACCTTTTATTTAATAAGTATCACACTTCAATTCCTTAACTTTATCTCTCTCTGCATCATTGTCCTCATTACTGAGGGTCGCGATCCTTTGCATGGATCACCTTCTCCCGTACGATGTTTCTCCAGGTGGTTCTGTTCTCGGCACTGTGTAGAGCGGCGTGGAACGAAGTTCCGAGTGCAATGCGGATCTGATCGGACCAACGCATGGGGCTACGTCCTCTTGGCCTCTTCCCTTCCACCTTGCCCGTGACCAGCAGTTTTTCTAAGTTTCCAGGGCTACGGCGGGCAATGTGTCCGAAGTATTCCAAGGTGCGCCTGAGACATATAGTCGACAGCCTGGTTTTTATATTAAGCCCTTTCAATATAGATGCGTTGGTTCTGAATGCAGTCCAGGGTATCTTAAGCATCTTCCTCCAGCACCACATCTCGAAGGCATCAATGCGTTTGCGGTCTGTAGCCCGAATAGTCCATGTTTCAGAACCGTATAAAAATATGGAGAAAACCAGCGCATTTACCAGTCTTTGCTTGGTGCGTATTGATATGCTCCTTACCCTAGATAAACAAGGGCTACTTCTGATCCCGAAAAATTAAAGGGTTCCCGTGGGATCCAAAAACCCGGACGAAGTTGCGGGCATCATCTAGTATTATATAAATTGAGTTTCATAACTTAACAACCCGTCTTTCGAACAGAGACCTTTTTCGAGTTGTATCACTTTTGAACTAGGTGTGCGATTAACACTTTCGCATTTATAAATGTATGATACATAGTATGAGGAAGATACTCTGAGATGTAAAAGATAACATGGGTAGGTAGCAGGTATCTATCCCGCAGGTATATAACCGCAGCATCCGATCCAATCTCTGCAATAACGTGAGTGGTGGCGAGCAGCCTGCCGATAACGTTTTATACTCACTGATGTTATCTAATTGCTAGCTGCAAATAACTATGAGTGCATCAGTGGGTACGAAAATTTTGCATAGTTACGGTTTGGCCGGTCGGGGTAGAGTGTATCGTCCGAATCGTGCTGTCAAGCGATTTAGCGTTCCGGTACGAAGGGTGGGAATAACCTCCTGTAAGTACCACTTCAAACTTACCCCAATTGTATCTGACTGCGCCTCTTATCATCAGATGAGATAAAGGAAGGGTATATGTAAGCTTTTCATCGAGTAAAAAATTTATCGCATTTTAGTAAATAATTAGATAACTACAGTTACACATTGGTGTGACAATGTGGTGTGACCAAAAGTAAATGATAGATACCTACAGTTACACATTGGTGTGACAATCTGGTGTGACCTAAAGTCCGCTATTAAAATATTATGTAAGATCAGCTGACGTATTCTCTATTTCTGACATTTCCAGTGACTATGGAAAACAATGGAAAGTGGCTATCTAAGAACTGTCAAACCCGTCTGTCTCGTTTCTTCTTACAAAATGCGGTTATATATTACTTATGTTATCACTTATGAGTCTTATGACCTACTAGCTTCGATTACATACTCTCATCATCAAAGCCTACGAGTTTACCCATACTCCATTTAGGCTGATTTGCACGTTACCAAACTGCAACTGCAAACAGTCATGTTTAGTTAAATTTTTAATGCTGTCACTTTTTGACAATAGGTACTATTTCAGAGTTGATATGAGAAAGACAGCTTTACAAAATTACTAAACATGATTAAGCAGTTTGGTGCAAGTCGGCCTTAGCTATGAATGCATTAAACGAATATTGAACCAGGTCAAATTGAAAGTGTTCAGTATGAATTTGAACGGTATTGTTACAGGGAAATACTTGTGGAACACGTGGACGGAGGAGTGGGTGGTGCTGTACGACGACTCCACGATGGCCTGGTTCAAGGTCAGTGCACTGTTTGCTTGTTTGACAATAGTGTCGTTGATTCGGTGTGCTTGTTACAAGCTATTACAATCCCCTTGTTAAGGATATTGGATAGAAGCATAGAAATCTTAATAACAAGGCAATAGAAATGCTGTGTGCGGTGTGCCACGTCGAACTATACAGAACGCATATCGCCGCCTCGCAGCTACAACTACACACACAATTACATTAATACGCAATCACGCATACACATGTGCGCTGAATGCTGTGCACACAGAATTCAGTCATAAAAGTAGCGAGTTAAAGATGCAAATGCGTCGCATCGTTCGCTTACCTCACACATCGCTGTGTCTGTAGTAGTGAATACGTATATATCACACTGGAGACTCCAAGTCTCCAGCGTGATGACAAGGTGACGCGTACACAGCATTCCTGTGGCCTTTTGGCCACAAAAAAAATCTTTAAGGATGATTATACGGGTCTGCCCGCGAAATTCAAATTTAATTTTTTTCGCAATTTGTAAACTAATACGACAAACTAGGCTTATGCCATTCTAATTGCGCCAGTAGAATTATCTTCACAGGTTTACATAAAAATGACCAGTTTAAGAAATTAAATCAAAATACTGACTAATTTGTGAGTAACTCACGTCCAACTCAGTATTTTGATTAATTTCTTAAACTGGTCACTTTCAAGTAAAGATTTTTATGTAAACCTGTGAAGATGATAATTCTACTGGCGCAATTAGAATGCCATTAGTCTAGTTTGTCGTATTAGTTTACAAACTGCGAAAAACCAAATTAAATTTTAATTTCGCGGGCAGACTCGTATAATCCACCTTAACGGTACAACTGCAACGTGACGGACGCGCTGTAAACTGCCGCTTTTCCAGTAGTAGAACAAATACAGAAACAATGCAACTAGCACGCTTCACCCCACAAAGCCTGCTAAGTGCTACCCAGTACCTCCTCACTAGAGGAACGAAACAGTAGCTTCAGTTATGTACACCTGCTGCACAAGGTCTCTTGCATGGACTTCAACAAGACTTGGTCTTGCGCCACGAATATCCAACGATTCGACTGATGTCGTCGGTCCACCTAGTGGGGGATCTGCAAACACTGCGCTTTCTGTTACCAAGTCGTAACGTCACCTTGTGAGTTGTGACCACAACGACCTTCAGTTCTTCGAACGATGCCCGAGCTCAACAGTATTTATTTCGCGGTGTAGGTTTGCTACCAGGCCTACAGACCCAATTTACCTACTCACCCAATTTGCAAAGAGAAACAAAATCATACACTCGATAAAGTGCTTATTCAACTTACGACGGCTTTCGATTTGTTGATTGGGAAACTTTGCCCCGGGGGTATGAGCTCCGACAAAATCAATATAGGTATGTACCTACAATACAAAACTACACAAATAAATAAAATTGAAGTGTTTGTATGTGTTTTCGAGATAACTGGCGCAAGCGGTAAACCACAGTTAACTAAACTAAATTAACTTAGCTCAGTTTAGAGCTAAAACAAGGTTCAAAAGTTCAAGGTTCAATGTTGACCAATAAAAGGCTGCTATTTGATTCGCAGCCCGCGGTGATGTTTAACTGCAATCTTTAGGCAGACCTACAGTCCAGTTAGCTTACTTACTGTAACTTAGCTTTGTACTTCGCAGGAGACGCTAAGCAGATATTCAATTCGCGGTGGAACTGCGCTTAAAGATCCCCTATAATATAAGATAAGACCCCTGCTCTAAAGCCTTAACGATCATAGAAAGAGAATAGATACAACGAAGTGTTATTTGGCTAGGGGGTGTTCTGTCTTTCAGCATCTCATCTCATCTGTTAGATCCCACTTATGAGTTACGCTGTAGTCCTCGTATGTTTGACATCCTACCGTGCAATTCTAGCCGCGTGTGTGTTTCAGACTTTAGGCGACATCGCCTATCGCCTGTGTCCTGATTGATTACTTTTTTTCAGTGACAGAGGATACAGAATGACAAATTTAATTACAATCTCCCTGTCGTCTTCCCCCTTAATACTCGCTCTCTCGTCTCATCCCATACTCCGCCCCAATGCCCACACACCCTCACATAGTCACATACAAGTACAATGTACTTACATATTGCCATGTGCCGCCTATCATTTTGCAGTGCTCCGTATTCGAAAGTAATAAAATATTGTAGATAAAAAATTTTCTTTTGAAGCAAGTTGGAAACTAAGAATGTTCCATGATTAGAGATAGAGACTAGAAAAGGATAGAATATATTAAGAGAAGGAACATATTTTTTTTTTAAATTAAGAATATCAGCCAAGTTCAACTTGACTAATATTCTCCTCTCCCTCCAATTATGCGGAAAGCTTGTGCCACGAGTGGGTACCACAATAGTGCAACGGGTGGGATTCAGTTTTCAGTCCACACCTTTAACCGTTGGGCTATTGATGCTTATATTATAATTTATTATATAAGTATATTATAATATACTCGTATTATATTAAAACGGAATCTATAGCACGTGCACTTTGGACCCCCTGAGTGTGAGTATGCCGCGTGAACCGTTGAGTATTGGAGCATAAACACTAATGCAATAATTCAGCTTAGACCGTCTAAGTTAGACGGGATAAGTGCTTCGCACAACTTAGCTCTGAGTTCAGTGCTAATTTAATCTCTTTATGATATAAATTTAATTTAATGTACTTATCCTCTTGTTTCGATAGAAGCATTTTGAAACACTCGAGACTCTTGTTTTTTGGTTCCAACTTCCAATAATCAAAAATCCTATCTGTAAGGCAGGTTGTGAGTTACTGACACTTAGCTGACGTTACACTTACAACCGCACCCATACCAAATAATAAGAAAAACACTCAAAAATTAATAGCAAAATTTCTATTTTTAACCGACTTCAAAAAATACAAAAAGAGGAGGTTCTCAATTCGACGCGTATTATTATTTTTTTTTTGTCGATGTTACTCCATATCTCCCTCAAATCTTAACCGATTTCGATATTTTTTTTTTATTTGAAAGGGCGTATCTGCAGGTAGGTCCCATTTAAGTTTGGTGAAGATTTGATGAATATCTTCGGAGATGGAGGACGGAACTTCTCAATGAATTAGAGGAAATCGCTCGCGATCAGAGTATGTGTAGACTTTTAACCATGCCTACGACATAACATACATACATTAGCTAAATTTCTATTTATCATCTTATTTTTATAAGCTTTTATTTGTCTTGCAATGTATATTTAGGTCAAGTCTTGCAAGGTGTATTAGAACCATTCCCGGTTTCCGATTGAGCTGAAAATGTGCATGTACATGTAAATCGGATTACAATGCAATATTATTTTAACATGGAGCTGATCTGATGATGGAGGTGGAAGATGGCTATGGAAATTCTGTAGTAAAACGATGTAACACCATGGAGTTCAGACTCGTTTAATTCGTGTTAAGAAGTAGTCTGGTCCTAGATAATATCCAGGGTCTGATGATGAAGCTGAACGATGGTTATGAGCACTCTGTAATGAAACTACGTAACCATATTTAGTTCGGGCTCATTTCAATTGTATTGATAAGTAGTCTTAAATGATATAAATGGAATGGCTCTGATGATGGAGCTGAAACTGCAGCCAGGATATGCAACACACGAGTACAGTCTTAAAAAAATAGCAATTATGTCGTGTTTGGATTCGTTTTAATCAGTACTTGATTCTACATAGAATGCAATGGTGGCAACACGATAAGCTGATGCTGCAGCCAGGATATCTAGCACACTAGTTCACTCTTAAAATAATAATAGCAGCTATGAAGTGTTTGGATTAGTTTTGATCAATAAATATAAACAAATCGCTCGTGATCAGAGAATGTGTGATCAGAGAATTTATCCTATGAAGCTACACTAAAAAGCTTAAAATAATAAATAAAAAAAGCCGGCCAAGTGCGAGTCGGACTCGCGCACCGAGGGTTCCGTACTCCAAAAGTAAAAGTAAAACGATAATATTATATTAATTTGCTTATTTATCGTTAACTTTGTTTGTAGAGGTTTATTGTTAACATAAAAAGAACTATGCTAGTTAGAGCGTTGGTTTTATTTTTCCTGTAAAATATACATAAAGCTCTATTGACCATAATTATTTCAGATTTTTCGATTGGTAAACTTCGGAGATAAGGGGGGGAACGGTATTTTTTTCGACATTTTGGCCGATTAATCAGAAACTATTATATCTAGAAATAAATAAAAAACTGTTTTAGAATGCACAAGTAAAGGCCTTTCATATGATACCCCAGTCGGTATAATTATCTTACTTTGAAATTTCAAACCCCTGATTTTCCCCCTTTTTTAATTAAACTAAAATAATTTTCGCGTTTTGTCTGGTGGAAGGCTTTCGTTGGCCGTGGCTAGTTACCACCCTACCGTCAAAGACGTGCGGCCAAGCGATTTAGCGTTCCGGCACGATGGCGTGTAGAAACCGATTAGGGGTATGGGTTGAATGTTCACTGCCATACCCCTTCCAAGTTAGTCCGCTACCATCTTAGACTGCATCATCACTTACCATCAGGTGAGATCGCAGTCAAGGACTACCTTGTTAATGAATAAAAAAAAAAAAAAAAAAAAAAAAAAAAAAAAAAAAAAAAAAAGCTTTGCTTTTATTTTTCCTGTAAAATATACATAAACCTCTATTGACAATATTTATTTCAGATTTTTCGATTGGTAAACTTCGGAGATAAGGGGGGGGGGGGGGGGGACGGTATTTTTTTCGACATTTTGGCCGATTAATCAAAAACTATTATATATAGAAATAAATAAAAAACTGTTTTAGAATTCACAAGTTAAGGCCTTTCATATTATGATACCCCACTCGGTATAGTTATCTTACTTTGAAATTTCAAACCCCCGATTTGCCCCCTTTTTTAATCAAACTAAAATAATTTTCGCGTTGCTTTTATTTTTCCTGTAAAATATACATAAACTTCTATTGACCATAATTATTTCAGATTTTTCGATTGGTAAACTTCGGAGATAAGGGAAGGGGAACGGTATTTTTTTCGACATTTTGGCCGATTAATCAAAAACTATTATACCTATATAGAAATAAATAAAAAACTGTTTTAGAATGCACAAGTAAAGGCCTTTCATTCTACCCACTCGATATAGTTATTTTACTTTGAAATTTCAACCCCCCGATTTTCCCCCTTTTTTTATTAAAACTAAAAATAATTTTCGATTTTTAATCAGTTTAAGTTTCGATTTTTCTTTATTCCAATGATTTTGGGCCACTATTATACACAACTATGCCAAATTTCATGTCGATAGCTTTAATAGTTACTGAAATAATCGACTGTGACAGACGGACGGACGGACGGAGAAAGTCTCACCATAAGGGTTCCATTTTTACCATTTTGGTATGGAACCCTAAAAATCTTTTTAAAAAAAAACGACTTCAAACCCCACTGAAAAGTATAAAATAATTTCAGTTTGTACACGTATGTTGAAGTCGGGCGGGCCTCAATAGAACTATGAAACTGCAACGCTCGCCCGACTTCAATGTACCTGTACCAAGTACATATTCTGTGACTGGACCTACAAATCAATATTCTGGCTAGCGTTGCGCATTCGTTTCATCGTTTCTGTTTAGGCCCGCCCGACTTCAACATACGTGTACAAACTGAAATTATTTTATACTTTTCAGTGGCGTTTGAAGTCGGTTTTTTAAAAAGATTTTTTATATATTATTACTATACACACTACACGTATAGTACATAGCTTGCTATTACGTTAGTAAACAATAGACTTTACCACAAATAGCTATGTAACTACATCAGTAGGTGTAAAATATTATTAAATAAATGAGACATTAAATATTATATATACCTATAAAATGTATCTCTATATTTTTTTGACCTCCCTCGAAAGTAAGGTGAAATTATAAAGTTACATTAAAGGTATAAAAAATTTAAATATATTTTTTAAATTCCATTATTTTCATTTTATTATAAACAAGCAGCTGTAAGTACCTAATTAAAATTTTACGCATCAATAATTATCATCAATACCCACCAATTTGTTTTCCAAAGAATTTTCATCAAAGATGTGCTCGTATTTAATTTAAGAACGAATTCACCCTTGAGAAGCCTAACAAGGAGTTGTAACAACTCGAATATAAAACATACACCGTGCGTCGGAAACGTTGGTCAAGTCAAGCAAAACAGCCTTATAATGTTAGGTAGGTACATAATTATATTGTATAGAGCTATTTAATTTTACCATCGCGAATTTGCGAGTTATCGAATCGTTATTTATTAAAAGTTCTCCTATTCAGATGTACCTACCTAGTTATCGTTTTCCAAATTGAACCTCTTCTAACCATTGGAAGCAGTTTAACCCCAAAGATCACCGGGACAGATGTCTCACTGAAAATAGCTTGTACCGTCGTGTAATCACGAGAAACTCGTTCATCACCCGTTCTCTGAAAAACACTTCCATTCGATCTGGATCACGTGCTATGAAAAAAATATGCTAATTTCATCATACTAAGTAGGTTTTGCTCGCAACTTTATTCCCGTGGAGTTATGTTTTTAAATTCGAAACCCTCTGGTTCCGAGATTAAAGGTAGCCTATGTCACTCTCCGAGGCTTCAAAAACTATACCCAAGCCAACTATCACGTTGATCCATTGCTGCACGATGTGAGGACAAACCAACAAACAAATACACTTTGGCATTTTTCATTCATCGACCCAAGTTAAAATTCATATTTGATTTAGGTAGTGTCCTTGTTCAAAATGTATTTTTACGTCAATTATAAATACCTAATTGGCACAAAAAATATTTAAGCTAAATAATAATTATTATCTTAACCTGTCAAAGTGAGCTCTAAAGTAATGACAAGCTGTATCCCAGAAAGTACTATTTTCATTAGTAAGTATAAAAAATACATTTTTTCCGACAGACATTCAACAGACAGAATATTGTCGCCGAAGCATTGTTTCCATGCATAAATTTATCGGCAAGCGATGTTACGAAGAAAACATAGCATACATCAGCTTTATCTCGTCTTTTATTCCCCGTGCCGTAAAAGTTAGCCGAGGAAAATATTACGTTCAGACCTCTCCCGTCCTCGTCCCGCTTTATACGGAAAATGTATATTTTCTGCCATCGGTTCATTAAGTACAAGTTACACGAAAGTGTAGCGGCAGTTTATTGCCACGGAAATACGTAAGTAAGTATTAAGTAAGTTACAATGGAGTGGATACCGAGACAAGTTGGAACAATTCGAAGTATAAACAATGTTAAGAACGGCATGGTATTTTTAGGTCATGTGCTGCAGTAGGTCTACGACTAAAGTTTAAATAGATTAATTATTAAATAGATTAATTATTATTAACAAAAATTATCGAATGTGACTGATTGATTGATTGATAAAATTGACCCTCATATTCTGATTTACATTGGGCTAGCGTGGTGGACCTGAAACCCTTCACTGAAAGGAGACCAGGGCTCAGTTGTGACTTGTGAGCCGTTGATGGGTTGCGAATGATGAAGATGATGATGATACGGTTTAAAAGAAAACCTGTTTTAGAGTGTGCCAACTGCCAATGAAGCCTCTGATCGATGTGCAAATGTAGTATGCAATGGATTAGGCTAAATATACATACATATAAAAGGAAAAGGTGACTGACTGACTGATTGTCTGACATATCAACGCACAGGTCAAACCATTGGACGGATCGGGCTAAAATTTGGCATGCAGATAGCTATTATAACGTAGGTATCAGCTAAGGAGTTTTAAAAAATTCAACCCCTGAGGGGGTAAAACAGAGGTTTGAAAATTCGATCTTATTGTGAGCGAAGCTGCAGGAAACAGCTAGTGTGTTTATAAATCTCGACGGAACTCATTGATATTCCGGAACGAGAAGTATCCTAACCCTTCTTCGGTATGGAAACTATCTCCTTGTTCGGTGAAATTGGTGCGAGGGTATGGACGTGTAAAGGTAATAACTAATAAGCATACAGACGGAGTGACTTTAGGATTGTGCATTATTCCTGCGATGTGAGTGACAGGATTAAAATTCACCACATTGTTTTTCTAAATTTTACGATAATCGCAAAACCATAATAATATTAAGTAGGTAGTTAAAATAATAGAGTAGCTAATAAAAAAATGATAAATACTAAATGAAGATGAATGGATATCAAACAAAAGGACATCAAATAGGACATACCTATTAATTAAAAGTTCGAAAAGAAAATTCCCCGTCGCGTCGCTCGCTTAAATATTATAATGGATCAAACAAAAGAAAAAAAACTTACGATAAGATATTATAAGGAGACGCAAAGAAAGCTAATATTAATTAGACTGCGAGCGACAAGAATACGCGATGAGCTCAAGATGGTTGACAAAATGGCTGACACGAATAAATCTTCATCAATACGAGGAAAAACCCGCTTGAAGATGACACAGGGATGAGGGATGAAGCCACGAACAGACATTATCTTATCTATATATATAAAAATCTCGTGTCACGATGTATGTTCGGGATAAACTCGAAAACTACTGAACCGATTTTGATCAAACTTCGTAACTATCTGTAATTTGGTCCAACTTGAAAGATAGGATAGTTTTAGTAGTTGTTATTTGTTTTATTTATATAAATAAGTTGGCGGTACGAAGTTCGCCGGGTCAGTTAGTTATAAGTTATAATTATAAATTTACTAGCGACCCGCCCCGGCTTCGCACGGGTAGTAGAGCATATTACGTCTATGCTTTGCAAACTCCTTGGAATGTTCCATAAGTAATACCTTGAAAAGCATATTGAACAAAAAGAAGTATCACTCGCGAGCGATCATCATCGCCATCGTGTAGAAACCCACGTATGTTTTTTGGCGCGCGTTCGTTTTTATTTTGCGACTAGCTGATGCTCGCGACTTTGTCTGCGTTTAGTTTTTAAAATCCCTCGGGAACTCTTTGATTTTACGGGATAAAAAGTAGCCCATGTCACTCTCGAGCTCCTCAACTATACCCCATGCAAAACATCACGTCGATCCGTAGCTCTGTTGCGGCTTGATTGGAGGACAAAACAACAAACAATCACACTTTCGCATTTATAATATTAGTATGGTTTTAGCATGAATAAGTAGTTATTGTGACATAACTGTAATAGTTAGACATCCCGGAAGTTTGTGTAGATATTGATGTCTTCTATGAAACTGTAGTAAATCACTTTGCTTTATTATCAATAGTTTCTGCAGAGTACGCGGTTAATTTTTCGGCGTTACAATTGCATATTTTAACATGGAAAAGTAGTTATTGTGACATAGCTGTAATAGTTAGACATATGGTATCGCAGACTTTTTTGTAGATATCGATGTCCTCTATAAAACTGCTGTACACATGGAATTATTATGTACTTACGTTGTACGTAAGTACATAATAATTCCATGGCTGTACATCACTTTGCTCTATTGTCAATATTCTCCGCAGAGTACGCGATTAATGGAATTTATTGGTATTTTTTTCACACCTTGGGTTACATTATCGAAGTTTTCATACGGATCCCGAACTATTTTGAAAATATTCTATAGCCTATGTTCATCATGGATAATGTAGGATTCTAATGGTGAAAGAATTTTTCAAATCGGTGCAATAGTTTCGGAGCCTATTCAATTCAAACAAACAAGCAAACAAACAAACAAATCTTTCCTCTTTATAATATTAGTGTAGATGTAGATAACTCATTACAATATTCATTTAAATTTTAAGGTGTAAAGGATTATCATAATGTGCATGAATACTGTATGATTTCCAATTACCGCATAGTACGTGGCCATTTTTTTTAGAAGTTAAAATGGGTATAGTAAGCTATCCTTAAAAGATATGCCATCGCATGCCTTTTCTGTAGAGACTTATCCCACCATACCACCACCATAAATTGTTTTGCTATATCTCAAAGGAATTAGGCAGAGTTTTCTCCTCCTCCTAGCTCCTAGGCGGCTTGAATTTTTCCGACCTTGTCAACAATTATCGTCATATTTCAACCAATTTACACAAAACCTTAACAAATTATACACTTAAACCTTCCTCATGAGTCAACCTATCTATTGGTGAAAACCGCATGAAAATCCGTTCGGTAGTTTTTGAGTTTATCGCGAATAGACAGACAGACAGACGCGGCGGGGGACTTTGTTTTATTATATGTAGTGATTATAAACATAATAATATATTTGTGTGAGTCTT
The DNA here is from genome assembly GCA_029955525.1 of Oeneis ivallda. Classification (NCBI taxonomy): domain Eukaryota; kingdom Metazoa; phylum Arthropoda; class Insecta; order Lepidoptera; family Nymphalidae; genus Oeneis; species Oeneis ivallda. The sequence continues at coordinate 12,219,896 of JARPMR010000024.1, read as the reverse complement.
GAGCAGAGCCTTCTTCTCAGCCTTAGAATCTGGTAAGTCAAGGACTAACTTGTCATCGAATTTATAAAAACTGCTGAGTTTCTTGCCGGCTCTTCTCAGCAGAATCAGCATTCCAAACCGGCGGTGGTAGATTCCTGACTTGTCATAAGAGCCCCAAGTTGGCCTACACGAAATAAATATTTTGAATTTGAATTTGAAAAACATTCTTATCTTTATCTGATGTAACTAATAGTAATCGTAGTTATCATTAAGGTTATTATCAGATAAGGTATATAGGAGGTTATTATAGGGTTATCTTTTCTGGATGGCTTTTTTTAAGAAAGATGCAAAAAAAGATGAAGATTTTTTTGTTATGTTTGCAAATTTACACAACTGAAAATGTTAGAAGTCAAGATTGGAGAAAACGGGTTGTATTCAAATAATATGTATTTTCATTTAGCATCATTTTAATAATTTTAAAAACATATTGTTAATTAGCATAGCATTTCTTTTTAAGTAAATGAGTTCTAACTTTTAATAAATATAACTGTGAAAAGCGTGTGTAGCTACATAAGGTAAAAGAATAGGTATCTACCTACGAGAATGCTCTCGGTATTGCCACAGTATAAGGAGGATCCTTACTCTGTGGTATTGCATACGAATACCACGTTAAAAAAATAAAAATAATTGTGCTCCATCATAAATATTACACAAGGTTAAAATACAATACAACAACGCATATACGAGTAGGTATACACGACCCTTTTTCACTTATTTAACTCTCACAAAATGCCTGCAGACACATAGGTTGTTGATTGATTTTTTTACTCAGCTCGCTGGCTTTTCATAAGGATTTAAAAAATATACTTGCCTCGTATTTCAACGTCAATTTAAGATCTTTTTAAGGTTAATGTACCTACTTAGATCTAATCTGGTAGAATCTGAAACTGGATTTACAAACGGGTCGATTTTCACCACACGTCTGATGGCCCCTTGGGGATGATCGATCTCTGTAAATTCAAAATATACTTTAACTAGCTGACCCAGCGAACTTCGTACCGCCACTACTTATAAATAAAAATTAGTTAAATAAACATTTTCCAGTGGACCAAATTGTGAATCTAAACCATCCTCGAATCCCCTTGAACTCACACAAAAAATTTCATCAAAATCTATCCACCCGTCTAGGAGGAGTTCAGTGACATACACACGCACACAAGAAATATATATATTAAGATAGAGGTACCACAAGCATAAGTCATGGTAGACTATCTTGAATACCTATAGGGATTATTATATTCCTAAGTGCTTTGAAAAACAACTACATACATCATTTTATTGATATTTTCAAGGCAATATATTGAGAACTAGCTTTTGCCCGCGACTTCGTCCCCACGCATGGTGTTACCTTTTGTTTTTTAGGGTTCCGTACACAAAGGGTGCCAACAAGACCCTATTACTAAGCCTCCGCTGTCCATCTGTCCGTCCGTCCGTCCGTACGTCTGTCAACGGGCTGTATCTCGTAAACCGTAAGGTAGACAGTTGAAATTTTCACAGAGTGTGTATTTCTATTACCATTATAGCAACAAATAATAAAAATAAAATTAAATTAAAAATAAAGGGGCTCCCATATGGAGTCGAAATAAAATTAGATTTTTTTTACCATGGCATGTGGGGTATCATTGTCTAAACTTATTAAGTAGAATTCAAATATATTTTTTATTATTTTTTAGCTACAGAAATGAAGAAATGGGGGGCCGTCAAAGTTTTCGGTTTTAGATCTTTGTTACGGGGTCTATCGCAAAAACTAAACTACTTAGGAATTTAAAATTTCTGTATATTATGTACTATATAGTTTATTTAAACAACAAATACTGAAAATATCGATTTATGATGGGGTTTATAAGTAATTGTGGTCAAAACAAACGAGTATTTTTCCCCATATGCTAATTTAGTACTATCTAAGAACTAACATATTTAAATATCTATTTAGACTAGAAAAGTGATTTGGTCATATGTACGGAACCCTAAAAGAGCGAGGCCCGACTCGCGCTTGGCCGATTTTTGTTCTGTAAATTTCGTCGATCCGTTGCTCCGTTGTTGCACGATCAAATTACAAACAAACACACTTTCGCATTCATAATATTATCATGTATTAGAGAGAAATCGACCAGTTGATCGATGAACAACGAAACTAAAATAAAATCACTTGATGGTATACTTATAGTACCTACTGGGCGAGCGGGCAGATCATCACAAACATCTCATAGCTACATAGTTCGACGTTACATCGTCGTTATCTACCTAAATAAATTACCAAACTTCTTAGATAAATCATGAGAATACTCTCCCGCAGCTCTTTCCCAGCACATGAGTCAAGGCAGATTTCCAATATCGCACAATCTTCCGAATCATTTATGACTAAGAGAAGATTATTGCGACAAAAGTTATAATAACTTGGAGAGTCGGCCGAGCCAGTTAGAGACGTTTCGCAGCTGACTATATATTATAATAGGGTGCTAATTAAGGTAGCTTCTTTAAAATGTCATTCTCATCTTCAAATATATTTAGTTGTTGAATTAATAGGTCAGCGACGAACTTTTAGCGTCTAATTCAAGCGACCATATATTGTAAAACAAGCTACCTACTGTTAATATGACGCAGCATGGTGATAATTCTTGTGATATGTCTAGTCACTAGTGTCTACGCATTGCCAGCTTCTAATAAGTGTATCAACTGCATCTAAAAAATAATATCAACGTACTCTAATTTCTTATTGTCACCTTTATTTTTATACGTTGGCATTAGTAATTGATGAGTGAATCTACTATATTTGAACATAAAATTACCTTATTATTGTCATCAAATAATGGTCAATGAAAGCTCTAATTTCATGTATTCACCTATCTTTTTATAATGTTACCATAAGTAATTGATGACTTGACTAATATACCTTGTACCTGTATGGTGTAGGTAGGTACCTGCATATGTAATTTTCAACATAAAATGTTTTTTGTTTAATTTTAAAATAACATTACAAAGTATCCGCCGCGTATCCAGTAGTTTAGAAAATATAGTTCGTCTTTGATTATCATAGTATTCCGCATAAGGCCTACTCGTGATAGTTTTCCTTTTTAACCGAGTGTTACCCAAAATAACTTTTTTCAAAATTTTATTGTACAACTTTGTCGGCGTAATTAATATGTATAACCTTGCCAAATTACATATAAAGGTTTAAAGGTCCTTGTAGACTGTAGTTTTCCTACGAAACCATAAAAAGAAGCAAACGGTCCCACGAGACCATATTGTGGAATCTCTCGTAATATGACATCTCTCTCGAGTTAATTATTATTTTTCAAACAAGAACAACGTAAGTATTACTTATAGGTGTCTACGTACCCATTTAGTTATTAGAAGTTTATGGGCTCGAATCACAGAGGTCAAAAGTCCGTAAAACTTTTCCAATCTAGACTAAAAATAGATGGATTAATTACTTCTGCGGTAATCTGTTTAGATTGGTAGGGCCTGCATTCTCGTAGAGGGGTTTAACTTCGCCGCAAATCCTCTAATTTAATAATTAAAACACTATTTAAATTTGGATCAAAATATTAAATATTTACCTACTTATTAAATCAGTTTTGCATTTCTGATGAATTTGCATTAAGAATCTTCCATCAGCTCGAATTGCCATAGAAATGTAGTTCTGTTTTAATTTAGAAACTAGGTACACAGTATAACATGTACCTAGTTATATCTAACTATGTATGCAGAAATTATGGGGTGAGAAAAATTGGTTGTCTGTAAAGTCGGTTTACGGACGATATTTTTACGTGATAACGTCATAAATAGCGATGACTGGCAGGCGGCGCGGCGGCGCGATCACAAGCCAACGCTCGGGCGGCCACTTAGGCCGATCGTGCCTCTCTATCGCTTGTTCCGCGCTCTCGCTTGCACGCGCAGGCTTAGGCGGAACGTGACGCTTTTTCGTGCGTGCAGCCGTTGTTCATCGATTTATAAGACGTTATCACGTCAAAAAATAGAGTGAATTAAGAATATCCATTTACGTTCTCGTATTTTGACGCCTGATCTGTAAGTATAGTTACTCCATGTTCTCAACTCAATGGTTTCAGGTGAGATTGCATTGCAGAACTCAAAAGTTTTCTAATTAAAATGACTTGGAGGCGCGGGGCGCGGGCCGGCATAATAGAATGAACGCTTTACTGAACGTTTGGAATTACAATGAGTTAAGTTCTGTGAAATATTACAGGCTCCATCGAGGTACTTATGATATTGGTAATTGGAAACAGTTTTCCATTGTAAAAGGCAAAGCATGAAACTGGTTTCAAATTACCAAAGGGTTAATTTATTATTACCGGTTAAAAATATTGTTTTTCAATATACTTACCGATTGAACGAGCCGAAATCATATAATATTGGTTATAGGTAAATATATTTAATGGAGCGATTTCATAATATTCATAAATATTTAAATTAACCAGTTTATAAGATTGTCGGAAGTAGCCTGTGCAGAATAAGAAGGAACTTAATTTAAATTTCGATAAAGCGGTTAATTTCGGTAAATTTTGCGAATTCGATGAGAAACGGTTTGAAAATGATTCTGATACCAGCCAGCAATAATAATTAGCTATTGCCCGCAACTTCGTCCACGCAGAATATGGAAACACGCGCGCGGGAATCCTTTGTTTTTCATGTAAAATATTGAATAGAATCTGGCGTTACTTTGCGGAATTCCATGATTTAAAGAAAAATTAATATTCATTAATATTATATTCGGATTAGAGCAAAGGAATATTAATATTTCTTTATTTCATGAAAAAAAATTGCGTATATCACATCAGGTCCTCAACAATTGTACCAATGATTTGTACCTACTCACGAAAAAACCAGTACACAAAAATACATAAAAACATTTTCGCATAGGTACACATAATATTTATATAGTAGAGCTACTTAAAGACTATAATTGCAGTTGTGTATGTAGGGCAGCTCCATAATAAAGAAGTATGGCTATAATAAACTGGCAGTTTCGGTATAGTTTCGCATCTGTTTGACAGAATAGCATAGCGATTTCTTTCCCTTTTTTCGCCTTGGCTGCACGGCGGAGATATTATGGCTAGAGCTTGTACCTTACAGTAAAGCTTGCTTAGGTACACATTAACAAACTTCAATCATTTTTTCGACGACATTTTTTCATAAGTAGGTATACCTACCTACTTAATACCAATTCGAAAAGAATCTGATTTAGTACCTAAAGAGGAAAATTAAGTTTTTCATAATTTTAATAAGTATTTTTTATCATCCTGTTTGGATAAAAATTGATGAGCCGAATTAAAAGTTTTGTTTCCGTTTACTTTATCAAAAAGTTAATGATTCTTAAAAAGTATTAGGGACCACACGCACTAAGGGGAAATGATTATGTAGCTACTCCACATTCAGGCAAGCACAAAACGATGGAACTGGGTGGTATTTTACGATGCACATTGATGTCCAAAGCACAACCGCACAAGTTCCAATATTCTAATTTATTGCTTGTTGATTTTAGAAATGTTGGTGATAGTGCTACATATCTGCGTCACTAATGCGTTTAATTTCCCGTTTTTAATTTGTTTTTTTTTTTAAATTTTCGCTTTGAATCACTGACCATTATAATTATTAATCTACTAGCTGATGCCCGCGACTTCGTCCGCATGGATTTAGTTTTTAAAAATCCCGCGGGAACTCTTTCATTATCCGAGATAAAAAGTAGCTCTCCCGGTCTGAGGAACCACTACTACATCCATTACTATACCCATGCAAAAAATCGCATCAATCCGCTGTTATGTTGCGACGTGATTGAAGGACAAACCAACAAACAAACTTGTCACTTTTTATAATTGTCAATTTTTTTACCATCCAAAGACAAAATTACGTTTAGCTGCCATTTACGTTTTGTTATTCCACAGTCATTTGCGTTTTGTTATTCCATGTTAGATGCGTTTTTGTAATACCACGTTTTATAGTGACTTGACGGAAACGCGGTCGAACGGGATAAAAAGTATCCTATGTCCGTCTCCTGGTTCTATGCTACCTCCCCACCAATTTTCAGCCAAATCGGTTCATCCGTTCTTGAGTTATAAATAGTGTAACTAACACCACTTTCTTTTATATATATAGATGATTAAGATAAGACTAGACCGGCTCCTGACATTTTTTTTTGGACTAGGACTAGTGTTGCGCCCGGGGACCAGTCGAGACCATAGACTACATTCCCGTACCTACAACCGGTGCAGTCCGGGTAAAAGCGTATTTTAATCCGTTGTATCGTGCATTTGGACAAACGCATAACGATCAATTACTGGCCGCACGACACGCCACCGCCGCCGCCGTGACTAGTTCAGTCGTGGTCTGGCCGTGGTTGTGGCCGCGTAGTGCGTAAGATCCCCGAAGAGTTGATGTTAAAACAATTAATGACGTGGCAGAGAGCTGTTAAAGTTTAAACTTGTGTAATTAAAATACCTTGGAGACTTGTTGTTGATAAGCGATAACACCCACCGTTGTAAACAAAACAAGTAACAGGACTGAACTAACCTGTAGCTTAGATATGATTGAAACATTATCCGAGGAAGTTTCATATCTAAGCAACTTGCAGTCGCCCTCGACTTCGTATACCTACGTTGAATCCAATCTGTATTTGTTTTGTATTTTGTACTCGTGTGATTATTCCCTAGATTCAGAAATTAGAAAGAGTAAATGGATGGCTAACTCTTTGTATAAGTCAAATTAGTTTACGCTAAAAATAATCCTAGATGGCATGGCGTTATTATAGGAGCGTAATTTATATAGTTTTGTTGAAATCTACGAACGTATTTTATTTTTCTAGTTTTAGTATATTTATTTATTTCTAGGGTTAAGTAATACCTAATTTAATTAATTTGAAATAAGTAAATTTTTGCAATCTCTTCACGAGCTTTTCGTAAATATTTGGGTCACGCTAACGTTTCGATTTATTGTTCGCTAGGACGCGTCAGGCAAGTGCATGGCAACGCAAAAGCATCTGGTGAAGGAATGTCCCGAGATGCTGGCCATCTCGAGCTGGACGGGGCAGGTCCCGAGGCGGCCGCCGCTGCCGCCGGGCGCGCGCCTCTCGCAGCTCATGGCCCTCGGCTCCCGGAGAAACCCTGGCCATGTCGTGTGGATGCTGGCGAAATCTGACTTAGAAATCAAGTGAGTATAATACCTAATAAAAAAATTGGTTGTCTGTAAAGTCGGTTTACGGACGATAGTTTTACGTGATAACGTCATAAATAAACGTCAAAAGAAACATTAATGAACAACGAACTAGGTACCTACATTTATATCAGTGTTGATGAAAAATTGCATAATTTTATGAATTGAATTGAATTATAATCACTGAATTATCATTATTTTGTGTAATACAAAGAAGGAGTTTTAATGAAAATTACAATTGTATCTAGTCACAAGCCAACGCTTGGGCCGATCGTGCCTCTCTATCGCTTGTTCCGCGCTCTCGCTTGCACGCGCAGGCTCAGGCAGAACGTGACACTTTTTCGTGCGTGCAGCCGGTGTTCATCGATTTATAAGACGTTATCACGTCAAAAATTTCTCGTAGGAGGTGAAATCCTGATGGACATCTGCTGTGGGATTGTCTAAAAATTGACATCATTGGCAGAATGAATGACGTTCTTGCTGCTTCAATGCATTTTAACCAATAGGGGCCGTTCATAAAATACGTTCGCATACAAGGGGGAGGGAGGGGTCTTGCTGAGTGTGACAAGATGTGACAAGGGGGGACGGAGGGTCTACGGCAACGTGACGTTCGCCGTTCATTATCTTTCGACGCTGAGCGCTAGCTCTGTCGCGCGGCTCTAGCAGCGGCGTTGCGATCCGTCACTACTGGTTTCTTTGTTTTTCCAATACTTGAGAGAGTAACGTTTCCACGTACCCTGAGCTCTCGATTCTTTAACAAATGAAAATACTGTTTCTCATGTATTGGAACGTAGTTCCTTATCGCGCGGTACGGAAGGGGGCTAGACGGAAAAAATTAAGGAACCGACACTCGACCTCGACACATTTTTGAAACCGACACTTTTTTGTTGAATGTGAATTTTGCATTGTATTCGGTATTTTCGCCTTAGAACACGGCGTCTGCATTGCCTAGTTGTTAGGGCAGTCGCCTATAAATTCAACGTCGATGGTTCGAATCCCAGCTCGACAGACTGAATTTTCTATTTTCTATTTTATTTTAAATAATTTCTAAATGTGGAATTTTTCCCTAATTTTTTATTGTATAAATTGGATAAAATGCTAACGCCATCTGTGAAAAAACAGTAACTCCACCAGAGTAACTCTTTGGTTTTGTAACAGTGCAATAGAAATAAACAAAATAATATAATTCATCGTAGTTAATCAATTTAATACTAGATGACACCACTAGTTTATTACAATTCCTTCACTAAAATTAATCGGAAGGAGCTACGTTCCATCCGGGTGTCCTTTGACAGCTCTCAAGTTTTTTATTATTATATTATTCCTTCATTCGCCATTTAGCAGTGAACTAATACAGACGCTTTTTTCATATTTCTCAGTTTAATACTCTTTATTACGTTAATTACTTTATACTCTTTATTGCCGAAATTTGTAACTCCTAGATTTAATAGTTATAAGATATATATTAGAAAACAATGTCATCGATAAGAGGTGAACTCTATCAAAAATTATTTAACCCTTATAAAAAGTGTTATTCGGATAAAAAATCAACGATCGTACAAGAAAATGTCATTAAGATTTGGATTTTCATTCTCAAAATTTATGTACTATCATTTGAAATTTATCATACTAAGGAGGGGGGGTCTTAGTTTTGTGACGGAATATTACTAGGGGGGTCACAGAAAGTGTGACACAGCGTGACAATAGGGGGGGAGGGGGTCAAAAAAAGCTGATTTTAGCGTGACGTATTTTATGAACGGCCCCATAGCGGGAGAGTACCAACCAATCAGAGAGGTCATTTCGACCGTTGTACTTATGCAATCATTTTTAGACAACCCAACAGGAATCAACGGATAGAGCAGTATTGGCCTACTAATACCTACTGCTACAGCCGTCTCAACTTCCTTTTCGTTCCTCTTTTTCCTTCCTTTTCATTATGCAATCCATGTGTTTGGGCCACTCCTCCACTATGCTCCAATGAAAAGCGTTATTCATCTTCAATATACATATTAAAAAAAAAACATATATTTTAAGTTTACATCCACACAAATATTTAAGGTTACAATTTTGAGTCTACATTCACAAACACAAATGCGCTAGCACACACATATTATATATTATACAATATTATTTTTCGCTGACGTGTCCATTCAGTCCCCCACACATGTATTCCTTAATCAGGATACACTATTTTTTTGCCTCTCTCTTATTTAGAGCTTATAGCCTATCTCTCCCACAACCTACAAATATTTGCAAAAATGGGCATCCCAACATAAATTACCGACTCATATTACCGACAATTGTCTTCCTAAATGCATGCATGCAAGACATACCATAGTCTATTCTTCAATCTTTGCTATTTATACTATTGTTTATGAGTCTGAAACCTGGTCGCTTAACGTGCTCAGCTATAAAGTGCTCAGCTCAGGTATAAGATAATACATACCTAAAATAGTAGGTATAAGTGGGCGGTGGGCGACGTCAATAAAAACCAATTTATAGATTTCGACAAGGGATTTCGAGATAGTATCATAGTACCTATAGTGATTATTCCGGTCTAGCACATTAGTAGCTAGTTGGCGAGTTATAAATACTTAGGTATAGGTTTAGTCGTCAGATGGAATTAATTGCACCTCATCAGTACCGTACAAGATATAAATGATGGTGAAGATCCTCACACTCTACAAAGTCTACTATCGGATCAAAAAAAAAATTCCGTCCACTATATGCCCATACAAAAGTACTTTGTGCATATGCCAGTTACGGAAGGTCGCAGGTGGAGGACACAAGAAAAGTCCGGATATACTTAGAATTAAATTTATTGTTTTAAAACTTACAATTTTCTGATAATATAGTTTAACCTAAAGTGACTTCGCTCGATATTAGAGACGAAGCCACATCCTTAAGCTAATCGAATCCAAGGCAAAAACTGCTGGCAAGAAACTTGGTATCCTCAATAAGGTCAGGCGCTACTTCACGCCAGAACAGCTTGTTACCTTGTATCAAGCACAAGTTCGATCGTGCATGGAGTACTGCAGCCATTTTGGGACGGCTCTGCCAAGTACCAGCTTGCTGCATTGGATTCGGTGGACAGACGCGCCAGAAGACTCATTGGCGACGAATCGCTAACTAACTCCAAACTTCAAAGTCTGGAACATCGGCGCAAGGTTGCCTGCCTGTCGGTATTTTACAGGATATATTTCGGAGAATGTGCTCAAGAACTATTTGAACTAGTTCCTCCATCACCCTTCTACCATCGAACCGCAAGGCATCGCTCGAATCTGCACCGCTACGTGGTCGAAATTCCACGATCCCGCACTAAGCGCTTTGTTTCCTCGTTCCTAATACGCACTGCTAAAATTTGGAATGCCCTTCCGGCTTCCATTTTCCCAATTGACTATAACTTGGGTACCTTTAAATCAAGAGTGAATAGGCATCTTCTAGGCAAGCGCGCTCCGTCTTAGGCTGCATCTTCACTTACCATCAGGTGAGATTGCAGTCAAGCGCTGGTCTATAAACTTAAAAAAAAAACTAGCTAAAGCGTGAGACCCAGTCCGATGGTAGGTACAGAGTGGTGGGATTTGGGAATCCATCGGGAACCCGAGCCGATGTCTGATGATTTCGCTGATCGCCGGTGTCCAGTCGCTGAGAATGCGAATTGTGCTTGCGTTATCACTTTCCCCTAGGGCTGTCGATTTGCCCTAGCGTTGGCACGTAACATGCTTTTATGGCTGCAGTTCAAAATGATAATATTTATTATTCGTCGACATATCGACAAATATGACAGAGTCCTATTTCCATGGATTAAATACGATGATTAAATAGCTATACTCGAATACTCTATTGGAAAATGCCAATAAAGCCATAGCCTTAGATAAATAATTAGAGAACTTCTCCATTACAACTGTATGGGTATAAATACGAGCGAGTTTCAGTTCTTATCAAACTGTTATCTACTTCTATAACTCTGCTTATCTGCGTTATCCCTGACTGTTATGCGTATAAAAGCATATTACAGTTTTTATCAAGCTTACATTTTCAGAAAGGTTGTTTTTTTACAAAACTACTTTAGGTTCTCGTTTTTGTTTTCGCGAACTTTCTACGACTATTCCCTTTCTTATCCGATTTTTTTATCCCTAAAGGTCGTTTGCGTAGTCGTTTGTTATCAAACTTTATCGGTTATAAAAATCTTACGCAGGATACATAATAGGGACTCTCACAATATAAGAGTTGTTTTATGATATTGTTGGTAGTTTGTCAAAGTTATTTTGTTGAAGAAATACTTACACACCAAAAAATCTATTGTCTTCGCATTTTTTTATATAAATAGCTCAACTATTTTTTATTTCACCTTATTTTCTTAATAAAATACATGTTTCCGACGATATTTAGAGAATTATACGTAGGAAACAAGAATAACAAAAAAATAAATTTTGTTTTTCTTCATACTGTAATCGCTATTAAAGCCTATGTGTAATATAAATAAACTAGCTATTGCCCGAGGCTTTGTTAATTTTCCAAACCCCTATTTTATCTGAATTGTTGAATTTTCAAAAATCCTTTCTTAGCGGATGCCTACGTTATAAATGCATTATTCAGCCGTCCTGTGGTTTGAGCTTTGCGTTGATGGATCAGTCAGTCAGTCACCTTTTCCTTTTATATAATTATGTATTTAAATTTTTGTGTTCATTAGGTATCTAAATATCTATGTAGGCACTATGTAGGTATTTAGAGACCTATAATAATGTAATTCGACTCTAATAAATTAACTGAGTTTACGTTAGTTTAACTTTAGAGCAATATTATGGTTAACTGCTTTCGATCTATTTAATATGCTACCCGCACTGTAGTTATTTATCCGAACCTATGTATTTATAACCTTTACCGTAACATAACAATGTAGGGTAGAAAAAGGACAAATGACAGTGTTCTTATCGAGTTTGTATCCTAGCATCCTTACCGATTGCTGACATAAACTGTAAAAGCTTTTATGTGAGTAATTCGCTTCAATTTCATAGTTTACCTGTCCCCTTGTATAGAGTAAACAAGCGTAAATTAAAAATTTAAAACACCCCCGACATGTGAATCTATGGCCGGACTTTGTATGATTCTGGTTACAGCATCAGGTCGAAGTTTTCAATTAATTGTTATTTAACGATTATACTGGTACGCGTGAAGCACTTAATCGAGTTATCATACGCCAAAAATGCCTTACATCGTTTTGGAAAAGAGCTGATACTCTTACACTGCTGGACCGATATTAATCAAACATAGCTAAGAACCACCGCAAGGAAACTGGCTTTCAAATGAAAAAAACCGCATCGAAATCGGTCCACCCGTTTGAGAGCTACGATGCCACAGCAGACGCACAAATAACACACATAGACAGACAGACAGACATCGACGTCAAACTTATAACACCCCTCTTTAAAAATGTAAACAGAAAGCAAAATTTTTCCAACAAGAGATTCCCAAAAAAGAAAATAGCTTTGCGGCGGCTGCAGGTGCCTCGATAGACTATTTCTATGATGAACGAGATCATTTCTTTCAGCAATGGATAGAAGGCTAGATCTTTTTAATCTATTGGTCTCTGTGGTAGATGTTTATAACCGATAATAAATATGTTCTGTATCCATGAAATTTAAGTTTACCTACTCCCTAGATACCTAGCACATTTTTACATAATCTGTTTTGATATTCGGCGTTACATTTAGGGCCGATTTTTCAACAATTTTAGTCGAAAGGTAACTAAGTAAGTTGGCTTCGAATTGCATCTAATTTTAAAGCGTTCTACAGAATCTATACGGAGCAGGTAAGATCTCGTGTCAACATTAGAACTATAAATGTTGCGCTGACGTGATGTATTTTGGTACAACGCCATCTATTTTACAAACGCAATAAATAGAGTTCATTGTTATGAAACATTTATTTTGGCCGTAAAGCCTGCACCATAATACCTTTTTATTTATCTTCGCCTATCCTGTCACTGAGATCGGAGGCCCTTTATCAAACTTGCGTAGCTGACAATCCTCTTACGGAACGTGATACGAAAAGATTAAGGAAACGTTGCAAGTGACATGTCCTTATAAACGACTTTATTAAGTCCATGCTGTAGTAGATTATCTACTTGTAGTTTTACATCTATTTTTATAGGTTCTTTTTTACCCATAGACTTATTATATTTACCACCGCAAAGCTTTTACCAAACGTTTTCATGTAAAGATTAGGCAGTTCGCGAGTAAAATTCCTCTACGCCTAGACTACATTCATATTAGTGCCACAGAAAATCAAACCGAAAATATGGCCACAGCACAGAATAGCCCGTGTACATTAATAATCTAGACAATACTGCATTGTAAAGTCGACATCTCCTGAGGATGCTTCGGTGTCATGTCGGGGCGAAACGTGCGTCGAGAGTAGTGTAAAAGTTTTGTATGGTGGTGCATGTGAGTGGTGGTGGCATTGCTTGCTTGGGAACTTTGCTTTCTTGCTTGCTTGGGAAGGTGAGCGGTTCTTAGCTTGTTACTGCATGTTGACGATACAGTTTTTTTCTGTTGGCGGATAATAGCAAAATAATTCTAACCTTTTCTTGCTAATCATGAACTTCCAGAAAGTAACGCCTGCTTCTATCCAACCACCATTTATTAGGGTTCCGTACCAAAATGGTAAAAATGGAACCCTTATGGTGAGACTTTCTCCGTCCGTCCGTCCGTCCGTCTGTCACAGTCGATTATTTCAGTAAGTAACTATTAAAGCTATCGACATGAAATTTGGCATAGTTGTGTATAATAGTGGCCCAACATCATTGGAATACAGAAAAATCGAAAATTATTTTTAGTTTTATTAAAAAAGGGGGAAAATTGGGGGTTTGAAATTTCAAAGTAAAATAACTATACCGAGTGGGGTATCATATGAAAGGCCTTTACTTGTGCATTCTAAAACAGTTTTTTATTTATTTCTATATATAATAGTTTTTGAGTAAAAATACCGTTCCCCCCCCTTATCTCCGAAGTTTACCAATCGAAAAATCTGAAATAATTATAATCAATAGAGTTTATGTATATTTTACAGGAAAAATAAAATCAACGCTCTAACTAGCATAGTTTTTAGGGTTCCGTACCCAAAGGGTACCAACGGGACCCTATTACTAAGCCTACGCTGTCCGTCCGTCCGTCCGTCCGTCCGTCCGTCTGTCAGCGGGCTGTATCTCGTAAACCGTAATAGATAGACAGATGAAATTTTCACATATTATGTATTTCTTTTGCCGCTATAACAACAAATAATAAAAATTAAATTAAATTAAAAAAATTTAATTAAAATATTTCCATGGGTACTTACATGAAAATATTTTAATTTAATTTTTTTAACGGAACCCTAAAAGAGCGAGGCCCGACTCGCACTTGGCCGATTTTTTTTATATTAACAATAAACCTCTACAAACAAAGTTAACGATAAATAAGCAATTTAATATAATATTATCGTTTTACTTTTACTTTTGGAGTACGGAACCCTCAGTGCGCGAGTCCGACTCGCACTTGGCCGGCTTTTTATTATTATTTTGATGACATTTCTAGTTGTACTGATGCTGTTTGTAGCAACCATTTAATATTTCATCATAATCGAATGAAATCGCATGCAAAACTTAGTGCAACTTAATAAGATTAAACATGCAAACCGGGAAAGTTCCACAACGCATTTTGTAATAAGGCCGTGACTTGCTATCGTGAATAGAAAAGGGGGGACGTGATGAATTACATCACCCCCTAGGAAACAATCGCTTCGTATTTCGACCTCGTCCTTCCATCCAATTATTATAAATAATGAGATAGGATCGCATTGCTATGCCGAGAATCGGCAAAGAGTAATGGCGGTAATTTTGAACGGCTAGGCTGGTGTTCTGTGAGCGATAATAACTTTGATGGCTTTCGTCGTCGCCGTCTCAACCGGTGACGTCCTTCTCTGGACATAGGTCTCCTTGTACGGATTTCCACACTCCATGGCTACGTGCCCTTTGTATCTAGTATCTTTCAGTAAGTTCGTATCTTCAGTAAGTTGTATCTATATCCAACGTAGCAATCATTTTTAGACAATCCCACAGCTGGCCCATCTTCAAACGTAAGATAAAATATGATAATAAAATAAAACAAGTGTAACTTGAAAATTTAAAAACACCCCCCACATGTGAACGCTTGACTGGACTATGTAGGATAATATCTGACATCGTTACGCAGTTTTCTGATCCATCATCAGATCTTCCTCCTCGACCCTCGAACCTCGATCATCATCTAACTAACACATACTCATTAAGACCATTCTAATGAGCCCAAACACACTATATCTGCTGTAAGTTGCTGAAAGTTAGTTATCCCGCAGACTACTTGATGCTGCAGCATACCTTGGAAATAATCCGAAGTAACAGTACATCCAAATCAATCGCACCAGTGAAAGTTTATAAGACCATTTTAAAAAGTAGGAAATGAGGTCTTCAAACGCCTGAGCAACTCTTCATATATATTTTCATATACAATTCTCTTAAATTATAGCTAAGAACCATCTTCATTATCTACGTTAGCTTTCAAACAGAAAAACCGCATCAAAATTGGTTCATTAGTTAGGGAGCTACGAGGGAACAGACAGACAACCAGATACACGTCAAACATACACCCCTCTTTTTTCGTCGGGGGTTGATTACTCTAAAATACCAAAGAAAATAGATATTGGTTCTATGCTAATTTAAGAGAGCGATCACGTAGGAAGCGAAAAGTATATTTTTCAGTCGGTATATTACTCAGCTTTAGATACCTCTCTAGGCGTAGGGCTACCACCTCCATGATAACTATGGATTATATATTATATACTTTATCAAAGTCTCTCTTTCTCTCTCTTCGTCATATTCCTCCTTGCCGAGGGTCGTGCACCTTTTCCATTAATCGTCAAATCATCTTTAATCGTCTAAATATATAAAAGGAAAAGTTGACTGACTGACTGACTGATCTATCAATGCACAGCTCAAATCACTGGACGAATCGCGCTGAAATTTTGCATACGCTGTCATGACGTAGGCTTCCGCTAAGAAAGAATTTTTGAAAATTCCATTCCTAAAGGGGTAAAATAGGGATTTGAAAAATTGAACTTAACGTAAGTGAAGCCGCGGGCAAAACCTAGCATAGTCATAATATGATCGTATAAATCTTGTTGAAAAAAACTCGTTAGGCTCTCAGTTCCTTTAGCTGAAGATTCAACTAAGAGTAAGAGATTTCGTCTCTTAGGTTACGACTCTCACACATAATATTCAAACAATACATAGCTTAACACGTTCGCTGCGTCGTCGATTTTTTAAAACTTCCCCCTGGTGCGTTACGGGGTTTTTAGAACCTGACAATAAACCAAAATACGGTGCGTTACGGGCTCTATCTTGCCCCGTAAGACTTAACTGATAAAAGTTGAATTTAAACCTTGACGACTTAGTATAACAGTTTTTAGTTCTAAAATACTGTTAGGTCATAGAATAAAGTATTCACAATTGGCACAGTTTGGGGATCTGTCTTTTATATTAGAAGTTATAAGCAAAATTAGAAAAGAGGCAGTTTGAACCTCGCAACGCACTGATTTCAGGGTACAAAACGTTGCAAAATAGTGATGGGAACTGAAACATCTATAAATTGTAAAAAGTAGTTTATTGAAAGGCAAAGAGGTAAATATATAACAAAATTGTGCTCGAACTCAGTCAGTTTTTGACTTAAAATTTATTTATTTTTAAAACAACCTTTCGAAAAGTAACTTATGTTGAAACTTATGAAACACTAATTATATAAAAAACTTAAAAAATTTGATTAACGTCTTTTTCCTATGTTGTTGGAACCAAAGATGGCATTCTTTGATTATTACAACAAAATAGGCTGTAATCAAAGAGTGCAAAATAAGAAATTTTATATCTGACTAGTTGACCCAGCCACGCGTTGCTGTGACCCAGTAGGTATAATAGATTAAATTAATATTAAGATAAAAACTATCCTATCTTTCAAGTTGGACCAAATTACAGATAGTTACGAAGTTTTATCAAAATCGGTTAAGTAGTTTAGGAGTCCATCGCGGACAAACAACGTGACACGTAATTTATATATATTAAGATATATAAAAAATAACGAGAAATAGGTACCATGATATGTAATAAAAATATTATCATTTATTTAAACAATATTAAAATTATTATCATCACACGTGAAAAACTTGTCCCATTCGCAAATCATTGTGATCGCAATTCGTACTTACCTTTCGCTGTGGTAGTTATGATAGTTTCTGGATTATACTATATTGATGGGACGAGTTGCGAATGGGACGACTTGTGAACTATTAACTACCTATATAGAACATGCTATTGATTATTTTAAGCATGCTTCTCTGTATAGCAATGTATATTAATTTTCACGCTGTAAATTTAATTTTTTTCTACACCTTTTAACGGGAAGAGACATTATTATTATGAAAAATTGGCCAAGTGCGAGTCGGGCCTCGCTCTTTTAGGGTTCCGTACATATGATAAAAATCATTTTTTTTAAACTAGATACATATTTAGATATCTTAGTTCTTGAAAAGTACTAAATTAGCATATGGGGAAAAATGCTCGTTTGTTTTGGTCACAACTTACAAACCGCATTATAAATCGGTGTTTTCAGTATTTGTTGTTTAAATGCACTATACAGTACATAATAAACCAAAATTTAAAATTCCTAACTACTTAGTTTAGTTTTTGAGATAGACCCCCTAACAAAATTGGTCTAAAACCGAGAACTTTGACGGCCCCCATTTCTTCATTTTATTAGCAAAAAATAAAAAAATATATATATTTGAACTCCACTTAATGAGCTCTAGACAACGACACCCCACATGCCAGGGTAAAAAAATAAAATTTTATTTAGACTCCTTTTCCATGTATGGGAGCCTCCTTTATTTTTAATTTAATTTTATTTTTATTATTTGTTGTTATAGCGGCAACAGAAATACACAATATGTGAAAATTTCAAATTTCTATCTATTACGGTTTACGAAATAAAGCCCGCTGACAGACGGACGGACGGACGGACAGTGGAGGCTTAGTAATAATAATAATAATCGTTTATTTTTTCCAAAATTACAAATGATTTTATAACAGATTTGAACGATGATCCCGCAGAAGTATAAACTGTGTTGCGGTGATCATCGCCCTCCTCGTCCATTAAACACAAGATTTATAATATGTACTTATTACAAACAAAATTATGTACATTAATAAATAAAATAAAATTTAGAAAATTTAGAAAAAGACAAATTTTAAAGTGTTAGATTGTAATTGTAGATTGTTGAAAGTGCATGTGTGTGTGTGTGTGTGTGTGTGTGTGTGTGTGTGTGTGTGTGTGTGTGTGTGTGGGTGCGTGCGTGCGTGCGTGCGTGCGTGCGTGCGTGCGTGCGTGCGTGCGTGCGTGCGTGCGTGCGTGCGTGCGTGCGTGCGTGCGTGCGTGCGTGCGTGCGTGCGTGCGTGCGTGCGTGCGTGCGTGCGTGCGTGCGTGCGTGCGTGCGTGCGTGCGTGCGTGCGTGCGTGCGTGCGTGCGTGCGTGCGTGCGTGCGTGCGTGCGTGCGTGCGTGCGTGCGTGCGTGCGTGCGTGCGTGCGTGCGTGCGTGCGTGCGTGCGTGCGTGCGTGCGTGCGTGCGTGCGTGCGTGCGTGCGTGCGTGCGTATCATAAGTTAGGGCTCGAAGCCATTCTGAACACTTGTGTTTGCATTTATCTAATGTTAACGGATATATATTTAGTATTTTATTTGCTCGATTATATATTAAGCCACCAAAATAAAAATAATGCCAACCGGCAACAGCGGTCCGGCGAGGTCTGTGGGCACAAACCATATGAGTTCTCCGCTTCATAGTAAATAGGTTAGGATCATAGGTCAGTTCAGAATGTTTGCGGAGCACCGTATGCAAGATGAACAATTGCCGGACCGTGAGCAGCTGGCAACTAGAATATAGCTCAGCAGTAGGAAAAAGTATGGGCTTACCGAGCATTACTTTTAAAACTGCCCTCTGAGCTCTTTCAATCCGTAGCATAAGCGTTTTTGGTGAACCACCCCAAGCGGTTATACAATATGATAGGATTGATTGAGCGAGGGCATAGTAAACGGATTTAAGGCATTTGGGGTCAGCTACGTTTCTTATATTCTTAAAAACAAACATTAATTTTCTTGTGCGCGAAGAGACTGATGCAATATGTTGTTTCCAAGATAAGAAGCAATCTACCAAAACACCTAAGTATTTGATACAGGATGTGCGTTCAAGGGCTTTGCAATTACAGGTAGAATTAGAGCCATTACATCCGTGATAGGGTCCCGTTGGCACCCTTTGGGTACGGAACCCTAAAAAGCGTGATCAAAACACGTGTTATCCTTTATCGACTAAGCACATCACTGGTGTCGAATGCAGCGCGTGCGAAGGCGCGGGAGGCGTCGCGGGGTACGGGGTCTTTTGGCCCTATAACCGCACTGGAGTAATAATTTTAGTCTCTGGTGCGGGACTAGGTGGAAATTGCCCTGAAAGCAGGTAGCTACGGATCATTATTCCATTTGACGAAGGAAAAATATCTATGTATCTATCTTTTTCCTACTTCAATAGACGGCAAAGATACCTTCGCCGCACTGAATGAGAGAACAGCATTTTTGGCGTCCGCACGGAATGAAAGTCTCGGTCGGGGCTCTGTCAACCTCGCAACGCACTGAACGTGTTAATTATTATAATATACTAGCTGGTCCAGCGAACCCAGATGTGCAGGTTTCCTCACGATGTTTTCCTTCGCCTTTGAAGCTAGTGATATTTAATTGCTTAAACGCACTTGAAAACTGAAAGGTCGACGGTTCGATTCCCACCCGTTGCACTATTGTCGTAACCCACTCCTAATACTAGCGTTCCGTGTATTTGGTGGGGAGAGATTATAAGTTCGGTTTGGCTCTCATTATCAGCACGGTTTTAATCAAAGAATTTATTATTCTAATATATTCTTTAAAAAAATACAATGGTGTTAATCGTTGTATCCTTACTAATATTATAAATGCGAAAGTGTGTTTCTTTGTTGGTTGGTCCTTCAATCACTCTGCAACAGAGCTACGGATCGACGTGATTTTTGGCATGGCTATGGTAGAGGACTTGGAGAATGGCATAGGCTATTATTTTCCGCGGGATTAAAAAAAATCCACGCCGACGAAGTCGCGGGCATCAGCTAGTCACAATATATATTTCGGAGCTAAGTACGCCGACTCGTGTGCATGAGCTCGCACACTATGCGCGTACCTCGGGGGTATTTTATCGAAGCAACGTGCATTGAGCAACCCAAGAATAACCCTCATACCTAGGCATATTATAAAGTAAACCTAAACACTCTCCCTTGCGGCGGAAGTTAGAACTCATGCAGAACTTCAAAATTTTCGTGTAAGATTCAACAAACTCGATTTCACCAAACTTTCTTATTCTCGGGAATAAATAATAACTATAACAAGAATTATTTTTACTCCATAATATTAATTGTTCTTCTGATCCCACCAGTATCACAAATCTGCTTATAGCTCACGGACTGATCGCAGACGGGTGAGAGATCAACAAAAAAAAAATTGTTTTTGGACAATAGGGTGATTTATTAATTAATAGCGGTGACAATCTTGTGATGAAGACTACGCCTAAGAAATCAGATATCACTTGCTTTTCTGATAAAAGAAAACATCGTGGGAAAACTTACAGAAGTACCTTTTTTATTTCCAGATAGGCTTTCAATCAATACTGGAAACCACAGATGATGTCTAGGTTGGAGCGGGCTTGCCTAGAAAAGGCCTATTCACTCTTGCCTTGAAGGTACTGAGGTTATACGTGGCAGGAAACACAGATGCTGTGCGTTCAGAAACTTAAAGAGTTTTCCATAATAATATTCACAAAGGTCCAATCTGGATTTGGCCAGCATGATGGACTTTGGCCTAAACCCTTCTCACTCTGAGAGGAGATCCGTGCCCAGTATTGAGTCCGCGGCGATGGGGTTGAGATGAATGAAAACTCGCAAGAAGTAAGACATCCATCATCATCATCATCATCAGCAACAGCGATAGCAACACATTATCAACTCACTACTGAGCATAGTTCCTCCCAGACAACGGTTACTACTGCACTACTAATCGGTAATCTACCACGCTGGCCCAATGCGAAATTGGCAACCATTTTGAGAGGAGAACCCTCAGGAGTGCTGGTTTCACAAAGTTTTCCTTCAGTGTTGAAGCATGTGATATTGAAGTGCTTCAATGCACATACTTAACTCCGCAAAATCAGAGGATAGGATCGACCACGCGATCCCCAGAATGGGAAACCGCAGTAATTCTAACCATTACGCTATCTCTGCTCTTCACCGATATATTAAACTAGCTGATGCCCGCAATTTCGTCCGCATGGATTTAGTTATTAAAATCCCTCGGGAACTCTTTGATTCCATTCTTTGACCCATGCAAAAATCACGTGGCCCTATTGCGCCGAAATCAAAGGACTAACCAACAAACTAACAAACAAATTCACTTTCGCATTTATAATATTAGTAAGTATATGATGTAGGTTATGTAAGCTCAGGATCACTCAGCGGGCGATGGAGAGAGCTATGCTCGGAGTGTCCCTGTGGGATCGAATCAGTAATGAGGAGATCCGTAGGAGAACCAAAGTCACCGACATAGCTCAGCGCGTCGCAAAACTTAAGTGGAAATGGACGGGGCACATAGTTCGAAGAGCTAATGGTGGTTGGGGTCCCAAGGTGCTGGAGTGGCGACCCCGCACCGGGAAACGCAGTGTTGGCAGACCCCCCACCAGGTGAACCGACGACATCAAACGAGTCGCAGGGAGCCGCTGGATTCAGGCGGCGTAAGACAAAGGCCTGTGGAAGTCCATGCAAGAGACCTTTGTCCAGCAGTGGACGTCTATCGGTTGATAAAGAAGAAGAAGTATGATGTAGTTCTCTGTAGACTTATTTCATGTTGGTGAAATTGAGCTTTAACGTAGCAACCCTAGTATATCTTGAACTTGTAGGGCGCGTATTGAGCTGGAACAGAATTAAGGGCCGTGACAAATAGAGCGGTTTCGACGCCCGACGTGAACGATAAATAACGTGAAGCTTCGACTCCGCCTGACACCGACACTCGCGCACCAGCGACAGATAATAAATAGAATTAAATAATGTAATGTATGTGTGTTGTACGTCAAGCCAGATGCTCAACCATTTAATCCACATCATCATCATTATCAACCTTTAGATGTCCACTGCTGGGCATAGGTCTCCTGCATGGACCTCCACAGGCTTCGGTCTTGCGCCGCCTGAATCCAGCGGCTCCCTGCGACTCGTTTGATTTAGTCGGTCCACCTAGTGGGGGGTCTGCCAACACTGCGCTTACCGGTGCGGGCTCGCCACTCCAGCACCTTGGGACCCCAACGACCATCAGCTCTTCGAACTATGTTAAAGGTATGTTAGGGTTAAATACCTAATAAATAATATTTTGCATTAATACCTATATAAAGGATCGTATTAATTAAACGTGCGAATTCAAAGTCCAATTAAAAGTTTCAAAAAAATCGAATACCTACTTCTGAATTAACAAGTGGGCGACACTGCGTGAGCGACTACAAATACTTAAACTTGAAAGTACTTTGAATAACTAGCTTATTCAAAACGATCAGTAGGTATACTTATATCTATCTAATCTCTTTAAAGGAGCAATTCTTGTATATACCTATATATATAATCTGAATCTCGGAAACGGCTCCAACGATTTTCATGAAATTTAGCATGTAGGGGGTTTCGGGGGCGATAAATCGATCTAGCTAGGTTTCCTTTTTAGAAAAGGTCGTTTTATCCGTGTTTTCAAGCAATGAAAACCCCTTACCCCTTACGCTTAAATTTCGCCGTTAATTATGAACTCTCGATAGCTTAGTTAGGTTTCGGACGGTTCCGAAACTAGAAGACTCTGGGTCGAGTCCAGACGAATTTTTTCCCTATGAATTTTTTATTTTTTTTATTTTTATTTTTAAATAAGTATATCATTTTCAAAAAACACGATTTACAAAAAAAAACCGAGCAAAGCTCGGTCACCCAGATATAAATCATTCTTAAGCGAAGTCTCAGCTCTCACGAGGTTCTCGTCATAGGGAATAGTGATTCCCTATTATTATTGATGTAAATATATTTTTTATTTTTTTACATAAGTTAAAGTATATTAACCCAATAGAACGTAAGTTTGGTACGAACTTTGGTAAATATACCTGAATAATTCTGTACAACCCCAACCTAACCTAAGATTTCGGTAAAAATACCGATCGTGCAGGGGCTACAGAAATGCCGAGTTTATTAGAAGTATGTTTAAGGTATTTTTATTTATTTGTGATTCGATAAAGATGTGTGGGTGCCATGTAATTATTTTCTGTACTGGTACTGTTAATTACATTTTTAGGGTTCCGTACCAAAATGGTAAAAATGAAACCCTTATGGTGAGACTTTCTCCGTCCGTCCGTCCAGCTGTCTGTCAAAGTCGGTAACTATTAAAGCTATCTACATGAAATTTGGAATAGTTTTATTTTTATATACTCAATATCAAAAACTATTAGTTTTTACCAATCGAAAAATCAGAAATAATTACGTTTACGTATATTTTACAGGAAAAATAAAACCAACCCTCTAACTAGCATAGTTTTTGATATTAACAATAAACCTCTACAAACAAAGTTAAGTTATTAAAAAAAAATATAAGTATATATATATTTTATCGTTTTACTTTTGCTGCCGGAGTACGGAACCCTCAGTGAGCGAGTCCAACTCGCGCTTGACTGGTTTTTTTTATGATTATTACTTTTAGTATTAAACCAACTCAAAGGGTTATGATGAATAATTATGACACCCTTTCACAGCACCATACGTTATTTTTTAACAATTTTCTGCGAGCTCGTCGTACTAACGCGACGATACTGCGTAGGAATATGCTTTCGGCTTCCTAAAAATGGCTTAACACCGTGTCGTCTTTTGCGTTTCTCGGAGTACCTATTTATTAAACCATTTAAGCCTTAAACCGTAAACTTAAATGAAAATGATTAGGTAAGGGGTTGCACTTGGTGGCTACTGGCTACCTACTACTAGTGGACTCCTACTAATTAAAGGATTGTTGGTACGAGGGTTGGTTCTTGATGGTGGTGCTGACTCCAGGTACTGGTCTCCTCGTCCAACTGTTGGTACGGGGTCCAACTACAATGAAACTCGGCTACACTGCTTTTAATGTTCGTTTATTCTTTATATATCACATTCACGCATAATAATTTGGAAAGTACATTAATTAGAGTTAAATTAGAGAAAGTCACATTCACGCTATTTTCACACACACAACTGGGCGAATCGCGCGGCGCCACGCGACTGACTAAATTACCATCGCTCGCAGGCGACGTGTAACGCTGACGTGAGCATTCCAGTTCCCCACAGATGATTAGTGAAAACGAGCATAATTCAAAATCTAATTAAAACATCTCAAGGAATCGTTAATAAAAAGGCATCCTTTGTCCTTTCCTTTATTTCCTCAGTCTGAAGATGTTTTAAGATTCCGCAAAGGTTTATCTACTTATCTGGGTGCTTTCTTCATTTATATGCAAAGGAAACTTCGGGGAACGTCTTGAAATTGTAAATGACATTTTATTTCTCTGTTAGCGAAGGCTTCTTTATTTTTCGAGGAAGGGCTTGTTTCAAAGGAAATTAATTGGCTTTAATTAAATGTTTCTGCCCAGATAAACGAATCGCAGATAGTCATAATGAGATTATGACCAAAAAATTACTGCGGTATGGTTGGTGTCTATAAACGAGATTAAGGGCTTATGATGACGTCATCTCAGTTGGTTATCAAAGTAAGATAATAATAAACTAGTGGTTCACCTCGAACTAGTACTTCTCATATAATTAACTACCTCGAGTAGTTTACGTAAAATGATGGCATAGAAGAAAAAATCAACCTAAATAACTTAATAATTTAAAAATGTTTTTGGAATTATAGAAGTTACCTACTGTAATCATTAATGAAGAACAAGAGATTGGTACTTAAATTAGAAGATCATAGAATAGATTATAAAAATAGAATCAATAAAAAAATTCTTCGATCACAGAAAAATATTGCACAAGTAAATTTTTATAGTCATGACATGAGCACTACATAATATACTACTTTCTTACACCTCTTTGCTTATTAACCCTCTCACCTCTTATTTAATCAAGGACACTAAAAACTACCAGAAACTACCATTTGTCCTTAATTTTCATAATAAAGTATAAAATACTATAAAATAATCAGTTTTTTCTGTTTAAATGCTTACAAAGAGAATGGATGGCTGCAATAACAAAAACGGTAAGTGTTTTAATACAGCAGCTGCGATCTTTTTATCAATAAACCTAGTTTTAGCGGACAGACAGACATCTAGTTCGTGTGCAGTTCTAGTACTAAAATTTTACTCCCACTACACTCCAGCTACACAGTCACATCGTCTTCTTCGGCAATCAGGTAAAATTAATTATTTCTATCGCTAATAAAACACAAGTAGGTAAGTATAAATTGAAAATTTAAAACACCACCGATATGTGAATCTATAGCCGGACTATATGTACGATATACCTACCTGACATCCTGTTACCCATTTTTCTGCTCCATCATCAGATCGATCGGATCGAGGAAGAGATCCTCGATCATCAGTCATCATATAGGTATATCTAACAACTACTCGTTGAGACCATTCTAATGAACCCAAGCACACTATAAATATCTGCTGTCAGTTACTGAGAGGTTGGGTATCCCGCAGACTAAAAATCCGAAGTAACAGTACACCAAACAAATCAATCGTACTAGTGAAAGTATTTAAGACAATTTCATCAATTAGAAAATGAGCTGATGATCTTCAAATGCCTGAGCAAATTATAGCTAACATGAAACATCCACCTCAATTACATTAGCTTTCAAACAGAAATAATATCGCTTCGAATTGGCTCCATTCGTTAGGGAGCTACGAGTGAACACACATACACACGTCAAACATACATATAACACCCCTCTTTTTTTGTCGGGGGTTAAATATGACTTTGTAGTGTTTGTACTAACTGCATAAAGAGATCCATGTTACCCTGTTCCAGCTTCCTCCACCGCCCCACATCGAGCTGGTGATGTCGATGCCGTATCTCCGAACAGCCTTCAAAAAACCCACAGTCAGAGTGCGACGTAAGTTTTTTCTTAATAAATCATACTATGTGCGTAAGTGTGTTTGTTGTTTTGTTAGTTTGTTCTTCAATCATGCCGCAACAGAGCTACGGATCGACGTGATTTTTTGCATGGGTATTAAGCTGTTGAGGACCTGGAGATTGACATAGGCTACTTTTTATTCCGGAAAATCAAAGAGTTCCCGAGGGATTTTAAATACTAAATCCACGCGGATGAAGTCGCGGCCATCAGCTAGCATAATATAGATTAGCGTTTGACTGCGATAACACCTGATGGTAAGTGACGAAGCAGCCTAAGATATAGCTCGATTGCCTAGAAAATGCATATGGATTCAGTTATAGATTGTCACAAAAACGTTAGTCGGAAGGCATTCTAAAAGGTGGTAACTTTTTTTTTCGTCGTGAGATCTGTCATTGCCAGCGTGGTGGACTATGGCCTAAGCGCTTCCTAATCTGAGAAAAACCGTGCTCATAACTAGGCCGGAGAAGGTTTAATAATACAGCGAATAATAATAATAGAGCGAATTTGGTCTTTGAGCCTAATAAATTCAAAAAGCCGTTTCGTTAGTCTCAAGGCACGTACCGAAAAGCCTTATTAAACCAAAACCGTTAGTAAATACACCCTGATCCGGAGTTATTACGAGGATTATAATGGAAGACGTTTCCCTCGTCCTCTGTGAATACGGTATTATTGGGACGGCTATCTGAGACTGCAATTAAGATTAAATAGGTATTCAGTAGGCGCCTATGTGAACAGACGTATGAAAATTAACGTTTACCCGAACACGGCGAAGGAAATTCCCCCGCCGCGCCGGGAATGGTACCTGAGACTTACCTACCTGTGTTATAAGACCACAGAGCTCACCACTTTTCCAAGGAGGAAAAGTTTAGTTTTTTTTTTAATTTCTTGTTGCATATTGAACTAACTAGCTGATGCCCGCGACTTCATCCACGTGGATTTAGTTTTTAAAATCCCCCGGGAACTCTTTGATTTTCCGGGATAAAAATAGTCTATGTCACTCTTCAGGTCCTCAACTATACCCATGCAAAAATCACGTCGATCCGTAGCCCTGTTGCGGCGTGATTGAAGGACAAACCAACAAACAAACACACTTTCGCATTTATAATATTAGTAAGGATGGCCTAGAAAAAGCAGGTGAATTTACAGGAGTTTACTTTACGCGAAGAGTCAAGTCCGCCATTAGGATCTTGAAAGTGTATTTACCTTCATTACACACTCTTTAGAAACCGTGTCAACTTTCCTCTTATCCTGCAGACCGTGTGAGTGGAGATTTATCTTAACTCAGCTAACTTTATAGTGATTAAATAGACGTTCGATGGCGAGTTGCTTCGAAAACGTCTTATCTATTATTACACAGAAACCTCCTAATAATTCCTATACTATTATTATAAATGCGAATGTTTGTGAGGATCATTATTAGTCACACGCAAAAACTACTGGACGGATTCTGATGAAAACTCACTGTGTAATACTTAGCTTATAAAGGAAAACACGGCCAAGTGCGTGTCGGGCCACGCGTAGGGTTCTGTAATTGCAAGTCACAAATATTATTGCTGACCTAGGATAGTGCTTTTATTTTATTTATGAATATTGAATACATTTTGAGTTCCATGGCTTAAATACTATACTTAATATACTACAAAATATGCAACTTACACTACGTGTAATACCTAACCTGGAAAAAAACAGATATAACTCCTTAACTTATGAACCCTACTTAGCCGTGATAGTTTTCCTATAAAATTCTTTATATTATATACTACTGCTGTGAATTTTTTCATGTATCCTATAAACAACCAATTAGCTGGCCTTGACTCTAATAAAATTTAGCACTTTAAAATATCATATTTCACAAACGGATCCCTGAATCGAAAATTGGTGTTCCCATACCCAAATATTTTTGAATGACCTATTCAACGACACCCCCATACAATGGGATAGACGAGGAAAACAAATTCATCCCCACTTTACATGTAGGGGAGGTACCTTAAAAAAAATATTTTTCACAATTTTATTTTACCACTTTGTTGGCGTGATTAATATTTATATCCTTGTCAAATTACCAATTTCTAGTACCAATAGTCTCTGAGCTAAACCGCGGACGGATGGACGGACATGGCGAAACTATAAGGATTCCTTGTTTAATACGGAACCCTGAAAACTAATATTTCTTTGCTATAATCCGCCAAAAAATTTATTATTTACAGAGGTAAATGGTGTGTAGCAGTAGAAACAGATTAGGGGTATGGGTCCCTACCCATACTCTTTCTACTGCTACACACCATCGTCCCGGAACTCTAAATCGCTTGGCGGCATGTCTTTGACGGTAGGATGGTTACCAGCCACGGCCAAAGCCTCCCATCAGACAAAATCCCACATGCGAAGATTCGCTTTCGACTGCTTACTCTGAATTCTGCAGCAACATATATCCAAAAAAATACCCACTTAATCTTAATGAAATTCTGGTAAAACATAATTCTATGCAACATGTTCAAACTAAAGTATTTGGATATATAAAGTGACAAAAAAGGTCCACCAGACCCGAACTTCGAAATTTCGAAAGGGTCGGTAACTCGGTAGGGTAGGTAGTAGGTACTTATAAACTCCTAATGCATAAGCCATGTCGCATTAAATCGCTTAAAACAATACCTTCAGCACCCTCTGTCTACGCAAGATACTAGCAAATTTTTTTACCCGATTACGACAAAGCCAAAAGAAAGGGTTATGTTTTTAGCAGTCTACGTATGTATGTATGTGACGATTTACGAATGTTTCACCCTAGCGCATAAACTACAGAGCCCATTTTGATGAATGAGGTGTCAATCGATCGTTATGATATTCCAGACAACATACCTAGGCTAATTGGATCTTAAATCCAATTTCCCGTAGTCGGGTTACAGTTTTTAAACTTTATCCTTGTTTGAAAATCTTACTTTAACATTGCAATGCATTGCACCAAGAACGCCATACATTCAGCCCAGTTTTAACCGAAAACTACGTGCCCCTGTACTGTAGTTTGTTCATAAACAGATATCTAAAGTTAGCAATTCCATTTAAGTTTAGAAACTAAATTAATTTATTGTTATGTTCCTTGAAGAGGAATTAATTTGTATTTCCAGACATTTTGTAGTTCCAGGCACTGCATCGCATGCAACTTTAATATTTACACTAAAGTACAGCGTCTCTGTGCATTCATATAAAACCTCAATAGCCCAACTGTTAAGGCGCAGGCAGAAAACTGAATGGTCGACGGTTCGACCCCTTCCTTTGCACTGTTGGCATTTGTCGTATCTACTCACTCCTAACACAAGCTTTTCGCTTATTTGAAGGGGAGAGAAGAGAATATGAATCAATTTCAACTTGACTAATAGGTATTCTAAAGAATACCTATGAAATTGCCATTTGGTCGAATTAACGGCGGAGAGTTTGCGATGGGTTCTGATAGTGATGTAGGTATACTACGTGTATGGTTGTGCTACTACTACTACGTTTAGAGTTGAGCCTTTGAACTGCGAAGGTTTTAAATATATTACTTTTCTCTTCTATTTTTTGTCTGATAAGACCCCAGGGGCAATAAGTTTCATCGATTGAAGTTTATTGACCTTTTTATATACATGCTTTTCTTCGAAAATGGGTAGGTATTTGATCTCGGTAAAATCACCCCACGTCCACCATCCGAACGGGTTATTGCCCACATAACTCGTGTAAAAATATATTTTTTATTAAATACTTACTCAGAGAGCTGTGTGTGGCCCACAACTCTGTCGGTGTAGTTATCTAAAAAAGTTGTAAAATTAAGTCTTGAAAAAGAAATTTTTTCAGGATTTTCCCTAAAGCGGGCATGTTTTTTTTACTGGTCTACTTCATTATGTGGGTTGTCATTGGATAGGTCTTTCAAAAATATTTGGGAGTAGGTATATTTTTAGGATTTTTTTTTATTTAGGGATTCGTTTGCGAAATTTTAAGATTTATTTATTTATTAAAAATGGACACAAAACAGGTTGCAACCAAAATATAAACGAAATACAATAACATCAGATTTGGGTTCCAAGTAAACAACCCGTGTACACAATAGTTATAAAATTTATGCATTGAAAATATTAATTAAGATTTCAACTTTGCCTGCGACAAGTCGCCCATCCAGCCTTGTGCGAGGCTTCGTGCGCGTAGACAGGTTTTAAAAATCCCGTGGGAACCTCGCAAATTCTTGGATCTTTTCGGGATAAAATAGCTTTTATCCCGAAAAAACAAGTCGGACCCGCACCATCGAGCAAAAACAAAATATTATTGTATTGAGATTGGAGACCTCTATACGTCTTAACTTTCTTAGGGTTCCGTACCCAAAGGGTGCCAATGGGACCCTATTACTAAGCCTCCGTTATGTCCTTCTGTCCGTTTGTCCGTCCGTCTATCAGCGGGCTGTATCTCGTAAACCGTAATAGGTAGACAATTATAGTAGTGAAATTTTCACATATTGTGTATTTCTATTGCCGCTTTAACAACAAATACTAAACAAATAAGTACTAATAAATAAACAGTAAAGGGGGCTCATACATACATACATACAAGGAAAAGGAGTCGAAATAAAATTTTACTTTTTTACCCTGGCATGTGTGATGTGGGGTGTCATTGTCTAGAGCTAATTTAAGTGGAGTTCAAATATATATTTTTTTAACTTTTAGCTACAAAAATGAAGAAATGGGGGGCCGTCAAAGTTATCGGTTTTGGACCAATTTTGTTTCGGGGTCTATCTCAAAAACTTAACTAGTTAATAATTTGAAATTTTGGTATATTATGTACTATATAGTGTATTTAAACAACAAATACTGAAAAAACCGATTTATAATCCGGTTTGCAAGTTGTGACCAAAACAAACGAGCATTTTTTCCCCATATGCTAATTTAGTACTTCTAAGAACTAAGATATCTAAATATGTATCTACTTTAAAAAAAAGATTTTGTCATATGTACGGAACCCTAAAAGAGCGAGACCCGACTCGCATTTGGCCGATTTTTTTTATTAATTGTTGTTATAGCGGCAACAGAAATACACATTCTTTGATTTCAAGTCTATCTCAGCGTTATTTGGTAATAAATCAAATCACTGCTGGATACTACAATGCGTACAAATATATTGATCTATTTTCAGAATATACGTACATATAAAATAAGCACTTATTTTTGATTCGGAACTAAACACCACGAGGTTACATAAAAGGTTGCGAAGGTACTGATCGACGGTTGGATTGGTTCTGGTGATTTTACAAAATTAAAGGCAGGAAATTATGTGGTCGACCAACTCAAAAGAAATACAAGATAAAGAAAATTTTATTTTTAATTACAAGCTTTTAGTAGCTACATCATTAGACTCTAGATATCATCTAGGATCAGAGTTCTTGTCATGATGAATCAAACGAGCCCATACTCGATGAGGTTACATCGTTTTATTACAGAGTTCTGATAGCCATCTTCCGTCTCCATCATCAGATCAGCTCCATGTCACAATAATATTGCATTGTCATCCGATTTACACATACATGCATTTCAGCTCAATCGGAAACCGGGAAGTGGTTCTAATTCATCTTGCAAGATTTGACCCAAACAAACAAATAAATAAACTGGTCAAGCTAAATAAAAGCTTGTAATAACATCTACGCAATCCGCTGTTCTACTTTTAAATATTTCTTCCATAATAATCTGCTCTCTAATTAAAACAAGATCCGATATGCTAGCATCAACAACTGCAAACAACAAACAACTGTAAACTTCTGCAAGTCTGCTGCAAGCGCGACAGACTGTTTCATCGGACCGAGGAGGTACAGCGGACTACGGAGGCTTAGTAATTGGGGCCCATTGGCACCCTTTGGGTACGGAACCCTAAAAATGGCATTGTGTTGATAATATGAAAAACCTTTATTTTAAACATATAAAAACCGGCTAAGTGCGTGTCGGGCCACGCGCAGTGTAGTGTTCCGTAGTTGCAAGTCACAAATATTATTGCTGACCTAGGATAGTGCTTTTATTTTATTTATGAATATTGAATTATTTTGAGTTCCATGGTTTAAATACTATAGGTACTTAATATACTACAAAATATGCAACTTATCTAACCTGGAAAAATCAAACAACAGATATAGCTCCTTAACTTATGACCCCTACTTAGCTGTGATAGTTTTCCTATAAAATTCTTTATAATATTATATTAATGCTTATATCTATTTTATCTTTTAATAACATTTGTAAAAATAATAAAAATTTGGATCTTTTTTGCATCACCGCCACCACTATTCGTAGAACGCTGGCCAACGAGTTCTTCTACTCACACTTTGGTTGAATAATTCGTTGACCAGATTACGTTTTTTCTCTTCTTGTTTTTTACCGCATATTGTTATTGTCTTTTTTCTCCCCCCATTAGTTTTTCTTCCCAGTTGAGTTTTTTGTTTTCCTTATTTATGTAAATTATTGTATCTGTGAAAACTTATAATTAGCTATAATTTTCTTCTGTTCTTTTTATATTAGCTAAGTTTTCCCTGTAAAATAAAATAAAATATAACTGCTGTGAAATTTATCATGTTCTATAAACAACCATTAGACCGAATAAAAAAATATCGAAATAAGAAAAACTACGAAAGCCAAGGATGTAGTCAAGAAAGTACTCCACCTTAAATGGAAATGGGCCGGTCATGTTCAGAGGGTATCAGATGAAAGATGGTCTCAAATCACAACGAACTGGTACCCTATCAATAAAAAGCGCAGGCCAGGAAGACCAGCTCAAAGGTGGAGCGACGATATTGTAAAGGTTGCGGGGAAAACGTGGCACAGAATTGCTACGACAGAGAGCCTTATGGAAAAGGATGGAGGAGGCTTTCACCGCGGAAGGCGGTCCTCTTACATGAGCAACAACACTACCTACACATTACATTTACACATACTACATATATTTACACATACTACAACACCCAAAACACAGTATATAATAATACATACCTACGTATCACACTACAAAATTTATTGATTTGTACTGAAACCTTAAAACTTAGTAAGTAAGTAAACTAGTATTAAGAACAATAACTGTAAGAGGAAAATAAAGCTATTTTTATTTTTATTTATTTTTATTTATAAACAACCATTTAGCTGGCAGAGGGAAGGGGTGGGCTTGACTCTAAAAAAAATTAGCACTAAAATATCATATTTCACAAACCTATTCAACAACACCCCACACTATGGGATAGACGAGAAAAAAAAAATCATCCCCACTTTACATGTAGGGGAGGTACCTACCATAAAAAAAATATTTTTCACAATTTTATTTCACCACTTTGTTGGCGTGATTAATATTTATACCCTAGTCAAATTACAGTTTTCTAAACTAGCGGCACGCTATGATGGCCGGTTTGACGTTTGTCCGCTCATGAAGTTCCGTATTAATTGATAACGACTTTGAAGGAAATAATTGTATTACTTTATTGACGACAGTGATGTGCAGAGATTCATAAATTTTATCGAATGTAGTTTTAGGTTTAGGACTCAAAATTTATTTATTAAATTGATTTCTAAAATGTATACAAGTGTAGAAAAATCAGTTTGCACCATTTAAGGGGTGAATGTACTTGTGAATATGAACAATTTTCACTATGTGGACAAACCTCTGAAATCGCAAAAAAATATCAGCTGTTTCATACAAAAGGTAAAATTTTTATTTTTATATGATATATACCACAACTCGGCATTTGGTTTTCTAAATTGAAAATTTTTAAAAATGGAATCTAATACGATCGTCACATAGGATCGCTGGCTAGCACAACTACTACCTCCGGCAAACTCGCGTCAATGCTCAATGCAAAACAAAGCAGTTTCGAATTGACGTTGCTTCGAAAAGTATAAACTGTCAGTGCAATGCGATTGTGATATAGTTTTGACCTGGCTTTGGATTTCAAATATTGATACTGCATTACTGTTGACCCTTGCTCGTTAATTTGGACTCTGTTCAAGCCCTTTGTTGTGGATTTCGTCGATATGACCGAACGTACGCAGAGAACTGTTCTAAATAGTCAGACACGTGAGTTCGTAATACGCCTTCGTAACTATTTCGATCGTGAAGCTCAAAATGGAGGGCCAATTTTACCTATAACGTCAGTGGTTGAACGCGTAGCTGATGCGCTTAATATTGGACAACGAACTGTTAGACGGATAACTAAAAAAAAATATGGCGAGACTGGCACAGAAGAAAATAAACTTCACACACCAAAAAAGAGAAAACGAGCAAAACCAGTCGTAGGCATCGATAGCTTTGATGCCGATGCTATCCGAAGACATGTTTACGGCTACTATTTACAGAAGGAGTATCCAACAAGAAAAAAGTTGGTGCATTCACTGAAGGAAGCTGGATTATTCTTCGGTGGGGAAAGTTCTTTAGGGAAAGATTATGAAAGAGATGTGAAAATAGATAATATTATAGAAAACGAACATATAATTATTAATGTAGGTGATGATAGCAGTGACGACAGTGAAAATAGTAGTATGGACGAATCTGATTAATTATGGCCTTTTGTGGCACCTTTTTTGGTATCTTTTGTATTCATATGTTTCTTGTGTGCATATAAAGTATGTATATTCATTTTCATTCAAATATTCAGTTCGTTCAAATAAATTAAATAAACATATACATTTTTGTTTTATTAAACCTATTTAATCAGGTACAAAAACAAAACTTAATTGTTTTTTGTTCGAGAATAAATTGACATTCCACATCACTATTGTAATGTGTCAAACCGGCCATCATAACGTGCCGCTAGTGTAGTACCAATAGTCTCTGAGCTAAACCGCGGACGGACGGACAGACGGACGACGATGACGAAACTATAAGGGTTCCTAGTATTTTCTTCCTTTTTAACCGACTTCCAAAAAGGAGGAGGTTCTCAATTCGGCCGGTATCTTTTTTTTTTTTTCTATGTATGTCCACCGATTACTCCGGGATTACTGGACCGATTCGCGTGATTTTTTTTTAATCGACAGAGGATGTTTGCGAAATGGTCCCATAAAAATATTAACCTTCAACTCCTCAAGCCTGATGCTGCAGGGATAAAAAAACCTAAAATAAAGAGATTTAGGAAATGTCGATTACGATTTATTATTGTAGGTAACAAGTATGGACTACATCATGGAGCTCCAGGTCCTAGCTCCTCAATCATAGGAAACTACACTTAAAAGCTTAAAATAAAAATTCTTTTCAAAAAACCGACTTCTAACGCCACTACAAAGTATAAAAATAATTTTAGTTTGTCCACGTTTGTTGAAGTCGGGCGGGCCTAAAATTCAAACTATGAAACCGACTCGCGATGCTCGCTCGACTTCTACAAACGAGTCTCTCATATTGTGTAGCGTCGCGCATCGGTTTCATAGTTTGTATTTAGGCCCGCCCGACTTCAACAAACGTGGACAAACTAAAATTATTTTTATACTTTGTAGTGGCGTTAGAAGTCGGTTTTTTGAAAAGAATTTTTTTCCTTGTTTGTTTCCTTCCTATACTACGGAACCCTAAAAAGTATCAGTCAAATACCCAATTATAAAAATGTTCTCATATTGTTTTCCTTGGCAGCGACGACTTCATCGGAAATGTACGCGCGCTCGCGCAGCGCGGCGGGCGCGCTGGACGGGCGCGGCCTGGTCGCCGTCATCAAGCGGCAGGTGCCGCTGGCGGGGCAGCTCGACCACGAGCTCTGCTGGGGCCAGGGCTGGGGCTGGGTCACTCTGCCCAACGGCGTGTGGAGCGGACGTAAGTGGGCCACACGGCTCAACCGATTCTTTTCGACGTAAAGTGTATTCGTTTCATTTCATTCATTACCTTAATTTCGTTCATTTCATTTATTTCAATCAATTCACATCATTTTATTTCATTTCAATCATGCCTGGTACTTAGTGTCGACTGAAAAGTCGACTGTCTTGAAAGTAATAGGTATGTAGGTAGGTACTCAAGTTATACATGGCAGTTGGTTAGCGGTCCGTTAAGTACTTTGAACGAAACGAAACGAACGAACGAAAGTTTGAACGACGAGTAGATTGGATTCTGTGTGGTAGAACAGGAACGAGGTTAAGGAGTTCCTGGTTGCACTCGCCAAAGTGTATAGATCTGATAGATGTCGGTGCTATAGACTGAGTATTTTTATCTGCGTTAGGTAGGTACTAGCTTTTTAGTTCCATGTTTTTTTTTAATAGGCTATAGTCAAGGAGAACCCATTTACCTAAGAAAATATTCCACTGTAAGGGTTGAAATTAGGGGATGAAACCGATGAATATCACTTGTTTGACGTCGGTTTCTTAAAAATAATTAATTACTTAATACTTGGCATAATACGTTTATAAGTATGGACTGTAGGGGTAGGTATGTATCTTACGGATACCACACTCTGCGCGTCCGCGTCGTAATACTAAAATTACATTGCTGATGGTTACCTTTGCCACGAAGAAAATTCTTGAAATAAACATAATAATTTATTGTCATTACTCATTACGTATTGCAATATAATATCGTTCGGTGTCTACATTACAGGTCTGACATGGTCCCAAGAAGGCGAAGATTTTGCGCTTCACGCAATGCCAATAATGCATCACACCAACGTTTCCCAAGCTTGCTCGATGTTGGACGGGGTCACAGCCTACGAAGCATCAGCGTACGAACAGGCCCTCGCTGAATACGACGACACTGGCACCGGGACATCCGACGACTGGGACTTCGGGGTAGACTGCGGGGATTTCATGATGTAACTTTTCAATTAATGGATTAAGCATCCTGATGGTATTTCATTTGCTACTCTGTGGATACTCCAGTGAGATGAAGAAAGATGGAGTCGCATATTCTGTTTCGGTAAAGGGATCTTTTGTGATATTTTGGTTCTTTATGAAGAATAGAATACCCAGCCTAGAGAACTCACAAGCGCGTCTCGTACAAATGGCGGGTTTGATTCTCAATTGAATAATATATTTCTAATCTGAAACTAAGCCTGAACCTATCAAAAGTCAATAAAATTTTGAAGGCACTCTCTAGACTTCTAGAGTCTAGACACTAACAAATTATTATAATTATGTGACTATGTTTCCGATGAAAACAACATAATATTTCTATGAAAATATATCAGTCAACCCACTGACTCATGCTTTCAAAGTTTCATTGAGTTTAATATGAATCTAACTCCGTTTGTATGGAATACGCTACGCTAAACTCATCAGCACAATCTACTTATTGCTGGGAAAATATCTTCTTACATGAAACGATAAGGCAATTGTGCCACTATAATTATGCTCAATATTATATGAAAATTGAAATTAATGTTCAGTGCTGGTCACGTGTCACGAAGGAATTTTACAAATGTGCCAATTAAAATCTAATTGCAAAAGGATAATTATTATCTTATGATGACTTTTATATTTCTGCGTTTTACGAAACAATAAATAATAATTATTAATATTATTAGATATACATATTAATGTTCAGATTATATTGAATTGGCTCAAAGGGATAATGCTTGTAATAGTTGCATGCTCTTTAGTCGTAACTGTGTTTGTCATAGATAGAGAAGATGTGTGTAGCCATAACAAAAATTAGATTCGTATTCTATCCTATGGCCTATACACGTAGACCAGTCTTCGTAAAGTTAGATAGATTTTTAAAAGCACAGAAATAGTTTTACTATTCGACAATCTAACTTTTCTCTCATAGCCTTTCCTTTTTTATGGTTTATTTCTCATGGGTTTTGAATTTGATAACTTTTACCCTTTCTATGGATTATTTCGTCACTCGGAACTCGAATGACGAATCGCACGGGCGGCGGTCAAATAATAATAATTAGTCTCCTTTATTCATCGTACGGAAATTTTATAAATGTAAGTATACCTAAGTATTATGTTATGAGCGTGCATAATATTATAAGGCAATGCAATGCAATGTTTTCTTTGTAGCATGGTGTGGGTGACAGGTCAATAGAACGTAACTTATTTTGTACCATATTGTTGCAATTATAAGGTTCAAATTCACACTATTACAATCTATTGAGACTATTCTTTTTCAGAAAATCTGCTTTCTTAGTTTGAACCTTAAGGCGCCAGTTACATGAGAGTTTCTCGAATACGAGCGGCAAGAAATCGTTTGCGATTATCCTATGGGATAACTTTCCATACACTTCTCGCCCGCGATTATACATTACATTACTTTACACTACTTATACATTATGACAAAAACTCATATCAATTACCTAAGCGACGTTCGAATACAAGTGTCGAAAATTTCGCTCGCATTCGAGAAAGTCTTCTTGTGTATCTGTATAATTCCTAGTTCCATGTGTATCTGAGCCTTAAGATTGTACAAAATAAATGACATTCTATTGACCTGTCACCCGCACCACTCTACTACAGCAAAAAAAAATGTAATTATAAAGATGGTACAACTCAGGCACACTCCAAGGCAGTTTGACCGCCTATTACGCGCAGGCCAACTCGAAAAACCGATCACTTTGTACCCTTTTAAATTGTCCAAAGTTTTTGAAACTTTTACTTGTATCAATTCAGGGTATTATACAATCGCACAAAATGAAAATGTCAAAATGTTTTTTAATTTTTTTTGTTAAAAACATAATAGGTACTATACTAGGTACTTATAGAGTATAAGTAAATTCGCTTTGACCCCAACCAATGACACCAATTAACATGAAAAATATTAAACCACAGTGATAGTCTAATATTACGTATAGAATAATTCTAATAATAATAATATGTAAGTTGAATTGATGTTAGTTCGTAGAATGTGGTCGGTAGAATAATACAGAATTGTCGCTAATTATAAAGATGGAACTCTTAAAAATTTCAAGTCACGAAACGCACTCGAGGTGCGAGCTATTTTTAAACCGCATGCGATAGGGCCCGCATCAGTGGAACACTTATTATTGGTCGATAAAGAAGCCAGAAGAGAGATTGCTACTGATTTTATCAAGTTGAATCTCATTGGTCCGCCTGCGGAATATGCTCACTTATCTGTTTTTCGGTTTGCGAGAGGCTTATTTCAGTAGTACTTATACCGCTTGTGAGGAATCTCCGCATGATGTGTATCAACCAAATATCGGCCGAGTTATCGACCAATTAAAATGAGCTTCTATTACCATCTTCAACTAGAAATAAGGCTATTTACACCTGCATCTTATTTCGCTGATTAAAGTCTATGTTTTCTTCTGAAAATCCTTATTCCGTCTAGATGCGAGCTAACGCCTATTATTTACCTACTTGAATCTTCTTGAATCAATCCAGCACCTTGGGACCCCAGCGACCATCAGCTCTTCGAACTATGTGCCCACCCATTTCCACTTCAGTTTCGCGACTCGCTGAGCTATGTCGGTGACTTTGGTTCTCCTACGTATCTCCTCATTTCTGATTTGATCTCGCAGGGATATACCGAGCATAGCTCTCTCCATCGCTCGTTGAGTGAACCTGATCCTTCCTATGAGGCCCATAGAATGCTGTTTGTTGGACATCATAAATTATTATTATTGTAATGACTTGAAATATTTTAAGACGTCTCCAAACTAATTAGTCGCAATTGGTCGGTATAGTTAATCGTGGTATTAGTACAATTATTGTCGAAAATATAATTATACCTAGTCGCTAAAATCTTCCGACCTACCCAAAGACTGCCTAACGTTATATACCTAATACCTGTGTTGTGTGAAATCCTAGGCACGGTAACCGCATATTGTAACCCTGGTCCTGCGGAGTGTTGCATTGCAAGATATTTTTTGATTGGGAACTATGAATTCCATTATTGTTATAATTATTTTATTGGTTTACCAACAGGTGTACCTCTATTTTCACAAACAATTAAGTATACAAAATTAAACTACTCGTACAGAAACATTTGAGGTGTGCTCCCAATTACATATGCTTTAGCATTAAGTCCGCCTTTTGTACTTTTTTTTGTGCAATAACGTGAATAAAAAAAAATTACAAGCAAATTGGCACAGGTAAAAAGTGCGGAATTTAATAATAGAACTAATATACTACTTACAAAAAGTAAGAACTTTATTTATTTAACATTTATAAAACATAAGAATTCCAGTAATAATAAAAAAATGCTTTATATAATAACAAAAATATGATTATTATAATTTATTTATTATATACTTTGTTTACATAAGTAAACAAAATCGAGGAAGATTAGATGAATAATGACTGTAATAAATTATTACTAAAATCCAAATTGTAACTAGATGAAAGTATTATTAGTTACATAAGAAATCTTATGATTACTTATGGAATAACACTTTCAACTCTTTGACTAATATAATAAGTCTATGTTTCAACTATAATTAATAATTTTCGTTGCCATCGATCGAGTTTCGACATGGAGTCGCTCACTTGATGAATGAAGGTTGTGTAAAACAAACCAAAAGTTTGTAAAAGTTTGATGAAATTATTATTAAGAGCAAAGAAAATTTCAGTTAAATTTCAAACATAATCTTTACTAATGCTTTGGTATTAGGTCTTAAGTGAGAAAATGTGTTTTGTGAGTTTCTCCTTCAATTACCTACCAAGTACCTACCTACGCAGCAACGGAGCAACGGATCGACGTGATTTTTCACAAGGATTAAGTTAAGAATTAAGCACCTGAAGAGTGACATGCTACTTTTGTCCCCGAAACACAAAGAGTTTCCGCGGGATATTCGTTTGTGAGAATTTGTTTTTCACGGACAATTTCCAATTAATTTTGAATGGGACTGCATTATATTGTAGGTACATTATTGTTCAAAGGGGCTAAAATATGAGGCTCCTGCCTGTTTCACTATTGTGGTATACTTAAAAGCAAATTATTTATAATATAGGTAATCTATCTGTCCTTAGCTGTTTTAACCGAGTGGTTTCTCGCAGAAAGGCGCAAGCGACGGGCTAAGTACAGTGCATAAGAACGTTCTTATCCCACTGGCAATGACACCGGGGAAAGGGGAAAAAATAAGCCATTATCATAAGCCCGCTTTTCAAAAAATATCTTGCAAATCGATATTATTATTATAGTACGTAGTAGCAAATTATGTAATTACGAATATTCTAGATTAAACTAGTCGTGTTTTGGATAGAAGCAGGCGTTACTTTGCGGAAGGCCATGATTAGCAAGAAAAGGGTAGAATTATTTTGCTATAATC
This sequence comes from Oeneis ivallda, assembly GCA_029955525.1. Classification (NCBI taxonomy): domain Eukaryota; kingdom Metazoa; phylum Arthropoda; class Insecta; order Lepidoptera; family Nymphalidae; genus Oeneis; species Oeneis ivallda. The sequence goes on along the minus strand of JARPMR010000024.1, from coordinate 12,178,216 downwards.
CGCCAACAGAAAAAATCTGTATAATTTTTACACTACTCTCGACGCACGTTTCGCCCCGACACCGGAGCATCCTCAGGAGATGTTGACTCTACAACGATGCATTGTCTAGTGACGCTCGTGTCAATTGCGCGGTATTATATACCGTATTTCTACCCCCACTACTGTTGCCCCGCCCACTACCCCCCCCCTTCAAACAAACGAAGCAGTGGTGAACTTGAGACGTTCACTTGTTCATTAAGTAATTTAAACTGAGTATTATTGTTATGTTTTATTATTTCTAATTGTTCCAACATGCTCAGTCGAAGCCCTTTATCACAGGTGTGTAAGATTTTGTATGAATGATCGGATGATAATTTGTGTCCACTATCAAGGAGATGTTTAGCAAAGTGAGACTTTTGGGGTTGGTTGTTCCTAACCGCAGCCATATGTTCTTTGTAGCGTGTTTCAAATTTACGACCCGTTTGACCAATATAAGTGGCTTTACAGTCTGAACATTCGAGTTTATAAATGCCCGATTTTTGTTTGTTGTTTAATTTATCTTTACCGTTGCAAATATTTTTAAGTGTATTATTTGTCCTAAATGCAACATGTATATCATGTGCTTTAAGTCTCTTCGCGATACGCTCCGACACTGTTCCAAAATAAGTTAAACTGGATTTGTATTTATTTATTTTATCAGGTGATGATGAATATAAATCCTGTTTTATCCGCATCAATTGTTGCTTTTTTATTATATTATTAACAATATTATTGTTGTAACCATTTGCCTGTGCCATGTGGTAAATTACTTTTAATTCTTTTAAGTAGTTTTCTTTTGTGAGTGGAATAGACAGCAACCTATGCACGTAACTGTGGAACGCTGCGAGTTTATGCTGCCACGGATGACAGGATGAAGCGGGTATGGTTGTGTCTGTGTATGTGGGTTTCCGGAAAATACCAAACTGATGTTTATTATTAGCACGAGTTATAGTAAGATCGAGGAAGCTTATAGAGTTATCTTGTTCTAATTCTGATTTGAATTTAATTTTCGGGAGTATATTGTTTAGATTTTTGACAAATGTGTCAAGTTGTCTGTGCCAACATATAATTATATCATCTACATATCTATAGTAATACAGAATTTTGTTATTTTTGACAATATGTTTATTTTCAAAATCATCCATGAAGATATCAGCCATTAGGGGACTTAGTGGTGAGCCCATAGCTAATCCCTCTTTTTGTTGATAAAATTGGTCATTGAATTTGAAGTAGTTCTGTTTCATGCATATTTTGGTTAATTCTATTAATTCTGTTATTTCGTTGACATTTGTATGATTATTTTCCAACAATTTGGTTATGATGTTTAGGGTTTCGTTAACTGGGACATTGGTGAACAGACTGTCCACATCTAATGATATTAATTTACAATGGTCCGGTAATGTCAAATCTTTAATTTTATTGACTAGTTGGATACTATTTTTTAATGAATAAGACTGATTGAAGGATGTTTTTGATTTAATAACTTTGTTTAGCTCTTTTGCTAATAGATATGCAGGTGCGCCAATATATGAGACCACGGGACGGATTGGAATATTATTTTTGTGGATTTTTGGTAAGCCGTATAATGTAGGAGCATTAGTGTTCATTTGAATGACGTTGTGTTTTGATGTATTTTTTGGAAAAATGTGTTTTGATTTATTAACGGCTAGCCTAACTTCTGCTGTGTATTTATTAGTTGGGTCAGAGGATAACTTAGAGAATTCTTCTCCGGAGATAACCTCATTGACCTTATTTTGGTAGTCGATCCTCTTTAGGATAACAATCGCATTACCCTTATCGGCTTTTGAAATAATAAGATCATTATCTTTTAACGTTTTTTGTAAAGATTTATATATTTTGTTGTTTTTGTTTACGTGGTAATAATAACAATAGCAACAACACAAACAATAACAACAACAGTAACAACCACGTAAACAAAAACAACAAAATATATAAATCTTTACAAAAAACGTTAAAAGATAATGATCTTATTATTTCAAAAGCCGATAAGGGTAATGCGATTGTTATCCTAAAGAGGATCGACTACCAAAATAAGGTCAATGAGGTTATCTCCGGAGAAGAATTCTCTAAGTTATCCTCTGACCCAACTAATAAATACACAGCAGAAGTTAGGCTAGCCGTTAATAAATCAAAACACATTTTTCCAAAAAATACATCAAAACACAACGTCATTCAAATGAACACTAATGCTCCTACATTATACGGCTTACCAAAAATCCACAAAAATAATATTCCAATCCGTCCCGTGGTCTCATATATTGGCGCACCTGCATATCTATTAGCAAAAGAGCTAAACAAAGTTATTAAATCAAAAACATCCTTCAATCAGTCTTATTCATTAAAAAATAGTATCCAACTAGTGAATAAAATTAAAGATTTGACATTACCGGACCATTGTAAATTAATATCATTAGATGTGGACAGTCTGTTCACCAATGTCCCAGTTAACGAAACCCTAAACATCATAACCAAAATGTTGGAAAATAATCATACAAATGTCAACGCAATAACAGAATTAATAGAATTAACCAAAATATGCATGAAACAGAACTACTTCAAATTCAATGACCAATTTTATCAACAAAAAGAGGGATTAGCTATATTGTCAAAATATTGTCAAAAATAACAAAATTCTGTATTACTATAGATATGTAGATGATATAATTATATGTTGGACTGGGACAGACAGACAACTTGACACATTTGTCAAAAATCTAAACAATATACACCCGAAAATTAAATTCAAATCAGAATTAGAACAAGATAACTCTATAAGCTTCCTCGATCTTACTATAACTCGTGCTAATAATAAACATCAGTTTGGTATTTTCCGGAAACCCACATACACAGACACAACCATACCCGCTTCATCCTGTCATCCGTGGCAGCATAAACTCGCAGCGTTCCACAGTTACGTGCATAGGTTGCTGTCTATTCCACTCACAAAAGAAAACTACTTAAAAGAATTAAAAGTAATTTACCACATGGCACAGGCAAATGGTTACAACAATAATATTGTTAATAATATAATAAAAAAGCAACAATTGATGCGGATAAAACAGGATTTATATTCATCATCACCTGATAAAATAAATAAATACAAATCCAGTTTAACTTATTTTGTAACAGTGTCGGAGCGTATCGCGAAGAGACTTAAAGCACATGATATACATGTTGCATTTAGGACAAATAATACACTTAAAAATATTTGCAACGGTAAAGATAAATTAAACAACAAACAAAAATCGGGCATTTATAAACTCGAATGTTCAGACTGTAAAGCCACTTATATTGGTCAAACGGGTCGTAAATTTGAAACACGCTACAAAGAACATATGGCTGCGGTTAGGAACAACCAACCCCAAAAGTCTCACTTTGCTAAACATCTCCTTGATAGTGGACACAAATTATCATCCGATCATTCATACAAAATCTTACACACCTGTGATAAAGGGCTTCGACTGAGCATGTTGGAACAATTAGAAATAATAAAACATAACAATAATACTCAGTTTAAATTACTTAATGAACAAGTGAACGTCTCAAGTTCACCACTGCTTCGTTTGTTTGAAGGGGGGGGGTAGTGGGCGGGGCAACAGTAGTGGGGGTAGAAATACGGTATATAATACCGCGCAATTGACACGAGCGTCACTAGACAATGCATCGTTGTAGAGTCAACATCTCCTGAGGATGCTCCGGTGTCGGGGCGAAACGTGCGTCGAGAGTAGTGTAAAAATTATACAGATTTTTTCTGTTGGCGGATTATAGCAAAATAATTCTACCCTTTTCTTGCTAGTCGTGTTTTAATAAGCGAGTGTGAAAACATTACTCCGATGCGTTTATTACATACGTTAAACCTAGGTACCTAATTTGTGAGTTCTTCAAACCCAAGATTTTATGAATACAAGTACGCGTAGAACCTTCGCACATGGCGACATAGGAAAATTAAAGAGGTTAGTACGAGTTTCTACATCTCGAAAACGTTGATAAGTTTCGAGTTTTAAAGCTCAATTTTGTTTATAATGTACTTATAACTTCAGCCCAGAGCGCTCTAAGCGGAACCTTTACTTTAATACAAGAACCTTTAAGGGACGATTTCACCAACATAAAATTAGTCTTATCCGAGAGTAAATTTTATATTTTGACAGTTTTCAATACAAAAACTGTCAAAACGCCCAATTTATCCCTTGGATAAACTTCACTCGACATTGGTGAAATCGGCTCTAAGTAGTTCTATTTTAATCTGACTGTATTGTGAGTCAATGCTCGAAATTCACAAAATGTCGAGATGTGCAAACTTTTACTGAAACATCTGGTTATGGACTTTATCACGTCGAAAATTCATTCGTGTCAGGTTCAATAGTGAATCTTCACTTGTGTCTCCAATTTTTTTGACTATAGTAATTCGATTATAGTAGATCGGAATAACGTCTTATAAAAGTATTACTACTGTACGGGACTGTATAAGGTTTCGGCTACTTGAAGAAGGTGCCATGTGCAAAGACTTCTACACTCAAAATGGTTCAGAGAAATACCTATTTACAAGAAGTCAATTTGAAAACTATACTTAAGCCGTAAACAAATATAAAAAGTTATTTTTTTTGGAAATACTTAAATAAGCCAAAAAAGTTTGTCCAACATCAGTAACCTAGTCGACTGCAATAATTTTCGATTCGTGTTATATTTTATCCCAAAAATATAATAAGAACACTAGCGGGATATTTTTCTACGTAATCGGAAGGGGCGCGGTGCCTATTTTATTGCACGAACGCATTTTCACGCCCGATGAAAACGACTTTGCACAGACAACGAGCTTTCAAAACTAGCATAAAACTTTGGCAGATTTTCACATCTTACTTCTGTAAAAAAATTACTTACAGATTCTCGGAAAAAATATTTTACACTATAGGCATAAGCTATGCCTATTATTAAAAAAAAACCATTATTATAAATAATAATTAACGAAGGTTTTGAAAGACTTATTAGTAAAAATACATACTTATCTCTAAACCATTTTGAACTTGGATTTTTTTTAATTTGTGATTTTTGTATTTACCTCAACTACCCATTTTTAGGGTTCCGTAGTAAACAAGGAACCCTTATAGTTTCGCCATGTCCGTCCGTCTGTCTGTCTGTCTGTCTGTCCGCGGTTTAGCTCAGAGACTATTGGTACAAGAAATCTGTAATTTGACAGGGGTATAAATATCAATCACGCCGACAAAGTCGTGTAATAAAATTGTGAAAAATAATTTTTTTTAGGGTACCTCCCCTACATGTAAGGTGGGGATGATTTTTTTTTCTCTCGTCTATCCCATAGTGTGAGGTGTCGTTGAATAGGTCTTTCAAAAATATTGTGGGTGTGGGAACATCATTTTTCAATTCAGGGATCCGTTTGTGAAATATGATATTTTAATGTGCTAAATTTTATTAGAGTCAAGTGTCCCCCCCCCCCTCTGCCAGCTAAATGGTTGTCTATAGGATACAAGAAAAATTTGCAGCAGTAGTATATATAATGAATTTTAAAGGAAAACAATCACGGCTAAGTAGGGTTCATTAGTTAAGGAGTTATATCTGTTTTCTCTAAGTTAGGTATTACACGTAGTTTAAGTTGCATATTTTGTAGAATATTATAGTATTTAAACCATGGATCTCAAAATTTATTCAATATTCATAAATAAAACAAAAGCACTATCCTAGATCAGCAATAGTATTTGAGACTTTCAACTACGGAACCCTACACTGCGCGTGGCCCGACACGCACTTGGCCGGTTTTTTTATTAATGCTTTTTAATTATCATATTGTGTAAAAACTATTTTGTTTCTATTAAGTTTTTACTTATAGATAATTATAAAATTATAATATTAGGCAGCAATAAATATTTGACGCTGGATTCGTTGAATAAAATATTTTTGTAAAAGGCACTTTTAATTTATTTTCTAATCGTATTTTTATGTTACATTTCTTTATAGGTATAGCGTGTAGTTATGAAATAGTCTTTTTTTAGTTCAAAGTTCTGGAAAAGCATCTGTTATTCTTATTTATTATTTTCTTCACTCAGTACATCATATAGATGAAAAGTATAAACTACCAGTATTTTTATAAGCGTTCCAATAGTACTCGTAGGTATATATTAAATGATTTAGAAACTAGAAAAACAGTTTAATATCTTTGTTTGAAACTAAACGTACCTAATACTTTTATGTCCCACTAAAATCAATAGTATACCTAAAGAAGATTATGAAACCTGCATCTATCGTTTGTTTTGTTAATAAATTAAATGTGATGTGGCCATAGATTCTTAATTCAGTAAATATTTAACCATAATCTAATAAAATCTATCTTATATTTTTTTTAATTACATTACATTAGGTTTATTAAATTAAAATGTGCCTAAACTATATGAAGAGAGAAATCACAGCGAGTGAATTGAGTTTTATGTAATGACAATTAAAGCGGTCTACGGACATGCCAATAAATCGGCCCGACACGCCAACCAAGACAATAATAATAAAGTCGACCATTATGATTTATGATATTATAGGACCTGACAAAGTTGCCGTTTTCCAAGTATAAGTAGAATAATAACATCTGAAAAGGCCAAATCGTGAGATAGAAACGTGTTCACGTGTTTTATGTAATTACAAAAGCCAAAAGGCACTGCAGGAATACATTCACACGCGCGTTTGATCGCCACCTTTAGTAATAACCAATTCAATACAAACTCCATTGATCTCTATGATTTGCACGTTTAACTGGCCTTGTCCTAATAAGTGATTCCAACTAAGCGCAAGCGCAATGGATGTTCTGCTAACTAAATTTCTCCTTACAATTATTTATGACATTATTTAGTTTCAAGGATCTTCACTATCATTTCTTATTCGATCGCCATTAACAATGGCCAAGTTGCATCATTTTAAAGCCGCAAACAGACTGTTAGCTATCTTGAAAACGTTAATAGTGTAGTTAGTAAGTAGTAGAAAAGTTCAGAATCCTTATTTTTATGTTACTTAGTATGACGTTATGAACATCGACGATCATTTCATCAATTTTATCATCATTGTCGAGCTATACAAAAGGTTACTGGTTACGGACTAATCGTAGAGGTCGATGGTGCACGCGTTGGCGTAAGCGCCGCTTTTAGTGCGGACGTGCTGTGAAGTTTGAAGTTTCCATCGCGCGTTCTGTTTGTTTGTAGCCAACACAACCTTTAAGACTTGAACATGAACAATTTGTTGTCGTTAGTTGGGTTTGTAAGTTGGCGTGTCTGTTATTGTAGATGCTAAGTAAGACGCGCGTAGTCTGCGACGCGGTCGTCGAATCGCGTCGTGTGATGGTACGGTAGACGATACGTTCATAGCAGATGTCATAAATAATTATGAATGTTTGTATGTAACTTTTGTAAAATAAACGCCAAAACGGTGTTACTGTGTTTTATTTTTCTCTAACCCTTTGAGGCCATAATAGGCCTACATCTAATTGTCCAAGTTGAACATGAGTTTAGCTAACGTGTTACGTGACATACCTACTACGCGTTGAGATATTATTTGTTATCCTCATTTTAGTAAGGACGGGTCTTGGACGGGTCAACTTTCTGTTTGCTTCTGATTTTACTACATGCCATTAGAATACGTCTATCCAGGTCTATGCTGCAGGCTCCATGAAGCTAACTATGTATGGTAACTTGAGTGCATGGAATAAGCAGTAAGTAGGTTTTTAAGTAGGACTTAGCAAGTCATGTTAAAATTACCTATGCCTATATAACTTGTACACCATAATTTAACAATTAAAAAAATCTTTTTAAAAAACCGACTTCAAACTCCCGCGCCACTATACAAAGTATATATAATTTATTGTTGATATTTTAAAAACCGCTCAACCGATTTCGATAAAATTTATATGGGAAGTATAACCCTTTGAAACAAAAAACGAATTTTTCAAATCGTTTCAGGCATCTTCGAGTAATCGGTAAACATACCTACATAAAAATAAAAAAAAGATTCCGACGAATTGAGAACCTCCTCCTTTTTTGAAGTCGGTTAAAAACAAACAAAACCCGTTGCACAAGTCAATATTCGTAACTACATGGTAAATTTGGTATCGTTTAAAGATATAAGTAATGGTCATGCAAATTCAACACTGCAATCTGTAGGAAGAGCTGTATCTATCCTACTTAGATGCAGACAGCAATGCAGATGTTGCGTCGTTGCAAACTCCCCTTTCCTATTCTCCACGAATGAAAAGCAACAAAAACAGCGGTGGTTGCATCGACGGTCGACCTAAGTATTCCTTGTTTTTTTTCTCTATGTAAACAGAGTGTTAATAAGTATGTACTAACTTGTTATGTCTATAATATTATGAAATACCTACTTTCTGTTTTAGAAGTTCTCATATTTTCTCATGTACACATTATAATAATAAAAAGTGTGTGTCAGCTCCGGCCTCCGACGCACGACTGGAGTTTACGCGCGACGCTATATCCTTCTCTATGCGCGCGACTCGGGTCCGAGCGCGCCCCGACCGACTTTCGCTTCGGGGACCCGAAGCGAAAGCTCTTTCGCACGAAAACCAACCTTATTTACTCAACGTTAGGGTAGAAATTTCAACGTTGTGAAAAACGTAACAGAAAAACGTAACGAGGTCATTGATAAATTGATTTCACTGCCCGAATTTTTCTCATACCGGGCTGCTAAAATCGATTCTTAAGGAGTAAACTCCAAAAAGTGTGTGTGTCAGCTCCGACGCACGACTGGAGTTTACTCCTTAAAACGTCGTAATGCATTCGCGGCGCTCGGACCCGATCGGTACGCGCTCGGCTTCCCGAAGCGAAAGCTCTTCGCATTCGACAACTCAAGCGAAAACCAACCTTATTTACTCAACGTTAGGGTAGAAATTTGCATCGTTGTGAAAAACGTAACGCGGGCATTCAACAACTCAAGCGAAAACCAACCTTATTTACTCAACGTTAGGGTAGAAATTTGCATCGTTGTGAAAAACGTAACGAGGTCATTCATAAGTAGATTTTACTCCTCGAATTTTTCTCATACCGGGCGCCTAAAATCGATTCTTAAGGAGTAAACTCCAATCATTATTTACTCGTATAATGAGTTACGACGCTACCTAAGTAGGTAGGAAAAGGAATACTTAAAATAGAAAAGCCTGTAGAACATATTTGAGATAAATTATCTACAAAAAGCCATCTATGCAAGCAACGTAATACTTACTGTACTTGTAACTTACACCTAGGTAGGTACTAGGTAGGTATACCGATGCCTATTGGATTACTCAGCGCAAAGTCACGCAGGCTGCACGCCCCGCCATCTCTCGGTGATTCGCCCCAGCTGCGAGCCGTCAGCCGAGTCTCCTGGCGACCACAGGCTTCACAGCTTGTTCCGTTGTTTAATCGCTAAACGACCTCATTCGCACCGGCTGCACGGCTGCAAGTATCCATTCTAATCTGTGTACGGCTGCATGCCTTACGCTTGCGAAAATTAAAAAAAAAATCACCGAAAAAGCATTCCAAATTAAAATTAAAGCATAACGCGGCAAAACTGATTGGTAAAGTCAAATATTTTGTGTCAAATTTTGTGAAAGATGTGTTGTTTTGTTGATAAATCGCGTGTAATGTTTACTAATTTTTAATTGGACTTGTTTACTTTATTTTACGTATTTTATAAACGTATATATTTTTATATTGTTGCCGTGTCTTCCAATAAGTGATATTTTTGACCATTGAAACCGCAAGGATGGAGAAGACCGGGGGCTCGAGACTTCTGCAAATGCAGGTAGGTAAAGTAGAAAATATTTTGTAACGTTACCTAAGTTTGATGAATAAAGAAAATAAGTAAGTACCTACTTAATGCAATTTCAAAGGTGTTTAAAAAGCTTTCCCCATTACTCTTAGTGTTAAGTACACCAATGAATTTTACGTGGATTAAGGTTTTTTAATTCCCGCGATCTCCATGCCAAATCGGTTCATTCATTGTGGCGTTAAACAGCAACAAACATCCATCCCTCCATAGATCCATCCTCACAAACTTTCTCAATTATAATATTAGTAGGATGTTGCAATTAGATAAATCTACCTACTATTAATAAGTACAATACTTTATCAGCGGTATGTACTTTATACTATCCCATGTAGTCCATTTACCTACCTACTACACGATTTGAATGTCAACGCATAAGAATTCATTACTTACGGGAAATAAAATCATTTCTATGTTTTACAAAATAAAAATCTAAAATACGCCATTTAGGTTTATTAATTTTTGCTTATGGAGCTCGTATCAGGTATGCCGACAGGATGCCTGGAAGCCAAGAAATCGATAAAATGTGTAGCTACAGGTACCTACGTTGTACCCAGGTGCACACTGCATAGCTAACAAGATCAGCTGATCTAGGTAGCTATACAACTTATATTCTAGCCATCGATGATTCTAGCGGATTAATAAAATCTGGGAAGCTGTTCTGAAATCCGAATGCAGAACTCTTGCTGTTTGATGTTCGAAGGAAGTTTTATACTTTACGTTTAAAAACTCCTCTTTAACTTATCAGCTGAGGTTCTCAGTATTAAAGCAGCTATTTAGAACCATAATATACCGTGTCGCCATAATACCTTAGACCGTAGTTGGACTGGTCGGATTCGGGTCTCTACACTGACTGTCAAGAGTTTCTCAGTAGCGGCCGGAGTTTGAAGTTTGTGGTGTTACACCCTCGTTCCTTAGAGAGCACGTAAAGTTCCTGTGGGTTACTCCTGCATTGGGATTTTACATGAATGTAGACGATCGCAATCAGCTCTGACTGGCTGAAAAAATGGTGTTCTTAGCCAAACAGGTGATACGTACGTACCGTTACGTACCTACTGATAATCATTTTCAGACATTTCCACAGCTGATCTCCATCAAGTCATGGCTCCCGGTCAAATCGGGTTGCCGTTCCAGCGGACAATATGCGAGTAAACAAATTATATTCTACGGTGTATGAGAAGTTTTAGTGAAAAAAGAAAACCTTGTACGAATTAACATAAATAATAAGTTAGTGGCCAGATTTTCTGAGACATAACTAGGTCACTTGAACCTTGATCGACTAAAGAATAACTTTTATTTCTTCACTTAATAGGTAATTTTGTTTACTTGTTGTTGAACACGATGCTCCAAATAACTTCAGGCGGTTCATATAATATATTTATAGGTCTATAACGCCAGAGACGTCAAAGTTTTTAGGCTATGTCCTCAAAAAATTAAGGACTGTGATGTCCGTTATCTTATCAGTCATCACGCCCTTATCGCTTGCCAATCTTGAAACTTTTCATAGAGATAGCTTGCGTCCAGTATGTTTAGTCTGATAACGATAAAGACCTACCTACTACTAACAAAGCTAGTAATCTAACATTTTTTGTAAGCACGGTCGACGTAGCATAGCGTTTGTTTCACACGATCGTTTTATAAATATCAACGCAACAAAACTAATATGTTATCAAAACCACTACTGTAGAATACTAACTAATTAATTAAACTTAATGATAAAATGTGAACAACGCAACACCTGATAGTCGAAATTAAACTTTAAACTACATAGTTTTAAGTCTACAAATTACAATGCAAGCCATGCTCCATCCACATATGAATCATCAACGGTCGTTTTCAAATGCACCAACTGCTTTAACTACGGTCTTTTATCCATCTCAATTACTCGTACTAATTTCATAGTGAGTGTAAAAGAGATGTACTCTTCTATTAACTTATTTCTTTGGTCTGGTAAGCGAACCTTGACCTCTAGCGTTTCGCTCAGTATTACATGATCCATCCAGTCAACGGAACCAAGTTGATTACATCTGTAGTCTTTGACGTCAATGAGAACACATTTGCCTTAACAGAAATAGAATTCTTAAGAGGGTAACATAAGTGTTTGAAGTCGAGTATGCTAATAATAATAATGATAATTGTATTATTATTGCTACTAAGATGGTAGTACCTATTTACTTTATAGGATCTATATCTAATTAGCGCTGACTGAGTTTGGAAACCCTTCAATAAATATCGAAAAATTTAGGAAAATACGGCCGACGACCCGTGCACCCACCGGCTTCTCCCACCAGTGGGTGCAAGGGGAATTCGTATTTACCCGTACACCCACTGCGTTGGAAAATACCTACATACTTACTTACAAAAGAATTTTTCGTGATCAAGAACAGAATATGAACAGAAGAACATAATATGCGTAATGTTCCGGGAGCCGGTTCCATATCCTAGAATCCATAGCGGATTCGAAAGTTTCGAAAATTGACTGTAAAATATGTATTTTTGAATTATTGAAAAAAAAAAAAAATTTTAACATTGTTTCGGCGTTTCAAATTAATGCATACCGAGCTCATTATAAATGTATAATGTTTAACTATCAATTCAAATACACAATTTTCGAATCCGCATGAGGGGACTTTCAATGTTACCGGCTCCCGGTAGTCAATCAATTTGCTACAAAGCACAAGTTAAAACCACGCAATATGTATATATGTATCGGCATGAAGTCAAGATAAAGAAGGAAGACTTTAGGTAACGACAACAGTTTCTCGACCATACCGCGCTATAGGTTTGAAATCTCTGAGCCCCTGTAACTGCAAAACTAAATATTTTTACGGAAATCTAAAAAACCAAAGTGGAGCGTTAAACTTTCTGGAGCGTTTCTACAACATTTTATTGAGTTCGAATGGTTAAATCTTACTTAGTATAGATACTAATATTATTTAAATGCGAAAGTGTTTGTTTGTTGGATTGTCCTTCAATCACGCTGCACGTTACTACGGAGCAACGGGTCGACGTCATTTTTTGCAGGCGTATAGTTGAGGAACGAGAAAGTGACATTGGCTAGGCTATACTTTTTATCCTGGCAAAACAAAGGGATCCCGCGGGTATTTTATAAACCAAAATCCATGCGAATGAATTCTCGCGCATCATCTGGTAGGTACTTAATAGGTTCTTATTCAAGTAATAAGAATTAAACTTGGTTGAGACTTGAGACAAAACGGAGCGAGCTTGGGGACGGCTTCGCTTAAGGCTGGAACCACATCTGTGCGCATCGATTCGCATTTTGTCCACACAAAACTGTCATATTTCATAGTCGTGTACGCATTGAAAAGCCGAATTGATGCTTACATGACTATGAAAAATGACAGTTCTGTATGGACAAAATGCGAATCGATGCGGACAGATGTGGTTCCAGCCTTAATCATAACCGCTTCGTAATAGTGCGAGAGGTCATCTTTGCCATTCGACTTTCGCCATTAGTCACCAAGCGTGGCAGCTTTCAAAATTTAACAGTCAGATAAACAATTAGCGGTCAATGAACCGAATTGTTGAGAACTGAGATTAAACAGAGGATTTGCTTTTTAGCTTTCCGAATGCAAACGGAAGTTGCAGTGTTATTTGAATATTAAACAATTCTTTCATTGAAACTTTCAAGAGATGCTTTAGAAACCAATATCTAGTCTGTAGATTGTCAGATTCTGCGAATCCACCGCATTATTTTCCCAAGGAAACTCCTAAGTACCATTATTTGAATAATGGAAAGAGGTCACACTGAGCAATAAGGAATTCGATGCAGATAGATGCATTTTCAAAGTTATCTATACTCATAAAAAGATTTGTTTATACGCTTTTGCCTGCGACTTTTGCATTGTGGAGTTAGTTTTTTTTTAATTCGAAGGGAACCCATTGTATTCCGAAATAAAAAGCTGCCTATGACCTCTCCGTTGAACTGTTGCTGCGTGATTGAAGGACAAACTAATAAGAGACATTAAGATCCCATAATCGATAGGAAACGTACCCACAACGTATGTTGTTATGTCAACGTCCCACGCGAAATATTATTTAAGCAATGAAAACATTTATTAGCCACACAATACACGGAAAACACCAGCTATATACGTACCTATTCATGGGGATATGTGTCATCACACCTTCTGTCCCAGTTTGAGCGATCAATACTTATTATGTATGACAACCGGTGACTTCGTTAAATTAATCCATATTCATATTATGTGAGTGGTTAAAATATGAAAATTATTCTGTTTTAACTTTTCACGGCTCAACCGATTTTCACGACAGATGTATGCATTCTCGAGATAGATAAAACCTCAACAGCCTAACGGGTTAAGGATCTAGTGCGGACTGAAAACTAAAAGGTCAATGTTTCAATCCCCAACCGTCACACCAAAGATTTTTCGAAAACCTCTTCACGCGTAGGTACTTACTCGCGCGTAAGTCAAGACCATCGGCTAGTCTCTTTTGAATGGTCTAAGGCTAATCTATAATGTGAATTGCCATTCATGATTCACTGGTTAACCACGAAATCACAGAAATAAGTCATACCTACAAACTTGTAAGCCAGACGATTCCGAATAGGGTGTAGGCATCCGATAAGATAGGATTTTCCGAAAACCCAACGCTAACTCAAGGGATTTAAAACCTCATGTTATGACATTAAATGCGGAAAATTATCTATTAACAAGAGGGCCGACAAAGTCGCCGATAAACGTTTTTAAAACTCCGGTGAACGATTTCCAAGTTGCAATTTCGTTTTCCTGTTAATACTTATTAAAGCTGGAATCACATCTGAGCGCATCGATTCACATTTGTAGATTTCATAAGAAAAGTCAAGACTAATGATATTATAGGTCGTACTAATATAATATGATTTTTATTATAAACTAGCTGCCCGGAGAGACTTCGTTCTGTCAAAAGTTAAAAGTAAAAATTAATTTTTTTTTTTTTTTTTATTAAAACCTTCCGTGGACCTTAAGGAACATACAAGAAAATAAATTAACCGAATTGGTCCATCCATTCTTGAGTTATGCGCTTACCAACATTCATTTTTATTTATATTATTATATTATATAGATAAACTTTCTCAGGACGCTAGTAATTAATACCATCGTACGGATACAACTGCCATAAAACTTCATGTAAAAGCCGCTTTCAACATTCTACTAAGTACTCGTAGGTACTAATATGTCACTGCAATACATTATACACACCAATTTTATTGAATGTCCTAGTTTACTCGGTCGATACTTTTACAGATAGAAGGGATTAATTTAGGTCATACACGTTAGGGTGTCCAATGTTTGTCTAGCGTCTAGTCTCACAGAATATAACTCGATGAAGAATATCTTTTTTGGAAATAAAAAGTAGCCTATGTCATTCTCCAGTAGGGCTAACATGTGCGCCACGAGAAAATTTTATCTACCCGTTTTCTCGTGATATCCGTTGCTCAGTTGTAGATTGATTGAAGTGACAAGTTGACAAATGAACAGACAAACACACTTTCATTTTACCGACCGCGACATCGTACCGCCAAATTATATAGGTACGGCGTGTAGAAACCGATGAGGGGTATGGGTTTAATTTAAATTTACACTGCCCATACCCTTCCAAGTTAGACCGCTACCATCTTGACTACATCGTCACTTACAATCAGGCGAGATCAAATCAAGGGTTATCTTAAATTATCTATATAAATAAAAATGAATGTTGGTAAGCGCATAACTCAAGAATGGATGGACCAATTCGGTTCATTTATTTTTTTGTATGTTCCTTAAGGTCCACGGAAGGTTTTAATAAAAAAAACAAACAAAAAAAATTAATTTTTACTTTTGACAGAACGAAGTCTGTCCGGGCAGCTAGTCATCAATAAAAGAAAATACCAAAGGTCTACTGTATTAACTTGTTATAATGTAAAACTGAGCGAGGATATTATGACATAATTCATTAAGAAATCAAGTAAACTCTCACGGCTAGACCTTTAAGGGTGAAAGCAAGAAAGCATCGTCGTAACTTGTTGATAGCAAGTTACAATTCACACGTAAACCAACCTCATAGGTATTGCAGCTGTGATCGCGGTGCCCCCTTTCATAATGTTATGCGATAAAGCGTTTACACCACACGACTGTGGAGAGCTTTTCAACTCCATAATATACTTGGATTAGAGATAACATCGTATACATAATAATTATAATAATAATACATACTTATTTATACTAATACTAGCTGATGCCCGCGACTTCGTCCGCATGGATTTAGTTTTTAAAAATCCCGCTGGAACTTTCATTATCCGAGATAAAAAGTAGCTCACCCGGTCTGAGGAACCACTACTACATCCATTACTATACCCATGCAAAAAATCGCATCAATCCGCTGTTCTGTTGCGAGGTGATTGAAGGACAAACCAACAAACAAACTCACTTTCGCATTTATAATATCAGTAATGCTTTATTATAACACTTTTTATAATTGTCAAATTTTTTACCATACTTAACCAAAGACAAAATTACGTTTAGCTGTCATTTACGTTTTGTTATTCCACTGTCATTTGCGTTTTGTTATTCCATGTCAGATGAGTTTTTGTTATAACACGTTTTATAGTGACTTGACGAAAACGCTGTTGAACGGGATAAAAAGTATCCTATGTCCGTCTCCTGGTCCTAAGCTACCTCTCCACCAATTTTCAGCCAAATCGGTTCATCCGTTCTTGAGTTATAAATAGTGTAACTAACACCACTTTCTTTTATATAATATATAGATTTAAAAGAGGAAAGATTTTTTGTTTGTTGTACCACGTTTGTACCGAATAGGCTTTGAAACTACTAGACATTTTTTCACCAATAGAAAGGTAAATTATCAGGAAGTAGCATTGGCTATAATTTATTTTCATAAAAATTAGAGATCCTTAAGGAAATTGCAATAATATAACCCAACGTAGCAAAATTTTGCCCATAAATTTTTTTAGGTATTTGGCGTGTACTGAGAAAACTATTGATGATACATAAAAATTATGTACTACTTGATTAAAGTACTCTAACTTACTTACTAAGTAAGTTATTTTCTACAAAAAAGTCGCTGAGGGAATATATCTAACTATCACTAGTTAAGTCACAGTAAGCTTTTGTGTTCAAAAATTTAATTAGATCGCCGGTAGAAATATAGGTTGGTTGCACATTCGTATCGTAGTATCAATTCTTCCTTACTAATATTCTAAATGCGAAAGTGTGTTTGTTTGTTGGTTTGTCCTTCAATCACGCTGCAACAAAGCTATGGATTGACGTGACTTTTTGCATGGGTATAGTTGAGAACCTGGAGGGTGACATAGGCTACATATTATCCCGGAAAATCAAAGAGTTCCCACGGGATTTTAAAAACTAAATCCACGCGGACGAAGTCGCGGGCATCAGCTAGTAATGTATAATATTATAATCTATATATACTATTATTAAAGCCATTAGCTATATTAGGCCTTTAGCACATTTCCGCCGCGAAAAGAAGTGCAGTGGAACGAAATTGGTTGATGCATTAGAAGTTAGAACTGGTAAAGACGCTGCTTTAAGACCTCTTTTATTTCGGGTTATATCCCATTAACAGCTTAAAACATCAAAACCCGTACTTATAGCATGCGAATTTTCATAACACCTTAGAATTTTTTCAGTATTCGGCTAGGGCGGTCGTGCGCGAATGATATCCTTCGATTGAAGCTTTGATCGACCGTCATTTCTAAAACCAATATACTAAATCTAATATTAACAATCGCAATCCAGACCAAATAATGAAAACACACACTTACCTAAAGCAACAGAATACATAATATAGTACCTAAAACCTAAAGCATAAAAGTGGTACTAGAAATAGGAAAGAAATATGCACGGATTGTGTATTTGCCACAAATTGCACAAATCGCGTAGGACTTGTTGTTGCAAATCTATATACGGTTATCGGCAACCAGATCTCATCCTCCCACCACGTTCAGCATATTTAGCGCCAGGGTCGTTTTAGCAGAGCTTTTTTTAGCCTCCGCACATAATAAGTTCCTTTTCCGAAATATCCGAAGTGCCATGTCTGTTGATAATAAAAATATAATGATTTACGACCGCGACTCTACGTTGACTGTACGTGATTCGAAGGATAATGGAATTGTTAGAACATTCGACGGTACCTAAAATTAGGTTGGTGAATTCTGATATAGAAAAATTAAAATTATTAAAAACTAGCTGATGCCCGCGACTTCGTCTGCGTGAACTTAGCCTTTAAAATGCCTTGGGAACTCTGAAAATGTAGCCTGTCACTCTCCAGGTCCTCAAGTATAGGTACCTACCCCTGCAAAAAATCACGTCGATCTGTAGCTCTGTTAGGGCGTGATTGAAGGACAAACCAACGCACTTTCGCAGTTATAATATTTCACCATATAAAGTGTAAGTGCATATAGTCAACGTGGTTTTTAGGGTTCCGTACCCAAAGGGTGCCAACGGGACCCTATTACTAAGCCTCCGCTGTCCGTCCGTCCGTCTGTCAGCGGCCTGTATCTCGTAAACCGTAATAGATTGACAGTTGAAATTTTCACATATTTTGTATTTCTATTGCTGCTATAACAAAAATAATAAAAATTAATTTAATTTTTTTGTAACGAAACCCTAAAAGAGTGAGGACCGACTCGCACTTGGCCGATTTTTTTACACAGGTAAAGTTAAGGACCTGGAAAATAACACAGGCTACTTTTTGTCCCGGGAGCATACATTTAAACGCCCGCACCACTACAAAGTATATAATTTATTGTAGATTTTTTTGAAAACGCTCGACTGATTTCTTTAAAATTTAAATGGGGCCACCTGGGAAGGATACCCTTTGAAACAAAAAAAGAATTTTCCAAATCGGTTCAGGCGTCTTCGAGTAATCGGTGAACATACATAAAAAAGATTCGTTGAATTGAGATCCTCCTCCTTTTTTGAAGTCGGTTAAAGTAATAATAAAAAGTAGTTCAAATTTAACGAAGTTATGGAGTATAACAGTCAAAATAGTTCAACCCCTATCTCAGAGAACATACATCCATCCATCCGTATACGACATCTATACAAACATACATCCGTATACATCCATCCTCACAAACTTTCACATTAATAATATTAGTGGGATAATATGAGTAATAATAAGTAGGATAGGATATAGTTAATGTATTTGTTGTTAGTAGGAGGAGATACATATATATATATACAGACATGCACGCATGCTTGCAAGCATACTTACATACATACATATATACATACATACATACATACATACATACATACATACATACATACATACATACATACATACATACATACATACATACATACATACATACATACATACATACATACATACATACATACATACATACATACATACATACATACATACATACATACATACATACATACATACATACATACATACATACATACATACATACATACATACATACACGTATACATACATGCATGCATATTGGCGCATGATTGAAGTATAAATATGTGAAAAGAAGCATACTAATATCCCGCAGGAACCGTTTGTTTTCCAGGGATAAAAAGTAGCCTTTGTCACTCTTCAGGCCCTTAACTTTACCTGTGCTAAAAATAATCTAAAACTTCAATCTAAAACTCCGTTGGCGCATAATTGATGGATAAGTATGTGAAAAGTAACATACGAATATCCCGCGGGAACTGTTTGTTTTCCCGGGATAAAAAGTAGCCTTTTCACTTTTCAGGTCCTCAACTATGCCTATTAAAAAAACCACTTCAATCTGTAACTTCGTTGGCGCATAATTGAAGGATTAATATGTGAAAAGTAGCATATGAATATCCCGCGGGAACTGTTTGTTTTCGTGGGCTTTTTAAGTCCTCAACTATGCCTATGCAATAAACCACGTCAATCTGTAACTCCGTTGGCGCCTTCTTTAAGGATAAATATGTGAAAAGTAGAACACTAATATCCCGCGGGAACTGTTTGCTTTCCCAGGATAAAAAGTAGCCTTTGTCACTTTTCAAGTCATCAACTATGCCTCTCCAAAAAACCACGTCAATCTGTAACTCCGTTGGCGCATAATTGAAAGATAAATGTGTGAAAAGTAGTATACTAATATCCCGCAGGAACCGTTTGTTTTCCTGAGATAAAAAGTAGCCTTTGTCATTTTTCAGGCTCTTAACTTTACCTGTGCAAAAAAATCACGTTAATCTAAATCTCCATTGCGCGTATTTTGAAGGACAAATGCGTAAAAAATAGCGATGCTATCCCGCAGGAACTGTTTGCTTTTCCGGGATAAAAAGTAGCCTATGTGCTATTTCAGACTATAATCTATGTCTGTGCCAAATTTCAGCAAAATCGGTTCATTCTTTGTCGCGTTAAAGAGTAACAAACATCCATCCATCCATCCATCCATCCATCCAAACATCCTCACAAACTTTCGCATTTATAATATTAAATAGGAATAATATTTTTAGCCGCGGCTTCGCTCCCGCCATCTATTAAAAATAATCCGAAGTGGTGATTTCTATACAAAATTAGTAAATTCTTAACAATTTTAACTTATTCGATTTTTAGCTGAATTTTTTTTTAAATTTTTTCTTTTAGGTAACACTACTTTTTTGTTTTTAAACTACCCTGTTATAATATATAAGCGAACAAAACAAACAAGTATAGGTAAATGGTGAGAACCAGCGCGCATGCATTAGTGAGACATAAAAGCTGTCGTTGAATTATTCAGTGAGGAAGTAATAATTGCTATTAAACCTCCATACACGTTAATCGTATAAACGCACAAAAGGCAGAACTAATTTTATAGTTCTATCTATAATTATCGCTTACTTCATAAGTGGAAATTATTAACAATAACTATTTGTATACTTAGTAAAAACAATTGAAAAATTACATAGATAAAACCGACTAACATACGAGTTAATCGAGTCTTTTCAGAATATCTTTTGCAACTATATATAATAACTGTTAGCAGAGCTGTGAAGCAAAGAAGGGTAGTGGACAGAAAAGCACTTCTACCACAGTCTTCTACTATATTTGAATGCGCGTGCACTGGTTAATGTACTTACTTCATATTGCTACTTTTGCAGCATGCGCGACTGATTAAATCAAATATTAGCAGTTCCGCTCAAGTGCTTACAAATACCTATGCCTAGCTATACTGACCTTAAAATTCGAAACTATTACATATTAATTTTTCATGTAGTTCCACTTATTACTCTTATGACAAATCAAGCTTGTAAGGCTCAAGTTCAGAAAGCAGACTCTAGGCAGAGCCAGCAAGAACTCATGGTGTGACATCGGCGTAGCCTGGGATGGGAGTTTATACTTAATTTTAAGAAGTGAACAGTTGTGTCATGTTTTGAGAAGTCATCGTGGCTCTGCATGACATTTTTAATGAGATCACAGTTCACGACCTTAGCGCAAGAAAGAAAGAAAAAAAGAGAAAAGAAAATCTATTTATTCATCAATGGTGACACAAACAAAACTAGATACTACAAATGTAACACTTTCGTCTGTGAAACCACCCAAAAAGGGTGTACCTACACTGCGTCATATGCCAAAAAATGCATACAATGCCAGGCGCTGATTTCAGCTGTGACCCAGGTAACGTCACAGATACAACAGCAAAATTCAATCAATGGCAGGAAGCAGTAAGTAAGAGAATTGCTAACTGCCAAAAAAATTCATAATTGATACCTTCTCAGACATATTTTGGAGGTTTTCATTACATAAACCAAAAGCTTACTCAACTTACCAAAAGCGGATGACCTTCAAAAACCTTGTCTCCAAATCCCACTTACCTTTAAAATAATATCCAATATTCGATGTAAACATTACGTGTATTGGTTTAATCACTCTCGGTGCTTAATTGTAATACCACGTGGGACGACGCTAGGACGCGCGTGGGTTGAATGTGAAGACCGATATTAGAACATAATAATTCTGCATCCTAAATACAACGCTTACCATAAACAATGAATACATTCATCTACTGAGATCTTAGAGTAAGACTGATACATCGATAAAATGATAAAAATGACAAAGATCTCCGTAGGTACTGAATTTTTATGTATGATCGATTACAATAATAAAGGCACATATAGACTTGTAGATATGTACATTGTACAACTTAATTTAATTTTAAGTAGATATTGGCTTTATTAATACCAGTTAATAGGTATGTAATTTTTTTTTCGTTAAAAATGATATAATTAGCATCATCATCTCAACACATCGCCGAGCCACTCTAGGCATGGGTCTCTCAGAATGTGAAGGTTTTAGATTAGTCTAAACTATCATCATAAACAAACATTATCGTCTCCCTAGTCCACTATAGAGAAAGTAAATATTACGATTAGTAATTAGTTACGGTATGTGATAAAACAATCAATTTCTTATATTTTACTCTTTTGAGTTTAAAAACAAGTGTAAATTTAAAAAAAAATTTTTAAATACAAGGTTTTAGTAGTACCTACATCATCAGACCCTGGATATCATATAGAATCAGAGTCAACAAGATGAATCAACCAAGCCCAAACTTTTTGGGTTTAGTTACATACAGTATTACAAAACCACCTTCCGGCATCATCATCAGACCCTGGATATCATCTAGGATCAGAGTACTTGTCAAAACAAATCAAACGAGTCCAAACTCGATGGGGTTACGTCGTTTAATTACAAAGTTCCTGTAGCCACCTTCCAGCTACATCAGAACCTGAATATCATCTAGGACTAGAGTACTTAACTGTCAAACAAGCCCAAACTTGATGGGGTTACCTCTTTTTATCACAAAGTTGCCAAAACCAACTTCCGGCTTCATCATCAGATCCTGAATATCATCTACGACCCTATTTACTTGTCAAGACGAATCAAACGGGTCCAAATTCGATGAGGATACGTCGTTTTATTGCAGAGTTCCGATAGCCATCTTCCAGCTCCATCATCAGATCAGCTCCATGTTACAATAATATTGCATTGTCATCCGATTTATACAAACATGCATAATTTCAGCTCAATCATAAACCGGGAAGTGGTTCTAATTCATCTTGCAAAATTTGACCTAAACATAGATACATACATTCATTGCAAGTTAAATAAAAGCTTGTAATAAAAAAAGCAATCAGATGATATCGAACGATATCATAATAATAAGCGTTGCAACCATTGACCTCTAGCGGACGTTCAATGGTATCAAATTAGAAATGAAAGTGGTGACGTCAACAAACGTCGCCCTAAAAGGAACAGATTATGATTCAGCCCAGCCTGCTCATTTATGGCCTGAGCCAGCTGCGTGGGCATTACCCAATCTACAATGGACTATAATTCACTGTCATAAAACCTATTCCATCCCCGATACGAGGAATATCGATCAGTGTTGCTAGCCGTGATCTCCAAAGGTGCTCCCCACTTAGATTTCCACAAGCTAGCATAGTGCGCCGATATTATTTGAAAGAAAGAAAAACTTTTAAAGATTATATTAATTAAACTCGGCCATGCTTTACTGAGGCTCAGTCTGATATTTATTTATTATTAGGGAATTAAATAAAAGTATTCTAGTGAGCATAGATTCACCGAGACAACACATTTTTCTTTCTACTACCCTAATTTGTGTTGCTATGCTGTGAATTTCCCGTTCCTTTAGGAACTTCGGGTTAAAAGTTTTCGAGTTTTGCGGACACAAACATACGAAAGATGAATTTTTATATAGTAAAGATAAAGATATATTATAGTATTGATAGTAAAGATAAAGATTGAAAAAGTCTAAAAGTCTCGTCAATCCATTGCTTCGTGATTGAAAGAAAAAGATTGGTTTGTCTTTCATAAACACGCTTTCGCATTTATAATATAGTAAGAAGGATGCGAAAGTGTGTTAAAAAAAGGTAATAAAAACATAATAATACGGAGACAGGCATACAATCTGCGCGTCATTTCGCGTCTGAGACAAAAATAACTTAAAATTTAGAAAGTACGGATGCAATGGTTATTTAACTTGAATTATGCACAGACGTTCCTCACGCTGTATTTTGTAGGTAGGTATATTTGTTGAAAAATTTAGAGGCTTAAAATCTGTAACTAAAATTGCAGCATTAAATCGCTCAACTATGTACTTTCAGGATATTTCGGAATAATACCGGGATAGGATAAGCGGAATTGCCATTGCCAGGCGCTAGTAGTATTAGATAATTTCATATGTGATAAGTTAATATTGTTGTTACACAATACATACAAAACATAACAATTTCAATCGATAGAATCACTTGATAAGATACATCTATCAACACATTAGCTCAAAGTGAACTTGTAAACCCATCCGTACACAAAACCGCAAGTAACTCTACCTTCTATTTCCCACAATTGTTTACACACGACGAACAATTTCATGCCAAAACAAACTGTTTCTCCGATTCCAACCTTACACCACATTCCCACAATACATTTTAGCTTAAGCCGGCATTTCAATTCCGTTTTAGCCATAGTAATGCAGGTGCTTAAGTCACTAGTAATAACCAAGCGATACTAAAGATCGAAGTTAAACTTTAACAGGGTCAAGTTAGCGGTAATTCACGAAGTCATGAGTTATTCACACCGTGACATTGGAACTACCACGTGCACTGTTGCTAGACAACGAAATAAACAAACAGTTGCCCTCATTGGCAGGTCTGATTTCATTCAGCTTTTGAAATTCTTGGTCTTGCACGTATTTCTTTTTTAGACTCCTGAAAGTTGGGTTGCGTGTTGACGAGCTCCTTCAATTATAAGATTATTTTCATTAACAAAGCTTTCAAACTTACGATATTATCAAAGGCTTGTTGTGGATTTATTCGGCTTTTATTTCCTCATTTCAAGTGTTTCTTGTTGTAAAATTTCGAAGAATTTAACGCTTTCTATTACAAAATCTGAACGTAAACAGCTTATTAAAAGTTGTATTGGGTAACAATTTGTTACACAAATTGTCTCGTGCTCTCTTTTTCCCCTATTGAATATTTAAATTAATTACCAGTTTTAATGTTGAAAGTATCTAATTTAAATAATAGGTAATTTCTTGAGCGAAACTTTTGCGGAATTATCATCCTCGGTAGTAGGTATCTGATATTGCCTTGATATTTTCAAATATTTTATTTTTATGAAATTTGTGAATGGGAGTTTAATGATGGAGTCCAATGACTTATCGCGTACCATAGATCATGGTTACTGGTGGAAACCTAATCATTGGATGTCGCGACCTCGCGTCGCTTCAGCGTCTTTTAAAGGAGCTGATCCTGCGGAAATAAGGAACGGCTGGCTTACTTTACCAGACTCTCAGGTAAGTTGATTTTAAAATATTATGACAACTTGTTACAAAAACTTATCTTGATCAAGTAGATTATTATTTTTTAAGTCTACAAAACAAAAGTTTAAAAAGTAATGAAGTCATCTTTGGAAGTTCTAGTATTGATTTAAACAAAACCTTTAGAATTATTTATTTCTTCCCACCGATGGCCTTTATGTAAATGAATGCATGGCCGACGTTTGATGTCCTTGTCTGTTTTCTAATTACTTAAGAAGTCTTTGGCAGGTAGGATAGGTAATAATTATTAATGCTTTCAAGCTTTGGCTAAAAATCAATAATAATCAAGAAAATTGATTCTATAGTAGAACGGAAGTAGGGAACTACTTCATTCAAACCTGTTTAGACTTCCTAAGTTAATTGAGTACCTGATACAATAATACTAGATCTTTCCATGGCTTTCCACTTGTTCGATGATTTCATAAACATTTGCTGATTAAAGATGTGAAGAATAGCAGACATTTAATGGAAGAGATACCTACCAATGCGAGCCCGCTGAGACAGACTGTTAAAATTGGATTTTGGACTTGATCATGACTTTTGAGAGGCTTAGTCCGAACCATAAACATACGTATACAAGCAGAATGTTCAATTCTCAAAATGTTAAAATATTTCAATTTCTGATAATTTGCAACAGCATTGAATAATCAATACTCAAAAATGGTCAAAACGCAGAATCTTCAAAACGTAGATTGTTCAATATTATCACTTACTTATGAACAGTAGCAGAACCGGCGTGCTGGCGTGCTTCGTAGCTAAAGCTATTTCAAAGGCTTGTCTGCAATCTAGACCAGGGTAGAAGCCTTAAAAAATAATAAAAAGTGAAAAAAAATAATAGTAGGATGAAACCCATTGGAAAAGGAAGAGAATACAACAAAAATGAAAGGAAAAATAAATTACGGGCGATCTGAGGTCGGGAAGTGGGGGGGAGGGGGGGTTTAAGGGTAAAAAACGGTTTATCTCGATTTCCGGAAAAACTACAAGTCCTATGGAAAAAAGTTAAATGGCAAAGTTGTAGGTAATAAAAAGATCTACAACTTTTGTATTTGGACTTTTTTCACATAACCTCAAAATGTATGTGAAAAATTCAAATAACCAAGTTTTTGGTTTTTTATTTTTATCTTTTACAAAAAAAAATATTTTTTCACGAAATTTGGTGAAAACTTACCTTATTATGTCCCAAACACACTGTAATTTTTATTTTTTCACCTTTTTTTTGACTTAATATAGAAAAAGCACCTAATTTTCAATCGAAAATTCTCCCGTCAAAATATCTGCTTTTTTTTAAAAAAATCGGTGAGCTTTTTGTTCGTTGAAATCTCTACTTTCTGATGGTGTAAAAAAAAAATATACATTACTATGGTAAATGCTCTCAGAAAATGAGGAAACGAAATACGAAATAACAGGTAGTAAGGCCCAGACCCTCCAAGCCCCTATGAAATAACCTTTTAAATTACATGCGTAGATGGCTATTTATTGCTATTTTAAGATAACTTATATACTTACCTGAGTGACCTACGGAAAATTTTAGCCCATCAAAAGGTATTTCATAGAGAAGTGGGGGAGGAGCTAGGAGGGTCTGGGCTTTACTATCTGTTATTTCGTATTTCGTTTCCTCATTTTCTGAGAGCATTTACCATAGTAATGTATATATTTTTTACACCATCAGAAAGTAGAGATTTCGATTAACAAAAAGCTTACTAACTTTTTTAAAAAAGCAGATATTTTGACGGAAGAATTTTCGATTGAAAATTAGGTGCTTTTTCAATATTAAGTCAAAAAAAAGGTGAAAAAATAAATATTTTAAATCAGAAAAATTACAGTGTGTTTGGAACATAAAAAGATAAGTTTTCACCAAATTTCGTGAAAAAATATTTTTTTTTTGTAAAAGATAAAAATAAAAAACCAAAAACTTGGTTATTTGAATTTTTTACATACATTTTGAGGTTATGTGAAGAAAGTCTAAATATAAAAGTTGTAGATCTTTTTATTACCTACAACTTTGCCATTTAACTTTTTTCCATAGGACTTGTAGTTTTTCCGGAAATTGAGATAAACCGTTTTTTACCCTTAAACCCCCCCTCCCCCCTACTTCCCGACCTCAGATCGCCCGTAATTTATTATTCCTTTCATTTTTGTTGCATTCTCTTCCTTTTCCAATGGGTTTCATCCTACTATAATTTTTTTTGTTTTCAAAAATCATCTACCCTGGACTAATCTTACCAAATTCCAGTTTACGTTAACTGTGGGTAAATAATCTGTCAACATGTACCATGGAAAAAAGCTAAATCGGACTTAAAGACGTAGACTTTCGTAAAGCGCTATTCCTTGGTCACGAACCTAGATGTCCATACCAACAATCAGTAATAAACAATAATTTGCATAACAGTATTTTAAAGCGGTAACAATAAAGACGGCACGCTAACTTAGTCAGCGCCGAGTGTTACATCACACGCCTTACCTTGCTTGTTCTGAGTTCTGACTCAGCACCGTTTATGGAGAATGCTAACCGAGATTGTAAAAAAATCCTTTTGTTTTGTCACCTTTGGAATAAGATCAAAGGAGTTGTCCAAAATTGGTTTTTTAAATTTGAATTTAATTAACAAGGATGATTTTAATGTAGTTGGATAAAGATCCCAAAAGGCTTCTATCAAAATAATTTACAGATTTTTTAAAGCCTCTGATACTAAAAATTTTTTTTTTGTTTTGACCCATTTTTTTGCTTGTGATTTGTCGTAATTCCTTGTTCCATTTGATTTTTGCACCGGTAAAAAACTGAAAATATTATTCTATGTAAGTTGTCAATGTCAGATGATTGTCAGGAACAAATAATTTCATTTTCGATTAAGCGGTTCAAAAGTACCTAGTCGTAATTCCTAGTTCCTGGTCTGTGATTCCTAGTTCCATGGTTCAAAATGACATTTACGTGACATTAACCGGTGCCAGATTTGATAGTCTATAGATTATAAAAGTTTTTAGTGTTACCATCCATTGAAAAATATTTTCTACAAACGGTATTTTTCATAATTAATTTAAAAAAAACCGAGGACTCTAAAATTATTATTTTTATGGCGTTTAACTTTATTTTTTTTTCTCTTTCACGTAATGACAGTTTGGTTCTGGTTAATGGACACTCAGAATAAAAAACCACCCTCCATACTAAACTGGGACATGTCATTTAATGTATCGTGTTGCATTAGTTGAAACTTTAAGGTCGTCTGGATAAGTTTACTTAGTTTGTTACAAAATAATTTTATCGTCTACTACCATTTGGCATTTTTATTAATGTGGCGCTGAAATATTAACTTAGGATCCAAAATTAGTTTTAGTTAAGGCTAGTCTTTTTTATGTAGTTTGGACCCTTTTTGGAGTTTACTCCTTAAGAATCGATTTTAGGCGCCCGGTATGAGAAAAATTCGAGGAGTAAAATCTACTTATGAATGACCTCGTTACGTTTTTCACAACGATGCAAATTTCTACCCTAACGTATAGTAAATAAGGTTGGTTTTCGCTTGATTTGTCGAATGCGAAAGAGCTTTCGCTTCGGGAAGCCGAGCGCGTACCGATCGGGTCCGAGCGGCGCCGAGACGCAGCGAGCACCGCGAATGCATTACGACATTTTAAGGAGTAAACTCCAGTCGTGCGTCGGAGCTGACACACACACTTTTGTATCGTTTTCAGGAATTGTGTACGGAATGACACACGGACAGACCGATTGGACGAAACTATTATTCTTCCTTGTTCTATGAAACTCTTAAAACCCCTAGTTATTCTGAGCTTAAAATTATATTTACCATAACCAATTATCGTAGTCAAACTAACATTATACAGCAAAGCGTGATGTTCCCTATCACGAGCTAAGGTCGATGACTGCCAATGAGTCATCAACACTTTAATATGTATGTGTGCCTTGTATGGTCATTGTGCGAGATCGCCTGAGAGTTTAGACGTTTGCCTTGGACTGAAGATATTTTATCTAAATTACAGCTAGTGTCTGATACCATAAAACAAGCATAAAACTTGGCTCTAGAACTTGGATATAGACTAAAATAAAAGAACAGTGTTTACATTGTATTTAAAAATAGCAGTTACTTGCTGTCCGTAACATCTTCCACATAGAATTTTTCCACTGGGATTAAATTTTGCTTAGCTTACAGGGCTTCTAGGCTGCTGTATTGTCTCATGAATAGGTTAAAGCCACCAAAGGGAAATTGTAAAGCCTAGAGCCTATTCCCAGCAATAAATTGGCTGCTTGCTCTCTCTCTTTCTGGAACTCGATGTGTAATATTTATTACCGGATACTATTGTACTTAAGTAGAAATCCCGATAATAGTGATATGCAAAATGCATTTTTTAACGTAAACCTGTCAGTGATACTGCTACAGATTTGGAAAAATATTTTGTTTTGATTATATTATAAAGAATGTCTACTTTAATTTCATATCATCGAAATCTCAGCTTTTGGCCCATTAAAAACGTAGAACAGCTTATCAGTCAGGTCTAGCTAACCACTACATAAAGCAACGCAGAAGACCTAACAAAATTCAGCCTTCCAAAAAAATTCATTTAGGCTCTCGGGTCAACGATGTAAGTAAATATCTAAGCATTCTCCATGCCTCTGGATTCGTAATTACCTGAACTCTAAATGTATGTATTTAGCACCCCGTTACACCTTCATTGTTAAATCAACATGATACATTGCAATGAATGCCTAACAAGAATGCCACTGTACATGTTAATTGTGTTCATTTAGATAATCGTGATCTGTCTCTGAAGCAACGAAGTTGAGTACTTAACTATACTTACTCGAGTACTCTTACTGTATTTATAATATCTACTTATCTTCTGCATCGTCTATATTGTCCCATGAATATAAGCAAAAGGCTTTCCTCTCTCCGAAACTCCCAATAATTGTGTGGCTCTTTGTCTCAATCAAATAAAAAAGGTCATTTCATCGCTTCGACGTCGCGCGTCGTTTTGGATTACCACTCCAAATCCGAAAATTCTGTTTGGGTTACCTATGTATTTACATCTTTGAGTGGGTTACCTATGTACTTACATCTTTGAGTGTTAAAGTGTTGGTTTAATACTCAAAGACTTACAAAGATTTTTCCACAAGTCGTTTTTGTTTACAACAAACATTATATACATAGCACCTACAGCAATACTTTTGATCAAATTATACTCGGAGAAATTTTTCTTCTGATGCATATCACATGTCCACAGTCCACACATTTATCATCATAATGATGATTTACTAATCATAGAAATAGATGAATAAGTACCTTCTCTTACTAACTGGATTTATTCTATTTTGTTCCACTAGGACCAACTGGTAACTCTTTAATAGTCAAATAACGTAGGAGAACTGTACAAAAAACTTTCAGAACAACTTCCTTTTCGAACTTTGCATCAAGTTAGGTTTATCAACAGAAGCACGCTCTCTCGTCTCCGACCTTTCCTCTCCGATATTTTAATTATTTAAACAAGGTCTGCTATTGTAATTGTAATTTAAAAGGCTGCTAGTTGTATATGGAGCGATTGCCCTCAGATCACTGCAATTTGTAGCGCATAGATTAAAATAATTTCCCGCTTATTCATGCCACGTACGATTTTAATGATAGTAAACAGGTCATCTCTGTACAGAGAAAAACTTTCAATGCTTTAATAAACTACCTAATTAGCCTTCTGTAAAATTCGTTCAAGATTTCACGTGATACCCATACCTCTATTTAAATCAAAAACCTCCTCACCATATTTATAACCTCTCTAACTTTAACAATGAAATCATCCAGTGTTTTGTTATCCACTAGGTAACAATGAAATCATCCTATATTCTATCTGATCTATTACCTAGAATAGTTATAGTATACTTTAGCTGTATTAATTACCAACCTTTTGAAAGACTTGAAGACGCCTTGAAGGCGATTGACCTACCGCACCATCGGCATCAAACTCAAACTCAAACTCAAAATTATTTATTTCATGTAGGCCAACCTGTGGCTCTTATGACACGTCAAGAATCTACCACCGGTTCGGAAAGCGGATTCTGCTGAGAAGAGCCGGCAAGAAACTCAGCAGTTGCTCTTTTCAAAATAATCATTTTACAATACAATATTAATAAGTAGCTATTACATTGTAATAAGTTTTTATACTATCCTGTGGGCAGCTGGATGCCAAGCTGATTTAACCCGTGCATCTTTGTTGAATAGAATATGACATTTCCACAAAACGTACCTACTACAATTCAATTCATGTCAAAGACGGGCAGACATCATAATATTATTGTTTCTATCTTTAGTACATAATTTTAAAAATGCGATAGTGAGTTTTGTTTGTTGGTTTGTCCTTCAATCACGCAGCAAAGAAACAACAGATCGATTTTTCGAATGCAATTTTTACGTGGGTTTTTGCATAGTTGAGGACCAGGAAAGTTTCCCTTTCGTCCAATATACGAGTAAAACTTAGCCTATGAGGCTAAGTTTTATATTGGACGAAGGGTTCCCGCGGGATTTATAAAAACTTTGCTCCACGCGTATGAAGACGCTAGCAAAAGCTGGTAGGAGTCTACAGGGGATCACACCAAAAATTAATTAAAGTAGTATAAAACAAACTTGTACCCTGACTGTGACAAGCAAAATATTGCTCCGTTAATTGAAGCGAATTGAGCGAATACGCTAAACGATTCCGATGGCCACATCGATTACAATTTTATTTACAGTGCATATTGTCAATTGAACCATATTGATATACCTACCAATACCTAAGTAGGTACATCGTTTTTAAAAATGTAGCTACCTAAAACCAACATTGCATAACCAAAATATTGATCACTAAAACTAAATCGCCCGTAGGTTTATTTTCATTTTTCTCCTATAGTAAATCCACGCGAGTCAAGGCATTTTAGAAGTCTATCAGTTTTAGAAGTACCGGTAGTCGCTTACTACAAATTAGGTAAATGCCTACATAAACGAACTATTTTAGTAGGTAGGTATCTAAGATGTAAGCTAATAGTATAACCTGTGGCATATTTAAACTATTTCTCTTTTATTTAATAGGTAGCTACTATTATTTGGATAACAAAATCCCGAAAAAGATTGGCTTTTGCCAATTTACACAAAACCTAATTAACTGAGTGAATGCAGTGTCACGTCTGCTTCACGGTGAGAAGTCTGGAGGAAGCTATACGTATGATACCTAATGGGCACTGTCTTTTATATACTTAGCAATAATATAAGTAGATACCTACTAGATACTGAGGTATCTACCTGTACCTATATTATCTTGTAGCTTAAAACTATCAAAGATACAAACATAAAAATATATTAAAGTATTGGACTATTGTGTAGGAATGATTGATTCATTTTCTAAACACCGACCTTCAGTCAGTAGCTTAGCAATAATATGTTACGGAAACGGTAGCCGGTGCCCGCCGGTGCTCCACAGAACAATAAAGTCGCCGATTGGCAGCCGGCAGGCTGTCCTGCGCCTGCGCAGCGATGCGTGGGCGCCGACCTCCCACCCTCTTGTTTTCTACATTTATTATAACTTGCGATGTTTAAGGTCATATCGCAGTAGGTATTATAAGCATTCAAAATTTTAATTCGTATATTAATTTGATTTATGACTATGTAGGTATCTGACTAGCTTTTCCCCGCGACTTCACCAGCGTCAAGTTAGGTTTGTAAAAATTCAGCGGGAACGCTTCGTGAAAAAGTAGCTATGTCACTCTCCAAGTCTCCAGGTCCTCAATAGCGCCCAAAAAACCTTTTTCCTTCAATCCAGTTTGTCAGCAGCAATGGAGCAAAGGATTGACGTGATTTTTTACAATCGTACAGTTGAGGACAGGTTGGAGTGTAAGATACCCCGAAAAAGAGTTCCCGCTATATTTTTAAAACCTATCTCCTTCCGGAAAGCTGGTAAGTATATAATATCCGGGAAGCTCTCCGTGAAGGAATAAATCTACGCAGAAACAGGTGCTGCAAAGTCCTATAGCAGCCACATTAAAAAGCTTTGTTTTGTCAACAGGCACGCTTCCAACAAAAGCAACTCCAGGAGCGTGAACTGAAGATCGCTTCTCTGTACGAAGCGCAGCAGGCGCGGGCACTGGACCGCGTGCGCCACTCGCCCAGCAACGGCGCGAGGGCCACTCCGCCACAGCCGCCCGCGCCGCCGGTCACACACCAACCGGGAAAGGTACAAATTATCAGCCCCCTGATGTTATGTGACCTTACTGCAGACAGTTTGAGCAACGGCGTGCACTTCATATAAGCATAAAAGCACTGCATACCCATTATTTATAACAGCAATCGCAGTCTACTGAATTTTCTGTTTGTCTGCCTTGTGCCGACTCTGGGCATATCACTCCCTTTTAGCAAAAAATTCATAATAAAATAAAGTATTCTACTCTCCTCTCCAAATAAACGGAAAGCTTGTTTTAGAAATGAGTTACGACATTGGTGCAACGGGTGAGTTCGAACCGTCGACCTTTCAGTTTTCAATCTTCGATCGTCAACCGTCGAACTTTAAATGTTGGGCTCCTAGAGGACATAAATCACAAACCTATTTTTAGAATGCAGTCGCATCGAAGCTGAAAGATTTAATTATTTTACTATGTTTAATTTCGAGAGATTGAATGTTGGCGTTTGTAATATCGTTCTGGCCTCTCCGCTGTCATGAGAGGAACTGCTTTATGAAGCTCTTAAGCGCGTTGTAAATAGATAAAGTTGATTGTAAATTATGAGGGTGACATGTTCATTAAGTAAACGAACCCTTTAATAAAGAAAAAAAACTGTTGGGCTCGTGAGGCTTAGTACTATGTATATTCATTCTTATACATATAAGAAAACCTTCTCCTTTTGCCGAAGTCGGTTTTAAAAAGATTTATTTTATGCAGAATATCAAATTGATCCTACTCTGATTCATTCTCAGGTGCGACAAATGTTCGAAGAAAGGCGTACAAAAGGCATTGACAAAAGCTATCCTCTCCAACCGATACAGAACACAGAACGACCGCCGCCACGGAAAGCCCTGCCCAACGGCTACACCAAAGTTTCCGCGGCGGAGAGAACATCCAAGATATCGGTGGAGAAAAAGACTGTCAAAAAAACGCTCACAAACTTCAGCACGCATAGTGTTAAGAAACAAAGTACCACTCAGGTAAACTGCAAGCTACTTTCATCATCTTCTTGTCCTT
Source organism: Oeneis ivallda (assembly GCA_029955525.1). Lineage (NCBI taxonomy): Eukaryota > Metazoa > Arthropoda > Insecta > Lepidoptera > Nymphalidae > Oeneis > Oeneis ivallda. The sequence continues at coordinate 12,143,816 of JARPMR010000024.1, read as the reverse complement.
GTTCCACGCTATGTGTTTTGTAAGCCATGTTGTAAGTGGTTCGGCATGACATTTTACGACCAGCCGCCTGCCTAACTTCAACCCTCTTTGGGAATGCTTTTGTTGGTGGAAAGGATAGAACCGCCACCTTTCTGTTCAATAGTCAGTGATGACTTACGAGACATAGTCGCTAACTATGGGCCTCTTAAGAAGGCTCAGGGTCACTCAGCGAGCGATGTAGAGAGCTATGCTTGGTATATCCCTGCGAGATCAAATCAGAAATGAGGAGATCCGTAGGAGAACCAAAGTCACCGACATAGCTCAGCGTGTCGCGAAACTGAAGTGGAATGGGCGGGACACATAGTTCGAAGAGCTGATGGTCGTTAGGGTCCCAAGGTGCTGGAGTGGCGACCCCGCACCGGGAAACGCAGTGTTGGCAGACCCCCGCTAGGTGGACCGACGACATCAAATGAGTCGCAGGGAGCCGCTGGATTCAAGCGGCGCAAGACCGAAGCCTGTGGAAGTCCATGCAGGAGACCTAATTGTCCAGCAGTGGACGTCTATAGGTTGATAAAGAAGAAGATGTATTTTGATTGCTGTATTTTGACGTGCGTCTATACCAAGAACTCAATAAAAATTGACAAAAATCGCGAAGAAATTTATTCGCAGTACGTGTAGGGTGAAACTCCTTACGCGGAATCGTATCGTGCGAATAAAAATCGCGCGGACGTTTTTCGCTGTGCGGCCTAGCTCTTATGGAGAACTCGAACTCAACTTGTGAGGAGACCTGCGTTCAGAAGTGAGCCGTTGATGGGTTGATGATGTTGATGGAAAACAAACGTACCTACCTGCAGTCCTTATTCTTCACCGCTAAGCAAGTAATATTTAATTGCTAAATACGCACATAGCCCTATGTCCTAGTGCGAGTTGCCTAATAATGCATTATACATACAACGTCTATCTTTATAATTTCTCAGGTGCAGAAAACAGACAATATGGTAAATGGTTCCGGCGACCTTAACCACAATCACGAAACGGATATGAATACACAGAAAATTATGGTAAGAAAATATTTCATTATATACGTTTTCAACTAGGTAATAGCAGGTTAGCAAGGCAATTTGGCCCAACCAAAATATTAGGTAGGTGCCTTATCTGAATAATTATATGATTGATAAAATATATGAATAACAAATAAACCACTATTATTAAAATTAATTGGTCCTATCGAACCGCTATGGTGTGGAGCGACCTTCTGCGCGTCCGTTAGTCCTGTCGCATATAATTTGAATACCTTCAAGGCAATCGTTAATAGGTATCTTCTAGGCAAGCGCGCTTTAACCTAGACCTCATCAGTGCTTTCTATCTTCGACTGTCGTCAAGCCTATTGCCAAATAAAATAAACTCATAAATATTTTTTATTTATTTAAGTGTTAACGTAGGTTAACTTGAGGAAATATCATAATAAATTTATAAACAAATATCAAAATTTCCAAGGCCGGCGGGACTCGAACCCACATCTCTTGGGAATCGCGCCCGAGTGTGTTGGCTTTACACCATAGCCACGGTCGAAATAATACGTCAGCATCGAAATTAGTGATATTATGTACATATTATCTACTTTTTCAATCAGTTTAAGCAACTGATAGCGACATCTAGTAGCAACACGTTAGTCGTTACAGTTGTTGAACTATGATTTGGAATTTTTGATACCTATATGTTTAAATTTATTATTATAAATAATTCTTTAAAAACTTCCTCAGCCACACAGCAACGGCGAAATAATCCCAACAGTGGACGAAATAGATCGCGTAGATAATGAAAACAATGAAATGATTGAAAACGAAACATTCCCCGAAGCGCTCGCGCCCGCGCCCACTCCGCGGTCTCCTGAAACCGTCGTTGAAATTAAAAGGCCACAGAGAAGGTAAGGTAGACACAAACCACAGAGTGGACTGAGTATTTATTTAATTTTTATTAAAGTGTTAACCTACACTTAAGGAAATATCAGAGTAAATTTATACCCACATCTCTTGGGAATCGCGCCAGAGTGTGTTGGCTTTATACCACAGCCGCGGTCGAACTACACGTCAGCATCGAAATTAGTTAGTAATATGTATCTACTTTTTCAATCAGTTTAAGCGACATCTGGTAGCAACACGTTACAGTTGTTGATCTACTTTTCCTCTTGGAAAAGTATATTAATAAGGATTATATAAATAAGGAGCCCTATATTAATAAAGAGCTCTTTAGAAACTAGAGAATAGAGATGCCACATTGCTTTTATTTCTGATACTGAATATACTGGTAGACATAGCACCTGTGCACTATTAAAGTTGTCCAACTATGCAGCTATGCTAATCGAGTAGATAACGATGCATAATGGCATTGAATTTAAATTAATTATGAAGTGGGGATGATGTTAATAACTCTTCTGTGAAATCTGCAGCGGAATGTCTAAAAACTACTAAAATGGTACGATCGCGATCAAATCTGCCCCTCTAGCCAAGTTACAGTTTTGGCTAGGGCAAGACTAGATGGCGCTGCAGCTGATCAAAGACAGAAGTGTATTTGATAATATTTCGCGGCATTTTGTATTATTGTACTTAGACTGCATCATCAATTACCTTCGGGTGAGATCACAGTCAAGGATTATCTTGACATCTAATTTAAAAAAGCTTTTCCGGAATCGGCCAGCTATTGCTTGCAGTTCGTCTCGCAATCGTAGTGGTAGATCCTCTAACATCGGTCCTGTTTTCAGAAGTCCAGCCGCAGCGCAGAGGCCTAAAAGTCCGGTTAAAAGTAAACCTGCAGCGACCGCTGCGCACGCGCCTCGCGCCTCGCCGCCTCGCAGAGTTGTCAGCGAAAATAGGGTGAGTGTGAGTGACGATTGAATTCCAAAAATGATTTTCATAGATTTTAACTAGCAAAATGTTTTGACAGATTTTCAATTCAAACACTGCACTGTCAATAATTTAAAATAATAGTAAATTCTTTTTGAAAAACCGACTTCAAACGCCCGTGCCCGCTACAAAGTATAAACAATTATTATTGTTGATTTTTTAAAAACCGCTCGACCGACTTAAATTTAAATGGTACTACCCTTTGAAACAAAAAAAATCCAAATCGGTTCAGGCGTCTTCGAGTAATCGGTGAACATACATAAAAATAAAGATTCCGACGAATTGAGAATTTCCTCCTTTTTTTGAAGTCGCTTAAAAAGTCAAAATTCTTCAGTCAGATATTATGTAAACGTTATTCAACAATTATTAAAAATGTCCTTAGCACCATAAAAGGTACCATAAAATAGAAACAAGAAGGATACCCTACCCTACCTTACCTAAAACCCTATCCCACTTTACTAAACGTACCTTTACCCTACCCTAGAAAATATCAATGCATCACTTTGCATGAAACCTCCAACAAAAGATTAATTGCTGTATGTCAAACAGAAAATAGTGAAAAAAATGTAGGTACTTACTGACGTTTCTGAATTCAAAAATCATCAAAATCAATGTCAAAATGTCACCTTCGAGAATAAAATTGTATTGATAATATTGGCAAAGATAAATTTTTAGTGATTAATTAGTGTTTGTTCACGAAATTCAAATGAAGCGTGTATATTGGCCAGGTACCGGCGCGAGAGACCAGTAAGCCCAAAGGGGCCATGCAGCGAGCTCCAGTGAGTGTTCCTTTACAGTACTACTTCTCTCTCTCTCTCTTGTAGCATCGTTGCCCCCAGGGGTCGTTACCCCGTTCCACTAATAACATTCTTCTCAGACGAGGTGGCCTTGGATGCAACCCGAAATACATAGATGAAAGCTGAGCCATCAACGATCTACGTAAGCCATGCCAAAGCCAAGCATGTGTCAAACTGCCTCGGTGTTGAAAACTTTCTTCCCTGAGAATAAACCAGTATAGTAGGCACCTAAGGGGTTTTCTCGGGATAATAATGCGATGGGCTTATAATATAGGTACCTACTGGTATTAATATGGGATTTCAACTTATGTTTAACAATTATTGCCTCCTGTGGAATTGTATAGAAATGTTTGCTAGTGTATTATCTATTCAGTGGTGCAGTGTAGACTATTAACGCATAGATCGATAGTTCCATACAACGAGCGTGTAACCACAAAGCGAACTATGTTTGCTTAAGAGGCGTCGTTTATTTATGCTCGCCAACACGTATGTGTTGGCGAGCATAAATAAACGACGCCACACTAGTGTATACTAGTGTGTATACGAGCCACACTAGTGTATACTAGTGTGCGTGCCGATAGGCGTAGGGAGCCTTTGAAGGCCTCCATGAAAGTGTTACACTCCGCGCGCGGCTACTGTCTTTCTGCGCGTTATAATTCTATGCTACGTAACAACTTTCGCGCGCGCGCTACCGTGCGGACGTGTTTGATAGCGAGTTAAGAGAAATTAAAAATGAGTACTAAGTGTAACGGATGCAGTGCTGTGATATATGATATATCATATATGGAATGTGCATATGACAAATGTAGAAAAATATACCACCTAAAGTGTTTGGCGGTATCGACGAAGCAGTTTGAAGAAATGACAGAGGAATACAAAACCAGTTGGAGGTGCCCGGAGTGCATGCGAGGGGTCCCGAAAGGAAATAATGCGGATACTCCAGTTCGAGGAATCACCTTGAATAAGACGTTTACTCCGAGCAGCTGCTTTGTGAACACGGAACGGGGTAATCGGGTCATCTTGGATGAAACTAGGATGGAAGCCGAAGATAGATTACTTGATGAGATGCGGGAATTTCGTTTCGAAATGAAATCTCGGCTGGAAGAGCAAAAGAAGGAATACACACTTCTTTCAGATAGATTTTCGAAGGTGGAATCAGAGTTATGCGAAATAAAGCAGTCAATGGAGGTAGTCTTAAAAAAAGCGAACAAAGTAGATGTATTAGAAGCTAGAATTAAATCATTGTTGGAAAAGAATGAGTGTCTTGAAACTGCTCTTAGTGCTTGTAAAAAACGTATTCAGGCGCCTAAGGAACTGTCTCCAGTACAAAAAGAGCCCGAACTATCTTTTTTGAACGCCAGTGAGCGGAGTCAAGATATGCAGGTAGATGCACAAAAGTGTGTGGCCACAAAAACGACGGATGATGTCATTGAGGAAGAGAAAACCGTGCGATCCTTTGCAAACGCCGTTAAACAGACTCGAAACTTGAAGGGTGAGGCACAAAATCGCGTGGCCACGAAACCAGTGGGAGTAGTCATCGACGAAGAGAGAACTGACAAAGTAAATGGAGAAAATGAAGGGTCCTGGAAAGTAGTTAATAGGAGGAAAAGTAGGTATCCCAACAGTGAAGTAAAAAGAGGGGGAAGTACGCAGATAGCTGAAATAAAAGGATTGGAAAAACAGAAATTTTTACATGTCTGGCGGCTCCAGAAGGACACCACTGAGGAAAATTTGGAGAAGTTTATTCGGGATAAAGTAAAGGAAGTTCCAATCAAAATTGAGAAAATAAAACATAAGACTCAGCGAGATTATGCCTCATTTATAATAGGGGTGCCGGAGAGTAAATATGATCAGTTGTGTCAGTCAGAAATTTGGCCGGTAAACGTCGAATTCTGTGAATGGGTATGGTTTCGTAGGACAGCCAATCGCCCAAGATCAGAGGACAAAAAGTCGGGATAAATTTTTGGAATTATATTACCAAAACGTTCGGGGACTGCGAACAAAACTAGATGAGTTTTACGCTGGGGTGGCCTCATCCAACGCGGATTTGTTCGCAGTAACAGAAACAGGTTGCAACGAATCTATCCATAACGCGGAGTTAATTCCACCAGGTTATACAATTTTAAGATGTGACCGAGCCGACGGACGCAAGCAAGGCGGAGCGTTTCTCGTGGCCACACCGCGCTTGGAACTACGTCGAGTGCAAAGTGACATCAACATCGACGCGCATTCGTTCGAACTGGTTTCTGCGACAGTGCACATACGCGAGCGATTGTTGTTTTTGCTATGCGTTGTTTACATACCACCTAATAGTCGTGAGAATGAATATATGGTATTGTTTAGGATTATTGAGCAACTTTGTAATAATTATAGCGAGGTATTAGTAATAGGAGATTTTAACTTGTATTCGTGTTCAGTAGATATAAATAATTATTTCGAATACTTTCAAACGTATTGTGAGTTCACTCAGAGTAACACGGTAGGTAATTGTAATGGCAGATGTTTGGACCTTGTTCTGAGTGCGTTATCAGCTGACGGGAGTGTGAGCGTGCGTGCGGCCGCGGCGCCTCTTGTGCCGGTTGATGCACATCACCCGCCGCTGGAGATCGCGGTGACGTTGCGTTCATACCGACATCAGGCTGACGTCTTGTTACCTGAAGTGCGCCCGCATACACCTACAGGTTGGAATTTTTATAAGGCTGATTTTATGTCACTGTACTCAGCTATTGCGGCCGCAGACTGGACTCCAATGTATGAGTTAGAATTGGAGGAAAGTTTGAAATACTTTTATGAAATTCTTACATCAATTATCGATGACTGTGTTCCGAAAAAAAAGCGAAGTCCTGTAACCCCGGGGTATAATTACCCCGAATGGTACACGGTTGAAATAATTCGCAACATAGAACTGAAAGCGAATCTTCACCGGCGGTATAAAGCTTGTAAGTCAAAAGGTAATTACGATGCATTTTCTCAGTGTAGGGCAAAGGTTAAAAACATGATAGAAATTGCTCACCAACACTATCAGCACCGAATTCAAAATCAGCTCCTCAAGGATCCAGCATCGTTCTGGAACTATACCAAATCAAAAAGAGGTAGTAGGGTTCCGCGAAAAATTTTAAAGAACGGGGTACTGTTGACTGCGGAGCAGTGTGCTGTGGAGTTTGCTACCTTTTTCCATTCCGTCTATAGCTCAGAGCGAGCCGAATTAAATGTTAGCGCGGCCATAGAAGCAGCGGGTAGTGAGAACGGAGCGGCGCGGGTCCATATCGACCGATTAACTTTGGACGAGGTTATGCAGGCACTTAAAAAACTTAAACCAAAAAAATCTGCGGGACCAGATTGCATCCCACCTTACCTGTTTAGAGACTGTCGATTGGTTCTGGCGGAGCCGTTGCTTCACATATATAATCTGTGTTTGAAGAAAGCTGTGTTTCCTGAGACATGGAAATTAACTCGAGTCGTACCGGTACCGAAAGGTGGATCAGGAACACAGTTGGAGGGATACAGACCTGTAGCGGTTCTGTCCACACCGGCAAAAGTGTTAGAGTCGGCTATCCATAAAATCATCTACAACCAGGTAAGCGCGCAACTCTCTGATGCTCAGCACGGATTCCGGCCAGCGAGGAGTACTACGAGCAACCTTCTCGCTTATATGTCTGATATTGTTCCAACTGTTGACAGTGGGGGGCAGGCTGATGCGGCATACTTTGACTTTAGAAAGGCATTCGATCTAGTAGATAACGATGTGCTGCTCAAAAAGTTAGCATTTGTTGGGTTCACTCCACATTTACTTAATTTTTTTGCGAGTTACTTAAGAGATAGGCAACAATATGTAGACTATAGGGGTCATAGGTCAGACCCGTATTTTACTAAATCCGGTGTGAGTCAGGGCAGCAATCTGGGACCCTTACAGTTTATTTTAATGATAAACGACCTACCACAGGTGATAAAGGATGCAAAGTGTTTGCTTTTCGCGGATGATCTCAAGCTCTCTCTGGCTATAGATGGCGAGACTGACTGTGAGAGACTGCAGTGGGACATCGATCGAGTAGTCAGATGGAGCAAGGACAACCTTTTGCAATTTAACACTTCTAAGTGTGCAGTGATCACCTTCTCTAAGGCACAGTCCCCTATCCGTTATGATTATAAGATCGATGGGGTACCAATGGTGAGAGTTTCAGAAGTTAGAGACTTAGGGGTTGGTTTGAATACGGAGCTCACATTTCGTAACCATATTGTAAAATGCTGTAAGAAAGCTTACAAAAATTTAGGATTTCTGCTTCGTACCGTTAGGGGCTTCAACAACTTAAAGGCGGTGGTAGCATTGTACAATGCTTTGGTTAGGAGCCAATTAGAAAGTAACTCAGTCATTTGGGCTCCACATGAGGCTAAATATAGCCTTATGTTAGAGCGGGTGCAAAATAAATTTGTTAGGTACTTATATATGAGGCTATACGGGGTATACCCATACTACCCATTAATGTACCCAACCTTATTTGTTCTAGGTATGGTTGGGTATAATGAATTAAGGGTTAGGAGGGAACTAGCACTTGCATTGTATATTTTTAAAATAATTAGGGGGAAATTTTTTAACGCAGAAGTTTTAGGACAGGTCAGTCTCTGTGTCCCAGACCGGTATGTGTGGCGGAGGCGCAGGCCACCGCTGCTGGCGGTGCCGTGCGGCCGCACTAACTTGCTCAGGAAGGCGCCGCTGACGCGCGCGATTCTAACCCTTAACGTCATAGCTGAGAGAACAGATCTGTTTTGGTGCACTCTGGGTGAATTCACAAGGATTGCTCTGTGGTCTATATGTTATAATAAATAATAATTAGTTTAACATAATATTAGAATAAGAATGAATTAAGCTTCACTAGTGAATTAGGAAAAGTCTTGTAACGCTAGTTGTAAGTTGGGAAATACATAAATAAAAATAAAAAATAAAAATAAAATAACTGTGTGCCCCAAGTCGTTTAGCGTTCTGGTACGATTGTGTAGAAATTGATTTAGGAAGCCTAAATTTCCTTTCAATATTTTTTAATTTTTAAAAGTTTTTTAATTTATCATTGCAGGTACTTAGAAACAACCCAGCCACGGTAAATATATTTTATTTATTTGACTTCTTTTATTGTGCATTTACTTTCTTTATTATTGTTTGACTTAAGTATTAGTTTTTAGTTATTTCCAAATGTCAATTTTATCAATACTTCGAGGCTCATAATTTCAATACACGTGCAAACCTACAGAAAATGCACGTCTTTAGCGGCAGCACATTATTCCAGAACTCACAGCCGTCAAGCGGCTCTAAGAAGCCCCGCGCGGCCCCGTCCGCCGCCAGCAGCGCAGTCCCCGGCGAAGGCGGCTGCCCCGTGTGCGGGCGACACTTCGCGCCCGACCGCCTGCCCAAGCACGAGGAGATCTGCCGCAAGACGCACGCCAAGAAGCGCAAGCCCTTCGACGTGCTCAAGCACCGCCTAGCCGTGAGTGCTGTCCGTATTCTTTGGTCCTTCACGAGCCTGCAATCTGGCCAAATATCTGCGGTGTATCGCCACTTCTACATGAAGCTTCGGCTGAGGCTAGTTACTACCCCTCCGGAAAAGTCACACACCTACTGCCAAGGGTTTTTGTTTTTAGAAACCGATGGGGGTATTTTAATTACATTGCCAAATTTCCTATAGTTCTCTTACGGATCTCGCCATTCTTGTGTAATCGCCCTGACCGCCATTTTGTAAATAACATATTATTCCGAAGTACCTCTACACTGTAGAGGTAGTCTCTACACGAACGAACGAACTAATGACTATTACTGTACTGTAGTATGACTACTCTCTGGAGCTTTTTTAGTCATTTTCTTATAGCCTAGGTATTTATTATATACCTAAATATGCTACTCATAAAATTGATCTCCCAACAGGGAACAGAAGCGGAGCCATTCATCAATAAGCTGCGTAAAGGCACTCCGTCGACGACGAAGGTGCAGCAAAAATCCCTGAACAACAACTGGAGGCAGAAACACGAGGAGTTCATCCAAGCGATCCGCGCAGCCAAGCAGGTGCAGGCGCACCTTGACGCGGGAGGTGAGTGTCGTGGAGCAGAGCAGCAAGCCTCTGAACAACAACGGGAAGAATATTAGCCAAGCTGAACTTACCTCTCTTTTGACTTTCACCTCGCATCTCCAAATAAGCGGAAACTTGTGTAAGGACACAGGGTACGACAATAATGCGACGGGTGGAGATCGAGCAGTTGACCTTTCAGTTTTCAATCCGCACCTTAAATCGTTGGGGCATTAATGCTGTCCTCTTCGTAATACTCTTGGCAGAGCGTTCATGATCATCCGTTAAGTACCAACTTGCGGCACTAGATGCTGTAGATCGTCGAGCTAGGAAACTCTTTGTCAAGGACTCGCCACTCTTAGCCAAACTTCAGAGCCTCGATCACTGTCGAAAAGTTGCCGGCTTATCGGTTTTTTATAGGATATATTTCGGTGAGTGTGCTCAGGAGCTCTTCGACCTTGTCCCCCCTTCACCTTTTTACCACCGCACTGCAAGACATCGGAAGGGCTCCATCTCTATATCGTTGATATTGGTATATCCATCCACGCGCACAAAATTCAAGTCTCCATTTCTGATTCGATTCATATGAGGGTCTGGAACGCTCTTCCGAGATCTGTGTTTCCTGACACGTACAACTTGGGTATCCTTAAAGCAAGAGTGAATAGGCATCTTCTAGGCAAACGCGTTCGACCTTAGGCCACATCGCCACTTTCCATCAGGTGTGATAGTGCTCAAGCGTGTGCCTATAATGTATAAAAAAAATTGTCGTTTTTAGCGGTATATTTGATTCTCGTGCATTGGTCCATCCACCGTAGACATAATTTGGTCGGTCCATCGCATGGGCGACCTTCCTCACTCTCTGGCGCCCTCCACTCGATTGAGGCTATAAAACTCTCCAATTTATTCCAGGTAAACTCAGCGACCTTCCACCGCCGCCGCCATCAGAGAACCCCGACTACGTGCAGTGTCCGCACTGCAAGCGACGCTTCAACCAATCCGCGGCCGAACGTCACATTCCCAAATGCGCAAGCTTCCAGTTCAATAAGCCAAAACAACCCACCAAAAGGAGATAGCTGCACCGACCTAACACTTTGCCAAACCAGCAATCCCATTCACAGGTTACAATTACACATTAAATACGTGGAAACCCCACCATTAAGAAAACAGTGGATAAAAAACAATTCTGCTAATTCGTAACCTGACCCGTGAGAATGTTGTCCAATCTAAACTATTTCGAAATCATTGGTAATCAAAGTACATTAATATCGTTCTGCTATTGCTTTATAATACTTTTATCATTCTGAGCTCCCTGTACCTATTAATGTAAGGCGATAAACAAATAAGTAACATGACGCATTTCCCAATGAAACTGTCCTTAATCAAACCTAGGTATAAGGTGCCAAGTTATCTAATAGACAAGGCGGTCAATACATCGACACAATTTATTCCAACATCAACGAACATGTATAGTGAGACGTTGGTCCAAATCATTTTCACATGTACTCTGTTCTATTTGGTCAAATGCTTTTACGACATCATAAGTCCCAACGTACAAAACTGAAAATGGCGGCATCGTCAAAGTTACAGAAGCAGTTATAAGGAACACATTAATTACTTATAAACTTAACATTCTTATAAACCTTACCTACGTTTTAGGATTCCATTTTGTTTCCACAACATTTCTTCTCATCAATTTAATTAACAAACCCTCATACAATTGCATAGTTCTATTCAAAATGTATCCGCTAGTAAGTATTCTACTTCGGATAATTTTCACCATGATTTTCTCTTACACTACTTGGACATTATTGCGTTTCATTCACGACTACAGATACATGTGTCTAAATTTCGGAGACTTGAGACTTCCTCCCGACGACTCAAGTGGCGATGATCTGTGGCCATTATATAACCAATAATTTTGTAAATACAATGCTTTTAATCTCGCATTGGGAAAATTAATCTCGCATTGGGAAAAAAGTGATACTAATTTTTTGTACACAATCTCGAAATGAAATAGGTTGATCTAATTTTGTTTCAACTAAAGATTTCTAGATTCGATTGCAGTCTATTCGAAATTCAAGTTGACGGTATTTCTTTAATATTTTCCGCATAGTATGCACTAAAATATTTTAAAACCAAACTACTTCAGCGTTTAATTTTGCCTACTTTTATATACTTTTATTTTCTCTTGTTACGTCTTTTTTCTAAACCTATTCAATTTATCTATAATCTATATTTAGATATAGTCAGACCAGTAACGACGTTCCTTTACTAATATAATTTAAAATAGTATATATAGTAAACGGAAAGGAGTTTGTCACTCATGAAATAGGTAAATAGAACTTAAAATATCCCAGGGTACTGTTATGTAATCTGTAAATCTTATGTTGATTTAAGGGCGAGAGCACATTTACAGACAGGGCAAGGCCAGAAAAAACTTTTTGCCCTAGGTCCGATTTTATTATTTTAAAACAATCGTCACTATACGCGAAGTGCACACATTTAGTGACTATATTTATAACCTCTGATTCTCTCTAACGAGTTTACAATCTGCGCTCGCCCTTTTATAAATGATAAAAATGAAGTCAATCTATATTATAATGCATTAATAATACTTACTGTAGCGATTTGTGCAACACTTTAAACCTTAGTACCTACGTAACTATTATTATCAATATTTGTACAAAAAGTATGCTTTTAAAAATGTTCACTGCAGAAAGTTATTACATTTTTTAATATATCTACTGATTTTTATATTATGCTTTTTTTTCTTATTGCCCTCTAAACCTTACTCTAAACAATATTACATTGTAGAAGATTGTAGTATGTTTAAAGCCAGCTTGCTTGCTATCAGAAAAAGTTGTTTTATGCATCCGGCAATATTCATATTGTGCAGGAATATATAGTACACCAAACGATCTATTCCACACGGCCTAACTTTTTCTGACGGAAACTTCTGATATGCCGCCAATGTTATTATGCAATGTTATTATGTCAAAATTACCATGAATGCAATTTTAAGACGGGCTGCATAATATATCGTGTGCAAATCGATCGTGTGGAAATTGGAATTGCAGAACTCCAAGAACATCAAAAGACTTCTTTAGATGAAGTAAATAAAAATAAAATAACAAAATAGTTCTGCAATGTATATGTATTCGAATTATCATTGAATGTTATAAAAGTAAATGCAAAAGAAAGCTTCCAAGTACCGCATTACAAGACTGTAAGCTCACGAAACAAGATCTCTATTCCTCTGTAGCTTGCTTGGGCACGTAGGAGAGTACCACTGACGACTTGGGCGCTAGCCACACGTCGCTACTGCGTACGATCGCGTTAATGGTGTAACTGGAAAAAATATGTGTGTTAGGGAGGAACCACCCACCTCTATAATTATTAATCTATGTTTAACAATCCCTTTAACCCTTTTCCTACTATCCCATACTTTTAACACAGAGTTAGCTGCTGCTTTGGCAGATTTTGTATAAAGCTTCTGTCAAAATTACAAAATTCCTGATATGATGCCCGCGACTTCGTCCGCGGGAAATTTCTCGGGAACTAATTTTCCGGGATAAAAAGTAGCCTATGTCACTCTCCAGAAATGGCCAAAATGGCGTCAACCAAGTAGGTTCAAAAATAATATATGAAAGCAACATGTCTAGTGATAATCATAGATTATAGAGGTCAATAAGGGAGGGTCATACCAATTTATTTTATATATTACCAGACTAGAATTAGGATGTAAGTAAATCACAGAAAACAAATCGCAGATAAAGTTTCGAACAAACGAAAACGAAAGTAAAAATGTGTGTCGTTTAGCCTGGCAATACACGTCAGATTTTTTCATCCGATAGTCCGATCCGATAGTCTGATCCGGCTACCGGAAGGCATTGAAGCCATTACTTTGTATGAACAGTCAATACACGTCCGATCCGGTGGTCGGATCGGAGGTCCGAGTCTGAAACGGGCGCGAGGCGTTTCCGATTTTACTGTCGGTCCGATTGTCTGAAGGCGCGCTCTACATACTTCTACTGTGAGACAAAATAGAAATCCTGTTACTCCTTCCGATTTGCCACTTTTGCCAGTCGAATCTAGCGCTGACACTGGGTGGACGCTTCGTTGTGGTTCGAATAAAGGGCGAAAATTATGATAATGAACGGCTCATTGTAGCCGTAGAAAAACATTCTATAAAAATTGGGAACGACTGAGTTCAGAAAAAGCCTGACGCAAGAATCGGATGTGTATCGAGTAAATACGATCCGATAGTCTGATCAGACAATCGGAAACAAAATCTGACGTGTATTGCCAGGCTTAATGAAGTAAACAGCTATAAAAGAACCCGTCCGAACAAAAATACTCACGGTAGAACCGTGAATATTTTTTTGTAACAACAATTAAATGACAGCCATCGCTTAGCAACCTCCTAGAAACAATTCAAAAATTGTTCCTAGGCAAGTCGGTGCTTTGAAGTTCGCGCACCAACGATTCGATGCCTTTCTGCTAGCTTGCAAAGGCCGGTCTATACTCAGTATGAGATTAAAACAAGGGATAAGGATAGGGTGTAATGAAATAAGGGACTCAGTGCTTACTTCTGGGTGGAGGGCGACGACACGCGGTACACGGTGGCCTCCTCGGGCAGCGAGTGCAGCAGCGAGAGGTCGGCGCGCGCCTCGTCCGCGCCCGGGTTGTACACCGCCACGTAGCCCGTGTGGCCCGACTTCCATCTGCGAAACAATAACTGTCAGTTGCGAAACAGAAACTGTCAACTGCGGAATAGGAACTATCAGCTGCGGAATAGGAACTATCAGCTGCGGAATAGGAACGGTCAGCTGCGGAATAGGAACGGTCAGCTGCGGAATATGAACGGTCAGCTGCGGAATAGGAACGGTCAGCTGCGGAATAGGAAATGTCATCTGCGGAATAGGAACTGTCAGCTGCGGAATAGGAACGGTCAGCTGCGGAATAGGAACTGTCAGCTGCGAAATAGGAACTGTCTGTTGTGAAACAGAAACTGTCAGCTGCGCAACAGGAACTGTCAGCTGCGCAACAGGAACTGTCAGTTGCGAAACAGGAACTGTCAGCTGCGGAATAGGAACTGTCAGCTGCGGAATAGGAACGGTCAGCTGCGGAATAGGAACTGTCAGCTGCGAAACAGGAACTGTCTATTGTGAAACAGAAACTGTCAGCTGCGCAACAGGAACTGTCAGCTGCGCAACAGGAACTGTCAGTTGCGAAACAGGAACTGTCAGCTGCGAAATAGCAACTGTCAGATGCGAAACAGGAACTGTCAGCTGCGAAGCTGCGGACATGTTCAACTGCTCTCCACAAAATAATTAAGCTGCATAAATCGTTTGTTTTGAAAAGAGCAACGGCTTAGCTTCTTGCCGGCACTTCTCAGCAGAGCTCGGCATCTGCTTTCCAAACCCGAGGTAGTCTTGACTCGTCATAAGAGCCACAAGTTGACTTACATCAAATACATATAGAGCAAGATCCCAGTGCCGCCAGACCTAAGTTATTTTCTCAGCAATTATTTGTGTACGATAGAGTTCTGTTCGAATGTCCTTTCAGTATATGCGTACCAGCTAGATTGTGCCGACGGCCAATTTCCAGATACCAGGTGCTAAAGGTAGGTAAAAACTAGAATAACTTATCTTAAATTCTCAGGGCTGATTTTCATATATGTTTTAAAGAATATTGTAAAAATTAATAAATTAATACTGCCAGACGCTTACCGCCGGCGGTTACTTTAGCCAGACGCTTTGAAGCTCCCAAAAATATATATAATTTAAGTTAACTTATATTCTCAGTTCTGATTTTTATACATGATACTCAGGGAACTATTGCGATATTATCTGTAAGCTGCCAGACCTATTGGAAGGGTCAAACATCCCCCCAGACACACATTATGCTTGCAGAAGATATTGCAATAGTTCTCTCTCTCTAGATCCTAAGCTATACCCAGGCAAAAAATCACGTCGATCCATAGCTTTGTTGCAGAGTGATTGAAGGACAAACCAACAAACACACTTTCGCATTTATAATATTATAGTATGATGATATTATCTCTCACACACTTAAACAAGTGAATCATGTTCTAGCGCTCATACATATGGGGACGCATAATGTGTGTCTGGGGGGATGTTTGACCCTTCCAATAGGTCTGGCAGCTAACAGATAATATCGCAATAGTTCCCTGAGTATCATGTATAAAAATCAGAACTGAGAATATAAGTTAACTTAAATTATATATTTTTTTGGGAGCTTCAAAGCGTCTGGCTAAAGTAACCGCCGGCGGTAAGCGTCTGGCAGTATTAATTTATTAATTTTTACAATATTCTTTAAAACATATATGAAAATCAGCCCTGAGAATTTAAGATAAGTTATTCTAGTTTTTACCTACCTTTAGCACCTGGTATCTGGAAATTGGCCGTCGGCACAATCTAGCTGGTACGCATATACTGAAAGGACATTCGAACAGTACTCTATCGTACACAAATAATTGCTGAGAAAATAACTTAGGTCTGGCGGCACTGGGATCTTGGACCATAATTTTTTTTTAGAACTTATATAAACTTTATCGTATCTTTTACTCAGACACACTGATGATGTTTTAACAAGTGAAGCGACTGATTTATTATTCTGTATATCTACCTATATTAGATGATGCCCGTGACTTCGTCTGCGTGGATTTATGTTCCCAAAAATACTATGGAAGTTCTTTGATATGCCGGGATAAAAGTGAAGACGGATATACTGACCTTGCGCAGGCGAGCACGCGCTCCGTGGAGTTGCGCACGGGGAGCGCCTTAATCACGTGCGCGCCGTGCTGTATGCTCGAGTCCTCGCGCAGAGCCGCCACGTGGGAGAGCACCTCGCTCTGTACAAAACAATACAGCACATTTTTGAAGTAAAACTTCTTTACGCACGCTTGACTTGGGGAGTAAGCATGTGAATGCGTTACAAAAAATGTGATCGGGCGAGGCGAACGGAAGTTGAGAGGGAGATATAAGTTAGTGAAGATAGAAAGAAAGAGAGTTACGTTTCGTATATTACTATAGGGGCAAGAGAGAGAAAGGCACACATTTTCTTTCTCTCTTTTTCTCATAGCGAAACTGAATTATTAATTACACTTTAGGTAAGTAGCAGGTGGTAGATTTATAACGACAAAATCTGAAAATATATTTAAACTAGCTGACCCAGCGAACTTCGTACCGCCACTACTTATAAATGAAAAATTAGTTAAATAAACATTTTCCATTGGACCAAATTGTGAATTTAAACCATCCTCGAATCCCCTTGAACTCACACAAAAAATTTCATCAAAATCGGTCCAGCCGTCTAGGAGGAGTTCAGTGACATACACACGCACACAAGAAATATATATAGATGCGATTACGACTATTACTGATAGTTGTATGCAATGAGTATAAATACGTACTAGATATTTTCGTTGCCTAGGGCAAGTCGATTGATAAAACAAATCTGTCTATGGTATAGTTCTAGCAATTCACGAGGGCGACTGACTTATGGTTGTGTGTGTGTCGTATCTGTATAATTGTGAGCGAGCGCAATGCTCGCGCCTGCCCGCTCTCACCTAGGCTTTGACAGGCACGCACACTTATGCAATGTACATGTGGGCGCAATTGGTTTCCGTTTAATTTATATTAATTAATTAAGAGTATTTGTTTTGATTTCCGTGTCCTTTTATTTTATATTAATTATTTTAAAAGTATTGTTTTGACTTCCGTTTCCTTTTATTTATTGAAATTAGTTTAATCAAATTGACATCTGACTTTGACAGCGTGGGTATCTTGAAATATTAGTATAAAAAGGCTGCTTACTAGTACGACTAGTAGATGCTTTCGCGTCTAGGTCGTTCTACTTGATTGTGGGATTGCGATAGCAATCGCTCCCAAATCAAAATAAATATTGTGTGTACGCTTAGATTAAAGTAAATGATTAATTATTAGTTTGATATTTTTGATAACTACCCTCACGTTCAGATGGTGGTTTTGTCTGTCGTGTTGTGGTTAAATTGATTAGATGTGAGGTTCAGGGGCCGTTATAAGGGTGGTTCTCTTTTATTGGGACGAGCATACCGTCAACATCTCTTAATTGTGATGGGGATCACGCCAGTCATAATAATTGTCCATTGGTTGATTTGTTCATTTTGATAATTACCCTCACGTTCAGATGGTGGTTTGTCTGTCGTGCTGTGGTTATTAGCTGAGTGGAAAAGGGCCGTTATTGGGGATGGTGGAGACGGCTTTAGGTAGGGTTTCAGCGTTTTAAGAGACGCGTTCTCTTAAAGCCTGATTAGTTTTGAGTAATAATTCCCGCTTCTGGTCCATGGCTAATAAATGTAAAAGAGGGGCTTTTGAGGGTACTTTGTTCGAACAATAAACATCCTAAATAATGAAATGATCATTCCACGCTACCTACCCTCGTCGCGCGACAAATGTGTCTGACTTTGTCGCCGACGAGGATAGCTGCTCCGACATACACGAAGTAACCACAAGTAAAGCTCACTCGCCTTCGTGAATTGCAAAAACTGTAACAGAGATTTAGACTTACGACGTTGGTCTCGTTGTCCTTGCTCCTAATTTGCTGCGGCTGCAACACGGGGGCAGCCGGTAGAAGCATGGCGAAAGTGGCCAGCTCTTCATCTGTTCCATCTTCAACGATAAGCTGCAAATATTAAACCACAATTTAAAAAAAGAAAAATAATTTATTTCGTGTATACCTACTAACAAGTGGCTCATGACAAGTCATGACTTTACCTCAGGTTCGAAAACCAGATTTTGAAAAGAGCCAGTTAAGATTCAGCAGTTGCTCGTTTCAAAGCATAAAATATATACAAAAAAATGTAAACAAAGAAAGCAATCTCATTTAACACAAGTGTGTCAAAAATGTGCTCCCTGGTTTCGCTGTTGTAGACCAGTGCAGAAGCCTTTGAAAATGGTAAAAAGATTAAAAAAAAAATAATAGTAGGATGAAACCCATTGGAAAAGGAAGAGAATATAACAAAAATTAAAGGAAAAATAATTTACGGGCGATCTGAGGTTGGGAATTGGGGGGGAATCGGTTTATCTTGATTTCGAATGGCAAAGTTCATCAGCAACCCATCAACGGCTCACTACTGAACGCAGAGGATACCTGCGTTCAGTAGTGAGGAAAGGGAAAGGGCCATAAGTCCACCACGCTGGCGCAATGCCACTTGGCGGACTTCACACACCTTCAAGAACATTATGAAGAACTCTCAGGTGTGCAGGTTTCCTCACGATGTTTTCCTTCACCGTTGAAGCAAGTGATATTTAATTGCTTAAACGCATTTGACTTCGAAAAGTCAGAGGTGCGTACCCGGGATCGAACCTGCGACCCTCGAATAGGAGAACACAGTCGACCCTCCTCCGCTATCGCGTCAGTAGTACCTGCAGCACCGGCCAGCGCGCCACGCGAGCGGCGAGCACCGCCTCGGCGTGTGTGGGATCGAGCAGCGACAGCGGCGCGGCGCTGGGCGGCCGCAGCGCGCTGGTGTTGCGCTGCAGCACGAACAGCTCCGGCCGACCCTCCTCCGCTATCGTGAACACCGTCTCTCCTGTGAAAAAAATCATCATCAGTAGCAGCAACCCAACAACGGCTCACTACTGAGCGCAGGTCTCCCTCTCAGGGAAGGGTTATAGGTCCACCACGCTGGCCCAATCCAAATAGGCAGACTTCACACACCTTCAAGAATATTATGGAGACCTTTGTCCAGCAGTAGACGTAAATCTTTGTATCAACCATTAGTTCTTGTTGTGCAATAAAGAATATTCTTTTCTAAGAAGAGGAGTTCTCTAGTTACCCGCGGGGGCGGCGTGCGTGGCCACCTGGTGCGCCCAATGCGCCAGCAAGCCGTCGAGCGCGGGCTGGTCACGCGTGGCGCGGTGCTGCCAGAACGCGTACTGCGTGTGCACGGCAGCCGGCGCGCTGCCCTGCCCAACCAGCGGCAGCTCCTCCGGGAACGAGCTGTTCACGAGCAGCGAACGCGCATGCCGCAGCCTGGGGGGGGGGCCAACATGCAGCCTTTTAGACATAAAATCAACGCCATCTCTCGCCACATTTTGGAACCATCTCGCCTCATGTTAGAAAGGGGTCCCAGGTGACGGAAAATTCTTACACTTTTTTCACCTATCCGCCAAGTCCGTACCGTCCGTTAAGGTACTTCGTTCCAATATTTCGCGGTAGAAGTCTTCAACGGGCCACAAAGCATCCAAATTACAGAAGACTCACCAGTTTTAAGTTTTTTATAAAACGTAAATTTTACATAATCCCTGGGATGTTACAAGAGGAATAGGGAATCTTATGGTTGTAAATACAAGGAACATTGGGGGTCCGATACTTAAGTGCACGCTCTGTAAACATTAAAACAAATAAGCCTCAACTGCTCAAAGGTGAAGGAACTACGACCGACTTTCAGTCTCCGACCGATCAATGGCCGAACCATGGGCCGGCCCATTCCAGTCCAGTCTGTAACCGAACCGTCACGAATACAGCGATGACGTGATAAAACTATCGCGTCATCTATCGGTGACCTGATTGGTCTGCGAAGCACGTCTCAGCTCTGATCCGCTAAAGTGAACATTCTTCAGGCACCCTGAAGCTGGTTTTTTATTTTACTGATCTGATCTGGTTTTAGTGCTAAAGTGTAATAGCTCACCGGATCCCAGCGGCGCCGGCCTGCATCCAGGTCTTGATAACAGCATCGAACTGCAGCACCACTTTGGGATTGGTGAAATTAAGGTCGGGCTGGTCTTCCCCAAACTGGTGAAGGTAGAACTCTTGGCGCTTCTCGCTGAACGTCCACGCGGGGGCGTCCAATGTTGACACCTGTAGAAATTATACTAATAAGTGATAGTGAATAGTCATAAGCACTTGAGCGCGTCAGTTTCTCTCACAGGTCTTAAACTGGCAACCCTGTCGTTTCAGACTTTTATCTATACTAATATTATAAAGAGGAAAGGTTTTTTTTCTTTGTTTGTTTGTTTGTTTTTACCGAATAGGCTCTGTAACTACTCTACTCTAAAATACTCGAAACCTCATCCGATTGGCAGTGAGCTGAAAAAATCAAAATGGCGGATTCAAGATGGCGGCCATACAAATTTCGTCATGGTCTATCTCAGAGAGTATAAAAGATGGGATTACTGATAAAAATGATCAGGACCTGAATGTCTATTTGATGAGAAGTCAAAAAACCACGGTCCGCTTGCGGGCCGCGCACCCACGCGCCCGACTAGTGTGATATATAACTTCCTAAACGCACTTAGAAAAGGCAGAACTGCGTGCACGAGATTGAACCTGCCACCCCCCCCTAAATAGGAAACCGCAGTTCTAACCACAAGGCTGATATGTAAGTTACAGATACTTTAATATTTGATCCTTTTCTATGTATCTCACCCAGTTGTTAGGTGGCTTGCGCTCGCCGGGTACCTCGGGGTTGTACTCGCCGCTCGAGGCCCAGATAAAGTAGTCACTGAAATCACTGGACTTATTTTCACTTTGCTGGAACCAGGTGTGGGTCTTCGAAACGAAGTTGGCCGTCAGATCGACGATCACTCTAAAAAAGACAAAGAAAAAGCTAAGTTTTAACGTGATAAAGTTTAATTTCTTTGCGGAATTAATGATACACAAGGAAAATCAAATTCACTCAGAGGAGTCAGAGGGCGATGGAGAGAGCTATGCTCGGAATATCCCTGCGAGTTCAAATCAGAAATAAGAAAATCCGTAAGAGAACCAAAGTCACCGACATAGCTCAGCGAGTAGCGAAACTCTAGCGGAAAATGAGCGGGGCACATAGTTCGAAGAGCTGATGGTCGTTGGGGTCCAAGGTGCTGGAGTGGCGACCCCGCACCGGGAAGCGTAGTGTTGGCAGACCCCCTCCTGGGTGAACCGACGACATAATCGAGTCGCAGGGACTCGCTGGATTCAGCCGGCGCAAGACCAAGACCTGTGGAAGTCCAAGAGCTACCTTTGTCCAGCGTTGGACGTCTATCGATTGATAAAGAAGAAGAGGATCAAGATGCTATTATCCGACAAACAAGTTTTTGAAGTAAAAACTTCTTTAGGCGCGTTGAGCGATTTTTAAGCGGGGAACACCGACAATCTTATGTTAACAGTATATCTGTAGCTAGTAGTATGACGTGTTTTCACTTCTGTCGACAGTCACCATGACTGTCCCATGTTTTTTAAATACTCACTGAACGCCATAAGTCTTCGCTTTGGCCGCAAACTGCTTGAATTGTTCGAGACAGGTCGGCGGTTTTTCATTGAGGACCTCGTAAGTGTCCTTGCACGCGAAAGCGAAGATCCCGGACACCTTAGCCTCCTGTAGCAGTGGCAGGTCTTTCTCCACTTCAAGATAATTTTCTTCCATCGACATGTCCACTAACGGCCCCTTTTCATACCTGATTAGGAGAAAAACCATTTTAAGTTTTGGAAAGGTAGGCGAATCGATCCGAATTTGGCCTTTTCGTATCATGCCTCAGAGAGAACGAATCTTTGATCCCGGTCATTTTTAGTGAGTGTGTTTAAGCAAACTCGCTAATATTATAAATGCGAAGTGCGTTTGTTTGTTGGTTTGTCTTTCAATCACGCTTAACAGAGCTAGGAACGACGTGATTTCTTGCATGGGTATAGTTGAGGACCTGGAGTGATATAGAATTTTTATCCCGGAAAATCAAAGTTTCTGCGGAGTAATTTTGAACAACTAAATCCAGGCGGACGAAATCGCGGGCATTAGCTAGTTTTAAATAAAATTTAGGATAGCAGGGGAACCAATCCGAATGTGGGCTTTTCGTTTCGTTTCATACCTCGGAGAGAACGTTAAGCCTTCGATGCCGGTTATTGTCACTAACATCTGATAGCCGTATGCGGAACGTAGTGGCAGGTTAATTTTATCGAATGAATCTGGCATACCTCTAGTAGCCAGCATACCTCCAAGGTAGCCGGCATACTTGTAAAGTATCCCGGAATCCTGGATTGTTCTGTTCAAAAATGCCCTAGCGCCCAGAACAGCACGAACTTTAATCATGGTCTTTATGAGCCAAATGAGTTGCTGTATGATGAGCAGTGATAGCCTTGTGGTAAGGACTGCGGTCTCCAATTCGAGGGGACGCAGGTTCGATTCCGGACACCTCTGACTTTTCAGAGTTACGTGCGGTTAAGCAATGAAATATCTCATGCTTTAACGGCGAAGGCGGACCATGACCTTTGTGAGTCGAGTGGATGGCTGTATGATGGTCTACATACCAGCTGCGCGGCGGAGGCGGCGCGCACTTGGGAGCGCGCACTATGATGATGATGGCGATGGCCAGTATGCACAGCCACAGCGCCCAGAACAGCACGAACATGGACCATGACCATTGTGAGCCGAGTGGATTGCTGTATGATAGTCTACATACCAGGTGCGCGGCGGCGGCGGCGCGCACTTGGGAGCGCGCACTATGATGATGATGGCGCCGGCCAGCATGCACAGCCACAGCGCCCAGAACAGCACGAACATGAACCAGCGCAGGCGGATCCAGAACGGGTCCTCCGCGTACTTCATCAGCTCCTCCTTTGTCAGACCAGTGAATATCTGACAAGAATAAATTAGCTTGTACTGCTAACGAATTTATGAACATCAATTTTGAAGAAGGATTTGACTGCCGTGTGGTTTCGACACGCATCAGTTTTTTGAACAAGTATTTAGAGTTTAAATAATTTAGAGACTAGAGAGAGATAGTTTATGTCTATAAAATTTAAAAATGTAATGTTTTGGTGGGCGTCGTTTAAATCAAGCAGTGTAGATCCTTTGGGCTGAAACTTGGCGCGAGGTTGAATTTCCGTTCGGCAACACTTAAAGGTGGAAATGACATTGATTTAGGAATTGTATTTAGGGTCTACCTATAGGTACGTAAAGAGATTCAACTGGGGAAGATTTAAGAATGGTTGATGAAAACGGGCTAAGTGTTAGAATGCTCAACTCTTTTGTAAAGAATCAGCCCTCACCCGCTTGTTAGCATCGAGCTCGATCTTAGCGTCCCCATTCCTGTGGTCGCCGACGGCGTACTTGGCGTCCACCATGTCCACACGGGTGACGATCTTCGCCTCTTCTTCCTTCTGCAAGAGTTTCTCTTCTGCGCCGTCGGATGATACCTTCTCTTTAGACTTGTGCAGACTTGTCTTGGACGTCCGGAATTCTAAAAAGATTGTGGAGCATTTTGTAATTCGTCACACGTCAATACTCATTAGTTACCGAGTGAATACGATCCTTTTACTGGAATGTGTCCTTAACAGGACGGAAAGTTGGGATATTTCCGATGCTCCGGTAGACCGGCGGCTGTAACAGTGCTCTAGCCCAACCTCTGTAGACAGAGGCTAAGGCTATGTTAGGGTTGTTTAAAAAATCTCTAAGAAAACCATTTATAGTCTAGTTTTGTATTGGGTTGAAGCCCTACGGGGTGACTTCGTCCATAAGGACCAAGATCCTTAAATAGACATTTAAAAATAGCCCTACGAGGAACAGTTATTTACAAAAAGAATAAAAATTAAAAAGAAACATACCAACCAATTTAAATTAAACAATTCGACAGCGAGGATTACCTACAGTTAAAAGTTAACTAATTGTTGACCTATATACCAAATCGTTAGGTAAATTAATTAATCGCATTTAAGATTAGGTATCTCCACATCGTTATTTTGTGCCCAAATGCACCGAAGCCTAAAATAAGGGTAATTAGGTGAGGACTGCCTCGTATTTTTGAATTCATGTAGCATAAAACAAACACAACTTTTTGAAACGTTTGTCTTTTTAAGACTGTTCTTCAGAACGAGGCTACTTTTCGCCTCGGAAAATCAAATAATTAGGTACCTTGAGATTTTTAAAAACCTAAATCCAGATAGATTGTCGCGGGCATCAGCTACTTGTATTATGATTTTTCAGATAGGTTTATCTAATTTTTCCAATCGTGAGGAAACCTGAATGCCTGACAGCATGAGAGTCAAGGAACATACTACTCTCTACCGATGACAGTTCTCCATACTGTTCTCAAAGATGTGTGAAGTCTGCCAATCCATACTTGGCCAGCGTGGTGGTCTATGGATAGCGTAAACCCTTATCCTGAGAGACCTGTGCACAGCAGCGGGCCCACAATGGGTTGAAATGAATAAATTATAAAAGAAATATTTCCAAGCGATGTGGGCGAAACTAACTTACTCGATATAATCTGCAAAATGTGTCAGGGCCTTCACTCTTCGCCCATGTATCGATTATGTACACAAAACCCTTACGCAGGCAAAGAAAATTGAAGTAATACCTACGTAACTACTAACTCTCCTCCAATTTGCCCTTGAGTGTGTTTGTTGGATGAAACACATGGCAAGTATAAAAACTAAAAGTAACGACTAAATTCAAAATCTCTCAGAAACTGCTAGAGATTTTCTTCGGGTTTTTCACCAAAGGCAAGAAGGTATAAATAATAATGTAATTAGGTCCATAACTGTTAATTGGACTCATTATCTACTCGTATGTCAGGAAATTTCTCAGGTGATGAGTTTTCACTATAATTCAGATAATTTACTCTTTACCGTTATCACACTACCACACTAATCACATCACACTAATATTATAAAGGCGAAAGTTTGTATGTGTATGTATGTGTGTGTATGTTTTGTTACTCTTTCACGCAAAAACTACTGGACGGATTTGGCTGAAATTTGAACTGGAGATAGCTCATACCCTGGATTAACACATAGGCTACATTTTATCTCAGAAAATTAAAGAGTTCCCGCGGGAATTAAGTCTTATTCCACACGGCATCATCTAGTAAATTATACACCTCAACCATCTCGCATAATCAGGCTATCCATTGGTGAAAATCGGATGAAATTTTGAAATAATTGCGCACAAACAAACTCGTCAAAAGGGCTTGTTCTATAATATGTAAGGTCATAGGTAGGTATATATATTTAAGGAGATTAACTTACAGACTATGGGATACGTTTGCACACGACAAGCTTCCAGACACTACTGAGTTATTGGCCGTGGAACTTCAGTCGAACAAAAAGATTACGTGCGGTCATTTGTGTGATCCTATTAATGTAATATAGGTTCTGTAGCTTTGTTTAACAGTGTGTGTGGAAAGTCATATCTTAAAATGAGTATTTGAATATTAAAGTATTCAATTCGATGCCTTAACATGGGTAGCCTAAGTATGTCATGCTCTCTTTAAATATTTCTGTGGTGGTGTCGTGTGGTGCGGGTTGTTACGTTCCCTCGAATATGGTTGAGCGAAGCAACGGCTGGATCATGAAAGGGTGCCACCGGCGGGAATGGGGCTACTTTCTGTCTGCCCATCTTAACATGTATTGAAATGTAAGCTGCATTTTTGGAACTTCCCGTCATTGTGGAAACACTTCATAAACTGCATAGTACCTATTGTAAAGTGTATTGAGAGGAGACCTGCGTTCAGTAATAAGACGTTAATGGGTTGCTCACGATGATGATGACATAGTTTATTTTTACATCTATCGGCACCTATAAAACAATAACGTAACTGTCCGTCAAATAATTTCCTAAAACGGTGGAACAAGAGATTTTGAGGAAATATTCCTTACGAGCTCTGTATTTGAACGCGAAAGTCTCGTCAAAACAGTTTATATGTGACCGGCAAAAGAAAGCTTACTGAGCAGCTATAAGTTATAATATAGTTATAGGTGTACCTACACGCACTGTCCTTTTGAGAAGGTAATTACTAAGTAATTTTAGATTGTGTTTAAGGCTAGGCTTTTTGTGTTTTACTTGATGAAGTGTAGGCCGTTAGCTGTACTCATATGATTGTAGGGGTATATTTTTTGAGAGGTCGAGTTGCCTATTGGAAATCCTGTAAACTGAACCCTAAAAACGAGCTCTCCAACGGACACAAAATGTATTTCCAGGAAGCGGGCAAAATGCTGCAGAACGATGCCCCCATATTGAGGGACTGCATTCCAATCTGCTGATTTTTTTAAGGTTCTATCTTTGTATGGTGCAAACGTGGACCGTGGGCGCTCACACAAAGTCGAAGTGGCGGAGACTCTTTCAAACTGGTCTATAGAAGAGACATGTGCCACATCTACACTATACCAAAGAATTTTTGAGAAGCCATTAGCCAATAGGTAATTCCAAGCTTAAAACAGTAGATAGCTTTTTGAAATGAAAACTTCTTTAGGCGCGTTGAGCACTTTTTTGGGTGAGCAAAAAACATGGATTTCACGTCATCGTTACCTTCACAATCGTCACCTGGAGATTTCAGTAAACTTCCAACATTTTAGTAGTTCCCAAGCAACCTTGTACAGCGCAGCGGGCAAGCAGCCGCCTTCCTTACCGTTTAATGTATGATGTCGCAGGTTCGAATCTCACTCACGAAATCGTGACAGTGCGCTTTTCTTATTTGTTTTTAATTATTAGCAAATTTAGTGTTTTACTTCTATCGGCAGTCCTTATGACTGCCGATAGAAGTAAAAAAGTTACATAATATATATTACTTTTTATATTTATTATATTTTTTTATTTATTTTTTATTTTTGCGCTTGACGACAATCAATACTGGAAAGCACTGATGAGATCTACGTTGGAGCGCGCTTGCCTAGAAAATGCCTATTCACTCTTGCCTTGAAAGTACTAAACGCTTAATATTATTATTTGACCAGCTATTGCCCGCGTGGAGTATGTTTTTTAAAATCCCTCGGAAATCCTTTGCTTTTCCAGGATAAAAAGCCTGTCATTCTCCAAGTCCTCAACTATACCCCTGCAAAAAATCACGTCAAACGTTGCTGCGTGATTGAAGGACAAACCAACAAACACAAAAATTAGACCAAAAAAATAACAAAAAAAAATTGAGTTAAGGGACTATGACTTGTTCCTCCCGCCACGCCTTAGTTATTGGAATTTAAAAAACAATATTAAATTAATTAATAATAAAAAAGGATAAATTCCTATATAGATTTCTTTACTATACCTTGACAAAAATAGTTAAGTAGGTACTGTAGTACCTACGTACAGTGTACACTGTACAGCCTCGTAAGTAAAATATATTACAGAGGAGACAACATTGTTAACTAAACTTCGCTCATTTAAGAAAGAATTGTTAAGCTTTAATCAGTGTGACTGAGAACCATACAGTAGAAACATCATTCATTAATCATTAGACATTGCAACGCAACAATCAAAATGCAAATACATTGTGTTTGCATTCTGTTTTGGGATTGCCTAAAAATTATAGCTATAGTAGTAGTAGTATTCTGTAAGTAGTAGTTTTCTGTAGTAAAATTGATAAATTAAATTAAAGGAGAACGGGCGGATTTAGTCCAAATAGCGCCAGCTGATGAAACCTAGTCTATGTAGTCTATGTAGTCTATTTAGTCTATGTAGTAGACTAGGTTTCATCAGCCAGCCTAGTTCATGAAAAGAGGATAATTTTTTACTATGGGCACCACAAAATTGGCTTATGGAGAAAAAAGTTATACAATCCAGAAAAATGGGTATTATACAGCCACAGTTGAGCACTGCTCAACACGCGGCCGCTAGCTCATAATATCACTATGCGTTTCTGTAGCACATAGATAGCTACTATAGTGACTAGTGAGCAATATGTACATAAATAGTTACCTACCTATTAATAATCTATATAAATAAAAATGAATGTTGGTAAGCGCATAACTCAAGAATGGATGGACCAATTCGCTTAATTTATTTTTTTGGATGTTCCTTAAGTTCCACGGAAGGTTTTAATACAAAAAAAAAACAAAAAACTAACTTCACGCGGACGAAGTCGCGGGCATCAGCTAGTATAATATATAATACCTCCTAATAATGATATGGGTGACATAAGACGCAGGAGGTTTGTCGGGCGCTGCCCCTCCTGGTATAGGCCGGGTAGGGGCAGCCATTGGCAAACCTTCAATAACTTTTTTCTCCATGTGTCGATTTATTTGCGGCTAAAGTTAGATTATCTAACAAATAAAGTAGGTCTCATCAACCGACACCATTTGGACCAAAGTCCATACAAATCCGCCCGTTCTCCTTTATTTGATCTTAATAAATTTTGATTAAAATGCAATGAACGAATGAATGAATTATTGAATGGAATGCAAGAATGCCATAAATTCAGCCAATCAAAAGTGATTGTGATTGTCACACTGTAGCAATTATTTTTGGATAATCCCACAGTTGCATGCAGATTTTGAGGCTGAGATCTATAAATTGCACTCTCACTCTGCTCAGACACAGGGGACTCTACTTTTTGTCCCTAAAAATAGATTACTCATAACTGCACATCACAAGGGACTAACAGATAGTACAGTGACTATGTAGTTGTAATGGGATGTTGGAGTAATTTCCTCTGCAACCAAATGCCAACACTCCCTTGTCTGTACAGACCCCATACACCCTTAATCAGTGGCATAAAATACTAGAGGTGTATTTTAGTGTAGGTATGTCTATTGATATTATGTACACAAAGAATTTATTTGGTTTTATTGAAAAAAATACATTATTCAGAATACAATTATATTATTAATTTAATTCACTTATTTGTACAATACAAAAATATTTTACATTGGACAGCTGTTACCCAGTTGTCTTTAAGTATCAAATAAAAATAGCACATAATTTAATTCAAGATGTGCAGGTTAGGAACTTTGTAGGACAATTAATTTTCTTATTATTCAAATTGGCTGTCAAAATAACCATCCATATTATAAATTATAAATATAATATAAATATGTGATACATATATAACTAACACATAATTAATTTAAAACAGTTAACAGAAAAATTTAATTATAATTATAAAGTCAGAGAGTTGTCTACAAAAATACTTTGATCCTAGAAAGTGGTTAAAATGCACATAATTAATTACTCCCAAATTAACCTACTTTATCATTGTATTCAATCGGCACACAAAAATTAAAGCTATTCTCACAGAAACTAAAATGGAACCCTCCAAATCCTCACTTTAAACTAAGACTAAAAATAGCAACAAAACTAATGATTTGGTCTGAAACTGTCAAGGAACTGTTGAAACAATCTATTCCTATCTCTTTGGATATTATTTGATTCTTCCACTGTATTTATCAGTCTATCTAATTTCTCCTCCACCACTCTCTGTCGATCCCTCATTTCTAATGTAACCTTTCTAAACTCAGCATTCCTTTTCCTTAACAACCTTCTCTTAACTTCGTCAGTCTGCCCATTTGAAGTTTCTCCATTTTCAGTACTGTCTTCCAATTTGGTTGTACTCATATTTATCAGTGTCTTAATCCTATCGCTGGTTTCTTCTCTTATTTTCTGCTGAATCTCAGTTTGATACTTGCCATCAACACTGTATATTTCCTCAAATATATCAAAGAATGGCCACTTGAATGTGGTCACTCCACTCTTATTCTTTTTCCTCAACAATCTGATATATGTCTGCTTGAGATTTCGAAACTTCTTATCACAGCTATCTGGCCCTTTGCCTACAGCATTCCCTATTTCCACCCATACATTCTTTTTCCTCATTTTCGGGTTTCTGAACTTATCTATGTTCTCTAAATATAGAGCGAGCATGCTAGCTGTACTTTCATGATCCCAATGATCGTCTGAATCATCAGGTGTGTCCATAGCTTCAGTTTGATTCATCTGTATGTACCCTGTATCAGCATCAATATATTCTATTTCATGAGCTGTAAACAAAATCTCCAGTCATGCTTATCTCTATACTTCTCCACATTAGTTGCATTCCAGATGAATAATAATCGAATTTGAATCAATTGAATAATAAGGATTGTGTTCTTGCACATCTCAATTGGCATATAAAAGAAACATCCTGCACTCACTTGTGCTTCCCATTCATGAGGATAATATCACTTACAAAAAAAATTCTCATTAGGTTAACTCTTTGATGAGATTTGAATGTATATTCGCCTTGTCAAATAAACCACAAGTTAAAAATTAAAATTAATAAATAAATTATTGTTGAGAACAAAATGCAAATATTGCAATCATTGCATCAGTCAAGCAATCTTAGAACAAAATGGCGCTGTACGCGTTGAACGATTTATCCAATGAAAGCGCTTTATAACCCGACCATATACAGTTGTCAATGACATCAATAATTTTAGGACATTAATGTTACAAAAAAAAATTCTCTCAATTATTTTGGTGTTCTGTAACACGTAATTTCATAGACACCAAGAGATAGGAGAATAATCATTCGAAATTATCGTTGGGAGTAATAAAAAATATACTTTACTATAAAACATCTTAAATTGTTCGGTTATATATGTGACTTTACAAGAGGCCCCTTTTTATGATCAAATGTCAAGGATCAGCTGATAATGTAAAAATTAAAACAACTCAACATACCTACTTTTTAGGTCAGTTTTTTTCGAATTCAGATTTCCCAAGGATGCAACTGAATATAGTTCAATTACATCCTTGGGAAATCAGAATTCGAAAAAGTATCTCACGGAATAATGTTAATTCACGTACAATAGGGTTTATAATAAGTAGTCTTATAAAAAACCCTACTGTAATAGAATTTAAATATTTTAAATCAGTCAGCAAATTGGTACCTGTATCAGATTCTGGTATGGGTTTATAGGAAGCGACGTGGTCGTCCTCCTTAACCTGCCCTCCATCTATGGTAAGATGGTTTTTCCGCGGCTCTGACATGATGAATTACTTTTCCCAAACCGGTTTCGCAAGAAGAAAGCTCTCTCCCAACTTTCAATCAATGTAATTACGCCCTAAATCACTTTTACTTTCACCATGTACAAGACGACGTGAACACGACAAAAAATTCAATGAAGTGAATGAATGAATGAAAGAGATCGGAATACACAACAAAAGACGAATGACCGCCACGCCCAGGAATTCAATTTGTAAAATGAAGCGTTCAAAATAAAAATGAATGAAGGAAATAGTAACAATCCAATAATTATTTGAATCGATTCACAATCGATTCATGAGAAGCGCATAAACCATTGAACGGGTAAATTAAAGGGTTGAATCATGAAGGTAGCAAATACATGAATGGTCTGGCATAACCACACATTTTCTTTAACTCGTAAACAAAAATAAAATAATAATCTCGTAAATATTTTGCTGTCAGTAGGCATAGTTGTTTATATAAGCCATTCAGGAACTAATGAGCATCTCTGGATTTTTTCAGACAAGCCGTTTGAACACAATGAATTAACTCGTTCATGGATCTATTCATATTTCCCTAATGCACGCCTAAAATTAAATTAAATTACATATTTCCCTATGTTGTGTCATAGATATTTCCTTAGCGACTGAACTAGTTATTAGCTTCCAAAATATGTTTGGGTTACGAGTGTTCGTGGTATATGGTTTTTTGATAAATAGAGACTCAGATAAAGGGAGAATAGAGCACTGACTAGGGGGTGGGTTCCAAAATACTCTGCACCACTGTAAGGTGCAGTTGCACAGAACACTGTGGTGTGACAATCCAGTAATACTGTAAAGCCGTTCCTTTTTAGTTTGATAAATCATAATTTAAAATCAGAACATAGTAGTCCAGTATACTGTCATCCCTATTTTTTCAAATGTATATGCGCTGTTTTATTTTTTGATCATGTGATCAAAGTTCTGTGAAAGCGCCAGTACTCACGAATACAAAAATGGTGGCGTTATGATGTCATTTATTTCATTAAGGTGGAAGACACGGGTCTGCCCGCGAACTTCAAATCTAATTTGGTTTGTCGCAATTTTTAAACTAATACGCCAAAGTAGGCTTATGGAATTATAGAATGCTAATTGCGACAATGGCAGTATCATCTTCACAGGTTTATATAAAAATCTTTACTTGAAAGTGTCCAGTTTAAGAAATTAATCAAAATATCGACTAATTTGTGAGTAACTCACGTCGTCACGTTACGTCAAGCAATTAGAATGCCATAAGCCTACTTTGTCGTATTAGTTTACAAATTGCGAAAAACCAAATTATAATTTGAATTTCGCGGGCAGAACTGTGTTTCCACCTTAAGGGTACTGCGGCAGTGTACTGGCAGGCTAATGGAACGAATATTTTATAAGCACCGAGCAGTGCTTGCAGTGTATTTCGGAACCATTCGGAACCATGATTCGGAACACACCCATAACATCTGTCATTCTGACAGAAAGACAACTGTCAATGATTTGACTTTGAAATTTGAACCAACCTACATGTTCGTGGTTTAAACAGTAAAGTAATCTTTTAATTTTTTTTTCTATGCCTTTACAAAACAGAAATCATGAAAGTTAAAAATAGACGCGTTAAATAAGATCTAGGCAAAATGTGTACAACACCTTCACCGCCACCGCTTCCGCCTCTATTTCCGCCCAGCACTCATTCGCCAAAATCTTGTGATAGTTCTCCAACTTTTAGTTATTCAGATGTATGTGAATGGGCTTCCCACGAGCCTCAGCTATGGGAAGTGTGCGCTAAAAATAGTTTATGCCTATACGAAGCTCCATTTCAATATAAATACAAACATTTTGAGTCGATCATGCAAATAGGACCCACCTGTGGATTGGTTGCCCTATCGATGCTATTGAAAGGAGAAGTTAGTCCTGATGAACTGCTAAATATCACTAAGATGGAAGGCTACAGTAACAACGGCGAGATGTTCAGCTGCAAGGACATGGGGCGATTGGCTGAAAAGGCTTTAAGTTTGGCTGAATTAGATAACATTAATTTCTGTGTGAAGAATGGTGGTTTGTTTAACGAAGAAATTATTTTTGAGCTTTTGAATGGTGCTGTTCTACTTGTTGCGTATCCTTTTCAAATTATAACAAAATAATAAGTAGGTAGATGTAGACCACTTTAATATATCAAAGACTACAATAATGTAACTGCACACATGTTTCTATCATGGTAGTTGCGAAAATACCTTCATCCTAATAATTCTTATTTCATTTTCTGTGAAGAGTAGTAGCTAAACATGACTCACATTCCCACATTCCTCTATAACAAAGTAATAAGCTTGTGTAAGGAACATGAAACAATAGCGCAACAGGTAAGGTTTGAATCGTCAATCTATCAGGTTTCACACTGTGCTCTGGCACCATAACACTTGATGCTAAATTGGTTGTGCTGCACACATTCTGATGTGACATAGGGTCGCTGTAGTTGGAAAATTAAATAACTGCACTTTTGCGAAATTGACTTTATATTGCATTTCCAGAAAGTCCAATTAAAGCCACATCTTTCTGTAGTTCTAATTTTTGATTATCATCATTAATGAAAAAGATATATGAAAATGAAAGTTGCAAGGCACCTTAAATGGAACAATAAATATTGAAAAATTGATAAAAAAGTACCAAATAAAAGGTAGATAACTTATCAAAAAATAAATAAGTTCTCTCATGCATCACTTCGAGAATCAGTTATTTAATTTTACGTGTATAATGATTGCAATGTAAGGGTACTTTTAAAATTGAAAAAGTAAGTAAGTTAGATTCAAATGTCCAGTTTCAGGCATCATTTAATGTCAATATGGTAATGATGGTCCATATTATTTATGTCTAAGGATTCATCTCATACTACTGGGGGACCGACAAGGACAATAATGCCCAGGGAAATTACATTGCTCAAGAGCTAATTACAATGGCATAACACCCTTTGCCGATTACAGAAACTAAGGAATTTTTGCATAATGAGATTAATACATGCTGGATTACACACATGGTATGCATGTCTTCCTTCATCAAACAAAACATTGAAGACTTTCAATCTGGAAATGGTTTTGAATAGGGTAAGTACTTGAACTTCATAGCCATCAAGTGCAAGATTATGAGTAAAATAGCTTTTGCTCCCGCGATTTCATCCGCATGAAATCATGTTTGAACTGAACTTAACTATTTTAAATTTAATTAAAAAAGGGGGAAAGTCAGGGTTTTCAGTAAAGCAATGAGGCTTATATTTCAACTTGTGGTTAAAATTGTATTTTGTCTGTTGATTACCCCTTTCTATTTATTATCATCTCAGCTTAGTCTCCTCTGAATAAAAATTGTTTACACTATTTTATTAATGAGTACTGATAATGTTATCGTAAGGTCTGAATACATTTTAAACACAATCGGTGGGATTCATAATCGCAGGTTTTTTTTTTTTTGAGTTAATATTTACTTATTTTTAACTTTATAAAAGTTTCATTGAATAAACTAGTGGTTCGCCCCGAACTGAGACCTCGCGGTAACTGTATCCCATAATTATGCAATCAATCGATACATGACAACCAAAAATGATATTATTATGCCCGTCACCACCGAACATACCTAAACTAGTGGTTCGCCCCGAACTGAGACCTCGCGGTATCCCCTAATTCCCATAAGGTACTTTTAACTATATTATATTGTAATTAAAACGCGCCGAATCTGATGACGTCAATCGTCATCTGCTTTCGTGGATGGGATGCGTATTTACAATATTAAAGACAGCGCCATCTAGTAACAGTATAGTGAAGTTTTGTTAAAAACATTGATGCCCATTAAAACTCAAATAATTTCGTTTCTTCATAATATTTATCTAATCTTAGTATTTGTTGTTCAAGAACAGAATATAACTCAAATTATGTGTAAGTTTCAAGTTTTAAAACAAAGTGGTTTTAGAGATCTAGCCTCGAATACAATCTCCACTTTGAAAGCCCCCCATTTCGTATGGGAGCCCCCCTGAAATAAAGATTTTTATAACTTTTTAAGCCATTTTCGGCTGGAGGCCATCGGTTTACATATCATATCTAAAATTGAAGTAATTACGTTCAGTAATTCAGAAGTTATAAGGCTCTGACAGACGGACGGACGGACAAGTGCAAATCGCTCTAGTAAACTCAGAGACCTTCGCTTCGCTCGGTCGATCATCCCCTAAGTAGGAGTCTCTTTACGTAGGTTGGCCCTAAATACAATCTTAAGTCCTAAAATCCATCCCAATGCACTTTTTTTGGTGTCCCATACGGGTTCATGATAATGAAGTTGACAGAAAGCATCACCTAACTTAACATAGGTAACCTGTAAAGGTTAGGGAACGTTAGTGAAAACATTGAATTAATAATTATGTACTAACAAGTGACACAAATAGAAAATATACAAACTAAACTAACTAACTAAATAATAATTTTATTGAATAATATGTTATTATATGTACCTGTTAGTACTTGTTATACAAAATAATGGTCGATGCAAAACTGTTTTTTGAGATAGACAATGACAGTGCCATCTATTAACATTGTGAATCTATGTTGAAAATTACTGATGCCCATTAAAAATTAAATAATTTCGTTTCTTTATAATATTCATATCATTTTAGTATTTGTTTTTCAAGTAAGTACAGGATATAAGTGAAATAAAAAAAGCCGGCCAAGTGCGAGTCGGACTCGCGCACCGAGGGTTCCGTACTCCAAAAGTAAAAGTAAAACGATAATATTATATTAATTTGCTTATTTATCATTAACTTTGTTTGTAGAGGTTTATTGTTAATATAAAAGAAACTATGCTAGTTAGAGCGTTGGCTTTATTTTTCCTGTAAAATATACATAAACTTCTATTGACCATAATTATTTCAGATTTTTCGATTGGTAAACTTCGGAGATAAGGGTGGGGGGAACGGTATTTTTTTCGACATTTTGGCCGATTACTCAAAAACTATTATATATAGAAATAAATAAAAAACTGTTTTAGAATGCACAAGTAAAGGCCTTTCATATGATACCCCACTCGGTATAATTATCTTAATTTGAAATTTCAAACACCTGATTTTCCCCCTTTTTTAATTAAACTAATATAATTTTCGCGTTGATTTTATTTTTCCTGTAAAATATACATAAACCTCTATTGACCATAATTATTTCAGATTTTTCGATTGGTAAACTTCGGAGATAAGGGGGGCGGGGGGGGGGGGGACGGTATTTTTTTCGACATTTTGGCCGATTAATCAAAAACTATTATACATAGAAATAAATAAAAAACTGTTTTAGAATGCACAAGTAAAGGCCTTTCATATGATACCCCACTCGGTATAGTTATCTTACTTTGAAATTTCAAACCCCCGATTTTCCCCCCTTTTTAATCAAACTAAAATAATTTTCGCGTTGCTTTAATTTTTCCTGTAAAAAATACATAAACCTCTATTGACCATAATTATTTCAGATTTTTCAATTGGTAAACTTCGGAGATAAGGGGGGGGGGAACGGTATTTTTTTCGACATTTTGGCCGATTACTCAAAAACTATTACATATAGAAATAAATAAAAAACTGTTTTAGAATGCACTAGTAAAGGCCTTTCATATGATACTCCATTCGGTATATTTATTTTACTTTGAAATTTCAAACCCCCGATTTTCCCCCTTTTTTAATAAAACTAAAAATAATTTTCGATTTTTCTTTATTCCAATGATATTGGGCCACTATTATACACAACTGTGCCAAATTTCATGTCGATAGCTTTAATAGTTACTGAAATAATCGACTGTGACAGACGGACGGACGGACAGAGAAAGTCTCACCATAAGGGTTCCATTTTTACCATTTTGGTACGGAACCCTAAAAATAGGTTCAGCTTCAAAATACATAACCGATTTTGCCAGAGAGCGGCTTCCAACGAATCTCTACTTTGAAAGCCCCCCATTTCGTCAATTTTAAGGGAAAAATTAAAAAAAATATTTTTGTACTCTGTTCCAAATTATCTTTAAAATGAAGTGATGAAATTATCTTACCCCCTCGGGGTATAACTTTTTAAGCAATATTCGGCTGAAGGCCATCGGTTTACGTATTATGTTTTTTGAAGTAACTACGTTCAGTAATTTAGAACTTCTTCTTCTTCTTCTTCTTCTTCTTCTTCTGGGCTGGTTTCCACACGTAAACCGTGATGGTCTGTTGTGTGTGACCAATCCATCCATTGTTGTTACTCCAACCATCCCAGATCTCTCCAGAAGCCTAGCAGGCCGTGTGTGTAGTGTGTATTGTTTGCTGGATCTGTCACATTTCCATTCCAGACGTGGTTCTTTTTTGAATCCTTGTAATAGTATTTTGGTGTGTGCTGTGTCAAACTCTTTCCAAAGACCTGAAGTTTTCAACCTCAGGGCAGACAGTGTTGCTTCTTCTCTAATGTGTAGTTGTAGGGGCGGAATCCCTAGTATTACTTCTAGTGCTTGAGTTGGTGTTGTGCTCATGCAGCCTGTGATGGAAAGACAATTTAGAACTTATACATATGGCTCTGACAGACGGACTGACAGACAGACGGACGGACAAGCGCAAGTGCAAATTCACTCAAGTAGACTCAGAGACCTTCGCTTCGCTCGGTCAAAAACTAAATTCTATTCTTTCCTTAGATTAAATACTCATAGATCGGAAGTTTCTAACAAAGTTCTGCTCGAAACGTAGGCTCCAAACAAGTAATAAGTAATGAATGTGTGAGTGCCATATAATTATTTTCTGTACTGGTGCTGTTAATTACATTTTTGATGATTATTGTGATGATATATGACACCCTTTCACAGCACAGTGTATTAACGATACTGCATAGTCAGCCTTTAAAGGCTTGCTAAAATCGGCTTATTACCGCATCAACTATTGCGTTTCTAGGAGTATTTTTATTCTAAGATTCAATCTAATTTTCTTAATAAATAAACAGTTATGATGCAGATTTTAATCATTCACCATGCCTGAGGCACGGTCACACTGCTCATTGGGCGCTTGTTTGTGGTATAGTAGTGGTTGCAGACCCAGGAGATAACTACTTATCGGACCCAAGCAATGTCTTCGTGCTGTGCAGGCATGGAAAGTCGAGATTCCTAGCTGCGTGGACATTGGACGAATTAGATAAAAGTAATAAAAATTTATGGGAGTTTTCCCCAAAGAAACAAGAAGACGGTTTGTTATATGTGCTTCCAGAAGGGGGGGTGGGCGGTGAAAATGGTTTGAGAGATCAATTTTTGATTTTTAATGGTTTGTAAGATATTTTATTGTAAGTATAAGAGTAACCTATTAGATTATACGATGGTTTATACTGCCTTTAGTTTTATTGGTATACTTTCCATGACATTCCTTAGTAGATATACTTCTACTATTATCTAAAACTTTAGCAATTTAGCAAAAGAAAAAATATTTATAGCTATACATTATTTATTTTATATTATGGTGGCTGTTCTTTTGCATGGCATATTATGTAGCTCAATTCGCCAATGACGAACCTCTATTATTTAATCAGAGTTACAGGACCGAAATCACGCACTGTCGCTCGTTTTCCCGGATTTTCATCTTGAATTTTTTCCTGCCCATCGCTGGCAATGTAATATAAAGTGTCAAACGTTTAACTAATCACTAATAGGTGGCTCCATATGTCTAGTTGCTAATTAAATTTACTAGAATTTAATCAGATTAACGTCATTTTAACTAACTTTGTCCATAAATTACGAAAATTTCACCTGTGTGCGGCGCCTTCCTCGCCCGGCGATTCATTTGAACTGTCAGTTGAAAGTGGCTTTTGTTTTTTCTTCTCATATTTTTAACTATCGATCAGAGCAACATATATGTGTCACGATGTATGTTCGGGATAAACTCGAAAACTACTGAACCGATTTTGATCAAACCTCCTAACTATCTGTAATTTGGTCCAACTTAAAAGATAGGATAGTTTTTGTCTTAATTATTGACATCAATATTTGTTATTGCAAATTAAAAAAAAATTACACCATTCATATATACAGTTCGTAAGTTGTTGCTAGGCAACCTAAATCTCGAACGATGTTAGATTTCGGTTGTCTAGATTGTGTTATAATTTTGCATTACTGATATTATAAATGCGAAAGTGTGTTTGTTTGTTGGTTTGTCCTTCAATCACGTCGCAACAGAGCAACGGGTTGATGCGATTTTTTGCATGGGTAGGTATATTAACGGGTGTAGTTACTACCACCTAGGTCCTCAGACCGGGAGAACTACTTTTTATCTCGGATAATCAGAGTTCCCGCGGGATTTTTAAAAACGCGAACGAAGTCGCGGGCATCATCTAGTAGTTAATAAATCATTTACAAGACAAATCACATTTTAAATTTTGGCCATCCGCGCCCCAACTCATTGCAAGAATAGTTTAGACAGATATAGACTTGAAACCCCTTCCCCCAGAACAAAATCCCAGGCATCAGGTGTAAAATAAAACAAAATATTGATTTAATGCAAAATTTTATTTGTACAATAAATACAAATCATATTTGCAAATTGTGATAAAATAATAAATCTCACGACTTAAAACTTACACAAGTGAAAATATAATCGTAGTTCCACCAATACAAGTCAAATCACTGTTATGGGCCTTAGGACAAGTTGACAACAGCAGTAGCAGCAGTTTGACGATTACAATCATTTCTGATGGGCTCACATTTTTCTGCTATTAGTTAAAATTACTACTAATACATAAAGCCAATCACAAAAACTTTATGTATCGCGATCCGATTAACACAACTTTGGTGCCAGCCCTACAAAATCGATACTTAAACAGATTTCATTTTATTGCACCTAGGTACTTACTTCTTTGAAATGACGAACCAATTTTTTTACAAAATAAAGTAAGATAATATATTATAATAATGTAAATATACTTTTGTACTAATTAATTCAACTTAAATGAACTGTCCATTACATTTAAAGGATATCTATGCGCCGTTTTGCGGCTAAAATTGTTTGTGATGAATAATAATAATGTTACAAAATAAAGGCAGTAACATACTTATACGCACGCAACTAGGCCTGATTGAACAAAACGTGGAATTCAATATTTTTTTTAGAAAGCATAAAAAAAATTAAATGGGCAATATTGGGATAATTAATTAAATAATCTAATTTGTTGTTAGTTTCAATAAAAATCAACTTTACGTTGCATGAAAACAACGTTTTTGTTTCAGATATTCTTTAATAGGCAGATTGTCGCTAAAAAGTCGCCGGTCGCGTCTTATAAGTATGGTGCCCCCATAAAATATTATGATTAGGTACAATTTGCGTTAAATACCTTCTTATAATACATAACAACTCATCCATTGTAATATAGCGAAAGAATTAGAAAATTTAAGTTGTCAAGTCAGTCCGGAGTTATGAGATCATATAACACTAAACATAATAATATTTGATAATTTAAGCTTCAGTAAAATTGAGACGAATCCTGCGCGGGATTCGAAAAACAAATTGCACCTATAACCTAGGTACCTTATGTACATCAATAAACTTCTTTGGACGTATTCACACTGGTGCGGGTAGCCACATACCTACACATTGGCGGATCCTTTAATCGACCCTCATCCCGCACGGGATTTTCGTTCGTTTGACCCAAGCTTTATAAACACTATTAAACTGACGATAATAATTACACTGCAGTTTTATGTTCGGCTAGGCCTCTAAAATTGCCATTTCATGGAAACTTGAGTTCTCTTTTGTTTTAATCGCCATTTAGCTGAAAAATAATAACGATAAAGGCTTGGACACAACACGCCAGCAACAACGTATCGAATGCGGCTTTTAAAAATTGCAATACGTGGAATGTTTCAAGGCATTTGGCATTGCTGAGTGAGTAGGAGCCGCGTTTCAGCAATCTCGCGTCTAGTCGAACCGTTCCTTTTTAAAATGAATATAAATCGTTTGACATACTACCGAGCATTTCCGTCTCGCCATGTTTCTCCAAGGGTTAAAACAGCGAAATAAGCTAAATGAGCTTAGCTCACATAGGCAAACTTAATGTACCTAGGTATTTCGCGGCATGAATTAAAATATGAAAATACGCCGAAGCCTAACTTTGTGCGCTTAATTTAAGTACTGGTAACTGGTAACATATTTAACAATTTCAAAATTATTTTAGTTAAGTTTTAAATTTGTGGAAATCCTTTCATAATATTTCTGCCGCATATGGAGGGCAAAAAAAAAAGAGGGTACTACTTTTATACCTGTCACTAATATAGTTGAGGTTTTGGTTCAGCCAAATTGACATTAATATCTAATCCAAACAATCATATTACATAGGCATCCACAAAAATACACAATATGCCTGCTGGTTTAATACAAAAAAGAACTTAAGTTTGTCCAACAATGTTTGCATGCAATGAACGTGACACTTTATTTATTTTAAACATTAACCAAGCAATATAATGATTCAACACTATAGAGCGCTTAATGCAAGTTTTCAAGTAAAAAAAAAAGACACGATTGTCTAAAAATGATTGATACAGTGTAGCGATCGCAATCACCTGATTGGCCGATGCTACCTGGCTATTGGCTAGTATGAATTGTTGCAAATACCATAAATGCATCCAATCGCTATAATTGAGACTGTATTCTATATGGTTATGATTGCTGCAACTTTATTGCAATCGACCAGCAGTGTCACGTTTATATTTTAATTAGAAAACTTACACTCAGACGCCAGAATGTTAACTTAATCTTACGCGTCCAAAGAGTTTATTGTGTAATATATACAGTACGACAAGTATAACTTGGCGTGGCTGTGCGCCACTGTGCTCAACATTACTATTGCCATTGTATAGAACATGAGACTGGGAACATTTAAATGTAAAACATGTAAATTAAAAATACATTTTTAATGTACACAATAAACGCAACACCACACAACGATATCCAATAGTGAATTTTCAGGATGGTCATGGATTATAAAAATTGGATGACCGAATTAGTGCCTCAAAACGCCTCCGCCAACTTATACTTGTTGCACTGTACTTTTTATATGGCACTAAGCACACTTCTAGTGCCTAAAAAGTGTTCCTTGCCTGTTTCAGTTCAGCTCAGCCCTGTGTAACGACAATTCACAACATGCAGCTTCAACTGATTCATTAGATGCATGATCGTTTTAAGTTTCAAAGGCCACGAAATATAAACTGTCACACACAAGGTCAAAAATTATATTTTAACTATGCAGTCTGTAGAATTCTGCATTCGCACAAACTCACAAGAATTCTATATTTTAGATATCTAAAGGCAACTTAATGTTGCTGCGATATAATTAATTAACAATAAAAATCATAATATTTTTGGCGGCCCAAAAACATGACTTCCATTGCAAATTGATTACGAAAGGAACGCGACAGCAGAAAAGGCTTGATAATGCAAAGTTATCTGCTGCAACGCCACCGGCCATGTTAAAAATATTAGCACAATGTGTTTTGTACCGCAAATAAAGTTGGTGATTTTTATCCCGTCTCTACGATACGATATGTTTTGTATCTATTATGGAATATTATATAATTAAGTATACTTCGAGGCCTTTGACATTGGTGCCTATACCGTTGTACACAAATCTCTAAAACCACATTGAATGTTCACGAAGTAATACGCTGTTATTTTCAACATTTTCTCTGCAGAAAAGCATAGCGCTAGTTTTAGACCAGTCAATTATTTAGGGTATTGACGAAGTGCATTGACGCGGCAACCTAATACAAGGTTTAGTGCCTTTTATTTCCACAAGGAAATACACTTTCTAACACTCCTATTTCATGCTAATTCCGCTGAATATCTGTAGAAATACATATATGCCTAACTGCATACGTTGTGGAGATAGAGGTCAATATACTACGTAAAATTTTAC
Organism: Oeneis ivallda; assembly: GCA_029955525.1. Lineage (NCBI taxonomy): Eukaryota > Metazoa > Arthropoda > Insecta > Lepidoptera > Nymphalidae > Oeneis > Oeneis ivallda. The sequence continues at coordinate 12,100,466 of JARPMR010000024.1, read as the reverse complement.
ATTTTCGCTTCGATGCACTTCGCACAATCTGAATTGACCTTTATTTTGCGTTTAGTGATTTGATTTACAAATTAACACATCAAACGTTAAAACATGCGTATTTATGGCCATGGATAGATGCAAATGTAACTATTACAAGCATACAACGTCCAATAAGAACTTTTATATTTATTTGTACACATCTAAACATGGCCGGCCGTACCTACATAACATATTAGATACATATCTTAATCTAACAGCTTTACATTGACTTTATACTCGTAGACATCTAAGATACATCGACTATTGTCCAAGTAATTTGTGTGATTATATTTAGTTATTATTAATTGTTATTAAAAAATGATGAAAGATATTGTAGAGTAATGGTGGTTTATGTAAGTTACAGCGTCTTCCAAGCACTTTGTAAAACATTTTTATCAAAATTCATCATCAATACGCACCGCACACATCAAATAGATGTAATGTGACGTCATCCACATTTATTTAATGCGGTTGACGTCATTCAACACAATTATAGTCATACAGCCTATAATGTATGATCAGCTTTATAATTATGGTGTAACCCGACTGTATTCAGAATTCTAAAATTGCAAATCAGAATAATTATTATTATTGGTTATGAATTTAATATGATCTGTATTGAAATTGAAACAACAGTTTCGTATTGTCCTAATAAAGCTAGAAAATGAATTTTGCAAATATTTGGCACTCATAAAACATGGTAATAGGTTTATTAAAAAATTAAAATTGGAAGAGCACCTCCAGCCAACCCTACAACATCAGTCAGAACATAGGCTGAGATATATAGTGTGCTCTGACTAAGCTCGAACTTAAGACAGAGATAAGACGAATCACACATGTGTCTACATAAATCTGTCTCGTTTTAACTCGGTCCTTTTGAGCTGAATAAGAGTGCGATCTCAGCGTAAGTTCCGCCGTTAAGCACGACGGTCTTCGTTCACCTGATAATGATAAGCCCTGGTCAATTTTGTTAAATATTGTATTTATTATCATACACATAAAATTTTTGCCACCCCTCTCGAATACCACAAAGTTTAAATTCTACATTTGGCAAAAACTTTGCTCTCTAACATTGAACTTATTAATTTCAATTAAAATTACTCATTGCCAATTTTATTTCCTAAGAGTCAAACTCCGGAAATGTTACTTATTTGTTATTAATTGTACGATTAAATCTGAGAATATATTAATATGATATCGTCGAACAGTCGTCGGCGTGAAATAAAAATAATGCTCTTTTCACTGTAAACCGCAGCAATAGATGATTAGCTTCCGAAGCTGGCTCGGAACTTACGAAATCGTAGATGAAAGGTGTAAATTCAAAATGTAGCTAAGATAAGCTGCTCACTGCGAAATTAGCTCGTATCCACGACTTCGTAGATCGCGTATACTAAGAAATTATAGTACACGACAGTAGACGTTACAATTTCGAGCCCCAGAAATGAATATCGGCCGAACCTCTGCTTCATAGAACGTCATTCTGTCATTCGTACAGTGAGGCTTCGAGAAAGCCAGGCGAAAATGCCTTTCCAAAGTTCAATGTGTAATGTCTTCTGCCAGGTACTGTATAAGGAAGATTATATCTTATAGAATCTAAAATATGTCAAAAACACTACACAACTGTATCAAAGCTATTGCTTTCTACACGAACGGATCGCCGTTGCACTTATAAAAAATACAAAATAATTAGTCACCGATCGACTATCACTTAAAAAAGAAAACAACTGCATTCACAAATCACAGATAAAATTAAAATCGCGCCAATCGCCCGCACGAAACTATCTGATATGTGCCGAAAATACCACACGAAATTCGGTTTTATTCATATACACTCCGATACATCATACAACTAACCTATGTTACATGGAAATGTCACGAACCATAAATTCCTCGATATATGTATTGAGTACATTGAATATCTATACGTTAAATACTTTCCTAACAACTATGAAATGACTATAATGCATAGTTAATGTAGTTATTGAGCCTTCATTATGCAACTCGAACGTGTAAACAAAGCTGCGTTCGAACTAATCTACGACAAAATATGGACTCTATAATGAACCGAGTAGGGCTCAAAGTTACATAACAAAAGTCTACGCTAAAAACCATGGCAGCTCGACAGCGTAATATAAGTAACATAGCGTTACTAATAATAATAATTAGAAGGGATAACGTTAAGACATACGATTTTGGACTTAATTGGTTTATAGTTAGAGCCTCATTTTGCTATGTCGGCATACTTTATCGACGATACTCTGCATTAATCTTATAAGGGTGTCCACTATTATAAACAAAAGTATTTTGCGTAAAATTCTCCCTGACGCATTAATTCATTGACGCCAAAATACGACGCACAAAATAATCATGTTCTGTATTCTTTTTAAAGAATGCTTAAAAGTACAAAAAAAATATACATTTCAAATAGCTACCAAGACGTAAGAAAACAAAACTCGAAACTCTTTGAATAATCCGTTAATCATCAAGATAACGTAAAAATGCCCCATGGCATATTTCTTCTTATATTCTACTTCTTATATATTGAGTAAGTCAATTTAACCGACATTTCAGAAAGTGGACACCCTGCTAATACTAATAAAGTATGTATAATATAGTGTACAATAAAATGAAACATGCAATGCAACACATCACAGTCACACCTCCGTCGCACGTCCCCGCGCGTCCGTATTATACAGTGAGGGTACATTTACTGCATATTATTTTGTCTGTGATGACGTCATCGGGTTCAGATATCATGTTATTGTACACGTAATACACATATACGTACACAACTCGCGAGATGAATGCCATCAGGGCCTTATTAGTTTATTAATTATTATATCAGTCAATAGACCAAATAAGCTTACTAGCAGCACTTGATATTTATGAATACTCGATAATCTGTCTCCTATACCTACTAATTAGGTCACAGTCTCATCAATTACGCTACGTAAAATTGGCTACTTTTACCGGACCGAATAACCCGACAAAATTCAAATAATTTGAATGGGTCTGTTCTAATTAGCAACACGTTCGGTACATACTGAGTATGGACTGCCCTTGCAAACTATCAAAATTTAATGGCATCGACTCGTTGGTGCGTAAACTTCTTAAAATCACCAACGATGACGTTAAAAATACGATATAAGGTTTTAGGTTGCATAATGAACAATTAATTGTTTCTAGGAGGTTGGATAAGGGATGGTTCTCATTTAATTAAATAAATAAATTTAAAATAATAATTTAATTGTTAGTGTTTTAATTGTTGTCATTTAAACCGTGACCAACTTTTTGTTCGGACGACCTAACTTTCTGATTCTATTTATTTCAAAGCAAACAACCGATTTTCTCTTTCATTTATTTCATGATGGCATTCATCTCGCGCACTATTTGCATGTTTTTAAAGCCGACATAAAGAGCCTTTAAGTCCAGAGGCTTGCACAAAGCCAAAGCGTGGGATACCGCGAGTGCACGGGTGTTGGTGGTGCCTAGGTCTCGGGCGGCGCGAGCGGCGCCCCGCACGTGGCGACCGGGAACGTCTTTACGTGCGTCTGCCACTGCGTCGACAGCTGGAAGAACTTCACGCCGTTCCACTCGGTGCCGTCGATGTATACTAAAATAAAAACATTAAATATTGGATAGAAGCAGGCGTTACTTTGCAGAAGTTCATGATTACCAAGAAAAGGTAAGAATTATTTTGCTTCCGCCAACAGAAAAAATCTGTATGGTCCAACATGCAGTAACAAGCTAAGCACCGCTCACCTTCCCAAGCAAGCAAGAAAGCTAAGTTCCCAAGCAAGCAATGCCACTACCACACAAGACTTTTACACTAATCTCGACGCACGTTTCGCCCCGACACCGGAGCATCCTCAGAAGATGTCGACTTTACAATGCAGTATTGTCTAGTCGGGCCGAAACGTGCGTCGAGATTAGTGTAAAAGTCTTGTGTGGTGGTGCATGTGAGTGGTGGTGGCATTGCTTACTTGGGAAGGTGAGCAGTGCTTAGCTTGTTACTGCATGAAACGGCATTCCGAACCAGTGGTAGACTCATCGACGATTCAAAAGCAATTGTAAAAAAGTTTATTTGAATAAAAAACATTTCTATTTCTATTGCATGTTTGACCATACAGATTTTTCTGTTGGATTATAACAAAATAATTCTAACATTTTCTTCCTAAAAACAATAAATAAAACCTAATAATAGGAAAATAGGAAACTGCCATTTCTAGGATTCCTTTACACAACAAGGAACCCTCACATTTTCGCCAAGCCTACTGTCGTCTACATAGCTTTTTTTTGGCTTTGACTACCTCCCCTACACATATATATGTAGAAGTCAGGTAGAAATGTGGCGCCTTCTTCAACCGACAGCTGGATATAGGTCTCCTGTAGAGCCTGCCCACTTATAATTAATTTACTTTTGTTTATAGGTTACCTTTGAGCGGCGCATTGTGCGATCCTTTGACCGAGCATATGAGTCTGGCGACTCCTTCGACGGTTTGTGCGCGGCCTGACTCAGTTTCACCACTCTTCTCTTTCTTCTTTCCCAGCCTCATTACTAAGAAATAAACATGAATATAAATATTATCTGTAGTGTATGGTTTCCAAAAGGCGTCTCAGATGAAATTACACTTAAAAATAAGGAGCGCTTACACTAGCGGCACGCTATGATGGCCGGTTTGACACATTACAATAGTGATGTGGAATGTCAATTTATTCTCGAACAAAAAACAATTAAGTTTTGTTTTTGTACCTGATTAAATAGGTTTAATAAAACAAAAATGTATATGTTTATTTAATTTATTTGAACGAACTGAATATTTGAATGAAAATGAAAATTTTCACATCTCTTTCATAATCTTTCCCTAAAGAACTTTCCCCACCGAAGAATAATCCAGCTTCCTTCAGTGAATGCACCAACTTTTTTCTTGTTGGATACTCCTTCTGTAAATAGTAGCCGTAAACATGTCTTCGGATAGCATCGGCATCAAAGCTATCGATGCCTACGACTGGTTTTGCTCGTTTTCTCTTTTTTGGTGTGTGAAGTTTATTTTCTTCTGTGCCAGTCTCGCCATATTTTTTTTTAGTTATCCGTCTAACAGTTCGTTGTCCAATATTAAGCGCATCAGCTACGCGTTCAACCACTGACGTTATAGGTAAAATTGGCCCTCCATTTTGAGCTTCACGATCGAAATAGTTACGAAGGCGTATTACGAACTCACGTGTCTGACTATTTAGAACAGTTCTCTGCGTACGTTCGGTCATATCGACGAAATCCACAACAAAGGGCTTGAACAGAGTCCAAATTAACGAGCAAGGGTCAACAGTAATGCAGTATCAATATTTGAAATCCAAAGCCAGGTCAAAACTATATCACAATCGCATTGCACTGACAGTTTATACTTTTCGAAGCAACGTCAATTCGAAACTGCTTTGTTTTGCATTGAGCATTGACGCGAGTTTGCCGGAGGTAGTAGTTGTGCTAGCCAGCGATCCTATGTGACGATCGTATTAGATTCCATTTTTAAAAATTTTCAATTTAGAAAACCAAATGCCGAGTTGTGGTATATATCATATAAAAATAAAAATTTTACCTTTTGTATGAAACAGCTGATATTTTTTTGCGATTTCAGAGGTTTGTCCACATAGTGAAAATTGTTCATATTCACAAGTACATTCACCCCTTAAATGGTGCAAACTGATTTTTCTACACTTGTATACATTTTAGAAATCAATTTAATAAATAAATTTTGAGTCCTAAACCTAAAACTACATTCGATAAAATTTATGAATCTCTGCACATCACTATCGTCAATAAAGTAATACAATTATTTCCTTCAAAGTCGTTATCAATTAATACGGAACTTCATGAGCGGACAAACGTCAAACCGGCCATCATAGCGTGCCGCTAGTGTAATATATAACCCAAATAAATTGTAATAAGTTTTTTAATACTATCTTGTGGGTGGGTACCTGGATGCCAAGCCGATTTAACCCAGATGCAACTTTATTAGAATAGTTATTAGAATATAATATTTCCACAATGAGGGGAAGTTCCAAAAAAGCGTACTACAATTTAATTCATGTTAAGACGGTCAGATAGAAATTAGCCCCATTCCATACTTAACTCACATGTGCAATAATTTGTGAGTGAAGTAAGCAAGAGCTGCCAAAACGCGCCCATTAGTATTTGAATAGCGTATCACTGCGTGACAACCTTCAGACGAAAGGAAGTTAACGTACTTTTCTGCTTTTTCTCCTTAGTGAGGTAGGTGATGCAGAGGTGGTGATTGTGCCGCGTGACCAGCAGCGCTCGGAAGGACCCCTTCAGCGTCACCTTACCGCCGCCCTCCGCGCCGCCGCCGCCGCCCCCGCCCTCCGTACACCGCGCTCCCACCTGAGCAAGTTAAGGACATAATTGATTAAATTGATCTTTGTCTTCATTCAATCAATTAAATCGACCGTTAATTTATGGGATCTCATACAGTAAACAGTTTTGGCCGGAATCCTCAGTTTTCTTCTTGATCATTGAACTATTGAATCTACTAAGGCTTCTCTTTGCTCCGAAGAACTGTCCGCGTTTTAAGTTATAACAGAACAAAATGTTTTTTTCATAGATACTTTTATACTTACTTTGTATACTTTGCATGAAAAAACATTTTGTTCTACTTTGAACTTAATGGTTTAAGGTATATATGGAATTTTCTAGGGTATTCAAGAAATATTTTCCAATACAAATCTTCAGTTCTACCGGTTTATTCTGTTTGTTGTCTATAAATGATTCAGTAGCAGTCGTACTGTTTTAAAGGTAAATAGATAAAAAAATATATAATGCCGAGTATGCTTTGTTCCTGTAAAACGTCAAACTTGATAAAGGTACTCACTAGCCAAGGATGGATCTTGCATGAAAGCGCAGTGTTGGCAGACCCCCACTAGGTTGATCAAGGACATCAGACGGGTCATAGGCAGCCGCTGGATATCTCTACAAAAGACCTATGTCTGGAAGTGAACTCGCGTGGTCTCGCATCAGTGAGTGCTCACCAGCCAATAGTCCAGCTGCAGCTCCAGCGGCTCGGTGCGCGCCAGGGCGAGGGGCGGCGCCAGGTCGGGCGCGGGCGCGGGCGCCGGCGTGGCGGGCGGCGAGGGCCGCGCGGGAGGAGAGCCGCCGTCCTCCAGCTCGAGGGACGAGGGCCCGCCTTCCCCGCAACCGACTCGGACCTCCTGAGTACACATAAGGTTTCATTGACAGTGAATAAAGAACAGAAAAGAAGAGATGCATACAAGGATAAAACAGAAATGCATACAAGAACATAACAGAAATGTATACAAGAATATAACAGAAATGCATACAAGCCCATAACATAAATGCATACAAGAATATAACAAAAATGCATACAAGAATATAACAGAAATGCATACAAGAATAAAACAGAAAGGCATACAAGAACAAAACAGAAATGCAGACAAGAACATAACAGAAATGCATACAAGAATATAACAAAAATGCATACAAGAATATAACAGAAATGCATACAAGAATAAAACAAAAAGGCATACAAGAACAAAACAGAAATGCATACAAGAACATAACAGAAATGCATACAAGAATATAACAGAAATGCATACAAGAATATAACAGAAATGCAGACAAGAACATAACAGAAATGCATACAAGAATATAACAAAAATGCATACAAGAATATAACAGAAATGCATACAAGAAAAATTCTTTTCAAAAAACCGACTTCTAACGCCACTACAAAGTATAAAAATAATTTTAGTTTGTCCACGTTTGTTGAAGTCGGGCGGGCCTAAATACAAACTATGAAACCAATGCGCGACGCTACACAATATGAGAGACTCGTTTGTAGAAGTCGAGCGAGCATCGCGAGTCGGTTTCATAGTTTGTATTTTAGGCCCGCCCGCCCGACTTCAACAAACGTGGACAAACTAAAATTATTTTTATACTTTGTAGTGGCGTTAGAAGTCAGTTTTTTGAAAAGAATTTTTATTTTAAGCTTTTAAGTGTAGTATCCTATGATTCAGGAGCTAGGACCTGGAGCTCCATGATGTAGTCCATACTTGTTACCTACAATAATAATTCGTAATCGACATTTCCTAAATCTCTTTATTTTAGGTGAGCAATATCCCTGCAGCATCAGGCTTGAGGAGTTGAAGGTGAAAATTTTTATGGGACCATTTCGCAAACATCCTCTGTCGATTAAAAAAAAATCACGCGAATCGGTCCAGTAATCCCGGAGAAATCGGTGGACATACATAGAAAAAAAAAAAGATACCGGCCGAATTGAGAACCTCCTCCTTTTTGGAAGTCGGTTAATAAAACAGAAAGGCATACAAGAACAAAACAGAAATGCATACAAGAACATAACAGAAATGCATACTAGAATATAACAGAAATGCATACAAGAATAAAACAGAAATGCTTTTTTTAAACTTTTTCAAAGTGCTTTCGAATCGTCAAGCGAATCTTTTAATCTTTTATGATTATTCGAATACTGTGAAGTAATAAGCGATAACAATAGTGTAGAAATTGCACTGTCAAATTCTTAGACTATAAGGTAAAATTGAATATAATATGCAGTATTTTTTATTCGATGACAAGAAAATTGCCATGGTAAGTATAATAATATAATGTATAAATTTCTACACGCCATCGTGCTGGAACGCTAAGTCGTTTGGCCACATTTTGATGATAGGTCGGTAGGGTATTTATGTAGGATATTTTTTTACGAAAACTGAAAACTTTAGCTACGATGGTTTCAAACGAGCCCTCATATCAACATGACTTATCATACATTTCAAAAGAGTTTAAAATATAGAAAAGATAGTAAATGATCACTCACAGCAACAAAAGGTACGAAAGTCTGACTGGAATCTTCATCCCCTGATCTCTCTCGGTAGGCGACCATCGCTTCACCAATAGGTATGTTGTTAACGGGGCCAATACTATTCAAGTACCTGTGTGTAAAAATTTTAAGTTGGTTACACAATACATGGCATCTACTATATTTTCTTACTGGTACATTATAGCCTACGAATCAAATGAGTCACAGGAAGAGGCACAAGTCCGCGGTTTGTGGAAGTCGCTATCTCCTATAGCCTGCATACAGACGATGTAGCCTACAATACGCAAATTAAAATATAAAAGAGTTAAAAAGGAGTGTGTTAATTCAGATCAAAGTTCAAGATAAGAATGTATTAAAAATACACTAAAGTAAGGCAGCTAATAGAGAAGAGTGTTGAATACAATCAGGAATTGTGCTTGGCTTTTGTTGATTTTGAAAAAGCATTCGATTCCGTCGAACACTGGGCTATATTCCACTCGCTACAGAGATGCCTTGTGGATAGTAGGTACGTGGAAGTGCTTAAGGAAATATACAGGGGTGCTACAATCCAAGTAAGGCTTCATGAACTTTCCGAGCCAATTAGTATCCAACGAGGACTGCGTCAGGGCGACACCATATCTCCAAAACTATTCACTGCCGCTTTAGATGACGTTTTTAAGCTACTTGACTGGTCTGACAAGGGAGTGAACATTAATGGAAGAGTGCTGTCGCATCTACGCTTTGCCGATGACATCGTTCTCTTCGCTAGACAACCTGAAGATCTGCGGACAATGCTCGAACAATTGCAGGAGGCTTCGTCTGCCGTCGGACTAAAAATGAATATAGGAAAGACATGTGTCAAAATACGGATATGGACCACATTGCTATCCAAGGCCAACGGATTGAAAAAGTCGACTGTATACTTAGGACAAATATTGACCTTGGATAAGCAAAGCCAAATGAGAGAAGTAGAACGTCGAATCCAACTCGGATGGGCTGCCTTCAGTAAACTATCCGACGTCCTAAGAAACAAGAAGATCCCCACTTATCTCAAACGTCGAATGTTCGAACAGTGTGTGCTGCCCGTCATGACCTACGGTTCGGAAACCTGGACACTGACAAAACAATTAGTAACAAAACTACAAGTGGCACAACGGGCAATGGAGCGAGCCATTCTCGGTATATCGCTCATTGACCGGATAACTAATACCACAATCCGTGAAAGAACTGGACTGACAGATATTGTTTTGAAAGTGACTAGGTCAAAGTGGAGATGGGCGGGACATGTGGCCAGGACAACAGACGACCGATGGACCCGCTTGGTGCTTGAGTGGAGACCACGTACCGGCAAGAGAAATGTGGGGAGGCAACCATCGCGCTGGTCCGCCGACATCGTCAAGCTTGTGGGAAAAACTTGGTTGATATTGGCACAACATCGAGAAGAATGGCGTGCACATGAGGAGGCCTATGTCCAACGATGGATTCCATGAGGCTCGAAAAGAAGAAGAAGAAGAAGAAGAAGAGAAAAATACACTTGCGTGCAAAAAGATCGACCCACCTCACGTTTTTGTATTTGTATCCGTAAATAAAAAATACTTTTATTACCGTTTGATAGATGAAAAGGTAAAGTTTCAATAACCGTATTGCAAATTGGAACTGAAAATTGAGTATCAACTTTACAGGTTTGAAACGAAAAATGGCTTAATCGACATTAATTTTTAATCACTGATTTCTAAAACATTGAAGAGTTTTCATGTAAAAAAACACAAATAAACTTTTTTCAATAGCACGTATTCCTTTATTATTCCCGTATTTTTCAATTCCTGTGGGATACTGTCTCACTCCTCTTGGATAACCGCTTTAAGTTCCTGGAGGGTTTCTGGGTGGGGTAAAAGTGCTACTCTGACTCTCCTTTTAAGTTCATCCCAATAATTAAAATTTTGAAAATATCGTGTTTCAAATAGAAAAGCGCGTCGGGTCGATTTTTTTGCACGCAAGTGTATATGAACGGGTTAATTTCTTCAAAATCTTATGTATTTTTAAATTCCCAATAAATTACTTTATTACAATGACTTATATAAGTTACTAGCTGACCCAGCGAACTTCGTAAAGCCAACAAAAATATTTAAGGGTGGGTCAGTCCACCATGACCCGGTATGTAGTGACCCTTATCATTTAGGGGTATGAAAAACAGATGTTGGCCGATTCTCAGACCTACCCGATATGCACACAAAATTTCATAAAAATCGGTCCAGCCGTTTCAGAGGAGTTTGGTAACAAACACCGCGACATGAGAATTTTATATCTAGATAAAGATTTTAGATTTTTAAATTTTTGTTGTTATTATTGTCACTTACTGTTGGAGGGTTGTGGTCTCTTTGTGTCATAAGTAATAAAACAAGAACCATAGATGTAGTACAGAAAATGGACTCAAATGGAGATGGGCAGGGCACACAATAAGAGGTCATAACAAATGGAGTAAGAAGGTGGTATCCGAGGGAAGGTAAAAGGAAAAGAGGCAGACCACAGAAAAGGTGGGACGACGATATAAGAGAAGTGGTTATTATTATTATTATTATTATATGTTATAATAAAATTTTAAACATTACCTGGCGACCCTCGAGGACATCTCCGCTATGTCCGGCATGCCGGGGTCGGCCGCCCGCTCGCACAGCGCCGCCCACGCCTCGCCGCAGAACAGCGCCGCGTACGCGTTGTCCGACGCGCCCAACCAGCGGGATACCGTGTTAGGCCCTACAATGTAAAATAGTGGTGTTCATTCCGTTGTCTAAAAACCTTCACACCTTCACATTCTGGATCACGACTGTCCAAAACAGTCGAGTCATGGAAGACATAAAAGCAATTTTTCGGTACAAAAGGCCAAGGAGAATTTTAATTTGGTAAGATTCTGCAATTTTTTGGTAACTAAGTTTGACTACACTGTTACACGTAAAAATTTAGCTGATTGAAAAACGTTACTTACAAAAGTTTGTCTCTATAATATTGCATAACAACTTTGACCTTAGCGCCTCTTAGGTGCGCCAGCACCTCAGCCATCAAAAGAAGATATCAGGATAGGATATGAGAGGAAAACATCGTGAGGAAACCTGCACATCTGAGAATTCTCTATAATGTTCTCGAAGGTGTGTGAAGCCCGCCAATCCGCATTGGCCAGCGTGGTGGACGATGGCCTATAATCCTTATCTGAAAGGAGACCTGCGCTCAGTAGTGAGCCGTTGATGGGTTGCTGATGATGATGATGATAATATCTTACCAGTGGGCACGATGTAGAAGCGCAGTGAAGGAGCGTCGTGCCGCCTCGCGGACAGCTCCGCGTACGCGCGCAACGCGGCCGCAGCCGCAGCCTCTCCGCCGCACACGCACACGCGTACGCTGCGACGCACACCCCTAGCGGAGACAACGTTTATCAACAGTGGAATCACAATGTTAAAATTTTCTTGACATGTGACATTCCGTACCTACACTTTAAAGTTGCTCGAAACAATCTAATGAGCTCAATTAAACAGTGGTAGAAGTATCACGTAAGTTTTAGACAACCGCTATGCATTGTCGTGACGATGCATAGCGATTGTCTAAAACTTACGTGATACTTGCCCGGAATTGCAGCAGCAAAATTATTCGAAATAATGTTATAAGCTCAGATAAACGCGTAGACGCACGGCAAGTGTCAAAAACTCGTCATACTTGCCCAGTCGTACAGTTACACCCCACTATTCTAAACTTCAAAATTATTTAAAACAGTACATTGTTTTGAGTAATTTTGAAGATTAGAAGTTTGTGCTCAGTTTGAATTTCGTACAACTTACTGTTTAGCAGCTCGAGACAGCAGCGCCTGCAGCAGCGGACGGACATCGGGGGTGACTCCCGCAGGCGCCAGTATCACGGGCACTGCCAGCGCTTGGAACACGCGCGCCATACTGCTCGGAGCTACCGCCACGCACTCAGGCACCGGGCCTTCCTCGCCCAGGACACGGCTTACTTGCTCTAACATTGTGCGACGTGGCTGGGGAAAAAAGCTAAATGTATTATATTTACCAAAGGATTGAAAGTATCTAAATAAGTAGGATATGTAGGTACATGTAGCATAAGCTCCTTGGGCATCTAGGATTGTAGTGTGTTTAAAATAAAATATATTTTTGTACTACCACTTACAAAAATTTGAAAATTATCTTTGGGCGTTTACGCTCAAAAAGCCCACTGTCTTTTATAAAGGACAGTGAGCTTTTTTGACAAACTGACAAATGACAAATGACAAAATGACAAACGATCCATGCAACTGGATCAAAATAACAATAATTCCAACAACATTTATCGTGCCCTATTAGCACATTACAAACAAAATGTAGTTTAACTACGAAATAAGTCTTCTTTAGTTTCTTCTTCTTTGCTAGTACAAATATATGGATGTAAATATATTCAATTCGTTCTAGAACAGATAAGTTATCTGTCGTGTCTAATTTAATCTGCGATTTTTATCGCGTATCGCGATCCAGATTGGTCGAATGGATCAATGGGTTTTCGTCAATTTCACAATACCTCAAGCGTAGTTGGACTCTGCGCAGGCAAATCGTGTGCAGAGAGTGGCCTCTCAGTGCCAATGACAAGCGAGTTCTTCTTGCGCGCTGCAGCTGCTGGCGTAAGGTTACCACCACTGGTTGCGCTGCGAAACAGCCTTGACCTCTTATCCTCCTATAAAATAAAATGGCCGTCCATGTATACACCCCTGTGTGCCATCTTAAGAGTAGAGTAGATAGTCGCATCTAAACTGCTTATAATGTAAACCTCTCTCATCATTATCTGAACCCATCGCCGGCTTACTGCTGGGCACGGGGCTCTGATCTGCCCCCCGATTGTCTAAAAATTGCCGATCCAAATCTTAATCATTTGATGGCATTAGCGTCAAAGTAAAATATACCATTACAGCATTGAATTAGAGCTCAATTTCGTGTATGCATTCTTATACGTTTATGTATGTACTTGTATGATACGCTCCATAACGCTCCATGTTAAAATCGGTTGTACCGAATTTGTGACTTTAAATCAATACAGTCAAGGAATATTTTACTTTCACGCTAATGCCATAAAATGAACACGATTTAGATCGGCAACTTTTGGACAATCGCACCTCATAAGGAGAAGGGTTTAAGCCATAGCCTGCCACGCTAGCTAAGTGCGGATTGGCATACATCACACACCTTTGAAAACATTATGGAAATCTCTCGGGTTACTTCGCAATGTTTTCCTTCACCGTTAAGGCAAGTGCATCAACCGCCTGCATCCCGCGGTTCCCTGTGACTTGTCTGATGTCATCGGTCCACCTAGTGTGGGGGTCTGCCAATACTGCGCATTCCGGTGCAGGGTCACCAGACTCAACCACTCCAGCACCTTGGGACCCCAACGATCATCAGTTCTTCGAATTATGTACACCGCCCATTTCAATTTCTGCTTCGCGACTCGACGAGCTTTGCGGTATCTTCTCAAATCTGATTTAGGGATATCCAGAGCATAGCTCTCTCCATCGCTCACTGAGTAACACTAAGCCTAGTGAAGTTGTAGAGCTATTTATCTTAATATATATAAATTACGTGTCACGTTGTTTGTCCGCGATGGACTCCTAAACTAATGAACCAATTTTGATCAAACTTCGTAACTATCTGTAATTTGGTCCAACTTTAAAGATAGGATAGTTTTTTATTAAGATAATTTATTCGTTTTATTTATATAGGTAAGTTGGCGGTACGAAGTTCGCCGAGTCAGCTAGTTATAACTATAAATTAAGAAAGTATATGAGCATAATACCTTGGAGTTTACCTTGGTCTCGTTGGGCGGAGAGCTAGACACCGAGGCACCAGACACAGGCGCGTCAATGGTGGCGTCCCCGTCACTGTTCCCTTCGCTGCCACGCTCGTCGCCTGCCGAGCTGCGTATGACTTCGGATTCTGATAATATTTATAAACATTAAGGAAATCTTGTGGTACTTGACTTATGGTATGTAAAGCACCTCCTCGCACCAGAAAGCGCAGTGTTTTCATAACCCTTCTGGGTTTTAAGACGTCATCAGCAGAAGGCAATTGCAAAAGAAATGCGGATGACGTCAGCAAACATTGGTGCTTTCAACGTAACGTGCTGCTGAAGTCATTCCCATTTCCAGTACTAAAGTTGCCCTCGGCGCTTACATCCTTCGCGACTTTTGCGGCAGGGTATCAAGTGCCCACTTTTACAACATTAGTGACAAATACAAATGGTCTATACTAAATTAGATCCTATAAATTTGTAAGAGACCTCACTGTTTCTTGAAAAAAGTTATAATATTGTAAGAGCTACGTTTCACAAGATAATGATGAAGTAAAGAAAGTTGAGGAATGGAAGGAAAATCAGAAAAATACAGAAATATAATAATATTAAAATAGTTATAGTCAAACTAAAACCAGTAGGTAAACTATAGGTTTATTATGCGAAGCTGAAAAAACGAGAAGCAAACTAAAAAAAACAGAGACAAAAGCTTGCTATATTATTGCTGTTATATTCTGATATTACACAAGACAGCAGCTGGCATGATTATTAAATTGCATACTGCCTATTCTTAGTAAATATTTTTTCATCCTTGTGCAACTGGAAATAATTATAGTGTGATATTACCATTTAGTTTACGAAACTGTAGGAAGATTCATTAAAAAAAATATATAATAATACTTAGATATATTGACGTCTGATATTCTGTCTAAAAATTGTTTTCGAATCCTTTTCTTTTCCTTTGCACAAGGTGACCGCAGTGGCTGTAAAATTGTAAACTGACTTTTTTTGCAGATAAATCTTTTCTGAATACTTTTAATATGATACCATGAACTTTCATTATTGGTTTACCTACAACGGGAGAAAATCTAGAGGTATGAATAAATGTGGAAAAACTCGGGGTTTTAAGCTATTGCATAGCTTTTATCGCGGGCTTTGAACTAGGATAAACAGTTTGAGCGCGGCGACCGAATCAAGAAATTCCGTAACGAAAAAAAAACTAACACCGTCGTTCAGTAAGCGTTCAACATTTTAGAGGTTCTCAAGTAGCTCTATTTGGCGCAGTGGACGAGCGGCCGCTTTCTTTACCGTATGGTGTATGATGTCGCAGGTTCGAATCTCACTCGCGAAGTAGTGACAGTTCACTTTTCTTGTTTGTTTGTTAATTTTTTTTTGCATAATTTTTATTATGCAAAAAAAAATATTGCATAAGTTGATAAAAAATGCTATGCAATTTATGCTTTACCGCGGCAGTCCCCGAGTGCCACTTATTTTTTTTTTTAATTTTATGCAATTATCATACGATCAATTGTACGATGGAGTCATGATTTCTAGAAATTTGGAGAATGTGTCTGACGACGAAAAAAGTACAAATATCGGTGTAGTGGTGTTTCGTGATGCAAAATAGTAATCTCAAGAATTTTGGCAGGCAACACATTATAATATAGTTTGGAGGTACATAATTAAAACGATTAGTTAAGTAATGGTCTGTAGACGCATAAAGTCAGCCGACAATATAATATTACGGTTGGACGTATGCAATACCTGTTAGCGGCGCGGCGTGACGGTCGCGCGGGCGCAGCTCTGCCGTCGACGCGAGGCTGGCGTGCCGCGACACTGCGCATGCGGGGGCCGTTACTGAGCGGGCCGGGGGGAGCGGGACAAGGTATAGGTGACGTCACGTGAGAAACTACCAATAGCCGTGGGATTGTCTGAGATGCTACAACGTCACGATCGCAATCACCTCTGATTGGCTGATAAGGTGTTCTTGTTGCATCAATGAATTTTAACCATTAGCGAGATAATCCAGCTAATACGAGGCGATCGCTTTCGTTACACCGTAGCAATCTTATTTAGGCTATCCCATAGCCGGTCGCAAGCAAATAGACCGACTTTTAGGTACGGATAAATGTGAGATTAGCTTTTCGGCAGCCTATGGAAAGTCAATCTGGATCGCTCGGTTCTTCTAAGCAATCTGTCCATAATTACCGATGTTACATAGCAACCTTGTCCTTTTTGTCAAAAGTTACATGGATTTTTTTAACAACGTCGCTAGCAACTTATCGACAGATTATAGATAGATTGAATATACACACTGGGGTTAAGAATACTCAGACCACAATCTGTTTTAAAGCAAATTGCATCGTATGATTCTAGCCTGTGACCGGCTGGCCATAACATATTTCATCAAGTCATAACGGCCAGCCAATCACAGGCCAGAATTTTGCATTGCAATATATTCTAGGGCACATTGTGGCCTGATGATTGATATGGGATCTGTGTTTGGTCATGACTGATCCAGATTGACTGTTTAAGGGCTGCCTATGAGATGTGAGGTTTTAGGTAGTGACACCACGTGGGTTCAAGCAATACCTCAATATTTGTTTGTCAGAAATGGTATAGTTTCTCAAGAGACGACGAGATTTTGTGCCCATGTGCGGTATGTTTGTGATTGTATGAGTGTTAAATTGAAAGCAACTTAAGTTTTTCTGGTAAAAAAGTTAAAATGCCATATGAGATCATATGTCACGGGTGCTCATTCAATATGCATGGAAAATGTGCAGATCCAATTTGATTAATTACTGACCGAAGATTACAATGTAATGTTTGATTATATGGTATGCAGAGAAAAATAAAGGTTTAATAATGTTTTCCGAAAAAATCATTTTATTTGACTATAACTATAAAATAAATTCCAAGGGCACATTACAATGAAAATGTATTTGTTATTCATTTTGTTTATTGGTTTAAGTAATTCTCTGTCTTTTTCATAAATGTTACAATTTTATTTGTATTCTAAGTATAAAATATTTTGATAAACTTCGGCCTCTTTATTCCAAAGGAAGTTGTTGAAAGAGGTCAATTAAGTAATACTTAACACGAATACTTTAATGTTTTGTGTATTTTAAGTATGTTTATAGCACTGCGTAACCTAAGCCTGCAACGCAACGCAAAGCCTGTAACGCTTATTCGTCTAAAAATGTGTTTATTTAATACAAATAAGCGTTACTTAAATGCGGTTTTAGGTTACACACTTGCTTTTTGAATATTATACAATACATGTAAGTAATAGTCCATTAATAAACCGTGTTTGTCTTAATAATGCCGTGTATTACAGTTCTTGCAATTCAAGAGTGACTCATGGTTAAGGCTAGATCTAGAGATCGTACTCTGGCTCTGCTCATGACTCAAGATAGAGTTAAAATGAGACACAAATATGTTCCTTATATAAATCTGTCTCCTTTTAACTCAGTCTTAAGTTTGAGCTGAGTGAGAGTGCCATTTATATTACCCTAAGTCGTATCTGTATAAGTGTGAGCGAGCGCTTGCTCACGCTTGACCGCTCCCATCTACGCACCGACAGGCACGCACACTTACTCACTGTGCATGTAAACGACGTAACCACAAGTAAAGCTCACACGCGCTCATGAATTGCAAGAACTATAACGGACTACTTAATTGTACTACTTTTTTGCTCCGACAACACGACGAAACACTCCGCCCGGCCCGCACATGCACTAAACTATTCACACAGCGGTACAAAACAAACACACAGACACAAGATAAAACTATTGCTCTCGTCTACTACCTAATACGGCGTTCCCACGAGGCGATTTTTGTTGAATGTCACCATAGCAGTCTATCTCCTGTATTACAGGAGATAGAGATGGCGAATGTATAGACATAGCTGTCTCTATATTCTGTAATACAGAAGATAGAGAGCTATGGTGACATTCAACAAAAATCACCTCGTGTGAATGCCGTATAACTAAACCTTGTTCCAAATCAAAGTAGAAATAGTTACCACCTTCTGACGACCTCCTTGGCGCAGTGGTTTGTGCTATAATAAGTCTTATAAGGTCTGGTCTTATAAGTGGTGGCCTCGGGTTTGATTCCCGGCGGGGAAAATTTGAGAATTTATAATTTCTAAATTGCATCTTGTCTGGTCTGGTGGCTGTAGGGGTGGCTATAGTTACCCCCCTACCGACAAACACGTGCCGCCAAGCGACTTAGCGTTCTCGCATGAATGCGAGTAGAAACCGATTAGGGGTGTGGGTTTAATTTACCCTGTCATACCCCTTCCGTCTTAGACTGCATCGTCAAGTTTTCAAGTCGAGTTTTTAGGCCGCAAATAAAATTGGTAATTATTTCCAAGTCAATTTTAAACAATTTAAGTATATGTATCTAAAACTAGAACTCCAATAGAAGATTTTTATCATGTGACAAAAATATTTGTGACTATTTGACTATCCGTATGTCCATCTACTAGAAGTAAGCTATATGCATTTGTGTCAATTACGTCAACATCGGTTTACAGCAGTTAAATTACTATAATTAAAAGGTCACACAAATGCAAATATCTCATCTTATTAAATAAGGCAAAATAAAAAAAAGCCACACTATACTATTTCAGAGTACTTATCCTGCATCATTTTGATGTTACTCAATACTAACACAGGCTTATTGTACTAATTCTGTTGTACACAATCTCTAACCTAAACTAGACTCTAAAACTAGTGCTTTCCTTTTCACAATATTCCCTGCGAAAAAGGATAGCATAATAGAAGTGTCTTCTTTATTTAGTTTATAGATTGTGCACAATCAGAATCAAGACCATGGTTGACTTATAAAAATTATTTGCGGCTCATAAACACACCATCTATACACTGCAAAAGCAACGCGTTAGTAGAATTGGCTTGGTAATACAAAGTTACATTTGTCGCCAGGCCACGTTAATAATAAAGGTTATAAGGTTTGTTTTTGAATCGCAATAGAGCTGGTAATTTTGAAACAAGAAACATGTTAATAAGGAAAATGTCTGTTTCTTATTGAAACACCACTCAAAGGTGAACTTGATGATGTTGCTTTTAGGATTTGAATAAGTATCTACATGTTACTCCAATATTTTCTTTTAAGTACTACAATTATTGTAACTTATTAATTCGTTTTAGACTTTTAGTTCTTTATTATTTACACCAATTATTAAGGCAGATTTAAATGAAGTAAGTAGGTAGACAATTATAAGCATGTCGTGTAAAATGACTCTAAAATGAATTATTTAAATTCATTATTTCTTTTAACAAATTAATTTATTTTTGAGTGCAACAAATTAATTTAACTTTCAAATCGACGCTTATACAATCAATGTTGCTTGTTAAATAGAAAGAACACAATAATTATATATTCAGTTAATTAGAATTAAATTAATTGAAATAACAATGTTAATTGTAAAATAGAGAGAAACATTTTGTTCAATTTCTTTTGGAATAAATTTTAATAAGTATACAATCTTCACATTTGAATAAAAACTTTACATTGTATTAAATTAACTGTTGGATTTTTGTTAAGTTGCTTTTAAATTACGTGAGCCATGATTTAACCATTTTTAATTACCCTTCAAGGGTAATTAAAAATGGTTAAATCTGTTTCCGAAATTCCGAGTACCTAATAAAATTAAAATTATTTTATAAAAGTGTATAAAAATCTCAAGACAGACTAACGCAACTCTTGTATTGCTTTATAATTAACTGTAAGTACCTAATTTTTGATAATAATAATTAATCAGTATAGAGATGCCCTAAAAGATCCAGTATAGAGAGAGTATTCAGTAGAGAGTATTAGAGAGTTGCTAAAAAATCCATACACATAGTGTATGGATCTTTTAGGTTCACTTAGTCTCAAGACTTCTTCTCAGGCTTTAGGATCGAGGCCTTTAAGGCCTGCCAATGGCTAATAATGGCTGGCAATGAATTCGGCGAATACCGACCAATATGTACAGCACTCACACTGCTTACAGTGGTGTGCATAGGATTCAAAGCCAAACTTATTTATAAAAATTCCATTTCAATGTCAGGTTAACTTTTCTTCTCTTTCTCTAAATATAACTGAAGCTGTGCTTTTCTGCCTCTATAAACTGCACGCCATCGGCTGCTTTTAAATTGAGCCAAAATTATTTCTTTTACGTAAACCTGCAAATGTAGGTAAACTGGTCAGCCCAGCTGCCGTATTCTCTATTTTTGACATTTCCAGTCGCTATGGAAAACTGCTAAGAAAAACCCGAACTTCGTTACTGTTTTGACAGTTCTTAGTTAGCACCTTTCGTTAGCCACTAAGATAGAGAATAACACGACTGGTCGCAACCGGAATATATGCGCTAAAATACTTGGCCTTGCAGACGTTGGCCAAGTGCGTTGGGCCAATAAGTACGAGTGTTTTTTCTATACAATTCCCAGTATTTAGATATGAATGAACACACCGTTGGAATGTCGATGGTGCTCCTGGTTGGCCAGGCTGCGCGAGCTGCTGAAGAAGGGCCGCAGCGAGGGCTTGGGCGTGGAGCCGATGCTGATCGTGTCCATCTGGTCCGGCCCCGAGTCCTCGCCTTCGCCGCATGACAGCGACTCTAACTCCTAACAAGGAAACATATCACTTATATTATAGGAGTATACTTAGACTCCTACATTATGTTTCTTTAAGATATTTTCTTTAAGATATTTTCGTCAGAACCAGAACTTAACTTTTACAATCTTGTTCTTTTTCTTTATCAACCTATAGAAGTCCACTGCTGGACAAAGGTCTCCTGTATGGACCTCCACAGGCTTTGGTGTTGCGCCGCGTGAATCCAACGGCTCCCTGCGACTCATTTGATGTCGTCGGTCCACCTAGTGGGGGTCTGCCAACACTGCATTTCCCGGTGCAGGGTCGCCACTCCAGCACTTTGGGATCCCAACGACCATCAGCTCTTCGAAATATGTGCCCCGCCCATTTCAGTTTCGCGACTCGCTGAGCTATGTCGGTGACTTTGGTTCTCCTACGGATATTTTTACAATAGACTGCCATTAGTAGGACTCACCCAACTAACACTTTGGCGCTAAAACAAGAGTTAAAGCAGATCTATAAGAGCGCTAACGAGATCCTAAGGTTATTTAAGAGTCTTAAAATTTGGTGTTATATCCGGATATAACACCACTATACCCCCGAATTGGGCACACTTTATAGCGCCTTAGGTTGTATAATGGCGGTAAAACAGAGTTACAGGCAGCCATAAGAGAGGTATATTAGCGATAGCGGACTCTACAAGGGTTATTGAAGTGGTAAATAGGCGAAAAATAACTCTTTCAGTGCTATAGTAGAGCAAAATAGCGTTTACTAACTCTTTGGGTGCTAAAGAGGCTGTAAATGGGTGAATACTAACTCCTTAAGTGTTTATTAGCGCTAAGATGGCGCTTACTATATCTTTGAGCGATAATAGGGTGGTAAATCGGTGAATATTAAACTCTTCAAGCTCTATTAAAGATCCACAAAGGCTTTAAAAACCGGTATTATTTTCTATTTAAACGTCGTTTAAATTAATAACATATTTTTTTCCATTTGTGAACCATTTCTGTTTTTTCGGATTCAAAACACAGCTTTTAATGGCGGACTTGATTACATATCATAAATAGTGATTTAATATTTAAAGTTAGTGCGACCAATAGTTGTGTTTTTACTGCGAAGGTAAGTACACTGTGATTAAGTATATGTATTATTAG
Organism: Oeneis ivallda; assembly: GCA_029955525.1. Lineage (NCBI taxonomy): Eukaryota > Metazoa > Arthropoda > Insecta > Lepidoptera > Nymphalidae > Oeneis > Oeneis ivallda. The sequence goes on along the minus strand of JARPMR010000024.1, from coordinate 12,078,034 downwards.
TAAATAATTCAAGCGACCCTTGTCTGTGGTCTATTTACTGAAAAGGAATATTTTTTTAAGATATGCAGTAACATAAAACTTTTGAAATAATCTTATAAAACGTTGTCTATTCGGATTTTAAAGTATCGTTTTACTAGTATTCGAACCTAGCGAAGCAAAATAATTCAATAAAACAGTGTTTTCTTCTGTTTTTTTAATCTTAGGTGTTATCACTTTTAACTTCATTATGGTGGATGAATGAATTTAGGGATCTGTAGTGACATGCCCAAAACCACTAACAAACTATAAGACTTATAAGAATTCATTGCTATAAGATTACCTACGAACTACCGTACCTCCCTACCGTTTCTTATTTATATTTATACTAAACATTATAAATACATACTTAATTACAAATAAATAAAATGGAAGTGTCTATTTTGTAATGTCAAAATAACAGCTTTTAACTAAAAAAATATGAAAGTAAATTCGGAACTTAAAATATCCCTTCCTTTTATTTTTATCTGTCTGTCTGCTTGTTTTCGCTAATCTCGGGAACGGCTGCACCGATTTCGACGGAACTTTCACTGACAGGTAGCTGATATTATAGGGAGTAACATACTAAGTTAGCTACTTTTTAACCGAAGTTCAAAAAAAAGAGTAAATTTTTATACAATACCTACTTTTATAATTTTAAAATTTTAATTTATAATTTATGTAAGTTGGTATTCAATAGACTGTTATAGGTAGTACTTTTATTTCACGAAGCGACGCTCGCTTTACTTGTGGTAACCAAGTGTAAAAACACGCTGTGAATGTGTGCGTGTGCACGGTAGTGCTGAGACTACCGTGTACTCGCCTTCACCACAGCTTTACTCTGCCTTCACGCACACATTCGTACCGTGTTGTATACTTTGGTTACACAAGTAAAGAGTATGTTAATACATTACATTATTTTTTGATTTCAGAATGGTATTCAAAATAGTAAAAACCTTAGAAAAGGGTAAAAAAATGTATTGGATTGCTCCTTCGTGTTGGGAGTCTAACAATATTGTAAAATGGCCTAAGCATAACGCTTCAAAGCTTGTAAAGTATGCAAAATCCGAACCACAAGCTGATTGGAGAGACATAAAATGTCAAGTACAAAGAAGCAATATTCCAACTTATGAGGATGCTGAACGTGAGCTAGATTTTGTATTAAAGGCTGATACAGCTACAGATACCGACGATGATACAAGAGTCACTAAGAGTAAACAAGCGAGCCAAAAGGAAGTCAATTTTAACGTGCTTTTGGAACAATTGGTGTGTATGACTGTCATTAATAAATCTGTCAGTCAGTACTAGATTAAAATAAAGGGTCTATTTATATCATACTACGAGTGTCTAAGCACTACTTTGTTCTAATACAAAAAAAAATTGTTTTAGTAATAGTTGATTGAATTTCAACACTAATACTTTATTTTATATTAGAGTACTGTATAATTGACATTGTGCTTTTTTTTTCAGTGTGAAAACCACGGAAACTCTTCTGTATATAGTGAACCACATAACCAACCCGTCCTTACTGTACCCGACAGTGACAACCCACCATTAATTACTTTACCTAATGAAGTTAATGCGTCTTCACAAATTATTTTGACATCAAGTAATGAAATCTTGGGTACATACTGTATGATCAATGAAGGTCAAGAAAATTTTATCGATAAAACTCAAGAAAGTATTGATATAAATAAAACATTCACCAATATTCATCTCGTATTGTCTCTTTTTTCGAACTGTTGTGTTAGGCCATCAAAATTCAAATTCAAATGAATAACACTAGGTAAATTTTCAATTTTTTCTAAAATATTTTTCAATGGTCCAGAAATGCTATTGTGCCAATATTCGCCATAATCTTCCAATGGTTTTATAATACTTTTTGGTGTTTTTAAAAGGGTACGAGGATCACTTGGTAGAATATTACAAAACCTCTCATTTAAGATTGACAGCAAATTTTTTAAAGCTATTTGACTTATATTTTGTTTTATAGCCCATACTTTCAATTGTTCGCGAAAATAAAGATTTTTTAAAAAGTCACTTGATTCGTCCTCCTCGTCACTACTTAAATAACGTCGCTCATCTTCAGTGTCAGCCTGATTCACATTTTCGCTAAGCACTTCCTCATGATCGCTTGTAGTGCCACTTTCAAAAAAAATTTGTACGGAACCAAGATCTACATTTTCACCAAAGACTTGCGCTTGACTACTTGTCGTACCCACATCCTCCTCAGCTGAAACAGAGAAATTTAAAAGATTGCAATATTCTCTATACACTTTTCGTCGATTTCCGCCAGTCCTGCTTTGATATTTCCAACAACTTTTATTTGTTTTGGATTTTTTTGGTTGCGTCGCCATATTGATATCAACAAGTGATCAAATAAGGGGCACAGGAGTGATATTAAACTCTATTACTCTGCCTAAAGTTATACTAAGGTCATATTAAGCACTATAAGCTCTTAAATAGTGAAAAATGTTGCTACTATCTGACTTTAAGTAATTTAAGAGAGTGTAACTCTCTTATATTACTTAAAGTCAAATAGTAGTGATATTAAGCTCTATTACTCTGCCTAAAGTCATATTAAGGTCACATTAAACACTATAAGCTCTTTACTAGCGAAAAATGTTGCTACTATTTGACTTTAAGTAGTATAAGAGTGGTACAAACCTCTTAAGGTGTTCGGTGCTATATAAGATTTTATGAGCACCGTTGTAGAACTAGTAGCGGTTTTAAGTTCTTGGAGAGTGTTTTTTGTCGCCTTTATAGCACTTTGAGAGGTGCTTATTTCTTATTTAGCTCCTGTAGTGGTAAGATTCACTGAAAGCTCTAGCTAGATGCTTTTCCCGTATAGTAGTGTTAAAAGTTGCTGCTATACGTCTTTTAACTTATTTTATCACCCTTATAAATCTGTTTTACAGCTATAAGTTATATTATTTGCTAGTCTACGCTCATTTAGCGCTAAAAGCTATAAGTGTTGCTTCTCTAGAACCTTTATACCGCGTTAAGTTCTAAAAAAGTTCTAATTGACGCCTAAGTGTTTGTTGGGCAGCTTCTTATGTTACTCGTATGTTAAGGTCATGTTTTTGACGTAATAACGTCTTATAAATCGATGAACACCGACTGCACGCACGAAAAAGTGTAACGTTCCGCCTTAGCCTGAGCGTGCAAGTGAGAGCGCGTAACAAGCGATAGAGAGGCACGATCGGCCCAAGCGTTGGCTTGTAACTATGATGCGATGTTTCTTTATGACGTTATCACGTAAAACTATCGTGCGTAAACCGACTTTACAGACAACCAATTTTTGTAATAAATTAAATAAATGCCATTTAGTAACCTGAAACAGTTCGTCGATGTCCCGCTGCGCGTGGTGCGTGTCGCGCGCCGCGCCGCGCTCGCCCATCTCCTCGGGCACGCGGAAGCGCCGCAGCAACGCCGCGAACTTCTGCTTCAGGTTGCGTTGCTGGAAACACAAACTCCAACTTCGAACAGAGCAAGGGAACGAGCCCGAAGGTGGGCCATCACGAGTACAATCCATTAAGGCGCCATCTCCACGGGCGAGAGTATCGCGGCGATAGTCTCGCCGTGTCACCAAATTCGATACAAACTCTATGGGCCTATCTCCACAGGGCGATACTATCGCGGCAACAACTGGTACTATCCGACGTTAGTGGGACGGACTCGATGCGAATCCCTCGCCGTAGAGATGGCGCCTTATTGTCGTTCCGATTTCACCAACTTCTTGTGATATTTAATCGAGGAATACCTAAATTTGCGTTCTGACAGTTTTATGTATTGAAAATCTGGCAAAATATTCTTACGCTCGGATAATACGTAGGTATTTTACGTTAGTGAAATCGCCCTTAAGAGGTAAACAAGTCACATAAAACCTTTGGGACAATCGTGTAAGCGAAGAAAGTAGCCGGGCGCATAGGCGCGTGTAAATCGGCCATAATGGCCGATTTACACGTGTTTAGCGCAGTTGTTAGTAGCAGCGCGCTTACTTGTTTACCTTTTATGATAGCTATAATAAAATAAACTATTTACTACTACTGGTCTCAATACTGCCGCTCAACCTATCCCATGCTCCAACGTCGAATGCGAATAAGTAGATACCTACAACCCCAGAGAAAAACCCTCGAAAGACAAAAGCCAGCCTTGGCTTAGTAGAACAAAGTGTCTGTCACTAACCAGAATATAATACCAGGAAAAATACCGTGAGAAAGTATACCGCTATACCTAATAACTTAGGACTTGAAATAAAAGAGTATAGGTTTACTGAAAAACAAACACAAGAGTCAGAGAGTCCAGAGCCCTTAAGATATTTACAAAATAATGAACAGATAAGTCAAGTTATAATAATAGAAGTTTTTATAAAAAAGTAATACATCTTGCTGTAGGTAATATGCAATAGAATCACCAGGTTTCAAGGTTCACCAATCCTCAATGATTAAAGGACCAACCGACAAGAAAACACTTTTGCATTTGGATACTCTTGCGTGACTCAAAAATTACTAAAAAGTTTGTATATATATTTTTTGAATACTACTGACAGTTCAACAATCAGTCAAGTATAATCTCCATAGATTAAATGATCACCTCGTTCAAATCGTAGTTTAAAGTCCTACCTACTCTATGTTATTACCTAATACCTTAACATAGTTTATCTGATTTATATCCCATTATTTTAATGTGTACACTAGTATTGAAAATACACCTTCCCAAGTAAGACTCCACCTTTAAATCAAACACATTCACGCAAATAAAATTATTATTATTTATATCGAAAAACTGTACGACTTACACAATCCATGCATTCACAATACTAAATTCGTCTAATCACAATCAACAGATAGGGCTTACCGATAAAACAATATGAAAAGGCACTACTACAAAAGGAATTTCATATAAAATATCACATTTACCTCCATCCCAACACAAAACTGATGTCACACATCACGTAACGTTCACTGTATGCAAGAGTCTAATCTAATCTTAACCGTGAATTTGGGAAGAGTGATAGCGTTGTACGAGATAAAAGTTTACTATGTGATTCTTAACACAATGGGATAAGGTATAAATTATCTCAGCGAGATCAGAGCGAGATAATTAATGTGGGACTAATTATCTCGCTCTACGGAAAGCTGTGATTTTGTTTCGAACGTTATATAATAATTAATGCGTAGCCAAAGAATGGAGTCGCCTTGCGCGCTAGACGTATGGATTTTGAACCATACTCAAAAAGCCTATAGACAGAGCAACGAACACTGAAAAAAAATCGATGTTATCTACCAGTACAGTAGGTACTAGTTTTAACCCAAACGCAGCGATAGAATAAATTGTTTCTCCTAGTTAACATGCAAGCAAATACATCTGTATTTTTTATCACTTAATGAAATATAATCGAAGCGAAATTTAGGTCACCACTCTAATCACCATACATAGGCTGATTATAAGAATTATTTATTCATTAGATCCATTTCCATGCGATCATGCACGTTTTGCAGTCTTTTAACGAACTACTCACAAAACTGCTCCAATTTATAATCATTACATTTTCGCAATTGTCTGATTTCTCTCCTTACAATTTCCTCACATAAGGGCAAACATCTTTACAGTCAAGTTCCTTTAATCTGTCGAAAATCTAACGACTAAACAGAAGACACACCAAATAAACAATTGTATATATAATATACAACATACAAACAACTAAATAGGATTAAACTACAACACACTAACATTGAAAGGCAAAGTACCAAGTAAGTCTTTGAGAACAGAAACACTATAGTCTATAATAGAGATTTTTAATGTACCTAAATCTAAAACCATCCGCAAATTTTCATCTTCTATTTTAATTCTTACTAATTATAAATACGAAAGTGCGTTAGTTTATTGGTTTGTCCGTCAAACACGCAGCAACGGAGCAACGGATCGATGTGATTTTTGAGGACTTCTTTTTGAGGATCTCGGAAAAACAGGATACCGCCTCGATGCGGACGAATTCCCGGACTATGTAGCTGTTGGCCTCGGATTGAACCACGGATTATTTGGATAAACTAATAAAGTAAGGGTTTTATTTGACGGATTTTGATCAAAGTTGGTTCAGTTATTCGAGTCGGCGAATATTCTTTCGAAATGAGCAACGTCTCACGTCAACCAGTGAAGTTTGTGATTCTGCATAATGCGCTGCATAATTTTTCAAAATTAATAAGTAGGTTAGGGTTTTAGTTGAAACAGTTCAAGCGAAACTAGTTTCTATTCTCATAGACAGAAAGCCGTGCCGGCTCACCGCCAGCTTGCCGCGGCTGCCCTTGCGCTTGGCCGTGTGCTCCAGCTCGCTATCGCTGTCCCTGTCGTGCGCCTTGGATCGTAAATAGCTCTGTATCTTTCTCTCTTGCTCCATGAAGCTTAGCTCTCGCGAGCGGGACAGCTGTATGCAAGCAATGGTTTTAAGCAAAGCGACTCAGCTTATTTACTGTTCACTCAATCTTTCTTCAGTTGTCTATGGAAATGATTTTTTATTTTATTAATCCTTAGTAATTTACTGAAAAGAACAACTACAGTTTATTCATTGCAGCATAGTTTGGGTGACAGGTCTATGGAACATAACTATTTAATACCATATTCTTGCATAAGATTCAATACTGTTGAAATCTACTGCGAGCATTCTTTTTCAGAAAATTTGTTTTCTTCATTTGAAGCTTATGATTGCTAAAATATGGTATAAAATAGGTGCCTAAAAATAAGTTAAGTTTGTATTGACTTGTCACCCGCACTTCACCATGCTATAACAAAAAATTCGAAAGACTGAATGAACTCTTGTGAACAGTGTATGACGGACCTATAATAATTAAATAATGTGTTATTAACTTATTATACAACCTTAACTCCATGTATAAAATATGTTTCACGGACTTAAATTGTAAAATTATCTCAAGCCACACTTATTGCGAAAACTAAAACTGTATTCTATTTTTCCTTATTTTACTTAAAAAAGTAGCTTCTCGGAGAACGCGTAAGCGCCAAGCTATCACCAGCGTGTAAGGCGTACGAAAACTTCGTTTTTCTACCATCTTTTAAGTATATTAAGCAAAAACAGATATACAAGTAACTTCAATATAACTAGCATAAAAGCACGTAAATAATATGTATAAAAAGTTTTTATAACTTCCTACATAAAAAAATATGCTGTTGTGTTTTCAAGCCTTTGAGTATATATGTTGGTTATATACTCAAAGTTTCAAGCATTTATATTATTATATTTGCTATATTTTCTTAGCTTGCAAAGCGTTATTACAACGGAATAAATAAGTATATTTATATTATATTAGCAAAAAACCCCAACTCCGCCGATACACAACCTTTCTGGCGAATTCAGATACCTACACTCTGAGCTGTGGGATTTTTGCGAGTTTGCAAATTCTCGACAAATGTTATAGAATGGATCATAATATTTAAACTTTCTTTCGGTCCGAACCCATTTTATTCAACATGTTATTCAGTTCACTCAAACCATTGCATTTCATAAGCCTCAATAGCCCAACGGTTAAAGGTGCGGACTGAAAACTGAAAGGTCGCAGGTTCGAATCTCACCCGTTGCACTATTGTCGTACTCACTCCTAACACAAGCTTTCCGCTTATTTGGAGGGGATAGGAGGATATTAGTCAACTTCAACTTGGCTGATATTCTTTAAAAAAAAATCATTCAACTGGTTCACGCGATACGACGTTGATCATCCTAGAGGCGGGCTGAACTGCAGCTTGGCAGGAGTGAGTGTGATAGATTACGAATTTCAAGTATCGAAACACTAAAAGCGTAAACCGGACTCAATACTTCTTGTTTAAAAAAAGATTAAAAATTCAAAATTATTTATTTCACGTAGGCCAACCTGTGACACTTATGACACGTCATGACTCTACCACAGGTTCGGAAAAGCGGATTCTGCTGAGAGAAGAGCCGGCAAGAAACTCAGCAGTTGCTCTTTTCAATATAATTATTTTACAATATTAATATTTATATTTTATACTATCTTGTGGGCAGCTGGAAGCCAAACTGATTTAACCCATGCATCTTTGTTACAATAGAATATAATATTTTCAGAATGAGGGGAAGTTCCAAGAAAAAAAAAAACTTGAGACGTGTCAAGGGACACCCAGATTGAACGTAGTTCCTTTCGATAATAATAATAATAATTTCTTTATTTAGGTAAAAACCCATGTACAAAAGTAATTTAAAATAAAATAAAATAAAAATTATTATAACCATAATGTAAAATTAAAAATTGAATAAGTAGATCAAACAAGTCATCCTTCATAGACAGAATTATTTTCTATTTGGATCTCGATGTGTCGAGATCCAATGTCTCATCATTGGACTGCACAAGTCCCTACCCACGACCTGAAGGGTGCCGTTACCAGAGTTACGCAATCTTTCCCAGAAGGAAGATATACGCGTTCTGATAACAGCAAAGAAATCGGGCACTCCCGACTCGGCGAACATGCCAGACGCGCTGCAGTATCTGGGAAACTTCATAACGATATGGTATGCATTATTATACTGCTTTATATATTTTTTTTATTATTATTATTTTTACTATTATATAATAAACTAGTGGTGTCATCTAGTATTAAATTGATTAACTATGATGAATTATTTTTAGTTTATTTCTATTGCACTGTTACAAAACCAAAGAGTTACTCTGGTGGAGTTACTGTTTTTTCACAGATGGCGTTATCCAATTTATACAATAAAAAATTAGGGAAAATTCCACATTTAGAAATTATTTAAAATAAAATTGAAAATAGAAAATTCAGTCTGTCGAGCTGGGATTCGAACCACATTCGAACCATCGGCGTTGAACTTTTAGACGACTGCCCGATCCACTAGGCCATGCAGACGCCGTGTTCTAAGGCGAAAATACCGAATACAATGCAAAATTCACGTTCAACAAAAAAGTGTATGTCGGTTTAAAAATGTGTCGTGTCGGTTCCTTAATTTTTTCCGTCTAGCCCCCTTCCGTACCGCGCGATAAGGAACTACGTTCCAAAAGTTTTAAAGTCGCAAATACAGTACCACTTATTTTAGTACGCAGTTTTCATTGAGTTCCTATTTTTTGGCTGCAGATGTAATAGACGAACTCGAGCAAATCAATCGACACTGTTGGGCCACGGGTGTACACTGTACATAGGTGTCTACTCGTTTATCAACGATATCGATATGCAAACTCGTAATAACCCTTCTAGCGTGAGTGATCAAATTGGCATGCATTGATTAGTTCCCGATTGGGATTAATCGATGCATGCGGGGAACGCGAGCGGCCCCTGTGCTTTGTCTTCACCTTTGTCGTCACCAGCACCATTACCTTATCGCTTACGATGCTTAGGTATCGTATGTGTTAGCACGTCATCTTCTTCTTCTTTATCAACCTATAGAGGTCCACTGCTGGACAAAGGTCTCCTGCATGGACTTCCACAGGCTTCGGTCTTGCGCCGCTTGGATCCAGCGGCTCCTTGCGACTCGTTCGATGTCGTCGGTCCACCTAGTGGGGGGGTCTGCCAACACCAACTACCTTCGAACTATGTGCCCCGCCCATTTCCACTTCAGTTTCGCGACTCGCTGAGCTATGTCGGTGACTTTGGTTCTCCTACGGATCTCCTCATTTCTGATTTGATCTCACAGGGATATACCGAGCATAGCTCTCTCCATCGCCCGCTGAGTGACCCTGAGCCTTCTTATGAGGCCCATAGTTAGCGACCATGTCTCGGATCCGTAAGTCACAGCACAGTCGTGTTAGCACATAGCAATATCGAACCTTAGTGTACGATAAGTCTCCCTTGTTGAACGCGAGCTGCCTGTGCGCCCGCCGCCTCGCCGCGGCGCCGTACGTCATCTCGTCCGCTTCCTCCACCGAGCTGAATTCCCCTTCTTCTTCCTCGTCTGAGTAACCGCGTTCTGAAAAGTAACGACTTTATATATAAATTTAGCTTCAGTCATCATCATCATCGTTCACTACTGAGCGCAGGTCTCCTCTCAGAGAAGGGTTTATAGGCCATAGTCCACCACGCTGGTCCAATGCGAATTGGCAGACTTCACACACCTTCAAGAATATTATGAAGAACTCTCAGGTGTGCAGGTTTCCTCACGACGTTTTCAGTTTCAGTATCGCATTTATATCCGCAAATCTCAAAGTAGGCGATGGATTGACTTGAAACTTTTATACAATGTTGCATTTCTATAATTAATTTATATGTATGGGCAAGGGTTTGTTCCTATGGACGCTTTACCTGTGGACACAATCGATTCCGTCGAAACTAGCAAGCCTAAAATTCTAGTTTGAACTGGTTCATTGTCAATGAAGACAAAGCTTTACGGTCGCGTTCAAATTAGAATTTTAGGGTTCCCAGTTTCGACGGAATCGATTGTGTCCACAGGTACAAGCGTCCATAGGAGCAACACATGTATATGGATGTATGTCCCTATATACATACCTACATAGGAACACACAGGTTCCCTCGTAACAGCCTCCCCAAAGGACCGATTTTGATGCGGTTTTTTCTGTCTGAGAGCTAACGTAATCGAGGTAGATCTTAGCTATAATTTATGAAGATCTGCTCTGATGTTTGAAGATCATCAGTTTTTCTGCTTGATTAAAGGATCTTATAAGTTTCCACTGGTGCATTTATTTGAAATTTGGTGTACTTTTACTTTGGATTATTTCCAAGGCATGATAACCTTAAGCTGATGCTGCAGCATTAATTAGTCTGCAGGAAACCCATTCCGCAGTAACTTTCAGTAGATGTAGTGTGTGTGGGCTCATTAGAATGGTCTCATAAGTACGTGTTAGATAGACGACGATAGAGGATCGAGGGGTAGAATCTGATGATGGAGCAGAAACTGGGTAACAGGATGTCAAATATATCGTACATAGTCCGGCCAGTGGCCATAGATTCACATGGCGGGGATGTTTTAAATTTTTAATTTACACTTGTTATACCTATTAGTACCTAACTTTGTTTACGCATTTGTAATCAATAAAGTTTTCATAGAGAGATCGTGACGAAAGGTGACTCAGGTAGGTACAATCTATTTTTCCTTAGCTGTGTTAAAAGGTAAACAAGTTGTTTTTCAACAACACAGAAAGGCGTGTATGCGACGAGCTAAGCACAGCGCATAGGATGTGCTTACTCACTGCACTGACAATGATGCCATGCTACAAGTGAAAACCCAACCTTAAGAACATGGTAAGCGCCCCGCTACGTTTGTCTTCTGCGTTTTCTGCGATTTTGTTAACCTTTTAAGACAGCTTAGAAAAAATTGGTTATACAGGACAGTACGAGGATGCCTACCGGTAATGAGCAGGGTATTGTTGTTCTTGGTGTCGTGGTCCACGGGCGTGGAGGCGAGCCCGGTGATGGTCAGCCTGGCCACGGTCTGACCAGCGCCCGCCCCCACCTTGCCACCAACGCTGGTCAGTTCCAGCTCCATGTCCATTGATCGCTGGAGAACCTACGAAATAAGCAAGAAAAAATTATGAATTAACTTGACTGAAAAATGTATATATGAATGAAACATTTTTATTACCCACCACGTACGCAGAAATACGTACGTACGGACGTAGAAATTGTTTAAAATAAAATTGAAAATGGAAAATTCGGTCTGTCGAGCTGGGATTCGAACCATCGACCTTTGGCTGTTAGGCGACTGCAGAAGCCACAAGGCTACGGAGACCCATTATTGTACCGCGAAAATACCGAACACAATGCCAAATTAATTAATCGTAAGGAACTACGTTCCATCCGGGTGTCCCTTGACACCTCTCAAGTTTTTTTTTTATTTTTTTTTTCATAAAAGAATGTTACCCCTGTGATGATGAACGTCACAACTATTTCAGTTTTCCTCGTTAGTAAAACATGAAGCTTATGCTAGAAGTGGGTAAGACAATAGTGCAACAGGTGAAGTTTGACCGTCGACCTTACGTTTCTAAGTTCGCGTTTTGAACTGTTGCGCTTTCAAAACGCAGGATTAAAAATTATATATTTTTTAATATATCTCAAAAGCATAAAATACACTTAATGAGATTCATCCGCTAATTTCCCACGCTTTGAGGAGGAATGTTTTGTTAACCAAAACAAACGCGACCTATATGATAAAAATAACATGGACCCACATTAAAAGTTTTTAATTAGTCAAATACACAAGCCGCAGGGATTTGTAAAAACATTTCGCTGCGATCCCACTCCAATTAGAGGAAACATAAATTTTGCCCTAACGATGTTCCTCCGATTGCGTGATTCACAGCTACATGTCGGCTTCGCACGGTAATTGCTCATAGAGTTCGATGTGTGGATGCGAATAATTACGCCAACACGAGAAGATTAAATTTTCAGTTCGCTAAATATTATACGTCATATAAATTATTAATGCCGAACAATTTTGATGGCTTATTCAGAATAATATTATGTAAATATCATCTTCGTTAACTGGGCGTTTTCAAGCAATTAATTAACACACTTAATTATTCTTTACAACGCATTTTGATCTGTGAAACTGTTGATAATCTAGAACCTTACTAATATTATAAATACGAAAGTGTGTTTGTTTGTTGGTTTGTCCTTCAATCACGCCGCCGCAACAGGACATAGGCTACTTTTTATCCCGAAAAATCAAAGAGTTCCCGGGGGATTTTAAAAACTAAATCCACGCGGACGAAGTCGCGGGCATCAGCTAATTACCTATGACTCGCACTTGACCGATTTGTATTACAATCATACTAATATTATAAATGCGAAAGTGTGTTTGTTGGTTTGTTTGTTTGTCCTTCAATCACGCCGCAACAAAGCTACGGATCGACGTGATTTTTTGCATAGGTATAGTTGAGGACCTGGAGAGTGACATAGGCTTTTCTCCCGGAAAATCTAAGATTTCCCGAGGGATTTTAAAAACTAAATCTACGCGGACGAAGTCGCGGAAATCAGCTAGTTTATAATAACAAAACAAAAATATTATGTACATCCACTTTACGATAAAAATATTCTGAAATTAGAATTATAATTATACTATTTTAAGGATTTAATATTATATTTTTTAATCCAATCTTATTATTATCTTAAGTAAGGTTAGCATCAATCAAACATTGAGTCAATTATACAGGGTGGGCCAGACCAGGTGGATATAAATTTTTTTTTAGATTGTTCACTTAGGGGCCTACCAGGACCCGCAAGGAAAAAAATCGGTTCCCACTCGATTACGAGAAAAAAAAAATTATTTAAAACTTTGGAATATCATTGCCTTGACGAACATTTAATTTTTTTTTAATTTTTCCAGTGATAATTTCAACAATTTTTTTATGGAATATCTTTACCTATTAAGTGTACTCTCTTAGAAAAAAATTTCAGTCTGATTGGCTGGTTTTAAGAGCATTAAATTTTAAATTTTTTCAAGAAAATTAAGTTCATCCAAAATCTACAGAAAACTTTAAAATTCCATTAAAAATCGGCCTATCTTCAGAAAGATTAGCCATCTGTGCGAGAGATATTAAAGTGCACAAGTGTGTGCACGAACACAGGTGCACTCTCTGTTTCTTTACTCTCATAGCCCGATAGGAAGGAAAATTCGACACGATCGGAGAGATTAGGCGCAGGCGGAGAGAGATTAGGCGCAGGACCAACGGCTTTACGTGCTCTCCAAGGCACGGGGTGAAACAACGCCAACTTCCTAACTCCGGGCTAGTACTGAGAATTTCTTACGGAAAACCCCAATACTTGACATGGTCCGACCCGGGACTCGAACCAGGGACCTCGTCGGCCGCAGTCGAACACGAGACCAATGAGGCAGTTAAAATTAAAGGTCATACTGCAGTCTCCGCAAACAATTTACATTTTTTTCAATAATGTCGTTAAATAACGTGTAAATACACGAATGAGGAACGAAGACTTTTGAAAAATCATAACTTTTTATCCGGCACATTGACATGCGATTTTTCTTTTAGCAATCAAAAGAACATAAGTTGCTACAGTTTTAAAAAAATCACCAGTGCAATGAACCTCTTCTTTTATTTTTAATGGAATTTTAAAGTTTTCTGTAGATTTTGGATGAACTTAATTTTCTTGAAATAATTTAAAATTTAATGCTCTTAAAACCAGCCAATCAGACTGAAATTTTTTTCTAAGAGAGTACACTTAATAGGTAAAGATATTCCATAAAAAAATTGTTGAAATTATCACTGGAAAAATTAAAAAAAAAATTAAATGTTCGTCAAGGCAATGATATTCCAAAATTTTAAATAAAAAATTTTTTCTCGTAATCGAGTGATTTTTTCCTTGCGGGTCCTGGTAGGCCCCTAAGTGAACAATCTAAAAAAAAATTTGTATCCACCTGGTCTGGCCCACCCTGTATATTCCACTGAACTAATAACTTAATAACTTAGGAGGTTAAAAATTAAATCAGATAAGCAATGAGCGATGAGCAAGCTGAAATAAAGCATACTTGAACATATTATTATGCAAAGCGGGAAGACACGCGTCAGTCACAGGCACTGCGCGCCCAACACATCAAACTGCCCTTGACACCGACCGCACAGTTCATAAATGAACACCTGCATACTCTTTTTTACTGTTGCCTCGTGAGATTATGGGTCGAGAACCACTAGATCTAGAATAACTTGTTTATTAAGGTTCGCCAGGCGGTGCGATCCAAAGTCTATTAAAGAGCACCCTCAATGTTGGTGATTTGAAAAATACTGACAGTCCAGAGGGTAGCAGTCTTCATCTAGTTTTCTATATATAGAATATAGATACGTCTTATCAATGCTTTTTATAAAGGTTATCAGGTATTTTCCTAGCCACGTAGTCGGAGGACAGATTTCTTATATCAACAAATAGTGGAGAGACGGTTCTGAAACTTGAGCTTCTCCAGGATTGATATGTTTGTGCGATGAACGCCCTGCGTCAGCACTAGAGTTCAAAGCATCCATTCTGAATAGGATGAGTGATTTGACAATCTAGCTTTCAGAGGCGTAAAGAAATATAAAGTATAATTAGGGCTCGCATTAATTCACCTTCATTATAGTTCGTCGTAATACTATCTAGGAGCCTCGTTGGAAACATTTCCGTTTCACAACGCTTCTGTCGCGCGTTATGTGTGTCACAGGCTTAAAACGACGATTGTCGTTTATATTAGCAAGCTCGAACCACGGTCCCAGGCACCAGCTGCTACGCAACGCGAAATTAGCCATTTACTTACATGTCGCGTGGGATGTTAAAAGTATTTTATGAGAGTCATTTTCCACTTGAACGCAACATGTTAGAATTTATATTAGTTCATAAGTTGTGAGCTCTGATCTGAGACATGGTTCCTAACATAAGCCTCATCAAAAGCTCAGAGCCATTAACTATACCTAGCTCTACATGATTAAGTCAGAAATGAAGAATATGTTTTTAATAAGTATTTTTCAATAATTACCTGATCCATTCTGATGACGCCTTCAGCTAATGTCTTGTAGCCGAGTATCGTGCGATTTTTATATTTCTTGCGCCTCTGCAACATGATTTGCAACCTGAAATCGTTAAGTTGGTCAAATTTTTTACTTTGGAAAAAGGGAAAATTAGTTACGTTTAATATCGCAATTAATATTCTTTAAAAACAGCTGCTGGAATTATGTGAACACGACACAAAAGTATTACAGCATTTATCATCATCGTAAACTGTAATAATAGATCCTGTCGTATGAAGTAAGAACTTGATACATATCATAATAATTTTATCTTGGTAGGTATTTCCAGGTCTGTTGGTAATTTATTGTGGATCTCTTTCATTGTTAGAACTTTTCCATTGTCGTTGTATTACCTATGTGTATTATGGCTCAAAGACCGAATTCGCCCATTGAAGGAAAAATATGCTCATAACGTGCATCTTCCATGACGATTTTGTTCATGGCACTTGAAAAAAGCGCCACAACTTTGATAGGCTTGTAGCAAATTCAAAACTCTTAATTTTTAGGGTTCCGTACCAAAATGGTAAAAATGGAACCCTTATGGTGAGACTTTCTCCGTCCGTCCGTCTGTCACAGTCGATTATTTCAGTAACTATTAAAGCTATCGACATGAAATTTGGCATAGTTGTGTATAATAGTGGCCCAACATCATTGGAATAAAGAAGAATCGAAAATTATTTTTAGTTTTATTAAAAAAGGGGGTAAATCGGGGGTTTGAAATTTCAAAGTAAAATAAGTATACCAAGTGGGGTATCATATGAAAGGCCTTTACTTGTGCATTCTAAAACAGTTGTTGTTTATTTATTTCTATATAATATAATTGTTTTTGATAATCGGCCAAAATGTCGAAAAAAAACCCCCCCCCCCCCCCTCCCCTTATCTCCGAAGATTACCAATCGAAAAATCTGAAATAATTATGGTCAATAGAGGTTTATGTATATTTTACAGGAAAAATAAAAGCAACGCGAAAATTATTTTAGTTTGATTAAAAAAGGGGGAAAATCGGGGGTTTGGGTATCATATGAAAGAAGCCTTTACTTATGCATTCTAAAACAGTTTGTTATTTATTGCTATATATAATAGTTTTTGATTAATCGGCCAAAATATCGGAAAAAATACCCCCCCCCCCCCCCCTTATCTCCGAAGTTTACCAATCGAAAAATCTGAAATAATTATTAGACTAGGCAATGGGGCGGTTTGTTGTATGGAGACCCCCGCATCAAATCCTCAGTCGATGAAACTTGGCAGGGTTGTAGTATGGGATGATCCAAAATTTACACAAAAATATCCAAAAAAAAATCCATGCGGAAGTTGGGTATTTATACCTAAAAGTACAAATAGCTTAATATTTTGAAAAGAATAATTTCTCCGTCCAATTTTTTTTTACCAAACTAATTATTAGCCTTAATAAGAGGTACTTGATAAAAATCCAAAACTTTTTTCAAACGGAACTGTCATTTTTTAAAGAGGTTTCCTTTTCTTGTCCGTAATTTCGACCAGAAAATTGCTCAGTCAATTTTTTATTTTCAAATGTCCTTAAAATGTAATTTAGCATAACGTGTAAGAAAATCCAAAAAAAAATCCATACCAAAATCTATTTATCTTACTTCAACTGAAAATTGTTTATAACTCGGAATGAAAAATTTCTCTATCCAATTTCTTTTTTTTAACATAGTAGGTAGTCACATTTACACACTTATCCTAAATATCCAAAAAAAATATCACGAAGAACATCGATATTGAAACAGAGTTTTTGAAATCTAAACTGCGTTTTCGCGATAATGTACCTTAATGCTTGAATCATTGGGTATAGTTTAGCGTGCGCGAGCGAAGCGACTTCACAAATAATATATTACTACATGACTTCTACGATGCCACAGTATTATAAAGTCTGTGACGATGCTAAATAATAAACATAAATGTGTACCTCAACATTAATTTATTTATACAACCACTAATTGTAGCGACTTAGCTTCCAGATAATTAATGAGCTATTTCAATAGTTTAATTAAGGGCCCTTAAGCATAATTTGTTTCTCCGAATTAGTTTATTTTGGGAAAATTTAAACAAAAACAACATAAAATTGCCATAACAGCTTATATTAACTAATATTCATTTCCTTCACTGAAAATAAAATAATATGTATCTGCTTCAAACAACCAAAAAATAACATCTTTATTTTGAAAAAGTATAAAAAATTATGACGCTCTATAATGCTTAAAAACAATTGTTTTTTGGCAAAAGCTTCATTGATTACTTTGTTACCAAAACCTTTTTAACCGACTTCCAAAAAGGAAGTGGCTCTCAATTCAGCACTTATTTTTTTAACTTATGCACGGTATTTTAGGATCCCTAAAAAAGTGACATACTGTTTTTATTCAAGACTAGCTGATGCCCGCGACTTCGTCCGCGTGAATTTAGTTTTTTGTTTTTTTTTTGTATTAAAACCTTCCGTGGAACTTAGGAACATACAAAAAAATAAATTAACCGAATTGGTCCATCCATTTTTGAGTTATGCGCTTACCAACATTCATTTTTATTTATATAGACTAGCTGATGCCCGCGACTTCGTCCGCGTGAATTTAGTTTTTTGTTTTTTTTTTTTGTATTAAAACCTTCCGTGGAACTTAAGGAACATACAAAAAAATAAATTAACCGAATTGGTTCGTCCATTTTTGAGTTATGCGCTTACCAACATTCATTTTTATTTATATAGAAGAAGATAGATAGATAAATTCGTGTATTATGAATGAATACAATACAATAAATAACACCGTGTGTTGTATGTACAACGGTTTCTTCGAGATTTCTGAACCGATTTGGATAATTTTTATTTCACTTGCTAGAAAAAATTCTCGAGATGGTTCCCCAATAATTTCTGGATCCAACTTTTCAATTCTAATGCCTCATTCTGAAGTCGGGCGAGCATAAAAACACGCCCAATGTCAACATAATGTGTAGAAACTAAAAACTTTTTTTAACACACTTGCTCATAAAGTGGCTCTAATAGTCTAGTTGACAAGTTCAAAATGGTACAAAATAGAGATACTGGTCTTAAAATTATGTGCGATAGCTCATTGGATCCGGAATGATGCCTAGAAAAATGTTCCAAAAGAGTGTATTAGCACATAAAAAATTGCAAAAGTTATAAACAATTAAAGATGAAAAAAAATGGCATTTTGTTTTTTGCCAATATTTCATAAACTATTAATATTTAAGAAATTTCAAAAAAAGATTCTAAAAGAAGAGGAAATTTTCAATAAAAAACTCCGAACTTACGGAACTCTATCTCCATTATTTATAATTTTAATTTAACGCTGAAAATAGGTCTGCGCGCGACATTTTTAGGTTGCGCGCGCGGCGTCAAAAGCGAGTACGGCACATTAATTAATTTATTTATGGTATTGAATATTTTTTAAAAATTTGAAAAAATTATGGTGTGTTTTGAACACTATAAATAATTTATTCTCGTTGGAAATTTTACTTAAAGTTAATTTTTCAACAAGTTAAACAATTGTTAACTAACAAAATTTTCTCGAACTTCCGTCTTAATTGTAAGTGAAAAAAATGTTTAAATAATTGTCGTAAAAAATTTTAGCTTCGTAGAGCCTTTTTTACATAAATATTTAACAAGATCGCGCCATAAAAGTTAAAAAAATATTTATACTTTGTTTATAATAATTTTTTATACTTGAACAAAAACTGAAAAATCCAAGTAATGTTGTAAAGTAAAATAATTATTATAAACAAAGTATAAATTTTTTTTTACCTTTTATGGCGCGATCTTGTTAAGTATGTATGTTAAAAAGGCTCTATGGACTATCTACAGGCTCACGTCGCCGTGAGCAAAGTCGGGTCTTGTGACGTCATCACGCTCCTGCTCACTCCTTGTTATGGAGTAACATCGGCACAAAAAAAACGTCGAATTGATAACCTGCTCCTTTTTTTTGAGTCAGTTAAAAATAGCCATAACAACTTATAAAATAATAATATCCATTTCTTTCAAATTCAAATTTATTTCACGTAGGCCAACCTGTGGCTCTTATGGCACGTCGTGATTCTACCACTGGTTCGGAAAGTAGATTCTGCTGAGAAGAGCCGGCAAGAAAGTCAGCTCTTTTCAAAATTGGTATGTTATGCAGAAAAAATGTACCTAAACCTAACTAAACTCGCTCCTAAATCATCAATTTTCGGTGTGAAGAGGTGACGAAAAATCATTTTTATAGTACTAAAAAGAAAGATTTTTCACCAAACCAAAACCAAAAATTGGAGATAAAGGACCAATCTCTGTGTGTAGTAGTTTTTAGTTCCATTGTATTTTGTTCGAATTAGTTACAAAATGATCCGAAAACTCCAATAGTTTAACGGATTTGCATTAGCGCCCTTAAAATTGTGCAGTAATGTCGCTATGATATGGATTTTGTGCCCCTTTTCGAGCGGGATGGCAAATTATCGTTTTCTCGTGAGTGAGAAATAGAGTGATAGACGCGCGACGTACTTTTGACGACGTACTATTTTTTACCTAATTACAAGTTACTTAAAATACAAAATTGCATATTATTATACACTCTTAAAGCAGTTTTTGTCTCAGCATTTAAACTAGTTTTAGATCTGTGTGCGATTTTTCGCTTTAATACCATGACAATATGGTTCAGAACCATTTGACCGACACAGTCACTGTAGTTGCCAAAAGTTTTTGATTGAAAATTGTCGGCTCAACGACACATTCGATTATCGAGTACTGGCTCGCGTCACAAAAGGCAGATACTAATGTCAGTCTCGTCACTGAATAGATGAAGTCTCGTTATAGTCCGGGAGCCAGGTACAAATTCGGTCAATTATTTCCTCTCGAGCGAAACTTCGTGAAACGCATTAGGGATTTATATTATGAATATTCGCGACCGTCAGCTGCGACTCAGATATCAGATATATAGAAAAGAAATAAAGTCAGCTGACCATAACATGGTCCACCATGTTATGGTCAGCTGACTTTAATTTTCCTTCAAAATATTAGGTAAATTATAATCTGACAAATTTTCAAATGGGAGGAAATGACTAAAAAACTTTTTTTTTCTCCATGCGTTGGAGGCTGCCACTGCCCGCCCCACCCACGGAATCGCAGCGGCGGTATGACGGTCGCGAATATTCATAATATAAATCCCTAATGCATTTCACGAAGTTTTAATTGGGAGGGACTTGGTCATGAAAATCTGTCACTGGCTCCCGGACCATTACGTCAACTCACCACGCTCCTGCTTCCCTTGATGGATTAAATATAAAATATTTCTTTCTAAAATTTTTATAGTTTTTAATGCGCTTGATTATTTTTTTGGATATTTTGATACTTGATACAAAAAAAATAATTGTAATCATATATATTAAAAAAATGGATGGAGAAATTTTGCACTTTGAGTAAAAGGGTAGTTTTTGAAAAAAATATAGTCTCTTGGTATATTGTTTGGATTTTCAAGTTGTAGGTACAAAACGGCTATAAAAGGACATTCCAGTGAAAAAAAATCACAGAGCAATTTTTCGCTGCAAGTTACATTAAAAAAACTTATTTTTCAAAATTTGGTGGTTTCAACTAGGAGTATATTTTGGATATTTTATATTTTGTTTCTAGACTTTACATGGATGTTTCAGGTGAAGAAAGTTTTGACCGAGCATTTTGTCGAACTGAGATATTAAGCATAAAAGAGTTTAGGTAAAAATACCTAACTTCCGTTCAAATTTTTTTTTGGATATTTATAAAATACGTTTAACTACTGATACTTTATCATTCTGTAAAGTTTCATCGCCTGAAGAATTGCTGTTGGGGTCCACTAGCTTCATTGCCTAGACTATATGGTCAATAGAGGTTTATGTATATTTTACAGGAAAAATAAAATCAACGCGAAAATCATTTTAGTTTAATTAAAAAAGGGGGAAAATCAGGGGTTTGAAATTTCAAAGTAAGTTAATTATACCGAGTGGGGTATCATATGAAAGGCCTTTACTTGTGCATTCTAAAACAGTTTTTTATTTATTTCTTTATATAATAGTTTTTGAGTAATGGTCCAAAATGTCGAAAAAAATACCGTTCCCCCCCCCCCCCCCCCCTATCTCCGAAGTTTACCAATCGAAAAATCTGAAATAATTATGGTATACTAGCATAGTTTTTTTTATATTAACAATAAACCTCTACAAACAAAGTTAACGATAAATAAGCAAATTAATATAATATTATCGTTTTAATTTTACTTTTGGAGTACGGAACCTTCGGTGCGCGAGTCCGACTCGCACTTGGCCGGCTTTTTAATTCTGTTCATCAAAATTGACAGTCGAGTATTTACACCTTTGTACAACGGGTACCTATACTAAATTGGTTAATCAGAATGTTATCTCAATATATGTACATGTATTAATTATTCTTTGTTTATTTATTATTGTTGACACACTTTACACAATTACTTGTCTAAATAATATATAGTGTTTAAATAATATTTATATTAGAGATTATTGTAACCAGCCGTTAGTTCGCTAACAGAATTCTTCGCTTCGTATTCGTAGGTAAAAAAGAAATAACCTAAAATTGTAAAATATCCATTATAGCGTCAACTGCGATTATGGAAAAATCCTATTTTCTGACTCAGCTGAAATCTGCTAAATCCTGTCATATTGGAATTCTAAGCCGCTTGGGAGTGAACGTAGCGAAGGTAACCTACCCCGACTCACTGAAATACTTTATTTATCAAACACTACTCTGTCTACACTATCAAACACTACTACGTTGGTCTAGTGATTAGCTGATTCGATTGCAGATGACGAGGGGGACTTCGTCGAACGCACACGGGGGGTTTGATTCCCGAATTGGGCTATTGGGGTTTTCTGTCAAGTAATCTTCAGTAGTTGGCAGACCCCCCAATAGATGGACCGACGACAACAAACGAGTCGCAGGGAGCAGCTGGATTCAGGCGGCGCGGCGCAAGACCGGCAGTGTGTTACCCCACTACCTCGGAGAGCACGTAAAGCCCGTCCCATCGGACTATGAGAGCGAGGGAATAGAGAGTGCACCCGTGTTAGCGCACACTAACACTATTGTTGAGCACTATAGTATCTCCCTCGCAGATGACTAATCTCTGACGGTGGCAGGATGCGGTCGGGAGGACATTATATTTTTATCTATCAAACACAGTTTCTTTTAACACAATTTATTCAATGAACCAGTGGCAGATGTTAGTTTTAGTGTAAGTCCTTTAAGTAATTAGAACATCCAAAAGAAAAAAGAATTCGCAGAAGTAAGTACGTCTTATTCGTGTTTTCCTTAATTAATTAGTTTTCCTTATCACTCCGATGGTGTAATCAGCTAGAGGTATAAAAATAGGTAGTAACCTTTATCTCTATCGTAAACATTGAGTTACACAACAATTGTTATTTTAAATTAACACGGGCTTAAGATATTATCAGTTATATTATTTACCTACTCGGCCCTATCTTAAGGTCTTGCTGAGTCATAAATCATAATATTTGTCTATGATGTTAATAGATTGAATCTTAACGTTTCTAAATACTTTTTTTTTTAAAAGAATATTTGTCAAGTTGAAGTTGACTAATATCCTCCTCTCCCCTCCAAATAAGCGGAAAGCTTCTGTTAGGAGTGGGTACGACAATAGTGCAACGGGTGGGATTCGAACCTGCCACCTTTCAGTTTTCATTTAACCGTTGGGCTATTGAGGCTTAACTTTTCCATGCCAACGTATATAGATCCACATACCTACAAGTTAAAGAATCAAAACCTAGATTGTGTATCCACCTATGGGTACGAGATCTGTGTTACAGTTCTATACGATAAACATTTGGACCAAATCGGGAGCAAGACATTAAAAATGTTGGGATTCTTAAACCGATCGTCTAGAGTCTGGACTAGAGATTTCACTAAACTTAAAACAGTTAAAGTTCTATTATGTACCCCTAATGAGGAAAGAGTAAAACCGAGCCGCCAGGGTACGTGTTTCTCACCTGTTGCCATCGCGCTTGACGAAGTGCGGGTACTGCAGCGAGAAGCAGAGGTCCAGCTCCACGTCCATGGGGGGCACGGTGATGTCGTTGGAGCGCAGGGTTCGCTTGCTGCTGTGCATGCGGGCCGCGAGGGTGACCGCGCCGGCGCCGGCACCCCCGGCGGCGCCCCCGCCCGCCTCGCCCAGCGCGCCGCACACTCGCAGCCTTGTCACTCGCAGGGTGCACAGCCTGGAACAAGTGGGGAGAATGATTTATTGTTTGACAGGGAAATCGTTACAGACAACCGACTTCTTGAGAGATAGATCGGGTTATGTTATGTGGAATTTCCTTCGATCACAGAAAAAAGGTAATTTCTATCTACTTACAACTTACCTACATACTTACCTACATAGCCTATACCTACATTACCTATATACAACTTAACTACATAGCTGGAAGTCACTCTAGAATCTGGAGTCTAGACTCTAGCAGGGATTCCCAATTGGGTTCACATTTTGGGGGTCGAAGAGGTCTAAAAATCGACCCCCTATTAATTAACACAAGTTCTCATTTGAAATTTTCAAGATACTGTATAAGTTGTATAACGTGTACCAACTTATTTAAAAGAATGAATAATATTTTAGTAGGAAGTATCATTGTTGTACTTTATGTCTATTTATTTTGTAACATTTTGATGAGAAAATGATGTCAAGTTTACTCACTTAACCAACCGCAAAGTTTTTAAATTGGTAAGTATTTTGCATCAATAGGAGAAAAACTGTAGGTTATCTTAATCGTTTTAGGGTTCCGTACCAAAATGGTAAAAATGGAACCCTTATGGTGAGACTTTCCGTCCGTCCGTCTGTCACAGTCGATTATTTCAGTAACTATTAAAGCTATCGACATGAAATTTGGAATAGTTGTGTATAATAGTAATAATAGTGGCCGAACATCATTGGAATAAAAAAAAATCGAAAATTATTTTTAGTTTTATTAAAAAAGGGGGAAAATCGGGGGTTTGAAATTTCAAAGTAAAATAACTATACCGAGTGGGGTATCATATGAAAGGCTAAAGGCCTGTGCATTCTAAACAGACCCATATAACCTCAGACCCATAGGCGAATGATATTTACTACCGCTCAGACCCCCATCGCCAAATTACTTGAAAAAAACCAGCCAAGTGCAAGTCGGACTCGCGCACCGAGGGTTCCGTACTCCAAAAGTAAAAGTAAAACGATAATATTATATTAATTTGCTTATTTATCGTTAACTTTGTCTGTAGAGGTTTATTGTTAATATAAAAAAAAAACTATGCTAGTTAGAGCGTTGGTTTTATTCTTCCTGTAAAATATACATAAACCTCTATTGACCATAATTATTTCAGATTTTTCGATTGGTAAACTTCGGAGATGAGGGGGGGGGGGGGGGGGGTAGGGGGAGGGGGGAACGGTATATTTTTCGACGTTTTGGCCGATTAATCAAAAACTATTATATATAGAAATAAATAAAAACTGTTTTAGAATGCACAAGTAAAGGCCTTTCATATGATACCCCACTCGGTATAGTTATCTTACTTTGAAATTTCAAACCCCTGATTTTCCCCCTTTTTTAATTAAACAAAATAATTTTCGCGTTGCTTTTATTTTTCCTGTAAAATATACATAAACCTCTATTGACCATATATTATTTCAGATTTTTCGATTGGTAAACTTCGGAGATAAGGGGGGGAACGGTATTTTTTTCGACATTTTGGCCGATTACTCAAAAACTATTATATATAGAAATAAATAAAAACATGTTTTAGAATGCACAAGTAAAGGCCTTTCATATGATACCCCACTCGGTATAGTTATTTTACTTTGAAATTTCAAACCCCCGATTTTCCCCCTTTTTAATAAAACTAAAAATAATTTTCGATTTTTTCTTTATTCCAATGATGTTGGGCCACTATTATACACAACTATGCCAAATTTCATGTCGATAGCTTTAATAGTTACTGAAATAATCGACTGACAGACGGACGGACGGACGGAGAAAGTCTCACCATAAGGGTTCCATTTTTACCATTTTGGTACGGAACCCTAAAAAGCAGCTATTGGCAAGGCTAAGATAGTACCAAAACTAAGTAAGCAAACTACTACAGTAGTTTGCTTCTCAACCTCGTCGTCTTGCAAAAGAATATTCAATTTATACAAAGATGTCAAAATATTCAATTATTTAACTCTACCGCGGTAGAGTTAAATAATATTTTGCCGCGAGTTGAATTGAACTTAAAGTAGGTATCCGCAAAAGTAAATCGCTATTGAATTTACTATTCAAGAGTCAAATATTTAACGTGATTCAATTCTCTACAAATATTATACGATCAAAGCATTCAAACATCAGAGGTGTCAGACGTAATCCATACAAATGGCAAGTGGCAACCCTGTTTCTGTGCGGGAACGTTACAAGAATTTCATCCAATCTTGTATTCAATTTATGTACAGTAAATAATCCGTACAAAGGGAGCTGGATTAAACACTTCTGACATTAATTTCATCGGAGGAGCAAAGAAATGCGATGTCAGGTGGGATTTATAGAGATTTATCGTATTACTGCTTAGCGCCTCTCGTTTTCCCTTTTCGTGTTCCCAAAACGTTACAACGACCTTTTTCCAGTTCGTGGCAGTTTTTTTTTATCGAAGGAGGGTAAAAAAGTAAGTACGACCTTTTTCAAGTTCGTGGCAGTTTTTTTTTATCGAAGGAGGGTGGGGGGTAAGGGAGCGCACCTCCATCTAGCGCTCCAAACGTCAACCTCACCTGCCCGCGGTGCCCCCTGCTAGTCTACTGACGAGGCTATGACGACCGACAAATGGCGGTATAACCATTTCATACTGGCTAAACTGAGCAAATGGC
This sequence comes from Oeneis ivallda, assembly GCA_029955525.1. Lineage (NCBI taxonomy): Eukaryota > Metazoa > Arthropoda > Insecta > Lepidoptera > Nymphalidae > Oeneis > Oeneis ivallda. Next base: position 12,051,660 of record JARPMR010000024.1, on the reverse strand, counting down.
ACAGGCCTGTGTCGGGCAGCAGCGACACGGGTGCGATCAGTTTAGCCCTGCGATGACCAACACGCCTGCCCAGCGTGGTCATTATGGGCAAGACCTTGTATGGATATTCGCACAAGACCATGGCCCCTAGTTCCCGGCGGCCTCGCTATTCCTGACCCTGGCAGCGGTCACGGTAATGGCGGGGCAGGGGGTGCTAAGAATCTCCGGACGAGATTCCGCTGCCAACCCCGACGACTGGACCTGGTGACGTATAACGCACGCACTTTGAGGACCGACGAAAAGATCATCGAGCTGGAAGAAGCAGTGAGCAAGTTGCGCTGGAACATTATAGAATTGTCTGAAGTCCGACGAGAGGGGGAGGACTCGATAATCCTTAATTCCGGCAACTTGTTTTACTACCGGGAGGGCGATCAACAGTCCCAGGGTGGTGTCGGGTTCATCGTCCACAAGTCCCTCGTCAACAACATTGTACAAGTCAAGAGTGTGTCGAGTAGGGTAGCGTACCTTATACTCAGAATCACCAAACGGTATTCGCTGAAGGTTATACAGGTCTACGCACCGACATCGACACATTCTGACGAGGAGGTGGAGGCGCTGTATGAGGATATATCAAAAGCCATACACGCCTCTACCACTCATTACAGTGTTGTGATGGGGGATTTCAATGCAAGGCTGGGCGAACGAAGCGGTGCAGAGACGAGAGTGGGGCATTTTGGGTATGGGCGAAGGAACCAAAGGGGCCAAATGTTGGCCGACTTCATGGAGAAGGAGGGCCTCTTTATGATGAACTCCTTCTTCAGGAAGCGGCCACACAGAAAATGGACATGGTTGAGTCCCGATGGTTCCACGAGAAATGAGATCGACTTCATTATGTCGACCAAGCGGCATATATTCAATGATGTCTCTGTGATCAATAGGGTGAAAACCGGTAGCGATCACCGGATGGTAAGAGGCACGTTGAATATTAATGTGAAGCTGGAAAGGGCCAGACTGGTGAAGTCCACTCTCCGACCTTCTCGTGCTCATATCCAAAATCCCGAAAACTTCCAACTCGAACTGCAGAACCGATTCGAGTGCCTAGCAGACTGCGTTTCTGTGGACGATCTAAACAACAGGTTCGTGGAAACTGTTCATACTGTGGGGTCTAAATTCTTTAAGACCCACCGCAGGAAAAGAACCGAAAAGTTCTCTGACCATACTCTCAAGCTAATGAAGGAGAGACAAGAGATGAGGCTGCAGTCATCGGCAGACGCGGCTGCCTACCGGCGTATTAATAGGCAGATCTCTAAAGCACAAACTCGCGACCTCCGTGTCTTTAATACCAAGTGTATTAAAGATACCATTGAGCGGAACAAAGGCTCAAAAGTGTTAGCGAGAGATCTGTCTATCGGACAGAGCCAGTTGACGCGGCTGAAAACTGATGACGGCCGTCTCGTCTCTTCTCGACCTGAGGTTTTGGGAGAGGTTGAGAAGTTCTATGGACAGTTATATACCACGACACAAAAACCTATTGAAGATCTGGCGAAAGATCCCAGAGCCAAACTGACCCGACACTATACCGAAGATATCCCGGACGTCAGCCTATACGAGATTAGAATGGCTCTCAAACAGCTTAAGGACAACAAGGCGCCAGGTGATGACGGAATCACTGCGGAACTCCTGAAAGCGGGTGGAAAACCGGTACTTAAGATCCTTCAGCGATTGTTCAATTCCGTCATCCACGAGGGCACAACGCCGGAAGCATGGCACAGGAGCGTGGTGGTTCTGTTCTTCAAAAAGGGTGATAATACCTTGTTGAAGAATTATAGACCCGTCTCGTTGTTGAGTCATGTTTATAAGTTGTTCTCGAGAGTCATTACGAATCGTCTCGCTCGTAGGTTTGACGACTTCCAGCCTCCCGAACAAGCCGGATTCCGAAAAGGCTTTGGTACCATAGATCACATTCATACGCTGCGGCAGGTTATACAAAAGACAGAAGAGTATAACCGGCCACTTTGCTTAGCGTTTGTGGACTATGAGAAAGCCTTCGATTCGGTGGAAACTTGGGCTGTGTTGAGGTCGCTGCAGAGATGCCGGATTGACTACCGGTATATCCAAGTGTTGAAGTGCTTGTATGAAAACGCCACAATGTCAGTACGTATACAGGACCAGACTATGAGGCCAATCCACTTGCAGCGTGGAGTGCGACAGGGAGACGTTATCTCCCCGAAGCTCTTTACCGCTGCGTTGGAGGACGTCTTTAAGCTTCTGGATTGGAACGGGCTTGGCATCAACATAAACGGCGAGTACATCACTCACCTGCGATTTGCCGATGACATAGTAGTCATGGCAGAGACTCTGAGAGACCTCTTTCTTTTCTTGAGAGGTTTCTCAACAGGTGGGCCTGAAAATGAACATGAGCAAGACGAAAATCATGTCCAATGCTCATGCACCGCTCCACCCAGTAATTGTTGAGAACTCTGCACTCGAAATTGTCGACGAGTATATTTACCTGGGACACATAGTCCAGCTAGGTAGGTCCAATTTCGAGAAAGAGATCAACCGCCGAATCCAACTCGGCTGGGCAGCGTTCGGGAAGCTCCGAGATGTCTTCTCGTCCAAAATTCCTCAGTGCCTGAAGACTAAAGTCTTCGAACAGTGCGTGTTGCCAGTGATGACTTACGGATCCGAGACATGGTCGCTAACTAAGGGCCTCATAAGTAGGCTCAGGACCGCTCAGCGGGCGATGGAGAGAGCTATGCTCGGAGTGTCCCTGCGGGATCGAATCAGAAATGAGGAGATCCGTAGGAGAACCAGAGTCACCGACATAGCTAAGCGAGTCGCGATACTGAAGTGGAAATGGGCGGGGCACATAGTTCGAAGAGCTGATGGTCGTTGGGGTCCCAAGGTGCTGGAGTGGCGACCCCGCACCGGGAAGCGCAGTGTTGGCAGACCCCCCACCAGGTGGACCGACGACATCAAACGAGTCGCAGGGAGCCGCTGGATTCAGGCGGCGCAAGACCGAGGCCTGTGGAAGTCCATGCAAGAGACCTTTGTCCAGCAGTGGACGTCTATCGGTTGATAAAGAAGAAGAAGAAGAAGGGTAAAAAAAGGGTTGAAATTGGAACGTACCTATGTCTATTTATTTGTTTGGCACACTCTGAAGTCTGAACGGTTTGATGAATTTTAACCTAAGATTTTAACATATGTGGGATGTCATTAGATTCGTCTTAATTATGGAAGGGACATCCATACTCGAAAAGCTGGGACATCCTTACTTTTTTAAATATTATAAATGCGAAAGTATGTTAGTTTGTTGGTTTATCCTTCAATCACGCAGCAACGGAGCAACGGATCGACGTACGGATAGTGACATTCGCGAAAAAAAAACAATCGTAACTAAGAGTATCCGTTCTCCACCACCCGCTTACTAACCTTGAGCCTTCGTGATCACTGGCCCCGTGCACCAAAGTTTTCGAATAGTTCATGTTGCCCGCCAGATAGTACTATGTAGGTATTACGCTAACGAATTACGTTATATCCCCTCAAATATGGTTGAGCGAAGCAATGGCTGGGTCATGCGTCATGCTCGTGAACGGGTTCCACCTGCGGGAATGGGGCTAAATACTTTCTGTCTGCCCGTCTTAACATGTGTTGAATTATAATTAGGTATGCTTTTGTGGAACTTCCCCTCATTGTGGAAACACTGCATACATAGCATAGTATCTATTGTATTGTAAACTTGTTTTGAAAAGAGCAACTGCCGAGTTTCTTGCTGGCTCTTCTCGGCAGGGATGGGCATTCCGAACCAGTGGTAGAGTCATCGACGCGCGATTCAAAAGCACTTGCAAAACAGTTTATTTAAATAAAAAACATTTATATTCTATTCTATTAATAAAATATAGAGTTGTAGAGATCATCACAATATGAGGATGTTCTAGTAGAAGAGTGAAACGTGCTAAGAACGTGTGCCGGGTCTATAAGAATGTGGCACGTTTTATTTGCTTTTACGACATGCAAAACTCGTGTTGCATCTTGCAGATCATATTTTTCTCTTGCAAAATAGTACAGACGGAGTATTAGATGGAGGAAGAGCAGTGTAGCGGATAGTTTCAATAAAAAGTCAAGCTTTTCTTCAGGATTATAATTTGCAGCGGAAAAATTTTCTCACATATTGACATCTGTCTACATTTATTTTTTAATAGGTATTTTTTCTTATAAATATGTGACACTACAAAAAGGTTTATCTTCGCGTCGCTAACATAGCCCGCCCCAGTGCTGGGTTCAGCACTCTTCTCCAACTGGCAGCACTGCGACGCGTGCCATCAGTCTTCTTAGCAGTCCCGACTTCGGCGCCTCGTCCACGACTCGTAGGCGCCCGTCCTTGTCTGGCAGCACCGCTTCGATGACGCCTCGAGGCCACGCCCCTCGAGGCATGTTGGGGTCGACAATAACGACCTGTACGCCACGGTAGGTGTGTTGCAGGACCCAGCTGCGCTGGAACTGGCTGACATAAAGCTGCGAAGTGGGCCACTGCTTCCTCAGGAACAGGTTGGAGTCCACAAATGCTCCGACCAACGTGAGGTTTGAGGAAGTACCTAAAACAAACTGATTAGGAGTTATGGCTTCTGTGGTTGAGAGTTCCACAGATACATGAATAAGTGGACGGCTTTTGACCATCTGTTCCACTTTTGATATCAAAGTGATCAACATTTCTTTTCTTGGTGCTCGTTCTTTCATTTTAATCCTCTTGTAGCTTCTAATTAACCTTTTCCATGGCCCGCCCCAGTGCGGACTACCCGGAGGTTTCTTCCTCTCTTTCTTGATTTCAGTTGCAGCGTCGATGCGGCCCCCAACCCGAAGAATTCCATGCTCGTCTAGGAACGGTGTTAAGGTAAGTAACTTACTCTTCTTATCTAATGGTTTTTCTTTTTTCAGGCGTTCGAGTTCTTCAGTAAATGATTGCGTCTGTGCGTATCTCATTAACAGTTGTTCCGCGCGTTTCATCATAACACCATTAATTTCACCGGTAGGCTTCTTACATTTCTTATCCACAAATGATAACACTACGCAAGTAGATTTCAGTAGACGTAGCCATGACGAGAATCTCACAGGGTCCGGACAGGCAGGTAAGCAAGCATACAGCAGTGCTTTCTATTATAGCCACACATTCTGTGATATCTTGATTTGACGTAGATACTCTTAACATGTCCTCAGGCCATTCATTCTCGTCGCGTGAAAGAAACGACGGTCCGTATAGCCATTCGCCGCTGAAAATCTTCATATCGCAAACTTCTCTAGTCGCGGCATCTGCGATGTTCAATTTAGTAGGTACGTAGCGCCATTCATTCGAACAGGTAAGTTCATCAATTTCCCCTAGTCGATGAGCTACGAACGTTTGATAATTTCGCGCGTTATTTTTTATCCAGTGCAGCACAGTAGTCGACTCGCACCAAAAATATTTTCTCTGTGGTTTGATTCTATGTTGCTTGATTATAGTGTCCGCTAACCTAGCCCCCAATACAGCTGCTTGAAGTTCAAGCCGTGGCACCGATAGCGATTGTTTTACAGGCGCCACTTTGCACTTGCTTGCAACAAACGCGACGCTCCTATGTTTGTCATTACAGCGCCAGTAAGCGACGGCGCACATAGCTTTCGGCGAAGCGTCACAGAAAACATGCAATTCTAATTGTTCGTACACGCCTGCCAGTAGATTCGGTGCATCCACTGCATCTTCTTGACGATCGTTTACACGCGTGGCTGCTAGATAATGACGCGGTAGGCTAACTTGATCAATATCCATAAGCAATTTTAACCACTCAGTCCACATAACATAAAGTTCACTTGTAAGTGATTCGTCCCAGTCGATACCAGTTTGCCATGTTTCTTGTAATAATATCTTGCCTTTAATGGTAAATGGCGACAAAAATCCTAACACATCAAATATCGACATTATAACTCGTAGCATTTCTCGTTTCGTAGGTATCTTCTCGCCCGAGACTATAGTAGCGGGAATGCGCTTGAATGATACATCGAAACTTAGAACATCTTTTTTAGGGAACCATATTAAACCTAAAGTACGTTCTGAGTTCTGTTCAATATTGAACCTTACTGTTGTAGGTCCTAAAGCTTGTGTTGGGAGGGACGCCAAGATTTCCTCGCGATTGCTAGTCCAATTTCTTATCTCGAAACCGCCTTGACCGTGAATGAATGAAATATCTTTTACTATTTCTCTCGCCTCGTCTACGCTATGAAGGCTGTCGATATAATCGTCCATGTATCGATCGATCCTCTCTTTATAACGCATAGCATATCCATTGTCAGCCTGCATCTTTCTTTCTACACCTTTCAACCTCGACATTGCGGAAGGAAAAGAGTTAGGCATCTTAGCATCGCAATTTTTCCATGTTAGACCAACGTGCCACCTTCCGTTTATTAATTTACTTGTTTTTTCCAAGTGAACCTTAGCTTGCAGGTCATCGGCGTTCTCTCGAGGTGCAACAGTAACACCTAGGGAATCAACAGCGAAAGAACGTTGGACTTCTTCATGCATCTCTCGGAGTAAGCACTCGCTCTCGATATCCAAGTCGTGGTGGTTAGTGCTGAGCAGCAGGGCGGAGCGCAATAGACTACGAGAAGCGTGCGCTCTGGTACAACCATGAAGACACCATCCAAGTGGAGTAAGAGTAGCAAACGGTTCCCCTGGTTTACCTTCAAGTACTTGTAGTGGTAACAATAAATGGTAGTTGTCCTGCCCTATCAATATCTGCGGCTTAGAGTATTGACGAGTTATTTTATTTTCAATTTCAGAAATATGCCTATATCGTTCCGTGCATAAATTGGAAGTATCCTGCGCTGGCAGCTCTAAGTTTTCAACGCTGTACGCTTCAAACGTAAACGGCTGCCCATCTCTGTTAGTTACAGTTAATTCTACAACTTCGCAATAACGCTCGACCACGTGTCCACTCCAGGCGCCGCATACTCGCATACATTTCTTAGAACCATGTAGGCCGACTCGAGCGGCGAGTTCTGAACTAACCAGAGTAATAGTCGATCCATCATCAAGCAACGCTGAAGTTGTCTCGATTCCTTGCGGCCCGTGTACTTGTACCTTTATCATCTTTAGAAGTACTCGGCTACAGTCATCTTTAATATGAGTTATTTGTTGCGTTTCCGCGATCGGTTGTTGTTCAATCGATTCAGACGCGGGGGTATTATTTTCCTGTAGCGAACTATTGCGATTAAACTCATAGTGCAAAAGTTCGTGATGTGCTAATTCACACCCGTTTTTTCCACACTTCTTCGCAGGGCAAGTTTCACGGCTGTGACTCGTTCGTGGTACCTTCAAACATTGAAAACAGATACCGTACCTCTTTGCATGACTCCAACGGTCTTTTCGAAGCGCTTTCTTGAATACCTTACAATCCGGTAAATCGTGTTTCGGCCCGCGGCGGCAAAATCGACATTTCGTATCTTCCGTGCTTAATTCGCTTTGTAGTAATACGTTGTGGGATCTATTCGCGTAGTTTTCATCGTACTTACGCTTAAAATTACTTTGTTCGGGCTTAGCACAATTAATGTTCACCGCGGTTTTTGTTGTTTTAACGGCTTCTTCCCTTAAAAAGTCTGAAAGTATAACCAGTTTAGCCTTAGAGCCTTCAATTATAAGAGGATAACTGTAGTCCGTCCATTTTGAAAGTAAAACCGTGGGGAATTTAGACAATATAGCCGACATAATGTTCATGTTTTTTAGGTACTCATCTTCGCCGATTGAAATAACTGCTGCTACGAAGTTCTGAACTTTGACTGAGAACTTAACTATATCTTTATGATATTCCTGCGACATAGCAGGTAGCTTCTGAATATCATGCACTATTCTGGAAATAATTACGTCCGGATTTCCAAACTGTAGCTCAAGTGCAGACATTACCGTGTCGGGAATGGTGGCGCTAATTAATAGAGCTGTTACAGCTTCCTTCGCCGGTCCACGTAGGCAGCTACGCAGCCTCCACAGATTTTCTCTAGGTGTAAAGTTACATACGTCTGTAGACTCAGTGTAGGCCTGTTTAAAGTGTAGCCACTCTAGTGGGTCACCCGCAAATACCGGTAGATCCTTCTGAGTGCTGATACGGCTAAGCAATCTGGTATTTGGTGCGTTGCTTTTGGAGATAGCTGCAATATCTTTCAGTGCGCTAGCCAGCATTTGAACAGTGCTTACAGTGCCACCGCCTCCAGCGGCGGGCGGGCACAGCTCGCCTAAATCGTGACCATCTTGCTGGACGGGCTGTGCTAAACTTTCGTGGTGGCTGCGCTCCAACCATCTCTCTACTTCACTATTAGTGCTACGCACCTCACCTTCATCCGCTTGAGAACAATGTTCCTCATCGAGTGCCGCTATATCTGCTTGGAGCTTCTTATCTATAAGCTGCTTATCTATAAGTGCTTTTGCTTCCGCTGCCGCTAGCTCCAGTTGTCTCTTTCTAGCTATAATAGATGATGAGCTTGACTTTCTAGACTTACTCTTATGTGTAGACATCTTACTCGGCGACACTACGTGGCTGCCAATACACTGTCCACTAGTGCCAGGTTCTACATTATGGAAAAGCTGATTCTGTTCCTCCTGCTTCCTTGCGAAACTACGCGTAATCATTGGTGGAGGAGTTTTAAACATTACCAGATCCGCGCTCGAATGGACCACTCTGTAGCGGATAGTTTCAATAAAAAGTCAAGCTTTTCTTCAGGATTATAATTTGCAGCGGAAAAATTTTCTCACATATTGACATCTGTCTACATTTATTTTTTAATAGGTATTTTTTCTTATAAATATGTGACACTACACTAGCGGCACGCTATGATGGCCGGTTTGACGTTTGTCCGCTCATGAAGTTCCGTATTAATTGATAACGACTTTGAAGGAAATAATTGTATTACTTTATTGACGATAGTGATGTGCAGAGATTCATAAATTTTATCGAATGTAGTTTTAGGTTTAGGGCTCAAAATTTATTTATTAAATTGATTTCTAAAATGTATACAAGTGTAGAAAAATCAGTTTGCACCATTTAAGGGGTGAATGTACTTGTGAATATGAACAAAACAAACCAACCAAGATCCGATACGTCATTGACGAAATAGCATTAGAACATGGGCACAGAGTTATACGGTTACCGCCTTACCATTGTGAGTATAATGCGATTGAGTTGGTGTGGGCTCAAATTAAGGGATATGCTGCAAGACACAATACAGAACCCCCATTTACCACAAAAAAAATGCTAAAATTATTAGAAGAAGCTTGTGAACATGTGACTAAAGGAGACTGGGAAAAGGTTGTGAATAGAACTGTTAAATTAATAAGGGAAGATTATGAAAGAGATGTGAAAATAGATAATATTATAGAAAACGAACATATAATTATTAATGTAGGTGATGATAGCAGTGACGACAGTGAAAATAGTAGTATGGACGAATCTGATTAATTATGGCCTTTTGTGGCACCTTTTTTGGTATCTTTTGTATTCATATGTTTCTTGTGTGCATATAAAGTATGTATATTCATTTTCATTCAAATATTCAGTTCGTTCAAATAAATTAAATAAACATATACATTTTTGTTTTATTAAACCTATTTAATCAGGTACAAAAACAAAACTTAATTGTTTTTTGTTCGAGAATAAATTGACATTCCACATCACTATTGTAATGTGTCAAACCGGCCATCATAGCGTGCCGCTAGTTTACAAAAAGATTTATCTTCGCGTCGCTAACAAGCAGGTTTAGCACATTTTAGTAAAGTTTTTTTAATATTGATGAAAAATGATAGTAGTGGTAAAATTGATTCGCTTTGATGAAAAATGGTAGTAGTGGTAAAAGTGGTTCGCTTTGAGGAATATAATATTTTAGAAGTAAAATTAAATCGAATAAGTATATATCCAAATCTCACGAGTCGAGAGCTGACGACTTAAATTGACTGTCACAAAAGTTTGGAACCCATAAAAGATTTTATTCGTGACAAATTAGTTTCCAAATAAAGTTCAAAAACTAATAAACCGTGTGAAGAAAGTTTTCTTGATAAACTTGAAAAAATATCTCATCTATATAAAATGTTTTTCAACGCTTTAATGAAGAAGGAATGAATAAACTCGAGCACCGGGCTCGGCTCGCGAGCTCTAGGATGGCATAAGATGTTTTAAATTGCTTCTGTACCTCATTTTCATGCAACATAATTGTAACAGGTCAACTTTAATAGCTACTTCAGTTTTAATGAGTATGGCGTCAAAGGAAAAGTCGGTTACGTTCTAGGGCACCAGCGACGAAATTGCATTCAACACTTTTCACTTAGGGCTTAGGTAAACAACTAAAAGTGTCCGAAATCGGAACTAGAGTTGCCTAGCTCTGCCTTGATAATATTTCGTGGTTTCATTTTCGATATAAATAAACAGGTAGTTCTTTGACCTACAAGGCAACACTCCCATGCTTTAAAAGATAATTTTTAATTAATATAGGCACCTAATTGACTTCCGTTTAAATAAAAGTCAATTAAAGTATCGACTCATCCTCCCCTCCCCACACTACACTAGCGGCACGCTATGATGGCCGGTTTGACGTTTGTCCGCTCATGAAGTTCCGTATTAATTGATAACGACTTTGAAGGAAATAATTGTATTACTTTATTGACGATAGTGATGTGCAGAGATTCATAAATTTTATCGAATGTAGTTTTAGGTTTAGGACTCAAAATTTATTTATTAAATTGATTTCTAAAATGTATACAAGTGTAGAAAAATCAGTTTGCACCATTTAAGGGGTGAATGTACTTGTGAATATGAACAATTTTCACTATGTGGACAAACCTCTGAAATCGCAAAAAAATATCAGCTGTTTCATACAAAAGGTAAAATTTTTATTTTTATATGATATATACCACAACTCGGCATTTGGTTTTCTAAATTGAAAATTTTTAAAAATGGAATCTAATACGATCGTCACATAGGATCGCTGGCTAGCACAACTACTACCTCCGGCAAACTCGCGTCAATGCTCAATGCAAAACAAAGCAGTTTCGAATTGACGTTGCTTCGAAAAGTATAAACTGTCAGTGCAATGCGATTGTGATATAGTTTTGACCTGGCTTTGGATTTCAAATATTGATACTGCATTACTGTTGACCCTTGCTCGTTAATTTGGACTCTGTTCAAGCCCTTTGTTGTGGATTTCGTCGATATGACCGAACGTACGCAGAGAACTGTTCTAAATAGTCAGACACGTGAGTTCGTAATACGCCTTCGTAACTATTTCGATCGTGAAGCTCAAAATGGAGGGCCAATTTTATGTATATTCATTTTCATTCAAATATTCAGTTCGTTCAAATAAATTAAATAAACATATACATTTTTGTTTTATTAAACCTATTTAATCAGGTACAAAAACAAAACTTAATTGTTTTTTGTTCGAGAATAAATTGACATTCCACATCACTATTGTAATGTGTCAAACCGGCCATCATAGCGTGCCGCTAGTGTAGGCGGTGACACCTCATTCTTTTACCGTGCGTGGCAACGTGTGCATGCGCCCTCCGTTCGATTGTTTATTTAAAGTTCAAAGTTACTCAATATTATTTATATCATACTTGCTCAGTAACTAGGGATTACTATGGTGGAAAGTCTCCTTGTAAGTTGGTGTTTGCAATTCAAGGCAACATTACGTCGCACTATGCTTGAATTGTAATGTTCACATTACAGTTCAAGCTATGCAAAACTCCTTGGTAAACAATCTCTTTTCTTATAAAATGGTAAGAAAACTTTTTACTGAAAAAAAAACACTGAACATGGCGGCATTTAATTTCCATACATTTCAAACTATGCAAAACTCGGAACTCCTTGGAACTCAGAGCGGTAAAAAAAAAAATAGAAAACTATTTACGAAAAAAAAATGGAAATGGCGGCATTTCATTTGATCTGAAAGTTTGTGAAGTTTGTTCGTAAAGGGATTTAAGTTATTTACAACAATGTCAAGCACTTCATCAGATGATGAAAAAGGAGGAGAGCCTGATTTTTGTTTGCTTGAAGCAGAACAAATGATGCAAAACCTTTTGCCGGATAAGTCCAAAGAGCGCTACGTGAAATTACTATAATTAATTATAATAAGTAACCATTTTTTTCTATTTTTTCTCTAAATTTGCTAATTATTCTAATTAAAATTTCATTTTGCATTACCAATGTTTTATTTACCTCGCAAGAATGATATAAAGTAGAATGCTTACCTCGGTTGCAAGTAGCTATTACACCCCCGAACTATATTCACCCTCGCTCGCTGCGCTCGCTCGTGTGACTAAATATCTCGGGTGCACGCGATCCATTAGCGCCCTATGCGAGCTGCGCTCGCACTGGCGCCAAATTGGATCTTGTTCTGTAATAGCTTACTTACGTCCCTTGTGTAACAATCTACTATTACATCATACACGATGCCGAAGAGATATTATGAAGAAAAGATGGAGTATTATATGAAGAAAATGGAGAAATTACGGGATAAACACCGTCATAAACGACGGCGTCGACTTTCGACGAAGATAACCAACAAGGTTAGCATGTTTTGATTTTTCTTGTTATTACCGTTCAAGTACTATTCAAAATGAAAGTTTTGATACGGTTCTTTGCCATAGATTCGAATTCGAACACGGCACATTATTTTATTCTACCCGCCATAGATTCCTTATGTGAACAAGGCGTTTATTGTACTGGATTCGTACTTTGAACCATTACTATATTTATTAGCTGTATTTACGTACACTCGTATACCTACCTATGGTTACGTTACGTATATGACCTTTGTTCTCTGTGAGGCGAGGCGACAGTTATGTGGGAGTTACCACCAAGTGAACCGGATCTTGTGCCCGTTGAGCCTCAGCCGTGCATGTCACTGGAGTCGGTTCCGATCCAGCAAAATGACATGCCAGCTGATGTGTCGGCTGTCGGAGCCTGCGCCAGCGCCAGTGCCAGCGCCAGCGCCACTTGAGCAGCAACTAGACCCGGATATCTTGTCGGCCCTTGGAAAAGCGACTGACGAGGGACCCACATGGGGTGAAGAAATTCATAATAACTTAACCCAATTATGGCAACCGTTACTCAAAAAGGGAATGGTTAAAATCTAAAGAAAAAATATTAAAACAGTATCTCGTGCCCAGTAATTGTAATTTACTCCAGGCACCGAAATTAAACATCAAAATATCGGCCGCCGTTATAGAAATGGTCAGATTACGGCATAAAAAAAGTGGAAGTAGCTCAACAGAAATTGGGTCAGGGCATCACTGCTATTAGCAGGGCTATGATTTCCTTAATTACAAGTGATAATAAAATTGAGGCGATTCAAATTCTTAGTGATGGGTGTCGTATTTTATGTGACTTACATCACTCCGAGACGCAAGCTCGAATAAAAATGATCACACCCGGATTGGCGAAACCCTTTTTCAATGTGATACAGGATAGTGAGCGCGATGACGCTGTTTGGTTCCAGCTTACCGGAAAAAATAAAGGCATCAAAAACCATCAAAAAGCACAGATTAAGAAGACAGTGCCGCTACCAGCAAGGTCTAATACAACTACCCAGCCTCAAAATATATCGTCATCGCGCCACCAACTTCAGGGAAACTGGACGGGACCTTCTCGTTACCAACGCGTCGAACGACGATGACGGCAACAACGTCGACCAAATCGAGCCAGAGTCGGTCACGTGCCCCTGCACGTCAGTAATTCAGGTACATGCCAGCAGGCTACAATTTTTTTATAATTGTTGGACCCATATTACTAATAATACGTGTATTCTTAATTGGATCCTGAATGGAATACCTATTCCGTTTATATGTACACCTTTTCAGACTTGTATTCCCCGAATCACATTGTCATTGAATGAACAACGTGACATGTCATCAGCGATCGAAAACTTACTCGAGCTGGGTGCTATCTCACAAGTCGAGCCAAGTTTAGATCAGTTTATTTCTAGTACGTTTTTAGCTCCAAAACCTAACGGTGGTAAAAGGTTTATTCTAAATTTAAAATCTTTAAATACTTTTATACCTAAAATGCATTTTAAAATGGAGGACAGTAGGACTGCCTGTAAGTTACTACAACCGAATTGGTTTATGGCGACCATAGATATGAAGGAATCTTATTTTCTTATTCCTGTTGCTAAAGAGTTTCACAAATACCTACCTTCGATTTCATTATATCGCGGAAAACTCGAACGAAATAATAACGTTCGAGTTTAGCGCATTACCTTACGGGCTCGCTATAGCCCTTAAGTGTTTTACTAAGATTGTCAGAGAGGTTGTAGGTTTCTTATGTGGTCGCGGGTTACAATCCGTATCATACTTAGATGATTTGTTATGTTTAGGTGACAGTTACGAAGAGTGTCTTCGTAATGTTAGAGAAACGGTATCGATACTAGAATGTTTGGGGTTCGTTATAAATTATGAAAAAAGTAATTTACAACCTCAAAAAACTTACAAATTTTTAGGATTTATATATGACACCAACGAAATGACTATCATTACCGTTGGATAAACGCAACAAGATAGCCGTTTTAGTTCAAAAGTATACCAAACTCTCGATAGTTTCATTTAGAGATTTCTCCCGGTTGATAGGAGTATAGTAGATAGGTATACCAAGATATTAGAAAGAAACAAATATTTATTTCCACAGCAGCATAATTCATTTGACGTAAAGGTGAAACTTCCTCGAATTATTTTAAGTGATTTGAACTGGTGGTCTAAAAATATTTACAAAGTAAATAATCCAATAAAGCCCCAATGCTATCTATGCGCTGGAAATTTACAGTGACGCGTCACTGCAGGCTGGGGTGGATTTAGTAACGGGGTAAGAATAGAATAGAATAGAATAGAAATGTTTTTTATTCAAATAAACTTTTTTACAAGTGCTTTCGAATCGTCGATGAGTCTACCAGAGTAAATGGCACTTGGAAAGAAAGTGAGATTAGTTTTCACAATAACTACTTAGACCTTTAGTTGTATTTCTCGCCCTTAAGTGTTTTGCTCGTGGTGTAGCTGATTGTTCTATCCTGCTTCGCGTGGATAATACTATGGCCATAAGTTATATAAATCGCATGGGCGGTATTCAGTTTCCACACTTAAACGCACTCTCCCGTGATATTTGGCAGTGGTGCGAGATGCGAAGACTGTGGCTATTCGCTTCATATATAAACACGAACGACAATAAAGAAGCCGATGAAAAGTCACGCAGCGTGAACCCTGACATTGAGTGGGAGTTATCCCAGTCCGCATTCCATTACACTGTAAAAAGGTTAGGTCAACCTGATATAGACTTATTCGCTTCTCGCATCAATGCTAAGTGTCGGGATTATGTGTCCTGGAAACAGGATCCGGATGCGATAGGCGTCGACGCATTCACAATGAGTTGGTACTCAAAATTATTTCATGCTTTCCCACCATTTTCTTTACTATGCATACAAAAGATTATACAGGATAAAGCAGGTATCCCAGTTTTACCCATGTGGCCAGCACAGGCTTGGTATCCGCAGTTATTAGATTTGGTAGTTGGAGAATTAGTTGTTTTAAATCCACGTCCGAACTTAGTATTGTCGCATTCCAGGCGACAACAACCGCTCCACCAGACGCTTACCCTGGGGGCAGCGTTGCTCTCGGGCTCGCGTTCTCCCGCCGCGGTACGCCACCAGCCACCCAACATCTGATGCTCGCCTCATCGTCGGATAGTACATTAAAGCAGTATGGCGTTTGTTACAAACTGTGGTAGCAGTACTGCCAACAATATAACTGTCATGTGTTCGAGAGCTCCGTCCCACACATATTAACCTTTTTTAACAGAGCAATATGAAAAAGATGCTTCCTACGGCACGATAAATAACCATCGTTCGGCCTTATCTTTGCTTATATGAAACAATTTAGCTTCAGACGAGCGTGTCAAACGTCTCTTAAAAGGGGTATCCCATGTACTTAAAGTACTCAAGTACATGGGATCCTCAAATAGTTTTAGACTATATTTCAAAATGGGTTCCACATAATCAGCTTAATTTAGAAAAATTTACGAAAAAACTCTGCGTTTTATTGGCTCTGTGTACAGAACATAGGGTGCAAACACTTTCATTGGTTAAAATCGGTAATATTAAAGTTAACATAAATGACATCGAAATTGTTATTACGGATATCGTTAAAACTCCAGGGATAGGACGGAATCAGACGGTTTTATATTTGCCCTTTTTTCGCGCAAACCTTTTTTTTTGCCCAGCCACAACGCTGGTTGACTATATGTCTGCAACGAAGGATTTGAGGCCTTCGGACTTAGACCACCTCTTAACTACTGTGAAGCGTCCTTACAGAAACGCAACAGCACAGACTTTAAGTAGGTGGATAAAACAGACGTTGCAGACGAGCGGTGTGGACGTGTCAGTGTACGGCGCTCACAGCGCCCGCCACGCTGCCACGTCGACGGCGCGTGCGGCTGGCTTGAGTCTTGATCTCATACGCAGAACAGCCGGCTGGACTACATCCTCCCAGACCTTTGCGAAATATTATCATCGTCCCATTGTAAAAAAAAAAAAAAAGAAATCTACTTTCGCAGAATCTGTTTGTTTGCACAACAATTAATGGATGTTAGTTGTTTGCACAACAATTAATACATAAATTAAAGTACATAAATAGTTATATAACGATAATTATATAAAAGTGATTAATATTTTGTGAAATTACTTAAAACATGATTTACGATGTATTTATCCTCGTGGTTCATTTGTAGTACATCTATTGGAAAAGCGTACAACAATGTAAAAAATCTCATTCTCTGAACATCTACCTGTTTATTTATATCGAAAATGAAACCACGAAATATTATATATGATCAAACGAACTTCTCAAGTGAAGTTCGATCGATATAATATGAGTGGTTTCATTTGAAGATATAAATAACCCAACCCACCCAAAACCCAGATTTTTTACTCACACGAGAAGACTTGAATTCAAGTCACAACTCTAAAAAGAATGAGGTGTCACCGCCTAGTGTGGGGAGGGGAGGATGAGTCGATACTTTAATTGACTTTTATTTAAACGGAAGTCAATTAGGTGCCTATATTAATTAAAAATTATCTTTTAAAGCATGCGAGTGTTGCCTTGTAGGTCAAAGAACTACCTGTTTATTTATATCTTCAAATGAAACCACTCATATCGATCGAACTTCACTTGAGAAGTTCGTTTGATCATATATAATATGTGCATAGTACATGTGATGAATGCAATTTAATCCGAGCACTCATTTAGTTTTTATTGTATTTGAGTATCGAAGTCTGAATTCTGAATCATATAGCCATAGCATATAAAACTTTTACTGATTTAGATACAGGCATACAATTATCCATAAGATACAGAAATAAGTAGAAGAAAGAGAATAGGGAATATGCATGATTTTTTTTTAATTTCTTAAGGCTTTAAGATGCGTGAAATAACCTTGAGAAACGGAGCCAACCTAGACTTATTTCAACGTCACCGCCATCTAGCGGCTACGCTCGGTACTTGCTCGAGAACTCAGCAAGTACATGAGAGTACCTCGAAATATATCGACGATAAAATAAACGTGCAGAGGGAACAGTGTTTTATGTTATCCTACCTAGTATGTTTGGGCCTCACTGAGATTGATGTCACGTGCAGGTGTTAAGAGTCTCCATTGCTTTAGCTTCACCTAGTAGGCGCAATGTACCATAACGAGCTTGCAAGTAGTTTATAAGTTCGAGGTAATTAATTCTTTTTGTTGTTATTCTTACCTTAATTATTTTTAATAGGTCTTTTAAAATCATTGTATTCTTTGATAGTTTTTAGGGTTTCGTACCCAAAAGGTGCCAACCCTGTTTTATCAAAAATATTTATTTAGGTAATAAACAAAAAATCGGCCAAGTGCGAGTCAGGCCTCGCTCTTTTAGGGTTCCCTACATAATATGACCAAATCACTTTTTTAAAACTAGATACACATTTAGATAACTTAGTTCTGAGTTAGTATTAAATTAGGAAGCAGTGTTAGCCTAGTGGTTAGGACTGTGGTCTCCTATTCGGGGGGGTCGCAGGTTCGATCCCGGGTACGCACCTCTGACTTTTCGGAGTCAAGTGCGTTTAAGCAATTAACTATCACTTGCTTCAACGGTGAAGGAAAACATCGTGAGGAAACCTGCACATCTGAGAGTTCTTCATAATGTTCTCGAAGGTGTGTGAAGTCCACCAATTCGCATTGGGCCGGCGTGGTAGACTATGGCCTATAACCCTTCTCTGAGAGGAGACCTACGCTCAGTAGTGAGCCGTTGATGGGTTGCTAATGATGAAATGATGATGATGATGATTAAATTAGGATATGGGGAAAGAATGCTCGTTTGTTTTGGTCACAACTTTGAAGGCCCCTATTTCTTCATTTTTGAAGCTTTTCCATGCATGGGAGCCCCCTTTATTTTTTAATTTAATTTTATTTTTATTATTTGTTGTTATAGCGGAAATAAAAAATACACACTGTGAAAATTTCAACTATGTATTACTGTTTACGAGATATTATAGTCCAGTAAAAAGTTAAATGAAACCATGATCTGACCAGTTTTGGCGCAATGAGTAAAAATGTGTTCATTAATACTTAAATAAAGATATTATGAAAGAAATTTTGATTTAAATTTAGGGGAAAGGGATGAAAAAAATAAAAAAGGGGTTGAAAAATGCCTTTTTTTTAAATAACTTAATAACGGTAGGAAATAGAAAAAAAAGTTTCAAGTAAAAGTTGTAGAGAAAAAAATTCTACACAAAAAAGTTCCTTTTCATTTTTTTGTTATCTGCTTTAGTTTAGCTGCAAAAAATAAAAATTAAATTTGCTTTGTAATTAATTATAAAGATGTATAAAGGCGGGAAACATAGTGCCTATCTCAATTAATTAAGTTTTGAATAACGGTAGTACAGTCAAATTAATAAGGTATTTTTTCGAAATAGAAGATACTTCCGAACATTATCCAACAGTTTTCAAAATCGGTCATCGTAGATATTAAAACTCTACACTAGCGGCACGCTATGATGGCCGGTTTGACACATTACAATAGTGATGTGGAATGTCAATTTATTCTCGAACAAAAAACAATTAAGTTTTGTTTTTGTACCTGATTAAATAGGTTTAATAAAACAAAAATGTATATGTTTATTTAATTTATTTGAACGAACTGAATATTTGAATGAAAATGAATATACATACTTTATATGCACACAAGAAACATATGAATACAAAAGATACCAAAAAAGGTGCCACAAAAGGCCATAATTAATCAGATTCGTCCATACTACTATTTTCACTGTCGTCACTGCTATCATCACCTACATTAATAATTATATGTTCGTTTTCTATAATATTATCTATTTTCACATCTCTTTCATAATCTTCCCTTATTAATTTAACAGTTCTATTCACAACCTTTTCCCAGTCTCCTTTAGTCACATGTTCACAAGCTTCTTCTAATAATTTTAGCATTTTTTTTGTGGTAAATGGGGGTTCTGTATTGTGTCTTGCAGCATATCCCTTAATTTGAGCCCACACCAACTCAATCGCATTATACTCACAATGGTAAGGCGGTAACCGTATAACTCTGTGCCCATGTTCTAATGCTATTTCGTCAATGACGTATCGGATCTTGGTTGGTTTGTTTTCTTTTAAAAGACGTACTAATTCCGCTTTTAACATATTCATGTTTGCATCTACGCCATTTTTACGAAGCCATGCGACGATATCAGCTTTCTTTTGGGATTGGGCAGGTGGCTTGTCAATTTGCATCGAGTGGTATGGGGCGTTGTCCATAATTATAATAGATGGTTCAGGGAGGCTACACAACATTGAGGTAAACCATTCAGTAAACTTTTCTCCATTCATGTCTTCATGATAGTCTCCAGTGGTTTTTGACGCAAAAGCCATGAGAGAACCTTCGACAAACCCGTTGATGGTTCCGGCGTGACAAATTATAAGTCGCGATCCTTTTCCTACAGGAACTTTGGAAGTAGATGCTGCTGTGTCATCGTTCCAAGAACGGCCTACAGTATGGTTAGCATTAAGCCATGTTTCATCCAAGAACACAACATTTTGCCAATTTTTGATTTCTTTCACTTGCCGTAAAAAAGTATACCTTGCCATCGCTATATCAAATCTTTCCATCAATATTTTGCGTTTGTTACATTTTTTGTATCGAAATCCAATGGTCTTCAAAATCTTCGTTAAAGAACTTTCCCCACCGAAGAATAATCCAGCTTCCTTCAGTGAATGCACCAACTTTTTTCTTGTTGGATACTCCTTCTGTAAATAGTAGCCGTAAACATGTCTTCGGATAGCATCGGCATCAAAGCTATCGATGCCTACGACTGGTTTTGCTCGTTTTCTCTTTTTTGGTGTGTGAAGTTTATTTTCTTCTGTGCCAGTCTCGCCATATTTTTTTTTAGTTATCCGTCTAACAGTTCGTTGTCCAATATTAAGCGCATCAGCTACGCGTTCAACCACTGACGTTATAGGTAAAATTGGCCCTCCATTTTGAGCTTCACGATCGAAATAGTTACGAAGGCGTATTACGAACTCACGTGTCTGACTATTTAGAACAGTTCTCTGCGTACGTTCGGTCATATCGACGAAATCCACAACAAAGGGCTTGAACAGAGTCCAAATTAACGAGCAAGGGTCAACAGTAATGCAGTATCAATATTTGAAATCCAAAGCCAGGTCAAAACTATATCACAATCGCATTGCACTGACAGTTTATACTTTTCGAAGCAACGTCAATTCGAAACTGCTTTGTTTTGCATTGAGCATTGACGCGAGTTTGCCGGAGGTAGTAGTTGTGCTAGCCAGCGATCCTATGTGACGATCGTATTAGATTCCATTTTTAAAAATTTTCAATTTAGAAAACCAAATGCCGAGTTGTGGTATATATCATATAAAAATAAAAATTTTACCTTTTGTATGAAACAGCTGATATTTTTTTGCGATTTCAGAGGTTTGTCCACATAGTGAAAATTGTTCATATTCACAAGTACATTCACCCCTTAAATGGTGCAAACTGATTTTTCTACACTTGTATACATTTTAGAAATCAATTTAATAAATAAATTTTGAGTCCTAAACCTAAAACTACATTCGATAAAATTTATGAATCTCTGCACATCACTATCGTCAATAAAGTAATACAATTATTTCCTTCAAAGTCGTTATCAATTAATACGGAACTTCATGAGCGGACAAACGTCAAACCGGCCATCATAGCGTGCCGCTAGTTTAACCCGCGTGATGTCAGATTTCAGATTGAAACTTTTTCGCTTTCTATATTAAAAAGTTAGACTTTAGACTGTTTGACTTTAATTTGTTTTTAACCAATTTTAAAAAAAGAGGAGGTTCTCAATTCGCTCGCTGAGTCTTCTATTGCAAACTTCAAAAATCTAGATACTCTGATACAAAAATATAGGCCAATTATTTATATCTTTCATCCCATTGTTTATGACAATGGAGATTGGGAAATAATTTGTTAGTTAACAATTGAATAACATTTTGAAAAATGGTGGTTAAACTTTTGTTTCTCCAGGGCTCGATTCTTTCAAGTGTTAAGAAGATACTAGAAGTTTTTCAAATTTTTAAAATCACATCTTATGTTATAAAAAAATATTTTTATTGCTGAACTCTCTTTAGCGGGGGCGCGCGCATGCTGTAACAGCCGCGCGGAGCCCTATTTTCAACGTCAAATTAAAATTATAAATAATGGAGATAGAATCCCGGGACTTGGGACTTTTTTATTGGAAATTTCCTCCTCTTAACGAGCTTTTTTCAAAATTGCTTAAATGTCAATATTTTTCGAGTTATTAACAAAAAATCGGCCAAGTGCGAGTCGGGCCTCGCTCTTTTAGGGTTCCGTTAAAAAAATTAAATTAAAATATTTTCATGTACCCATGGAAACATTTTAATTTAATTTTTTTAATTTAATTTAATTTTTATTATTTGTTGTTATAGCGGCAATAGAAATACATAATATGTGAAAATTTCATCTGTTTATCTATTAAGGTTTACGAGATACAGCCCGCTGACAGACGGACGGACGGACGGACGGACGGACGGACAGCGTAGGCTTAGTAATAGGGTCCCGTTGGTACCCTCTGGGTACGGAACCCTAAAAACGAAATATCATTTTTTTTTTATTTTTTTTATTATAAAATATTTTTTATTATGACATTTTGACTTTATACAGTATACTACATTAAACCAATTTTTTATTAAATCATTTTTTTTCATCTTATTTTGTTAATAACAATTGCAATTTTTTACCTGCAACAAAATCCTTCAAAAACATTTTTCTAGAGGTGATTCCGACTCGAATGAGCCATCGCTCATATTTTTAGGACCTTTATCTCTATTTTTCACGTTTTTGAACTTGTTGACTAGACTAATACGTAGGTATGTATTTACGAATTCAAATAAATATTGACGAATTTCAAAACATAACATTGACATAACATTTGACGACCTCCCTGGCTCAGTGGTGAGCTGTGTTGTCTTATAACTGGGAGGTCTCGGGTTCGATTCCCGGCGGGGTCAATTTTGGCATTTATAATTTCTGAATTGTCTCTGGTCTGGTCTGGCGGGAGGCTTTGGCCGTGGCTAGTTACCACCCTACTGTCAAAGACGTGCCGCCAAGCGATTTAGCGTTCCGGCACGATGGCGTGTAGAAACCAATTAGGGGTATGGGTTGAACATTCACTGCCATACCCCTTCGAAGTTAGCCCGCTACCATCTTAGACTGCATCGTCACTTACCATCAGGTGAGATCGCAGTCAAGGACTAGCTTGTCATCGAATAAAAAAAACACTTCGGCGATGAAACTTGACAACATAATAGTGCTGTCAATAAAGAGAACAATTAGTTCAGTTTCTACACTTTTTTGCCAAGTTGTACGAAATTAAAAATCACATCAGTGTGAATTTGCAGTACGCAAGAGGCGTAATATAAAATAAAGAGAACAATTAGTTCAGTTTCTACACTTTTTTGCCAAGTTGTACGAAATTAAAAATCACAGCAGTGTGAATTTGCAGTACGCATGAGGCGTAATATAAAATTCGATCAGTAGTCAACCCAAGTCAGTTGACTTGGGTTGACTACGGATAGAAAAATACCTGAAAAATACGGAGGTATGACAAAATACGAATTTCATACCATATCAAAATACTTTAAGTATATGAGACGTGTCCATGCTTAAAACTAAGTATACAAAAGTCATGCGTTTCATCAAACTATTGTCAGGTTTTGTGCTGTGCAACTCAATCATATTTTTGTATCAGAGTATCTAGATTTTTGAAGTTTGCAATAGAAGACTCAGCGAGCGAGCCCCACACAAATGAAGTTTGATTCTTATTTGATTATGTTATCGAATTCTGTTTGTAACTCTGGAAACTAGTATGTTTGTAGTTTTATTTGTAAAGTATAATAAATGGCCAATTGCGTGTCAGGCCACGCGCAGTGTAGGGTTCCGTAGTTGCCAGTCACAATATTATGCGTATAATTTTAGGCCTATATTGTACACACTTCTAAGTAGAAGTGTGTAAAATATAGGCCTAAAATTAGGCCGATCACTGCCGCTATAATCTATACTAAAAAATACTTTTTAAAAAACCGACTTCAGACGCCCGCGCCACTACAAAGTATATAATTTATTGTTGTTATTGTAAAAAGCGCTCGACCGATTTCGATAAAATTTAAATGGGACCACCTGGGAAGTATACCCTTTGAAACAAAAAAAAGAATTTTGCAAATCGGTTCAGGTGTCTTCGAGTAATCGGTGAACATACACAAAAAAAAGGATTCGGACGAATTGAGAACCTCCTCCTTTTTTTAAATTGGTTAAAAACAAATTAAAGTCAAACAGTCTAAAGTCTAACTTTTTAATATAGAAAGCGAAAAAGTTTCAATCTGAAATCTGACATCACGCAGGTTAGAGTTTTAATAGCTACGATGACCGATTTTGAAAACTGTTGGATGATGTTCGGAAGTATCTTCTATTTCAAAAAAATCGGCCAAGTGCGAGTCGGGCCTCGCTCTTTTAGGGTTCCGTTAAAAAAAATACATAAAAATATTTCCATGTACCCATGGAAATATTTTATTTAATTTTTTTAATTTAATTTAATTTTTATTATTTGTTGTTGTAGCGGCAATAGAAATACACAATCTGTGAAAATTTCAACTGTCTACCTATTACGGTTACCGAGATACAGCCCGCTGACAGACGGACGGACGGACGGACGGACGGACAGCGTAGGCTGTAATAGGGTCCCGTTCGTACCCTTTGGGTACGGAACCCTAAAAATGAAGTGGAACTTTTTTGTGTAAAATTTTTTTCTCTACTACTTTTACTTGAAACTGTTTTTTTCTTTTTCCTACCGTTATTAAGTTATTTAAAAAAAAAGGCATTTTTCAACCCTTTTTTTATTTTTTTCATCCCTTTCCCCTAAATTTAAATCAAAATTTCTTTTATAATATCATTATTTAAGTATTAATGAACACATTTGTACTCATTGCGCCAAAGCTGGTCAGATCATGGTTTCATTTAACTTTTTACTGGACTAAATAGCACAATTTTATTTATTTACCTTATTTAAGGTTAGTGCCAATTAAGATAGACCTCTAAATTGTATGAGCGCCCATACAACTCGGAGGACTATCTTAATTGGCTTTTATTATTTTTGTATGGGGACACCCTTTAAAATTCAACTTTTTTATTTTTTGTAATTTTTCCTTTATTTGTGCTGGTAGACCTTGCATTTTGTCAAATTTTGTGATTCTAGGTCAACGAGAACTACCATATAGGTTTTCGACCCAAAACCTATAGAGTAGGTACTTCCGGTTGACCAAGAATTGTCAATTTTGGTTAAAAGCAAGGTAAGACCTATGGTATGGGTATAGTTGAGGACCTGGAGGGTGACATAGGCTACTTTTTATCCCAGAAAATCAAAGAGTTCCCAAGGGAGTTCAAAAACTAAATCCACGCGGACGAAGTCGCGGGCATCAGCTAGTTAAATAATAATTATATATATATACTTCTAATAATCCATTTAGTGTCAAAGTAAAATAATCCTTGATTGTATTGATAAAAAGTCACAAATTCAGTAAGTACAACCGATTATGGAGAGTTATGGAGCGTATCATACATAGGTAAATGTATAAGAATGCATACACGAAATTGAGCTCTAATTCAATGCTGTTATGGTTTATTTTACTTTGACTCTAATGACATCGAATACGATTACGATCAATCGCTTAACTATAGACAATTGGACCTGTTACAGTTTTATTATAAGTAGGTATAGATAATACTAGCTGATGCCCGCGACTTTGTCCGCGTGGATTTAGTTTTTAAAGTCCCTCGGGAACTCCTTGATTTTCCGGGATAAAAAGTAGCCTAGATGTTGACCCAATTAATAAGTTACCACGGTATAAAATTTTGTAGAAATCTGTGCGGTAGTTTTTACGTGAAAGAAGGACAAACAAACAGACAAAAATTAAATACAAATCTGTTTTGGGCTCAGTATCGATAGTAAAGCATCCTCCAATTAAAATTTTCAAAATATATTAAATGTACCTACAGAAATCTTCCAGTTACAGTTTTATTATAATTATGTATAGATTAATTTATAAAAACTAGTTATTTTATGTTAATAAGAGTGAATTGCGAATGTCAACCCCTATCTATATTAAAAATCTCGAGTCACGAAGTATGTTCGGGATAAACTTGAAAACTACTACGCCGATTTTGATCAAACTTCGTAACTATCTGTAATTTGGTCCAACTTCTCGGACGAAGTCGCGAACATATAAGCTAGTTATTACATGATGTCCTCCCGACCGAATCACGGCGGCCAACCTCCTATGCTAAAACGTCGCCTTAGAGGTCAGCCATCTGCGCGGGTGATATTATAGTGCAGAAGTGTGTGCGCAACCACAGGTGCACTCTCTATTCCCTCACTCTCATAGTCCGATGGTACGGAAATCCGACACGACCGGAGAGAGATCAGGCGCAGGACCGACGGTTTTACGTGCTCTCCGAGGCACGGGGGTGACTAACCAGTAACCACCAACTTCCTAACTCCGGGCCAGTACTGAGAATTTCTTTGGCAGAAAAACGCAATACTTTTTTTTAACGGCCGCAGCCCGACCCGGGAATCGAACCCGGGACCTCGTCATCCGCAGTCGAACAAGCTGACCACTAGACCAACGAGGCAGTTAGTTATTACATGACGTGTTGTCCACAGTAGGTACCTACGTATATCATCTATACTTACCTCAAGCAATTTTTATCAACATGCCTATGTAATCGAAAAATAACAAATATAAAATATAGGTACTAAATATAAAGTGTAAGTAAATACTCACATATACATTTTTAATTCTCTTGCTCTTTTAACAAGATATTTTTTCTTATGTTTTGGCATTTTTGACCTGCACTATTCACTATTTACAGTGTAAATATTTATAGTGTAAATTTTACACTATTCTTTGACCGATTAAAAAGTTAACTTATTTACAAAACACACACACACAACACACAATTTTAAAGATAAAACTAAACATATTAAATCTATGAATATAAAAATATGTACACATTAGTATAATCCCGGGAATCGAATCCGGGACCTCGTCATCTGTAGTCGAATTTGCTAACCACTAGACCACGTCTTGTATAATACCTATACAACCACTAAATCACAAGATCTACGGTACCTACAGTCGACAGCTGTTCAATGGTACGAGTGAATTGCGAATGTCAACCCTATTGTTATAAGAATAAGGCACGTTGAAAGTCATACTGTCAGGCTTGACTTGATGTTTTGCTGTTATCCACTGTTATGTAGGTATCTACCTCAAACTTAGACCATTCAAAAAATATGGTCTAAGACCTCAAGCAATTTTTATCAACATGCATATCATCATCATCACCATCATCATCATCATCATCAGCAACCCATCAACGACTCACTACTGAGCGCAGGTCTCCTTTTAGATAAGGGTTAAATAATAGAATAGAAATGCTTTTTATTCAAATAAACTTTTATACAAGTATTTTTGAATCGTCGATGATTCTACCGCTCGCGCTGGTTCGAAATGCCCTTCCTGCCGAGAAGAACCAGCAAGAAACTCGGCAGTTGCTCTTTTCAAAACAAGTTTACAATATAATAGATATTATGCTATGTTTGCACTGTTTCCACAATGAGGGGAAGTTCCACAAAAGCATTCCTATAATTCAACACATGTTAAGAAGGGCAGACAGAAAGTAGCCCCATTCCCGCCGGTGGCACCCGTTCACGGGCATGACGCATGACCCAGGCATTGCTTCAGGCCATAATCCACCCAATGCGAATTGGTGGATTACACATACCTTCGAGAACATTATGGAGAACTCTCAGGTGTGCAGGAGTGCAGGATTCCTCACGATGATTTTAATTGCTTAAATGCACATTACTCCGAAAAATCAATGGTGCCCGGGATCGAACCTGCGACCTCCCGAATAGGAGACCACAGTTCTAACCGCTAGGCTATCACTGCTTACATTATTATGCCTAGCATAGGTAATAATCGAAAAAATAACATATTACACTAACTAAAAATTGTAGGTAAATATTCACCAATACATTTTTAATTGTCCACCTGTTTGGCATTTTCGAATTCACTATTCTTTGATTATTTAAGAAGTTTATAAAAGTTTATGTATTTACAAAAAAATATTTACAGTTACTGACTTAAAGATTTTATCTAAACTAAGTAAATCTATTAATATAAATATTTAGAAATTGGTATAAACTCCTTAAAAGCTAAAATTAATTTCAACGAAGTCGCTGCAAAACCGATGCGCGGTCTTCCCTCCGCAACGTCCCGGCAGGGACTGTGGAATGTGTGGATGGGGCTCGCGAGTGTTTATCAGCTCGGATTTAGTTGAATTTCAGGTTAATATTACTATACACGATTGTAATGCGGCGTAAAAATAAAGTTAAATAGCGAAAAGATTCATATTTTTAATACCTTTTTTTGTGTGCAAGAACGAATTAAAAAGCTAGCGCGCTTTTGGAGAAGTTATGCAAATTATGTCAAAAATAGGTACTCTTTGGGGTTTTTTTTTTACAAGAGGGGGTTGACAAAAATAAACATTTTTAATAGCCAAAACAGTTATTGAATCTTTATCTTTCATTCTTTATTTTTTATTTACGGCTTAAATCAACAATTATGTTGATATGTTGAATTAAACAACCATGGAATTTAGACATTCACGCTTCTTAAGGCCTTAAATTAATCATTTACATCTTTATAACATACTAGCGGCCCGTCCCGGCTTCGCACGGGTAGACATAAATAGGTACAGATATTTAAGTTATAAGCATGCTAATTAAAACGACCATGAATCACTACACTAGCGGCACGCTATGATGGCCGGTTTGACGTTTGTCCGCTCATGAAGTTCCGTATTAATTGATAACGACTTTGAAGGAAATAATTGTATTACTTTATTGACGATAGTGATGTGCAGAGATTCATAAATTTTATCGAATGTAGTTTTAGGTTTAGGACTCAAAATTTATTTATTAAATTGATTTCTAAAATGTATACAAGTGTAGAAAAATCAGTTTGCACCATTTAAGGGGTGAATGTACTTGTGAATATGAACAATTTTCACTATGTGGACAAACCTCTGAAATCGCAAAAAAATATCAGCTGTTTCATACAAAAGGTAAAATTTTTATTTTTATATGATATATACCACAACTCGGCATTTGGTTTTCTAAATTGAAAATTTTTAAAAATGGAATCTAATACGATCGTCACATAGGATCGCTGGCTAGCACAACTACTACCTCCGGCAAACTCGCGTCAATGCTCAATGCAAAACAAAGCAGTTTCGAATTGACGTTGCTTCGAAAAGTATAAACTGTCAGTGCAATGCGATTGTGATATAGTTTTGACCTGGCTTTGGATTTCAAATATTGATACTGCATTACTGTTGACCCTTGCTCGTTAATTTGGACTCTGTTCAAGCTCTTTGTTGTGGATTTCGTCGATATGACCGAACGTACGCAGAGAACTGTTCTAAATAGTCAGACACGTGAGTTCGTAATACGCCTTCGTAACTATTTCGATCGTGAAGCTCAAAATGGAGGGCCAATTTTACCTATAACGTCAGTGGTTGAACGCGTAGCTGATGCGCTTAATATTGGACAACGAACTGTTAGACGGATAACTAAAAAAAAATATGGCGAGACTGGCACAGAAGAAAATAAACTTCACACACCAAAAAAGAGAAAACGAGCAAAACCAGTCGTAGGCATCGATAGCTTTGATGCCGATGCTATCCGAAGACATGTTTACGGCTACTATTTACAGAAGGAGTATCCAACAAGAAAAAAGTTGGTGCATTCACTGAAGGAAGCTGGATTATTCTTCGGTGGGGAAAGTTCTTTAACGAAGATTTTGAAGACCATTGGATTTCGATACAAAAAATGTAACAAACGCAAAATATTGATGGAAAGATTTGATATAGCGATGGCAAGGTATACTTTTTACGGCAAGTGAAAGAAATCAAAAATTGGCAAAATGTTGTGTTCTTGGATGAAACATGGCTTAATGCTAACCATACTGTAGGCCGTTCTTGAAACGATGACACAGCAGCATCTACTTCCAAATTTCCTGTAGGAAAAGGATCGCGACTTATAATTTGTCACGCCGGAACCATCAACGGGTTTGTCGAAGGTTCTCTCATGGCTTTTGCGTCAAAAACCACTGGAGACTATCATGAAGACATGAATGGAGAAAAGTTTACTGAATGGTTTACCTCAATGTTGTGTAGCCTCCCTGAACCATCTATTATAATTATGGACAACGCTCCATACCACTCGATGCAAATTGACAAGCCACCTGCCCAATCCCAAAAGAAAGCTGATATCGTCGCATGGCTTCGTAAAAATGGCGTAGATGCAAACATGAATATGTTAAAAGCGGAATTAGTACGTCTTTTAAAAGAAAACAAACCAACCAAGATCCGATACGTCATTGACGAAATAGCATTAGAACATGGGCACAGAGTTATACGGTTACCGCCTTACCATTGTGAGTATAATGCGATTGAGTTGGTGTGGGCTCAAATTAAGGGATATGCTGCAAGACACAATACAGAACCCCCATTTACCACAAAAAAAATGCTAAAATTATTAGAAGAAGCTTGTGAACATGTGACTAAAGGAGACTGGGAAAAGGTTGTGAATAGAACTGTTAAATTAATAAGGGAAGATTATGAAAGAGATGTGAAAATAGATAATATTATAGAAAACGAACATATAATTATTAATGTAGGTGATGATAGCAGTGACGACAGTGAAAATAGTAGTATGGACGAATCTGATTAATTATGGCCTTTTGTGGCACCTTTTTTGGTATCTTTTGTATTCATATGTTTCTTGTGTGCATATAAAGTATGTATATTCA
Organism: Oeneis ivallda; assembly: GCA_029955525.1. NCBI lineage: Eukaryota > Metazoa > Arthropoda > Insecta > Lepidoptera > Nymphalidae > Oeneis > Oeneis ivallda. The sequence goes on along the minus strand of JARPMR010000024.1, from coordinate 12,021,148 downwards.
TTTTCATTCAAATATTCAGTTCGTTCAAATAAATTAAATAAACATTTACATTTTTGTTTTATTAAACCTATTTAATCAGGTACAAAAACAAAACTTAATTGTTTTTTGTTCGAGAATAAATTGACATTCCACATCACTATTGTAATGTGTCAAACCGGCCATCATAGCGTGCCGCTAGTTTAAATTAGAAAAAAATTGTATGCTTATTTTAAAGCCTCCCTGTACACTACAGTTGGCTGTGGTATTTGTAGGTGGCAACAAAACGTATTGATTTTCAGGAGATCCTACTCGAGAAAGTGCTACATACATTTGCCCGTGGGAAAAGCACTCTTTCCTTAAGTCGATACCAACTATGGAAATGATTTATTTGCCACAAAAAAGAATGTACATTATGAACAGTAAACGTAATGCGGCCCTGGCAGCTAAACTGAGTTTATATACTCGATAGTCGTCGAGTCGATATATTATTAGGTCTTTACCTATGAAATTGCCTTTCTTCAGTACTGGTCATTTCAAATATAAAAAAGTTTGTAATGGCTCTGTATTCTAAATTCAAATTAATTTTGTTTTAAAACCATGACATTCTATTTACAAACTCAGTCTTTTGTTTTTTGATTAGCGTTGTATTTTCATTACATTTGAACATTTTTCGTCATAATGGATACTTTAAAAATTCGTGTAATTATGGAATATGAGTTCCGTCGTGGCACCAACGCGACACAAACGGCCCGTAACATCAAAAACGTTTACGGAGAGAACTGTACAAACGATCGCACAACCCGTTATTGGTTTTCCCGGTTCCGTTCTGGAAATTTTAGCTTGAAAAATGAAGCTCGTGGTCGTCCGGAGACTTTGGTTAACAGTAATGAATTAAAGGCGATTGTGGAAGCTGACGAAACTCAATCTACAGCTGAGCTAGCAGCAGCTTTTAATGTAAGCATTAAAACAATATTGATCCATTTGCGACAAATTGGCAAGGTAAAAAAGCTTGATAGATGGGTGCCCCACGACCTTAACGATCGCCAGCGCAACGTACGCGTCGAGACCTGCCTTGCGCTGCTCAACAGGCAAAGAAATGAAGGAATTTTGAAACGAATTGTTACGTGCGACGAAAAATGGATTCTGTTCGACAATCGAAAGCGCTCAGCAAGTTGGTTAGACCCTGGTTCAGCACCAAAGCAATGCCCTAAACCAAAAATGACCCCTAAAAAGGTGATGGTCACTGTTTGGTGGTCTAGTGCGGGTGTGATTCACCACAGCTTTTTACAAAACGGCATGAGCATTAATGCAGATGTGTACTGTGAAGAACTGGAGAGAATGATGGAGAAGCTTGCACATCTGCAGCCAGCTTTGGTCAATCGGTCGTCCCCATTGCTCCTTAACGACAACGCGCGACCCCATACTGCGCAACAGACAGTCTCCAAGCTGCAAGAGCTGGAGTTGGAAACTCTCCCTCATCCGCCATACTCACCAGACCTTGCACCTACCGACTATTACTTTTTCCAAAATTTAGACAACCTTTTAGTGGGTAAAAAATTCAATTCCCGAGAGGCAGTACAAAATGCCTTTGAAGAGTTTGTTGCCTCCCGTCCAGCTGATTTTTACAAGAAGGGCATCAATAAACTGCCAATGCGTTGGCAAAGATGCGTCGATTGCATGGGTGATTACTTCGAATAACAGAAATAAAAAAGTATGAAAAAATAAGTACTTTCACTTATTGCATACAAAACGGCAATTTCATAGGTAAAGACACTATTATTTACTCGATGCGCTGCGTGGCGGCCGCCGCCGGCATGTATTTTTATTTTAATTTCATGATATCTTTTGAATGGAATGTCCGATTTCAATAATTCAAAAAGTAATCATCAGGTATTGAGACAGTCTTGAATATTAAATTATTTATTTGGATAAAAATTTATAAATGGTATGGATAACACGGTCTGATTTTGATCGGCATTTCTATCAATTTGTTAAATGTAAAAAAGTAGTTATAGTGACGTAACTACAATAGTTAGACACATGGTCTCGCGAAGTTTTTTGTAGATATTGATATATTCTATAATATTGTCGAACATTTTTTTGTCCTATCATTAATACTCTTCGCAGCGTATGCGATGAAAGACATTTTATGGCTAATTTTTTTACACCTTCGGTTGGTTTTAATAGGAATTTCTAAAGATTTCTATAGTAATCTAGTACTAAATATAGCCTATGTTACTCAGTGATAATGTAGCTTTCTAATGAAAAAAAAATTATTAAAATCGGTTCAGTACTTTTTGAGTTTATTCGTTACATACAAAAATACAAAAATACAAATCTTTCCTCTTTATAATATTAGTGTAGATAAAAAATATAAATAGGTTTGAAAATAGTCAAATAATTTTTAAAAGTGAAATTTAAAACATTGAATAAATTTGAGCCGTTCAAACGCCACCATTAGCGCGCGCTTTTGATGACGTCATTCGACATGTCCCGTGTTTGTTTACTATAGCGTTTCAGTTACTTCATACTTATTTTCAGTTTTAATTGCTACACAAACCATGGAAGAAGTTAAAAAACCTTCTTACAAGTATTGTATAGTACCTAAGTACAAAAACACTATTATTAGTACACCCGATAAAGTGTTTTTTCGTATTCCACGAGATGAGAAAGTACGAAAAAAAGTGTAAGAAAATTGTTCATGTAAATCGGAATATCGTATTTATCTAATACTTATTTACAAAAAGTATATCTTCTTCTTCTTCTTCTTTATCAAGCGATAGATGTCCACTGCTGGACAAAGGTCTCTTGCATGGACTTCCACAGGCCTCGGTCTTGCGCCGCCTGAATCCAGCGGCTCCCTGCGACTCGCTTGATGTCGTCGGTCCACCTGGTGGGGGGTCTACCAACACTGCCCTTCCCGGTGCGGGGTCGCCACTCCAGCACCTTGGGACCCCAACGACCATCAGCTCTTCGAACTATGTGCCCCGCCCATTTCCACTTCAGTCTCGCGACTCGCTGAGCTATGCCGGTGACTCTGGTTCTCCTACGGATCTCCTCATTTCTGATTCGATCCTGCAGGGACACTCCGAGCATAGCTCTCTCCATCGCTGAGCCTACTTGTGAGGCCCTTAGTTAGCGAAAACAAATTAATTTGATATTATCCTTTCACTTTTACTTCTAGAGTACGGAACCAAAAAGTATTTAAACATATCAAACTTGAGTGAGTATAAATTATCATGATATAGACGTAAATTAGGAGTTTAGGAACACAGATGGTTATTTAAAGGTTATGTTTTGTTTTAAGTATTATTTAAACCTATAAGAATAAAAATCTATGTTAAGGACTAAAATATACCATGTAACATAATAATTACATTGCAGCTTTCACTCCTTTGATCTCTGCGCTCGTAAAATCGAGATTTGATACAAAACATGCTGACATCATAAATGCATCTATTTTCGATAGATTATCCGAATGTGCTTTGACAAAAACAGTTTCAGTCATCGACCTAGATTGACTACAAATATAAATTCACAAGTAATCACACAGGAATACAGTTTTTAAACAATTTTTCTCACAAACACTGTATGAATATCGACGCCGTAAATCAACCGTAAATCAAATGACGTCACATTTCGTTTCGACCAATGATGACGCGTTTTGTAAGTTTGAATTTCCCTCCTTTATTTTTCACTTTATATATAATATTTTCTGGGTTTAAATAATAACTAAATAAAAAAAAAACCTTTTAAGTATAATGTTAAGGCAATAAAGAATCTAGAAAAAAATATTTGAGACAAATTTAAATTTTATGCATATTCCCTATTGCTAACGAAGATGTTTATAATAAAGTATGTAAAGTATGAATGTTAAGTATACTGGTATAGGTTGCAAGTATAGTATATTGATTAAATATATAGAGTACGTTGCTTCTAAATTCTATTGTGAAAGCTTATTTGTACATTATTGGGATATGTCCTCAGGGCTGGGGAGATGATGAGATTAAGTTGCGACACAAACCACAATTTGCTGGGTTGGCTTCGGAGAAAATGAGCTATTAACCTGAGACAAGCTCACGCTCAATTTCATTATAAGATTTAATCTGAAACTACGGTTTTAATACTCATGATAACTTTATATACGCAAAAGCTATGTACATATATCATAAAAAACTTCCTGCTGTTCTGCTGTTTGTAGAAGTAACAATCTCTGCTACTTAAAATATAACTAGGTACTACTTAAATTAGTGACATACTACTAATATTATAAATGCCAGTGTTTGTTTGTCCTGCAATCGCGGAACAAAGAAGTAACGGATCGACGTGATTTTATGTATGGGTATAGTTGAAGACTTGGAGAGTGACGTAGGCTACCTTTTATTCCCGAAAAGCAGAGTATTTTCGCAGGATTTTTAAAACCTAACTTCACGCGGATGAAGTCGCTGAAAATCGCGCAAAATCTAGTCAGTATATTCCATAAAAATTCTTTTCAAAAAACCGACTTCTAACACCACTACAAAGTATAAAAATAATTTTAGTTTGTCCACGTTTGTTGAAGTCGGGCGGGCCTAAAATACAAACTATGAAACCGATGCGCGACGCTATACAATATGAGAGACTCGTTTGTAGAAGTCGAGCGATTCGTCGGTCGGTTGCGATTTCGTCGTAGATTTTGTATGCTGGAAAATTGTCTATGGGCCATCAAAGATGTACCCTACCTGTTGACTGAATAAGTTCTAAATGTGCCCAATAAAGGACAACCGTCAACCACCAAACATGGTACTAACCAATACACCCGGGTGATCGTTTTGATCATTGCACTGAGAAACAAGGAAAATGGTGGAATAATGAAGCTTAATTTTTTGTAAACAAAATATTTTTGCTATGGATTTTATACATGATTTCAATATGAATAATTTTAGAAGATCGACATGCCTAAAATGGAAAAAATGAACCAACATTTGTAGAAACTATTAAACTAATGGAATGGGTTTTTATTTGAAACGGAGAAACTTATTTTGTAATGGTGGAATCGGGATTTGAAGAAACGGAATTTTGGAAAGGATCAGAAAAACTATGGACTATGGCTCAAACGCTCGACGCGCGGAGCCACTAAACAAACGAAGAAGAAGAAGAACCAATACACCCTTCTTCCATAAATCAAGTGTAGTCTATGAAGTCGAGCGTCGATCTAAAGAAAAAAACATGTTTACTCTGAGATCGAATATCAAACATGTTTTTTCTGTAATTGAAGCTTCGGTTCTTATTATAAATTCTCAGAACGATGCTAATTTATCCTTTTTGATCCTTAGATCCTTAGATTAGATATTATAATATAACTAGCTGACCCGGCGAACTTCGTACCGCCAACTTATCTATATAAATAAAACAAATAACTACTAAAACTATCCTATCTTTCAAGTTGGACCAAATTACAGATAGTTACGAAGTTTGATCGAGTTAAGTAATTTAGGAGTCCATCGCGGACAAACAACGTGACACGTAATTTATATATATTAAGAATATACAATATACATATATAAATATATATATGGGCTATTTTATATATTAGATAATAGATATCCTTATAAATACCTACTCCAAGCTTCAGCCTAAAATATACAAACAGCCTAATTTTGCTGTAAGTCCAAAAAGGTTTGAATTTAAGTTAGGACTGACTGACGTGACTGAAAATATCAAAATATTGAAAAAATATATTGAAAAGTTCTTCCAAATGTCAAAGTCAACTAGCAAATCAATTTGTCAATCCAACATTTGCTCCTTTGCAAAACAAAGCAGTTGTAAAATATATAGTACATAAATCAAATAACATGATACGAATAAAGATTCAATCCATGCATAACTGCATATATAGGTAAAATAGCTAGATTAACTTAGTAGCTGTAATACAACCCTTGTATTGTGCCATAAGTGATAATGATAAGAAAGCGTTCACACTGCGTTGTGCAAAGCACGCACGTGCACGTGCGTTTGACGCACAGTCGTCATCGTTCACTGCTGAAAATATTTAAGTCTCTTCCAAGGATCGCCGCACGACACGATCTCGTGCTGCTCTCGTCCAGAGGTTCCCAGCTAAAAGGTCTGTATTTCGTTTGCAGACCCACTCTACTTATTTGTGCATTCAGTGTAACGCTTGCCTGTACAGTTTTCGTCACGCGTTGTGTGTTTCGGGGTTAAAGATAAGGGGAAAAGCTGTCCTATTACATAACAATGAAACTTATGTCACAGTGCCCGGTTGCAATCATACAAAACACCAGTTGCTGTTAAAAACTATTGCAACAAATGTGACACGACGAAAAGCGCCTCAGTTTCTGGGGGAAAAGACGCTGAAATCTGCAAAAAAGTATCACCGAAAAGGCCACGACAGAAACATCCCCCAGTCAATCTGCATGGATGGAAAACGTATAAAGTTGGCGAGACACGTAGATATTCTCCATTTCATTTTCCTGGCCAGGTAAATATACCTAATGCTTACATGATTCTATTCGAACTAGATAGACGGTGAAAATCCCGTCAAAATAGATTTCAACTGTTTCGAAGATCAGTTTAACCAGTACAGAAAGAGCGACAAAAATTTATAAAACCACTGCTGCTATCTAATAGTTCTTTCGAAATCATAGACTGGCACTTCAATTTTGTTAATTTGTGTAGCTAGATTTAAGCCTCCGATAGTTCCCCGTTTTATAGATTGAAGTGAAAAATTCTTACGACTAACATAATATAGGAACTATGTTAAGACGTTCACACTAAGTATTTCAAATATACCTAAGCAATTCGCGCGTGTTTTTCCTGAAACTAGCTAAAATCGACCAACAAAGGCAGTTTCTCTCAATACGAGAACAGTAAAAAGTAAGTGTCCTACAACGTTTTATACGTAAGTAAATTGACCTGTAAGTCATAAAATTCAACTTTAAAAGATATTTTATCTATAATGCACGCGGAAAAAATACTATAACGTAAATGGACTTGCTGTTTAAAGTTCAAGAAACGCATGTGGTAATATAAAAAATATAATGCATACCATAAATCATTTTAAGAATACACTTATAAAATAAAAATTTAGTAGTCTATCATCTATATTTACAACGCTAAGGCGATTATTCAAGATTTGTGAGAGCATTTTATTTCTGCGATCTGAATTATCTCCATAATGACTGAGTTGTATGGATCGCATTCGCATGCGAGTTGTATTGCTGCATTGCGAAACACAGGGTAGAGTTGGCATCTTCTTTGTATGGATCGCATTCGCATGCGAGTTGTATTGCTGCATTGCGAAACACAGGGTAGAGTTGGCATCTTCTTTCATCTACCACAGATAATATTCCCTGTTCCGTGTATGATTTGATTACGGATCGGTCTTGTTTAAACTTAGGTAAGTAAACTTTTCTATTCTTATCATCTATAACTTTGACATGAATTGAATTGTAGTACGTTTTGTGGAAATGTCATATTCTATTCTAACAAAGATGCACGGGTTAAATCAGCTTGCCATCCAGCTGCCCACAAGATAGTATAAAAACTTATTACAATGTAATAGCTACTTATTAATATTGTAAAATGATTATTTTGAAAAGAGCAACTGCTGAGTTTCTTGCCGGCTCTTCTCAGCAGAATCCGCTTTCCGAACCGGTGGTAGAATCTTGACGTGTCATAAGAGCCACAGGTTGGCCTACATGAAATAAATAATTTTGAATTTTGAATTTTTATTTTATTCTTCTAGAAATTAGCCCTTGACTGTGGCATCACCCTGGTAGTAAATTACGATAGTGTAAGATGGAAGCGCGCAAACCTGGAATGTGATTGGGGTAACGGATACAGGACAGTTTTCATTGAACCCGTGTTTTTAAATTGGTTTCTACGCGTCATTATACCGGCACGCTATATCGATGGTTAGCTGTACGTACGTCTTTACCGGTAGGCTGGTCAACCGTCCCACCAGATTAAACAAGGGACAATGAACTATATTAAGCCCCAAATTGCCTCTGCCCGGAATGGAATCCGGAGTCTTGCATTCACAAGGCCACGGCGCTCGGGAAGTATTCAAAGCTTTACCCGATGACATGTTTCCGGTTTGTGGGAGGGAACCAACATCAAAACACGTGGGTTTTTATAACAAAACCGTACCGAAATTACATATTAATTTTTTCGGGGCGTAGATGTACCTACTATACCTACTACAATTGATCGATATGAACTTCATGATGTTTTGTTACAGGAAATCTTAGTAGGTTATTTCAAAACGTAATGTATGTGTTTGTATATCTTGAAACTAATTTCATAAATAATTGCCTTGAATCTAAATATATAACAGTATAACATGAATATGACTGACTGACTGATCTATCAACACACAGGTCAAACCGCTGGACGGATCGGGCTGTTTTATGTAGCTATTATGACGTAGGCATCCGCTAAGAAAGTATTTTTAAAAAGTCAACCCCTAAGGAGGTATAACAGGGGTTTGAAAAATCGAACTTATCGTGAGCGACATCGCGGGCAAAAGCTGGTCTTAAATAATACTAAAATCCAAGTATACTTTTCAAAGCCGTATATTAATGAAGGATTTACTTTAACTATTTGAATAATCCCTGCTTCGAATGGCTGGCTGACTTTATTTGAAGGATAAAAAGCAAAATGGAGTCACAAGTGTCCTAGAGTCCCTACTCCGAGCTAGTGTTAGGGCTGGTAAAATTGTTTTAGTTTCTTGATTTAAATTGTGATTTTAGATTGTTTATACATATCAAATGAATGACATGACTTGGTTTTACCGCCATAATGGATTGTATAAGATGGTAGCTGGTTCACTTGGGAGGGGGGCCTACTAATACTTACTCTGAGGAGGGGGGATTATCGATTTCTCTACGCCATAGTGCCGGAAAGCTTAATCTCTTGGCGGTATGTCTCTCACGGTACAGTGGTAACTAGCCACGATCAGTTTTCCACCAGACCAGGTACATTTCAGAAGTAATAAATTATAAAATGATAAGAAGCAGTGATAGCCTAGTGGTTAGGACTGTGGTCTCCTATTCGGGGGGTCGCAGGTTCGATCCCGGGTACGCACCTCTGACTTTTCGGAGTCAAGTGCGTTTAAGTAATATCTATCACTTGCTTCAACGGTGAAGGAAAACATCTTGAGGAAACCTGCACATCTGAGAGTTCTTAATAATGTTCTCGAAGGTGTGTGAAGTCCACCAATTCGCATTGGGCCTGCGTGGTGGTCTACGGCCTATAACCCTTCTCTGAGAGGAGACCTGCGCTCAGTAGTGAGCCGTTGATGGGTTGCTAATGATGATAAAATGATGAAATTATTAAATATTCCCACCAGGAATTGAATCGCAGAACTCACAACTTTAAGATCACAGCGCTTACCAAGGAGGTCTTCATCACTCTTCAGAGTTTTTTGGCCTGTGTTTCTTATCTGAGACACTTGACACACGGGTGCCTATACAATTTTGAAACATAATATTGTTATACCATTGGAACCGCTTCGAACAGCGTATGGCAAGTGGCAACCCTACGCTAAAACCGCTCCAGGCGTAGTCTCTCTGCGTATGTTAGGCTTAGAATATTCGAATGGAAAATATATTCTGCAAATAAAAAGAAATGTCCACAGTTTATGCTTTAAGTTTTCTTCTGTTTTTGATAAAATGTGTTTCATTGCGTGTGTTGAAATTGAAACATGATTTACTTTAGGAAGAAGGAGCTTTAAGGGGGCTGCAAAATTTTCGACTTTGCTCCGGGTTTTCCTTAATAACTTTTTCCCCTTACATTCTACGGCAAAAGCATTTCTATACTTTTTAGTAGAGCGTTACATTTTCTATAATTTTGACAGAAACATGTTTGTATGTCAATTGGTTACCGAGATATGGCGCTTCGAAAAAATAGTCTAGTCGACAGGTAGGAAAAAGAGGGGTTAGGGGGAAAAAGGTCGGAAGTTAATGAAACTTTGAGATGTTGTTCAAGGATGAATTAACATTCTCTCAAGTTTAATTGTAGTAAAGTATAATAGTGACGGTACTTAGGGAACAGAAGCAGGCTACATAATGGCAAATAGCCATTCGTGTCCAAGAAGGCGTGTGATCTGGAGTGGCGGGAAGCCATGCCAGATGCGAAAAACGGAAACACGACTAACAGCTTTATGTAATACTGGCGGATGCCTCTACTTATTTAGGTAGGTACTTAGGTAATAAAAAAAAAATTATTTACATAATTATTTCTTTTTCACTTATAATTCACACACACACCCATGATTACATTTACGTGAAAAAAAAAAACATAAGAACAAAAGTTCTAAAGCAAGACCACTGCAAGAACAAGAACATACTAAAGATAAATACTAAAGATAGTAGGAGTGATATATTTTTAGAAGTATGTACTATAAGTATAAAAAATTGACATTTTAATTTATCATTATTACCAGGCTCTTAATAGACTACACTATACACAAATAATATTACAATCAGTCTGTGCCTATTCAGTAAAACCAGATATCCATAGAAAGTAAAATTACACAAAAAAAGAACTGAAAAGCACTATTCTTTTTAAAGTAGCTTTGATAGAGAACACAGTAGTAACTACTAATTAGCATAAAAAGAAAAATAAACAGAAGCAGACAGCAATAAAGCCTAACAACAAATAAGAGTAATCATTCGTGTTCGTCGAGCTTTATAATACCAGACAGCGAAAAACAATTCATATTGCGATGAATGGAACTGACAATGAGACTACACGGAATCTGCTTCAAACCCGTCGATCCCACAGGCAACGGTCTAGAGATGCAATGTAGAGTTTTCCATTCCGCGTTGACAGCTGACTTCTGTGTTACACAAATATATTACCTATTTTTTGTGTAACAAAAGTCAGCTCTCATCTTCTGTCACAGAGGGATCGACGCCTCAGTTTTTTTTTTTATTAAATGAAAAATGATTTATTCATGAAAAGTTACATAAAAATATTAATCCGTCGTTGGGACATCCTTTTAGGTAAGTATACCTGTGCCAGGATGTCCCGCTCTTCCGTAGAAAATACTCAGTGATACCTTTCTAGAAAAAGAGAGTTCGGAAATGCAGTGAAGTTATCCGATTTGTTAATTTAAATAAAGGGGCAATTTCAGAGGGGCATAATGTCCATGAAAGCTTTCGATAAATGGGTAGTCAGTTGAAACAACGAAATGCATTTAGTGAAAACAATGTTACGCTTGCGTACTGAAAGTTAATTTTCAATAAAGCGAAAGTAGGTATTTCAGTTAAAATATTTGCGCGTGTGGCCCAGCACTGAATCTATACATATAATAAAACTGTAACTGGAAGATTTCTGTACATTTAATATATTTTGAAAATTTTAATTGGGGGATGCTTTACTATCGATACTGAGCCCAAAACAGATTTTTATTTAATTTTTGTCTGTTTGTTTGTCCTTCTTTCACGTAAAAACTACCGCACAGATTTCTACAAAATTTTATACTGTGGTAGCTTATTACTCGGGTCAACATCTAGGCTACTTTTTATCCCGGAAAATCAAGGAGTTCCCGAGGGACTTTAAAAACTAAATCCACGCGGACAAAGTCGCGGGCATCAGCTAGTTACAGATACAGATAGATCATGGCGAAGATTACAGAGGTAGGTACTGTAATCGATTAAGACAAGAGGAAATTGAAATAAATGTTGGTTATGTGTTGAGTGTTGACTGGTGAGTAACGCTGAGAACGTCTTTAATTTATAATGCAAGGAAAAGTGGCACGCTCGTGGCTTAAAAACTTACATATAGTCGTAAAGTTATTTTGGCCAAAAGTATGGCCTGGGCACAAAATCTTTCATATTCTGTTTTATAAGAGACAAGAGCAGCGGTTTTGCGAATTGCATAAATGAAATGCAATCTTCGTAAGGCACGTTAAGAGAAGAATTAGGTATTATGTTAGTGAAAAATTAGAATTTCCGAGAGAATGTCGTTCGTAGGTACTCGTAGTATGAAGTAACTGATAATATAACTGAACTGCATCACTTTTACCGTTGTTGCATACAATTTAACTGATCTGTAACTGTAAAGCAACAATAGGTGCTCGATATCTATTGTATTTGATGTCTTTATTTTGCATAATTTATATAGTGCTAAATAGGTATTTTTAACACACGTTTCCCAGAAAAACACATCGTGTGTCATGACTTGTGACTCACAGCTAAGTACTCAGTCTAAAACTGCTACAAATCGTTTAACACTCCCAAACTTACGAGTATGTCACCTTGAACCGTCCTCCACCCTGTTTCAATTCAATTACGTAAGAAATTGGACTTGACCCTCCCATTTCGCTAATGGAAGGTGGGACGAGACTCCGGATTGAGAATAACTATTCATTGGTCTGATTTCGGAATAAGTATGAGAAATGTCGTGATTTAGAAAAAAAATAACGTGCGATATTGCGCGAATGTCGAATCGTTTTGAATATTTATCACACCTGTGTTAAAAGGACTGCAAAGTTCTAAATTGTTAATGAATGTTAATGAATTTTTGCAGTCAACTGTCGAGTGGGTAGTTGCCAGAGCCGACGACATCCTGAATTGGGGAAGAAAAGGCTCCATGTGGCCTCTGACATTCGGTCTTGCTTGCTGTGCTTTGGAGATGATGCATTACGCTGCATCAAGGTAAAATCTGTGGCTTAGTGCACGATGGACGGTCAATGTCTAACGGACGGACGGTTTCAATCTATCTAGTCAAAAATCTTTAAATTGATATCGAATATCGAAATTTTACTAATTGGTGCACTTTAATACATGAAAAAAGTAAAGTAAGTGTAAAGTTTTTACCAATTTGTAAAAAATAAATGCAATCTTAATACGTAGATTGAATATTATTGCCATACTTCACTGCATACTTGGATTAAGAGTGGGTGTGCGCTCGTTAACAGTAAACAGATTTGATTTTTACAGTAGTAGATCAAGTTTCAAGTATCCGAAAAAAAACACGCAAAAATTACATCATACTGCCAAGGGACGTGTTTGGGCAAAAACATAAAATGATGAAATTTGTTCGATAATAAAAAATCGCGAAGTTAGGTCTAATTTTTAACCAATATTCATTTATTTTCAATGTGTTGCATATTACTGAGCCAAAATTGTTACATTAAATTCTGATTGATATTATCAAGAGAGTAGTCTAGTGACTTGAAAAGAAAATGAATATTTTACGAGTTACAAAGTATTTGGCGCTTACTACACTCCTATTCCGCGCAAAACGCTTTCTTTTGTCGCGCCTCACATGAGGTTGTGGCTATGTTTTATCTCATCGCGAAATCTGATTTTTTTTTGGGGTTACACGCGCTCTTAAATATTCTAAAAATAGAGAAAGGTTATCATAGTCAAGGGTAAAACCGTCTACCAAAATAATGACGTACAGGTAAATATTGATAGTAATATTAATTTGAAGTTCTACGAAAATCGGAGTTCTATTAAATTCATAGCCTCTTTCCTCTTCCTCCATCCTTTAACTCAATAATCAATAGAGGAGCTAACGAAGAGGAAATACTTGACCCCCTTAAGCTAGATGTAAAGATATTCTAGCCAAATGTCAACATGGCTTTTTTTCGTGGTCACAATTCAAAATCAATTTTTTAAGTTAGACATTCAGTCTTAGATCTTTAACATTTTCCCGTACATGTCATAAGCAAGGCGAGCATCGAAGGGAGAGTGTATAAGGGGCATTAGCACGGAAGCTGTGGTTATCATTTTATTACGACACGCCAGGGGCAAATTTTTGTAATTAGCTGAATTTTGATATTTTTGCTGCAAGTAACATATGGTGCCTCTTGATAGGTCACATGCATGCACCTTGTTGTGATGTAGGCACCTTAATGTTGTATCAAGAAACACCTTATGATTAACTTGTGAGATAGTTGGAACCATTATTTATTTTCGAAAATAATTAAAGGTTTAAGGGATAATATCTTGAATATTATATTATCGATTTCTCCAGATACGATATGGATCGTTATGGTATGGTTTTCCGAGGAACTCCGCGCCAGACTGACGTGATCATCGTCGCCGGCACCGTCACAAACAAGATGGCGCCCATCTTGCGCAAGACCTACGATTTGATGCCTGAACCCAGATGGGTGGTGTCGATGGGCAGCTGCGCAAATGGGGGTGGCTACTATCATTACACCTATTCGACAGTGCGCGGTTGTGACAGAATTATACCGGTAATGTTCTACATGCCTATCCATGCTACGGCACAAAAACAAAATTCATTTTTAAAAGTTGAGCAGTCAGTTTTAGCTGATCTGGTTGATCGTAGAGCTATGGTTAATTAAAGCTGCGCATTCAACCGATTTAGTCTGGGACCTATTCTTCTGTATCTATTAGGTTAAACACCTAAGTTTTAAGTATACTAATATAATTTGTGAATTTCAACTGAAGACCACGCGACGAGCTGAGGAAAGCATCACGCATGTATGTTACGACAAAACTATAATTTTTATTTATGAAAATTTTATCATTTTTGTCGAAACACAGATGCATAATCATAGACATATATGACGGATGACGTCATATATCTATGATAATGATCATGCATGTGTTTTTCTTCACCGCTAAGTACAATGGAAATGCACACTACTAAACTACGGCCGTTCAGAGAATGCGTTCCTGACACGTCGCGATTGAACTGACGACGTAACTTTGTAATGGCGTTGCAGTTACGATAAAAATATTATTGCTGGTTGTTTGCCGTTTTAACAATTGATGAGCATTAAAACAACATTATTATATCAATAATCAATTAATGTTATAATTTTGTGCCAAACTGAGTGTCAAATAACTCGGTAAACAATATTTTTCTAAATGTGTCAGGAACGCATTCTCTGAACGGCCGAACTTTATCACAGTACATAAAGCTATCCTTAATCTGTGCTAATTACTTCTTGTAATGAACTGTATTTTATCCTAGACTGCATCGTCATTCACCTAATCAAAATAAAAACTATTGTTCAGCTATAAAACAACTGTCTTTTATCTGAAATCTACTGCTTTTGCGTACTTATACTATATTGTCATTTGTCACAATGGGATACACTGACAACTCATAATTTTTCATAGGTTGATATCTACGTGCCCGGGTGTCCTCCAACAGCCGAAGCTCTGTTGTACGCCATGCTGCAGCTTCAGAAGAAGGTGAAGCGTATGCGGATGTGCCAGACGTGGTATCGTCATTGATTAGGATCAACTCCCATTAGGGAGAGGGCAGACTGGCTAATTTTGGCGTCAGCGATCGGCGTTTTGCGACTGCATCGCGTTTTCGCGACTCAAGCGCGTTTGATGCTAAGAGTGGCGAAGGTCACCGTTTAAAGATCTCGAAACCCCGATGCTTAAAAAACGCAACTCGATCGCTGCAACTGGCGTTTGTTTGTTGTTTGTTGCACACAGCCCACGTTAGCGTTCGGACGCGGAAACGAGCCGAACAGCGACTAAATCCATAAAAACGCCGATCGCTGCCACCAAAAGTATGGCTACTTTTAGTCTGCCCTCTCCCTTAATAAATAATTGCATGGTAATTAATTTATTTTAATATAAATAAATACGACTAAAATAATGAAATATCTTTTATTTTATTATTATATATTGTACTAGTTTTTGACCACGACTTTATCAGAGTGGTTTGCCCTTCAATCGGACAAACGGACGGACGGAGCAACAGATCGAAGTGACTTGCATGGGGTATAGTTGTGGACTCGGAGAATGACATCTATCCCGGAAAAACTGGAGCGTGCCTACCTAACTCTACGCGGACGAAGTCGCGGTCGAAAGCTGGTACACATATAGGTAAATGTTGTGTGCACACGGTACAAGCTGTCTTTATAAAGTACGCTCGTAGGCGGGTTTCATTACGCACCGGCACGTACGAGGCCTGGTTTTAAATTGGTCTACATTCTATCTACGGAGATAGGATTAAATCCCAGATTTATTCCTAGATATCCAAAGATGCCTAATACTCTCTTTATATTCATAAGAATAAGAATAATTTTGCTTTTATTAAAATAATAATTTCGCAGCAACACGTACAAGCCAGAGTTAAAAATCGATTTAGTTAAATATCGTCTAAAATAAATAATAAGAAGACTTAAAATAAAGAATAATAATTAAAAACTCGTTTGCATTTTATATGTACAAAATTAATCAATCAATATATTACAAGCTTATACTTTGACTTTGCATGACTTTTACTTTCTTGTAAATTGATTTTAATGCCTATTCAATAAGCATTAAAAATATAGAATGCATACGTAAATACGAAAGGAGTCTTTGTTTTGTACAATCCTACTCGTATTTATTACGCGACGGCATGCACGTACAAGCCATGGATTAAAATTGTTCCACTTTCCAAATCCGGCGGCCAGGGAGATGCCATAATAATTATACTAAACTAGAGGTGGTTGAGTCCCAAAAAACAGCCTCAACCTATTTGGTGACTGTGGACTTCACCTTCACAATCATTGAAGTCTTTTTTACCGATGAGACGTTTTGATAGATTTTGAATACCTACTTACCACATAACGTAACTTTTAAGGTTTGTAACAAGAGGCTGAGAGGCAAAATAATTATACGCATTTTGTACAATACAAACAACATTAAGCAAGTTTTTTGTTTTAACCACACTGCAATTTAACAGATTGCCAATACACTAACTGCCAAACTTCAAATTTAATCATCAGTTTTACGATTACTTATTTACTTAAAAACCATTGCAGTTACATTTGAGTTTTTGTTTAATTATAATCAGTGTGCTTTAAGACGCATGAAGTTGAGCGCTGATCTCTATGGTCCTTAACTCAATGTTTAAAACTTTATAATACCAACATTTTATCTCTACTGTTTTTTTTAAACTAATGGCTCTTATGTACATTCTCCCTGAACAAACCATGAAGGTAGCAAAGAACAAACCCCACGTAATACTTTTATGTAAACGTATTTCTAAAGGACCTCTGTACAATGGAATAGAGGGCATGTTTGATTAATATAATTAATAACGCCTACTTAGTACTTTTCATTCTATGGATCTTTTCTTGTGATAGGATTGTTCGTCCCAACGACCATCAAAGGAATTATAACACTTTGTGCGTCGGGGGTTAAAAATGATTACAATATCTAGTGTAGTTGTCTATTGTGTTGACTGTTGACGCCCCACAGTATATATTTGCACAGTGTACCTATCTACATTCCACAAACTATACAACTGTATTGGCAGTAAATACACGAATGAAATCACATTTTGTCCCAACATTTGCTACCCGCATAAACCTACTACAAGAACACCATAACCACTTGTACATTGCATTAACACTTGCTTGCGAAGCAAAATTAATGCAATATATAAAGCTTTTCCTATAAGCATTTCATGACATGATAAATGTATAATATTGCGGAAGTTTGAACGTTAAAAGGGGTTCGTTGGTTATTAGCCTTTTATTAGCTGTCACGTAAGGGTAATTATTCAGACAGCTATTGAAAGTTTAGAGTGAACAGGAATAATTTATACCTAGATGGCGTGATATTACCTATGATTCGCGTCGAAAGCCAATTTATATTGTAGCCATACAACATATGAAATTCGAAATTGTGTTTGACTCTCTTAAGTTTGGATTTAGGCATTTGTTAATTAACAGTACCTACTGGCTCAAAAAAAGAATTGCATAATATTATACTTGTGTACTAAAACTTCCTGTCGATGACTGTCCTGCATGTGCCTAATCAGTCCAACTTTTTGCGGCCGGCAAAAATGAAAGAGTAAGGTCAACTGCAATAGAACCGCAACAAAACTGCAGTTTCACTTGCAGTTCAAAATCGTCGAAAAAGGAAATTAAGTACTAGACTTTGGCACCCAACGTGCGACAAAATAAATGATACTGTCAATGTTGTTAAGTGCCGATTTTATCAACGTCGAGTGATGTTTAACCGAGTAATAAATTGTACGTTTTAGCAGTTTTTGTATTGAATATCTCCCAAAATATCTTTACGCTCAAGACTTTTTTACGTTGGTGAAATCAGCCCTTAGAATTGAAAGGATTCACATAAAGTCTGTGATATGACTTAGGTTAAAGCAGCTAAAGCATATGCTAGCAGAGTAACATTTCATTAAAGATGAGCGAGTAATATGGTCCTAGTTCATACGCTCCACACCGTTCAGAAGTTTCGCCCTAGTTAGGAAGTGGGACAAAAGGAATGGATATTAAAGCCGCTCATTCTCGAAACTACGATTCGCGATTGTACTGTATTTATACTTCCCTCACTTCATACGAAAGTTGCCTCGGTATATTAGAATATACCGAGTTTGTCATTGTCTATTTACAATGACAAAAAACTTTCCTTGTAAATAGCTAAAACTAATAGCTTATCAATTTTGGATGACTCTTGTAAGTTAAGCGTGTTATCAAAACTGAACGTAATTACTTCAAATTTAGATATAATATGTAAACTGAAACGCACCGGGAAACGCAGTGTTGGCAGGCCCCCCCACCAGGTGGACCGACGACATCAAACGAGTCGCAGGGAGCCGCTGGATTCAAGCGGCGCAAGACCGAAGCCTGTGGAAGTCCATACAGGAGACCTTTGTCCAGCAGTGGACGTCTATAGGTTGATAAAGAAGAAGAAGATGTAAACTGATGGCCTTCAGCCGAATATTGCATAAAAAGTTATAAAAATCTTTATTTCAGGGGGGCTCTCATAGACGTGAATGCGAAGGAAAATATTTTTTGTTGCCTTTCAGGCAGGCTAGCGATATATCTTTTTAAAGAAGATTTTGAACAGAGTACTTACAAAAATATATTTTTTTTAATTTTTCCCTTAAAATTGACGAAATGGGGGCTTTCAAAGTGGAGATTTAATACGCTCGCTTGAAGACGCTCTCTAGCAAAATCGGCTATGTATTTTCAAGCTGAACTTATTTTTTTATTTCACTTATATCCTGTACTCGAACAACAAATACTAAAATTATATGAATATTATAAAGAAACGAGATTATTTAATTTTTAATGGGCATCAGTAATTTTCAACATAGCTTCACAATAATGGGGGATGATTTAGGTATGTTTGGTGAAAACGGGCTTAATAATAATGTCAGTTTTGGTCGTCATGTATCGATTGAATGAATAATCATGAGATACCGTTACCGCGAGGTCTCAGTTCGGGGCGAACCACTAGTTATTTTACGTTGGTGAAATCGGCACTTGTCGGCACACAAAGGTTTGCAAATTTTGTTAGGGGGGGGGTCTATCTCAAAAACTAAACTAGCTAGGAACTTGAAATTTTGGTATATTAAGTAATAGTGTATTTAAACAACAAATACTGAAAACACCTATTTATAATGCGGTTTGTAAATTGTACTTTCTAAGAACTAAGCTAAATAAATATGTATCTTCTAGTTTTAAAAAAATGATTTGGTCATATGTACCGAACCCTAAAAGAGCGAGGGCCGACTCGCACTTGGCCGATTTTTTCAATTATAACAAGTTAAACCTTCAACTCCTCAAGCCTCAAGGGGTACTACCACACAACTGTGAGGATTTAGGAACTGTCAATTTCGAATTGATATTGTAAGTACCAAGTATAAACTACATCATGGAACAGACAGCTAGGACAGAGGTTCTAGTTCCTTAATCCTGATACTGTCGGGTACTACCCACCTAAACTGCGGGGAAGTTTTAATTGTCGATCACGAATTAAGATCCTAAATCTAAAACCTTGATGCCTATCTAAACTGCGGAAATTTAGGAATTGTGGATTGTTGAAACGTACTTTAGGTACCAAACCAAGTTTATACGTAGTACATCAGTAGCGTAGCGTTGGAGGGAGGGAAGAAAGGTAGCAATGAGCAAGGACAATCAACACTAAGAAAGCTTAAAATAAAAATTTGTTTTTTGAAAAGAACTTTTATTCAAAAATACAAAAAGAACTCAATAAGTTATACAAAATATTTATTGATTTTTTTGTATCGCTAATATTGAGTGAATTGTGTTTGTGATACCTCTGAAAAACTGCATTTTTTATTCAGGCGAAAGACTAGCTTCCCATAGCACAGGACCCTCGTTTGGGGGGCCAGGCTAGGCTGTGCATGGTATACATCGCGTATTTTGAATACCTTGTATACCTATATAGTTTTTAAACTCCCTGAGACGAGAAAATATAAAAAAATCGATTGTATTTTTTCCAATTGGGCATTTATCAGGCATATTATTTAACACGATAGGTTGTTAGCTGATATACATAATACATTAAGGGAGCAATAAAAAAATGTTGACTTCCATGTTAATTCTTGGTCCTAAGTCTACAGTACAAAAGGTTAATTATACCTCTAACAAAGAGAGATCAGACAGGTTGAACCGCCTTATAAGGAACAATGAGCTCGTATAACATTTTATGGAACTCTGGGTGGATTGGAGGCAGAGCGCTGTGATAAAATACACCGCCCCCGGTAATTTATACTGGTCGATATCTACACACATGCTATGGATTATGCTCCCATAGCTGACTGCCACCCGACTATCGAGCAAAATACAAGGCATCACAAGATATCATAAATTCATAAATGCGAAAGTGTGTTTGTCCTTCAATCACGCAGCACCGGAACAACGAATCGATGAGATTTTTTGCTTGGGTCTACTATCCAAGCAAAAAATCACGTCGATCCGTTGAGGACTTGGAGAGAGACATAAGCTACCTTTTATCCCGAATAAACACAGGGATGCCACGGGATTTTTAAAAACCTTACTCTACGCAGAGGAAGAAGCGGGCATAGTTACTTAGTTTTAAGAGAAAGAAGAAGCTGACTGAATTTCTACACTCTGACTCGGTTTCTACACGCCATCGTGCCGGAACGTTAAATCGCTTGGCGGCACGTCGTTGACGGTAGGGTGGTAACTAGCCACGGCCAACGAAAGCCCTTGGCGGCACGTCGTTGACGGTAGGGTGGTAACTAGCCACGGCCAACGAAAGCCCTTGGCGGCACGTCGTTGACGGTAGGGTGGTAACTAGCCACGGCCAACGAAAGCCTTCCACCTGACCAGACCAGAGACAATTCAGAAATTATAAATTCCCAAATTGTCCCCGCCGGGAATCGAACCCGAGACCTCCCGGTTATAAGACCACAGCGCTCACCACTGCGCCAGGGAGGTCGTCTAAAACATCCTTTAAACTTACTTCAGTTATAGCGGACCGAAGAATTACCTGAAACCAAATTTAGAACATTAGATACACCGTTTGTTCACAAAACAAATCGTATTAAAGTAAGATACCGTAAAATATTGTGTTAGGCTAACGATGTTAAAGAACCCTTTGAAGGTTTTTATACAAGATAGACATTATCGGAGCTTTATAAATGACTAACTTAGTACCGCGAAATCCGCGTGGATTTAGGTTTTTAAAAATCTCACAGGAACCCCATGTGTCCTGAGACAAAAGTATCATTTCACTCTCTTATAGGTAAATCTTCTCGTAGACAAAAAATCGAGACGATCCTTTGCTCCGTTGGTACGTGATTGAATGACAAAGAAATAAACATACTTCCGCATTTATATAATAGTAGAGCATAAATTAAGATATTAATAAATCAATAAACATGTATTGCTATGAAGTCTGCCCTTTTATTGTAAATACTTGCACACTATGTTTACACCGATCATTGATAATAATCTCTGTGATTATTTATAGAAACAAGATTGTCGTTAAGAACGTAGTAATAACCGATTGTTACGGTCGCTATGTAATCAAAGCTATTTTTAACGTAACTGTACCATGATATAACTACATAATTGCAGTATCTATTGTCTGCATAATGTGCTTTGACTGCCGGATGCCTTAATTGGATTCTATGGAAAAAGTTCATATTTAACGATGAGTTTTAACGCTAATAATGAGAACTAACTGCTGATCTGCAACGTTATGCAACAATATTATAATATTCTAGCTCTTTTAGGACAAAAGGTGCTTAGCCTATGTTATTCAAATTAGGCGTGAAAGGGTAAACATACATCAGGCAGATAGACTTTTGCATTTGCATTAAGTCAATTAATACACAAACCCACGCATTGCAACATTATTTTTATAAAATATTTATCGATGTTTATATGAAACTCTCACAATATAATGACAATCCTGAGCCAGTCTGAAATCATATGTACAGGTACTAACGATCATAATTCCAACTTCGGTTTAAATTTGTCCATACGCCCAATTTTCCACGAAACTCAAACAGCAAATGCCCTTTGATTTGGGTGGATTTCCCGCTACCGAAGCATTTCCAGAGCAAACTTCTTTACTTCAATTAACACGTGCGAGTTATCCACTAAACTAATTTAAAACAGTTCGACATGGATAAAATTAATGAAAAGAAAAATTAAATTCCCGATCTTTAGAGCAATAAACTTAAATTGAGCCACTATACTAAGCTGACCGGACTACCCCCACTTTATTCACCATAATATTCACTCCTCTCAATGAAAGTGGCCTGGTAGAAATTGCTCTGAGTTAGCATCAATAAAGCCGCCTTGACGCGGGTAGTTTTAAGTTATACACTATATTTTTTTCTATTGCTTGGGTGCATTAAGTTTTTTAAGCATTTCAAAGCTGCGTCAGGTCTTCGATTCGTCGATACCGCAAAGCCTGTGAGTGTGTCCTAACCGTTAATAACGTATGGAGCGGAAACGTGGACACTGACGGTGGGCCGTGTGGCTCCATAGCGCGCTGAGCGACTTTTTGTAAATTAAAAGTCGCTCAGCGCGCTATGGAGCGAGCTGTATTGGGAATCTCTCTCTCTCTCTCTCTAAAATCCGGAACGAGGAAATTCGTAGAAGAACAAAAGTGACCGACATAGTTCTGAGGATTAGCAAGTGAAGTGGCAGTGGGCAGGTCATATCTGTCGCAGAACCGATGGCCCATGGGGCAGACGTGTACTGGTCTCTGGAGTGGAGACCGCGTACCGGCAAGCGCAGTGTAGGACGACCTCCAGCTCCCTGGACCGATGACCATAAGAAGGTGGCGGAGGAAGGCGGAGAACCGTGTTTGGTGGCGCGCTCTCGGAAAGTCCTATGTCCAGCAGTGGACGAATACAGGCTGATGGATGGAACGATGGGTGTATTTTAGTTTTCCTATAGATACGAGACTAGAAACTAGTTATTTTTATTTCAGATTCAAAAGTTCAATCAAATTATAATAGGTATTAATGATAATATAGCCTGTTGGCGCGAATCGCGATCTACTTATAGGATTATTATCAAGGAGGTCAATACTGAGTGAGAGACAGACGGTTACAGACGCCTAGACGGTTCGGCGTCACGCGATGACTCATGCGAACAGGTTGGTGTGCTAAGATCGCCATAAATCCATTATTTAATATAGGACACATTTCTTAATGTTAAGAAAGTTCAGTCACTCAGAAGGAGAGTTGTGCTGATGAGATATGAGAAGATCCGTAGAAAAACTTTTCTGTCTTACGCTGGTCAACTATGGTATAGCTCCATCAATCGTTCGGCATAATTTACGGCTTTCTTGCTGCAACAATGCATTTTAGCCATTAACGTGAGAGGATTATCTACTCAAAAGTGATTACCATCGCACTGCAGAAATCATTGTTGGGAAAGGAGTTTGGCGGACCCCCATAGTGTTTCTGACCCAGACTTGCGGCCCACGTTCACGAATCAAACTTCTGATACTTGTTCTAGTAAACCAGACTAACAAAAAAGTTAATCAAAGTCAATCAAATAAAGTTGGGAGAAAAAAGATATTCAGTAGTAAATTGTTAAAAATGAGGTTATGTTTCCATTTAATATATTTAAGGCAAATTACCACTATAGCTTTGAATCAATCATTAATCTGTGCTTTGAATAATCTAATAGGCACAGAATATTATTGCCTGAATATACGAGAACACACTTAGTACCAACCTTACCTAAAATGTGTAATTCGTCGCAATTCCTAGTTCCATGGTAATTCGACTAGTACAAAATGGTATTAGCATGGAACTAGGAAAACGACTAAGTGATGGTGGTTGTCATGCTGTTCTATTTTTTAGAAAAAGATTAATAAAGAGATCCATTCCTTCCATCACTTTCGTCTGATGTCATCTTATCGAGCGATATATGTATGTAACTTTGCTTTGGAACTAATTTGCTTGTAATTACTTTAAGTTCAGAAAAAAATGCTGTGTCTTGTCCAAAATCACGCCAAATCGTTAGTATTAATACACTACAATGCATAACAAACACAAAACGAACGAAAAAATAAAATAAACGCGCAAATGCCAAATGCATGACAAACAATTAGCAAATGAAATGACTACGGACAATGAACATGGAGCTAGGAATTACGACCTTCCTATTTCTATGACCATGAATGACATTTGCATGGAACTAGGAATTAGAAGCAGTGATAGCCTAGTGGTTAGGACTGTGGTCTCCTATTCGGGGGGTCGCAGGTTCGATCCCGGGTACGAACCTCTGACTTTTCGGAGTCAAGTGCGTTTAAGCAATTAAAATCACTTGCTTCAACGGTGAAGGAAAACATCGTGAGGAAACCTGCACACCTGAGAGTTCTTCATAATTTTTCGAAGGTGTGTGAAGTCCGCCAATTCGCATTGGGCCAACGTGGTGAACTATGGCCTATAACCCTTCTCTGTGAGGAGACCTGCGCTCAGTAGTGAGCCTTTAATGCGTTGTTAATGATGATGATGATGATGAGGAATTACAACTCATCTTCCTAGTTCCATGGACATTTGAGTGAGTTGACCATGGAACTAGGAATTGCGACTATAGTCTTCCTATTTATAGGGAGTTGACAATTGACATTGACATAAATAATTTGACAAGTTTTTACTCTTTACTCCGTAAAGTGTTAAGTATTGCCATTAGAACGGTTAATTATATTGTATAATTGTGAATAATTATATTTTTGATCCCCAACTTCTAAAAATATGGGGTTTACACAGAAAAATACTTTGAAAAATACTTATTAAAATGAAATGATTTCTGAATCTGAACGGTTTTTAAAAGTTCTGGGTCCAAATTCGCCATTCTTCTTTCACGGCAGAACAACTGACATTTATAGCTCAACGATTTTCGAAAGTTTGTGGGAGGCTAAACCTCTTAAAGAACAGATCAGAGAGACAGCATCAAGACCGGGAGCCGCAGCTGAAAGGGCTGAATCCTGTAAGCGGCGCAAGTATGCCTCTCTGATCGAGAGTTACATATTTGTTCCGTTTGCTGTGGAGATCCTGGGGCCATGGAGTCAAAGTGCAAAAATTTTTACGAGACATTTCACCGCGGTTAATTGCCTCATCAGGTGACAGAAGGGCTGGCTTATTTGTTGCGCAAAGGATCAGCCTGCCTGTCCAGCGCGGAATGCAGCCAGTATTCTTGGCACCATTCCCCGCGGGCATGATTTGTATAGTAATTAGATTAGTTTAGCTATAAGTTATTTTGTAACATTTTAATAAAAAAACAATAAATATACGGAGAAATAAAAAAAGAACAGATTAAAATTGATTGGGGTTTTAAGGTGAGGTAATAGCGACCCCGCATCTAAAAGCGACCCTACAGTCAATTCTTGTAGGACTGACAGCACGAGACCAGTTTTCTGTTAAAGTCCTAGCTATCTATATCTATAAATAGATCTATGTTTGGCAAAGGATTTCTTGTTTTATACAGAAGTAAATGGATAAAATGACAAAAGAAAGAACAATGGCAGAATTGTACATGAATGCTTTAGAAGGCGTCTACGAATATGATTTATGCAAAACAAAGTATTTAAATTAGTTCGTTTTTATATGAAATTAGTTTTACATCTTTTGCCTTGGTTAAATAATGATTAAATAATGAACCATCATCTGATTAATTTATATCGCGCTTTGAGTTTGGATCATTGCTCGACGTCATTGTTCGCCCGGAAATTCAAGAGATTGTACCTATATGTAGAGAGGTCTATAGACTACGAAGTAACAAATCCCATTGTCAAATTAGAACTTATAATAACATGGAAGTAAGAATTACGACTACGTCTTTATACCTATCTACATATTTTCATAACCTAAAAATACTAGTGGTTCGCCCCGAACTGAGACCTCGCGGTATCCCATAATTCCCATAAGGTAGTTTTAACTATATTATATTGTAATTAAAACGCGCCGAATCTGATGACGTCAATCGTCATCTGCTTTCGTGGATGGGATGCGTATTTACAATATTAAAGACAGCGCCATCTATTAACAGTATAGTGAAGTTTTGTTAAAAACATTGATGCCCATTAAAACTTAAATAATTTCGTTTCTTTATAATATTTATCTAATCTTAGTATTTGTTGTTCAAGTACAGAATATAACTCAAATTATGTGTAAGTTTCAATTTTTAAAATAAAGTGGTTTTAGAGATCTAGCCTCGAATAAAATCTCCACTTTGAAAGCCCCCCATTTCGTCAATTTTAGGAAAAAAAATAAAAAAAAAATACTTTTGTACTCTGTTCCAAATTATCTTTAAAATGATGTACTCCAACCCTATGAAATGCAAAAAATTTTATTTTACTCCGCATTCGCTTCTATGCGAGCCCCCCTGAAATAAAGATTTTTATAACTTTTTAAGCCATTTTCGGCTGGAGGCCATCGGTTTACATATCATATCTAAAATTGAAGTAATTACGTTCAGTAATCCAGAAGTTATAAGGCTCTGACAGACGGACGGACGGACAAGTGCAAATCGCTCTAGTAAACTCAGAGACCTTCGCTTCGCTCGGTCGACAAATAAAGTTGTAAGTATCTTTTTTTTGTGAGTTCGTCAAACGAAAAATCTCAGTGAATATATTTTAGTAATGGAAGTTTTAACAATTTTTCATGTACAGAGACAGACGCTTCGAATCGATTTCAGGTAAACTGAAGTATGGACCCTTGTCTTTGTTCTTTCAGAACATTATGCAGATTTCTTGGCTTATAAAGACTAGTTCCATTACTTATAAAGGTCAGGCTAAAAATATAAGACAATCATAATAACGACGCTGAATTTGCTTTTTCATGTGACATAATTGACTGTTAGCAAAGGTCAAGACTAGGTAAGATTTAAATAGCAATTTAGAGAGCGCGTTGGTGACACGCAATGACTGAGCGCAAGTCTTTAATTTAATACTGCGGTTTCCAAATACCTACTCTATAGAGAAGTGAATAAAAAATATATTGTTTATAAATACTAGTGGTTCGCCCCGAACAGAGACCTCGCGGTAACAGTATCCCATGATTATTCATTCAATCGATACATGACGACCAAAACTGACATTATTATTATGCCCGTTTTCACCAAACATACCTAAATCAGCCCCTATGTAGGAGTCTCTTTACGTAGGTAGCTCCAAAACACCATCTTAAGTCCTAACATCCGTCCTAATGTCCTTTTAGGTGTCCCGTACAGGATAGTGATAAAGAATTTGACAGTAATCATCACCTAACTTATCATAGGTAGCCCGTAAAGGTTAGGGAACGTCAGTGAAAACATTGAATTATTATGTAGGTACTAACGAGTGAAAACGGGTTAGGGGCATTTGTACAAATCGTCATCTATCGACGCGAATAGAAAATATACAAAATGCAGCAATTAATAGTTTATTGAAGTTTGATATTTAACTAAAGAATAATTTTAATTGAATAATAATATGTCATTATATTATGTACCTAAATAATAGTAGTCGACGCAAAACTGTTTTTGGGATAGATCGTAGTCGTAACTCCTAGTAGTCCTAGTTCCATGGAATAGTTAATGAGTGCGCCATCTATTAGCATTATTGTGAAGCTATGTGAAATTTACTGATGCTCATTAAAAATTAAATAATCTCGTTTCTTTATAATATTCATATAATTTTAGTATTTGTTGTTCAAGTACAGGATACAAGTGAAGTAAGAAAATAAGTAGAACTTGAAAATATATAGAAAATTTTCCCAGAGAGCGTCTTCAAGCGAGCGTATTAAATCGCCACTTTGGAAGCCCCCCATTTCGTCAATTTTAGGAAAAAAATTAAAAAAAAAATACGGTTGTACTCTGTTCCAAATTGTCTTTAAAATGATACAGAGAAACCCTATGAATCGGAAAAAAAATTTTACTTCGCATTCGCTTCTATGAGAGCCCCCCTGAAATAAAGATTTGTATAACTTTTTAAGCCATTTTCGGCTGGAGGCCATCGGTTTACATATTATTTCTAAATTTGAAGTAATTACGTTCAGTAATTCAAAAGTTAAAAGGCTCTTTCAGACGGACGGACGGACGGACGGACAAGTGCAAATCGCTCTAGTAAACTCAGAGATCTCGCTTCGCTCGGTCAATTATAGCAAGAGATTATACTTTTCTCTTTTTAGCGTTCCATAGTCCGTACTAAAAACGGAACCCTTATAGGATCACTTGGTTGTCCGTCTATCTACTTATCTGTTCGTCTGTAACGAGCGACCCTTTTTTCTCAGGAACGCGTGGAGGTATCAAGTTGAAATTAATATCAAATACTCAGGTCTGCAATCCCTTGCAGCAGTGAAAAAATCTTTCTAAGTCGACGCAATCAAAAGATACGGCCTTTTATGCGCCGTTTATGCCGCATATTTTGACACTCGTAAGAGTATCAAAACTTATAGGGTACATCCCGTTGACCTAGAATCATGGATTTATGTCATGTAGCACAAGTAAAGGAAAAATCACAAAAAAAAAAAATTACGATTATAAACTTATTTGCAGTTAGTAAACTAACCGCGACCTAAAATTTTGTACGGAACCCTCGGTGCGCGAGTCTGACTCTCACTTGGCCGGTATTTTTTATATAACAAAAATATTTATAATGGTTTATTTTATGGGTTCGTCTTGTAATCCAACTGCTTAAAAAGACTTATAGACTGTTGAAAAATGACGATACCCTCAATACTGAGGCAGATATATAGAAACGAATTTGTTTACGTGTTCTATTCTCGTTTTACTATTATGGTTTGTTGGCGTTACTACTGGGTCCAAGCATCTAAACACATGTGGGTACAATAAAGTTTAATAACAGTACCTTACCCACTCTATAAATCGCATAATTTCTGGAGTTAAGGCTTTGATACCATGACAGAATTTATCACAGTAAGTATCTCATCAGATACGTCAGCATTGGGGCTGCGAGGTGATTTCAAAATTGTAGCATGGATGCAGTTCTTTTACAGTTTACATAACTACATGGCAACATGCATACAGCTACAAACAAGCTTTTTTAGTTAGCCTGCAATCTATCTGTTTTATTGGGTACAACATATATCAAGTATTAGACGCACAATTGCTGCTCTTTTTAACCGACTTCAAACAAAGATTCTCTCAATTCGACGCGTATTTTTTGGCGATGTTACTCGAAAACTCCGTTAAATCTGTTTTTTTTTTGAAAGGTATATCGTCAGGTTGGTGTCATTTAAAGGCGAAGATCTGATAAATATCTTCGGTGATGGAGGACGGAGGAGTGAATAAAAGCAAATCACTAGCGAGCAGAGAATATGTAGATTGATTCTATTAAGCTACACTAAAAAGCTTAAAATAATAATATAAAAATTCTTTTTACAAATCCGACTTCCAAAGTCACTTCTTCTTCTTCTTTATCAACCGATAGACGTCCACTGCTGGACAAAGGTCTCTTGCATGGACTTCCACAGGCCTCGGTCTTGCGCCGCCTGAATCCAGCGGCTCCCTGCGACTCGTTTGATGTCGTCGGTCCACCTGGTGGGGGGTCTGCCAACACTGCGCTTCCCGGTGCGGGGTCGCCACTCCAGCATCTTGGGACCCCAACGACCATCAGCTCTTCGAACTATGTGCCCCGCCCATTTCCACTTCAGTATCGCGACTCGCTTAGCTATGTCGCTGACTCTGGTTCTCCTACGGATCTCCTCCTCTCTCCAGCATAGCTCTCTCCATCGCCCGCTGAGCGGTCCTGAGCCTACTTATGAGGCCCTTAGTTGGCGAACATGTCTCGGATCCGTAAGTCATCACTGGCAACACGCACTGTTCAAAGACTTGAGTCTTCAGGCACTGAGGAATTTTGGACGAGAAGACATCTCGGAGCTTCCCGAACGCTGCCCAGCCGAGTTGGATTCGGCGGTTGATCTCTTTCTCGAAATTGGACCTACCTAGCTGGACTGTGTGTCCCAGGTAAATATACTCGTCGACAATTTCGAGTGCAGAGTTCTCAACAATTACTGGGTGGAGCGGTGCATGAGCATTGGACATGATTTTCGTCTTGCTCATGTTCATTTTCAGGCCCACCTGTTGAGAAACCCTGCTCAGATCGTTGAGCATTGTATTGAGGTCTCTCAGAGTCTCTGCCATGACTACTATGTCATCGGCAAATCGCGGGTGAGTGATGTTCTCGCCGTTTATGTTGATGCCAAGCCCGTTCCAATCCAGAAGCTTAAAGACGTCCTCCAACGCAGCGGTAAAGAGCTTCGGGGAGATAACGTCTCCCTGTCGCACTCCACGCTGCAAGTGGATTGGCCTCGTAGTCTGGTCCTGTATACGTACTGACATTGTGGCGTTTTCATACAAGCACTTCAACACTTGGATATACCGGTAGTCAATCCGGCATCTCTGCAGCGACCTCAACACAGCCCAAGTTTCCACCGAATCGAAGGCTTTCTCATAGTCTACAAACGCTAAGCAAAGTGGCCGGTTATACTCTTCCGTCTTTTGTATAACCTGCCGCAGCGTATGAATGTGATCTATGGTACCAAAGCCTTTTCGGAATCCGGCTTGTTCGGGAGACTGGAAGTCGTCGAACCTACGAGCGAGACGATTCGTAATGACTCTCGAAAACAACTTATAAACATGACTCAACAACGAGATGGGTCTATAATTCTTCAACAAGGTATTATCACCCTTTTTGAAGAACAGAACCACCACGCTCCTGTGCCATGCTTCCGGCGTTGTGCCCTCGTGGATGACGGAATTGAACAATCGCTGAAAGATCTTAAGTACCTACCGGTTTTCCACCCGCTTTCAGGAGTTCCGCAGTGATTCCGTCATCACCTGGCGCCTTGTTGTCCTTGAGCTGTTTGAGAGCCATTCTAATCTCGTATAGGCTGACGTCCGGGATATCTTCGGTATAGTGTCGGGTCAGTTTGGCTCTGGGATCTTCCGCCAAATCTTCAACAGGTTTTTGTGTTGTGGTACATAACTGTCCATAGAACTTCTCAACCTCTCCCAAGACCTCAGGTCGAGAAGAGACGAGACGGCCGTCATCAGTTTTCAGCCGCGTCAGCTGGCTCTGTCCGATAGACAGATCTTTCGCGAACACTTTTGAGCCTAGTCCAAAGTCACTACAAAGTAAAAAATAATTTTTGTTTGTACACGTATGTTGAAGGCGGGCTAGTGTTGCGCATCGGGTTCGTTTGTATTTAAGCCCGCCCGACTTCAACATACGTGTATAAAGTAAAACTATTTTATACTTTGTAGTGACGTTTGAAGTCGGTTTCTTAAAAAGAATTTTATATATTAATATTGTGCACAATGCTATAAGTAATCGAAATAGTTGGATCTTCATTTAAATATTTTTATCATAATAGAAACAAAAGTTATGGTCACCATACCACGGAAGCATTTTGAGCCAAAAGCTAAGCAGATTCGGCGGCCTACGGCGGAACTCGATTGTTTGTAAACGTTCTATTCCCGTAATACTGTTATGGTTTAATGGTGTGCTATGTACAAAGAATGTTTGCTCTTCTATAAACTAACATCAAGCCAGCAGTGGTTTCAATATAACAGACATCTACTAGGCTCTACAAAAGAAACAACATCACACGGTTTAAAAGTAACGTAATAGGTACATAGTCTTTCTTTATTATCTCCGTGAGTTCTGTTCTTTTCTCTTTCTTTATATCTAGTTATAAAGTAGTTATAACTGTTGAAGTAGGTAGTTGTGTAAAGTTACTTATGCAAAATTATTATATAGCCATTTGGTTAATGGATATTTTTGTATAAGATCTTGGAAACAGAGAAAGTTAGTCCGCTAACTAAGTATAGACTTCATCGTCACTTACCATCAGGTGAGGTCATAATAAAAGACTATCTTGTCATGAAAAAAAAATTCGCCGTGATGCCTGCAAAATCCTAGATTAGAGTACCTGATATATAGATTTTAAGTACCTACCTTTCTGACTTTGATCAAGTTTGATTCCAATTGCCGGGTCACGCATCCCTTAACAGTTATCTACTAATTATGTAGTATGTATATTAAACTCTACGAGTTTCTCTGCATACTTAGTATCTAATAATGTAAAACATATAATACATAACTCGTATAACCCAAACATCATATTATACAAGCCTAAAATTACTTAGGCGTCGAACAAGGTCATAAAGATGAAATAAGAAGCCATGGAAGAAACAAGCCAGTCAAAATAGACGTTTTAATTCAATAAAAATTCAAATCGTATAAAAACGAGCGTCTACATTAGTAGGTCTTCGTTGACGTGGTATTATCCCACGCTTTTATACACTGGGATTTAGTTAAAATTGATATCTACTTGCTTAGCTGGTTAATAACTAAAAGACTTTGTACTTACTTAATGAAATTAGTCCAATAATAACCGTGATTAAGCCCCCTTCTATATATATATAAATAAAAATGAATGTTGGTAAGCGCATAACTCAAGAATGGATGGACCAATTCAGTTAATTTATTTTTTTGTATGTTCCTGGAGTTCCACGGAAGGTTTTAATACAAAAAAAAAACAAAAAACTAAATTCACGCGGACGAAGTCGCGGGCATCAGCTAGTAAAATAATAAAACTCTATACGCCAAGACTTCAATTTTTCAGTTGATTGTTGAAACTAGAAACGACACTGTGTTGGTTGAAAATTGGAAAAAAAAACATGACACTCAGCGGAGCTGATTTGCCTACACGCTAATTCCATCAATGAGAGTTTATTATACAAAAGAGAGTGTATGGTGTTTTCGAATGATTTGTGAGCCAGTTAAACTAGAAATGCCAAGTCGTAGTCTAATTCAAATTAGACGTAGTCGTAATTCCTAATAGTTCCATGAATTCAAAACACTTTTCTTCACTGAGTGAGTTTGAAAACTGTCATTTGCTCATTTGTTTAAGGCAACAAAGACACGCTTTCCGAGCTAGTGACGTGAAAAGATATTTCGCACTAAATTTTTTTCATTAGAAGCCATGGCAACCACAAACAGCGTAAATCACAAATCGTCGGAAAATAATTTCCCTAACGCGAAATTCAATTACGCTCACGCTGCCGGATATTATTCCTTTTATGTCTGTAACATACGTGTACGTATTTACGGGTGAAAAAGCCTAGCGCGGTATTCCAATGCGTTAGTGTAATTTCGCCTTTTGCGAACACAGAACCGTAAACGCAAGGCGGAACACTAATTGCTTGCGCTCCATGATGCGAAAGCGAATGCGGAAAGCTCGAAAAATTTACAGCTATTTGTGACTAATTTAAACTTTACCTATGCCCGTGTCGGACGAAAGTCTCTTAAAATTGAGATTATTAAAAAAATTAAACTTTACGAACTTCAACGAACCAAAACAAAAATCTTAGGACAGTATTATTTTATAGCATATCTTCAGCCTATTGAGAGTGAAAAAAGCTACTTTATAATCAGAAAAGGTAACTTTATATTTTGGGAAAACAAAGTTACACGCGGAATTTTTTAAAACCAAACTCCACGCTGACAAAGTCGCGGGCAAAACCGAGATCAATAGAAGTACATTTATTTACTGGACTGATAAAAAGTACCTACGCCTACGCTGAACTTTGGTTATGGCTATAAATCATCCGATACCTAAGAGTGTTTTTCTCTTTCCATCAATCAAAGTGGGTAAGTAGATATTTTTAGCTACGTTTCCCAAATCCTCAACGAAAACAATTCATTGTATAGAATAAATAATAGATTGAGCTGTCTAGTAAATCTTTCGGGGGTTTTCTTTTTCGATATATTTTATACTAGCTGATGCCCGCGACTTCATCCGCATGGATTTAGTTTTTAAAAATCCCGCGGGAACTCTTTCATTATCCGAGATAAAAAGTAGCTCTCCCGGTCTGATGAACCACTACTACATCCATTACTATACCCATGCAAAAAATCGCATCAATCCGCTGTTCTGTTGCGACGTGATTGAAGGACAAACCAACAAACAAACACACTTTCGCATTTATAATATCAGTAATGCTTTATTATAACACTTTTTATAATTGTCAAATTTTTTACCATACTTAACCAAAGACAAAATTACGTTTAGCTGTCATTTACGTTTTGTTATTCCACTGTCATTTGCGTTTTGATAATCCATGTCAGATGCGTTTTTCTTATACCACGTTTTATAGTGACATGACGGAAACGCGGTCGAACGGAATAAAAAGTATCCTATGTCCGTCTACTGGTTCTAAGCTACCTCTCCACCAATTTTCAGCCAAATCGGTTCATCTGTTCTTGAGTTATAAATAGTGTAACTAACACCACTTTCTTTTATATATATAGATTTATATGTATATTTAGCATTTTATATTACACATATTATACCTGCTATATATCTACTACTATATACCTATCTTCTACATCTTTCTTTATTTCAAGGGCTATAGTCTGTTTTCTTAACAAACGAGTACCGAAAATTTTGACTGCGTTGCTATTGGTCCACTTAATCAACATAGAGTCCCAGGCCCCACCCCTAAGATGACGAATCTCACTCTGTCAATATCGGAAATGTGCGAGAGACATACTCAGTAGTCAACCCCACTCGTAACAATGGTCCATCTCACTATGTCAATATCGGAAATGTGCTAGAGACATACTCATTACTCAGTACTCGTTTGTTAAAAAATAGACTATAGTTATTGCCATCGTCGTCTTCATCATTTGTATTGTATGAAACAAATATTGGATATAAGTATATAAGTGTGCCAATTTTAAAGCGAAAGTTTCAAGAGACTTTTTAAGTCTGAATATCTCTATAGATATACCAATACCTATCTATTTATTTATTGGTACTCGCTCAAATATTGCGAACACTTGTGCAAAAAAATAACGACTCAAACTAGGATATTTGAGTGGGAATCTACTAATCGAAACATTTATAATATTGGCAACATCAATATAGAGCAAAACAATGGAAAAAAAATCAACATTGAAGAATGATCCAGTGCCGGATTGAACCTTGCGTAGTGAATCTTAGGATACGTGAATATCAACGTTAGAACGTCGTTTAAACATTCATCAAAAATAAGGTCTTCTCCATCCCGCACGTCATTGGCGAAGTGAAACGCGCTCTTTGGATGCCACTACGCGCCACGCCATAGCGAAAATTGAAGACTTAAAAAAAATCACTTACTATTCAAAAAAAAAAGTGTGTGTCAGCTCCGGCCTCCGACGCACGACTGGAGTTTACGCGCGCGGCGCGACGCTATATCCTTCTCTTTGCGTGCGACTCGGGTCCGAGCGCGCCCCGACCGACTTTCGCACGAAAACCAACCTTATTTACTCAACGTTAGGGTAGAAATTTGCATCGTTGTGAAAAACGTAACAGAAAAACGTAACGAGGTCATTGACAAATTGATTTCACTGCCCGGATTTTTCTCATACCGGGCTGCTAAAATCGATTCTTAAGGAGTAAACTCCAATACATAATATTTATATAGAGATTGTAACCGATAACAAACACTAATTTTGATCAGTATAACAATCACGTTTCCGAACACGTGATTAGCATAGGTATTCGATAACAAAGCGACGACTTCACGCGAACTTTTGGACCGAGTCCAGTCGGCTATCGCTGAGCAGAGTTCGACCTTTGGCAACACTCGATCCCATCGTTTGCTAGCCAATAATCCCTTTAAAAAATTTATACATATCCCGTAGACGATTTTTAAAAAACTAGTTGTAATTCTTCGCAAATAAAGCTTTAGATACTAAGATTTTTCTTTAGGCCTCGTTTTCGCATAGGCGTGGCGTTGCGCTTCTCGCGGCGCGTCGAGTCGCGTGAGCGGTCGCGCGATATGGCCAAGGTATGAGGGCGAGCGAGAGCGAGCGAGCGACGCGCCGCGCGACGCGCAACGCCACGCCTATGCGAAAACGTGGCCTTACTTGGAATTTGGTATCTACTTCGAAACGCTAAAGGTTTAGCAATAGGTAAGGCAAGCAAAAATTAATTTCATGGAAATATAAATCAGGTGTTAATTAAAAGGCTTCGTTAGTGAAAATCTCTATGTGACAATCTGCCAAAAGAAAGGTCTAAGGTCAAAATATCAAAACGCTCCGGCCTCCGATAAGACTTACTTTACGTCGGTGGCCCTAGTATGGAAACCGTAGAAAATGTACTGGATACCTATTACTTTATTAACCATATTAGCGAATGACATTTTACATAAGCCAAATTACTTACTATGCTTCTGTTACAATGTAACAAATCTCTGTTTTGACACTACGAATAAATAATAAGTCATGATAAATATTAGCATAAAATTAGAGTGGTAATTAGTGCCAAGATTTCCGGGCATAGTAGGTATAGCTGTTTTTACGTTAGCTACTACATTTACTACGTTTAAATAATGTTTATTTACATGAGATGCTTTGCCAAAACATGTTAATTTTAGTCCACACGACACTAAAATATCATGATGTATGCCAACTTCCAATGCGAACTTTTGAACTTTTCTTCTGTCAATCTTTTGGCAATGGCAAAAATGCATCGGGGAAGAATCTTTGGAATTTGTACTCAAAATAAACATCAAGTCATGCAAAAAAGATTATACGGTTAAACAATCGGTATAATTAATGAGTTTTATCGCCGTCTGTACGGGCATAATAACAAACACCGAGGTGCGAGCAAATAGGCAATTGTATAATTTGTTGTAACAGTGAGTCAGATACGGGGCAGAATCTTGAATGACGTCAATACTCTCGATTTGATAAAACACATGCTAAACCCTGGTTTAATACTCAAAGGCTAAATAAACCAAATATGAGTTGTGTATACCATGCAAATCTACTTAGGTATATTTAAAATTCGATCGATTTGATCGAATGATTGGATGGAGTTAACGAAGTTAGCTCATAGTTCAAAGAACTGATGGACATTGGTTATCCAGGGTTTTAGAGTGGCAACCCCGCACCGGGAAGCGCAGTGTTGGCAGACCTCCCACTAGGAGAATCCATATCAGATGTATCGCAGGGTGCCTGTGGCAGTCCGTGCAAGAGACCTTTAGTCAGCAGTAGACGTATATCGAAAGAAAGCACAAGATATTTGAAAGAATAAGGTTTTGAGATCGATATTATTGGAATGTACAATTTAAGATACAACTTTGAGCTTAACGTCTTGAATGATCCAAACGTAGTCCAGCATCTAAATCGCAAAATTACAATTGGCTAGTAAAAGTATAAAATTGATCTTCAAAAAAATTAATGTCGTCAGACCGAGACTGTCGGCCATAACTTCGATGATTGGATGGAAATATTGAAGACGCAAAACGTATTGATATAAGAATGGTTTTTTGTGACAGCAAATACATTTAGCAATCCTTTTAACATTGGTGACGTTGAAAGAAGGATTAGATACAACATTTGAGGCAAATCTTAATATCTAAGAATTTAAGTGCACCCGAAAGCAGACAACCACACAGTTTTCATATCAACTATCGAAACATAAAAATTCTACATGCGTGCAGCACGCCATTGAATCATGTATTGAATGGAATCAATTCAATGGGCAGATATCTATCGGTGCATGTGCAAATCAACACTGTGCAACAGCATACAAGAGAAATTGAATTGAATGGTGCAGTGCGAAATGAACAAACATTTACTTTCGTAAGTTCAACAATTTGAGTCACACATGATCAATAATATGATCATACTAATAGGCCGAGCGAAGTGAGCTCTCCGAATCTACTTAGGTGAATTTGCACTTGTCCATCTGTCTGAGTGATTGCAGACCCTTATAACTCCTATAACGAGTTAATGAGAATCATTGCTTAAACTTTGCAAACAATATAAAAACCAAAGCCGAAAATGACAATAAACTTATTAAAAAATGCGTGTGGGTCGTGGAACACTCGGTTGAAACGAAGTTCCTTTTGACAATAAATTAATAATAAAAATAAATAAATTAAAAAAACAATAATCTGAAGTCAGGATTTGAACCACCGAACCGATAGTTTCACTCCTTCGTTTAGCCACTACGCCACCAAAGTTATGACGGATAATAAACGAAGGCAACGCACAAGGGTCGTTACGGAAAACAATTTACAATTTTTTTCGCCTAGCACCCATCCGCCAAGTCCATACCGTCCGATCACCATCTCCCACACAATGGTGAGCGCTTTGGTCTTGTATTTCTGGTCAAGCCAGCAATTCAGACATTATAAAATCCTCTGGTTGGCCGTGTCTATTTTACGTTAAAGACGTGCCCATCAAGCGATTTTGCGCTCCGGAACAATGGCGTACAGAAACCGATTTGGGGTACAGAATCTAATTTGTACACTGCCATACCCCTTCAAAACTAGACCGCTTCCAATTTTAGATCGCAGTCAAGGGATTAAAAAAGATTTAGATTAAATATATACGACTTTATATTTTTTGATTTTGGTTTAAATTGATTACTCAAAGTTCAAACCGGACGTTAAATGATAAAATAGTAATATGAATCACGTCGCTATGTTGGCATACAAAACAATTGTTTATAAAACGGAGTAGATTAATTTCCGCCGGCATTGTTCCATCTATTTTGGAGTGAAAACAAACAATAACACATGCACATATGAATCGAGCCAGAACACGGTGGAAACTCATGTCACTGAACTGAAGAGGAGAAAGCGTAAGAATAGTTTCATCATCATCAACAACAGTCAACAACCCATCAACGGCTCACTACTGAGCGCAGGTCTCTAAGAGAAGGGTTATACAGGGTTAATTTTGATTCACCAACAACTTCCCACATGTAACTTCTACGCATCAAAGTAAATAACTTTTGTTCCAAATTTAGTAGTCGACGTTTTATGCAGGTGTGGATGACACATTACATAAAATGACCAAAGAGTTAAAAAAATCTTCAACAAAAACTTAGAAATTTTTTTTAGTGAATTTATAGTTAATTTTTTTTTTAGTTATGTGCAAAGGCGTTGACAAATGTTGTTCAGTATCATGCATAGAAGTTACATGTGGCAGGTTGTTGGTGAATTAAAATTAACCCTGTATAGGCCATAGTATAGTAAGGGTTATATTATAATATAACATTATGGAGAACTCTCAGGTGTGCAAGTATCCAGTTTTCCTTTACGGTTGCACATAATGATATTTAACACATAACTCTGAAAAGGCAACGACGCGCGTTATTTTTTAGGATAAAAAAAACCTTCGGGATTTATTAAAAATTTAACTCCATGCGGACAAGTCGCATGGGCACAATCCAGTATAGAAATACATACCTACAATGGCAATTCAAATGCGTGATATGTCATATAAAGTGCTGGTATATTGTAAGGTCGAAAATGTCGAGTTATTAATAGCTCAAGTCTGCCTTATCATGAAATACAATGCGAAATTCGGGTATTCGAAAATTAAATTCAATTATTACAGTCCATTAAAAGTTTCAAGGCATTTTTATTTTTAGAGCTGTGCGTTTTCTAGTTGACCACACTGACCGTCGCTGTTAAAAAATTAAACAAGATTGATCGTGTGACTTTTAGATTAATTATTTCTTAGCTTATACAATACTGTTTCGTTGTGAAGATTGGAAAAATAATTTAGCTGCTAGACACCAGAAGCTGAATTAAAATTTCAAGGGGGAAGTTTAAATTTGAATTATTTAGTACTGTAAACTCTTTTAATTTATTGATATTTAACTTACTGTGCTGTTAACGTAATAAAACGTTTGAATCGTTGTACTACCGAATCTATGAGCACAACAAATTCAATAGGTTTTTTTTGTACCCAGCTCCATGCTCCATCATCGAACAAGATAATGTAAATTAATCATTTATTGTCATCCAAACAGATTCTTGAAAATCGCCGAAAAATCCGTTATCCATTTCGGCGGATATTCAACATAAATAATATACCTACGAACAAATCAAGCTAATAAGCCAGCTTGTTATATGAATATGTGTATGTATGTATTGTATATCTCGATATCTAATTTGAAAATCAATACATATTCATTCAACTGGTACATCTAACATCATATTGATTTTCAAGTTCTAAGATTACACCGGAGCGTGCGCAGATGCCCTTGATCAGATAATATATTATGTACTAGCTGATGCCCGCGACTTTGTCCGCATGGATTTAGTTTTTAAAGTCCCTCGGGAACTCCTTGATTTTCCGGGATAAAAAGTAGCCTAGATGTTGACCGGAGTAATAAGCTACCACGGTATAAAATTTTGTAGAAATCTGTGCGGTAGTTTTTACGTGAAAGAAGGACAAACAAACAGACACGAAATCGTCCAGTTACAGTTTTATTATAAGTAAGTATAGATGATGTATACGTAGGGGGTACCTTATACTACAAGCCTGTACGCTACGGCCTTGAATATTCTGAGGTCGAGGCTTGTAGAATTTTGTTTTGTCTAATTACAAATAGAATTAATATCTGCTTCTTCTTCTTTATAAACCGATAGACGTCCACTGCTAGATAAAGGTCTATTGCATGGACTTCCACAGCTCTCAGTCTTGCGCCGCCTAAATCCAGCGGCTCCCTGCGTCTCGTTTGATGTAGTCGGTTCACGGCCAAAACTGCCAAAACTGCGCCATCGCTGCGCTTCCCGGTGCGGGGGTCGCCATCTTGGGACACCAACACCATCAGCTGTTCGAACTATGTGCTGAGCTTTGTCAGTGATTTTGGTTCTCCGTAGGAGAATTAATCTCATAGGTACAAAATGCGTGAGTGTCGTGGAACACTCGGTTGGAATGAAGCTCTTTCTAATAATAAATTAATAATAAAAATAAATAAAATTAAAAAAAAATCTGAAGTCATGATTCGAACCCCCGAACCGATAGTTTCACTCCTTTGTTTAACCGCTACGCCACCAAAGTTATGACGCAACGTGTGTAGTAAAGTGTCGTGACTCGTGACGGAAAATTCTTGCATTTTTTTCGGCTAGTCTCGATCCGCCAAACCGTCCGAAAAGGATCTTCGTTTCCAAATAAAAAACATCTCAGTGCTTAATTCTAAAGTTAGGTGATTAATTCTGTTATTAGTAAACATAACTATACCAAACATCATCTTCGGCAGCATCACCTTAACCTATTGCCGGCCCATCACTAGGCATGCCTGTCATGGCTGTCCTGCCAAACCGAAACATCGGTTTGGCAGGACATGGCCCTGCGTTATTATCTCATATCCGTCCAGACTGTTTAAGAAGAAGAAATCACCCTGCATGAGGATTTAATAGCGAAGTCTACAATTATCGCATTCTGACGAATTGCACTCATCTTACGAGTAGGTATTAACAGGTGCGCACGGACTTGCCTTTTCTCAGTGTAATTTTATATAACTGCAAAGTATTGCTTATAGTTTACGTTACGTTTTAGAACATTTTACGTTTTCAATAATTTTCAAAATAAAACTTTCTGTGTCATTTTGCATATCCTACTAATATTATAAATGCGAAAATTCGAGAGGATGGATGTATAGATGGATGAATGGATGTATGTATCTTTCGCGCCACAAGGAATGATCCGATTTGGCTGAAATTTGGAATAGTGATAGCTCATACCCAGGCTACACATAGGCTACATATTTTTGTCCCGTAAAATTAAGGAGTTCCCGCGGGATTTTGAATATTTTACGTAGGTACCTACTGAACGTGTTACGTTATGATTATGAACGATTTTTGTTTTGAACATTTTGCGAATTTAACATTCTGCGTGTAGACGGAAAGCTGCATAAAGCAATACCTACTTATTTGTAATAAATGTCCTCCCGACCGAATCCGATCACGGCGGCTAACCTGCTCAGAGATTAGCCATCTGCGCGGGAGATATTATAGTGCACAAGTGTGTGCGCAGACACAGGTGCACTCTCTATTCCCTCACTCTCATAGTCCGATGGGACGGAAAATCTGGCACGACCGGAGAGTGATCAGGCGCAGGACCGACGGCTTTACGTGCTCTCCGAGGCACGGGGGTGACTCACCGCTAACTTTCCTAACTCCGGGCTAGTAATGAGGATTTCTTGACAGAAAAAAACCCAATAAGTACCTTTTTTTGGCCCGACCCGGGAATCGAACCCGGGACCTCGTCATCCGAACGTGCTCACCACTAGACCAACGAGGCAGTTATTTGTATTGACAATTCGAAGTGAAAGCCGATGGCCGAGAGTTATTCCCCAATTAGAAAAGCTATCAACAGCGATAACCGTAGTCCGTGAGTCGTTAGTTCGTTACTCGTAACCGTCCATCGATCGTTAAACCCGAAGCAATCTTACCAAAAACTTGGAC
Source organism: Oeneis ivallda (assembly GCA_029955525.1). Lineage (NCBI taxonomy): Eukaryota > Metazoa > Arthropoda > Insecta > Lepidoptera > Nymphalidae > Oeneis > Oeneis ivallda. The sequence continues at coordinate 11,978,685 of JARPMR010000024.1, read as the reverse complement.
GTAAATATTGATAAACAAAATTGATAGCTTTTCAACGCGCAATATTTGCATACAAATTCGATACTATACCAACATTGGTTTTAGGAGCTGTGCTGCCTATGAGCACGAAATCAATTTTACCTATGTAACATAATAATAATATTATATAGGTAGTAGCCCAGTTAATTTAGACATCCAAGGTTACAATAATTCCCACTTGGCTGAAAATTGGTAGGATTGTTCAAAACACTATTATAAATGAAATGTAAAAAGTCCTCATCGATCCGACACCTGGAAAAAAATTTATACTACACCTGCTCGGAAAGTACCTTCTGATTTGTGTCATATCGACAAAGAGCGAGAAAGAAAATACGTCTTTACGTGGAGGCAAATCTGCGGGCTGAAAAAATGTATGAAATTTCATTACTTACGTGCTTTAGCGGGCTGAAAAGTTGTATGAAAATACATTACACGCTTGGTTTTTTTTTTTTTTTAATTTTTGATATAATCAGTTCAGTAATACCAATACTTAAAAAAATACCTATATAAAAAAAATAGAAATATGTTTCAACAAACAAGACTCTTTATTTTCATAGTAAGTATCTAATAAATAAATAATTAGAAAAATATATAAAATAGTGACTAAATTATAACTAATAAAAATCTTTATAAAGAGGATTCTATATACTATATAAGTAAACGAGGTTCCATATTCTATTACATACATATTCTATGAAATAAAATAAAACTGATTACAAAGTTAAAAAAAAAAAAACAAATTGTTATCTTGTTGTTCCTGGTCTGTGGTTACTGGCCACTTGCGTTTTCTGTGTCATACCTACGTATTTTAAAAAAATGAAAAATTTCGCGCGAGTCGCATTATTTTGTTATATCTAAATTTTGAATTTATAAAATTACTTAGGTACAAGCTTTTAGTAGAAACCATAAACTTTACTCTATATTAAGAACTCAAAATGTCTATTGGTGATAGCAGTGTGAATTCAAAATGTCTGTGTATAGTGAAAAATTAATGTCCCGAGAAATCTAGAAATCGATAAATACAATAAAGCATTTTATGAAGATTTACTACAGTGGAAAAGCGAGAAAAAATTCTACCATGAGTTTTTTAGAGTTGAGTTGAGTTTGAGAATTGTAAATTAATAGATATATGAATTTCAATTATGTGATTCGTCTATTATTTTCCTCGTAGGTGTAGTATAAAGCACTATGTATCACTCGGGAGAAAGTGCGATTCCTTACTCGGGTGTAATCGGTCACTTTCACCCCTCGTTGAACAATGTACTATTACTCGGAGTCAAAGGTCACAAAAACGGGATTTTCGCGATTTTCAACAAAACGGTAAGTTTTATCATAAAATTAGCCTTGACAAAAATTGTAGATAGATGATTATCTATAAAAAATGTCTAAATACTTTTTTTCCTAAGAGCCAGCGTTTTTGAGATATAACAATTAAAAAAAATTGAAAGAGTTTTTGTGTGTGTTTGAGTGAGATTTTTTTTCCAGGTGTCAGATCGATGAGGACTTTTCGCATTTCATATTTTATAATAAAGTTTTGAACAATCCTACCAATTTTCAGCCAAATGGGAATTATTGTAACCTCATCCCTATTTTTTGGTCTAATTTGACAGGGCTATAGAGTCTATTAAAAATTCTTAATAGATTATTAATTACTTTAGTGGCCTTACTGCGGTCGTAAATTCATATATTGCTGGTTAATACTTATTACCCCTATGGAGATTATTTTATTATTACCCAATGCATTTTTACTCAAAACATTTTTATTTCGCGACCCATGAAAAAGCCAAAAATTACGTAAAAAGCCTTGCGACCCCTTCATTATACTATACAGTTATTTTATTTATTTGGCTCCTCCAGATTTTGGACTAACAAACGCGAGTCGCGACCTCCAGGTTGAGAAACGTTGACCCAATTATTACGTTCATCATCATCATCATCATCATCAACAACCCATCATCAGAGTAGGCCTTAGTAGACTATAACGCTGATCCAATGTGAATTGGCAGACTTCACACACCTTCGAGAACATTATAGAGAACAGGTTTCCCCACGATGTTTTTATTCACCGTTGAAGCGATTATATTTAATTGCTTAAACGCACTGAACTCCGATAAGTCAGAGGTCCCGAGGCTTCGGGCCCCGCGACGCTTTTTCTTTTTTTAAATATCTCTTCTCTTTTTTTAAAAGTCTCTCAAATACAGAGCATTACAGTTTCCTGTTAGACAGATAGAGCGCTACTGAAGTGTGACGTCACAAGTCAGCAGCTCCATACACGCTCCATAGAAAATTTCGTTTTAGAAAGAGACATATACAGTCACAGTAATGTAGCTTATAAGTTATAACTGATTTGTTTTTTGACCGATTTATTTTCTGTTTTTACAAATGTAATTCTTGGATTATTGGACGATTACAAATAATGAATATCAACATTTTGACACTCGGTCAAATACCCAATTATAATAATTTCGTCTCGCTGTGTTGGTACACATAATTGATTACAATATGATTGTTACATGATCGACCACATGAAGATTCTCAATATTTATTTCATCGGTCAAGTGCGAGTTGGCACGCCGCCAAAATGACAGCCGTCCGGAAAACGTTCGCGGTGCTTTAAAACTTTGGCATTGATGGACACTGAACTTGTTGTTTATTTGACTGTCTTTCTTTTAATCTTCAGCTAAAAATAAATCAGTTTACTTAACACCTAACTTATCAAAAATTTTATATAGCTTAGAAGGAAGAGTCTTAGAAAAGAGAGTAGCTTAGAAGAGACATTGGTAGAGTATTGACTTGTCATAAGAGCCACAAGTTGGCCTACATGAAATCCTACTAAATGCGAAAGTTTGTGAGATGAGTATGGATGTACGGATGTATGGATAGATGTTGGTTACTCTTTAACGCCACAAATAATGAACCGATTTGGCTGAAATTTGGAAAGGAGATACCTCATAACCAGGATTATCACATAGGCTACTTTTTATCCCGGAAAATTACAAAGTTCCCGCGAGAATTTAAAAAACCTTAATCTACGCGGACGAAGTTTGGGGGCATCATATAGTATCTGTAAATAATTTTGAAGTTTATTTTGAAAATTCATATACCACAAAAACCATTTACTGGTTACACATTAAATAAGAAATAGTCAAAAAGCTATACAAAGTATATTATCTAAAATCTCGTGTCATGATGTATGTTCGGGATCAACTCGAAAACTACTGAACCGATTTTGATCAAACTTCGTAACTATTTGTAATTTGGTATAACTTAAAAGATAGGATAGTTTTTATCTTAATTATGGACATCAATATTTGTTATTGCAAATTAAAATATGTTAATTACACGACAGTCATATTTACAGTTCGAGATTTAGGTTGCTAGGCAACCTAACCTGAATCTCGAACGATGTTAGATTTTACAAGCGGTTGTCTAGATTGTGTTATAATTTTGCATTACTGATATTATAAATGCGAAAGTGTGTTTATTTGTTGGTTTGTCCTTCAATCACTTCGCACCGGTTTGATGCTATATTTTGCATGGGTATAGTAGTGGGTCCTCAGAGAGAGAGAGATTATAAAAATGTCTTATAAAGCTCCTCTGGCCTCTGTCCGATTAGTTATTCGTGTGGCTCTGCCAAGTGTTATGAAAACGAAAGAAGTAGTGAAAGAAGTGCAAAGCAAAACTTACAGTTAATAAATAGATTATAATAGAACACAATATATGTTTATTGATTTCCTGAATAAACGTACTATAATTAGCACAAAACTGGATCATTACAATTTACAACGATACGAACGATCGATAATCCGGTTAAAAATTTAGCAACCTGATTTCAGGTCAACTTTTACACAGTTAGGAGCGTGTGACTGAATTACAGAATAAAAGCTTTATAAATTAAACATATTATTATGCTCAAACGTGTATCGTTTAGAGTTTACACAGACGAAATGTCCTAAACGGGTACGTACCTACCACATTTCAGTTGGAACTATCAATATTTTGATCTGGTTGCATAGGGCGGAGTTATGACGGGGTTGAGTTGAGTGGTTGCGTTGAAACTTTTTAGGCCTTGAGACTTTGAGACGTTCTCGTTGATAGGTACGTCGAGTTGAAGTTGTCATGGTTAGAATCTATCCATACGCCTGCTTTGTCATTTTGAAGGAAAATCACTGTTTGTTCCAACTGAATGCATTGATTTATTATTATCATGGTACGTATCCGATTAGCATACTACTATAATTTTTTTTGTTAAGCCAAGAAACAAGTCAACTAAACGAGTATAATGTCCATAAATACGACTAAACGAGTAAGTACCTAAATAAAAATTTCTTTCTTCGTTGTTATCGCATGAAAGGTCTCGTTGAAGCTCGATAACGCTTGATGGGCTCACATTCCTAATAGCAGGCTATTGGAGCTGTTATCGTTACTGCTTAAATAGAGAAGTTGTTACCGTTCAATGAGAGCGCATTCTTAACGAGAAAGAATCTTAAATGTATCTTCAAGAAATATAAAATGACATAGCATAAGAAGAATATATATAGACTTCAGTACGACGATGGTGTGATTATGTATTTTATTGACAACCTACAAATAGTGTTTAGCTCAACTTCGGTCTAAAGCCAAGTAATTTAATTTAGACCCTTTATTATGTTTAAAAGCTAGTATGTTGCAATAAATTGCATTTACATTGAATCTGTAACTTATGATAAAAAAGTAACAGTTTTATGTATTGGAAATAATGAAATAATATTATTATGTTTTGAATACGCGTGATTTAAGGATTTAGCCTGAATTTTTAGGGTTCCGTACCCAAAGGGTACCAACGGGACCCTATTACTAAGCCTACGCTGTCCGTCCGTCCGTCCGTCCGTCCGTCTGTCAGCGGGCTGTATCTCGTAAACCGTAATAGATAGACAGATGAAATTTTCACATATTATGTATTTCTATTGCCGCTATAACAACAAATAAAATATTTCCATGGGTACATGAAAATATTTTAATTAAATTTTTTTTTAACGGAACCCTTAAAGAGCGAGGCCCGACTCGCACTTGGCCGATTTTTTTGATTAATTAACCCATAATATTTTTTTGTAATTTGTTGTAAGTTAATAGAGAATTCATAAAATCCAATTAACCAATTTACGTACTCTTTCCTTTAACATTACTCCGTAAAACTAAATCGATAGCTATTTATTATACAAAACAATTAACGATATACGAAGTAAGATATTACCCGTTCAACTTATATTCTGAGTGATAGGTACCTACATACTTTTATTTACGTTGTGATCGATGATCGATCAGTCACGAGTCACGACTCACGCCCAACTTACGAACGCATTAGGTATTTTAGAACTAGAAAAAATAAATTGGACAACCATTTGTTGACTGGTGTACCGTGTAGGCAAACAAAGGCGGTGTATTTATTTTAAAAGGGCGAGTGTGTTATTGATATGTAATAGGTATGCATAAGATACCATTTTGAAGGTCCCAAGTGTGCGTGACTGAATTTAGAAGTATCTTTTGCTTTATATCAAATGAAATAATGCCTCGATATTACATTAAGATGTGTCTTCTTTGAGAAGTCGGCGAAAAATTAGTTTAAAGCACACAACAAAAGCAAGCAAGGAAGCAGTGGTAGCCTAGTGGTTAGGACTGTGGTCTCCTATTCGGGGGGTCGCAAGTTCGATCCGGAAAGAACCGGTTTCACGCCTCTTCTTCATATCTCATCTTTTTCTTATCGCTGTCTGTCTGTTCTGTATGTGCGCTTATTTCTTCTAATCTAAGCAACGAATTTTGATACGGTTTTCACTATCATTCTTCCTGAAGGTTTACCATGACTGAATAGTTCATGCATACCTACTATTATATTCATAGAAAGCAGAGCAGTACCCAAAGGGTACAGAACCCTAAAAACGTACTAGTAATTTAATACCATGTTTACCCACTCTAAACGCTAAATTAGTTCAGGGGCGACCTACATTTTGACACCTAGCTTAAATGACGCGTCCTCTAACCTTCAACTGTTGGCGAGCTCGAAAATTACTGCGTCAATAATATTTAACGAGTTTACCATCATAGTGTCGCCAAGCGATTTGGCGTTCCGGCACGATGGCGTGTGTGTAGAGATATGGGTTTAATGTAGTATACACTGCCAAACCGCTTCCAAATTAATACAATATAGCATCTCGTACTCCATCATCACTTACCATCAGGTTAGTGAGGTAAGATCCCGATTTGATCTTGACTTGATAACTTGAGACAAGCCTTGAGTACGGAGTTGAGTAGTCAAGGCTTGTCTCAAGTCGGTAAAGTATTCGGTAGGTCGCAGATTTGATCCCGGGCCTCCGACCTCTGATTATTAGGAGTTACGTGCGTTTAAGCAATTAAATATCACATGCTTCAACAGTGAAGGACACCATCGTGATGAAACCTGCACGCCTGAGAGTTCTCCATAATGTTCTCAAATCTGTGTGAAGTCAGCCAATTCGCATTGGGCCAGAGTGGTAGAATAACCTTTCTCTGAGAGGAGACCTGCGCTCAGTAGTGAACCGTTGATGGGTTGCTAATGATGATGATGATATTATTTTATTCATATATTTTATCAAATTAACTGGGAGAAAACTATCGGTAATGGGTCATTTTTTTGTGTAATTATGCCATGTTTTTCATTCTTAATTAGGGTTTCATAGTCATTACCTTAACAAGTACAATAAACACCCTAGACCACAAACATATTACTACTTACTATCCCTAGACATATTGAATATGTACGAGTATATTGAATATTGATCGCCAAACTTTACTTTGACGATGGCATGGATGAATTGATAGCTTATCGTTTGAAATATGAACGCAACTTCACACAGTTTCTTTAACACATCACACATCTCTACCAATATTTTGATCCAGTCGACTACGCTGAAAAACTTCACGATCAACCACTTTAAAGCTATCTTGAACTTTTTACTAAATTAGCTGCTGTATGCACCCAACAAATGCACAGACAACTTATATATAAAAAGTGCAAATTGGTCAAAAATTCAAGGCAATCTTGCCAAGGATGTGCCAAGGCTTCAAATAAATTTCATATATAACTCGGAATGCAAATAGAGGCCAGATACATTTATTCTTGAACTTGGAAGGGTGGCCCCAAGCGTAATGTCCGGACGACACGCCAGGCTGCAGTGCGAGGTGAAATACGAGTATACTGGTACCGCAAAATGTGGGAAGTCAACCCCAAGCAACTAGGAAGAGCATCGCATGACGCGATACGATGGAGCTTGCAAATTAATGCTGCTTATTTTATGAAGACATTCAAAGAAATGCCCTATAACACGCTAAACTTTAAAGCTTATATTAATACACTAGCTGATGCCCGCGACTTCGTCCGCATGGATTTAGTTTCAAAAATCCCGCGAGAACTCTTTCATTATCCGAGATAAAAAGTAGCTCTCCCGGTTTGAGGAACCACAACTACATCCATTACTATACCCAAGCAAAAAATCGCATCAATCCGCTGTTCTGTTGCGACGTGATTGAAGGACAAACCAACAAACAAACACACTTTCGCATTTATAATATCAGTAATGCTTTATTATAACACTTTTTATAATTGTCAAATTTTTTACCATACTTAACCAGGCCTGTCTCACTCTTGGTACTTACGCGATTTAGATACCTACAATCGCGCACACTCACTGAGTGCAACGACAGTCGGGGCTAGCGCGTTCTAGGCGAGTGACGTATTACTGATTTCAACATTGCTTACGCGTAAATTCTTTTTTGTAAATATTGGTTTAAATAGTTTAATTTATGTTTAGTATATTTAGTTGTAGGATAAAATAGTTGTAGACATTTATCGACCGAGCGAAGCGAAGGTCTCTGAGTTTACTAGAGCGATTTGCACTTGTCCGTCCGTCCGTCTGTCACAGCCTTATAACTTCTGAATAACTGAACGTAATCACTTCAATTTTAGATATGATATGTAAACCGATGGCCTCCAGCCGAAAATGGCTTTAAAAGTTATAAAAATCTTTATTTCAGGGGGGCTCCCATACGAAATGGGGGGCTTTCAAAGTGGAGATTTTATTCGAGGCTAGATCTCTAAAACCACTTTATTTTAAAAATTGAAACTTACACATAATTTGAGTTATATTCTGTACTTGAACAACAAATACTAAGATTAGATAAATATTATAAAGAAACGAAATTATTTGAGTTTTAATGGGCATCAATGTTTTTAACAAAACTTCACTATACTGTTACTAGATGGCGCTGTCTTTAATATTGTAAATATGCATCCCATCCACGAAAGCAGATGACGATTGACGTCATCAGATTCGGCGCGTTTTAATTACAATATAATATAGTTAAAACTACCTTATGGGAATTATGGGATACCGCGAGGTCTCAGTTCGGGGCGAACCACTAGTATTTTATATGGATGGACATAAAATAATGAAACAATGGCAAAAAGTCGTCGTAGTAATTATTGTTGTGTGGATGGATGCCTTATGAGCTCAAAAGATGATTATTTATCATTTTTTATGTTACCGAAGGATACTGAAAGGTGAGTTTATTTCATAATTAAAATTATGTTAGAAGGTACCTACTTAAAATTATTAAGGTATTGTACGGAGTGTGTACCAATTTATACCTACAGTATCTAGTTATTTATTTATTTTTTAAGTATACAATAAATTAACCACAGTAGTACTTACATTATGTAGGTACCTAATCACCGAATTTAACTGTTTTATACTTCACTATCAAAGTTGTACCTACATAAGAGTCGCGCGCAGAGATTTGCCGATGGCTGCCTCTCCCGCCTACGTCACCCGCGACCCGCACTCGTCTAGCTGGGCGAGCGCGGGTCCTACTATATACCTATATTGCCTGTTTATAACAACTAAGTAAGTAATTTATGTTTTCTACTTATTAAATGTGTTTTTACACTGTTTAAATGTATGTAATGGCAAATCTGCCAATTCTTTGGGAATCAAGTTATAAAAGCGTATAGTCGACCCCACAAATAATTTCTGCACTTTACGCAGATGATAGGATGATGTGATGGTGAGGACTAGTAGTTTATGACGGTGTCTAGTTATAGATCATGTGTATCACCTCTTTGTTTATATTATGGAAAAATAAATAAATAAATAAAAGTTATACCTACTGTATTTTCTTACTCTTTGTTGACAGCCCTAGGCAACCACGCCACGGCGTCCGTGACGTAGGAAGGCGAACAGATCCAAAGAAATATGGATCCTCGCGCCGAGCTATAAAGTCTAATTTAGCTTGCGTGAGTGATTTATCTATTTAATAAAAAATATGTAGGCTATTAAAGCGCCGGCAAGTAGTCAACATCAAAGGAGTGAAACTTCTGTACGTAGTACTATTATATATTCTGTGACTTAACCAATGACAAAATTACGTTTAGCTGTCATTTACGTTTTGTTATTCCACTGTCATTTGCGTTTTGTTATTCCATGTCGGATGCGTTTTTGTTATACCACGTTTTATAGTGACTTGACGGAAACGCGGTCGAACGGGATAAAAAGTATCCTATGTCCGTCTCCTGGTTCTAAGCTACCTCTCCACCAATTTTCAGCCAAATCGGTTCATCCGTTCTTGAGTTATAAATAGTGTAACTAACACCACTTTCTTTTATATATATAGATTCTTCTTCTTCTTTATTAACAAAACGACGTCCACAACGTCTCTTACATAGACTTCCACTACCTTCCACATGCGTCGGTCTTGCGCCGTCTGTACTTATGCGCTTTTATCCGTACTCTTTCCTAGTACGAACCGCAAAAATTTGGAATGCCCGATTTTCTTTCTTTCCAACTAACTAATCCATTTCCAAATAACTGAAGTGGATAGAAGCATCTTCTAGGCAAGGTGGCCAAGTGCGCTCCATCTTAGGCTGAATCTTTAATTACCATCAGGTAAGATTGCAGTTAAGCGCTAGTCTCTATCTCCTTCTTCTTCTTTATCAACCTATAGACGTCCACTGCTGGACAAAGGTCTCCTGCATGGGCTTCCACAGGCTTCGGTCTTGCGCCGCTTGCACCCAGCGGCTCCCTGCGACTCGTTTGATGTCGTCTAGTCTATATATTTGGAAGAAAAAAATCGCTTCGCTTATCGAAAAGTGTAATACCAATTACCATGATACCGAGATGCCTCACGATTTGGAATTCAAACTGCCACAATTCAATAATAATTCATCGCAGTCTCGTTTCTCTTAACGACATCTCGTTAAAATCGTAGATCTCACTCATCACTTTGCCACTATATGTGTATATTATAGTGAACTAATGATTCACATTTTTCACCTTAATTTTAGTTTCTCAACAATTGACAACTTTTCTCAATGAATGAAAACATTAAAATGTCGTTTTGTATCATGAGGTAGTTAATCAATTCCATTACATCCATCAATATAACAAAAGTTTCAAATGATCATTTGCTGTTCCAAGTCATACGCAAGAGAATTCTCCCTCACATCCATGTTAGGTATCCACATTTTTTTAGGATCGTAAAGTCGTTATATCTACTTTTTACTGCTTTGTCACCTGATGGTATGTCACCTTCCTTCACCTTATATTTCACGATACAGTCTAATATGGTAGCGGGCTATATTGAAAGCAAGTTGACAGTTTTAATTAAACCTATACTCATAAATCAGTTGCTACACGCCAACATACCAGAACGCTAAGTCGCTTGGCGGGCGCGGGCGGCGGCACATCTTTAACAGTGGTGTGGTAACTAGCCACGCCGAAGTCTCCCACCAGAGAAAATCTTGGTCAATTACTTATTTACTGACATTTGGCTATAACTTCAATCCCTATATCGTTGATATACCATCCACGCGCACGAAGCGGTTCAAGTCTTCATTTCTGATTCGCACGGCTAGGTTCTGGAACGCTCTTCCGAGATCTTTAGTTTCCTAACACGTATAATTTGGGTATCTTTAAAGCAAGGGTGAATAGGCATCTTCTAGGCAAACGCGTTCCACCTTAGGCCACATCATCACTTTCCATCAGGTGTGATAGTGGACAAGCGTGTGCCTATAATGTATAAAAAAAAAAGTGTGTTTGTCAGCTCCGACGCACGACTGGAGTTTACTCCTTACAACGTTGTAATGCATTCGCGGCGCTCGCTGCGTCTAGGCGCCGGCCGCTCGGACCCGATCGGTACGCGCTCGGCTTTCGCACGAAAACCTTATTTACTCAACGTTAGGGTAGAAATTTGCATCGTTGTGAAAAACGTAACGAGGTCACGGCTTCCCTCGGAAAGCTCTTTCGCACGAAAACCAACCTTATTTACTCAACGTTAGGGTAGAAATTTGCATCGTTGTGAAAAACGTAACGAGGTCATTGATAAGTAGATTTTAAACCTCGAATTTTTCTCATACCGGTCGCCTAAAATCGATTTTTAAGGAGTAAACTCCAAAAAAAACTCGAGAAAAGCGATAGTCAAAATCATGGAAGTAGGAGTCAAAATGCTCAAATAAAGCTAAAGTGACGTCAGTTTTCTCACACAATACCCACACCGATGATCAACGAATAAAACAAACAACTCCGTTCAAATAGAACCCATGTTCGGTTCCGCGCAGTTAACATGCTAACAAGCGTGAGAAAACTCAAACTTGACCCAGTATTCTGTATTTCTCGCCACATTACTCATTCTAGAAATTGTTTCATGCGGAACTTATTATTGTGTGGCTTGAACGTTTTAATTAGAATCCAAGCTAACCAAGCTAGAGCGGGAAGATGGATACAACAAAAGTTAGGGTTACATTTTAGTAGATCCAAGGGGGTAACCTAGGCTTTAAAGGATAGTTAGGGCATACATCAATAGTAGACATTAGGCAAGAGCCTCTCAAGGTAGAGCACCCCAGCATTAGACAAGAGTTGAGTTAGAGATACTTAATAGTAGCACTTTTCATGACCTCAACATTCCGCTATGCATGCATATGCCTCTGCCATATTAACCCTGCCACAAATTGCACTCTGCGGCACAATTGTCCTTGTTAATAAAAACTAAATTTACATAATAATGCTTGTAAAATTAACACGGCAATGGGAGGTGAAAAACTAACCCTGAACTCTAATTATTTACTTTACGAATAACGTTTAATAATAATTTCTATTAAGTATAACAGCAGCGAGTATTTAGAAAACAGTACGCTTAGTACAAGATTAGATATTTAACTATAAATAGTGAACTATGACATTACCATCAAAGTAAAATATAAAGGGGTGGAATTTCAAAAAAAAAAAGCCTCAGTGGGTGCCTACGTCATAAAGGAAACCCACTGTCAAAATTTCAAGTTTCTAACTCCTATGAAGTATGGTTTAGAGTTTAGACTGTGCGTTGATAGGTCAGTCAGTCAGCCAGTCAGGACAAGTCTTTTTATAAGTAGGTAGAGATTTGAACGAAATAACCTTACAAAATATTGCTTTAGGTATATACAATATAATATGAATAACTCAGCGATAGCAAGTAAAGAAAAACTGTCCACGATAAGAAGTGAATGCATTGTTTTATAAACTGTAGCCGTGTAACGGAACGGAAACGAAATGACTTTGGAATCCCATTGTTTTCTTCTCATTTTGCGTTTTTAAGATTTTTTTTAAGAATGTTATCACGAAATTAGAAAATTAAATTACTTATGATAGGAAGACAAAGGAATCATGAATAAAGTACTTCATGATTAACTCAGGAGATTGTACCTATACTTAGTTTATAAATTACAGCTTATGTTGTCCAGATGTTTAAATGCTAAATCTTAGAGAATAAAATACACTACACTATTATTATCGACCTTAATAAATAAAGAGCAAAACAAAAGCAAAAGTCATAAAATAAAATATAATGAGAAGTAGAGATTTATTTCCCACTAGCTAACTGATGCCCGCGACTTCGTCCGCGTGGATTTACTCTTTAATATCCCGTGGGAACTCTTTGATATTCCGGGATAAAAATCACAGCCTCTGTCACTCCAGGTCCTCATATTCCACTATACATGCAAAAAATCACGATCCGATCCGTTGCTCTGTTGCGGCGTGATTGAAGGACAAACCAACAAAAAAACACACTTTCGCATTTATAATATTAGTAAGGAAATAAGGATGCGTGCGAGTAAAAACGAAAAATCATTCATGAAGTAAAAGTCTTCATTAGGTACTATACCAGGAATAAATTAAACGAGATAATGCAAGATGTGTTGTTTTATATACAGTCAAACTTACGTTTTGAACTCGAGGTGTTAATGTAAGGGTACTCGAATAATCACCGGTATAAGTTGTTCTTCAAAAAATATTTTAAATAATAGTTTAAAAAAACTAAAAACACGCTTTTTATAGAAAACCAAACTAAAAAATAGAAAATAAATTTTAATAAATTTAAATTAAGAATAGGGTCCAAAAATTTCAATAAATATAAATTAATAATAGTGTAAATAAAAAAAATGTATTTTATTTTAAAAAAGCGTGGGGTGCATGGTGTCAATAGTTATAAATATTTTATTGACAGCTGATATGAGTAGAGTGATTATCATTTTGATAATATCTTAAAAAGCACTCCACGCTTTTTTTAAAATAAATACATTTTTTTATTTACACTATTATTAATTTATATTTATTGAAATTTTTGGACCCTATTCTTAATTTAAATTTATTAAAATTTATTTTCTATTTTTTAGTTTGGTTTTCTATAAAAAGCGTGTTTTTAGTTTTTTTTAACTATTATTTATTTTCTACTTTTTAGTTTGGTTTATTTTTAATAGCTTGTTTTTTTAATTTTAATATATCTATATATATCCATGTAAAATTAACATGGATGGTGATATATCTATATCTATAAATATTATGTACATTTATTTTACCAGGGGCGCTAGTGCAGTACCTTCATACAAGTGAAATCGCGCCCAAAGAAGTCGGTTACAAACATACAAGTTTTTTTTTTGTTTTTTTATCAAATTAGTGTATTGTCATCGGTCCTCGATAAATCTACAAAGTTTGAACGAAATCTGGCCGTTTAAAGTGGGTCAAAATCGCGCCCAAAGAAGTCGGTTACAAGTTACAAACATACAAGTGAAATCGCGCCCAAAGAAGTCGGTTACAAACATACAATTTATTTTTTGTTTTTTTATCAAATTAGTGTATTGTCATCGGTCCTCGATAAATCTACAAAGTTTGAACGAAATCTGGCCGTTTAAAGTGGGTCAAAATCGCGCCCAAAGAAGTCGGTTATAAACATTGTTACAAACATTGTTACTAACATACAAGTGAAGCTAATAAAAAGCGTATAAAAAACCGACTTCAAACGCCCGCGCCACTACAAAGTATATTATAATACTAGCTGATGCCCGCGACTTCGTCCGCGTGGATTTAATTTTTAAAATCCCGTGGGATTGATTTTCCGGGATGTCTATGTCACTCTCCAGGTTCTCAACTATACCTATCCAAAAAATTACGTCAATCCGTAGCTTTGTTTTGACGGACGGCGTAGTTTGACGGACAAACCAACAAACAAACACACTTTCGCATTTATAATAGGTATTAGTAAGGAAGAAATATTTTAAATTATATGCGTAGATGCTTATTTATTGCTATTTTAAGATAACTTATATACCTGAGTGACCTACGGAAAATTTTAGCCCATCAAAAGGTCATAGAGAAGTGGGGAAGGGGCTAGGAGGGTCTGGGCATTACTAGCTGTTATTTCATATTTCGTTTCTGCATTTTCTGAGAACATTTTATCATAGTAATGTATATTTTTTTTACACCATCAGAAAGTGGAGATTTCAACGATCAAAAAACGCACAGACTTTTTTAAAAAAGCTGATATTATGACGTGAGAATTTTCAATTGAAAATTAGGCTGCTTTTTCGATATTAAGTCAAAATAAGGTGAAAAAATAAATATTTTAGACCAAAAAAATTACAGTGTATTTGGGACATAAAAAGGTAAGTTTTCACTAAATTTCGTGAAAAAAAAATTTTTGCAAAAGAAAAATAAAAAACCAAAAACTTGGTTAATTGAATTTTTCACATACTTACATTTTGAGGTTATGTGAAAAAAGTGTAAACACAAAAGTTATAGATCTTTTTATTAACTACAATTTTGCCATTTAACTTTTGTCCATATACCCGTAAAATATTTTTCCTTTCATTTTTGTTACATTCTCTTCCTTTTCCAATGTTTCATCCTACTATATTTTTTTTTGTTTTCAAAAATTATCTACTTTGGACTGAATGATATCTGTTTAAAATATTTTCCAGCTAAAAATAAATGAATAGTGAATATGAATGCGGCGATGCGATGAAATACCTCGGACATGTTTCACGACGCCGCCGGTCACAACTCGCAACTCGCAAAGCTGCAATTCAGCTATTTTAGATCTACGCACATGTTAGGTCATTAGCATTTCCTATGCAACATCACTATAGTCTCTGTATATTGTTAGAAACTTAAGTCACTTGGGTGTCACTTTCGATTGACAAAACCCCGAATGGTAACAAAAAGACTGATAAATTACGTGAGTTTCAAAAGGGTGACATAGCACTTGACGGGAAGAATTCTAATTAGACGTAAGTAGTTTATACTACGCAGATTCGTTTGATTAAAAGGTGTGAACGCATAATATTTTATTGCTTATACACTGAATGCTAATAAGAATTAATTTTCGAATAAAACATTAAAATATTGCTATTAAGCACTTGTATACGTTATACTAACATAAGAATTAATGTAACATTAGCAAGTATTAGTAAGTAACAGGTTAAGCAAGATAATTATTGAAATACTAGCTGATGCCCACGACTTCGTCCGCGTGGATTTAGTTTTAAAATTCCCTCGGGAATTCTTCGATTTTCCGGGATAAAAAGTAGCCTAAGTCACTCTCCAGTAGTAGTCTATATATATGTCACTTTCCAGGTCCTCAACTATACCCTTGCAAAAAATGCAGTCAATCCGTTGCTCTGTTGCGGCGTGATTGAAGGACAAAAAACAAACAAACACACTTTCAAACAAACGCATTTATAATATTAGTATGATAAGGATTAGTAAGATAAGTAGTCTATTTGGGATAAGACTATCAATCGCAATCTAACATCGTTCGTATTGTAGTAGTTATAAAATGTTTAATTTATTGTTGATATAATATTAAAAACAGCTCGACCGATTTAGATTCAAACCCTTTCAAACAAAAAAAATTTTCCAAATCGCTTCAGGCGTCTTCGAGTAATCGGTGAACATACATATAAAAAAAAAAAAAAGATTCCGACGAATTGGTAACCTCCTTTTTTGAAGTCCGTTAAAAATTTAAAACACCCTCGACATGTGAATCTATGGCCGCTAGGCCGGAATATGTACGATGTACCCGACATCCTGTTACCCAGTTTCTGCTCTATAATTAGATCGTCCTCCTCGATCCTCGGTCATCATCTATCTACCACCTACTCATTGCGACCATTCTAATGAGCCCAAACACACTATATTTGCTTGGGTATCCCGAAGACTACTCGACGCTGCATTAGCTCAAGGTCTAAAGGTTACCATAATGCACCTGCAAATAATCCGAAGTAACAGTACCTATTCCAATCAATCGCACCTGTGAAAATTGTCAAGACGCTTTAATCAAGTAGACAATGAGCTCATGATCTTTAAACGTCAAGCGTTTAAAGATCATGAGCTCATAGATCTTTGTAAATTATAGCCAAGAATTATTTCGATCATGTTAGCTTTTAATAAAAAAAAACCGCATCAAAATCGGCCCAATTGTTGGGAAGCTACGAGTGGACAATCATACACACAGATATACACGTCAAACTTATAGCACTCTTCTTTTCTTGGGTTAAAAACCGATTTAAATGGTCCTCTGATCCTGAATGACAAAACATACAGGAAAAAAGTGAGTGCTTGTATTTATAACTAATAAGATGGAAAACTCAAAATGGTATTCAATGTGAATAATTATTTAATTACATTTAAATAACTCTCGTTATGATTTAATAGTGGCTTGACAAATCAGAATATGCGATCATAAGTCAAATTAATCTAATGAAGCATCAGCAAGCAGTTAGTTGTTCCTGCTTCCATACATCAATCAATGGCACCACAATACGACACGATGGTACAATCAAATACGTACTCGGTGTTTAACTGCGCAGTTCGGAGTGGTTTGGACAAAGCTATAGGTACACCATGCTGTGCAACATTTGGATAATGAAATACGCATTTATACTTTTGGGTGTGGTTTGGTTTCTGAATATTTTTTAAAATTTTCCTCTGGTGCATGGAATATAACGTATAAAGAGAGGCTCTGGAGCTAAGTAACTGAGAGCTACTAAGATGTTAGTCTGTCCACTACTCAAACAATATGTCCTCCAGTTCTATACATTTATGCCATGCGTTTTTGTGGATACAATAAACTCGTTGTTGAAAACTGGTTTGAATTTGAATGCTCTGGCTTTGATCCACCACAAGCAAACTACTAACTCTATTCTTCCTTCAAGCATTCGATCAGTATAATTATTAATTGAATAATAATAGAAGGCTTCTAAATCATTGAATCATAATTGTTCATTAATTACTAAAACCATGAACATTGTTATCATCAAAGCAAACTCAGGCCGCCAATTAATCAGGAGCTACTAGCTATCGGCTGCTTGCTTTGTTTTAATGAGCGGATTACTTCAATTGCTCGATCGCACGCAACGCTACAGTACCTACATGTATTACTACCTACTGTTCTCATAAATGTACAATATTATCAACGCCGCCAACTTATCTATATAAATAAAACAAATAAACTATCCTAATCGAAAAAACTATCCTATCTTTCAAGTTGGACCAAATTACAGATAGTTACGAAGTTTGATCAAAATTGTTTCAGTAGTTTAGGAGTCCATCGCGGACAAACAACGTGACACGTAATTTATATATAATATTAAGATTACTAACTTTGATTTTCGATTCTTCAGCTGTTCTTTTGGGTTTTCCCCATGTTTTGTTTTTAAACTCTTGTATTAGAGCGAACAAAACAAAATAAAGAATAATGGAGGTTCCAAAACTTGTGACGATTATATTATCGAACCATGAATATGGTCACGAAATTATTCTCAGGAATGGCGCTACAAATACCGCATCAATTTCAATTTTTACGTAATAATCACAGCATTAAGACACCTTTATATTCAGTTTAAATGAAGAATAGTAGACAACCGAGCGAGCCTTTTAAGGTTTTTTTTTTTACCCTAAAAAGAATTATTCAAATTGGGCCATTTCGATTTTTAGTCAGACTAACGGGCAGCAATTGATTTAAATATAAACGCAGTCTGTTTTTGGACATATTGTCCACCAGCAAAAAAAAAACAGCGTTTGGAAGGCTTTGATTCGTTGCTTATGATACGTTCCCAAACTTCAATATTCGGAAGATTTTCGCTGTAATTTTTAGGTAATATTTTAATTATTTTTTTTTTGGTAGGTACATGATTCAAATACTGATAAATCTTTTGGCTTAAATTTTTCATTAAGCCCATTAACATAACAAAGGTTTCGATGGTAGTTACTAGTTGTACAGGATCAGACACGCTCCAGTGATTCGAGCAACAACATGCTGACACAAGGACACCGCAAAAGTATCTCTTATTAGAATGTATAAATTTTCCAGACACGTCTAAATATTTTATCTAATCCATGCAACATATTAATATTCATTTGAAAATGATATTTCAATAATAACGGGATATTAAATAAAGGACAAACGACTGAGCCTTGCAGTACACCTATTAGTATTAATAACTATTTTAAAATACTTGATGTACGTGTAATGATAAGTTAGTAAAATTTTTATTGTCCGTGTTCAACCAATGAAATAATACCTACAATCTTTGAGTAATAAACCAGCAATGGAGAGGACTTGACCCCTAATTTATTCGCAAAAAAGTCTGTCAATTACGGTGGGGGGCGAGGTAGCACACATGAAAACTTGCTTACTACAGTTGCATTTTTCCATCACGTCGCTATGCACGCACACAATATAATTAGCAAACACTACCTTAAAGTATATGCACACTATCACATTCACACACAGGGACGCTCTATCATTACATGAAACAATCGCATCATTTGTGTAAACATTTTAGGGATTTGACACTATCGATTATCGACTTTCGATAAGTTTTTCTAATAATTATTTACAACAGAGTTACTTTATTCGAGAGTAAATTTTTTTGTTCGAGATCTTTAACATGGTAGGTATATAGAAGCGCTAGGAAACGAGACTCTTGCCGTTATTTTAGTCATAATATGCCTTTGCTATTAGATTGACTCTTTGTAGGCTTTTAGTACTTGCGTAAAGATACAGCTAGAAACTTTGGACTATATTGACGCTGGAAAGCGATCTAGCTTATTTCGAAAAATAACAAAATGACTTTTTTATATATTTGGAAGAAAAAGATACTGCGTCGGATTGTCGGATTTTCGTTTTCCTATGACATTATTTTTCTAAGATACTATGTTGACCTTCTCTGCATGTTTATATTATATATTTTTTGTTATTCCACACCACACCACACCATCTATTTTTCAATATTATACAGATACTTCAAAAAAGTTATCAATACTTTTTAGCAGTGCAGTGCACTTAGGCGAACCTACTGTAAGGACTTAGGATTATCTGATTATTAACAGATTTTGTAGATACCAAGGTATTTACTCCGTCACTATACTCTCAATCTCATGCTGAAAGCATGCTGTAGGTGCAAGCATGCAGTATATCACCTTAGAGCAGCTTTTTAGTTATGATTTAAGGTTATAAGCCACCAGGGAGTGCTGTACTTTGTCATAGGTTTTTAATAATATTGTTTATTAAGTTGAGAGACATTTAATTTTTATTTGAATACGTAGTGGGTATTAATATTGAACACATTTATTTTTTAAGTAATCTTGTTTAAATAAACATACAGCATTTTTAATGAAACATCATTTGTTTTATTTATGTTTAAAGCGAAATTTACGATGTATCTATTTCTAAAAAGTATATTAAGTACAAACTGTTAGGACTACATCATGTTTCCTTAAAAATAAATACAGCATAATTAGCATTTCAGAGTTTAGAGTTATTTCGTGGTTTCATATGTTTCAAATACCAAGTTACAGCAACATTGCTTCTTAAAATTGAAAAACTATTAGTCGAAATTGATATAAAACTAATGTATAAAACTAAAGTAATTCTACTTTAGAATTATATAATTAGTATCATCTGATGTGTTACTTTAAAAAATATGCTTTTTGAAAAAAATCTGCTCCTGATAGCTTATTATGAGCTGTTATGATTTTTTAAAACGTTATTGGCTCTGGTTTAAAGTTCACTTTTTCGATTTACAAGATCGTTTTCCAGCGTTGAATAATATTCTCTCAGTCCAGTATGGAGGAAACATAAAAAGTAAAAACTAAACCCTAAAAAAAATGTATTTAAAGTTATGATTGGTAAGTTAAAACTTGTACCTACATACTTTACTTGGAAGGCTTATTTTTTTCATCTACTTCATCTGAACGAAGTGTATATTTGTTTGTAATGCTAGGCTGCCGCCATGGCTATAGTGGCCACCCCATCTGTAATAAAACACCGCCAAGCTATTTAGCTTTCCGGTAAACCTAGCGGGATGAATAAGAAGTATGGGTACTTTAATTCAATTGCCAAGTTTTAATGAACCAAATATGTATAGAATTTAAATATTTTTTTTCGTCAATGAACCATTAGTAAGACGATAAAAATATCTCGGTATAAATAATTTATACAATCCCCCCACCAATATCGACATATGAAATCTTGCTGTCCAGCCCTAATTTTATTGCGGTGTGGCCGACTTCATAAAATTAAAGTCCTAATTTTCGAGTAAGAAAGACTTACGTAGAACTTATCATTATTATTAAACAATTTTTTAGTCTCGTTTTCATTATTTTTTTGTATTATATTTGTAAAAATCCTTTCTTAGCGGATGCCTACGTCATAGTAGATGTGCGTTGATAGATCAGTCAGTCAGTCACCTTTTCATTTTATATATTTAGAAAATTATATCACACTGGTTATATGGAAATATATACCTATAACTTTTGAAATAATTGAAAAAAAAAACTTATGAATTCGCTGAGTTTATGGAGCTCTAGCTGCATCAATGCATTTTAAACAATAGTGGGAGAGTACCAGCCAATCAGACACCATTGCGATCGTTATAATAATGCAATCATTTTAACCGAAAAAGGGAGGAGGTTCTCAATTTGAATTTTTTGTATATTTGTTACCCAATTATTCCGCCAAATAATGAATGGAATTTGATAATTTTTTTTTGTTTAGTAGGGCATACTTCAGAGGTGGTTCCCATATAAATTTTTGTTGATATAATATTAGATGTTACTCCATAACTACGTCAAATCTGAACCGATTTCAATTGTTTTTGAAAGAACGCATAATAAGGTTGGGCCTATTTAAAAGGTGAAGAGAAGATGATTCATATCTTCGGTGATGGAGGAAGGAACTCAATGATTAAGAGCAAATTGCTCGCGATCAGAGATATACACAAAAAAGCTTAAAATAATAATGTAAAAAAAATATCTTTAAAAAATCGGCCAAGTGCGAGTCGGGCCTCGCTCTTTTAGGGTTCCGTTAAAAAAATTAAATAAAAATATTTCCATGTACCCATGGAAATATTTTAATTTAATTTTTTTAATTTAATTTAATTTTTATTATTTGTTGTTATAGCGGCAATAGAAATACATAATATGTGAAAATTTCATCTGTCTATCTATTACGGTTTACGAGATACAGCCCGCTGACAGACGGACGGACGGACGGATGGAAGGACGGACGGACGGACGGACAGCGTAGGCTTAGTAATAGGGTCCCGTTGGTACCCTTTGGGTACGGAACCCTAAAAACCGACTTCATACGCCGATCGGGCAAAGTTGGGCTACCGTCGCGCATTAGTTTCATCATTTATATTTAGGCCCGCCCGACTTCAACATACATGTACAAATTAAAATTGTTTTATACTTTGTAGTGGCGTTTAAAGTCGGTTTTATAGAAAGAATTTTTTATCATTATTTGATAATCCCACAGACGATCAAAGTTCGTATTTATATATCTAGTCATATTTTACTTAAAGCTTATAAATTAGTCGTTCACCCCTTCCTATTCTATCGTGATTTTAATTCTATGGGATCAATTTATAATGCAGTTCATGAAAAAGGTCTCTAAACGAATAGTAAGTAGGAAGATTAATTTTCAATATTTTCCCCAAATTATTTCATGTACGATTAAGTAGCAACATTTTCAGATCGACAGTTTTCTTAAGTTTTCTGCATAAGTATTGCATTATTTGCATAAAATAATACATCAGAAGTAAATAAATGTTATCCTTTAGTAAACTGGATGTTTTAAATATTTTTTTTAGAAGAAAATACTCTCATATTCGGCATTTATAGCGGAGCTCATTCCCCGCTAACCATACGTAGTTGACAGGCGCGTGACTCGAGTCAAACAGTTTTATATAACGAGTAGGACCACTGCTCATACCCAACTTACAGAGGGGTACGCGCGTCAAGTCTTCTCCTGTGTTGGTTTATTACTCAAAGCCTACAATAGATATACAAGATAGTTAAAACCTCTTCACTTTTAACCATGTAACGAGTATGTTAACGCTTAGTTAGCGACTAATTTGCTTGTTAATGAAAATTTGACATAGTTATTACTCGTATATTTAGCCAAATGTCCGACACATTCACATACTCACCTCAAATTGAAGTTCAAGGATCAAACGATGACGACCACATAAAAAACAATGGCCTGAAACTGTTACAAATGGGAAACGACCGAGGTTAACGGTACAGCGATGTTATATTAGTCATTTTTCCTTTGTGGGAATTTTCATGCAGGTAAGAATTATCACTTGTAGGTTTTGTGTTTGTCAATTTAAATCTAGGTATTAGAATAAACATATTTACATATTATAAGGAATAAACATTTAATATTACATATTTAAATCAGTAGAAAGTTTATATAGACTCTATCATAAAGACACTTCGAATTCAGAAGAGAAATTTTGAAAAGAACTACGTAACTATTGAATACAAAAGAAGTAATAAACCTCTAACCGTTAACCTTATAAGACGTTGTTGTCAATTCAATTAAGCATTTAGTTACAAAAATGCTAGGTCAACAACAAATAAGCGCTAGGTACCTTTATTCCAGACGGTAATAAAATCTGATTCAATCAACGTAGACCGAAATGTTTAACAAATCAGACATTTCACGCATACGCACGTTGGTTTTCGTTGGCCTTTGTTACCTTTGGGCTTTGACCTTTACAATAGTCAGCTGTCAGGAGTAAAGTTTTAAATAATATGGCTAAATACAAATAAACTAATGGTTTACCACAAACGAAAACAATGGTAAAATTGTTAAAAAAATTTAGTCAGCGCAATCTCTCAACTTAATTGTAAAGTTTTTTAATGTTCATTAAATTCACGAGTTTTTAGGCTCTGGAGACAGACAGACAGGACAAGTGCAAATTCGCCCAAGTAGACTCAAAGAGCTCACTTTGCTCGGTCGACAAATCTATGATTATTTTTTATTTACTCCAAATAACGGCTCCATTACATAAAACATAAATAAATAATTAGTCACTTTTTATTTATTTATTTTGAACATTCTTTGTGTCAAATTATGAAATCATTCATCATCATTTCATCTATATAAATCTTTCAAGACGATATCGCAAATAATATGTATAACATAAATATCTCATACGAATAAGAAAGCCATATCGTACGCACGGCACGATAACCAAGTTTATAATCGCTCGTCAAATGACAAGGCATTGTAGAAAATATTATGACAATCTTATCAAAAAAAAAAAGCCGGCCAAGTGCGAGTCGGACTCGCGCACCGAGTGTTCCGTACTCCAAAAGTAAAAGTAAAACGATAATATTATATTAATTTGCTTATTTATCGTTAACTTTGTTTGTAGAGGTTTATTGTTAATATAAAAAAAACTATGCTAGTTAGAGCGTTGGTTTTATTTTTCCTGTAAAATATACATAAACCTCTATTGACCATAATTATTTCAGATTTTTCGATTGGTAAACTTCAGAGATAAGGGGGGGGAACGGTATTTTTTTCGACATTTTGGCCGATTACTCAAAAACTATTATATATAGAAATAAATAAAAAACTGTTTTAGAATGCACAAGTAAAGGCCTTTTATATGATACCCCACTCGGTATAATTATCTTACTTTGAAATTTCAAACCCCTGATTTTCCCCCTTTTTAATTAAACTAAAATAATTTTCGCGTTGATTTAATTTTTCCTGTAAAATATACATAAACCTCTATTGACCATAATTATTTCAGATTTTTCGATTGGTAAACTTCGGAGATAAGGGGGGGAACGGTATTCTTTTCGACATTTTGGCCGATTACTCAAAAACTATTATATATAGAATGATACCCCACTCGGTATAGTTATTTTACTTTGAAATTTCAAACCCCCGATTTTCCCCTTTTTTTAATAAAACTAAAAATAATTTTCGATTTTTCTTTATTCCAATGATGTTGGGCCACTATTTTACACAACTATGCCAAATTTCATGTCGATAGCTTTAATAGTTACTGAAATAATCGACTGTGACAGACGGACGGACGGACGGAGAAAGTCTCACCATAAGGGTTCCATTTTTACCATTTTGGTACGGAACCCTAATAACGCTCATTGTTTTTGAGTTTTGTAAATAATAATAATGTAGGACAGAATTAGCAAAAGTTATGTAGGTCCATCAAATATGTATTTATAAATCAATAATTTTTAATTTTCCACTAATTTGGATCAGCCTACATTGGCCAAACATTCACATCGTTTCTTGTGGATGCGAATGCGAATATTCTCACCATCACTAGGTACTACTCACAAATCCAAGCTTGACAAGAATCGAAAAACGGTCTAAGTTAAAGTTTTAAGTATAAACATTCAACAAGGACTAGACGTGGGCGACTGGACCAAGAGCATAAAGGTAGTGAAGCACCCACGATGGGTGCGTATTAGTCAGCGGCCATAACGGCAGCTGAACATCTTGTCCGGCCATTATTGGTAAAAGCTTTATTGATTTCGTACACGCAGAGGGGACCGAATGCTCATCACGAGGGGAAGTGTAAAATAAAACTTAGGGTTATCGACAATACTGCGTCGCAACTCACATCAGCAGATCCTTCAGCTGCCATTAAATCTTCAAATTGAAATTACCTACAATATATTTTCGACTTAGAAGAGAAGGAAGTTCTTCTGAATACTGAGCTTTTGAGTGGTCAGTCAAATGGTTCAATCAATCATCAATTGTTTCAAGTTTCAACCCATCATACCAGTTTACTACTGGACACGGATTTCTTCGAATTTATAAGGGAGGCCATAATCCACCACACTTGCCAAGTGAGGATCGTCAGACTTCACACACTTTTGAGAACATTATGGAGAACTCTCAGGCATGCAGTTTCCGTTCGACGTTAATTAAAACAAATGATAAATAATTACTTGAAACGCACATTACTCCGAATCCGAAAAGTTAGAGCTAAGCATTAGTATGTCGATTGACCAGTACTCGTAAGATATTCGGAGAAAATTCAAATAAGTATATAATAGTATCAAATACGTCGCCAAGCATGAGCTTCAAAAAAACCACGACGAGCATAAAATAATATGCCAAAAAAAATTGGTTGTCTGTAAAGTCGGTTTACGGAAGATAGTTTTACGTGATAACGTCATAAAGAAACATTGATGAATAAATGTGTCACAAGCCAACGCTTGGGCCTATCGTGCCTCTCTATCACTTGTTCTGCACTCTCGCTTGCACGCACAGGCTCAGGCGGAACGTGACACTTTTTCGTGCGTGCCGCCGGTGTTCATCGATTTATAAGACGTTATCACGTCAATAATAATAAAAATAATAATAAAAATTTTATTTCTTTAAAAAATGTACACATCAGGTTTTTAGGGGCCGAGACCACCTTTTAAGTATATTGAAATACCTGTATAAGGAGGTCTCGCTCTTCTATAACAATGTTTACTTATTGGTACTTATCATAAAATATACATTCATCATCTCAGCCTGCGGACGTCCACTGCTGAACATAGGCCTTTCCCAGAGAACGCCACCACACCCGGTCCTCAGCCTTCCTCATCCAGCCACTTCCCGCCACCCGCTTTATATCGTCAGTCCAACGTGCTGAACGTAAAATATACATTGAAATTTCTAAATTATAAATAAAATTCGTAAAATTAAACAAGCATGTGTGTGTGTGTGTGTGTGTGTGTGTGTGTGTGTGTGTGTGTGTGTGCGTGCGTGCGTGCGTGCGTGCGTGCGTGCGTGCGTGCGTGCGTGCGTGCGTGCGTGCGTGCGTGCGTGCGTGCGTGCGTGCGTGCGTGCGTGCGTGCGTGCGTGCGTGCGTGCGTGCGTGCGTGCGTGCGTGCGTGCGTGCGTGCGTGCGTGCGTGCGTGCGTGCGTGCGTGCGTGCGTGCGTGCGTGTGTGCGTGTGTGCGTGTGTGCGCGTGCGCGTGCGCGTGCGCGTGCGCGTGCGCGTGCGCGTGCGCGTGTGTGTGTGTGTGTGTGTGTGTTAAAATCTGGCTAGTTGAGTAAAGCAAGTGTGTAGGGAATCTGTAAGGTTTTTGATACATAACCTTTAGCAAAGATCTTTGAGCTCTCTCTACATCAATGAACTTTGTTTTAGCCGCACCGCCCCAAACTAGAATGCAGTAGCTTAGTATGGATTGTGCTAGAGCAAGGTAAATTTTATTTAATAGGGTTTTGGGAGCTATGTATCTGAGAGTTTTGAAAATCCAAATGAGTTTACGTATCCTACCACTTAATGCTTCTATTTGACCCTGCCATGAAAGTCTCTGATCTATAATAACGCCTAAATATTTAATCGAATTTACTCTGTTGATGCTGGAGCAATTATCACAAGTACCATTACATTCTGTAGCATGCAATGTAATGCAATAGTTACTTTTCGGCTGAGAGCTATTGTAAATAGAAAAACAAATATAATTTGTTTTTTCCGTGTTAAGAGTTAGTAAATTAGTCCTCAGCCAAAGAGCGACCCTTGCAAGTCCTAGTTAAGCTGCTTTTTTAACTTTATCCCACGTAGAATCCGAAACGACGATGGCAGTATCATCTGCATAAGAAAAGATTTTGGCATTTTTTATTTCTAAATTACAGAGCTCATTTATGTAAATTAAAAACAACGTAGGTCCTAAAACGCTACCTTGTGGTACACCATAAGAGATATTGAGGTCCTGGCTAGTGTAGTTCCCAATTTTCACTCTCTGCGTGCGACCACAGAGGTAGTCCTTAAACAGAGCCAAAGGGACATCTCTTATGCCAAGATTTTCTAACTTTTTCACAAGAATGGGGACAGAGACGGTATCAAATGCCTTTTTAAGGTCGAGAAATAAAGCTACACATTTTTTGCCACTGTCAAGTTGTTTATCAATAAACGAGGTTAGTGTTATGACTGCATCTTCTGTAGATTTTCCATGCCTGAAACCATACTGAGATTCAGACAGAAGCTGATACTTGTTCAAATAATCCAGCAACCGCATGTTCATTATCTTTTCCATTGTTTTTGAAATTGAAGGTAAAACAGAGATTGGTCGGTAATTATTTACATCTTCTCTGTCTCCACTCTTATGAACAGGAGTTATGTTGGATCTTTTAAGCGGAGAGGGAAAAATACCTTTATTAAAACAAAGGTTAATTAAATGACAGATAATAGGAACCACCTGCATCTTAGCTAGCTTAAGGAACTCGGAAGGAATATTATCCCAACCAGGGGCACTATTGGTCTTAAGATTCATAATCACATTATTCACTTCACTATAGTCAGTATCCAGCAAGCCAAAGGAGTTTAACTGGGTCTTATGTATCACATCAGTATCCAACGAATTTCCCCTTTTAATGGTTTCTGCTAACGTTTTACCAATATTGACAAAATAATTGTTTATGTAATTGGCTGACTCAGTAGGAGAAGATTTTATATTTAGTAATTGTGTATTATCGGATTTTTTATTACTCATGTTAGTGAATGATTTTATATTATGCCATAGAATTTTTGAATTTTT
The DNA here is from genome assembly GCA_029955525.1 of Oeneis ivallda. Classification (NCBI taxonomy): domain Eukaryota; kingdom Metazoa; phylum Arthropoda; class Insecta; order Lepidoptera; family Nymphalidae; genus Oeneis; species Oeneis ivallda. Next base: position 11,950,480 of record JARPMR010000024.1, on the reverse strand, counting down.
AAGTGACGCTTCCAGCTGCTTTTTTTCATAGTTGCGTTTTAATTTTTTAATTGAATTATTACAAAAATTTCTATATCTTTTATAGCTTATTTTCAAAATTTCATTATGCGGATCTAATCGGACTTTTTTTTGCATTTTATTTCTGTTTCTTATACACCTCAAAATACCATCAGTAATCCATGGTTTTATCACACGTTTACTTTTAGGAACTTTCAAAATATTGGTATTTTCAACTAACGATTCAGTTATACTGTTTATTAATTTATCTGTTACAAGGTGTGGGTCATAACAGAGTAATAATTGTGATAAATTTTTATGTGACAAGCTCTCAAGTGCTGCGTCAAAGTTTGTAATAGTTTTTACTTTATGATTTACTTTATATTTAGTTGGTGAAGTCAAACTAAGGAATACCATAAAGTGATCTGTAATAGTTGTATTTAGAACAGCTATTTGTGTAGTTAATTTATTTTTATCAAGTTTTATCATAAAATGGTCTAGACAATTACTTTCTCTAGTTGGTAGGGTATGACCTGGCATTAGACCATGTACCGATAACATATTAAGATAGTTTAGTCTATTGTTACGCTCATAAGCTTGTTCCATTTCCTTTGCTATTAGGTTTATATCAATATCCCCAGTTAATATGATAGTTTTACAGGTCTTTATAGTTTCTAGATGTAAATTCAGCGAATTAATAAATTGCTCAGCGTTAGTATTGGAAGGGGAACGATATACCCCTAGAATTACGCAGTCACATAAGTCTTTTTGTATACATGATGCAAGTTGTAGATTAATTTCTTTAACAGACATAACAGCAATACCATGTTTTACGTACACTACAACGCCATCATTTTGGTTTATATGTTTGGTTGTTGCATGTGTAGTGTAGTTCACAATATTTGGAATAACTTTACAAGGATTAAGTCTACATTCAGTTAGGATGATAATATCTGCATCAAATTTTAATAAATTAAGGTTTAAATATAAGTCTTGCATGTTACAATATATACTTCTTATATTTTGTGAGATAATAGTTAAGTCTTTATTTTTAACAGGTATGTGTTGCATTAAGTCCTCAATATTACAATTAATTGCCCGACCAACTTGTATATCATCTAATTCATTCATAGTAATAAGAGAGCTATCCATAATGATATATATTCGAAGAACTGCAAATATATCTCAAATAGTAAATATTCGATAAAATGAAAAAGTTTATTAGTTGGAAGTACGTGATCAACTTGTAAAAATAAGCTACGCTTAGAGTATTTTTACTTTTCAGGTTATTATCAAAACTTGTGTTAAATATTGTGTGTATGTGTCTGTATGAATGACGTATTAATGTAATATTGGTGAGTATTGGAAATATGACCAGGTTGCACGTAAAAAATGATGTTGATGATAATATAATGTAGCTTTTTATGTATGTAGTCATGTCAGTGTAATTCATGTAAAATATACATAATGTGTTTATTGAATAAGACTTGATATTATTACTATAATGTGTGTGTGTATTTGAGAGGTAAAAACATATTATTATATCCCAAGTGTAGGTATTTGTAGAATCAGAAATTAACATTAAAATTACAGTTAAGGTAAGTAAAATTAGCAGAGTCGCGTTAAGATGACTAAAGAAAGTATGTTTCATATAAAATTCCACCAGACATAGTCACGTTCCTTTCAGCAGATGGGTGATTTGAGCCTCGCTATTGATTGCGACGATGGGGGAGTTTTCGTCCTTCCTTACCAAAACTTTACCATAAGCTGTCCAACAGAATTTGTATGCTTTCTTTTTTACCAGCTCACGTGCCAGAAAATAGAGGCGGGATCCTTTGGGAGTAAGCTGATCAGAGATGAATATGGGCGTGTCTTCTGAAGTACGGAACCCAAGATTTTTTGCACACAGTTTTGATTTATGTTTGATATTGTAGTTTTTACACATCCTTAGCAAATCTGTCTTCAGTAAAGTAGACGAAGTCTCTACAACAATAGGTGTATTTAATATTCCCTCTCTTTTACTGCGCACTCTATAGATATCTTTTATATCAGTTGTTGTGATATTGCTACCAACACATTTAGATAAACAGTTGACCATTTCAATTAAGTCCTCTTTTGTTTCGTTTAATTTTTTTGGGACATTTTTAATTTCAAAATTTGTTTTCCTACTTCCTCTTTGTAAGTCTTCAATTTTTTCCTCCAAAAGAATAATATAATTCCTGTCTTTATTAGCCTGCAATTCCAATTTCTCAATTTTGGCTTTAAATTCTTCGTTCTGAGCAGTCAGAAATGCCACCGAATTCTCAATATTGGTATTAGTTCGCTGTATTTCTTTGAGGGTAGATGCATTTTTCTTAAATTCATTATCTTGACTTGTCATTAGAGTTAAAATCATTTTTCTCACTTCCTTCTTGAAATTGATAAGCTCCTGGGCAATATCTTCGTCTCTTTTTCTTTTGTTCCGCAGAGATTGAAAATTAGGTGGCGTTATGACCGATTGTGTACCTGTCACGTGAATATCCGAGTCCGAAAATGATCTATCCATTCCGGTATCCATTTCTAATGTAGCACTAATAATTGAGTGTTAACACGACGTGTATTAAATAGTGTCGTCGTGCAAACGAACCTTCGACAATTTGTTGTTACGATTGGCGCCTTGTAGGTACGATTGGCGGTCAATTCCAAAATATGTAGTTGATTTAGGTACCGTCAAACGGGGTCAAGAGGAACAATATCGGATTTCAAACTTGATTTGTATTAAAATACCTGTAAGTATTTCGAAATCCTTTCACTTTGTGATCTTTTTTCACTGCACTGTATAAGTAATATAATTGTTGGTAAAAATATTTATATATTTTGTACTATTTCACAATTTGAAGTCAGCTATCTGTACGACACGTCCACACCGGTTGAAAGTCGGGGGGGAAGAGGAAAAAGATTATGCATTTCATAAGTTTACACAATGAGATCCTTCTACGAAATACCACTTCAGGTACGTAGTACTATTATATATTCTGTGCTTCGTGCGCGTGCGCGTGCGCGTGCGCGTGCGCGTGCGCGTGCGCGTGCGCGTGCGCGTGCGCGTGTGTGTGTGTGTGTGTGTGTTAAAATCTGGCTAGTTGAGTAAAGCAAGTGTGTAGGGAATCTGTAAGGTTTTTGATACATAACCTTTAGCAAAGATCTTTGAGCTCTCTCTACATCAATGAACTTTGTTTTAGCCGCACCGCCCCAAACTAGAATGCAGTAGCTTAGTATGGATTGTGCTAGAGCAAGGTAAATTTTATTTAATAGGGTTTTGGGAGCTATGTATCTGAGAGTTTTGAAAATCCAAATGAGTTTACGTATCCTACCACTTAATGCTTCTATTTGACCCTGCCATGAAAGTCTCTGATCTATAATAACGCCTAAATATTTAATCGAATTTACTCTGTTGATGCTGGAGCAATTATCACAAGTACCATTACATTCTGTAGCATGCAATGTAATGCAATAGTTACTTTTCGGCTGAGAGCTATTGTAAATAGAAAAACAAATATAATTTGTTTTTTCCGTGTTAAGAGTTAGTAAATTAGTCCTCAGCCAAAGAGCGACCCTTGCAAGTCCTAGTTCAGCTGCTTTTTTAACTTTATCCCACGTAGAATCCGAAACGACGATGGCAGTATCATCTGCATAAGAAAAGATTTTGGCATTTTTTATTTCTAAATTACAGAGCTCATTTATGTAAATTAAAAACAACGTAGGTCCTAAAACGCTACCTTGTGGTACACCATAAGAGATATTGAGGTCCTGGCTAGTGTAGTTCCCAATTTTCACTCTCTGCGTGCGACCACAGAGGTAGTCCTTAAACAGAGCCAAAGGGACATCTCTTATGCCAAGATTTTCTAACTTTTTCACAAGAATGGGGACAGAGACGGTATCAAATGCCTTTTTAAGGTCGAGAAATAAAGCTACACATTTTTTGCCACTGTCAAGTTGTTTATCAATAAACGAGGTTAGTGCTATGACTGCATCTTCTGTAGATTTTCCATGCCTGAAACCATACTGAGATTCAGACAGAAGCTGATACTTGTTCAAATAATCCAGCAACCGCATGTTCATTATCTTTTCCATTGTTTTTGAAATTGAAGGTAAAACAGAGATTGGTCGGTAATTATTTACATCTTCTCTGTCTCCACTCTTATGAACAGGAGTTATGTTGGATCTTTTAAGCGGAGAGGGAAAAATACCTTTATTAAAACAAAGGTTAATTAAATGACAGATAATAGGAACCACCTGCATCTTAGCTAGCTTAAGGAACTCGGAAGGAATATTATCCCAACCAGGGGCACTATTGGTCTTAAGATTCATAATCACATTATTCACTTCACTATAGTCAGTATCCAGCAAGCCAAAGGAGTTTAACTGGGTCTTATGTATCACATCAGTATCCAACGAATTTCCCCTTTTAATGGTTTCTGCTAACGTTTTACCAATATTGACAAAATAATTGTTTATGTAATTGGCTGACTCAGTAGGAGAAGATTTTATATTTAGTAATTGTGTATTATCGGATTTTTTATTACTCATGTTAGTGAATGATTTTATATTATGCCATAGAATTTTTGAATTTTTAAGTGACGCTTCCAGCTGCTTTTTTTCATAGTTGCGTTTTAATTTTTTAATTGAATTATTACAAAAATTTCTATATCTTTTATAGCTTATTTTCAAAATTTCATTATGCGGATCTAATCGGACTTTTTTTTGCATTTTATTTCTGTTTCTTATACACCTCAAAATACCATCAGTAATCCATGGTTTTATCACACGTTTACTTTTAGGAACTTTCAAAATATTGGTATTTTCAACTAACGATTCAGTTATACTGTTTATTAATTTATCTGTTACAAGGTGTGGGTCATAACAGAGTAATAATTGTGATAAATTTTTATGTGACAAGCTCTCAAGTGCTGCGTCAAAGTTTGTAATAGTTTTTACTTTATGATTTACTTTATATTTAGTTGGTGAAGTCAAACTAAGGAATACCATAAAGTGATCTGTAATAGTTGTATTTAGAACAGCTATTTGTGTAGTTAATTTATTTTTATCAAGTTTTATCATAAAATGGTCTAGACAATTACTTTCTCTAGTTGGTAGGGTATGACCTGGCATTAGACCATGTACCGATAACATATTAAGATAGTTTAGTCTATTGTTACGCTCATAAGCTTGTTCCATTTCCTTTGCTATTAGGTTTATATTAATATCCCCAGTTAATATGATAGTTTTACAGGTCTTTATAGTTTCTAGATGTAAATTCAGCGAATTAATAAATTGCTCAGCGTTAGTATTGGAAGGGGAACGATATACCCCTAGAATTACGCAGTCACATAAGTCTTTTTGTATACATGATGCAAGTTGTAGATTAATTTCTTTAACAGACATAACAGCAATACCATGTTTTACGTACACTACAACGCCATCATTTTGGTTTATATGTTTGGTTGTTGCATGTGTAGTGTAGTTCACAATATTTGGAATAACTTTACAAGGATTAAGTCTACATTCAGTTAGGATGATAATATCTGCATCAAATTTTAATAAATTAAGGTTTAAATATAAGTCTTGCATGTTACAATATATACTTCTTATATTTTGTGAGATAATAGTTAAGTCTTTATTTTTAACAGGTATGTGTTGCATTAAGTCCTCAATATTACAATTAATTGCCCGACCAACTTGTATATCATCTAATTCATTCATAGTAATAAGAGAGCTATCCATAATGATATATATTCGAAGAACTGCAAATATATCTCAAATAGTAAATATTCGATAAAATGAAAAAGTTTATTAGTTGGAAGTACGTGATCAACTTGTAAAAATAAGCTACGCTTAGAGTATTTTTACTTTTCAGGTTATTATCAAAACTTGTGTTAAATATTGTGTGTATGTGTCTGTATGAATGACGTATTAATGTAATATTGGTGAGTATTGGAAATATGACCAGGTTGCACGTAAAAAATGATGTTGATGATAATATAATGTAGCTTTTTATGTATGTAGTCATGTCAGTGTAATTCATGTAAAATATACATAATGTGTTTATTGAATAAGACTTGATATTATTACTATAATGTGTGTGTGTATTTGAGAGGTAAAAACATATTATTATATCCCAAGTGTAGGTATTTGTAGAATCAGAAATTAACATTAAAATTACAGTTAAGGTAAGTAAAATTAGCAGAGTCGCGTTAAGATGACTAAAGAAAGTATGTTTCATATAAAATTCCACCAGACATAGTCACGTTCCTTTCAGCAGATGGGTGATTTGAGCCTCGCTATTGATTGCGACGATGGGGGAGTTTTCGTCCTTCCTTACCAAAACTTTACCATAAGCTGTCCAACAGAATTTGTATGCTTTCTTTTTTACCAGCTCACGTGCCAGAAAATAGAGGCGGGATCCTTTGGGAGTAAGCTGATCAGAGATGAATATGGGCGTGTCTTCTGAAGTACGGAACCCAAGATTTTTTGCACACAGTTTTGATTTATGTTTGATATTGTAGTTTTTACACATCCTTAGCAAATCTGTCTTCAGTAAAGTAGACGAAGTCTCTACAACAATAGGTGTATTTAATATTCCCTCTCTTTTACTGCGCACTCTATAGATATCTTTTATATCAGTTGTTGTGATATTGCTACCAACACATTTAGATAAACAGTTGACCATTTCAATTAAGTCCTCTTTTGTTTCGTTTAATTTTTTTGGGACATTTTTAATTTCAAAATTTGGTTTCCTACTTCCTCTTTGTAAGTCTTCAATTTTTTCCTCCAAAAGAATAATATAATTCCTGTCTTTATTAGCCTGCAATTCCAATTTCTCAATTTTGGCTTTAAATTCTTCGTTCTGAGCTGTCAGAAATGCCACCGAATTCTCAATATTGGTATTAGTTCGCTGTATTTCTTTGAGGGTAGATGCATTTTTCTTAAATTCATTATCTTGACTTGTCATTAGAGTTAAAATCATTTTTCTCACTTCCTTCTTGAAATTGATAAGCTCCTGGGCAATATCTTCGTCTCTTTTTCTTTTGTTCCGCAGAGATTGAAAATTAGGTGGCGTTATGACCGATTGTGTACCTGTCACGTGAATATCCGAGTCCGAAAATGATCTATCCATTCCGGTATCCATTTCTAATGTAGCACTAATAATTGAGTGTTAACACGACGTGTATTAAATAGTGTCGTCGTGCAAACGAACCTTCGACAATTTGTTGTTACGATTGGCGCCTTGTAGGTACGATTGGCGGTCAATTCCAAAATATGTAGGTAGTTGATTTAGGTACCGTCAAACGGGGTCAAGAGGAACAATATCGGATTTCAAACTTGATTTGTATTAAAATACCTGTAAGTATTTCGAAATCCTTTCACTTTGTGATCTTTTTTCACTGCACTGTATAAGTAATATAATTGTTGGTAAAAATATTTATATATTTTGTACTATTTCACAATTTGAAGTCAGCTATCTGTACGACACGTCCACACCGGTTGAAAGTCGGGGGGGAAGAGGAAAAAGATTATGCATTTCATAAGTTTACACAATGAGATCCTTCTACGAAATACCACTTCAGGTACGTAGTACTATTATATATTCTGTGCTTCAGGGTAATGTACGTCGTACAATTCAGAGTAACATAAAATAACCTTGAGTCATCGCCTTTAGTTAGTTTCAGATTGAGTTATTTGTAGGAAAACAAGTCCATGCAACGAAAAATTCTTCGACGTTAGATTTCTGTAGTTAATAAAATATCTAATAAGCTAATAAGTTATTAATTAAGCTTGCCTACAGTAAATTAATTAAGCTTTAAAATGAAACTTGTAATAGAATAGCTCTTTGAAATACACAAGAATTCGCAAAATTAGCGTATGAAACTTTGAAATACGTAAACATTCTAGAAATCTGAACATTTAAAAATGTAGGTAATTTGAATACTTAGTTTTTAGCTAGAATGTACAAGTATTTCGATCAGTTTAATTAAACGTAAAGTCCATAAATAAACAGTAATTTAACTTTTAAGTTTAGTCAAACTTTTTGAGAAGTTTGACAGCTTTTTCTGTCTCCGTTTTAACAACGTTTTATAAACACCCTGTAAAACCGATACGCTATCATCGTATCTCCAATAAGGCTATTAAACAAATCAGCCACCCTTGCACAAAGTTTAGCGATCCACAATTTATTCGAGTCAAATTTAAACCTTACGCTCTTGAGATACCGCTTTCGCGAGCTATTAAGTTTTGTTTGGCTAACTGGTAAAACAAACAAGAGCATTGACGCTAGACTTGAAAATGAACTTGTTCACCTGTTGCTATAAAACGACGACTAACCAATTTACACGAAGCAATCAATCACCGCACTTAATAGTTAACGATCACGGTAAAACAACCAAAATGTAGCTTTGCAGCTGCGGGTATATGAACACACGTCTTATCTGAGGACTAGCTTTTGCCCGCGGCTTCGCTCACGTTAAGTTCGATTTTTCAAAAACCTATTTTACCTCCTTAAAGGTTAAACTTTCAAAAATCCTTTCTTAGCGGATGCCTACCTCATAATAGCTATTTGTATGCAAAATTTCAGCCCGATCAGTCCAGCGGTTTGAGCTGTGCGCTGCGTCAGTAACGTTTTCCTTTTATATATTTAGACGACGCGGACGGCTGATCAATCAAAATTCTAGAGAATTTAAAGACTTCCTGAAAATTTAATCTAAATAAAATCTAAAAGTATAGAAAGACTCAAAGAGAGATCTTAATAAGAATACAAAAGAGAAAAAGGTTCATTGAATCAATCAAGCCATTGCTGACCAACGGCTGCGCACAAGTCTCCTCTCCCACGAGGGCCATAGTCCAACACGCTGGCCAATTGTGGACAAGCATACTTCACATACCTTTGAGAATATTTTAGGGAAAGGGAACTGATGTTTTCCTTAAGGTGGATTAAACGAGTCTGCCCGCGAAATTCAAAGAACAATGGACGAAAGTGGTCCAAGAGCCTCCGATGATGAGACTTGCGGGAAATGAAAGGTATAGTTGTCCCTATGACAGAATTTTTGCCCGAATCATACGACAACTTTGACCTTTTATTTCCCGCAAGTCTCATCATTGGAGGCTCTTGGACCAAGTACCATACATTTTTGCCCAGTTCCTTCATTTGGTTTTTCGCAATTTGTAAACTAATACGACAAAGAAGGCTTATGGCATAATAATTGCGATAATGGCAGTATCATCTTCACAGGTTTATATAAAAATCTTTACTTGAAAGTGTCCAGATTAAGAAATTAGTCAACATTGAGTTGGACGTGAGTTACTCACAAATTAGTCGTTATTCGGACTAATTTCTTAAACTGGACACTTTCAATTAAAGATTTTTATATAAACCTATGAAGATGATACTGCCATTGGCGCAATTAGAATGCCATAAGCCTACTTTGTCGTATTAGTTTACAAATTGCGAAAAACCAAATTAAATTTGAATTTCGCGGGCAGACCCATATAATCCACCTTAACCGTTAAAACAAGTGATATTGAATTGCTTACAACACACATAGCTCCTGAAACTTAGAGACGCGTCCCTGGGATCCAAAAGGAGGCCAAAGCCTTGACAACTGGGGCTAAATTAACCCTTACCCTTCTCGTTAGTGACAGTTCAGAAACTCGAAATCCATTAAAAAGGACAAGGAAATTAGATTAGGCTTTCGTGCCCCTTCGAGCATAAATCCGCACAAATTCAAAACTTTTCGATTAAAGATATAACTGAGAAAGGCAACCCAATCCTGGCGTTGATATTTTTCATAATGAACTTCTAAGGTAATTTCTGGTCTATCTAAAAAAAAATTACCGAGCTACAACTGAATTTACTCCTCGACGTCTGTTTTCCCTACAAAACTAGAAAATAGCAGTTTTTACTATGCATGCACACACTTCTGCTTAAGATGTAACGTTACTTACTACCTATAGGTACTTTTGTATAATTTAATATAAAAAATTCTTTTTAAAAAACCGACTTCAAACGCCCGCGCCAAAACCGCTCGACCGATTTCAATAAAATGTCAATGGGAAATATAATACCCTGTTAAACAAAAAAAGAATTTTCCGAATCGGTTCAGGCGTCTTCGAGTAATACATAAACATACATAAAAAAAAAGATTCCGACGAATTGAGAACCTCCTGCTTTTTGAAGTCAGTTAGAAAATAAATTTGATTCTCCAGCGAGTTGTAACGGTGTTAATCCGCAAATATACGCGGCTTACATTTAAAATTGAACAGCAATGAGCAATTAGCATTCAGCCAACCCAAACGTATAACTGTTTTGCATAAACCTTCATAGAGTTGTCAGCGCCAACATGATGTGATGAATCACAATCAGCAATCAGCAATGGCTGCCGACTGTTATATTCAAGTACGTACCTGGAAAAAAAATGTTACTTACTACAAAACCGTAATAAAAGAATATTTATTTATGTATCTTCATTCTTCATAATTTATTATTATTTTTAATAAGAAATATTAGCCAAGCTGATCTTAACTTATATTCTCATCTACCCTCCAAATAAGCGGAAAGCTTGAGTGAAGCACCGGCTACACGCTCCATCTTACCTGACGACTTACCTTACCAAGCATAATTGTAACTTGTGGAAGATTGGACTGCGCAGTTATTGGTTAAAAATGCGCAGTTAAAAACGCACAGGCAAGACGGAACGAGTAGCCGGAGCGTTACGACAATTAGTGCAATGGGTGGAGATCGAACCTGCGACCTTTCAATTTCATTCCGAACTTTTAAGCATTAGACTATTACGACTACAAATTATCAAGTAAGTAGTTATACCTATGTTATGTTATGACGCATAGTCTATAGTTTTTAATTCAACGACAAACTAACCAATGTAGAGCTAGCCACAATATCTTATCCTAAGATAACAACAGGATATTACTGAAATTATATAAAGCGATAACTGTTTCAGCTTTTGATGTCAAGCAGTTTTTAAGATAGACCCCGGGGCAAAAGAGGACGCAAAACGACGAATTGTTTATGCCTAACATCATCATTAATTCAAAAGTTATAAGACAAATGGACGGATAAGTACAAATTCCACGAATAGACTTCGCTTCGCTCGGTCAGTACTCAGTGAATAAGGTATTGTTGTATAGTTTGAGTTGATTGACAGAACGAATTGTTTATGCCTAACATCATCATTAATTCAAAAGTTATAAGACAAATGGACGGATAAGTACAAATTCCACGAATAGACTTCGCTTCGCTCGGTCAGTACTCAGTGAATAAGGTATTGTTGTATAGTTTGAGTTGATTGACAGAACTAATTATACATTTACGAGATATGGGTGGCCATTTTATCAAAACAAATGTTCAACCCACTCACAATACCTAATTGTTTAACGTAAACATGTGTGTAAAATAGAATTTAGGTCGCAAAACAAACACATCACCACATCATGCAATCATAAGATACTCGAGTACATAAACTAAAGTTATTGTTTTAATGGTGTAGAAACTCATTAGAGGTATGGATTTAATTAAAACTGCCAAGTCCCAATAAATTCGTCACGGATTGGTCAGATCACAGTCCTAGGAAATCGCGGCGTAAGCATGATTTAATTTGTCTAATAACTTTTAGGGATAGCTTGTTAATTAGAAGCTACAGTAATAAACATCCTGGCATTTGAGTGCAAAAAAAGGGGACCAGTGACCACGTGTTCATTACTAATGCAAAATGCTACAACTAGCAAAGCGCTTTAGCTAAATAAGCAGTATCTTTTCGCTTTTACGAGCACAATTATTTTGTTTTTCACCATTCGTTACCCATATTACTACCAGTTTGTACGCGCGGATGTGAGAGTCAAAACATATGGGAAATAATAATTAATAATAATCTATCGCTTTAACTATTACAATAAAAACTGTCATTAAAGTGAAGAGGGACGCTAGTTAGGTAGGTATTTGTCGCAAGTTCGCCACGTGTTAGTAACGCGGATAAGTATCTGGGTAGTGGGTATTTTAATACCGACATTCCTCCTCCCGCTGCAGTAATTACAATAGCTCCGCTGTTATGAGGGTCGCAGGCAATCAAGGGCAATTAGACCCTTGGGACATTAATATATCGACGCTCATATTTTATGGAAAATCTTCGCAGTAGCTTTATTTGTAGTAAGGAATCTGATGAAATCTCTAGTACTTATCGATTTTATTTATATGTGACTAGCGTTTGCTTGCGACTTAGAATTAGATTTTTTTTAAATCCCTCGTGAACCTTTTTTCGGAATTAATCGGCTTTATGTGACTCTCCAGGTCCTAAACTATAATAACGCTAAAAATCACGTTGATCCGTTGCTGCGTGATTGAAGGACCAATCAATAAATAACACATATATGTATTATTTCACTTTCTGAATCGAAATGTTGTTTGGTATGCTGCCCTTTACTGTCACATCACTTTAATTAATTTTCAGAAGTGGGATGCCATATGGCTGGGCTGAATTAATTACGCTACTTTCATACTAAAACAAATACGAAATGTTTGTTTTGCTCAAATTGAACAACGATCTGTATATTTTATATCCAATTGCGTAGTTTCAAGCTGTTAAAATAGAAAATGAATCTTAGAACAAGTTTTTTAACTATACGCGGGAAAATTGATATTTTAACATCGCCAGTGTAAATTGTGCTTGTCGATGGTGTTTCTAACAAACTATTCTAATATTTAACTCTGATTTATGATCGCTAATTTTAAATTAAATCCATAGTATGTTGTTATCCATTGATGTGGTCAATAACATACAATGTCGAGTCCCTCTCCCTTAGTTCTATGCATCTAGTATCATCCACCCGTAGCCATGTTACACTTACGATTGTCTATTTCTCTTTCTAAGATTGCAAACGCTTGAAGTTTTGGCTAGGGCTAGACTAGCATTTAAAATACAAAATGCCGCGAAATATTATCAATACACTTCTGTCCTTGATCAGCTGCTGCGCCATCTAGTCTATCCCTAGCCAAACCTTCAAGCGTTTGCTAACGTAGAAAGAGAAATAGACAATCGTAAGTGTAACATGGCTAGGGGGCTGTTTACACTATATTGTTATCGAATATTGAATAGAATCAGGCGTTACTTTGCGGAATTCCATGATATTTAAAGAAAAAAATATTTCTTTCGCTATAATCTGCTAAACAGAATAAATCTTTTAACACTACGTACGACGTACGTTTCGCTCCGACACCGGAGCATCATCAGGAGATGTTGACTCCACAATTCGCAATTACCTCCTCCGCACCGTATTATTCGCAATACGGATGTTGTTATCACTATTGGCATTTCAACCTCGCTCTGTTATCAACGTCCTAGTCAACTCATCAACATCTCCATTAGAATCCTGCCAGTTCCTGCTCTAAAATTGGTCTTTTATTTTTTGATCTGGCATCATATTTTACAGCTATACGATAGGATACTAGAGAATTAAAAAACTAAGGTTTTAACGATCTTAAAGGACCCGCCCTACTACCTACTTTGAATATTATTTTGTACCCCTTTTTTCTGTATCTTCTTTTCTGTTTCTCATTTTCATTTGGTGTATGTCTAATAAACTGAAATCTCACTCTCACTCTGCTCAGACTCAAAACATAGTTAAAAACAGAAACATACTTGTAAGTAGGTATATATTATTTGTCACGTTTTAATGTTACTTTTGAAACGAGACAAAGAACGCGTTTACTTCCTTAACATTCATATCGGCCGGGTGAAATAATATAGATTTATTTTAAAAAACATTAGCCATGGAACTTATTATTGTTCTCCTCTCCTCTCCCCTCCCCTCCGATTAAGCGTAAAGCTTATGTTATGGTACGACAATAGTTCAACGGGTGAGGTTATAAGAATTAAACATTTTAATTTTTAGGTATTCAACATTCTGGGCCGGAAGGTTCGAACCGTCGACCTTTCAGTTTTCAAACCGCATCTTCAACCGTTGGGCTACTGAGGTGTCGAAACAAGAATTACAACTCAAATCATACATCGATGACTACAACCATCAAATAGTTTGATACCTAACGGTCCAAAGAGATATGTACATAATTACAAACATACTTTTTAAAATTCTTTTTAGCTGGCATCAAGAAAGGAGGAGGTTATCAATTCGTTGGAATCTTTTTTATGTATATTAGTCTAGGCAATGAAGCTAGTGGACCCCAACATCAATTCCTCAGGCGACGAAACTTTACAGAATGATAAAGTATCAGTATTTAAACGTATTTTATAAATATCCAAAAAAAAATTAGAACGGAAGTTAGGGATTTTTACCTAAACTCTTTTATGCTTAATATCTCAGTTCGGCAAAATGCTCGGTCAAAACTTTCTTCACCTGAAACATTCATGTAAAGTCTAGAAACAAAATATAAAATATCCAAAATATACTCCTAGTCGAAACCACCAAATTTTGAAAAATACGTTTTTTCAATGTAACTTGCAGCGAAAAATTGCTCTGTGAATTTTTTTCACTGGAATGTCCTTTTATAGCCGTTTTGTACCTACAACTTGAAAATCCAAACAATATACCAAGAGACTATATTTTTTTTCAAAAACTACCCTTTTACTCACAGTGCAAAATTTCTCCATCCATTTTTTTTATTGGTATGATTACAATTATTTTTTTTGTATCAAGTATCAAAATATCCAAAAAAATAATCAAGCGCATTAAAAACTACAAACATTTTAGAAAGAAATATTTTATATTTAATCCATCAAGGGAAGCAGGAGCGTGGTGACGTCACGAGACCCGACATATTATCTGCCTATTATATCGACATATTTTTTTCTACGGTGACGCGAGCCTGCACTCGATAATCGACTGTATTTCGTTGAATCGACAGTGCAATTGTCAATCAAAAACTAATGCCAACGACGGTGACTATGACGATCAATTATTCGTTATGATTTATGAACTATACCGAAGATGTCCCAGATGTCAGTCAGCCTATACGAGATTATTATGGCTCTCAAACAGCTCAAGAACAACAAAGCGCCTGGTGATGACGGAATCATTGCGGAACTCCTGAAAGCGGGTGGACGTTTAGGGGCCATCCATAAATTACGTCACACAAATTTTATGGTTTTTTGACCCCTCCCCCCGTCCTTGTCACAGGTGGTCACACTTGTGAAACCCCCTCCCCCCTAGTGTGACGTCACATATTTTTCAATTTTATATTTCAGAAGTACTTCAATTTTTTTTAACTAGATAATTACTACTTATTACATTTATTTTAAGTATTTATTTAATTTAATTTAATTAAAACAGCAAATTTTCCAAATTATTTTTTATTTAAATAAAAAATAATCTTTAATAGAATTGAAATAAAGTCAAATATTTTAGATAATGGAGATACTAGTAGGTACCTACATAATATTTTAAAGTTTTTGGTTAACATATAAACATCGCGTTTTAGTATTTTAGATTTCAACATGTGACGTCACATAATCTTTTAACCCCCCTATCCCTTGTCACACAATGTCACATTTTATTGGCCCCCTCCCCCCCACTAAACGTGTGACGTAATTTATGGATGACCCCTTATAGGTTGATAAAGAAGAAATAGATATGAATATTTTTTACTTTTTAAAATTAAAAAAAAATAATAATTTTGATGATATTATGTTTTAGCTCAAGCTTTACGACCATTAGAATAGAATAGAATAGAAATGTTTTTTATTCAAATAAACTTTTACAAGTTTTTTTACAATCGTCAATGAGTCTACCACTGGTTCGGAATGCCGTTCCTGCCGAGAAGAACCAGCAAGAAACTCGGCAGTTGCTCTTTTCAAAATACTTTTACAATATACTTAATAGATATTATGCTATGTATGCATTACATAGTGTAGTACCATTAGTAGTTACCTATTTATTCGAAAATTCATGTTTAAGAACACCAAAAATCAGATCGTTAACGACATTTTTAGCGAATATTGAGACGTAAATAAGACAGATCAAAAGAGCGTTAAAAACTGAGTATGATACCATTAAAAAGTTCAAGTTGTGGCCAAAATTTCCTTTACGCCCTTTGTAATCCGAGGTCCGTGTGTAATCCGATACATCGATGCTGGATATTTCAAATTTTGTAAGCGACAAACCCCTAATTTTCAGGAGGACCAAACAAAATTTTACCTATTAAACTGTCATAACTCTCATTTTTAGGGTTCCGTACTCCGTACTAAAAACGGAACCCTTCTAGAATCACTTCGTTGTCCGTCTGTCAATACCCTTTTTCTCAGGAACACATGGAGGGTATCAAGTTGAAAATAGTATCAAATACTCAGGTCTGCAATCCCTTGTAGCTGTGACAAAGTCTAAGTCGACGCAATCAAAAGATACGGCCTTTTATGGTCCATCTATGCCGCATATTTTAACACTCGCAAGACCTAGAGGGTACTTCCCGTTGACCTAGAATCATGAAATTTGGCATGAAGCAATGTCATGTAGCACAAGTAAAGGAAAAAATCCGAAAATCGTAAATCTGCAGTTGCATCACAAAAATTTTTTTTTGTGATGCAGTATATCCTACTATCCTAGTTCCTACTATGCGATGCGATGACTATGCAAAAGTTTGTGAGGATGTATGGATGGATGTTTGGATGGATGTTTATTACTTTTTCACGCTACAACGAATGAACCGATTTGGCGGAGATTTGGAATGGAGATAGCTTATAAACAGGATTAACACATAGGCTACTTATTATCCCGGAAAATTACAGAGTTCCCGTGGGAATCAAAAAACCTTAAATCATGCGGACGAAGTCGCGGGCATCATCTTGTATAGTATAACAAAAAAATATGAATAATCAATTTAATATAATAATATCGAAAAATTTTGGAATAAAAAAAAAAATTGGTTGTCTGTAAAGTCGGTTTACGGACCATAGTTTTACGTGATAACGTCATAAAGAAACATCGATGAATAAATGTGTCACAAGCCAACGCTTGGGCCGATCATGCCTCTCTATCGCTTGATCCGAGCTCTCGCTTTCACCCTCAGGTTCAGGTGGAACGTGACACTTTGTCATGCGTGCAGCTGGTGTTCATTGATTTATAAGACGTTATCACGTCAAAAGAATCTTACACCTTAAGCCTAATAGTATAATAGAAGTAATTTTGTCGTAACTGCCTGAAAAGTCTTGCTCACTCAGCTATTAATTCATGATATAAAGCTTATAAAATTATCAGATTAATGACGTGAGTCGCTTGTCAAAATTGGTTCGATGACAATAAATAGAATATAGTAGTACTCTTAAATAGAAGACAACTCATTGCTTGATAATATTAGTTTTTTTTAGAACATTTGAAGTATAAAACCGTATTGATATTGTTCTATATTTGCATGAAACTTTTCAGATCATTGCATTTTGCTACAGATATTTCAGGTTCCAATTCAATTCTTAAATCTTTAGAAGAATTTTGGTGCATTTGAAATGTTGGACTCCTCTTCCATTGATTTTTAACAATCATTAATTTTCATTGAGACACTTCTTTTATGCAATTTTTCTAAATTGACTTAGTTTATTAACAAAGAGGTTTTTTATTTGTAAATAAACTAAGCTAACGCCTTTTGCTGTTTGTGTCGTTTAGGCTAAGGTCGATTCTTAAATATTTAAAACTTATTATTTCAAGACATTACCAAGTATGTTAAAAACAATATACTTTGGATGTTATCTAGCACATTCGATTGGAATCAGACCATTGCATAGACAGGGTCGTCTTAACCACACTGGACGCCGGGGTGCGAAAATCCGCCCTCCTTGCCAACAAAAAAAAAATTAATTAATTTTCCATTTTTTGTATTTCATTTACTCTAAAATAAAGTTAGATACTTTATAATTGACTTCAAAAAAAGGAAGTTACATAAACTATAAACGGCGCGCAATCGGCTCATATTTTTTTCCATGCAGGTATGTACACCAATTTCTTCGAGATTTCAGACCGTATCGCATTTTTTTTTATTTGAAAGAGAATGTTTGCTATTAACTATGAAGATTTAGAAAATATCGATTGTGTAAGTAATAGGTATCAAGCATAGACTACATCGTTAAGCTCGAGGCCCCAACTCCTCAATTCTGATGCTGTAGGGTGCTGCACTCTTAAGCTGTGAGAATTTAGGAATTTTTGATTGTGAATTCATATTGTAAAGACCAATTAATTACCTTTAGTTAGACTACACCACGAACTCCAGATTCTATCACCTGACCTGAAAATCAGACCTGATGCTGCAGAATATTGCACTCCTAGGCCACTAAAAATAATAACGATTTTCAAAAAACTAACTTCAAACGCCTCTATAAATTACATTATATAATCTTTGTTTCTACACGTATGTTGAAGTCGGATGGGCATATAAGAAAAGTCGAAACAAACGGAGGCGCAACGCACACCAGATTTACACACTTGCCGCCAGTAGGCTATTCAAATTTTGCCGCCCCTACAAATCTCTACAATATTGTGTTAGTTCCTAGATTATTTTAACGACCCAATGATTTAATTAAGGCTAGCTGAGTCTGGTGGGCCGAAGCCCAGCAGCATCAGGATTGAGGAGTTGGTACCTTGAGCTCAATGATATAGGTCAGTGATTAACGGCCGTACTACGCAGCTATGTATTCCATACTTGATACCTAAAATATCAATCTGTAATGGAAATTTTCGCGAGCGAAGCGATCGTGAAAATATTTACTAAACTAGCGGCACGCTATGATGGCCGGTTTGACGTTTGTCCGCTCATGAAGTTCCGTATTAATTGATAACGACTTTGAAGGAAATAATTGTATTACTTTATTGACGATAGTGATGTGCAGAGATTCATAAATTTTATCGAATGTAGTTTTAGGTTTAGGACTCAAAATTTATTTATTAAATTGATTTCTAAAATGTATACAAGTGTAGAAAAATCAGTTTGCACCATTTAAGGGGTGAATGTACTTGTGAATATGAACAATTTTCACTATGTGGACAAACCTCTGAAATCGCAAAAAAATATCAGCTGTTTCATACAAAAGGTAAAATTTTTATTTTTATTTGATATATACCACAACTCGGCATTTGGTTTCTAAATTGAAAATTTTTAAAAATGGAATCTAATACGATCGTCACATAGGATCGCTGGCTAGCACAACTACTACCTCCGGCAAACTCGCGTCAATGCTCAATGCAAAACAAAGCAGTTTCGAATTGACGTTGCTTCGAAAAGTATAAACTGTCAGTGCAATGCGATTGTGATATAGTTTTGACCTGGCTTTGGATTTCAAATATTGATACTGCATTACTGTTGACCCTTGCTCGTTAATTTGGACTCTGTTCAAGCCCTTTGTTGTGGATTTCGTCGATATGACCGAACGTACGCAGAGAACTGTTCTAAATAGTCAGACACGTGAGTTCGTAATACGCCTTCGTAACTATTTCGATCGTGAAGCTCAAAATGGAGGGCCAATTTTACCTATAACGTCAGTGGTTGAACGCGTAGCTGATGCGCTTAATATTGGACAACGAACTGTTAGACGGATAACTAAAAAAAAATATGGCGAGACTGGCACAGAAGAAAATAAACTTCACACACCAAAAAAGAGAAAACGAGCAAAACCAGTCGTAGGCATCGATAGCTTTGATGCCGATGCTATCCGAAGACATGTTTACGGCTACTATTTACAGAAGGAGTATCCAACAAGAAAAAAGTTGTTGCATTCACTGAAGGAAGCTGGATTATTCTTCGGTGGGGAAAGTTCTTTAGGGAAAGATTATGAAAGAGATGTGAAAATAGATAATATTATAGAAAACGAACATATAATTATTAATGTAGGTGATGATAGCAGTGACGACAGTGAAAATAGTAGTATGGACGAATCTGATTAATTATGGCCTTTTGTGGCACCTTTTTTGGTATCTTTTGTATTCATATGTTTCTTGTGTGCATATAAAGTATGTATATTCATTTTCATTCAAATATTCAGTTCGTTCAAATAAATTAAATAAACATATACATTTTTGTTTTATTAAACCTATTTAATCAGGTACAAAAACAAAACTTAATTGTTTTTTGTTCGAGAATAAATTGACATTCCACATCACTATTGTAATGTGTCAAACCGGCCATCATAACGTGCCGCTAGTTTAAGTCAGAATCTAAAATTTGATCTATACGATCTAAAATTTTACTTTTTTTATTACTTACTACAAATATTACATCTCGTATCTCCAGTCCTTATTTATAAGAGATATCAAAATTAAAAATATACAGATCGATAGAGATAAAAATTTCGAGTTCAATGGTGTATCAAATTTCCAGCGTCGATATCAATTCGTCGCTACTTACGTCAATGTTAATTCAAAATTTTTAAATACCAAAATAGATTTTAGATCGTAAAGAATTTTTAATTTTTGTAGACGCGTTACAGCATAGAAACCAGACAATTTGAAATGAATTACGACATTACAAAAAACTACAGTACCCGGCCATAAGGCCGATGTGCAATATATATCGCCGGGTACTGTATGTACTACTACTATATACTATATATATATATATATATATTGCACATCGGAATATATATTGCACCAGCGATATATATCTCACATCGGCTTTATGGCCGATGTGCAATATATATCGCCGGGTACTGTACAAGAAAGTTAGAATCTAAAATTTGATCTATACTAACTAAAATTTTACTTTTTTGTTACTTACTACAAAGTATTACATTTCGTATCTCCAGTCCTTATTTATAATTATAAGAGATATCAAAATTTTAAATAATATACAGATCGATAGAAAGAAAAATTTCAAATTCGATGGTGAATCAAGTGTACTTACGACAGAATGTCCCTTACGACATTTGAAATTTCCAGCGTCGATATCAGTTGCATAAACTGTCTAGCATTTTGCTTTAAACAGTTTGCAAATTTCTGGCGTGCCAAATACGTACTTAAACAAAATATATTTAATACATTTCCTCCTTTATTTCCTCAAATCCAAGTAATGAAAAGAAATTAAATTTTAAGCTATTGCATAGCTTTTATGGCGGGCTTTGAACTAGGACAAACAGTTTGAGCGCGGCGACCGAATCAAGAAATTCCGTAACGAAAAAAAACCTAACACCGTCGTTCAGTAAGCGTTCAACATTTTAGAGGTTCACAAGTAGCTCTGTTCGGTGCAGTGGGCGAGCGGCCGCTTTCTTTACCGTATGGTGTATGATGTCGCAGGTTCAAATCTCACTCGGGAAGAAGTGACAGTGCGCTTTTCTTGTTTGTTTGTTTTTTAATTATTTTTTTGCATAATTTTTATTATGCAAAAAAAATATTGCATAAATATTATAATTGCATAAGTTGATAAAAAATGCTATGCAATAGCTTTACTGCGGCAGTCCCCGAGTGCCACTTAATTTTTTATTTTAATTTACTTACCTAGACATAAGCTTACAAAAAAAAATAATTTATGAGCCCTTATTTAAGCTCATTTATCTTGTACAAATAAATTAATGTTCAGTTACACGTTTATGTTCAATATTTAGCATTGTAGAAGGCATGTAGTAACATGTATATTATTTTGTGAAGTCGCTTCGCTCGCGCACGCTAAACTATAGCCAATGTTTCAAGAATTAAGGTGCATTATCGCGAAAACGCAGTTTAGATTTCAAAAAATCTGTTTCAATATCAATGTTCTTCGTGATATTTTTTTTGGATATTTAGGATAAGAGTGTAAATGTGACTACCTACTATGATAAACTAGTGGTTCGCCCCGAACTGAGACCTCGCGGTAACGGTATCCCATGATTATTCATTCAATCGATACATGATAACCAAAACTGACATTATTATTATGCCCGTTTTCACCAAACATACCTAAATCATCCCCTAAGTAGGAGTCTCTTAACGTAGGTAGCTCCTAAATACAATCCTAAGTCCTAACATCCGTCCCAATATCCTTTTAGGTGTCCCGTACAGGATCGTGATAAATAAGTTGACAGAAAACATCAATCACCTAACTTATAGGTAGCCCGTAAAGGTTAGGGAACGTTAGTGAAAACATTGAATTATTTATCAAACATTGAATTTAACTCGTAGTTCCATGGGAATAGTTACTGACTGCGCCATCTTTTAGCATTATTGTGAAGCTATGTTGATGCTATATGAATTACTGACGCCCATTAAAAATTAAATAATCTCGTTTCTTTATAATATTCATATAATTTTAGTATTTGTTGTTCAAGTACAGGATATAAGTGACCTAAAAACATAAAATCAGTTTGAAAATCCATAGCGGATTTTTCTAGAGAGCGTCTTCAAGCGAGCGTATAAAATCGCCACTTTGAAAGCCCCCCATTTCGTCAATTTTAAGGGAAAAATTAAAAAAAAAATATTTTTGTACTCAGTTCAAAATTATCTTTAAAATGATACGTAACAATTTTATGTAACGCGATTTTTTTTTTTTTACTTCGCATTCGCTTCTATGAGAGCCCCCCTGAAATAAAGATTTTTATAACTTTTTAAGCCATTTTCGGCTGGAGGCCATCGGTTTACATATTATATCTAAATTTGAAGTAATTACGTTCAGTAATTCAAAAGTTATAAGGCTCTGACAGACGGACGGACGGACGGACGGACGGACGGACAAGTGCAAATCGCCCTAGTTAACTCAAAGACCTTCGCTTCGCTCGGTCGAAAAAAGAAATTGGATTGAGAAATTTTTCATACCGAGTTATAAACAATTTTCAGTTGAAGTAAGATAAATAGATTTTGGTATGGATTTTTTTTTGGATTTTCTTACTCGTTATGCTAAATTACATTTTAAGGACATTTAAAAATGAAAAATTGACAGAGCAATTTTGTGGTCGAAATTACGGACAAAAAAGGAAACCTCTTTAAAAAGTGACAGTTCCGTTTGAAAAAAGTTTTGGATTTTTATCAAGTAACTCTTATTAAGGCTAATAATTAGTTTGGTAAAAAAAAATTGGACGGAGAAATTATTTATTTCAAAATATTGAGCTATTTGTACTTTTAGGTATAAATACCTAACTTCCGCATGGATTTTTTTTTGGATATTTTTTGTAAATTTTGGGTCATCCCATACTACAACCCCGCCAAATTTCATCGACTGAGGATTTGATGTGGGGGTCTCCATACAACAGACCGCCCCATTGCCTAGGCTATATTGACTGATTACTCGAAGACGCCTGAACCGATTTGGAAAATTCTTATTTTTTGTTTGAAAGGCTTATTTAGGTTTGTTGTTATATTGTTGGAATCTTTTTATGTATATTCACTGATTACTCGAAAACGCCTGAACCGATTTGGAAAATTCTTTTTTTTGTTTGAAAGGCTTATTTAGGTTTGTTGTATACTTTACCACTATAAAAGTGGCGAGGGTGTTTGAAGTCGGTTTTTTAAAAAGAATTTTTTATATTAAATTATTAAAAAACCGACCACTTCCCGTGCCACGACAAAGAATACAATTTATTGTTGATATCTTAGAAACCGCTCGACCGATTTCGATAAAATTTCAATGGGACCACCTGGGAAGTAAACCCTGTGAAACAAAAAAAAATCCAATTCGGTTCAGGCGTCTTCGAGTAATCGGTGAACATACATAGAAAAAAAGATACCAACGAATTGAGAACCGCCTTCTTTTTTAAAGTCGTTTAAAAAAGCTCTTTGTTTCATGCAGATACAATCGGATCTTACCCGCAGCATATCATACCTACATACCATAGCATTTGCGGATGTGTGATCGTGTGAAAGTATAAATTGAGTCAACCGCGGGTCACTCTGGCTGGCATGATAGCCGGTAAACGATTAGAGTTCATTCATAGCCACAGGCGTGTAGTAGGTAGGGGGACTCAGTCCCCAGCTAGCCATGTAGCCAATAAGTGTAACTAGTGCGTCCTCGATCGCTTTTTTTAGTCTCGATGTCACGTACTTATTTCTCAAAATTCAGAGTATCGCACAGTTACTTGAATAAAAAAATCGACCAAGTGCGAGTCGGGCCTCGCTCTTTTAGATATCTTAGTTCTTAGATATA
This sequence comes from Oeneis ivallda, assembly GCA_029955525.1. Classification (NCBI taxonomy): domain Eukaryota; kingdom Metazoa; phylum Arthropoda; class Insecta; order Lepidoptera; family Nymphalidae; genus Oeneis; species Oeneis ivallda. The sequence continues at coordinate 11,926,407 of JARPMR010000024.1, read as the reverse complement.
GTACTAAATTAGCTTAAGGGGAAAATATGCTCGTTTGTTTTGGACACAACGTTGAAGGCCCCCCATTTCTTCATTTTTGAAGCTAAAAAATAATAAAAAATATATTTGAACTCCAGTTAACGAGCTCTAGACAATGCACCCCACATGCCAGGGTAAAAAATAAAATTTTATTTCGACTCCTTTTGCATATATGGGAGCCGCCCCCTTTATTTTTAATTTAATTTAATTATTATTATTTGTTGTGATAGCGGCAATAGAAATACACACTGTGGAAATTTCAACTGTCTGTCTGTGGAAATTGGATGTGGAATTTTTGGATTGGATGTGGAATTGTAATAATCTCTAATTGACGTGTAATACTAATACTTATGAATAAATGACTATGACTATGACTATGACTATGAAATTTCAACCTGTTACGGTTTACGAGATACAGGCCGCTGACAGACGGACGGGCCCTTTGGTTACGGAACCCTAAAAATAGGTCGGACTCTCTCTCTCTCTCTGCATGGTATTCCTCATTGCTGAGGATCGTGACCTCTTTCCATTATTCATAGAATGATGTGTTTTTTTTGGATAATAATGCAGTGGGCTCCTACTTCCCAGATCCATCCGCACGAGACTCGATTAGAAAACAAGATTTTGACTCCTAGGTTTAACGGTTATTATCAGATGTTAGGATGTTAGTGATAATAAACGGGTGACGACCGAAAAGGCCTTTGGGTTTGGACATCCAACGTCGATCACCCATCTATAGTCACCGATCGAGGTCAATGCTGCATAACCAGCGTGATGGTTTGGTGTGTCGGTATGGGTTTGGTTTGACTTAGGTTTAGAAAATGTTTCTTCGTAGTCCATATAAACTTTTACGTTCCCACCCCTTTTACAATCATCATCATCAGCAACCCATCAACGTCCCACTACTGAGTGCAGATGTCAGAGAAGGGTTAAAGAATATTAGCCATGGATATTATTTTAGAATAGGATACGCAAGGAAAATTTTTTCCGAATTCCAAATCACTAGGTTCACTGTTTTAAACTCTGCGTTGTACGTTTTGACAATACAACGTTACGTCCGTAGGTTACGGTGCTTTTTAGGGTTCCATACCAAAATGGTAAAAAAGGAACCCTTATGGTGAGACTTTCTCCGTCCGTCTGTCACAGTCGATTATTTCAGTAACTATTAAAGCTATCGACATGAAATTTGGCATAGTTGTGTATAATAGTGGCCCAAAAGCATTGAAATAAAGAAAAGTCGAAAATTATTTTTAGTTTTATTAAAAAAGGGGGAAAATCGGGGGTTTGAAATTTCAAAGTAAGATAACTATACCGAGTGGGGTATCATATGAAAGGCCTTTACTTGTGCATTCTAAAACAGTTTTTTATTTATTTCTAGATATAATAGTTTTTGATTAATCGGCCAAAATGTCGAAAAAAATACCGTTCCCCCCCCCCTTATCTCCGAAGTTTACCAATTGAAAAATCTAAAATAATTATGGTCAATAGATGTTTATGTATATTTTACATGAAAAATAAAATCAACGTGAAAATTATTTTAGTTTAATTAAAAAAGGGGGAAAATCAGGGGTTCGAAATTTCAAAGTAAGATAATTATACCGAGTGGGGTATCATATGCAAGGCCTTTACTTGTGCATTCTATAATATAATAAAATTGGAAGTCAAGCTTCTAAAGCAGTTTTTTATTTATTTCTATATATAATAGCTTTTGAGTAATCGGCCAAAATGTCGAAAAAAATACCGTTCCCCCCCTTATCTCCGAAGTTTACCAATCGAAAAATCTGAAATAATTATGTTCAATAGAGGTTTATGTATATTTTACAGGAAAAATAAAACCAACGCTCTAACTAGCATAGTTTTTTTTATATTAACAATAAACCTCTACAAACAAAGTTAACGATAATTATGTAAATTAATATAATATTATCGTTTTACTTTTACTTTTGGAGTATGGAACCCTCGGTGCGCGAGTCCGACTCGCACTTGACCGGTTTTTATAGGTATTATACAAGTTAATTTATCATCAACAAGAGATAATATACCTAATGAAGATGTGAGTTGTGACAGAAGTTCTCAGAGCATCAGACTAGAATGTTGTCGGTTGCAATATCTATGCTCGTTACATTACAACACAAGCAATGTAAGAAAGTTATCCCGTGAATTCCATGAACAGACGAGCTAATATACAATACACCTAAGTAGGTAAACTGTACACATTACGGAGAAATATACGTCTGCAAACTCGCCTTTCCCACGCGATAAGCTAAATGCAAAATAATAGCTTGGATTTAGCGACATATGAGAATGCTGTTTGTAGGTATATCGATTACAAAGTAATCTAGGCAACTTTTATGGAAATTACCGCGTTTCTTCAACAAACGTATCCAAGGTTTCATATTTGTTATATAAACTAGGTGACCCTTCGCACCTTCACCTTTAATCCGACTACCTAAATGTGGGTAATGTTTTTCGAGGTAGGCATCGATGTTTCTAAATTTATTATCTACTAGAATTAAAATAATAAATTTATAATGGTCTGGGTAAATAAAACACTTGTATATACTTTATATCGGTTCCGTGACACGTCCGTTCACGTTGATGTTCTCTGAACAAGCGTGGAGAGCGGGCGGTCACATGGACACCTATGTTTATCATCACAGTATGCATCTATCTAAGACTGAGGAAAAATTCGACAGTACAGTTTTCAATGTTCAACCATGCCTACTTTGTATGGAAAATTGGGGATTCCAGACCACAATCTTTCGTTTTCACGTTCTCTATTTGCCTCTTAATTGATTTGACTCGTAGAACTGACGAAAGTAGTCTTTAGCACATTACACTGTGAAATACTTGAAATGTTTTGGTTGGAAATGTCAATAGTTATTGGACCCAACCGCGGTTACAATGCATTTATGATGAGATTACGTGGATCAACTGCATCCATGCAACTAGACGAAATATGGACAATCAAGACATTTCCAACCGAAACATCATTTATATTTTACTAGCTGACCCAGCGAACTTCGTACCGCAAATTTATCTATATAAATAAAACAAATAAACTATCCTAATCCAAAAAAAACTATCCTATTTTTTAAGTTGGACCAAATTACAGATAGTTACGAAGTTTCATCAAAATCGGTTAAGTAGTTTAGGAGTCCAACGCGAACAAACAACGTGACACGTAATTTATATATATTAAGATAAAGAAAAGACTAGCTGACCCGGCGAACTTCGTACCGCCAACTTATCTATATAAATAAAACAAATAAACTATCCTAATCGAAAAAACTATCCTATCTTTCAAGTTGGACTAAATTACAGATAGTTACGAAGTTTGATCATAATCGGTTCAGTAGTTTAGGAGTTCATCGCGGAAAAACAACGTGACACGTGATTTATATATATTATTAAGAAGAAAGATTATACATACGTCCCTGTTCAGCAAATTATAATTATGTCATCAATCTTTTCACTCCCACACGATCTCCGTCATGTGTCTACTTAATACAAGCGCCAGTAACATGCTGTTTTCAGTTCTACGATATTTATTTCGCAGGGTTTTTTGGGATTGATAATTAGTTAATTACATAGCAGAGAAAAACTGGCCAAAACAGACAGTTTCGCTTCAGTTTCGCATGTAACACAATGGAAAAGTCATTGCGGAGCTTCAGCGGTTTCGCTATATTTATTTCGTGACGGAGGTCTGCTACGTACCTCAAAAGTAGGTCATGTGTGAAATGGAGCTTGACTAAAGTTGGAAACGAGCTAACGGTTGGACATTTGACCAGTTACCGTAGCACACGGCGAGGGCTCTACAGTGCACCGCAGACTAGCGGTCGTAGATTTAAGGATAAATCTGCTATAAGGGAAATAAAGTTTACCTTCTGTACTATGAGCTATCCCTACCTACTAATACTATAAATGCGAAAGTGTGTTGGTTTATCCTTCAATCACACAGGAAGAGAACTACGGATAGACGTGATTATGCGCACGGGCAGAATTGAGGATATGGAGATTGACACAGGCTTTAGGTACTTTTTATCCCCGAAAATCAAAGAATCCCAGCAGGATTAAAAAACTAAATCCACGCGGACGAAGGCGCGGGTATCAACTAGTAATCCATAACTAAGCTATGGCGCCTGGCTATTGTGCCTACTAGCGGTGATACCGTGATAGCCTAATATTTAATTGAGACTTTGGCCTCAAGCTGGTTCGAATCCCAAGCACGCACCTCTAACTTTTAACTCCTGAAAGATATCATCGTCAGTCAGAGATGTGTGTTTAAAATCGAACCCCCGAAAAGGAGACCAGTCTTAACCAAAGGCTATCACGGCTATTGCGATTAGGGTAATGGGTATTAACTATTGTGGATAATCATAAGATTGTAACACAGTAAGTTACCACCCTACCGTGCCGCCAAGCGATTAAGCATTCCGTCACGATGGCGTGTAAAAACCGATTAAATGTATGGCTTGAATGGTCACTCCCATATCACTTCGAAGTCAGCCCGCTACCATCTTAGGCTGTAGCCTGTATCGTCACTTACCATCAGGTGAGATAAAAAAAGCTTGATTTCGTTTATAGCTGATTTCGAATGTGTGACTGTGAAAACATTGACAACACAAACAAATAAGTATGCAAATTATTTCAGCGAATACGCCGCGCAAACGTAGTTATGAACCGTATTCATGGTTAGCAAATACAAAGGAAAGTGTGCATAGTAAATCATGTATAGCCAATCGTAAATAGTGAAATTACTGCATCATCTTTCATCGCCTTCGCTGATTACCATTCGCTCTATTCCGCTGTTTCACTGATAGCACATTCATCGACTAAGTTACCTTTGATGGAATGATATCCATTTGATTGGACATACTCTCCTTGGAGCTCACGAAATTCGTGAATTTACTGACTTCGATTAACTTTGGATAAGAGGAAAAGTTTTTTTTTAATACAGTTGCTCAAAAAGTGGCGTATTGCAGGGACGTATAGCGTTCGGGATGTGAGCTATTACACACTCGTGCTTTTTTTTTACCTTTCCCGAACTCGTGCGTTCTCTTTCCCAACTGTCAAAATAAAGTCTATTAAAAAGAAAAACCAACCATGAAGTTTTTACTAAAAAAATTCATAGAAGTTTTTATAATTCATGCAAATACGTATATTTCTAAAAAGAACCGACTAATTTGTTTCAATATCAGATTTAATGATTTGATTGAATGAGTTTGGTTAGGTTTCATTTCATTTCATCTCATTAAATTTCATTTTCATTTCATATCAACAAAAAAATTCTACTGAAGACATGGCTGTATGGGCATAGCCCTTTGCCTACCAGAATGGGTGAAAACAAAAAAAAACTCTGCTTATATTCTACGGTTGGCGCCATTTTTCAGAAATTTTCTTTGCGAGTTTAGTTGTTTGTTGCACAAAATGAGTAATTTCGACCCTAGTTTTTTTGAATTAACACCACCGGAACTCAGTATAATTGCACAAAATGCTTCGGAGAACATTTTACCGGAAAAGTCAAAAAGTCGCTACATATCTACATACGACGAATTTATTGCGTGGAGAGAAGAGAAAAAAGCAAATAGTTTTTCAGAAAATGTTATGTTGGCATACTTCTCCGAACTCGCAGCAAAATTAAAACCTTCTACGTTATGGTCGAGGTTTTCGATGATAAAAAGTATGCTGAAAATAAGGAACAACGTGGATATAAGTGAATACATCTACCTTCGTTGATAGTGATAATTCATCAGATCCAACTCCATCAACTAGCAAACGCCATTGTATGACAAATATACATAAACAATCATACGAAATTAATAATAGTTTGTCTCAAACAGTAAATATGCAACCTAAAGCTTCCCCAGTTAGTATAAAAAACTGTACCAATTTCAATGTATAGGTGAATTATAACTTTTATAAGAAATAAATGTTAAGTTAGTTGAGTTTATTGTGTTTTTATTATTTTATTAAATTGCTTCATTTTTTCGCAACTGTATTAAAAATAGTCGTTCAGTACACGTGCGGAACCGTCATTGCAACTTGTTCCGACTGTCAATCCTCGCCTTCGGCTGCGCCTCGGCTCGGGTAGACATTTGTCGGAACTCTTTGCAATGACAGCCTTTCCGCACTTGTAATGAAATATACTATTCCCTTATCGAATTTTTATAATTAGGTTTCATCCTCTCCCATAATCATCGCTTTTCATCCAATCCCAAAAAACGTATAAGGACGAGGCTACAATATCGCAAAAATCTAGGACGTCTCACAACGCATCTAGGTAATTTTTAATAACGATTGCGATGCGGCGCCGTTTTTGGAATGCGTCGTCGCACCGCAGCCGCAGTGTTGCAGCTTCGCTCTAAGATTATGTAGGATTATGTAGGATAAATGGATATGAAAACAAGTAGGTATATGGGGTTACAAAAACAAACAGATATTACTCCTTAACTTACGAACCCTACTTAGCCGTGATAGTTTTCCTATAAAATTCTTTATAATATATACTACTGCTGTGAATTTTTTCACGTATCCTATAAACAACCATTTAGCTGGCAGAGGGCCCCCCACTAAGTGCCCCCTAGTGCTAAAAATTTAGCACTTTAAAATATCATATTTCACAAACGGATCCCTGAATCGAAAAGTGGTGTTCCCACACCCACAATATTTTTGAAAGACCTATTCAACGACACCCCACACTATGGGATAGACGAGAAAAAAAATTCATCCCCACTACATTTACACTACATGTAGGGGAGGTACCCTAAAAAAATATTTTTCACAATTTTCTTTCACCACTTTGTTGGCATGAGTAATATTTTTGTACCCTTGTCAAATTACATATTTCTAGTACCAATAGTCCCTGAGCTAAACCGCGGACGGAAGGTCGATAACATTTCACGAACGAAGTGTTACTAAATACCAAATCATACACTTTTTCAGTTCAAAGCGAGCGTTGAATAGTAAATTGCCAAGTATCCGCACGATTGAACACCAGCCGCCATCGCCATGGAGAAAGTGCCGTTTACTTCGACGGAGAAACACAGGATGCAGTTCAAAGGCTGTGACGAATTCAAAGCGGTTCGTGATAAGGAAGCAATTCGAAATTTACGACGCGCTTTAAAACAAAAAGGCCCGTAAAAATTTATGTAGCGTACCTACTGAACGAATTGAGTGTTTTTGGACGTAAATACGTACATACGCAACCGAGCAATAAATTGTAACTGCGCAGCCTATAATATTTTTTCCGATATTAAACTGCGCCTCATAATACTTAAATTATACAGCAACATTTTAACTCCGATTTATGGTTAGTTCACCAAAATGGACACACGTCATTTATTCGGTGAAAGTGTCGCTTACAGGATAGAGTATACCGCGAATTTTAATAGTGGAGTAGTAAACCTTTAGAAAAAAATACTACGCCATAGAGTCCGCAATGTTTAGGTATTAAAATAGATACCTTTATTATTTTCGATATTTTCAAAGGGTGCCAAAAGTGACCCTATTACTAAGCCTCTACTGTCTGTCCTTCTGTCAGCTATAACACGTATCTACAGCTTCCGTCGTAAATCGCAATAGGTAGTAAGTAGCCAGTTGAAATTCTCACGACACGTGTTACTATGATTTACGGTAAGTAATAAAAATTAAAAATTATAGTCTTTAGCCATGAATTAAGACCTCAAGTCCTGTGATATGATCGAGTCTTAGAAATAATCGGAAGTACGTAAGTAACAAAAAGTAGGTACACCAAAGAGATCACTCGCACCTGTGAAAAATCAAGTAATAAATACAGTGATGATCTTCAAACGCCTGAACAGATCTTAATAAATTATAGCTAGAAATAAGATTCATCTCGATCACATAAGCTTTCAAACAGAAAAAACCGCATTAAAATTGGTCCATTTGGGTAGCTAGGACGGAATAAACAGATACACAGATTACACAGACGCACAGATAGATAGACACACACGTCAAACATATTATTATAACATCCCTCTTTTTGTCGAGGGTAACTGTAATAACTTTATTCCTTATGCACAACTGACTGATTCAATTTTAGTTTAGTTTAGAGATTGTGTACAACAGAATCAGCCCCATTGTTTGACTATAGGATATGAACTAAATAAAAAATAAGTTACAGCTTATTATGTTCCGTTATTATTATTCTCGCAGAAGGGATATAAAATTATTAAATTCAGAAGGATTTATATTTAATAACAGATGATATACCTACAGATAAATAATATCTAAATATATAAAAGGAAAAGGAAAGGTCAAACCACTGAACAGTTCGGGCTGTTTGGCATGCAAATAGCTATTATGACGTTGGGCATCCAGTAAGAAAGAATTTTTGAAAATCAACCCCTAAGGGGGCAAATTAGGGGTTTGAAAAATAGAACTTAACGAGAGCGAAGCCGCGAGAATAAGCTCGTTATATTATAAAGGACATATTATTAGGTGATGCCCATGATATGTGCTGTTAAATGGCTTATGTACTAACTAAATGTATATGCTTCAATTGTTCGAAACCGTTACAATACCACAATTATTGTCTATTAGCATGTAGCTAGTTATGTTTACTGTGGTTGATTACTTAATCACTGACCCGAGGCACGGACGCCGGACTTAATGCATGTACATTGTACAAGTTTGCCTTAGATAATAATGTTTGGGTCAAACAAAGCAAGCTATCTATACATTGATATTGTAATATTTTGTTTTTGCATTCCAAGCCGGTTATCGATTCACTACGTGTCATAAGAGCCACAGATTGACTTAGAAGAAATAAATTTATTTTGCAATTTAAATTCTTTTTAGGGTTCCGTACCAAAATGGTAAAAATGGAACCCTTATGGTGAGACTTTCTCCGTCCGTCCGTCCGTCGGGGAAAATGGGGAAAATCGGGGGTTTGAAATTTCAAAGTAAAATAACTATACCGAGTGGGGGATCATATGAAAGGTCTTTACTTGTGCATTCTGAAACAGTTTTTTATTTATTTCTATATATACTAGTGGTTCGCCCCGAACTGAGACCTCGCGGTATCCCATAATTCCCATAAGGTAGTTTTAACTATATTATATTGTAATTAAAACGCGCCGAATCTGATGACGTCAATCGTCATCTGCTTTCGTGGATGGGATGCATATTTACAATATTAAAGACAGCGCCATCTAGTAACAGTATAGTGAAGTTTTGTTAAAAACATTGATGCCCATTAAAACTCAAATAATTTCGTTTCTTTATAATATTTATCTAATCTTAGTATTTGTTGTTCAAGTACAGAATATAACTCAAATTATGTGTAAGTTTCAAGTTTTAAAACAAAGTGGTTTTAGAAATCTAGCCTCGAATACAATCTCCACTTTGAAAGCCCCCCATTTCGTATGGGAGCCCCCCTGAAATAAAGATTTTCATAACTTTTTAAGCCATTTTCGGCTGGAGGCCATCGGTTTACATATCATATCTAAAATTGAAGTAATTACGTTCAGTAATTCAGAAGTTATAAGGCTGTGACAGACGGACGGACGGACAAGTGCAAATCGCTCTAGTAAACTCAGAGACCTTCGCTTCGCTCGGTCGAAATAGTTTTTGAGTAATCGGCAAAAATGTCGAAAAAAATACCGTTCCCCCCTCCCCCCCCCCCCCTTATCTCCGAAGTTTACCAATCGAAAAATCTGAAATAATTATGGTCAATAGAGGTTTATGTATATTTTACAGGAAAAATAAAAGCAACGCGAAAATTATTTTAGTTTGATTAAAAAAGGAGGAAAATCGGAGGTTTGAAATTTCAAAGTAAGATAACTATACCGAGTGGGGTATCATATGAAAGGCCTTTACTTGTGCATTCTAAATCAGTTTTTTATTTATTTCTATATATAATAGTTTTTGAGTAATCGGCCAAAATGTCGAAAAAAATACCGTTCCCCCCTCCCCCTTATCTCCGAAGTTTACCAATCGAAAAATCTGAAATAATTATGGTCAATAGAGGTTTATGTATATTTTATAGGAAAAATAAAATCAACGCGAAAATTATTTTAGTTTAATTAAGAAAGGGGGAAAATCAGGGGTTTGAAATTTCAAAGTAAGATAATTATACCGAGTGGGGTATCATATGAAAAGCCTTTACTTGTGCATTCTAAAACTGTTTTTTATTTATTTCTATATATAATAGTTTTTGAGTAATCGGCCAAAATGTCGAAAAAAATACCGTTCCCCCCCCCCCCCTTATCTCCGAAGTTTACCAATCGAAAAATCTGAAATAATTATGGTCAACAGAGGTTTATGTATATTTTACAGGAAAAATAAAACCAACGCTATAACTAGCATAGTTTTTTTATATTAAGAATAAACCTCTACAAACAAAGTTAACGATAAATAAGCAAATTAATATAATATTATCGTTTTACTTTTAATTTTGGAGTACCGAACCCTCGGTGCGCGAGTCCGACTCGCACTTGGCCGGTTTTATTGAACTTGATGGTGATAATGGTAAAATGGTAATTGACAGATTGATTGGCACTAAAGAAATTAGCATACTTCAGCAACTTTATCAACTTATTATATTTTGAGATCACTGATATTCCTTTTAAAGTCTAGTATGATGATTGATGACATTTTCAGACATATTCATATCAATATTCCTGCCTATCATTTCCAATTCAATTGCCTATTTCATCATCGCCAAGTAAACCTTAACCGATGAAAGTAGTTCTGAGTTTTAAATAGCCAATACAAAATCTGTCAAATCATCTTTATTCGGTTTACCTACAGCGGATTCACACGGTTCGATTTTAGTTGATCAACTGCTAAATCGCATGTCATTCGAACCGTCTGAACCGACGTTCAATCAAATTGAAGCTTTGGAAATAATTAATTTACTGCTGAACAAGTTTAGTGTCGATCAATTTAAAATCGAACCGTGTGAACCCGCCCATAGCAACGACGATGATAATAAGGCCTGCCCTGACTGTAATACAAATAAGTAGAAAATAATAATCTTTACAAAATGCCCTCAAATCACACTAATATTATAAAGGCGAAAGTTTGTGTGTCTGTCTGTATGTTTGTTACTCTTTCACGCAAAAACTACTGAACGGATTTGGCTTAAATTTGGAATGGGGATAGGTCATACCCAGGATTAACACATAGGCTACAATTTATCCCGGAAAAGTAAAGAGTTCCCGCGGGAATCAAAAAACCCTAATCCACGCGGACGAAGTCGCGGGCATCGTCTAGTAAGACCATAAAATTTTAACGTCATCAAAAACTGGATTTTTGGTTATTATAATTGGCTAATATCTAAAACGTTTAAAGAAAGTATTTCGTAACGTTTGCGCAGTGAAAGTTCTCAGAGCCGGCCAAGAACCGTTGACAGAATATTTAATTTCTCCTTTACATAATCTAACTTGGCTTGCATGGAACAAAAAAATGACACCGTGAGTCATAGTTAATTTAAGTAAGTATTCCACCAAATTGATTTTTTCTCACCTCCGGGCGGAAAGCGTCAATTTTCCTCCCGCTGCGCTAAACGAAAATGTCGCTTTCCGCCTCCGTCGAGGAGAAAAATAGTATACACACCACGGGCAGTAAATAAGAAAGCCTCAGATCACATGTTTATTGACCTCGGCTTCGCCTCGGACAACAATTCCATGTGATCTGAGACATTTCTTATTTTACTGCCCTAGATGTGTAATGTACTATTTCTGGACATGGCTTGATCAATTTTTCATTTTACTCGAGCTCTTGACCTCTTGATATAAGTAGGTCGTAACTAAACAAAATAAGATATTGAATTAAATACTAGAATTGAGATATTATTAGGATATTAAGATTAGAATTAAGTACTAGTAAGCGATCCTTTATTATTGAATCACAGTGGTCTACACTACGATGATACTAGGCGTCAAATATTTATTTAAAGAGCTCTGCTGGTCGATTGTGGACAACTGCATTAAGTAATTATTTATTTATTGTTGTTGTTACACTCTCAATTGTGGTGATTGGCTGAGTTTATGGCGTTCTTGCAGCAACAATGCATATAAAGCCAATAGCAAGAGAGTGTAGCCTAGAAGCAGTGATAGCCTAGTGGTTAGGACTGTGGTCTCCTATTCGAGGGGTCGCAGGTTCGATCCCGGGTACGCACCTCTTGCGTTGACTCCGTGGTCAAGTGCGTTTAAGCAATTAAATATCACTTGCTTCAACGGTGAAGGAAAACATCGTGAGGAAACTTGCACATCTGAGAGTTCTTCATAATGTTCTCGAAGATGTGTGAAGTCCGCCAATTCGCATTGGGCCAGCATGGTGGACTATGGCCTATAACCCTTCTCTGAAAGGAGACCTGCGCTCAGTAGTGAGCCGTTGATGGGTTGTTAATGATGATGATGATGATGTAGCCAATCAGAGGTGATTGTGATCGTCACATCGTAGCAATGATTTCTATACAATCCCGCAGCTGGAGGCAGGGATCAGATAAAGAAGACTGGACGTCAGTGGAGAGGATGTATCTACGCACTAAAAATTACTCCTTTACTGGTGCTGTACTTTCCTTCAACGCAGGGAGCGAAAGGTTGAATGACGAAACGATAGCGCAGCGGGAAGTAAGAGCATTGATCTCCTATAGAGTAATCCATGCTGTTGCAATTCAACCAATGCACCTGCGCAGAGGTCAGATTAGAGTTTTATGAGACGGTATTATCCCTACTCAATTTTAAAGCGAAAATGTGTTTGTTTGTTGATTTATCTTTCAATCACGCTACAAGCAACGTGAATTTTTCCATGCGTATAGTTGAGGAGCTTGAGTGTTTATGTTATTTTGTACGGGTTAGTGATAAAATATCCTATATCCTGCTTTCTTATAAGAACTACCAACCCTAGTCACTATATTAAATTAAGTAGCTAATGAATGGCAAGGCTTCCTACTTGCATTGTGATGGGAAAATAAGTTACAATTCATAGTAACTAAGTAATGTATGCTCACTTAAACTGGGTTACTATGTAATTAAATAAGGGCGTAGTATTTGTATTTGATTGTAAATAAAAAAATATTTACAATTTTCGAAAATAACATTTTATAAGTTTCTAGTAAAGGTAATCGGAGCATCTTCAGGAGACTGATTCCACAATGCACGCATGCATGCGAAGAATCACTTTGCACTTGTGCAGTGTGGAGTCAATATCACCTGGAAATGCTCCGCTGTCGGAGTAAAACTTACGCAAGGTGTACCTATTTGGGAGGGTTTGTGTGTTGTGGCCTTGTTCCTGATAGTGTATTAATTGTTATACCGTACAATGCGGTAGTTGGAAATCTACATATAATTAGACGGATACAGTATTAATCCTTATCAACTTAAATACGTTAGTAACCATGAGCATTTCATGCACATAATGATAATCCTTTACACCATAATATAATTTAAATGAATATCTTAGGAGTTAGCAAAATAAAAACGAACGCGCGCGAAAATAAATCCACATATTCGACGCAACAAGCTAATGCGACCCTACGACAAAAAAATACTGCAATATGTAGGTATAAATTGTGCTCTACTACCCGTGCAAAGCCGGGGCCGGTCGCTAGTAATTTATATACAAATGGTTTGAATGCTTCATTCTTTTTAGCTTTACCAATAAAAAATTAAATGTAAGCACTGTAGATTTTAATCCCTTTAATTTTGAATCAAACTAAGATTAAAACTTCTAGTCCATTGAAAAGTTACGTCCATTTAAAAGTTGTTCTCAGAATCTGCTCTCAGAATTAATAAATGAAGACCCCTTCCTTCTCCAGTTCGCACATTTTCGCTTATAACTTTTTTATTTATAGTTCTACGACAAAAAGTTACTGGACCAAAGTTGTAGAGAATTTAATTTGCAACAAAAAAGGTAAACAATTTTTTTTTATCAGATAAATAGTTTAAGAGATATATCGTAAAAACCATTTCAACCCCTATTTTCAAGATGGCGGCCGTGGGACAAGGGTGGCACTGGCGACCCCACAAACTTGGTTTTAGTTTTACACTAACCCCCCCTACACATCAAAAAAATAAAATTGCGTCCTCTAAAAAACGCAAGGTATAAGGCCTAAAAAATGTAACATTTCAATGGACTATTCGTATGGGACGTGCTGGGAGTGTTCGAGGGTGACTTCTCTTTACAAGTAATCTGAGACGTTACTTAAAATATATATATATATAATAACAACAATTCAAACAGACGAACCAGGCTCGCTCTCTTTTATTGATCACACAAAAGCATTCTGCCCTAAAGCAGCCCGCACACAGTCAATATTATTGTCAATATTTACGAATATTGACAATATTATTGACTGTGTGCGGGGTTTGATCAATATTATTGTCGAATTCCGGAAATTTCGTCAATATCGGGGGGAGGCAGGGATATTGACAATAATATTGACAGTGTGCGGGCGCGCGTCAATATTTTAGTTGAAAAAAGATTTCAAGGCAGGAGGACGTGCGCTCGCAACCAAAAATGGAGGACATCCCCAGTGCAACAAGCAATGAAAAAGAATATTTAATAGAATTTATTAGAATGTAGGAGACGTAACGATTTTCGCATCAGTATATTATCTTGTTTTTTTATGTAAAGGGGTTACTAAAGATAGTATTTTTTGAAAGCTACTTCCTATTATTCTCATGTAATTTTTAAAATCATCTTTTTCTGTAGATATTTCGAAGTTCTTTTACGAGATTTAAATGATTTAATTCCACTTTTCCACTTTGTCATCCAGTATTTAAGCCATCGTTTCTTTCTTTTTTAGGGTTCCGTACCAAAATGGTAAAAATGGAACCCTTATGGTGAGACTTTCTCCGTCCGTCCGTCCGTCCGTCTGTCACGGTCGATTATTTCAGTATCTATTAAAGCTATCGACATGAAATTGGGCATTGTACTTATATAATAATATATAATGTAAAATATATAATATATTGGGCATTGTATATAATAATATATATTATATAATAATGCCATAATAGTGGCCCAACATCATTGGAATAAAGAAAAATCGAAAATTATTTTTAGGGTTCCGTATCCAAAGGATACCAACGGAACCCTATTACTAAGCCTACGCTGTCCGTCCGTCCGTCCGTCTGTCAGCGGGCTGTATCTCGTAAACCGTAATAGATAGACAGATGAAATTTTCACATATTATGTATTTCTATTGCCGCTATAACAACAAATAATAAAAATTAAATTAAAAAAATTAAATTAAAATATTTCCATGGGTACATGGAAATATAATAATTTAATTTTTTTTTAACGGAACCCTAAAAGAGCCTTACCTTATCACTTTTTGTTAGAAATATTGACAATATTATTGGGTAGTGTGCGGGGTCTAAATATTGACGAAAATATTGTCAATATTTTCGTCAATATTTTCGACAATATTATTGTGTGTGTGCGGGCTGCCTACAGCGAGGGCTTTTGTCTGCGAGCTTATACAATTCCACTGATATGAAAATGTGCTGCTTGTCGAAAACAATTTGTAGCGAATCACTTCGTCAGCCATCCAACTAAGCATATTTCGCCACGTTCTGTCGTTTGAGAGAGATCATTTCAATAAGTACTGTAGTACAAAACCGATCCTTTTCATGTAAATAAAATATATATACATAATATCATGCATATTAGTAAATTGTTACACAAGGGACGTAAGTAAGCTATTACAGAACAAGATCCAATTTGGCGCCAGTGCGAGCGCAGCTCGCATAGGGCGCTAATGGATCGCGTGCACCCGAGATATTTAGTCACACGAGCGAGCGCAGCGAGCGAGGGTGAATATAGTTCGAGGGTGTAATAGCTACTTGCAACCGAGGTAAGCATTCTACTTTATATCATTCTTGCGAGGTAATTAAAACATTGGTAATGCAAAATGAAATTTTAATTAGAATAATTATTACGAACAAACTTCACAAACTTTCAGATCAAATGAAATGCCGCCATTTCCATTTTTTTTTCGTAAATAGTTTTCTATTTTTTTTTTATGGCTCTGAGTTCCAAGGAGTTTTGCATAGTTTGAAATGTATGGAAATTAAATGCCGCCATGTTCAGTGTTTTTTTTTTCAGTAAAAAGTTTTCTTACCATTTTATAAGAAAAGAGATTGTTTACCAAGGAGTTTTGCATAGCTTGAACTGTAATGTGAACATTACAATTCAAGCATAGTGCGACGTAATGTTGCCTTGAATTGCAAACACCAACTTACAAGGAGACTTTCCACCATAGTAATCCCTAGTTACTGAGCAAGTATGATATAAAAGTATATTACATACTATATTAAAATATATATACGTACAGAAACAGGATACGCATAAAAAATGTGCTACAGTTATTATTTTCTCAATATAATAAATATCCAAAAACTCAAAACCGATTAAAACGATGTCACCTGGTGAACAAAATGATATTATATACTTAGTTGATTAATTGTATTTTTGGAATAATATATTAGTCTCGTTGAGTTTGATTAATATTTTCCTCTTCGCTCCAAATAATCAGAGAGCTTGTTTTAGGAGTGGGTGCAACAATAGTGCATCGGGTGGGGACCAAACCGGCGACTTTTCGGTTTTCAGTCCGCACCTTTAACCAATGGGCTATTGAGGCTTCAACGAAATTTAACTGCACGAATTTTGATCATTCAAAATTCTGCTATGATTTATAATGCAAATGGCGAGACCATTTGCCGCCATCTTGATCTTGAAACACAAAAACAGAAAAAATGTAATTGCTATCATAAACCTCGAAAGTCTACCATCAAAGCTACGTAGTTCGATCGATCAACATCAAAAAAACTAAAATGGACCATTCAGTGTTAATCACGTTCGGAAGTCGCAAGGCTGTAGTGGATGGCTTCCCGGATCATTTTACACAAAATGATCGGAATATTAATAATTCCGGAAGATGATCCGAACGATATCCAACACATACAAATGTAGATAGAGTATTTTACCTTCTTCGCATATAGATTTGTGTCTAATATGTGAAGAAGGTAAAATTAGCTCTACATTTGTATTCGTTGTGCAGGATGTGAATTTCTCACTCGTATACGCAGATTGTCATCCGCAAAATTGTTTACTTTATTGTCAACAGAATCATCAACAAAAACTGTAATTTCAGTTACGAAAATACAAGTCATTTTCGAATCTATTAAAAAGCCAAGAGTAAACTGTCGTCGTAAGAATTATCTTCACATAGTCTATGTGAAAAAATTTAACTCGACAATTACTCTCGTTAGCTGTAGTAGTCATATTATATCATAACGTACCTACACTGTATTCTAATCAAAAAGAATAAAGGACAAGTGTACACCTTAAGCGAAGTTCGATGAAAATTATTCGAGAATCTTCTTACTCGATTACTAAGTAGGTATTCAACCTGTTAGCATTGCCGCTATCCAAGTCATCCTATTACTACAAGTAGTAAAAAAAAACCAAAACGATCGGATAATAATAATAATATCATGTACCACAATCTATTTTTAAAATTCAAAATACGAATAGTCTCTTTTAAGTGGAACATGGTTGCTCTACTTTAGGTGCGAGGAAATCATGCTGATTCAGAGTCGATTTCCGGGAGATGAACGTGCGGCTGACACGTTTTCATGTTTGACTCATGCTCTCGCAACGCCTTGGTTGTAACTTGTATCACGCATGCTTGCGGGAAGTACCCACGTTCTTTATCTTTGTGTTTATGTACGCTTATTACTAACCAAGCGGCTTCATTTATTTACTTACGTAAGACTTCCGTTTTACAGCGTACTGCTGCCACCTCTGGGACGGCTCTGCCAAGTACCAACTCGATGCATTAGACTCGGTAGACTCTCCGTGCCCGCCGAATTATAGGTGATCCAGTCACTAACGCAGCCGAAAATGCTCGGTTTACAGCACCGTCGCAATGTTGCCTGTCTATCGGTCTTCTATCGGATATACTTTGGTTTGGAGAGTGCGCTCAAGAACTTCACAACCTTGTGCCCCCTTCACCGTTTTACTACAGAACTTCGAGAAATCGTGAGCGTTGGCACCCTTACGTGGTTGAAATCCAACCTACTCGCACAAAACGCTTCAGTTCAACGTTTCTGAAACGAACCGCTAAGGTGTGGAACGCACTTCCAACATCTGTGTTTCCGGCCACGTATAACCTCAGTACCTTCAAGGCAAGAGTGAATAGGCATTTTCTAGGCAAGCATGCTCCAACCTAGACCTCATCAGTCATCACTCATCAGTGCTGTCCAGTATAGATTGTCGTCAAGCGCAAGCCTATCCCGAAATAAAAAAAAATTACAATGCGACAACTGACACGTAATACGCTCAGTGCTCACGTCATAATCGCATCGACCCCGAGAGGTGAAGAAACTAGTTTAGAATCAAGAGAGAAGCGTTAATTATAGCCATTACTGTAATTGAGGCCGATCGGTTGTTGCTTACAGCAGGTACACTGTACAGTGAACCCAGTAGTTGTTAATTTCAACTAATACATCGCGCAAAATTAACCCTTTTGCCATTTGTATTAAGGATTACGTTCTGTGGTGTATTGTTCTAAATAGATCAGTGAAATTATCCATTCAGTTTCGCGGCCTCTTATCCCAATACCGTTAGCAGTAAACGACGAGACGGATTGAAATACTTTATGTTCTCTGGTCAACGACCTAATTAGGTACTATATTTTCTATAGATATACTGTCTTGTCATTCATTGTTATCGTCAAAGAGTATGTTATTCACTATCTGTTATAGTCGAACATATTTTATTTCTCTTTCGATGATATCTATATGATGACACGGTTGCTCCGGTTCACATATTAGGTACCTACCTCTAATAATTTATTTAAGAACGTTTATAAAGGGGTGAATAAGTCATGAGGAAGGCAGAGGACCGTTTTTGGTGACGGGCCCTCGCATCGAAAAGTTTCCTGTCCGACAATGAACTAATGCAGGTGAATGAATGAACTAAAATCACTGGCGTGCGTGGCAAACAAAAAATTATCACATCTTATTTTATTATTCGATGACAAGGTACTCCTTGACTGCGATCGCACCTGATGGTAAGTGACGATGCAATCTAAAATGGTAGCGGACTAACTTGGAAGGGGTACGGCAGTGACGTACGACGACAGTACGGAAATTAGAAATTCCCAATTTGACCCCGCCGGGAATCGAACCCGAGACCTCCCAGTTATAAGACCACAGCGCTCACCACTGCGCCAGGGAGGACATCAAAATCTACTTTCAATATCATAACTACGCTTTGTGTTTGCTTGTTGGTTTGTACCTACCTACTTCAAGCACGCAACAACAGAGCAACGGATTGACTTAATTATTTAATTGCATGGATATATGTAGTTAGAATAGTTAGAATCAAAGGGTTCCTATATTTTTTTAAAACCTATGTTATTCCACACTTAATAAGTCATATGTGCAAAAGCTTATTCTAACTTATCCAAGTTGAACTTGATGTTTTTGAATGGTAGAACAGAAAAATTGCGGTTACGAACACTTAACTTACCGTGTTCAACTGAGTTTCTCTGAATTCCGAACACTAGTTGCTAGTGTGGTATGGCATTCGCGACGTACGGACGCGAGCGTTAATTGTGAATTGAAAAGCCAACAATACCTTAATATTCAAGTAAGTAACAAAGTCTAGTTATTATAGTGAATAATTAGATAACGACATCGTAATTCGTAACACTAGATACGAAATAAAAATTATTTCTTGATTTATTCAAATAATTAATTTTTCGAACGATACGATTTTCAAAGATACAATATACCTCTCGCACCCCGCATACCGATCACGCCTCTGCGACCCGCGGCCGCGTACGATTTGCAACCTTATTCACCATGCCGGCTTCCGTCTGTACCTCAGCGCGCGCAATACAGTTCTTATTCCGAATTGCCGGTCTATAGGTATTAATAGGTAGGTCTTTGGTCTAACCTAAATAACCTTCATAATATTATAAGTAGTTATAAAATAGATACAACAGAGCATCTTTTCATATCCAGAGGCACTTTATTAAAATCGCCTATGTTGTTCACAAATCCACTAACAGTTTATCGTCCAAGTTAGCTAACAGAATTATTGGCATTCACCAAACAATGGCCTGCTATGAAAGTAATAAGAACACAGAGCACTTAGCGTGCAAAACGTCCGGATGTTTTGCCCATCTCTGTACAACGGAATGTTCATTGTGGAACATGATATGTTCATTATTACTCGTGAGTACGTAACTACGTACGCACTCAATTCATGTTGGTCCAACAACAGCCTACGCTAAATGCAAAAGTATCTATGTAATATGATATCAATTATCTATGTATACCTATTTACTATACTATATAAAATTCCCGTGTCATAGTGTTTTTAACCAAACTCCTCCGAAGCACCCTACGCTTTTTACAAGCTTTTATTTAGCTTGACAAGTTTATTTATGTGTTTGTTTGGGTCAAATCTTGCAAGATGAATTAGAACCACTTCCCGGTTTCCGATTGAGCTGAAATTTTGCTTGTATGTGTAAATCGGATGACAAAGCAATATTATTGTGACATGGAGCTGATCTGATGATGGAGACGGAAGATGGCTATCGGAACTCTGTAATAAAACGATGTAACCCCATCGAGTTTGGGCTCGTTTGATTCGTCATGACAAGAACTCTGATCCTAGATGATATCTGAGTCTAATGATGTAGCTACTAAAAGCTTGTATTTAAAAATACTAGTGGTTCGCCCCGCACTGAGACCTCGCGGTATCCCATAATTCGCATAAGGTAGTTTTAACAATATTATATTGTAATTAAAACGCGGCGAATCTGATGACGTCAATCGTCATCTGCTTTCGTAGATGGGATGCGTATACCTACAGTATTTTACTAAAATTCAGCTGGTTCGCTGAACGGGTGTTACGTAGTATACGATTTCATAATAAAAAAAATTATAATCTGCCATGACTGCGCGCTTGCGGCTTCTGCGGCGAGCATGTCTAGATGCGCGCTCATCTTTACATTCATAGACACAGTACCTGCTGCTAACGTCTAATTATTGTAAATAGAAACGGATTTACTTTTGCAAAAACAACGTGATACTTTTATTGATAATAATTTGCTAATTGAATAACATAATTAGTAGTAGACAAAATAATAATAGCTGACGCAAAACTGTATTTACAATATTAAAGACAGCGCCATCTATTAATAGTATAGTGAAGTTTTGTTAAAAACATTGATGCCCATTTAAACTTAAATAATTTCGTTTCTTTATAATATTTATCTAATCTTAGTATTTGTTGTTCAAGTACAGAATATAACTCAAATTATGTGTAAGTTTCAATTTTTAAAATAAAGTGGTTTTAGCGATCTAGCCTCGAATAAAATCTCCACTTTGAAAGCCCCCCATTTCGTCAATTTTAGGAAAAAAATAAAAAAAAATTACTTTTGTACTCTGTTCCAAATTATCTTTAAAATGAGTTACTGCAACCCTATGAAATGCAAAAAAATTTATTTTACTTCGCATTCGCTTCTATGAGAGCCCCCCTGAAATAAAAATTTTTATAACTTTTTAAGCCATTTTCGGCTGGAGGCCATCGGTTTACATATCATATCTTAAATTGAAGTAATTACGTTCAGTAATTCAGAAGTTATAAGGCTCTGACAGACGGACGGACGGACGGACAAGTGCAAATTCACTCAAGTAAACTCAGAGACCTTCGCTTCGCTCGGTCGAAAATTTTTAATTTACACTTGTTTACGATAAAATGCATTTTTTTGTTAATCACTCTATTCTTATTTTTAAACTTATCGAAAATTATTTTCTACTTTTTAGTTCGGTTATCTACAAAAGCGTGTTTTTTTAGTTTTTTAAACTATAATTTATTTTACATAAAGTCTCCAAAAGCACATTATGTTATAATACTAAATAAGCACCTACGTGAGTATTGTGCCAGTCAGCACTATTGGTAACAAATTAATTTTTCAAAGTAAAACTCTTCTAGGTAGCCAGTTACACAGGTACTAGGTATCTGCTAGTAAAAAACTTTTTCATCATAGAGAAAGGCCAAATCCGATGAAACATCAAATACGTGACTAAAGAAGGTCACCGAGATAGATTTGAACTCGAATACCTAGTAGATACCTACTTGGTTAGTTCTAAAGTGAAAATAAAATAAACGATGCAAAGGGCTTCTCGAAACCCGACCTAGTTCTCGACAAGAACCATTGTTTTGCAGCCAATGTACTGTACAGACTTTTTAAAACTGTAGGACAAATAAACGGTACAAAAAGACATTCTTTCGAAATGTAACAAACTGTTAAAAAGAAATAAGTTTAGAAACTATAAAGAAACCTACAAGATAAAATAGGCTTCTGAAGGTTTTGAAACACCTATTTAGTAAATCTACCCTATCTACTAATAAATTATAAATGTGAAAGTAACTCTGTATCTGTCAGTCTGTTACGCTTTCACGCCTAAACAATTAATTTTGATAATTTATGTTTATCCTTCAATCATGCTGCAACAGAGCTACGGATAGACGTGATTTTTTGCCGGAAAATCATAGAGGTTTAGAAGCTAGTTACTTATAAGTTGTAAGTAGTTGATGAGTCTTCTCTATCTAGTATCTACACTAGCACTCTAGTCGCTCGATCTTACTTGATTTTAAAAGTTAATTGTCAGCTTGGAGAGCTTCGTTGTAGGCTTAGTTCATCATCATCATCATTAGCAACCCATCAACGGCTCACTACTGAGCGCAGGTCTTCTCTCAGAGAAGGGTTATAGGCCATAGTCCACCACGCTGGACCAATGCGAATTGGCGGACTTCACAAACCTTCGAGAACATTATGAAGAACTCTCAGATGTGCAGGTTTCCTCACGATGTTTTCCTTCACCGTTGAAGCAAGTGATATTTAATTGCTTAAACGCACTTAACTCCGAAAAGTCAGAGGTGCGTACCCGGGATCGAACCTGCGACCCCCCGAATAGGAGACCACAGTCCTAACCACTAGGCTATCACTGCTTAGGCAGTAGTGCTTTAAGCAGTGATAGCCTAGTGGAAGCAGGCTTAGTTAGTACTATGGAATTAGGAAGTACCTTAGGTAGGTCTTGTAACTAGCCACGGCCGACTACTCCCACCAGAAAAACTTTATCTTATCTTTATCTTTTTCTTATCATTTATCTTTATCCAGCCAAGAAAGTGCTGCCGTTCCTGGCGGCAACGAGTATCGGAGAGGAGCTTTAAAAAGTGGCGAGCACAATGGACCGGCAACGGTCGACGTGCCACAGGGCCTCAGGACCTGCATAGCCGCAAAGAAGAAAAAGAAGAAGAAGAACGTTTGTTTCAAGCGCGAGCGGTTCCAAGCGAAAAGCTTGTAATCACCCACTCACCTAGTGGGAGTCTTCTGAAGTGGCAATACAATTTACAATAAAGACACATAGCTCTAAGAATCAATAGACGTTGAGGTTCCATCTTCCCAAGATGCTCGAACTTTATCTATGGAGGTACGAATAATAATATATGACCTTGTACATCGATGGAACTTGCTTGTTTTACGCCCAAGTTTAATTTTAACGGTACGTTCACTTTAACCGCTATGTCGCGAAACTGTGTCGTATTACATAATAGGTTCACTACAATTTTACATACATATATGTACATTGCTAAGGTATCTATCGTATCAATAGACTTAGGTGGGTGGAGACTGAAGTAAGCGCCCAAAAGCCTTGTCTAATTAGAGCGATGAGTCTCTGACACATTACAACGTACTACGCGTTCGTTTGAAGTTGAGCCCTGCACCATAGAGTAAAGTAATCGACGTAGTCGTAATTCCTAGTTCCATGCCGACAGTACGGACACAGTATAGGATATATGCAGTAGTTTGACACCTTTGATCTAGTGGTACTACGCGTTACAAACCCCTAGCTCTCTCGCGCTTCCCCGCACCGCACCTCAAGTCAGACCCACTTAGTAAACCGCTCGCGAAGCACCGCTTATTAAAAATAAATTTCAAATTCAAATTCAAATTATTTATTTGCACAGATTGAGTACTACAATGGTGTTACATTATAATAAAAGTCCTTACAATCTGCCGGATAGGCATGCAAAAATAATATTTAATAATAATTCTTATTCTAAGTTTACGTATTAAAAGTTCAATTTATTAAATTGAACTTTGGATATTAGGAGTTTTGGTAATTTTAGTTAAAAAAAAACTAAGAATGTTGTATATCGTAAAGCATTAGAATAATAAACACTTTTTTTATATATTTTTTTATTATTTATACCAATTCAAATTCAATATTCATAGTTAAGACAGGTAAGTAGTACTTAATAAATAAAACAATATACTATTATACTGCATCTTCTTATACTGTGTCTTTAGGTACTGTGGGTCTGACTTGAGGTGCGGTGCGGGGAAGCGCGAGGGGTGAAGATTTCTTTACTCTATGGTGCAGGGCTCAACTTGAAACGAACGCGTAGTACCTATTCTTATTTAGAGCGGTTTCAGACTAGCGTATTTTTTAAGCGCGTATTAAGCTCGTATCGGCTTACGCGCTTACACGCGCGCCACATTTTACGCCTAAAAAAAACCGAACGCACATACAGTGTAGGTACACGCGCTTATTCCGGCGTGTTCGCTCGAAACGGTCGCGGTGGGCGCGCGGGAAAGCATCTCTCGCGGCCCGCCCGTGCTTATACCTACGAGCTTATAAGCGCGTCAATGCTCGTGAGGGTAAGTTTAGGCGACGTTTTCGCATAGGCGTGGCTTCGCGCGGCGCGTGCGGCGTCGTGTAGCGGCGGGCAGCGCGGCGGGCACCGAGGCGACGCACAGTGGGTCGAAACAGCTATATGAGGTTCATAGGATTTTTTGTTACAAATTCCATTTAAAAAAAATACTTATCGAAAGAACTTGTCATTCTGATGAATAATTGTTATTAAACGTTTTTCTCTAAAACTGATAGTTTGCCCGGAAAAAAATATTTTCAGTTTTTGTTGTATATGGAATGAAACAGAAACTGCTAAAAGCTAATAATAAGCTGATGCCCGCGACTTCGTCCGCGTGGGTTTAGTTTTTAAAGTACCTCGGGAACTCTTTGATTTTCCGGGATATAAAGTCACTCTTGGGTCCTCAACTATACCCATGTAAAAAATCACGTCGATCCGTAGCTCTGTTGCGGCGTGATTGAAGGACAAACCAACAAACACACTTTCGCATTTATAATATTAAGTATGATTAGCTAATTTTTCACTGTTTGTAATTATTAGTTTCCAACAACAAAGACAGTTTAGCTAAGGAGATACATTAGATACATAATAAAATGAATTGTTAAAAAGAAATAAATAAAGCTATATTTTGAATGTTTTATTTTTGTAGATCCTTTGTCGCTTAAAATATTCACGTTATTTTAATATAATTTACAGTTTTAATCTATGAAAATAATATCCTTTTTTAAATGCTTAACTTATAAGTTTCTCTTCGATGAACTAGTGATTTAAAGTTAATTTCAATATTTATTCATAGAATTTTCATGCAGCACATTATTTTGGTCAAATATTTGATAATCCACGACATATTATACTACATTATAAAATCAATAAAAATCTTTTTTTTTTTTTAAATTTCGGTTTCTAATAACTTTTAAACGAGCAAGTTTGGGTGCAAGCTGATAACATAGAGTTATAGCCAATAAGCCAAAGAATAAGAATAAAGTAGTTTTAAAGCAAGACCTTTCAAGACTTGGCCAAATTTTAGCAGTTTCTGTTTCATTCCATACAACAAAAACTGAAATTTATTTTTTCCGGGCAAACTATCAGTTTTAGAGAAAAACGTTTAATAACAATTATTCATTAGAATGACAAGGTCTTTCGATAAGTGTTTTTTTTAATGGAATTTGTAACAAAAAATCCTATGTCCCTCATATAGCTCTTTCGACCCACTGTACGTCGCCGCGGTGCCCGCCGCGCTGCCCGCGTCGGCGCCCGCCGCGTGCGACGCCGCGTGCTCCGCCGCGTTCAACGCCTCTCTGTAAACGCTCTCATACTTCGCCATATGTTTGAGCTTCACGCGCGACTCGACGCCGCACGCGCCGCGCGACGCCACGCCTATGCGAAATCGTCGCCTTATGCACACGCAGCGCGTGGTTCGGCGCCCGCTGCGTTCAACGCAAACGCTTCTGCATGAACGCTCTCATACTTGGCCATTTATGTTTGAGTTTACCGCGCGACACGACGCACCATAAGCCACGCAACGCCCCGCGTGTGCATTAACGTACCCTTATACCTACGAGCTTATAATCGCGTCAATGCTCGTAAGAGTTGCAAGTGTGGCAAAGGGCGCGCGGTTCCTAAAAACGAGCTTATACGTGCCGAAAAAACGCTTATCTGTACCCGCCCTAAGTGCGTTCTTATTTGGTAACGAGGCAATGCACTGCCATCAAAACACGATCGACCTTGCTAATCGAGTAATAGGTATTTTATACGTTACACTCAACATTCAACCATGACCTCATTGCGCGTTGCAGAACGCCGAAAGTAGGTCTTTTATGAAGCTGTTACGCACAACATGCGGAAAGCGCTCGAATGCGTTAAAGGCCATAAAACAAAAGAAGAACGCTGTTAGCTAGGTATAAGGGTAAGTTTCTGCACACGCGGGGCGTTGCGCGGCGCGTGGTGCGTCGCGTCGCGCGCTAATCTCAAACATATGTATGGCCAAGTATGAGAGCGTTCACGTGGCCACCGCGGCACCCTCCGCGGTACCCGCGTGAACCCGCGTGTGCAGAAACGTACCTTAATTTTATAATTCCCACGGGAACTCCTTAATTGACCGGGATTAAATATAGCCTATGTGTTAATCTAGGGTATAATCTATCTCCATTTCATATTTCAGCCAAATCCGTCCAGTAGTTTTTGCGAGAAAGAGTAACAAGCATACACAAACACTCACACAAACTTTCTCCTTTTTAATATTACTGTTATTGTTATTATTTTTGAAAAAAATTTACTCGTTTCTTCGTAAAAGTGGATAGAGTGTAAAAAATATACATCTCGTTCTCTATACAGTTCTCGATAGAGTAAAAGTAATAACAGTAATTCCTGTTCGGAATAAATGCAAATAGCTTATTGTATGTATAAAGAGAGCCGTCCGCGTCGCGTCGCGTCGAGCTGCCGTCGGCATTTCGACTGCAGTTGACTCTCTGCCGTTGGAAACTTGCCGCTCGTATATAATATGTTACATATTATATGAGCCCTAATACATACTAATTACTATGCTGTTCATATACCTATTGTACCTACGTCCTACACATTTTCGCTTCCTCCTACACTTTATCACGAATGTCTCGGTCTTGCTTGCAATTTTGTGAACTATAATATATTACGGTGAAGTGATATCGCATCTGCGAAAATAAATAAATATACCCATAATGTTGTACCTACCTACTAAGTACGTTGTAGGTAGGTAGTAATAAATCAACACAGACCAATATAAAGAAAAAAAAGCACATCGAAAATGCTATGTATGAGTCAAAGACCAATCGAATCTTGTTATACAATCACACAAAGCCGACCTTGCGGTCGTCCCTCTTGGCGCGAGCGCATTATAGATTATGTTTATTATCCGTTGGACTCTAATGAAATTTTAAGGCACGACATAAAACGTTCAAGAGTCTATTAAATCGGTCAAAAACGAGTTTGGCTCGCATGACGAGATTCTAGCATCGATGTATAGCGCGCTCTACAGTTTCGAGTTGCAAGGGTTCCAACATCCAATCCAATAGTTGGATCTCTACAAACATACACGACAGACAACTACGATCTCATACGTATCATACATCGATGGTATCAGCAAGTAAGAATAAAGTTATCTAGGTAAGGATTCGATTCCTCAGCAAAGGGTTTCCGAGTTCAGCACTACATAACCATAGTATTCCTTGCTACATGAGTAGATAGCTACGCAACATAAAAAATTGCTTTTTTCTTTCACTGAGATCTGATAGGATTCGAGATCGCCAATAAGAAGCGGTTGAGAAGAAAAGAGAGAAGAGGTCCAAGAAGAAGAAGAGGATGGTGGCTCTCTACTTAAAAAACAACAGTACTCAGTAGTCTGCAAGCATTGCACGGGTTCATTAGGGTTCCGTACCAAAATGGTAAAAATGGAACCCTTATGGTGAGACTTTCTCCGTCCGTCCGTCTGTCACAGTCGATTATTTCAGTAACTATTAAAGCTATCGACATGAAATTTGGCATAGTTGTGTATAATAGTGGCCCAACATCATTGGAATGAAGAAAAATCAAAAAATATTTTTAGTTTTATTAAAAAAGGGGGAAAATCGGGGGTTTGAAATTTCAAAGTAAAATAACTATACCGAGTGGGGTATCATATGAAAGGCCTTTACTTGTGAATTCTAAAACAGTTTTTTATTTATTTCTATATATAATAGTTTTTGAGTAATCGGCCAAAATGTCGAAAAAAATACCGTTCCCCCCCCCCCCCCCCCCCCCCCCTTATCTCCGAAGTTTACCAATCGAAAAATCTGAAATAATTATGGTCAATAAAGGTTTATGTATATTTTACAGGAAAAATAAAAGCAACGCAAAAATTATTTTAGTTTGATTAAAAATGGGGGAAAATCGGGGGATTGAAATTTCAAAGTAAGATAATTATACTGAGTGGGGTATCATATGAAAGGCCTTTACTTGTGCATTCTAAAACAGTTTTTTATTTATTTCTATATATAATAGTTTTAGAGTCATCAGCCAAAATGTCGAAAAAATACCGTTCCCCCCCCCCCCCCCCCCTTATTTCCGAAGTTTACCAATCGAAAAATCTGAAATAATTATGGTCAATAGAGGTTTATGTATATTTAACAGGAAAAATAAAATCAACGCGAAAATTATTTTAGTTTAATAAAAAAGGGGGAAAATCAGGGGTTTGAAATTTCAACGTAAGATAATTATACCGAGTGGGGTATCATATGAAAGGCCTTTACTTGTGCATTCTAAAACAGTTTTTTATTTATCTATATATACAGTGTGTCCGGACACGAACTAGCGATATTTTAAACACTTATATAACAACTAATTTTAAGTAGAAATACACTCTAAACTTGGGCCCAATCCACTTCCCCTCTATGTGGCAGCCATTTTGTTTTTTTGCTGAAATATTCTCTAAGCATGTACAAAAAAAATCATATCTCTCAAAGTTTTGGTCTTACTGAGATAAAAATGGGCTTATTCGAAGCGCAACAATACTGTCCTACCGTCTACATTACAAAACAAAGTGTTCACATTTCCATAACCTTTGAAAAAAATACGAAACCCGAAAAAAATTATCGTAAAATCATGCAAATCAACAAATTATTGTAAATATCTGCAAAAACACCCCCGACAACCCTTTTTATTTTTTTACTAGATCAAGAGATTTTGAGCTAAGCTATAATACAACATTTAATTTATAACTGTATGTCTAATACTTTCAGAGTTATTGTTGTTTGAACATAGCGCATACGCAAGCACAAAAGGCCTTTGTCGGAACCCTAAACAGGAAATCATTAAAAACACATAACATTCATGCGTATGCGCTATGTTCCAACAACAATAACTCTGAAAGTATTAGACATACAGTTATAAATTAAATGTTGTATTATAGCTTAGCTCAAAATCTCTTGATCTAGTAAAAAAATAAAAAGGGTTATCGGGGGTGTTTTTGCAGATATTTACAATAATTTGTTGATTTGCATGATTTTACGATAATTTTTTTCGGGTTTCGTATTTTTTTCAAAGGTTATGGAAATGTGAACACTTTGTTTTGTAATGTAGACGGTAGGACAGTATTGTTGCGCTTCGAATAAGCCCATTTTTATCTCAGTAAGACCAAAACTTTGAGAGATATGATTTTTTTTGTACATGCTTAGAGAATATTTCAGCAAAAAAACAAAATGGCTGCCACATAGAGGGGAAGTGGATTGGGCCCAAGTTTAGAGTGTATTTCTACTTAAAATTAGTTGTTATATAAGTGTTTAAAATATCGCTAGTTCGTGTCCGGACACACTGTATAAAAGAAAGTGGTGTTAGTTACACTATTTATAACTCAAGAACGGATGAACCGATTTGGCTCAAAATTGGTGGAGAGGTAGCTTAGAACCAGGAGACGGACATAGGATACTTTTTATCCCGTTCGACCGCGTTTCCGTCAAGTCACTATAAAACGTGGTATAACAAAAACGCATAAAACGCAAATGACAGTGGAATAACAAAACGTAAATGACAGCTAAACGAATTGAATATCTTCAGTAATATGTTTTCTCTTTGAATCATCATTAACAATGCGAGCAAAACGATCAAATGTTTCTGCTAAAAAGCTACGGATTGACGTGATTTATTGGATAGGTATAGTTGAGAACCTGGAGGGTGACAAAGATTTCCCGCGGGATGTTATGAACTAAATCCACGCAGACGAAGTCGCGGGTATCAGCTAGTTTCTATATATAATAGTTTTTGAGTAATCGGCCAAAATGTTGAAAAAAATACTGTTCCCCCCCTTATCTCCGAAGTTTACCAATCGAAAAATCTGAAATAATTATGGTCAATAGAGGTTTATGTATATTTTACAGGAAAAATAAAACCAACGCTCTAACTAGCATAGTTTTTTTTTATAATAACAATAAACCTCTACAAACAAAGTTAACGATAAATAAGCAAATTAATATAATATTATCGTTTTACTTTTACTTTTGGAGTACGGAACCCTCGGTGCGCGAGTCCGACTCGTACTTGGCCGGCTTTTTTTTCCTGATAACGCTTTTCTATTGAAGCAATATCTTGGTGAAAGTGGTCGCCGTGCTCAACACTCACTGTTCCTAGATTTTCTTTTAAAAAAATTCAGTTTTTTCATCGTGAAAGAACTGAATGTATACTTGCTGAGTACTGACACTACAAGATAGAATTGTGATCATTTCTAAGAAAAATTTAGTGATAAGTAGCCTTTTTTTTTAATATATAGACTAGCGCTTGACTGCAATCTCACCTGATGGTAAGTGAAGATGCAGCCTAAGATGGTGCGCGCTTGCCTAGAAGATGCGTATTCACTCTTGATTTAAAGGTACCCAAGTTATAATTTGTTGGAAAAACGGAAGCCGGAAGGGCATTCCAAATTTTAGCGGTGCGTATTAGGAACGGGGAAGCAAAGCGCTTAGTGCGGGATTGTGGAATTTCCCTAATAATCTATATATATAAAAGAAAGTGGTGTTAGTTACACTATTTATAACTTAAGAACGGATGAACCGATTTGGCTGAAAATTGGTGGAGAGGTAGCTTAGAACCAGGAGACGGACATAGGATACTTTTTATCCCGTTCGACCGCGTTTCCGTCACGTCACTATAAAACGTGGTATAAGAAAAACGCATCTGACATGGAATAACAAAACGCAAATGACAGTGGAATAACAAAACGTAAATGACAGCTAAACGTAATTTTGTCTTTGGTTAAGTATGGTAAAAAATTTGACAATTATAAAAGTGTTATAATAAAGCATTAGATACTGATATTATAAATACGAAAGTGTGTTTGTTTTTTGGTTTGTCCTTCAATCACGTCGCTACAGAACAGCGGATTGATGCGATTTTTTGCATGGGTATAGTAATGGATGTAGTAGTGGTTCCTCAGACCGGGAGAGCTACTTTTTATCTCGGATAATGAAAGAGTTCCCGCGGAATTTTTAAAAACTAAATCCATGCGGACGAAGTCGCGGGCATCAGCTAGTAGTTTGATAAAAAAGAAATTAAAAATTAAAAATCTTCTTTTCCATACGTGATTTAAAAAAAACTACTTTTTACTCATAGCTGATCAAAATTTTGCAACATCTTACACCGATCAATCTCCTTCGGTCGTGCCTTCTCCATCAATACGACATCGACACTGGCGAAACAGTCTGTGCCCAGTTGGCACGCCTAAAAGCCACTACTTGGGAATTTAATTGAATTGAAATAAAAAAATGATTACTTTTTTGGTATTAGGTGCATGATTATCTACGAAATACCTACGCTACGAATTTTGCCGGTGCAATTTTGAGTGTTGCATAGTGTTATCATTGATAGGTGCTTATGTGCAAAAAACATGAAAAACCTGAGCTGATTGCCTTGCAAAAATCATTGCTAAGCGTTTTAAAAGTGTTAAGCGTGTTGTTGACGTCATTAGACATTTAACACATAAAAATTACTGCCCTAATTTCGGTAATTTATATGCGATTAGCAGTTGTCTGATGGGAGGCTCCGGCCGTGATAAGTTATCGGAAAACAAAAAATTAGGCAAGTGCGAGTCGGGCCTAGCTCTTTTAGGGTTCCGTACATATGACCAAATCATTTAACTAGATACATATTTAGATTTCTTAATTCTTAGAAAGTACTAAATTAGCATATGGGGAAAAAATGCTCATTTGTTTTGGTCAAAACTTACAAACCGCATTATAAATCTACTAGAGATCTACTTGCTTGTTCTCTGCCTCTGCTCAAGACTCAAGATAGAGTTAAAATGAGTAACAAATACCTATGTCTTGACATAAAACTGTCTCGTTTTAACTCAGACTTGAGTCTGAGCTGAGTGAGAGTGCCATCTATAGATCTCAGCCAAAGTAATTATTAATTACCCATTTAAATAACAACTTACATGCAAGTGTGTAGGTACAATGTAACATAATATGAAACACGATATGACATTATTGCACATCAAAGGGTAATTTGGAAGGCTACCAAGAATGAAAAGCATTCTTAAACTAGCTGAACTAGAGTTTATAGGTAAGTACCTACCTATTAATTATTATTACAACATAGGGCCCAATCTGATTCGGATGCCATGGCAGCGACGCCGGCAGCGCCGCCAGTCATATTGTATCGGCGACGCCAAACTGGGGTCGACGCCAAGCTGTCGCGTCGCCAAGTGAGGTAGGGTTAGGAATGTTGTTATACAATTTGACACGTTTTGACTGGCAGCGCTGCCGGCGTCGATGCCATGGCATCCTAATGAGATAGGGCCCTTAGAGAGTAGTTACACTTACCATTATACTAACAGACAAAGGTTGAATACAGATTTCAAGTCAAGAAGCCAGCAATTTTTACATCAGAAGAGCTTCTCTAAATGCCCCTTAAGTCTTAAGGGGATTCTAAAGAGGGTAAACGAGATATTAAGTAGGCAGTTGTATCATATTATATGTATATAAGTATAGCGATTTGCCTCAAAACCCATTGGACTCAGAATCTCAAGTGCAAACTGTACCAAAGATATAGGCTCTCAAGATCTCGAGTGGACAGTGTAAAAAGATAATAGCTCATCAATTTGAGACAGACTCATTTGGACTGTTTTATGTAAAACTGGTACTGAACATAGATGGCTAAAGAATGGACATATATATATTTTACTAGCTGATGCCTGCTACTATGCTGCTACTTTACCCTGTGGATGGTTTTTAAAAATCCTGTGGTAGGTACTGACTAATTTCGCAAGAAAAAAACTTAAGTGGCACTCGGGGACTGCCGCGGTAAAGCTATTAGATAGCATTTTTTATCAACTTATGCAATTATAATATTTATGCAATATTTTTTTTGCATAGTAAAAAGTATGCAAAAAAATTAAAAAACAAACAAGAAAAGCGAACTGTCACTACTTCGCGAGTGGGATTCGAACCTGCGACATCATCAAAGAAAGCGGTCGCTCGCCCACTGCGCCAAATAGAGCTACTTGAGAACCTCTAAAATGTTGAACGCTTACTGAACTACGGTGTTAGGTTTTTTTCGTTACGGAATTTCTTGATTCGGTCGCCGCGCTCAAACTGTTTGTACTAGTTGAAAGCCCGCGATAAAAGCTATGCAATAGCTTAAATGTCTATCCCATCTTCACTTTCAACCAAGCTATCACTGTGACTTTTGTTGAAATTGGTGCATTTTTAAGCTGTGAAAATTGTAGGTTCTTATGCCCATTTTCACCAATGTTCCCTAACTTTTAGAGGCTACCTAAGATAAGTTAGGTGACCCTTTCTGTCAACTTCGTTTTCACAAACTTAAGATAAACCTAAAGGTGAAAATTATATTGGGTAAGGAATTGTATTTAGGGGCTTCCTACGTAAAGAGACTCCTAGGGGATGATTTAGGTAGGTGGAAAGGGGCATTAATCCTCTAAAGCAGGGGTGTTCATGGGGACAGAGCCCATACAATTTTTTGCATAGTCTTTTGCTTTTTTGCAGAGAGCAAGTTTCTGTTTACAGTGAACAACTAGCTATGTTTGCTAACAGTAAACCTTTTAAAGCTTATTAAAATAACATTCTGCTTAGCGTTTTAATGACAGCCATAGTTAATCAACATTAGTCAAGCTAATAGCCTAATAATAATCTATTTAATGTAAGTTGAACTTTGTAACTGGTTGATAAAAATAAAAATATTTAAAACATTTTGTGTACAAAGTCCCATGTCTAATTGTCCTTCATTTTATGATATATCCTGTTTAGATTTCAAGTACAGCTTTATAATGACATGTTGGTTATATTAGTAATACAATCTTCTTATAAATACACTTTAAAGGCTTTTAGTTACTTTTTTTTTTTTTTTTTTAAATATATAGACCAGTGCTTGACTGCAATCTCACCTGATGGTAAGTGAAGATGCAGCCTAAGATGGAGCGCGCTTGCCTAGAAGATGCCTATTCACTCTTGATTTAAAGGTACCCAAGTTATAGTCAGTTGGAAAAACGAAAGCCAGAAGGGCATTCCAAATTTCAGCGGTGCGTATTAGGAACGAGGAAGCAAAACGCTTAGTGCGGGATCGGGGAATTTCGACGACGTAGCGGTGCAGATTCGAGCGATGCCTTGCGGTTCGATGGTAGAAGGGTGATGGAGGAACTAGTTCAAATAGCTCTTGAGCACACTCTCCGAAATATATCCTGTAAAATACCGACAGACAGGCAACCTTGCGCCGATGTTCCAGATTTTGAAGTTTGGAGTTACTTAGCGATTCGTCGCCAATGAGTCTTCTGGCGCGTCTGTCCACCGAATCCAATGCAGCAAGCTGGTACTTGGCAGAGCCATCCCATAAATGGCTGCAGTACTCCATGCACGATCGAACTTGTGCTTGATACAAGGTAACAAGCTGTTCCGGCGTGAAGTAGCGCTTGACTTTATTGAGGATACCAAGTTTCTTGCCAGCAGTTTTTGCCTTGGATTCGATTTATAATTAGCTTATAATTTATTAGAGCGAGCTTATAATTACTTAGTAAGCTAATTAAGTGCTAAACAACAAGTAAATAATCCCATTAGCTTATCTACTAATAGATTAGCTGCTAAGTTCATAATAATACTTATCCTACTAATAATCATAAATGCAAAAGTTTGTGAGGATGGATTTATGGATGGATGGATGTTTGATACTCTTTACACCACAAAGATTTTTTTTTTTAATCTTTGTGGTCTTAATCACAAAGATTAGAAATTTGGAATGGAGATAGCTCGTACCCAGGATTAGCACATAGACTACTTTTCATCCCAGAAAATTTCAAAGTTCCTGCGGGAATTAAAAAACCTTAATCCACGCAGACAAAGTGATGGGCCTTATCAAGTAATAACATCATAAAGGCAAAAGTGTGTGTATATGTATGTTTGTTACTCTTTCATGCAAAAAATTCTGGATGGATTTGGCTGAAATTTGGAATGGAAATTGACACATAGGCTACTTTTCATCCCGGAAAATTGCTGAGTTCCAGCAGGAATTAAAAAACCTAAATCCACACGGACAAAGTTGGGGACTTCATCTAGTCTAGTAATTATTATTAACCAAAAAAAACAATTTTTTCATGAAACTAATAATGTAGTATCAGGGGTCGCTTGTTTAAGCTAATGATATGAATAATTGACTAAATTAAATACATAAAAGCAAGCCACTACAATTCAAGCATGAAAATAATAATAAATAAATAAGATAGTATTTTTATTATCTACCAATTACTTTATAAATAAGTGTTATTCTGTATTCAAGCCGGCGAAACGACAATGGCGATATAATGAAGTATCTAAACATGTACCCAAAGTTTATCATACTTTTTAATCTCTACTTTACTGCAATAATAAAATGTTTTGAAACAGATTGTCGAATATCATGAACGTTATTGATAATTTGATACCCAAAGCGTGTCTACACACACAGACACAATCTCTACCGAATACCGATTCATATTTTCATAACTTAAACGTATCAACACAGAATCCTACTAGCATTATCGCAACTTTGCCTACCTTGGAATACAGTTGGATGGTGTCCTGTCCACCTCCCAGGCGGCAAAAAGTTTCATGGGAACAGGTTTCGATGTATTAGTCATCTTTTCCGATTTATTTTTCTCGGTCATTTTAAATGAGCACCTATACACCACAAAGTAGAACTTTCACAGCACTGCACTGAGAGATAGTTTCAACTTACATTGTCCTTATTTAATCACTTATACATTAGCACTGTAATCATTTTTATTTTAACACAGTACAAATAGGATACCGAATTCGACACTATCAACAATAGGTACTCAGCACAATTTCGTAGCGCTTGTTTTATCGGCTCGGCTTGTCGACAACGAAGAACGAGTAGGGAGTAGGTACGCGAAGCGAGAGCGACGGCCGGCAGCGGCGTTCGATAACTACGTTTGACACTTGACAGATGCCTCATGCCATTACTGAAGTGTTGCTAAGTTCAAAATATTTTTTCCCATCCAATATTTACCTAGCATTTTTTGGTGGGCGAACCAGTCCACAATCATAATAAAATTATTATTCAAAAAACATCAAGTCCTTCTGTTTTAATAATATATTTATCTACTCCAACATCGAAAAGTTCCAATTTCGAATTTGACAGCTGAATCGAAATGAACCCTCTTTCGGTTTTGCTTCTCATTTCGATGCTCGTTGTATGGGAGCTGAATCGAAAAAGTTATCTTCTTAAAATAGGATACCTAAAGCTAAGGCTCTGAGTTCTGGCATTTTTGTACCGTTCATACAACAGAGGCGCCACAGGCGGCTGGTGGCGGCTTACGGAGTTACTTTTTGCTGACAGAGGCGCCACAGGCGGCTGGTGGCAGCTTACGGAGTTACTTTTTGTTACTTTATTGAGCCTATGGCGTATTTTGTTAATGATATTATTTTCCTTGTCGTAGATAAAATCTTGTATGCAACTGAACGTAATTAGTCATTTTAATTCTCGTACTATCCTATTTTGATACTCGGCAAGCCTCGTATCAAAAAACAGCACTCGAATTAAAATGACCCTCATTACGATGCAGTTGCATAAATAGCTATTTTATCGTAATAAAAAAATGCCTAGTTTTTTACATGGATTCAGGGAATTAGAGTTAAAACACTTTCAAAAGTAATGTAAGTCAGACTTTTCTGCCACGGGCAGTTGGCAAACCAAGTTTTTCTTAAAATAGGTAAAATTTGCAATAAAATGGTCTACTTACGCTAAGTTACACTTACAATCAATTTCAGCGTAAGTGTAAAAATACTATTGCGTTAATTTAAATAATATAAAAATACCGTTGCCAGGATAAGTCCTGGGCCCTGGCACACCAAGCTTATTATTGTATTATTTGTACGTATGAATACTATCAATTTAAATAATAAAATGTGAAAATCCTTATAAGTGCAATTTTACTGTTAGCCTGCTCGCGGACCTTAATATTAGATAACTGTGTTGTATTTAGTTAAAAAACTTGATTATTTGGCGATACTTTGTATTTGATGTGTGCAACACTACACTACCGTGCAACCATGCGTGCAACATGCAGGTAGGGGTCCACGTGCCGTTTCACGCATAAACTTAGGTACTGGTTTCATGTGTAAAGCATTTGTGAATTGCCGTCTTTAGAAGTTCAGATTTTAGAGTTAAATGTTTCAATGCACTTATTTTAATCTAGCTTAATATTGTAAATTTTACAACGAACGTGCCTATTTAAATATTTTGGGTAACTTACAAAAATAGAAAATTATCCACCTTACTTATTGTGATATTTTAGTTTGAACAAAGGACTAAACGATCCTAATCAATCCTAATAAATACGAGATGTTAAGCTCCAGACTCCCGAGCGATACAGAGGAATGCTTTGATTCACTAAAAATAGATAATCAAAGGATATTTATTATAATCATAATTATTAGGGAATTGAGTAGGTTTGGTTGGGTTTTAGTCCAGACTTAAACACTCTGCTTTCCACTTTGATTGCGAGAAAATAAAATAAATTGGTAAAAACTTTACTTAAATTTTTTTTCTATTACTCTCGCTCGTTCTCACAATTACTTAAGGTTGATTATACGGGTCTGCCCGCGAATTTCAAATTTAATTTGGTTATTCGCAATTTGTACCTAAACTAATACGACAAAGTAGGTTTATGACATTCTAATTGCGCCAATGGCAGTATCATCTTCACAGGTTTACTTACATAAAAATATTTACATGAAAGTGACCAGTTTAAGAAATTAATCAAAATATCGAGTTGGACGTGAGTTACTCACAAATTAGTCGATATTCTGACTAATTTCTTAAACTGGACAATTTCAAGTAAAGATTTTTACATAAACCTGTGAAGATTATAATTCCATTGGCGCAATTAGAATGCCATAAGCCTTCTTTCTTTACAAATTGCGAAAAACCAAATAAAATTTGAATTTCGCGGGCAGACCCGTATAATCCACCTTAAGCAAAGACCAATAGAATAACAGAGAAAAGATAACGCATGAAAAACGGCCGAAAAAAGGCATATAGCAGAAATAAAAACTACTAAAATATTAATAATTATTATTTAATGTCAAAAAGTTTGTAAACAATAAAATTATCTCTTATTATTAGTTATTAATAGGTAGCTAGTTTATTCTTTGATTAGAATAATTATAAATCAAAGCTAATATTCTACTTCACAAACATGTACATGTACCTATGTAAATGGTACACCAACAAAATGTATGTAAATCATACACAATTATTTTATTTTAAAATATAAAAAGTGGAATGTGCTTAGTGAGACCATCTACACTGTATATTTATTCTACAGAATGTAAATTATTAATAAACACCTTTATGAAGTTTTATTTTTGTTTTTTAATTATTATTATTGACCAATTTAATTAGGGAACCATATCCAAAGGGTGCCAACGGCACCCTATTACTAAGCCTCCGCTGTCCGTATGTCCGTCCGTCCGTCTGTCAGCGGGCTGTATCTCGTAAACCGTAACAGGAAGACAATTGAAATTTTCAGTGTGTATTTCTATTGCTGCTATAACAAATAATAAAAATAAAATTAAATTAAAAAATAAAAGGGGCTCCCATACATGAAAAAGGAGTCGAAATAAAATTTTATTTTTTTACCCTGACATGTGGGGTGTCATTGTCTAGAACTCTAGAGCTCTTTAAGCGGAGTTCAAATATATTTTTAGCTTCAAAAATGAAGAAATGTGGGGCCTTAAAAGTTGTGACCAAAACAAACGAGCATTTTTCCCCATAATATGCTAATTTAGTACTATCTAAGAACTAAGATATCTAAATATGTATAGCTAGTTTAAAAAAAAGTGATTTGGTCATATGTACGGAATCCTAAAAGAGCGAGGCCCGATTCGCACTTGGCCGATTTTTTAATTATTGCTCAATTTAAGTTAACAATATCTAGACATACTTTAAAATCAATATTTATAAATATTTGTACGTAAATAATTAAATATATTTTATTGTGAGCAAGCTATACTGTATCCGCGGAGACAAGTTAATAGAGAAAACATAGACTCGTTTGTGATTGTTCAGCGATAACCGTTAATACAGTGTACAGACTACGTGTATATTTTAGTCTGATCGTGGCACTCGTACTGTGCAGACGCGCTCATATTTTATCTTTATCTATCGTTATTGTTCCGTGACCTGGCGTGTACTTTGGACTGTTGCATTCATTGTGACTTGGCTTGTGTATTGGACTCTGTGATCGATTGCTTTCTGACTGGTAAATATTAATGCCCAAAAGTGGCAAAATTGTATCAAACATGTACAAAAAATGTAGATCCAAAAATGAACGCAATGGATAGGAATGTAGAAATAATGAATGAAAACTTCATAATAAATGTAGAAAACGATAGCAGTGTTACGTCGTCGGATAGTGATTAATATAGTTTGAATTATAATAATTACGTAAATTATAATGAAAATAAATGATGTAAATATTTTATTTCTCTTGTTTTTTCCTTCACTTTTAATACATTAATTTAATAAAAGCTTTATTTATTTATTTTAAGAAACTTCTACTAGCCCAATTTTTCACCTACTTATTATATTACAAAGGCAAGTGTAGTAGTGGGAAGAAAGTTAGTTTAATTTAATAGTAGCGCCATGTGTACGTACAGTCAGAATGGTTTACGCCCACTGACCTTTTATGTCTTTGTCATTTGTATGGGATTACGTGACAGTGAGAGCGCTATATTAACTTGTCTCCGTGGATAGAGTATAGACTTTTCTTATTGCAAAAAGTTATTAAATAAACACCTCTCGCTACTGTAAGGTCATAAAAAGATCGATTTACAACGAGGGTCATGGCATGGTGGAACCATGGAAAAATTCTGATGTATATCTATAACCAATCAGTTTTTTTAGGGTTCCGTGGTAAAACAACAAGGGTTGCACCTTTATCTAGCTAGGTTTCATTTTTAGAAAAGGTCGTTTTATCCGTGTTTTCAGGAAATGAAAAACCCCTTACAATATCATTAGAATACGAAGGTAAATTTCGCCATCATCTATAAAGTTCCGATAGCTCGGGTAGTCGGGCGGTCCCGAAACCAGAAGACCCCGGTTCGAGTCCAGACGATTATATTTGCCCCTATGATTATTTTTAATATATAATTTCCAAAAAACACGATTTACCAAAAAAAAAAAGAAGTAGGTCAATAAAATCGTGAAGAAAACTATTATCTTGAGTAGCTACCCTATTTTTTATAAATGTGCTAATAAAATGTCCAACCAGCAGACTTTGAAGCACTCAAAACATTATCTTCAAACTTCTTATTATCAACTTAAATGGCACTATCCCTCATGTACAAATAAAACTTAGCCCGATGACATTCTCGTGAATTAATTCCATCGAAAGCAGGCTGCATAGTTGTCGCTATACAAGTACAACATCTACATGATGCAGTTACATAATTATCATCGTGTCAAGTTTAGCTGAACTATGGTTCAGTTCACAGTTTCATAACATATATTTTTAAGAAATTAAATATCTACTTAATCAAAACATAACAACTTAATTATATTTATAAAGAGGTACATTAATTGATCACAGTCATTCTTTTGTTTACATTTTTAACAGTACCTATTGTTTATAAAAAAATAAATAAAAAAAAATCTGCAGTATGGCAGTTTATAAATTATGGATCAATTGGAAGCGTCATATTAGACATACATACGAGTGTCTCTGGAACTAATATGTATGCAGGAGGTGCCAAAAAGTATCAACTAGCAGTTGTCAACCCTCACTAATTTTAGTTCATTGGACACTCGTTAGTGTTTATAGCGCCAAAATGGCGTCAATCAAGTAGCTCTAATAAAAATATGGCAGCAGCCTGTACAGTGTCATTCGTACATTAAAATTCAAATAAAATTATTTATTTCATGCAGGCCAACCTGTAGCTCTAATGACACGCCTAGACTCTACCACCGGTTCGTTCTATTAATAAGCATGATGACAGATTAAGACAAACTATTGAATGATGTTCAGTTTTATCTACAATTTCGAAAAATATTTTATTTCAGCAGAAAAAAAAGTTTGGTAAGTAGGTAAAATTATTGCCATGTTCTAAAAGTTGAAATTCACGCCAAAACGCTAGCTGGTATCATGGCGTCTTTTATGACGTCAGCTTCTAGCCTCTATGTTTTTTCATAGTAGTTTGTCAAAGTTTGAAGATAGATGTGACGTATCACTCTGATTGGTGTTCAATCCAATATGGCGGATTACTGTGTTTTATATTTTTATTTTAAGGTGGAAGACACAAGTCTGCCCGCGTAATTCAAATTTAATTTGGTTTTTCGCAATTTGTAAACCAATACGACAAAGTAGGCTTATGGCATTCTAATTGCGACAATGGCAGTATCATCTTGACAGGTTTATATAAAAATCTTTACTTGAAAGTGTCCTGTTTAAGAAATTAATCAAAATATCGACTAATTTGTGAGTAACTCACGTCCAACTCAGTATTTTGATTAATTTCTTAAACTGGTCACTTTCAAGTAAAGATTTTTATGTAAACCTGTGAAGATCTACTGGCGCAATTAGAATGCCATAAGCCTACTTTGTCGTATTAGTTTACAAATTGCGAAAAACCAAATTAAATTTGAATTTCGCGGGCATACTCGTATAATCATCCTTAACAAAATAAATATCAATCTCGCTCAAAATATAAAAATTAATAAGTTTTTTATAATCCATGAATCCTATTTCATTAGATAAATTCATTATTTCATTGATTCTTGGTTACCGTCGTCATGCCTAGTTATAGACACACACACACACACACACACACACACACACACTTTGTGAAACATATCAAAATAGAACGGCGGGGTTATTATCTAAAAGCAAACGATTAGCGATTCGCAAATATTGTACAATTTTTGCTGTTTATTCGCAAATTCGTATTATGTATCGACGATTGCAAAGCCATAGCAAACAAGCGACAGTGCTGCCTCTGTAGAGCAATCGGTGAACTAAATGTGCATCTTCCGTCTATGGACTTGTAAAGTTTTCGTATTACGTAAGACTTTTAAGAGCGACGCGTTAGCAATCAAGTAACAATTTAATCTGTCAGATTGCGATTAGCATATAAGTGTTTGTTTACCTATTGCTTACCGATAGTTTGGTGCAGTTTTCTCATTTATTGCGTATTTTCTATAAAAAGTGAAGTTTAATTAAGAATTGTATTACTTGCCGTAGATTAATTGTAATTAGTGTGTGTAGTTAGGTTACTTTTTATATACTTAGGTACCTACTTAGAATTATTTTTATCAAGACATTTGCATTCGACATGGCTCGTGCATTTTTATTGTTTGAAGCACTAGAAGGTGAGAACTTTGAGATCCAAAGGCAGAGCAGCCGCAATACGGCAAGGCTGAGACGTAGCCTTCGGGACCAAGCCAAAGCTTTGGCACTTTCCGACACAGACTTCAAAGCGAACTACAGACTCACTAAAGAGTTGTTTAAGGATTTGTGCTCAGAAGTAAAGCCATTCATGGCTCGGTCTAGAAGGAGAACAAAAATCTCTGTAGAATGTAAAGTAAGTAAACTTATACTATCTCGGTGTTGTCCTTTATGAACTCTATAGAGGTTATAAGATTAGTAGTATATTCATTAGTAGTGTAATTGGCCTGTGGCCATACCAATTTTCTAAATTAATAATAATGTTACAGGTGCTCACAGCGCTCTCATTTTATGCCACAGGGTCATATCAGAAACCTATTGGCATGAGCTACTTACATGGCCTCAGTCAAGCTAGTGTGTCTAATGCTGTAAAAGAAGTGACTAGGGCATTAAATAGACACAGTATACTTGCAAAGTATATACATTTCCCTCATTCTCAGCAAGAAAGACAGGCAATAATTAATAGGTAAGAACTAGAGAGAAAGAAAAATTATAGATATTA
Organism: Oeneis ivallda; assembly: GCA_029955525.1. NCBI lineage: Eukaryota > Metazoa > Arthropoda > Insecta > Lepidoptera > Nymphalidae > Oeneis > Oeneis ivallda. The sequence continues at coordinate 11,882,713 of JARPMR010000024.1, read as the reverse complement.
TATACTCTATAAGCTCTTGACTCTTAATTAATTTTATTTCAGCTTTTCAAACAAATTTGGTTTTCCCGGTTGCTTGGGTTGTATAGATGGTACCCATGTAGCCCTGGTTAAACCAACAGAGCATGAGGAGAGATTTTTTAATAGGAAACATTACCATTCAAGAAATGTGCAAATAGTAAGTGATAAATATAATTAATTTAATTTATATGATAATAATTTAAATCCATTTACATAAAATGTATTTTTCCAGATATGTGACAGTGATTTAAATATTCTACACATTGATGCATCATTTGGCGGTGCTACTCATGATGCATACATTTGGAGAAATGGAGAAATACAGAATCACCTCCAAGAGCTTCATAGTAGTGGTGAAAATGTCTGGTTGCTTGGTATGTAGACTAACTAATATTATGACAGTACTATAAAAAGAATAAATTTATTAAGTTTTAGTTATTTACAGGTGATTCTGGATATCCACTGAGGCCATGGCTTTTAACTCCAATTGTGAACGCAGAACCTGGTAGTCCAGATGAGCATTACACAAATGTTCACTGTCGTACCAGAAATACAGTGGAGCGTTGCATTGGAGTTCTAAAAGCGCGTTGGAGATGTCTATTGGCACACAGAGTATTGCATTATGACCACCACATGGTGGCCATGATCATTAATGCCTGTGCTGTGTTGCATAACATTTGCAATAGACATCGGCTACCAATACCCCATTTGCCACATGCTGAATCCGAACAAGATTTGCACCGTCAAGTTCCACGAACACCTCTAGCTGTGGCTGCTGATACAGAACAACAGCTCTTGGCCAGTGGGCGACTACAAAGAGATAGGATTGTGCAAAGATTGTGGTCAGCTCCAAGAGTATAGTATTAATTGTACCTAATAAAAAAATTGCAAAAATATTTTAAAGATACAAATTATTTAATAATTTGAATTACTTATGTAGTACTTGGTGTATTGTTTAATGTGTAACTAAAATGTCTTTTTCATTAGGTAATTAATAATTATGTAAGAATTATACTAAATCATACATTTTGTCTTTGTCTGAGAGTAATTGATTAGGAATAAAAAATTGTAAAATATATAGGTAAGTAAGTAAGTATATAAAAGTAATAATAACTAGAGTTAACTTTGGTGTAGGTATTGTGTAAATTAAATTTTTTTTTTCGTTAGGTAGGTATTATATTATATTATGTAGGATTGTTTGTTTAGTCTCTTACATATTATTTAATATTTATTTGTCTTTTTGCCTGTTATATTGAAAAGTAAATAAAATATTTTGTAAATAATAATTATAAAGTAAATATTAGTAATAAATATTTTTAAGTTAACAATTTTATTAATAACTTGAATAAATTATGTTATATTGTTTATAGAAGCAGTGATAGCCCAGTGGTTAGGACTGTGGTCTCCTATTTGGGGGGTCGCAAGTTCGATCCCGGGTACGCACCTCTGACTTTTCCGAGTCAAGTGCGTTTAAGCAATTAAATATCACTTGCTTCAACGGTGAAGGAAAACATCGTGAGGAAACCTGCACATCTGAAAGTTCTTGATAATGTTCTCGAAGGTGTGTGAAGTCCGCCAATTCGCATTGGGCCAGCGTGGTGGACTATCAGGCCTATAACCCTTCTCTGAGAGGAGACCTGCGCTCAGTAGTGAGCTGTTGATGGGTTGCTAATGATGAATGATGATGATGATATTGTTTATATAAAAATTTTTTCAGTACGCATATACACAATATTTGTAAAACGATATTTATTACTTAAGTAAAAATTTAATTTAGTTATGATAATATGTCTTTTTACTTCTGTAATAAAAAAATTAAGTAATATTTCAAACTAGTTGATGCCCATGTGTTCGTCCGCGTGGATCTAATGTTTAAATTCCCTCGGGAACTCTTTGATTTTCCGGGTAAAAAAGTAGTCTATGTCACTCTCCAGGTCCTCAACTATACCCATGCAAAAAAGTAGCTTAGCTCTGTTGCGGCATGATTGAAGAATAAACCAACAAACACACTTTCGTTGTATAATATTAGTATAATTCTTAAACTTATAGATTGACAAAGCAAAAAACTAAATATTGAAAAATACATTTATTTTATACTTTGTACAGAGCCTAAAGTAGATCTATCATACTTTATTTATTTAATAGGACAATCGACAAGTTACAATAATCTTAATAATAAACTAAACAAAAAGAAAAACATATATTACAGTATTGTAGACCCACTTAGAGATTGTCACAGCTTGCAAATAATAAAAAGAAAACTAGTTAGTTGGAGGAAAACGAAAAAGAAAAGGGTCTAGAGAAATAGGTGCTAAGATCCAGCAAGCTGTGCAGATCAAACTAACTGGATCTGTTGCTATGAAATTAGGATTTTTTAAATTTAGGAAGACTACTGTAAAACTTCAGTTTCAAAAAACTGAAGTGGAAATGGGCGGGGCACATAGTTCGAAGAGCTGATGGTCGTTGGGGTCCCAAAGGTGCTGGAGTGGCGACCCCGCACCGGGAAGCGCAGTGTTTGCAGACCCCCTACTAGGTGGACCGACGACATCAAACGAGTCGCAGGGAGTCGCTGGATTCAAGCGGCGCAAGACCGAAGCCAGAGGAAGTCCATGCAGGAGACCTTTGTCCAGCAGTGGACGTCTATAGGTTGATAAAGAAGAAGAAGAAGACTATAAAACTATTAGTTTAGATTAAGATTAGATTCCCTATTGACTGATACCACACGAGTAAGGTAACAGAGCGGAAGCTACATACAAACGGCTCGCGGCGGGCTCACCCATACATAGCGCAACGCTGTGTGCGTGAGCTCTCACCGACACATTCACCGACACGCCGCTCAGGGTCAAACCGGTCCACTCAGGGTCAGAACATAAGGGCTGACGGTCGTGCGTTTAGTGAAAATAAATAGACGAAGAGTGAGTGATTTAGATTTATTTGTGTACTTAAATAGTGTAAAAATGCCAAACTCTTGCACAGTTTGTTTAAATTAACCCAAAGACAATAAGGACATTTCCTTTTTTTTATGTCTGAGAGATAAAGAGAAGTAAATACTTTTTTATACGTATAGTTACGTATTAAATTAATTAACCGACCGATTTCGTTTAAAATCGATATTTGGGCTTCCCTTGGGTCAAGAAAGAGGAAATGGATGCCAAAATTTTAAAGTCACCGCCATATTGAAATTCTTTGTTATTCGACCGATTTCGTTCAAAATTGATATTTAGGATTCCCTGGGGTCAAGAATTAGGAAATGGGTCCCGAAATTTTAAAAATCACTGCCATATTGAAATTCTTTGTTATTCGACCGATTTCGTTCAAAATCGATATTTCGGATTCCCTGGGGTCAAGAATTAGGAAATGGGTTCCAAAATTTTAAAAAGTCACCGCCATATTGAAATTCTTTGTTATTCGACCGATTTCGTTTAAAATCGATATTTGGGCTTCCCTTGGGTCAAGAAAGAGGAAATGAATGCCAAAATTTTAAAAAGTCACCGCCATATTGAAATTCTTTGTTATTCGACCGATTTCCTTCAAAATCGATATTTAGGCTTCCCTGGGGGCAAGAATTAGGAAATGTGTTCCAAAATTTTAAAAAGTCCCCGCCATATTGAAATTCTTTGTTATTCGACCGATTTAGTTCAAAATCGATATTTAGGCTTCCCTGGGGTCAAGAATTAGGAAATGGGTTCCAAAATTTTAAAAGTCATCGCCATATTGAAATTCTTTGTTATTCGACCGATTTCATTCAAAATCGATATTAAGGCTTCCCTGGGCCATTATTTGTGAAACAACATTAATTGTGAAGTTATGGCAAAAATACTGATGTTCATTAAAAAAAATCGTTTCTTTATATTTTTGTTAATTTAAGTATTTATTGTTCAAGTTCAGAATATAACTGAAATTATACATAATTATACAAACTTTAAAATATTTTTATTTTTCCTTAAATTGTTTACATGCATCAGGTGACAACCCTAGCAGAATAGGTATACTTCTTCGACCTTGTTAGGAAGCTTCCTCTCTGTTCGGAATATTTACTCGTGTGCTGATACGCTCGCTTGCTCTCGTGCCAGCTCCATCAATGCACGTACGTCTTCGTTCTGCACACGAATAAGGTCCACAAGTGTTCGCATCGTATCTGCTTGCACCTTGGCTACCTCAGCTTGGGTGCGAGACGATTCTGCCATAATGAGAGCAGCCTCAGCAAGCTTGGTCTCCGCCTCTACCCTACGACTTTCTAATTCTTTGATCCATTCAGGATCAATTCTTGATTGAACTGTAATTCAACAATGTTTTATTATATTATATACAATAATTATATAATGTTTATAATTATAAAGCTCTAAAAATTAACATAATTAATTAATTAAATTAATATAAGCAGTGATAGCCTAGTGGTTAGGACTGTGGTCTCCTTTTCGGGGGGTCGCAGGTTCGATCCTGGGTACGTACCCTGACTTTCCGAAGTTAAGTGCGTTTAAGAAATTTAATATCACATGCTTTAACGGTGAAGGAAAACATCGTGAAACAAAACAAAACCTGCACGCCTGAGAGTTCTCCATAATGTTCTCGAAGGGGTGTGAAGTCCGCCAATTCGCATTGGGCCAGCGTAGTGGACTGTGGCCCTTCTCTGAGAGGAGACCTCGCCCAGTAGTGAGCCGATGATGGGTTGATAATGATGATGATGATGATGAAAAATTAACAGTGAACTTACCAGTTGTATTAGATATATAAGATCTTTTGCGTTTTTGTGGACGATCAATGTGTGGTCGAGCCACAGGACTCTCTAATCCTGTAAAATAATAAAAATATGATTTTAGTTAGAAGCTTTATGTATTTAATAAGGAAACTAACTTTTTTGTTTAATATATAAGTTATACCAGTCAGTGGTATCTCAAGTGGCTCCGGCTCAGGTATACTTGTTTCTGAGACCTTTTTTGTTGATTGAGAACCAATCTCTGGAATTTCTGAAGTGTCTGTAAATAACCAAAGTTTATTGTTAGAACAATCAAATTTAAAATGATTTTAATACTGAGAGGTAGTAGGTGCATGTTATTAATCTGAATATTCTAAAAATAATTTAAAAAAGATAGGTACTAACAGACAGACATTTTTATTCATCAGAGGTTTGAGACATTAAGATATAAATGGTATAAGTTTTGAAACATATTTCATAAATAAATAATCATATTATAACACTTACATAGTCTGCACGTTTGCCCTCTTGTGGAAGGTGAGACCACAGTAACGGGCAGATTATCTCCTATATTACCTAAAATGAAAGTTGTGTTAAATGCATAATAAAATCTATCATACCTAATCATAAATGATGTACAAATCCACCCACTGTTCATTCAACTAATTGGATTATTTTTAATTAATTTGACTAAGTAAAAAGTTTGCATACCTGTATAACACTAAAAAAATTATGAAATTTAATGTAACAATTTGTCATGTAGCCTTAAGGTATATGTAGTAAATAAAAGTTATTTTTAAACATATGTGTTATTTATATACACAATAGCTTACCAGTTATAAGTATTTCTTGGGAAATCCCTTGTTCTGGAAACTCTTTACTCATCTAAAAAAAAAACATTTATAATAAGGAGTGATATTCACTAATAAAAATCGGCCAAGTGCGAGTCGGGCCTCGCTCTTTTAGGGTTCCGTTAAAAAAAATTAAATTAAAATATTTTCATGTACCCATGGAAATATTTTAATTTAATTTTTTTAATTTAATTTAATTTTTATTATTTGTTGTTATAGCGGCAATAGAAATACATAATATGTGAAAATTTCATCTGTCTATCTATTACGGTTTACGAGATACAGCCCGCTGACAGACGGACGGACGGACGGACAGCGTAGGCTAATAATAGGGTCCCGTTGGTACCCTTTGGGTACGGAACCCTAATAAAAACATTAAAAAAGCTATTTAAAAAATCTTACAAATGGAATTCTGTGTTCACTGTCACCAAACACAGCTTGCTCCCCGATGATAGCCAAGATTTTCTTTTCAATTTCTGAAAGGTCCTCTTGGCTGCTTGGACCACCACCAGTACCCAAAGCGTCCCCTCGTCTCTTTGCTAATCTTGTTTTCGTCTTGTGTTTTATGTCAGCCCAGTACTATAACAAGAAAAGTAGTACATACTTAACTAAAACAACTCCACTAGATACCTCATTGAATGTGATTGACATGCAGGATTTTAATTTACCTACTCGTTATAAAGGAGCAAAAGTCACGAAAGCAATTTTTACAAAATAATAGAGCTCACCTTTTTCCATCGTTCTCCAGATTTAGATGATCCAGAGCCATAGGAGTTGAGCTTTGTAGCAAGACTGTCCCATTGCTTATCGACAGTTTCCTTAGATCTTGCTCCAAGCCCAACTCCTTTAGCTAAAGCGGGATGATCAGCAAGGAAGTCTAACAGTTCCTCCAGTTGGTCGTTCGACACTCTATTGGCCATATTTAAATAAAAATAAATAAAACTTTTTATTCTTATAGGTACACGAGAATCGTTTCACGTTTGGGATAGGAATGAACACTAAGTTGAGAGCTTGTCTCGAAAATTGAACAAAACGATGAAATAATTTGAAGGGCCACTCAAAACCTTTTTTTTTTGGTATTGAATTGGTAATTTTTAACAGTATAAAAAGTTAAAACCACTCTAGACGCTTGTAAAGGAGAGTTTTTTTTCATTCTTTGCAGTACGACCACAAGATTTAAATAGGAACACATTTAAAATGAAATTCCTGTAGTTTCACTTTACTTTTTGATAAAAACAAAACTGAAAACATAACATAGGTACCTATGTAATCAGCTGTGATCTGTTTACAAAATAACATTTATTTAGTTCCAATTATTGCTACCAAATTGCTAGTGGCGCTAGTTTCATCGCGACAAGTGCATTTCGAACCATTAGCAAGCGATCGCTTAGGTAATACGATTATTTTTCACATCGAGCGATCGATCGCGCGTCTACTGCGCAATGACTGCGCGATTATCGCTGATCGCTTAATTTTACATAATAAGCCTGCGGAAATGTGGATGGGGCACGCGTACCAACAATTCGCAACACTTTTCAAATAAAACATATAATAAAACCCTTGAAAATGCTATCTCCTATTAACTATAGAAATAAATACTTGAAAATTATTCTCAAAAAAGGGGTATTTTCTTTCACTGTCTATTTTAAAATTAAGAAGAAAGCAAGAACCTTTAGTAAAACAGTGATGTTAACCGTTTTTGTTCTTGTTTAATCTTGATAAATATTTTATATACCTATATAAAAAAAATTATGACTCCAATAGCATTATGCTATGACACGCCAAGACACTGCAGTTTGTTTACAATTTTATAAATAATTGTTGGGATAGTTTGCCCAAAAGTGGGCATGGACGTCGGTTCATTTGGCCACTTCTGGAGGGCAGTCGGGTTGTGCGGAGGGGTGAGCCGCACGGAAAGCCGGGTGGTTCTCGAGTTCACGATCTATGCGCAGGATGATCGGGAATGGACGCAGATCGACGTGAAATCTGAAAAGATGTAAAAATTCATTTTTTACACAAAACAGAACAGACACGTTTTGTGTTACTGGCCGTCTGGTTTTTCGTCACCATTTTGAAGAAGAGCTGATGCGGTTCTTGCATTAAATTTGGTTAATTTCTGGGATAGTTAGATAATATGTATTACTTCTATCATACTAATATTAAAAATGCAAAAGGTTTTTTGTTTGTTTGTTGGTTTGTCCTTCAATCACGCCGCAAAGCTACGGATAGACATGATTTTTTGATAGTTGAGGACCTGGAGAGTGACATAGGCTACTTTTTTTCCGGAAAATCTAAGAGTTACCGAGGGAATTTAATAACTAAAGCCACGCGGACGAAGTCGCGGGCATCAGCTAGTAGGCGGGCGCTGCATTCGTGGTTTTAATTTTTTACTCTTCTTCTTCAGCCTAGTGTTTGTCCCGGCTTACACCAGAGTCCGCTTTCTTGCTAAGTCGTTTCCACTTTGCACGGCCTAAAGCATCCTGCCCCATCATGCGTTTTGGGTATGTGCAGCTGCTTGGACGATGTCAGAAACAGAAAAACCGCATCAAAATGGGTCCTTTCGTTAGGGACCTACGAGGGTAACAGACAGATACACACTTCACACTTATAACACACCTCTTTTTCTTTTGGGGGTCAAAAATTAAAATATTTGTTGGTCACTCAAAATCAAAACCTTGTGGGTCACAGGACGTGTCTCAATATGATCGTCCGGTCGTCCCTGGGAGCGCGCACGAGACCGGCCGAAAAAACGATGGGTTTTTAATTATTGTCAACCCTTCGTCACCATCGCCGTCGCTGCCCAAGGACGAGCATATTGAGACACGTCCTGTGACCCACAAGGTTTTCATTTTGAGTGACCAACATAGATTTTAACTTTTGACTCCCAGACGGAAAACGAGGGGTACTATAAGTTTGACGTGTGTCTGTGTATCTATCTGTTACCTTCGTAGCTCCCTAACGAAAGGACCGATTTTGATGCGTTTATCTGTTTCAAAGCTAACGTGATCGAGATATTAGCTATAATTTATGAAGATCTGCTCAGGACTTTGAAGATCATCAGCTCATTTCATATTTGATTAAAGGGTCTTACAAAGTTTTACTAAAGCGATTGGTTTGAAAATTGGTGACCTTTTACGTTGGATTATTTCCATGCATGACAATCTTAAGCTGATGTTGCAGCATCAAGTAGTCTGTGGGATATCTAAGTCTTACATACATACATTGCAAGTTAAATAAAAGCTTGTAAAAAATGCAAGTCTCACAATGGAGAAATTACTGAAAAATGTTGTAAAATCTAAGTTAAAATCAAGTCAGTTAATTTATTAAGTACCTATTTATTGGAGCATTCATCCAACAACTTTGTCATAAATTGTTACCTAATTAGTTAACTAACAGCATTTTATTGAGATACACTATCAGCGTTAGGCAAAATAACACTGATACGGTACTTAATCAAATGAAAGAAAAATAATAGTAGATTATTAATTATTCAACATAAGGGTAATGCGATGTCTTACGTTACGGTCGCTGGGATAAATCCCAAGCGAACAAGGGATTTTAGAGTAACTCCTCCTCCATTTTAAAGTAAATCCTGAGTGAAGCGCAGGGTTTAGGGAGCCCAAGACGAAGACAGCATTACCCCTGCATTGAATACACTACTCTTCACACCTCGCGAGGCAATAAAACCAAGGTTGTTAAAGCGGAGATAAGTTTTGGAAGGAATTTGCAATAAAATATTTAGTGGTGGTTCTTGTTCGCGGGCTTTGGCGTGTGAAAGGGTCGCCATCATACATCGAAGCGAGATAGCAAAACAGAGCATGCGAGTGAGACCCCGGGGCGCCATCATTCGTCGAAGCGAGACAGCAGTATTTGATTGTGCTAAATAGTAAGTATTGAATTTTAATCGGATGCGGAATTTTTCTAAATTCCAATCAAATTACGCCCAGGTCTTATGGATTTCAGTACAAAAAATATTACACCCTTAAGGGTAATGGATTTCAGTAGGAATGTAAGGACATAGTGTACCTTTATCTAATAGGTCTTTTAATAAGGCATTGTCGAGCAAGTGGTGTGTAAAAAATATTACCTTCTAGCATTAAAAACCTGAGGTACAAGGCAGCAGTCAGCTAGTGTGATCTCATCCCCCACACAATATTTGCCAGCGCAGGAAGACAAAAGCTTTTCTACTGCTCTGAAACCTCTCGTGATCCAGTGTTGAGCCCATTCCTTCTTTTTCTCTTCACCTACATAGATTAGGACTATTAAGTTCTGGAGAGGCTGGATGCCTGATGATATGATCTGAAATAAAACATTTTTTTTACCAATACCAAGCAAATAATCAGGTTGATTGTTGGTTGTGCGCAACCCATTAACATCTCACTACTGAGCGCAGGTCTCCTCTCAGAGAAGGGTTATAGGCCATAGTCCACCACGCTGGCTCAATGCGAATTGGCAGACTTCACACACCTTTGAGAACATTATGGTGAACTCTCAGATGTGCAGGTTTCCTCACAATGTTTTCCTTCACCGTTGAAGCAAGTGATATTTAATTGCTTAAACCCACTTGACTCCAAAAAATCAGAGGTGGGTGCCCGGGATCGAACCTGCGACCCCCCGAATAGCTTATCAGCTATCACTGCTTATCAGCTATCACTGCTTATCAGCTATAATAATCTGGTGGGTCACCTTATGTTAAGTGGTTTGTGCCAGCCATGAAGCTTTTTAGGAATTTATTGATCCACAAGTAAAATAGCTTCTACTGTGGAGGGAATGACCTAAGATCTGGCACAGGTTGCAATATTATGTCAAGGCTCAGTGGTAAGGAAGGGTGAGCTTGTTATTGATGATGAGCAAAAAAACCGGCCAAGTGCGAGTCCGACTCGCGCACCGAGGGTTCCGTACTCCAGAAGTAAAAGTATTTAAGTAAAATGGTAATAGTATATTAATTAGCTTATTCATATTTTCTTTCTTAATCTAGTTCTTTGCAGTGCTCTAAACTTTCCAATAACCTGAGGTGTGATTATCTAAAGTTATTCCATTGGTATTAATGACATTAGCGTCAAAGTAAAATAAATCATAATAGCATTGATTTAGAGCTCAATTTCGTGTATGCATTCTTATATGTTTAGGTATGTACGATACGCTCTATAACGCTCCTTGTTAAAATCGGTGGTACTGAATTTGTGACTTTAAATCAATACAACCTGAATATGAAATACAATCTGAATTAAGGATTATTTTACTTTGATGCTAATGTCATCAAATATGAATACAATCAATGCTCTAAACAATTATCTAATTTAATTTATGTATTACTTGTGAGATACATTGTGTTTTCATGTGATGGCCAAGTCAATCTATTTATTTAAAACAAAAGATTTTTAATATTGATATGGTCACTATAAGATGTTGTTAGGTTAGCTAATTATGTAATAACTTGAGACAGAAGGACCCCCTGAATACTGACTTGGTATTTCATGGATCTCACAACTTTTTTCAGTAGAAGAACTGAGTTGCGAGACTTAGTTTTTTTTACAAGTTATGTTTTATTATGGCATACACACTTTTGAGGACTTCAAAATGTATGTAGTACCTACTGGTGTATAGTATTATATGTACAAAAATAATTTATATGCTATTAAGTCAAATAAAATAGCCTCAATAGCCCAATGGCTAAAGGTGTGGACTGTAAACTAAAAGGTCTCAGGTTCAATCCACACCCATTGCACAATAATTGTCGTACCCAACTACCCACTCCTAACACAAGCTTTCACCTTATTTTGAGGGGAGATCAGAATATAAGTCAAGTTCAACTTGGCTAATATTCTTTTATAAAAAAAATTAATTCTAAATGCTTACCTCACAAATTTCACGAACTTTAGCCCTCTTATAGCAATCTTGTGGCATGAGTGGTCTTTGAGGTCTTGACTCCTCCAAATAATTCATAATACTCAATGACTCTATAAATGTATGCCCATCTGAAAACAAGACATAGATAGTAGAGAAAACACTATTATAAAATATATTATTATGTACTAGCTTTTGTCCCAGCGACTTCCCTTTCCCCTCCAAATTAAATGGAAATTAAATTTTTCTGGGATAAAATGTAGCCTATGTGTTAATCCTGGGTATGAGGTATCTCCATTCCAAAGGAGAACGCCAGATCGTGACCCAGCAATTTACAGAAAAAGTAAATAAATTAAAAATATCCTATTAATTTAAGATAGTTTTAAATAAATCATTTATATCGTAAAACTAGGGGATAAAAATCCGTCAATTTTTAATAAAATATTTATTTTACTAAAAACCACTCACAATATTTTTAAGTCCAACTTTGACTTTGAATTAATCAAAAACCGCAAGTTCTAGAAGTTTTAACACTTAAGTTTCTTCTTCTTCTTCTTTATCAACCTATAGACGTCCACTGCTGGACAAAGGTCTCCTGCATGGACTTCCACAGGCTTCGGTCTTGCGCCGCTTGAATCCAGCGGCTCCCTGCGACTCGTTTGATGTCGTCGGTCCACCTGGTGGGGGGTCTGCCAACACTGCGTTTCCCGGTGCGGGGTCGCCACTCCAACACCTTGGGACCCCAACGACCATCAGTTCTTCGAACTATGTGCCCCGCCCATTTCCACTTCAGTTTCGCGACACGCTGAGCTATGTCGGTGACTTTGGTTCTCCTACGAATCTCCTCATTTCTGATTTGATCTCGCAGAGATATACCGAGCATTGCTCTCTCCATCGCTCGCTGGGTGACCCTGAGCCTTCTTATGAGGCCCATAGTCAGCGACCATGTCTCGGATCCGTAAGTCATCACTGGCAACACGCACTGTTCAAAGACTTGAGTCTTCAGGCACTGAGGGATTTTGGACGAGAAGACATCTCGGAGCTTCCCGAACGCTGCCCAGCCGAGTTGGATTCGGCGGTTAATCTCTTTCTCGAAATTGGACCTACCTAGCTGGACTGTATGTCCCAGGTATATATACTCGTCTACAATTTCGAGCGCAGAGTTCTCAACGATTACTGGGTGGAGCGGAGCATGAGCATTGGACATGATTTTCGTCTTGCTCATGTTCATTTTCAGGCCCACCTGTTGAGAAACCCTGCTGAGATCATTGAGCATTGTATTGAGATCTCGCAGAGTCTCTGCCATGACTACTATGTCATCGGCAAATCGCAGGTGAGTGATGTACTCGCCGTTTATGTTGATGCCAAGTCCGTTCCAATCCAGAAGCTTAAAGACGTCCTCCAACGCAGCGGTAAATAGCTTCGGGGAGATTACATCTCCCTGTCGCACTCCACGCTGCAAGTGGATCGGTCTCGTAGTCTGGTCCTGTATACGTACTGACATAGTGGCGTTTTCGTACAAGCACTTCAACACTTGGATATACCGGTAGTCAATCCGGCATCTCTGCAGCGACCTCAATACAGCCCAAGTTTCCACCGAATCAAAGGCTTTCTCATAGTCCACAAACGCTAAGCAAAGTGGCCGGTTATACTCTTCCGTCTTCTGTATAACCTGCCGCAGCGTATGAATGTGATCTATGGTACCAAAGCCTTTTCGGAATCCGGCTTGTTCGGGGGGCTGGAAGTCGTCAAACCTACGAGCGAGCCGATTCGTAATGACTCTCGAGAACAACTTGTAAACATGACTCAGCAGCGAGATGGGTCTATAATTCTTCAACAAGGTATTATCACCCTTTTGAAGAACAGGACCACCACGCTCCTGTGCCATGCTTCCGGCGTTATACCCTCGTGAATGACGGAATTGAACAATCGCTGAAAGATCTTAAGTACCGGTTTTCCACCCGCTTTCAGGAGTTCCGCAGTGATTCCGTCATCACCTGGCGCCTTGTTGTTCTTAAGCTGTTTAAGAGCCATTCTAATCTCGTATAGGCTGACGTCCGGGATATCTTCGGTATAGTGTCGGGTCAGTTTGGCTCTGGGATCTTTGGCCAAATCCTCAACAGGTTTTTGTGTCGTGGTATATAACTGCCCATAGAACTTCTCGACCTCTCCCAAAATCTCAGGTCGAGAAGAGACGAGACGACCGTCATCAGTTTTAAGCCGCGTCAGCTGGCTCTGTCCGATAGACAGATCTCTCGCGAACACTTTTGAGCCTTTGTTCCGCTCGATGGTATCTTTAATACACTTGGTATTAAAGACCCGAAGGTCGCGAGTTTGTGCCTTAGAGATCTGCCTATTAATCCGCCGGTACGCAGCCGCGTCTACCGATGACTGTAGCCTCATCTCTTGTCTCTCCTCCATGAGCTTGAGAGTATGGTCAGAGAACTTTTCGGTTCTTTTCCTGCGATGGGTCTTAAAGAACTTAGACCCCACAGTATGGACAGTTTCCACGAACCTGTTGTTTAGATCGTCCACAGAAACACAGTCTGCTAGGCAATCGAATCGGTTCTGCAGTTCGAGTTGGAAGTTTTTGGGGTTTTGGATATGAGCCCGAGAGGGTCGGAGAGTTGACTTCACCAGTCTAGCCCTTTCCAGCTTCACATTAATATTCAATGTGCCTCTTACCATACGGTGATCGCTCCCGGTTTTCACCCTGTTGATCACAGAGACATCATTGAATATATGGCGCTTGGTCGACATAATGAAGTCATTCTCACTTCTCGTAGAACCATCGGGGCTCATCCAAGTCCATTTTCTGTGTGGCCGCTTCCTGAAGAAGGAGTTCATCATAAAGAGGCCCTCCTTCTCCATGAAGTCGGCCAGCATTTGACCCCTCTGGTACCTTCGCCTATAACCAAATCGCCCAACCCTCGTCTCTGCACCGCTTCGTTCACCCAGCCTCGCGTTGAAATCCCAGATCACAACATTGTAGTGAGTGGTAGAGGCGTGTATGGCTTTTGATATATCCTCATACAGTGCCTCCACCTCCTCGTCATGATGTGCCGAAGTCGGGTGCGTAAACCTGTATAACCTTCAACGAATACCGATTGGTGATTCTGAGTATAAGGTACGCTACCCTACTCGACACACTTTTGACTTCGACGATGTTGTTGACGAGGGACTTGTGGACGATGAACCCGACACCACCCTGGGACTGTTGATCGCCCTCCCGGTAGTAGAACAAGTTGCCGGAATTGAGGATTATCGAGTCCTCCCCCTCTCTTCGGACTTCAGACAATCCTATAACATTCCAGCGCAACTTGCTCACTGCTTCTTCCAGCTCGATGATCTTCTCGTCAGTCCTCAACGTGCGTGCGTTATATGTCGCCAGGTCCAGTCGTCGGGGTTGGCAGCGGAATCTCATCCGGAGATTCTTAGCACCCCCTGCCCCGCCATTACCGTGACCGCTGCCAGGGTCAGGCACAGCAAGGCCGCCGGGAACTAGGGGCCTTGGCCTTGTGACAGTTTCCATATAGGGTTTAGCCCATAATGACCACGCTGGGCAGGCGTGTTGGTCATCGCAGGGCTAGACTGATTGCGCCGATGTCGCTGCTGCCCGACACCGGCCTGTGCCATTTGTTCAGTCTAGCTAGTATGAGATGGTTATACCGCCATCTGTCGGTCGCCATAGCCTCGTCAGTAAACCAGCAGGGGGCACCGCGGGCAGGTGAGGTTGACTGTTGGAGCGCTAGATGAAGGTGCGCTCCCTTACCCCCCTAAGTTTATTCATTACTAAACAATTATCAATAAATTGATGCATAATTATTCTTGTAAACAACTTTTCGTAAGTATTGTGGGTCAAAGTTCCAAACATTTTTGGCATTGTCCTTTCAGCCAAATTGGTTCATTTGTTGTGGTGTGAAAGAGTTATAAACATCCATCCATCCTCACAAAAATTTTCGCATTTATAATATTAGTAGGAAAGAGGAAGTTGTTGAGAAAAAATAAAATACAATTTACTATCTTAATTCTAATACATACCTATAACCAAAGATGGCACTTGCTCCATGGGGTTAACCTCTCTGTATTCATTGCAGTGTTGCTCCCCACCACCTTTGATGAGGCTCACAGCTTTTATATCATACGGGATCTCCTTCAGGTTGAGCGCTATTCGCACTCTCCATGAGCATGAGCTTCGCCAGTATGAATATAATACTGGCTGGAAAAATAATACAAAATAATTTTATACATAAAAAATCAATTGGACGTAGTTATGCAAAAACGTTCCAACCCACAGCAAATTTTCAGAGAGAGATTGATTCATTTTTAATTGTTTTTAACTAGAAAATATGTGCCAGGCGTTGTGGGTTGGAACATTGGAAATAAAAGATAATGATGTAAGGACTGGAATGTTTTTACTATATGATGAAGGGTGTTTTAAAAAGTAGCCTAGTGCTATTAACTCAATTTTGACAGACTTGTGGGTTGGAACGTTTTTGCATAATTACATCCAATTGCTAGTATTTTAAAATTGGTTAGTCTAGCTAAAACTCGAAAATGACTTGACCGATTTTAATAACATCTCTTCTATACCATCAGGGAAAGCAGATTCTGCTTAGAAGAGCAAGCAAGAATAACAGCAGTTGCACTTTTCTAAATGTAGTGACAGACATTCAGTTTAGATGTGGGCAGGAGGAAGCTATAAGTGCTCTTAGAAGTCTTAGAGCTGCTGATCCTGACTTATTCTCATTCTGGTTGTGCTGGATAGCCTTTCCATTGGACTATGACGATAAAAGAGGATACACTTGTGTTTTTACACACACTGATAATGACCAGATTTCATGATTCGAAATATTACATTATGTATTCATTTTAAGCCCTGGACATTTAGAAAAACTACTGGTCACGGGCAAGGTGAAAGGGAAAAGGCCAAGAGGACATAGCCCCATGTGTTGGTCCAATCAGATCAGCACTGCACTCCACACATCACTCCACCCCACTCTACACAATGCCGAGAATAGAACCACCTGGAGAAACATCGTAAGGGTGATCCATGCTAAGGATCGCAACCCTTAGTAATGAAGATGACGATGCAGAGAGAGAGAGAGAGAGAGAGAAGTCGTCAGCAGTCAGACCTAATTCTAGTTGGATTAACAATTATTACTCTTACCTTTTCTTCAAAAATGCGACTCATATTGTAGTAAAATAAAGAAAATAAACTTCATCTACGGTAAATAATCTGAGAGACCAATATTACGATACAAAACCAGTCGCAGACGGTCATTAAATGAGTCGTAAATATTTTATTATTGTCACATAACCAGTATGCAAATATAGATGAAATTTACACATTGATTAATAATAAGTGTGTCTTTTCGCTTACCTTAGCCATAGTGGAGATATTTCCGTTGTATTTCGAGTAGTAATTAATTTTGGCGGCGTTTAAGATACGGGGTAGCAAAAATATCTTACTAACGCAACAAGTCTTATCTACCCTATCTTAATATAATCAGTTGTTGGTTGAAGAAAAAATTCCCTTCAATGCACTAGAATTTTATATATATGCCAAAATGTAAAATGTAAATCTATTTTAGGTAGAAATTAAAAGTCTACTGGTGGGCTCACAGAGTACTATAATACTATTTTATACACAGAACACTATTACTCCTTTATACCACAGATTAGGTATTAGTTACTATAATATATACGGGAATGGGCTGGTGGCAACTTGGCAAGTGGCAACCATAGAGAAGGATATATATATACCTAAGCCTTTGAGTAATAAACCAGCAATGGAGAGGACTTGACCCCTAATTTATTCGCAAAAAAGTCTGTCAATTACGGTGGGGGGGCGAGGTAGCACACATGAAAACTTGCTTACTACAGTTGCATTTTTCCATCACGTCGCTATGCACGCACACAATATAATTAGCAAACACTACCTTAAAGTATATGCACACTATCACATTCACACACAGGGACGCTCTATCATTACATGAAACAATCGCATCATTTGTGTAAGCATTTTAGGGATTTGACACTATCGATTATCGACTTTCGATAAGTTTTTCTAATAATTATTTACAACAGAGTTACTTTATTCGAGAGTAAATTTTTTTGTTCGAGATCTTTAACATGGTAGGTATATAGAAGCGCTAGGAAACGAGACTCTTGCCGTTATTTTAGTCATAATATGCCTTTGCTATTAGATTGACTCTTTGTAGGCTTTTAGTACTTGCGTAAAGATACAGCTAGAAACTTTGGACTATATTGACGCTGGAAAGCGATCTAGCTTATTTCGAAAAATAACAAAATGACTTTTTTATATATTTGGAAGAAAAAGATACTGCGTCGGATTGTCGGATTTTCGTTTTCCTATGACATTATTTTTCTAAGATACTATGTTGACCTTCTCTGCATGTTTATATTATATATTTTTTGTTATTCCACACCACACCACACCATCTATTTTTCAATATTATACAGATACTTCAAAAAAGTTATCAATACTTTTTAGCAGTGCAGTGCACTTAGGCGAACCTACTGTAAGGACTTAGGATTATCTGATTATTAACAGATTTTGTAGATACCAAGGTATTTACTCCGTCACTATACTCTCAATCTCATGCTGAAAGCATGCTGTAGGTACCACAGTATATCACCTTAGAGCAGCTGTTTAGTTATGATTTAAGGTTATAAGCCACCAGGGAGTGCTGTACTTTGTCATAGGTTTTTAATAATATTGTTTATTAAGTTGAGAGACATTTAATTTTTATTTGAATACGTAGTGGGTATTAATATTGAACACATTGATTTTTTAAGTAATCTTGTTTAAATAAACATACAGCATTTTTAATGAAACATCATTTGTTTTATTTATGTTTAAAGCGAAATTTACGATGTATCTATTTCTAAAAAGTATATTAAGTACAAACTGTTAGGACTACATCATGTTTCCTTAAAAATAAATACAGCATAATTAGCATTTCAGAGTTTAGAGTTATTTCGTGGTTTCATATGTTTCAAATACCAAGTTACAGCAACATTGCTTCTTAAAATTGAAAAACTATTAGTCGAAATTGATATAAAACTAATGTATAAAACTAAAGTAATTCTACTTTAGAATTATATAATTAGTATCATCTGATGTGTTACTTTAAAAAATATGCTTTTTGAAAAAAATCTGCTCTTGATAGCTTATTATGAGCTGTTATGATTTTTTAAAACGTTATTGGCTCTGGTTTAAAGTTCACTTTTTCGATTTACAAGATCGTTTTCCAGCGTTGAATAATATTCTCTCAGTCCAGTATGGAGAAAACATAAAAAGTAAAAACTAAACCCTAAAAAAAAATGTATTTAAAGTTATGATTGGTAAGTTAAAACTTGTACCTACATACTTTACTTGGAAGGCTTATTTTTTTCATCTACTTCATCTGAACGAAGTGTATATTTGTTTGTAATGCTAGGCTGCCGCCATGGCTATAGTGGCCACCCCATCTGTAATAAAACACCGCCAAGCTATTTAGCTTTCCGGTAAACCTAGCGGGATGAATAAGAAGTATGGGTACTTTAATTCAATTGCCAAGTTTTAATGAACCAAATATGTATAGAATTTAAATATTTTTTTTCGTCAATGAACCATTAGTAAGACGATAAAAATATCTCGGTATAAATAATTTATACAATCCCCCCACCAATATCGACATATGAAATCTTGCTGTCCAGCCCTAATTTTATTGCGGTGTGGCCGACTTCATAAAATTAAAGTCCTAATTTTCGAGTAAGAAAGACTTACGTAGAACTTATCATTATTATTAAATAATTTTTTAGTCTCGTTTTCATTATTTTTTGTATTATATTTGTAAAAATCCTTTCTTAGCGGATGCCTACGTCATAGTAGATGTGCGTTGATAGATCAGTGAGTCAGTCACCTTTTCATTTTATATATTTAGAAAATCATATCACACTGGTTATATGGAAATATATACCTATAACTTTTGAAATAATTGAGTAAAAAAACTAATTTTATGAATTCGCTGAGTTTATGGAGCTCTAGCTGCATCAATGCATTTTAAACAATAGTGGGAGAGTACCAGCCAATCAGACACCATTGCGATCGTTATAATAATGCAATCATTTTAACCGACTTCAAAAAAGGAGGAGGTTCTCAATTTGAATTTTTTGTATATTTGTTATCCAATTATTCCGCCAAATAATGAATGGAATTTGATAATTTTTTTTTGTTTAGTAGGGCATACTTCAGAGGTGGTTCCCATATAAATTTTTGTTGATATAATGTTAGATGTTACTCCATAACTACGTCAAATCTGAACCGATTTCAATTTTTTTTGAAAGAACGCATAATAAGGTTGGGCCTATTTAAAAGGTGAAGAGAAGATGATTCATATCTTCGGTGATGGAGGAAGGAACTCAATGATTAAGAGCAAATTGCTCGCAATCAGAGATATACACAAAAAAGCTTAAAATAATAATGTAAAAAAAATATCTTTAAAAAACCGACTTCATACGCCGATCGGGCAAAGTTGGGCTAGCGTCGCGCATTAGTTTCATCATTTATATTTAGGCCCGCCCGACTTCAACATACATGTACAAATTAAAATTGTTTTATACTTTGTAGTGGCGTTTAAAGTCGGTTTTATAGAAAGAATTTTTTATCATTATTTGATAATCCCACAGACGATCAAAGTTCGTATTTATATATCTAGTCATATTTTACTTAAAGCTTATAAATTAGTCGTTCACCCCTTCTTATTCTATCGTGATTTTAATTCTATGGGATCAATTTATAATGCAGTTCATGAAAAAGGTCTCTAAACGAATAGTAAGTAGGAAGATTAAGTTTCAATATTTTCCCCAAATTATTTCATGTACGTTTAAGTAGCAACATTTTCAGATCGACAGTTTTCTTAAGTTTTCTGCATAAGTATTGCATTATTTGGATAAAATAATACATCAGAAGTAAATAAATGTTATCCTTTAGTAAACTGGATGTTTTAAATATTTTTTTTAGAAGAAAATACTCTCATATTCGGCATTTATAGCGGAGCTCATTCCCCGCTAACCATACGTAGTTGACAGGCGCGTGACTGGAGTCAAACAGTTTTATATAACGAGTATGAGCACTGCTCATACCCAACTTACAGAGGGGTACGCGCGTCAATTCTTCTCCTGTGTTGGTTTATTACTCAAAGACCTAAGCTGGTGGTGGTGGCAACCAGTGGCAACCATGTGGCAACCACTGACTGTGAGCATAGACCACAGGCATAGACCACGACACAGAAAACATATATACTACGCGTTCGTTTCAAGTTGAGCCCTGCACCATAGAGTAAAGTAATCGCCGTAGTCGTAATTCCTAGTTCCATGCCGACAGTACGGACACAGTATAGATAGGATATGCAGTAGTTTGACACCTTTGATCTAGTGGTACTACGCGTTACAAATTTCCCCTAGCTCTCTCGCGCTTCCCCGCACCGCACCTCAAGTCAGACCCACTTAGTAAACCGCTCGCGAAGCACCGCTTATTAAAAATATATAAAAGAAAGTCGTGTTAGTTACACTATTTATAATTCAAGAAAGGCTGAACCGATTTGGCTGAAAATTGGTGGGGAGGTAGCTTAGAACCAGGAGACGGACATAGGATACTTTTTAATATTATAAATGCGAAAGTGTGTTTGTATGTTGGTTTGTTCTTCAATCAAGTAGCAAAAAAGCTACGGATCGACGTGATTTTTTGCATGGGTGTAGTTGAGAACCTGGAGGGTGGTGACAAAGGCTAAATTTTATCCGGGAAAATCAAAGAGTTCCCGTGGGATTTTAAAAATGAAATCCACGCGGTCGAAGTCGCGGGCATCAGCTAGTTAAAAATAAATTTCAAATTCAAATTCAAATTATTTATTTGCACAGATTGAGTAGTACAATGGTGTTACATTATAATAAAAGTCCTTACAATCTGCCGGATAGGCATGCAAAAATAATATTTAATAATAATTCTTATTCTAAGTTTACGTATTAAAAGTTCAATTTATTAAATTGAACTTTGGATATTAAGAGTTTTGGTAGGTCTGGTTAAAAAAAACTAAGAATGTTGTATATCGTAAAGCATTAGAATAATAAACACTTTTTTATATATATTTTTTTATTATTTATACCAATTCAAATTCAATATTCATAGGTAAGACAGGTCAGCTAGTACTTAATAAATAAAACAATAGATTAACTATTATACTGCATCTTCTTATACTGTGTCTTTAGGTACTGTGGGTCTGACTTGAGGTGCGGTGCGGGGAAGCGCGAGGGGTGAAGATTTCTTTACTCTATGGTGCAGGGCTCAACTTGAAACGAACGCCTATATGTTAACTGAAAGCTCATAGCTGTTGCTGTCACTTGTCAGCTTACTTGTCATGTGTTACATGACTGATGACGTGTATCTGCAGCCTTAGCATGGGCAGGGGATAAAAATTTTATCCCCCGATTTTATCCGCTCAAAAGTGATAAAATTATCTTTTCCCTTTGCTAGAGCATGGCAACAGGGGAAAGGAGACGTATATCCCTGTTTGACATTACGGTGGATAAACTTCCCCCCAGCTAGAGCATGGACTCAAATGAAAGAGATAAAATTCTCCCTTTTTGACATTTGAAAGGACAATTTTATCCTCGTGCATAGGACGTGGGTATAAGTTTATCTTCATACCATTTCATAACAAAAAATATGTCTAGAGCCTCCTAGACCCTCATTTTTGCATCAGAAACGGAAAAACAAGAAAGAAAATTACATCCTCGATCATGACGTGATCAGAGTATTTAATCTATTTGAGTTTTCCGACACCGAATTTCAACGCCAGTTTCGGATGAAGAAATTCTGTTTTATATAGAAGTGAAGAGTTCCGTGAGACTTTAAAGCCGTGGATGGACTTTAAATCAATGCTGTGGATGGACATCCAGTGCACGTATAAAGTAAGCATCAGTTACAACCATCTTAAGCAAACATATTATAGTACCTAGGTATATTTACAACAAGCTAATGCCCGCGACTTCGTCCGCTTGGACCTTTGAGTAATAACCAACACAGGAGAAGAATTGACGCGCGTACCCTTCTGTAAGTTGGGTATGAGCAGTGCTCATACTCGTTATATAAAACTGTTTGACTCCAGTCACGCGCCTGTCAACTACGTATGGTTAGCGGGGAATGAGCTCCGCTATAAATGCCGAATATGAGAGTATTTTCTTCTAAAAAAAATATTTAAAACATCCAGTTTACTAAAGGATAACATTTATTTACTTCTGATGTATTATTTTATCCAAATAATGCAATACTTATGCAGAAAACTTAAGAAAACTGTCGATCTGAAAATGTTGCTACTTAAACGTACATGAAATAATTTGGGGAAAATATTGAAAATTAATCTTCCTACTTACTATTCGTTTAGAGACCTTTTTCATGAACTGCATTATAAATTGATCCCATAGAATTAAAATCACGATAGAATAGGAAGGGGTGAACGACTAATTTATAAGCTTTAAGTAAAATATGACTAGATATATAAATACGAACTTTGATCGTCTGTGGGATTATCAAATAATGATAAAAAATTCTTTCTATAAAACCGACTTTAAACGCCACTACAAAGTATAAAACAATTTTAATTTGTACATGTATGTTGAAGTCGGGCGGGCCTAAATATAAATGATGAAACTAATGCGCGACGCTAGCCCAACTTTGCCCGATCGGCGTATGAAGTCGGTTTTTTAAAGATATTTTTTTTACATTATTATTTTAAGCTTTTTTGTGTATATCTCTGATTGCGAGCAATTTGCTCTTAATCATTGAGTTCCTTCCTCCATCACCGAAGATATGAATCATCTTTCACCTTTTAAATAGGCCCAACCTTATTATGCGTTCTTTCAAAAAAAATTGAAATCGGTTCAGATTTGACGTAGTTATGGAGTAACATCTAACATTATATCAACAAAAATTTATATGGGAACCACCTCTGAAGTATGCCCTACTAAACAAAAAAAAAATTATCAAATTCCATTCATTATTTGGCGGAATAATTGGACAACAAATATACAAAAAATTCAAATTGAGAACCTCCTCCTTTTTTGAAGTCGGTTAAAATGATTGCATTATTATAACGATCGCAATGGTGTCTGATTGGCTGGTACTCTCCCACTATTGTTTAAAATGCATTGATGCAGCTAGAGCTCCATAAACTCAGCGAATTCATAAAATTAGTTTTTTTACTCAATTATTTCAAAAGTTATAGGTATATATTTCCATATAACCAGTGTGATATGATTTTCTAAATATATAAAATGAAAAGGTGACTGACTCACTGAACTATCAACGCACATCTACTATGACGTAGGCATCCGCTAAGAAAGGATTTTTACAAATATAATACAAAAAATAATGAAAACGAGACTAAAAAATTGTTTAATAATAATGATAAGTTCTACGTAAGTCTTTCATACTCGAAAATTAGGACTTTAATTTTATGAAGTCGGCCACACCGCAATAAAATTAGGGCTGGACAGCAAGATTTCATATGTCGATATTGGTGGGGGGATTGTATAAATTATTTATACCGAGATATTTTTATCGTCTTACTAATGGTTCATTGACGAAAAAAAATATTTAAATTCTATACATATTTGGTTCATTAAAACTTGGCAATTGAATTAAAGTACCCATACTTCTTATTCATCCCGCTAGGTTTACCGGAAAGCTAAATAGCTTGGCGGTGTTTTATTACAGATGGGGTGGCCACTATAGCCATGGCGGCAGCCTAGCATTACAAACAAATATACACTTCGTTCAGATGAAGTAGATGAAAAAATAAGCCTTCCAAGTAAAGTATGTAGGTACAAGTTTTAACTTACCAATCATAACTTTAAATACATTTTTTTTTAGGGTTTAGTTTTTACTTTTTATGTTTCCTCCATACTGGACTGAGAGAATATTATTCAACACTGGAAAACGATCTTGTAAATCGAAAAAGTGAACTTTAAACCAGAGCCAATAACGTTTTAAAAAAAAAATTGGTTACCTGTAAAGTCGGTATACGGGCGAAAGTTTTACGTGACAACCGAAATAGAAGCGCAAGACATGAACCGGTGTGTATGCCTATCTCTCTCACTCTCTCTCTCTCGCTCTGTCTCTCTCGCTCTTAGGCGGGCTAACTGTGCTCGAGTGGAAGGGACGCGTGCCTTTCACTTTTTATGTCTGTCTCTCTCGCTCTTAGGCGGGCTAACCATGCCTCTCACTCGCTCTCATTGTGAGCGCATAACGTGAGCGGAGCGTAACGCAGTTTCTTGAAGTGTCACCCGGCAAACCAATTTATAAGACGTTGTCACGTCAAAATCATAACAGCTCATAATAAGCTATCAGGAGCAGATTTTTTTCAAAAAGCATATTTTTTAAAGTAACACATCAGATGATACTAATTATATAATTCTAAAGTAGAATTACTTTAGTTTTATACATTAGTTTTATATCAATTTCGACTAATAGTTTTTCAATTTTAAGAAGCAATGTTGCTGTAACTTGGTATTTGAAACATATGAAACCACGAAATAACTCTAAACTCTGAAATGCTAATTATGCTGTATTTATTTTTAAGGAAACATGATGTAGTCCTAACAGTTTGTACTTAATCGACCGAGCGAAGCGAAGGTCTTTGAGTTAACTAGGGCGATTTGCACTTGTCCGTCCGTCCGTCCGTCCGTCCGTCCGTCTGTCAGAGCCTTATAACTTTTGAATTACTGAACGTAATTACTTCAAATTTAGATATAATATGTAAACCGATGGCCTCCAGCCGAAAATGGCTTAAAAAGTTATAAAAATCTTTATTTCAGGGGGGCTCTCATAGAAGCGAATGCGAAGTAAAAAAAAAAATATCGCGTTACATAAAATTGTTACGTATCATTTTAAAGATAATTTTGAACTGAGTACAAAAATAATTTTTTTTTAATTTTTCCCTTAAAATTGACGAAATGGGGGGCTTTCAAAGTGGCGATTTTATACGCTCGCTTGAAGACGCTCTCTAGAAAAATCCGCTATGGATTTTCAAACTGATTTTATGTTTTTAGGTCACTTATATCCTGTACTTGAACAACAAATACTAAAATTATATGAATATTATAAAGAAACGAGATTATTTAATTTTTAATGGGCGTCAGTAATTCATATAGCATCAACATAGCTTCACAATAATGCTAATAGATGGCGCAGTCAGTAACTATTCCCATGGAACTACGAGTTAAATTCAATGTTTGATAAATAATTCAATGTTTTCACTAACGTTCCCTAACCTTTACGGGCTACCTATAAGTTAGGTGATTGATGTTTTCTGTCAACTTATTTATCACGATCCTGTACGGGACACCTAAAAGGATATTGGGACGGATGTTAGGACTTAGGATTGTATTTAGGAGCTACCTACGTTAAGAGACTCCTACTTAGGGGATGATTTAGGTATGTTTGGTGAAAACGGGCATAATAATAATGTCAGTTTTGGTTATCATGTATCGATTGAATGAATAATCATGGGATACCGTTACCGCGAGGTCTCAGTTCGGGGCGAACCACTAGTATACTTTTTAGAAATAGATACATCGTAAATTTCGCTTTAAACATAAATAAAACAAATGATGTTTCATTAAAAATGCTGTATGTTTATTTAAACAAGATTACTTAAAAAATCAATGTGTTCAATATTAATACCCACTACGTATTCAAATAAAAATTAAATGTCTCTCAACTTAATAAACAATATTATTAAAAACCTATGACAAAGTACAGCACTCCCTGGTGGCTTATAACCTTAAATCATAACTAAACAGCTGCTCTAAGGTGATATACTGTGGTACCTACAGCATGCTTTCAGCATGAGATTGAGAGTATAGTGACGGAGTAAATACCTTGGTATCTACAAAATCTGTTAATAATCAGATAATCCTAAGTCCTTACAGTAGGTTCGCCTAAGTGCACTGCACTGCTAAAAAGTATTGATAACTTTTTTTGAAGTATCTGTATAATATTGAAAAATAGATGGTGTGGTGTGGTGTGGAATAACAAAAGATATATAATATAAACATGCAGAGAAGGTCAACATAGTATCTTAGAAAAATAATGTCATAGGAAAACGAAAATCCGACAATCCGACGCAGTATCTTTTTCTTCCAAATATACTAGTGGTTCGCCCCGAACTGAGACCTCGCGGTAACGGTATCCCATGATTATTCATTCAATCGATACATGATAACCAAAACTGACATTATTATTATGCCCGTTTTCACCAAACATACCTAAATCATCCCCTAAGTAGGAGTCTCTTAACGTAGGTAGCTCCTAAATACAATCCTAAGTCCTAACATCCGTCCCAATATCCTTTTAGGTGTCCCGTACAGGATCGTGATAAATAAGTTGACAGAAAACATCAATCACCTAACTTATAGGTAGCCCGTAAAGGTTAGGGAACGTTAGTGAAAACATTGAATTATTTATCAAACATTGAATTTAACTCGTAGTTCCATGGGAATAGTTACTGACTGCGCCATCTATTAGCATTATTGTGAAGCTATGTTGATGCTATATGAATTACTGACGCCCATTAAAAATTAAATAATCTCGTTTCTTTATAATATTCATATAATTTTAGTATTTGTTGTTCAAGTACAGGATATAAGTGACCTAAAAACATAAAATCAGTTTGAAAATCCATAGCGGATTTTTCTAGAGAGCGTCTTCAAGCGAGCGTATAAAATCGCCACTTTGAAAGCCCCCCATTTCGTCAATTTTAAGGGAAAAATTAAAAAAAAATTATTTTTGTACTCAGTTCAAAATTATCTTTAAAATGATACGTAACAATTTTATGTAACGCGATATTTTTTTTTTTACTTCGCATTCGCTTCTATGAGAGCCCCCCTGAAATAAAGATTTTTATAACTTTTTAAGCCATTTTCGGCTGGAGGCCATCGGTTTACATATTATATCTAAATTTGAAGTAATTACGTTCAGTAATTCAAAAGTTATAAGGCTCTGACAGACGGACGGACGGACGGACGGACGGACGGACAAGTGCAAATCGCCCTAGTTAACTCAAAGACCTTCGCTTTGCTCGGTCGATAAAAAAGTCATTTTGTTATTTTTCGAAATAAGCTAGATCGCTTTCCAGCGTCAATATAGTCCAAAGTTTCTAGCTGTATCTTTACGCAAGTACTAAAAGCCTACAAAGAGTCAATCTAATAGCAAAGGCATATTATGACTAAAATAACGGCAAGAGTCTCGTTTCCTAGCGCTTCTATATACCTACCATGTTAAAGATCTCGAACAAAAAAATTTACTCTTGAATAAAGTAACTCTGTTGTAAATAATTATTAGAAAAACTTATCGAAAGTCGATAATCGATAGTGTCAAATCCCTAAAATGTTTACACAAATGATGCGATTGTTTCATGTAATGATAGAGCGTCCCTGTGTGTGAATGTGATAGTGTGCATATACTTTAAGGTAGTGTTTGCTAATTATATTGTGTGCGTGCATAGCGACGTGATGGAAAAATGCAACTGTAGTAAGCAAGTTTTCATGTGTGCTACCTCGCCCCCCACCGTAATTGACAGACTTTTTTGCGAATAAATGAGGGGTCAAGTCCTCTCCATTGCTGGTTTATTACTCAAAGGCTTGGACAGACCCCAAAATTGGGTCGAATTTAACTATGTAGTCTGCTTGGTAGGTATCTACAATATTCATAATAATCAAGTTATTAACCACAATTTAGGTGGACAACCCTGCAGCATCAGGAGTTAGAACTCGAAGTTTTTTATGGGACCATCTCGCAAAGTTTCTGTATCCATTAAAAAAAATTCATGCAAATTGGTTTAAAAATCATGGAGATATCAATATACATAGTTAGAAAAACACAACTCTTCTTTTCAAAGTAGGTTAAAAAAGTAGCCTTAGTTACTCCTTATAACATCAGCTATCTGCCAGTGAAAGTCCCGTCAATAACGGTCCAGCTGTTCCCAAAATTAGCCCAAACAAAAACAGACACAGACAAAAATTTAAAATATGGATATTCTAAGTACCAAATTATAACATTGTGGCATAATAAACGAGAAACCAAGAGAAATATTGGTTTTATTTAACTGAAAGAATTCCACTAGACGAATAAATAACAAATAAATAAATATTGACTCATAATAACAAAGTATGACAGTTGACACGTTTAGTATTGACAACACTAAGGAGATCGTATAGGAGGATCGTATCGCGGAGGTCGCATATCACCTCATTCTCCCCCGGTTCAGTTTTCACTCTCACTCCCATCAAACACAAAGTCCGTTAGGTAGGAGGGTAATTTCCACGTCCTATTAGATCTCCTGGGGAGTCCAGTCCGAAGAACTGGCGAGGACGTCGTCGACTCTTCTACACGAGACGATGACGAAGGAGCGTTATTTTCAGGTGGAGGTGTGGAGTTATTTTCAGATGGAAACGTGAGGTGATCATCTTCGGAGGCCGTTTCAAAGCTATCGTCTCTGCTATTATCAGTAGTACTGGGGCAAGGAGACAATTGACGGTTTGATACCGTTGAGGTTTCTCCATTATCCCATCTTATGAGAGAGTAGTAGGGATTGATCTCTAAGAGCTCAGCTTCCTCGACAAGAGGGTCCGTTTTTGAAGAGCGGACGTTCTTTTTAACAAAAATCGGTCCCGGCGTGAGCCAAGATGGCAGTGAATCTCCGTTCGGGGATCTTCTAGGGTATTTGAAAAGTTTTTCGTGCGGAGTGGCGTTTGTTGCCGTACACAGGAGGGAGCGGATACAATGCAATGCGTCCTTCAGTACTACTTCCCAATTTTCTATCGATAATCTCTTTGACCGAAGGCTAAGTTGAATAGTTCGCCAGAGTGTTCCATTTAGTCGCTCCACTTGGCCATTACCCTGGGGGTTATAGGGCGTCGTTCTGGATGAGGCTATGTTTGACTGTCGTAGGAATGATTTGAACTCTTCGGACATGAATGACGATCCTCTATCACTATGAATATAGAGAGGTTGGCCAAATGTCAGAAAAAGATCTTTCAGGCAAGTAATGACAGTGGCTGAGGTCATATCCTTACATGGGTAAGCAAAAGGAAACCGACTGTACTCATCAATAATCGTAAGTATGTACTTGTTGGCTGTTTCAGAAGGTAGTGGTCCTTTAAAATCTATGTTGATCCGTTCAAACGGCGACGTAGCTTTTATCAATTGACCCTTGGCCTTTAGAAATCTCGGTTTTATTTCGGCGCAGGTAGGGCACGAGGCGGTCATCTCCTTGACATCATTAACTGAGTAGGGTAAGTTTTTAAATTTTACCCAGTGATACATTCTAGTTACCCCCGGGTGGCAGAGTGCGTCATGTAGTTCTTTCAACTTGTTTATATTCATGTAGGCGCATACGCGAGATAGAGCGTCCGCAACAGCGTTTTCAGTGCCTGGTCTATAAACTATATCAAATTTGAAGCATGACAGTTCCAACCGCCAACGTTGGATCTTCTCATTTTTTATTTTACTGTTATGATTTTGATTGAACATGAAGGCTACCGATTGTTGGTCTGTTATAAGAAGAAAATGTCTACCAATCAGGTAGTGTCTCCATTTCTTTAGGCTCTCTACTATCGCACAAGCCTCTTTTTCGATTGAGGATTGTTTGCATTCCGAGTTATTCAGTGTCCGAGAGAAAAAGGCAACTGGTCTTCCAAGTTGAGTCAGCGTAGCCCCTAGCGCGAATTCCGAAGCGTCTGTTTCGACTGTAAACATTTCATTGTCGTTAATGGCTACTAGAGCGGCTGCCTTGATATCTTGCTTGAGTTCTTCAAAACTCTTTAGCGCATCAGGCGACAACGGGAAAGTAGTCACGCATGTAAGTGGCTTTATTTTTTCGGAGAAACGCGCAATCCATTTAGCGTAATGAGCAAGAATACCTAGGACTCGTCTTAGTTCACTAGTTTTAGTTGGAGCAGGAAGCTCTAAAAGAGGTTTTAGTCTTTCCGGGTCAGGACTGATTGTATTATTTTCAACAGTATATCCAAGCAAGTTGATTTTAGTCTTATTGAAAACACTCTTCTGTTCGTTTAGAGTTAAATGAAATTTATTAGCGGCGTCCATAAAGCGTTTTAGATTACGGTCATGATCCCTTTGATCTTTACCGCAGACGGTTACATCGTCTAAGTAAGCGAACGTTCCTTCTAGTCTCTCTTCTGTTATGATGAAGTCCAGGGTTCGTTGAAAAGCCGCAACGCCATTAGTCACGCCAAATGGAATGCGTGTAAACTGGTACAATTTGCCGCATGCTTCGAAAGCTGTATATATCTTTTCATTTTCTAAGATGGGTACTTGATGATATGCGCTCTTTAAGTCAATTTGACTGAACACTTTAAATCTTGATACGTTGTTAACGACTGATTCTATGTTTGGCAAAGGGAAGGCATCCAGTTCGGTGAATTTGTTTATGGTCCTGGAGTAATCAATGACAAGTCGTTTTCGATGAACCTTTCCTCCTGCTACAAGGACTTGGGCTCTCCAGGGGGAAATACTTGTTTCAACGACCCCGTCTTCAAGTAATTTAGACACTTCTTCTATAATATAATAAAACTGTAACAGGTCCAATTCTGTACATTGAAGATATTTTGAAATTTTTTGTTTGAGGGCACTCTATAATCGATACTGAAGCCAAAATAATTTTTTTTAAATTTTTTGTCTGTCTGTCTGTCTGTCTGTCTGTCTGTATCTTGGCCGCGCATCACGCCGAAACTACTGGACGGATTTAAATGAAACTTGGCACGATTTAAGTTAATACTACGAGGTATAACATAGGATACTTTTTATCCCGAAATTCAGCACGGTTCCCTTGGGAGAGGGGATGAAAGTCAAAATGTGTATTTCGCTGTAATTCATTAAGGCGTATTCCGATTTAATCCATTCTTTTTTTGTTAGAAAGCAGGTTCTTTAGAGATTGTCCTGTAATTATTTCAAGGTCGTCAATTTCGTAGTTCAGAAATTATAGACATCACGATCTTCAGTATGAGGTCCAAATAACTTGAACCCCGGAATCTACAAGATACTTTGAATGAACGGCTCATCTTAAGCTGGCAAGCGTACTTTATCGTATAAAGCCATCGTGGATAGCCCTATTTTGTCAAAGTCAAACTACTCCAAAGGCGTCAGATTTTGCCAAACGATCATTATACCTACATACTACATAGTAGGTATGGATGTAATACATCGTATGGACTTAATGCTACAGTGTTTTCCTATGCAATTTAATATTCTAATCATACTAATATTATAAATGCGAAAGTGTGTTTGTTTGTTAGTTTGTCCTTCAATCACGCCACAACAGAGCCACGGATCGACGTGATTTTTTGCATGGGTACTATAGTTGAGGACACAGGCTACTTTTTATCCCGGAAAATCAAAGTGTTCACGAGGGATTTTAAAAACTAAATCCACGCGGACGAAGTCGCGGGCATCAGCTAGTGTTTTATAAAGTCCTCATCTTCCTTACTGTATCGCCGACTTCTCACGGCGATCGGTCTAATGTTCGGCGATAGATTCGTAAATACGGAGACTGACGGTACCGAAGCTCGTAACACGTTGCATATCTCTAAAGGTTCGCCAGGCCCACCAAGATTGAAATGAATACTCGAGTGATGTTTAAGCAAGTCATGGCCAATTATGACGTCGGCACAGAGGTTGTCGACAACTAGAAGAGGTGTTTGTTTGTAAGTATGCTTATTCATCGCAATGGTAGCAAAACAGATAGATACCTTCGACAAAGGAAACTTGATTGAGAGAAGCGAGATTGACTGTCTGCTTGCAGGGTATTTTGCGTAGTTTCATTATGCGAGCAACTTTAGCGTTAATGAAGCTGACTGAACTTCCTGTATCGATGAGTGCATCAGCCTTGTAATCGTTGACCATTATTGGAATTGTCGCACTTCTAAGACTCGAAGGAGAGGCAGCAGAAATAGCTCCACTGTAGAACCGGTCGTTGTTAGAGATCGTAGGATCTTCAACTGTCGTGATGTTCAAGTTCCTATTACTATTGCCCGATCTACAGACGCTTGCGAAGTGTCCTTTCTTTGAGCACTTTTTGCAGGTGGATTTGTTGGCTGGACATCTGAACCTTGGATGCCGACTCCCACCGCAAAAGAAGCAGGGTTTAGCCGGAGGTGGCGTGGTCGGAGCGGCTTGAAAAGTTCGTGACGATGGAGCTGCTGCTAGATTTTCGGATTCCTCGTATCGTGAACTACCTTGCGATATGGCAGTAAGTTGCGGAGATCTGTCACCAATAGCAACTGCATCCTTCTCTGCCGTTTCTAGAGCTACGGCTTGGTTAATTGCTTCTGAGAGAGTGAGTTTAGAGTTTTCTAGTAACCGCTCGCGAATCCTTCGTGATAGTAAGCCGGATATGAGAGCGCTACGAACTGCTTGGTCTTCATGCTCTTGGGCTATGACGTCTTCGAATTTACAATCTTTCGCGGAAAGCCGGAGAGCTCTAACATAGTCAGAGATCGTTTCGTCGGCTCGTTGCTTGCGATTGAAGAGAATGTGTCGAGCTAGAATAGTATTTTTCGGTTTGACATAGATGTCTTCTAGAACTTTCATTGAATCTTTATAAGTGGAGCAAGTTTTGATATGCTTGTAAATCGATGCCGATAAGTGGTTAACTAGCAGCTTACGCTTAAGAGAGTCTGGTACATCTTCGGTAATCTCTTCTGCTAAGAAGCTTTCGAATGTCGATTTCCAATGTAGCCATTTTGCATCGGCGTCCGCGACTTCAGGCTCGATGTCAAACTTATCGGGTCGCAGATATCTTAATAGCGTAGACTTGCCTAGTTTTTCGTCAGGCATTTTCAGTTAAATAAATTGTGGCATAATAAACGAGAAACCAAGAGAAATATTGGTTTTATTTAACTGAAAGAATTCCACTAAACTACACTAGCGGCACGCTATGATGGCCGGTTTGACGTTTGTCCGCTCATGAAGTTCCGTATTAATTGATAACGACTTTGAAGGAAATAATTGTATTACTTTATTGACGATAGTGATGTGCAGAGATTCATAAATTTTATCGAATGTAGTTTTAGGTTTAGGACTCAAAATTTATTTATTAAATTGATTTCTAAAATGTATACAAGTGTAGAAAAATCAGTTTGCACCATTTAAGGGGTGAATGTACTTGTGAATATGAACAATTTTCACTATGTGGACAAACCTCTGAAATCGCAAAAAAATATCAGCTGTTTCATACAAAAGGTAAAATTTTTATTTTTATATGATATATACCACAACTCGGCATTTGGTTTTCTAAATTGAAATTTTTTAAAAATGGAATCTAATACGATCGTCACATAGGATCGCTGGCTAGCACAACTACTACCTCCGGCAAACTCGCGTCAATGCTCAATGCAAAACAAAGCAGTTTCGAATTGACGTTGCTTCGAAAAGTATAAACTGTCAGTGCAATGCGATTGTGATATAGTTTTGACCTGGCTTTGGATTTCAAATATTGATACTGCATTACTGTTGACCCTTGCTCGTTAATTTGGACAACGCCCCATACCACTCGATGCAAATTGACAAGCCACCTGCCCAATCCCAAAAGAAAGCTGATATCGTCGCGTGGCTTCGTAAAAATGGCGTAGATGCAAACATGAATATGTTAAAAGCGGAATTAGTACGTCTTTTAAAAGAAAACAAACCAACCAAGATCCGATACGTCATTGACGAAATAGCATTAGAACATGGGCACAGAGTTATACGGTTACCGCCTTACCATTGTGAGTATAATGCGATTGAGTTGGTGTGGGCTCAAATTAAGGGATATGCTGCAAGACACAATACAGAACCCCCATTTACCACAAAAAAAATGCTAAAATTATTAGAAGAAGCTTGTGAACATGTGACTAAAGGAGACTGGGAAAAGGTTGTGAATAGAACTGTTAAATTAATAAGGGAAGATTATGAAAGAGATGTGAAAATAGATAATATTATAGAAAACGAACATATAATTATTAATGTAGGTGATGATAGCAGTGACGACAGTGAAAATAGTAGTATGGACGAATCTGATTAATTATGGCCTTTTGTGGCACCTTTTTTGGTATCTTTTGTATTCATATGTTTCTTGTGTGCATATAAAGTATGTATATTCATTTTCATTCAAATATTCAGTTCGTTCAAATAAATTAAATAAACATATACATTTTTGTTTTATTAAACCTATTTAATCAGGTACAAAAACAAAACTTAATTGTTTTTTGTTCGAGAATAAATTGACATTCCACATCACTATTGTAATGTGTCAAACCGGCCATCATAGCGTGCCGCTAGTGTAGACGAATAAATAACAAATAAATAAATATTGACTCATAATAACAAAGTATGACAGTTGACACGTTTAGTATTGACAACACTAAGGAGATCGTATAGGAGGATCGTATCGCGGAGGTCGCATATCACCTCAAACATATGCATGCATTTTGTAAAAATGCTATTATTTTGTGATTACAAACAGACAAACTTCAATTCTTACTTATTTGTATGTTTACATAATATTGTGGCTAGCTAGTATAACTTTAAATTTTTTGCTAGGTACTCATATCTATCAGTCTGTTGGCAGCCGGTAGTTACCAGAGGCACGGGTCAAGACCATGGAATGGTTGTTGTTCAAACAATAATAATCAGCAAATACCTTACACAAGTCACTGAAGCTATTGTAAGAATGTGATTGGCAAAACACTTTAGCCTCTTGTGTAGGTAAATAGATCAGAGTTTCAGAATTAGTCGATACTATCTTTTAGCTATAATGTTTTAATTTAATTTCTATCAAACTTAGTATAAAGCAAGCCTAGTTAATATCTAACTGCTAACAAGTTAATTTAAATAATTTAAGGAATACAAAAAAAACACATGATCATAGAATTTGTTTATTTGTATAAACACATTGCAAACACTATGAAGGCTAAATTCTAATTTCAAGAGCTGCTTTTCAGTCAGTACTTTTAAGTTTCAGCAATCTTTGTGGAAATCTGAAAAGACAATAAGCAGGCATTAATTGACATCTATATTACAGTACAGCATTAAAAGAAACAAATATTTTACAGGGGAATCAGAATAGAATAGAAATGTTTTTTATTCAGATAAACTTTTTTACAAGTGCTTTTGAATCGTCGATGAGTCTACCACTGGTTAGGAATGCTGTTCCTGCCGAGAAGAATCAGGCTAATATATTTAATTTTTATGTATTGCAGAATTCCAATGGACAACTCGGATGTAAAAAGTGAAAAGAGCAATCCTCCTTCAAATCTACTGTGGATCAAACCAGGCTGCTGACAATTGTATCAGACAAACAAGACAGAGATTAATCCATTCTTATTTCAGCTAAAATATAATATTTGTATGATTACCTTTTGTAATATTTTATTTTGTGTACCTACTGACTTTACCATGAAATTGTAATATTATGTTGTGGACTTACCTGCTTTCACTGTTCAACAGTCCTGTTTAGCCCATGTTCTTATTAAGTCTTTTAGTTTTTGACACTGGGAGTCTGCCCTTTTTACTCCTAAAGGTCTTGCTATGGTCATTAAGTCGACCTACATGTTAATCTTTATTTTGTTGCTTCTTGACCTGAATGAAATAGAATATGTACTTAGTTAAATATTTGTCGAGAAAATTAGATACATACGTTTACATTTTGCTACAACATTTTGTGATGTGAAGTGATGTGAGGATATACCTAGTATCTACTTACGTTTTAGCAATCATGTTAGCTTTCGCTCCTCTTAAGCTTTAGGTAAGTAAGTACAATAAATCAGAACCACGTAAACTCTAAAAACTGGTGAAATTGAAAATAATTAACCCGACAACGTTTGTTTACTTCAAACGAAATTACGAAAAATAGGAATTGTCAAAATCAATTGTAATGACTTTTTGACATTTAGTTGACACTTGACATACATTTTGAAGTACTATTTGTGGCATTTCCAAGTCCTATCTCCTAGTTCCATGGGCATTTTTACCTATTCTATGCATTTCTACCTCTTACTACCAAATGCTACCAAAGTAGGTACTACCATGATTTTCTTATAATGGCAATAATTGCGGGGATAAATTTTTCTCCCATTTTATCCACCGTGGATAATATATCCACCGCTGTGCCCATGCTCTATGGGTGGATAAAACCATAGTACAAACAGAAATAAAACTGAGCGAGGGGAGAATCATTTTATCCTTTCCCCGTGGATAAATAGTCCCCTTCCCATGCTAAGGCTGCTGGTATAAATAATCATTAGGATGGAACCACATTTGTGAGGATCGTTTCGGATTTCGCCCATACAAAACTGTCAAATTCCATAGAAACGTGTACGGATCAAATCGGCTTTTCGATGCGTACACGAATGTATGGAAAATGACAGTTTTGTATAGGCAAAATCCGAATCGATCCTCACAAATGTGGTTCCACCCTAAATCTGTGGTCATGTGAACCTAACCTCTTGGTTACATATTCCAATTCCAAGAGAATTTAATATATTTTATCTACATATGTTATAATTCCAATAATAATATACCTACGTGAACCTAACCTCTTGTTTAATCCAATTCCAAGAGAATTTATCCACTACGTTTTTAATTCCAATAATCTGTTGGAGCCAGTTGAAGGACCACTTTTGAATATTATATTTCTATTGTATTTTAAGTATACAAATGGCGAAAGATAAAAAGAAAGGTCCAAAGGCGAACGTTTTTAAAGTTGTAGGTGCTAAAAGCTTGAAAAAGACAAAGGCTAAGGCGGTCAATTTGGGTTTGAAAAATGTAATTTTCTTTGATGTTTTGTTCCTTTGGCTGAAAACAATAATTTACTTTTATGCTTCGATGATAATAATATTAAAGGTAATTTTTCTTTGTTACAGATAAAGCAAAAAGTAGCAGATATAGATAAGCAATTCATTGAAACAAAAAATAAACCGAAACTTATTCCTGAACCAAAAAAATTAGATGTAAAGGCTCTGAAGAAAACCGAGAATAAAGTAACCAAAGAAGAAGTTGCTTCTGCTGCAGATCAAATTGTAAAAATGGACTTATAACAAATAACCAAGTTTGGTAGCTGGTATTTTTTTTATGGATAAGTACTAGCTAATTCTACTATGAATGAAAAATATTTTTTTAAAATTACTAATACAATTTTAAAATTTGTAAACCAACTGACTCAGATCTATTACGGAGTTCTGTAATGTTTAGGTGTGGGTAAGCGGAGAATATTATAATTGTGTGATTAGGAGCACTCGCTGCTCAGTCGTATTTGGGTCCTCGGACCACACAGTAACTTTCTTATAATATGCCTCTGACAGTGTGATTGTGCGAGTGTTAGTGCACATATGTAATACATACATAACAAACATGTTCATTTATTGGTACTAAATTAACCATTACAAGACCAATTTCATCACCACAAAGATATCTTGCATATCCCACTTTTTATATAAAAAAAAACATTATTTATTTAAACTTTTTTAATGAAAAGGTACCTTGAGCAAGGTACAGAAGGCAGATAAATTAGTTGCATGACAACAGGTACATGTGGCAAGGACCTTGCTGGTTCTTGATGAATATTGGCTAAGGATGGATGGTGATAACTTTACAGATAGGTGTAGGATTCTACTATAGTAGGAATGATCTAGATATTTTTACCGACATTGTCAACAATAATTATTGTCATACTATTTCAAGTAATTTACACAAAACCTACATTAAAACCTTCCTCATGAATCACCCTATCTATTGGTGAAAGCAGCATGAACACCCGTTCAGTAGTTTTGAGTTTATCGCGAATAGACAGACAGACAGATAGACGCGGCGTGGGGCTTTGTTTTTTATTATGTAGTGATATCACTATTTAAGTGTCATTAACTTCTGGTCAAGTCTGACATATTAGGTATTTGTTGCAAAGAGTCATAAAAAACTAATGTTCTTTATTTTTCTGTGAATTATTTCTTTCAAAGCTTGTATCATTATTACTTTAGGTTATTTAATGATTTATAGGGAAAATAAATAGCTATTTTTTTGTTAATTTGTCTTTTATTGTTAAATTTAACAAGATATAGGTAACATTAAAACACTTAGCTTAAACTTTAAAAACATAACATTGTTATCAGCGGTAGTATTCACATTCAACATAAAACTAAATAAAAATAACCAATTCTTTCATTTTTGCATAATCTTATTATGCAAATGAAAGTTATGGATTTTAAAAAGATTGAAACTTAGAACCACCATTTTACCATTGCAGCATTCATGTATGTTTTTTTTAGAAATCATTACTTACCAAGAATGGTGAATAGTTTCATATTTTAGTGTGCTTATTATTCTAATTAAATAAATACTTAACAAGAACTATTAAAATGCATTACTAGAAATTTTCCAGTCTATTTTGTATATTTGTATGATCTTCTATGAAAAGATGAACGGTAGTTAATTTATTGTTAGGTTGTATAGAATGTTAGATTACAAAATCAAGATCACGCTTTAGTGATTTTATTCTTCATCCGTGACATCAGGTTCTGCCATTTCATCTTCGCTGACTTCTACAGCATCTTGAGATTCTGCTAGTGTTTCTGGAACCTCTACAGGGCTTTCAGGCTCCTCTACAACCGGTTCATCAGCAGGTTCACTGTAATTTTATATTGCATTAAACCTCAATTAGATGTTTTTTTTAATCGAAAGAAGATGCTTGGGAAATAGTCCCATAGAAATGTTTATCTTCAACTCATCAAGCTTGATGCTGCAGGGGTATTTCTAACCTAAACTATGGGGAATTAGTACAGTTCGATTCAAACTTTATGTTCACACGGAGACTCAATGTTGTACCGCGAAAATAACGAACACAATGTAATCGAAAGGAACTACGTTCCATCCGGGTATCCCTTGACACCTCTCAAGTTTTTTTATTATTTTTATACCTACTTTGTAGTGGCTTTTGAAGTCGGTTTTCTTAAAGAATTTTTTAGATCATTTTGCGTCTGCCTAGCGCTTGCCTATTGCTATTGATATATTATTATGTACTTTGGACTTTATTAAAATCGGCTTTTAGGCGTACCAACTGGGCACAGCTTGTTTCGCGTTACTATCGATCTACGATCTATATACAAGTTAGAATTCAACTTTATTTTTGACGTATTT
Source organism: Oeneis ivallda (assembly GCA_029955525.1). Lineage (NCBI taxonomy): Eukaryota > Metazoa > Arthropoda > Insecta > Lepidoptera > Nymphalidae > Oeneis > Oeneis ivallda. The sequence goes on along the minus strand of JARPMR010000024.1, from coordinate 11,843,052 downwards.
TTTTAATAAGTACCTACCTTGATTCGACTTCAGCAGTGTTGTCACCAGCAGAACCACTGTGGGAAAGTTCTTCCAAACGCGCAGCTGCAAGTTCAGATTCTTGTCTTGCGATCTCTGCTAATTCAGCTGCCTGTGTAAATAATTTAGTCAATGATATATAAATAAATTCTAATGTAATAATTATACGTATTTGAGTGCAAATCAATTAATGAAAATATAGTTTATTCAATCAGTTGATACACTCGGTCTTCTAAATTTTTGAATTTTAGGTACCTACATACGAATTCTAACTTTTCAGAATAATGTGCATTTTAAAAGTTGCGTTAACGATAAAGGGAAACATCGTGAGGTAACCTGCATGCTTCAGAGTTCTCCATAAAGTTTTCAAAGGTGGATGTAGTCTGCCAGTTCGTACTTGGCTAGCGCGATGAACCTTAACACCTTAACCCTTCTTATTTTGAAAGGAGACCCTTGCCTACTACTGGACCGGCGATGGATTGAGATGATGAATAATGCATTAGGTACCTGTCTTGCAAGTTCAGCTTCTCGTTCCTCTTGGGCCTGACGTTCTAACTCCTCCAATTTGGCTAGTTCCTCTTGTCTCATTTGTTCAGCCAATCTCTCTTCCTCTAATCTAGCCTCCTCTGCTAATCTAGCTTCTTCGGCCAGTCGTGCTTCCTCGGCTATCCTAGCTTCTTCTGCTAACCTAGCTTCCTCGGCTAACCTTTCTTCTTCAGCTAATCTGGCTTCCTCAGCTAACCTTGCTTCTTCGGCTAAACGAGCTTCTTCTGCAAGCCATTTTTCTTCCGCTTTGCGAGCTTCTTCAGCTTTCCTAGCTTCCTCCGCTATACGTTCTTCCTCAGCTTTCCTAGCTGCTTCTTCTTCTGCTTTCTTTGCCTCTTCTTCTGCCTTTCTAGCTTCTTCAGCTCTCCTTGCTTCGTCTTCCGCTTCACGCTTCAGTTCTTCTGCTCTTCGTGCTTCTTCTTCTTGTCTCTTCTTTTCTGAAGCCTCGCGTTCAGCCTGCGAAAGAAATTTTTAGCATTAATTACTATTAATAGGTAATTTTTCTGGTAATTTCATAATTTTTCTATGGATTTTCTTAATACCTGGGCTTTCCGTTCAGCTTCACGTTTTGCTTCTTCTTTCAAAGCTCTGCAAATGTAACATTTTGTTCAGTCAATTATATTAATCTTACTTTTAATTATTCATTACTTGCTGCTTGCGCTCACGACTTCATCCGCGTGGATTTAGTTTTAAAATCCCGCGGGAATTCTTTGAATATCCGGGATAAAAAATAGCCAATGTCACTTTTCAGTTCCTCAACTATATACCTATGCAAAAAATCACGTAAATCCGTGCACCTCTGTTGCAACGTGATCGAAGGACAAACCACTAAACACTTTTACATTTTACATATTATAAGATGAATAATGCTCTAATGGTTTTATTGGACCGTTTAATACTTTAAAGCACAAATCAGACGTCAGATCAGACGAAAAAAATAATAATTAAAAAATTAATGGTGGTCATGCTAGAAGAACAAATTTTTTTATCATAAACTAACTGCAAGCAATTGCAGCAATATAATAAGGACAATATAAAATATAGTCTAAACGCTGCACGTTGAAACGATCTTGACGTTTGCACATGATGTAGATTGCTTGCACATGATAAAGATTGCTTGCATTCAAAAAATTCTTCCGCTAATAATTATATATAATTTCTTTTTCTCAGAATTCATACGCGATTTTGAGCAAACCTAATCACGCGTGGATAAAATAGTAAATAAGTGATGAGTTAATATACGCTGCTTACTTACTTCTCTTCAGCGAGTCGAGCTTCCGCTTGTCGTTTCCTCTTGATTTCAGCCAAATCCGCAGACGGCGTGAGAACTGGCTCAGCGGTGGTCGCTCGGAATCTAGCCTCACGCTCTGCTTTCGCAGCTTTCAACTCCAGCTCAGGGTCTTCCATCATCGAAGGGGTCTGGAACTTGCGGCTCGGTCTCCAGGGTAGGAGTTTCACTGCATCGCAGTAAATAGTCACGTGGCCATTGTGACCATTGGTGCAATGAGTTGCTTTAGCAGCCGACTGCAGAAGCTTGTCATTTGATATCAGTGGTCACAAATGGAAAGGTGAGTGCAGCCGCAGAGCTCGTAACGCTCTCATTATGAGTGATAAAAGTTATATATATGTTTCCGGCTTTCAAGCTCGATATGGGAAGCCGAAAATGTAATTTGCTTTGATGCTTAATCTTTTGACTTGCTTCATGCTATGATCGTGTGAAAGCGTGTTCGGGCCGTGTGCATTTATTATCAACCATCAGTCATCACAATGTCTGGCATGAAATGTATGTTTTGTGCATCTACGCTTTTTAAGTTTATGATCTTATTTACATTTCAATTTTACATTTAGCCGTCTTTAATCACGTGGTCTACCGTCTATGGCGCTTAAATTATAATGTACCTAACCGCAAACAAGGTGTATTTTAAAATTATAATAACTACTTATAAGCTAAGGCAGCGAAGCGTTAAGCACAAGCCTGGGTATGAAGCATGAACGTTAGATTACTGGCATGCGGACTAATTAAAACAACTATGATTCTGTAAAAATATTTATTGTTAAACAAAATCAGTTCTGTTAATCAGTGTATACGAGACGTCTCGTTCACCAATCGCGGCGGGCCGCGCTACTACGATTGTGGTTATAAGTGTACAATTTTGAAGTGTAAATTAATAACAAAGTAAGTTGTGTATAAATGGATAAAAAATATATTATGAATTTCGATTAGTCGGGTCGTGTTATACCGAGATCAAGGACGCGAAGGGCGTAGTGCGTACGCGACGCGGGCGCAGGTAGTTTCACCGTGCGCCCGCGCCGCGTCGCGTCGAGCGGCGGGAGTGGGGAGTGGGCGGAGCTACGCGCACTGCGCCGCTGTCGCCTGTTCCGGCGCATCCGCTGCAAGAGACACCACACCCAGTGTTAGACACTGTTTTTATTCGTGTTTTTAATTTAGCGTTTTAAATAGAACTACACTGTCAAAGCTGGAAAGCGTAATTTAGAAACGTACGCTGATGAGGCCTCGTAACCCGATATACATCATTACTATAGTAGGTGCTTTTACAAGCAGCCTCTGTCTTCCTGCGACAGCAGGCTTTAAATCTATTGTTGATATATATCAACAATAGATTTAAAGTCTGCTGTGCAGATATATATCTGCACAGGCAGTGAATTTTGCTTCAGTTGTTTCTGTTACATTCCACCAGAATCATTAATTATAAGTTAGGCTGCGATGGGGCTGACGCGTCCGTGTCGGACGAAAGCCCCTTAAAAATTAAGATTATAAAAAAATAAATAAAAGAAATCATTACTATATTAGTTTTTAAGAATTCCAGACTTCTTTTTTAATAAATATTTTATTGAGTTCCGCAGTCGGGTGAAAATAAAGGATTTGGTTAAAATTTTGCTTTAGTCAAGTGTAATCTGTTAAAATAAATAGAAGTTTCTATTAAGTACTTACTAGCTGTCAAATAAAAATGAATTATTTCTGGTTAACGAACATGTTGATGCAATATTTTGTATACATTAGTAAATAGACTATAATGATCACACATTGAAGACTAGGTCTAAAATTGACATTTTATACAGTTCCGTTATGTACACGTCATGTAAGAGCTACGAGGTTGCTCACTGCGACTTCTTTAAAATATTTCTTTTAAAATTATGCAGTGGATAAGCGAGCGCTAGCGAGGCGTCTGTGACGTAGTACCTGTGACCTTTTCGTCGGCCAAACCCGCGGCCGCTAGCCTATTCTTCGCGTAAAACGAAAGAAGGTTCACGTCGTCCCTGATGCTAAGTTCCTTGTAGAGTGGGTAAAGTGGCCTGCGGTTGGAGAACGCCTTTTTACCGGAATAGTGCACGCACGCAAGGTGGCCACGTCCTGGCGAGCAACACCTTAGGTTATCACAAAAAATAGTAGGTAGGTATTTACTGGTTTGGATAAACTGTAAGGCACTTCAGAGGGAGGTGCGGAATCTGATAGGCAAAAGTTAATAAAACCATATATAATACTTAAATAATGTAATATTGTAAATAAGTAAATAAATCAATTATTTAGGTAAAAACACATAAATAAGTGGACAAAAATAGGTTTCAATAATGGTTATTCCAATTTTGTTACCTACCTGTGAACCTTTTGGCTGGCTCTGAGTAGAAAGAAATGTTATGAATGTGGTCAGTAACACTACGCAGAGGCAGCAAGAGCTTAGCGATGTACGCGTCATTGCTGAAGCGGTAAGGAATCGGCTCTCCGTAGGAATACCTGCGAATGATGGAGAGAGTTCCATTTTTTAATCAAACCTGTAGGTAGGTACTGTTCAGTGTTTTCTGTACTTGTGTACTTATACAAGTGAATGAAAGAAGTTGTAAATAAATTCGAGATTGATCTCGCGGCTCGTCAAACTATTATCAATAACGTCTAGGTTACGTAGGTTGGTCGTCGAGCCTTTTTATTTTTATTTTTAATTTTGTATTATTTTATAATTCTAAAAACTGACCAGTAGGTAAGTAAAAGTATATCACACACCGGATGAGAAAATAAATCATCAAAACATTATTGGACTTGTAATAACCGGCGTACGGTTGCTGGCATTTAAAGATACTATAAATAAACCTTCAGTCAATATGTATCTAACTAACTAACTATAAGTTGTATAATACAATATGTACGTCATTACGCGTGGATACTTTTGGCTGGGAAACTAACACCCACTCTGGAAACATCTCCCAGACTTCTAAGTGTATTATGATGAAAGATCTAGAAGTAGGTAAAGGAATATGGTATAAAAGTATCCAATGCGAACCTCCTCGGGTTCCGTGGTCTAGTGATGTGAAGTTAACGCGTCAACAAGTTGTTATGGCTTTAAGGCTCCGTTCCGGACATGTTCCTCTCAACAAGTTTGGGTACATGATGAAAAAAGTGCAATCTCCAAAGTGATATATGTAGTATGGAGGAAGATACACAACACCTGCTGAGTGAGTGTGTCCGGAACGCAGTCAAAAGGCAAGAAATTATAAATAAGTATAATTTGAATTTAAATAATGTAGGAATATTTCAAAGCATTCTGGCTGTCCCTACTTCAGAGGCAGCTAGGATGCTGTTTGATTTTAAATTAAGGTAGTTTTAAGTCGATAAGTTAATTGTGTAAGGTAAGATCAGGGAACGATGGGGCTGGCATTCTTTTTTGTAAAGAAAAGCCTCTTAAAAATTTAGAATTAAAAAAAACTATGAACATGTAATTGATTCATATGCCAATGGATCACTTGTGTTTAGTGTACAGCTGTACCTATATATTGTTTACAATACAGTGGTGCATTGCCAAAGTGGTGTGTGATGCTGACACAATGTCAGTGTCACGGTGACACTGTCACCACGTCTGATACACTCATCAATGAATTCACTATTTTTGGACTATTGCATCACTGATTCCAAAAAAACTCTACTTGCTACATGCTACTGTTTATACTCTACAAGATGTTACATTTCCCATTTGTGCTCATACACAGCAATGGGTAGTAAAAATTTCAAAGTAGGTATAGGTCGCGGCACGAAAGTTTAGCGCTGAACAAAATAGCTGCGCATGGGGTACTGTCGCGCAACCAATGACGACGGACGGAATGTGACTGGAGAGCCAATCAGCGCCATGATACCTTATTTTCGACTTCTGCGCAATAACGGACACCGCTAGACTTTCGTGCCGCTACCTATACCTAATACTAGTGGTTCGCCCCGAACTGAGACCTCGCGGTAACGGTATCCCATGATTATTCATTCAATCGATACATGATAACCAAAACTGACATTATTATTATGCCCGTTTTCACCAAACATACCTAAATCATCCCTTAACGTAGGTAGCTCCTAAATACAATCCTAAGTCCTAACATCCGTCCCAATATCCTTTTAGGTGTCCCGTACAGGATCGTGATAAATAAGTTGACAGAAAACATCAATCACCTAACTTATAGGTAGCCCGTAAAGGTTAGGGAACGTTAGTGAAAACATTGAATTATTATGTAGGTACTAACGAGTGAAACCGGGTTACGGGCATCTGTACAAATCGTCATCTATCGACGCGAATAGAAAATATACAATATTTAACTAAAATTTAACTAAAAAATAATTTTAATTGAATAATATGGTACAAAAAAAATTACAATACAATTATTGTATTATAATAAGTAACTAAATAATAATGGTCGACGCAAAACTGTTTTTGGGATAGGTCGTAGTCGTAACTCGTAGTTCCATGGGAATAGTTACTGACTGCGCCATCTATTAGCATTATTGTGAAGCTATGTTGATGCTATATGAATTACTGATGCCCATTAAAAATTAAATAATCTCGTTTCTTTATAATATTCATATAATTTTAGTATTTGTTGTTCAAGTACAGGATATAAGTGACCTAAAAAAATAAAATCAGTTTGAAAATCCATAGCGGATTTTCCTAGAGAGCGTCTTCAAGCGAGCGTATAAAATCGTCACTTTGAAAGCCCCCCATTTCGTCAATTTTAAGGGAAAAATTAAAAAAAAAATATTTTTGTACTCAGTTCAAAATTATCTTTAAAATGATACGTAACAATTTTATGTAACGCGATATTTTTTTTTTTTACTTCGCATTCGCTTCTATGAGAGCCCCCCTGAAATAAAGATTTTTATAACTTTTTAAGCCATTTTCGGCTGGAGGCCATCGGTTTACATATTATATCTAAATTTGAAGTAATTACGTTCAGTAATTCAAAAGTTATAAGGCTCTGACAGACGGACGGACGGACGGACGGACGGATGGACAAGTGCAAATCGCTCTACACTAGCGGCACGCTATGATGGCCGGTTTGACACATTACAATAGTGATGTGGAATGTCAATTTATTCTCGAACAAAAAACAATTAAGTTTTGTTTTTGTACCTGATTAAATAGGTTTAATAAAACAAAAATGTATATGTTTATTTAATTTATTTGAACTTTTGATTTCTTTCACTTGCCGTAAAAAAGTATACCTTGCCATCGCTATATCAAATCTTTCCATCAATATTTTGCGTTTGTTACATTTTTTGTATCGAAATCCAATGGTCTTCAAAATCTTCGTTAAAGAACTTTCCCCACCGAAGAATAATCCAGCTTCCTTCAGTGAATGCACCAACTTTTTTCTTGTTGGATACTCCTTCTGTAAATAGTAGCCGTAAACATGTCTTCGGATAGCATCGGCATCAAAGCTATCGATGCCTACGACTGGTTTTGCTCGTTTTCTCTTTTTTGGTGTGTGAAGTTTATTTTCTTCTGTGCCAGTCTCGCCATATTTTTTTTTAGTTATCCGTCTAACAGTTCGTTGTCCAATATTAAGCGCATCAGCTACGCGTTCAACCACTGACGTTATAGGTAAAATTGGCCCTCCATTTTGAGCTTCACGATCGAAATAGTTACGAAGGCGTATTACGAACTCACGTGTCTGACTATTTAGAACAGTTCTCTGCGTACGTTCGGTCATATCGACGAAATCCACAACAAAGGGCTTGAACAGAGTCCAAATTAACGAGCAAGGGTCAACAGTAATGCAGTATCAATATTTGAAATCCAAAGCCAGGTCAAAACTATATCACAATCGCATTGCACTGACAGTTTATACTTTTCGAAGCAACGTCAATTCGAAACTGCTTTGTTTTGCATTGAGCATTGACGCGAGTTTGCCGGAGGTAGTAGTTGTGCTAGCCAGCGATCCTATGTGACGATCGTATTAGATTCCATTTTTAAAAATTTTCAATTTAGAAAACCAAATGCCGAGTTGTGGTATATATCATATAAAAATAAAAATTTTACCTTTTGTATGAAACAGCTGATATTTTTTTGCGATTTCAGAGGTTTGTCCACATAGTGAAAATTGTTCATATTCACAAGTACATTCACCCCTTAAATGGTGCAAACTGATTTTTCTACACTTGTATACATTTTAGAAATCAATTTAATAAATAAATTTTGAGTCCTAAACCTAAAACTACATTCGATAAAATTTATGAATCTCTGCACATCACTATCGTCAATAAAGTAATACAATTATTTCCTTCAAAGTCGTTATCAATTAATACGGAACTTCATGAGCGGACAAACGTCAAACCGGCCATCATAGCGTGCCGCTAGTGTAGTTAACTCAGAGACCTCGCTTCGCTCGGTCAATTATGTATTAGGTATAGGTACTTACGAGTAAATTGTATCCAAAGGAGCTAGAGATTTAGCTCGCGGTACAACTGAACGAGCACGGTGAAGAAGCGAGGCAGTATCGGCGCGGATGCGACGAGTTTCATCCTCGAAAGCCTGCAATTATTATTTAAGTACTTCAAATACCCAAAGTAATATTTGCCGTGTGGTGACGGCAGATCAGAATACAGTTGTCACCACCCCTCCTCTTCCCGCGGGTTTCGTACGAGGCGACTAAGGGAATATAACGGAGAATGGGCAGCAGCGTCCTCTGTGCTACTACTACCATCTACTGCCATCACCAACCCGTCTGCCCCGCGTGATGATTATGGGCAAACCCTCCCCTTGGGAGAGGCCTTTAGTCCACAGTGGACTGTTATAGGCTATTGATGAAATACCCATAGAAAAACAGATTTTCCATAATATCAATAGAATAGATTTTGAAAAATGTAAATAGCACAATTACGTTGCCGTTGCGAAAGATTATCTTCCGTCTGATCACTGATCTGATCAATATAACGATATTATACCTACCTAAAGATTTGAGAAAACTATAATAATAATTTGTAACCAAAGGCATCGCGAACACGCTCGTCCAAGAATAAAACAAAAGAATGCAGGATAATATTTTACACTTTGGAGTTTGGGCAATTTACCAAAAACACTGTTTTTATATCTTTTGTTACCTACCTATTACAGAATGCTTTCTTTTTTACAGAATGGAAAATTATAACAATTTAACATGAAGGAAGGAAAATTTTCAATCTTCTGCGATTTTGTGAGTTGTTTGTGTTTTGTGAGTTTTACACCTATAATTTTGTAGGTCTTTACATACAATTGTATTTAAAGATAATGCCCGTTTTCCACCAACCACACCTAAATCATCCTCTTAGTAGGAGACTCTTTACGTAGGTAGCCCGTAAATAAATCCCTTACCTTTCATTTACCCTACATTACTCTACCCTACATTTTCACCCTAGGTTCCTGGAAGCAAAACTAACAGAAAACGTCTCATACCTCAGCTTACGTAGCCCGTAAAAATTAGGGAACGTTGGGGAAAACGGACAACAGTCGTACAAATTACAAAACTTATAACTATGTAATTTACCAGCAATTTATCATGATTCATATACAATTTTGTTTAGAATAAATTATAATCTTGAGACGATGCCGTGTCAATTATGTACCTACGCTAAGGATATATTATTACCTATAGATCAGTGTGTAAAAACGGCAGATTAGTTTTTAGGGTTCCGTAGTAAACAAGGAACCCTTATAGTTTCGCCATGGCCGTCCGTCTGTCTGTCTGTCTGTCTGTCTGTCCGCGGTTTAGCTCAGAGACTATTGGTACTAGAAATCTGTAATTTGACAAGGGTATAAATATCAATCACGCCGACAAAGTGGTGAAATAAAATTGTGAAAAATATTTTACTAGGGTACCTCCCCTACATGTAAAGTGGGGATGAATTTTTTTTTCTCATCTATCCCATAGTGTGGGGTGTCGTTGAATAGGTCTTTCAAAAACGTTGTGGGTGTGGAAACACCATTTTTCAATTCAGGGATCCGTTTGTGAAATATGATATTTTAAAGTGCTAAATTTTATTAGAGTCAAGTGTCCCCCCCCCCTCTGCCGGCTAAATGGTTGTATATAGGATACAAGAAAAAATTCACAGCAGTAGTATATATAATGAATTTTAAAGGAAAACTGTCACGGCTAAGTAGGGTTCATTAGTGAAGGAGTTATATCGGTTTTTCTAAGTTAGATATTACACGTAGTGTAAGTTGCATATTTTGTAGTATATTGTAGTATTTAAACCATGGAACTCAAAATGTATGTTGAGACTTTCAACTACGGAACCCTACACTGCGCGTGGCCCGACACGCACTTGGCCGGTTTTTTATTAGTAAACATTCAACGGCGGCGGAAAGAGCGTTATGCCGTTTGACGTCACATCATACGATTCGGTCTTATCTACCCCCAATTTGCGCTATCGAGAAGCGCGGCAGCACGCAGCCAATGTTCATACGGTTAAATACCGCATGCAGTTACGTTTCACGTTAAAAAGTCGCTAAAGTCAAACCAAATTACCTTTGAAGCTTCAGATCTGTAGTAATCGTCCAAGGCAGAGACAGAGTAGGCTGGACGGCGGCGATACGCGATGCGGTCGAGTTCCCTCAATATAACGGAGGGTCGCACACGGACGCGAACGACGTGATGGGGCGCCTCAGGGTACGTGGCGAGTCGGGTGATCGTGCGAGACGTTGGACGGTATATCAGTTCCGCCTAGAAAAAGAAATTCTGTAGACTAAATGTAAATAGTAATATGTTCTCCAGCAAAGCAAAGCAGTGATAGCCTAGTGGTTAGGACTGTGGTCTCCTATTCGGGGGGTCGCAGGTTCGATCCCGGGTACGCACCTCTGACTTTTCGGAGTCAAGTGCGCTTAAGCAATTAACTATCACTTGCTTCAACGGTGAAGGAAAACATCGTAAGGAAACCTGCACATCTGAGAGTTCTTCATAATGTTCTCGAAGGTGTGTGAAGTGCACCAATTCGCATTGGGCCAGCGTGGTGGACTATGGCCTATAACCCTTCTCTGAGAAGAGACCTGCGCTCAGTAGTGAGCCGTTGATGGGTTGCTAATGATGATGATGAATATGTTCTCCACACTTTCAAGTCAATCATCCAAGCTGTATGTTAGTTGAGGCTTGCCCTTCGCAATTTTGCAGAGCCGAGGTTCCAATTTTACGTGAATCTCTCACCTCTGTCGTCTGTCAGGCTGATTGAAGGGTTGACTTGAAAGTGTGTGTGTTGATCGTAGCGCTATGTACAGCTGATGCTGGAGTAAATTTTAATTGATAGCTGTTTTGTCTACAAATAATGCAAGTAAGGCACTCGTAAAAAGTACCTACCTATAGCTTTTATTTTTATTAACTGGGATCTATATAAGTAGGTACAGTGAAATGCTGTAAGCACCCTCGGCAAAGAGCCTTACCACTTAGAAAATTATAAATTCGAGTTTTGTGTTACGTCTTTTGCACGTTAAACTGCTAAACTGATCTTGACCTTATTTGATTCAGAGAATAGAGATAACAATTATTATGTAGCTTGTATCCTGCAGAAGTACCTACTTAGGGTTAGGACACTATTTACAGTGGAAAATCATACATTTCAGGCTATTTTCGAAAACTGATGTTTTCTCTGAGAAGAATCAAATAAGCAGTTTTCCTTATGTATCGTGAAATTTCAAATCGCAAAACAACGCCTGCTTCTCGTTCGCATATTAACTGATCAGTGATCATATAAAGTAGGTACCTATCTATTTAATCTTGGAAATAATTATGAATGTTGGTTAATTTAAAATTCTTTTATAAGTAGGTAATCATGCAAAACTCAGTTAACAGAAGGGCACTTCACTTTAATTTAAGTTATAATATGTATTTACATGCTTACTAATAAAATAAAATACTTACATATACGTTCAGGCTCAAAAGATAAGCCGCAATGAATTGTGATTTGTGATAGATGTTATTGAATAGGTATTTCTGTGTTATGTGATGAGAAATACATTATCTATCTATCTATCTAATACCTTTAAACGAGCAATTTGTTGCGTTACAGCTTATGGTTGCCGTAACAGCCGTATGGGTGCCATACAATTCTTGTATATTATATATCACGGTCACCCAGATATTTTTTTACTATGTTTAATAATAAATCTGCGCAGGAATCCGAAACGAAACACAGGTAAGTAGGTACACGGTGCGCTTTTAGACTAATTTGGAAACATTGTGGGCCCATCATGCACTTACGGTCCACTTTTGTTTGTAGTCCTAGGTATTGAATTTTTATTAAGCTAAGTACCTATGGATTGAATTGGACTATTTTCATCAGTTTATCTACTCTCATTTCAATCCTAATCAAAATTTTGGCCGAGCTAAATACATAGGTAGTAACGATATCAATAGAACTGAGTCAAAGCTTAAATGTGCGAGGGATAAATTTAGAAGAAAGCGCAATGTGTGCTTGTACCTAAGTATGGTAGCGGAGCTAAGTAGGCAGATACGAGTCCGTTAGGATTCAGTTTCAGAAACATTTGTTATTTTTTGCTTTTATGAAAGTACCTAAGGGTTCATTTTTTGACACATTGCTTGATTCAAGTCGACGTTTATCGGCACAGCCGGGGCAAGCGATGAAATCGGCGATGTTATTATTATTTAGATATAAAATAATATAATATGTATAAATGCTATATAAATATATGTATGTATAAAGAATACCGTATACGTACTGACTGCCAGATCGAATATACGCCGACCCGAATAAGTGTTAACCTACAAATACGTAGATAAATAAATAATCAGCAAATTTTTATGTTTTATCATTTGTAAGCATAGGTCTAGTACCTATGCTTACAAATGATAAAACATAAAAATTTGCCTACCTAATTTACCTACCTAAAACAGTCTCGCTTTCAATGAACACGTTAAAAGAAATAGGTAATACGTTCAGTTTTCGTAATACGAGTACCTACCTACTTACGCAGATGTTTTCACTTGGCCTTTGGTATTTTGCCAAAATCCCATTCCCTTGATCAATTCTTGCATCGTCATTGTTTTGTTACTCACATCCGGTTAATAGGTAGTTAGATTACAATAGCTATATTTATGTAACTATTAAGTATTAAGAGAAGGCCGTAGGTACCTACATCTTGAGCACTCCTCACTCTGGATTGACCATCAGCTTGGCCGGCTCTACCCCGTTGCTGCTGGAACCCATTTTGTATGCATTTTGTGACCAAAAAATTGGTTGTTTGTAAAGTCGGTTTACGGATGACAGTTCGTGATAACGTCATAAAGGAACATTGACAATGACTGGCGTGCGGCACAAGCCAACGCTTGGGCCGATCGTGCCTCTTTATCGATTGTTACGCGCTCTCGCTTGCACCCTAAGGCTCAGGCGGAACGTGACACTTTTTCGTGCGGGCAGCCGGTGTTCATCGATTTATAAGACGTTATCACGTCAAAATTTTTTATAAAAAATATCTCCGCCGAATTTGTCTCGACGCGCGTCGCACAATTGATTCAGCATGCCGCATTTCTACACTAGGAAAGCTCTCAAAAAATCCATAGTTTTGTCCGACTCTATTATCGGCAATTAAAATACCACAGTTGAGCCAAAATCATCGCTCAAAGCGAGCGTTCATTTGGTGGCCTTGGTTTCGGCGTCAAAAACGCTGTCTAGACTAGGTAGCTAGGAAAGGAAACCATTAGGCCACGTTTTCGCATAGGCGTGGCGTTGCGCGTCGCGCGGCGCGTCGCTCGCTCGCTCTCGCTCGCCCTCATACCTTGGCCATATCGCGCGACCGCTCACGCGACTCGACGCGCCGCGCGAAGCGCAACGCCACGCCTATGCGAAAACGTGGCCTTAGGAAACCACCGACCACGCCATATTGTTTCAATTACTTCATTCGACGCTCCTCTACAATAGTGGCCGCTATTTTACAGCACTTCTTATGAAACCAGCTGTGGGATTGTCTAAAAAGGTTTTCTACAGTAAGACGATTGGAATCGCCAACGATTGGTTGAATATGTAGGTATATAATGGCGTTTTTGCTGAATCACGAAATTGACGAGAGCCAGAGAGTGATCGTCACTGTAGCAATCAATTTTAGACAATTCTACAGCAGAGGTTTATGGAAACATACCCTACCATCTAGCTGCGTTAGTTACCAGTGCAAGTCTTTGAAGGCTTGCCACTATTTTCTTTGTATTAAGGAAGATAACAGGGATTAAGGATTAGGACAATAATAATTATTTATTCTTCTATCTAAAGATATACTTAATAATGTAGACATAGATGAATATCCTAGCTATATATCTATTATTTTATATATTACTAGCTGATGCCCGCGACTTCGTCTGCGTGGATTTAGTTCATAACATCCCGCGGGAAATCTTTGTCACCCTCCAGGTTCTCAACTATACCTATCCAATAAATCACGTCAATCCGTAGCTTTGTAGCAGGAAACATTTGATCGTCTTGCTCGCGGCATTGTTAATGATGATTAAAAGAGAAAACATATTCCTGATGATATTATCTATTACGTTTAGCTATCATTTTTATAATTGTCAAATTTTTTACCATACTTAAACAAAGACAAAATTACGTTTAGCTGTCATTTACGTTTTGTTATTCCACTGTCATTTGCGTTTTGTTATTCCATGTCAGATGCGTTTTTGTTATACCACGTTTTATAGTGACTTGACGGAAACGCGGTCGAACGGGATAAAAAGTATCCTATGTCCTTCTCCTGGTTCTAAGCTACCTCTCCACCAATTTTCAGCCAAATCGGTTTATCCGTTCTTGAGTTATAAATAGTGTAACTAACACCACTTTCTTTTATATATATATAGAAGATTTAGGTACATACCGATTCAATATTTTAGTAATAGGTAGCTTAGATACCTACCTACAAAAGCAAATTAAAATAAATAATGCAAATTACACAGCAATTAATTCTGGCGGGGATATGTATATTTGGAAACTACGTTTCTGTATTTGGCTCATTGCCACAATTTTGGGATGCGCAGCAGTTGGTGCTATGGAACTTGATGGTATTTTAATTGTGGCTACCATAATTTTATTATGTATTAGGTACACTACCCTACTTTTACAACAGAGAGTAAGTTACATAGGTACTCATAAGAAGTTCACTTAAACTTCATTACCTATGTCCTGTTGGTACCTAGATCTTAGGTAATCCTATTTTGAGACATTGTACCAATTTTAAAAACTTGCTATCTACCCTACTCTACCTACCTTGGTACCTATGTACCTACTCGTTGAGAAGATTTTCTGACGAAAATTTTTGAGAAATCTGATAGGTATAATTGGGTATAATATTAAACTATAGGTAGGTAGGTAAGTACGGAAATTATCGCCTACTGTCGCGTCGTCCAGAACCTCCAGAACCTACCTGTAGCTATTTCTCTGATAGCAAATTCATACCTACGCAGCCTGGTGGATGAATGACAACATGAAAGAAGCTTACTGGTTATTTCGTGTTTGCTGTGCACTTTTGCCATGAAATTATGAAAAAAAATGTGCTGCAATAAGCTTGCTCATGGTATTTATAATCGATTGCGCAATATCACAGAGTAGCCTGTCGAGTCAACTTACCTGAGACAGTCTGGGTATGTACGGGCCAAACGGTACATGGTAATCTCTCGGTAGAGAGTAGTATGTTCCTTGATGGTAATACGGTTCAAAGGATGAGAGGTAGTACATCGAAGTCAGCGGCTGTCGGCGGCAGCGTCAAAATTTAAAACGTAAACGTTAAAATTTGATTGTAGACTGTAGATAAGTACATTGAAAATATTTTGTAATTTACTGACACTAAAGGAAATGCTGCCATTTATAGTACTGACTATATATTAATATTTAATGGAATTTTGAAATTAAAACTTAGGTTTACCTATCAGTATAATAACTATTTTTATCAAAATCAATTCAGCGAAAAAACACCATTGATTAGTGTATTATTTATAATTCTGATATAATGATTATATCAATTAACTAGGTACCAAACTATTTAGTAGTAGGTATCTAACTAACCCTAAACTGTTAGTAACCTACTTATAACAGAAGAAATTAGTACCTAAGTTATGGTGCCATCGCCCGCCTTCATTTTGGCACGAGTCTCCCAGTAATCGTTGAACTTATTGGAAAAAGTCAAAATTAGAAGGTTGCAGGCCACAACCCATCACTTCAGTTAAGTACGAGATTAGATAATGGAGAATTTTTAGGGATACCTACAGGTTTCCTCACGATGTTTTCATTCAAATTAACTTTCAAGAGTCGCGTGCCTCGAATTCCTCAGACCTCCGAAAAATATTCCGTATAGTTAAACGTATAGAAGGTAGGTAGGTACTCGTAGATACATCGCATGTAAACAAATTCAAGCATCGCCGGCAGACGCGCCTGAACCATGTGTGATACCTGCCTTCTTTTTTGCAAATGTAATGCCTATCAACAGTGTGATTTTATGTTGTTCTGTTACTCTATTAGGTATCTACCTATATAACTACCTACCATCTCATATTCTAGAATTCTAGGTCTTATTCCGTATATTTTATCCTTTCCACGAATAGGTACCTATACATGTTCCAAGTTCGAAATTATATGTGCATTAGGTATAGGTACCTCTACCTGGGTCTACTTCAGTTATCTTACTTCTCATTTTATTGAAAATTACGTAATGTAGGTATCTATAAGTATTAGATATAGTTCCCTACTAAAAATAATCAAATCATTACAAGATTAATGTAAGTACTTAAAAAAAAAGTTAGTGAATAAAAATATCGAGTCCATCATCGATATTGTGTTGGTTGGCAGATTTGCAAGACAAAGGAAACTTAACCATATATTATTAAAAATGTAAGCTTTATTAAAAAAATCAGTCTAGGATCACAAATTTATTAAAATTTTACTCTATAGACATATAAAGCTTTAAAATTAGGATCCACGTCCACTTGTAACAAAAAGTAAAGTAGTGCGATCACATTGCGTTAGCGAATACTGATTAGGTCGGATAGGGCCAGGAACAGAGGATGTGGGGGTCGGAGGGTCGGGAGCCGGGGCGCTACACGCGGTAAGAGTAGTGGCGGTAGTTGGTGCCGTAGGGCAGGCGGCCGCTCGTCGTGGAGGAGTAGGAGTAGCCGCTGGGCCCGCCCAGGCTGCTCGAGCGCTCGCTGGTGTACGAGTAGCCGCCGGGCCCGCCGCCCGCGCGGCGCTCCACCGTGTTGCTGTACGAGCTGCGCTCCGGCAGCCCGCTGCCCGTCGAGCGCTGCGACGTGCTGGAGTACGAGTACGAGTACTGCTCCTCCGCGCGCCGCGGCGCCGCCTCCCGGTCCAGCACCACGTAGTGGCGCGGCGTCTGCAACAACCCGCGCCTTAGTGTGCGCTCTCGGCCCTCGCACCACCCGACCCACCCACCGACCCGACTAGCGAAAGCGACACGCGGGGACCGACGCGCGACGCGACCGACTCAGTAGGACGCGTAATTGCTGTAGTAGACGTGGCGGTGCGGCGTCCGCTGCGGCCGGCCGTGCGCCTGCGCCAGCACCAGGTCCATGTGGTCGCGCGGCGTGCCCAGCGGGTCGGCCTCGAAGGCGCGCTCGCGCTGCCCCACCGCGGCCAGGGCGCGCTCCCGGGTGCGCTCGCGCGGCGACACGTACGGCGCGAGCGGCCGCAGCTTCGACTCCGGCAGCGGCGGGATGTTCTGCTTGAACACGGGCTCGAGCACGGAGCCGCGCACGCCGGGCCGGGTGCGGCGGCCGTACGCCGTGATCGGGTCGGGCACCAGGCTCGGCCGCGGCACGTACGGCACCAGCTCCCAGTCGCCCGCCCGCTGCAAGCGGAGAAGTCGCCGTTAGACGGGCGGGCGCCGACTCCAGCCGCGGCTATATTTGGCGCGCCCGGTAGCTCCGCTTTCCGATACTTGTTGTTCGTTTTGTTCTGACCCACTTGCGAAGCGCTGCCGCGCGGCCCTAACGAATCCTACTTTAAACGACGATCGATGCGGCTGGACTTTCATACTTAATAAGCAATTTTGTTTAAAAGCGTCGTCGCGATGTTCTTTCGATCTAAGGACAATAACTCTGCCACTACTACCACTACTCTATGGCACTCGATTCCTGCGAGACACGAAAGTGACGAGGGTCGACTTGGTGCGAGGGCGTCCGGCTCCCGGGGTTAGATTGGAGCGAGGTGCACGCTCGGGGTTAGAAGGCCACTCACCGACACGCTGTAGCTGGAGGGCCGGTACGGGCGGCGCGTCGTGTAGAAGTCACTCTCATAAACCATTGTTGCTACTCGTGCTACTCGTGATCGTTCGTCCAAAGCTCGCGACGGTCGGTCCTCGACTGCGGAGTGCGCGCCGTCGGTGGCTGTGGCTGCGCTACGCCGACCTTATTTTTAGATCACTGTCATTGCAATTTTCACGTCATTCCTCCCCAAAGTTTACGTTGAATTGAAATGAGTCTTGGTAAATACCTAAATATGAAGCAAAATGGGTTAAGGCTAGTCATCATTTCTATAGAATGCTATGGAATACCAAGGGTGAGATGAAAATAACATAGTAGTGTTTATATTCTCGCTGAATCATCATTATAAACAAGACGCGCGACGCGTTGGTTAGAAATAACTGTGCGAAAGAGTCGGTGTTTATTTGAATGACTAGTTGGCACGGACTCCTGTCACTACCTACTACAAGGACTAATCTACAAACTCGTTGACCAAGTCATAGGACTTTCTATATGAGGTAAGACAGAACTTATCTATATTCTTCTTCTTTATCAACCGATAGACGTCCACTGCTGGACAAAGGTCTCTTGCATGGACTTCCACAGGCCTTGGTCTTGCGCCGCCTGAATCCAGCGGCTCCCTGCGACTCGTTTGATGTGCGTGTGTGATGTGGGTGCGATCTGGTGGGGGGTCTGCCAACACTGCGCTTTCCGGTGCGGGGTCGCCACTCCAACCTTGGGACCCCAACGACCATCAGCTCTTCGAACTATGTGACCGCCCATTTCCACTTCAGTTTCGCGACTCGCTGAGCTATGTCGGTGACTTTGGTTCTCCTACGGATCTCATTTCTGATTCGATCCCGCAGGGACACTCCAAGCATAGCGCTCTCCATCGCCCGTTGAGCGATTCTGAACCTACTTATGAGGCCCTTAGTTAGCGACCATGTCTCGGATCCATAAGTCATCACTGGTAACACGCACTGAGGAATTTTGGACGAGAAGACATCTCGGAGCTTCCCTTATCTATCTACTTTCTATTAATACACATTTTTTCATATCTTAAAATCAAAGTAGGTACATAGTACCTACCCTAAACTGTCTTCCCCAGATTCGAACCAGAAACTTTTTCTCAAGAAGGAAAAAAATGTAGTCTTTGCCATTCCTTCCTACCTTAGGGGTTTACTGAACTAAAGAGTGTAACAGCATAAGCCCAAAAATATATCACCCTTCAATACAATAGGATCCGATGAACAGCACTCTTGGAGTTCAATGTGACCCATCATTGGTTTGTGTGGATCCTATAATACAATTAAGACTCCTTGAGGATCTACCGTCCAGCTCCAACGGTGGATTGAAAGCACTCTTGAAGTTCAGTACGATCCATCAGTTGTAACACCCCCATTCCTGGCAGTTAAGAGTCATGTGCTCAATTGAAAAGCTTTAGAGGCAGAACCACCGGCCTGGAGTTCGGTTCGATTTCCAGGCCTGTGATAGCCTAATGGTTAGTCTTGTTTCTGGAAACGCGGAGCGTTGCGTGTCACGTCGCGTTGTCAACTCAAACATATGGCTAAGTAAGAGACCGTTCTTGCAAAAGCGTTTGCTTGTTGACTGGCGTAGTACGCGGCGACGCACCGTGCGACGCGACACACCACGTCTCCGGAAACGAGCCCTTAAGCCAACCTCTCTAGATGAATCAGTTTTTTCTAAAGTAGACTGAGACCTCGCTTCGCTCGTCAAAAACAAATGTAAGCATGTTCCTTAACTACAAGTTCTGTCTCCCTTCAAGAAGCCCACGAAGACGGCCTAGCTACGGTCTACTGCCGGAGATTTTTCAGTTGGTACCTACTGACTAGAATCAATCGCCTTCGGAAGAAGTTGTACCTAGTCTCTACATAGGGCATCAAGTCGATAACAATTAATAGGTATATTTCTCAATTAATTTTCAGTTCAAATAAAGAGCTAATATTTCGATAACGATTCCAATTTGCGAAATATTGTATGCGCGAAGAGCTTCCCTCGCCGTCTAAAAAATTGTCTCATTACTACGAAATACATTGGTATAATGTATTTTAGCTTAGCTGTCTTAAAAGGTAAACAAAACGTTACTAGCAGAAAGCCGAGAGAAGAGACGAGCTAAGTACAGCGCACAGGACGTAAGTACGTCGAACATTAGTCGATGACGCATATCTCCGAAATGTTTTCTGATTTGTTTACTTTTTAGCTAAGAAAAAATAGATTATTATAAACATTTCATAGGATATTCCAAAATAAAAAAAAACTGTCTACAGTTGGCTACAGGGCTTGGCTCTCATGGAGTAGAACAGCCCTAAACCCTAAGAATTGTATAGGTTAACTGCATGAATATAAGATTTATTTACAGTTCGTGTTTATTTGACATCCAAGCTCAAAAATTATTAATTTAGGGGTTCATAAACACAGTTTTCGGAATAAGTAATAATAACACAACAATAATAATTCAAAGTATTAATAAACTTAATCTATTTATTCTTTCCTTTTACAAAATGACATTGAAGAATTTTTACAATAATTTTTCATTAACCGAGTTGTGTACATTCAATCATAAAAGAACTGCCGACCTCCGGTTTGGACCCAGAAATAAACACGATACAGTATAATAATAATATCTAATACTACCACACGTTCACATTACCTTGGTTTTCGTCCCCTCACCCATTTCGTCAACACGTACACCTTTCACATTTCCCCTTTCCCCTCCAACTAAGCGCAAAGCTTGTGCTAGGAGTAGGTACAATAGTGAAACAATGGGGGTTTGAACAATGTCAAAATATAGTTTTCGTAGCAAGATTCATTGATAGTCTGTAGACTCTACAGACTGTATCGATCCTCTACAGTGTGACGTCACAACGGTCAAGCGCCAATATAATGTGAACGCGTAGCATTTAATTAATCTGCAAATCGACGGCAAATCAAACACCCGGTGTCCCAATTTTCTGTTTATTTACTTATACCAGCTTTCCATACAATAAATCATAACAATTCAAGGTCAAACAAAACAATATGTGCCGAACATAATAATTATAAATATACGTCAGACGGCTGGCGCGTCGCATGGGGTGTTCGGGACATCTCAGTCTGCTGCGCGGGGCGCCAATAAATACAACGTATGTACACGAGGCCGTTCGCGACTCTACTCCCTCTATATCGTTATAATTTTTTTTTTTTAATTTATAATTTATTTCGTTATGTCCTATCTATGTAGACTATAGACGGCGCGAGACGCCGTAGGGTGCGACCGAGCGATCTGTAAACTTTGTTCAATGCCTCGTCTACCAAGGCAACGTCTTGACTCAAGGCAGGTTTTCATGGATCCAATGAATGTCGACATGTAAAGGCGCCGTGTTGACACTTTCCCGTCAGTCCAGCGCTGACTGCCAGTACTAGACTGACTGTCAACGTGTAAAACAACCCAATCTACTATGACTATAGGAAGTCACTGGACCAGTGAAAACCTAACTTTCCATCCGAGACACCCAACAAAGCTTCCACTGACTGGTCACTTTCCATGAGTCCATATAAACCAACTGCTCGTTATTGTGAAGGGATTTTGGCATTTCTGCCAAGTCAATTAAACCGGGTATGTCCGTCGGGTCCCCGACAGGTCACTCGCAGCCACGGCTACTGTACTGGACGTATTCGGTTCCATAATTAGTTCTTACTCTAACATTCTGCGCTATAGCATTTCTGTGTATAAACAAACATTATTCGCTGTATAAGTTATGATCTTGTACCATAATTGTCTAAAGGCAGTTCTTATAAGGCTTGTTTCACAAACGACGCGTCTTCGATTTGTCGCTACATTAATACGCACCCTTTGTGCTTTACAGTCAAACAACATTTTGTTATACCGAAATATTTGTCAATTGATATAAAATAAATATTTTCTACACAATAAAAATACTTTACATAATTAAAACTGTGTTGAAATCTTTCTGGCATAAAATGGTGCTATTTCGGTTGCACACATCTTTTATATAAATTGACAGTGCTACTGTCCGGAAGATGCAATGTACCTATGCGTGTTTTCGCCAAAGATATTACAAACCGAATGTCAAACGACAGTATAAACCGGTTTCTTCTTCTTCTTCTGTTGCGCGGCTATGCAGGTTCGATGCCCGGTAGCACGTCGACCGTCGCCGGTCTATTGGGCTCGCCACTATTTATAGCTCCCCTCCAATACTTGTTGCCGCCAGAAACAGCAGCATCTTGTTGGTTTAATCTGCTTTAAGAAGGCGAAGGCGCACGGTTTAACCCGATTTAATCCGCCCTTATGATGGGTCATGCACACGGTTTAAACCGGTTTGTTCTTTAGCAATAACTCACATAAATGCAATGACTGCAGACTATCTTTTTCAAATTTCCCTGAAGAAAAGGATAGCATTATGGTTTGACCTATCAATTAAGTTTAAATATTATGTACAACCGAATTACTGCCAATATGGGACAAAGTGTATTTAGTTACCGTTAATGTGATGCTACTAATAATAATAATAGAAATGTACTTTTTATTCAACATTGCATACTTATGATAAAGAAAGCATATCCCGGTTTAATCTGAGGTCTATAGCAGCACCATAATAATTATATGATCATCATGCATTTATCAAAATAATGAAGCCAGAATATTTCAACACTTCACACAAATCAACAATAAATATATTTTAACTTAGTCTCAGTATATATTGTATGTAATGTATCGCCAATTATGTGTATAGTGGTATTTTAAAATAGAATTCATCCATACTTATTAATGAATTATTTTGGGAGTGCCAGTTTTACGTGGGAGTACCGATCCCACAGTTTTTTCTGGAATTCCGCCGACAATATGCCTCCGAGTAAGCTTTCAAGAGAATTCTGAGAACTTTCACTTTGGGATGTTAGCGGTCCTACGGTCCAGTACCCTTAGTACGAGTTGGCACGTCTCGACAGCGAAGATAGATTTCGAGTATCGAAACACTATAAGGTCAAAGAGAAGGGACCCAAACTCTTCGTATTTAAAGGAAATACATTCAGAAGGACTCGTTTTATTTCGTAATAAATCATTGTGACTCACATTGATACAATCGCAATAGTTGTGTGATTTGCAGAATTTATATTATATTCTAATGTACAATATATATTATATTCTAATGTACAATATATATTATATTCGAATGTATAATAACAATATTCTTGTGGAAACAGAGCAATGTTGAGAGAGTGTCAACCAATCAGAAGTGATTGCGATTGTCACATTTTAGCTGTCAAACTTCAATAGTAGGCGCGTGCAAGCAGTTGAAACTGTCTGCTTGCACTCGCAAGATAAGACAGAAATGAGCCATACAGATTCGTTTTGCATGAAATCTCGAATCAAGGCATGTTTGGGTCTCGGTAGGCATGCAAGCAGTCAGTTTCATTGAGTGAAAGTAAAGAATTATGCTTTCTATGTAAAGAAGGCATATGGCTTTGTTTTGTATGCATTTTTGAACCTTATGTTTGGGTTTATTTCAATTAGACGTTATAGTGTATCGATACTCGTAACCTATTAGCGTTGTCGAGCTGTGCGAACTCGCGCTAGGCCTACAGCGGAGTAGTGTGGTGCGGTGTGTTGTGTGGGCGCGTGGTTCAGTGCGTGGGCGCGGTCGCTACTGGGAGGGGTACTGCGCAGACGGCACGGACGCGTACATGAGCGGCTGGGGCCCGCCGCCCCACGACCCGCCCGCTGCCCCGCCACCCGGCATACTCATGCGGTAGCCCGCTGGAAACACAACACACATTTCGTTGAACTATCAGAATAAATACACAATACGCATGATGATAGTACCACAGTAGAATTATAACCAGTACGGAAACTACCTACAAACGTTCGAAACGGCTCACTCACACAAACATGCGCATCGACGAGACCAATTAGCGGTCCTCGCGGGACTGTCAGTGGTGAGGACCGCTATTTGGTCTCGTCGATGCGCATGTTTGTGTGAGTACGCCGTTTCGAACGTTTGTAGGTAGTTTCCGTACTCTATTGCTATCTTTACTCTGATAGTACCCAGAACCAATGAAATTATGAATTCATCTAATTCTAATGAAATAGGATTCATGGATTATAAGAAACGTATTTAATGTTCTACTAGCTGATGCCCGCGACATCGTCCGCGTGGATTTAGTTTTTGAAATTCCTCGGGAACTCTTTGATTTTCCGGGAAAAAAGGTAGCCTATGTCACTCTCCAGGTCCTGAACTATACCCATGCAAAAAATCACGTCGATCCGTAGCTCTGTTGCGTCGTGATTGAAGCACAAACCAACAAACAAACACACTTTCGCATTTATAATATTAGTAAGGATTTTGAGCGAGATTGATATTTATTTTGATAAAATAAAAATACAAAATACAGCAATCCGCCATATTGGATTGAACACCAATCAGACCGATACGTCACATCTCTCTTCAAACTTTGACAAACTACTATGAAAAAACATAAAGATGACATCACGATTTGGTGTTAATTTTAAAACTTAAAATTGAAATAGCAATTTAAAAAAAAATCCCCCTTCATTAAATAGGGGCTTTTTTTTGTCCCTTGTATGCTTCAAGTTCTATGGATGTCAAATCGAATTAAGTTTTTTTATAACTTTACTTTCGGCCGGGGTGCTGATCTTTGTAGACTGTACTCTGATATGCTGATATTGATATTAAGCGCGGACGACCGAATTGTAGATAGGTGCAAAATTATCCAAGTATACTCTGACTTCGGGGAGACTTCGCTCATTCGATTAATCTTTTCATCCGATATAAAGGAAGAAATAATTTAAAACACACGAAGACAAAAAGATGCCATTTGATGCCGTTTGTGCATTCACATTTTGATAAGAATGAGATAAGGAAAGATAACTCTGAACGATAAAAACTGTTAAAGCACGCGGTAGCTCTTAGTTACGGTTAAGTCTTATCTTTTCTTGGTTTCAAAAAGCGGTTAGAACCGTTAGACCATAATAGTATGTTCCCTCAATGTAAAAAATATTAGGGGCCATATTATTTAATTAATATATAAAAATACTAGCTAGAGCTAGACTTCCTCCGCGTGAATTTAGTTTTTAAATTCCCTCGGGAACTCTTTGATTTTCCGGGATAAAAGTAGCCATATAAATAGATAAAAAGTCACTCTTCAGGTCCTCAACTATACCCATGCAAAAAATCAAGTCAATCTGTTGCTCTGTTGCGGCGTGATTGAAGGACAAACCAACAAACAAACACACTTTCGCATTTATAATATTAGTAAGGATTAGTAAGATAATTAGGCGCGCTTGCAGAAACGTCGAAACCCAGAGTTAGCAGCTAACTCTGGGTTAAAAAGACAGATTTGGCAGATTTCGTATAAGGCTTCTGTCAAAATTACAAATTTATTCCTGGGTTAACTAACTCGGCATCTCTGCAAGCGGGCCTAAGTAGTCTATTTGGGTTAAGACTATCTAGCAATCTAACATATTGTTCGAGATTTAAGTTGCCTAGCAACATAATAATACTCGTAATAACATCGTTCGACATTTAGTTTGCTAGGTTGCCTAGCAACCTAAATCTCGAACTGTATATTATATGACTCGTGTAATTAACATATTTTAATTTGCAATAACAAATATTGATGTCAATAATTAAGATAAAAACTATCATCTTTTAAGTTGGACCAAATTACATATAGTTACGAAGTTTGATCAAAATCGGTTCAGTAGTTTTCGAGTTTATCCCGAACATACATCGTGACACGAGATTTCTATATATATAGATTAGGGACCATATTCTATCTGGTCTAATACTAAACCCTATTAATTATCATTTATTTAAGGTTAAATTTATGTTTTTTTTGTCCAAGACAAAAACAAAAGTTTCTAGATTGTTTTTCTATGTGTTGAATTTTTTCTATATTGCTTATCATTATGCGTGTTCACGTATACACATACATAAAAACCGTCCGGAAGAAATTCTCTAAATCAGGGATTCCAAAACAATTTTGGGCAAGAGGCTCCTTTTCCAAAATGAACTGATACCCCATAGCCAATTTACTTTAAAAATCCTATCTCTAGTTTTTTACTATTGATACAAAATACTTACCAATTTGCGGTTGGTTAAGTGAGCAAACTTGACATCATTTTCTCATCAAAATTAAATAAATATAAATATACTAATTTTAGAGTAAATATCAAGAATTAATAATTATTAATACAAATTACGTAAATAGTACAACAATGATACTTCCTACTAATATATTAGTCATTGTTTTAACAAGTTGGTACACGTAACAATATCTTGAAAGTTTCAAATAAGAACTTGTGTTAATTAATAGGGGTCGATTTTAGACCTCGTTGACCCCCAAAATCAGTTCTCGTTAATGTCGACCCCTGGGAAAACGATATCGACCACTTTGGAAATCCCTGCTCTAAATCATAGGGAAAACCGCATCAAAATCCGTTGTGTATTTCGGCAACTTTGTTTTACACGAATTAGAATTTTTCGTATGACATTGAACTATGTACTTAAAAAATTAAACCAGATTAATATGAATAAACGCGCAATGAATTTTGTAATCTTTACCACTTTAGATGCCACGAGGCCACAACATTCGACGCAAAGCAAATTCGCTCTACGCTGCAAGCGTTAGCGTCGAGCGTCAAAACAAATGTATTGTGTTCATACTCGAAGGTCACGTTCACATCGCTACAATTTGCATTTATAACCGCCTCGTTGGTGTAGACCTCGTCTAAACTCTAGTGGATAGCATGTTCGACGCCAGATGACGAGGTCCTGTGTCCGATTCCCGGGTCAGACTGAGATATTGGGTTTCTTTATCAAGATATTCTCAGGACTAACACGGGGTTAGTAAGGCGACGTTGTCGTGTCACCCGCCATGTCGTGCCTCAGAGAGCACGTATGCCGTCGGTCCTACGTCTGATCTCTCTCCGGTCGTGTCCAATATCTGTCCCTACTATGTCCCTGTCTGTACTATGCGAATAAGAATAGAATAGAAATATTTTTTATTCAAATAAACTTTTACAAGTGCTTTTGAATAGTCGATGAATCTAACACTGGTTCGGAATGTCCTTCCTGCAGAGAACAACCAGCAAGAAACTCGGCGGTTACTCTTTTCAAAACAAATTTACAATACAGTAAATACTATGCTATGTATGCAGTGTCTCCACAATGAGGGAAGTTCCAAAAATGCATACCGACTAACTTCTATCTTAAGATGGGCAGACATAAAGTAGCCCCATTCCCGCCGGTGGAACCCGTTCACGAGCATGACGCATGACTCAGCCATTGCTTCGCTCAACCATATTTGAGGGAACGTAATAACCCGCATCACACAAGGAAAAAGAGTATGCACCTGTGCTTGCACTTGTGGTTGTGCGATATAGTATGTCCCGCGTAGATAGCTAATCTTTTGTGGAGATTGGCCGCCATTGCCGGAATCGTTCGGCAGGACATTATTATTTAGTAGTAGTGTTCCCTACTTAAAGCATGACGTCACTAATATAATCTATTCTTTAAACAGTAACAAAAAGTTCTTTGTCTTAATAACTCTGCTGCTATATAGTTTAATATACTTTGTATGAACAGATATACTATTTAGAAAACCTCTACTTAAAAAAAAACTTAATTTACTCTATTGGGATTGCAGATTAGCTGTTATGTTGTAAAAAATAATTAATGTAGTGTATACACTACATTATTTTATTTGATGAAGGTTTTCATAAAAGAAAACCATCAAATCAAAATGCTTGGATAAGACTTGTTTTCTGTTGATGAAATCGGCCCTTACACAATGATCTCCGTGGTCGAAATATTGGAGCTATATTTTTTTATTTGTTAACAAGATAGCCCTTGACTGTGATCTCACCTGATGGTAAGTGATAATGCGGATTTCTACACGTCATCGTGCCGGAACGCTAAATCGCTTGGCGGCACGTCTTTGACGGTAGAGTGGTAACTAGCCACGGTGAAAGCCTTCCACCAGACATTTTTAAGCTATTGCATAGCTTTTATCGCGGGCTTTGAACTAGGACAAACAGTTTGAGCGCGGCGACCGAATCAAGAAATTCCGTAACGAAAATAAACCTTAACACCATCGTTCAGTAAGCGTTCAACATTTTAGAGGTTCACAAGTAGCTCTCTTTGGCGCAGTGGGCAAGCGGCCGCTTTCTTTACCGTATGGTGTATGATGTCGCAGGTTCGAATCTCACTCGCGAAGTAGTGAAAGTGCGCTTTTCTTGTTTGTTTGTTTTTTAATTATTTTTATTATGCAAAAAAATATTGCATAAATATAATTGCATAAGTGGATAAAAAATGCTATGCAATACCTTTACCGCGGCAGTCCCCGAGTGCCACTTAATTTTTTTTTTATCAACATGGTGTTTCTTACCAGCTGCTGCGGCTTGAGGCGTGCTGTAGGCGGTGGCGTATTGCTGGTAGTAGCCCGGCGCCATGTAGCCTTGTAGCGCGGGGTAGCCCTGCAAACAAACAAGTGAAACTACAAAACTGAACACAATTACCACAAAAACTAAACCCAATTGCCAATTAACACTTTTAAGCACGTTACAACAGGTCAATGGTTCATTTAACAGTTTAAAATGCTAGTAATATTTTTAAGGGCGATGTCATGCCCTTAAATATATCAGCACAAATTAACAGTTCCTATTTAAATGACTGATATTTCGTCGGTCAACATTATCACCTCTTTTTACAAATTCATAGATGCAATTTGAAATATCTTTTTATAACAGACAAGCAGCATTCGCTGATGCGACTATATCAACTGTGCTACATATTCTTTATACATAGGTATTATGATTGTTTAATCTATTTTTGAATGAAATAATCAAGCTTAATATCACGTCAGTCTTGAGCAATTTGATGTGTTAAGCTAAAAGTGCTTTAAAGTTATTCGACACTGAGGAAGGAAGCTCAGGGTTGATCTTTTTCACAAATATTTTCTCAACATTTGGAATGTCCAGTATTTTGTAAGTTGTATGTATCCTGTACTAGTTTCACCACTTAAGAAAAATCAAGTTAGTAGTGTACTTAAATTAGTTTTACGATACAATTTTATACTGGTTACAATTTAAGTTATTGAAGTTAAGAATCGATTAAAAAATAATCGCAAGCTAATTTGCTGATGTGGCTTAGATTGCAATCAACCATTCTTCTTAGTTCTTATTCACGTTAACTCGCAAACATATTATGGCGTAAGTATCTAAGTGTTCACGTACAAAACGCGCGCGGTTCTAATTTCTATACAAAAAGAGCCGCATCCGCACCCGCGTGCTGTACGTGAACACGCATTTAAAGCCGCTTTTTTCGCGGGAGATAAAAATTAAATTTTCTCCACGTCAAACATTGTGTGTTCCATGTTAAATGCATGTTACTTAACTTTCTTTTCGCTTACAACTTGTTTCGGAACGCTATTCACAAAGAACATTAGCTATGCAAAAATTTCTCCATCACTGGTTCTAGACTACCTACTTTGAAATGACGAAATAGTTTACTTAATTAATTTGCTATTAAGCCCAATTAATTGCGTGTTACCTAAGTTAAGGTCTCTATTATGATGTAATTACCACAACGTAAAAGGGAATTCAATATGATATTAATTCGTCATCATCGTCATACACGATAAAAAATTACAGTGAACTGAAATTTTTTTGTAGTGTTTGTTATTGTCATGTATGTATGAAAGATAATAACTTTTGGTAGTTGGAAGACAGTATTTTCATGAAGATTTCAATTTCTTCATTAATAAATTGCACCCGGGCGCGGTGCGAAGCTGGGGTGGGTTGCTAGTTGTAAATAAAAATACGTTATTCAGCTACACATATTTCCGCATACGGAAATCCCCTAAAGTGTGACATTAAAATAATAAGGAAGTTATCTGAGCAGGCAAAATGCCTATTATAAATGCATGTGCGAGTTTACAGCTATCTGGTGGGAATTAAAACGGCCCAGGCTAATTAAGGGAGAGGGCAGACTGGCGACTTGTAGTGGCAGCGATCGCATAACATCGCTAAAGGCCATCCAGGCCAAAATCCACGATGGCTGCCGCTAAAAGTAGCCAGTCTGACCTCTCCCGTAATTAGCCTGGGCTGTGTTAATTCCCACCAGATAGCTGTAAGTTCAAGTGTGGTGGAAAAGGTTTGGTAACAAATCCTTGATGGAAATAATAAATAAGTAGGTATAGGTAGGCCCTTAAACTATGAATTTAATAAATTCAGGGGTCTACCTCTATATTAAATAGGCCGACTTTAGGCATAAACTTCATTAATATTTACTTTCAATTAAAAAGAATGAACACTTATCTACACTATAATTAATACAGGAAAGAAATAAAAACAACTTGAGTTGTTCAGTGCTGAATGTGCAAACACCTGATTAAGTGTTTACTAACATGTTTATTAACATTATTAAAGCCTCATTACTCTTATGTAAGCATTTTTAGAGCTTTGATCACATAAAACAGGGTACCATACCAAAGAATATACTGTAATAACTAATAAGTAGAACTAGATACTTTAAATTTTCACAGAATGTATATTTTTGTTGATGCTATAACAAATAATAAATAAAAATTTGGTTAAAAATTAAAGATATAATTATAATGTATTGTATGAGTACATACCATGATAATAATTGTTTTGGGAATGAGGATATTTCGATCCAGTTGCATGGACCATAGTCACGACTGAACTGTGAGTGTATTTTGTAAAAAAGTTGCTTACCTTTTAAGATAGCTAAGGAAAAATAAATTATGGACATATTGAGGCTACCTGCTGCTGTTCTTGCACTTTTTGTACTCAATTATTTCATAGGAATATTTACCTGAGTATACCAATATCCCATTCCTTGTTGGTATCCGTAGGGGTACTGTGTTTGTGCTCCTCCCCCCATTGATGTGGGAGCTGGAGGTGGGTTATTTGGACTCTGTAAAATTAATTAAACCATATACAATACTGTCTTTTTACTTACCAAATATATACATATCTCTTAAAACAAACAGGACTTTTCTTCATCAACCGATAGACGTCCACTGCTGGACAAAGGTCTCCTGCATGGACTTCCACAGGCTTCGGAATTGCGCCGCCAATCCAGCTGCTCCCAGCGGCTTGTTTGATGTTGTCAGTCCACCTAGTGGGGAGGCTGCCAACACTGCGCTAACCGGTGCTGGGTTGCCACTCCAGCACCTTGGGACTCCAACAACCATCAGCTCTTCGAACATGACTAATAGAAGCAAATGGTCAAATCAAAGAAACATTTTCAGTTCTTTTGAACTGTCAAGCAAATCTACCACTGGTTTGGAATGCTGTTCCAAACAAGAAACTCAGCGGCTACTCTTTTCCATTCCCTTTACCCTTCAAACTAAACAACAAATGTCAACTTTTGCAATGTAAAGCTTAAAGCTATAGGTTGACTTTCAATATAAAAGATATCAAACTTTATCACTAAAAACATTACTAAATCCAATTATTTAACTTACCAAGTGGGCACAATAACAATATGATCCTAAGAATAATAAGTTCCTATGACTCTTAGAACTTCAAATTTTTTTTATTTTTGTAAAGTGATAAACAACTTGACTCAAATTTTCCTTTACACCCATTAATAGGATATCATGTCAGCTTTTATAACATATTCATGACAAATTTTATGTGATTTATAACAGACTCCAAAAAAAGGAGGAGTGGACCTTCATTTACACAATCTCCCATTGCAAGATTTATTCTAGGTACTTTACTTTATTATTGATCTCTCCCCACAAAAAGCATGTGCAAGGGTTAAATGGTCATTTATTTTAAACTGTACTTAAATTTTGCCAGATTTCCAATTAAAAACTGTTGAACATCTTTAGTTAGCAGTAATTAAACTTGTTTTTTATCACAATAAGACTACTCATGGTACTAATTCTGTTGTACACAATTAACAAAATAAACCAACTTTGCAGGTCTCAAAGCAATGCTTTTCCGCAGGAAACATTGTGAATAGGACAGAATTATTTTTTGAACAGAATTAACACCACTGTTTAGTAAATTAATTTCTTTAACTACAAACCTGGTTCTCTGTGCCCCCATTCTCTTTCCCCCAGAAACATTTCACTGTGTGTCCACTTATTTCTGTATTGTGTGTTGCCTCTATAGCATGGGCGGCCGCCTCTTTTGTTGTGAACCTAATAAAAGCATATCCCTTGTCCCTGAATACTCTAACGTCCTGTATCTGACCAAACTGTGAGAATGTGCTTTGCATTAACTCTTCAGTAATGATATTGCTAGTGAAACCGCCACAGTAGACGGTTGTGTTAGTCGGTGAGCTCTGGTTGTACACCTCGTCGAATGTCGGCTGCTTGACACGCTTGCTGCTCGGGGCGCCCTCGTTGGGCCCTTTGGTGGGCGGTTTGCGTGTAGACCAGTTAGTGCGTATGGAACGAGAGCCCAGCCACTGACCGTTCATGGCCTGGATCGCCGCTTCAGCGTCGGCTTTCTTAACGAACGAGACGAAGGCGTATCCTTTAGATTTGAGCGTTTGTGGGTCACGCACTATTCGACAGTTCGAAATCTCACCGAAGGGGGCGAAGGCTTCGCGCAATATGTGAGTCTCGATTTCCGGTGACAGGTCACCCACGAATATGTGGTGGTGGTTGCTCGTATCCGTCTTCGGCTGGTTGCCAGGACTCGTCGCCCAGTTAACCTTCATTTCCTTCTCGAGGAACGATCGCTTGTTCATGGCGGCCAGCGCTGTCGCCGCTGCCGTGTGATTCGTGAACTCCAGGAACGCATAGGGATCGTTGCCTGGCTCACGAATT
The DNA here is from genome assembly GCA_029955525.1 of Oeneis ivallda. Classification (NCBI taxonomy): domain Eukaryota; kingdom Metazoa; phylum Arthropoda; class Insecta; order Lepidoptera; family Nymphalidae; genus Oeneis; species Oeneis ivallda. The sequence goes on along the minus strand of JARPMR010000024.1, from coordinate 11,810,142 downwards.
ATTTTACAGCCTTTAACTTCGCCTATTTGTCCGAACAACGCGCATAGGAAATCTTCTGTCACACTCCCGTCTAAATTACCGACGTAGAGAGTTTTCGGATGGCTTTCGTCGCCCATATTAGATTATATCGTAATCTAGCACTTACTTTAATACGACTATGAACACTAATATCGAAAATACTCGCTAATTATCGTGTTATTTCATCACACTAAACATTGGATGACGGATAAAAGAAAGAAAAATGTCGCAAACAGCGCCTCTAACTTATCGAAAGACGTTGCTGTTGACTCGTGAAACGTTCACTTTTCGGAAACAAACGCATCTATAGACGAATTTCCGGTAGAAATTTTTTAAAAATTTGGCGGTAAAAATTAGAATTTAAGTAATAAACCTGAAAAAATACAAAACTTTAGATTGATAATAAATACATATGATAGTTGTTAAAATTACACTAAATATTTGGTGTAATATCCTAAGTATCGATTAATAAATTAATATTTTTATACCAAAAACAATATAAATGACTGTACATAGATACAATTTTAATCTTTTCCGGAAACGAGTGTCGTTTTGAAAGCCGTATGAATCATCAAAAACCTTAGACAGAAAAACACAGTTTCGTTTGATAAACTCGTTGATAAACTCTTCCAATTGTTTCAATACCCTGATTGGCTGCTTCATTTTGATGTCATATTTTAACCAATAGAATTTCGTTTAGTGTTAAAGTGTAAAATAATCAGTGTATGCTCTGAGAAATCAACAAAGGTGTTGGTGTTGGGTACAGATTGGGTAAAGACGTAGTCGTGATTACTAGTTCCATGTTGGGTAAGCTATGGGTTTGTGAGGTAACGTCATGGAAGTCCAGGTTTAGGATGAAACCACATTTGTGAGGATCGATTCGGATTTTGCCGGATTTTGCCCATACAAAACTGTCATTTTCCATAGAAACGCGTACGTATCAAATCGGCTTTTCTCTTTGGAAAATGGCAGTTTTGTATAGGCAAAATCCGAATAGATCCTCACAAATGTGGTTTCAGCCTTAGATTCCCTAAATAGTTGACACTTGACAGCTTTACAGTCTGTGCTAAGGTGGTGTTCCCGGCTGAAACCACATCTGTGCGGATCGATTCGTATTTATGCCGATGGTTTGAAACACACTTTTATGGATCGCGTCGACGTGTGCGAAAGGATAAATATTGTTGTTTGTGTAGGGATTTTCGATGATGGCATCGATATTTTCATCACTAGCTCAACCTCAATATTAATGTTCTTTTATACACATAAAAGGCCTTAGAGTTCAGTCCTGTAAAATAGAGGCGAGTCTTTTTAATAAGCCTTAAAAGACTCGGGTATCAGTCTTTTAAGGCTTATTTTAAAGACTTTCACCATCGTTCCCTATTTTTTACGGGCTGGAACACTTAAAAACAGAATTGACATTGAATAAGGAATTGTATCTAAGGGCTACATACGTAAAAACACTCCTAAATAGGGTATAATTTGGGTACGGTTGGTAAAATCGGGCATGAGTACCTTTCTTCACTATATATTTCTAAGTACGCATATCGTGACGGGCAACTACGGAACCCCCACACAACTTTAATTAAATTAATTTTGAATTTGGCGCGCAAGCGCATTTGCGTTTTCCGAAATATATTATAAAAAATTCTTGGCACTGTATAATTCTGTGTCGAGTTACAGTTTTTGCAATTCACGAAGGCGAGTGAGCTTTACTTGTGGTTACTTCGTGTACATGCACATTGCATAAGTGTGCGTGCTTGTCAAAGCCTAGGTGGGAGCGGGCAGGCGCGAGCATTGCGCTCGCTCACACTTATACAGATACGGCACACACACAACCATAAGTCAGTCGCCCTCGTGAATTGCAAGAACTATACCAAAAAATGCATTTATTACTAGCCTAAAAATTACTTTGATTTGTACTCCAAAAGTCGTCAGATGTCGCTAAAACATTTTTTGTTGTCCAATCTTATTTTTTGTCACTTAGACAAATGAAAGGCGTCATTTCCAGCGACAAAGTCGCTTGAGGTGGAAGACACGGGTCTGCCCGCGAAATTCAAATTTAATTTGGCTTTTCGCAATTTTGGTGAAATTCAATAGATCTGTTAGCGGATTATAGCAAAATAACTCTAACCTTTTCTTGCTAACCTTTGACATTTGTATAGCGCCATCTTGAATCCACAATTTTGATTTTTTTCCAGCTTCGAGTATTTTTGTTTGAGCAGCCCCACCTATCGATACCCCGGCCGTGCTTCTCACCCGCCTTCCAAATTCTCAATCATTATATCTTGTAATTTGTCAAAATGAGAATACTTTTTAAAAAACTGATTTTGAAAAGAAATGGTATCAAAGTCTTGCATCTAGTTCCCAGCTTCAAGTCTCTTCAATAGTAGCACCATAATATGTATGGAAAAAAAATCCGCCATCTCGATTTTTTTCTGTTCATCAAGTAGACTTTCCGGTCCTCCCGATTCAGAACATTTCGATAACTTCCCGTGAATGATCTGAACTGATCATCTTTTGCCATCAAACCACTCCTGCATATTTTATACTATCCGAGATAGACGCCGACGAAAGTATGGCCGCCAAACCTATAAACGAATAAGGATTTGAGGTACAAAAAAGTTAAAGCCGAATCGATGCGAAAATGCGAATTGATCCGTACACGAATCTATGAAAAATTATATAATTTTAATATCATATAATATTAAATTACTATAAATATATAAAATTGTATAATATTAATATTACTAGCTGACCCAGCGAACTTCGTACCGCCAACTTATCTATATAAATAAAACAAATAAACTATGCCAATCCAAAAAAACTATCGTATCTTTTAAGTTGGACCAAATTACAGATAGTTACGAAGTTTGATAAAAATCGGTTCAGTAGTTTAGGAGTCCATCGCGGACAAACAACGTGACACGTAATTTATATATATTAAGATTAAATTAACAGGTTAATTGAATCTTCTAAATATATAAAAAGCAAAGGTGACTGACTGACTGACTGACTGACTGACTGACTGGTCTATCAACGCACAGCTCTAACCACTGGACGGATCGGGCTGAAATTTTGCACACAGATAGTTATTATGACGTAGACGTCCGCTAAGAAAGGATTTTTGAAAATTCCAACCCCAAGAGGGTTAAATGGGGGTTGAAAGTTTGTATAAAAGTCCGTCACTTATCAAATTATTTTTCATGTAATATCCATGAAACTTTGATTTTTGGGCTTTTGATAAAAGAAATACGTGTTTCGCAAATTTTGAAAATTTCACCCCCAAAGACTTCAAATAGGGGAAGAAAATTGGTATAAAAGTCTAGATTTTTAAGTTAATTTTCAAGTAATATCCATCAAACTTGGTGTTTTGCCTTTCAATTGAAATAAAGAAGTACGCATTTGACAGTTTTTAAATGTTCAACTCCCGATGGAGTTAAATAGAGTGTGAATGATTGTTATTAAGTCTGTCGTTTTTCAACTTAGGTATAACCATGAAACTTGGTATGTTGGCTTTTTACGGAGATGCGAATCGCGTTAAGTTGGATTTTAATTACAAATAAAAATATAACTTAGAGCTAACCAACCACTAAGAAACCATTTTTGAAAATTCTACCTCTAAGGGGGTAAAATAAGGGTTTGAAAAATCGAACTTAACGTGAGTGAAGCCGCGGGCAAAAGCTAGTTGAATAAATTGACAGTTTTGAATGGACAAAATGCGAATCAATCCGCACAGATGTGGTTTCAGCCTACTAGTGCTTACTCTATATAGGCTTCGCGGTCTATGGTTGACACTTGAGGCATGGAACTAGGAATTACGACAAAAGTCTTCCTTGAGGCGATCGCGTATCTTTTATCGCTGTCTATAAAGGACTATTTCAATGTCAAAACATGGTTTTGGCCAATAGAAGCCCAATATCATAATTTGAAATTGATGCAGTCCTTTATGGACTGAGAAAAATTACGCGATAGACTCCATATTTCTATGACTTGAGGAATCATGGAACTTGGAATTACGACTACGTCTTGAAGAATAGTTTTCTGTGCACTTGACAGCCTGACGATTCTGACAGCTGCAAGACACTGCTTGTCTTGACACTGACAGATTGACGAGGGCAAAGAATGGGTTGCGTTTGGGACTTGGCTTGTGATAAAGTGAAAAATTTCTAAAAATCATCAATAAAAGATGCTTGAATTTTGTAAATAATGTATTTTAATGTAAAATTCTGAGCCGTATTTGATATCTTACCAGAAATTTTAAATACTTATGTTTATGTAAGGTTATAAACCGCAAGTGCCGTATTTACACGTATGCAGTGGTGCTGGTGTAAAATTGTGTTTTCTGTGATTTCAAGCCTGAAATGACGTGAAAGAAGCTGTTAATTAAATAAGTAATAATGCTGCCTCTCATACAAAAGGATACGCGAGTATCGCGGGGCCCCATCGGAGGCATTCGTGAAAAGTTCCAAAACTGGCTCAGATTGATATTTTCGGACAGAAATTCCAAGAATTTATTTCTGTTTCTTATATTAAATTTGTCCTTTGCATTTGTTGAATTATTCTACGGAGTATGGACAAATAGTTTAGGTGTGTTTTAAAAGAAATTATTTATTGTTCATAAACATCCGACTGAAGCAGTTCCACTTTTTACCAAACCTTAGAAGTTTAAATTGTATAACTGTTGTAGACCTTCAGCAAAACTTCTATGATAAGATGTTGTATGTCATTAAATAGACTGATACATTATGAGAATTTTTTTGTTGTTTTTATAACAGAAGGTTGTTACTCAATGTCTCAGATAGATTATAATTGTTTTAAATCTACTGGTAAGGACACATGTCAAATTTCAGAAAAGGAATGTATCACAATTAAGTACTGGTGTGTGAAGATTGGGCCCACTGGACTACAACCTTTTCTCTTAACTTACAAAGCCATGTTCCTAAAAAATGAAGTAGATAATATGACTGAAATATATTTGTTTTCAGGTCTAATATCTGATGCATTCCATATGTTCTTTGACTGCACTGGCCTGGTGGCAGGCTTGGCTGCATCACTGGTGTCCAAGTGGAGGGCAAATGAGCGCTTCTCGTATGGCTATGCCAGAGCAGAGGTGCTGGCGGGCTTTGTAAATGGACTCTTCTTGCTTTTCATTTCCTTCTTCATCATGAAAGAAGCTGTTGAACGGGCCATTGAACCACCTGAGGTAAATCCTACTTCCTACTAGAATTATAAATGCAAATGTTTGGATGAAATTGGAAAGGATGGTTGTATGGATGAATGCATGTTTGTTACTCTTTCACACCACAAGAAATGAACCGATTTGGCTGTAATTTGGAATGGAAATGGCTCATACCCAGGATTAACACATAGGCTAAAAATTATAGAGGTCCCACAGTAATTAAAAAACCTTAAAAAACAGTGATGAAGTCGTGGGAATCATCTTGTGTTTAAATAAAATGAAATATTAATTTTTTACCAGACTGCCAAAGCCAAAAGGAAGGGCTATGGTTTTTGCAGGTTCTTAGCAAAATCTGCTTTCTGGTAGTCATGCTGTGTCATAAGAGCCACAGGTTGGCCTATATAAAATAAATAATTTTGAATTTTAGCATGTATGTATGTTATGTATGTGAATATTTACGTATGTTCCACCATAGCACCTAAACTACTACTACTAAGCACATATTGGTAAAATGAGGTGTCAATTGATTTACTATTATTATATAGGCATAGGCTACATTTTATAAGAACAAAAATCAATATGACAGAAACAGATTTATATCCAATTTTCCATAGTCAGAGGTGCGATTGTCTAAAGTTATTCCATTGATAATAATGACACTAGCGTCAAAAAAAAAAAAAAAAAAAAAAAAAAAAAAAAAAAAAAAAAAAAAAAAAAAAAAGTAAAATAAACCATTACAGCATTGAATTAGAGCTCAATTTCGTGTAGGCTTTCTTATGTTTACGTATGTATGATATGCTCCATATAAAAATCGGTTGTACTGAATTTGTGACTTTAAATCAATACAATCGAGGATTATTTTACTTTGATGCTAATGTCATCGAATACAAATATGATCAATGGAATTACATTTAGACAATTGGTACCCAGGTTACTGTTTTCAAACTTTTTTTTGTGATAAGAAAGCTCTCAGAAAAAAGGTTTCACCTGACTTATAGTTTCAATACCTATAATTGCTACTTCAGATGCATTGTTCACATCCTGTTGATCTGTTCAGTGTTCACATGGAGAATGGGGAAATCAATAGAAATAGATTTCCTTAATCCTGAAATCATTTTAATCAATGACGGGAATGATTTCAATATTTGAGAAAAAAGCTGAACATTATTGTACAAAATTTCTTAAATATATTGGTAGACTCATCGACAATTCAAAAGCACTTTTAAAAAAGTTTTAATTTAATTTAATAAATTAAAATTTGAATGAAAAAATATTTCTATTCTATTCTAAAATAACTTATATTCTATTCTAAAAATGCTTACTTCGTTACAACACTAATTTGAATAATTTAAATATAATATAACCCCTAATTAACACATAAATACATTTGAACAGATAATATTAATTGCTTCTAAGGTACCTATATATTATGTAAATTATATTAGTGATTGCATCTGATAATGAAGACATCTAATTTTATAAACCACACTTTTTAAAACAATTTGATAAGATAATAGGGTATCTCAAGATTTAATTTATTTGAAGAAATTTAAATAGATATATATATAATATTATATTATGAAGTAATTTTCTTTTTCTACTTAGTTTTTTGAAAGAAGGATAACTAAAAAACAACCATCAAATACTTAAAATATGTAAAACTAGATGATGCCCGCGATTTCGTCTGTATGGAATAAGGTTTTTAATTCCCGCGGGAACATTTTCCGGGATAAAAAGTAGCTTATGTGATAATCCTGAGTGTGAGCTCTCTATTCCAAATTTCAGACAAATGGGTTCATTCGTTGTAGTGTTAAAGAGTAATAAACATCCATCCATCCAAACATCCTCAACTTTCGCATTTATAATATTATACTAATATTATGGATAGGGTATAGGTTAGGATGTCTGTAGAAAGTGTTTCTTTATTTTCCATTATGTTGTTGCATAATAACAATTTGTAGATATTCATAAAACTAATAGTAATGTCCTCCCGACTGACTCCGTCCACGGCGGCCTTTCTCCACAGAGATTAGTCATAAGCGCGTGAGATAAGGTGCACTTAGTGTGTGCGAAAACACAGGTGTTCTCTCTATTTCCCTCAGTCTCTCTCTCCCTCATCTCATCTGTGCGCATCGATTCGAAATTTGTCATTTTTCATAGAGTCATGTACGCAACAACTCGGCTTTACGATGTGTACACAACTATGAAAAATGACAGTTTTGTATTGACAAAATGTGAATCGATGCGCACAGATGTGGTTCCAGCCTTATAGTCTGATGGGACGTAAATCCGACAATACCAGAAAGATCAACGACTTTACGTGCCCTCCGAGGCACGGGGGTGGCACACCGCATACTTCTTAACTCCAACCTAGCGCTGACAAAACCCAAAACATTTTTTGGCCCGACCGAGAATCAAACCTCGTAATTCGCGGTCGAACATAACCACTACACCAACAATGTAGTCATAAAATTACTATAAATATGAAACGAAATATCATAAAAATTGATTGAATTTCTATATAATTTCATGATACATATAAAATCTTATCTTTAGTTAGGTACAACCTCGAGGAAACTTTCTATTCTATAGATACTTATTTCAAAATTAATTTCTCAATCTCGTAATTACCTGCGAAGCACGTATTTGCGTTCTTGAGTCGTTAGGTACTTATTTGATCTTTCGTTATTGTTGCATAACTAAGTTTCATTCAAGTTTTTTATTGTTTGGACTTTGAAGCTTCAAAACTTATTTTGAGTTATGAGCAAAACATGTGAGACATTACTTACTCTAGAAATCTATGGTTTAATAATGATTTTAAGGGTTCTTTATCGTATAAAATGCAAGATTTTAAATTTTAATTTGTGATATAAATAAATAACAATAATAAATTATTTTTAACAGACTTCAAAAAAGGAGGAAGTTCTCAATTCGTCGGAATCTTTTTTTTTATATGTGTTCACCGATTACTTTGGAAAATTCTTTTTTGTTTCAAATGGTATACTTCCCAGGTAGTCCAATTGAAATGTTATCGAAATCGGCCGAGCGGTTATTAAAATATCAACGATTTTACTTTGTAGTGGTGCCAGCGTTTGAAGTCTGTTTTTAAAAATATTTTCTAATGTTTTTTATAGTGTAATGTTAGTTTAATTTATTTCTAATGTTAGTTTAATTTATAGTATATATTTAATTAAGTCAAGCTCATTTGAATATTGGAAAATTAAGAAAGTAATATATTTATAGTCTAGTGTATTTATAGTATCTCAGTAGTATAAATGATAAAATTACAATACTTACTCCTAGACAGATCGATACCTACCAGCTACCTAGTAGGTACAATGCAACAACATTTAAGCATAATTTATTTTCGACTAATTCCGACCGACACAAACGCCTTCAGCACACGTACCTACTTATGCGGTAGCGAAATTATTAACGCAATCAAGTCTTTGACGTAAAAGCGTTTATGTTATGCTTCTTCAAAGTTCATCTTAATGTGGTTACCTACAATCGGAAAGATGTGTTGAATTCCGATGTGCGACTCATTCATTAATCGATATCATAACGATCGTATTAAATTATATCTATGGATAAAATACCTGTTTAAGTACTTATGTTTTTTAATTTATCATTTCAGGTAAAACACGAACGCCTCCTAGTCGTTTCAATACTCGGTTTCCTCGTAAACCTAATAGGAATATACGCATTTCACCACGGGCACGGGCACGGGCACGGCGGGCATGGGCACTCGCACGGCGGGCATGGACACTCGCACAACCACAACTCGCACGGACACTCACACGACGACATGGAAGCTCCCACGGGCGCCGGCTCCGCCATCATGCGCGGAGTGTTCCTGCACGTGCTCGCGGACACCCTCGGCTCCGTCGGCGTGATCATATCCGCCATATTGATGCAGATGTTCGGCTGGATGCGAGCAGATCCGATTTGCTCCATGGCTATAGCTCTCCTCATAGCAGGTAGTGTGTTCCCTCTAGTGATGGACTCTGGTGGTGTTCTTATGCAACGGACTCCAACATCTCTAGAGCGCGCCCTCCCTAATCTATACACCCGAGTGGTAGGCTTAGCGGGCGTACATTCAGTCCAAGACCCCCACTTTTGGACTCTGTGCAGTGATATCCATATTGGAGCTATCAAACTCGAGGTCGCCAGAGAGGTGGACCCGCGGTACATCACCGAACAAGCCTCGAGGATATTCCGAGAAGTGGGTGTCAAACACCTTACGGTTCAACTAGATTATTCGCCGCTTTGATTAGGAAAATAATGTATCACAAATGTACATAATACCGCAGAGCGTGGAACATTTTATTGTATATAAGGTAAAGTTATTTAATTTTGTGAGCGCAAATTATGAATGTCTCTTGATTCAAATGAGTTTTGTAAAAAATTTCACAGATATTTCAAACATGTTTGGACGCGTAGCGCTAATTCGTCTCAAAAATGTAATTAGTTTTAGAATAAAATATGCAAATGCAGGGTGCTTAAGATGCAGTTGTCGACTGGTGTAGTGGTGTCATAATAGCTTACAGGAGCCTAAAAATATTGTTTCAGAGTTCTCAAATCATTTATTTTAAGTCATGAGATATACTTTTAGGTACATATTAGTTCAATTATATCACTGCAGCATTTTTAGCAAATCAGTCATGTTTCACAAATTGTGGCAACAACTGTCTTATTAAGTTTGTGGTCTATTCGTTGTTTGAATATTTTATTTTTAATAAATTGTAATAAAGCATTTGTGTAGCCTTATGTATGTAAGTAGTATATACCTAACTGTGCAATGATTTTGTAATTATTTATCTATATAAAAATGTTTCTTTTCATAAAAATTATTCTTAAGTTTTAATTATTTTCTTTATTCGATTTTTACATATTTCTGTGAATTTTTATGATTTTATAAATAATAATGTTCAACAAAAAGCATTCCGTTTTTAACACAGTATTGATTTGTATTGTACCGTTTGTACGTTGTTTGTGTATGTTTGGCTTGCATAAGTTAGGCTTGGGAGAATGCAGGAATCCATTATCTTTTTTATTTTTGGGTCATAGTTCCCTTTTAGAATTTCTTTATGCGCCCAGTATTTCTTCCATGTAATATTTATTCTTCTGTCGACTTCATTTTCATTACTGTTTGCTTTGAGAGACTAGTTTCATCAAAAACTACTACTATATTACTATATTATTATATATTTCATACTATGTGTACTTAGTTTTTGATTAATCGGTCAAAATGTCGAAAAAAATACCGTTCACGTATTTATTTTGCGATTCATTTAAATTGTATGGTGTAAAGGATTATCATAATGTGCATGAAATGCTTATGGTAATTAACGTATTTAAGTTGACAAGGATTAATATATCTGTATCCGTCTAAATAGATTTGCAATTACCGCATGGTATGTGACCATTTTTTTAGAAGTTAAAATGGGTATAGTGAGCTATCCTTAAAAGATAGATATATGTCATCGCGGACTTTTCTGTAGAGACTTATCCCACCATAAATTGTTTTGTTATATCTCAAAGGGATTAGGCAGCGTTTTCGATGAAAGCTCCCAAGCAGCTTGAATTTTTCCGACATTGTCAACAATTATCATCATATTTCAACGAATTTAAACAAAACCTTAACAAATTATACACTAAAACCTTCCTCATGAATCATCCTATCTAATGGTGAAAACCGCATGAAAATCCGTTCTGTAGTTTTTGAGTTTATCGCGGACAGACAGACAGACGCGGCGGGGGACTTTGTTTTATAATATGTAGTGATATCAGAGTAATGAAAAGCAAGACAAACTAACTAGCGGGAGGAAACGCATAGTAGCATATACGCATACGTACGCATTTGTACCTACAAACTTACAGTTTGTTTCAATTATTCATTTATTCAATAGGTCTCAAGAAGCGATAGGGTCATTTCTAGGAATAGGTACCTACTAAGCATATATATTATGTGATCCATAGAACCAACCAGATTTACCATTAGGGGAAGCGGATGTGGCAGTGGGAGTACATAGCTTGAATAACCGATAGACGTTGAGATCCCAGGAATCAAGATGCTTTGATGGCAACCTCGTACTGGGAAGCGCATTGTGGCCCTCGCACGATAATTATTTCCAGCTGTGGACGTCTACCGGTTTATGACGTTGACAATTATTATTTATGTTTATCAGATAAGCAAATAGCAATACAGTATTGGTCCAGAGTGGTGGACTATGGCCTATAACCATTCTCTGAGAGGGGAGGCCTATTACCATTCTCTGAGAGGAGAGACTTGCGCTCAATAGTCGTACCTATAGCGTAATAGCCGTTGATGGGTTGCTGATGATACAGTATTTCTTCTCCAGGTCGCATAACCATCAAGACATAAGTAGGGCAATTATATTGTGAGAATATGTAATAAGAATTAAGAGTCGCATTATTTGCTTATTCCTGATTTTTCTCAAAGTGGAATTATTACTTTCACAACTGCGATTCCTTTTTTTGAAATTTTACCATTATAATTGGTCTTTTGTACTTTTGATAATTAAATAACTACGAAAAATTAAGAAGAAATGAAACGACAGAATTTTAATAAACCATTTTCTTTACATCCTTAGCGACAAGAAATCGATCATATTATTGTACATACAACAAAAATAATTAAACAATAAATCTGTCAAGTAAATTAAATTTGTTTTATTTAATACAATACGTGACATTGCCACGAGATCTAGAAGAAAATTGATATAATCACACTAGGGTAATTAATAGTTGTGATGTAAACTTAAAACAGGATTAAAATATTTATATAGAAAAATAAGCATTAAATTATATATTTAAATAATTACTAAGCATGGGCTATAAATAGATGATAGAGGGTTCTGATGACGTAATTCAAGTTTTTTGACGAGTCTGACGTCATTCTCATTTTCCATAAGTATGGATAAATGCCAAGGGTATAGGGCCTTCCCTTATATGTTTGTGGGGTAAGCATACAACGACTGACATGAAATAACACTCAAAACTATCACAATTTATAAAAAAAACTTTCAGAATTATTTGTATAAGTTTTCTTGTTGTGCTCAGTATAAAGTGTTTTGTACAATTATTTTTATTTAGGGCCGATTTCACCAACATAAAATAATTCTTATCCGAGCGTAAATTTCATATTTTGACAGTATTTTCAATGCAAAAACTGTCAGAACGCCCAAATTATTCCTCGGCTAAACGTCATTCGACGTTGGTGAAATCAGCACTTAATCATTTGATTGAAGTTTGAAGAAGGAAAATAATCTCTTTCCCAGTGTGATTATATCTGTAATAAAAAATGTTATTCAATGAGTTTCTTGGCTTTGAAGTATCTGCGCAGGTACAACACCTGCCACGTGGCCAGCCCTAGGAGGCAAATCATGGAGAACACACTGAAGAATAGCACTCTGTTGTTTGTTGACTCTGTAACAAATAAAAGCAAAAATCTTAACATTTTGACAGGTCTGTGACCCCAATGTGGGCTCATATAGTTTATCCTCACAAGTCTGTGAGCCTATATTGGTGTTCATAGCATTCAAAAATGCTTTTATATTTTTTAAGAGTAGAGTCATTGTGATTTTGTGGACTTATGAAGAAGGGGTGGACTGTACAAAATTGGCAGACTTCACACTCCTTAGAGAACATTATGAAGAACTCTCAGGTGTACAGGTTTCCTCATGATGTTTTCCTTTACAGTTGAAGCTTGTAATATTTAATTTCTCTAACCCACTTAACTAAGAAAAGCCCGGGATCGAATCTGCGAACTGGGTGCCGCCGGCGGGAATAGGGCTACTTTCTGTCTACTCGTCTTAACATGAATTGAATTCTAGGTAGTATGTTTTTTTGGAACGTCTCCTAATTGTGGAAATATTATATTCTATTCTAACAAAGTTGCATGGGTTGAATCAGCTTGGCAACCAGCTGCCCACAAGATAGTATAAAAAACTTATTATAATGTAATAGCTATATAATAATAATATTGTAAAATTATTATTTTGAAAAGAGCAACTGCCGAGTTTCTTGCTTGCTCTTCTCAGCAGAATCCACTTTCCAAACCGTTGGTAGTCATGACGTGTCATAATAGCCACAGGTTGGCCTACGTGAAATAAATAATTTTGAATTTTATGAAATTGTATTATCATTACATACAATTTTTGGTGCGTCTTCTGAACAGACTGATAGGCAGAGTTGACAATATTAGTATGGATCAATTGACAGTCCCTTTTGCAAAGTGGCTAGCTAGTTTAGTTGTAGATCATGAGGTCCTTCCCGTGAGGTGAGTTCAAATCCCAGGTCAAAACAAAGTTATTGTATTTTTTTATCAAGAAATTCTTAGCCCTTGCACACTCGTGCGTCAGAGAACACGTATAGCTATGGGGTCCTAACACTTGAGCTCTCTCCGATAGTGTCAAATCGGCATACTTTTGCTAAATTATCAAATCCAGACTTACCATTAGTGTCTCTCATCTCTTCTTCTCTTTTCCTCATGGAAGTGAAATCCTGCACTATAGCCTCTGATAAATCTTCTAACCTCTTAAGCTCCATTTCCATGGGCTTTAATTTGGCAGCTTCAGCAATCTGATTGAGAAGAATAGAATCACAATAATATTATAAAACTTATTTTCTATACTTAAGATAAATATTGGTAAAGTAATATTTTATTATTGATTTTTACTATAAAATAATTGCATATGATAAATAAAATATTATTTCACACTGCAATGAAGAAAAATTAATGCTATTTTTGAAATTGAAATTTTTTACTAGCTGATGCCTGTGACTTCGTCTGTGTGGATTTAGTTTTTAAAAACCCTTTGATTTTCCAGGATAAAAAGTACCTAGCTTATGTCACTCTCCAGGTCCTCAAATACACCCATGCAAAAAATCACATCGAACCACAGCTCTGTTGCAGCGTGATTGAAGGACAAACAAACGAAAATACTCACTCGCACTTATAATATACGATAGCGCACGAGGTGGGGAAACGCAGTTGAAGGATCTTCAACTGCGTTTCCCCACCTCGTGTATCCGTGTATCCACATCCGTATCGCTATCGGATTCTAAATCATGCAGAATCATATAACTATAATTATAAAATTGGTTAATGTATTATGCATAAAGCAAAATATAGTTAATGGCAAGCACTTTCTAAGTGTTAAACTATTTTTAATAAGGTCAGGGAAAACCATTAAATACCACACAAATTACCCATTTCTAGAAGATGCAGATTGTCATAGTAGATCCACCGATAAAATATAAATAAAACATGTAAGAGTATAGAAATCTAATTATATAATATTCATATATTATAAGAAGCTAACCCTTCTCTGACAGGAGACCTCACTCAGTAGTGAGCCAATGAATGGGTTGATTTAATAATGATGGATGGATGATGGGACGATAAGAAGCTATAATATTCATATAGCATAAGAAGCTATAGTAAGTACCGATTTATAAACATAACAGCAATGTTTACTACTGCTCGTGGACATTATATGAAAAAGTTTGATCATAGACATAATCTTAATATATATAAATTACGTGTCACGTTGTTTGTCCGCGATGGACTCCTAAGCTAATTAACCGATTTTGATAAAACTTCCTAACTATCTGTAATTTGGTCCAACTTGAAAGATAGGATAGTTTTGGTAGTTATTTGTTTTATTTATATAGGTAAGTTGGCGGTCGGTACGAAGTTCGCCGAGTCAGCTAGTAATTATATGAAAGTTAAAAGTTCAATTGAAACACCTTTGCAGTGCAGTGTATGATAGGACCATTTCCATAAAAATGTATGTTCGAAAAAGAAATGTAAGAAAAAAAATTCCATCAAATTCCCAACACACATTACACAATTATCATAGCATATAAAATTTTTGTAATTTTTTTTGGCTACACTTTGAACGACCAACATGTAGTAGGTAGTATTGAATAGAATCAGGCGTTACATTGCAGAATTCCATGATATTTAAAGAAAATTAATATTCCCTTGCTAAATTAATAATCCACCATACAGACTAAATTTTTTTAACATCTAGCATGTCTAGGTCACAAAAACATAGTGAACTTATATAAGAATTAACAGACAGTAACTGGACTGTAAATTAGATATAATAATTGTAAGTAGAAGATTAAGTTTAATTATTAAATTCTATAAGATAATATTGATAATTAGCTCATAGACTAGATTGTAGTAAAAAAATAAGTCTACCATTACGTAATGGTACTTTATGATAGGAAAAAAATAATGTAGTAGTGTTGGGGGTTTCTGGTCAAGGTTGTTAAAGTATGACCTGTGTGTCAAAAGGCATATTTTGAGACATCAAAGTGGATAGAGTCCACACCAAGGAAAAGCCTTCTCAGGGTGGCGCTAGTAGTCCCATGTTTATGCAATTATTGTACTAAAAATGTATTAGTTCCACTAATTTCCGCAGGACTTGTTTTGGTGGCACAGACTTTTTAAAGTACACGAACTGTAGGAGTGTCAGCAATATTTGAGGGGTTATGGGTTACCCATGCTCCCTGTATGCTTTGATTAGACCTAGAATTCCTGTTGAACTAATTTAAGTCATAACACTCCTCATACATTGCCAGCACTAAGCCTTGGTGCATACTAATATATTAAACGAGCTATATATAGTATAATAGCTAAATTGTGTAACTTATTCTTTCTATGTTAAATTTGTATTTCAAATATAAAAAGAATATACTTACTCCCTCATAGTTCTTTGCTTCAATGCCTACTTTGATATCTAAAGTTACATCTTGTGCCACACCTCTGTGTTCTGAAAATACAGATTTTACATTTAAATTTGAAATTCATATTTTTGAGACAAAATTTTGGTCTTCCAACTGACATTCAGTATCTCTGTAGTGAGTTTGCAGGAACCACGCATTTTCTTTTGTTGAATAGAGGGAGTTCAAAATACAGATACACCAAAATACACCAAAGAGAAATTCACAATGTGTACCAAGATTACTTAAATATCCTATACAGTAAGTAGACATGGGTTTACACTAGAAAGTTATTTAAAACAGAGGAATTTTTATTACTTGCCTGGAGGTACTTTTGATATGAAACAAACTTCGAATGTATCATATGTCTCAGTGACAAATGTGAACTTTCCCTTTGTGACATGTTCTTTGGTGGCCAGGATGTGCCCCTTTGAATCACGCACCTGTTGAAAATAAAATTAATTGAATATAACTTCTAAGTTTGGGAAAAACTATATAAAGGTCTATGTAATAAACACACCAAATACCAATCATACTAATATTATAAATGCGAAAGTGTTTTTGTTTGTTAGTTTTTCCTTCAATCACACCGCAACAGATATACAGATCAACATGATTTTTTGCACAGGTATAGTTAAGGATCTGGAGAGTGACGTAAGCTACTTTTTATCCTAGAAAATAAAAGAGTTCCCTAGGGATATTAAAAACTAAATCCATGCAGACAAAGCCATGGACATCAGCTAGTACAATAATAAATACAATAAGAAATAGTGGCATCAGTCTTTTTTTTTTTTTCGGGATAGGCTTGACCTTGAAGACGTCAGTTAATTAATTTAATTGAAGACGTCAGTTTAATAACAGATTAGACCGCCATGACATTGGAAACGGACTGACTTGACAAATGGCCGCCGCCAGACTTTTGGAAATTTTTTACAATGTTTTGTTAGAAATAATTATTTATTGAAATATTCTTTTTAATTGAAATTTTAAAAAACTTGACTATGGCTCAAACGCTACATAATTTTGTTTGGAAAAACAGTGAAGAGGATCATTTTGTGAAAAACAATACAATGCACTAATTATAATTGTAAAATTAATAAACACTTTGGACTATGGCTCAGACGCTCGACGCGCGGAGCCACTGAACGGAAGAAGAAGAAGAACATTGGAAACTCCAAGCACATCAATTGATACTGGCGCATCAGCAACAGCTGCATAGCCTGTCACATCACACTATTATAATATTATAAGGGCGAAAGTTTGTGTGTTGTTGTTACTCTTTCACGCAAAAACTACTAAACGGATTTGGCTCCAATCTAGAATGGATAGATTATACCCTGGATTAACATATAGGCTAAATTTTATCCCAGAAAATTAAAGGGTATCAGAAAACCTTAATTCACGACGGACGAAGTCGCGGGCATCGTCTAGTTATATATAATACTTCAATTTACAGCATTTTTGCTATGCTATCGAGTCTGTTCGACAGACATGACAGTGGAACGTGAGATATTATGTGTGAGGGGCATCAGGACTGAGAAGTTATGATAACTCACAATATAGTCGATTCTTTGCCCGCCCACTTCTGTTACTGAATATTCTCCCGCGACGAGCACATTAGCATGCAATTCTTCTTTCAAACACTTCTGTGTATTCGGCGCGAGACTCCACGTAAGAGCATCACATCCATACTGTAAAATACTCAAAAATAATACGAGATAGTGCACCTCCATGTCGAAAATGTTATTATTTACTATTGTTTTCAATAAATAGTATCACAATTCATAACTTTTTCGATGACAAAACAAAAATATTTCTGTGTCAAAAATGACCGATGAGATGAGTTGGCCCGCGCCGCCCGGTTGGCCCCGACGAGAAAAGAGAAATCACAGACCAGAACAACAAGAGAAATCGGAGAAACCATAGACCACGAACCATAACGAACACTAGGATACCACAGACTACTGTCGTTCCACACAGCACACTGTCGTAAATAGTTACTTTAGGGCTTCTCGCATCGAATCGGCTTTCGCACTTTTAGTACCGTAACTCTCGATTCACATGCTTACTCGCATCGAATCGGCTTTCGCACTTTTAGTACCGTAACTCTCGATTCACATGCGTACGCACGAATGAACGTATCCTGAAGCATGCGTACGCATCCTTGCGTTGCGTTGCGTGCGTGCGTCTGTCATTTTTCATAGTCGTGTACGCATCGAAAAGCCGAATAGGGTATTTGACTATAATAAAAATATCGTTTCAACTGGTGTCATCCTAAAAGATTATTATCTAAAAACATTATTCCATACGACAAAACTAAAAAATAAAGCTTTATTTAATTAGAAAACATTAGTTAAAATTGCTATAATTCTGGCCATGGTCACGTGATCGAAAACGTTTCGTGATCTCGAATGACGTCACAGTCCAAACCACCTATGGAATAGGCTATTTGACTACTTTTAGAAAATCATCTTAAATTGTTAATAATGCTATGCTGAAGCTAACAAAACATATATTTCGGCATAATTTTCATTATTTTTCATAAAAATCGAGAAATAAATTCAAAAAAATAAATTGCCGCCGAAACGTTCCATTTGCTCTCATGACGTAACAGTTCACATTTCAAACAATGACAATTTTATAATATGTGTTTAGGCCGCGTGTCGCATACTATTTGGTATTTAATAAAATAGTAACGATGAAAAACAGACGAAATTAGCCTATTACGCCGCACAAACACGTCGAAATGTATTGACAAAATGAGAATTCCATAGGTGGTTTGGACTGTGACGTCATTCGAGATCACGGAACGTTTTCGATCACGTGACCATGGCCAGAATTATAGCAATTTTATTTAATGTTTTCTAATTAAATAAAGCTTTATTTTTTAGTTTTGTCGTATGGAATAATGTTTTTAGATAATAATCTTTTAGGATGACACCAGTTGAAACGATATTTTTATTATAGTCAAATACCCTATTCTCATTTTGTCAATACATTTCGACGTGTTTGTGCGGCGTAATAGGCTAATTTCGTCTGTTTTTCATCGTTACTATTTTATTAAATACCAAATAGTATGCGACACGCGGCCTAAACACATATTATAAAATTGTCATTGTTTGAAATGTGAACTGTTACGTCATGAGAGTAAATGGAACGTTTCGGCGGCAATTTATTTTTTTGAATTTATTTCTCGATTTTTATGAAAAATAATGAAAATTATGCCGAAATATATGTTTCGTTAGCTTCAGCATAGCATTATTAACAATTTAAGATGATTTTCTAAAAGTAGTCAAATAGCCTATTAATGATGCGTACACGACTATGAACAATGACAGTTTTGGACAAAATGCGAATCGATGCGCACAGATGTGGTTCCAGCCTATGGAAAACGAGGAAGGCCAATGATAGGCCATTGGAAATGTCTTAAATCATCAAAAATAGAGAATAGTTACGTTGGTCCAAGGAAATACCACAGATTAGAATGGATACTACGTATGGAATTCATGGACCTTAAGGGTGGAACCACATCTGTGAGGATCGATTCGCATTTATGCCGATGCTATAAGACACACTTGTAAGGATCGCGTCCTTACGGATCCGAAAGGATGCGTACGCGTCCTTACGGATCCGTAAGGATGCGTACGCATCCTTTCGGATCCGTAAGGAGGCGAAAGCCTATAAACATTGTTGTCTGCGTAGGGATGGTCGATGATGGCATCGATATTTTAATTGCTAGCTCAACCACGATATTAATCTTCTTCTACACAGAGGAAATGGATGCCAAAAATTGAAAAAGTCGCCGCCATATTGAAATTCTTTGTTTTTCGACCGATTTCGATCAAAATCGATATTTAGGCTTCCCTTGGGTCAAGAAAGAGAAAATAGATGCCAAAATTTTAAAAAGTCACCGCCATATTGAAATTCTTTGTTTTTCGACCGATTTCGTTCAAAATCGATATTTAGGCTTCCCTTGGGTCAAGAAAGAGGAAATAGATGCCAAAATTTTAAAAAGTGACCGCCATATTGAAATTCTTTGTTATTGGACCGATTTCGTTCAAAATCGATATTTAGGCTTCCCTTGGGTCAAGAAAGAGGAAATAGATGCCAAAATTTTAAAAAGTGACCGCCATATTGAAATTCTTTGTTATTGGACCGATTTCGTTCAAAATCGATATTTAGGCTTTCCTTGGGTCAAGAAAGAGGAAATAGATGCCAAAATTTTAAAAAGTGACCGCCATATTGAAATTCTTTGTTATTGGACCGATTTCGTTCAAAATCGATATTTGGGCTTCCCTGGGGTCAAATAAGAGGAAATGATTGGCAAAATTATAAAAAGTGACTGCCATATTGAAATTCTTTGTTATTGGACCGATTTCGTTCAAAATCGATATTTAGGCTTCCCTTGGGTCAAGAAAGAGGAAATAGATGGCAAAATTTTAAAAAGTGGCCGCCATATTGAAATTCTTTGTTATTCGACCGATTTCGTTCAAAATCGATATTTAGGCTTCCCTTGGGTCAAGAAAGAGGAAATAGATGCCAAAATTTTAAAAAGTGACCGCCATATTGAAATTCTTTGTTATTGGACCGATTTCGTTCAAAATCGATATTTGGGCTTCCCTGGGGTCAAGTAAGAGGAAATGATTTGCAAAATTATAAAAAGTGACAGCCATATTGAAATTCTTTGTTATTGGACCGATTTCGTTCAAAATCGATATTTGGGCTTCCCTGGGCTCAAATAAGAGGAAATGATTTGCAAAATTATAAAAAGTCGCCGCCATATTGAAATTCTTTGTTATTGGACCGATTTCGTTCAAAATCGATATTTAGGCTTCCCTTGGGTCAAGATAGAGGAAATAGATGGCAAAATTTTAAAAAGTGACCGCCATATTGAAATTCTTTGTTATTGGACCGATTTCGTTCAAAATCGATATTTGGGCTTCCCTGGGGTCAAATAAGAGGAAATGATTGGCAACATTATAAAAAGTGACCGCCATATTGAAATTCTTTGTTATTGGACCGATTTCGTTCAAAATCGATATTTAGGCTTCCCTTGGGTCAAGAAAGAGGAAATAGATGCCAAAATTTTAAAAAGTGACCGCCATATTGAAATTCTTTGTTATTGGACCGATTTCGTTCAAAATCGATATTTAGGCTTCCCTTGGGTCAAGAAAGAGGAAATAGATGCCAAAATTTTAAAAAGTGACCGCCATATTGAAATTCTTTGTTATTGGACCGATTTCGTTCAAAATCGATATTTGGGCTTCCCTGGGGTCAAATAAGAGGGAATGATTGGCAAAATTATTAAAAGTGGCCGCCATATTGAAATTCTTTGTTATTCGACCGATTTCGTTCAAAATCGATATTTAGGCTTCCCTGGGCTCAAATAAGAGGAAATGATTTGCAAAATTATAAAAAGTCGCCGCCATATTGAAATTCTTTGTTATTGGACCGATTTCGTTCAAAATCGATATTTAGGCTTCCCTTGGGTCAAGATAGAGGAAATAGATGGCAAAATTTTAAAAAGTGACCGCCATATTGAAATTCTTTGTTATTGGACCGATTTCGTTCAAAATCGATATTTGGGCTTCCCTGGGGTCAAATAAGAGGAAATGATTGGCAACATTATAAAAAGTGACCGCCATATTGAAATTCTTTGTTATTGGACCGATTTCGTTCAAAATCGATATTTGGGCTTCCCTGGGCTCAAATAAGAGGAAATGATTTGCAAAATTATAAAAAGTCGCCGCCATATTGAAATTCTTTGTTATTGGACCGATTTCGTTCAAAATCGATATTTGGGCTTCCCTGGGCTCAAATAAGAGGAAATGATTTGCAAAATTATAAAAAGTCGCCGCCATATTGAAATTCTTTGTTATTGGACCGATTTCGTTCAAAATCGATATTTAGGCTTCCCTTGGGTCAAGATAGAGGAAATAGATGGCAAAATTTTAAAAAGTGACCGCCATATTGAAATTATTTGTTATTGGACCGATTTCGTTCAAAATCGATATTTGGGCTTCCCTGGGGTCAAATAAGAGGAAATGATTGGCAACATTATAAAAAGTGACCGCCATATTGAAATTCTTTGTTATTGGACCGATTTCGTTCAAAATCGATATTTGGGCTTCCCTGGGCTCAAATAAGAGGAAATGATTTGCAAAATTATAAAAAGTCGCCGCCATATTGAAATTCTTTGTTATTGGACCGATTTCGTTCAAAATCGATATTTAGGCTTCCCTTGGGTCAAGAAAGAGGAAATAGATGCCAAAATTTTAAAAAGTGACCGCCATATTGAAATTCTTTGTTATTGGACCGATTTCAAGGGAAGCCTAAATATCGATTTTGAACGAAATCGGTCCAATAACAAAGAATTTCAATATGGCGGTCACTTTTTAAAATTTTGGCATCTATTTCCTCTTTCTTGACCCAAGGGAAGCCTAAATATCGATTTTGAACGAAATCGGTCCAATAACAAAGAATTTCAATATGGCGGTCACTTTTTAAAATTTTGGCATCTATTTCCTCTTTCTTGACCCAAGGGAAGCCTAAATATCGATTTTGAACGAAATCGGTCCAATAACAAAGAATTTCAATATGGCGGCGACTTTTTATAATTTTGGCATCTATTTCCTCTTTCTTGACCCAAGGGAAGCCCAAATATCGATTTTGAACGAAATCGGTCCAATAACAAAGAATTTCAATATGGCGGTCACTTTTTAAAATTTTGGCATCTATTTCCTCTTTCTTGACCCAAGGGAAGCCTAAATATCGATTTTGAACGAAATCGGTCCAATAACAAAGAATTTCAATATGGCGGTCACTTTTTATAATTTTGCCAATCATTTCCTCTTATTTGACCCCAGGGAAGCCCAAATATCGATTTTGAACGAAATCGGTGCAATAACAAAGAATTTCAATATGGCGGTCACTTTTTATAATTTTGCCAATCATTTCCTCTTATTTGACCCCAGGGAAGCCCAAATATCGATTTTGAACGAAATCGGTCCAATAACAAAGAATTTCAATATGGCGGTCACTTTTTAAAATTTTGGCATCTATTTCCTCTTTCTTGACCCAAGCGAAGCCTAAATATCGATTTTGAACGAAATCGGTCCAATAACAAAGAATTTCAATATGGCGGTCACTTTTTAAAATTTTGGCATCTATTTCCTCTTTCTTGACCCAAGGGAAGCCTAAATATCGATTTTGAACGAAATCGGTCCAATAACAAAGAATTTCAATATGGCGGCCACTTTTAATAATTTTGCCAATCATTCCCTCTTATTTGACCCCAGGGAAGCCCAAATATCGATTTTGAACGAAATCGGTCCAATAACAAAGAATTTCAATATGGCGGTCACTTTTTAAAATTTTGGCATCTATTTCCTCTTTCTTGACCCAAGGGAAGCCTAAAATCGATTTTGAACGAAATCGGTCCAATAACAAAGAATTTCAATATGGCGGTCACTTTTTAAAATTTTGGCATCTATTTCCTCTTTCTTGACCCAAGGGAAGCCTAAATATCGATTTTGAACGAAATCGGTCCAATAACAAAGAATTTCAATATGGCGGTCACTTTTTAAAATTTTGGCATCTATTTCCTCTTTCTTGACCCAAGGGAAGCCTAAATATCGATTTTGAACGAAATCGGTCCAATAACAAAGAATTTCAATATGGCGGCGACTTTTTATAATTTTGGCATCTATTTCCTCTTTCTTGACCCAAGGGAAGCCCAAATATCGATTTTGAACGAAATCGGTCCAATAACAAAGAATTTCAATATGGCGGTCACTTTTTAAAATTTTGGCATCTATTTCCTCTTTCTTGACCCAAGGGAAGCCTAAATATCGATTTTGAACGAAATCAGTCCAATAACAAAGAATTTCAATATGGCGGTCACTTTTTAAAATTTTGGCATCTATTTCCTCTTTCTTGACCCAAGGGAAGCCTAAATATCGATTTTGAACGAAATCGGTCCAATAACAAGGAATTTCAATATGGCGGTCACTTTTTAAAATTTTGGCATCTATTTCCTCTTTCTTGACCCAAGGGAAGCCTAAATATCGATTTTGAACGAAATCAGTCCAATAACAAAGAATTTCAATATGGCGGTCACTTTTTAAAATTTTGGCATCTATTTCCTCTTTCTTGACCCAAGGGAAGCCTAAATATCGATTTTGAACGAAATCGGTCCAATAACAAAGAATTTCAATATGGCGGTCACTTTTTATAATTTTGCCAATCACTTCCTCTTATTTGACCCCAGGGAAGCCCAAATATCGATTTTGAACGAAATCGGTCCAATAACAAATAATTTCAATATGGCGGTCACTTTTTAAAATTTTGGCATCTATTTCCTCTTTCTTGACCCAAGGGAAGCCTAAATATCGATTTTGAACGAAATCGGTCCAATAACAAAGAATTTCAATATGGCGGCGACTTTTTATAATTTTGCAAATCATTTCCTCTTATTTGAGCCCAGGGAAGCCCAAATATCGATTTTGAACGAAATCGGTCCAATAACAAAGAATTTCAACATGGCGGAAAAGTGGCACCTGTGTTTGCATACATACTTGAGATAAAAACTAATTCCATCGATATATCGATACTTTTTGGCACTTCATGCATTTCCCTAGTTGCCGATGACGCTTTCGCACGCGTAAGGATCCTTACGGATCCGTAAGGATCCTTTCGGATCCGTTCGCGTCCGTAAGGATCCGTTCGCATCCTTACGGATCCGTAAGGATGCGAAAGGATCCTTTCGCATGCGAAACGTGAGCTACACTTGTAAGGATTTTAGGCACTTTTAGGTACAAAAAATGCGAAAGCCGAATCGATGCGAAAAGCCGAATTGATCCGTTCACGTTTCTATGGAATTTGACAGTTTTGTATGGGCGAAATCCGAAACGATCCTCACAGGTGTGGTTCCACCCTAAAGGAAATACATCATATTTAATATATCTAAACTAGCGGCACGTTATGATGGCCGGTTTGACACATTACAATAGTGATGTGGAATGTCAATTTATTCTCGAACAAAAAACAATTAAGTTTTGTTTTTGTACCTGATTAAATAGGTTTAATAAAACAAAAATGTATATGTTTATTTAATTTATTTGAACGAACTGAATATTTGAATGAAAATGAATATACATACTTTATATGCACACAAGAAACATATGAATACAAAAGATACCAAAAAAGGTGCCACAAAAGGCCATAATTAATCAGATTCGTCCATACTACTATTTTCACTGTCGTCACTGCTATCATCACCTACATTAATAATTATATGTTCGTTTTCTATAATATTATCTATTTTCACATCTCTTTCATAATCTTCCCTTATTAATTTAACAGTTCTATTCACAACCTTTTCCCAGTCTCCTTTAGTCACATGTTCACAAGCTTCTTCTAATAATTTTAGCATTTTTTTTGTGGTAAATGGGGGTTCTGTATTGTGTCTTGCAGCATATCCCTTAATTTGAGCCCACACCAACTCAATCGCATTATACTCACAATGGTAAGGCGGTAACCGTATAACTCTGTGCCCATGTTCTAATGCTATTTCGTCAATGACGTATCGGATCTTGGTTGGTTTGTTTTCTTTTAAAAGACGTACTAATTCCGCTTTTAACATATTCATGTTTGCATCTACGCCATTTTTACGAAGCCATGCGACGATATCAGCTTTCTTTTGGGATTGGGCAGGTGGCTTGTCAATTTGCATCGAGTGGTATGGGGCGTTGTCCATAATTATAATAGATGGTTCAGGGAGGCTACACAACATTTAGGTAAACCATTCAGTAAACTTTTCTCCATTCATGTCTTCATGATAGTCTCCAGTGGTTTTTGACGCAAAAGCCATGAGAGAACCTTCGACAAACCCGTTGATGGTTCCGGCGTGACAAATTATAAGTCGCGATCCTTTTCGTACAGGAACTTTGGAAGTAGATGCTGCTGTGTCATCGTTCCAAGAACGGCCTACAGTATGGTTAGCATTAAGCCATGTTTCAACCAAGAACACAACATTTTGCCAATTTTTGATTTCTTTCACTTGCCGTAAAAAAGTATACCTTGCCATCGCTATATCAAATCTTTCCATCAATATTTTGCGTTTGTTACATTTTTTGTATCGAAATCCAATGGTCTTCAAAATCTTCGTTAAAGAACTTTCCCCACCGAAGAATAATCCAGCTTCCTTCAGTGAATGCACCAACTTTTTTCTTGTTGGATACTCCTTCTGTAAATAGTAGCCGTAAACATGTCTTCGGATAGCATCGGCATCAAAGCTATCGATGCCTACGACTGGTTTTGCTCGTTTTCTCTTTTTTGGTGTGTGAAGTTTATTTTCTTCTGTGCCAGTCTCGCCATATTTTTTTTTAGTTATCCGTCTAACAGTTCGTTGTCCAATATTAAGCGCATCAGCTACGCGTTCAACCACTGACGTTATAGGTAAAATTGGCCCTCCATTTTGAGCTTCACGATCGAAATAGTTACGAAGGCGTATTACGAACTCACGTGTCTGACTATTTAGAACAGTTCTCTGCGTACGTTCGGTCATATCGACGAAATCCACAACAAAGGGCTTGAACAGAGTCCAAATTAACGAGCAAGGGTCAACAGTAATGCAGTATCAATATTTGAAATCCAAAGCCAGGTCAAAACTATATCACAATCGCATTGCACTGACAGTTTATACTTTTCGAAGCAACGTCAATTCGAAACTGCTTTGTTTTGCATTGAGCATTGACGCGAGTTTGCCGGAGGTAGTAGTTGTGCTAGCCAGCGATCCTATGTGACGATCGTATTAGATTCCATTTTTAAAAATTTTCAATTTAGAAAACCAAATGCCGAGTTGTGGTATATATCATATAAAAATAAAAATTTTACCTTTTGTATGAAACAGCTGATATTTTTTTGCGATTTCAGAGGTTTGTCCACATAGTGAAAATTGTTCATATTCACAAGTACATTCACCCCTTAAATGGTGCAAACTGATTTTTCTACACTTGTATACATTTTAGAAATCAATTTAATAAATAAATTTTGAGTCCTAAACCTAAAACTACATTCGATAAAATTTATGAATCTCTGCACATCACTATCGTCAATAAAGTAATACAATTATTTCCTTCAAAGTCGTTATCAATTAATACGGAACTTCATGAGCGGACAAACGTCAAACCGGCCATCATAGCGTGCCGCTAATATACTTGTTATAGGGTTCATTTTCGAAAATCAGAGTTATCAGTCCTGTTTATATAATAGGTTCATGCATAAACCCTCTTAGACCTTAAAACAGTGCGAGTTGCGACTTGCATGCGACTTGCGACAAGTATCTTGGCGCAGCTGTGCGCCACTGTGCTCAACACATTCGTAATTCCTAGTTCCATTTTCACGTGCAAGTGAAACACCTACTATTTCAGCAAAGGAATTCAAATTCGCCTTTAAGGATGATTATACGAGTCTGCCCGCGAAATTCAAATTTAATTTGGTTTTTCGCAATTTGTAAACTAATGCGACAAACTAGGCTAGTGGCATTCTATTTGCGCCAGTAGAATTATCATCTTCACAGGTTTTCATAAAAATCTTTCCTTGAAAGTGACCAGTTTAAGAAATTAATCAAAATACTGAGTTGGACGTGAGTTACTCACAAATTAGTCGATATTTTGATTAATTTCTTAAACTGGACACTTTCAAGTAAAGATTTTTATATAAACCTGTGAAGATGATACTGCCATTGTCGCAATTAGAATGCCATAAGCCTACTTTGTCGTATTAGTTTACAAATTGCGAAAAACCAAATTAAATTTGAATTTCGCGGGCAGAACTATCTCTTCCACCTTAAGGTGGAAGACACGGGTCTGCCCGCGAAATTCAAATTTATTTGGTTTTTCGCAATTTGTAAACTAGTAGGACAAACTAGGCTAGTGGCATTCTAATTGCGCCAGTAGAATTATCATCTTCACAGGTTTACATAAAAATCTTTACTTGAAAGTGACCAGTTTAAGAAATTAATCAAAATACTGACTAATACGGAGTAACTCACCTCCAACTCTGAATTTTGATTAATTTCTTAACCAACCCACTTTAACCTATAGTCTCTACCTCAGGTCAGAATACACAAAGAAAGAAGAAAACTGCAAATTCAGGAATCTAATTTATATTTGAATAAAATTGGTACAATATAATATATTAACGATTATTTAACAGAAAACAGCATTTAAAATTAATAGCTTTTTTGTTTGACATAGACGTTGCATAATGTATTGAATATAATCATAATATATATAAAATTCTCATGTCGCGGTGTTTGTTACCGTGGATGTGAAGCGACAGAGGGCGAGTGGTCCAAGTCAAGTGCCCAAGCAAGCAATGCCATCACCACTCACATGCACCACAACTCACCGACACCGGAGCATCCTCAGGATGTCGACTTGAGTATTGTAAGTCGACTTTACAACTCATTGAAAAGTTGACATCTCCTGAGGATGCTCCCACCCACCCTCTGTCGCTTGTTTTCCCGGATTTTCATCTGGCTTTTCTTTAGCGCGTCGCTGGCCGTCGGCTCCGTCAACCTGCAACACAAAAACAACAGTTTAGATTTGCAAGAAAACGTTAAAATAGATATCTAGGTATAGTTATTCCTGAATAACCTAATAAAGTTAAAAGTAATGAACTGCAACAATATTAGCTGTTAAACGAACTGCTGAAGTTCCTGGTCGAATAATATTACTAATTGTTTCAATTAAGATTATAAAAGGTATAAAAATAGTATAAGGATAGCTACACTCACCTGTAGCTGGCGTAGGCGATGGGGTACTCCTGGGGCGGGAAGCAGGCGATGGGCACCAGCGCGCGTGGGCTCAGCGCCACCCGGGGGCTGCCGGGCTGCTGTCAGTAGCGCCAGTGCGCCACGTCGCCGCCATGACCGCTGCAAACAAGAACAAACATTTAAAGCTGAAACCCAACATGAGCAACCCACTAACGTCTCGCTACTGAACGCAGGTCTCCCATCAGAAAAGAACGAGAAAGCCAACTTCCCAAGCAAGCAATGCCACTACCACACATGCACTACCACCGGAGACACCGGAGCATCCTCAGATGTCGACTTTCCAATAAGTATTGTAAGTCGACTTTACAACTCATTGAAAAGTTGACGTCTCCTGAGGATGCTCCCACCCACCCTCTGTCGCTTGTTTTCCCGGATTTTCATCTAGATTTTCTTCAGCGCATTTCTGGCCGTCAGCTCCGTCGACCTACAATATAAAAACAACAGTTTAGATTTGCAAGAAAAAGTTAAAATAGGTATTAAGGTAGGTTCCTGAATTACCTAATCAAGTTAAAAGTAAATGAACTGCAACAATATTAGCTGTTAAACGAACTGCTGAAGTTCCTGGTCGAATAATATTACTAATTGTTTCAATTAAGATTATAAAAGGTATAAAAATAGTATAAGGATAGCTACACTCACCTGTAGCTGGCGTAGGCGATGGGGTATTCCTGGGGCGGGAAGCAGGCGATGGGCACCAGCGCGCGTGGGCTCTGCGCCACCTGGGGTCTGCCGGGCTGCTGCCAGTAGCGCCAATGCGCCTCGTCGCCGCCATGACCGCTGCAAACAAGAACAAAACATTAAAGCTGAAACCCAACATGAGCAACCCATTAACGTCTCGCTACTGAGCGCAGGTCTCCCATCAGAAAAGAACGAGAAAGCCAAGTTCCCAAGAAAGCAATGCCACCACCAATCACATGCACCTAAACTCACTGACACCGGAGCATCCTCAGGAGATATCGACTTTCCAATGAGTATTGTAAGTAGACTTTACAATACTCATTGAAAAGTCGACATCTCCTGAGGATGCTCCCACCCGCCCTCTGTCGCTTGTTTTCCCGGATTTTGATCTAGATTTTCTTCAGCGCATTTCTGACCGTCGGCTCCGTCGATCTACAATATAAAAACAACGGTTTAGATTTGCAAGAAAAAGATAAAATAGATATTAAGGTAGGTTCCTGAATTACCTAATAAAGTTAAAAGTAAATGAACTGCAATAATATTAGCTATTAAACGAACTGCTGAAGTGCCTGGTCGAATAATATTACTAATTGTTCCAATTAAGATTATAAAAGAAATTAAAGTAGTTTAAGGATAGCTGCACTCACCTGTAGCTGGCGTAGGCGATAGGGTATTTCTGGGGCGGGAAGCAGGCGATGGGCACCAGCGCGCGTGGGCTCTGCGCCACCTGGGGTCTGCCGGGTTGCTGTCAGTAGCGCCAATGCGCCTCGTCGCTGCCATGACCGCTGCAAACAAGAACAAAACATTAAAGCTGAATCCCAACATGAGCAACCCACTAACGTCTCACTACTGAGCGCAGGTCTCCCATCAGAAAAGAACGAGAAAGAAAAGTTCCCAAGAAAGCAATGGCACCACCAATCACATGCACCATAACTCACCGACACCGGAGCATCCTCAGGAGATGCCGACTTACCAATGAGTATTGCAAGTCGACTTGTAGGTTCCTGAATTACCTAATAAAGTTAAAAGTAAATGAACTGCAATAATATTCGCTGTTAAACGAACTGCTGAAGTTCCTGGTCGAATAATATTACTAATTGTTTCAATTAGGATTATAAAAGGTATATGAATAATATAAGGATAGCTGCACTCACCTGTAGCTGGCGTAGGCGACGGGGTACTCCTGAGGCGGGAAGCAGGCGGTGGGCACCAGCGCGCTAGGGCTCTGCGCCACCTGAAAGCTGCTGGGCTGCTGCCAGTAGCGCCAATGCGCCTCGTCGCCTCCATGACCGCTGCAAACAAGAACAAAACATTAAAGCTGAATCCCAACATGAGCAACCCACTAACGTCTCACTACTGAGCGCAGGTCTCCCATCAGAAAAGAACGAGAAAGACAAGTTCCCAAGAAAGCAATGGCACCACCAATCACATGCACCATAACTCACCGACACCGGAGCATCCTCAGGAGATGCCGACTTTCCAATGAGTATTGCAAGTCGACTTGTAGGTTCCTGAATTACCTAATAAAGTTAAAAGTAAATGAACTGCAATAATATTAGCTGTTAAACGAACTGCTGAAGTTCCTGGTCGAATAATATTATTAATTGTTTCAATTAGGATTATAAAAGGTATATGAATAATATAAGGATAGCTGCACTCACCTGTAGCTGGCGTAGGCGACGGGGTACTCCTGAGGCGGGAAGCAGGCGGTGGGCACCAGCGCGCTAGGGCTCTGCGCCACCTGGGGGCTGCCGGGCTGCTGCCAGTAGCGCCAATGCGTCTCGTCGCCGCCGTGGTGGGCACCAGCGCGCGTGGGCTCTGCGCCACCTGAAAGCTGCTGGGCTGCTGCCAGTAGCGCCAATGCGCCTCGTCGCCGCCATGACCGCTGCAAACAAGAACAAAACATTAAAGCTGAACCTAATATGAGCAACCCATTAACGTCTCGCTACTGAGCGCAGGTCTCCCATCAGAAAAGAACGAGAAAGCCAAGTTCCCAAGAAAGCAATGCCACCACCAATCACATGCACCTAAACTCACCGACACCGGAGCATCCTCAGGAGATATCGACTTTCCAATGAGTATTGTAAGTCGACTTTACACTACTTATTGAAAAGTCGACATCTCCTAGGGATGATCCCACCCGCCCTCTGTCGCTTGTTTTCCCGAATTTTCATCTAGATTTTCTTCAGCGCATTTCTGGCCGTCGCCGCGTCGGCTCCGTCGACCTACAATATAAAAACAACGGTTTAGATTTGCAAGAAAAAGTTAAAATAGATATTTAGGTAGATTTCTGAATTACCTAATGAAGTTAAAAGTAAATGAACTGCAACAATATTAGCTGTTAAACGAACTGCTGAAGTGCCTGGTCGAATAATATTACTAATTGTTCCAATTAAGATTATAAAGGAAATAAGAATAGTATAAGGATAGCTGCACTCACCTTTAGCTGGCGTAGGCGACGGGGTACTCCTGGGGCGGGAAGCAGGCGGTGGGCACCAGCGCGCGTGGGCTCTGCGCCACCTGGGGGCTGCCGGGCTGCTGCCAGTAGTGCCAATGCGCCTCGTCGCCGCCATAACCGCTGCAAACAAGAACAAAAATTTCAAGCTCAAACCCAACATGAGCAACCCATTAACGTCTCGCTACTGAGCGCAGGTCTCCCATCAGAAAATAACGACAAAGTCAAGTGTCCAAACAAGCAAGCCACCACCACTCACATGCACCACAAATCACCGACACCGGAGCATCCTCAGGAGATGTCTACTTTCTAATGAGTATTGTAAGTCGACTTTACATTACTCATTGAAAAGTCAACATCTCCTGAGGATGCTGCCACCCGCCCTCTGTCGCTAGTTTTCCCGGATTTTCATCTAGATTTTCATCTGAATTTTCTTCAGCGCGTCGCTGGCCGTCGGCTCCGCCAACCTGCAACATAAAAACAACAGTTTCAATTAAGATTATAAAAGGTATAAGAATAGTATAAGGATAGCTGCACTCACCTGTAGCTGGCGTAGGCGACGGGGTACTCCAGGGGCGGGAAGCAGGCGGTGGGCACCAGCGCGCGTGGGCTCTGCGCCACCTGGGGGCTGCCAGGTTGCTGCCTGGGGGCTGCCGGGCTGCTGCCAGTAGCGCCAATGCGCATAGTCTCCGCCGCGGTAGGCACCAGCGCGCGTGGGCTCTGCGCCACCTGGGGGCTGCCGGGCTGCTGCCAGTAGCGCCAATGCGACTCGTCGCCGCCATGACCGCTGCAAACAAGAACAAAACATTAAAGCTGAAACCTAACATGAGCAACCCATTAACGTCTCGCTACTGAGCGCAGGTCTCCCATCAGAACAGAACGAGAAAGCCAAGTTCCCAAGAAAGCAATGCCACCACCAATCACATGCACCTAAACTCACCGACACCGGAGCATCCTCAGGAGATGTCGACTTTCCAATGAGTATTGTAAGTCGACTTGTAGGTTCCTGAATTACCTAATAAAGTTATAAGTAAATTAACTGCAATAATATAAGCTGTTAAACGAACTGCTGAAGTTCCTGGTCTAATAATATTACTAATTGTTTCAATTAAGATTATAAAAGGTATAAGAATAGTATAAGGATAGCTGCACTCACCTGTAGCTGGCGTAGGCGACGGGGTACTCCAGGGGCGGGAAGCAGGCGGAGGGCACCAGAGCGCGTGGGCTCTGCGCCACCTGGGGGCTGCCGGGCTGCTGCCAATAGCGCCAATGCGCCTCGTCTCCTCCGCGGTAGGCACCAGCGCGCGTGGGCTCTGCGCCACCTGGGGGCTGCCGGGCTGCTGCCAGCAGCGCCAATGCGCCACGTCGCCGCCATGACCTGCAAACAAGAACAAACATTTAAAGCTGAAACCCAACATGAGCAACCCACTAACGTCTCGCTACTGAGCGCAGGTCTCCCATCAGAAAAGAACGAGAATGCCAAGTTCCCAAGAAAGCAATGCCACCTCCAATCAAATGCACCTAAACTCACCGACACCGGGGCATCCTCAGGAGATGTCGACTTTTCAATGAGTATTGTAAGTCGACTTTACAACTCATTGAAAAGTTGACGTCTCCTGAGGATGCTCCCACCCACCCTCTGTCGCTTGTTTTCCCGGATTTTCATCTGGATTTTCTTCAGCGCGTCGCTGGCCGTCGGCTCCGTCGACCTACGACATAAAAACAACAGTTAAGATTTGCAAAAAAAACGTTAAAATAGATATCTACTGTATAGCTATTCCTGAATTAACTAATAAAGTTAAAAGAAAATGACCTGCAATTATATTAGCTGTTAAACGAACTGCTAAAGTTTCTGGTCGAATAATATTACTAATTGTTACAATTAAGACTATAAAAGGTATAAGAATAGTATAAGGATAGCTGCACTCACCTGTAGCTGGCGTAGGCGGCGGGGTACTCCTGGGGCGGGAAGCAGGTGGTGGGCACGCGCACGCGAGGGCTCAGCGCCACCCGGGGGCTGCCGGGCAGCTGTCAGTAGCGCCAGTGCGCCGCGTCGCCGCCATGACCGCTGCAAACAAGAACAAACATTTTAAGCTGAAACCCAACATGAGCAACCCATTAACGTCTCGCTACTGAGCGCAGGACTCCCATCAGAAAAGAACGAGAAAGCCAAGTTCCCAAGCAAGCAATGCCACTACCACACATGCACTACCACCGGAGACACCGGAGCATCCTCAAATGTCGACTTTCCAATGAGTATTGTAAGTCGACTTAACAACTCATTGAAAAGTTGACGTCTCCTGAGGATGCTCCCACCCACCCTCTGTCGCTTGTTTTCCCGGATTTTCATCTGGATTTTCTTCAGCGCGTCGCTGGCCGTCGGCTCCGTCGACCTACAACATAAAACAACAGTTCAGATTTGCAAGAAAACGTTAAAATAGATATCTAGGTATAGTTATTCCTGAATTTATAGTTAAAAGTAAATGACCTGCAATTATATTAGCTGTTGAACGAACTGTTAAAGTTTCTGGTCGAATAATATTACTAATTGTTTCAATTAAGATTATAAAAGGTATAAAAATAGTATAAGGATAGCTACACTCATCTGTAGCTGGTGTAGGCGATGGGGTACTCCTGGGGCGGGAAGCAGGCGATGGGCACCAGCGCGCGAGGGCTCTGCGCCACCCGGGGGCTGCCGGGCTGCTGTCAGTAGCGCGGTAGCGCCAGTGCGCCGCGTCGCCGCCATGACCGCTGCAAACAAGAACAAAAATTTAAAGCTGAAACCCAACATGAGCAACCCATTAACGTCTCGCTACTGAGCGCAGGTCTCCCATCAGAAAAGAACGAGAAAGCCAAGTTCCCAAGAAAGCAATGCCACCACCAATCACATGCACCAAAACTCACCGACACCGGAGCATCCTCAGGAGATATCGACTTTCCAATGAGTATTGTAAAGTCGACAATACTCATTGAAAAGTCAACATCTCCTGAGGATGCTGCCACCCGCCCTCTGTCGCTTGTTTTCCCGGATTTTCATCTAGATTTTCATCTGAATTTTCTTCAGCGCGTCGCTGGCCGTCGGCTCCGTCAACCTGCAACATAAAAACAACAGTTTCAATTAAGATTATAAAAGGTATAAGAATAGTATAAGGATAGCTGCACTCACCTGTAGCTGGCGTAGGCGACGGGGTACTCCAGGGGCGGGAAGCAGGCGGTGGGCACCAGCGCGCGTGGGCTCTGCGCCACCTGGGGGCTGCCAGGTTGCTGCCTGGGGGCTGCCGGGCTGCTGCCAGTAGCGCCAATGCGCATCGTCTCCGCCGCGGTAGGCACCAGCGCGCGTGGGCTCTGCGCCACCTGGGGACTGCCGGGCTGCTGCCAGTAGCGCCTATGCGACTCGTCGCCGCCATGACCGCTGCAAACAAGAACAAAACATTAAAGCTGAAACCTAACATGAGCAACCCATTAATGTCTCGCTACTGAGCGCAGGTCACCCATCAGAACAGAACGAGAAAGCCAAGTTCCCAAGAAAGCAATGCCACCACCAATCACATGCACCTAAACTCACCGACACCGGAGCATCCTCAGGAGATGTCGACTTTCCAATGAGTATTGTAAGTCGACTTGTAGGTTCCTGAATTACCTAATAAAGTTATAAGTAAATGAACTGCAATAATATAAGCTGTTAAACGAACTGCTGAAGTTCCTGGTCTAATAATATTACTTATTGTTTCAATTAAGATTATAAAAGGTATAAGAATAGTATAAGGATAGCTGCACTCACCTGTAGCTGGCGTAGGCGACGGGGTACTCCAGGGGCGGGAAGCAGGCGGAGGGCACCAGCGCGCGTGGGCTCTGCGCCACCTGGGGGCTGCCGGGCTGCTGCCAATAGCGCCAATTCGCCTCGTCTCCGCCGCGGTAGGCACCAGCGCGCGTGGGCTCTGCGCCACCTGGGGGCTGCCGGGCTGCTGCCAGTAGCGCCAATGCGCCACGTCGCCGCCATGACCTGCAAACAAGAACAAACATTTAAAGCTGAAACCCAACATGAGCAACCCACTAACGTCTCGCTACTGAGCGCAGGTCTCCCATCAGAAAAGAACGAGAAAGCCAAGTTCCCAAGAAAGCAATGCCACCACCAATCACATGCACCTAAACTCACTGACACCGGAGCATCCTCAGGAGATATCGACTTTCCAATGAGTATTGTAAGTCGACTTTACAACTCATTGAAAAGTTGACGTCTCCTGAGGATGCTCCCACCCACCCTCTGTCGCTTGTTTTCCCGGATTTTCATCTGGATTTTCTTCAGCGCGTCGCTGGCCGTCGGCTCCGTCGACCTTCAACATAAAAACAACAGTTCAGATTTGCAAGAATACGTTAAAATAGATATCTAGGTTTAGTTATTCCTGAATTAACTAATAAAGTTAAAAGTAAATGACCTGCAATTATATTAGCTGTTAAACGAACTGCTACAGTTTCTGGTCGAAAAATATTACTAATTGTTTCGATTAAGATTATAAAAGGTATAAAAATAGTATAAGGATAGCTGCACTCACCTGTAGCTGGCGTAGGCGATAGGGTATTCCTGAGGCGGGAAGCAGGCGATGGGCACCAGCGCGCGTGGGCTCTGCGCCACCCGGGGGCTGCTGAGCTGCTGTCAGTAGCGCCAGTGCACCGCGTCGCCGCCATGACCGCTGCAAACAAGAACAAACATGACCGCTGCAAACAAGAACAAACATTTAAAGCTGAAACCCAACATGAGCAACCCACTAACGTCTCGCTTCTGAACGCAGGTTTCCCATCAGAAAAGAACGAGAAAGACAAGTTCCCAAGCAAGCAATGCCACTACCACACATGCACTACCACCGGAGACACCGGAGCATCCTCAGATGTCGACTTTCCAATGAGTATTGTAAGTCGACTTTACAACTCTTTGAAAAGTTGACGTCTCCTGAGGATGCTCCCACCCACCCTCTGTCGCTTGTTTTCCCGGATTTTCATCTGGATTTTCTTCAGCGCGTCGCTGGCCGTCGGCTCCGTCGACCTACAACATAAAACAACAGTTCAGATTTGCAAGAAAACGTTAAAATAGATATCTAGGTATAGTTATTCCTGAACTAACTATTATAGTTAAAAGTAAATGACCTGCAATTATATTAGCTGTTAAACGAACTGCTAGATTATAAAAGGTATAAAAATAGTATAAGGATAGCTACACTCACCTGTAGCTGGCGTAGGCGATGGGGTATTCCTGGAGCCGGAAGTGAGCGATGGGCTGGGTGCACGTGGGCTCTGCGCCACCTGGGGTCTGCCGGGCTGCTGCCAGTAGCGCCAATGCGCCTCATCGCCGCCATGACCGCTGCAAACAAGAACAAAACATTAACGTCTCGCTACTGAGCGCAGGTCTCCCATCAGAAAAGAACGGGAAAGCTAAGTTCCCAAGAAAGCAATGCCACCACCAATCACATGCACCTAAACTCACCGACACCGGAGCATCCTCAGGAGATATCGACATTCCAATGAGTATTGTAAGTCAACTTAACAATACTCATTGAAAAGTTGATATCTCCTGAGGATGCTGCCACTCGCCCTCTGTCGCTTGTTTTCCCGGATTTTCAAATAGATTTTCATCTGGATTGTCTGCAGCGCGACGCTGGCCGTCGGCTCCGTCAACCTGCAACATAAAAACAACAGTTTAGATTTGCAAGAAAACGTTAAAATAGATATCTAGGTATAGTTATTCCTGAATTAACTAATAAAGTTAAAAGTAAAGGACCTGCAATTATATTAGCTGTTAAACGAACTGCTGAAGTTCCTGGTCCAATAATATTACTAATTGTTTCAATTAAGATTATAAAAGGTATAAAAATAGTATAAGGATAGCTGCACTCACCTGTAGCTGGCGTAGGCGGCGGGGTACTCATGGGGCGGGAAGCAGGTGGTGGGCACCAGCACGCGCGGGCTAAGCGCCGCCTGTGGGCTGCCGGGCTGCTGCCAGTAGCGCCAGTGCATCGCGTCGCCGCCATGACCGCTGCAAACAAGAACAAAAATTTAAAGCTCAAACCCAACATGAGCAACCCATTAACGTCTCACTACTGAGCGCAGGTCTCCCATCAGAAAAGAACGAGAAAGCCAAGTTCCCAAGAAAGCAATGCCACCACCAATCACATGCACCTAAACTCACTGACACCGGAGCATCCTCAGGAGATGTCGACTTTCCAATGAGTATTGTAAGTCGACTTGTAGGTTCTTGAATTACCTAATAAAGTTAAAAGTAAATGAACTGCAATAATATTAGCTGTTAAACGAACTGCTGAAGTTCCTGGTCGAATAATATTACGAATTGTTTCAATTAAGATTACAAATAGTATAAGAATAGTATAAGGAAAGCTGCACTCACCTGTAGCTGGCGTAGGCGGCGGGGTACTCCTGGGGCGGGAAGCAGGCGGTGGGCACCAACACGCGCGGGCTCAGCACCGCCTGTGGTCTGCGAGGCTGCTGCCAGTAGCGCCAATGCGCCTCGTCGCCGCCATGACCGCTGCAAACAAGAACAAAACATTAAAGCTGAACCTAACATGAGCAACCCATTAACGTCTCGCTACTGAGCGCAGGTCTCCCATCAGAAAAGAACAAGAAAGCCAAGTTCCCAAGAAAGCAATGCCACAATCAGTCACATGCACCTAAACTCACCGACACCGCCTCAGGAAATATCGACTTTTCAATGAGTATTGTAAGTCGACTTTACAACGCATTGAAAAGTTGATGTCTCCTGAGGATGCTCCCACCCCCCCTCTGTAGCTTGTTTTCCCGGATTTTCATCTGGATTTTCTTCAGGGCGTCGCTGGCCGTCGGCTCCGTAAACCCACAACATAAAAACAACAGTTTAGATTTGCAAGAAAAAGTTAAAATAAATATCTAGGTATAGTTATACCTGAATAAACTAATAAAGTTAAAAGTAAATGACCTGCAATTATATTAGCTGTTAAAGGAACTGGTAAAGTTCCTGGTTGAATAATATTACTAATTGTTACAATTAGGTTAAGACTATAAAAGGTATAAGAATAGTATAAGGATAGCTGCACTCACCTGTAGCTGGCGTAGGCGGCGGGGTACTCCTGGGGCGGGAAGCAGATGGTGAGCACCAGCGCGCGTGGGCTCTGCGCCACCTGGGGTCTGCGAGGCTGCTGCCAGTAGCGCCAATGCGCCTCGTCGCCGCCATGACCGCTGCAAACAAGAACAAAACATTAAAGCTGAAACCCATGTGAGTAGCCCACTAAAGTCTCGCTATTGAGCGCAGGTCCCCCATCAGAAAAGGACGAGAAAGTCAAGTGCCAAAACAAGCAATGCCACCACCACTCACATGCACCACAACTCACCGACACCAGAGCATCCTCAGGAGATGTCGACTTTTCAATGAGTATTGTAAGTTGACTTTAAAACTCTTTGAAAAGTTGACATCTCCTGAGGATGCTCCCACCCACCTTCTCGCTTGTTTTCCCGGATTTTCATCTGGATTTTCTTCAGCGCATCGCTGGCCGTCGGCTCCGTCAACCTGCAGCATAAAAACAACAGTTTAGATTTTGCAAGATAACGTTAAAATAGATAATATATATTTATTCCTGAATTAACTACAGTTAAAAGTAAATAATTAGCTGTTAAACGAACTGCTAAAGTTCCTGGTCGAATAATATTACTAATTGTTACAATTAAGACTATAAGAAGTTATAAGAATAGTATAAGGATAGTTGGACTCACCTGTAGCTGGCGTAGGCGACGGGGTACTCCTGGGGCGGGAAGCAGGCGGTGGGCACCAGCGCGCGCGGGCTCTGCGCCGCCTGGGGGCTGCCGGGCTGCTGCCAGTAGTGCCAGTGGACCTCGTCGCCGCCTTGATCGCGAATGTAGTGGATGGCTGCACTCGCCTGTAGCTGGCGTAGGCGGCGGGGCTCTTTTGGGGCGAGAAGCATGCGGTTGGTTCGAGCGCGCATGGTCTCTGTGCCGCCTGGGGGCTGCCGGGCTGCTGTCAGTAGCACCAGTGCGCCTCGTCGTCGCTTTGACCGCTACAAACAAGAAAAAAAGTTAAAGCTAAACCCAACATGAGCAACCCATTAACGTCTTGCTACTGAGCGCAGGTCTCCCATCAGAAAAGAACGAGAAAGCCAAGTTACAATTATGCTACAACTAGCTGATGCCTGCGACTTCGTCCGCGTGGATATAGTTTTGAAAATACCTCGGGAACTCTTTGATTTTCCGGGACAAAAAGTATCCTATTTCAGTTCTCTTCAGGTCCTCAACTATATCCATGCAAAAAATCACGTCGATCCGTAGCTCTTGCGGCGTGATTGAAGGACAAACTAACAACCCAACAAACCAACAACCTAATAAACCAACAAACAAACACTTTCGCATTTATAATATTAGTAAGGATTTATGGTTGAAAATTACCAATCGTCATTAAAAATACGAAAGATTTTGTCGAGTTTTTTTTTCCAACAACGCAGCAACGGAACGAAGCAGCAA
This sequence comes from Oeneis ivallda, assembly GCA_029955525.1. Taxonomy (NCBI): domain Eukaryota; kingdom Metazoa; phylum Arthropoda; class Insecta; order Lepidoptera; family Nymphalidae; genus Oeneis; species Oeneis ivallda. The sequence continues at coordinate 11,769,696 of JARPMR010000024.1, read as the reverse complement.
CGGATCGGCGCGATTTTTTGCATGGGTGTAGTCGAAGACAACTAAATCCACGCGCATTACATCCGCTAGCATGTTGTTGATTTAGAATGTAGAGATGATTGCCGGGCTGCTGTCAGTGCCAGTGCGCCTCGTCGCCGCCACCCTGATCGCGAATGTATTGGATAGCTGAACTCACCTGTAGCTTGCGTAGGCGGTGGGGTACTCCCGGGGAGGGAAGCAGGCGGTGGGCACCAGCACGCGCGGGCTCTGCCCCGCCTGGGGGCTACCGGGCTGCTGCCAGTAGCACCAGTGCGCCTCGTCGCCGCCTAGGCCGCTGCAAACAATAACAAACCTTTAAAGCTGAAACTTAACATGAGCAACCCATTAAAGTCTCACTACTGAGCGCAGGTCTCCCATCAGAAAAGAAAGAGAAAGCCAAGTTACAATTATGCTACAATTTATGGTAGAAAATTACCAATCGTCATTAAAAATGCGAAAGATTTTGTCGAGTTTTTTTTTCAACAACGCAGTAACGGAACGAAGCAACAACGGATCGGCGCGATTTTTTGCATGGGTGTAGTCGAAGACAACTAAATCCACGCGCATTACATCCGCTAGCATTTTGTTGATTTAGAACAGAGGTTCCCAAACTTTTTTTGCTCATAGACCCCTTTCAAAAGTTTGCTGGTTCCGGTGGACCCCCTGCAGCTAAATTTCTATCATATTTCCAGTCGACAAAAAATGTGAAGATAAATTATGAAAATTGGCGTTGCGAGTGAGTTCCAACCACGAAAACAACATTCTTTGAAAAAAAAAGAGAATTGATTGGTAAATTAATTAATTGATTGTGCTGTGAGTGGATGTCAAAAGTAAAGTTGACCATTCAAAAAGAAGTGATTCCATCTCAAGCTTACATTTTTGACATCTACTCACAGCACAAAAACCAATCAATTCTCACTTATTTTATTTAGAAAACTCGGAGTGGTAAAAATAAAAAAATAGTATATTTTCTTGTGTTGTATTTATTCAAATACTATGTAAGTAACTATTAATTATTATTATTGTTATCATATTTTACAATATTATATTAAGTAAGTATAGTAAATCAAAATATAATTGTACCTGCAATCAAAATTAAACATTAATAACGTACACGTAACACCTGAGAGTTCTCCATAATGTTCTCGAAGGTGTGTGAAGTCCACCAATTTGCATTGGGCCAGCATGGTGGACTATGGCCTGTAACCCTTCTCTTAGAGGAGACCTCGCTGGGTTGATAATAAAGATGACTTATATTAGTGAAACACCACACAGTCGGGAAATAAACAATTACTAATAAATTAGGGACAAAAAGTTCTACCTTTCTCGGATTTCTGTTCTAAATAAATAAATAAGTAATAAATAAAATAAAAGTATGTATAGCAAAAGGCAGCCTACTTACTTTTTCCGTCGCTGGCAATCACTAAGATCGATTCACTTTAGGTACTTTTCTCTCCGAAATTCCGGGAACAAATGAGTAACGTTTATTCTTGGCATTCGTATTTATATTGGTGAAGAATCAAACAAGTTCATGCAAGATTGCAAGCACACACACCACCCACAAGTCGTATTTGGTCCCTTTGCACGTCTGAACAAGCGTTGCAGACGGCGCGTCGGCGGCGGCTTCACTATCGACCCCCGCTTACGAATTGTGAACCCCCATTTTTCTGTCACGCCAACGTAGACCCCCGTCGAGTCTCCCGTGGACCCCTGGGGGTCCACCTGGACCACTTTGGGAATTACTGATTTAGAATGTAGAGATGATTGCCGGGCTGCTGTCAGTGCCAGTGCGCCTCGTCACCGCCGCCCTGATCGCGAATTTATTGGATAGCTGCACTCACCTGTAGCTTGCGTAGGCGGCGGGGTACTCCTGGGGCGCAAAGCAGGCGGTGGGCACCAACGCGAGCAGGCTCTGCGCCACCTGAAGGTTGCCGGGCTGCTGCCAGTAGCGCCAGTGAGCCTCGTCGCCGCCATGACCGCTGCAAACAAGAACAAAACTTTAAGGATGACATCCACCATTAGCAACCCATTAACGTCTCGCTACTGAGCGCAGGTCTCCCTTCAGAGAAGAACGAGAAAGCAATGCCACCACAACTCACATGCACCACCACTCACATGCACCTAAACTCACCGGCACCGGAGCATCCCCAGGAGATGTCAACTTTCCAATGAGTATTGTAAGTCGACTTTACAATACTCATTGAAAAGTGACATCTCCTGAGGATGCTCCCACCCGCCCTCTGTCGCTTGTTGTCCCGGATTTTCATCTGGATTTTCTTCAGCGCGTCGTTGGCCGTCAGCTCCGTCGACCTGCAATATAAAAACAACAGTTTAGATTTGCAAGAAAAAGTTAAAATAGATAATTAGGTATATTTATTCCAGAATTACCTAATAAAGTTAAAAGTAAATGAACTGCCATTTTATATATATATTAGCTGTTAAACGAACTGCTAAAGTTCCTGTTCGAATAATATTACTAATTGTTTCAATTAAGACTATAAAAGGTATAAGAATAGTATAAGGATAGCTGCACTCACCTGTGGCTTGCGTAGGCTGCGGGGTACTCCTGGGGCGGGAAGCAGGCGGTGGGCACCAGCAAGCGCGGGCTCTGCGCCGCCTGGGGGCTGCCGGGCTGTTGCCAGTAGCGCCAGTGCGCCTTGTTGCCGCCTTGGCCGCTGCAAACAAGAACAAACCTTTAAAGCTGAAACCCAACATAAGCAACCCATTAACGTCTCGGTACTGAGCGCAGTTCTGAAAAATGTTTTATATAACACTAGCTGACCCAGCGAACTTCGTACCGCCAACTTATCTATATAAATAAAACAAATAAACTATCACAATCCAAAAAAACTATCCTATCTTTCAAGTTGGACCAAATTACAGATAGTTACGAAGTTTGATAAAAATCGGTTAAGTAGTTTAAGAGTCCATCGCGGACAAACAACGTGACACGTAATCTATACATATAATAAAACTGTAACTGGAAGATTTCTGTACATTTAATATATTTTGAAAATTTAATTGGGGGATGCTTTACTATCGATACTGAGCCTAAAACAGATTTTTATTTAATTTTTGTCTGTTTGTTTGTCCTTCTTTCACGTAAAAACTACCGCACAGATTTCTACAAAATTTTATACCGTGGTAGCTTATTACTCGGGTCAACATCTAGGCTACTTTTATCCTGGAAAATCAAGGAGTTCCCGAGGGACTTTAAAAACTAAATCCACGCGGACAAAGTCGCGGGCATCAGCTAGTTTATATATATTAAGATGTGGCACGAACTAAGACTAAGACTTTCTGAACTACTTAAAAACCTTTTCTCTAGTATGTAAATAAAGTCAGCATGCAGAAATACAAAGTACTCACGTTAGCGTGATTTTCTTTCGGTGCTGCAGCGTCGTCGGCAAATTCAGAGGGGTCAATTCAAAATCTCCGCAAGGAGCGACGGTTCTCTTGCAAACCGCCGCCACGACTCGACTCCTGCGAAATGTAATCCATTTTAATACAAGCGAAAACAAAATAAACCGAGGGTAGTAAGAAATTTAGGGCACTAAAGAAGGTAAAATCCATTTTTTTGAGGGTAGAATGCAGTAAGAATTTGAGCATCCAACCACTAAACTATCTTGTTCAAGAGGATAGAAATAATATTACTATAATACGGTCTACGGAAATAAAGTTTACACTATAAAAAAATATTTAAGGGTAGGTTTATCGAATGACAATTGCAGTGTGGGGTTGTGCAACAGTGCTTTAGCAGTCCCACTCTCAAAGGAGGCGCGATTATTCAGTAAAATCACAGTGTAATATTTATTAAAATTATGTATTATAGGTATGTTGGTGAAACTTACGGGGGTGACATTTCAGCATTGATAAAACCCCTCTTAAAATAAAGAAAAAAAATACTTTCATTTGAATGAGTTTTTAAAATTACTGCAAAATTATAGAAATTTAAACACGGCTGTATGAATTTCAAACGCACAGCGTACAAAATTGGACAATAAAAGAAAACGTGAAGAAAACTCACCCGATGTAAACGCGGCATGGGAGCCGCATACTTTTAATGTTGCTGAACTTTGCCTGTCCGGACAGCGTGAAGACCTGTTGCCTGCTCGGCAGCAAAACGTTGACTGTAGCGCGAATTACGCGCAGCCACAGAATATATAATAGTACGAAGAAGCACGAAGCCGCACCCACCCCACTATCCCTACCACCATCCCCACTACCCCTACCAATGATACCCAATCAGACACAGGCTACGCCCACTTTCACTACATTTTCAGTACTTAATTATATTTTAATAATTTTAAAATGTTTTAAGTTGCTTATAAATATGATAATAACTATTTTACAAATAATTGAATTATTATTTTCTTTTAAAGTAAAGCTCTAAAGTAAGGAGTTACGAAAATACATTGATTATTTTGCCGCCATCGTTTAGATTGGATGGCAAGATGGCGCAGGCCCTGTAACAATTCAATTGAGCATCTTATTTTAGGAGTTTAATTTATTCAGTTAATTGAGCATCTTACTTTAGGAGTTTAATTTATTCAGTCAATTGAGCATCTTATTTTAGGAGTTTAATTTATTCAGTTAATTGAGCATCTTATTTTAGGAGTTTAATTTTAAATCAATTGAGCATTTTACTTAGATCAACTTATCGTACATCCTGAAAACCTGAAATACCTAAAATAATGGCATCTTTGCGGATAGATTGTTTATAAAGCTTCTCTAGTAGATGTTAACATAGGTAGTAGGTACATTGTAGTATCAAATTAAAAAAAAATTCTAAAGACTGTAAGCAGACCTCCGAGTCCGACACGTCTTTTGACAAGGTAAAATCTTAAACAATAAAAATAACTCTAAAAAAAACCCATGTACTATCTTTACAGCATTTCATTAATTTAATTAATGTTTCATATTTCATACCTACCATTTTAAACATAAGTTTTAATTGAAAAATCAGTGTCATGTTTCTTTCAATTTAATTATTATTTATTTGCAGTTTGTTTACAATGGATTTTTACACAGCTGTCTTTGGCTGTCTTAGCCAGTCTTAGCTGTACAAGTAGAGTGTTACCATTTCCTACCTTCATGCCCATGGGTCCAACACACTATACTATACCTTTGTACGTATTTAATGTGCTTCTTGCGTTGGTCTGTGGTCTGAGTGATCACTGATCAGTAGGTAGGCTCAGAAGCTCCGCTAGGAGTACATAGTAATAGTGTTCTGCATAGACCACGAACACTAGGATAGTGTTCTGTGCTCAGAAGGGCTGGAACCCAGAGCCGTAAAGCCACTTAAATAAAAAAAAAAATGATCAGTGAACAAACGTCAATTTAATAACCTTGTTTGTTGAAAAACAAGTTTTCAGATCTAAAGATTGTAAAAGATATTTTTTCAAAACTATAATTTGTTAAATTTTAAGTTTGAGTAAAGTATTATTTTGTAAAAATTGTTTATGTTATCAAATTACTCCGTAATTTTATGATTTTTATAGTAAATTCTTGAATCATTGAGTGAATTTGACAGACGATAATTTTTTTTTCCCAATTAATTGAAAAAACAAGAATATTTGTGTTGTCTCCAATGTTATTTAATTCCACCAAGATTCTTACAGTAAGTTGTTTTTTATGTATAATATATTACAAAAATTCTGTTTACATAATAAGTTAAATAACCCTGACAAGGTATCTACAGTTTAGTATGAAAATGGGCCAGAATTAAAGTTAAGCAATACTTACCTATTGCCCAGAAAAAGAATCATAATCATGTTGCTGATAATACTCCTTACAAAATTCAATCAGTGGGTTTGGATTGTTTTTGAACTGTTGATTGTTTTGGAATAATACCAATTAGAATAAGCTCAAGCTTCTGAAAACAAACTCTTGCAAGGCACTATTGTATCTTGAAAAAGGATATGAAGATTTCATATCCTTTTTAAAGTAAGCTAAGTAAAAAAAATCTGGCAGGCACTAGATGCAGGTAAAAGTAAGTTTGATGATATGCGCCAGGTCATAAACACATTCTACTATAATAACTAATGAGGTTTGAAAAAGTTACATCTAACATCATAATTATCTGAATACTAGTTACCTGTAATGCAGGTGACTTCGTCCATGTGGATAAAGGTTTTTGAATTCCCATGGGAACTCTTTAATTTTCCAGAATAGAATGTAGCCTATGTGCTAATCCTGGGTAAGAGCTATCTCCATCCCAAATTTCAGCCAAATTGGTTAATTTGTTGTTGGGTTAAAGAGTAACAAACATCCATCCATCCATACATCAATCTTCACAAACTTTCGCATTTATAATATTACTAGCTGATGCCCGCGACTTCGTCCGTATGGATTTAGTTTTTAAAAATCCCGCGGGAACTCTTTCATTATCCGAGATAAAAAGTAGCTCTCCCGGTCCGAGGAACCTACTACTACATCCATTACTATACCCATGCAAAAAATCGCATCAATCCGCTGTTCTGTTGCGACGTGATTGAAGGACAAACCAACAAACAAACACACTTTCGCATTTATAATATCAGTAATGCTTTATTATAACACTTTTTATAATTGTCAAATTTTTTACCATACTTAACCAAAGACAAAATTACGTTTACGTTTTGTTATTCCACTGTCATTTGCGTTTTGTTATTCCATGTCAATTGCGTTTTTGTTATACCACGTTTTATAGTGACTTGACGGAAATGCGGTCGAACGGGATAAAAAGTATCCTATGTCCGTCTCCTGGTTCTAAGCTACCTCTCCACCAATTTTTAGCCAAATCGGTTCATCCGTTCTTGAGTTATAAATAGTGTAACTAACACCACTTTCTTTTATATATATAGATTAGGATTAGGATGATTATTGTAACTAGTAAATAAAAACTTATTGTAAATTGACCACAGTTTATTACAACTTAGTAATAATAATATGTATTATTGTACCAAATTAGGATTACTATGAAATGTAACATAAATCACCCAACTAAGAAAATGATGCTCTCTACTGTCATAGAGATCAAGATAGTCTAAGGTTGAATTACACACATCCTGAGTGCAGTACATAACATTTTTATCAAACCATGTTCAACAATGGAGCATTAATTCCATTGTTTGTTACATCTTTTTGTCTAAACTTTGTTAAACACAATCAACAAAATTTGTTCTTTGAGATAATTTTAATTCTGGACATTGGATGCAAGTTATCCTTGGTAAGCAAGTTGGTAAGCGTGAAAGTAAGAGTTCTGACAGGATTTTAACAATAGCACTGAAAAACTTGAAACTTTATTTTATTTCTCACTAGCTGATGCCCGCAACTTCGTCCACGTGGATTTCATTTTTAAAATCCCGCGGGAACTCTTTGATTTTCCCGAATAAAACTTAGCCTCTGTCACCCTCCAGGTTCTCAACTATACCCATGCAAAAAATCACGTCGATCCGTAGCTTTTTTGCTACTTGAGTGAAAAACAAACCAACATACAAACACACTTTCGCATTTATAATATTAAAAAGTATCCTATGTCCGTCTCCTGGTTCTAAGCTACCTCCCCACCAATTTTCAGCCAAATCGGTTCAGCCGTTCTTGAGTTATAAATAGTGTAACTAACACGACTTTCTTTTATATATATAGATTAAAATTCGAGAAACTTTTTAACACATACTAGTCATACTACAAAATATTATTTTTTACAGAGTTTTAAATAATCATATAAATATTTTTATATTCCAGGTGCATTTTGATTGTGTGCTGTACCATTCTACTAATTATGAACATTGTGAATATTCCTTGGAAGGGAGAAAATGACATCATTTATACAACAATTCCTAGTCATAAATTGTTGACATTGGGCTGAGGTAAGTAGGTTTACTATAAGAATACAATAAAGCTATTCTCATTAAGGAAAATCACTTTTCAAAGCCAATATAATTAATTGCCTCAATATGTTTGCGGCAATGTGATTGGTTGCATCCAAGTTTAAATCTGATTAAATTTTGGTTACTTTGAGTAAGAAGTCACTTATTTAGTCTAATAGGTATTAAGGCAAAAACAGTTGCTATGTACTTATAGTCTACTATAAAAAAACTGTTTAAACAAGATAGTTTCTGAGGTAGCTACTCAGTTCAGGAGAGGTGAAAGTTATTGCACCCTTTAAGTCACCATCATCCATCACACCTTCTGCACTTCACAAACTGCCTGTTAAATACAGTACTACCTCATCTATAGTAGTTAAAAATGCAATAGGGTATTTGACTATATTAAAAATATAGTTTCATCTGGTGTCATCCTAAAAGATTATTATCTAAAAACATTATTCCATAATACAAAACTAAAAAATAAAGCTTTATTTAATTAGAAAACATTAATTAGAATTGCTATAATTCTGGCCATGTTCACGAGATCGAAAATCTCGAATGACGTCACAGTTCACTCCACCTTTGGGCTTTGGAATTGTCATTGAACTGTGTGTGAACTGTGACGTCGTATAAACAAATGAAACGTTTCCGAAGGCAATTTATTTTTTGAATTTATTTCTCGATTTTTATGAAAAATACTGAAAATTATGCCGAAATATACGTTTTCTTCAGCATAGCATTATTAACAATTTAATATGATTTTCTAAAAGTAGTCAAATACCCTATTATAATACAATATATATGTACCTATACTTGTATTTTGCTAATAGATGGTATATAACTTGTCTTCAGTATGATAAGTTTATAATACAAGCTACAAGCTAATAACAGCTACAAGCACAAATAACTTAACTAACAAATGTTTTAATTTTAGAAATACATGTTATGGGTGATAGTTTAAGAATTATTATCAGTTAAGTATCAAGAGTCAATTTACGCTAAGGACAAATTAACCGAAAAATGTACAGTTAATTTTTCTTTGCATTTATTAATCACACATCTACAACCTCAGCTCATTGTAGACGAGCCCCCCATTTCTTATTTCACTCGGATCTGGATCTTTACCATACCCTGGATACCACGTCCATGTCTCAATGTCATCTTGAGCCTTAGCTCATCAGCTAGGGTATCAGACCTTAGTCTGATCATCAACAGAGGGGGTCTCACAACAGAGGGAATCAGAGGGGAGGGGATCAGATCATCTTTAGGAAGTCATTGCTTCCGCTCTTTTCTAGCCATAGGGTTTATCTCCATCTGGCAGTAATAGGGTATTTTACTCTTTTTTGAAAAGTGTTTAAATTTGATTCTAAGGTGATAATAAACTACTAGAAAATTTACTAAAATTTTATTCAATCGATATGTACCAAAAAAAATTCGATGCGTTTCACATATTTGTAGCATAGATAAAATAAATGAAAACTTTGATATTAAATATAAAATTTTTTATAAAACTTTTTGAACTGAAACTTCCACTTCCCGATTCCTTAGTGGCTAAACTATCTTATTTTTATATTTTTAGATTATTTCTCACTAGGAGTAAAATACCCTATTCTGCACCAGATCAAGCTCCTCCGGTTACTCTACCAATAGGGCTTACGCAGAAGACAAACAAACAAAAAAAATATTCCCAGAATTATTCAGTGTGGGATTTACTTTGGGTTTGTCAGTGGCCTTAAACTGTTAGTAGTTAGTAGTCTACAGTTAATAAAATATTAGCTTTTACCCATTCATCTGTGTGGAGTAGGTTTTCAAATCCCTCTGGAACCCTCTGTTTTTCTGAGATATAGGTCTCACTCAACACACTCTCCCAGTCTTAAACTATACCTCAAAAAACTAGCTTTGTACTTTGTACGTACGTGAGTACATACAAACGTTCATAGTATTTAATCGTCTTTATTTATAGGCTAAAAGAAAATACAAATTTTTAAACTTATTTTGCTAGGTACGAGTAAGTTTTGAGTTTCAGCAAACATAAAATTTTTACAGAAATTAATAAAATATAATGAAAAGTTTCTGGCCCACTTTTGTTCGATAAAATAAAACAAAAGTTCAATAAAATTGAGAAGTAACAAGAACTCTAAGAACCGTAACTTCATAAAATGGTGTCCCATGGATATAAAATTACATATATTTCTAACTTTGGCGTTGTTATAAAGTTTTAAAATGTTTCGGTGGTAATCTTGACTTATTATAAATGAATCACAGGTTGGCCTACATTTTGAATTTCCTATTCTGTGCTTCAATCGACTGAAAAAAATGTGGTAATGATGTATACAACACAAATTATGCATAATAATTAACTATCTAGAATATTCCAGTTTTCACTGACTATGTTTAAATGTTGAGTACCTACGTTATATATTGCACATGATTTTCAATACTGTATTAAGTATCTCAAGTAAGTATGGTTTCAGAAACTAGATTATTTTCTCTGCGAACTGATAATACCCTCATATATTTAAGTCATTGGATCACTGATATAATTATGATATCAAAGGTCTTTCTTGACTGTTCACCGGCGCCCTACCCCCGAACAGGTATTATAGTCTCATCACAGTTAATCCAGTGTTGTGTTCTAGTAATCAGCGCCACACGTTACTTTTTGACATATTATTTCAAAATAAGACACCTAATTGGCTAAATATTAACGAATCTGAGCATTCTATATCGTATTAATTTTGACATAATACCTTGTTCCTTGTCGATTATTTTTTAAATAAGTTTTATTTCAATTTGATACAGTCATAAATCAAAATAAAATAATCATTTGTAGTCGTTACTCTAAGTGGTTGTAAGAAAACACTTTTAACATCGAAGATATAAGCTTAAAAGCCATGAATTTCACTACACATAAAGAATATATTAATATAGCAATATACCAATACAATCATTAGATTACTAATGTCTCAGAATTAGCAATTGCTATTTTTCAAAGTTTCAAAACGCGACATCTCGAAACAGCGTTTTTTGAGATAGTACAGTATTGAAAATCATGTGCGATATAGGTATAATTATACAATCTCCAAAAATCCATAAAAGAGCTCCAGTCTACCATAACAATAAAAATTCAGTAGGGTACATTAAAAATGCACTTGTCGATAATTATGTACCTACTCACGATCACGAAGCAGTGCTTAAGGCAGTAGGACGATGTAAAATACGTGACGCATCTGACGCAAGGACATTGATATTGGAATTGATATAGATATGGATTCAAAGGAAAACCTTATAAGAAAATATTGGATAGAAGCAGGCGTTACTTTGCGGAAGTTCATGATTAGCAAGAAAAGGTTAGAATTATTTTGCTATAATCTGCCAACAGAAAAATCTGTATGGTCAAACATGCAATTATAAGCTAAGCACCGCTCACCTACCCAGCCAAGCAAGAAAGCCAAGTTCCCAAGCAAGCAAAGCCACCATCAGTGCTTAGCTCGTGTCGCGTTAACTCACCTAATCATTCAACTATTCTGATGCTAAAAAGCTATGAACTAAACCAAAAATGAAAAAGAAATTACTAAACCGTCGCGACGCTCGCATGACTTCAACATACGTGCATAAAGAAAAATAATTTAGGTAATATACTTTGGATTGGCTTTTGAAACCGGTACTTTGAAAAGTGTTTTTTTATCACGGAATATCAAAGAGATCCCCCACGCGGACATCATCTAGTAAATATCATTTATGTGAACTACTTCAAAAATCAGTCTCAAAGTTGCCAGTATCATTGCAAACAATAAAAGTTCGCGATGGTTACACTCGGAATATTAATGGCGTTGTAAATTCGCGCGCAAGTGCGTGATGTAATATTATACTATGAAAATGAGAGTTGCAGCGGGAGTTGAGTTGCGCGAAAATATTCTTTATGTTGCATTCGGTTCCATTCAGCTGATGACGCGGCCGTGACAGTGCGCGAGAGCGCGCGGGGGCGGGGTGGGGACTCGCCGCAAAACTGGGTCGCTCGCGATGTGTTGTCAAGTTCAAGGCCACGCTAAGGGGGAGGGGGCTTCCGATCGTCCCTAGATGGCGTTGTGCGATTCGAAAAATTTGCGAGAAGTGGTGACGGGTGCGGGGGGACACGCGGGAAGGAATTTTCGGTGCAACATACGACACTACAGCCGACGCCGGACGCTGCACTCGTGTGTCGAACGTCGCGACGCGCAGTACTCTAACGTGAAACCACCCAAATATCAGCTAACTTGATACACTAAGCCGACATGGACTGGACGATGGAGATGGATATGGAAATGGTGCGTAGACTTTCAATTAGATTTTGAAACTAGCCATAAAGGTGTTCATTACTCAATTATTATGTTTGAAAGACCATGACCTATCCTAACACTTTATCACCTTACATTCAGCAAATCTGATAACATTGTTATTTAATGCAAAACAATTCAAATACCTGTAAATATAATTGTATACTTAGTACTAAAATATGAAATTCCCAAATACATATTACTATTTAATAGGTCATAGTATCAATCAATGCGTTTGATATTATTTATGTGTGTGAGTGAATAAAATATTTTGTAATGGGTACACTAATAATTTCTTACCTTATTGCAATGAATAAGTATTCGCAAGTGGTTAACTGGTTAACAATTGGCCGATTCGTTTGTCCAAAAATTACCTTCATACCCTGATCGCTATTCTGCCTCGCAACATCGGCGCGGAAGTCCTTTGAAAAGATCTATTCTCTGGACCTGTTCAGTAGTCTTTTACAACGCTTTCGTTTTTTACATTGCAGCATAATGGGAAAGAAATGAATATAATTTCAGTAATCCTGTATAGGCTCTGAACTTTATAGGCAGTTTTCTTTTCTTAACTATGGCACGATTGGTGTAGATAGAGAATACAACCGCTATTTTCTCAAACACCGGTGCTACACGTGCGAAACGCGAACCGCGGGCCGGACCTGCCCCAACGCGGCGTGATCGATCGTCCGCCAGCCATGTCTGAGTCTAGCGCTAAGCTAAGCCTATAATATTATAACGGTTTTTTTGCCCTATTTCATGCGACTCGATGGTGTTTAGACTTCTCAAGGATGTATTCGTATTATTACGTAGGTAATACTGGGTACTCGATATAATTCCCTGTCTCATTTTTCTTTGTTCTAACAGTCGTTCAACTTGTTTACGAATTATAGGTTCTTGAATTGTCGAGCATGCATGTATGCATTCAAGGCCACATTATAATGAGCATTCGATTTTTGTCGAACGTCAACGACTACAAGAAGTTTTTGATGGAATATTTACTTCCCATAAATCTCTTTTTAAACATGTTTAATAGAACAAAGTTGCTTACAAGTTCCAACTCTACAATTTTGGGAATTCGCGTAGGTACCTACCTACATGCGTTTTGAAGAATCTGAGTTACATTTCATCTTTAATGGCCATGATTATGTCATCTTAATTAATCACTGGTCACTATGTCGCAATGTAATGTAAGCAAAGCCTTAATATTATCAATGAAAGTAACAGGCTCTAGCTAGATTCCATTCCAGAGGTAATTTGGTAAATATACCTGTTTTCACTGACTTTCTCTAAATTTTAGGGAAAACCCAAGCCCAAGCCAAGGGATACTTAAATGCTATTTCAAGACTTGCTAGATTTAATTAGGCCCGTTCTTAGTCCAGCTCAGTCATTGATTTTCATAATATTAAGAGTAGGTACTTAGATATGTAATTTTCATCATAAAAATATTATGTGTTTTTTAATATTGTGAGATAACATGATATGCGCATAGTCATAAATTATTAGGTACCAAAAATTAAAAGTACAACTTGCCGTACACTGCCGCGTCTCTTAGACAAATGCAGTTTGTTCTTGATTTAAAATAGAATTCCGCAAAATAACGCTGCTTCTATTCAAAATTAATGACGTCCAAGTCATTTACTATTTATTTATTAAATTTTTACTTTTAAAACTGTCGACTTTTACTCGTTAACTTGTAAAGGATACGTACTTATCCGTGATAGTTTTCCTTTTAACTTAGTTAAATAAACTGCTATTGTGAATACTTTTAACATATCTAAAATCAGTGGTTTAGTTTTTAGAGGGGGACGACGACGCCCTACTCAACAATTTTCACTTTAATAAATAATTAATATTTCGCAAACGGCTCCCTCAATCGAAAAAAACCGGCCAAGTGCCAGTCGGACTCGCGCACCGAGGGTTCCGTACTCCAAAAGTAAAAGTAAAACGATAATATCATATTAATTTGCTTATTTATCTTGTTTGTAGAGGTTTATTGTTAAGGATGAATATACGGGTCTGCCCGCGAATTTTCGCGGGCACCTTAATATAAAAAAAACTATGCTAGTTAGAGCGTTGGTTTTATTTTTCCTGTAAAATATACATAAACCTCTATTGACCATAATTGGCGTTGAAAGCCGTGCATCGTCTAACGTCGTTTCAGTTCGGCAGACTTCGGCACGGTGTTTGTGTGCGTGCGACTAGAAAATGCTATGCAATAGCTTTACCGCGGCAGTCCCCAAGTGCCCAAGTACACGTATTTTTTCAAGATTTTATTTTACAACTTTGTCGGCGTAATTAACATGTATACCTTGCCAAATTACAGCTCTTTAGTACCAATAGTCTCTGCGCTAGACCGCGGACAGATGGACAGACGAAAGGACTTGGCGTATCTTTGTGTTCCTTGTTGTTTTACTACGGAACCTTTAAAAGGTGCTCTGCATAGATAAAAGATCAATGTTTTTATAGTTTATTAGGTGCATTTTGTTTATCTTTCTAATCTCGTATACACAATTCATACGATAATGAAACGGCCTTGACTGTATATTTATCATTCGTTCGAAAAACTGCATAAAAATGTATTACGTGTATATTTGGGGTATTCATAACATTCTATAAAATCTTGCCACACCAAGCGCTTAGCCTCATAGCACGGCGCATATAATATAATATCCCGTCTCGCCTTAGCCATAAAAATCATGACCAAATAGTGGAAATTGATTCATCTAATTTTTAATAGGACCGAGCCCAAAAAGTTATTTTACAATAATATTAATAAAATTAGTACCACTATATACTTACTAATGCATAATGTAACCACTTACATTGTATACTTACGAATATAACCAATACCTTTGTTTCTACCGGCGACGATCTAATTAAATTTTAGAACACGAAAGCTACTATTGTGACTTAACTATAATAGTTAGATATATACCCTTGCGGACTTTTTTTGTAGAGAATAATGAGTACTTTAATTATGTAGTACATAACTTTTATGTATCATCGATAGTTTTCTCAGCACACACCAAATAGTGAATTTTATAGGCAAAATTTTGCTCTTTTGGGTTACCTATATTATTGCAATTTTCTTAAAGATATCTATGTTTTGTTTTAAATAAATTATAGCCTATGTTACCTCCTGATAATTTAACTTTCTATTGTTGAAAAAATGGTTATAAGACCTTGCTTTTTTGCCAAATTTCGTGAATCTAGGTTAACGGGAACTACCATATAGGTTTTCGACCCAAAACCTATAGGGTACCTATTGTCAATTTTGGTTAAAAGCTAGGTCTTAGAGCACAAGTAAAGGGGAAATTCCGAAAAATAAAGAAAGTTGAAAATTAAGGTAAATTTTGGTACTTACAAGCCTACAAGGTCTTAATTTGTCCATATCTTTTTATCATGTTGACTTAGGACCTTGATTTTTATACACCTAATAGGGACTATAGACCTCAGTATCTGGTATAAATTTCAACTTGCTAGGTCCACGCGTTCCTCAGAAAATCGGTGGTGACACACGGAAAGAAAGACAGACTTATTATTGTGACTATTTATTGTTTAAATAAACTATACACTACACGTTCTCTAAGTATTATAAAATAAAGACGCAAACCATGAGAGTGAAAAAATATATAGTACATAATATACAGAAATTTCAAATTCCTAAGTACAACGGATTTCCGTTGGCACCCTTTGGGTACGTAACCCTAAAAATTGATGAATATTATAAAGAAACGAAATTCTGTATTTCATTTTAATAAACTATATCTAGCATTTATCAGTATACAAATATTCATTTCGAAATTCGAAAATAGACGGCGCTGTTTGTTATTGAATTTGAGTATCTTGCCAGATAGCGAGTTGTATAGAATCACTACATATTATAAAACACAGTCCCCGCCGCGTCTGTCTGTCTGTCTGTCTGTTCGCGATAAACTCAAAACTACCGAACGGATTTTCATGCGATTTCACCAATAGATAGGGTGATTCGTGAGGAAGGTTTTAGTGTATAATTTGTTAAGGGGTTGTTGTTAGTTAGTTGAAAAACAACGATAATTGTTGACAACGTCGGAAAAATTCAAGCCGCTCGGGAGCTTTCATCGAAAACGCTGCCTAATCCCTTTAATATATAACAAAAGAAATGGTGGTGGTATGGTGGGATGTCTTTACAGAAAAGTCCGCGATGGCATATATCTATCTTTTAAGGATAGCTTACTATACCCATTTTAACTTCTAAAAATATGGTCACATACCATGCGGTAATTGGAAATCTATTGAGACGGATACAGTATTAATCCTTATCAACTTAAATACCTACGTTAGTTACCATTATAAGCATTTCATGCACATTATGATGACGCTTTACACCATACAATTTAAATAAAAATGAACGCGCGCCAAAATAAATACGCGGATCTTAACCCGATGGCGAAGACGGGACTCGCTCACGTGATGCGACCAGTGACCACCCCCGCGCACACTGGTCTGGCGCTCTAACTAGCGCGGTCATAAGTCTTTTTATCACTCAAATGTTTATTAAATGGTTATTACAGTCCTTGTTTTGATAAAATTAATAATTTTATGTATAAATGGACCATTTACTGTTAATAAAATATGTATTATTGTTATTAAAAATCCTATAAACTAAAAAAATACTCTACACAGTTAAATAAAACATTCTGGATACCTGTCAAAAATGTTGTTTATACCATATTTACAGTTTTACATATTATAACGACTTACATTAGATAATGTTGAAAAAAAAAGAATATTAAAGTAAAATAAAAATAAAATACAACATAAGACATCAACTAAAAATTTACACAAGTCTATAAAATAAAACATAAAATACAACTTAAATATCTAATAAACTAAGAACTGTCTTACTTAACACAGTTTTCTTTTTCTTAGGAAGCTTTCTGAGGCCCGTGATGAACTCTGTAACTCTACCTCGGCTACCGTTTCAGATATTTTTATCTCTTCCGGATAACACTCCTTCTTGGCTTTTAAAATTTTCCTGTAGGAAAGCAAAAGGAGAGATTTACTGTTATTCACAAATTGTCCTATCAGAAAATACCGATGCTTTGTCAGTTTTGCTTCAGTGATTAAGGATAGGGTCTCATTAGCACTCACTTCGGTAGGATTGCTCTCTGATTGGCTTGATAAGTCTATCAAAGTGTTAACAGTGGATTAATCTTGTTTTGAGAGCTCTGATAATCTTCTGCGTTGGCTCCATTTGCTACAATCACTAAAATCCTTTCTGGGTCTTCCAATATTCGAACTCCCTTCTTGTGGCACTTTCTCTGTGGACGTAGACGCGCTGGGGGTGGCACACCTCGGCAAATCAACAGTCTCAACCATTGCCAAACATTCAGCATGCGTTTTCAGTAAATTTTCCTTGCATCTGTTAGCTATTTTCCAATGTTCCAATAACTTTTAAGATTTTCAATATCAACATTTTCTGAATCTGGCACCATTTGCAGTAAGTTTTCCAACATAAATGATTTGCCCTTTCTTTCTAAGAACCACTCATTGTAAGCCAAATCTCCATAAAATCCACCCGTGAAATAGTTAACTGGTAAAAAGTACCTTAAACCAAATAAACAAATATTTTTAATTTTCTTGCTCTTAGCGTTAAAATGTTATAAAAAACAAACGGGCCAAAACGGGCAAAAACGAGCAGACAAATGCTATTGTTCCTTAAACTACACTTCATTAGCTGTGTAACCATACGAAAATCATTCGGGGCTGATCGGGGTAACATAGTTAAATCTCTTAATGAAATAACGAATTGCCAAAATATTAACTCAAAAAAGACGCATGGGGTTACCGGAATCTAAGGGTTCCATCCATATTAGCAAAAATAGGAAAACATAATAGTACATACCCTTATTAGTCTAGTCCACAAGTTCAAAAACGTGTTCATTCTTGATCAAGCTCCTAAAAATATGTGCGATAGCTCATTCGATTCGGAATGACGCCTAGAAAAATGTATCTCGAGGATTTATTAGCACATAAAAAAAAAATTGCAATTGTTATTAACAAAATAAGATGATAAAAAAATATATTTAGTTTTTCATTAATAACTCAAAAACTATTAATATTTAAGAACTTTTGAGAAAAGATTCTTAAAGAGGAGGAAATTTCCAATAAAAAAGTCCTAACTCCTGAAATTCTATCTCCATTATTTATAGTTTTTATTTAACGCCGAAAATTTGGCTCAGCACGACCGTTACGGCATGAGCGCATCGCCGCTGAAGACAGTATATCACATAAAATGATATTTTTATAGTATTAAATATTAATTTAAAAATTTGAAAAAAATATGGTGTCATCACCTACGAATAATTATGTACATAATATGTAGTGTAATTATGTAAAGGCATCCTTTCGGCCTATATAATAATTATATTATTTACTTTTGTGCAATTTCAATTTAGTAAGTTAGGAAGTTGTATATTCGCCTCAACACTTTTTTTCCAATTACGTTCAAGTTAATTACCGATGTTTGTGGCAAATAAAAACGAAGTTGTAGATAAAGAAATAGTTACGTGTAGGTAAACATTCGTAGCCCTACGTCTACGAATTTCACAGTGTTAGGTAGCTGGTCGTTATTCGGCCTGCTATATAACTTAAACATGTCCGTTTTTCGAAGTTACCTAAGGAAAAGGATGGTAGGTATCTAAATGTACTACTTTTAGATCTCAGTTTGCAAAATATTATACCTACTAGTAAATTGTCACATCGTTATATTCACTGTGCTATTCTTTTCGATTCTTAGGATTATGCAAATAAATAATCCTATTCAGGAATCTTTTTTAATGCAAGTTAATTATTTAATCATAATTTTAAGCTTGGGTAATCTTAGTTCAGGATTGTTATTGAATTCAGCATGCGCTGCGCTCAGATAATTCATTTACTATCAGACAGGTCACAAGGCCACAAATCTATGGTCACGGACAGTTCATTATTTATATTGATATGAATGTATGTACTTCCGCGATTTACTATGTTTTAGAATATGCTGAAGATTTATTTATCCTTAATCCAATCCCTTATGTGCCTATTTAAAATTTTTATTTTCGTTCAGTGTTTCTTAAAATTTCAATTTATTTCATAGCTTTCCTATAATTGCGATCTGAATTGCAAATATAATTCTTTTACCATAAATCCCATTGCATCTTTGTTGCAAATGTGTGACATGTGATCTCTTTCATCATCTGTTATGTACTATTTATCCTGCTACATATTATTTTATGTTCAACATTGTTTACTTTATTTATTAATTTTCTATTTATTGCATTATCTTCATTGCGTCTTTTCTGCACAATATTTACTTAGTTACTTACTATGTAAAATTACTGTTAGATGAAAATCCAAAATCCCTCAGTGCCTGAAGGCTAACTCTTCGAACAGAGCGTGTTGCCAGTGATGACTTACGGCTCCGAAACATGGTCGCTAACTATGGGCCTCATAAGAAGAAGGCTCAGGTTCACTCAGCGAGAGAGCTATGCTCGAGATCAAATCAGAAATGAGAAGACCCGAAGAAGGAGAAACAAAGTCACCGATACAGCCCAGCGAGTCGTAAAACTGAAGTGGAAATGGGCGGGGCACATAGGTCGAAGAGTTGATGGTTGTTGGGGTCCCAAGGTGCTGGAGTGGCGACCCCGCACCGGGAAGCGCAGTGTTGGCAGATCCCCTACGAGTCGCAGGGGATAATCTTTTAAAGGGACCCGCTGAATTCAGGCGGCGCAGACCCTCGGTCCGCTATGAATTCGATGCAAGAGACCTTTATCCAGCAGTGGACGTTTATCAATTGATAAAGATGTTGTTTTATAAATAAATCGTTTGTCAGACCGTATTTTTTACATTACTTTAAAGTCATTAATCTTGCACCTATGATTATTCCGTCCAGTTTTTGTACGATTCGTTTGACTAGATAATTATTTACTATAAAATTCTATGATTATGACCCATCAAAAAAGGAGGCCAGCGGAGTGCATAAAAAAAACTGGAATGCGATAGGTAACTATAAAAATAAGCCATTGTATCGACAGCCACCTCTGCCTTCTAGCGCTTAGGTACCATTTACCAAATACATATCATTCAATGATTGCAAAAATGCAAACTAATTCTGCACGTTATGTATTGCCGCTTTTCTCTAGACCAGTTTTAAAGAAGGCTTCACTGTCTAAGGAATATGCAGTCGACAATTCGCTTGCTTCGTTGAAATCGTATAATTGACGAGAGGGAGTAGAGGTGGGGGGAAGGGGCTCCAGCGGGAGATTTGGCAGTTGGCCTTGACAATGAACCGGCGGCGCACACAGCCAAACTTGTGTACACACATTTCACGCACACATTTTAATAGAGCTATTCCACGAATGGCCTCTCCCACACAATTATTTTGTCACAGGGCTGGGCTATCTAAAGTAAGGAGTTGAAGACAAAATTTTACATAATAATTCTAAATTTCAAGTAAAATGTTTTTTATACAAAAATAATAATTATGTCCAAAATATGCCGCATTAGTAAAAATTATATAAGTACCAAATGTCAAAGCAATTAAATATTGAGACGCTGTTGCATGGTCCATTTCATTTATTATGAAAAATCTTTTTGAAAAACAGATTTTCTATCTTCCCCTAATTTATCACCCATATTTACCATTATCTAACAAAGCTTACCTACTTAAATAAAATATTTTTTCAACGGAATATACTATAGGGCACAGGGATAAAACAATTTTTTTCCTTTAAAGGAAGTATTGCATCTATTTTCACCCCTTTAGGGGTGGAATTTAATAAAAACCCTAGACCTTAAGGGTATGAACTGAAACAACATTTCCTCAAACCTGTATGTCCTCCAGTTGAGGTTGTTCGTTGTCTGTCAGTACTCTCACTTGGAGATAATTATAACAGAGAAGAGTAATTTTTCTTTAGGTAGGTATATCTAGCCCATAATTTTCACGGCGAAAGATATACTAGTTTATAATAAACTGTCTCTGTCTTCTGTCCGCGGCTTCGCTCATGTTAAGTTTGATTTTTCAAACTCCTTTTTTACCCCATTAGGGGTGGAATTTTCAAAAATATTTTCTCAGCGGATGCCTACGTCTCAATATTAATAGCTATCTATACCTATGCCTTATTTCAGCCAGATCCTTTTATATATTTAGATAACTGTCTCATTAATAAGTAAGTAATTGGCAACCCTATATAGCCAAAAAAGCGTAGCGAGACTGGCGGCCCGGCGCGCCGACGCCGCTGCGGGCCTGCCCTTACACAACGTATACATCAGTGGTTCTTAACCTCCTATTGATCAGGAACCTCGCGCCAAAACCTAGGGTCCTTTGCGTTACTAACCACCCCCTCCCCTTTACCTTAGTCTAATACAATACACGTTTATGCCTGTGCATGATTTTTTTCTTATCATAATTGTAGTGGCTTTTGCCCACAACTCATCATATGCATATAGGTACTGTTATGTTAGACATACTCGTAGGCCTTGTTAAGGTAGCGCCTGCAGCGCTACTTATCCTTGGCATTTCGTATCCAATCGATGGCTGCCACTTTCCGGATGCCATCGTTCCATCTAGCCGGGGGGCGCCTTAAGAAATATTTTCTCTAAACAAATCTCAAATTCCACCACTTTTGGCTGTGCTTTGTCTATCAGACAGTTCTTAGCAGCACCTACTGTTTTAAAGCTATTATTAGGTAGGTATGGTACCTATACTAGCTTTCATTAGCCCGTCTTAACATGATTTGAATTGCAGATTATTTTTTTTGGAACTTCCCCTCATTGTGGAAATATTATATTTTATTCTAACAAAGTTGCATAGGTTAAATCGGCTTGGCATCCAGCTGCCCACAAGATAGTATAAAAAACTTATTACAATGTAATAGCTTCATAATAATACTGTAAAGTGATTATTTCGAAAAGTGCAACTGCTGAGTTTCTTGGCGGCTCTTCTCAGCAGAATCCGCTTTCTGAACCGGTGGTAGAGTCATGACTTGTCATAAGAGCCACAGCTTGGCCTACGTGAAATAAATAATTTTGAATTTGGTGTCAAGCGCAGGTCAAGCGACAAAAAATCAAATCAAACCGGATCAAAAGACGCAAAAAAATTGCAGATTCCAAATATGCATATATCTCAATTTCTCAAAAATTGTCGCTTGTATCAAGTCGCCTTTTAATCGTCGATAATATTATAATACCCGCGAATTCGTCCACGTGGATTACGTTTTTTTGAATCCCGGGGGAACTCTATGCCTAGGCTATGTCCTTCCCCGGGATGTAATTTACCTCTTTACCGAATTTCATCAAAATAGGTTGCAAAGATTGGCCGTTAAAGCGCAGCAGACAGACAGACAGACAGACACACTTTAGCATTTTTAATATCAATATGGATGATGCCTAACTATCGATAACCATTGTCGCCTGTCGGACTAGGGAACGCTAATACTAAAACTGGTCGTTGGAATAATTCTACATAAATTAATAATCCATATTAGGTAATTTATGTAGTATGTCCTACTAATATTATAAATGCAAAAGTGAAAGACAGCCTGTTTGTATCTTTTCAAATTATACTTTGTAAATTGTTCCGCCACTGTCGAAACTCGAAAGTACCTACTATTAGCGCTGTGCACTAACTAAGTGCACAGATCCATTCAGCACAACGTCTCGTCCCGCACTGATTTATCGGGCGACAGAGGGGTTGTCCACGCGAATAGGGAGTATCGATTACGGGAAAAAATCGTTACAAATACTTAATTAGAAAAGTTATTTACAAAAATAAGCTGAAGGCTACATTGATATTGTATTATTAAACATTGTGAGGACAACAAAAAATTTTTTGATTGATAGTTTAGGAGTAAAACGGTAAGTACCTAAGTTCAAAACAGAGGCTACTTTGCATATTTATTTACGATATTTAAATTTATTTTTTAATTTTTTGGAGTAAAAGAGGACATTCCATATGTAGTATAGATTAACATTTATTTTTTCTGAATCTTTTTCGATAAGGTTTACGGAGAAATATGTTTTAATTAAGCCCA
This sequence comes from Oeneis ivallda, assembly GCA_029955525.1. NCBI lineage: Eukaryota > Metazoa > Arthropoda > Insecta > Lepidoptera > Nymphalidae > Oeneis > Oeneis ivallda. The sequence goes on along the minus strand of JARPMR010000024.1, from coordinate 11,746,455 downwards.
AGTCACATATATTATCATTATCCATGCCTTAAAGCATAATTACATAATATTATCTCTCGTTCATTTAGAACAGAGTTCGATAAACGTTAAACCAACCAACGTGAAGGACTTGGCGGGGTTTCAGGAAAATTTATTGTGCCACGTTTATTCGTTGCCAGTTAAAAAGGTACAACCGTCGTAGGGCGTTCATTCGCTACAGGCGTGATCATACGCAGTTGAAGGGACCAATCTGAATGGAGAAGAGCACGTGGTATAGCGGGGCGGCGCGTGCGCTGGTGGGGCGACCGTGCTTGTAGCGTACGCAATGCGTGAACAGTGCGTAACTGTCGCCTCAGTTATCATGCGCGGTTTCCCTTTGTTGTTTGTGCGTAAAACACCAGAATACACGAATAGTTTAAATCCACCTCATAAAGTGTACCTCCTTTATCATTATTTAAGGGTAGAAAAGTGCATGGCGCTGTAGCATAGAATAAGGAGTGAATTTTAAAATGTGTACGGTAGAAGCTGCATGGAAATTTTCAACTCATCCAATAAAAATGGATTTAACCACAACAAAATATTATGTAAGTGGAATTAATAATAAAAAATAATGTCCTCCCGACCGAATCCGATCACGGCGGCCAATCTGCTCAGAGATTAGCCATCTGCGCGGGAGATATTATAGTGCACAAGTGTGTGCGCAGACACAGGTGCACTCTCTATTCCCTCACTCTCATAGCCCGATGGGACGGAAAATCGGACACGACCGGAGAGAGATCAGGCGCAGGACCGACGGCTTTACGTGCTCTCCGAGGCACGGGGGTGACTCACCGCCAACTTTTCTAACTCCGGGCTAGTAATGAGAATTTCTTGACAGAAAAACCCAATACCTTTTTTTTTGACCCGACCCGGGAATCGAACCCGGGACCTCGTCATCCGTAGTCGAACGTGCTCACCACTAGACCAACCAAGAATTAATGAGTATTGAAGCATCAACAGCTATTCTATGTGCTACTGAAATCGAATAGCTACCTAAGTAGGTATATAATTATTTATTTGATACAAGTCGTAGATAGAAACCCTGGACAAGGGCGTTTTGACACTTCTTTTATAGAGAGACATGTTACAAAGTTACTTTCGCTCATAACTACGATTTCAATGTCGATAGAGAGTTACTTATTCCTGTTCGAGCAGATGTTCCTTACATTCAAATGTCGTAACCGTATCTACCTACCTATGCATAAAAAAATTAAAATGATGAAAATTGTCAGTACTAAATAATGATGTTTTGGCTCCTATGTAATCCGGATCCTGTTTGACATCAATTGAGGTGGAATAGTTTTCGGTACTCATGCGCCGATTCCTCCCGGACTATGTTTCACAAAAAAGGGACCAAACCAATGTTAATTCGTATCTAACTGGTAGCATTGAACTGTAGGTCTTTTTGTAATTTGTGAGTAGGTATGTAGTTTTTTATGATTGATAATTACAATGTATTTATCTTTTGTTAATCTCATCTCTGTTTACACCCGACTGCGCGACGCAAAAGAGTGGTAATGTGTTTATCGGTCTATGTATCTATGTTTGTTCTTTTGTGGCACTCTAGAGACCAAACGTGTGGGCCGATTTTGATAAGTGGCACGTCCGCGTCGTTAGATTCGCCATGCCTCGCGAGTGTCAACGAGAACATAAAAATTTGAAAAATTCAAAATGGCGGCTTTTGGACGCCTTAATGTGGGGTTCAAAAATTTTTGGAACGAAGTTCCTTATGGGGCGTTGCGGAGGGGTACCCTAGCCGGCAAAAAACGTCCGTAACGTTAAAAAATAAAAGCGAAAGATTTTTTCGTCACAGTCCTTGTTGTCTTCGTTTATTTTACACATTCCATCAATGCTTCGATGGCGCAGCGGTAAAAAGAAGGAGTGATACTATCGGTTCAGAGGTTCGAATCCTGAGTTCAGATAATTAGTATTTATTTTATTTTTATTATTATTAATAATTTTATAATTTATAATATTTGGTAAAAAATTAAAAACAAATTACACTTGTTATTATATATTTTTATAAATCATTGTAAACAAAATAAAGGTGTTAAGATAATTTTGTAAAGTAGTTTTTTGATTTTTATCGATAAAAAAATCATGATAAAAAATGTATACCTACCTACCCCAATAATTATTTTCTTTATACCTCAAATAGAACTTGAAATTAATATTTTTATAATAAGGAACTTCGTTCCTATCTGGTGTCCCACGACACCAGTTACACCACACGACTTTTTTTTTCTTCAAATCCTATTGAGTGGGGTATCAAATTAAAGGGTTTGAAAAGATTACGAAAATATATTTTTCATTTTTTTCTCATAAATTTGATAATTGATATTCTTTAAAGCTCTTTTTATTTTTTAGGGTTCCGTACCCAAAGGGTGCCAACGGGGGTCCCAATGGCACCCTTTGGGTACGGAACCTTTTGTATCTAAAAAATAAAAAAATATATATTTGAACTCCACTTAATGAGTTCTAGACAATGACAACCCACATGCCAGGGTAAAAAATAAAATTTTATTTCGACTCCTTTTCCATGTATGTGAGGAGCCCCCTTTATTTTTTAATTTAATTTAATTTTTACTATTTGTTGTTATAGCAGCAATAGAAATACACTTCTTCTTCTTCTTCTTTATCAACCTATAGACATCCACTGCTGGACAAAGGTCTCCTGCATGGACTTCCACAGGATTCGGTCTTGCGCCGCTTGAATCCAGCGGCTCCCTGCGACTCGTTTGATGTCGTCGGTCCATCTGGTGGGGGGCCTGCCAACACTGCGTTTCCCGGTGCGGGGTCGCCACTCCAACACCCCAACGACCATCAGTTCTTCGAACTATGTGCCCTGCCCATTTCCACTTCAGTTTCGCGACACGCTGAGCTATGTCGGTGACTTTGGTTCTCCTACAAATCTCATTTCTGATTTGATCTCGCAGGGATATACCGAGCATAGCTCTCTCCATCGCTCGCTGGGTGACCCGGAGCCTTCTTATGAGGCCCATAGTTATAGCGACCATGTCTCGGATCCGTAAGTCATCACTGGCAACACAGTGCGTGTTGCCATTGTTCGAAGACTTGAGTCTTCAGGCACTGAGGGATTTTGGACGAGAAGACATCTCGGAGCTTCCCGAACGCTGCCCAGCCGAGTTGTGTTCGGCGGTTAATCTCTTTCTCGAAATTGGTCCTACCTAGCTGGACTGTATGTCCCAGGTATATATACTCGTCTACAATTTCGAGCGCAGAGTTCTCAACGATTACTGGGTGGAGCGGAGCATGAGCATTGGACATGATTTTCGTCTTGCTCATGTTCATTTTCAGGCCCACCTGTTGAGAAACCCTGCTGAGATCGTTGAGCATTGTTTTGAGATCTCTCAGAGTCTCTGCCATGACTACTATGTCATCGGCAAATCGCAGGTGAGTGATGTAGGTACTCGCCGTTTATGTTGATGCCAAGTCCGTTCCAATCCAAGGTAAGGGAGCGAACCTGCCCTAGAAATACACACTCTGTGAAAATTTCAACTGTCTACCTATTACGGTTTACGAGATACAGCCCGCTGACAGACGGACGGACGGATAGACGGACAGCGGAGGCTTAGTAATAGGGTCCCGTTGGAACCCTGAAAACGATTTGGTCATATGTACGGTACCCTAAAAGAGTGAGGCCCGACTCGCACTTGGCCGATTTTTCAATATTTTGTTTGTTATAACATGAAAGTAGGGTTCCTTTTATCTAAAGCTGGGTTTTGTTGTTATTTGGATTAGGCTCAAGGGTCCAGTTGGCTATAAATAGTTAAAAGTTTATTTATTTATTTTATTTATAAGCCTACTAATATAGTTAAAAGTTTAGGTAGTGGTTATTAAACTACACTCATAGCCAGCGATTTAATTTTATCCGCTGAAAAATTTCGTCTTCCTTGAGTGATCAATGATGTTCAACATAATTTTAACTTTATGTAGTATCTATCAATAGGAACCCAACGTGGAGAATAGGATGTCGCGTCATCCTTTTTAAATTTAAACGTAAAAAGAATTTTATTGAATGCTGCAACGCTTTGTTTTCAATTGCCTTAACATCACGTTTTTTTTGGTCTTAAAAATTTTGCAACAAATCAAATCACTTCTTCACAATCAACTTCACAACTAAGAAAGCTATCAATAGGTATACAATTTAGGCGGATTCCAAAGTATTTTCCCTTAATTCATTATACCTAAAGGTACCTGCCTAGCTAAACGTTGTCACTTTACGCACTGTAAATAATCACGATCTCTCTTGCTATTTTTTCTCTTAGTCCTATTTGTGCCAAATCGGATTACCGAGTGTTATTATACCTATTTTGAGACTTTGAAGATACCTACTTCTATTCTATATTTCTTTATCGGTCACTCTTCAAAGAGCGATCGTGGCTGCTTGGATGATGTGACGTCAGTTGTGGTTGTTATCCTTGTTTTTGCACGTTCTCCACTGTTGGAAGCGTTGCTGGAGCATTCCGCCCTATTGTCTTGGTCAACTTTAGGAAATAATAATTAATTAATTATTATCTAGGACCTAGGTTTTTAGGGGAGTGTGCCGTAGCTTAACGAGGCACACGCGTCGCGACTCGCGGCGTAGCTGTAGGTCGGGCGTGGTGTCGACGACCGAGCAATGTCACCCGGTGAGCCGCCCTCCCCGTCCCTCTCTCACCAAGTCTGCGTGAATCAACCGCCATCGAATCACATCCGATTATTACTTGTGCGGCGTCTTTGATTCTCCCTCGTTTTTACCCGGCTTTATGTGGATTGAGTTCAACTAGCTTGTTTCCCAAGGAACTGTCAACTACTCATTAGATTTTATTTTGTGTCGTCATCTTTGTCTTAGCGTAGACACGTAGAAACCTATCATAGGCGAACCCAATATGGCTGTTAGACAGCTAATGTCATGCTAACCTTTTCCAGAGGGAACTTTGTGAAAAGGATGGTACTATTGGATAAGACATGTATTATGAACATGAAGAATTTCTGCAAAGGCGAATTTGAGAGCCTCTACACATACGTGGCCATACTTCAAACCAAAATATAACTAGTCAAGAATCGGTAGAGGTAGAAACTGAGTCTTGTGCAACTTTAGTAGGTAGGAATGTGAAGAACACAAAGTGTTCGGAGGTTGCTAACTCTGCACCAAACATCTTTCTACTCAGCTCTCACATTAAATTTGTGCCATCCAAAATAGAGACTTTGGTAACGCCTAGATTTTTCTGTTAATGGAGAACAACAGGTAAAACTGTTCGTATTATGTAATAAATTTATTTTTATAGTTCGCCCTATTTCATAAAAAGTATATTACTGTTAGGTATATTGTTAGAATATAAATTCTGAAAAAAAAAATGACATGGTTAAGGTAAGTTTCGCTATCCGTTGGCCAAAACGTATCGAGAAGAGAACGATTTTAATATTAACTTAATTTTATCCGCAGAAAATCGTGTGCCACGCACGTTTTAAGTATGATAATTGTAGATACCTATGTCAAGTTGAAGACGCTTGCTTGGTATTAGGGTAGGTCGCACCAGCATTATATAATGTGCGTCACGCTACATCGGCAGGTGCTTTTGAATGTTGCGATCGTCCGCGTTGTGATATTGGGTGCTGTCGGTCGTTAACCCTCCGCTATCTGCATTATTTAGTTCGACTCAATGTCGACGCAATGTCGAATCGCTAGAGTTCACAGACCGAGCGCGACGCCTCGCGCCTTACCGGCCGCCTTGTTCTAGCTAATTTTTATCGCCCCTCGCTGCTTAAATTTTGATCGTGACTAATTCAGTAGATTTTATTTTGGAAAGCCTGAATGAGCTGAATTATTAGTGATGCTTAGGTCATAAAACTCCAATAAAATAGAGGTCCAAATGCAACTTCCAAGTTTCAAGAAAAAAGTTAATACATTTTAGGTTAGGTTAGTTAAATTAAATTGAAAATGTATGCGTATTGTAAATGCTTATACGAAACTTCCATCGAAAATGGTATTGAACAATGACGTCGCCCGTGTTACGTTTAAATTGCTGTGTACCGTTTTTTGAGCTCCGCCATTGCTCCGCACCACGCGCTCGGTCTGTAGGCTGTGCGGCGACTCGACCTCGATCGCGCGGAAACAGTCGCGGTCAAGGCCACAGTCTAGACGCACCTCCCTCCGCACCCCCCCACCTCACCCCCACTTCTAAACCAGCTTGTCATATCCCCCTATTTATTTTTACCTCACAGCCGCTGCCGAATTTGCCTGGGCCAAAGCTTTTCGTAGGCGTGCAAACCTGACCTACCCATACCTAGAACTATGTATGTCAGACGTCTAGTCCGAGCGTGAACAAAGGCTGCAATCATGTTTTCTATAATGGTGTTTCGGACATTAATCATTCCGTTCTTCCACGACAGCCTGCGCGGGTTAGCTTTGATAAATTACAGAATGAACTGATAGTTATTATTAACATTTAATTATTATATAGATACCTAATACCTAATTCTAATCAAGTATTTGGATCTTACATGTATGTAGTGTCGAAAGCATTCTTAATTTAGACTAGCATTATTAAAAGCCATGTTAATGTGGAACATAGCGTTAGCGACTAGGTTTATTAAAAAAAAAATTAATGCAAAGTTGTCCTATATTAACTTTCCGTTTGGTTGTTTGATGTCCGTTTTAGTTTTTATCTTTAGTATCGGAGAAACACTGGAATCGTCTGTATCCAAATGAAAGCTATTTGCATTATTTACATTATCAAACAAAGAACGTTTATTGTTCAACTGGCTCAAATATTGCGCTTTGATAAAAATGTGGCAGTGAAGTCATCGGTGGCGCGGCCGCCGGCGAATAGCTAATGCCGACCTTGGACAACAGACCACACGCAAATATAGCATATTATATATAACTGTCTAATTTTTATCTCGGCCATTAAGTACGCCAAGGGGAATAAAATTTTGTGCAGGGGCTTGAAATAATTGCTTTGACAGGCAATACCAAGTTCGCTACTACCACAGAGTAAGGATAGTATAGTTTCATACTACTACGTAAAATGGAACTTAATCTGGCTCGAATTTAGGTTTTAATGCATTAAAAGTAGGTATTTAACTTTTTTGAGTTGAGAGTATAAATCAAATTATTGTTAAATTACACTGCAGTAAAAAATTGCAAGCAAAAAATGTTCGAGGTAGATTTTTTACCTACTACTTCGGACGATGGATGTATTTTTTTAAATAAAGGTACATATTATGATATGTAGATTCTTTGGTCTGAATGTTACCTGAAAATATGAAAATAGAGTACCTGGGTGACCGAGCTTAACTCGATTTTTATTTTTTGGTAAATCGTGTTTTTTGGAAATTACTTCCCTTTATAATTTATATGTTTGTGGGAAATTATATTGTTGCTTAACAACCCCATCTATTGTCAAGTAGCTTTAGTGTTTCTGTGTCGGTAAAACAGTTCGCCAATAGGATAAAAATATTTACACAATATCGGTTTCTTTACTATTACTACCGTATTCTTTTTTTTTTAAAGCTCGGTCATGAATTAGAGGCGTTGATAAAGGGCCCCCAATAATAGTTTTTCTCACAAAAGAAGGAACTTGAAAAAAGGGGAAAAAATGATCATGTGGACTCGAACCGGGGTCGTTTGGTTTCGGGACCGCCCGTTCCCACCTGAGCTATTGAAACCTCAAAGATGGTGGCGAAGTTTACCTTCGTATTCTAATGATATTGTAAGGGTTTTTCATTGCCTGAAAAATAGATAAAACGACATTTTCTAAAAGTGAAACCTAGCTAGATCGATTTATCGCCCCCGAAACCATCTGCATTCTAAATTTCATGAAAATCGTTGGAGCCGTTTCCGAGATTCAGATTATATATACATACTTACTTGTATGTATAAATATTTTTTCTGATAATAATTATATTAATTTACCGCCTTACAAATGCTTTGCCACATAAACTAAATCAGCGATTTCCAAATTATTTTGGACAAGAGACCCCTTTTCCAAAATGAACTGATGCCTCAGACCCCCATAGCCAAATTACTTTAGAAATCCTATATCTAGTTTTTTTCCTATTAATACAAAATACTTACCAATTTAAAAACTTTGCGGTTTCTCATCAAAATTAAATAAATATACAGAAAATTCAGTAAATATCAAGTGTAATTACCTAATAATTATGAATACAAATTACGTAAAAAGTACAACAATGATAAGCTTCCTACTAAAATATTATTAGTCATAATATAACAAAGTACTTATAACAAGTACACACGTAACACAACTTATACAGTATCTTGAAAGTTTCAAATAAGAACTATTGTGTTAATTAATAGGGGTTGATCCTTAGACCTCGTCGATCCCCAAAATCAGGAATCCCTGAACTAAATAATATTACTATATTGTGAAGTTATTAACCAATCTAATTTGGTGGACTACTAAGATTGATAGATACTAGTTATTGCCTTCTCTTGCAGAGTGCGTACTGCGTAGCATCAATTAAGGCGTAGGTACAATACACGCGCGAAAGTTTAGGCAGTGCTATTATCAAAAAAAAAGAAACAATAAAGATAACGCATGGAAAAGTACAGAATACAGATCTAACTAAACTTGGTGTTGAGGTAGGTCTGATTTTTATAAACAATACACCGTCGAGACGCTTATGTTTTATTCCCTATTGCGCTGTGTGATTACCTACGTCAAATCTGATTAGACAGTCAAACGCATTGGTCTATTCTAACTTATCGTTACCACGCAAGATAACATTATGATAATTTCCGCATGTATTTATAAAACCAATATTATTACTAATATGGCAATATGTTGTCACGGATCAAAATAGTATTTATAACACATAAACATAATAATTGCCCATTTCATCATCGCGAAGTTAGATACGTTTAACCGAGGAGTCTTGATGTTCTGTCAGTTTTTGTATTACCCACTGATAATGTCAGAACATCGAATTTAATCATCGGTTACACGTTACCTACCCAGTTGGCACGACTAAAAGCCATTGATTGGGTATTGAATTGAATTGAAACGTTACCTACTTGGCAGTTGGCGATGGTGTCATTTTAAATTATTGCACCTTCCCATTTCCTACAATAAGATTCCTTTACAAGTAGGTTGCCTGGAGGAGGTCACTTAAAGCGATAAGCCCGCCTTTGCGTACTTTCTTTTTTCTTTGTTTTAATTGTAAATATTATTTCAGTGTGTAGCAATATAGCTATTTATGCAACTGCATCGTAATGAGGGTCATTTTAATTCGAGTGCTGTTTTTTGATACGAGGCTTGCCGAGTATCAAAATAGGATAGTACGAGAATTAAAATGACTAATTACGTTCAGTTGCATACAAGATTTTATCTACGACAAGGAAGTAAAATCATTAACAAAATACGCCGTAGGCTCAATAAAATAACAAAAAGTAACTCCGTAAGCCGCCACCAGCTGCCTGTGGCGCCTCTGTCAACAAAAAGTAACTCCGTAAGCTGCCACCAGCCGCCTGTGGCGCCTCTGTCATATGAACGGTACAAAAGTGCCAGAACTCAGAGCCTTAGCTTTAGGTATCCTATTTTAAGAAGATAACCATTTCGATTCAGCTCCCATACAACGAGCTGCATCGAAATGAGAAGCAAAACCGAAAGAGGGTTCATTTCGATTCAGCTGTCAAACTCGAAATTGGAACTTTTCGATGCTGGAGTAGATAAAAGAATTTATCTATCTATCTATCTATCTATCTATCTAAGTAGGTAATAATAATAATACGAGTAATGAGTTAAGCCAAAACAACAATTTGTTAACTATTGTTTATTTGATGAAATGTTGACATGACTATAAACTTAATTTTTAGTACTTACCCTGTCCAACACTTGCACATAGTGAGAGTGAGTGAGACTGAGCCCTCCAAAAGGAAAATAAACGGTTGGAGTAGAAGTTTTTAATTTATTTTTATCCATAATTTTTATTTTTATTATGAAAACTGTTAATGAAATAAACTATTTTTTGCGAATCTCTATCCTTTGCCCGGATCTTCTAGTAAATTTTAGTTGTTAAGTGAAATACTGACAAACATTATTCAATATTTATATTTGCAATTTATTTTTAACAATACATTGAACTTTAAAAGTTCAAGCAAAAATAGTTAATTAGCATAAAAATAGATGAAAAGAAAATTCTGTTGTAACAACACGTGTTTTCTGATGCTGTGAAAACGTGAAACGCGTCGATGGTAAATATATGATTCGTCATGGTAATATTAATTACCATCATATCTACAAGGTTTAACTTACAGATACAATTATGTATGCATATTTCATTAAAACCATACAAGATTCAGGTTTACTTTAAGCCCCACAAGTTCATCTGTCATGCTCATGTCATACTTGGCCAAAGAAGACGTTTAATAAAACTTAACTAATAATATCATCATTAACTAAATTGAAAATCAGAAGTACCTAAGTGCCAAAATTCATATTTTTTTATGATCTGTCTTTTTAGATCGTAAATGACGCACAACGTCGACAAAAGAGTTTTTCTGCTACGTATCAAGTGGAACAAAATAATTGACTATCTCTTAGGGCCAATTTCATCAACGTAAAATAAGTCTTATCCGAGTGTAAATTTGATATTATGACAGTATTTTCAATACAAAAACTGTCAGAACGCCCAATTTATTCCTAGGATAAACGTCACTCGACGTTGGTGAAATCGGCCATTAGGAAAACTAGACGTTAAAAATTTAAGATTGTGCCATAAGGCCGAAATTAGACGGTGCCCTGTTCATCGTTCATTTTTGCGAACATTTTTTGCGAACATGCACCCTAAGGCCCTTTGCCCTAAGGGCAAATTTAGACGGTTCATTTTCGATGACTCGATGAAGCCACGAAGATGAAAGAAAAAATCCCGAAAGCTAAATTCGCCCTTAGGGCGAATTAAGACGGTTCATTTTCGCAAAAATTTTCGCAACGATGTACGATGAACGATGCACCGTCTAAATTGCGCCTAACGCCGCTACGATATGGATTTCGTGCCCCTTTTCGAGCGGGATGGTTAATTATTGTTTTCTCATGAGTGATAAATACAGAGCGATAGACGCGCAACGTATTTTTGATGACGTAAGCGCCAAAACTGCTTATTACCTAATTACAAGTTAATTAAACCCCAATCGAAAAATTAAAACATGTAGGTAATTGAAAAATACTAACTAGGTTTCTTGACAAAACAAAAATAGTTTTCAATTTCGGGAAATACATCGAGTCATAGCACACGAGTAAGGTAACAGAGCGGAAGCTACATACAAACGGCTCGCGGCGGTCTCACCCATACATAGCGCAACGCTGTGTGCGTGAGCTCTCACCGACACATTCACCGACACGCCGCGGCGCGCCGCTCAGGGTAACTCAGGGTCAGGACGTAAGGGCTGACGGTCGTGCGTTTAGTGGAAATAAATAGACGAAGAGTGAGTGATTTAGATTTATTTGTGTACTTAAATAGTGTAAAAATGCCAAACTCTTGCACAGTTTGTTTAAAATAACCCAAAGACAATAAGGACATTTCCTTTTTTATGTCAGACATAAAGAGAAGTAGTAAGTACTTTTTTATACGTATAGGTACGTATTAAATTAATTAGTAAATAATATTAAAATTCTTTGTTATTCGACCGATTTCGTTTAAAATCGATATTTGGGCTTCCCTTGGGTCAAGAAAGAGGAAATGGATGCCAAAATTTTAAAGTCACCGCCATATTGAAATTCTTTGTTATTCGACCGATTTCGTTAAAAATTGATATTTAGGATTCCCTGGGGTCAAGAATTAGGAAATGGGTTCCAAAATTTTAAAAAGTCACCGCCATATTGAAATTCTTTGTTATTCGACCGATTTCGTTTAAAATCGATATTTAGGATTCCTTGGGCTCAAGAATTAGGAAATGGGTTCCAAAATTTTTAAAAAGTCACCGCCACATTGAAATTCTTTGTTATTCGACCGATTTCGTTTAAAATAGATATTTAGGCTTCCCTGGGGTCAAGAATTAGGAAATGGGTTCCAAAATTTTAAAAAGTCCCCGCCATATTGAAATTCTTTGTTATTCGACCGATTTCGTTCAAAATCCATATTTGGGCTTCCCTGGGGTCAAGAAAGAGGAAATGGATGCCAAAATTTTAAAATTCACCGCCATATTGAAATTCTTTGTTATTCGTCAGATTTCGTTCAAAATCGATATTAAGGCTTCCCTGGGCCATTATTTGTGAAACAACATTAATTGTGAAGTTATGGCAAAAATACTGATGTTCATTAAAAAAAATCGTTTCTTTATATTTTTGTTAATTTTAGTATTTTTTGTTCAAGTTCAGAATATAACTGAAATTATACATAATTATACAAACTTTAAAATATTTTTATTTTTTCCTTTAATTGGTGACAACCCTAGCAGAATAGGTATAATTCTTCGACCTTGTTAGGAAGCTTCCTCTCTGTTCGGAATATTTACTCGTGTGGTCATAGGCAAAAACAGCAGCCAAAAAACTTGGTATCCTGAACAAGGTGAAGCGGTGCTTCACGCCTGAGCAGCGCCTGACTCTCTATTAGGCTCAGGTGCGCTCGGCCATGGAGTACTGCTGCCACCTCTGGGACGGCTCTGCAAAGTACCAACTCGATGCATTAGACTTGGTAGATCGCCGTGCCCGCCGAATTTTAGGTGATCAGTCACTAACGCAGGCAAAAATGCTCAGTCTACAGCACCGTCGCAATTTTGCCTGTCTATCGGTCTTCTATCGGATATACTTTGGAGAGTGCGCTCAAGAACTTCAAAACCTTGTGCCCCCTTCACCGTTTTACCACAGAACTTCGAGAAATCGTGAGCGTTGGCAACCTTACATGGTTTAAATCCAACCTACTCGCACAAAACGCTTCATTTCAACGTTTCTGAAACGAACCGCTAAGGTGTGGAACGCACTTCCAACATCTCCGTTTCCGGCCACGTATAACCTCAGTACCTTCAAGGCAAGAGTGAATAGGCACTTTTTTTTGAAGTTTTTATCTGCTACTTATCCTCTTGACCTAGGTTAATAAAAATGTAGTGTATCTTTCATAACTTCGAAATTGCAAATTCAATGATGTGATATATCTAGGTATACTAATCGACCGAGCGAAGCGAAGGTCTTTGAGTTAACTAGAGCGATTTGCACTTGTCCGTCCGTCCGTCCGTCCGTCTGTCAGAGCCTTATAACTTTTGAATTACTGAACGTAATTACTTCAAATTTAGATATAATATGTAAACCGATGGCCTCCAGCCGAAAATGGCTTAAAAAGTTATAAAAATCTTTATTTCAGGGGGGCTCTCATAGAAGCGAATGCGAAGTAAAAAAAAAAATATCGCGTTACATAAAATTGTTACGTATCATTTTAAAGATAATTTTGAACTGAGTACAAAAATATATTTTTTTTAATTTTTCCCTTAAAATTGACGAAATGGGGGCTTTCAAAGTGGCGATTTTATACGCTCGCTTGAAGACGCTCTCTAGGAAAATCCGCTATGGATTTTCAAACTGATTTTATGTTTTTAGGTCACTTATATCCTGTACTTGAACAACAAATACTAAAATTATATGAATATTATAAAGAAACGAGATTATTTAATTTTTAATGTACATCAGTAATTCATATAGCATCAACATAGCTTCACAATAATGCTAATAGATGGCGCAGTCAGTAACTATTCCCATGGAACTACGAGTTACGACTAACGACCTATCCCAAAAACAGTTTTGCGTCGACCATTATTATTTAGTTACTTATTATAATACAATAATTGTATTGTAATTTTTTTTGTACCATATTATTCAATTAAAATTATTTTTTAGTTAAATTTTAGTTAAATATTGTATATTTTCTATTCGCGTCGATAGATGACGATTTGTACAGATGCCCGTAACCCGTAACCGGTTTCACTCGTTAGTACCTACATAATAATTCAATGTTTTCACTAACGTTCCCTAACCTTTACGGGCTACCTATAAGTTAGGTGATTGATGTTTTCTGTCAACTTATTTATCACGATCCTGTACGGGACACCTAAAAGGATATTGGGACGGATGTTAGGACTTAGGATTGTATTTAGGAGCTACCTACGTTAAGAGACTCCTACTTAGGGGATGATTTAGGTATGTTTGGTGAAAACGGGCATAATAATAATGTCAGTTTTGGTTATCATGTATCGATTGAATGAATAATCATGGGATACCGTTACCGCGAGGTCTCAGTTCGGGGCGAACCACTAGTATTATAAAGCTGAAGAGTTTGTTTGTTTGTTTGTCTGAGATTAGCGCGTTCAACCAAACAAATGGTTGGTTGAACGCGCTAATCTCAGGAACTACTGGTCCGATTTGAAAAATTCTTTCAGTGTGAGGCTATAATATATCATCACGCTAAGACCAATAGAAGCGGAGCACCAATGAAGAATGTTTCAAAATCGGGGTTTTTTTTTTCTTCCGGTGCGTGTGCTGCGTAAACGGTTAAAGTTTCGCAAAAATCATGTATGACAGAATTGTTCCCCTTTAAAAGTTGTAAAAAAAAGTCCGCGACTACATATATGTCTATCTTTTAAGGTTGGCTCCCTCTAATGATCATTCTTGCAACGGGAAAATTTATCTTTTTATAAACTCATAGAAAATCAGAAATTCTACGCGGACGAAATCGCGGGCGACCGCTTGTAAGTTATATAAGTTCTCCAAAACCTAGGTTAACAAAAGTCTGGTGGTCGTTTCTTAATGATGAAATTGCAAATTCAACGAAATGATAATAATTAATATTCTTAATTAATATCTCATGATCTAGGTTTACAAAAATGTACTCTCCGTTTAGTAACTTAATACCTCAAGCCATGTATGTCATTTTAATTTTAGTTACTTAGGAGAAGCAAACTAAAACAACGATGTGATTATAAATAAAATTAATGGGCCATTTTACCAAAGTAAACTTTTAAACCGGTGCGGCGAATTTGACAGATTTCCAATACCAGCCCTCAAAATGTCAACTTTAATCCTCAGTTAAACACTATTCGGAGATTTTGAAATAGGCCCTTAGTTTAGGAAATAGGAAGAATGCGTTTCATAATTGCAAATTCAACGAGGTGATACTAACAATCACTTCTAAACCTAGGTTAACAAGAATGTAACGTCCGTTTCATAATTTTATATCCCAAGCCATGCTACTTTTACTTTTATTATGTTCTTGATCGCTCAGTAATTTTATTTGGCTGGGGAGCAAAAAATTGGTAGAACGGAGACCTTGAAATCGATATAAATCGCGTAAGCATGAGAATTTCGGCGTATTGTGGCGCAAAATAGATATTATATATATAACAAGCGGAGTGGTTCATCGACCGCACGCCCGTGGACTCACCTTCGAGTTTAGCAGCTCGTAGATAAATGGCAATTTGGACAAACGTGGCGCCCGGCCGCCTCGCGCTCGACAACCGTGCTGCTATTGAGATAGGCTCGGGATCTAGTGTGACAGCGACGGTTCCGTTCATTTGCTGTGTTGTAATATGTAGAGGTTAATAATTTTGATGATTTTTTTATTTTTACTTTAATATGGATACTGTTAAATAGGTACTAATTGTGATCATGTTGAATTTATGGAACTTTATGAATGATTTTTTTATTAAGTAACTTTAACATAGCACAGGGGATTCTAGTTTGGGGGCTCAGGCACTTTGTTGGGCTACCGTGGTGCTGCTTTGCATACTTTTTGTATTGTTTTGTTATGCCTTTTATACTTATCATGCTGTTTTTAAAGTATAAATAAATATATAAAAAAAAAATTGAAAATCTCTCATCTTTTAAAAGAAGCATTTGCAGGATAATTAAACGGCGGCGGTTCAGTCAACCTAGATCGTGTTCCGCAATCTTTTTATAATTATTGTCATTTTGATTGTAGCTACCTACGGTAGCCGCATGGGCCACCGTCGTTCATTAGTTCCAAGTTGGAATTAGGTGTTCTAGGTAAATAATATTGAAAACTCTCCAAAAAAGAAATGTCTCTTTAAATAACTAAGGGAAGATAAAAACTAAACTTCTACGCCGTCTACGCGTAGGTTTGGTAGATTTTCAGGTTAGTTTAACGTCTACGTCGAGCTGATTCTTGTTAGTAGATACGAGTACCTACCTCTATCTTTTTATATTTATGAGAAAAAGAGCAACAGCCGATTTTTTGCTGTTTTTCTGGAGGGAAACCCATTCCGAACTAGTGCCACATTACTGGAAATATTCCAATGCACTTAGACGTAGGTGCATATACACTATTTAATCGGAAAACCAGGACAAAATCTGTTCAGCAATACTTTAGCTATTACACTTCTAAACAATGTCCTAAATAATTAATAGTTTCTACGGACTGAAAACCAGGTTGGCGATTCAAGCCCCAACCGTTGCACAACTACTGACGTTATTAGAAGGCGAAGGGATTAAGTCTTAGAATAAATAGTCCTAGAAACGCAAAAGTCGACGCGGTGATACGCCATTTTTAGGAAGCCGAGAGCATATTCCTACGCAGTATCGTCGCGTTAGTACGACGAGCTCGCAGAAAATTATTTAAAAATAACGTACTGTGGTGTGAAAGGTGTCCATAAATCATCACAATAACTATCAAAAACAAAATTAGTAGTAAATCCCGCTGGCCTCGGAATTTTTGATATGTGTTTATAAATTTATTCTGATATTTCCTTAAGTGTAGGTTAACACTTTAATAATAAAAAAATAAAAAAAAATTAGCAGTTCCAGTACAGAAAACAATTACATGGCACTCACACATTCATTGCTTGTTATGAGCCTACGTTTGGAGCGGAACTTTGTTAGAAACTTCCGGTCTATGAGTATTTAATCTAAAGATTAAGCGAATTAATAGCGATTAATATAGGACGCCGAATTCGAATGTTGTTGAATTTTTAAATAAGCTTGACTTGCTATTACACAAATTAAGATCGTGGGAAACCAGTAATATTGTGATTGTTGGTGATTTTAATATCGACACATTAAAAAATACTAAATCAAACCTGGAGTTGACGGATTTAATGCGAAATTATAACTTTTGTAATCATATTAATGAACCCACTCGTCAAAAATCCTGTATTGACCTCTTTTTTAGTAATATAGACAATGCTATAGGGGAGGTTCGTCAGTTAGGACTGTCTGATCACGACACAGCACAGTTTTTAGTAGTACCAATAAAAGAAAATAATTTATCACCATCATATAAGTTTATTTTCAGAAGAGATTTGTGTAATCAAAACGTGAATAAATTTAAGGAATGTATGAAAAGTCTTAAATGGACAGAAGTGTATGCTGCTCAAAAACTGAACGAAGCTTTTAATGAATTCTACGATACATTAGTCATATTCTATAAATTGTGTTTTCCACTTCTTAAATATAAGATTAATATTTCTAATTCAAAAATTAAATGGTTGACTAGAGGAATTCAAAAATCATGTGTGACAAAAAGAAAATTGAGGTATCAATATTATAAAAACAGAATACCCGCAAACAAAAACAAATTTAATAGTTATTCAAAGATTCTTAACAATTGTATTGACCTAGCTCAGAGAAGTAGTAACAACAAATATATAGTAAACTCGAAAAATAAATGCAAAGCGTCATGGAATGTGATTAAAAACAAAAATAATTCTAATTTGAAAAGTATAGATCAAATTAATTATCAAAATAAAATTATAAAAAACCCAACTCAGATTGCCACTATTTTCAATGATCATTTTATAAATACTACCATAAAAACTCAAAAACTTACAAATAAAAAACCTTTACATAAACTGAAGCATAACAATTCTAGTATTTTTTTGATGCCGACTGATGAAACAGAGATAATAACCGTTATTAAATCACTTAACAATTCGAATTCCACAGGTTATGATGAAATAGCAACAAAGGTAATAAATGAATGTGCAAAGGAGCTAGCTCCAGTCTTAGCCTACTTAGTAAATTTATCTTTTGAAGAAGGTAAGTTCCCATCAAACTTAAAAAAGTCAATAGTTACACCTTTATTCAAAGCAGGAGATAAAAGTGACGTTAACAACTATCGGCCAATTACACTGATTCCTATTATATCAAAAATTTTTGAAAAGATAATGCACAAACGATTAATATCTTTTTTATCTAAACATAATATCATTTTAAAGGAACAAAATGGTTTCCAAAAAGGAAAATCAACAACATTAGCATGTTTTTCGCTAATCAAAGAAATATCAGAATGCATGAACAAAAAAATTCCTGTAACATCTGTGTTTTTTGATATGAGCAAAGCTTTCGACCATGTTTGTCACGAAAAGCTCTTAGACAAATGCGATCAATATGGTATTCGAGGTCAAGCAAATGAGTGGCTTAAAAGTTACCTATCCAGCCGCACGCAATATGTTGAAATTACTAATTTAAATAATAAACAAGAAGTAATATCTTATCGATCAGAACTTAGACCTAATATCAAAGGTGTACCACAAGGAAGTGTACTAGGTCCACTTCTATTCATTATTTACATAAACGACTTACCGAGCATTACTACATACAACTGTACACTCTTTGCTGATGACATATCTATTGTAATTAAATGTAACAATGATTTGACATACAATTTAGAAATTAATAAAACAATAAATGACACAATTGAATGGCTTACCGAAAATAACTTGGCTGTAAATATTAATAAAACAATGTATATGCAGTATTATAACAAAAATGGGAAAGGGAAAGATATTAAGGTTCATTATCATAATGAGAATATTAAAGAAGCACAATTTGTCAATTTTCTAGGAATCACTTTAGATAACAACTTGTCCTTTAAGTCGCATGTTGAAAAAATTGGCAAAAAAATTAACCAACATGTATATCTCCTCAGGCGCCTATCAAAAACAGTAGGAGAGAAAACGGCGCTGATGGCATATCACGCATTTGTGGTTTCAGCCTTACGATATGGACTAGTCGTATGGGGCAACTCTGTTAGCATAGGTCGTTTATTTATTGGACAGAAGAAGTGTATCAGGGCAATCTGTGGAGCCGGCCCCCTTGATTCTTGTCGCCCTTTATTCAAAAAATTAAAAATTCTCTCGCTGCCATGCCTGTACATTTTTGAGATAAGCCTATTTGTTCAAAAACATATGTCTGATTTCTACCCAAAAAAAAGCCAACAGGTAAATTTCAATACAAGGTATCCTAACAGACTCATATTTCCCTCCTCTAGAACTGCATCTTTTAGCAAAAGTTGTTATAGCATGTCTGTTAAAATATATAACAAATTGCCTAATGAATTGAAAGATTTACCATTAAAAGTATTTAAAAGGAGACTGCATCAATGGTTAATGAATAAATGCTTTTATAGTTTAAAAGAATTTTTCAATACAAAATGTGTTACAAATTAGTTTTTTTTTTTTTGACATTGAACTTATTAATTTATTGACATCATACAGATAATTAAATTACATACTTTTTATATTTATTGTTCATTTTATATTGTAATTGCTTTGAATTTGATTTTGGGTACTATAAAATAAGCTAATGGTAGGTAATAAGAAATCTAATTTTATTTTCTATGTATGACTATTATGTGTACTTGAGTCTAATAAAAATTGCCAGAACTGTATAAAACTGTATAAAACTAAAGTATCAAAAATAATTATATTTTGCATGTCAATTGACGAAACATACTGGACATTGAATATTATGTTAACATCTATTACGTACAATGTTTCTTGCAAATAAATACATTTCATTTCATTTCATTTTCATTTCATTTCATTTCATTTCATTTCATTTCATTAAGCATTGGTCATATTCAACATGGCTTATATTTAAAATACAAACAGGCAGACAGCTGACATAATATGTATAACATACATGTATAATATGTATAACATACATATTATGTACCTATCTGTAGTTACTTATAAAAAGACTTGTTTGCAATAAAACAGTTTGCGCATAATGAAGTTATTATTATGAAACAGCGTATAAGTATGTAGGTCTTGTGTGATAAGCACATAAACTTTGTTTAAAAATTCACGCGCGTTGCGTCACGACATACTTTTTATCAGAAAATCGTCAATGTCAATAGTGCGTTGAACCCATTGCATCCTTGAAACGTTGTCATAAATAGATAATTTTTATTTTCTCTATCCGAGGTACGTAGGTACGTTATCTGAAGTCGCCTATCGCTCGAGTCTTTTATTTTATTTCTGCATATTATAATTTATCACGAGCATGTTCGCGAAATGTAGGTACGAAGCGTAATGGTATTGTATGTTTTAGGTAGGTATGTATATCCGTGTTAAAATTAGCAATGCAAAATGTTTGTAATGACTTTTCGTAAATTATATAAAAGGATAAAATAATTTATGGCGCATATTATGATTTCTTTTTTGGAACCGTACGTCGTACGTCCTATAATCTACACTAATATTATAAAGAGGAAAGATGTTTTGTTTCTGTTGTTTGTTTGTTTGTTTGTTTGTTTTAATTGAATAGGCTCTGAAACTAATGGACCGATTTGAAAAATTCTTTCACCATTAGAATCCTACATTATCCCTGATTAACATAGGTTACATAGGCTATAGAATATTTTCAAAAAGTTAGGGATCCGTATGAAAACTTCGATAATGTAACCCAAGGTGTGGAAAAAACACCAAAAAAATCCTTTTATAAGAATTTTTCGGCGTTACAATTGCATATTTTAACATGGAAAAGTAGTTATTTTGACATAACTGTAATAGTTAGACATATAGTATCCCTGACTTTTTGTAGATATTGATGTCTTCTAAGACTGTAGTACATCACTTTGTCTAACTATTACAGTTATGTCACAGTAACTACTTTTTCATATTACTCGTAAAATCATACTTTAATATTATAAATGCGAAAGTGTGTTTGCTTATTGGTTTGTCCTTCAATCACGCCGCAACAGAGCTAAGGATCGACGTGATTTTTTGCATCGGTATAGTTGAGGACCTGGAGAGTGACATAGGCTACTTTTTATTTCGGAAAAATCAACGATTTCCCGAGGGATTTTAAAAACTAAATCCACGCGGACGAAGTCGCGAGCATCAGCTAGTCATTTTATAAAACAGCGGCATAACTCTTTATCCTGAACAATACGAGCTATGACGATAGGAAAATATATGAATTATAAGCGAGGAGGTTCTACGTTTTATTTCTAATTTTTTGCATAATGTATAGAATATTCTTTCTTCTCGCATTTATTTTTAGGGTTCCGTACTCCGTACTAAAATCGGAACCCTTACAGGATCACTTACTTGTCCGTTTATCTGTCTGTCTGTCTGTCCGTCTGTCAAGACCCTTTTTTTCAGGAACGCGTGGAATCCCTCGCAGCAGTAAAAAAATAAAACTGGCTAAGTCGACGCAATCAAAAGATACGGCATTTTATGCTCCGTTTATGCCGCATATTTTGATTTTTGACACTCGCAAGGGAATCAAAACCTATAGGGTACTTCCCGTCGACCTAGAATCATGAAAGGCATGAAGCAATGTCATGTAGCACAAGTAAAGGAAAAAATCCGAAAATCGTAAATTTGTAGTTGCATCACAATTTTTTTTTGCGATTATAAACTTATTTGCAGTTGGTAAACAAAGCGCGACCTAAAAGTTGGTAATGAACCCTCGGTGCGCGATTCCGACTCGCACTTAGCTGCTACTTTTTGTTTATCGGTCTTAGCTTATCTCATAGAGGTATCGAACTATAGCGGACTCGGGCTTAGTTAGACGATAAAATTGGTACTGAACTATAATAGGATTGCAAGTTTAGCAATGTTAGGTATAAACTTTAAGTATTCAGGCATGTTTTTGTTCGTTCAAGTGTTCGGACAGACAGAAACGTTTTTGATGACGAATCGATTGACACCTCTTTCGTGAAAATCGCTTCAGTAGTTTAAGTACATAAACAGGAACATAAGTAAATAGACACATAAATACATAGACATACTCTTCCCTTTAGATTTGCCGTAGTCAGGTGAAAAAACCTCGACAAAGGGAAAAGGCGCGGGCATCAGCTAGTTAAAAAACTAAATTATTTATTTCAAGTAGGACTGTGGCTCTTATGACACGTTATGACTCTACCACCGTTCGGAAAGCGGATTCTGCTGAAAAGAAGCGGTAAGAAACTCAGCAGCTGCTCTTTTCAAAATATTCATTTTACAATATTATTATTATGTAGCTATTACATTGTAATATAAGTTTTTTATACTATCTTATGGGCAGCTGGATTGCAAGCCGATTTATCCCATGCAACTTTGTTAGAATAGAATATTTCCACAATGAGGGGAGGTTCCAAAAATGCATACTACAATCCAATACATGTTAAGACGGGCAGACAGAAAGTAGCCCATTTCCGCCGGTGGCACCCGTTCACGAGCATGACGCATGATCCGGCCGCTGCGTCGCTCAACCATATTTCAGTATACCTTTTTTAGTAGCTGTAAACTACGGCCGTTCAGAGAATGCGTTCCTGACACGTCGCGATTGAACTGACGACGTAACTTTGTAATGGCGTTGCAGTTACGATAAAAATATTATTGCTGGTTGTTTACCGTTTTAACAATCGATGAGCATTAAAACAACATTATTATATCAATAATCAATTATTGTTATAATTTTGTGCCAAACTGGGTGTCAAATAACTTGGTAAGCAATATTTTTCTAAATCTAAACTGCGCTATTACAAGGTTATGTCAACCGGATATTTTTGTTTTGTATGGCAAACTGACAGGTGTCAAAAACGTATTCTCTCGGTGGCCGTACTTTAGTTATTTTGTATACCTTTAGGTATAGCTCCTTGTTTGGTTCGCTGCAGGTGCAGATGATGTCCGCCGTCAACGGGGAGCCGCTGCTGAGGCGAGTCAAGCAGGAGGCCGAGCCGCCGCCGCAGTACTCGCCCACCGACCAGCATCGCCCGATGGCAGTGCTCGAACCCTGTAACGTAAGTGAAACCAACTCCAATCATACTCGTACATCGAAACAGGCTCGTGATTCCTCAACTACGCCTCGAGATACTGTGAAAGTCGTTTGTAGGAATGGGCGTTCTGTTCTACAGTAAAATTACACAAACAATTTTACATTTACCAGGAAGTGTTTAATGGAACACAATGGGGCACATAGTGCGAAGAGGTGATTGTTGTTGGGGTCCCAAGGTGCTGGAGTGGCGACCCAGCACCGGGAAGCGTAGTGTTGGGAGACCCCCACTAGGTGGACCGAGGACATCAAACGAGTCGCAGGGAGCCTCTGGATTCAGGTGGCGCAAGACCGAAGCCTGTGGAAGTCCGTGCAGGAGACCTTTGTCCAGCAGTGGAAGTCTATAGGTTGATAAAGAAAAAGAAGTAGAAGATTAATGGAAAGGGATCAAAATCCTCAGCAATGAGGGATTCGATGTAGAATAAAACGTCCTATACAATATACATACATCTATCGAAAATTGGTGATTGTCGCGAAAGTAAGAGTACCTATATCCATCCCTGATTTTAAATAGTAATTGATTAACAATTTATGCAAAATTAAGTCGCTAAAAATTATTATCATTCAACATAGGTTACATTTACGCCAAGTTTGGATGTGATAGGTCAAAAGCTGAATGTTGTCGATAAGCATTACGCATATTTATATTGCAGCTAGAATTGGAACCAAAAGAAGAGGTCCGGTTCTGTGTCACGCCTGAGGAAGGCGGTGTGATTGGCAATACAAGTCCGGAGCAGCAGCACTGCTCGTCGACGACCGCGGCGGCCACGAGCGGAGCGCGGGACGACGAGGCGCCCAGACGATGGTGCTTGGTTTGCGGGGATGTAGCCTCGGGGTTCCACTATGGTGTTGCCAGTTGTGAAGCGTGCAAGGCGTTTTTTAAAAGGACGATACAGGTTCGTTAACTTGTAAACGGGTATGGGCTTAATTAAAATAGCCGCTTCCATCGCTTGCCCTTTCCCAGATAATCCGCTACCGTCTTAGACTGCATCGTCACTTACCATCAGGCGAAGGTGGCTTGTCATGAATGAAAAAACATTTTTTTTGTTAACTTGTTCTTTATTTAAGAATAATTATATTTTATTCTTCGATAATGGATTTATTCAAAATTGAACTTCTTTTGGTTGAATGATTAAAGATGCTAGCAAAAACAGTAGATGACGTACCAACTTAAAAAATTACTCCGAAAAAGAAGAGGTAAACTTCTAAATGAAATACTAGTCACTTTTTTATAAATTAAAACATGTAGATTAATACTATAATAAAGCTTCCTGTGGTATCTATTTTGAGAGCATAAAACAAGGAAAAATTTAATAGTATGGCCATCCAATAATCTCCTTTTTAGGTTTAAACCTTGTTTAAACAGAAACGGTAGGTTTTTTCTTGCTATTTTTTTTATTTGTGTTGATATAAATAATTACTTAAAGCGATGAGAAAAAATTCTTTGATTATTGGCATCCATAATTTTTTAAATCAATTTTAAAGATTTTTTTCAATTCCCGACCCCTGAATCCATAATTTCCATCTCTTTCCTAGCACTGCAAAATATATAGCTCTATCCCACTCGTACGACCCAAACAATTTAGGATCGTTATAGCCCCTTAACTTTTAGGTGTTATCAGTTTCTCATTTTACATAGAGCTTTTTTGAAGAAAAGCTATAATCTTGCATTGGCTTCCAGGGAAACATAGAATACACATGTCCGGCATCAAACGAATGTGAAATCAACAAAAGAAGACGGAAGGCATGCCAAGCGTGCCGTTTTCGTAAATGCTTAAGGACAGGCATGTTGCGGGAGGGGGTGCGGTTAGACCGCGTTCGAGGCGGGAGGCAGAAATACCGGCGTGCGGCGGACCAGCCCACTGCCAACCAACCGCGACCACAACTGGACGACATCAAAGTAAGATAAATTTCATCATCATCATCATCATCATCATCATTATCAACCCATCATCGACTCACTACTGAGCGAGGTCTCCTCTCAGAGAAGGGTTATAGGCCATAGTCCACCACGCTGGCCCAATGCGAATTGGCGGACTTCACACACCTTCGAGAACATTATGGAGAACTCTCAGGTGTGCAGGTTTCCTCACAATTCCCCCCCCTCCCCCTGCGACCCCCCGAATAGGAGACCACAGTCCTAACCACTAGGCTATCATTGCTCATACATAGCACACATAAGATAGATTTACATTCATTCATTCATTTTAATCCATCGCCGGCCCACTACTGCAGGCCGATTCTGTTAATGCTGCAGCTTTGTTCATTTGTGGCGATTGGTTGAATTTGTCGCGTTCTTTCTGCAACAATGCATTTTAGCCAATAGCTTGCGATTATCGGCCAAACAGATGCGATTGCAATCGTCACACTGCACTGTAGCAATTATTTTTAGAGAATCGCACAGCTGGGAACCTCCAGGGCTGGACTCCTCTCGAATGAAAAGCCCAGCATGGTCATAGTTGACCGTGCTGGCCAAGTGTGACATTTTACTTCTTAGCTTAGCTTATCTTAGCGGCGATAGCCCAGTGGTTAAGACCTTTGTCGGGGGGTGGTCCGGGGTTTGATCCCAGGCACAATTCTCAGACTTCAGAGTTAATTACTTTTAAAACAAATATCACTTACTTAAAGCAGAGCAAGCAGTGATATTTAATTGTTCTAAAGAAGGTAAATCGTGAGGAGACCTGCATGCCTGAGAGTTCCCCATAACGTACTCAACCGTGTGTGAGCTGAGTTCATCCGTATTTGGCCAGTTGGACTACGGCCTAAACTATCGATATTAATTTATAATATTAAGGGCCATTTTCACCAACTTCTAATAAGTGTCGGATAGCTTATTCGCATATTTTGTCTTTGTCACTTGACATAAAGTAAGCAAGTGACAAAATTTACGGTAGGCCCTGAGGGCCCGTATCACCACTTTCTGATAAAGGACTGGTAGCCTATCCACAACTTATCTGACAGATAGCGTTTAAACTTCTGTTTCATAAATATCTGATAAGTCAATCTGGCAGTGAACCCCAAAAAGATAGAGACTGTTAGATATACATATATCAGGCACTTTATCAGCAAGTTGTGAAACAGGCCATATGTGTAACATGATTATTTTAATGAGTACTAACAATAGGCACGTCATTAAAATACATTTTTGCCCGTATCACACTTTCAAGGTTTCAATTCGTTTTGATTGTGTCAGGTTAGGGACTTATCTGTATTTCGCCAGACAGGAAGTACTTAGTATGTATCTTTTAGAAGTCAAGGTCTGTAGTTTAATTAAAATTGTAGAATTAATATTACGGTTTTCTAATAAAATTATTATTACTTTTGTACAGAATCTATAATAATCACTCGGTTTACAACATAACGTTGTACAAAAGGCGGGCTTACTGCTCAACCATTTTCTGCCTGTCTATTTTAGACGAACAACATCACATGTGGCTCTAGATGTGCAAAAAGAAAATAGTAACTTCTATAAATTTTAACCGTGCAATTTATTAGAAACTAGATGATGCCCGCGACTTCGTCCGCGTGGATTAAGGTTTTTTTAATTCCAGCGGGAACTCTGTAATTTTCCGGGATAAAAAGCCTATGTGCTAATCCTAGGTATGAGCTAGCTCCATTCCAAATTTCAGCCAAATCGGTTCATTCCTTGTGGCGTGAAATAGTAACAAACATCCATCCATTCATACATCCTCACAAACTTTCACATTTATAATATTAGTAGGATTTCATTAATATATTTCATAAATATATAAACATAGTATATTATTAATGTCAATAACTTTAATATGTGTATAATAATAACAGAAATATATATATGATTAGTATAGATCAACAGTTTGATCAATTCTGCATTTTTAACAGTCTTTATTATTAATTAATTTTCTTATATTTTGCAAAAAAAATGTTACAAAGAAGATCTCTAATCAGAAGGTCTTCAAATTATTATTATCATCATCATCATCAGCAACCCATCAACGGCTCACTACTGAGCGCAGGTCTCCTCTCAGAGAAGGGTTAAGCCAAAGTCCACCACGCTGGCCCACTGCGAATTGGCGGACTTCACACGCCTTCGAGAACATTATAGAGAACTCTCAGATGTGCAGGTTTCCTCACGATGTTTTCCTTCACCGTTGAAGCAAGTGATATTTAATTGCTTAAACGCACATTACTCCGAAAAGTCAGGTATGCGTACCCGGGATCGAACCTGCGACCCCCCGAAAAGACCACACACATGAGACCACACTCCTACACACTAGGCTATCACTGCTTCAAATTATTACAAATGTTGTTATTTATTTTTTATGCATGTTGATATCCGTTTAAGGAAAATATAAAATTAATAAAGATACTTTTTGACCGAGCGACCGAGGTCACTGAGTCTACCAAGTCCAACTTGAGTGGCTGTCAGAGCTTCATCTCCTGAATTATTGAATATGATAATTTCTTAAATGTGTTTATAATAGGTCCAAAGCCGAAAATCCTACTTCCTACTAATATCATAAATGCGAAAGTTTGTGAGGATGGATGTATGGATGGATGTTTGTTACTCTTCTTTTTAAACAAAGTTGATATGAAAAAATATGAATAAAGCTAAAACTGGATGTTTGTTGTTCAACTTTTTAAACAAAGTACAACAGCTATATTTTTGATCGTAAAGATTTAAACCTCTTTTATACCAACACTTATAATTAGCAATATCCTGTAGTTGAGGGTTCTGCGTATAAAATTAATTGCAACTCGCATTAACTAATTCACGAAGTTAGTTAAAGCATATAAAAAAACCAGACAGATTAGTATGTAGAATAAATAATTAGCGTGCGAACCGCCTTCAAAGCCATTTGCTAAATGCTTTTGAGTATCGAAGATTAGCTTTTGCCCGCGATTTCGTCCGCGTGGAGTTAGGTTTTTGAAAAACCTACGGGAACCTTCTGTTTTTCCGGGATAAAATACCTTTTATCCCGGAAAAACAGAAGGTTCCCGTAGGATTCCGCTACCGCCTGTTACTATCCAAGTCTTCAACAAACCCATCAACGGCTCACTACCTAGCGCAGGTCTCCTCTCAGAGAAGGTTTATAGCCCATAGTCCACCATGCTGGCCCGATGCAAATTTGCAGACTTCACACACCTTTCGAGAACATTATGAAGAACTCTCAGGTGTGCAAGTTTCCTCACGATATTTTCCTTCACCGTTGAAGCTTGTGATATTTAAATTCTTAAACGCTAAGTGCGTTTAAGAATTTAAGTTTTAGTTTACTTAGAAAAGTTAGAGGTGCGTGCCCGGGATCGAACCTGCGACCCCCCGTTTAGGAGACCACAGTACTAACCACTAGGCTATCACGGCTTCTTGCACATTTGCATTTAGGTAGGTACATATTAGTAGAGACTTATTTTATCGACAACCTACGACCTACTTACGAATTTACCATTGCTACTCGTAGTTGTCTTTTTCGTTCATTTTACGTACACGTTGTCTACCTAGAGATCTTGTAGTTATTTATTTCCACGCCTCGGGCATGCGCGGCTTGTATTCAGCGGCTCCCTGCGACTTAAAATTTTAATTTCTTCTAGGTGTTAGAAGCCTTGACGTCATACGAGCCTGAGCTACTCACATGTGGCGCACCGCCTACCGGCCTGACGGACCCTAGAGCAAGGACACTCGCATTGCTTGCTGATTTGTATGACAGGGAGCTGGTGGGCGTCATTGGCTGGGCCAAGCAGATACCTGGCTTCACGGATTTACCACTAAACGATCAGGTGGGTTATCTAATCGTACGTTGGATGACCATTGACCACTGCTGGACATCGGTCTATTATTGGGCTTTCCACCCTCTTGCCATATTTACTCGTATGTCTATTAGTGGTTACAAAAGATGTTCTGTATTTAATTAATGTCATTCATTGAGTACCATAGACTTTTAATAAGAAGGCATTTTAGATTTTTTTAAACTCACCCTCCCTTTTCACTCGTTTTGAAATTTCATCCCTAAAGGGCTGAAAAGTTTGGATGTTCGATTTTTTTACCTAAATTCGCTTGAAATCGAAGGCATCAAATAGTTTGGCAAGTTGTTTTTACCAGACTACTGCAAAGCCAAAAGGTAGGGTGTTAATTTTAGCAGTCTATGTATGTATGTTTTTATGTATATGAATATAGACATTCATACATTCTTTAATGTTATAGTCATGTGACATTTTATAGTTATACTAACAAAATCAATATGACGGATGTTTTATCCAATTTTTAGTTTTTTTTTTCTTGATTTATTTGTTTACCCTCGCTTTTCACCCTTTTCAAATTTCATCCCTAAAGGGGTGAAAAGTTTGGAGGTTTTACTTTTTATTAAATCTAATTCAGACGAAACCGTGGCCATCAAATAGTTTGACAAGTTGTTTTCCCCTAGATGCGTTTGTTACAAAGCACGTGGGCAGAGATGCTCAGCCTGATGGTCGCGTATCGCTCCATGTCTGCGGGCGGCGCGCTGCGTTTGCGGTTCGCGGCAGACCTCGCGCTGGACGAGCAGGAGGCGAGGGACATAGGCGCACATGATCTTTACCTTCAGGTAACTGTAGCCTGGATCTCTAGCTTTGTATCAATGTGTACAAGTCATATCTTAAAATGAGTATTTGATTTGAATATTAGTTTCAATTCGATGCCTTAAGATGGGTAGCCTAAGTATGTCACACTCTCTTTAACATTTCTGCGGTGGTGTCGTGTGATGCGGGTTGTTACGTTCCCTCAAATATGGTTGAGCGAAGCAATGGCTGGGTCATGCGTCATGCTCGTGAATGGGTGCCACCAGCGGCAATGGGGCTACTTTCTGTCTGCCCGTCTTGACATGTGTTGAATTATAATTAGAAATAATTACGTATGCTTTTGTGGAACTTCCCCTCATTGTGGAATCTCTGCATACATAGAATAATATCTATTAAGTATATTGTAAAAGTATTTTGAAAAGAGCAACTGCCGAGTTTCTTGCAATTTTGCTGGTTCTTCTCGGCAGGAACGGCATTCCGAACCAGTGGTAGACTCATTGACGATTCAAAAGTACTTTTAAAAGTTTATTTGAATAAAAAACATTTCTATTCTATTCTATTATATTCTATCAATATATGGAATTTAACTTCAGGTAACTAGCCAGAAGCTTTAGCTTTGTATCAATATAAGGAATCCAACTTCAGGTAACTGGAGCCAGGAGCTTTAGCTTTGTATCAATATAAGGAATTCGACTTCAGGTAACTGTAGCCAAAAGCTTTAGCTTTGTACCAATATAAGGAATTCTTAAGAAACTCTTAAGGAGATGATGATGATGATGAAGAACTCTTGATTTCGGGAGAAAAGTGTCATTTATTCATTTCAACCCTTCGCCGCCCACTGGCTTCTTTATAATGTTGATGAGTGAGTGTCGTTTCTGGCACCTGTGATTTCGAAATCACAGGTACCTCTGTGACCGATCACATATCATGATCTACATTGACAGTGTTTGGGTTGCCATAGAGTTCTATAAAAGTATTTTGGGTTGTTTCCAGGTTGCGGGCGTAGCGCGGCGACTGGAGCGCGCGACGGCGCACCGCGAAGAGTGCTACCTGTTAAAAGCATTAGCGCTAGCCAACTCGGAAGCGCGGATCGACGAGCACGCCGCGCTTAAACGTTTCCGCGACGCTATTCTCGCGGCGCTCAATGATGCAGTCTCCGCGTTAAGGTAAACAAACATCTCTCTCTCTCTCTCATCAAATTCCTCATTGCTGAGGGCCGTGACCCCTTTCCGCTATTCATATAATGAGTTTTCTAAGGATAAATAATACGTGGGTCTCCAAATCCTTCCCCATGCGACTCGCTTAGGTAACGGAACAAGATGTCGACTCGTAAGTTTTAACGATTATTATCAGATGATGTAGTGATAAAAACCGGGACTGACGGCTTAAAGTGCTGTGCGAGGCACGTTAAATACAGTTGTGTAAAATATATTTCAATTATATAATTATTTATTTACCTAAGTATGTCACGCTCTCTTTAAACATTTCTGTGGTCGTGTTGTGTGATGCGGGTACGTTTCTTCAAATATGGTTGAGCGAAGCAACGGCTGGGTGCTCGTGAACGGATGCCACCGGCGGGAATGGGCTACTTTCTGTCTACTCGTCTTAACATGTATTGAATTGTAATTAGGTATGCTTTTGTTGAACTTCCCCTCATTGTGGAAATTCTATCTATTGTATCGATTGTATTGTAAACTTGTTTTGAAAAGAGCAACCGCCGAGTTTCTTGATGGTTCTTCTCGGTAGGAAGGGCATTCCGAACCAGTGAACCATCGACGATTCAAAAGCACTTGTAAAAAAGTTTATTTGAATAAAAAATATTTCTATTCTATTCTATTACCTTGTAGGCCTTACGCCAACGCCAACGGTGCCATGCAGCAACTGTTGCTGGTGCTGCCCGCGCTGCGGCTCGCGGACGTGGCCGTGCGGCGATTCTGGGCGTCCGTGCACCGCGACCGCCGCGCGCCCATGAACAAGCTATTCGTAGAGATGCTCGAAGCCTGTCTGCGGTAGGCTCCTCCCTATCAGCTCTCCCAGCTTCGGTGCCACGCGTCCTGCGACATGGGAAACACAATTATGGGGGTTAAAGTTGCTCGCGTACGTAGGCCCCACTAGTCCGTAGTCATCTAGGCAAGCGCTGCAACTTGCGGGTCTACTCTCTATTTTTGACATTTCCAGTGGCCAGTTAAAAACAATGGAAAGTTGCCACATAGAGTCCGCGCCATGAGTCCCTTAGTGGCGGAGCTAGTAGTCGCATGTTTATGCAATATTGTATGTAAAATGTATTAGTTCCGCTTATTGCCGCGGGACTTGTTTGGTGACGCGGGCTCTATGAACTGTCAAACCCGCATTTCTTCACATATATTCCGTGTTTGACAGTTTTAGTTCGCAACTGCGAGAATAGACCCCCTGGACTTCATCAGTGCTTTCCATCCTTGATTGTCGCCAAGCGCAAGCCTAACGTGAGTAAAAAAAGTCAAATGTAGTTGCGGCGAAAGTACCAGATTAAGCGACCTTTTTAGTTCTCCCGAATGGACTGAATTAGGGCGGTTACGCACTGCATCCGATCCGAATCCGTGAAAATACGTTCCGAAGTATTCATAGAACTATTACCGCAACTTAACTGTAACCGCTCTTACGGTTGTTAAATGGGTCAAGGGAATGTTCAACCGAAACCGTTAAAATATTTGGATGCTCTTTTTTACTTTAAGCTTGTGTTGAGGTTGAGTATATTATTTTGCGAATAAATTAAGATGTAAGTCACATCTCAGCGCGTCCATACCGGTAAAAATTTGCGTTGTGCGTCGTGTTCGACGACAATATAAATAGCGTGTCAAAGCCTAAATAAATAGTATTAATTCTTTTATTCGATGACAAATTAGCCTTTGACTGCAATTTCTAACGCAGTCTAAGATGGTAAGGATGGTGGATGGTGGTCTCATCTTCAAATAGCAACTTAACTCAAACCTAGCTAGCTCATAACTACAATAACTAAAGTGTTCAATACAATGGTTAACGTTGCGGATCCAAAACAGAAAGGTTGATAGTTCAATGGTCTATTCATGGCAAAATGGTTCACTATTATCGTATCCACTTTTAGCTCAAAGCTTGAGCTAAAATTGCTTATTTGGAGGGGAGAGGGGAATATTAGTCAAGTTCCGCATAACTAATACAATTTGCGGTGTCATTGACGTTTTATTCGACGAAAAGTGCTTTGGCGCCATCTGTACGGGCGAGAGTATCGCGGCGATAGTCTCGCCGTGCCACCAAATTCGTTACAATACAAACTCTATGGGCCTATCTCCACAGGGCGATACGACTGGTACTATCCGACGATAGGACGGACTCGTTGCAATTTCCTCGCCCCTGGAAATGGCGCCAAACATCTGAAACCTTCCCACAATAGTTTTCGCCTAACACGACTCTCAACGCAGTTTTATTGGTGTGCACGCGGCTATATAACATACCTGCGTGTATATCGATGACCTTTGTTTACTTCGTAGCATTTCCGTAACATTTAATCCCAACTATTTCACAAATGACGTATCACCTCAGTCGGCGGGACAGGTATGTGGGAGCGTCTTCGACCACGCACTAATCACAAAAAACATATCACAGTGGTTTCGAAACAAGGATTCTTTTTCCCCATAATTTAGCGGATTCTGCATTTAGCGGTTCGGACTTGATGTGATGGAGAGTGTATACTGTATATAATATATTTATGTTTCGACAGACGCGCGTCTGTTTTATGGCTGTGAAGCGGTGGATCTTGGAATTCGGAATTCTATTTCTTTGGAGTTACACTCTAATGTAGTGTACGAAATAGACGGACCTAGTACAAAACTTGTTACTATTTTTGTATAATATTAAAATTATATCTAGTTTTACGGTACGGTGAGGTTTCGAGATTAAAATATGGTCGAGGGAAAAACTCTTGCGTAATAAATAATAATATGTACCACCAACTTCTCAAGTGAAGTTAGATGAATTTCATATACTTAAGTTGCTTTATTCGAAGATATATTCTATATTAAACAGGTTAAAATATATCTGAAGAATGAAGCTACGAGCGAGATATAATAATTGGCATAAACGAATATCCTATCCAATATATCTCCATGACTTAATTTAATTTCATTATCTGTTTAGGAAGAAATCGTTCTTTGATTGAGCACACCCACGTGCTTTTGCTACTGCTACGTAGAACAGTAGTTAAGCGTTTAAAAACGAATGCTGAAATCTACAGAACGCACTCTGACTAAGCGAAGTCAAAGTAAGCTATTTAGATCTTAGCCTAAGACCTAGAGGCATGGTTTCCCCGACTATAAATTACTTGTAAATGTCATACGCAACAGTCGTATTCGGCTTTCTATTTGTTTTATCGTTTTATTCTGTACGAAGTACCTTTTACACTTTATTCACTGTTTGTAGGTGTTTTCAGTATAAAGTGTGGGACCTAACTATATAAATTTAAATAATATATCGAGTACCTTTCATGAAACCACCCGGATCGCAAACTCAAATTGCAATTTTTTTAAACATTTCTTGTAAGACCTCTCTGGTCGTGCTACAAAAAATTAAACTTTAACATTCGACAGCTTTCGTATTGGCAATCTGCCGAATACGGCTTATATTGTAAGGTTAAAATAAGCACGGTGTAACGCTTCTTAAACTTTTTTAAAGTAAGACCGGAAATACTAGGTTTTTAAAAGGCAGGGTGGTTTTGTGACAGGCAATATCAGTGTCCATAATCCATATAATATACAGTAATAAGGGTTATATAATCTTTACTCACATACAATATATTTCTATGAAAAGCAATATATTTTAAGAGCTGTTCCACTAATAATAAATTCTATTTATTTTATCCATTATGTCCAGATCTAATATTTTTGAAATTGTTGTAAAGTTGAAGACTAAATCAATATGTACATAATATAAATGTTATGTATTTTAATAGGATATATAGTGGAACAGTATTATTAATACTGAATACCTCAATTACCTGTTACCATTCACAGTCACCTATAAGAACGCTATTATAAACACTACAACCTAAGTGAAATTTATCGCGATCGGTAAAGTATCTGTTGATGATTAAAATAATAATGGTCTAATGTACAAGAACTTCATAGATTTGGAATATTATATTAATAGATAAGAAATAATATGGAATAATATAGTTTTCTAAACACTGTCAATTATGTAATTTGAAAAAAAAATCGGAGATTTTACTGATCGTTGTAATATTAAATCAATATTTTATACAAACAAAGAATTCGTCAAAATATTACATTTAATTTGGTCATACTGTTTATAGTTTTTTTTTTATTATTTCATCCGTTTCAAAAGTTTTAATAGTAGTTTTTCAGATTATAATTTTATTGATTGAATAGGGTATTTTACTCTTTTTTGAAAATTATGTGAAATTGATCATAAGGTGATAATTTACTGCTAGAAAATTTACTAAAATTTTATTCAATTGATAAGTAACAAAAAAATGTATTTAAATTTCCGCGCGTAAACGCAAGATGCCATGTGATGACGTCGTCTGTATAGTAAATTCGTTCGCTCACATGGTTGGCGCCCTTTGTAAAGCCGACACAAAGCGGCCGCCGATCCATACCGAAGGCGGCGCGACTTTTGAGACTCGCTGTGTATGTACTTTAGTGCGTCGCGTTAAATTTTTGTGTGTTGTATTGTGATGATAGTAGGTATATGTATATAACGTGTTGATTCAGATCGAATACTACCAGTATTTTGATTTTGTATTGTTTCATTGATCTAAAAAAATTGAAATAAATGAGGTACTAAATGATTAAATAATGTATTTATTTATTTTCACAGAGTTTCCAAAATACCTTGTACTTGTATTGCAAACTATCTATTTGAGCGGATGAACTATATAGACTACTGAGATTATGACGTAGTGTAATGGCGGGTAGGTACTGTTTGACGTTTCGCATAAATTCGTAGCATAGATAAAAAAAGTGAAAACTTTGAAATAAAATATAAAATTTATTTTATAATTTTGTGAACTGAAACTTACACTTTCCGATTTCTTATTGCATAAACTATCATAATTAGGTATTTTTAGATTATTTCTCACTAGGAATGAAATACCCTATTCTACTTTATATTATGATATTTGTAGTAGATACCTACTAGCTATAGAATACAAAGTATAATTTGACGGACTTTATAAATCGGCTATAATCAAAATACCAATAAGTAACGTTAAAAACGATAATCATGTATAATTTCCAGTGAATTGTTTAAAGCGTCCTGTTGTAGTTATTCTTATGTTAAGAATATTCGAGTTATTTATAGTTTGTAAGAATAATAATATTATGTATTGGTGTTTCAGCGCGGGGCCTTTACTTGCTATTACATTTAAATCGTAACTCATGCGCGAGTTGCAAACATAACAAAGTGAGTCACTTGACTTAAACTATGACTTTGACTTGATTAGTTATCAAGCTTTACGCGAGTGTCACACTTGACGTATCAAAATTGACGTGCATATTTAACTTGACGTGAGTACTGACTTAATTTTATCAACCAAAATTAAAATTTCATGGTGATACATTGACAAAAGTTAAGGTTCTATCTAACATTATTTTATCTGAGTACGATTTCTATGTCATAGAGAATGGAGTCTACTTGGTTGTACACAACTCCTAAAAGAACGTGACAGGTATAAAACCATTTTCAGTGTTCACCAAAGACAACGGAGGGTTTCTTTCATATGTGTCAATTTACTTGAGATATTTGTGCACAACAGAATAGACACCAACAAAAAGGCCCTGGTGTGATAATGTACAAAATGTGAGTTGTGAGTGATGTAATTGTCGCTGTTGCAGCGCTGGTGTGATAGAATGTACAAAACGTGAGATGTGCCAGATTAGTTCATAAGTATTCTATTTCATTTTCGATTCTGTCTCGTTATTACTATCGAAAATATAATCTTCTTCGTCGTCGTTAATCAATAAACACCCATTGTTGGACATAGATCGCGTGCGCACACACGCTGCGGTCTTGTGGTGCTTGTATCCAGAAAATATAATCAAAATACGTTTTTGTTTTACGCTCGGTTCTAAAAAGCGCTTTGTAAAAGTTTATTTGAATAAAAACCTATTCCATTCTATTCTATATTCAATTAGTCTGTAATCTCTCGATAAGTTACTTAGCAATTTTATTATTTAATTTTGTCAATTATTGATGACTAGGGGTGTGTTCCGAAATACACTGGACCACTGTAAGGTGTGACGTCAATCCAGTAATACTGTGAAGCCGTTCCTTTTTAGTTTGATATACTGGTTACTGTTTAAAACGGAACACAGTCCACTAAACTCATCCCCATTTTTTCAAATCTCTAGGCGCTGTTCTATTTTTTATCACGTGATCGAAGTACTGAGAGCACCTTAGCGCCAGAAAGCGCCAGTGCTGACAGTACAAAAATAGCGGCGATTTATGACGTTATACATTTCCCTAGGTACTGCGGCAGTGTACTGGCAGACTATAACGGAACGAATTTTTCACCACTGAGAGCACTGAGCAGTGCTCGCAGTGTATTTCGGAACACACCCAAGGTTGCTGGGTAACATATCGATAGTTTACAGACAGATCGAATATAGGAACCGGTCGGTAAAGATACAAAGATATTTCCAGTTCGAAGTTTTTTTATAACTATTTATTTCTATTTTTAAGAGCGGAACATATTGAAGACATCGCGTGCTATATATGTTTTTGCATGAATTAATAATGTGTAGCATATTATGTTTGATCACGGCTATTTGTTTAATATTATGTAACTCGCAACTCTGGCGTAAAGACACCATAAAGCAGAAATATTTGCGCCATTATTCAAGTGTTGTTTGACAACACTTAGTTTTTTTTTCTTCACAACAAAATGGCGGCACCTAAAAGTTGAGCTTGATAGTAATAACAGATCTTTATATTTTTCGTAGGGTACCTACATCTGTCTCTTATTTGTAATGAATGAATTGTATGTGTATTTGTTTACAAAGTTATTGTTTATATGAACTTGGTCTCGGAGATAATGTGAAATAAATTATAAAATGAAGGAAAATTAATTAGTTTTATTTTACTTAACAAACCAATGACCCAAGTTAACTGAAAAAAAAAAGCTAAAAGAAACAAAAATATAAAATCTAATAATGAAAAAACTACAGTAGAGCCATTTCATAAGGTAGCTTTCGATATTTCTCATACCTAAGTACATTTAATTAATTAATCCTTAATTTTGTAGTGCTTGTACAGGCAGTCGAAAAGTATCGATTCGAAACACTATAAAGTCAAAGTAAAGCTTGGATCTAAATTGGTAAGATGAGCAAACTTGCCGATCAAAATCTTATTCATTATTCATGGCATTAGGGTCAAAGTAAAATATTCCTTGACAGTATTAATTTAGTCACAAATTCAGTACAACCGATTCTAACATGGAGCGTTACAGAGCGTATCGTACTTATCTAAACGTATGAGAATGTTTACAAGAAATTGAGCTCTAATTTAATGCTGTTATGGTTTCTTTTACTTTGCGCTAATGCCATGAAATGAATAAGATTTTGATCGGCAACTTTTAGACAATCGTGGGGCAGGTACTAAGGCCACAAAGATGCGCGATAAATATTTTCCGCCAAAATTGGTCCACTGACAGAAAATTATGTGTCACTATTGCGGAATACAAAGCAGTGATAGCCTAGTGGTTAGGACTGTGGTCTTCTATTTGGGGGGTCGCAGGTTCGATCCCGGGTACGCACCTCTGACTATTTTAAATATCACTTGCTTCAACTGTGAAGGAAAACATCGTGAGGAAACCTGCACATCTGAGAGTCCTCGAAGGTGTGTGACGTCCGCCAATTCGCATTGGGGCAGCGTGGCGGACTACGGCCTATAACCCTTCCCTGAGAGGAGACTTGCGCTCAGTAGTGAGCCGTTGATGGGTTGCTAATGATGATGATGACTAAGGAATACATAAATATTGCACGAACACTTCAATACTTTCATGATCAATAACCATGACCGAGCGTCAGTGATTTCCTGTCAAAAGCGAGTCTATTATTCAAAAAAATCAGCGTACGAATAAAATGGCTTTTCTAAGATCTAAACTACTTGCTAATGATTGCATTACATAAAAGATCAGTAACCAAATACTATAGTGTACCAAATAAATAAAACCAACATACTTACGCAATTTATTTATTTAACTATTTATATTGTTATTATTAGTTAGCCTATTCATTACACGATAGCAAACTGATCGTACAAGAGTTCTCTCACTTTGTAATACTCTTCGGACAGCACTCCCTCTAGAGCGACGCGACCGTTCTCCAACTAGAACAAAAAATATTCATCATCATTAACAACCCATCAACGGCTCACTACTGAGCGCAGGTCTCCTCTCAGAGAAGGGTTATAGGCTATAGTCCACCACGCTGGCCCAATGCGAATTCGCGGACTTCACACATCTTCGAGAACATTATGAAGAACTCTCAGATGTGCAGGTTTCCTCACGATGTTTTCCTTCACCGTTGAAGCAAGTGATATTTAATTGCTTAAACGCACTTGACTCCGAAAAGTCAGAGGTGCGTACCCGGGATCGAACCTGCGACCCCCCGAATAGAAGACCACAGTCCTAACCACTAGGCTATCACTGCTTCTTACTTTTTCTTAATTTTTATCGCTCTTATTCTCTACTAGATGATGCCCGCGACTTCGTCCGCGGGAATTAAGGTATTTTAATTCCCGCGGGAACTCTGTAATTTTCCGGGATAAAAAGTAGCCTATGTGCTAGTCCTGGGTATGAGCTGTCTCCATTCCAAATTTCAGCCAAATCAGTTCATTCGTTGTGGAGTTATAGAGTAACAAACATCCATCCAAACATCCATCCATCCTCACAAACTTTCGCATTTATAATATTAGTAGGATAGGATAGGATTTATCAAAATCTAGGTATATCATTTCGTCATTTTTCTCTATCAAAATCTAGGTATACAATAAAAATTATATCTAAAATATCCCTAATTTTATTGTCAAGGATAATAAGAATAACTGACCACATTTTGTCAAAAGTCAAAAGGACGTCTTCAACCGCCACTTGAAAACGTCTATCTTGCAGGAAGGTGGCCACAGTCTTGACTACTCTGCGCGGAGTAGTAGACGTGGACAGCTTGTACACGAGGCCGGCGTGCCAGACGCGGTCGAACGCTTTCTCCATATCGAGGAATACTGCGATTGATGGCTCTCGCTTGTTGTAGGCGGGAGCGAGGTGGTGCAGTACCCTCGTCACTTGTAAAGTGGTGGAGTGTTCGGCACGGAAACCGAACTGTTCGTCGCGTGGCTGGAGGTGGGGCGTGATGTGCAGCAGCAGTAGCTTCTCGAAGACTTTCGAGGTACTCGACAGAAGAGTGATGGGACGGTAACTCCCAGGCAGCATGATGTTCTTGCCAGGCTTGGGAATCAGGATGACTCGGCCGAGCTTCCACAGTCGGCCGAGCTTCCACACTCGGCCGAGCTTCCACAGGCGCTGTGCTGAGCTGTGCGTCTACAAGGCGTACGTTCGCACGCGACTCACTTACGCGGCACCCGCGTGATACGCGCTCACAAGCGAGAAAGACCGCAAGTCGCTGCGAGCACAGCAGTCGCTGTCGCTTCGCACCATCTCCGGAGCACCTCGCTTCGTACGGAATCAGGTCATCTCCAGAGACCTGCGCATGGAGAACCTGGACGACTTCATTCGCCGCCTGAGTGCCTCAATGTTTGCACGCGCCGACGGAGCGCGATCCCAGCATCTGCATGGCATCGCGTCATACCATCGACGACCGCCGGACATAAGAGGCCTGCCACGTGACCTAGCTCCATAGGACACGACCACTTCCTCGCCGCTGGCTGATGGGCGCTCACCGGTACGCTACCGGCGGGCTCGACCTCGCTGAGCGGCGGGCGAAGCCCACCACGGACATACCACCCTGCCGCAGTCCGCAGATCGCCCGCGACACTACGCGGGCTCGATCGCACTGCGACAGGATGCCACCGGACTTGACACCCCGGATATGACATCAAGGACCAACCGGTCCCACCCAGTGCCCCGCCTGTAGTTGCAGGCGGCGTTGAAACTACTGAAGGGGGCCATCGCCCCGAACAGTCACCCCGAGGCCCATGAAGGCCTACGCGGAAGACCCTGGACTCACCCGTCGTATCGCAATAGTTCCGTTACAGCACTCCAACGCTCCCGCGGAGAACTCAGCGTTGAGGCCGAGCCGGGCCAACGCCGCCCTCAGCTCGGAGAGACGCACGGAGTTGATGAACGAAGCAGCGTGCGGCGCGCTGGTGGGGCCGGCGGATTCCAGCGATATCATCCCGTCGTCCGCAGCTTCGTCTGTTAGAATAACAAGACCATTATAATCAGCTGTGAGGCTGAGGACCGTACTCTGGCTCTGCTTAAGACTCAAGATAGAGTTATCATGAGACACAAATATGTCCTGACATAAATCTGTCTCGTTTAAGCTCTCTGAGCTGAGTGGGAGTGCCATCTATAGATCCCACTCTGAGTACCGTGAACTCGCGTGTGTCTCACTCAAAATGGTACCGGCAGAATACCAGCGCTCAGGTTCGTCATAAAACCTGTAGTAATATAACCGCTGCTAGGCTCCCTGGCGCGCGGCGTGGTAATGACGGCGGAGAGCCACGCCAGCTCCGCGTCGCCCGCGTTGCGCCACGACACCCCGCACATCAAGCTGTCCGTCAGCTTCACCTGCAACAACCGTCACTAACCGTTGCTAGGCTCCCTGGCGCGCGGCGCGGTGATGACGGCGGAGAGCCACGCCAGCTCCGCGTCGCCCGCGTTGCGCCACGACACCCGCACATCAAGCTGTCCGTCAGCTTCACCTGCAACAACCGTCACTAACCGCTGCTAGGCTCCCTGGCGCGCGGCGCGGTGATGACGGCGGAGAGCCACGCCAGCTCCGCGTCGCCCGCGTTGCGCCACGACACCCCGCACATCAAGCTGTCCGTCAGCTTCACCTGCAACAACCGTCACCAACCGTTGCTAGATACCTGGCGCGCGGCGCGGTGATGACGGCGGAGAGCCACGCCAGCTCCGCGTCGCCCGCGTTGCGCCACGACACCCCGCACATCAAGCTGTCCGTCAACTTCACCTGCAACAATCGTCACTAACCGCTGCTAGGCTCCCTGGCGCGCGGCGCGGTGATGACGGCGGAGAGCCACACCAGCTCCGCGTCGCCCGCGTTGCGCCACGACACCCGCACATCAAGCTGTCCGTCAGCTTCACCTGCAACAACCGTCACTAACCGCTGCTAGGCTCCCTGGCGCGCGGCGCGGTGATGACGGCGGAGAGCCACGCCAGCTCCGCGTCGCCCGCGTTGCGCCACGACACCCCGCACATCAAGCTGTCCGTCAGCTTCACCTGCAACAACCGTCACCAACCGTTGCTAGGCTCCCTGGCGCGCGGCGCGGTGATGACGGCGGAGAGCCACGCCAGCTCCGCGTCGCCCGCGTTGCGCCACGACACCCCGCACATCAAGCTGTCCGTCAACTTCACCTGCAACAATCGTCACTAACCGCTGCTAGGCTCCCTGGCGCGCGGCGCGGTGATGACGGCGGAGAGCCACGCCAGCTCCGCGTCGCCCGCGTTGCGCCACGACACCCCGCACATCAAGCTGTCCGTCAGCTTCACCTGCAACAACCGTCACTAACCGTTGCTAGGCTCCCTGGCGCGCGGCGCGGTGATGACGGCGGAGAGCCACGCCAGCTCCGCGTCGCCCGCGTTGCGCCACGACACCCGCACATAAAGCTGTCCGTCAGCTTCACCTGCAACAACCGTCACTAACCGTTGCTAGGCTCCCTGGCGCGTGGCGCGGTGATGACGGCGAAGAGCCACGCCAGCTCCGCGTCGCCCGCGTTGCGCCACGACACCCGCACATAAAGCTGTCCGTCAGCTTCACCTGCAACAATCGTCACTAACCGCTGCTAGGCTCCCTGGCGCGCGGCGCGGTGA
The DNA here is from genome assembly GCA_029955525.1 of Oeneis ivallda. Lineage (NCBI taxonomy): Eukaryota > Metazoa > Arthropoda > Insecta > Lepidoptera > Nymphalidae > Oeneis > Oeneis ivallda. Next base: position 11,703,855 of record JARPMR010000024.1, on the reverse strand, counting down.
TGACGGCAGAGAGCCACGCCAGCTCCGCGTCGCCCGCGTTGCGCCACGTGTCCGTCAGTTTCACCTGCAACAATCGTCACTAACCGCTGCTAGGCTCCCTGGCGCGCGGCGCGGTGATGACGGCGGAGAGCCACGCCAGCTCCGCGTCGCCCGCGTTGCGCCACGACACCCGCACATCAAGCTGTCCGTCAGCTTCACCTGCAACAACCGTTACTAACCGTTGCTAGGCTCCCTGGCGCGCGGCGCGGTGATGACGGCGGAGAGCCACGCCAGCTCCGCGTCGCCCGCGTTGCGCCACGACACCCCGCACATCAAGCTGTCCGTCAACTTCACCTGCAACAATCGTCACTAACCTCTGCTAGGCTCCCTGGCGCGCGGCGCGGTGATGACGGCGGAGAGCCACGCCAGCTCCGCGTCGCCCGCGTTGCGCCACCACACCCCGCACATCAAGCTGTCCGTCAGCTTCACCTGCAACAATCGTCACTAACCGCTGCTAGGCTCCCTGGCGCGCGGCGCGGTGATGACGGCGGAGAGCCACGCCAGCTCCGCGTCGCCCGCGTTGCGCCACGACACTCGCACATCAAGCTGTCCGTCAGCTTCACCTGCAACAACCGTTACTAACCGTTGCTAGGCTCCCTGGCGCGCGGCGCGGTGATGACGGCGGAGAGCCACGCCAGCTCCGCGTCGCCCGCGTTGCGCCACGACACCCGCACATCAAGCTGTCCGTCAGCTTCACCTGCAACAACCGTCACTAACCGCTGCTAGGCTCCCTGGCGCGCGGCGCGGTGATGACGGCGGAGAGCCACGCCAGCTCCGCGTCGCCCGCGTTGCGCCACGACACCCGCACATCAAGCTGTCCGTCAGCTTCACCTGCAACAACCGTTACTAACCGTTGCTAGGCTCCCTGGCGCGTGGCGCGGTGATGACGGCGGAGAGCCACGCCAGCTCCGCGTCGCCCGCGTTGCGCCACGACACCCCGCACATCAAGCTGTCCGTCAACTTCACCTGCAACAATCGTCACTAACCGCTGCTAGGCTCCCTGGCGCGCGGCGCGGTGATGACGGCGGAGAGCCACGCCAGCTCCGCGTCGCCCGCGTTGCGCCACGACACCCCGCACATCAAGCTGTCCGTCAGCTTCACCTGCAACAACCGTCACTAACCGTTGCTAGGCTCCCTGGCGCGCGGCGCGGAGATGACGGCGGAGAGCCACGCCAGTTCCGCGTCGCCCACGTTGCGCCACGACACCCCGCACATCAAGCTGTCCGTCAGCTTCACCTGCAACAATCGTCACTAACCGCTGCTAGGCTCCCTGGCGCGCGGCGCGGTGATGACGGCGGAGAGCCACGCCAGCTCCGCGTCGCCCGCGTTGCGCCACGACACCCCGCACATCAAGCTGTCCGTCAGCTTCACCTGCAACAACCGTCACTAACCGTTGCTAGGCTCCCTGGCGCGCGGCGCGGAGATGACGGCGGAGAGCCACGCCAGTTCCGCGTCGCCCACGTTGCGCCACGACACCCCGCACATCAAGCTGTCCGTCAGCTTCACCTGCAACAATCGTCACTAACCGCTGCTAGGCTCCCTGGCGCGCGGCGCGGTGATGACGGCGGAGAGCCACGCCAGCTCCGCGTCGCCCGCGTTGCGCCACGACACCCCGCACATCAAGCTGTCCGTCAGCTTCACCTGCAAAGCGTTCGCTAGTGTCACTGACCTCTATAATTAATCTCTGATAAACACTGGACTGTCTGCCTACACAAATGACAGCTTAAATTATGGATCAATTTGAAGCGCCACATTTGACATACGAGCGTTTCTGGAACTATTTTATACTGATGCAGGAAGTGTCAAAAAGTATCAACTATCAGTTCTCAACAGCTAGTGACGACACTATTGTAGTTCCTGGAACACTCGTAACTGTTCACAGTGTCAAAATGGCGTCAATCAAGAAGTTCCAAAAAATCATAGATCAATAATAGCTATAGAGGTCAGTGCAAGTGTTCAACTTCTTATCAACAAAATATCCAATAGTAGTCCATAGGATTCCCATATGCCTCAGTCTTGGACCGTATTTATTCAGTGGCTCTCTGCGTGTAACGTGTCGGTCCAATTATTATTGGTCTGCCAACTCTGCGCTTCGGTGTAAGCTTTGAGCGAATTTTTCTAGTACCTGATAAATATGAGACTCGGTCGTAGCGTCTATGGTGTCCCCACGGTTTGGCATGAAGATCTTCTCTATGCCCTCACTTTCACAGTGCTTCCTAAAAATTGAAAAATCAACATTTAGTCTTACATAGTTTCCTTTAAGCTTCCACAACAGATCTTTTCCAAGTTCTCAGTCCCAAGTTTAGCCATCATTGAGCCTATTCAGCCTTTAAAAATCCCTTCCAGATCTATCACAAATATCATTATTGTTTTATTCCATGACAACATAATTACTGAACAATGTTCATACTTCATGGTATGGCATGGTACATTATGATGCAGTCTAAAATGGAAGCGGCCTAATTTGAACCACACCCCTGCAAATTTGCAGGAGTATGTCCAGACTATGTCCATAATAGAGCTCTACTCTACATCGTACTGGAACTAGCCACGGCCGAAGCCACCCCCTTACCTAGATCAGACTATAAAGTTGCTGAGTTTCTTGCCGGCTTTTTTTGCAGAATCTGCTTTTCGAACCAGTGTTAGTCTTGTGAGATGCTTTTCTTTGTGGAGGTTGATAAATGATCGATTTCATATGAAGATGATAATGGACTGTATAATGATATTATGATGCTATTACTAAATATATTGATATTAAGCAGTACGATCCGCGCGGACGACCGAATTGTACTGTCTTTACTGAACATTTCTATTGGGCACGAGACAGTTGCGTAAAGTGCTGAGTATGCGCTGTGTTCGGTTACACGCACTGACCCGAACAAGTCTTGACCTGGCTAACCTGGCTTAAGAGCCACGATTTGGCCAACATGAAATCATATATTTTGAACTAGCTGATGCCCGCGATTTCGTCCACGTGGATTTAGTTTTTAAAATCCCTCGGGAACTATTTGATTTTCCGGGATAAAAAGTAGCCTATGTCACATTCCGGGACCTAAACTGTTACCCATGCAAAAATCATGTCGATCCGTGGCTCTGTTGCGGCGTGATATAAGGACAAACCAACAAACAAACACACTTTCGCATTTATAATATTGGTATGATCGGAAATTCCCAAATTGTCCATGCTGTTATCACGCCAATCACCAGTCTTAGGGAGGTTCGTCAACTAAATTTAATTCATTAGATGTTACGAAGTGATTCCCAATGTCTTACTTCAACGTGCTCAGGGCTCCGGCACCGGCTCGGAGGCCCACGATACCGCGCGGCTTGGCGTGCGCCACCACCCTCAGCAGCGACTCCCCGTCGCAGCGGCCCTCCAGCTCGATGTACTGTACGCTGGCGCGGACGGGCACTTGGCGGACTGAGCTTACGCATTTGCTCGGGATTTCTGTCATTTCCTCTGAAATAAATCATCATCATTAGCACTTTTATAATCCATAAGTCACCGGCGGGAATGGGGCTTCTTTCTGTCTGTCCGTCTTAACATGTATTGAATTAGAGTACGCATTTTTGGAACTTCCCCTGGATTGTAAAAATATTCTATTCTATTCTAACAAAGTTGCATGGGTTACATCTGCTTGGCATCCAGCTGCCCACAATATAGTATTAAAAACTTATTACAATGTAAGAGCTACACAATAATATTGTAAAATGATTATTTTGAAAAGAGCAACTGCTGAGTTCCTTGCCGGCTCTTCTCAGCAGAATCCGCTTTCCGAACCGGTGGTAGAGTCATGACGTGTCATAAGAGCCACAGGTTGGACTACGTGAAATAAATCATTTTGAACTTTGAATTTTTTAAGAATGAGCAGAACATACAACGATCTGGCATCCAAAGGCACAGGAGGAGCTAGATATATTTGACCCTCGCGAGGGTCCCTACAAGAAAAAACCAAAAATGCGTTGTTTCGCTTAGCAAATACTGTCCCCATTGTAAAATATTATTGTTGCAATCTGTTCCACACTCGATCCTGAGTGTGTCTTATTCAGCCACTTTTTTTTCTTTTCCCTACCCACCCTCTGGGTTTGACCCTAGTGGGTCAGGTTAACTAGCGACTCGCCTTAGCTTCACAAGCGTATAGGTAGCGGCACGGAAGTCTAGCGGTGACTGTTATTGCGCAGAAGTCGAAAATAAGATATCACGGCGCTGATTGGCTCTCCAGTCGCATTCCGGCATTTTTTTTTGTAGCCCAGGATGGAGCGCGCTTGCCTAGAAGATGCCTATGTACTCTTGATTTGAATGTATCCTTGTTATTAATTTTCATCAAAAATAACAGTTTCAAATAGTATACTTCAATCAGCCCCCTTGAATAAAGTAGCATTTTTGCAACAGTATTCTTCCAAGGCAGCGTTGTGTGCAAATGAGATTTGTATGAATAGTTCGGCGCATTTCCGTCAATGTCTCGAAACATGAAACGTCACTTCGATCGCTTGTGTTCTAACGTCACATACGCATTGTCATGTGTACTAAAGTATCCTATTATGAAAATGAAAAATATTTATTTGCCAAAAAAACAACTTTACAAAGATTAGTACATCCGTTGAGACCCACACTAGGTAATCCTGTATCATGGGGCCCAATTCACCACTATATTAACAATTTATGTTTACAGTTGACCCTCGGGTGGAATGACATAATTATAAAAGTATGGAAAAACAAAGGTAGAATTTCAGCTAAAGCTAGTACAAATTCAGATTCTGATGTCCTTATTTCAAAGAAGTGAGGAGTTTTTCAGTTCACTCACAGTTTAAGGAAGCGAGCCAGGGAACAACTTTCGTTTTCGCATCCTTTACATTATGTCACTTGTGTTCTAAGATAATCTATTACGTCAAAATTCTTTCCCACCATCAGGTTCCTGTTTCTGCGGCGGCGCGGGGGGCACGTCGCGGATTTCACCTTCAGCGTCGACTATTTCAGCCAGTCTGTAATCTTCAGGCTGCAAAGTAAATAAATCGTGAAGTTTACTTTTTATAAAGAACTAGCTGACGCTCGCGACTTCGTCCGCGTGAATTCAGTTTTTAAAATCCCTCGGGATTGAATAGTAGCCTGTGTCACTCTCCAGGTCCTAAACTATACCCATGCAAAAAATCACGTCAATCCGTTGCAGCGTGATTGAAGGACAAACCAACAAACAAACACACTTTCACATTTATAATAAATTATATTAAGATAGTTTGCACAGCGTACGCGATATTATAAGGAATTTTTTTGGTATTTTTTTCAACCCTGGGTTACATTATCGAAGTTTTCATACGGATCCCAACTTTTTGAAACTATTTTATCGCCTATGTTCATCAGGGATAGTGTAGGATTCTGATGGTGAAAGAATTTTTCAAATAGGTCCAGTAGTTTCGGAGCCTATTCAATTCAAACAAACAAAGCTTATACAAAGCTCTTTAAAATATTATTAGTTTAGACACGAGTACCCTGGGCAAAGATTGAAGAGGGGAAAAATTGTTGAGCGGAACTGGATTTGGCCAATTCAATTTCCATAAGTATAGCAAATTACTTCACATGAACTAAAAGCATGTTATTTGTTCCAAATATATTTTACTCCAAATATCTCAAAGTATAAATCTTATAGCCCATCGAGTCGCGAAGCTGAAGTGGTAATGGGCGGGGAACATTACCACATAGTTCGTAGCAGTCGGTGGGGCCCCCAGTTGCTGGAGTGGCTCCCAGCTAGGTAGGCCGACGACATCAGACGAGTCGCAGGGACCGAGGCGTATGGAAGAGATAACTATGTCCGGTAGTGGACATCTATCGGCAAATAATAATTAAATATAAAAAATCTTTTTAAAAAACCGACATCAAACGCCCGCGCCAGTACAAAGTATATAATTTAATGTTGATATTTTAAAAACTGCTCCACCGATTTCGATAAAATATCAATGGGACCACCTGGAAAGTATACTGCGCCGCTTGAAACCAGCGACTCCCTGCGACTCGTTTGATGTCGTCGGTACCCCTAGTGGGGGGTCTGCCAACACTGCGTTTCCCGGTGCGGGGTCGCCACTCCAGCACCTTGGGCCCCAACGACTATCAGCTCTTCGAACTATGTGCCCGCCCATTTCCACTTCAGTTTCGCGACTCGCTGAGCTATGTCGGTGACTTTGGTTCTCCTACGGATCTCCTCATTTCTGATTCGATCCCGCAGGGACACTCCGAGCTACACTTCGTGTATTATACCTACTCAATTTTATGACTTCCCCATGGCCATCAGCTTTTGTCCGTTCCTCATGACACGGGTACATCGCGTGGTGTCGTTTACAGTCTTGAAGCAACCAGTGACCGCTAACTCACTGACTAATAGTAGACAGTATAATGCGTCCTGCTCGTGAACGGGTTCCACCGGCGGGAATGGGGCTACTTTATGTCTGCCCACCTTAAGATAGAAGTTAGTCGGTATGCATTTTTGGAACTTCCCTCATTGTGGAAACACTGCATATATAGCATAGTATTTACTGTATTGTAAATTTGTTTTGAAAAGAGCAACCGCCGAGTTTCTTGCTGGTTCTTCTAGGCAGGAAGGGTATTCCGAACCAGTGGTAGAGCCAGACGATTCAAAAGCATTTGTAAAAAGTTTATTTGAATAAAAAATAAAAAGTGTGTGTCAGCTCCGGCCTCCGACGCACGACTGGAGTTTACGCGCGACGCTATATCCTTCTCTATGCGCGCGACTCGGGTCCGAGCGCGCCCCGACCGACTTTCGCTTCGGGGACCCGATCGCTACGCGCTCGGCTACCCGAAGCGAAAGCTCTTTCGCACGAAAACCAACCTTATTTACTCAACGTTAGGGTAGAAATTTCAACGTTGTGAAAAACGTAACGAGGTCATTGATAAATTGATTTTACTGCCCGGATTTTTCTCATACCGGGCTGCTAAAATCGATTCTTAAGGAGTAAACTCCAAAAATATTTATATTCTATTCTATAGTCACTTTGATGACTTCTCCATAGTCATCAGCTCTTGTCCGCTCCTCGTGACACGGGTACATCGCGTGGTGTCGCTTGTTGGTCTTGAAGCAGCCGGTGGGCCGCGAGTCACTCCGCACAGGTATGTCGTGACGTCCCGTCACTACCCACATTTCCAGCTCACTATCTGATTCAGAGTCTGATGATATAGCTCCTGCCTCTTCTCTGAAACACAATTTTTAAGAGACCATATTGACAGTTTCTATAGACGTAATCATAGACGACGTTTATGATTGTTAGCGCACTGAGCGAGCCGTCAATACATACGGCGAAAGAACGACAAGGTACATTATAAAGCTGTTACCTACTACTAGGACTATTTCCTAGGCAACCTTTAATCATGATCATTATTAAATCTACCTACTTACTATTCATGTATTCTGCTTGTACTTTGGTTGCCTCGCAAGTAGTTCTTTGGGTTAATAGTAATAAGAGTTTTTGTATGTATTATGTAAGTAAGTAATAAAATTAAGTACTATGTAAGGCACTGGGTGCGGACGGAATTGAGGCCAAACCTCAAAAAAACTATGACTAGGTATTTCATTGGCATGCTCTGTTGTTTAAAAAACAGTTTAGGCGATTTTGACACAATATGAGGTACTTCAGTTTGAATTAGACACCAAATTCATTTTTTAATTGTGAGAGTGATATAGAATACATATGAGATACTAAACATGGCGTCAGCGAAAAAAAAAACTAACATGAAGTCATTCTGCATTTCAATTATGTATTTAATCTATTCTCTAGTAATAATTACAACAAATTAAAAAAACCCTAAAAAGCAACATTTTTATAGCTTTTATTTATTTTGGATATGGTGATCCATGCGAATAGCTAACGTCGATAAGTTACTATTCAAAGTATTCTAGCGCTTCTTGACAGGAAGTAATGCCGAGTGCCAACGTAGTGGAAAATACAATGGCAGATGTCAGAGGTAAAATATCTGTGAACGGACTGTGGGTACAAAGAGTTGACATACTTGACGGTATTGTGGACTTTCATTCGCTGTTGCTGCAGAAACTCGTCCAGTTCCGCTCCCTCTAGTCGTACTCGTTTCCGAATTGTTAGCTCCATTGTTCGATCACCGCCTTTCTCTATGAGATCACGCGCTAAGGTGCCTGGAGATGTTCTACAAGAGATACAATTTTTTAAACAACCTTAGAAAATGCAATAACATTTGATTTCTTTGGGATTTAACTAATATATTTGATACTCTGATTTTATCTGCGTGGAGTTTTAAAACTCTCTCACTGGTGAAAAATTCGTCCCGTTATAGTATGCCAGTACACTGCCGCAGTATTCTAGGGCAATATATGACGTCATAAATCACCGCCATTTTTATACTGTGAGCAATGGCGCTTTCGAGGCAAGGTGCTCTCAGTACTTTGATCACGTGATCAAAAAACATAACAGCGCCTAGAGATTTGAAAAAAATCGGGAAGACAGTGTACTGGACTGTGTTCCGTTTTAAACAATAACCAGTATAGCAAACTAAAAAGGAACGGTCTCACAGTATATTGGATTGACGTCACACCTTACATTGGTCCAGTGTATTTCGGAACATATCCCATGGGAACCCTAGTAAAAAGTAAAAGGCCTATGTCAGTCTCGCAAGTCCTCAACTGTCTATACCATTGCAAAAATCACGTCGCTCCGTTGCTGCGCGATTGAAGAATAAACCAACAAACAAACACTTCACTATGTGAAATAGGTACGCCTTTTATTTGGCTTGAATAGGCAGTTAAAAAAATGTTAGCCTAAGATTTAGGCGGCCCTGCGTCGTGGTTTATTACCTGGCAGTCAAAACTATGGAATTCTGTGAATGTGGCGCCCACAACAAAAACAAGTCTCTAGCGAATCCTGTCTCTAAGTCTGGGAAGGAGGCTAGCACGACCTTAGGGCCCGGCGTGCGGGTCACTTCGCCGACCGAGTGACACAGCTGCAAGTGTCGCAGCGCAAACGGGTTGCTACGCGCGCCTTCAAATGCTCGAGTTAGTTTGTCACTCATCCATTCTATCTGTAAAGAAAGAAAATATTATATAGGGGCAAGTGGACCTGTGGACACAATCGATTCCGTCGAAACTAGCAATCCTAAAATTCTAATTTGAATGTGAACTGTCAACCATAAACAAAGCTTTACGGTCGCGTTCAAATTAGAATTTTAGGGTTAGCAACCCTAAAATGCTACGGAATTACGGTTTGACGGAATCGATTGTGTCCACAGGTACAAGAGTCCATGGGTACAGCACTTGCCCATACAACTATTCCGAATTTCATGTCGATATCTTTAATACATAGTTACTAAAATAATCGATTGTGACCGACGGACGGACGGAGAAAGTCGCTCCATAAGGGTTTCATTTTTACTATTTTGCCAGGGAACCCTAAAAACGTAGCATTGCATTCAATACATAATGTAAATGACAGTAAAATATTCGAAACTTAGTTATAGCAATCAGTAGAATTACTTTTGAAAAAAAAAAACAGAAAGTTTTTTTAGAGATTTCTGTAACTTTAGGGTTCTTTAATGGAGATTTCCAACTCTTCCTATTTACATGACTGTCCAAAAACGGAGTGTAATGTTTTCAGGGTTCATGTATGTATGTGAGTTTCTTTAATCCACCACAAGTTGTAAATGTCTGAACACCCTGAGTGACACTTTGGAAATCTTTAAAGCAGTCAGGTTTTTATTCTATTTTATAATAATTTGCTTGTTTATCTGTTGTTTAAAAAAAACAATTTTCGATCTTGATACGAAAAAATTAAAATGAAATAACAACAAACATAAACTACCCATCAACAACCCAACAAACATAAATTGCCCATCTTAACATGAATTGAATTTTAGTACGTGGAACTTCCCCTCATTGTGGAAATATTATATTTTTTTTCTAACAAAGTTGCATGGGTTAAATCGGCTTGGCATCCATTTGCCCACAAGATGGTATAAAAAACTTATTACAATGTAATAGCTTCATAATAATCATTATTTTGAAAAGAGCAACTGCTGAGTTTCTTGCCGGCTCTTCTCAGCAGAATCCGCTTTCCGAATCGGTGGTAAGTGTCATGACGTGTCATAAGAGCCACAAGTTGGCCTAATTGAAATAAATAATTTTGAATTTTTTAAAACACATAAAAATCTATGAAACAGTCATTAACCAAGACACATTTCTCATTTAAAGGCACATTTCCTTATTCCACCTTTAAGCTCACCTGTGACTTAGCAAATTCCACAACATTATAACTGACATTGGACAGCAGTAGAAGAGAATACGCGACAAGCCCTGAATCCTTGTTCCGCCACAGCTGGTCCAGCATGTGTGCTAATTCTAACACTCTCCCTGCTGTGTCAGTACATACGAGAACTGAACCTCCCCCTCTGAGAGTCGTCAAAATTGTTGCTGTAACGAAATAGATAGGTTCAATAATTTTTACAAGTAAATTAAATTAAAATATAAATTATACAAATTCATACAAATCACTATGTTCCCTCAAATATGGTTGAGCGAAGCAACGGTTGGGTCATGCGTTATGCTCGTGAACGGGTTCCACCGGCGGGAATGGGGCTACTTTCTGTCTGCCCATCAGAACATTTGCATTTTTGGAACTTCCTCTCACTGTGGAAACAATGCATACATAGCACAGTATAAAGAGTAACCACCGAGTTTCTTGCTGGTTCTTTTCAGCAGAATGGGCATTTAGAACCAGTGGTAGGCTATTATTGTTGTTGTTTATTTAAATAAAAAATATTTCTATTCCATTCTATACTGAACTAAACTGTGGCAGTAGTACCTTGGGAAAGTACTGAATCTTTTTTTTTTCTCAGCAATTGGTAAATTTGCTTGTACAGTAAACAAGTGTAAATTAAAAAATTTATTTTTAAATGCAAGCTTTTAGTAGCTACATCATTAGACTCTGGATATCATCTAGGATCAGAGTACTTGTTATGACGAATCAAACAAGCCCAAACTCGATGGGGTCCCAAACTGGGTGGGGTCGTTTTATTACAGAGTTCCGATAGCCATGTTCCGTCTCCATCATCAGATCAGCTCCATGTCACAATAATATTGCATTGTCATCCGATTTACACATAAAGAAACCAGGAAGTGGGTCTAATACATCTTGCAAGATTTGACCCAAAGAAACAAATAAATAAATAAACTGGTCAAGCTAAATAAAAGCTTGTAAAAATACATTTTTGAAATTGGTTAGCAAAACAAAAACCCACTCATAAGTTTCTCATCCCGCAATCTCCTTCTCTGCTGAACATAATCAGCATTCATTGCACCCAGCAACAGCAGTGATGGACGCATTATCTTTTCTATCTCGCATCCGTTGAGATGCCTTTCCTTTTTGTGGTTAAAATCAGGGGCATATACTATGTCCTCTTCACCAGGGGCGGCGATACGCCAAACTGTACCACCTAGTAGGTGTCCGGCTGGCAGTGGTGTAATGCGGAGGCCTAGACCTTTGCCTAAAACAAGGAGGATTAGTTTAGTTTTTTTTTTTATTTATTATTTTTTTTATTAGTCCACAAAACTGACTACAATTGTTTAAAACAGACATAGTTCAATATGTAGATGAGGTTATTAGTTTTACAATCAAGTCTTCTAGATGTGGACGCGGCATGAGTAAGAAAAGGGTACAAAAGTAACAACTACAGCGCGACATTAGGCTAATATAACAAAACAAAACAAAATAAAAATAGAACAGCTAAACAAAAAAAAGGTGAACAGATTACATACTAACTTAACTTACATCTACTTAATGTCTTTTTTATACTAGGTATATTATCACAGAAGATATCTATAGTATCTCTATAATAATTTGCAAGAAGTTGCATTCTATACAAGGGACTATGTTGTCCCAGGTTGCTCTTGGCTTGAGGTAAAACAAAAGTCTTACGATTGTGCAAGCGGCTACCGTCACGAGGCACAGCCTTCAAGTAACTCAGGCGCATCAATGTGACCCCTCATAAGTTTCACCAGAAAAATGATGTCCGCAATCTTTCTACGGTCTTTAAGTGATTTCATTTTATAATATGAGAGACGGGAGTCATACGAAAACAATTCATTACATTTGAAGTCCTTGTAAGATAGGTGGTATAGAAAACGCTTTTGAATTCGTTCTATTCTATCGGAATGCACTTGATACCCTGGACTCCACACTGTATTAAAGGAGAACATTAAAATTCACCCTATTAAAATATTTTTCAGAAAATCTGTTTTTGTAATTTGAACATTATCATTGCAACAATATGGTACAAACTAGATAATGCTAGGTTTTAATTCCTGTGGGAACTCTTTAATTTTCTGGGATTAAATGTAACTGTGGTAATCCTGGTTATGAGATATCTCCATTCAAAATTTCAGCCAAATAGGTTCATTCAATGAGGCGTAAATGAGTAACAAACATCCATCTATCCATCCTCACAAACTTTCACATTTATAATATTAGTAGGATTAGTCTATGTTCTATTGCTCTATGTAACAAAAATCTGTAAGAGCATTTTAGATTTAATTTCATCAATCATGTAGATTAGCTCTCAAGTGTTGTTCAATACTTTACATTATCTTATACATTTTTTTATCAGGACTTATTTCTGGATGCTGGATGTGTTCCTATCAAATTCCTTAAATGACAAATATTTTCAAATATATAATATTATCTCTGAAAATCCTTTAATGCATACAAAAATAGCTGTACAAGCAGATAAAATAAAATTTCACCTTTCATATCAATACTTTGATTATACTTCAACTGTATAATTCTGTCAAATGCAGCATCTACATCATCCAATGTGAACAGATCAAAGTCTGACACATTTCTATGAGATTGGTAGAGGTCATACATGAACATCTGCCCCATTTTGTAAACAGGGAGGGTGGCATATATGGGGCAGTTGAGGCCAAGCTGACCCACAGCATACGGCAATGCTCCAAGGTGTAAGGGATCAGAGTGAGAGAGTAATACTGCATCTATGTTGTTTACATGTCTGAAACGAAAAAGAATATCCATATGAATTGTAATATAAGCTTGAGTTCCTATATAATATTAATTTGTTTTAAATTATAAACTGTGATATCAGCAACTATAAGGGGTGAGATTTTTTTATGTAAAAATTGTTTGACTGTAAAGTCGGTTTACGGACGATAGTTTTACATGATAACGTCATAAACAGAACTAGCTCTCGACACATCCGCTAACCACAGCACGCACGCGATGACTGGTGGCGGGCGCTCTCTAGTCACAAGCCAACGCTTGGGCTGATCGTGCCTCTCTATCGCTTGCATGCTCAGGCTCAGGCGGAACATGACACTTTTTCATGCATGCAGTTGGTGTTCATCCATTTACAAGACGTTATCACATAAAAAAAAAAAGAAAACAGAAAAGAAAAGACCCAGCTTAACCATTTTTCAAACTAAAGAGTAAAATATTGTATCAGTAGTTGAATATTTTAATTTAATTGTCATAGTGTAACAGTTTTAATTAAAGAGTGCTGTTTGCTTTGATTCCATCTTTCAGTGCATCTAGCTGATTGTTCATGAAAGAAACATTAGATGATCATAAGTTGACGATGCTTATATTACGTAGCATTAACTGTAGTAGAGGAATTCATTAAAACAGCACCAGACCAGTTGGCTTCGGCCTTATAGTGCATCTAGCTGATTGTTCATGAAAACGATCATCATCATTAGCTGATGATACTTATATTTAGCGTTTACTGTTGTTGAGTCTGTATCTCCTGTATTACAGGCGGCTATGGTGACATTCAACAAAATTCGCCTCATGGGGAACACCATATAATTCAATAAAACTGTGCCCAAATAGTTTTTTTTTATTCGATGACAAGATAGTCCTTGACTGCGACCTCACCTGATGGTAAGTGACGATGCAGTCTAAGATGGTAGCGGACTAACTTGGAAGGGGTATGGCAGTGAAAATTCAACTCATACCCCTAATCGGTTTCTACACACCATCGTGCCGGAACGCTAAATCGCTTGGCGGCACGTCATTGACGGTAGGGTGGTAACTAGCCACGGCCAACGAAAGCCTCCCACCAGACCAGACCAGAGACAATTCAGAAATTATAAATTCCCAAATTGACCCCGCCGGGAATCGAACCCGAGACCTCCCAGTTATAAGACCACAGCGCTCACCACTGCGCCAGGGAGGTCGTCAAAACAGTTCGTTCGTCGGTCGTCAAAACAGGTCGTCAAAGCAGTTGTAAACATAACCTCATGCTTACCGTTTTAATTCCTTTATAAAGTCCATGTCGAACTTTTCATCCCATCCGCAGTCCAATAGAAATTTGAATTCATCCACTTGTAATACATAACACGGTGGAGATTCATCCCCGGCACCCGAAAGGCAGTGCACTTTTATGATTGAAGTCATACTTTTGATTTTACGTTTATGTTACAGGTTAATAAACTAGCATTATACGTGGTGTTTCTTAGAAAGTTTTCTTTGATAATCTACCTCAATCTACCTTGCTTTTTATTGTTTGCTTATAATATTTCTATAATAAAAACAAGTCACAAAATTCCATTTGCAATTTGCAAATCGACGCGGTATTTTTAAAGTGATGACATTGACAAATGACAATTGACAAAATATGTGAAATGACATTGACAACGCAAATGTGTGGGGTGGTCGATTGCGGAAATGCATTATCTTGCATTGCTACAGTCTCAATTATGGTGATTGGCTGAAATTTTATAGCGTCGTACTTACTGCAAGCTTGCTGCAAGAATAATTCACAAAATAAAGCGGTGGCCAATCAGAGGTGATTGGATAATTGTCAGGTAGTTTAGCTTGTCTAAAAATGATTGTTGGTGTGACATCATGGTTTTTTTTTTTTTATTTCTTTTTATTTACAGGGTGTCGCCTTTCATAAAAAGGGTCCTTTTTTTGCTATTCCTATATTATCGTTCCCATTATCATTTTAAATTGAGTGTATATTATCTTTTTAACAATTCGTCAATTTACAGTTTATAATCATTTTAAATTCTGGTTTATAATTCTTATATTCATCCGTACTACTTATTCTAAGAAAGATTTATGGTCAACTGGTCATGCTTCAAAGCTCGAAGCCCAGAGTGCGCAAAATAGGAGAATCGTTCCGGCTTTTGCCAGGAGCAGAGCGACGCGATTTATAATATGCAAGTGTCATCTATATAATTATTATGCTCACGATATAAGAGGCACTATGCATCTCTATTTGTTGCTCTGTTCCTGGCAATAGCTACTCTCGATATTTTGCTTGCGTACTCCAGGAACGCATCTCTGCCAGAGGCTTCGCCCAGTATGGTGGGCACGGAGTCTCTGCACAGCTTCATCCGCAATTCTTGCTGTAGGTCCTCCCGGGCCGCTTCGTGTTGAGGACAGTCCATCAGAAGATGTTTAATCGATTCTGATACACTGTCGTCGCACACGCAACCCTTCCTTTCGTCGTCCTTGCGTTTGAACCTGTGTACGTGTAGGTATCGTTATCTTTGTTTGTAGAGGTTTATTGTTAATATAAAAAAAAGCTATGCTAGTTAGAGCGTTGGATTTATTTTCCTGTAAAATATACATAAACCTCTATTCTGTAAACCTTATTCTGTAAACCTCTACAAACAAATTTAACGATAAATAAGCAAATTAATATAATATTATCGTTTTACTTTTACTTTTGGAGTACGGAACCCTCGGTGCGCGAGTCCGACTCGCACTTGGCCGGCTTTTAATAAAACTAAAAATAATTTTCGATTTTTCTTTATTCCAATGATGTTGGGCCACTATTATACACAACTATGCCAAATTTCATGTCGATAGCTTTAATAGTTACCTACTGAAATAATCGACTGTGACAGACGGACGGAGAAAGTCTCACCATAAGGGTTCCATTTTTACCATTTTGGTACGGAACCCTAAAAAGGGGGAAAATCGGGAGTTTGAAATTTTAAAAGTAAGATAACTATACCGAGTGGGGTATCATATTTATATACTAGCTGATGCCCGCGACTTCGTCCGTGTGGATTTAGTTTTTAAAATCCCTTGTGAACACTTTGATTTTCCGGGATAAAAAGTAGCCTATGATACTCTACAGGTCCTCAACTATAGTATCCATGCAAAATAGGGCTATCCACGATGGCTATATACGATAAAGTACCATTGCCAGCTTAAGATGAGCCGTACATTCAAAGTATCCTGTAGATTCCGGGGTTCAAGTTATTTGGACCTTATACTGAAGATTTTGATGTCTATAATTTCTGAACTACTAAATTGACGACCTTGAAATAATTACAGGACAACCTCTAAAGTACCCGTTTTCTAACAAAAAAATAATGAATGAAATCGGAATACGCCTTAATGAATTACAGCTAAATACACATTTTGACTTTCATCCCCTCTCCCAAGGGAACCGTGCTGAATTTCGGGATAAAAAGTATCCTATATTATACCTCGTAGTATGAACTTAAATCATGCCAAGTTTCATTTAAATCCGTCCAGTAGTTTCGGCGTGATGCGCGGCCAAGATACAGACAGACAGACAGACAGACACACAATTAAAAAAAACTGTTTTGGCTTCAGTATCGATTATAGAGTGTCCTCAAACAAAAATTTTCAAAATATCTTCAATGTACAGAATTGGACCTGTTACAGTTTTATTATATTATAGATAGATAGATAGATAGGCCATAGAAAGGCCTTTACCTGTGCAATCTAAAACAGATTTTTATTTATTTTTATAGATCAAACTAGTGGTACACCCTATAAGCGCGCAGGCCGTTACTCGGGGTCGTATATGCACTACGAGCGCACTCAATAGGTAGGATCGCTTACCTAGTTCCTCGCCTAATTAATGAATTAACTACTGATGTACATCATCATCATCATCATTAGCAACCCATCAATGGCCTACTGAGCGCAGGTCTCCTCTCAGAGAAGTGTTATAGGCCATAGTCTTAGTCCACCACGCTGGCCCAGTGCGAATTGGCGGACTTCACACACCTTCGAGAACATTATGAAGAACTCTCAGGTGTGCAGGTTTCCTCACGATCGAACTGATAAGATAAAGTGTAAAAAGTTACTGTTGCAATAATTTATAAAAATATCGGTTTAATTATAAATGAAACATTTTATGTGCAGTTTTTCTCACTACTTAGACTACCTAATTTTATTGATAACATGACTTATTAATAAATCTGACACCCATGTTTTTATCTCATTACCACTATGATGATCGGGTGATAATTCTTTACTACTGTGTTTTCTGTTTGAATTACTATCATTTTCATTCATAATTTTTGTGTGACTATTATCATTACAGTAGATTGTGCCCAAAAATTTCAATTTGGAATTTTCTTTTGATGAATCGAGGCTGGACAAATTCGTGCTCATATTTTCACTTTTTAAATTTTCTTCTTGATTGTAAACGAAGGAAACTTCTTTCGCTGAATTAGCTGAGTGGTCATCTTTTAATGTTATTGGTTCCATAGGCGATGATTCTTGCGCTTGTGTTGATCTATTCGTTGATGTCTTCTGCTGGAGCCTATTATACCTTTCGTCCAGCCGTGCTTCTGTGGAACAGAATACCTAATTACTAGAGTTCGTATTGTCAAGTTCCTTTTTGAAGACTAATACCTGATAATGAATCAGTAGGTACCACGGAATAGAGGTTTTTTCTATTCCGTGGCGGTTCCTATAGTAATTTTGGTGAATTGCACTTCCACTGGTTTTTTCTATTCCGTGGTAGGTACCTACATTTTGATCAGAGTAATACGTGGTTATTTGAGGGGTTCTACATGGGGTCTATTTGTATCTACAGTTTAGTCAATTTGTGTTATAAGTAATAAATTATTTAAATCAAAATTAGAACACACAGTTACCGTTGAATTTCTTTACGAAGAAGTTAAGGAACACGCATCCGATGAAAATACTGAGAACCATGAGGAGGTATTCCCACCACGCTAATGCCTGTAGCGAAAGTAAAAACATCTGTGAAGCGGGTCAATCTCCAATCAAGGATAGCTATGTACTTGTAGATCTATCTTTCATAATAATTATTCTAATATAATTTAGCCAGTGCAATCCCACGGCTGTGCAGAAGCCTCCCTCCGATTTCTACGCTTCTCCCTATTCTGTGCTTCTGTGGGCCACTCAATTATAGTTTATCTAATTCATCAAGCCATCGTCCCACGTCCCATCATCTACCTACCACGCTGGCGTTGATAATTTTAGAGGATCCAGACAGAAGCAGATTTAGCCTACAAGTCTGGCGTATTAGAGTTTCCGCTCACATGACCTGTCCAGTCAGTCCCATTGGATGCAGTGCCCTGTGCCAACATGGTCTATATCTAGTTCTTGCAATTCACGAGGGCGACTGACCTATGGTTGTGTGTGTGTCATTTCTGTATAAGTGTGAGCGAGCGCAATACTCGCGCCTGCCCGCTCCCACCTAGGCTTTGACAGGCACGCACACTTATGCAATGTGCATGTACACGAAGTAACCACGAGTAAAGCTCGCCTTCGCGAATTGCAAAATCTATACTAAACTAGCGGCACGCTATGATGGCCGGTTTGACACATTACAATAGTGATGTGGAATGTCAATTTATTCTCGAACAAAAAACAATTAAGTTTTGTTTTTGTACCTGATTAAATAGGTTTAATAAAACAAAAATGTATATGTTTATTTAATTTATTTGAACGAACTGAATATTTGAATGAAAATGAATATACATACTTTATATGCACACAAGAAACATATGAATACAAAAGATACCAAAAAAGGTGCCACAAAAGGCCATAATTAATCAGATTCGTCCATACTACTATTTTCACTGTCGTCACTGCTATCATCACCTACATTAATAATTATATGTTCGTTTTCTATAATATTATCTATTTTCACATCTCTTTCATAATCTTCCCTTATTAATTTAACAGTTCTATTCACAACCTTTTCCCAGTCTCCTTTAGTCACATGTTCACAAGCTTCTTCTAATAATTTTAGCATTTTTTTTGTGGTAAATGGGGGTTCTGTATTGTGTCTTGCAGCATATCCCTTAATTTGAGCCCACACCAACTCAATCGCATTATACTCACAATGGTAAGGCGGTAACCGTATAACTCTGTGCCCATGTTCTAATGCTATTTCGTCAATGACGTATCGGATCTTGGTTGGTTTGTTTTCTTTTAAAAGACGTACTAATTCCGCTTTTAACATATTCATGTTTGCATCTACGCCATTTTTACGAAGCCATGCGACGATATCAGCTTTCTTTTGGGATTGGGCAGGTGGCTTGTCAATTTGCATCGAGTGGTATGGGGCGTTGTCCATAATTATAATAGATGGTTCAGGGAGGCTACACAACATTGAGGTAAACCATTCAGTAAACTTTTCTCCATTCATGTCTTCATGATAGTCTCCAGTGGTTTTTGACGCAAAAGCCATGAGAGAACCTTCGACAAACCCGTTGATGGTTCCGGCGTGACAAATTATAAGTCGCGATCCTTTTCCTACAGGAACTTTGGAAGTAGATGCTGCTGTGTCATCGTTCCAAGAACGGCCTACAGTATGGTTAGCATTAAGCCATGTTTCATCCAAGAACACAACATTTTGCCAATTTTTGATTTCTTTCACTTGCCGTAAAAAAGTATACCTTGCCATCGCTATATCAAATCTTTCCATCAATATTTTGCGTTTGTTACATTTTTTGTATCGAAATCCAATGGTCTTCAAAATCTTCGTTAAAGAACTTTCCCCACCGAAGAATAATCCAGCTTCCTTCAGTGAATGCACCAACTTTTTTCTTGTTGGATACTCCTTCTGTAAATAGTAGCCGTAAACATGTCTTCGGATAGCATCGGCATCAAAGCTATCGATGCCTACGACTGGTTTTGCTCGTTTTCTCTTTTTTGGTGTGTGAAGTTTATTTTCTTCTGTGCCAGTCTCGCCATATTTTTTTTTAGTTATCCGTCTAACAGTTCGTTGTCCAATATTAAGCGCATCAGCTACGCGTTCAACCACTGACGTTATAGGTAAAATTGGCCCTCCATTTTGAGCTTCACGATCGAAATAGTTACGAAGGCGTATTACGAACTCACGTGTCTGACTATTTAGAACAGTTCTCTGCGTACGTTCGGTCATATCGACGAATTCCACAACAAAGGGCTTGAACAGAGTCCAAATTAACGAGCAAGGGTCAACAGTAATGCAGTATCAATATTTGAAATCCAAAGCCAGGTCAAAACTATATCACAATCGCATTGCACTGACAGTTTATACTTTTCGAAGCAACGTCAATTCGAAACTGCTTTGTTTTGCATTGAGCATTGACGCGAGTTTGCCGGAGGTAGTAGTTGTGCTAGCCAGCGATCCTATGTGACGATCGTATTAGATTCCATTTTTAAAAATTTTCAATTTAGAAAACCAAATGCCGAGTTGTGGTATATATCATATAAAAATAAAAATTTTACCTTTTGTATGAAACAGCTGATATTTTTTTGCGATTTCAGAGGTTTGTCCACATAGTGAAAATTGTTCATATTCACAAGTACGTTCACCCCTTAAATGGTGCAAACTGATTTTTCTACACTTGTATACATTTTAGAAATCAATTTAATAAATAAATTTTGAGTCCTAAACCTAAAACTACATTCGATAAAATTTATGAATCTCTGCACATCACTATCGTCAATAAAGTAATACAATTATTTCCTTCAAAGTCGTTATCAATTAATACGGAACTTCATGAGCGGACAAACGTCAAACCGGCCATCATAACGTGCCGCTAGTTTAGCGTTTTGGATCGTAGGTATATTATCCGAACTCCTTACACGATCTGCTAGTGTTATGCAAAAATGGCTGCGTTCCATAGCTCTTTGGCAAACCTTGAGCTTTTGAGATTTCGTCAGGATCCCTGACTCAGGGACCAAGTCTGATCATATAATTATTAGGTACTACAAGTACATTAAACGTTTCAGAATGGTACAAATGATTAGGTTGAATAAAAATAAGTATGGGTCTGTTATTTTTCCATAACGAATAGGTACCTACTTTATTTATTTAAAGCATTACCAATCATAGAATGTACTTAATGTGATGGCATAAACTTACCATTTCAGCAAAATATCTATATATTATTCCAATAGTGTTCCAAAATATCTATATTATAGTATTCCAATAGTTTTCCAACTTCGCCTTGATGAATTTCATTCAAAGAAATGAAACAAAATTATTTTCACGTTTTGTCCTCTACTACATTTTTCATTGACGTTGTCATTTCAATTCTATGATTCCTCTTTGAGATCTTGACAAAAATAATTCATGAAAATAATCCTACTTCCATGCACCCCAATACATAATATAGAGCTACCTACTTGGGAACATGGAAAACTACTGGGGGTAAGGGGCTGTTTGAAATTATGTTATCTTGAATGAAAGAACATAGTGTATTATTAATTACGATATTTGCAAACGATTTGCTTACCTACTTGAGGATATTCATAATCAAGACTCGGTCTGGAAATTCTATCCTATCGCCAAGGGGGGGGGCGTAGGTAGGGGCAGCTGCCCCCCCCCCCTAGGCATTTGAAAAATTTAGTACTAGTAGATACTTCATCATTGAAATCCAGATACCGCTGCCAAATCTACAAATGTGAAGCTAAAAAACTTATACTTATTTAAACTTATAACTAGCTTTTGCCCCCGACGTCGTCCGCACTCCGCATGGAGTACGATTTTTAAAAATGCAGTGGGAACCCTGTCAACTTGCCCCCCCCTTGGCCATCGGCTGGCGACGCTCTTGTCCTAGACCTACATATTAAATCCTGTAAAGGTCAATCTTTTGAGACGTTGACAACGGAGATAAGTAGGGCCAAAATAAGTAGATATTAACAAAATGCTAACAGGCGTGGCTTGATAGCTACTGCTAATGAAAAAAATATGATAAGTATAATGTTGCTAACATAACGAGGTTACATTGCGACAAGTTAGCAGAAGGCGTAAAAACCCTATCTGTTAGCATTTGAACGGGGCCTTGGATCCTCTTGCTTGCTAGATACTAGATAAGCAAGCACCCGGCGGACCCTTGCGTCGGGTAGGTATGTAACTAAAAGCACAATGTTTACTCGTGTGCTAAAAGTGGACTACCTATTTCCTTTAGTGTTTGGAAATAATACAAGAAACTTCAATCTCCCACTAAATATACATTATAATATCTCTCCTTACGTAGTCAACAAGCGAATAACATGTAAAAGCTTCCTTGTAAATTGGCCTTAATAGTTAGAGTGCCTATTTTGTGGTGAGCGGAGAGGTAGAGGATTTAATTTCAGGTAGCTGCTGCTATTTTACGAACAGCTCAAAGTAGGTAGGTACTAGGTAGGTAGGTACTTTATCTTCATGATTTTAGTGTTTACCTCTCTCTCTGTGTATAGACCTCCTCCATTAATCTCATAATGGGGTATCTTAGGTTAGTAATAAGGTTGGTTCCCAGATTATTTTGCACGTACTCGACTTAGGGCTCATATAAACGAGCGACACGTTGCCACTGGCGGAGGCAACGGCAGTCCACGATACGTGTGACCGGTAGGTCTAGTGTGACTATAAAAGTTTACGTTAACTGTGCGTAAATCTGTCATTCAGTATGGACGGGAAAGGGGCGGGTATTTTTCCATCCCTTCTCCGTCCATACCTAATAATTGACGTATTTACGCACAGTTAACGGAAGTTTGAAATGTAGCAATAGGGTCTCAGTTGTCGACGGCTCTCTTTATACAGGAGCCAGTTGCATTTATTCCGAAGAGGAAACACTGTTATTGATTTTAGTCTATCTAGGAATATTAATGTACAGTGAACGAGATGGATATTTTTTACGCTCTATCCACTTTTACCAAGGAAGTGAATGTCAGTTGCATCGCTTTGATGACCTAACGGGTAAGTATTTTGTTAGTGTTCTTGTAATTTATGATTCCAAATACAACGATTATTGTTTAATGACACAATAATTCAACATCAATTTCGTCAATGGAGCGCATTTATGTCCGCTACCCTTGGACTATTTGCAGTCGACTGATAAAATGTCGGACGTGGCACCATTCGCGGGCATGTTATTGCGTCGTGGGCTGCCGTCGGAACTTCTACGGCAGTCGGCGACGCATGCCTCATGATGCAGTTGCCTCTGCCGTCGACAAACTTGCCGCTCGTTGTATATGAACCGTGCCAATTACACCAACGCTGAACGTTTAACGGACTTTCATGTTTTGACAGGTATTCAATAAGTTCAGCTGTGGACGTGTATCGGATGAGATGATGATGATGTCGGCTCTTTGATTTAATGACTGATAATTACCGGGATAAACGGTTAGGGGCCTAAAAGAGCCCAAAAATAAGGTGAACTCATTCGATGTGTAAAATAGCCCTAATCGAGTTAGCGCTCCAGACGTTTGTTGTCAATAAAAACCGGGATAAACCAAATTAGACCAGCTTGGTGACTGGTTTCCTTCGAGACGGATGATCCCTCGGTTGAGTAGATAGGTAACACACACACATCATTGATGTATAGGTATGTGATTAAAACTAGGTAGGTAAGTATATAAAGAGTTAAAGTATGTAGGTAACTACATAAAAAGATTTATAATGAGGACATGACTGTGTCGTCTACTTGGAATTCGATTACTTATATACCAAGTCAAAACTTTTCAACACTTTAGGGAATTTCCACGAAGTTTCTAGAACCAATTTTGAGTTGTGCGTTGATAATATTTCAGACATGGAGTTCAAGAAATTGGAAGCTTTTCTGGAGTGCCTCCATCGTTAGATAGTAGGTAGGTACCTATTACCTACCTACATAATAATCGACCGAGCGAAGCGAAGGTCTCTGAGTTTACTAGAGCGATTTGCACTTGTCCGTCCGTCCGTCTGTCAGAGCCTTATAACTTCTGAATTACTGAACGTAATTACTTCAATTTTAGATATGATATGTAAACCGATGGCCTCCAGCCGAA
This sequence comes from Oeneis ivallda, assembly GCA_029955525.1. Lineage (NCBI taxonomy): Eukaryota > Metazoa > Arthropoda > Insecta > Lepidoptera > Nymphalidae > Oeneis > Oeneis ivallda. The sequence goes on along the minus strand of JARPMR010000024.1, from coordinate 11,679,783 downwards.
AATGGCTTAAAAAGTTATAAAAATCTTTATTTCAGGGGGGCTCCCATACGAAATGGGGGGCTTTCAAAGTGCAGATTGTATTCGAGGCTAGATTTCTAAAACCACTTTGTTTTAAAACTTGAAACTTACACATAATTTGAGTTATATTCTGTACTTGAACAACAAATACTAAGATTAGATAAATATTATAAAGAAACGAAATTATTTGAGTTTTAATGGGCATCAATGTCTTTAACAAAACTTCACTATACTGTTACTAGATGGCGCTGTCTTTAATATTGTAAATACGCATCCCATCCACGAAAGCAGATGACGATTGACGTCATCAGATTCGGCGCGTTTTAATTACAATATAATATAGTTAAAACAACCTTATGGGAATTATGGGATACCGCGAGGTCTCAGTTCGGGGCGAACCACTAGTATTATATAGGTACCAGACCACTGATGTTTGTATTAAGTATAATTGACCGAGCGAAGCGAGGAGAGAAGAGAGAAAAGAGAAGAGTTTACTAGAGCGATTTGCACTTGTCCGTCCGTCCGTCCGTCCGTCCGTCTGTCAGAGCCTTATAACTTTTGAATTACTGAACGTAATTACTTCAAATTTAGATATAATATGTAAACCGATGGCCTCCAGCCGAAAATGGCTTAAAAAGTTATAAAAATCTTTATTTCAGGGGGGCTCTCATAAAAGCGAATGCGAAGTAAATTTTTTTTTTTTCGGTTCATAGGGTTTCTGTGTATCATTTTAAAGACAATTTGGAACAGAGTACAAACGTATTTTTTTTAAAATTTTTTTCCTAAAATTGACGAAATGGGGGGCTTTCAAAGTGGCGATTTAATACGCTCGCTTGAAGACGCTCTCTGGGAAAATCGGCTATATATTTTCAACCTGTACTTATTTTTTTACTTCACTTGTATCCTGTACTTGAACAACAAATACTAAAATTATATGAATATTATAAAGAAACGAGATTATTTAATTTTTAATGAGCATCAGTAATTTTCACATAGCTTCACAATAATTCTAATAGATGGCGCAGTCATTAACTATACTAACCATGGAACTAAGAGTTACGATTACGACTACGATCTATCCCAAAAACAGTTTTGCGTCGAGCATTATTATTTAGGTACATAATATAATAACATATTATTCAATTAAAATTATTCTTTAGTTAAATATCAAACTTCAATAAACTATTAATTGCTGCATTTTGTATATTTACTATTCGCGTCGATAGATGACGATAACCTAAAAGGACATTGGGACGGATGTTAGGACTTAGGATTGTGTTTTGGAGCTACCTACGTAAAGAGACTCATACCTCTACTACAGAGAACATACCTAAATCATCCCCTATGTAGGGACGATTTAGGTATGTTTGGTGAAAACGGGCATGATAATAATGTCAGTTTTGGTCGTCATGTTACGATTGAATGAATAATCATGAGATACCGTTAGCGCGAGGTCTCAGTTCGGGGCGAACCACTAGTAATACTGTTTTTAATATTGATAAATAATATATTATGTATTACAATTTGCGTGTGTTAGCATTCTCAAATCTCAATTTTTGCAAGGATTGCCTTTAATCCTTTTCTTTTTTTAATTTTAATTTCTTGTTTTTCTTGGTGTCGTATAAAACATTCTTTTGTATTCTAAGGAGTTAACCTAAGGATAGCCGGTTTGGTGGGCGATTTGTTATAGATGAATTATGTCAATATACTGAGATGAAATTCTACTGTATCCGTACATAGGAGAATGTGTTATTAGTATTAGTATACGTATCTACTTTGTATTCACACCCCTGTGAAATTAAATTCCATTGAGGCTGTGTCATTATGCGACTGATTGTCCGACTTAGTCGCAACAGCTGATGATATTGAAGCCTTTGTACGTTCACGTCGTATTTGATATACGGTATTACGTAAATTGATTCAATTACTTTACTATAATAATATGATCGTAATCGTATTTGCACACGGAAACTAAAGCCTGCAGATTGATTCAGCAGCCTGAACCGCTGCAACTGGCGGGCCCGCTCCATTCACCAATCTAAACTGCTTCGGGTGGATCCCACTATTGCATTGCGAATTTCCAATGGTTCAAATAGTGGGATCGTTTGTCCCACTTTGTGAAGTTGTCACACCATTGCAACTGCAATTTTTAATCAAATTACAAAAATAATGCGTGAGTGTCGTGGAACACTCGTTTGGAACGAATAACTAATTTAACTGAGGCATATAAGTAATAATACGATACAACAAGTATTATTTATATATGCAATATTTTTATTTTCAATAAATTTAGATCAGCAACGTACATATCCCTTGTAGGCTCCGAAATTTATCGACGCACACCCACACGTAAAATAACAAGAACAAAAGGCGGCAAAATACGAGCTTTCCAAATTTTAGTGAAAAATCGGGCCAACTCCCGTTATAGAGCGTGTTTGTGACAGTTTCGATCCGCCCCGCAGTCCACATCATTGTCAATGCGAATAAGGATGTAGCGTTAGTTTAAGCGGAGCGATTAATTTTTATATCACCTTTTCGATCGATTCTGCATACTATCTTGTGCCATCGTATCTAGCAGCTTCCAGGAACTCGCAAATCGCAGCATCATTTTCAGCATTGCAGCCTGATTTTCCATCAGGCATGCTTGCCGCAATGATGTCTTGGTTAGAGCGCGCTTGCTATCTACGTATATAATGAAACGACGATGGTTTATTCTCTTATCTACTTTGTAAATAAAAGATACAGAACAAAGCTAGAATCTACGTTTGTCTGTGTAAATACACTAAAAAATACAAAATACAAAATAATTACTTTAAAGACAAGAAAATTCTTGCCTTTAAAGTAATTATTTTTATGTGGTTTCCTCATTATCTACTTAACAATTTTCATGAAGAAGGCCTATTTGTACATATGTACGAGTTGGTAATAACTATGTATTCAACTGAAAGTCCGCTCTATTTATTATAGTGTGATACAAGGCTAATTCTATTGGCTCCCACATGTCCTACTAAATTTTTCAATGAAACAATTCCACCGACTAAACTGTAGCAAATATTCACTTCCAATAGTAGTTTGTGCTATTATCAACAAACCTCGGCTTAGAATAGTTCAATGGAAAGTTTTTTTGTTATTTTGTAAAGGGGCTGGAGTGGAAATCAATACATACCTACCTACCTACTCGGCCAGGGTTATGTAGAACGTACAGCCGGCAACCGATTCGTTAGCCCAATGTGTAGTTGGCCCAGTATGTACATTCAGATATATTTAAAGCATGTAATCTTCAATGATGATAAATACTTAGGTGATTTAAGAGAACATAGATTATGTAACAAAAATGTGATAAGTATCTACAATTCTTTCTGCATTTCGTATTGTAATAGCGTAATTAATCCACATAAGTGTTTATAAAATACATACTTTAAATTAAAATTAACTTATAAATAAAATATAATAACTAAAATATATTATTAAAAGGAGTCCCTTTAGGGACTTCCCTTTAGGGAAAGGGTTCCCTTTAGCTAGACTAATTCTTTGTCCGAGGTAGCTGCCAGCTCTTCGGTCTCCTGTGATGTCGACTAACCTTTTTGCTATTTCCTTAAAAAGCCTTATAGCGCTAGGACCCCACGGACCAAGGGTCTCGACACCGAATGGGACAAAAACATATTCGGAGCCTAGACTCCTGTATTTATAAGTTTTAGCTTTTTCAGCCTCTTCACAAGCCGCACCAGCTCTGTTGCTGGTTCCATGTAGATGGGAAGGGGCCAGCGTGTCTGAACATGTTGCATCCCATACCAGCACCCGGCCCACCTTCCATGGAATCAAACTCATACCGTCCGGTCTCTTGCCATCGTCTCTTGCAATACCAGTCGGCTCAAGTAGACTTGGCACGTTGACGGTGGCAAGGGACCGGCGCACGATATCGTTAAGTGCGGCATGTCTCGAGAAGCGGCCTGTACTTTTTTGGCATGACAGTCCGTGATGTCCAAACTTGTCGACATCACTGCCACAAGGACATATATGAGGAACGCAGACCGGAACCCCAAGCCGTAGACAGGTTACGATTCGGAGTGTGTCAGGCTCGAGAAATGTTCCTGTATTTGACGAAGGGTACGCGTGAAGCCAGTAGCCGGCCTCACGCGTACCCACGGCCAAAAGCCTAGCACGTGCCGAACCTGTACTACAGCTCAAAAGATTGTCATAAGTCAATTTACAGTTTATGTCGTCCCAGCTCCTCTGTGAATTTGGAGAAACTGGAAAATTTTGACCTGGGCATGCAATTAAAAAAGCGTTTCTAGCTTCTTCCAAGCCAGCAATTTCAAAGTTTGAAGGGGATGCCTTTAAAATTTTACTTATGAGATTTGCTGAACTCTGGACAGAAGATAGGAAGGCTGGTAAAGCGACACTGGAAATTTTGCGAATCCCTAAACCACCATAACGGATGGGTAGGGATGCTTGGTTCCAAGATTGCTCGTTTAGCTGCATATTAAGTATTGATTCTAAGCTAATTTTGATTAAGTCGTCCACTTGTATCAAAAGATCTGGGTGATTCAAAAAGGAGCAGCAACGGAGCACATAGGTAAATTTTGGGACGAAAAGACAGAATTTTAAGATGCTAAGTGCATAATGTGGACTAATTTCCAAGAGACGGTCAGCAGATATTTGAAATTTAGTAACTGAATTATAAATATTCAGAAATAGATTCATCAAAAATTGGAGAACCTAAAAGGTAAAGTGAATTACTGTTAACTATTTTTATATTTGGAGCAAAAATATTAAATTTTTGTTTTACGTCATTTAAATTTAAGTCGCAGTTATTTATAAAAAGTTCGCATTTGCTAAAATTAAGTTCCAAACCAATTGCTTCAAATTTATTTTTGATTAAAAAAAGGTCTGAAAACACAGTATCAACATCACCTCCTAGGGTTCCGTCGTCCAAATACCAAACGTTGAATTTAGAATTTAAATTTTTGATTATCGGATTTATAGCCAAACTAAAAATTGCAGGCCCAAGGGGATCACCCTGTTGACAACCTACTTCCGAGGACAGTTCATTAGAACGATATAACAATTTTGTTGGGTCAGCGTAACTGAGAAGAAGATAATTGTAAATTTCCGGTATATGTTGTTTTATTTCCGACAGCAGGGTATCCCTATTTACCGAATTGAAGGCATTTTTGACATCAATTTTGAGCAACACGTCAGGCTGTCCGTAAGTTAGGAAAGAGCGTAGGGCATGGACGGCTGCCTCACACCCTGATTTTACACCAAAGCCTAACTGTACAGGTTCAAATTCCGAAATTAATTTTTGAAATTTGGAGGTCAGACGTCGTAGTGTTGATCCAACAGCAATTGGTCTCACCCCTCCGTCCTTTTTGGTGAGGGCAATGAGGTTCGCGCCGAAAAGAATAGGAACAATTTCTGGATTGACATTACCGGAATACATAAGGTTGATTAATTTAGAGATCGAATTTACAAGTTGCTCGCCTGCATCACCCACAGAATGTGATGTTAAGTCTTTCAAATGTTGGGGTGAGATTCCATCCAAACCTGTAGCAGAATCTGGTTTAAAAGATATAATGGCATCCGTAACATCTTTGTTTTGAATTTGAAGGCATGCATGCCCTGCTGTTGGTGGGTCGAAAAAATATGGGTTTACTGGAGCTGGAGGATGTTTTGTCCGTAAGGCCTGAAGGGTGTCAGGGGTATCTGGTGAAAGCACGTCGTTGGAGAAAAAAAGGCGAGCTGCACCTTTGAGATCTCCGTCACAGATTTTGTTTTCGATGAGTTTGTTGCGATTACGAGGGGCATCATGTTTGATTAAAGGTGCGAGAGAAGGCGAGGAGCTTACAGCACAGTTGTTCTTAATTTTTTGTGTCAATGATAAATTCTGTTCATCATTTTTTATTATATGTAGTGTGCTGGATGAAAATAAAAATAGGTTCTGCCAGTCTTGAGTACAATTGCTTATGTAACATTTCTGTATTAATTTTGACAAATGTGTAGCAACGGTTATTCGGGCTCCACGAGGGATTCTTTTAACTATGGGTATACTATTTTTCAAATGGCTAAGATATGAGTGGAAAGGAGTTTGATCGTTGGCTACATAAGTAGGCGCACTCGGAATAATGGGATGGATGTCTGAAGGTGAACTGTTTTGGCTAATATAATATTTCCTGTGTGTTTTTGTAGTGTGTATGTTGAGGCCTTTCAAAGATTTGAATGACTTATTGCATTGTGTACATGTATGGGTCGCGTTCGACGTGCCATCACACGATTGGGTCACGAACTGCATTCACAAAAGTTAAAAATATTCACAAAAAAGAATAACTTAAAACAAATTTTAAAGCACAATAAAGTAACTAGAAATGTACACAAGAAATAAAAAGTACAAAGTCAAAATATGAGGGCTGCTTGTTTTGGTAACAAGACGCATGCGTCGTTACTATAGATATATTTTACTTGTAAGCGCGATTTTAATATTATTCGTTTCGTATCAAAAAATAGATTCCTTCTTATTACTAAGTGTGTAAGAGACTCCTTGATAAGTGCCATTAACTTAACTCTGAACGAGGTGTTTGAGACGGAGGAGTGGTTACGACAATTTAGTTAAAAATGCCACCATGTTAAAGTGTGTGTTATTTTGTGTCACCGAAAATTGGTTTGCAATGACACAAAATAATGTAACACACACTTTTGTTTTGGTGAAGGGCTCCAAAGCCCTTTTACCTTATATCCTGTTTTCCCAAATGTATTTATTCCATCTAGTCTAGTTTCTGAAAATTCCAACTCAAATCTTAGTCCACGCGGACGAAATCGCGGGGGCAAAAGCTAGTCGGATATAAGAGTACTTTGGAGTTTGGAGAGTGCACCCAGATACTTCACAATCTTCTTCCTGCTTCACTGTTCTACCACAGGACTGCTTTCACCTGCTTTCACACTAAGCAGTAGTCAGTAATGCCACAGGACCGTCACGTCAGCCTTACTTGTAAGTTTTGCTCTTCCGAAGAGGTTTTGCTCTTTCTCTTTACCATACTTTTAATAGATACCTATTATATTACTCTCAAAGCAAGCAATAGCTATATGTTAGAGCATAGTTGTGTTTCTACACGTTTCGTAGTAGAACATAGTGTAGAAGCATATTAACCAATATTGACGACGCAGACAGCGCCTAGGAATCGACGTGCCAGCTGGATAACGTGGAGGTTAGAAATTATGGATAGACCGTACATATAGCTTGCGTTAGAATTTAACAATAATGTGCTTGTACTGCATAATGTCATTGGAAAAACGCTAAAGTTGGACAGTTTAGAATCAGCTGCTAATGTTATGAAGAAAAATTTCAGCACCTCTATTAGAGGTCAAGGGAGCACAGTTTTGAACCCAGAACCTGATGATGAAGATGATACTGAAGTCATTCTGTCTTCAGGGCACACCACCTTGCTATCCTATACGTATAACTAGTGGTTCGCCCCGAACTGAGACCTCGCGGTAACGGTATCCCATGATCATTCATTCAATCGAAACATGATAACCAAAACTGACATTAATATTATGCCCGTTTTCACCAAACATACCTAAATCATCCCCTAAGTAGGAGTCTCTTTACGTAGGTAGCCCCTAAATACAATCCTAAGTCCTAACATCCGTCCCAATGTCCTTTTAGGTGTCCCGTACAGGATCGTGATAAATAAGTTGACAGAAATCATCACCTAACTTATCATAGGTAGCCCGTAAAGGTTAGGGAACGTTAGTGAAAACATTGAATTATTATGTAGGTACTAACGAGTGAAACCGGATTACGGGCATCTGTACAAATCGTCATCTATCGACGCGAATAGAAAATATACAAAATGTAGTAATTAATAGTTTATTGAAGTTTGATATTTAACTAAAAAACAATTTTAATTGAATAATATGGTATTATATTATGTAACTAATTAATAATGGTCGACGTAAAACTGTTTTTGGGATAGGTCGTAGTCGTAACTCCTAGTACCATGGAATAGTTAATGACTGCGCCATCTATTACCATTATTGTGAAGCTATGTTGATGCTATATGAATTACTGATGCCCATTAAAAATTAAATAATCTCGTTTCTTTATAATATTCATATAATTTTAGTATTTGTTGTTCAAGTACAGGATATAAGTGAAATAAAAAATAAAATCAGCTTGAAAATACATAGCGGATTTTGCTAGGGAGCGTCTTCAAGCGAGCGTATAAAATCGCCACTTTGAAAGCCCCCCATTTCGTCAATTTTAAGGGAAAAATTAAAAAAAAAAATTTTTGTACTCGTTTTGAAATTATCTTTAAAATAATATGTAACATTTTTATGTATCGCGATAAAAAATTTTTTACTTCGCATTCACTTCTATGAGAGCCCCCCTGAAATAAAGGTTTTTATAATTTTTTATGCAATATTCGGCTGAAGGCTATCAGTTTACATATTATATCTAAATTTGAAGTAATTACGTTCAGTAATTCAAAAGTTATAAGGCTCTGACAGACGGACGGACGGACGGACGGATAGACGGACGGACGGACAAGTGCAAATTCACTCTAGTAGGCTCAGAGACCTCGCTTCGCTCGGTCAAAAATAACTGGAAGCGCTCCAACGCGTGGACGCCACAAAAATAGTGCCCGCGTACAGTCCAGAGTTCGAGGCCTGGCGCTCGAGTCTGGAGATTAAAAAAAAGGGGATTTTAACACTACCGTATTGAACCGAAAGATGGCGGTTCTATCCTTTACACCAACAAAAGCATTCCCAAAGAAGGTTGACGATAGGCAGGCGGCCGGTCGTAAAATGGCATGCCGAATCATATACCTACAACATGGCTTACAAGACATGTTGTGCCGACCTCACATAGCGTGGGGCAAGGACAAGGAGATGATGATGCTGATGATGATGAACCACATTATACAGAATAGCAATCATAATAATAACTGCTATTCTCTGTAGGATTCAAGCGGAGTACCAACCTAACGCAGTTAGCGTACTTTTGATAATAGTTAAGATTTTGTTAATTCAACTTAAATTTCATTTATCATCAAATAGGTATTTTTAAATGAAAATAGATCCGTTTTTTCTTTTTCTTAGCTCAATGTCTTAAACTACACGTAATGGAAACCGGTAGAACTTGGTAGAACTTAGTGCAGCGTGTAGACAATAACTTATCGTATGTACCGCTCACTATTCCTAGAGTCAATTTGTTTATCTAATGTACTATGTGAGCTGCGGCGGTTACGCGTATGTTTTGAGCCGTTCATTATTCTGTAGCTAAAAGCATGTAACATCCTGAATTTGCCTGTTTTTAACGCAATAAGAGGGGTGTTATTAGTTTGACTTTGGATGTCTGTTGTGTCGTCAGATCAACAGATGTGCCGATATGAATTCGGTTATTTTATTCGAAAGCAGACTTAATTGGGATAGATCTTACCCATGTCTGTAGAAAATCTGTCAGGCCGTTTACGGACTGTCAGAGCTTTTTACAGCCAGTACAGGGTTGTACAGTTGATAGGTATTTGTATGTCTGTTGTGTCGTCAGATCAACAGATGTACCGATATGAATTCGGTTAATTTATTCGAAAGCAGATTTATTGGGATAGATCTGACCCATGTTTGTAGAAAATCTGTTAGGCCGTTTACGGACATCAGATCTTTTTCCAGCCAGTACAAAGATGTGCAGTTGATAGCAATGGTTATATTATATTACTTCCATTTGATGACACTGTAACCACCTGATTCTGCAATAAGAACATCAGTCTGTGGACTATCCTAACTCAAAAACTTACAGCAGATGGCAAGGTATACTTACGACACAGCTTTATAGTGGTCCAATAGGCTGATTGGCGACAAAATGCAAGTAAAGCACTTCGAATAGATTTGTTCTAATTACTGGCAACTTTTTCAGCAAATTATAATGTCGTATACAGAAAAATGTCGTTTTATTGCGTCAGAAATACTTACGGGCCACCGATTTTGTCGTCGAACGATCTTTTCTTATATACCTACAAAGAATATATATTATAAGCTAAGCTGAAATCGACGAATATTCTCCTCTTCTCTTCAAATAAGCGGAAAGCTTGTCTTAGGAATGGGTACGATAATAGTGCTTTGGCGAGGATCAAACCGTCGATTTTTCAGTTTTCATTCCGCACCCTTAACTATTGGGCTATAGAGGATATCTAATGAGAAGGTAGGCGACGTTTTGTTTGCACACAAAACATTTGCTTGCATCCTAAGCGCCGCGTATAAAAAAATAAAAAAACAATGTCTGTTGTATTCGTTGTGTGGCCTAAAATTGAATATCGGTTTTCCATCGCAAAGCGATTTCCGGATACATTAAATCCTCTCTAAGCTAAATAAAACAAGTTGCACGAAGCGGATTCAACGTGGCGTTTTTGTCGACTACCAATGCTCAGGATTTATTTCTTGCCTTATTTAATTTCTAACGCTACAGCTTGTCTGAGAGTCGACTAGATTACCGCCAATGGTCTGCCCCAAATCCTATCTAATTTTCATTCCCTTATTAAAATAATAAAAACCGGCCAAGTGCGTGTCGGGCCACGCGCAGTGTAGGGTTCCGTAGTTGAAAGTCTCAAATATTATTGCTGACCTAGGATAGTGCTTTTATTTTATTTATGAATACTGAATATATTTTGAGTTCCATGGCTTAAAACTATAATAAACTACAAAATATGCAACTTACACTACATGTAATACCTAACTTAGTAAAAACAGATATAACTCCTTAACTAATGAACCCTACTTAGCCGTGATAGTTTTCCTTTAAAATTCATTATATATACTACTGCTGTGAATTTTTTCTTGTATCCTATATACAACCATTTAGCTGGCAGAGGGGGGGGGACACTTGACTCTAATAAAATTTAGCACTTTAAAATATCATATTTCACAAACGGATCCCTGAATTGAAAAATGGTGTTCCCACACCCACAATATTTTAGAAAGACCTATTCAACGACACCCCACACTATGGGATAGACGAGAAAAAAAAATCATCCCCACTTTACATGTAGGGGAGGTACCCTAAAAAAATTATTTTTTACAATTTTATTTCACCACTTTGTCGGCGTGATTGATATTTATACCCTTGTCAAATTACAGATTTCTAGTACCAATAGTCTCTGAGCTAAACCGCGGACGGACGGACAGACGGATGGACATGGCGAAACTATAAGGGTTCCTTGTTTACTACGGAACCCTAAAAAGGTTATGGTATGTAAAAATTGTAGATAGGTATTTTTGTAACCTATCACAAAAATATATCAATTACAGTGAGATGAACATGCGTGCCGAGGCCCAATAATTTGCAATCTTGTGTAGTTTTCAAATAAAACGAAAATTAAAACCCGTGAAAAGGTTATTTTATACTATTCCAACATTCCTAATCACAGAATTAAGAACAAAAATCGGCCAAGTGCGAGTCGGGCCTCGCTTTTTTAGGGTTCCGTACATATGACCAAATCATATTTTTAAAACTAGATACATAATATTTAGATATCTTAGTTCCTAGAAAGTACTAAATTAGCATATGGGGAAAAAATGCTCATTTGTTTTGGTTACAACTTACAAACCGCATTGTAAATCGGTGTTTTCAGTATTTGTTGTTTAAATACGCTATATAGTTTCATAATATACCAAAATTTCAATTTCCTAACTAGTTTAGTTTTTGAGATAGACCCCCTAACGAAATTGGTCTAAAACCTTGATGGCTTTGATGGCCAACATTTCTTCATTTTTGTAGCTAAAAAATAAAAAAATATATATTTGAACTCCACTTAATGAGCTCTAGACAATGATACCACACATGTCAGGTTAAAAAAATAAAATTTTATTTCGACTCCTTTTCCGTGTATGGGAGCCCCCTTTATTTTCAATTTAATTTAATTTTTATTATTTGTTAGTATAGCGGCAATAGAAATACACAATATGTGAAAATTTTAACTGTCTACCTATTACGGTTTACGAGATACAGCCCGCTGACAGGCGGACGGACGGTCTTAGTAATAGAGTCCCGTTGGCACCCTTTGGGTACGGAACCCTAAAAATGGTCTTCGTCCGCGTGGATTAAGGTTTTTAATTTCCGCTGGAACTTCTTAATTTTCCGGGATAAAATGTAGCCTATGTGTTAATCCTGGGTATGAGCTATCACTATTCCCAGCCAAATAAGTTCATTCGTTGTGGCGTGAAAGAGTAACAAACATCCATCCATCCATACATCCATCCATCCATCCATCCTCACAAACTTTCGCATTTATAATATTAGTAGGATTGCCTAAACCCTTTTAAGATTTGAGAGGACACTTGTGCATAGTATTGGGCCAGCGCAGCGGTGATTTGAGATGGAAATATAAACTCTAACACCATTGGTTAGCACGATCGGGTATGACTTGTTAGGGATCCACCACATCAGCTAGCAGCTAGTTAATACAATTTTAAAGTTCGCGGAAAGTGTCTAAGATAAAGTATCTAGCTTCTTAACTGCGCCATGTAAAAAGAGTCAAATAAGGGATGGTGCTATAGAGTGCCAAGTATGAGCTGCCACATAAATTTCGTCACCCCACCCCTCTGCGATCGTTATTCATTCAACAACAAGGAGCGAGCTCCTTTTATTTCGGGACTAGCTACGTAAGTTTCGATAAGGTTTCCTAAACATTTCTTGGCACACCTATCTATGTAGATAAGTCGCACCAGCTTGTGTAAATAAAGGTACAGTGTTACACCTTAGCAAAAATCTAAAGCCATGACCAAGGAATATTATATTATATTTAAGTTTATGACTAAAATAAAAGCGAAGCAATTGGCAGATCTCACATAAGGGCGCGGCTGGAACTGGGCTTAGGATGACTAGGGACGTATGGGTTGAAGACTCAGATACAGATAGTCCGTATGCCCTCGAGACCTTGGTATATACGTATATACAAATCGAGGACCTTGTTTTCGTCGTCGTAATGATTTGTCGGTCAATGTTTTTCGTTTGGATCGTAAAGTAGTGGTTTGTTCGGGGGATAGTCAGATCTGGGAAGTAACTTGATGCCACAAGAGGATTAGGATGTACCGTCCTCTCCAGAGGTGTCTGTATTTAACGTTTTTCTCCAGCACCTTAGAGCTATAGGTATATTATAAAACTATCTAAAAAACTAAATAAACAGAAAGATAAACGTTCGCAATCAGAGTAATATTACTAGAAGCGTCAGGTGCTGCTGCTAGCGGACCGCGAATTTATAACGCTACACTGACACGTTGATTTACATGGCAAACATTTACCTGCCTCACATTGCTCAATTTAAAATATATCCCGCGTATGCGTGCGTGCATGTTGTGTGCTTGCAAAGTTTTAATACTTTTTATTTAGCACAAACTCTTTGTTTAACGGAGCTACGACGTAGCGAGGAAATATATTATGTAATAGAAGGAAGGTACCTACTACGGTACGGTACGGTGAGATCCTTTGAGTATATAAATACTCAAAGGTAAGATCGGATCCATAAACGTAGTATTCGGACCATCAGACCTAGGCCGGGCATCTGTTTCACAAATATATTATACTAGATGATGCCCGAGACTTCGTCCGCGTGGATTAAGGTTATTTAAATCCAGCGGGGAATTCTTAATTTTCCGGGATAAAGTGTAACTTATGTAGCCTATGTTTTAATTCTAGGTATGAGCTATCACCATTCCAAATTTCAGCCAAATCGGTTAATTCGTCGTGGCGTAAAAGAGTAACAAACATCCATCCTCACAAACTTTCACATTTATAATAATATAGGTAGTAGAATATCGTTGTTGTCTGTGCAGAATGATAGAGGAAACTATATATTGTACTTATATTGCATGCTCTGAACAGCTAGGATACACGTGACGGAAGATCGTGTTATGTAGCGATCCTTAAACGGAACTGATGTCCGATTCTGTAAAAGCTGCACAGGTCTGCCCGCGAAATTCAAATTCAAATTGGTTTTTCGCAATTTGTAAACTAATACTACAAAGTAGGCTTATGGCATTCTAATTGCGACGGTGGCAGTATCATCTTCACAGGTTTATATAAAAATCTTTACTTGAAAGTGTCCAGTTTAAGATAAAATCTTTATTTGAAAGTGTATAGTTTAAGATTTTAGTCAGAATATCGACTAATTTGTGAGTAGCTCACGTCCAACACGATATTCTGACTAATTTCTTAAACTGTACACTTTCAAGTAAAGATTTTTATATAAACCTGTTTAGATGATACTGCCATCGTCGCAATTAGAATAATCCTACTTTGTCGTATTAGTTTACGAATTGTGGAAAACCAAATTAAATTTGAATTTTGCGGGCAGACCCGTGTAATCCACCTTAAACATTGCGAGTCTCAATTGTGGTGATTGTCGGGTTCCTTTTGAAACAATGCATTTTAGCCAATAGCGATTGATTATCGGCTCATCAGAGACGATTGCAATCTGACGATTGACAGTGTGACCACTGTAGCAATCATTTTTAGAGAATCGCGCAGCTGATGTCCAACCGTGAAAAATATAAACATGTAATCGTAACGATATTATGATATCGTATTTGCATCGTATTCGTATAAAAGGGTTTTGTCAACGTTAATTAATTTGTATTTCAATGTCAAATCCACCGATTGATGAATCGTAAGCAACTTTTGTTAGCTATGATGGATAGCTTCGTTTGCGTCGTACCTATTGTTTTGAAGACGTGCCAATTAATGATGTTCGTTTTACTATAATATAATATTGGAAACCTTGTTAAACGAGAAAGCTAGTCTAAAATTGGAGTCAGTAGAATATAACATGTCTACCGGCGGTAAAAGCAGTGATATTCTGGTATCTACTCTCTAGTGGTTAAAAACTTTGACTTCAGGTTCAGATTTCAAACCTACGCATCTCTGATTTTTCGGATTTATAGGCGTTTTAAGCAATTAAATAGCACTTGCTTAGGAAAACGTCTGAGGAAACTTGCATGCCTGAGAGTTCTTCATAATATTCTCAAAGGTGTTACTATAATTTTTTAGTATTATTACTTTTTTCACTGATTAAAGGATTGTCTACGTAGCGTAGACTAAGTAAAAAATAATAAAATACCATATTTTTAACACAAGCAGTGATAGCCTAGTGGTTAGGACTGTGGTCACCTATTCGGGGGGCCGCAGGTTCGATCCCGGGTATGCACCTCTGACTCCATGACTCCATTTTCGGAGTCAAGTGCGTTTAAGCAATTAAATATCACTTGCTTCAACGGTGAAGGAAAACATCGTGAGGAAACCTGCACACCTAAGAGTTCTTCATAATGTTCTTGAAGGTGTGTGAAGTCCGCCAATTCGCATTGGGCCAGCGTTGGGCTAGGGCCTATAACCCTTGTCTAAGAGGAGATTTGCGCTCAGTATTGAGCCGTTCATGATATTTTTAACATTTACCTAAGGAAAACACTTAAGTCTGTCGTCAGAAAATAGATTTTATTTATTCTCTTCCATAGCAAATAGTATTTCTTAGCTTTGCAAATTTTTAAACCACATTTAATTGTTCAGCGGGAACACCAGTCAGTGGTTTCAATATTTTCGGTGAGCGTCGGCGGTTCTCGAATTATTTCCGCGTTCTGATTTTTATGAATCGATTTCGAGTTTTTTCTTTTCATAGTCTTTCCGCTTTCGGATATTGGATTTATTCGGAGTAAAATATAAACGAGAATTCGTTGCCTTCACTTCTACATAATACTTGAGACTCGTCTGTCTGTTTGTTGACTGAGCGTAGTTAGGTTATCTTTGCCTGTAACTTCTACGATGCGAGGTTTTAGTTCGAGACGAATGTAGGTCATAATTTATAAAATGTTTATTTATAATATTCTATATGACGCTTATTTGCTGTGGCAATATGACCTCGAAAAAGTAATAATTATTTTAAATAGTAATCTAGAGAAAAATCGCCATTTCATGCTCTTAGCTGCCCACAAGATAGTATTAAAAACTTATTACAATGTAATAGCTTCATAATAATATTGTAAAATGATTATTTGGAAAAGAGCAACTGCTGAGTTTCTTGCCGGCTCTTATCAGCGGAAGCGGATTCCGCTTTTCGAATCGGTGGTAGTCATGACGTGTCATAAGAGCCATAAGGTTGGCCTACGTGAAATAAATAAATTTGAATTTTGAGTTTTTTAACTACATTAGTTGTAAAGTAAACTCGGAGATGACTTTACTAATACATAGATTTTAAAATATTAGAAACCTTTCTCTTGTTCGGAATTTGTCTAACACATACAAACAAATTTTTAAATACATATCAAATATTCCGAGTCCGGTGGGAAAAATTTGTTCGGACTTCGGATATTTCCTTAATTCATTTTTGAAAAAAAAAACCTGGATTTTTGAGATAAACACTCATTGCAGCTAAGAGCGATTTTTGTACATATGGCAGATTTACATTCTAAACATGCGCTGTATTGTCAAAAAGTAACAATACATCGTAAAAACTAGATAATAATATAGGCTCGTGAGATTATAACATTTTCATTAACGGCGTAATACGATTATACTGTGGCCTTTGAGTATCAATTAATACTCAAAGACTGTGGCTGATAAAAATAAACGCAGAAGCAAGAACGCTTCTTAATAACGCTTTTTAATAAAGAACATAAGGGTGGCCTCTACGAATCATAAAACTACATTAATCTGATTTTGCCAGGAAAATTAAAATGAGCGCATAAAAAAAACTCGAGTTATGCCGGAATAAACTTAAAAATGGAAAGAATCTAAGATTTACGTATGTACGTAGGTTAATATAATCATAATACAACACGCAATATTAAGCAGCTATAAACCAGTTAATATTGTAGGACAATACTTGTAAATACATACAAAACATGAAGAACTTCATTTATTACTTGTAGTAAATGCCTTGAATCGTTTGAACTCCATGTTAATTGAACATAAATCTAAATAAATTTTTAGATTTATGTTCCTTTTAAATAATTTTGTACATTATTAAATCAGCAACAATATTATTTCTGATGGTATGTTATTTTAAAGAAGTTCTTCTCGTTATTTGAAGCCTTAATAGTCCAACGGTTGAAGGTGCGGACTGGGGATTGAAAGGTCGCAGGTTCGAACACAGGCACTATTGCCGTACCCGCTCCTAGCACAAGCTTTCTGCTTATTTAGAGGGGATAGGACTTAGGAGCATATAAGTCAACTTTAACTTGGCTGGTTTAAAAAAAAACGTAAATATACCCAAAAACCAAGAGTAAAAGTAAAAACTCTCAATCCCAACAACTTTAAGGAAAGACAAAAAACTGCTCAGCAAGTGGTACACAACATAGCTAGTTTCTAAACCGAGCTCGTTTTATTACTTTCACGGTTCTTGTTATACGGAGCCGTTTAAGTTCCGAGGCGTATTTGAATTCGCTGCTAATTACTTTACCTATTAATCTAGGCGCTTTTTGCTTTTTTATGCCCCGTAGACGGCGAACTCGGTTTACCCGTCTAATTTTTTTCAGGTTAAAGGAGTTGAGTTGTTTTAAAATGTTGACGTGAACCCTAATACATTAGGTAAGTTTACTTTGTTATTCTTCTTTTTACACGAAGGTATACCTATGCGGCAAAGCCAAAAGAAAATGTTATGATTTTAGCAGTCTGTATGACGGATGGACGTATGTACTATGGAACTAGGAATTTCGACTAATGTACACATATACGAGTAGATACCGTGAAGTAACCGATCAGAGGTATGGGATTAATTAAAAACTGCCATACCCCTTTCTAAGTTAGCCCGCCACCATTTTTAGGGTTCCGTACCTCAAAAGGTAAAAAAAGGAACCCTCATAAGATCACTCTCTTGTCCGTCTATCCCTCTGTCTGTCCATGTGTCACCACCGATTTTCTCAGGAACGAGTGGACCTAGCAAGTTGAAATTTATACCAAATACTGAGGTCTATAGTCCCTATTAGGTGTATAAAAATCAAGGTCCTGAGTTAACACGACAAGAAGATATGGGCAAATTTAGATTTTCGTGAAAACTTGTAAGTGCCAAAATTTACCTTAATTTTCAACTTCTTTATTTTCGGAATTTTCCCTTTACTTGTGCTGCAAGTTGTGTCTTACTTTTAACCAAAATTGACAATTCTAGGTCAACCGGAAGTACCCTACAGGTTTTGCGTCGAAAACCTATATGGTAGTTCCCGTTGACCTAGAATCACGAAATTTGGCAAAAGCAATCAATAGTATAATGGCGGTATAATGGGTAGGTACGGAACCCTCGGCGCACGAGGTCGACTTGCACTTGACCGGTTTTTTTGACTACATCATCACGTGCCATCAGGTGAGACTGCAGACAAGTGCTATCTTGTCATGAATAAAAAAAAAGGTAAGTACCCACTTACCCAGTCTTATTGGTTTCTACGCGGCATCGTATCGGAAATTCGGCACGCATGGTTATCCGTCTGTATAATATTATGTAGGTTAGGTAGTGTAAGCTAGCCACGGCCAAGGGCACCAAAATAGATCACAGACAGTAATAAAAATTATAGATTTTAGCAAAGTTTAGTTTAACCGACTTCAAAAAAAGGAGGAGGTTATCAATTCGTCAGAATCTTTTTTAGGGTTCCGTACCCAAAGGGTACCAACGGGACCCTATTACTAAGCCTACGCTGTCCGTCCGTCCGTCCGTCTGTCAGCGGGCTGTATCTCGTAAACCGTAATAGATAGACAGATGAAATTTTCACATATTATGTATTTCTATTGCCGCTATAACAACAAATAATAAAAATTAAATTAAATTAAAAAATTTAAATTAAAATATTTTCATGGGTACATGGAAATATTTTTATTTAATTTTTTTAACGGAACCCTAAAAGAGCGAGGCCCGACTCGCACTTGGCCGATTTTTTATATATATGTCCACTGATTACTCGAAGACGTCTGAATCCATTTAGAAAATTATTTTTTGTTGAAAAGAGTATACTTCCTAGATAGATATATATTCCCTTCCCCTAGATAGAATCTTCCTAGATAGATTCCCTTCCCTATACTTAACTAGAGTATATATTTATATGGGACCACGTGGTCCCATATACATTTCATCGAAATCGGTCGAGTGGTTTTTAAAATATCAACAATAAATTGTATATTTTGTATAGTGGCGCGGGAGTTTGACGTCGGTTTTTTAAAAATAATTTTTTATATTAAACTAGCTGACCCAGCGAACTTCGTACCGCCAACAAAAATATTTAGTGGTTGGTCACCATTATCACTTAGGGGTATGAAAAATAGATAGTAGCCGATTCTCAGACCTACTGAATATGCATATAAAATTTGGTAAAAATCAGTAAAGCCGTTTCGGAGGAGTAAGGTAACTAAAATTGTGACACGAGAATTTTATATATTAGATTATTCGTATACTTAACCGGAAAACCCCAGTTTACATCAACCAACTTCACGGCTATAGCCAGAGTGAGCCAGATGCTTACCGAATTTCATGTTTAACAAAACTAGTACTTTCTATTTAATTACTTAAAATAAATTTATTTAGTTTTTATTTGTAAATAAAAAAGAATTAGAGTTAGATATGCACAAGAAACACAATAATCTTGTTTGTTTGTCGAGTCGTAATATAAATTAAGCCGAAAAAGCTGTGCTTAGTCGGCGGGATCTGATTATTATCGTATACAAAAACGCGTAAAGCGGTGCCGTAATAATCGCGGTTCTCGGAGTTTTTAATTAAGGATACCTCAGAGGAGACCCATTAATTCAATGTTGTGCCGGAAAATTAAAGGACAAAAGGGAAAGGAGTACAAATTAATAAGAATCACCTGAAGATAACCGTCCCTTTTAGGGACGGAGGATGTTTTGTTTGATTAATTGAAGGTACAGCTTTTTATTAGGTTAAAAAAAATGAATAATTTACAATGATACGAAATTCTTATGTGCATTGTACATATCTTTCTCGCAGCTTTTTCTCGTAATAAAACGGTGATAGTCATATAATTCAGAAGTTGAGTACCTACCGTGCGCTAGAAAAAAAACCGGCTAAGAGCGAGTCGGTCTCGCACTAGAAGGGTTCCATATAAAATTACCACTATCATCATCTCCCTCTCCTTGTCGCGCGCTATGTGAATTTTTGATGTGTGTATTGCGGTTCATGCGACGTGACAGTCCCACAAACTTATCTGGTCCGGTGCCCAAAAGTGGAACTAATGAATTTGTGAATGAAATAATAGATATTTAATGGCAACACGAAATGTGATAGTTGTGACGCTGTCACCGAGCCCGATATTACGTTTGTGGGACTGTACAGCGCGCTAACAGACGGAAGGACGGACGGACAGTGGAGGCTTAGTAAAATGGTCCCATTGGCACCCTTTGGGTACGGAACCCTAAAAATATTGTAAGGTTTGACTAGGGATTGTTAAAGGTTCAAGTTGTTCCGTCTAGACGAATTCGCCGCAACTTAATCATAGAAAAATTGAAAAATGTATATGAAATGCCAAATTACTGCCACAGTCATAATCTTTTCACCATTTTTGTAGCAAGGAACCGAGCCAGGCCCGCAATTAGGTGCGCTTCGTTTAGCCGCGATCCACATCTAATGAGCCACGTATACGCTTTAGTGCACTCGCAGGATTAAAATTATAGACTCAACCTTCCTTTAGTCGGTCCAGTGACTGAGGATAGTGAGGAACTCCAAGAGGCGAGTAAGAGAGAAACTTTTGCTCTCTAAAAGTAAAAAAAAAAGAATTCTTTATAAGAGAAGCTCGATGTAGATGGTCAGTGCCATTCTCAAACATTGATCAATATTATTTATCTTTTTGTAGAGCACTAATACAGACTAAAACAGATGATCAGTGATAGGTTGGGTTTTATTTATTTATTTAGTACCATAAAACATAAACCAATAAAAACAGCTTATCTCAGTAGAATTAAAGCCCGTACTCACGGCGCGGTTCTCACTCGCGCCCGCAGCGGTTGCGGTACAGCTGTTTTATTTCATTTCAATACTCACGACACCGCAGGTTATGCGGTCCCGCAGCCGCCGCGGTTGCGGTAAACGGCCGCAAAAATGGCGCCGGAAGCAGAGAACACTTCCGGCCTACGTCGCGTCGTCCCGCGTCCGCGCGACCGATCGCAGTCCGTAGGCGACGCGACGGGCACCAAGCTCGCGAGCGACCGCGACCCGCGCGGTTCTACCGGAATATTTACTCGTGTGGTTCTACTGCGGGCGCCGCGAGCAACCGCGCCTGCCCTGGCGCAAACCACGCCGTAAAAATTGGTACTTCATTTTCATCCAAATCTGCATTCTACGGAGGCTGCGAGTGAAAACCGCTCCGTGAGTACGGGTGCTTATAATTTATCGGCTATGGTCCTATTTCACCATATCACAATGGCGATGTGATCGATAAAGGCGATTTATAAAGAAATTCCATCGGAGACAATTTTTTCCTTTGTGAGTGTGTGGGTAGCGGGTAATCCAGAATGAACGAACCTTTATATGCGGAAGATGTTTTAACCTAATTTGATTCAGAACGAGCATAGCAATGAATTATGGTAATTTCGCCTTTTTGATTAGACTAACGGGAATTACGTGATAGTTGAAAGTAGTGGAGAGAATTTACATTACGTGCAGCAGTTTAACGTTCTGCATCGTCGGAATTAGGTAGGTACTGATCAGCCCCCCGAATGTCTAAAAGTTGCCGATCAAAATCGTATTCATTTGATGGCCTTAGCGTCTAAATAAAATAAGTATTTAAAGTCACAAATGCAGTACAACCGATTTTAACATGGAGCGTTATGGAGCGTATCGTACATATCTAAACGTATAAGAATGCATACACGAAATTGAGCTCTAATTCAATGCTGTTATGGTTTATTTTACATTGACGCTAATGCCATCAAATTAAACTATTTAGATCGGCAACTTTTAGAAGTTCGGGGGGCAGGCTTATTACTGGACTGTGCGATAACAAAGAGATTTATGTATTTCACGGCTACCTGGGATTCAGTAGCCATCCACTGCTGGTCATAGTTCTCTTTCCTAGACTTCCACGTGCCTCGGTCTTGCGCCGCCCATATTCAGCGACTTGCTGCAACTTGTCCGATGTCTGTCGGTCAAACTATTTATTTATTTATTTATTTATTTATTTAAACTATTAGGGGTCTGCTAACGTGACATGAATATGGTCTATGGTCACGAATAGCCAAAAACCGAAACGCCGGGAAACACCTGGAGGAGGCCTAGATGCTTTACAGAACGCGCTGCTTGTTGACTAACTAACAAAGTTCATGTGCATGAGTGCATACTTGCCAAGTATAGAATTAAATATTTAAATCAGTAAATATAACTTGCATTATTTATTTAGGAGCTAAGCTAAGCTAAGAGCTAACGTATGAAAGATTTATTGCGAGTTAAGCTACAGATAGGTATATAATATATAATTAAGCATTAATGTAATAAAACGTTTTAATAACAGATAGGTACACTTAGGTACTTGGATTATCTACTCGTAGCCTGGGAGAGCAAACTCGATCTTTGAACTAGTCTGTCAGTGTAGTTCACTTGTACGGTTTATTTTATTTTAATATATCATTTCAGGTTAACCTAATTCGATAGATAAGTTTAACATAAAACAACATAACATAGGTACTTATTATATTGGCCCGATTTCACCAACGTAAAATAAGTCTTATCCGAGCGTAAATTTGATATTTTGACAGTATTTTCAATACAAGAACTGTCAGAACGCCCAATTTATTTCTAGGATAAACGTCCCTCGACTTGGTGAAATCGACACTAAGTAAATATTAATTAAATTTATTGACTCGTTTAACGAAACGAGTCGCAGGGAGCCGCTGGATTCAGGCGGTGCAAGACCGAAGCCTGTGGAAGTCCATGGAGGAGACCTTTGTCCAGCAGTGGACGTCTATGGGTTGATTAAGAAGAAGATAGAAGATATTTACTTACCTACATAATATAATACATAACAACCTTTGTGAACTCACTCAGAGCGCAACAGAATAGATCAATTTGTTCAGCCGCTATGTTGAGCGTGCGGATCGTTGGATTAGATATATTATTTTTAGATTTTCAATGTTTTTTACACGTAAAAGACCTCTAAGGCGGGTTGCAGACCAATAGCTAAGCTAAGCTAAGTTAGTTTAGCTTAGCTTGCATAGCTGACGCAGTTTTTCATACTTGTGTGCAGACTGTAAACTAAACTAAGCTAGTTAAATATGCGAAACTAAGTTAGTTGTGTATGCCGTTCGCGTGTGTACATCGTATTAGTCGGTGTCACGTCGGTGTAGTAGTATACGGCCGCTTAGTTCTTGGTGTGCACGGGACATATTTCTAGCTTAGCTTAGCTAGCTTAGTTTAGCTTTGGCATAGCTTATTTTTCTTATTATGTATTATTTTGCTTATGTACACTATAAATAAAAAGGCAAGCATCAAATGGAATAATAGCGTTTTCGTCAATAGATTGCCGGTAAAGCACTTTGATTCGATTCAGAGTGGATGTTATTTAGACCGACTTTTTCTTTGAGGATATATATAGGTACGCCTCTGTCGCAAAGGATCTTTTAGAAACCAATTCTTTACATTGCGTGTCACGTGTACTTACCTACTGATCTTTTATAAGAAACATTTCTGGAGTGAAAGATTAGAAGATATATTTCTATTTCTATACCATTGAAATCGCATAAAATGCTAACAGAATAACTATTAATGAAGAACCTTGTCATTATTAGAAAAGGTAAGTGAAGGTATATTGCTACATAATGCAACCTAATGCGAGTTGAATAAAAACTTCATTACCGTATTCCCTGAAAATAAACAATGTTGAGCTCTTTGGGTTTGACTATAGTCATAAAAAATACTAGATTTGGTTAAACTAATTTAAAAACGGGTATTAAAAACTCTACACTCGCTCTCGCAGAACAGGAGCACACTTATTTAAATACTAGCTGATGCCCGCGACTTCGTCCGCGTGGATTTAGTTTTTAAAATCCCTCGTGAACACTTTGATTTTCCGGGATAAAAAGTAGCCTATGTCCTCAACTATAGTACCCATGCAAAAAATCACGTCGATCCGTGGCTCTGTTGTGGCGTGATTGAAGGACAAACCAACAAACAAACACACTTTCGCATTTATAATAATATTAGTATGATTAGAATATTAAATTGCATAGGAAAACACTGTAGCATTAAGTCCATACAATGTATTACATCCATACCTACTATGTAGTATGTAGGTATAATGATCGTTTGGCAAAATCTGACGCCTTTGGAGTAGTTTGACTTTGACAAAATAGGGCTATCCACGATGGCTATATACGATAAAGTACGCTTGCCAGCTTAAGATGACCCGTTCATTCAAAGTATCTTGTAGATTCCGGGGTTCAAGTTATTTGGACCTTATACTGAAGATCGTGATGTCTATAATTTCTGAACTACGAAATTGACGACCTTGAAATAATTACAGGACAATCTCTAAAGAACCTGCTTTCTAACAAAAAAAGAATGGATTAAATCGGAATACGCCTTAATGAATTACAGCGAAATACACATTTTGACTTTCATCCCCTCTCCCAAGGGAACCGTGCTGAATTTCGGGATAAAAAGTATCCTATATTATACCTCGTAGTATTAACTTAAATCGTGCCAAGTTTCTTTTAAATCCGTCCAGTAGTTTCGGCGTGATGCGCGGCCAAGATACAGACAGACAGACAGACAGACAGACAGACAGACAGACAAAAAATTAAAAAAAAATTGTTTTGGCTTCAGTATCGATTATAGAGTGCCCTCAAACAAAAATTTTCAAAATATCTTCAATGTACAGAATTGGACCTGTTACAGTTTTATTATATTATAGATAAAAAATTCATTTTAAAAAACCGACTTCAAACACCCGCGCCACTACAAAGTATAAATAATTTATTGTTGATTTTTTAAAATCCGCTCGATCGATTTCGATAAAATTTAAATGGGACAACCTGGAATGTATACCCTTTCAAACAAAAAGAATTTTCAAAATCAGTTCAGGCGTTTTCGAGTAATCGGTGAACATACATAAAAAAAACAAGGCGTGAACAGGCGCGAAACCCGTGAACGGGCGCGAAAGCCAGCCACATTTGCAGTTCGCGGCTTTCACGGATGTTCACGGCGTGAATGTGGAGCCTGCATAAATATCATGGGAAAAACCTACTCGGAAAGAATTACATAAGTAGGAAGGTATTCCTCTTATAGAATACCCATATATTCTATAGTACGTAATAACACACACACACACACACACACACACACACACACACACACACACACACACACACACACACACACACACACACACACACACACACACTTCACACGCGTACAACTCTGTACGTGGCTTATACACGCCTGACCCCCACCATCTAGTGGCGCCCGTGTTTATGCGCTTCTGTGTTTTGCTTCTACCCACTATTTGCTGTATGAGCAATGTAGACACTATAGCGTCTACTGTCTATATACTACACCTTTCAAGGTAAAATCATAAAGCCCATGATTGAATATACTTTGCCTAATAACTTAAATCTCGACGGCCGCGGCATATGGATGTTTTGTGCGAGACGCACTTCACAATATTGTTTTTAACAAAGCCGTAATCCGTCACCCCTCACACGGTATCGTTAAGGAACGAGAGGCAAACAATTTAGGACATTTAACGAGGCGGCTCAAAACGTTTCAACGGCAAAGGGAAGGAATTCCTAACTCGTAAGCACTGCCTTTGATGTTAGTGCTGTTCCTTTGTATCGCGGTAATGGAGTCACGCGCCAGCTTAAATGTCTCGATTTCTTCTAAACTCGATCTTGTTTGGGTATTGAGTGATATCGAATCGAGATTACAATATTATGTCGGTTTGGGTAGGTTTAGGCGCGTGTATCAAAATGTGGCTTACCTTCCACCTACTACAAGTTCACATTATCTTGGCGCCCGCCCACTCTGTCGCTTCATCAACCCACAAACTTTACTCGCCCTGGGAAAGGCAGTAGGTACAGTAAGCATCAACGCCATTATTGGTGCTATCGCCACCGCATGTTTAACCGACTTCAAAAAAAAGAAGGAGATTCTCAATTCGACGCGTATTTTTTTTATTTTTGTCGATGTTACTCCATAGCTCCTTCAAATCTGAACCGATTTCAATATTTTATTTTTATTTGAAAGGTCATACATCAGGTTGGTCCTATTTTAATTTGGTGAAGATCTGATGAATATTTTCGGTGATGGAGGACGGAACTCCTCAATGAATAAGAGCAAATCGCTCGCGATCAGAGAATGTGAAGATTGATCCTATGAAGCTACCACTTAAAAGTTTAAATAATAATATATAAAAATTCTTTAAAAAAAATCGACTTCAAACGCCACTACAAAGTATAAAATAATTGACCGAGCGAAGCGAGGTCTCTGAGTCTACTAGGTGAATTTGCTCTTGTCCGTCCGTCCGTCCGTCCGTCCGTCCGTCTGTCAGAGCCTTATAACTTTTGAATTACTAAACGTAATTACTTCAAATTTAGATTTAATATGTAAACTGATGGCCTTCAGCCGAATATTGCATAAAAAATTATAAAAACTTTTATTTCAGGGGGGCTCTCATAGAAGTGAATGCGAAGTAAAAAAAATTTTATTGCGTTATATAAAATTGTAACAAATCATGTTAAAGATAATTTCGAACCGAGTACAAAAATATTATTTTTTTATTTTTTCCTTTAAAATTGACGAAATGGAGGGCTTTCAAAGTGGCGATTTTATACGCTCGCTTGAAGACGCTCTCTAGCAAAATCCGCTACGTATTTTCAACCTGTTTTATTTTTATTATTTCACTTATATCCTGTACTTGAACAACAAATACTAAAATTATATGAATATTATAAAGAAACGAGATTATTTAATTTTTAATGGGCATCAGTAATTCATATAGCATCAACATAGCTTCACAATAATGCTAATAGATGGCGCAGTCATTACATTAGGCACTATTCCATGGAACTAGGAGATTACGACTACGACCTATCCCAAAAACAGTTTTGCGTCGACCATTATTATTTAGTTACATAATAATATAATACCATATTATTCAATTAAAATTATTTTTTAGTTAAATATCAAACTTATTGAAGTTTGATATTTAACTAAACAATAATTTGATATGTTTGGTGAAAACGGGCATAATAATAATGTCAGGTTTGGTCGTCATGTATCGATTGAATGAATAATCATGGGATATCGTTACCGCGAGGTCTCAGTTCGGGGCGAACCACTAGTTTTAGTTTGTACAGGTATGTTGAAGTCGGGCGGGCCTTAATAGAAACTATGAAACCGCAACGCTAGCCCGACTTCAACATACCTGTACAAACTAAAATTATGGCTAGTGTATTCGTTTCATCATTATTCATCGTTTCTATTTTGGCGAGATTATTATTATCTATTCGTTAAGTTTTTACTTGTCTATGCTATTTATTGTCTATT
This sequence comes from Oeneis ivallda, assembly GCA_029955525.1. Classification (NCBI taxonomy): domain Eukaryota; kingdom Metazoa; phylum Arthropoda; class Insecta; order Lepidoptera; family Nymphalidae; genus Oeneis; species Oeneis ivallda. Next base: position 11,652,256 of record JARPMR010000024.1, on the reverse strand, counting down.
GTCGGGATCCTCCGAAAATAAGGCCGAAGTCTTAAAGATTCCGAACGTCGGCAACGATTTTAAAGGGACTTTCCAGGCAGGTGGAATATCGTACAAAGAGGATCCTACCTATATTTTACTTTCATCAGCTCAACATACAAGGTTCCTTCGAAAAAAGATTAACAATCTTAATATTTAATTTTTTATGTGATTAACAACACATAAATTACTTAATACTTTTTTTACAGCCTAATCGCTGAATCGATAGTTACGAATTTTGTGCACAGGGATAACTTGCATCCTGGAGTATCTACTGTATTGGACGAAGTCTAATTGTTATCCCTTGAAATCGAAGAGATCCCACGGAATGTTTGAAAACCTAAATCTACTTGGGCGACGATGTTAGAGGTGGATTGAAGTAGGCAGAGAGCAGAGACAATATGCGGCACATATTATATTCCGAAAAAAAAAACCTCAAAAGTACCATTTTGCGCTCTCTTTAAAAGCCCGCACTTGACATTTATTTCTTTTTTATTTTTCGTAATCTGCGAATTTAATATAACCAGATGTAAAATATAATGCCAGAAAAAATGAGTTGACTGTATAATTCAAAGGCGAGGGAAGTGGAATACATATTTAAATTTGGAATATTAACGCTTTGGAAATGTTCTAAGCATTAACTCTCTGTATTACTTTCGAGGTCCCTTGAAATTTAAACTTAATTCCTCAGCCATAAGATATAATTTAGAAAAAAATTCTAAAACAGAAGCAAAGCATTATTCATTGTAGCGTGTCAAACGTCATGTGTATGTCATCGCAACTTCTGGCAATTAAACTAAGTCTGCATTTTTAGGGTTCCGTACCCAAAGGGTACCAATGGGACCCTATTACTAAGCCTACGCTGTCCGTCCGTCCGTCCGTCTGTCAGCGGGCTGTATCTCGTAAACCGTAATAGATAGACAGATGAAATTTTCACATATTATGTATTTCTATTGCCGCTATAACAACAAATAATAAAAATTAATTAAATTAAAAAAAATAAAATAATATATTTCCATGGGTACATGGAAATATTTTTATTTTTTATTTTTTTAACGGAACCCTAAAAGAGCGAGGCCTGACTCGCACTTGGCCGATTGTTATGTGCGTTTTGTGCAAGAAGCTTAAATACCTACATAATAAATTATAAGCTTCTTGGTTTTGTGTACTTATTCTATTCGTAGAAATAAGACGAACCTACTACCTACCTACATTCCAATTTAGGTTAACATTACCCAGCGCAATCGTCGTCACATTTTACGATTTGTTAAAGGAGGTTGGCGAATTTTGACCCATCATTTTTAAAACCTTTCATATACAGAAAACATTTAATTTTAATTAATATTTTTCAGAGTATTTTTCTGTGTAATAATTAATAATAATTCATATTTTTAGAAGATGGGGATCAAAAATATAATTATTCACATGTACACATTATAAATAACCGTTACATGGCAATACAAGTGAATATCTTTTTTCTCCCAACTTTATTTGATAGACTTTGATTAATTTTTTGTTAGTCTGGTTTACTAGAACAAGTTTGAGAAGTTTGATTCATGAACGTATGCGTTCAGTGTTCAGTGTTCAGTTCAGTTCTTCTGGGTCAGAAACTCTATGGAATTCGCCAATCTCCTTACCACCACCACCATCATCATCATGAGCAACCCATTAACGGTTCACTACTAAGCTCACGTCTCCTCTCAGAGAAGGGTTATAGGCCATAGTACCACCACAGCCCAAAGGAATAGCCTGATGAAAATCTATACAAATCGTGAAATAATTAAAATTGAAGATACATTCTGGGATTTCGAAATAATTTTCCCGTATTATGCTCATATATTAATAATTATTTGAGCGATACTATAATCCTAACTATAAGGGGGGTAAGGGGGAGAACGACGATAACATCTAGTCGGCCCCAATTGTCAACCTCACCTGCACGTGGTACCCCCTGCTAGACAACAGACGAGGCTATGGCGACCGACCAATGGCGGTATATCCATACACCCGGCCGGGCAACTGGCTGGTAGAGGTTACAGTGACCTTGGAGTACAAATTGCTCCAAAAATATCTGGCGCAGAAGGCAACGGGAAACCACTGCGACTAATGTCCCATGAGAGTTGCGAAGATGAATATACAAGTTGACAAAAGAAAGTGTGTGCCTAGCAACCCGCGTAGCGACCGGCGTCCTGTGTTTTCCGGGGCTCAGGATGGGAAATTGGTTACCGGCCATGGAGTAGCAGGCAACCAGGCTGCCCATGGAAAGTATGCTACTGGAAGAACCATCAACCTGCGTAAACATCTAAGTTTTGGTACGTGGAACGTCAGAGGACTCCAAGACGATGGGAAACTCCACATTCTGGAAAAGGAAATTGAGCGCTGTAATTTGACAATAACTGGAATCAGCGAAACACATTGGAAGAACAGTGGCCACCGAGATACCGAGAAACACACCATCTACTTCTCTGGAAATGAAAGAAGCAGTTACTCTGGGGTAGCCCTCGCAATTTCAAAAAGACTGAATCGGTCTGTCCTAGGATACAACCCTGTCAGTGATAGAATAATATCCATGAAACTAAATGCATCACCAGCCCCACTGAATGTAATCCAGGTCTATGCTCCTACAAGCACTGCCAACGATGATGATATAGAAAAGTTTTATAATGAACTCGAAACCTGTATGACTAAGATACCTAGACGAGAACTACTTATCATTCTCGGAGACTTCAACTCGAAAGTAGGAACTACCATCAATGATTCTGGTCTCCGAAATATTGTTGGAAGGTATGGACTTGGTGTTAGGAATTTAAGAGGGGAACGACTTATGGAGTTTGCTGCGAATAACAATCTGACTATAATGAACACAGTTTTCAAGCATCACTCGAGACGATTATACACATGGATTTCGCCTGATGGTAAGCACCGAAACCAAATTGACTTCGTCCTGATAAGATCTAGATGGAGGAGTTCAATTACTAATGTACATACCTTGCCAGGTGCTGACTGTCACTCAGATCACCAACTGTTAGTCGGCAAATTGAAGTTAAAGTTGCAGAATTCGAGACCGTCTAAGCATACAAAGAGAATTGAAATACATGACAAAAGATCCTTCACTAAATCGATAGGAACAAAATATAGCACGTGGCTGGCAGGAACTACAAAGTCAATGGATACCAATTCTTTGTGGCTGTCCGCAAAGAAATATATCAAAGAGGCAGTTGCTGACACGCAAACCCAAAATCCTAAGGTTAAACGGCAACATTGGATGTCAAAAGAGACTTGGGAGCTAATTGAAGAACGTAGAAGTTTAAAAGCCAGCGGAGCAACAGTGTCTGAACTTAACAAGATAAGTGCTACAATACAGAAGGAATGTAGACGCGATCGAAACGGTGCTTTGGCAAAGTTATGCGAAGAACTTGAGCAGCACTCCATGAAGCACGAAACTAGGGATCTCCATAATAAAATTCGTTATCTGACTCGCACGTTTAAGCTGAAAACCTGGGCCATAGAGAACTCCGTCGGTGTAACTGTTACAGAAATAAAGGACATCGTTACTATATGGAGGGATTATTGTAAGTCACTGTTTTCAGATAACAGTACTCTACAGAATGAAAACAGTCCTGTAATGTGTGTAGATGAACAGGAACCCACAATAATGAAGGATGAAGTGCGTGCGGCTATCCGGCGTCTTAAGGGCAATAAGGCAGTGGGAGTAGATGAGTTGCCTATAGAAGTGTTTAAGGCTATGGGAGAAACAGGCGTTGATGTCTTACACACCATCTGCTGCAAAATTTGGGAAACGGGATGTTGGCCAAAAGACTGGTCACATTCCTTATTCATTCCGTTGCATAAGAAAGGCTCAACGAAAAAATGCAATAACTATAGACTGATTTCTCTTATAACCCATGCCAGTAAAGTACTACTTCACATCTTGAATACACGACTACAGGCCTATTTATCGCGCCAAATTGCACCAGAACAAGCCGGTTTCGTTAAAGGTAGAGGTACACGAGAGCAAATACTTGTGATCCGCCAAATCGTAGAGAAAGCTAGAGAATTCAATACCCCTCTATACATCTGCTTTGTTGACTTTCGGAAAGCATTTGACACTGTTAAATGGACAAAGCTTTGGCAAGTATTATCACAAATGGGCGTACCTCTGCATTTAATACAACTCATCCAAAGATTGTACATAGATGGAACAGCAGCTGTTCGGGTGGATGAAATAGAGTCTACAAGTTTCAAGACCGAAGCCGGCGTTCGACAGGGGTGTATTCTTTCACCACTACTGTTCAACATTTACACCGAACACATAATGCGGATTGTTCTGGAAGACTGGGATAAAGGCATATCTGTTGGCGGGCAGAAGATGTGTAATCTCAGATATGCAGACGATACTACACTCTTTGCTCAAACAAAAGAGGATATTGAAGAGCTGCTAACACGTCTGGAGATAACTAGCTTAGAATTTGGACTGGCCATCAACAGGGATAAGACCAAGATGATGATAGTAGATCGCGCAAATCAAAACAGAACGGAAATCCAACGCATTGCCGATTGTGAGGTGGTGCCAACTTACATCTATCTAGGTTCAACTATCTCCAATACCGGGGGTTGTGAGCTAGAAATCCGAAGGCGATGTGCTATTACTAGGTCTGCGGTGGAGAAGCTCAACAAAATCTGGAAGGACAGAAGGATCACCAAAACCACTAAGGTTCGACTTATGAGGTGCCTTGTCTTCCCAATATTCCTCTACGGAGCTGAAACCTGGTCCCTTAGACTGCAGGACCGCCGTAAAATTGATGCCTTAGAGATGTGGTGCTGGAGGCGCCTTTTGAAGATCCCTTGGACGGCCTTCAGAACCAACAACTCCATCTTGAAAGAACTAAAGATAACAGAAAGGCTTTCGTCGACTGTGCAGTTGCGAATTCTGAAGTTCTTCGGTCACATCTCTAGAAATGAAGGGTCAATTGAACGGTTGGTGGTGCAGGGTCAGGTGGAAGGGAAAAGAACGAGAGGACGCTCACCAACGCGCTGGACGGACTTGATCAAAGCGGTGACCCGGACAACTGTGGTGGAGTGCTCCCGCAATGCAACTGACCGTCGCAAGTGGAGGAGCATCGCACGGGAGGCGGTGCGATCCAAAAACAATCAAGGAGACTGACAACTATCAACTAATGTCACATCATCCCAGCAGCCACGACCACTCTGACAAGAGTGACCGATAGAGAAGAAGAAGAAATAATCCTAACAAACTATTTTTTGTCTGTGTTTGTACGGGAAAATCTTCGGAACGGTTGAATCGATTTTGACAGGACTTTCACAGGCAGGAAAGGCATTATACAACGAGTGATTAATAAAACTACATACTACAAGAAAATGTTGCAGTTAACCGTGTGTGTAGTACCTAGGTACTACCACAGGTACTACACACACGGATCTGTGTCAAGGGTTAGTACAAGATTGGATAGTTAACTATGAATAGTAAACTATTACATTAACATCAAAGTAAAATAAACCATAACAGTATTGAGTTAGTAATAGTTATGTATTCTTATACGTTTACGTAACGAAAACGCTCCAAATTATAATCGTCTGTATTGAATTTGTGACTTTAAATTGATACTGTTATTGTTCATTTTACTTTGATGCTAATGTCATAGTTAACTATTACGATCAAACGAATTAAAACTCGGACTAACCACACTGTATCTAGTATCTAAAGTTCGGCCGTTCAGAGAATGCTTTCCTGACACCTGTCAGTTAGTCACGACAACTGTCACAAAATTATAACATTAATTGATTATTGATATAATAATGTTGTTTTAATGCTCATCAATTGTTAAAACGGTAAACAACCAGCAATAATATTTTTATCGTAACTGCAACGCCATTACAAAGTTACGTCGTCAGTTCAATCGCGACGTGTCAGGAACGCATTCTCTGAACGGCCGTAGTATAATAAGTAACTGTTAATAAAACTGCTTGTTTTATGTTCGGTTCCAATATTAATGGCCTGTTTCACCATTTGCTGATAAAGTGCCTGATATATATCTTACAGATAAAATATCTGCTGGATAAAGTGTGATATCTTTTTGAGTTTTACTGCCTGATTGACTTATCAGATACTTATGAAACAGTAATTTAAAAGCTATCCGTCAGATAAGTTGTGGATAGGATACCTTTATCAGCAATTGGTGAAATAGGCCCTTAATCTATTTGTAATCTAAAGATAAGTTAACTAGCATCGTTGCTATTTGTCAGAAAATTCCATAAATTTTTTTTCTATTAACAACGTGATGTTGCTAGGTAATTAAACGAGAGATTGCAGATAGATTGAATATTGGAATTAGGAACCGGCCGTTAACGCAGACATTTGACTGTGTCACCTTCTTTCACTGTGACGGTGAAATTAGTGAATGTAATTTTATTAGGCATGTTTCAGACTTTGTCGTGGACCTCAGACATGATAGAGCCTTTTATTCCGGTCACGCACGTTCCGACGAAGCGTCGACGATCAGCGCTCGAGCAGTGTGGACATATTCATGAGCATTTAAACGCTTTTGGGGATTATATTTTTGTATTGTCCAGTGTGCTTTAGCTTTTGTATTATGGTTCTGTTTAGCGATTGTCGGGCGAAGTGTAAACGCAGCTTGCGAATTCAAACTAGATCCCGTGATTTTCCTGTATCTTAACTCATCGTCAGACTATTAGTGGTCGCAGGTCTCATCTCGATTGAGAAGGTTGTAATTCCATAGTCCACCTAGCTGGCTAAGTACGGGTTAGCAGACTTCACGCACCTTTGAGAACATTATGTAGATCTCTCAGGCATGCTTCCTTACGATGTTTTCCTTATACCAATAACAATAACCAATAATAAATAATAATTAATCTGCCGACAAGAAACCGTGCCTAATCTTCAGTGATACTTATTAATTCGCAATTATACATATTTTAATTTGATTTTAACTTGATTTTTTTCTTGGGAAACTGTGGATTAATGGACATCACCCAGGCGACTTTAATTAAAACTCAAATTACTGATGATTATGGCTGTTACGTCAAGGCTTCCGATTTTTTCACGATAACAGAAAAAATCAAGATTGATGCAAAGTTACATAATGTCTCGGAAAATAGTTCCTACGGCGTTTTAAGCTAAATTCTCGAAGACTATGCCATGTGCAATAGCTACTAGAACTATAATATAAATATGAGGGTTTATAAATTGTAACTTATCCACAGCCTAAGCGCTGTTCATTAAGACCCATTATCTTGATGTTTCATCGAGATACTCTTTTATCGAGTTCCAATCTGGATTCACGTGGATGAAATCAGGAGCAATAGCTACTTAGTAATCAGCAAGATGACTTTCAAAATGCAACCGTTTTCTCTGAGGAATTTTCTCAGAGTTCGATAGTGTACATAGCACGTTCGAAAGCAAACGTAATCTCGAATCGATATCACTTGATAGCTTTCGGAGTTTAGCAGGAGTTGAGACGTTTATCCGGCGCATGACTTCATTACCGCGCTACAAAGGCACTGCACCAGCATCAAAGGCAGTACTTAGAGTTAGGAATTCCTTCCTTTTGTCGTTGAAACATTTTGAGCCGCCTCGTTAAATGTCCTAAATTGTTTGTCGCTGGTTCCTTACACTAGCGGCACGTTATGATGGCCGGTTTGACGTTTGTCCGCTCATGAAGTTCCGTATTAATTGATAACGACTTTGAAGGAAATAATTGTATTACTTTATTGACGATAGTGATGTGCAGAGATTCATAAATTTTATCGAATGTAGTTTTAGGTTTAGGACTCAAAATTTATTTATTAAATTGATTTCTAAAATGTATACAAGTGTAGAAAAATCAGTTTGCACCATTTAAGGGGTGAATGTACTTGTGAATATGAACAATTTTCACTATGTGGACAAACCTCTGAAATCGCAAAAAAATATCAGCTGTTTCATACAAAAGGTAAAATTTTTATTTTTATATGATATATACCACAACTCGGCATTTGGTTTTCTAAATTGAAAATTATTAAAAATGGAATCTAATACGATCGTCACATAGGATCGCTGGCTAGCACAACTACTACCTCCGGCAAACTCGCGTCAATGCTCAATGCAAAACAAAGCAGTTTCGAATTGACGTTGCTTCGAAAAGTATAAACTGTCAGTGCAATGCGATTGTGATATAGTTTTGACCTGGCTTTGGATTTCAAATATTGATACTGCATTACTGTTGACCCTTGCTCGTTAATTTGGACTCTGTTCAAGCCCTTTGTTGTGGATTTCGTCGATATGACCGAACGTACGCAGAGAACTGTTCTAAATAGTCAGACACGTGAGTTCGTAACTATTTCGATCGTGAAGCTCAAAATGGAGGGCCAATTTTACCTATAACGTCAGTGGTTGAACGCGTAGCTGATGCGCTTAATATTGGACAACGAACTGTTAGACGGATAACTAAAAAAAAATATGGCGAGACTGGCACAGAAGAAAATAAACTTCACACACCAAAAAAGAGAAAACGAGCAAAACCAGTCGTAGGCATCGATAGCTTTGATGCCGATGCTATCTGAAGACATGTTTGTTTGTTTGTTTTTTTTTCTTGTGTGCATATAAAGTATGTATATTCATTTTCATTCAAATATTCAGTTCGTTCAAATAAATTAAATAAACATATACATTTTTGTTTTATTAAACCTATTTAATCAGGTACAAAAACAAAACTTAATTGTTTTTTGTTCGAGAATAAATTGACATTCCACATCACTATTGTAATGTGTCAAACCGGCCATCATAGCGTGCCGCTAGTTTAATGTCGCTGTTCTATGGCTTTGGTTGGGGATTACGGGCTGAGTTTGTTTATTTAACATCACCTTTTCTTTTTCTTAGACGCATCAAGATAGGTAATGTTCAACTCCCGTTCTGAGATATCGTCTATCGGGCGTAATAAAAATGCTTAGAGTTACTCAGCGAACAAAGATTCGATCAATTAATAAATTACGAGGTCCCACGGTGCTGGAATGGCGACCTTACACCGGAAATCGCAGTATAGTTAGACCCCACTACGTAGATTGGTGATACCAGACGCGAGTTGCTAGTGTACAAGAGGTATAGTGAATTCTCTAAGTCTACAATAGACCCATATCGAGCAGTCGTCAATGCTTGATGACTATTAAACACTGCTAATCTATTTCTTACTCATCATTCCGTAACTTATAACACCCCTATTTTTCGCGTCGGGGTTTAAAAAGAAACCGTTCTACAATAACTAGTAGGATCTGAAGGAAGTTATAGTACTTTAACGGAAAATGATAGATGAAAATGACATTCTATTTGATGTTGGGCAAAGGGTTCCCGCTATGAAATATACAAGACGTTTTTCACAAAGGGAAGTCAATGATGGAGCAACAAAACGCAGAGCCCTCAAGTGCAAACGATATGTCGGTCGAATAAAGAAATCAGGGCTTTTTTTGGGTGAGAGGAAATATTTTGCTTCGGAGAGTAGCAAACAAAATATTTTGATTTTTATGGGTATTTTGTTGATACCATAAAATTTAACATGATATTATGGTTCCTATATTTTTTATAAATGTTTTTTTTGCTTTCAAAAGTCTCAGTAGAATGAGAAGACTACACTTCAAATTGTAAGATTAACTTTAAGAAATAGGATGTGCGACGATGCGTAACGACGGATATGTGAAACCTTCCACAAGGATTGATCTATTTATACAGCTTATTTTAGCTCGTGCAGAAAAGGGTTCAATGATTTACATTATGAAAAGTTTTTTTTTTATGTGAAACATCTATTGGCACGCCTTGAGGGTAATGCGTGTATGCCGTAACGGTAAGCGGCATGACACAGTTATGCCGTCATATCTCCTCACAACCGAGATGTTTTACATATAAGCACTAACTGAGATGAGATTAGGAGCGTTCTTGGCTTTTTTCTGTTTACAATAAATCTGTCTCCTTTTAACTCTGTCCTGAGTCCTGACTCTGAGCAAAGTGCGAGTACGGTCCATAGATTCAGCCTAAGAGTGGGTAGGTACAACAACGAGTGCAACGGGTTGTGTTTGAACCTAAAGCCTATCGGATTTCAATCTAATGCCTGACTTTTGATTTATTGTTGTGTTCCATTTCAATCATGCCTGGAAGAAAGGTAATAATAGCGCGATAAATTCTATATATACGTAGGTGTGCTGCATGTCTTGTGGTTTTGTAGTTGTCACAGTTCACTCGGTGGCATGGAAATCAGTTATTCGCGAAGCAATCGTGATTTGTGTAAATTTTCCCCTGTCTATTTGCCTTTTGTAAACTAGTATAATTGGTACAGTTTAAGGGCGTAAATACTGTCAAGTTCAGTTTGCTAGCTTAAATGTGTAAAGGTACGTCTTATCTAGTTCCTATAGATAACTATTCAAAGGTAAATAGTACCTAACGATGAAACTGATGCGCAACGTTAGCCCGACTTTAACATACGTGTACAGACTAAATTATTTTTATTTTACTATTATTTTAATCTTTTTAGTGGCGTTTGAAGTCGGTTTTTTAAAAAGAATTTGTATAATATATACTAGTGGTTCGCCCCGAACTGAGACCTCGCGGTAACGGTATCCCATGATTATTCATTCAATCGATACATGATACCCAAAACTGACATTATTATTATGCCCGTTTTCACCAAACATACCTAAATCATCCCCTAAGTAGGAGTCTCTTAACGTAGGTAGCTCCTAAATACAATCCTAAGTCCTAACATCCGTCCCAATATCCTTTTAGGTGTCCCGTACAGGATCGTGATAAATAAGTTGACAGAAAACATCAATCACCTAACTTATAGGTAGCCCGTAAAGGTTAGGGAACGTTAGTGAAAACATTGAATTATTATGTAGGTACTAACGAGTGAAACCGGGTTACGGGCATCTGTACAAATCGTCATCTATCGACGCGAATAGAAAATATACAATATTTAACTAAAATTTAACTAAAAAATAATTTTATTTGAATAATATGGTACAAAAAAAATTACAATACAATTATTGTATTATAATAAGTAACTAAATAATAATGGTCGACGCAAAACTGTTTTTGGGATAGGTCGTTAGTCGTAACTCGTAGTTCCATGGGAATAGTTACTGACTGCGCCATCTATTAGCATTATTGTGAAGCTATGTTGATGCTATATGAATTACTGATGTACATTAAAAATTAAATAATCTCGTTTCTTTATAATATTCATATAATTTTAGTATTTGTTGTTCAAGTACAGGATATAAGTGACCTAAAAACATAAAATCAGTTTGAAAATCCATAGCGGATTTTCCTAGAGAGCGTCTTCAAGCGAGCGTATAAAATCGCCACTTTGAAAGCCCCCCATTTCGTCAATTTTAAGGGAAAAATTAAAAAAAAAATATTTTTGTACTCAATTCAAAATTATCTTTAAAATGATACGTAACAATTTTATGTAACGCGATATTTTTTTTTTACTTCGCATTCGCTTCTATGAGAGCCCCCCTGAAATAAAGATTTTTATAACTTTTTAAGCCATTTTCGGCTGGAGGCCATCGGTTTACATATTATATCTAAATTTGAAGTAATTACGTTCAGTAATTCAAAAGTTATAAGGCTCTGACAGACGGACGGACGGACGGACGGACAAGTGCAAATCGCTCTAGTTAACTCAAAGACTTTCGCTTCGCTCGGTCGATTATTATTTTAAGCTTGTAAGTGTAGCTTCGTAGAATCTATTAACACATTCTCAGAAGGCGAGCGATTTGCTCTTATTCATTGAGTTCCGCCCATCACTAAATTAAATCATCATTATCAAATAAATAATCATCATTAAATTTAAATGGGACCGACCTTACGGTATACCCTTACATGTATAAAAAAATAATTATTGAAATTGGTTCAGATTTGGAGTTGTGGAGTAACATCGACAAAAAAAACTACGATTAATCGAGAACCTCCTTCTTTTTTAAGGCGGTTACAAAAAGAGGATCAAAGATTATCAAAAATAATAATTTAGGAATAGGAAAAATAATAAATTAGGGCGGAACGTGACACTTTTTCCTGCGTGCACCCGGTGTTCATCGATTTATAAGATGTTATCACGTCAAAAATATCCTAACTGATTTGAACGTGGTAGGCAATCGTTCTAGTATGAAATGAACATTAAAAATAGCCTCCGAAATAAAAGTAAAGAGCTAAGTAGAATAATACGCGCAACCGATTCAAAGCCGACAATGCTGAGAAGGCCCCACATTTAAGGAATATTAACGCCGAAAATATGTTTTTGCATAACTTTAACAAGGGCCTCCGTTCGGCTCAGTTATGAAGCGAATTAAACATCGAAAACTTTCCTCAACAGAGCAAATCAGATCGGACGCATTGACTTGCAAATTTCTCTAACCCCCTTTTAAATGGTTCGCTTCTTGGAACTTACTTCCCCAGTCACTTTGTTAACAAGTTGAAATTCTTTGCTTTGGACCTTACTTGTAAATGAGTTACAATTTACTCGCATGGCAAGTTTATTTCGAAACTTTATGTCTGCTTTATTTATTTTTGTGAGTGAATTTACCGGGAACTATCAAATAAGGGCTTCATCACCGCACTGCTTTTGCATCTTAAAGGCTGACAGTAGCTGGTCCACCCTTTTTTTTATGGCTGTAGACATTTTTAATTATTTTGGCACTAGTGAGGGGTCTTCCAACGCTGCGTATCTAGGTCACCATTCAAGCACCTTGGGATCCTGACGTCCATGAGTTCTTCGAGCTGCGTTCCACGCCTATTGCCAATTCGCGGATAGATGAGCTATTTTAGTTACTCTGCTTATCCTACGGATAGTCTGATTTCTGATTTGGTCCTGTAGGGATACTCCAATACGATACAATAGACTACTTAAGACACACGTATTGTAATGTAATGTACTGATACAGGAGTGTAGATTTTTATAATGCTAGGCGTACCTCGCTACTCGTCGATTCTATATAAGCCAACGAGTACCAGCACCAGTGGCCATTCTGTATCCGTTTGTCGCATCATGTAGGTATGTACATCTCTCTATACCTACTTGTGTTTTAATTATTCAATAATTATTGAGTAATGTGTATTTTATTTAATTATTTAATGGTTAAGTGAAAGAAATCCTTACTTTGTGTGATCAATGTCCTTGTCCTAGAAAAATAATAAATCTCCACCAATAGTAAGTACTGGTGCGGTAATAACACTTTTGGCAGCGGTGTACTAGGAGAAAAACATCGAAAAAAACCATTTATAAAAGAGCACTAAACAAACGGCGTTTTATGCGTGACATTGATAAGAAATCAAGTACTGAATAACGCCTGAAACCGGGTAATTTTCCTTTTAAACCCAAGGAAAATTGCGTAGGTGTACGAGTTAGATAGGATCTCTATCCCTCGCCCTTATGGAACCAAACTTCTATTGCCAATGTTTTTCAACGCTACATGTTCGAATACTTTCGAGTTCATATCGAAAGTTACTGCTCTGATTGAGTCTTTCGAACTCGTGCAAGTATTTTGGCGCTCGTAACTTATATTTTCAAAGCAGGGTTGTTTGTGTTTGTTGTTGTTTTCAGCTACAGGTATTAATTTTGAGGATATGCCTCAATAGCACAAAGGTTTAAGCTACTAAAATCCAAAAGGTCGCTGGCTCAAACGCTACCATTTACACTATTGTCGTACCTACACGCTTAGTTGGAGAGGATATAACGAGTATTAATTGATATTCAGGTCAGCTTATTATATTTTTGAAGACTTCCGTAGTGCAGTGGTTAGCGCTGTGGTCTTAAAGCTGAAAGTTTCGGGTTCTATTCGAGGCGGCAACAATTTGAAAAATTATAATTTCTGAAATTTTTTGGTCTAGTCTGGTGGGAGGCTTTGGTCATGGCTAGTTACCATCAAAGATCTCGCCAAGTGGAGTGTTAATGGCGCGTAGAAACTGATTAGGGGTATGAGTTTAACTAAAATTGTCGTACCCCCTTCCAAGCAAGCTACCGTCCGAGGCTGAATCATCACATCATCATAAGGAAGCAATCAATTAACGGCTCACTACTGAGCGCAGGCCTTTTCTCAGAGAAGCGTTATAGATCATAGTCCACCACGCTGGCCCAACGCAAATTGGCAGACGTCACACACTTTTGAGACCATTATGGAGAACTCTCAGGCGTTCTTCTTCACCGTTTAAGCACGTGATATTTAATTGCTCCATCGTCACATGCAACACATTGTATTGTGGTACAAAACCTTCCTTTTGGCTTTGTCGTAGCTAGGTAAAAACATAAAATATGAATATAAAAACCTTTTGTTTGAAATATAAAACCATGTTGTCCATATCTTTCTACCAAAAATATTACAGCTATTTATGTTTAAAAGCGATAAAAGGGTGTGTGCTCGTCATGAATAACATTACGTCGACGTCTGCGCGCTCCTCGCATGGATCGTCCACGCGCTGTTGGACCGCTCGTGACCAGAATAAGGCTTTATCTAAAGGTGGACCGAAACTTTATAAAGTTCCCGCACTTTATGTAACAAAGGGGTTGGATACTGCTTAATTTAACTCCTCCATCAATAGCTTTAGTGTTGATATGAAATATATTGAAAAGGTTTTGCACGCGACTGTTTTCTTGGAGTAAGGTTTTTAAGTAAGTAGATACCCTTTGATTTCCCAGGATAAAAATTAGACTATGTCACTCGTGTTCATTATAAAGGGGTAACAAATGGGTTGGATACTCATATTGTCTGTACAATTTAACTCCTCTGTCAAAAGTTTAGTGTTGATATCAAATGTATTGAACTAGCAGCTTTTGTCTGCGATTTAGTCCTGGTGGGCGAACAAAAACAAAAGCTGCTAGGTAGGTTACTAAAAATGCCAAGGGAATTTGTTATCTAAGGATTTAAAAAAAAGTCCTCATAAACCATGTTGTTCCGTTGCAGTCTGAACGGTTTTGATATTGAGGGTTCGAGGTTCTCAATTCGTCGTTTTTGGAACGTAGTTCCTTATCGCGCGGTACGGAAGGGGCTAGACGGAAAAAATTAAGGAACCGACACTCGATACATTTTTGAAACCGACACTTTTTTGTTGAATGTGAATTTTGCATTGTGTTCGGTATTTTCGCCTTAGAACACGGCGTCTGCATGGCCTAGTGGTAAGGGCAGTAGCCTAAAAGTTCAACGTCGATGGTTCGAATCCCAGCTCGACAGACTGAATTTTCTATTTTCAATTTTATTTTAAATAATTTCTAAACGTGGAATTTTTCCCTAATTTTTTATTGTATAAATTGGATAAAATGTTATTGTACTACTAACGCCATCAGTGAAAAAAAAATCGGCCAAGTGCGAGTCGGGACTCGCTCTTTTAGGGTTCCGTTAAAAAAAAATTTCATGTACCCATGGAAATATTTTAATTTAATTTTTTTAATTTAATTTGATTTTTATTATTTGTTGTTATAGCGGCAATAGAAATACATAATATGTGAAAATTTCATCTGTCTATCTATTACGGTTTACGAGATACAGCCCGCTGACAGACGGACGGACGGACGGACAGCGTAGGCTTAGTAATAGGGTCCCGTTGGTACCCTTTGGGTACAGAACCCTAAAAAACAGTAACTCCACCAGAGTAACTCTTTGGTTTTGTAACAGTGCAATAGAAATAAACTAAATAATATAATTCATCGTAGTTAATCAATTTAATACTAGATAACACCACTAGTTTATTACAATTCCTTCACTAAAATTAATCGAAAGGAGCTACGTTCCACCCGGGTGACCCTTGACACCTCTCAAGTTTTTTTTTAATTTTTGTTATTTTTCTGTATGTTTACCGATTAGTCGAAAATGCCTGAACCGATTTGGAAAATTCTTATTTATATATTATATATTATATTTTATATGGTATACAGTATACTTCTCAGGTGGTCCAATTGAAATTTTATCGAAATCGGTCGAGCGGTTTTTAAAATATCAACAATAAATTATATTACTTTGTACTGGCGATTGAAGTCTTTTAGTATTTTAGGAGGTTTTTTAAAAATATTTTTTTCAAATAAGCGTAAAGCTTGTACTATAAGAAGTAGAAGTGGGTATGACAGTAGTGCAATCGGGAATCGAACCGTCAACGTTTCAGTTTTCAATCCGGACTTTTAAATGTTAGACTATTGAGGTTTACCAATAGAATAGAATAGAAATGTTTTTTATTCAAATAAACTTTTTTACAAGTGCTTTTGAATCTTCGGTGAGTCTACAACTGGTTCGGAATACCCTTCCTGCCGAAAAGAACCAGCAAGAAACTCGGCGGTTGCTCTTTTCAAAACGTAACGTAACAACCCGCATCACACAATTAATTAAATAAATTGAGTTCTACGATTATAAAACAACACTCAAGTTTCGAGTGAAGTATTATCGTGCAATGAGATAAAGATAATCTTTGATATTTTATCTCCAAGGAGAAAGGGGTAAAGTTTTCCGTTTTCTATCTCTATACAATGTTTGCGGAAGTAAATGGAAGCGTGGAGTGTTGTCAAGGACAACCCTCGAAACTGTTGAGCGACTTCAGCAAAATTGTTGATTGCACTTCACAATTTGCACTGCTCTAACCACCTGAATAGGACTTACCTAATTAAAACAAAACTTCAAGATTCAACTATCTTTTGCCCGCGGCTTCGTTCGCGTGGTAAATGTCATTTAAAACCACGTGGAAACCCTCCTTTTATGAGATATATAAGGTAGCCTATGTCATTCTCCTCAACTATACCCATGTAAAAAATCAAATCAATCTGTTTGTTCAGTTGCTGTCTGATTGAAGGACAAACCATCAAATCAATAAACAAACACACTTTCGCTCATAATGTTAGTAAAAAATTGGTTGTCTGTAAAGTCGGTTTGCGGACGATAGTTTTACGTGATAACGTCATAAAGAAACATTGATGAATAAATGTGTCACAAGCCAACGCTCGGGCCGATCGTGCCTCCCTATCGCTTTTTCCGCGCTCTCGCTTGCACGCTCGGGCTCAGGCGGAACGTGACATTTTTTCGTGCGTGCAGCCGGTGTTCATCGATTTATAAGACTTTATCACGTCAAAATGATGTGAGAGACTTCTTTTGCTCGTAGTTAGTCTTCCGGAATAAAAATAGTCTTAATCCGGGATACAAGCTATCTCTATGCCTGTCATAACGATTGGTTCAGCAATTAGGCTATATTGCCTCAGAGTAACCGATATATTTTTTAAACGTGTATATTTGGGTTCATCCATACCGTAACTTGCACGTAGGTTTCCTTGCAAAATTTTTCTTTACCCTTAAATCAAGTGATATTTTATTACTTAATAAAAGTTAGAGGTGCACGCCTGGGATTCAAATTTTGAACCCTGGACCCCCGAATTCTCAAACACTAGGCTATTACCACTAAAAAACAATGAATTATGAATAATTACGAAGTTTTAGAAAAAATTTCGAAATCCAAGGAATCTTTTTCAAAAATTTCAAAGCAACAAAGGGGGTTTATTTCTTGAACTAAAAAGCCTAATACAGGCGTAGATAGGTAAGTTACATTATTTGAAAGAAGCAAATAGATGACGTCTTGCCAGTTCTATTACCAGGATGTGTTTGCTGAAGTAAATGGAAGCCGTAAGTGTTTTCAGAAGAAACCCACCCTCGAAAGTAGAAATTCTAGCAATGCGGGGTGGAATGTCAATGAAATAAAAATAACCAATCGACCCTTATGTATACATAGGTCATAAAAAGGTACATTCGTTATTTATTTAAAAACTAGCTGATGCCCGCGCTTTCTTCCGCTTAGTTTTAGTCTTTAAAATCCCTCGGGAACTCTTTGAATTTCCGTGCAAAAAAATCTCGTCGATCCATAGCTCTGTTGCAGCGTGATTGAACGACAAACTAACAAACCTACAAACAAACACACTTTCGTATTTATAATATTAGTATGATATATAATCCTCAGAATTTCATTCCTCCTAGCTAATAAGCAGCTTTAATACACATAAAAGTGAAAAAAATTTTCAGCTTTGTTAAAAACTCGCTTCTCAAATAGGTACCTAATTAAACTTCTTTAAAATATAATTTAAATAAAAGATAATTTCTGCACTTTTTAGCTAGTCTAATATCGACTACCTATTGCAAGAAATTGCAGTAAATATATACAATGCTAGTGGATGCTCCACTTACCACTCACTACATATAACTCACTACATTTTGAACATTTCTACAATATTCATTGCCTCAGTATAATTATCGTGGGCTCAATTTTTTAAAACAAGGCTCTAAAATCTAAATTATTCTACAGTTATAATAATTTGAACTTTTTAAGCATCTAATGATGAAAGTATAATATACTGTTAAAAGCTGCTACATATTACTCGTCACGTACAACAAAAATATTTTGGCGGCACAGTTTGTTTGTCAACTGTTTACTTATTTTTAGTCTTTACGGACACGATGCGATTTTTTTTTTTTACATTGACGTGGAAGTATGTCCTACTGTCATTTGTCTTGGCTATACCGCTGAACTGATATTGGCGGATGGCCAAACTATACTTTATTTTTTTTTCATTTGAGGACAAGGTTGACTGCGATGGCACCTGATATGGTAAGTAACAATTGCAGTCTTAGATGGTACCGAGTGAACTTGGAAAGGATACGGCATTGAACATTCTACCCATACGCTAGTGTAACGACCCTAGTCCTTCGTACAAAGGAATTTTTCATGTTTGATAGTACTAAAAATTGTTTATTAAATTTTATCAAAATCGGTACAGTAGTTAAGTTACGAGATGCACTTCCACATGAGATCATAAAAATAATAATTTTAGGAACTTCAATTTTATGTCATATAATTTCAATTTGACGTTGACGCTATTCTGTAGAACGATATACTATAGGGGAAGGCAGCGACGACCGCAGCGTCGTTGACGCGCGGATCGTATATAAGAAGAACATTGTTCGTGTTTGGGGCATATGTTCAGAGACTTAAACATGCACATACTGTATTATGAGAAATGTGAAGTGGTATGTAGTGACATACTTTATATCAATTATTATTGATAAAGTACAAGGGGCGATACACGAAATTCTATTATGAGTGATACCTAATTTGACGTTGGAAGCTGCTTAATGGATGGGGAGCTCTAGCACCTTGGTGCTTTATGAACCTGTCTTTGGGCTAGCGACCGACGATTTCAGATGAAGATTGATCTATATCGCGATGCTCTATGCTGAGTGTTGTGTCAACCTGTAGGTTGGATGCCGAGATAGGATAGGCTTAGGATGGGCTAATAAACTTGCCAGTCCGGGCTGTCTGGTCCAGGTGTCTGATTCTACTTTCGAACTTGCTCTGACGTTAAGTTGGAGCCTATCACCACTTCGTGGTGACAACCAACTGTTGGATGCTGAGATAGGATGAAGCTAATGATGGCAATTGCTATTATGGTTTTGTCTGGTCCAGGCGTCCGACACCAACCTCGAACTAGACTTTAACGTTGTTAGAGTCCTTCACCACTCCGTGGTGACTTCACGCAGTATAACTATTAACATCACGCAGTATAACTATTAACCTACAACCAACTATACATGAGAGGAGCTCACCTCTATAAAAAGTCTCAGTGGATCACACCACTATAAAAAAGTCTTGTGGAAACACACCACGGTTAAAAAAGTGTCTTCAGTGGATCACACCACTTTAAAAAAGTCTTGTGGAGCACACCACGGTTAAAAAAGCCTCGCACATTCGTGTGTGAGTGAATGATGACAGTGTGGGGGGGGGGGGGCTCAAGGTTTGATGGTATTTCAGGGACATGTAAACATTCCTGATTATTGACAAATAATTACCCAAAGTAATATATTATGTATGTTTAAGAAATTATAGCTGCGATCTCATTGCGTCAATTATTATAATAATACATTATTGTTTTAATGGACGCAACTGAGTGGTCCTTGATGTACCACGAAAGGAAGGAGCTCACCATCGTTGGCGTGAAGGGAGCCAACGATCATCATTTCATTTTTTTTACAATGAAATGATGCCATCTTGATTTCGAACGTTGCCTATGGACTCAAAGGAACTTGAAACAACGATGTGTAGTGTAGACGTTCAATGTGATGTTGAATGCCGAGGTACATAAGTTGCGATGTAGGTTCTTTTGATGTTTACCCATAGAAATAATTGTGTCTCTCGACTTCAGTGTTGAGTCTCGTGATAATGGAGCAAACCGGTATCATTCATACTGGATTTTAAATATTCTTTAATATAAAACCAATACGGGAACCCCCTAAAATCTAATACACGAACTCTTGCATATGTCGCCTAAGTCTTATGAACTCATTACTTCTGACGCTCTAAAAGTTCTTGGGTTATTACGATCACAACATAATAAAAGGTTCTACCACTAGCGAAGCACGTGCCACTCTAAAGACATAATTTAAAATAGAAAGATTTATAGGAATTATAGGGTAGAGATTTTCGTAGGGTACTTAGTTCAGTTACAATATGGTGCCGTGACCAGGATGGTAAACACGGCTAAAAAGGAATAATATAAACGTGACCAGGATGGTCAAACGGCTGATTAGGGAAGTGCAAAGTAGGCGAAAGCCTACAATATGTTGCTCGTGAAATGGAAAGAGTCTGAGGAAGTTTTGAGTTCGATATGGTCATGGCGTTTTGTGCGAGAGTTCAATTATAGGTTATTGATAGGAGGATTATTTGGACGAGTGATGTAAATAAGGTTTATATTATTATTTAAACGGGTGAAAGCATAGTCGCAAATCCTAGTTCTATGGGAGAAAGGAACTTAATTGTCTGGTTGACAGGAGGTTGTAGAAATTGATGCCAAGTGTAAAAGAATCTAAGTGGAGCATGACTATCTATAAAAATTAATATTAATATGACATCAAATTGACTTCAGGTCTGGGGGTTGTATAGAGTATTGGAGGTACAAAACATTAGATTAAGTAAAAGAAAAATGTGAAGATAAGTGATGTATTGTGGAGATTGACTTAGTATAACATCAAATTGGCTTCAGGTCTGGGGGTTGTGTAGAGTAATCTAGATACAAAAAAGGAATTAGATTAAAGGAAAAAAAAATGTGAAGATAAGTGATGTATCGTGGAGTAATCCTTGGATACAGATTCAGATATGTGTGTATAATTTAATTTTAGAAACAAATGATAGAAGTCTGGAGGTCGTGATGATATTATGTCGAACAATAAGGGAAATTGCGAATAAAATGTTTCTTAGTGTAAATTCTATTCAGCATACTTCATAGAAATCGTTCTATTTTGCATGCCTCATAGAATTTAGGGGGTTAAATGTAACGACCCTAGTCCTTCGTACAAAGGAATTTTTCATGTTTGATAGTACTAAAAATTGTTTATTAAATTTTATCAAAATCGGTACAGTAGTTAAGTTACGAGATGCACTTCCACATGAGATCATAAAAATAATAATTTTAGGAACTTCAATTTTATGTCATATAATTTCAATTTGACGTTGACGCTATTCTGTAGAACGATATACTATAGGGGAAGGCAGCGACGACCGCAGCGTCGTTGACGCGCGGATCGTATATAAGAAGAACATTGTTCGTGTTTGGGGCATATGTTCAGAGACTTAAACATGCACATACTGTATTATGAGAAATGTGAAGTGGTATGTAGTGACATACTTTATATCAATTATTATTGATAAAGTACAAGGGGCGATACACGAAATTCTATTATGAGTGATACCTAATTTGACGTTGGAAGCTGCTTAATGGATGGGGAGCTCTAGCACCTTGGTGCTTTATGAACCTGTCTTTGGGCTAGCGACCGACGATTTCAGATGAAGATTGATCTATATCGCGATGCTCTATGCTGAGTGTTGTGTCAACCTGTAGGTTGGATGCCGAGATAGGATAGGCTTAGGATGGGCTAATAAACTTGCCAGTCCGGGCTGTCTGGTCCAGGTGTCTGATTCTACTTTCGAACTTGCTCTGACGTTAAGTTGGAGCCTATCACCACTTCGTGGTGACAACCAACTGTTGGATGCTGAGATAGGATGAAGCTAATGATGGCAATTGCTATTATGGTTTTGTCTGGTCCAGGCGTCCGACACCAACCTCGAACTAGACTTTAACGTTGTTAGAGTCCTTCACCACTCCGTGGTGACTTCACGCAGTATAACTATTAACATCACGCAGTATAACTATTAACCTACAACCAACTATACATGAGAGGAGCTCACCTCTAACCTACAACCAACTATACATGAGAGGAGCTCACCTCTATAAAAAGTCTCAGTGGATCACACCACTATAAAAAAGTCTTGTGGAAACACACCACGGTTAAAAAAGTGTCTTCAGTGGATCACACCACTTTAAAAAAGTCTTGTGGAGCACACCACGGTTAAAAAAGCCTCGCACATTCGTGTGTGAGTGAATGATGACAGTGTGGGGGGGGGGGGGCTCAAGGTTTGATGGTATTTCAGGGACATGTAAACATTCCTGATTATTGACAAATAATTACCCAAAGTAATATATTATGTATGTTTAAGAAATTATAGCTGCGATCTCATTGCGTCAATTATTATAATAATACATTATTGTTTTAATGGACGCAACTGAGTGGTCCTTGATGTACCACGAAAGGAAGGAGCTCACCATCGTTGGCGTGAAGGGAGCCAACGATCATCATTTCATTTTTTTTACAATGAAATGATGCCATCTTGATTTCGAACGTTGCCTATGGACTCAAAGGAACTTGAAACAACGATGTGTAGTGTAGACGTTCAATGTGATGTTGAATGCCGAGGTACATAAGTTGCGATGTAGGTTCTTTTGATGTTTACCCATAGAAATAATTGTGTCTCTCGACTTCAGTGTTGAGTCTCGTGATAATGGAGCAAACCGGTATCATTCATACTGGATTTTAAATATTCTTTAATATAAAACCAATACGGGAACCCCCTAAAATCTAATACACGAACTCTTGCATATGTCGCCTAAGTCTTATGAACTCATTACTTCTGACGCTCTAAAAGTTCTTGGGTTATTACGATCACAACATAATAAAAGGTTCTACCACTAGCGAAGCACGTGCCACTCTAAAGACATAATTTAAAATAGAAAGATTTATAGGAATTATAGGGTAGAGATTTTCGTAGGGTACTTAGTTTAGTTACACTAGGCGGCATGTCTTCGACGGTAGGGTGGTAACTAGCAACGGCCAAAGCCTCCGAGCAGACGAAAATTGTGATCAATTAATGTTAATTAGTAAATTGTTTGACTACAATCAACGATTTGTACACGAAACTGTAACTTCTATATCTAAATATATAGGTCTATATGTAGAGACCTTGATTCAAACATAACAAAATTTAACCCAGTCACGACTAGATAAATCAAATTCGCAGCCAACAATATTTGCCTAGGAACACGCCTAGGTAATGACTTGTAAATAAGCAGTCGTCATTAATAACGTGCCGTCTTGCGCAGGTCCTTCCAATTACCTACTTCGACCCGAGCTGCGTTGCGTTTACGTTACGAAGAGACATGTTATGGAACGGGTTACGGAATAGGGCCGCGATGTAGGCAAAGATCAATAAACGGACGACTCATTTGTAAGAGTGTCTTGTAGTTTACTGCTCTTCTTCTTTCTTTCTTATTGCTGGGCCGGTCTCCACAATAATTCTAAGATCTGTTGTGTGTGAAGTCTACTACTTACTCTGTAGAAGTTAATCATTATCATCATCTCAGCCTGCGGACGTCCACTGCTGAACATAGGCCTTTCCCAGAGAAGGCCACCACACCCGGTCCTCAGCCTTCCTCATCCAGCCACTTCCTGCCAGCCGCTTTATATCGTCGGTCCAACGTGCTGGAGGGCGCCCCACACTACGCTTACTTGTTCGCGGTCTCCACTCTAAAACTTCGGCCCCAACGGCCATCGCTTCTGCGAAAAGCATGGCCTGTCCACTGCTATTTCAGCTTGCTAATGGTTTGGGCTATGTCCACGACCTTGGTTCTCTTCATTCATTTAGAAGTTAATAATACCTTTTAAATGAACGATGAAAAAGTACCAACTTTATTTGCTGTCCAAAACACAACGTGCTTACATTGTGATGATGGTGTGGCAGCAAAAACAATTTTGCAAAAACAAGTTAAATGTCTGCTTTCGCTTTGTTTTCGTAAACTATGGAAGGCGCGTTTTGAGGTCGCAAATTTCGGTAGGCAAATTTTTTCCTCATTAATTTTAAAAATAAGTAGTATAGGCTCTACAATATTAAAATCGATTCAAATGGATTAAGAAATAATTAACAACAGCCAAAGCAACGTTAGATACTTCTTGAAAGTTTATCAGAATATTGGTTAAAACAACAGATGTGAATGTTGACGCTCCTTAATATTGTGTTCGATTTCTTCTCGGAAACTACTACGAGTAAGTTACTTGTTAGAGAAATATATCGTGTGCGTAGAGAATCGTATCAAGAACGCTGTAGCTGTATTTCAGCGCTGAATCACCAAGGTTCTTTTGAATAAGTATGATATAAGTCTTATTTCGAATAAGATAAGTTTAAAATAAGTGGTATAAAATGAGTCGTCTCTACAGCGATACTACGAGAAGCTACGTTACTACGTACGTGTACGCTACGTAGCCGCTCACGATATAGAAAAATCCGTGGTTACCTACACAATACGCATGCAACCACCTAATTAGGCATACAGTTGGTGGTTTGCGATGTGCAACTCTTCAGGGGTATTGTGTAACTTAGGTATTATCATTAAAGCTATTCGGCAGTGATCAGCTAGCACCATTCAAATGGTTCACCACCATGCTACTATTTTGCAATTGCGCCTTTCGAATGAAGACTTTTTGTTAGTTTGGAGATAGAAAATGGCGATCGAATAGCTAAATGTCAAAATAAATGTAGAAAGCTCTGCTAAATGGTCGCGTTCGTGTACGATAGTTGTAAAGGCGAAATATAACATTCCCTATTTAACCGCGCTTACATTTTACGGGCGGCGGCAAATAAATAACAAATCGGACAGATTTATCGCCGTTTAACGCGAGTTACGCGAGCAATTATGCGTAAACACGAAAATTAAAAGTTGCGAATGCGAATTATTATCTGGGGTCATAATTAGGTGGGAATAGTACTTTATACCAATATACTTTTATCCCAAGGTGCTGGAGTGGCGACCCCGCACCGAGAAGCGCAGTGTTGGCAGACCCTCCACCAGGTGGACCGACGACATCAAACGAGTCGGAGGGAGCCGCTGGATGCAAGCGGCGCAAGATCGAAGCTTGTGGAAGTCCATGCAGGAGACCTTTGTCCAGCAGTGGACGTCTATAGGTTGATAAAGAAGAATAAGAAGAAGTACTTTATAGATCTATGCCTGCTTTCTTCTTTATTTTCTTTCATTACCTAGGTTTCTGCACTTACGACGTTGTTCGTTCGCTGTGAAAGCCACTGTATTCAGTGCCGCTGGTGCGCCTTCTCGTTGGATCACTTCTATTACCAGAGTTCACTTCGGAATCCTCGAAGGGTAACCAGATCTCAGGGTACCCATCAAGGGTGGAATGTCGACCCGAGTTCAATTAATGGGAAAATTGTTTACGCTAAAATATGACTTATACGAACGATCTGAAATACTACATCCAAGAAAATCTTTCCAATAATCGATTCACGGTACCTGAATCGGTTATTGGAAAGATTTTCTGATTGGAAATAAGTTATGATACTTAATAATCTTTGAATCCAAGATGGCGCAAAAACATGGCATTGTACCTAGCAGTAGAAAATAGTTGACGTTGGTTTTTGTGGTAGCATATCTACATGAAAATTTGCTTTCATTTCATCATCATTATTGGAACGTAAGTTCCTTATCGCGCGGTACGGAAGGGGGCTAGACGGAAAAAATTAAGGAACCGACACTCGACACAATTTTGAAAACGACACTTTTTTGTTGAATGTGAATTTTGCATTGTGTTCGGTATTTTCGCGGTAGAACATTGCGTCTCCGTCGCCTAGTGGCTCCGGCAGTTGCTTAAAAGTTCAAAGTCGATGGTTCGAATCCCAGCTCGACAGACTGAATTTTCTATTTTCAATTTTATTTTAAATAATTTCTACATGTGGAATTTTTCCCTAATTTTTTGTAACTTATAAGGCTACGGAGACCCAATGTTGTACCGCGAAAATACAGAACACAATGTAATCGAAAGGAACTACGTTCCATCCGGGTGTCCCTTGACACCTCTCAAGTTTTTATAATTTACCATTTCATTTAGAAAAATTATAGTCAACCCATTCTAATTTACCTTTCCTTTCTAATTTTCCCGAAATATTGCGTATATTTTGTTATTGTAAAATTGACTTTCATATAAATCGCACGCTAAAATGTGAAGGCATTCGCAGCATTTGCCACAATTAATGATTTGTGGTCAGCGTGCCACAAATTACACGTAGCTACATTTCTATATCATTACATACGAAATTTATATTTGAAATGATTACTTTTATTATTATTACATGACATTTTGGAGTTTCTCTAATACTTTCGGTACCTACTTGAAACGGTACAAATCATATTTAACAAGTCAATGGTAGAAATTGAAAATTATTTATTTCATATTGACCAAATTGTGGCTTTTATGACAAGTCACGACTCCGCCAACGTGAGATTCAGAAAGCAGATTCTGTTGAGAAGATCCTCAACACGAAGAAGCAAGAGGCAAGAACCGCGTGGCTAAAGCAAAGCCGATTGCTTCCATGCAACTTTTGCCTAGTTCTATTCCCTAATTGGTATAATTATTGAAAATGCACAAAAATAATAATTATAAGTATATGAATTTCATATTAAACAGGAGTTAAATTGTGTTGAAATGCGAATTGTGAAGGCATTCGCATCATTTGCCACAATTAATGATTTGTGGTGAGCGGGCCACAAATTACACGTAGTTGCATGTCTGTATCATTAAATCTGAAATTTATATTGTGTATTTGGATTGTTCAGTTCGTAATATCAAATAGTAGGTACACGGCCTTGAAACTTAATAAAAGAGAACGGATTTAAATACCTACTAATGATAAGAACGATGCTATTTTTTTAAAAGACTATTATCAAAGCTGAATTTGACTAATATTCTCGTCTAACCTCCAAATAAGCGGAAAGCGAGTGTTAGAAGTGTGTGTGTGTTTTTTAAATTTTTTATTTGTATACACTTTTGTGCTGTTGCTTTTTATCTTGGAACATCCTTAATCTTAATATATATAAATTACGTGTCACGTCGTTTGTCCGCGATGGACGCTAAACTACTGAACCGATTTAGATCAAACTTCGTGACTATCTGCAATTTGGTCCAACTTGAAAGATAGGATAGTTGTTTTTGATTAGGATAGTTTATTTGTTTTATTTATATAGATAAGTTGGCGGTACGAAGTTAGCCGGGTCAGCTAGTACTAATATATTTTATAATCTAATCTTAATTATCTTAACTAGAAGTCTTTCATAATAATATGATTTTATGTCCTGTTTATTCTATTTCGTTGCATTTGCATCATCTATCTTTTATATAAGTATTTCAAATGTAATAGTTAGGAGTGTGTACGACGTAAATTGGCGGGAGAGAGGGAGCGAGTGTCACTTCTTCATGTGCTAGTAGTGAGTATTCTTTATTTAGTTTTACTGAACATTTGATTACTTGAAGCTTTCATATTATTTCAAATAGCAGCATTAAGCACAAGTAATAATAATTTTAAAATTTTAAAGTGCTATGTAATGATACAAGAAGTAAGTACCTAAAGTAAATCGCACACGTACCTACTAAATACCCTCGCAGTCTCGAAGTATATGCAAGAGCCTTAGGCGCCATCTGTACGGGCGAGAGTATCGCGGCGATAATCTCGCCGTGCCACCAAATTCGTTACAAACTCTATGGGCCTATCTCCACAGGGCGATACTATCGCGGCAATACAACTGGTACTATCGGACGATAGTAGGACGGACTCGTAGAGATTTCCTCGCCCTTGAAGATGGCGCCTAAGAGCTAACCTAACCTATTAGTTGAAATGCGAATGAGATCAGCAGAATTGGGAGCGCCGTAAAAAAGCACCGGCAGCATTAACCTCTGCTGATGTCATCAGTATTTCTTAGATGCGCAAGATGCAGCTGAATGAGGTAGGCGTCATCCTAATAGAACGCGCATTTCTATGTATAAGAACCC
The DNA here is from genome assembly GCA_029955525.1 of Oeneis ivallda. NCBI lineage: Eukaryota > Metazoa > Arthropoda > Insecta > Lepidoptera > Nymphalidae > Oeneis > Oeneis ivallda. Next base: position 11,624,005 of record JARPMR010000024.1, on the reverse strand, counting down.
GCGAATAAACTTAATAAAATGTGTGTCAATATTCTAATCGTCAGTCATGAGACGGTCGAACAAATGAAGGAAAACGTGTGATGATTACATTGCGTATTCATCATCATCATCATCATTAGCAACTCATCAACGGCTCACTACTGAGCGCAGGTCTCCTCTCAGAAAAGGGTTATAGGCCATAATCCACCACGCTGGCCCAATGTGAATTGGTGGACTTCACACACCTTCAAGAACATTATGTAAAACTCTCAGGTGTGCAGGTTTCCTCACGATGTTTTCCTTCACCGTTGAAGCAAGTGATATTTAATTGCTTAAACGCACTTGACTCCGAAAAGTCAGAGGTGCGTACCCGGGATCGAACCTGCGACCCCCCGAATAGGAGACCACAGTCCTAACCACTAGGTTATCACTGCTTACCCCGAATAGGAGACCACAGTCCTAAAGTTGCGTATTCATACTTCAGAGTAATTGGTCGTAACTAAAACGAATAAGGTGAAAACGAATAAGTAACATACGCATTTTCAGTTCAGAAAAATGCCTAGCAAATCGCTCTTGCGTCTCTGGCTACTTTTGCACATCATCGTCTGCAGTATGCGGTTCCCGTAAAAGAAGCTTACTTTGCAATATTCTCACTATAATTTTTAACACCTTCCAGCGCTCTCATAAATTGTTCACAAAGCCTTGTAAACGGCGCGCAATTAATTTCCAGCCAAGCATCACTTTGTTAGCAGGTGCTACCAACGTTTGATGCACTATTTATACGCTGGCTGATTTATTGAGCACTCATTCAGTATGTGTTACCCATACTTATATTAATCTAACATTAAGCTTTAGTTTTCAACTATTGCATGGCCTTGCATCAGAAGCCTATACATTCTTTCAAATCAACATTAGGTGTTTTTTTAAATTGCTGTCGCGTGTGAATTATTTGCTGTTGAAAATTCTAACCCCTTTGGGTTTGTTTGAAAATTATTGCATCAGTGTGACGCTAGGTTGACGATCGCAATCACCTCTGATTGGCTGAATTTATGGCGCTTTTGCTGCATCAATGCATTTTAACCACTATAGTAGTATACTTACTACTACTACTAATACTAGAGTACTTTCCAGCCAGTCAGAGATGATAGCGATCGTCACACTCATGCAAACTCTTTTAGACAATCAAAAAAAAACAAAGGTACGTATGACCTTTTTCCAATTGTTTTACGAATGTTTGTTAGGTACTGATAGAGTAACATTCATTTATCCTTAGTCTGAAAATAAACATTAAATTGAAAACAATGCGATTCATTTGTATGTAAAGCGATTGTAGCGTGTACAGTTCGATACAATTTATTTATGGGCTGCACTGTTCAAAACAAAGATTGCAAGATAACAAAGAGATTTTAATTAAAGTGAAAGCGAGCGCCTTTCACAGACCGAGGGCGCGTCGCGGGCAGACCGGGGTCAATACACTGTCTTTGATGTAGGGATGCTGGTTCTAAATTACTTCCCATTACAACCACCTCGCTGGCCCAGTGGTGAACGCTGTGGTCTAATAAGAAAGTTATAAGACTGGGGTTAGTAACGGAGCGTGATTCCTGGCAGGGGCAATTCGGGAATTAATAATTATTTGGGATGCATTTAATAACATTTCTAAAAAACCTAACGTGATCGAATTTTTTTATTATTTTCCAGTAATTAGCACCTCGAAATCTACAAGAAATCATTATTGAATTTCAGACAATTTGACCCATGCATACCTGTGTAATTAATTTTTAAATCTTCGAGAAACAGTGGTTGTTGGGGTTCTAATATTATGCTGTTGTGACGACCTTGAATCGGAGAGCGCAGAACTCCCAGTATGTGGATGTACGAAATCGTACGAAGAAGATTTTGTCTATGTTCAAACAAGGACAAAATTAAAAACATGTTTTAAACATAATTATGACTGGTAGGTATGAGAGCATACATTGTAAAACTCTTAAAGTTAATCTAGGTATATTGTTTTAATTATATTAGATCAGACCCAAGGGCAGATATCTCGATAGAATATAATGTATAAACTGCAATGTCCGAGACAAAGATCGCAAGATAACAAAGAAATTTTAATTAAAGTGGCAAGGAGCGCGTCGCGGGCAAACTCGGGTGAGCACGTTGTCTTTTACGACGGATTATTGTCTTTTATAGTTTTTTATGGCTGCGACTTTGACTGCGTGACTTTTTTTAATAAAAAAAGAAGAATATTAGCTATGCCGGACTTGAATAATATTACATATTACCCTCTTCCCTCGAAATAAGCGTCAAGCTTATTGTTAGGAGTGTGGTACGACAATAGTGCAACGGGTGGGGATCGAACCTGGAACCTTTCAGTTTTTCAGTTCTTAATTATAAGTATTATTATCATTGGGCTATTGAGACTTGAATTTAGGCTAGGTTATATTAGGATATATGAGGACTACTGAACATTCACTGGCCTAAGCTTAAAAGCTTCGGCTTCAGTTTTTCCGAATGACTAACTTGGGTACCTTTAAATCAAGAGTGAATAGGCATCTTCTAGGCAAGCGCGCTCCATCTTAGGCTGCATTTTCACTTACCATCAGGTGAGATTGCAGGCAAGCGCTAGTCTATATATTTAAAAAAAAAAGCTCAATAGTGGGATGAACACAGAAAGAATGAAGGTGAACTATGGTCGTAGGTACCGTATTTCTAGCACAAGCCTTACGCCTTGTTGTTAGGCTGGGCTCAGTTTTTTAGCATGGCTAGTTTTAAATAAAAAAATGAATACTTTTTCACCAAAGATAAACTACATCTTAAACCGCATCTTGGAATAGGTATCTCCCTTAGTAGCAATTTCCGTTGGGGTTTTGTAGCTAACGGTAACCAACGGTTGGGAGACTACCACTAGGTGATGCCGACTAAGTCCCTTCGTAGAGCCAAACATATCCTGCTTTTCTACGGTTGGCACCACGATTTTTAGGGATGACAAGCCTTACTGTTGGCCAAACCAAACTAGGGGCAAAGGGTGTGTTATAAAATACACTGCTAAGTGCTCTCAGTGGTGAAAAATTCGTTCCGTTATAGACTGCACGACGCACGTACACTGCCGCAGTACCCTAGGGAAATGTATGACGTCATAACTCGCCGCCATTTTTGGACTATGAGCACTTTCGCTTTCGAGGTAAGGCGCTCTCAGTACTTTGATCTTGTGATCAAAAAAATAGAACAGCGCCTAGAGATTTGAAAAAATGGGGATGACAGTATACTGGAGTGCGTTCCCTTTTGAAACAGTAACCAGTATATCAAACTAAAAAGTAACGGCTTCACAGTATTACTGGATTGACGTCACACTTTACAGTGGTCCAGTGTATTTCGGATCATACCCAAAGGCCCAACTAACATCCAACGCAATTTGCTGCTGGGGTCTAAAAAATGCCAACAACACAAATTAAGCATCTTGTTTTTTTCATGTTCTAGTGCCGTATCCAAATAATTACGACGGTAAAGCATCCACTTTTCTATAATAGGAGAACAGTTTAAATAACGACGCTCAAAATCATAAGTAATTGAGGCGTCTTCGTCGCAGAACTTCCCAAACTAAGCGACTTATAAATCTCGTGACCAAAAAACATAAATTGCGAGAAGACAATAATTTGGAAAGTTCTCTAGTTAAAGTTTTAGTCCATAGCAGACCTTAATGAAGCTGTTTTAATGAATTTCCCACTTTCTCCCGTTCCATGGTTACACCAAACTTTACATTTAAATTAACTAAGGGGCTCACTATTATTTTCTTTCTTCATTAACGGCTTCCTTAAGACATTTAAAAATAAAAAAAATATATCTTTACTATGGTTGGAATTACATTGACTCTAATTTTCTAGTAGAAAATAAAGTTCTTAAATCAAACAGAAGATAATTACAAAGATTTGATCAATATTAAACCCAGAGTTAAACCTACACTAAAACTTAAAGTACTTCGTGGTTTTACTATTCATCATTAACAACCCATCAACGGCTCACTACTGAGCCAGGTCTCCTTTCAGAGAAGGGTAATAGGCCATAGTCCACCACGCTGGCCCAATGCGAATTGGCGGACTTCACACATCTTCGAGGACATTAAGAAGAACTCTCAGGTGTGCAGGTTTCCTCACGATGTTTTCCTTCACCGTTGAAGCAAGTGATATTTAATTGCTTAAACGCACTTGACTTCGAAAAGTCAGTGGTGCGTACCCGGGATCGAACCTGCGACGCCCCGAATAGGAGACCACAGTCCTAACCACTAGGCTATCACTGCTTCACTACTTGGTTTTACTATTATTTGACTAGAAAAGTTTAGAGATCGTCGCACTTACGATCTTTGGACACAAAGTAACTGCCTTACTACTATCGATGAGGTATCTATAATTATTGTGATACTATAGCAATAGGCACGCAGAGTGTTCCTTACTTTAGCCACAGAATATATAATAGTACTTCGCTTTAGCTTTGTATAATATTTGCGTGAGTACATCATGGTCCAAGATCCCAGTGCCGCCAGACCTAAGTTATTTTCTCAGCAATTATTTGTGTACGATAGAGTACTGTTCGAATGTCCTTTCAGTATATGCGTACCAGCTAGATTGTGCCGACGGCCAATTTCCAGATACCAGGTGCTAAAGGTAGGTAAAAACTAGAATAACTTATCTTAAATTCTCAGGGCTGATTTTCATATATGTTTTAAAGAATATTGTAAAAATTAATAAATTAATACTGCCAGACGCTTACCGCCGGCGGTTACTTTAGCCAGACGCTTTGAAGCTCCCAAAAATATATATATAATTTAAGTTAACTTATATTCTCAGTTCTGATTTTTATACATGATACTCAGGGAACTATTGCGATATTATCTGTAAGCTGCCAGACCTATTGGAAGGGTCAAACATCCCCCCAGACACACATTATGCGTCCCCATATGTATGAGCGCTAGAACATGATTCACTTGTTTAAGTGTGTGAGAGATAATATCATACTATAATATTATAAATGCGAAAGTGTGTTTGTTGGTTTGTCCTTCAATCACTCTGCAACAGAGCTATGGATCGACGTGATTTTTTGCCTGGGTATAGCTTAGGATCTAGAGAGAGAGAACTATTGCAATATCTTCTGCAAGCTATACCCAGGCAAAAAATCACGTCGATCCGTAGCTCTGTTGCAGAGTGATTGAAGGACAAACCAACAAACACATTTTCGCATTTATAATATTATAGTATGATGATATTATCTCTCACACACTTAAACAAGTGAATCATGTTCTAGCGCTCATACATATGGGGACGCATAATGTGTGTCTGGGGGGAGTTTGACCCTTCCAATAGGTCTGGCAGCTTACAGATAGTATCGCAATAGTTCCCTGAGTATCATGTATAAAAATCAGAACTGAGAATATAAGTTAACTTAAATTATATATATTTTTTGGGAGCTTCAAAGCGTCTGGCTAAAGTAACCGCCGGCGGTAAGCGTCTGGCAGTATTAATCTATTAATTTTTACAATATTCTTTAAAACATATATGAAAATCAGCCCTGAGAATTTAAGATAAGTTATTCTAGTTTTTACCTACCTTTAGCACCTGGTATCTGGAAATTGGCCGTCGGCACAATCTAGCTGGTACGCATATACTGAAAGGACATTCGAACAGTACTCTATCGTACACAAATAATTGCTGAGAAAATAACTTAGGTCTGGCGGCACTGGGATCTTGCTCTATCAATGGTGTAGGGTGACAACTGACAACCAGCTTGAAGCGCTACTCATTTAAATCACTTTGTATTGCTTTTTAACCGACTATGGCCAGAGGTAACGCCAAAAAGGAAGGGTATTGATTTTAGTAGTCTATGCAGGTATGTATGTACTATTAAAGAATTTTCCACCGTAGTGCCCAAACTACTGAGCCGTTTTGATGAATGAGGTGTCAATCGATTTGTAATTAGGTTATAATTTATACGAACAAAATTAATATGACAGATGTTATAGGGATTTTACATCCAATTTTCCCTATTAGTCGGGTATGTAAGCTTTTTAACCGACTTCAAAAAAGGGAGGAGGTTCTCAATTCTTCGGAATCTTTTTTTTTTATTTTATGTATGTTCACCGATTGCTCAAAGACGCCGGTCTTTTTTGTTTCAATGGGTAAAGGGTCCCAGGTGGTCCCATTGAAATTTTATCGAAATCGGTCGAGCGGTATTTAAAATATCAACAATAAATTATATACTTTGCTCTGGCGCGAGCGTTTGGATTTGAAGTCGGTTTAAAAAAAATATATATTAAATTATTGCTTATTGCACAATATTTGGCGATAACTTACACAATTCAAGAAATGCAAAGCTGCATTATGCTTTGCGGACTTTAGTAGGTACTATAGTTAGTACTAATTCGAACATTCTCATTTTCTCTCGTTCTTTACAATAAATTCCAAATCGAGATTGCCCCGTAAAAAACCTGGTTCTGGAGATACCTTAATGGAAAAATTCTACGTCGAAGCTACTCGAATTTATACAAAAGACATAAATAGCAAGTGAGTTTTCCACTTTTCGCTCGAGATCCCAGCCAAGATATGCATTTCTTAGATGAAATATAAAACCCCTCTGCAAAGGATGCTGCTTGGGAGATAAATATTTTTTTATTTGAAACATTGGATAAGAGATCTACCGGAGAGAAATACCGGAAAATGAAAATATATAAAAATCTTCTTTACTTAAAATTTCAGTTTTTAAGTCGCGGCGACACTTTTAAATAAGATCTGAAAATCCAGTATTTGATGTTTATAAACTGTAGATTGCTACACTAAAAGCTACACCAGCCGAAAATGGCTTTCTTTATATTGTAAAAAATTTTATAACTTTTTAAGCCATTTTCGGCTGGAGGCCATCGGTTTACATATTATATCTTAAATTGAAGTAATTACGTTCAGTAATTCAGAAGTTATAAGGCTCTGCCAGACGGACGGACGGACAGACGGACGTACGGACAAGTGCAAATTCACTCAAGTAGACCTTCGCTTCGCTTGGTCAATTATTACTTTAAGCTTTTTAGTGTAGCTTCATAGCATAAATCCACACATATTCGCTGATCGCGAGCGATTTGCTTCAATTAATTGAGAAGTTCCAACCTCCATCACCAAAGATATTCATCAGATCTTCACCAAATTTAGATGGGACCAACCCGACGGTATCACCTTTCAAATAAAAAAATAATATTGAAATCAGTTCAGTTCAGATTTGACGGAGTTATGGAGTAACATCGCCAAAAAAAAAATACGTGTCGAATTGAGAACCTCCTCCTTTTTTTGAAGTCGGTTAAAAATATATAGGCAGTTTGTCAGCAACTTGCATGCGGCAAAAAGTAAATAACATTTGCAATACAATTTTTGTATATGAGGTAGAGCACAGCTAGAGCCGCCAAAGTCTATCTATCTTAAACAACAGTAAATATTTTATTGTTTTTAAGCATAGACGAAATAATATTTACTTATTACTACAAGTTTTTAAGGGTTTGTAGTGTGTTTGCGACTTGATTTATTTTTCTGAACCATTTTCTAGTTAGTTTAATTGCTAACAAAGTATTGCGACGGATTTTCTTTTGTTGTCTATAAAACATAACTAAAATGAAGACCAAATATGTAATTAAATTGAAGCTAAAATCCTATTAATAAGTAACTATTTAATATTGTGAACCATTTAACTACTTCTTCAAGTGATGTAAAATATTTTTATTTAAAAATTAGTAATAATATATGTTCTCTATTGGGTTGCATGAATTTAAAGTTTTAAACAAACTGAGACAACCTCGAAATAATTAACATTTATTCGACAAATAACAAAACCTCTGCAGTGGTATCTTTTGTTCTAAAACTAAACACAACTTTCCCAACTTTTCACCAAAGCATTGAGGCAGGCTTCGACCGCATGCACTTATTGTTAGTAGTGCTTGTACTAAACAATGCATTTTGACGACCACTCGCAGTATAGCGGGGAAAATGCAATAAACGAGGGTACAACGTAAACCCTTTAACTTTTTATTGAATTCGCTACATCACAGGCTACATGTATTTAGTTAGGTTATGTTACTATCATCATCATCATCATTAGCAACCCATCAACGGCTCACTACTGAGCGCAGGTCTCCTCTCAGAGAAGGGTTATAAGCCATATAGTCCACCACGCTGGCCCATTGCGAATTGGCGGACTTCACACATCTTCGAGAACATTATGAACTCTCAGATGTGCAGGTTTCCTCACGATGTTTTCCTTCACCGTTGAAGCAAGTGATATTTAATTGCTTAAACGCACTTGACTCCGAAAAGTCAGAGGTGCGTACCCGGGCTCGAACCTGCGACCCCCGAATAGGAGACCACAGTCCTAACCACTAGGCTATCACTGCTCTATATGTTACTATCATTATTATTTTATTCAATCAATTCGATAGAGCTCAAAAGAATGGACTTGATTTCTTCTTTGGTAGTATGGTTCTTAGCTACGGCCCCTGACCACCCAAAACTCCATTCAGAAAATATACATTCCTAAACTGACCCAGCCGTCAATGGAGAAGAATAGGTAAAAGAAAGAATAAATTAAAAACACGAGAAGACGACGTCACATGCTTTGCTTCGCGAACATACGTCCCACTGGAAATTCTAACTTTGATTGTAAATCTCAATAAAATGTTTTCATCAAATTAGATCAATATTTTATTTGTGTATAAATATACCATGAAAATATTTAATTCGGGACTTCTTTTTTATAGCACCACAGAATACATAAATATTGTATACTTAATAATATTATGTTCTGTTGTCCTAACCGACCATTGTAAGAATTGGTGTCGATGTCAAGGAAACGCTTTAATAAATTCAAATACCTTCAATATAAAAGGGCAAGAACTTGAATGAAACACTTCACTCCTCCTTGTTGGCTAAAGAGACGTTGCTTTTAAATAAGAATACAGATCAATGAAAGCACAGATAAAATAGCTCAATTATTTCTTACTAGATAACATCCCCTACTTCTTCCGCATAAAAGGTAACCCACGGGAACTCTTTTTTTTTTCAGGAATAAAAATTATTCTATCATCTTGTGTTCTGAAAGTATTGTTGAAGCTTTGTGCCAAATGCAGTGATCTGGGAAGAAATAAACATCATCGACCACATTAAATCTTGTCTTGTGTGTAGATTTTATGACAATAATATTATGCTGTACCCAATAGGGGTCGTTGCACATCTCGACCGCAATAAACTCGTCCAAATGGTCGAGTTGTGATAATTCATTTTTATTAATTTTTTTCATGCATAACTCGACCAACAGCAAAATACTGAGTTGTTTATGTACAGTCAAATACAAAAAGTGATTCATACATATTATCAGGACTTCAATATTATGTATGAATGGTATTTTTTGAAAGAGCTAAATTTTTTTGAATTTAAAAGTTCTAAAGTCTTTGGGGGTGGAAATTCAACTTTTGCGAAACACGTTTTTCTTATTTTTTATCGAAAGCCCAAAAATTAAAGTTTCATGGATATTACATGAAAAATAATTTGATAAATGACGGACTTTTATACAAACTTTCAACCCCCATTTAACCCTCTTGGGGTTGGAATTTTCAAACATCCTTTCTTAGCGGACGTCTACGTCATAATAACTATCTGTGTGCAAAATTTCAGCCCGATCCGTCCAGTGGTTAGAGCTGTGCGTTGATAGACCAGTCAGTCAGTCAGTCAGTCAGTCAGTCAGTCACCTTTGCCTTTTATATATTTAGATGAAAGCTAAAGTACCAAGTTTGATGGATATTACTTGAAAATTAACTTAAAAATCTGGACTTATATACAAATTTTCATCCCCTATTTGAAGTCTTTGGGGGTGGAATTTTCAACTTTTGCGAAACACGTTTTTCTTATTTTTTTATCGAAAGCCGGAAAATTAAAGTTTCATGGATATTACATGAAAAATAATTTGATAAATGACGGACTTTTATACAAACTTTCAACCCCCATTTAACCCTCTTGGGGTTTTTTTTTTTTTTTTTTTTTTTTTTTTTTTCAATAGGAACTGCCGCTTTCGATGTGGCGGCACACTTTAAACTTTTTTTTTTTTTTTTATTATTTAACTTTTCTCTAACTTACACTCGACGTGCCGTTCTATGCCTTACAAACTACCTAATAATATTACGTTAACTAAACTGTATTAACTTAACTGTATGAATATTGAATAATAACTAATAAGTAATTGAATCAAGGGCTTCTGTTTTTTTTTTTTTTTTTTGTTGCTCGTTTTTCGTGTTTTTTTTTTTTTTTTTTTTTTTTTTTAAATTATTATTATTCTTATTTTTTTTTATTTTTTTTTTTATTTTTTTTTTTTTATTTTTTTAGCCCAATCTAACATTATAACTAAATAGATACGCATATACATACGTTACATAATATTTTATAAAATTAGTATTACTTTCCTGCTACAATAACATTGCATAAGTAATAAAAACAACTTACCTGTTGGTAAGTTGTTTTTATTTAATAGTTTATGTATTTTATCTACTACAGGGCGATTGCACCATTTGCTTTAGCTGCGATTTTAAGTGCTTTTTCAGCAAACCCCAAAAAGTGAATTCGGCAGTTTTCGTCCTCAATCGCAATGCGTAAACTGTCTTTGCTCAGCTGGAAACCCAGCTTGAACTCACAATCTAGGCGATGAGCTCCAAAACGAGGACAAGATATTAGAACATGATAAATCGTTTCTTCACTTGTATCATCGCAAGGACAAGCCGGACTACCACTGAGCCTAAATCTATATAGGTAGGACTTAATTCCGCAGTGACCTGTTAGTAGTTGGGTCCTTAAGTTTGTAAGATTAAGTCGGTTTAGGATTTTGTAAGCTGTATCAACTTTAGGGAGAAAGGTTTTCGTGACTGAACCTGTAGGAGCCTCCGAGTATATTTGCTGCCAGGTTTTGATCGAGTTTTTTCTGATGAGGTGCTTAGCAAACGAGATGGGGAACTTGTCATAAATTGTTTCTCCTTCATCAAGTAGCGTTGCATTTTTGGCTAGCTCATCTGCTCTTTCATTACCGTCTAGTCCAATATGCGCTTTGATCCAGTAGAAATTTATGACAAAGTTTTCTTGATTAACATGCTTTACTTGTTCTTGAATATCTCTGACTAGTGAATGTTCTGGGGTGAGCGAACATACAGCATCCAATGCTGATCGAGAGTCACTAAAAATGTTACCGTTAGTCTTTTGCTCTTTAAGGTATAGGACAGCTTGGAGTAATGCGACCAGCTCCGCCTGGTATACACTGCAATAGCTCTCTAACTTACAGGTAATTTTGTGGACTTCCTTTGCTGCTTGCCAGCAACTTACTGCTGCACCTACCTTGCCACCAATCTTACTGCCATCAGTAAATACCCTTATCCAGTCATTGCCAATCGATTCTAACGCATCGTTGTTGAAGATTTGCCGGTAAGTAATCGAGATACGTTCCGCAGGGTGTGGTAAGTGAAAGGGGCTAACCCGCTTTTCCAGCTTTCTTGCAGGTAGACCATTCATAGGTTTCCCTCTCTTAATTTGAAATAGGTCTGCCTGCTCCCGAACTCTCAGGTGGAGAGGCAGAACGCGAGCTAGGAGGGCACTGGAGACTAGTGAGATAGTCCTATGCGCCTCTTGGGGTTGGAATTTTCAAAAATCCTTTCTTAGCGGACGTCTAAGTCATAATAACTATCTGTGTGCAAAATTTCAGCCCGATCCGTCCAGTGGTTGGAGCTGTGCGTTGATAGACCAGTCAGTCAGTCAGTCAGTCAGTCAGTCAGTCAGTCAGTCAGTCACCTTTGCCTTTTATATATTTAGATGAAAGCTAAAGTACCAAGTTTGATGGATATTACTTGAAAATTAACTTAAAAAATCTGGACTTATATACAAATTTTCATCCCCTATTTGAAGTCTTTGGGGGTGGAATTTTCGACTTTTGCGAAACACATTTTTCTTATTTTTTTATCGAAAGCCCAAAAATTAAAGTTTCATGGATATTACATGAAAAACAATTTTATAAATGACGGACTTTTATACAAACTTTCAACCCCCATTTAACCCTCTTGGGGTTGGAATTTTCAAAAATCCTTTCTTAGCGGACGTCTACGTCATAATAACTATCTGTGTGCAAAATTTCAGCCCGATCCGTTTAGAGCTGTGCGTTGATAGACCAGTCAGTCAGTCAGTCAGTCAGTCAGTCAGTCAGTCAGTCAGTCAGTCAGTCAGTCAGTCAGTCAGTCAGCCACCTTTGTCTTTTATATATTTAGATGAAAGCTAAAGTACCAAGAGAGAGATTTGCTATCTCTTTCTTTTTATACCTGTACTGTACTTTTTATACCTCAACCCAACCTCTCTGTAACTGTAAACGACTGTACTTTGTGCGTGCGGTCGAGTTGTGCATGAAAAAAATTAATAAAAATGAATTATCACAACTCGACCATTTGGACGAGTTTATTGCGGTCGAGATGTGCAACGACCCCCCAAAAGTGTGTCTGTTTGTATTTTAGTTGCATTTAACTACTTAAACTGATGTCACCAAAGGCACGATTAGGCCTTTTCGTTTCAGAATGCACGTTAAGCCATCGATCTCGGTTATACCTACTTCTAATATCAGCTGTTGATAATAACAATTCGGTAAACGTAGGTCTTTAATACATTTTTTCTTAGTGGAATCATATGCGGAAAGATCTACCAAATTAAAATCTTTAGAAAACCCCTACCATTGAGTAATCAATGGAAAGGAATCAAGACCCCGCAGTAATGAGTTAATTGACGCACAAAGAAAGAAAAGAATAGCTCATCATTCTAGTGCTTCTACGCATCGTCTACTCTATGTGAACGGCCGTAGGTAGTAACTTTAATTATTTTAAAGTAGACCCGCTTCTTTCCATTAAGGTAACGAGTCATTCAGTCCCCAATTAATTTCACGGCATCTTAAAAATGAGAAAAATTGGATGGTATCCAGTAACTCGCTTTTTCGTTAAGCTGCTAAGGTTAATTACTTGGAAAAATTGTAATTGGTGTTTATTTTTAATTTGATTGCATAATCAGAGTGTTGTATACCTACTTAATGAATTCAAAAGGAGTCTTGCTTTATTGAAAATCGAATAGCTCTCTACGTTATTGGAATTTATTACCATCTAAATAAGCTGCACGCACGATTTGTCACGCAAACTTATTACGCTGGTGAGTCTATTTTTTATTGTATTACTCATAGATCTAAAAACTGAACAAAATATCGATTTATGCATTCATTTTATATATGCCTTAAAAACAAAATACTGAAATTGTACAGGTTTTTTTTAAAGAATTGATCCTTCAAATATCTCTATTTTCTTTCATAAATAAACTAAACAAAATAAAAACAGAATCGGCAAGAATGTATAATGTATCTACTATAAATAAACAATAATAATCATTTCAAATGACTTTTTTCATAGAATTTATTTATGAAGTCTATAAAGAAGTCAATGCAATAGCAAATGAACGTAAGTTAAAATAAAATGAATGAATAATAATGTTTGTGAGAGTAAGCGAATAAAAGCAGCATTAGCACTAAAAAATAAAATCTGCGCACATTTTGCGGAACATGTTGAATAAAAAAGGCGTTCTTAATTGCCGTTAAAAATAACCGCCCGAAGATATTACCCAAATGAAGCAAGCAGAAACATTAAGTCAACAACATTCGGGAAATGTAAAAGTTACTCCACCATATTTTACGTCCAATCCAGAAGTTTTATTCGGGTCCCTCGCGTCGCGTACTCGCATCCCGTGCACTTCTCACTTTACGACAACGACATGATGTTTAAATACCCAATAACATAGCGAGGATAAGTTGAGAAATACTTTCACTAATTTGTCTGTTCAGTAATTAAAATATTACACTGCGTATTCATTCATTGATCTTTTTCTACCTATTTCTCAAAGTCGTGATCTCTTCAATTAATTACATATCTAATGGTAGAGTTTTCTTGTTATAATAATGCGGTGTCTCCCAGCATTCTTCCACTACCTTCTACGACACAGCGAAGACTAGTTCGATTTCGACTCTTAATTATGAGTTTGTAACTTTACCCGAGACAGACGGCTTAAAGTGTTTTAAGCATTGATGGCTCTAAGCATTTTTAATGAAGACAAGGCTTTTAGACCAAAGACTTATAGACCACCTAAATCGGCACTACATCCAGTTAGCGAAGTAACAATAGCTTAACCATCATTCGATTAATTTGCACAGTCGCAACTACCAATCTAGGTTTCATCTTATTGATTTCCATCACTGCAACATGAATTCGTCAAGTGCAAGCCTATCTTGCAATAAATCATTAAATTTGAAGTTAAGTTTGAAATATAATTTGAAAAGAGCTCGGTGATCGATAGGAATTCTATCCTCAAGGAGTGTTTATTTTCAATCCGCCGAAGAGTTTTCCTTTTACCGCAAAGTGGTCCAAGGCGCTGTCATGTTGGTAGCTGCGTATCGTATCGTTAACTAAAAATAACACTTCACTGCTTCGGTGCAGGCGCGGTAAACATTTGGTTGTTGGCCGCTCTAATGTACCTAAATGGGCGAATTCAGTTGAATACCCCTGCACCGAGATTCAGATGCGGGTTAACTAGATTTTGTATATACGAATATTTCATCTGGAATTAAATTATAGCGCGATGTTTTGTTTTTGATTTATCGCGATATGGTTTTCCACGGGTCGGTTTCTAAACCTGTTTTTAACCGAATTCAAAAAAGGAGGAGGTTCTCAATTCGTCGGAATCTTTTTTTTTATGTGTGTTCACCGATTACTCGAAGACGCGTGAACCGATTTGGAAACTTCATTTCTTGTTTGAAAGGGTATACTTTCCAGGTGGTCCCATTAAAATTTTATCGATATCGGTCGAGCGATTTTTAAAAACTGAACATTAAATAATGTACTTTGTAGTGGCGTAGGTGTTTGAAGTCGGTTTTTTATAATTTAATATAAAAAATTCTTTTTAAGCAACCGCCTTCAAACTCCCGCTTTACTATATTACACACACAATTATACAAAGTATTTAATTTATTGTTCATATTTTAAAAACCGCTCGACCGACTTCAATAAAATTTATATGGGACCGACCACCTGAGAAGTATGCCTTTAGAAACAAAAGAATTTTTCAAATCGGTCCACACGTCTTCGAGTAATCGGTGAACATACATAAAATAAAATGATTCCGACAAATTGAGAACCTCCTCCTTTTTTGAAGTTGGTTAAAAAAGAATATTTTATATTATATTATCATGGTAAAATTTTTAATGTTTCCTTGTAAGTACTTGTTTTCTATACTTTTGTACCATAATTTTTATCTCTACCGATCCTGCTAATATTATAAATGCGAAAGTGTGTTTTTGTTGATTTGTTCTCTAAGCACGCCGCATTATTGACTTGATTATTTGCATAGAAAGTAGTAGGTAGTAGCAGCCTACGTCACTCTCCAAGTCCTCAGCTATAGTTGAGGATCCGGAGAATGACATACGCTTCATTTATAACCGGAAAAATGAAAGTTTCGTTGAAGTCGTGTGCAGGAGCTATTAGTGTACCTATACTTAGGACCTTAGTTTTTTAAACCCATAATATAGGGAACTTAATGAAAAACCTGAAACTATAAGCCAGTCAAATCTAGGTTAGGCTAAAAGCTTTGGCGCTAACACCAAATAGCTACAAAGTACAAGAAAGTTACTTGCACTTCAAGGCTTACTCGTGAAAATACCGGCCAAAAAGTCGAGTGCTTAAAACAAGCGGTAGATACCTAAGAAGCAATACACGGAAATACCTACCAAATCACAGTACCTAAAGAAGTGACTAGTGACTAAATCACCTTCCAGCTCCATCATCAGACCCTGGATATCATCTAGTAGGGACCATAGTACTTCTCAAGACGAATCTAACGAGCCCAAATTCGATGAGGTTACGTTATATTACAGAGTTTCGAAAGCCATCTTCCGGTTCCATCATCAGATCAGCTGTCGTCCGATTTAAATTGATACAGGCGTACCAAGATTGAGTTCCGAAGCATTCCTATTAAGATACCTATGTCCATTGTCCAGCCGAGGACGTTTTGGTTTTAGATGATGATGATGATGAAGACATTTGAAAACTCTCAAAGTTAGATATAGATTTGTTGATTTAATTTAGCAATTTTAACAAGTGTAAATTAAAACTTTAAAACACCTCCGAGATGTGAATCCATGGCCGGACTATGTACGATATACCTGACATGACTGTTACCCAATTTTCTGCTCCATCATCAGATCTTCCTCCTCTATCCTCAGTCCTTGATCATCATAATATTCTAACACCTACTCATTCAGACCATTCTAATGAGCCCAAACACTACATTTCAAGTCAATCATACCAGTAAATGCTTCTAAGTCCCTTTAATCAATAGGAAATGAGCTGATCTTCTTCAAATGCCTAAGCTAAGATCCACCTCGATTACATTAGCTTTCAAACAGAAAAAATCGCATCAAAATTGGTCCATTGGGGAGGCTGCTACGAGGGAACAGACAGGCACACAGATACAGACGTAAAACTTTTATCACCCCTCTTTATGTGTCGGGGGTTAATAAAATAGATTTTGCGTTTAAGTTTAATAACTTGTGTGTTTTCCATTACAATATTTCGCTTTCTGAATTGACAATAAGAAACAAAGCAATTTTCCACTGATATTATCTATGTGTTTATAACATTCCCCGCTTCAAAATAACTTTTACATTATAATAACACACACAATTTGATACGCTTCTTTTCCTTTATTGCTAGCAAAATATTAAATTTCGTGCAAGTATTTACCTACTAGGTACGTTTGATATTACAATATTATAATAAATTATTTTTATACAGTCAGCATCAAATACATATATTATAAATTTAGGTATTCATATACTACTCTCAAATGATTACAAGTACGAAAATGTTTCTTCTTAGCACATCGACATTGTCTTAGTTCTGTTCGTATAGATAGGGTATAATATAATTCTAAGTAAAGTGTGTTTGAAAGACTTGTTTTAAGTTATTTAAAAGCAAATACCTTGAAAGTAACGAAAGTATAATAGCTGTTTTATGATTACATATTAATACATGGACTGGAGTGTGAAATTATGATACACTCATGACTCAACCAACATCAGAAAAACTTATATCATTGTTTTGGGTGAAGAGAGCAGAGAAATAATATCGAAAAGAGTATTACTGTCTGCGGTTTATTGAAGATTTCGATTACTTTTTGGCAAATTCTTTTTAAATATAATATATAATTATTATATTGTGTGTGTGATATTAAATATATTTTATCTATTTTCAATAATGATCAACTTTTGTGTTCTAAGTCTTTTTTTAATTGCTAACGTTTGTCATTTTCAGATCAGTTCCAGTGCAGATAAATATTGTATCCATATTTTAGATATTTCTGTGGCTGCCTGTAGGAACCGAGAAAAATGAACAATTTTACCGACCCGTCCCTAATTGGCTTTAAAATGGTTGGGAATCGTATCAGATTATACTGAATCGTTATTGTTAGGGTTTGAACAGACACGACTCGTGACAATAACTGCACGAAAAAGTTGTAATGCAAGAAATAGTAGCAGTCGTTAGTAGTGGTAGTAGCAAATGGCAGCTGTGGTTAAGCTGCTCTAACGCAAACATTTTTACTATGTATCTCTTTCGTTCGACTGTTACGGTTTCGCAGTGATGAACTAACTGCCTGAAATAACTGTATAATTAAACAAATAAATAAATAGAGTCTCCGCCCATTCCCAATTCAGCTTTGCGACTCGCTGAGCACTGCCGATTGTCGGTATTTTTAGTTCTCTTACAGGTCTAATTTTTAAGCTATTGCATAGCTTTCATCGCCGGCTTTGAACTAGGACAAACAGTTTGAGCGCGGCGATCGAATCAAGAAATTCCGTAACGAAAAAAAACCTAACACCGTCGTTCAGTAAGCGTTCAACAACGTTCTCAAGTAGCTCTATTTGGCGCAGTGGGCAAGCGACCGCTTTCTTTGATGATGTCGCAGGTTCGAATCTCACTCGCGAAGTAGTGACAGTTCGCTTTTCTTGTTGTTTGTTTTTTAATTTTTTTTTTGCATAACTTTATTATACAAAAAAAATATTGCATAAATATTATAATTACATAAGTTTATAAAGAATGCTATGCAATAGCTTTACCGCGGCAGTACCCGAGTGCCACTTAAGTTTTTTTTAATATGATCTCGCAGGGATACTCCGAGCACAGCTCTCTCCATCGCCCGCCGAGTGACCCTGAGCCTTCTTATGACGCCCATAGCTAGTGGCCATGTTTGATTAAATTTGTGTATAAATAATTACGATAATTATAGTCCTCAGGAAAGTATGCTGCTGTAGGCAATATGACGCAACCACAAGACATAGTTTGTATTAAATATCTATAGGGAAATGGTCCAAGATCCCAGTGCCGCCAGACCTAAGTTATTTTCTCAGCAATTATTTGTGTACGATAGAGTACTGTTCTAATGTCCTTTCAGTAAATGCGTACCAGCTAGATTGTGCCGACGGCCAATTTCCAGATACCAGGTGCTAAAGGTAGGTAAAAACTAGAATAACTTATCTTAAATTCTCAGGGCTGATTTTCATATATGTTTTAAAGAATATTGTAAAAATTAATAAATTAATACTGCCAGACGCTTACCGCCGGCGGTTACTTTAGCCAGACGCTTTGAAGCTCCCAAAAAAATATATAATTTAGGTTAACTTATATTCTCAGTTCTGATTTTTATACATGATACTCAGGGAACTATTGTGATATTATCTGTAAGCTGCCAGACCTATTGGAAGGGTCAATCATCCCCCCAGACACACATTATGCGTCCCCATATGTATGAGCGCTAGAACATGATTCACTTGTTTAAGTGTGTGAGAGATAATATCATCATACTATAATATTATAAATGCGAAAGTGTGTTTGTTGGTTTGTCCTTCAATTACTCTGCAACAGAGCTACGGATCGACGTCATTTTTTGCCTGGGTATAGCTTGCAGAAGATATTGCAATAGTTCTCTCTCTCTAGATCCTAAGCTATACCCAGGCAAAAAATCACGTCGATCCATAGCTCTGTTGCAGAGTGATTGAAGGACAAACCAACAAACACACTTTCGCATTTATAATATTATAGTATGATGATATTATCTCTCACACACTTAAACAAGTGAATCATGTTCTAGCGCTCATACATATGGGGACGCATAATGTGTGTCTGGGGGGATGTTTGACCCTTCCAATAGGTCTGGCAGCTTACAGATAATATCGCAATAGTTCCCTGAGTATCATGTATAAAAATCAGAACTGAGAATATAAGTTAACTTAAATTATATATTTTTTGGGACCTTCAAAGCGTCTGGCTAAAGTAACCGCCGGCGGTAAGCGTCTGGCAGTATTAATTTATTAATTTTTACAATATTCTTTAAAACATATATGAAAATCAGCCCTGAGAATTTAAGATAAGTTATTGTAGTTTTTATAGATAGCGGCACGAAAGTCTAGCGGTGACCGTTATTGCGCAGAAGTCGAAAATAAGGTATCATGGCGCTGATTGGCTCTCCAGTCGCATTCCGGCTGTCGTCATTGGTTGCGCGACAGTACCCCATGCGCAGCTATTTTGTTCGGCGCTAAACTTTCGTGCCGCGACCTATACCTACCTTTAGCACCTGGTATCTGGAAATTGGCGGTCGGCACAATCTAGCTGGTACGCATATACTGAAAGAACATTCGAACAGTACTCTATCGTACACAAATAATTGCTGAGAAAATAACTTAGGTCTGGCGGCACTGGGATCTTGCTCTAAAAGAATGGAGGCGCTATCTGTAATAGAAATCTTGTAGATTTATCGGGTTTGCGGCGGCGCTGTTCACGAATGATATATAGGCGGAGCTGTAGCCTCAGTGCTTGCATTTTATAAGAAACTACACTCCTCTATGTACCATTTGGCACAGATTAAATGTTGAGGATTAAAGTTTATCACCATGACGTATGCACCTTACATCACAGATCATGCATTCCAAATATCCTAAATGACGTAGGTTTATAATGCATAGAGTTTATTTTTGTAACGAGGAAAAAAGAAAATTTGGCAAAGAAGCAATTGATTTTATTTCATCTCTCTTCGTTTAACAACCGGTAAATGTTCACTGCTGGACAAAGGTCACTTGCATGGGCTTTCACGAGTCTGGTTCTTGCGCCACTAGTGCCCAGCTTCTCCTTGCGTCTGATACTGTCTATCAATTCTTAGATGAAAGTTTTAGTAAATTTCATACATCTTCTCAAATAAAATACATTATATCTCATAGTTGATTTAAGAGCCAAAGGTTCTAGGAAGCCATACTAACTTATCAAGTGGTCATTGCCCTGATATTAAATGAAGCGAAGCGAGGGTAAATGGAAGTAATTAAATGCAACGGCGATCTAATCGCTGTTAGTGGTTGATTACAAAGTCTTTGATGAGGGTTGCTCAGTGCTCCTTTGTAAACCTATAGTGCAGGGTAATAGGATAACTTTCTTTTTATCGATGCCGGGGTTTGCTTAGACGACTTCGACCTCATTCGATAGTTACTTAAGTTTTACCAACAGTTAAGGAAAGTATCTACCGATCTCAAAAGATCGTTTCCTATACAGAAAAGGCACACAAGCGGCAAATGACATTGAGTAAATAATATTTTCATTTCTATTTTCATTAATTTTAATTAAGTTCATTTATTCTATTTTTTTTCGAATTCAATTTACACCAATTACTTGTTATCTTAGAACTTAAAATATCATTACTATTTTTACTGGTGTGCTCGTACTCGTATAGTGTTTTACTCGTATAATATTTGTACCTATATACTATGTCGTGTATACTAAATGAAAATTTAAAGATTTTCACAAAGAAACTGCTCATAATGTGTGTTATACGAGTTAAATCCTACTAATATTATAAATGCGAAAGTTTGTGAGGATGTATGGATGTTTGTTACTCTATAACTCCACAACGAATAAACCAATTTGGCTGAAAAGAATGGAGATAGCTCATATCCAGGTTTAACACATAGGCTACTTTTTAACCCGGAAAATTACAGAATTCCGTATTCCGAGGCAACCTTTTCAAGAGACTTATGTCTTGCTGTGGACATCTGAGATACTTAATGATGATATGGTGTTAGCCTTAAGGGTACGTTTATGCACACGCGGTGCGTCGCGTCGCACGGTTAACTCAAACACATGGCCAAGTATGAGAGCGTTCATGCAGAAGCGTTTGCGTTGAACGCGGCGGCGCACGCGGGTGACACGGCGGGCGCCACACAACGCGTCGCGTGTGCATAAACGTACCCTCAGGCTGTCTTTAATTTGAAGACAGCTTAAAGGATAAGGCACTTTATTGCGAACTCAAAAAGAAGGCAATATTTTTGTGTGTAGTTTCGGATTGTGTATGCTGCTGGCCCTACTGGCCGTTACAGCGTCACCGGGGGGGTTGGCAAGCGCGAAGCTCTGCCTGGGATTTTGAAGAGAGCTCTAGGGCTCGAAGACATCGGGGGGCAACGTCTTCCTAAGGGCGCCTCCTGTGAGGCTCGGACCACGACTTAGGATGAGGTTGGGACGAATGGGAGGAGTGGCTGGACTAAGTTAGTCCGTACGTCCCCGTGATCGTGGTAAGGATCCACGCCCAGGTGACGTTAGAAATCGGGGACCTCGTCTTCGCCGGCGAAGACGCTGTGCAGAGGTTGTTTGTGTGTGCAGCCCTACCTGATAAGGAGCGTTGTCGGTCGTTGTCTGATCGTCTGGATCGAAAAGGACGTGTTTGGGACGTCGTTTGTCAGGTGGGTCATTACGGTCAGGGGTGTAAGCTGCTGATTGAGCTACTAGGGGGTTAGGGTGGGTGACTGCTTTCTCAAAGTAGCTTTTAGAAAGCTGTTTAAAGTAATGAGCTAGTGTGGGAAGTTCGAGGTCTCTATGGAGGTCTACATTGCGTACGAACCACGGAGAGCCCGTGGCCATGCGCATGAACTTGTTTTGGAGGGCTTGCAAACTTTTAAATCTACTGTGGGGAACGTGTGCGAATGCTACGCACGCGTATGTCATAATAGGTCGGATGCACGTTTTGTAAAGTGTTACTTTGTGTCTGAGGGACATTTTGCTCTTAGCACAGATCATGGGGTAAAGACGACTTAGCACGTACGCAGCCTTTCTATGAGCTCTGCGTATGTGAGCAGCGAAGTTCATTCTCCTATCGAAGGTTACACCTAAGTATTTGACTTTGTCTTGCCAGGGTATGGGGCGCCCGTAGAGGGTTATTTCATACTCGCGAAGTTTATCGAGGGATCTGGTTTTTGACTTTTCGAAGAGCACTGCTGCGCTTTTTTCCGGGATAACCTCTATCCTCCAAAGACGGAACCAGCGGCCTAGGCTACTGACCGCCTTTTGGAGGCGAGCTCTAACTGAACTGATTTTTAAGTGGGAACAGTAAAGGGCGGTGTCGTCCGCGAACTGAGCTATACTAACATGTGGAGATCTTGGAATGTCGCTGGTATACAGCGCGTATAAAAGGGGGGAGAGCACTGAGCCCTGAGGGACTCCTGCTCGGATAGGTCTAGGAGAGGAAAGAGTCCCATCCAGACGGTAACGGAAGGTTCGGTTGGTGAGATATTCTCGTATCAGACGTACGAGTCTTTCGGGGACGCCTAGATGGAGTAGCTTGTAGATCAAGCCGGCGCGGCGTGCCACACCTTGTCGAAGGCTTTGGCTACGTCAAAGAAGAGGGCTCCTGTTGGGATACCTTTCGTCTGAAATCTATTGAAACCAAGGAGGATGTGCTCCGTGAGGCGGTGCGCTTGGTGGATACATAAGTGACGGGCTCGAAACCCGAATTGCTCGTCGTTGAGGAGTTTCTTCTCCTCGACGACGGTCCTAAGGCGACTAAGGATAACTTTCTCATACACCTTGCCAAGGGTGTTGAGCAGACTAATGGGACGATAGCTAGTGGGGAGGTTTCTAGGCTTTCCCGGCTTCGGGATGCCTATAACAGTTGCTTCCTTCCACCTGTCGGGGAAGGAGCACCCCATCATAAGAGTGTTAAAAATGACAACCAAGAGGTTTATTATTTGATCGGGGAGTAGTTTAAGTGTTTTGTTATTAATGCGATCGGGACCTGGGGCTTTTTTAGCGTGTAAGTCTTTGATAATTTTACGAACTTCGCCGCTAGTCGTGGGTGTAATTGGGTCGCCCTCGGGGGCAGATGAGAAGGTTGTTGTCAGTTTGTTCTCGACTCGTTTGACATGGGACCTAACTATGGAGCTAGTGTTCGGGGAGCATTGTGATTCTAGGCTGTCGGCCAAGCATTCGGCCTTATCGATGTCCTCAAAGGCGGGCGGTTAGTCGGGGCGCAAGAGCGGTGGAGTGGCCGAAACAGGGTCGGCTTTGAGAGCTCTCGCCAGGCTGTAGTAGGCTACGTGCGATGGCGTGAGCTCGCTCAGCTTCCTGTCCCATTGTTCGTCACGGAGTTCGGCAAGGCGAGCCTTAACCTCCCTCTGGGCTATCCAGAGATCTCTCCGGCTGTCGGTTGTCGGAAAGGCGTCATGGGCTCTACGTCGGGCGTTTTTAACGGTTATTAGCTCTCTAACGTCGTCCGGTAGTTGCCGGCGGGTGAACCCGTTCGGCATTTCCCGGGAACAGGCGCTGAGGGCGTCGTGAATATGGTCTGTCAGGTGCAGTGAGGCTGCATGTGCGTCGTCTAAGCTCTCTATTCTGTCGGGGATTTGGGAGATGTGCACTGAGTCTAGGGACTTAAGATGCTCAGAGAGCTTCTTGAAGTCGATGACTGTTTTGGTCGGGGGGTCCGCGTTGGTTGGAGGTCCTAGCTGGAGTAGGACAGGACGGTGGTCTGAACATAGCTCTGATAGCACCTCTAGAGGACTCACCTGAAGGGTGATGTTCTTCAGAAGCGCTATGTCAAGTATGTCCGGTCTGTCTGTGGGTCGTTCCGTCGTTGGGTAACGGGTCGGTTTGTCAGGGGCTATTACTATGAAATTAAAATCAGGGTGGTCGGTCAGTCTTTTGAGTTGTCGTCCACGTTGGTTAGGGGTGCGGGAGTTCCAGCTGCTATGCTTGGCATTAAAGTCTCCAGCCAGAATGACGGAGTCTCCTAAGGAGAGGAGTGCGCGAATGTCACTCTCTAAGAGGTCTTTCGTAGGGGAGAGATACACTGATGCTAGTATGACCGTCGGATGGCCGGTCATACTTACCCGACAGATAGAGGCTTCCATGTTTGTAAGTATGGGAGGATCGAGAGGAGTACAGTGAAGAGCCCTTCTGTAGTATATTGCAGTACCTCCGAGAGCGGAGGTTCTGTCGTTTCGGATGAGATTGAAATTAGCGATCTTAGGATCTTTTCTACTAGGTTTTAAGAAGGTCTCTTGCACTAGGAGAATATCTATTTGGTGTGCACATACGAAATGACGAACTTCATCTATTTGATCGATAAGGCCGTTTGCATTGTAGAAAGCGACAGTCAACGAGTGAGGTTTTAGCCTACTTTTAGTTGTACTAGCCATTAATTAGTTTCTCTATTTTATTTATCGATTGGATAAGGTCCCAGTGTTTGGCTATTGCGGATAGCATCCCTTCTAGGCGAACATCTTGGACGAAGGCATCCATTTTCTCTATGTCTATTAAAGCACAGAGGCGGCTGATTAGACGTAAGTTTTCCGGAGCCCTAGTGGCTGCTGAAGACTGAGTTGGTTGTGATGGGATAGCTGCGGGCTTAGGTGCCGCTACAGGCTCTGGTTGAGTGGGAAGTTTGGCCGCGGGTGCCTGAGTAGGCGCGGCCGTAGGAAGATTTGACCTGGGAAGGGGTTTGGTCCATGCGTTGACGGCTGGGGCCGGTGCAGGGACGAAGGTTTGGGCGGGTTGGGAGGGGGCGGCAGGTTTACGACCGACCGGATTGACCCTTCGCATGGGACCCTTTGGGGCTTTGGGACATCCGCGATAGTTCGCGGGATGCCCTTTGGCCTTGCAGAGTACGCAGCTTGGGGGCTCCTCGGTCGGCTGCGTCCTGGGGCAGTCGGAGGTACCGTGGTTCCCTAAGCACTTTACGCACCTAGGGGTGGCAAAGCAGTTCCGAGCTGAATGGCCGTAGAGCTGGCAGCGGTGGCACTGGCCCATTCTACCGCGGTTATTAGGTTTCTCAATGGTGAGGCCAGAAAGACGACAGACGGAGGTTATCGCGTTGATATTCTTACCCGCGGGGGTAAGTTCAAGTGAGACTAGAACCATCTCATAGGGTCTTTTGGTTCTAGGATGATACATCCTATGAACTTCGAGTACGGGCAGTTCCTGGAGGAGGAGGTCTGCCTTGATGAGCTCGGTGTTGAGCTCCTTCGGGAGGCCGCGGATAACGACGCGTAGGACGCGTTCGTCGGGAAGCGCGTACGTGTGGAAACCTATATTTTCCTGTCTGAGGGTCTTAGTTAAACGACGATGGTCGTCGGATGTTGGGCATTGAACCCTGATGCCTATGGCGGTCGAACGGGCGCTAGAAAAATGGATGCCTTGTGCATCCAAGATGGGCAACACGCGTTGCCAACTGAGTTTTTCCCTAATGTATAGGGGAGGTACTTTTTCCCTTGGCGGGTCCTCCATGGGGGAGTCTTCCGACTCCTCCACGGTGGTCGCCTGGGTGGGTGGAACTGAGGGGGTTTCGATTACTACCTTTTTGGGTGGGTTCGCGTGAGATTTGGAAGCCTTCAGCTTGCGCTTCTGGCTTTTTGATTCTACTTTGGTAAAGTCGTCCGATTCTGATGATGCGGGCGAAGTCTCGGAGTGAGGCTCGTTGACTTCGGTTCGGAGGGTTGGGGGGGCTGAGGGCCCCGCGGAGGTCTCGGAGGGAGGCTCCTTGACTGGTGGAGGGCGGTGGGCTGAAGGCCCGGCTACGGTCTTGAGGTGAGACACCCCGGTGTCTTCCTCCATGGCTGGGGAAGACTCCGGGATATCCCGGTAGAAGTTGGGGTGTTCCGGGTCCAAGCAGGACTCCGGTTCATAGAAAAGGGACAGGTAGTCTGGCTGTCTCATCCTGAGGTCAGCCAGCAACCTGTGCATATTGAGTTTAGCTTTAGATTTTTGACGTTTGGGCTCGGCCGGGCCCTGAGGGGGCCCGGGGGCGGGTTGGGAGGGGTCCATAGTGGACCCGGTAGCTAAAAGTGGCCCCCCTGCCGAGGCAGGGATGTGAGTACCTAAGGTGTAAACCCTAGCTGAGTCCCCGTCCTTGGGTGACGGGGGTGAGTACCTACTCTGCGCTTAGACTAGTGTACTCACGGAACCTGGAACCTAGAACTACACTAGACCTAACCACAACGTAGCACTAAGTCCGAGCACTGAAGTCCGGCTGGCACTGGCACAACACTCCACACAAACAATCGGGCGCGAGGATTTTCGTAAACCGGAATGCACTCAGGGAGCATGTAGACGCGTCCGCCCGGGGCGAACACAGACAGCGGAATGCAATATTTTTGAATTTTTGCTCTTTTTATGTTCGAAGGTTAGAAGGTTTGCTTTTTGGTCTCTTCTATTTTTTTTGCTACGCTTCTTCTTTGTAGAAACAGTTGCTCGTTTGCTCGTAAGTAAGATAGGATAGGAAATGATGCATTACTGGGAACAGCTGAGACTTCGTCGTGAAGGCTCTTTATGTTTCCGCATGCACTTTCAATTAATATTAATAACGCCTCCTTTATAGTACTTTATGCTAAGCGCATTTTGTATACTTGTACTTACGCTCACTTGGAGGGGAAAGGGTTTAGTCAAGTTCAGTATAACTAATAGTGATTAAAAAGTAAAAAATAATAAAAGAAAAATAATTTTGTATCACCAATTCATTTTTGCTGTCGCGTTGCTTTCGCAATCAATGAACCATATTTTTGGGCTACAAATAAAGTTGTTAATTTGGAACGAGGGTATAGTCATACTACAAATACGAGACGTGAAGTGTGAACCCAGTCAGGTGTATGCTTATTCTAAATGAAAAGATAAAAGGTTCCCAGACCATGGATAATAATATTATCCGCTGTATTAGCAAAGGCTCTTAATGTATTTTTTCGTTAAGAGCTACTTTGTCTTATCCTCAAAGGGCCATTACGTTATACCTGAATTTTTCTCACACTCAATTAATTTTTTTAGCGTCTACAAAGAAACACAAACCTCTTTCAGAAGGTTTAGATTTATTATTACTTTTCTATAGAATTTTCTTTCTCAGCACAATAATAAAACATGTTTTTCTTTCGCATATTGTAAAATAATTACGTTACACGCATGAAATTATAAAAGAATTGGTACGCCGTACGACTCCATGATTGGAAAAAATGATAATAATTTCCGTTTTATTGGAAAAGTCCTTCAACAAGATTTTCATACGAAGAAAGCAATTTATGCGATAACGTCCCGGGAAAATTGCTTTTTTGGCCTTTCCCAGCCTCTATTGAATTTATAGCCCGATTCAGAATCAAGAATCAGTGTATCCTAATATTTATGTACGATTATAACATTAATATTATCATGAATCCAATTAGATACCTTAAGCAAATATTTGATGCGGACAAGTTTATGCAATCACGCATTATGTAATATTATCGTCCCAAACCTTCGCCGGCCCACAAGTGGGCACAAGGCTCCACTCAATAAGGCTTTATGCCATAGTCCACCACGCGGGTCGAGTGCAGATTGGCAGGTTTCACACACTTTTGAGAATATTATGGAGAACTCTCAGGCATGCAGCTTTCCTTACGAAGATTTCCATTGAATGTCATATTTAATTTCTCAAAACGCAGATAGCTCCGTGAATATTTACTCCCCGAAACGTAGCCGAAGTCTTTCACACTAGGATTTAACCATTAATGCATCTACCTTGTTTCAAATTAACATAAATACGAGAAATACAAAGAGCCTACTTTGTGAACGTTGGTGTGGCTGCAAAAACAACTTTGCACCCATTGTACCTACTACCTATTACCACGCAAAATCTGCTGATGGCTTAAAATATCTAATACTTAGTGCCGATTTCACCAAAATCAGTCTTATTCGAGTGTAAAATTGACATTTTGGAAGATTTTTGATAAAAATACTGTCAAAATATCACACATATACGCTCGGATAAGACTTATTTCGGTGAAATCGACCCTATCATAATTTTTTTTACTCTAAATTATTAAGAATGGACTTTAGTACGTATTTCTTTGATAAAGTCCTTTTTAGGGTTCCGTACCAAAATGGTAAAAATGGAACCCTTATGGTGAGACTTTCTCCGTCCGTCCGTCCGTCCGTCCGTCCGTCCGTCTGTGACAGTCGATTATTTCAGTAACTATTAAAGCTATCGACATGAAATTTGGCATAGTTGTGTATAATAGTGGCCCAACATCATTGGAATAAAGAAAAATCGAAAATTATTTTTAGTTTGATTAAAAAAGGGGGAAAATCGGGGGTTTGAAATTTCAAAGTAAGATAACTATACCGAATGGGGTATCACATGAAAGGCCTTTACTTGTGCATTCTAAAACAGTTTTTTATTTATTTCTATATATAATAGTGTTTGAGTAATCGGCCAAAATGTCGAAAAAAATACCGTTCCCCACCCCCCCCCCCCCCCCCTTTATCTCCGAAGTTTACCAATCGAAAAATCTAAAATAATTATGGTCAATAGAAGTTTATGTATATTTTACAGGAAAAATAAAATCAACGCGAAAATTATTTTAGTTTAATTAAAAAGGGGGGAAAATCAGGGGTTTGAAATTTCAAAGTAAGATAATTATACCGAGTGGGGTATCATATGAAAGGCCTTTTCTTGTGCATTCTAAAACAGTTTTTTATTTATTTCTATATATAATAGTTTTTGAGTAATCGGGCAAAATGTCGAAAAAAATACCGTCCCCCCCCCCCCCCCCCCCCCCCCCCCCCCTTATCTCCGAAGTTTACCAATCGAAAAATCTGAAATAATTATGGTCAATAGAGGTTTATGTATATTTTACAGGAAAAATAAAACCAACGCTCTACCTAGCATAGGTTTTTTTATATTAACAATAAACCTCTACAAAGTTAACGATAAATAAGCAAATTAATATAATATTATCATTTTACTTTTACTTTTGGAGTACGGAACCCTCGGTGCGCGAGTCCGGCTCGCACTTGGCCGGCCTTTTTCACTTTTTAAGCGGGTTTATTACCAGTGTCATAACATGTGTCTAAGTCATAGTGGACCTATGATGGGTGGAATAAATCCAATCGTAAAATGTGATTTGAAGGTGACCGTAGGTCAATGTTTGATGCGACAAACAAATCACTGGCGTTTTCCTATCACACCCGGCACGATGCATCGTGCGGCTTGTTTGCGCTACACGGCGGCGTGCCATGCCACATGACAGATGTTCGGAACACCTGTAGCCTGTGGGTATATTCTCGTAATATTATTATGTGAATCACTAGCAATAAACTTTACTAAAATACGTTAATTTCACGTGCGTGCAACGATTTTAAGTGCATTTTACAATAGGAGGGCGATACTTGATAGATCGCCCTCCCAAAGTTAATAGTATCATCAGTAGTGTTGATTGGAGAGCAGGATATGTCATGACGTCCTCCCGAAAAATTTTAGTCGTAATAAAAGAAAACGAAAACCTCTCCCTCATCCTATAGAATAGAGTGACGCTTGTGCTAGAAATAATATTTATCTACTCCAGCATCGAAAAGTTCCAATTTCGAATTTGACAGCTGAATCGAAATGAACCCTCTTTCGGTTTTTGCTTCTCATTTCGATGCAGCTCGTTGTATGGGAGCTGAATCGAAATGGTTATCTTCTTAAAATAGGATACCTAAAGCTAAGGCTCGGAGTTCTGGCACTTTTGTACCGTTCATATGACAGAGGCGCCACAGGCGGCTGGTGGCGGCTTACGGAGTTACTTTTTGTTGACAGAGGCGCCACAGGCAGCTGTTGGCGGCTTACGGAGTTACTTTTTGTTACTTTAT
Source organism: Oeneis ivallda (assembly GCA_029955525.1). Lineage (NCBI taxonomy): Eukaryota > Metazoa > Arthropoda > Insecta > Lepidoptera > Nymphalidae > Oeneis > Oeneis ivallda. Next base: position 11,593,947 of record JARPMR010000024.1, on the reverse strand, counting down.
TGAGCCTACGGCGTATTTTGTTAATGATTTTATTTTCCTTGTCGTAGATAAAATCTTGTATGCAACTGAACGTAATTAGTCATTACGATGCAGTTGCATAAATAGCTATTATACTACACCTGCTCGGAAAGTACCATCTGATTTGTGTCATATCGAGAAAGAGCGAGAAAGAAAATACGTCTTTACGTGGAGACAAATCTGCGGGCTGAAAAAATGTATGAAATTTCATTACTTACGTGCTTTAGCGGGCTGAAAAGTTGTATGAAAATCCATTGCATACGTGGTTGTTTTTTTTAATTTTTGACAAAATCAAAATCATCATTTAATTAAAAAATGTGTCTGTTATTTTCCTCGTAGGTGTAGTATAAAGCACTATGTATCACTCGGGAGAAAGTGCGATTCCTAACTCGGGCGTATTGATACACTCGGCTTCGCCTCGTGTCTCGTAAGTAATGGGTCACTTTCACCCCTCGTAGAATAATATACTATTACATTAGTGCAATGGGCGGTTGAACCTACGAATTTTCGGCCGACGACCCGTGCACCCACCGGCTTCTCCCACCAGTGGGTGCAAGGGGAATTCGTATTTACCCGTACACCCACTGCGTTACGGTAGGATTAAATGTAAAAAAGCCGGCCAAGTGCGAGTCGGACTCGCGCACCGAGTGTTCCATACTCCAAAAGTAAAAGTAAAACGATAATATTATATTAATTTGCTTATTTATCGTTAACTTTGTTTGTAGAGGTTTATTGTTAATATAAAAAAACTATGCTAGTTAGAGCGTTGGTTTTATTTTTCCTGTAAAATATACATAAACTTCTATTGAACATAATTATTTCAGATTTTTCGATTGGTAAACTTCGGAGATAAGGGGGGGGGGGGGGGGGGGAACGTTATTTTCTTCGACATTGTGGCCGATTACTCAAAAACTATTATATATGGAAATAAATAAAAAACTGTTTTAGAATGCACAAGTAAAGGCCTTTGATATGATACCCCACTCGGTAAAATTATCTTACTTTGAAATTTCAAACCACTGATTTTCCCCCTTTTTTAATTAAACTAAAATAATTTTTGCGTTGATTTTATTTTTCCTGTAAAATATATATAAACCTCTATTGGCCATAATTATTTCAGATTTTTCGATTGGTAAACTTCGGAGATAAGGGGGGGGGGAACGGTATTTTTTTCGACATTTTGGCCGATTACTCAAAAACTATTATATATGGAAATAAATAAAAAACTGTTTTAGAATGCACAAGTAAAGGCCTTTGATATGATACCCCACTCGATAAAATTATCTTACTTTGAAATTTCAAACCCCTGATTTTCCCCCTTTTTTAATTAAACTAAAATAATTTTTGCGTTGATTTTATTTTTCCTGTAAAATATACATAAACATTTATTGACCATAATTATTTCAGATTTTTCGATTGGTAAACTTCGGAGATAAGGGGGGGGGGGGGGGAACGGTATTTTTTTCGACATTTTGTCCGATTAATCAGAAACTATTATATCTAGAAATAAATAAAAAACTGTTTTAGAATGCACAAGTAAAGGCCTTTGATATGATACCCCACTCGGTATAATTATCTTACTTTGAAATTTCAAACCCCTTATTTTCCCCCTTTTTTAATTAAACTAAAATAATTTTCGCGTTGATTTTATTTTTACTGTAAAATATACATAAACCTCTATTGACCATAATTATTTCAGAATTTTCGATTGGTAAACTTCGGAGATAAGGGGCGGGGAACGGTATTTTTTTTCGACATTTTGGCCGATTAATCAAAAACTATTATATATAGAAATAAATAAAAAACTGTTTTAGAATGCACAAGTAAAGGCCTTTCATATGATACCCCACTCGATATAGTTATTTTACTTTGAAATTTCAAACCCCCGATTTTCCCCCTTTTTTTAATAAAACTAAAAATAATTTTCGATTTTTCTTCATTCCAATGATTTTGGGCCACTATTATACACAACTATGCCAAATTTCATGTCGATAGCTTTAATAGTTACTGAAATAATCGACTGTGACAGACGGACGGACAGACGGACGGACAGACGGACGGAGAAAGTCTCACCATAAGGGTTCCATTTTTACCATTTTGGTATGGAACCCTAAAAATATGTCGATATATTGTATCGATAAATAAATACAAAATAGAAATATTTACATAGTGTTTTATTAAAAAACAATTACTATCGTATGGGCTATCTATTGGATAGTAGATTAGCAGCCAAAACAATTAGTACTTTTAGCACCTAAGTACTAACGAGCATTGGAGTTTGGATAAAAAACCGACTTCAAACTCCCGCACCACTACAAAGTAAATAATTTATTGTTGATATTTTAAAAATATCAACAATAAATTATTTACCGATTTCGATAAAATTTATATGAGACCACCTGGGAAGTATATCCTTTAAAAAAAAGAAAGAATTTTCAAAATCGGTTCAGGCTTATTCGTGTAATGTGTGAACATACATAAAAAAAAGATTCCGACAAATTGAGAACCTCCTCCTTTTTTGAAGTCGGTTAATAACTGTTTTCCTCCTTTAAAATAATACCTAGCGAACAAATGGTAATCTGATGTTAACATTCCCTAGACCATTAACAATTTTAATATTTATGATTGAAGTCAAAGAGCTCATATTACTTCATCTCAAGGGTAAGCATGGAAAATGAAGTTGTAATAAATACTTTATACGTTTCGTTGAAGCTTGTAATTGCTTTCTACTAAAATGTCGGTCATATGATAGTTCAGTCAGATATTTAACATTATCCTAAAGCAAAATGATCTCTAACTTCAGCGTATTATGTGTGTAATTTGTGTAGCTGATTTTTGTAATTGAATTTAAAGTTTGTTTCGGAATTTGGCTCCTCTCACAGTTTTGTTTGTGAAGTAGTCATGCGCGCGAGATTTGTTTTGGTATTAGTTTGTGTTATATTTTTGGAAGCTGTGAAATGTACTCTTAATTGCAGGGTAGGGAAAAATCTCTCGTAGGTCGATTTTTATGAAAGCTTGCTTCCATTTAGTGACTCACCTCCTGCTCCTGCTGAATTGCTGCTTCATTTTCCATACAAATCTGCATTCTACGGAGGCCGCGGGCCCGCAACCGCTGCGGGCGCGGGCCGCGAACCTAGCCGTGGAAACTCAGACTTACACTCCGCGCGCGGCTACTCTCTTTCTATGCGTTATAATTCTATAGTTATAACAATAATGTCTATTTTCATTTTGAAACAGGATAGCAGGAGCGGCCACTTACGATTAGATGGGGGACTATGTTTTGAAATACCACCGTGGCAGCATCAGCCCGTCGAAGTAGAGAAACATCTGAATAAAATACGCGATGCATATGGAAATAATACTTCTGAACGTCGGCACACTAGAATTGCAAAATTTCCTTTGAATAATCGGTAAGTCTGAATGATATCGGAGCTTCCTGAATTATTGATCCCAAAAAACCCCTTACCATTATTGATTTATGGAAAGAGATCCACTACCATAAGCAAAGGGGAAGAGAGAGGATCGGTAAAGCAAAGTCTGCCTTACTAATCTTTATTAATACTATAAATGCAATACTGTCTTTGGTTTTGGTTTGTTGGTTTGTCCTTCAAATACTTCGCAACGGAGCTACATATCGACTTGTTATTTGCATGCGTATAGTGGAGGATATGGAGAGTGACACATGCTACTTTTTATCTTGAAAAAACAAAGGGTTCACGCAGGATTTTGATGTATGCTACACCGTACATGGCAAACTGTCGATAGGTGTCAGCCTTCTGGGCTAGTACGCGGTACGGTCTAGTATAAAATGTATATTATAAGCTAATGTTCACATAAGGCCATCCTTAATTCTTTGACCGAGTTTAAATTCGACGAATGAATTCGACCCATGCACGAATTAATATAAATCCACTCTGAAATAGAGGAGAATCAATGAAATGCGGAATTCATAGATTAGAACCTGTAAAAAAATGAGCCATCTTTTCTAGCGAAATAAACCGATACATGGATACAGTGATAGCCCCTTTCCTAGACACCTATCACAGAAACATCCAGAACTCCTATCAGCAGTTGACGAATAAAATTCTCAAGAAGATCAAGAATGAAATCAATGTCGCTCTAAGGAAGAAGCACAAAATCTATTCTGAGCTCACGAAATTGGCGGACTCCTTAAAAGTTCCAAGTAAATCATTTTCAATACCTCGCTTGAATTTATTAATAGCTGTTTTATTATTTAATTAAAAAATTATTTTATTAAAGAAAATTAAATTAAATGCGGCACGTGTTATCTCTGGAACCGGTTTCGTAGAAGTCAATCTGCTTTCTATTTCTTTAGTAAATAACCTGAATAGCTTAACTGGCAGGTATAGTACTTTTATTTCACGAAGCGACGCGCGCTTTACTTGTGTAACCAAGTATACAACACGGTACGAATGTGTGCGTGAAGACGAGTACCTGTACGCTCGTTTTGTGCTGTATTGTCCTGACAATATAGCATTGTAAAGTCGACATCTCCTGAGGATGCTCCGGTGTCGGGGCGAAACGTGCGTCGAGAGTAGTGTAAAAGTCTTGTGTGGTGGTGCATGTGAGTGGTGGTGGCATTGCTTGCTTGGGAACTTGGCTTTCTTGCTTGGCTGGAAAGGTGAGCGGTGCTTAGTTTGTAATTGCATGTTTGACCATACAGATTTTTTCTGTTGGCGGATTATAGTAATATAATTCTAACCTGTTCTTGCTAAAAATTCTTCGTTTTTGATTAGTGATTAGTATTACGAAATTATTCAACGATTTCCCTTTGTATCAAAATAATTACTTTCGCCGGATAAACAAACTACTTAATTATGCGAAGCGAAACCGTTCTGTTTTGAATAATTTATACGGTGATTGATGAGTTTCCAGAAGTCCTTCACTTTTATATTAAGTAGGCTTGTTTCAAATAAAAATGTTTCTCAGAAACTTATTTTACTTTATTCAGGTTACGTCTACTTAGGTACTTAATATAATCTATTTTCAAAGTAGCTTTAGCATTGCCAAAAATATGGTCATATTCTTCTAAACTCGTTTTAAGGCTAACTGACGCACTCGAGACAATCATAAAATTATATTTACACTAGCGGCACGCTATGATGGCCGGTTTGACGTTTGTCCGCTCATGAAGTTCCGTATTAATTGATAACGACTTTGAAGGAAATAATTGTATTACTTTATTGACGATAGTGATGTGCAGAGATTCATAAATTTTATCGAATGTAGTTTTAGGTTTAGGACTCAAAATTTATTTATTAAATTGATTTCTAAAATGTATACAAGTGTAGAAAAATCAGTTTGCACCATTTAAGGGGTGAATGTACTTGTGAATATGAACAATTTTCACTATGTGGACAAACCTCTGAAATCGCAAAAAAATATCAGCTGTTTCATACAAAAGGTAAAATTTTTATTTTTATATGATATATACCACAACTCGGCATTTGGTTTTCTAAATTGAAAATTTTTAAAAATGGAATCTAATACGATCGTCACATAGGATCGCTGGCTAGCACAACTACTACCTCCGGCAAACTCGCGTCAATGCTCAATGCAAAACAAAGCAGTTTCGAATTGACGTTGCTTCGAAAAGTATAAACTGTCAGTGCAATGCGATTGTGATATAGTTTTGACCTGGCTTTGGATTTCAAATATTGATACTGCATTACTGTTGACCCTTGCTCGTTAATTTGGACTCTGTTCAAGCCCTTTGTTGTGGATTTCGTCGATATGACCGAACGTACGTAGAGAACTGTTCTAAATAGTCAGACACGTGAGTTCGTAATACGCCTTCGTAACTATTTCGATCGTGAAGCTCAAAATGGAGGGCCAATTTTACCTATAACGTCAGTGGTTGAACGCGTAGCTGATGCGCTTAATATTGGACAACGAACTGTTAGACGGATAACTAAAAAAAAATATGGCGAGACTGGCACAGAAGAAAATAAACTTCACACACCAAAAAAGAGAAAACGAGCAAAACCAGTCGTAGGCATCGATAGCTTTGATGCCGATGCTATCCGAAGACATGTTTACGGCTACTATTTACAGAAGGAGTATCCAACAAGAAAAAAGTTGGTGCATTCACTGAAGGAAGCTGGATTATTCTTCGGTGGGGAAAGTTCTTTAACGAAGATTTTGAAGACCATTGGATTTCGATACAAAAAATGTAACAAACGCAAAATATTGATGGAAAGATTTGATATAGCGATGGCAAGGTATACTTTTTTACGGCAAGTGAAAGAAATCAAAAATTGGCAAAATGTTGTGTTCTTAGATGAAACATGGCTTAATGCTAACCATACTGTAGGCCGTTCTTGGAACGATGACACAGCAGCATCTACTTCCAAAGTTCCTGTAGGAAAAGGATCGCGACTTATAATTTGTCACGCCGGAACCATCAACGGGTTTGTCGAAGGTTCTCTCATGGCTTTTGCGTCAAAAACCACTGGAGACTATCATGAAGACATGAATGAAGAAAAGTTTACTGAATGGTTTACCTCAATGTTGTGTAGCCTCCCTGAACCATCTATTATAATTATGGACAACGCCCCATACCACTCGATGCAAATTGACAAGCCACCTGCCCAATCCCAAAAGAAAGCTGATATCGTCGCATGGCTTCGTAAAAATGGCGTAGATGCAAACATGAATATGTTAAAAGCGGAATTAGTACGTCTTTTAAAAGAAAACAAACCAACCAAGATCCGATACGTCATTGACGAAATAGCATTAGAACATGGGCACAGAGTTATACGGTTACCGCCTTACCATTGTGAGTATAATGCGATTGAGTTGGTGTGGGCTCAAATTAAGGGATATGCTGCAAGACACAATACAGAACCCCCATTTACCACAAAAAAAATGCTAAAATTATTAGAAGAAGCTTGTGAACATGTGACTAAAGGAGACTGGGAAAAGGTTGTGAATAGAACTGTTAAATTAATAAGGGAAGATTATGAAAGAGATGTGAAAATAGATAATATTATAGAAAACGAACATATAATTATTAATGTAGGTGATGATAGCAGTGACGACAGTGAAAATAGTAGTATGGACGAATCTGATTAATTATGGCCTTTTGTGGCACCTTTTTTGGTATCTTTTGTATTCATATGTTTCTTGTGTGCATATAAAGTATGTATATTTTTGGAGGAGGATGGTTACGATGTAGAAATAAAATAGCGTGTTCGTAACTCAATGAGTGTAGCCGTGAGAATATATTTACAACTTAAAAGGTAAAGTTTATATACAAATTGTACAACAAGATGAGGAGTAGGGAGTGAGACTCCAGGTATGTTTTGACTGTAAAAATAACTAAAAAGTAAACCGTTACGGACTAACAATAAATTGGAAAGCTTATTACCTAGTTCCTACTTACTACAAAATGTTACAATAGAAACCTTAACTAACTTATGTAAACAATGGTGGCAATAATTTGCGCAAGGATCAGGCGTCTAACGAAATGTTTCGTCCTCTAACGGGACCTATTCCCTAACGGTGCGATAATGGTTTCCTGTCTGTACCGTGGGTACGGTACAGGAGTCCCCCTCAAGCGAAGCGTACCGGCAACTTGATGATGCGGCCAGATCGTGTTTGTTTACAAACATCGGGCCGTGATGATATGATGCTTGATGCCTTGTTGGAAGGAGTTTCATGGGTAGCCGTTGTCATAGGTAGATCAGTTGGTTGTTTCTCTATATCTTGTAGAACGTAGGCAGGCTTCAAACGGTCGATTGAGATGTTTGCTTGACGACGAGGTAACTGGATCGTGTAGACCTTGTCTGTGCGTTTTATAATTTTGTAAGGTCCTTCATATGGAGTTTGAAGTGGCTTGCGTATTGCGTCGGTCCTAACAAACACGTGAGTGCATGTGAGCAAATCCTTATGCACGAACATGTGTTTATTATTATAGTACTTGGTCTCTTGACGCGGTCTGAATTCTCTTATTTGTGCGCGAAGTTGTTCGACGTAGGTGGAGTCCATAGTAGGTGAAGAACTTGTTGAACTTTCGGCAAAGAATTCGCCAGGCAATCGTAGGTTGTAACCGTAGGTAAGTTCTGCTGCACTTACGCCTGTATCTGTACGAAGGGCGGCGCGTAGGCCTAACAGTACAGTAGGCAATTCGTCGAACCATGTGCTTGTGTTAGACAGCCTTGTACGTAGAGCAGTTTTCAGTGTACGGTGCATTCTTTCTACCATGCCGTTGCTTTGCGGGTGATAAGGAGTTGTCCGATTTCTCTTGATTCCCATTAGGTGCATTAGATCCTGGAACAGCTGCGACTCAAATTGAGAACCTTGGTCACTTGTCAGGGTCTGGAAAATTCCAAATCGACAAATCCAGTTTTTATAGACGGCATCCGCGATCTTTTCGCTGCAAATGCTATCTATAGGTACAGCTTCGGGCCATTTGGTGAGTCGGTCGATCATTGTTACTAAGTAGCGATGTCCTTGTGGCGTCGTAGGTAGCGGTCCAACAATATCAACGTGTATGTGTTGGAAACGATCTGCTGGCGGGAATGAAGAAATCTTACTAACTGTGTGGCGTTGCACTTTGCTCTTCTGGCAGCTAATACAGGTTTTCGTCCATTTGCCGATATCTGCTTGCATGGACGGCCAAAAAAACTTTCTTGTAATTAGCTTTCTAGTCGTTCGAGTTCCGGGATGGCTGATGTTGTGTATGCTGTCATATACTTCGCGTCGATACTGTTCCGGTATGTACGGTCGTATAAACTGTGTGGACGTCTCGCAGTACAACTCGATATTGGTATTAGGTATATTAATTTTCTTGAATGTGAGGTTGGGTTGTTGCAATAATGTTTCGATGCTGCAGTCCTTTTCTTGAGCGTTTGGAATTACGGTGAAATCAATGTTTGAAGGGCAGGTTATTGTTTCGATGCGACTAAGAGCATCTGCGACGATGTTTTGTTGGCCGGACACGTGGCGAATGTCAGTTGTAAACTCGCTGATGAACAAAAGCTGTCTGGTTCGCCTCGGTGTCTCGGTCGAAGAATGCGCTTTGTTTATTGCGTAGGTAAGTGGCTTATGGTCGGTGTATACAATTAATTCTCTTCCTTCAAAAACTTTTCTAAAATGCTTCATAGCCATATAAATAGCTAGTAGCTCTCTGTCGTATGTCGAGTAGTTCTTCTGAGCGTTGTTGAATTTCTTTGAGAAATATCCAAGTGGTTGCCATTTTTTATTTACGTACTGCTGTAGCACGGCTCCTGCTGATAGGTCTGAAGCGTCGCTGAATATAGCAAGAGTAGCGTTATGAGACGGGTGGGCGAGTAAAGCTGCGTTAGATATGCTAACTTTACATGCTTCGAAAGCGTTTGCCCCTTCGCTGGACCACTCGATTACTGTTTTATCCCGTTTCTTTGTATTGTGCAGGTATGCATTTAACGGTGCTTGAATCAGTGCGGCGTTTGGAATATGATCGCGGTAGAAGTTTAACATTCCCAGGAAGCGTCGTAATTCCTCTATTGTTTTTGGCCTGGGATACTCGGTGATTGTTTTGATTTTTTCTTCGGGCGGCTTTATACCTGCTTCGGACACGAGGTAGCCGAGAAATTTTACTTCCGTTCGGCCGAAAACACATTTGGCAGGGTTTATAGTGATGCCGTTATCTTCCAAGCGTTGCATAACAGTCCTCAAGTGTTCTTTGTGTTCCTTTTCGTTGGTTGATGCGATAAGAACGTCGTCGATGAATGGAAACACGTAATCGAGTCCTCGTAATACTTCGTGTATGAAACGTTGGAATGTTTGTCCGGCGTTTTTCAATCCGGGACACATACGCGGAAATTCAAATAATCCCATTGGCGTTATGATTGCCGATTTTTCGATATCCTCCTCTCTAATACTTATTTGTTGATATGCGCGATTTAGGTCGATGGTTGAGAATATTTTCTTCCCGGACAGCTGGTGTGTGAAATCTTTGACTCGTGGCACGGGGTATCGATCGGGTTTTGTTATAGCGTTCAGTCTTCGATAATCACCACAAACTCTGATATCTCCGTTTTTTTTAGGTACGATATGAAGAGGTGATGACCACGAACTCTTGCTTGGTCGGCATAACCCCTGTTCGATCATATTTTCGAACTCTTTTTTCACTCTTTCGTAGCGATGTGGTGGTATAGGGCGGGCGCGACAGTGGACGGGTTGACCTTGGGTTTCAATGTAGTGCTCAACTTTAATCTTGGGACATAGTTGCATTGATGATAATCTTGTGATTCCGGGGAAATCCGATAGTATTTTGTGGTAATCTTCATTGACATCGATGCTTCGAACTGTAGGAATATTTGTTGCGCGGACGAAAGATTGCATCGTTAAGCTAGTTTTTCCATCGATGAGTCTTCGATTCTTGATATCAACGATTAGCTGATGATAATCAAGAAAATCTGCTCCGATGATTGGCTTGCTAACTTTTGCGACGATGAATTTCCATTTGAATGGTCGGCGAAGATTAAGGTCGAGTTCCATCGTCTTCTCTCCGTACGTTGGGATGACTGTATTGTTTGCGGCGTAGAGATGAAAATTCAATGGCTCCGGTGTTTGACCTTTTTTGGGTGGCAACACCGATATATTTGCGCCTGTGTCGATCAGGAATGTTGTCATTGTTTTCTTATCAGTGACGAACAAGCGGTATGAATTCTCAGGTACGCCGGATCCCGCTTCATCCAGCGTAGTCGTTAGTTTTCCGACTTCGTATTTGCGCTTTTGAATGAGCATGGCTGTGCGCATTTCCTTGCATCAATGCCGAAACGACGATGGTAGTAACAATAGGGCATCGCAGTTGCACTTCTTGATCTGTTGTTACTGAGGTGGCGACGGCTTGTAGAACGATCTCTTCGGAAAAATGGTCTGCTATTGTGTTGAGTCTTGAGCGCGGCGATTTCAAGTGTCAATTTGCTGATTGCGTCGATAACAAAATGCATATCACTGCTTGGAGTGTGCGACGTGGTAGCTGCGACGGCTGATATTTGTGAGCTGGAGTTTGACTCCATCATCGAGTCTACTATAAGCGCAAGCTCGTCGATTGCAGTCTTGGTGATGAAGTGCTGGCTGGCGCTCAGTACGGTTCGAATGTATGGCGGAAGGTGATTCATCCACATTAGCCGTAGCGTTGAATCGGGAATTTTGTCACTGGCAAGGAATTGCATACGGCGCAGCAGTTGTGAGGGCTTCTGGTTTCCGAGTTCTATCTCTGAAAGTAGCTTCTGTAGCTGGCGACTGTCAGATTCCTCGTATACGGAAATCAGGCGATTCTTCAGAGCTGTGTACAAGTCTGTGGCTGGTGGATTGCACAGTATGTCGGAGATTTGCTCGATGTCCTGTTTTTCGAGCTGTGCGATGACCATCTGTGCTAGTTGCTGTTGTCCTTTCTTGAGTTCGCTCGTTGCTGCTTCGAAACTTATGAACCATAGGCGTGGCTTGTCTCGCCAAAAAGGTGGAACGCGCAGTGAGAGTGATATGGCGGCGATTTCTTCTTGGCCTGCAAGGTGTGCTTGAGCGGGGATGAATGGCTGCTGTTCTTGGGCCATTTTGTTGATGTTCTTCAGAGGTAGGCTCCGTTGATAAGCTCGTCGGCAGGCTACGTTGGACTTCGATAAACTCAGGCGGTATGCTCGGCGGTAAACTCAGTCGGGGGTCACCACTTTGGAGGAGGATGGTTACGATGTAGAAATAAAATAGCGTGTTCGTAACTCAATGAGTGTAGCCGTGAGAATATATTTACAACTTAAAAGGTAAAGTTTATATACAAATTGTACAACAAGATGAGGAGTAGGGAGTGAGACTCCAGGTATGTTTTGACTGTAAAAATAACTAAAAAGTAAACCGTTACGGACTAACAATAAATTGGAAAGCTTATTACCTAGTTCCTACTTACTACAAAATGTTACAATAGAAACCTTAACTAACTTATGTAAACAATGGTGGCAATAATTTGCGCAAGGATCAGGCGTCTAACGAAATGTTTCGTCCTCTAACGGGACCTATTCCCTAACGGTGCGATAATGGTTTCCTGTCTGTACCGTGGGTACGGTACATATTCATTTTCATTCAAATATTCAGTTCGTTCAAATAAATTAAATAAACATATACATTTTTGTTTTATTAAACCTATTTAATCAGGTACAAAAACAAAACTTAATTGTTTTTTGTTCGAGAATAAATTGACATTCCACATCACTATTGTAATGTGTCAAACCGGCCATCATAGCGTGCCGCTAGTGTAATTGGTCATTACCATTAAATCTCGTAATGAGCTGTCATTTGTATGGTCTAACCATTAGTTTACGAAGCGTTAGGATGATATCAGCCGAATTTATTACAATCTTATACAGAGATCTTATAACGATTAGCCACTCTGAGTACGATAGTTTTTAACATAGTTAACTTCTCAAGTTACTAAATTAAGAAAAATACATATTATATATTTTTATATGTATTGGGTCCCAGTCCACGTGAGTGGATTTTTGAGTTAATTGCTGCGGCAGCTATGCGTTAAAGTATCTATACTAGCGGCACGCTATGATGGCCGGTTTAAAATTTATAAATTAATAAATTTTGAGTCCTAAACCTAAAACTACATTCGATAAAATTTATGAATCTCTGCACATCACTATCGTCAATAACGTAATACAATTATTTCCTTCAAAGTCGTTATCAATTAACGGAACTTCATGAGCGGACAAACGTCAAACCGGCCATCATAGCGTGCCGCTAGTATAGTAAATATCACTATCGTCATACGATACGATTGTAAAATACTCGTATATCTACTATATGTAGATATCACACACCCACACACACGCACACACGCACACACACACACACACACACACACACACACACACACACACACACACACACACACACACACACACACACACGTGCTACTAGTGGCCGGTCCGGTTGCCTGTACACGACTGGTGACGCGTGCAGTGGCTTCATGTATTTCTGCGTAGGTATCTTGTATGTACCCACACTTGATGTATAAACTTTCTACCCCCAAACCCAATACATTACACGATTACTTCACTTGAAATATAAAATGTTCGTGCTTAGGCTACAGATAATTTTGCGAAATAGTTCGTAACATACTCTAATCCTCTAGCGTCTAACTCTTTCATAGGCATGTGCGATGAAGAGCGTCGGGCATCACGTACTCTAGCAAGCAAGCACGTTGCCCAAATCTACAAGTGCACGGAGCAAGCTCGTAGCTCCATAGCCGAGATGGGCAAGTATGCAGAGGAGATGATCACAATCACCCGCAGTCATATGGAATCTGCGCTAACTGAAGTGGCCAAGAATTTGGAGACTGATAAGAATAGAGATGCCCAAACCACCGAAACGTAAGAACTTCCTTCCTTTTGCTTCCCTTAAATTGATTGCTTTCTTTTTGATTGCTTCCCTTAAAATTTTTAAAAAAGTGTAGATAAGTGTAGTTTGGCTTTAGAGCAAGAACATAAGTGTATTTTGGCTACCACATGTTTTAAGGTATGGCCATATAAGCCACCTTTATCCCTGCAAAATAGAATAGAATAGAAATATTTTTTATTCAAATAAACTTTTTTACAACTGCTTTGAATCGTCGATGAGTCTACCACTGTCCACTGCCCTTCCTGCCGAGAAGAACCAGCAAGAAACTCGGCGGTTGCTCTTTTTAAAACAAGTTTACAATACAATAGATACTATGCTATGTATGCAGTGTTTGTGTTTGTATTTTTCCACAATGAGGGAAAGTTCCAAAAATGCACACTACTTTTGCTTACAATTCAATACATGTTAAGATGGGCAGACAGAAAATATCCTCATTCCCGCTGGTGGAACCCGTTCACGAGCATGACGCATGACCCAGCCGTTGCTTCGCTCAATCATATTTGAGGGAACGTAACAACCCGCATCACATCCCGCAATTTAGCGTGGGTTTTCCATAGATTTAGAGGCTTGGTAGTCGCTTCGCACCTACCTAAGCTATCAATCCTAAATCTATGAGGTTTTCATCTATTTCTCTTAATTTGATAATAATTTCAGAGTAAACGAGACGGCGTGTCTCAGAGAACTTTCCAAAGCAGCTGTTGCCCTCGGTTACGAACTCGACCTCAGCCTGACGAATGCAAGACGTCACGACGAACAGTCTTGCGAGAAACTGACTAACTGTTGCAACAAGGTCAGGAGAAACACAGACGACGCAGTTACGACTTTACGTGAACATTTATATCAGTGTGTGTATGCTTGATGAAAGGTGATAAAGGTGTTACCTCGTGTTTTATTAGTTACCTATTTTAAGGGCCGATTTCACCAACGTAAAATATGTCTTATCGGAGCGTAAATTTGATATTTTGACAGTATTTTCAGTACAAAAACTGTCAGAATGCCAATTTATTCCTAGGATAAACGTCACTTGACGTTGGTGAAATCGCCACTTAATGTATTCCACTAAGTGCCGATTTCACCAACGTCGAGTGAAGTTTTACCGAGGAATATATTCGGCGTTCTAACAGTTTTTTATTGAAAATACTGTCAAAATATGAAATTCATGCTCGAATTTGATTTATTTTACGTTGGTGAAATCGGCTCTAAGTATTAAAGCTAATTTCCAACTGCAACTATTTAATCGACGAATAAAGACGTCAAACTTTCTTCTAGCTGGGCTGGTCTCCACACGTAAACCGTTATGGTCTGTTGTGTGCGTCAAAGACGTCAAACGTCAAAACGTTAAATAAACCCGGGACCTCCCAGTTATAAGACAACAGCGCTCACCACAGCTGCGCCAGGGAGGTCGTCAAAATTAGCGCTCTTATCTCCTCGACCGATGTCTATTCAAACTCTGCGATTCTGCTGTGCCACCAGTTGATGTCGTACTTGGATGGCTATAAAATTTTCAGGATACTTCAGATTACTGATTGTGTCCGACCACAATAACCTCAAAATACGGAGGAGGTAATGACTATTATGAGTAGCTGGAAAAATCATTCAAATCTCTAAGAAAAAAGACACTAATAATTGAAAAAACAATTATAAAAATTGCTTTAATTAGGAATACAAAGTCAAAATGAACTCGCAAAAGTGTAAACGTAGTCTTCAAAAATTTATTGAGAAATAGTACTTCATAATAAAACTTTATTTGCCTTATTCGGTTTAATTCCGAAGGTATTGTTTGAAGGTTGTTCACACCTTCAGCACTGATTAAATTGAAAATGGGTTAGATCTTTACATTATTCATTTGTATGATAAAACCTTTTTGTATAATTTAATAACGTCTACTAAACCTTTGGAGATTTATTCACACGAAAATCTCTACAAATAACATTATGAAGGGTTACAAATCATTCATACTAAAAGTAACTAGTTATTGTTTTTGCTCATGTTACCTTTATGATATGAAATACGTTGAAATAATATTCTATCCTAGAGAAGAATAGTGTTTACCTGGTTGAACAATTTTCAAATTTCAGGGCTAGCGCCCTGAATCACTTTAGGTGCACCACTAGTACAAAACGGAAGGTAGGTCACAAAATGTAAGTACAATTTGAATCAGCGAATATTTTTTAAGTGGACAAAGTAAAGTTTATCTCTAAAATAGTAATTTTTTCCAGCTAACCTTGAATATTTTTTGATTAAAGCTGCGTTCTATGAATAAGCATAACCTGCATGTTATGAGTCTTTGAGAGTTCATTCGAGTTCATTGTTATTACGATGAATGAACTCCTATTCAAAATAAATACACATATTTCGCCATCGTGTGGTACGGGTGCCATGGTGTACACCTTTGTACTTTTTGTTACACCATGGCACTCAGGACGTGACTTCCAGAAGTCTGGTTTCAAAGCCCACCGCTTCCGTAATTTTTGGTATGTAGTTCCTTATCGCGCGGTGCGGAAGGGGGCTAAACGGATCGACACTTTTTTGAAACCGACACTTTTTGAATGTGAATTTGGCATTGTGTTCGGAAAAGAGCAACTGCTGAGTTTCTTGCCGGCTCTTCTCAGCAGAACCCGCTTTCCGAACCGGTGGTAGAATCTTGACGTGTCATAAGAGCCACAGGTTGGCCTACATGAATAAATAATTTTGAGTTTGAGTTTATTTTCGCGGTACAATATTGGGTCTCCGTAGCCTTGTGGTTTCTGCAGTCGCTATACAGTTAAAAGTCGATGGTTCGAATCCCAGCTCGACGGACTGAATTTTCTATTTTAAATTTTATTTTAAATAATTTCTACATGTGGAATTCAAATTTCAAATCAAAATTTATTTATTCTCCAATTTACATTCTTCAAGATTAGATCTATTACATAGACATATAAGGTGACAATAGTAATACGACGTATTAGTACTGAGATCAACGGTAGCTGCCCTTTCTAGATTTTTTACGATCTGTGTTAAGGGCAGCTAGCCCTCTCCCTCGTTCACTGATTTCGTTACTAGTAAATTAGTTCGTTTTTTTTAAAAGTATATAACAATCCAAAAATTATACATAATTTGAGCGTGCGTGTGTGTGTGTGTATGTGTGTGTGTGTATGTGTGTGTGTGTATGTGTGTGTGTTTGTGTGTGTGTGTTTGTGTGTGTGTGTTTGTGTGTGTGTGTGTGTGTGTGCGTGCGTGTGTGTGTGTGGGTGCGTGCGTGCTCATTAGAAGTGTTTAAATGCTTGTATTAGTGACTAATGCATTAATAGGGTTATGTTAATTTAATTTTGAATTTTTAAGAATCCCTCTATTTCGTCGTATGTTTTGTCCATAAGAAATGAAGTAACTTTTTGTTTGCACTGGGTATATGACAAATTGAATATGGGTAATGTAAAATTGATTTTATTGTATAGGTATGGCCCTAGGAAGTAACAAAATCGTTTCGTGAAGGCAAATTTAGTTGCACGCATGGTACAAATTTTGTTTTTGCGTCGGCCTTCAATGTTGCGGTATGGAGTTAATTTATGTTGATTTAGAATTATGTTTAGGATAAAAAGTTTCCTAACACTGAGGACTCCACAAACTTTGTATAATAGTGTGGTTGGGAAAAGGATAGGCCGAAAAGTTGCCACCTTCAAAACAGCCCGTTGCGCGACTTCAAGGGGCTTGAGTGTGGTTTTTGCTGTGCCTCCCCAACAAGTGATGCAGTATTGGATTGTAGATTGGCATAAGGCAAAATACACCTTGCGGATCACTTGAGAATTTGCAACATAACGAAGGTTTTTAAAAATAAAGATCAATTTGCGAACTCTAGCTGTAATCAAATCAACATGATCTTTAAAGTTTAAATGTTTATCTAAAAGAATGCCGAGGTATTTGATGTTATCAGTGGAAGCTATGGAGGGACATTGGCAGGTTGTACTATACTTATCGTAACAAGAGTGAACTTTAAGCGTTAATGGGGTCAAAGGCTGCGAAATTGAGCTGATCGAATAGGCTATAAGCTTGGTTTTGGAGATGTTCAGTGTTAAAGAATGTGAAAGTAGCCAATCACAGACAGTGTCAAACCCTCGTTGGGCAGTTTTTTGAAGTTCAGGCCATGATTTGCTATAAAAAGTTATGGCAGTATCATCAGCAAATGATACTATTTGGGCGTTAGGTATAAGAAGGTTACAGAGATCATTAATACAAACTAGAAAAAGAGTCGGGCCTAGAATACTGCCTTGTGGAACACCATAAGATATTGGTAGCTCATCGCTCAAATGATTTCCAATTTTAGTCATTTGAGTCCGCCCAGTGAGGTAGCTGCGGAAAAAGTCTATTTGGTTTCCACGAATACCCATTCCTTCAAGCTTTTTTAGGAGAATTGGGACTGGTACTGTGTCAAATGCCTTGGCAAGGTCTAAAAAAATTGTCATAACTTTGTTTCCATTATTAAGGTGGTCAATAACATTATCAGTGAGTTCAAGAACAGCATCCGATGTGCTTTTATTTTTTCGAAAGCCAAATTGTTGAGGCGAGATTAAATTAAAGTGTTCAATTTAATTTAATCTTGCCTCAATTTTCGATTTTCTCGAATTTTTCCCTAATTGGAGTTTACTCCTTAAGAATCGATTTTAGGCGCCCGGTATGAGAAAAATTTGAGCAGTAAAATCTACTTTGAATGACCTCGTTACATTTTCACAACGATGCAAATTTCTACCCTAAAGTTGAGTAAATAAGGTTGGTTTTCGCTTGAGTTGTCGAATGCCCTTGTTACGTTTTTCACAACGATGCAAATTTCTACCCTAACGTTGAGTAAATAAGGTTGGTTTTCGCTTGAGTTGTCGAATGCTTCGCTTCGGGAAGCCGAGCGCGTACCGATCGGGTCGGAGCGGGGCGCCGCGAATGCATAACGACGTTTTAAGTAGTAAACTCCAGTCGTGCGTCGGAGCTGACACACACACTTTTTTGGAACGTAGTTCCTTATCGCGCGGTACGGAAGGGGGCTAGCCGGAAAAAATTAAGGAACCGACACTCGACCTCGACACATTTTTGAAACCGACACTTTTTTGTTGAATGTGAATTTTGCATTGTATTCGGTATTTTTAACCGAATTCCAAAAAGGAGGAGGTTCTCAATTCGGCCGGTATCTTTTTTTTTTTTTTCTTTTTTTTTTTTTTCTATGTATGTCCACCGATTTCTCCGGGATTACTGGACCGATTCGCGTGATTTTTTTTTAATCGACAGAGGATGTTTGCGAAATGGTCCCATAAAAATTTTGACCTTCAACTCCTCAAGCCTGATGCTGCAGGCTAAAACTATGGCGATTTAGGAAATTTCGATTACGAATTGATATTGTAGGTAACAAGTATGGACTACATCATGGAGCTCCAGGTCCTAGCTCCTCAATCATAGGATACTACACTTAAAAGCTTAAAATAAAAATTCTTTTCAAAAAACCGACTTCTAACGCCACTACAAAGTATAAAAATAATTTTAGTTTGTCCACGTTTGTTGAAGTCGGGCGGGCCTAAAATACAAACTATGAAACCGACTCGCGATGCTCGCTCGACTTCTACAAACGAGTCTATCATATTCTGTAGCGTCGCGCATCGGTTTCATAGTTTGTATATAGGCCCGCCCGACTTCAACAAACGTGGACAAACTAAAATTATTTTTATACTTTGTAGTGGCGTTAGAAGTCGGTTTTTTGAAAAGAATTTTTCGCCTTAGAACACGGCGTCTGCATGGCCTGGTTGTTAGGGCAGTCGCCTATAAATTCAACGTCGATGGTTCGAATCCCAGCTCGACAGACTGAATTTTCTATTTTCAATTTTATTTTAAACTAGCTGATGCCCGCGACTTCGTCTGCGTGAATTTAGTTTTTAAAATGCCTCGGGATCTCTTTGATTTTGCGGGATAAAAAGTAGCCTGTCACTCTCCAGGTCAACTATAGGAATCCTTGCAAAAAATCACGTCGATCCGTAGCTCTGTTCGGGCGTGATTGAAGGAGAAACCATCACACTTTCGCATTTATAATATTTCACATATAAGGTGCAAGTGCATATAGTTGACGTGGTTTTTTAAGTTATATGCAAGTTATATGCAAGTGCATATAGTTGACGTGGTTGAGGACCTGGAAAATAACACAGGCTACTTTTTGTCCCGGGAACATACATTTAAACGACCGCGCCACTACAAAGTATATAATTTATTGTTGATTTTTCGATAAAATTTAAATGGGACCACCTGGGACCCTTTGAAACAAAAAAGAATTTTCCAAATCGGTTCAGGTGTCGTCGAGTAATCGGTGAACATACATAAAAAAGATTCCGTTAAATTGAGATCCTCCTCCTTTTTTGAAGTCGGTTAAAATAATAATAAAAATTAGTTTAAATTCAACGAAGTTATGGAGTAAAACAGTCAAAATAGTTCAACCCCTATCTCAGAGAACATACATTTATTTATTTATTTATTTAGGAAATACATCCAGCCATCCATACATCCCTATACTACATCTACACAAACATACATCCGTATACAATATACATCCACCCTCACAAACTTAACACTAACTTAACAACATTAATAATATTAGTGGGATAAGTAGGATCGAATATAGTTAGTGTAGTTATTGGAGGGGGAGGATATAAACATACATACATACATGCATACACACATAGATATGTACATACATGCATGCATACATACATACATACATACATACATACATACATACATACATGTATGCATGCATGCATATCACCGCATAATTTAAGGATAAATATGTGAAACGTAGGGAGCAGGTATCCCGCGGGAACTGCTTGTTTTCCCGGGATAAAAAGTAGCCGTTGTTACTTTTCAGTTCCTCAACTATGCCTATCCCAAAAATCACGTCAATATGTAACTCCCTTGGCACATAATTAACGGATAAAAATGTGAAAGTACCATACGAATCCCGGGATAAAAAGTAGCCTTTTCACTTTTCAGGTCCTCAACTATGCCTATCAAAAAAACCATGTCAATCTGTAACTCCGTTGGCGCATAATTGAAGGATAAATATGTGAAAAGTAACAAACGAATAACCTGCGGGAACTGTTCGTTTTCCCGGAATAAAAAGTAGCCTTTTCACTTTTCAGGTCCTCAACTATGCCTATTCAAAAAACCACGTCAATCTGTAACTCCGTTGGCGCATATGAATGATTAATATGTGAAAAGTAGCATACGAATATTCCGCGGGAATTGTTTGTTTTCCCGGGATAAAAGTAGCCTTTTCTCTTTTCAGGTCCTCAAATATACCCATACAAAAAACCACGTCGATCTGTAACTCCGTTGGCGCAAAATTGAAGGATAAATATGTGAAAAGTAGCATACTAATATCCCGCGGGAACTGTTTGTTTTCCCGGGTTTAAAGGTAGCCTTTGTCACTATTCAAGTCCTCAACTATGCCTATCTAATAAACCACGTCAATCTGTAACTCCGTTGGCGCATAATTGAAGGATAAATATGTGGAAAGTAGAATACTAATATCCTGCTGGAACTGTTTGTTTTCCTGGGATAAAAAGTAGCCTTTGTCACTTTTCAGGCCCTTAACTTTACCTATACAAAAAAACACGTTAATATAAAACTCCATTGCGCGAATTTTGAAGGACAAATGCGTAAAAAATAGCGATGCTATCCCGCAGGAACTGTTTGCTTTTCCGGGATAAAAAGTAGCCTATGTGCTATTCCAGACTATAATCTATGTCTGTGCCAAATTTCAGCAAAATCGGTTCATTAGTTGTCGCGTTAAAGAGTAACAAACATCCAACCATCCATCCATCCATCCAAACATCCATACATCCTCACAAACTTTCGCATTTATAATATTAATAGGATAGGATAATAGGATAGGATAATTTCTAAATGTGGAATTTTTCCCTAATTTTTAGGGTTCCGTACCAAAATGGTAAAAATGGAACCCTTATGGTGAGACTTTCTCCGTCCGTCCGTCCGTCCGTCCGTCCGTCCGTCTGTCACAGTCCATTATTTCAGTAACTATTAAAGCTATCGATATGAAATTTGGCATAGTTGTGTATAATAGTGGCCCAACATTATTGGAATAAAGAAAAATCGAAAATTATTTTTAGTTTTATTAAAAAAGGGGGAAAATCGGGGGTTTGAAATTTCAAAGTAAAATAACTATACCGAGTGGGGTATCATAGAAAGGGCTTTACTTGTGCATTCTAAAACAGTTTTTTATTTATTTCTATATATAATAGTTTTTGAGTAATCGGCCAAAATGTCGAAAAAAATAACGTTCCCCCCCCTTATCTCCAAAGTTTACCAATCGAAAAATCTGAAATAATTATGGTCAATAGAGGTTTATCTATATTTTACAGGAAAAATAAAAGCAACGCGAAAATTATTTTAGTTTGATTAAAAAAGGGGGAAAATCAGGGGTTTGAAATTTCAAAGTATAATAATTATACCGAGTGGGGTATCATATGAAAGCCTTTACTTGTGCATTCTAAAACAGTTTTTTATTTATTTCTATATATAATAGTTTTTGAGTAATCGGCCAAAATGTTGAAAAAAATACCGTTCCCCCCCCCTTATCTCCGAAGTTTACCAATCGAAAAATCTGAAATAATTATGGTCAATAGAGGTTTATGTATATTTCACAGGAAAAATAAAACCAACGCGAAAATTATTTTAGTTTAATTAAAAGAGGGGGAAAATCAGGGGTTTGAAATTTCAAAGTATAATAATTATACCGAGTGGGGTATCATATGAAAGGCCTTTACTTGTGCATTCTAAAACATTTTTTTATTTTTTTCTATATATAATAGTTTTTGAGTAATCGGCCAAAATGTTGAAAAAAATACCGTCCCCCCCCCCCCCTTATCTCCGAAGTTTACCAATCGAAAAATCTGAAATAATTATGGTCAATAGAGGTTTATGTATATTTTACAGGAAAAATAAAACCAACGCTCTAACTAGCATAGTTTTTTTTATATTAACAATAAACCTCTACAAACAAAGTTAACGATAAATAAGCAAATTAATATAATATTATCGTTTTACTTTTACTTTTGGAGTACGGAACCCTCGGTGCGCGAGTCCGACTCGCACTTGGCCGGCTTTTTTTATTGTATAAATTGGATGACGCCATCTGTGAAAAAACAGTAACTCGACCAGAGTAACTCTTTGGTTTTGTAACAGTGCAATGGAAATAAACAAAATAATATAATTCATCGTAGTTAATCAATTTAATACTAGATGACACCACTAGTTTATTACAATTCCTTTACACTAAAATTAATCGGAAGGAGCTACGTTCCATCCGGGTGTCCTTTGACACCTCTCAAGTGTTTTTTTTATAACTGTCGAGCTGGGATTCGAACCATCGACCTTTGGCTGTTTGGCGACTGTGGAAACCACAAGGCTACGGAGATCTAATATTATAGTGTGAAAATGTTGAACACAATGCCAAATTAATTAATCGAAAGGAACTTCGTTCCATCCGGGTGTCCCACGACACCACACGACTTCTTTAAATGTGTTTTAAAGTTTAACATTGTAATTATCATGTGGGTTTTATGTAAAATATTCTGTTCTTAGGATCTCTTTTAAATCTCAAAGGTCGTAAAAGGATTAAAGTTTTGAGGAAACCACTGATGGAAAGCAGAACATGGAGCCATAAAATCTATAAAAGTTGACAAATTGCAGAGATTTTTAAACAAACAACTTAAAAACCCATAGGAAGGGTAATAGAAAAGTATAGAAAAGAAATGGTATTGTTATGTTATTTAAGGCTATATACTTTCGTTTTGACTAATCTTACTCTACTTTCGGTATTATTTTTCTGGATTTTGAGCTTATCAGGTACCTATTTATAAATAATTGACTTTTTTGCACCAAATCATCATCGGATGGATATAGGACTTGTTTAATTTTATCTATCTCTGAAAGAATTAAAACAAAACAAATGAATTTTATTGGTGCTCACGCCGAGTTGGTGGTGATTTTTCAAACGCCTGACACGTGGACGTAGTCGTTTTATAACCAAGTTTAATAACATTAATTAGTAAATTAGAATGTGTGGTATAAATGGGATAGCAGATTTATAAATAAATAAATCTACCGTATCCATTTTTCATCGAACTAAGTCCCAAGACCCTTGTCACCCAAAAGTCCCTTCTAATTATGGCACAGTCCACGGCCAGTGATTCACGGTTATTCAGAACAAAGCAGAATCAAATTATTCAAATATTTAGACAAGCCTCCGCTCTCTAATGAATTTAGATTAGTTTGTCCGTATGAAAGGCACAATTTTGATTGGGGCATTTAATTTTGTTGGAAAGTTTGACGACATTATTTTCATCATCAGTCAGTCAAGTCAGTTTGACGTCCACTGTAAAAGGCCTAGCTCTAAACCATGGCTCTATACCTTTTTCGTTATTTTTAGGATTCCATACCAAAATGGTAAAAATGGAACCCTTATGGTGAGACTTTCTCCGTCCGTCTGTCCGTCCGTCTGTCACAGTCGATTATTTCAGTAACTATTAAAGCTATCGACATGAAATTTGGTATAGTTGTGTATAATGGTGGCCCAAAAGCATAGAAATAAAGAAAAGTCGAAAATTATTTTTAGTTTTATTCAAAAAAGGGGGAAAATCGGGGGTTTGAAATTTAAAAGTAAAATAACTATATTGAATGGGGTATCATATGAAAGGCCTTTACTTGTGCATTCTAAAACAGTTTTTTATTTATTTCTATATATAATAGTTTTTGAGTAATCGGCCAAATTGTCGAAAAAAAATACCGTTCCCCCCCCCCCCTCCCCCCCCCTTATCTCCGAAGTTTACCAATCGAAAAATCTTAAATAATTATGGTCATTATGGTCAATAGAGGTTTATGTATATTTTTTACAGAAAAAATAAAAGCAACGCGAAAATCATTTTAGTTTGATTAAAAAAGGGGGAAAATCGGGGGTTTGAAATTTCAAAGTAAGATAACTATACCGAGTGGGGTATCATATGAAAGGCCTTTACTTGTGCATTCTAAAACAGTTTTTTATTTATTTCTAGATATAATAGTTTTTGATTAATCGGCCAAAATGTCGAAAAAAAATACCGTCCCCCCCCCCCCCCCCCCCTTATCTCCGAAGTTTACCAATCAAAAAATCTGAAATAATTATGGTCAATAGAGGTTTATGTATATTTTACATGAAAAATAAAATCAACGTGAAAATTATTTTAGTTTAATTAAAAAAGGGGGAAAATCAGGGGTTTGAATTTTGACAGTCAGAGTCAGTCAGAACGTAGTGAACCGCCCATGAGGCTGAATGCATCCTATCAGTTCCCGCCACGTATATATTATTATAGGTGTTGAAAACTTTAAGAACTTTCAAGAAGTATGTATTTATACATTTTCATTGAATGTACGAGTGGGTAGGTACTCAAACGCGCTAAATCGGGTCGTATTTTGCACGTACGCGAAAGAAATTATTGGGCAAAATGGGAAATGGAAGAATGCCAAGCATCCAGCCTCTAGGACCTAGGTGATGTATGAAGCTTATTTCTGGAAGAATTTTGTTGATGGGACAACCAGTTTTCGAGGTATTACAAACTATATATACAATAAAAAAGTTTAATTGGGTTGGTTAGAATGCTTCAATTATTAAAATCTGCTTGGGATAGGTTCAGCATATTTTGTGCTTTTAGTCGTAGCTACTACACATTACACATATAATACAGATCATTAATATTATAATTATGCAAATGAACTTATGGCTCGCGGATTGTAGACTTTATTATTATTTCGTTATCTAATTGTCCATCAAGGCTTGATGCCATTCGCTCTAGTGCATATCAAATTAATGTCCTAATATTAATATATAAATACGAAATTGTGTTTGTTACTTGGTTTGTCCTTCAATCACGCAGTAAAATAACATAACTAAAAAAAATACATACATAAATCATAGTGTATGTATATTATATATATATATATATATATATATATATATATATATATATAATTGTTTTGTATTCCTATGGACTTATTGCGATACCCCGTCTCTGAGTGCATAATGTTCTCTAGTATAGGTTGCCTGGAAGAGATCACTATTAGTGATAAGGCCGCCTTTTGTATTAAATTGTTTCTTTACTTATTGTATATTTTTTGATCTTGTATGCAATAAAGTTGTATAAATAAATAAAAATAAAAATAAAATATGAGTCCGCGCATCAATCCGTAAGATGGATGTGATTTTTGCATGGGTGCAGTTGGGAGCGACATATAAGCTACTTTTTATACGGTAGATGTGTAGGTAGTATTCTGTATTGTATGACGTCATTCGATCAATCCAGATAATTTGAGAGATGACCACGTGACTCAGCAGGGTGAATAGCACGTAAGCCTGTGGCTTTGGAGATATTTGTCTCTGCTAGTATTAGTATACGCTATACTACTACTATAGTAATTCGAATACGCTACATGAATACAAAAGTGTCGTTTTGATAAGCTTAGGTGTACAAGGTTATTTTAAAAATGCCAACAAACTTCTACAGGTAGGTAATTTCAGTACATAAGTTGAAACAACTTTTTTCAACGACTTTCAACAAAACCTAAATATTAGGTACCTACTTTTAGATATTTTTTATTTATTATTGTTCTCATCCATTTTGATTATTTAAATAGATGATTTCTTCCAGAAACCCTCTAATTTATTTATCAAAATAAATGCCTGGTTCTAATAAACCTAGGACAGGTGTACCTACCTAACCGTGTGACTTTATAATATTATAATCTCAATGTAAATATGAAAGCTTCTCTGATGTCTCTCTTCTTCAGAGAGTAGGTACACGTTTTCACAGTAATAAGACGTTGTAAAATAAACCTTAACATAACAATGTGTTTTTTATGCCTAACTTTCGCTTTCCTCATGTGTCAAGAGCTTTGTAATTTCAGAGACATGGTAGTCCCTTACCATACATAAATGCCGATGAGAGGATTTCCTAGAGCGCGCAATGTCGCTCAGAATTGCTTCAAACTGAGCTGTTTCTGGTGTTTTTCGTTATTGTGTTTGTCAAATCAGCGTAGGAATTGCTTACTTTGTCTGCTAAAATAATATAATCATCATCGTGATCGAATTTCAGTCACATAAGTAAACTAGCAAACTTCCTTCGGCTTTTCGAACCCAATTGATGCCTGCCACCTTCCGGAGACCACCAGTTTGCCGGTACGCGGTCTCTCTCTCGCTCGAGGATTATGCGAATCCAGCAGCCATCAGTCCTCCGACAAAATCGTGACCTTGACGTGCTAACCTTGAAAGCTACGTCAGCCTTCTTAAATCTATGGCTAATTACTTTTATTCGGATTACTTTCCCTAAACACCAGGGGGGCCTACCACGAATGCTTAAATTAGTGCTATTTCAATATTGTGTTGACATTTCATATAGTACTCGAATGACGTCCTTAAAGTAAGTAACATACGGAACCGATTTTGATTTATCAATAAGTGCAATTTGATTGAAAAAACATTAAATTAGAGCTCAATTTCGTGTATGCATTCTTGTACGTATGTACGATACGCTCCATAACGCTCAATATTAAAATCGGTTGTACAGAATTTGTGACTTTAAACCAATAAAATCAACGATTATTTTACTTTGAAGCTAATGTCATCGAATACGAATACGATCAATGGAATAACTTGTAGACAATTGATACCCTGGTGTATAAGGTTTGCTCCTCCATAGATAGCTCATAGGTATCATCTCATTGCCGCCGTGTATATTACACGGCGAGCGCTGACGAGGCGGCAACTTTACTCGTTTGTTGAGTTTAATCGTTTGTGGTCTTTGTTTTGCGGGTACGAGGTACACGTGCTAGTATTTTCTCTTTTTACAGTTTCGAATGTTTTTCATGAAATATTATGTCGGACATCTGGACGCTGCAGCTATTGTTGGTTTTAGGGTTTTTTAATAATAAGTAATACCCACTCTAACACAGCGGTCATAGCGTAACGCCTTCGATCGCTTTTAGAGGCTGAATTTGATTCCAGGCGCGACGCACAACTAATTTTTCGGTGTTAGAGTGCTTTTTAAACGATTAAATATCACTTGCATTAAACGTAAATAAATAAATAAATAAAAATAAAAAAGCCTCTTATTCCCATATTTCTTTTAAAATATTATTATACAATAGACTGTTGTTAGTTTTGTTGGTATTATATATATTATATATTATTTTTAATCCTAAGTTAGTATGGTAATTATGATTTGGTTCAATATGGGCTCCTTTACGGGTATAGGCCTCCTCCAACCTCTTCCATCTCCCTCTGTCCTTGCCTTGATTCATCCACTCCTTCCCTGCAATTTGTATACATCGTCAGCCCACCGCTTGTTCGGCCTGCCAACGTCCCTTTTGCCTTCTGGTCCTCTCCATCGTGTGGTTTGTATTGTCCATTATTATTATTATTAGACCGAAACCCTCCACCTAGGAAAACAGCTTTAAAGGTAAAGGAAAAAATAAAATCAGATTCTTAGAATTAAGATATTTTATGTAGGTACTTGTTTCTGCTTTTCTATTACCTAAACTATTAACCAAAAAAGCGTTGTATAATAAATTATACCTACTAATGGAAACGACTATCCGGAAATTCAGGCTAATAACTAAACTAATAAATAACTAATACCCTTGAATCCTTTTGTATTCCATTGGTTAGGGTCACTGGTAGAGATCTCTTATAGAGATAAGTTTTTCTCGTCCACTATGATTTTCCTCCTTTTTATAAACTATCCGCATTGACTTATTAATACTATCCTGTGCAAAAAAATAAATGAAATAAAAATAAGGCTCACATCGTACTCATGGTTTTTCTTTTCATTCATGACAAGACGGCCCTTGATGGTAAGTGACGATGCAGTTTAAAATGGTAGCGGTTTAACTTGGAAGGGGTATGCCGTATGGCAGTGTAAATAGACTTATAATCCAAATTTGAAATTCCATCCTTAAAGCAGTGATAGAGTTTGTATTTAGATATTGAAATGTAAATAAAACCTTTTCAAGTAGGCCGTACACAACTTTCATCGCTTGAAATTTCGTGGAAAGTTGCTTGATTTTCAGAGCTTGGTTCACTTCAAAACAACGAATTATTATGGAGATAGGGAAGCCAAATTAGGGTAAAGGTTATTCGCGATTCTTGGCAGATATCGACGTTTACTTTGTAGGTAGGTATTAGGGGAATGGCTTTGAACAAAAATTATAATCATGGAACTATTTGCATTATTTTCGCGGAAGGCTTTCTGTAAACATTGTATTAGGTATTATTAGTTTCTTAAAAATCATTAAAATTAAATTGGAGATTTTATTTATTTATTTTTTTACTACTAATCTTAATATATATAAATTACGTGTCACGTTGTTTGTCGCGATGGACTCCTAAACTACTTAACCGATTTTAATCAAACTTGCACACCGTGTGCGGTTTGGTCCAACTTGAAAGATAGGATAGTTTTTTTTGGATTAGGATAGTTTATTTGTTTTTTATTTATATAGATAAGTTGGCGGTACGAAGTTCGCCGAGTCAGCTAGTAATTTATAAATGTGAATGTGTGTGTGTGTTTTTTATAATGTTTTATTATCTACTTATATACAGAATTGGACCTGTTACAGTTCTATTATAAGTATAGATTAAAATATGCCTAAATTAAATACAACTAACAAAATTAAATCTTATTATTAAGTAAATAATTAAAAACTACTTAATTATATAATTATAAAATAATAATAATAAAACAAAAAAAGGTCTAAATAACTGGATCCACATTGACGCCAGACGGTAATGTGCCCAGAAGGCTGGCTGGCTGTTTGGTTTTTGGTTTGTTCTTCAATCAGGTGGCAATGGAGCGATGTGACTTTTGCAAAGTGAACTAATTGTTTGTTTTGTTGTTCGTTTCTTGGTTTGGTGTTTTGTCGTTCAATTGCGCAGCGATGGAGCAGCGGATCTACGTGATTCTTTTGTATGGGTATAGTTGAGGATCTGGAGACTGACATAGGATACTTTTTATCCCAGAAAACAAAGGAAACCGAGGCACTTTAAAACCCTAACTCCACGCGGACGAAGTCAAGGTTATCAGCTAGTTTACATTGAAATTAAGGTAAATTTTGGTATCTACAAGTTTTCGCGAAAATCTAAATTTGCCCATATCTTTTTATCGTGTTGACTCAGGACCTTGATTTTTATACACTTATTAGGGACTATAGACCTTAGTATCTGGTATAAATTTCAACTTGCTAAGTCCACCGGTTCCTGAGAAAATCGGTGGTGACACACGGACAGACGGACAAGAGAGAGATCTTATAAGGGTTACTTTTTTACCTTTTGAAGTACGGAACCCTAAAAAGGATAGGTTAATATGAAAAGTAACTTTTTATATAAAATACGTATATTTGCATTAATTACATGTATTAGTGCTACTAACTAATCTGAACAGGTACGAGTACACACGAGTATTTTAGTATTTCAGGCAAAGCGAGCGAGCGCGGACTGACGATGTAGCAACTTTGCATGTTTGTGCAGTTTAATTGTTTGTTTTTTTTTTGTTTCGTGCTGTTTTACTACCAAAGAGTTTTCTTTTCACTTATCTTGAATACGTTTTTAAATATTTTAGACTTTAAACCCATTACAGGAGAGTAGCAATGTTCACTGTTTTAATATTTTAGCCTGAATCAGCAGTTGTGCTGATTCAGGCTGAAATATTACTATAGTCTAGTAGGTGTGTTGATGCCTACTAGACAAATATATAGCATAGAGAATACGTAAATAAATTCTTTTCTTTTAACACATATTTTGTGCCATCTTTGGGCCGTCGTCGACCGTCGTTGCCATTCGAATTCCGATGAAGAATATACTGATTACCAGCGACCATGTCTCAGGAGGAAATCTATAGAAGAGCATGCTTGTACACTTTACGCAGTCTCAAAACGATATAATACTAGTGGTTCGCCCCGAACGGAGACCTCGCGGTAACGGTTTCCCATAATTACTTATTCATTCAATAGATACACATGAACATTCACATTAAATTATACATGTAAAAACAAACTGCAACGTGAAGTTTTATTGATATATGACTAAATAATAATTTTAATTGAATAATATGTTACATATAGCTGCATTTGCTATATGAGATGAGAGCGCCATCTATTGACATCATTGTGAAGTTCTGTTAAAAATACTGCTGCTCATTAAAAGTTAAATAATTTAGTTTCCTTATTACATTTATCTAATTTTAGTATTTGTTGTTCAAGTACATGATATTACGCTAAAATTATAAAACTTTCGAGCCCCAGCTTTCAATGGTTATTCTGTTGTGAGGTCAAATATAATCTCCACTTTGAAAGCCCCCTATTTCGTCAATTTTAGGAAAAAATTAAAAAAAAAATACTTTTGTACTCTGTTCCAAATTATCTTTAAAATGAGGTACTGCAACCCTATGAAACGCAAAAATTTTTTTTTCTTCGCATTCGCTTCTATGAGAGCCCCTCTAAAATAAAGATTTTTATAACTTTTTAAGCCATTTTCGGCTGGAGGCCATCGGTTTACATATTATATCTAAAATTGAAGTAATTACGTTCAGTAATTCAGAAGTTATAAGGCTCTGACAGACGGACGGACGGACAAGTGCAAATTCACTCAAGTAGACTCAAAGACCTTCGGTCGATTATAACGACTAGTGATGTGTCGTTAAAAATGTATATCCGGATCCGAATACGGATATTTGGTGTAAAGATCCGCGGATACGGATAAGGATTCGGATAAGGATTCGGATCTTAATTTTCTTACTCAATCGGTGCCGATGAGCTTGACTTTGAAACGATAGTTGACGCCACTTGACGTTTTGCTTGAAAGGACATGTTTCGATTTGAATTGCGCGGGTCTTTTTTTGGTTTTTTTATAGTTTACACTAGCGGCACGCTATGATGGCCGGTTTGACGTTTGTCCGCTCATGAAGTTCCGTATTAATTGATAACGACTTTGAAGGAAATAATTGTATTACTTTATTGACGATAGTGATGTGCAGAGATTCATAAATTTTATCGAATGTAGTTTTAGGTTTAGGACTCAAAATTTATTTATTAAATTGATTTCTAAAATGTATTCAAGTGTAGAAAAATCAGTTTGCACCATTTAAGGGGTGAATGTACTTGTGAATATGAACAATTTTCACTATGTGGACAAACCTCTGAAATCGCAAAAAAATATCAGCTGTTTCATACAAAAGGTAAAATTTTTATTTTTATATGATATATACCACAACTCGGCATTTGGTTTTCTAAATTGAAAATTTTTAAAAATGGAATCTAATACGATCGTCACATAGGATCGCTGGCTAGCACAACTACTACCTCCGGCAAACTCGCGTCAATGCTCAATGCAAAACAAAGCAGTTTCGAATTGACGTTGCTTCGAAAAGTATAAACTGTCAGTGCAATGCGATTGTGATATAGTTTTGACCTGGCTTTGGATTTCAAATATTGATACTGCATTACTGTTGACCCTTGCTCGTTAATTTGGACTCTGTTCAAGCCCTTTGTTGTGGATTTCGTCGATATGACCGAACGTACGCAGAGAACTGTTCTAAATAGTCAGACACGTGAGTTCGTAATACGCCTTCGTAACTATTTCGATCGTGAAGCTCAAAATGGAGGGCCAATTTTACCTATAACGTCAGTGGTTGAACGCGTAGCTGATGCGCTTAATATTGGACAACGAACTGTTAGACGGATAACTAAAAAAAAATATGGCGAGACTGGCACAGAAGAAAATAAACTTCACACACCAAAAAAGAGAAAACGAGCAAAACCAGTCGTAGGCATCGATAGCTTTGATGCCGATGCTATCCGAAGACATGTTTACGGCTACTATTTACAGAAGGAGTATCCAACAAGAAAAAAGTTGGTGCATTCACTGAAGGAAGCTGGATTATTCTTCGGTGGGGAAAGTTCTTTAACGAAGATTTTGAAGACCATTGGATTTCGATACAAAAAATGTAACAAACGCAAAATATTGATGGAAAGATTTGATATAGCGATGGCAAGGTATACTTTTTTACGGCAAGTGAAAGAAATCAAAAATTGGCAAAATGTTGTGTTCTTGGATGAAACATGGCTTAATGCTAACCATACTGTAGGCCGTTCTTGGAACGATGACACAGCAGCATCTACTTCCAAAGTTCCTGTAGGAAAAGGATCGCGACTTATAATTTGTCACGCCGGAACCATCAACGGGTTTGTCGAAGGTTCTCTCATGGCTTTTGCGTCAAAAACCACTGGAGACTATCATGAAGACATGAATGGAGAAAAGTTTACTGAATGGTTTACCTCAATGTTGTGTAGCCTCCCTGAACCATCTATTATAATTATGGACAACGCCCCATACCACTCGATGCAAATTGACAAGCCACCTGCCCAATCCCAAAAGAAAGCTGATATCGTCGCATGGCTTCGTAAAAATGGCGTAGATGCAAACATGAATATGTTAAAAGCGGAATTAGTACGTCTTTTAAAAGAAAACAAACCAACCAAGATCCGATACGTCATTGACGAAATAGCATTAGAACATGGGCACAGAGTTATACGGTTACCGCCTTACCATTGTGAGTATAATGCGATTGAGTTGGTGTGGGCTCAAATTAAGGGATATGCTGCAAGACACAATACAGAACCCCCATTTACCACAAAAAAAATGCTAAAATTATTAGAAGAAGCTTGTGAACATGTGACTAAAGGAGACTGGGAAAAGGTTGTGAATAGAACTGTTAAATTAATAAGGGAAGATTATGAAAGAGATGTGAAAATAGATAATATTATAGAAAACGAACATATAATTATTAATGTAGGTGATGATAGCAGTGACGACAGTGAAAATAGTAGTATGGACGAATCTGATTAATTATGGCCTTTTGTGGCACCTTTTTTGGTATCTTTTGTATTCATATGTTTCTTGTGTGCATATAAAGTATGTATATTCATTTTCATTCAAATATTCAGTTCGTTCAAATAAATTAAATAAACATATACATTTTTGTTTTATTAAACCTATTTAATCAGGTACAAAAACAAAACTTAATTGTTTTTTGTTCGAGAATAAATTGACATTCCACATCACTATTGTAATGTGTCAAACCGGCCATCATAGCGTGCCGCTAGTTTAGTGTGACACTGGGTAGCATAGACAACGTTTTTGTTTGGTACATGAGTTAAAAAAAATGACTACAACGAAGTTTAGTCTGTAAAAAGATCCGTATAAGATCCGCCAAAAAAGTAACGGATACGGATACCGATATCGATCTCTCTTTTCCCCCAGATATCCGCGGATACGGATACGGATATCCGGCACATCACTAATCAAGACATTATAGGACCTTATATGCGAAGAAATGATAGCCTAATGGTTAGGACTGCGGTCTCCTATTCGCGGGGTCGCAGGTTCGATTCTGGGCATGCATCTCTGACTTTCGAAGTTATGTGCGTTTAAGCAATTAAATATAACGGTGAAAAAATATGATAGCTCCAGTATTAATCATAGAATAGAATAGAATAGAAATATGTTTTATTCAAATAAACTTTTTACAAGTGCTTTTGAATCGTCGATGAGTCTACCACTGGTTCGGCATGCCCTTCCTGTCGAGAAGAACCAGCTAGAAACTCGGCGGTTGTTCTTTTTAAAACAAGTTTACAATACGATAGATACTATGCTATTCATCCAGTGCTTCTACAATGAGGGGAAGTTCCAAAAATGCATACTACTTTCAATTATTCAATACATATTAAGATGGGCAGACAGAAAGAAGCCTTATTCCCGCCGGCGGCACTTGTTCACGAGCATGACGCATGACCCAGCCGTTGCTTTGCTCAACCATATTTGAGACAACCCGCATCACACAACATCAGCACAGAAATGTTTAAAGAGAGCGTGACATACTTATGGTTACTCATGTTAAGGAATCGAATCATTCGAAGACAATATGACAGTGCTATTCATAGATTAATCATAGGGTTCAGTGATTAGTACTATAAGTGGTCAGTGTTCCGTTACATCGGTTCGGACCCACTAAAACATAATTCGTATAAAGATTTCACAACGCTGTTACTACAAACTGTGTCCAGCTCAGTAGCCGTACAAGGCTATTATTCTATTTATAACATGTACCGACCCTCTGCCCCACAATTTGACCGTTAATAATCCCTATTCCGGGAATATGACAGAAACTAACAAACCACGCAATGCAATTCGAAGCTTCAATTCTACGAGCGCGGATTGTAATTCGAAAGGTTTGATTCTAACAGCTTCGACTCTATTGTCGAACCCATTTCTAGTACAAGCTTCACAATAACCTGGATTTTGAAGTAATATGCATTTTTACTTCCACAAGAACCATTTAGGTACTATAATTAATTAAACAAGCAATAACTAATCACTAAATAAGCTATATTTGGAATCAAATTAACGTGACATATGATACTTGACGATAGACGGTTTAGCTCATTTTACAAGTGTAAATTGAAAATTTAAATCACCCCCGACATGTGAATTTACGACCGGACTACTGTACTAAACTGTTACCCACCTTTCTGCTCCATCATCAGATACTTCTCCTCGATCCTCTATCATCCATTCTAATGAACCCAAACACACTATATCTGCTGTAAGTTGATGAAAAATTGGGTATCCCGCAAACTAGATACCAGCACCAGGTCAACGTGACCGTATTGCAAGATCATAACCTGCAAGGTTATGATCTTCCAATACGTTAAGTCTGCTGTGAGTTTTTGAAAAGTCGGGTTCTCTGGGGACTATTCTGGTTGCAGCATCAGGTCGAAGTTATCAATTAATTATCATTTGACGATTATACTGGCACGCGTGAAGCACTTAATCGAGTAATCATACGCCAAAAATGCCTTAAGTCATTTTGGAAAAGAGCTGATACTCTTACACTGCTGGACCAATATTAACCAAATAGCTAAGAACCACCGCAAGGAAACTGGCTTTCAAATGAGAAATACCGCATCGAAATCGGTCGCTTCGTTTGAGAGCTACGATGCCACAGACAGACACACACACACAGACAGACAGACAGACAGACATCGACGTCAAACTTATAACACCCCTCTTTTTGCGTCGGGGGTTAAAAGAGCAACCAGCGATTTTCTTGTTGGTTCTTCTTGGTGGGAACAGCATTACGAACCAGTAGCAGATTCACTTGAAGATTTAAAAGATTTTTATTCAAATTGTATTTCCCTCCTCTCTTCGTTTCCAAGTAAAGTTTAAACTTAAAAAGTAAAAGATAATTTACAAAATAAACTAAAATCTAAATTACTTTTAAAATAAAAACCAATTTGATGTACGTACTGTATATTATTATAACGGAAAAAAAACCCGTAAAAATACATTTATGTTGATAGTATCAATATCAATTGAAAACCTAATGTCGAATAACCGAAATGTCGATATCTGAAGAATAACGAATAACCATTACCTTGATTTGGCTACGCTATCTCCATACTAATTTGGTTTCAAAAGCTTACCGACTTACATTGTAAAGTCAAGCGATTTACGCCGACTTTTTAACCCACAAAAGTTGTCCGCAGCCCAATTGAAAAGGTGCCTCAGGACGGTCTAATTTGTATTGAAAGTTGGTAAGGTACGGCTCCCAGCTTTCCTGAATAAAGAATAAGCTCGTTTGAAATGAAATGAACATTCTTGTTTATTTAATTTTATTGCTTTTTATTTAAATGTTGACTATAAAATGTGCTGCAGTAATATTTGTGCGCGATAAGTGATACGATAAGTGCTTGATCCCAGAGTTCGGTGATTTCGCAGACGATTCGAAGTAAAAATTGCGCGCTATAAATATATCTACAATAAATGTTATACGTCATATTCACTAATTTACTCTTCATTATAAAAACTTATGTCTATAACAATGACAAGTGACAAAAATAGCTTAGCAAGACTTGTAACCAAAAACTAAACTAGCAAAATCATTAAACTAAAACCGAAGCGCGTCGCACGTGTTGCTCTGTTGACCGTTGCGGCCAAGTGCGCGATGCTTATATCGGGTTTATATCTTAACATGACACATGATGTATCATGATATGACGCCATTTTGAGGCATGACCGCCGATTTATCGTAAGCGACATTTATACCTAAATTACGATTTTATTTCAAACGATATTTTAAACAATATAGGTATTACTAGGGTACGTCGACATTTCCCGGGAATAAATTCAAAGAATATATGCTATTTCAGTAGGAAATTTCAACGTGCCCTAGTCCTTTATATTATGTAGTTTAAAATATCGTTTGTAACTAACAAGTATAAAGAGAACGCCCCTCTTAAAGCATTATGCAATTTTATTACCAACTGAAGTCGCAATTTTACTATATTTAAATTTGGAATCTCACCTACTCTCAACGTATCTGCATGATATATCATAAGTGCAGCAGATAGTGCACGAAAATGTAAAACACCTCATGAATATCACACGCGTTCACCGAGAGCTGAGCGCAGGCGCTGTAGTCGATGTGTGACACACACAGACAGAATACAAATATCCTACTAATATTATAAATGCTAAAGTTTGAGAGGATGGATGGATGGATGCATGTTTATTACTCTAACGCAACAACTTATGAACCGATTTGGCTGGGAAAGGAGATAGCTCATATCCAATAAATACTTAGCACATAGGCTACATTTTATCTGAAAATCTGCGAATTAATGCATTATTCAAAATAGAAACAAATTTTTATAGTTTTGTGCAGTAGTAGCGGTATGGCGTTTATGCAACCGGAGTATGTCCAGATGTAACACATTTGTCCAGCAATTGCAACGAATAATTTTGTCGCTGAAATGTGAAATTCATATAATATTTTTGGTAGTTTGTAAATAATTATAACTTTAGCCCCGTACCTCATCAGGTACACAGAATATACAAAACTCTGTGATAAAGATTCAGAACGATGGTATGATAGAGGAAAACTAACTACGATAAGAAGTGCAAAAATGTCTCTCTTGTCACGGAGACCCCCTTATGGTTATGGAGTCTTGCATGGAACTAGGAATTATGACTACGTCTAAGAGTCTTGGCATAAAAAAAACTTAGACGACATATTAACAACGCGGCTTACTGCCTCTTTGAAAGAGAACTGGTTCGTTTTTTACGTAGTCGTAATTCCTAGTTCCATGCGAATAATTCAGCGAGTATGCTTGGTAATACTTCGTGGCTATAACTACGAGCCAGCAATTAGATTAGGTTAGATTTTACTCTAATAATAATGAAAGAAAAACAATAATTTTAATAACTAAAATTAAACGCGTGATCTTGAATATCTTGTCAGAAATTTTTCGTTCTAAGTGTACCTATTAAATAAAATATAAAGCCCGTGAGGTATATATTTTCTAATTAGTTCAGAATATCTACTACAAAACAGGCTCGGAGAAATGCAGTAAATTTCCACGATAAAAGGAGGAATGAAGCCACGAAAGCTGTGATACGTAAGAAAAATATTATGAGATATTTTGCGAGGCGAAAATTCGGTAACCCCAGAACGTAAAGTGACGTCTTTGTGGCGTGACGGAAGTCATAAACTTAATATATGTACGAACATTCCGACGATCTCAGGCGCTTCCACAGCTGAGAGTACGTCCGTAAAACGAGTGTAAAGTTTTAAACTGTACATTTTTCTTTTGTTACTCAACTCTATGAAATTAATAAGTTTGAAAAATAAAAACGAGATCGAGATATTCAGTTGAATTGTTCATGAATCTACTCGAGCCTACGTGAACTATCGAGTATGCTTGAAAAGAAGTTAAAAAGCGATGATAGATTGCCTAGGGGTTCAGACTTCGGTCTCTTTTCAGGGGATCCAGTATTCATTCCCAGGCTCTCCAAATTTCGGTAGTTACATTGGTACTTACATGCATTTCAAGCAAATACATTTGCTTTTAAGAAAACATCGTGAGTAACCTACATGCCTGAGATTTCTTCCTAATGTTCCTATAGGTGTACCTATAAAGTGTCCCGCACTTGGCCAGCGTGGTAGACTATGGTTCTTCTAATTTAAAGTTTCCTACCTGAACAAGGAGCTTTCAGGCAGTGGTGGCAATCATAATTACCCTTTCTTTTGGCTTTACTACGGTAAAGCCAAAAAAAAACGATTATGATTTTAGCAGCTATGTATTTAGGTATGTGTGTATGTTTCTGATCCGCAAAAATTATAAAAGGTTCATCTCTAAATTTCATTGAAATAAAATAATACCAGTATGTATGTTGTACCTCAGAGCGTAAAACAAAGAACACAAACGATTAAACTGAACAAACGAGCAAAGTTGCCGCCTCGTCAGCGCTCGCCGCGCCGTCTAGTGATATACAGAGTGGTCCATGAACGTACTAGACCCTTGCGCTTTGGACCAAAGTACAAGCGGAAGCGATTACAACTAAAATTATTAGGATACACCATGGAATAGTAGGGCTGAAACAAAAATATATATTTTTTGTTAGGTTACAACGGTTTGATCCCTACTATTTCACGGTTTATCCTAATGTTATTTTTGTAAGGAAACAATGGTTTGATCCCTAAAATTCCATGGTGTATCCTAATGCTATTTTTGCTAGGTTACAACGGTTTGTTCCCTTTTATTCCACGGTGTATCCTAATGTGATTTTTGTTAGATTATAACAGTTTGATCCATACTATACCTACCACGGTGTATCCTAATGTTATTTTTATTAGTTTGATCCCTACTACCCTACACAGTGTATTCTGGACATTTAAGTGCTAAAGGATCCACTGGTGGAATTTACTACTGAGCTAATTAAGATGAATAAATTATCAATCGGTTTGTTATGATTTTTTTTCCTGATACTGAGTACCAAAGTGGTGCTCAATTCGATTACAATCTAGCCTAACTTAGTTGGCTAATGAGTAATTTTAATTTAGCTAAACTTATAAATTATTATCTTATATACTAAGAGATTGTCCAATGACACATCTTAGTTTTTCTTGATAATAGTTTTTAGAGACACTTTGTTCATGATGATAAAGGCTACATTTTAGATGAACAAAACCATTGTGATGGATTTCGTATCAAATTTTTAGTAGTTAGGTTATAGTGTTTGAACTTTTATCTTGATTTACTTGGTCAACTCAGCTGTCGCTTATTACATAAAAGCGTGCAGGCTTTAAAATTTACGACAGACGTCATGTCACCCGCTGAATCAGTATGTTGTATTATAGCATTTCCGTATTTCAATGCAAATTTTAAATAGGGCTCGTAAAACTCCGGACTTGTGTTCCGATGTCCTTACTAACCTTTCACTGTTCTTGTAACCGTATTTCAGTATTTTTTTTATTCGATGACAAGCTAGTCCTTGACTGCGATCTCACCTGATGGTAAGTGACGATGCAGTCTAAGATGGTAGCGGGCTAACTTGGAAGGGGTATGGCAGTGAACATTCAACCCATACCCCTAATTGGTTTCTACACGCCATCGTGCCGGAACGCTAAATTGCTTGGTGGCACGTCTTTGACGGTAGGGTGGTAACTAGCCACGGCCAAAGCCTCCCAACAGACCAGACCAGAGACAATTCAGAAATTATAAATTCCCAAATTGACCCTGCCGGGAATCGAACCCGAGACCTCCCAGTTATAAGACAACAGCGCTCACCACTGAGCCAGGGAGGTCGTCAAGAAAGTCATGGTTAATGAGAAGCCTCAACAGATAGTAGCCAACTACACAGGAGATATCACAGTGCACACGTGTGTGTGCCAACACCGCTGCACTCTGTTTTCCCTCACTCTCCCTCACAGTTATTAATATCGTTATCATGATCATAATATGACTCTAAGCATGGTAGTGTTAAAAATATAGAAAATAATTGTTTTTTATTCAAATAAACTTTTACAAAGTGTTTTCGAATCGTCGATTGAATCTACCACATCATGATAGATATTTACAAAGAATAATATTTTGTTCGGTGAGCTTTATGTAGTTAAATTAAAAAAATTACCATTTAAAATAATTACTGTTCCTTTTGTTTATTTTCAACCGACAGAAAAAAGGAGGTTGTTCTCAATTCGTGTCGTATATAATAGTATACTTATATACCTTTTTTTAGAAGAAAGTAGACTGTTTGCATTACGATGTTGTTAATTGATTTTAATTTTAACTTCACTAAGTTGCTTGGTTGAACTTGTAACGTGAAAATTCCTAGATTTTTCTGTTGTACCCACTGTTTGATGGCAAAGATAATCCTGAGCGTTGTTCTAGTAATGAAAATCAAATAGCAGAGAGATGAGGCGTTAACCGACGCCTCTAATATCAAATACTCTCCGAAACAGGGACTATAAGACCACCAACAACACCGGTTCGAAAGCAATGTGTATACGAAGCGATGCGTGAACGAAAGTTTCTACGAGTGAAAAGCTGAAAAGTCGACGGTTCATTCCCCACATTGCACTATTGTCGTACCCATTCCTAGACAAGTTTCATTTGGAGGGAGAGGGAAATATTAGTCATGTTCAGCACGGGTAATATAGATATAAATTTAAAAAATAATAAATAATAGTTGAGATAGTAACTATAAGTAAGCCCTACTAGTAACTACTACTAAGGTAAGGCTTTTCTTAGTCAAGTAAAAAGTTACGAAGACTCTATAAATTTGATCTCATAAAAGCTAGAAAACGTAAGAGAAATGCTAAGAATTTCTACAAAGGCGGAATTCCAAGTCACATCGCTGAAGTAAGTGTAAAGTTTTAAAACTTAATACATGCATGAAATTTTGAAGATGAACTCAGTTACTCTCATAACTTAGAATACGCTTATTATACGACGCTGTTTTCTCTTTAAGAAAGTAAATAATCATATTTATTAAGTTTCGAATCATTGTTTCTTAAATACATATAATAATAGATTTTTCGCTTCTTAACGCAACGTATTACTCGTACCTTACGTAAAATATGGTAAGGAATGAAATGGTAAAGTTACGTATTGAAGTCTGCTATCCTGGAACAAGCGAAAAGTTTTAAAAAACGTAATCCGACTACGGAGAATTGTATGTAACTTTAGTCATATTGATTTTAATCGTATAAAATGTTACCCGGACCATCGCAACATCGCAACAAATCGATTGAGACATCATTCATCAAAATCATACATAAATACATACATACATACTTAAATACATACATACATACATACATACATACATACATACATACATACATACATACTTAAATACATACATACATACATACATACATACATATATTAAAATCATAACCCTTTCTTTTGGCTATGGCGTAGTAGGGTAGGACTTCGGCCGCTTTTTTGGGGTGTATGAGGTTCGATACCAGGCACGCATTTCTTTTCAGAGTATTGTGCGTTTTAAATAATTTATCATTAGCTTTAACGGTGAATGAACATTGTCAGGAAACCTGCATGCCTCTCTATAACATTCTCAAAGGTGTGTGCAGTCTGCAAACTCGCACTTGACCAGCGTGGTGGTCAAGTGCGAGTTTGATCTAAACTCTTCTCAGTATTGGGCCGGCGAAGGGCGGCTGTGATGAATGAATGGAAATGAATCCTGGAAATTCTCTCAGTATTTGATTCCTTTTACCTGACAGGTTAGAGTTACTCAGCGCGCGATAGAGAAAGGCTGAGACTTTTCAATTTGGTGGATTTTCAGATAAAAAAAATGTGTAATTTTATTTGGAAATGTGACATTTATGACTTTATAACTTTCGTGATACACTAACCTCTGGCCTCGTACCTTTATGTCGCTTGCGTTCGACAACGATGAGCTGACAGATAGATAGCCCTATCTCCTTTCGCATTTAGGCAAAGTCGCCATCAAACATTTTGTTACATAAATATTAATTAAGCGCAGCTTTAGGAAATGATATTAAGGTTGAGCGCATTTTATTTTAATGCAGAAATTTGATTGTGTGAATTTTATTCAACTGGTCCAATTTCGAGAAAGAGACCAACCACCGAATCCAACTCGGCTGGTCAGCGTTCGGGAAGCTCCGAGATGTATT
This sequence comes from Oeneis ivallda, assembly GCA_029955525.1. Lineage (NCBI taxonomy): Eukaryota > Metazoa > Arthropoda > Insecta > Lepidoptera > Nymphalidae > Oeneis > Oeneis ivallda. The sequence continues at coordinate 11,551,411 of JARPMR010000024.1, read as the reverse complement.
CTCGTCCAAAATCCCTCAGGGCCTTCAAGACTAAAGTCTTCAAACAGTGCGTGTTGCCTGTTTGAGCAGTGAGCTGGTGTGTTGAAGGAAACGTCTTTACTTCTCAGAGAACTTCCATTTATTACTATAATTATGCTTATTATTTGTGTTTGACACGACGCTAATCCCAGACGTCACGAGAAGTGAATACCGGTGTGTAAATGGCGGCGCGCCGGCCCGCGCCCACAACCCGCACCCCAGCGCTGGTAAACTGGTTGGAGGCGCGAAGTCTCCAACATTGCCAGTGATGACTTACGGATCCGAGACATAGTCGCTAACTATAGACTTCATAAGAAGGCTCAGGGTCACTCAGCGAGCGATGGAGAGAGCTAGCTCGGAATATCCCTGCGAGATCCGTAGGAGAACCAAAGTCACCAACATAGCTCAGCGAGTCGCGAAACTGCATGAAGTGGAAATGGGCGGGCACATAGTTCGAAGAGCTGATGGGCGCTGGGGTCCCAAGTTGCTTGATGGCGACCCCGCACCGGGAAACGCAGTGTTGGCAGACCCCCCCCCCCCCCCCCCCCCCCCCTAGGCGGATCGACGACATCAAAGGAGCCGCTGGATCCAAGCGGCGCAAGACCGAAGTTTCTGTATGTCCATGCAGGAGACCTTTGTCCAGCAGTGGATGTCTATAGGTTGATAAAAAAGAAGAAGAAGATTGTCCTACTGTTACCTATTACCTAAGGCAGACAATTTCGTATTGAAGATGTGCTATAGGTCCTAGCTCCTCAATCCTGATGCTGCAGGGTACTGCCTACCTAAAACTATGGGGATTTAGGAAATTTCGATTATGAATTGATATTGTAGGTAACAATAATAATATTTCGACTTTGTCGTAGAACAAAGTTGCTTCTACAAAATTACAGGAGAGCAGTTTAAAGTTTGAACTTTTTTTTCAGTTTTTCGGCATTCCGTAGAACAATATTGGTTCATATTATACGACATGGGTTTTGAGTATTTCATAATTATAATTAAAATTAAAACATACGAAACGCGACGGCTTTCCAACTAACAACATTGCGAGTGACAATCTACTGGCGGCCGCCGGCATTTGACAAGTTAGCGACAGCAGCGCTTCTTTACAAGCGACGTTTTACTTCGGAATGAGTTTCAGATAGGACTTTGTCCGATTGAATATCTCCAAAACTACTGAATATTTATTTTTTCTTTTGCTGAGGTGTTAAGAATTGTTTATAAAAGCCGTTAGGGTCAAAATCAAGATTTCGCTGTATTTTCATATGCGACAGTGTTAAGGCCGGTATCTTTTCTTTTTCTATGTATGTCCACCGATTTCTCCGGGATTTCTGGACCGATTCGCGTGATTTTTTTTAAACGACAGTGGATGTTTACGAAATGGTCCCATAAAAATGTTCACCATCAACTCCTCAAGCCTGGTGCTGCAGGGGTATTGCCCACCTAAACTATGGAGATTTAGGAAATGTCGATTATGAATTTATATTTTAGGTAACAAGTATGGACTACATCATGTAGCTCCAGGTCCTAGCTCCTCAATCCTGATGCTACAGGATACTGCCTACCTAAAACTATGGGGATTTATGAAATTTCGATTATGATTTGATATTGTAGGTAACAAGTATGGACTACATCATGGAGCTCCAGGTCCTAGCTCTTCAATCCTGATGCTGCAAGGTACGCCTACTTAAAACTATGGGGATTTAGGAAATGTCGATTACTAATTGATATTGTTGGTAACAAGTATAGACTACATCATGGAGCTCTAGGTCCAGTAGGGCGGGGGGCGGAGGGGGCTGCCTGCCCCGGGCCTCTGGTCCAGGGGCCCCAAATGCTTCCATGTTCCCTTGATAAAAGCCTATACAAGGCTTTAAAATTTATTCTTTGTAGGTACCTATCTAAGAGGTCATTGAGGTCAAATGAAAATTCTTTTAAAAAAACCGACTTCAAACGCCACTAAACGTGGACAAACTAAAATTATTTTTATACTTTGTACTGGCGCTAGAAGTCGGTTTTTTGAAAAGAATTCTTATATGTACATGCAAAATGCAAAAAGTCACATAGATCCGTTGCTCCGTTGCTGCGTGATTTTAGGACAAACCAATAAACAAACACATCATTTTTGTATTTATAATACCTATCATGTAGTAAGTATTGTTGAGACGAGAATCCGTTTTTCTTAAATATGTTATTCATCGTGTCAATAAAGCATCATCGCATGCACCCACGAAGTGTTTCACTTTAAACCAAGACAACAGAAGCTCTATTAATGGAAACACAGGTAAAATAAAACAGTTTTCAATCTAGTGACTAGTCAAAGGACTGCATTATTACACCTTATCAAACTTAGACATAAAAGACCTTTAAAGTGAACGGACAAAGTTCGAAACTGCAGCGCGCTAACAAACTCGCTTTGTCTCCTGGAAAGTGTAGAATATGTCGTGGGACAGAAATTTAGGTTCTGACGATTCCGTGAAGGAATACCTTTAAAAATGAAATTTATCAAGTTTCATTCAGTAGCTTTGATTCAGCGATGATGAGTCAGTCAGAAACACGAACTTAGTATTAAGTAACTTATTGGTATCTTTATGATCAGGACACGTTTTTATTAAATAACTAGATGATGCCCGCGACTTAGTCCGTTTGGATTAAAGTTTTATAACTCCCGCGGGAACTCTGCAATTTTCCGGGATAAAAAGTAGCCTATGTGTTATTATAGGGATTAGGGATACCGGAAGTATCGAAAAGTATCGACAATCAGTTGTCAACTAGTGCCCTCACTAATTTTAGTTCCTTGGGTACTAGTTACTGTTTACAGCGCCAAAATGGCGTTAATCTACGGGGCTACTTTGTGTCTGCCCGTCTTAACATGAATTGAATTGTAGTTTTGTTTTGTTTTTTTTTTCTTTTCATTGTGGAAATGTTATATTTTATTCTAACAAAGTTGCATAGGTTAAATCGGCTTGGCATCCAGCTGCCCACAAGATAGTATAAAAAACTTATTACAATGTAATAGCTTCATAATAATATTGTAAAATGATTATTTTGAAAAGAGCAACTGCTGAGTTTCTTGCCGGCTCTTCTCAGCAGAATCCGCTTTCCAAACCGGTGGTAGAGTCATGGCTTGTCATAAGAGCCACAGGTTGGCCTACGTGAAATAAATAAGTTTGAATTTTGAATTTTGAATCAAGTAGGCCAAAAAAATATTACAACAGCCTGTCTACCGTCCAATGAATTATTTAATCATAGATTTTAGAATTAGGGAGCAACTACAAAAGTACATCTTTCCAATCTTGTTACTAAAAACTACAGTGTCTTAAACACTAAAAAGTATGCATTATTATACCATATTAAATTAAGAGGTAAACGACGTCGTTTAAAGTGAACGGTATAAAGTTCGAAACTGCAGCGTACTAACAAACTTGCTCTGCCTCTTGTAAAGTGCAAAATTCGTTGTGAGACCAAACTTGAGATTCCCTTTTTTTTTCGAAGCAATTAACGATCGCTTGTGAAAGCATTAAAATTTTTTGCTGCGTAATTTTAATTAAGCTTTTGATTGGTGGTATTTGACTACCAACACCGAATGAAATGTATGTGCAATTCTGACCAAATCTCATGTGAAAATAACAGAGCATGTTTGTGATATAGCATCTGCAAAGTTTTTTTTACTTTAAATAAAAAAGTCAAGTAGGTAGATGTATGCTATCATTTTGTGCACAGTACAACATAATTAGCTGCATTTTCCTTACCAAAAATCGCAGAAATTCTCAATATGTCCCCTCAACAAGATTTTCAACGTAGCATCGTGCATCAAACGCATAATAGAGTCATAGAGTCATAGAGTGGGAGTGCGAGTTCGGAACTAAAAGCACTGCGTCAGAATATTCAACAAGCATGTTACATGGATTCTGAAAATGAAGAATCGTCATTCAAAAATACGATTTCTTTTACTTTTTATCGTTATAACTATTAAATAGATCGTAAGCGTTATAGCATAGGGCATAGGCCGCCTTTAGCTACACATTAATAACTGGTAAATCAGGAATCCTAATAGAGCCTACGTCCCTTGAGTCATACAACCCTGACTCCATATTATTGTACCTAATGCCTACACGTATTAAATACGAGTATAGTAATATTAATCAAGTATAATAAGGTACGCTATGTTGATTAAACTAACTAGTATTGTACCCATACTATTATTATAAATGCGCAAATAACTTTTTTGTCTGTGTAAACTTTTCAAGACCAAATGGCAAACTTTTTTTGACGTACCACAAAGGTGATTTGCATTCTAGAGATTCGAATAGACAACTTTAATGCCGTAAATCAAACGTAATATGCAAGTAAAAAGATGTGTTTCTAAAAACTACAACAAAATAAGCATAGTTGTTTTTTATTAAAATGATAACATTAACAAGTTGAAATAAAAACAATATTTTGAAATACAAGCTTTTAGTAGTACATCATCACACCCTGAATATCATATAGGACCAGAGTACTTGTCAAGATCAATCAAACTCGATGGGGTTACGCCGTTTTATTACAGCACCTTTCATCTCTATCATCAGACCCTGGATATCGTCTAGGACCCGAGTACTTATCAAAACTTGATGGGGTTACGTCGTTTTATTACAAAGTTGCCAAAACCACCTTCCGGCTTCATCATCAGACATTGGATATCATCTAGGACCAGAGTACTTGTCAAGACAAATCAAACGAGTCCAACTATGGGTTTACGTCGTATTATTGCAGAGTTCCGATAGCCATCTTCCAGCTCCATCATCAGATCAGCAGATCAGCTCCATGTTACAATAATATTGCATTGTCATCCGATTTACACATACCTACATGCAAAATTTCAGCTCATTCGGAAACCGGGAAGGATGCAAGATTGCAAGATGAATTAGAACCACTAATTCCTCTTGATAGATTTGACCTAAACATACATACATTGCAAGTTGAATAAAAGCTTATAGAATTTAAAAGCGCGATGGCAGTGCCTCAGTCTGTAGGTCACTGAAAAAATTATTTTATCCATAAAGCATGAAATCCTAGAACTAGTCCGATAATGATGCGCAAAAAACCACATTAAACTTGGTCCCGTAGTTTTCTACAACCTTCCAAACACAACCTTCCAATCAAGACAAAAAAAACACATTTTAACATTTATTTTAAAACGCATCATAAGTCCTAGTAATCTAAAGTTTGATCTCACATTCTGTACTTTACGAGACACAAGCCAAATTTGTTGGCACAATGCTATTTGGAACTTGAACCGTTTACCTTAAACGACGCCATTTTACGATCAACCTAGATGAGGTGCCATAATACAGTCTTTATTGCAGTTGTAAAATTGCAGCATCTTAAACTTTTCGTTTCAAAAGAGAAAGAATACCTGTTGAGAATGGGATTAAGTCGAATATTTTGTGATGACAACTAGAGATTAACTACGATAACATGGCTCATGTTTGAAAGTATTTACAAAGCGCCACCAAGACTCACAACGGATGTGGGCGTGCCGGCCTGCTACTGAAGATGAATAATTACAACTATATTATGATATAATTATTATAAAAATTCGTGAGTGTCGTGGAACACCCGGTTGGAACGAAGTTCCTTTTAAGAATAAATTAATAATAATAAAATAAAAACTGGAGTCAGAATTCGAAACCCCGAACCGATAGTTTCACTCCTTCGCTTAGCCGCTACGCCAACAAAGCTCTGACGGAACGTGTGTAATAAACGAAGGTCTTGATGGAAAATTCCTACAGTTTTTTCGCCTAGTCCACATCCGCCAAGTCTGTACCGTCCGATAAGGAACATTAAAACAGTAGTGGAGGGGCGAGCCATGTTATCGTAGTTAATCTCAAATTAGGTACTCCTTCGACCCTTTTAATACAAGATAATAAACGCACTTGGCGGATTATATTATTATCTTGGCAAAAATTGATCTCACGGGATTTCTTAAAAAACTATAATCCTACTATCCTACTAATATTATAAAGGCGAAAGTTTGTGTGTATGTTTGTTCCTCTTTCACGCAAAAACTACTGGATGGATTTGGCTGAAATTTCGAATGGAGATAGACTATACCCTGGAATAACACAAAGGCTACAAATTATCCCGGAAAAATCCAAGGTTCCCGCGGGATTTTGAAAAACCACTGATAGATGGCGCTGATTGTACTTAAATCATGCTTACATTATCCGCAGCATCGAGAATAAGTAAAAAATTCCAATTCAACAATCAAGTAGGATAAACGCAGTTATTGAAATTTTTCATTAGCAATAGAAAATTTCTTAGGGATTAGGGATGGATTACGAAATAAATAATACAAATAGTACAAGGTATCGATTTGTACAGTCATCGTGAGTACATTGCTAGATATTATAATGACTGGTCATGTGTAGATCCTATTATATATATTATATATTATATTATAATATTATAAATGCGAAAGTTTGTGAGGATGGATGTTAGGATGGATGGATGGATGTATGGATGGATGTTTGTTACTCTTTAACGCGACAACGAATGAACCGATTTTGCTGAAATTTGGCACAGACATAGAATATAGTCTGGAATAGCACATGGGCTACTTTTTATCTCGGAAAAGCAAACAGTTCCTGCGGGATAGCATCGCTATTTTTTACGCATTTGTCCTTCAAAATACGCGCAATGGAGTTTTAGATTAACGTGATTTTTTTGCACAGGTAAAGTTAAGAGCCTGAAAAATAACAAAGGCTACTTTTTACCTCGGGAAAACAAACGGTTCCTGCGGGATATTAGTATACTACTTTTCACACATTTATCTTTCAATTATGCGCCAACGGAGTTACAGATTGACGTGGTTTTTTGGATTGGCATAGTTGATGACTTGAAAAGTGACAAAGGCTACTTTTTATCCTGGGAAAGCAAACAGTTCCCGCGGGATATTAGTGTTCTACTTTTCACATATTTATCCTTAAATTAGGCGCCAACGGAGTTACAGATTGCCGTGGTTTATTGAATAGGCATAATTGAGGACCTGAAAAGTAAAAAGGCTACTTTTTATCCCGGGAAAACAAACAGTTCCCGCGGGATATTCGTATGTTACTTTTCACATACTTATCCTTCAATTATGCGCCAACGGAGTTTTAGATTGAAGTTTTAGATTATTTTTTAGCACAGGTAAAATTAAGGGCCTGAAAAGTGACAAAGACTACTTTTTATCCCTGGAAAACAAACGGTTCCTGCGGGATATTAGTGTGCTTCTTTGTATTAGTATGCTGTATGTATGTATGTGTATATGTATGTATGTATGTATGCATGTATGTAGGTATGTATGTATGTATGTATGTGTGTATGTATGTATGCTTGCATGCATGCATGCATGCATGTATGTATATATGTATGTGTGTATGCATGTATTTATGTATGTTTGTATCCTCCTCCTACTAACAATAAATACATTAACTATATCCTATCCTACTAATTATTACTCATATTATCCCACTAATATTATTAATGTGAAATAATTATAGTGTATTATACGAGTACGTACCACGATAATTGTTTTATAATGTCGATATTTCGATCCAGTTACATGGACCTCATAATCGATCGATCGACATTATAAAACAATTATCGTGGTACGTACTCGTATAATACACTATAATTATGTCATTAAACCACGAAATAAGTCTAAAATCTTTAGTATTAATGTGAAAGTTTGTGAGGATGGATGTATACGGATGTATCTTGGTATATATGTCGTATATGGATGGATGGATGGATGTATGTTCTCTGAGATAGGGGTTGAACTATTTTGACTGTTATACTCAATAACTTCGTTAAATTTGAACTAATTTTTATTATTACTTTAACCGACTTCAAAAAAGGAGGAAGATCTCATTTCAACGGAATCTTTTTTTATGTATGTTCACCGATTACTCGAAGACACCTGAACCGATTTGGAAAATTCCTTTTTTGTTTCAAAGGGTATACTACCCAGGTGGTCCCATTTAAATTTTATAGAAATCAGTCGAGCGTTTTTTAAAAATCTACAATAAATTATATACTTTGTAGTGGCGCGGGCGTTTAAATGTATGCTCCCGGGACAAAAAGTAGCCTGTGTTATTTTCCAGGTCCTCAACTTTACCTGTGTAAAAAAAATCGGCCAAGTGCGAGTCGGTCCTCGCTCTTTTAGGGTTCCGTTAAAAAAAATTAAATTAAAATATTTCCATGGGTACATGGAAATATTTTAATTTAATTTAATTTTTTTAATTTAATTTTATTTTTATTAGTTGTTGTTATAGCGGCAATAGAAATACAAAATATGTGAAAATTTCAACTGTCTATCTATTACGGTTTACGAGATACAGGCCGCTGACAGACGGACGGACGGACAGCGGAGGCTTAGTAATAGGGTCCCGTTGGCACCCTTTGGGTACGGAACCCTAAAAACCACGTTGACTATATGCACTTACACTTTATAGTGTGAAATATTATAACTGCGAACAGAGCTACGGATCGACATGATTTTTTGCAGTGTACCTATAGTTGAGGCCTGGAGAGTGACAGGCTTCTTTTTATCCCGCAAAGTCAGAGTTCCCAAGGCATTTTAAAGGCTAAGTTCACGCAGACGAAGCCGCGGGCATCAGCTAGTATTAAATAAGTACTCGCGAACCAAGTCGCGGGCACCGTCTCGTTGTAGTAGGTATTATATTCCAAGCCTCGAAATCCTGGTAATCTCAAGTTCGGTCTCACATTCTGCACTTTACACGACACAGAGCAAGTTTTTTGGGGCACTGCAATTTAAAACTTAGCCCGTTTACTTTGAAAGGCTCCTTTTTACTATGAACTTGGATGGGGTGTACTAATACTGTCTCGTAAGACTGAGTTTCCACGGCGCGGTTCGGCGTTCGCCCTGCAGTGTTTGTGGGCCCACGGCCTCCGTAGAATGCAGATTTGTATGGAAAATGAAGTTTCAATTTCCACGGCGCGGTTTGCGCCCGCGGCGGGCGCAATACTAGCGGTACCGCAACCGCTGCGGGTGCGGGTGCGAACCGCGCCGTGGAAACCCAGTCTTATTACATCATACTATGCGAAAATGTGCTTGTTGGTTTGTCCTTCAATCACGCCGCAACAGAGCAATGGATAGACTTAATTTTTTGAATGGGTATAGTTGAGGACCTGGAGAGACATTAAGGCTACTTTTTATCCCGGAAATTCCCGAGTTCACGAGGGACTTTGAAAACTAAATTCACGCGGACGAAGTCGCGGGCGTCAGCTGGTAATTGAAAGATTTAGACACACATTGAGGTTGGTATAGTGAAAACAAAAGACCGTTCATCATAGTTTTTAAATCGGTATAGGTACCTCAGTGCACATGAGATTTACGTAGAGGAGAGTTATTTTTATGTTTGTTGAGAAATTGTACTTTAAAAGCTCTTGACAATATTAAAATGAATGGTATCCACATGGCTCGCTCCGGCAACCCGCCAGTTTGTTTCTGTGTTACTGTCAAGTGTCGCGCGCGTTTCCAATAATCCTACAGTTAAAGCATTGTTCCTGGAAAAGCTCTCGTATTTGATCCTCGGGATGGCACTAATTTTACACACGTAACCTATACTGGTACGCTTGTAGGTACACTCGTACAGTAACCATGTTTTTAAGCTTCGGCGAAGCATTAATCCTTACTAATACTTTAAGGGCCGATTTCACCAACGTAAAATAATTATGTCTTGTCCGTGCGTAAATATATTTTGACATAGTTTTCAATACAAAAACAGTCAGAACGCCAAATTTATTCCTCGGATAAACGTCATTCGACTGTGAAATCGGCACTAAATGCGAAAGTGTGTTTGTTGGTTTATTGGTTTGTCCTTCAATCAAACAGCAACGGAGCAATGTTTCTACTGATTTTATGTATGGATATAGTTGAGGACTTGGAGAGTGACATATTTATTCAGGAATAACTGTTCTCTTTAGAACAACCTCGATTTCACGTAGAGCAAAATGAATTAAAAATCATAGCATCAAACGCATAGACGATAACAAACGGTTCCAAACTATCTTTAAAGCACGGGACATAAGGTATTGTGACGATGTGAAATATAAACCAGACTTGATACTATAATATCTGATTCCGTTACACTTGTACGCTTTTGTTCAGAAACTGGAAAGTGTATTATAATATGTAGGGACCTGGGTAAATCTAGGAATAGAATTTATTCTTGTTACTCGTATTGTGTATTAAAGGAATCTATGTGCTCCGAATTATGTTAATAAATTTTAAAACTCGTAGGTAGGTATAACGTTTTTTTTTGGATGAACTTGTAATTTAAAATGTCTGGCGCGTATTCATGCTTAATGATCATAAATGTATGTGTGCGTGAAGTATACAAATACGTTTAGGGCGGAATGATATGTTAAAAACGATAATACCTACATATTTTCTTTATAAAGAACTAGCTGATGCCCGCGACTTCGTCTGCATGGATTTAGTTTTTAAAAATCCCGCGGGAACTCTTTTATTATCCGAGATAAATAGTAGCTCTCCCGGTCTGAGGAACCACTACTACATCCATTACTATACCCTTGAAAAAAATCGCATCTTATACTTCTAATATCTTAACACTTTTTATAATTGACAAATTTTTTACCATACTTAACCAAAGACAAAATTACGTTTAGCTGTCATTTACGTTTTGTTATTCCACTGTCATTTGCGTTTTGTTATACCATGTCAGATGCGTTTTTGTTATACCACGTTTTATAGTGACTTGACGGAAACGCAGTCGAACGGGATAAAAAGTATCCTATGTCCGTCTCCTGGTTCTAAGCTACCTCTCCACCAATTTTCAGCCAAATCGGTTCATCCGTTCTTGAGTTATAAATAGTGTAACTAACACCACTTTCTTTTATATATATATAGATTTTACTAGTCTAGCTAATCTTGACTAACATTTTCCTCACCCCTCCAAACAACAATAAGCACAAAGTTCAATGGGTGATCCATCGCCCTTTCAGTTTTCACTCCACTTCTTTACTTTAACCGTTGGGCTATTGAGGCATTTACCTATCTATACTAATATTATAAAGAGGTAAGATTTTTTGTTTGTTTGTTTGTACCGAATAGACTCTGGAACTACTGGACCGATTTTAACAATTTTTTCACCAATAGAAAGCTAAGTTATCATGAAGTTACATAGGCTATAACTTATTTTCAAAAAAAATTAGAGATCCTTAAGAAAGTTGCAATAATGTAACCCAAAGTAGCAAAATTATGCTTATAAAATGCATTATTTGGCGTGTGCTGAGAAAACTATTGATGATACATAAAAATTATGAACTACATGATTAAAGTACTCATTATTCTGTACAAAAAAGTCCCCGAATGAATATATGTAAATATCATATTTAAGTCACAATAGTAGTTTTTGTGTTCTATAATTAGATCGCCTTTATCGTAGTATTATTGACCGAGCGAAGCGAGGTCTCTGAGTCTACTAGGTGAATTTGCACTTGTCCGTCCGTCTGTCCGTCCGTCCGTCCGTCTGTCAGAGCCTTGTAACTTTTGAATTACTGAACGTAATTACTTCAAATTTAGATATAGTATGTAAACTGATGGCCTTCAGCCGAATATTGCATAAAAAATTATAAAAACCTTTATTTCAGGGGGGCTCTCATAGGAGCGAATGCGAAGTAAAAAAATTTTTATCGCGTTATATAAAATTGTTAATATCATGTTAAAGATAATTTTGAACCGAGTACAAAAATATTTTTTTTTTAATTTTTCCCTTAAAATTGACGAAATGGGGGCTTTCAAAGTGGAGATTTAATACGCTCTCTTGAAGACGCTCTCTAGGAGAATTGGCTATGTATTTTCAAGCTGATTTTAGTTTTTTATTTCACTTGTATCCTGTACTTAAACAACAAATACTAAAATTGTATGAATATTATAAAGAAATGAGATTATTTAATTTTTAATGGGCATCAGTAATTCATACAGCATCAACATAGCTTCACAATAATGCTAATAGATGGCGCAGTAATTAACTATTCCATGGAACTAGGAATTACGACTATCCCAAAAACAGTTTTGCGTCGATCATTATTATTTAGTTACATAAAAATAAAATAATAACTTATTATTCAATTAAAATTATTATTTAGTTAAATATCAAACTTCAATAAACTATTAATTACTGCATTTTGTATATTTTCTATTCGCGTCGATAGATGACGATTTGTACAGATGCCCGTAACCCGTTTTCACTCGTTAGTACTTATTAATTCAATGTTTTCACTAACGTTGCCTAACCTTTACGGGCTATGATAAGTTAGGTGATGATTTCTGTCAACTTCTTTATCATGATCCTGTACGGGACACCTAAAAGGACATTGGGACGGATGTTAGGACTTAGGATTGTATTTAGGAGCTACCTACGTAAAGAGACTCCTACTTAGGGGATGATTTAGGTATGTTTGGTGAAAACGGGCATAATAATGTCAGGTTTGGTCGTCATGTATCGATTGAATGAATAATCATGGGATACCGTTACCGCGAGGTCTCAGTTCGGGGCGAACCACTAGTATATAAAATTCTTTATTTATTCTTTATTCTTATATAGTAAATTCTTTCTTACTAATACATAATTATTATTATGAATGCGAAAGTATGTTTGTTTGTTTGTTTTGTCCGTCAATCACGCTGCAACAAAGACGGATTGACGTATTTTTTTTTAATAGGTATAGTTGCTTTAATAGGGGTGACATGGGCACCCCGGAAAATCAAAGAGTTCCCGCAGGATTTTAAAAATTATATCCACGCGGACGAAGTCGTGGGCATCAGCTAGTACTATTGTACATTAACCTCTAGAGTCCGGAGATTTTTTTTTCAAAAAAAAATCATAATTTTATATTGTATATGAGTATTATGGGTGGCATAGAGACTAAGAAAAATATAAAAAAAAATGTCTGGCTTTTCCGGGGAGTTTTTCTCTATGTTCTTACTCGAGTACATCGGGACTATGTCCTCATCCGAGTACATATCTTTAGGATAGGAAAAGGTCAAATAAATACCAGTTTCTGCTCATAATCAACTTATATATTGATAATTTGTACTTTATAATCATAATATTCATTATCTAAGTAATTAATAATCAAATCAGTCTCAATCATTCTTTGTTATTTGGTAATCATGTCGATTTTCACGGTTTATATTTTACTATTATCAATTGTAAATATTTTTTGTATAACAACAAAAAAACTAATTATTATAAATGAGTTCTATTTCTTATGATCTTCTGATGATGAGATTTCTGATGATGATGAATCATATGGCTCCCAATCCATCATATTCCGAGGTATGTATGATGGCTGGTTTACATCAGGAATTTTGTGAAAAAATGATGTGTTCCGATGATGATCCGTTCCAATCACAAGATCCCGGCAGGATTCTTCGTGCAGATATCCCACGCGTACGATCCTTTGATCCGCGAGATAATTGTAGACCACGGGAAGCTGCTATTCGACCAAGTGATGTTTGCCTAGAAGGCATCCAACCGCGTGTTAGTCCCCTCGATGGCCGCCGACCCGGTCCACTCCTACATAGTGGGGGCGGTGTACTAATTTCAAGAGGTGGAAATGATGGACTTGGCACCGCAATATCTTCATCATCGGATGGACCTTCATCTCGTAAGTCTTCATACGCATGTTCACTGCTATCACTTTCGCTCTCGGAATCTGAAGTTAGTAACCGGTGTGGGTTGTATGTTAATAAGTCATCTTCGCCGTCTGATAGTCCATCCGAGTCATCAAGGCCTTGTAAGATCTGTAAGATCTGTTCGTCCCCAAGACGATCTGAAAATAATAAAATAAACTACGCATATTATTACCCTTGCTTCACACAAGTACATAGAAAACACTTGCAACAGAGACCGGAAGTACTTGTACGAGACCATAAGAATTAACGGCATGAATCATACATTTTTTTTCAATTAATTTACAAAATAAAGGCTGATTACTGAATTTGGGACCCAATTTAACATTATTGTTGCGAAACTAAATCGTATAATTAGGTATTAGCATGGATTAATTAGGATTTACTTACCATGTTCCATGATGCGATCCGCCCGGCCAGATGTTTTGTACCACACTGATCGCTGATTGGTTGTTACGCATCCATTCAACCGGCAAACCGCGTGAATACAGTCAGTCTTACAATATTGTGCGCGCCAAAATTCAAATTCGGCGAAAACAAAGAGAGCAGATTTTTTTAAAGTCTATGTACTCGTCTGAGGACTCAGGGTCTCTAGAGGTTAAATTAACTTTACTTCAATAGTTAACGTTGAGTTACTTTCGTAATTTATACTAGTATGTTCAATATGGTTTAGTATACGTAGGTAGGTATAGCAAAGTTCAAAATGTAGCGTTTAAGAGGAGTTTTATCGAGTTCGCTGTATCTTTGAATGCTTTCTAGCCAATTTAGTATTCTATTTGACACGGTATCTGTCGGGAGATGGAATAATTTATCTATAAGATTTCCCTAAGGACCGAAAGGAATAGAGACAGAATAAAACTTTGTGTATAAGTAACATCTGTTGTTCTCGCAGCTTCTTTGTTTCATTTTAAATACGAATAGGATTTGACAAAAGCTTAAGTGTTAGTTTCTCTTTTTATTGACAACAGGTTTCAGATCCATCCATACTAAAATTAATCCTACTAGCTGATGCCCGCGACTTCGTCCGCGTGGATTTAGTTATTAACCTCCCGCGGGAACTCTTTGATTTTTCGGGATGCCTATGTCACCCTCCAGGTTCCTAACTATACCTATCCAAAAAATCACGTCAATCCGTAGATTTGTTGCGGCGTGATTGACGGACAAACCAAGAAACAAACACACTTTCGCATTTAATGTATTAATAAGAAAGAATTAATACTACGATAATAAAGGCAATCTAATTAAATTTTAGAACACAAAAGCTACTATTGTGACTTAAATATGACAGTTAGATATATGCCCTCGGGAACTTTTTTGTAGAAAATAATGAGTACTTTAATCAGTACGTATGTACTACAACATAATTTTTATGTATCATCAATAATTTTCTCAGCACACACCAAATAATGCATTTTATAGGCAAAATTTTGCTACTTTGGGTTACATTATTGCAATTTTCTTAAGAATCTCTAATTTTTTTGAAAATAAATTATAGCCTATGTTACTTCCTGATAACAGCTTTCTATTGGTGAAAAAATGGTTATAATCGGTCCAGTAGTTACAGAGCCTATTCGGTACAAACAAACAACAAAATCTTTCCTCTTTATAATATTATAAGTAAAAGTATAGTATACTTTAAAACTAAGTACTATATACTTTAATAGTACAAAATATGTATGTAATTAATTAGAGATGTGGTACGGGATTGCTAAATTTTTATTTTTATTAAAGTGTTTACCTACACTTAAGGAAATATCAGAATAAATTTTATAAACACATATCAAAAATTCCGAAGCCAGCGGGATTCGAACCCACATCTCTTGGGAAACGCGCCCGAGTGTGTTAGCCACTTACACTATAGCCACGGTCGAACTACCCGTCAGCATCGAAATTGGTGATATGTATCTACTTTCTCAGTTTAAGCAACTGCTAGCGACATCTAGTAGCAACACGTTACAGTTATTGATCTACTTTCCAAGACCCCATATTACAATGGAGCTCGTTAAGAACTAGAGATGCCACATTGCTTTTTACTATTTTTATTTTTATTAAAGTGTTTACCTACACTTAAGGAAATATCAGAATAAATTTTATAAACACATATCAAAAATTCCGAAGCCAGCGGGATTCGAACCCACATCTCTTGGGAAACGCGCCCGAGTGTGTTAGCCACTTACACTATAGCCACGGTCGAACTACCCGTCAGCATCGAAATTAGTCATATGTATCTACTTTCTCAGTTTAAGCAACTGCTAGCGACATCTAGTAGCAACACGTTACAGTTATTGATCTACTTTCCAAGACCCCATATTACAATGGAGCTCGTTAGGAACTAGAGATGCCACATTGCTTTTTACTATTTTTATTTTTATTAAAGTGTTTACCTACACTTAAGGAAATATCAGAATAAATTTTATAAACACATATCAAAAATTCCGAAGCCAGCGGGATTCGAACCCACATCTCTTGGGAAACGCGCCCGAGTGTGTTAGCCACTTACACTATAGCCACGGTCGAACTACCCGTCAGCATCGAAATTAGTGATATGTATCTACTTTCTCAGTTTAAGCAACTGCTAGCGACATCTAGTAGCAACACGTTACAGTTATTGATCTACTTTCCAAGACCCCATATTACAATGGAGCTCGTTAGGAACTAGAGATGCCACATTGCTTTTTACTATTTTTATTTTTATTAAAGTGTTTACCTACACTTAAGGAAATATCAGAATAAATTTTATAAACACATATCAAAAATTCCGAAGCCAGCGGGATTCGAACCCACATCTCTTGGGAAACGCGCCCGAGTGTGTTAGCCACTTACACTATAGCCACGGTCGAACTACCCGTCAGCATCGAAATTAGTGATATGTATCTACTTTCTCAGTTTAAGCAACTGCTAGCGACATCTAGTAGCAACACGTTACAGTTATTGATCTACTTTCCAAGACCCCATATTACAATGGAGCTCGTTAGGAACTAGAGATGCCACATTGCTTTTTACTATTTTTATTTTTATTAAAGTGTTTACCCACACTTAAGGAAATATCAGAATAAATTTTATAAACACATATCAAAAATTCCGAAGCCAGCGGGATTCGAACCCACATCTCTTGGTAAACACTTTAATAAAAATAAAAATAGTAAAAAGCAATGTGGCATCTCTAGTTCCTAACGAGCTCCATTGTAATATGGGGTCTTGGAAAGTAGATCAATAACTGTAACGTGTTGCTACTAGATGTCGCTAGCAGTTGCTTAAACTGAGAAAGTAGATACATATCACTAATTTCGATGCTGACGGGTAGTTCGACCGTGGCTATAGTGTAAGTGGCTAACACACTCGGGCGCGTTTCCCAAGAGATGTGGGTTCGAATCCCGCTGGCTTCGGAATTTTCGATATGTGTTTATAAAATTTATTCTGGGATTGCTAAAGTGGAGATGCAAGCGTAAGGGATTCTAATCTATCTGTTTGTTACCTTTTTGAGGCTCAAACGAGGTGTGCACAGTGCTGATTTCACCAACGTTGAGTGACGTTTAAGCGAGGAATAAATTGGGCGTTCTGACAGTTTTTGTATTGAAAACCTGCCAAAATATCAAAACGCTTGGGTAAGACTTATTTTATGTTAGTGAAATCGGCCCTAAATTATGTAAAAAATCGGCCAAGTGCGAGTCGGGCCTCGCTCTCTTAGGGTTCCGTTAAAAAAAAATAATAAAAATATTTCCATGTACCCATGGAAATATTTTAATTTAATTTTTTTAATTTAATTTAATTTTTATTATTTGTTGTTATAGCGGCAATAGAAATACATAATATGTGAAAATTTCATCTGTCTATCTATTACGGTTTACGAGATACAGCCCGCTGACAGACGGACGGACGGACGGACGGACGGACGGACAGCGTAGGCTTAGTAATAGGGTCCCGTTGGCACCCTTTGGGTACGGAACCCTAAAAACTGATGCACTAAATAAATCGCCGTTTTATCCTCGAACTCTTAAAATAAATAAGTGATTAGACTGTAATATTTCGTGCCCCTGCCTTCTAAATCGTGACCTGGGTAAAGCCTTCGTAGATACTTTTTCTTTTGCGAATTCAATTTTTCCGCTAAGCCTATAAAATTTGCCCAATTAGGGTAGCAATACCGTGAATGGAATAACTTTTGCTCGGAATCTTAATTGATTAACTTTATCCGTTTGTACCTATTACCTACCTACTAGCAGAGGTTTTTTCTATACTTAACTTGGATTTATTTTTACAAGAAATTCTTCAAGGGGTTTAAATTCACACCATTAAAATCTATTGAGACTAACCTTTTTACCCGACTACAGAAAAGGTATGATTTTAGCAATCTATGTATTTGTATGTTTCCGTTGACGTGTTCCATCGTAGCGTCTAAACTAATGATCCGATTTTGATGAATGATCGGTCAATCGATTCATTATCATGGTGCGGATGACATGGGCTGACATTTCAGATGACCCAAATCATTTTGACGACCTCCCTGGCTCAGTGGTGAGTGCTGTTGTCTTATAACTGGGAGGTCCCGGGTTCGATTCCCGGCGGGGTCAATTTGGGAATTTATAATTTCTGAATTGTCTGGTCTGGTCTGGTGGGAGGCTTTGGCCGTGGCTAGTTACCACCCTACCGTCGAAGACGTGCCGCCGAGCGATTTAGCGTTCCGGCACGATGGCGTTTAGAAACTAATTAGGGGTATGGGTTGAATGTTCACTGCCATACCCCTTCCAAGTTAGCCCGCTACCATCTTAGACTGCATCGTCACTTACCATCAGCTGAGATCGCAGTCAAGGACTAGCTTGTCATAGAATAAAAAAAAAATTATGAAGGATGTTGAATCCAAGTTTCCGTTGCCGGGTTACAGTTGTAAAATTAAAGAATTTCGATGGAATTTTTTAATAACCTGATCCCACTTGGCCGGAGTCACGGGTATCAGTTAACATTAAGCTAAAAACTCATACATAATTCATAAACAAACACAAAGTTATAATGAAACACCAGGAAGTGTCACAATATATAAATAATTTATGTAGTAATAATCATGACGGTCTCAATTTGTGTTCGTGACACACAAAATTGAATCGGCAAACTAATTTGGAGTTCTATATATGCGGTCCAAATATCAGCACCAAATACACTCTCATTATAACTTTTGTGGTATGTGTTTAATACTAAACTAGTTTTAGTGTATTACATTTAAAAGAATTAATATTTATAATTAAAATACAATACAATATACAGTCGAAACCTAAATAGACTACTTATACCTAATAATATATCAAATATGGTTGAGCGAAGCAATGGCTGGGTCATGCGTCATGCTCGTGAACGGGGGCTTCCGGCGGGAATCTTAAGATATATTGCATTGTTAGTAAGTATGCATTTTTGGATTTTCCCTCATTGTGCAAACACTGCATACATAGCATACATAGTATTTATTGTATTGTAAACTTGTTTTGAAAAGAGCAACCACCGAGTTTCTTGCTGGTTCTTCTCGGCAGGAAGGGCATTCCGTACCAGTCGTAGAGTCAGACGATTTAAAAGTACTTGTAAAAAGTTTATTTGAATAAAAAATATTTCTATTATATTCTATCATGTAGATAACTCAGCACTTTTCAGTAAAAATTGCTACGCACATTTTATTACTTAATTTTGGAATACCCTTACCCTATTACGTAATAATCGGTAAGAAACCTATTAATAATTCCTGACTAAAAACGAACATAGTTATTTTTAGCTTAAGCAACACTCCAATATTTTAAGAGGTCAAGAAGCTTACACACCAAGAAGAACACCTTAGGTACACATATTAAGAAGAACCTACAACAGTAAACTGTAAACTTCTTACCTAAATGACGGCATTACCTATTTCAGTCTATTTCAGTCTTATTTCAGTTGACGTTTGTCCAGTATCCACGAGTACTGTGAAATGTCTTATTTCATGTCTTAAGATAAACAAAGAAAGTCTACGATAAACAGTTGTAGGAAAAATACGCATTACATACTCTACAGAGTACGAGTCACTCGTACACGTTTTGTTCCGTTAAAATTTGCTGTTTACTTCTAAGAGTGAGTTTAGACGGACCACACCACAACCATACCATAGTAGAAAAATGCTGCGAAGCTGTTATCCTGTGTATTTGTGTGCAAGTTCCGCGATTGGTGGCGTTAGTGCCCGGGATATCGTCAGTACCAAACACACATCTTTAACACAAATACCTTTAATACCTAAAAACCTAATACCTTTAATGATTGCTCATTATGTTTGTGAATATGCATGTTATGCAATTATGCATGTTTGTGAATAGGACAACAACACATTGACGGCGCATGTTAAAAATTTACGACTATCTCGATCTAGGGTTCAACTTTGGAGGAAAATTTAGATATTTAAAACTACCAAATTTTCTCTGGTCTTGTATGGTGGTAGGCTCCAGATATGGCTAGTTACATCACCACTGGCAAAATCATACTGCAAAGCAATTTAGGGTTCTGGTAAGATGCTGCATGTGAGTTTAATTACACTACCATACCCCGATAGCCCACACACACACACACACATACACACACACCGTAACACAGTTGTTATGATTGTGACACGTCTGACAGGAGTCTTAACATAATTCCTTATGTCAACAGCCTGTGCGTTCCTTGTATAATCTTAGGCTGAGATGTTTTTGTAACAACGGTTTCGGGTTGGGAATAATAATTAAAACAAAACATACGGATTTTGTAAGATTGTTGTGTTGGTAATAATATTATGTTGCGTGGGACAGGTAGCTATTGATTGGACAAAGTGTTTTTGTTTAAATAAATACATAGGTTTTATTTTCCAAAATGGCGATCGATTCCGTCAAACAATTCAACATCTATACATATAATAAAACAGAAACGAAACCAATTCTGTACATGAAATAGATTCAAAAAAGGGTTTTTGCTTCTAATTGTGTTCAAGATACAGATATCAGAACAGAAGCTAAATTTTTTTTGTCTGTTTGTTTGTCCTTCTTTCACGTAAAAACTACCGCACAGATTTCTACAAAATTTTATACCGTGGTAGCTTATTACTCGGGTCAACATCTAGGCTACTTTTTATCCCGGAAAATCAAGGAGTTCCCGAGGGACTTTAAAAACTAAATCCACGCGGACAAAGTCGCGGGCATCAGTTTAGTAGTTTCAAATAAAAAATCGAAGTTGAACTACCAGTTAGTTTATTATTATAATAATATTTTTTGTCCGATAATTTCAACTGGTTGAGCCTGAACCTAATTATAAACATTTTACACAAGCTGCGGGAACTTGTTTTTCCTGGATAGAATACAGCCCATGTTACTCTCTGGATCCTCAACTATACCTATGTAAAAATCACTTCAAAACCAACAAAACAAATACACTTTAGTATTTAAACTATTTGTAGCAATAGCAGGGATCATTCGTAGCGTAGATAATATACAGGTGGATATAATCTCGTTATCATCTTTCGTTATCATCTTAAATAATTATTTAAGTTGAGTCGAGATGATTATAATTTCATCTCATATTATTATACTTCCAAAAAAACTCATTAAGAATATACATTCTTTTAACACTCCGTGAATAAAAGTTACCCAGAATAGTTAACTTTAAACTTCCAAAATCTTAAGACAACAAGACAACGTCCCGAATACCGTTATCCAAGTCTGTGAATAGTTTGGGAGCACGTAAGTGGCCTCTCTAACAGGATCACCTCGTGTCCTTTGGCCGGGAACTTCAAATTCTTGCTGAATTCCTAACAGTACTCAAGCTTCTTGCTTTAATTTTGATATTCCCTAAACCCGACAACTACTTTCGTACTCGGTAACTTCGTAGGAAGGGTAAAGCAAACTTGCGATAAAAATATATCGTAAATATTTAGGTACTTGTAGTCATCGGCCCCCCGGTTGTCTAACAGTTATTCCATTGATCGTATTCGTATTCGATGACATTAGCGTAAAAGTAAAATAATCCTTGATTGTATTGATTTAAATTCACAAATTCAATAGGTACAAGCTATTTTAATATGGAGCGTTATGGAGCGTATCGTACACACGTAAACGTATAAGAATGCATACACGAAATTGAGCTCTAATTCAATGTTGTTAATGGTTTATTTTACTTTGATACGATAACGATCAATGGAATAACGTAAGACAATCGCATCGCTGGTTTCTAAAAATCACAAATGAACTTATTCACTTCACTGCGCAATGTTTTTCATGAGTTATTATTTTTGTATCGCTTACAGGCTTAGCGTGTACATTAGTGTTAGGTATATGTACCATAAAGTTACGTAGCAGTGAAGCGGTAATTTGTATGCAATAATAATAAAATCCTGGTGGACGACTATTAAAGGTCTGACGTCTGCAATATGCTATGTCTAGTTTACAGTCACAATGTGGCAACACTAATGTCAACGTGGCCGTTATATTCTGCTAAATGCTGTAATAATTTTGAGTTTTCGGAACATTTTACTTTAGAATTATTATTTTAGTGCAAAAGCTAGTTAAATTAATTGCATCCGAGTATTTATGTTTAATGTAATGTTAGTTTTACTTTTAAGAATTTAAAAGCCCTATGTCCAGCTGTGGACCCAAAATAATACGAATTAATTTATAAACTCTCCTTTTTATAAATACTATTTCTAAACTGTTGCAGTTTCAATGTATGTTGCAGTTGCGTTTGCAATTTTTTTTTACCTCTCTAGCTCACCAGTGAGTAAAAGTCGTTTTTGCTCACTGGTGCAAAAACCACCCAGTGTTTCCCAGTGAGAAAAAGTTATTTGAATTTAGAATGCTGTGGATTGGTATTTCTTCAATTCATTGTCTCAAGAAAAGTTGGGAAATTTTGTATACCCCAACAGTTTACTTTGGCAAAATTTTTTAACTGTATATACAGTTAAAAAATTTTGCCAAAGTAAACTGTATATACAGTTAAAAAATTTTGCCAAAGTAAACTGTTGGGGTATACAAAATTTCCCAACTTTTCTTGAGACAATGAATTGAAGAAATACCAATCCACAGCGTTCTAAATTCAAATAACTTTTTCTCACTGGGAAACACTGGGTGGTTTTTGCACCAGTGAGCAAAAACGACTTTTACTCACTGGTGAGCTAGAGAGGTAAAAAAAAATTGCAAACGCAACTGCAACATACATTGAAACTGCAACAGTTTAGAAATAGTATTTATAAAAAGGAGAGTTTATAAATTAATTCGTATTATTTTGGGTCCACAGCTGGACATAGGGCTTTTAAATTCTTAAAAGTAAAACTAACATTACATTAAACATAAATACTCGGATGCAATTAATTTAACTAGCTTTTGCACTAAAATAATAATTCTAAAGTAAAATGTTCCGAAAACTCAAAATTATTACAGCATTTAGCAGAATATAACGGCCACGTTGACATTAGTGTTGCCACATTGTGACTGTAAACTAGACATAGCATATTGCAGACGTCAGACCTTTAATAGTCGTCCACCAGGATTTTATTATTATTGCATACAAATTACCGCTTCACTGCTACGTAACTTTATGGTACATATACCTAACACTAATGTACACGCTAAGCCTGTAAGCGATACAAAAATAATAACTCATGAAAAACATTGCGCAGTGAAGTGAATAAGTTCATTTGTGATTTTTAGAAACCAGCGATGCGATTGTCTTACGTTATTCCATTGATCGTTATCGTATCAAAGTAAAATAAACCATTAACAACATTGAATTAGAGCTCAATTTCGTGTATGCATTCTTATACGTTTACGTGTGTACGATACGCTCCATAACGCTCCATATTAAAATAGCTTGTACCTATTAAATAATTAGGTACGTACCTAATTTCTTTGTAGATAATTCTTTTAAAAATAAACAAAATGAGTGATGATTTAACACTATCAGAATTAAAGGAATCAGTGTCTAACGCTGAATTAAACTTTCTTCCGGAAATGTCACGTGAAAAATACTTAAAGGCTATGAATTATTTAACGATCGCACTCGCTACGCTCGTGATTCTAAATTAGAATCCTTCGCTCGCTCGGGATGCAAACTAGGCACTCGTAACAAAAAAAGTCTTTGCTATCTTGTTGAACAAATAACTATTATCGTTTAAATCAAAATATAGGCAAAGTAAAACGCAATACTAAGGCAAATAAAGCACGAAAGTGGAAAAAATATCTCTTTAAATAAAAAGTCGTGTGGTGTCGTGGGACACCAGATAGGAACGAAGTTCCTTATTATAAAAATATTAATTTCAAGTTATATTCGAGGTATAAAGAAATTAATTTTTCATGATTTCATCATGATTTTTTATCGATAAAAATAAAAAAAACTATTTTTCAAAATTATCTTAACACCTTTATTTTGTTTACAATGATGTATAAAAATATATAATAACAAGTGTAATTTGTTTTTAATTTTTTACCAAATATTATAAATTATAAAATTATAAATAATAAAAAATTAATAATAAAAATAAAATAAATAATAATTATCTGAAGTCAGGATTCGAACCTCTGAACCGATAGTATCACTCCTTCTTTTTACCCCTGCGCCATCGAAGCATTGATAAAATGTGTAAAATAAACTAAGACAATAATAAAACAAGGACTGTGACGAAAAAAATCTTACGCTTTTAATTAACGTTACGGACGTTTTTTGCCGGCTAGGGTACCCTAGGGTACCCCTCCGCAACGCCCCATAAGAAACTTCGTTCCAAAAACTTCTATAACTAAATACTCACTTAAACGCGTCGATCAGCGGACGGAAAATGGACGCGTGACGTCACATCCATCGTTCCGCGATTTTAACTCCGCGCTAAAATTTTCAAGTTTCATTGTTTCTATTTCTTTATCTACGTTTTTCTATAACTATCACTAACGCCACTGCCACCGGTGCGGTTTTAACGAAGCTTTTTCCTTTTAAAACTCTCTTCAAACTCGTCGTAGGTTCATTACTAATTCATCGGTACCAGGTGCGTGTATGAAAATTGCTCTAGCTGAAACTACAAAACATGTCGAACAAAACAGGATGTATTGGTCTCTGAGCACTGATATTAAATTCATGTACTCGTATGTAAGAATTTCTATTTGGGGCTAAGGATCTGGAAAAACAAAGCGCAACGACAGAGAGTCAAACTGAACCCGTGTATGATTTGTAATCTTACAAATTAAAATATTATAAATGCGGAAGGTATGTTGTTAGTTTGCCCTTAATTCGTAAAGTAACAAAGCATCGAATCCTTCGTATTCATTTTTTAAAATTTATATATAGTTAAAAGTAGTTAAAAACCTGGAGAGTGGATTTATGGATAATAGGATTCTTTTCATCCCGGGAAAATAAAGAATTCCAGCGGGATATTTAAGGACTTAACTCCACCCGAACAATGTAGTGGGCGAGGACCATATAGGTACGTACATATTAGGAACTATCACAGCACGCTTTTATCTAGTGCATGATGATGGCGCTCTAAGGATATTGTCAGTGCAGATGGCTAATCTCCATGGAGATTGGACGCCGTGGCCGGCGGATAAAATATTATATAGAGGAAATATTTGTTTGTTTGTTTGAATTGAATAGGCTTCGAAACTACTGGACCGATTTGAAAAGTTATTTCACCATTAGAATCCTACATCATCCTTGATGAACATAGGCGATAGAATATTTTCAAAAAGTTGTGTCAATACTGTGAAAAAGAAAAAAAATACCAAAAAGAAATCCTTATATAAGGATTTTTCGGCGTTACTATTGCATATTTTAACATAGAAAAGTAGTTATTGTGATATAACTGTAATAGTTAGACATATAAGTAGTATTGCGGAATTTTTTGTAGATATTGATGTCCTCTATAAAATTGTGGTACATCACTTTGCTCTATTGAAAATAGTTTCCGCAGCGTACGCGTTAAAAGGTGAGAAGAAAAGTAAAAAAAAAGTTGGCTCCCTTTGGGTACGGAACCCTAAAAACAGCATCTTTATATTTACCTTCACTACCGTTCGGTTTGGAATCCCCCCACCCCACGCTACATCACTGGACTACATCATTGAACAACAGGTACCAACTCCTCAATTCTGATGCTGTTGTGTCTTGCCCACCTATTATAGCCAGGGTATTTACGATTGCCGATTGTGAATTTGTATGGTACTAGCTGATGCCCGCGACTTCGTTCGCGTGGATTTAGTTTTTAAAATCCCGCGGGAACTCTTTGATTTTCCGGGATGCCTGTCACCCTCCAGGTTCTCAACTATACCTATCCATAAAATCACGTCAATCCGTAGCCTTGTTGCAGCGTGATTGACGAACAAACCAACAAACAAACACACTTTCGCATTTATAATATTACTCGCGGCATTGTTAATAATGATTCAAAGAGAAAACATATTACTGATGATATTATCAATTACGTTTAGCTATCATTTTTATAATTGTCAAATTTTTTACCATACTTAACCAAAGACAAAATTACGTTTAGCTGTCATTTACGTTTTGTTATTCCACTGTCATTTGCGTATTGTTATTCCATGTCAGATGCGTTTTTGTTATAGGTTTTATGGTGACTTGACGGAAACGCGGTCGAACGGGATAAAAAGTATCCTATGTCCGTCTCCTGGTTCTAAGCTACCTCTCCACCAATTTTCAGCCAAATCGGTTCATCCGTTCTTGAGTTATAAATAGTGTAACTAACACCACTTTCTTTTATATATATAGATGATAAATACCATACCAACCAACCAATTTTTAAAAACTATTCCAACGCGGACGAATAGCCTGCTTCCTTTAGAAATCGCAGCCATGACACGTTCAGTTTGTTTCAGCCTTCAAAATATTTAGAGTATGACATAATATATCACATAGTTTCCGTTAGAAGTGGAAATATATACCGCAATAGACTTCATGTGGAACGGACATTGGCAGTTAGCTTCACTGATATACCTAAGTTTATTTTATGCATTCGACTTCTGGAGCATAGAAAGTTAACACTTTGACGCACATATGTATTTCAAACAAGATGGGAAAAGTACACAGATTTATTGTGTATTTGGAGCTTTTTATCTGGACAATTTTTATCCTGGTTATGTGTTAGGTGCTTATCCGGCTATGAATGTATGTGGGTGTCTTTGTTACTTCATGGGTTCCCTCACAATTGCTAACTCATCTTAATGTGTTGATACATGAGGTGTTCTTTGCGTGATCTTAGATTTAAACGTGCCGTAAGTAATATTTAATGTCATGTAATAACCAACTTAATGTGGCGGATATTACAATAGATGTTGGTATATTTACTACCGTAAGAAGACATAAAAAGGAGTGAGGAGTGAAAAAAATATCTTACGGCAATACCTAAAGATAGAAGGAAAGTGAATCTGATAAAGCTGTGACCAGATTTTTTTTTTCAATCTTAATTTTTAAGGGGCTTTCGTCCGACACGGACACGCCAGCCCCATCGTAACCTAACTTATACCTAATTAATAATGATTCTGGTGGAATGCAGCAGAAACAACTGAAGCAAAATTCACTGCCTGTGCAGATATATATCAACAATAGATTTAAAGCCTTCTGTCGGAGGAAGACAGAGGAGGCTTGTAAAAGCACCTACGTCATGTCTATTGATGTTATACCTCTGCACAAGCACTTCCCGCTGTACGCTGTATCTGCTACACTCCACCAGTACGTGCTGGACATCATCCATCGTACCGCAAATATAGCAATTAGGAGATTCAGCTTTTTTCATAAGAAAGGCAAACTTCTTCGATGGATAATGTCCAGAACGCAACCTATAAACCTATAAAATATCTTCTACTTAACTTAATATTAACGCACCAGGGGAACCGAGGAGGCTGACATTGGATATTTTTGTACCAAATTCCCTTTTCTCTGACCAGATTTTAAAGAAAACTTGGTCACATTGGTCACGCCAAAATAAATGCTATAGACTTTATTAAAGTACTATATTCCTTTATACATCACTAGAAGTACTTGGTCACATTGGTCACGCCTAAATAAATGCTGTGGGCTTTATTATAAGTATTATATTTCTTTGAAGTTTGATAAATCAAAATAGGTTACGCGTTTTGCGGCTGTCACGTGGTCTACTACATCTACTATTACAAATAGCGGGAGAGCCGGTGACACTAAAAGCTCGGAATGCGGAATCAATTTTTAAGCTATTGCATAGCTTTTATCGCGGGCTTTGAGCGCGGCGACCGAATCAAGAAATTCCGTAACGAAAATAAAGCTAACACCCCCCACTCCGACCGGCACAGCGGTGCGGCGTTGAAAGCCGTGCATCGTCTAACGTCGTTTCAGTTCGGCAGACTTCGGCACGGTGTTTGTGTGCGTGCTACTAGAAAATGCTATGCAGTAGCTTTACCGCGGCAGTCCCCGAGTGCCACACGCATTTTTTTAATGTGAATTGATAGTTATAAAATAAACGCTCAAAATAAACTTTGGCATGCATTCCTTAAAAAGCCAAAGAATAAAAAGCCATGCACGTAGAATAAGATAATTAATAAAAATAAATTTGCCCAAAAAATTGGCATTGTTCACTTTTGGTCGGTTTTAATAAAAAAAGTTGTGTGGTGTCGTGGGACACCAGATAGGAACGAAGTTATTATTATAAAAATATTAATTTCAATTTCTATTCGAGGTATAAAGAAAATAATTATTCGGGTATACATTTTTTTTCATGATTTTTTTTACCGATAAAAATAAAAATGACCCCAGGGAAGCCTAAATATCGATTTTATAAAATATTAAAATTAAAATAATTTTATAAAATAAAAAATGAAAATAATATTGCGCGCGCCCGGGTGGGCTCGAACCACCAATCTTTCGGTTAACAGCCGCACGCAAGCCAATTGAGACACGGGAGCGATGCACAACTTGTTGAAATCATTATTAAGATATTTTTTAGGCCATCAAAAAGTGTCGAAAGTGTCGTTACAACTTTTGGTCTTAATTTCCGTCTAGCCCCCTTTCGCAACGCGCGATAAGGAACTTCGTTCCAAAAATTAGACTTTTAAAGTTATAAACTTTATTTTATTTAAGTTACCAATACGTTTAACAGTAAAATGTAAAGAAGGAGAAATGCCAAGTACCACGCTTCTTAAACTTCACCGCGTACTTCAAGGCTTTACAAGCATTCACCGCAAAAATAAAGATGCAATTTCGTTACCAGAATATTATATAAACACGAGACCACTTACAGCGTGAACACACTAGCAACATGTCGTACAGTACGCAAAAATTTGACAGAAGAAAGAAAAAAACACATTTATTCAGTAGCAATGTATATAACAGTTAAACAACCCGTGTTACTACTGGTAGTAAGACCGGTTGTGACAAGGGTAGCAAATAAACTAATGTAACATTAATCGTTTGTGATAGGTACCACATAGAAAAGGTGTGCAGTAACAGTGTGCTGCCCTGCATCACATGCGGAAATACGCACACATAGTAAGTTGCTCATTTTCAGTTAGTGACCCGAATGACGTCACAGTTTTACATAATAAATAAGACTAGTTCAAATTAATAATTTGAAGACTAGTTTTTTTAATTTAATTAGTTATTTTAATTAATTTATTATATATTTATTTAATTAGTAGTTTTAATTAATTTACCTACTATTTTAATCTAAACTACCAGTGTTCCTAATAATTTAACCTAAATGTTTGAAATTAAAATGACCAAAAAAGTTGTTGCCGTCATCGTCATTTTCGTCGGACTTATCTGATGGACTTTTACTGCTGAAAATAGATTTTTTTGTTGGAATTTCTACAGTTTTGTGTTGAAAGCGCCTTGTGAGTCATCTATCCAGTGAATTTCGACGACTTGTTTGATGTCGTCTGCTCGCCTATGGGGGTCTACAACACTGCGATTTCACAGCATTCATTCAACAGCATCTTACGACTCTAACGTGCCTCGGTACGTGCCTTACCCATTGCCAATTAAGCTCTATAAGTTATTACTATGTCACTACCTATTTGGCCAATGACAAATAAGTAGAATAAGACCTATTACTCATAATATCATATTTTTGTTTAGGCTAGCTCGTTTGTTCAAGAAGGCAAGGCGACAAAAAATTGTGAAACAAAGTCTGATGTATGATCTTATATTAAGACTTCGTTTTGAGCTAAGGTTGAACTAACGTTCGTTATATGGAGTGCGCTACCATTAAGTGAATCACTGAACATCAAATTGGGTGGCAGAGTATGTTCCAATTTGTTAGCCTTACCTCGACCAGAAAATTTTATCCACTCGACCTAATAAAGTAATAGGCTATCGTAAACATGTACCAGTTACAAGTATTTTGTGAATTTTGTGCAATTTCGGTATTGCCTTAACAAGTACGGTTAGCAATAAATTTCGATTTCAGTGCCAATTTCATGGTTGTTAATTGTTTATTGTTTGTTAATTACTAACTACCTTTTGTACGCGACTTCGTCCGCGTGAATTTATTTAAAAAACTCCAAGACTTGTACAACATAGTGTAAGTTCGGCCATGCAGCGGGCAACGCAGCTCTACCATTCTGGGCACATTAATTCATCGTTTCAGTGGTTTGGATTATATTTTTATATAACTTTTATTTTTTTATTTTTACAATGTCTCATATAAATTAAATGTTATCATCTATCATCAATATATATAAAAGAAAGTGGTGTTAGTTACACTATTTATAACTCAAGAACGGATGAACCGATTTGGCTGAAAATTGGTGGAGAGGTAGCTTAGAACCAGGAGACGGACATAGGATACTTTTTATCCCATTCGACCGCGTTTCCGTCAAGTCACTATAAAACGTGGTATAACAAAAACGCATCTGACATGGAATAACAAAACGCAAATGACAGTGGAATGACAAAACGTAAATGACAGCTAAACGTAATTTTGTCTTTGTTTAAGTATGGTAAAAATTTTACAATTATAAAAAGTGTTATATTAAAGCATTACTGATAATATAATATGGTTTATCCTTCAATCACGTCGCAACAGAACAGCGGATGGATGCGATTTTTTGCATGGGTATAGTAATGGACGTAGTAGTGGTTCCTCAGACCGGGAGAGCTACTTTTTATCTCGGATAATGAAAGAGTTCCCGCAGGATTTTTAAAAACTAAATCCATGCGGACGAAGTCGCGGGCATCAGCTAGTTTATACATAATATAAAGTTGTCCAAACTATTAAATTGGTTTTTACATAAAATCAATTTCATTTATCAATATATGAAAAATATAATATTAAATTTTAGACAAGAATTTTGTATATTATTAACATACGAGTTTATGTAAGAAGCTTAACATTAGGTTTATGGTAACTCAAAATGTCATGCTAGTTTACTAGAAAGGTAAAGTCTTAACTTAACTGCCGGTGAATTCAGAAATACAGAGTGGGAGAAAAACTGTAGGAACCCAAGAAAGAACCGTGAGATATCGTGTAACTAAAAAACATAACTAAGTTCGCCAAGTCGAAATTTTCGTACGGCTAAAGTTTATGCAAAAGAAAACATTTCTGACTCGAGAGAGTTGGACAAGTTGCGAATCTACCAATGACTTTATATGGAGTCGAAATGAATATTACGGAGAGGTATCACCTATACATATTACTGGAGCAGCGAACCTTACATCAGACGTCAAGTGAGATATAAAAGATACAGTTTTAACCCCCGACGCAAAAAGAGGGGTGTTATAAGTTTGACGTCGATGTCTGTCTGTCTGTGTGTGTGTGTGTGTGTGTGTGTGTGTGTCTGTCTGTGGCATCGTAGCTCTCAAACGGATGTACCGATTTCGATGCGGTTTTTTAATTTGAAAGCCAGTTTCCTTGCGGTGGTTCTTAGCTATGTTTGGTTAATATCGGTCCAGCAGTGTAAGAGTATCAACTCCTTTCCAAAATGATTTAAGGCATTTTTGGCGTATGATTACTCGAATAAGTGCTAAACGTGTGCCAGTATAATCGTTAAATGACAATTAATTGATAACTTCAACCTCATGCTGCAACCAGAATCATACATAGTCCGGCCATAGATTCACATGTCGGGGGTGTTTTAAATTTTAAATTTACGCTTGTTGATGTCTTTACTCTTGTTACATTACGATAAGAGTTGCGTAACTGCAAGATATCGATATAATCCACATACAGGATAAAATCTTTGAGGATAAGAGACAATAATATTACCTTTAATATCAATACCTACTCTGATAGCGCCAAAACGGAGTTAACTTCGTCCATTCGTAATTAAAATAACTTACTTGAGGTAGGTACTTAAAACAGTTTAGAGTCGATTTACTGAACGACTAAAAAACTATCCCTCTAGAACACTATTGGTATCCTTGCACACCAGTCAGTGACATATTGGAGGCTCTAATTAATGATTAAACGAACTTACCTGTAAGTGAAGTTCTATCATAATTATACGAAGGCTTCGTACGAAGAGGTTATAGACTTGGTAGTATACGCATACGTAGTGGCCACCGTTCACTTTATTGAGATTTAAATATATTTTTTTTTTTTAAATAGGGTAGGTTGATATAATATCGTCCCTGCGCCGTACAGCTATTAGGTACCTCAATTAGTTTAGAGTTCAGCTAATACACCACCTCATATTTTACGATTAAGGGTAAACGCATAACGTGAGGGTGGGAGGGTTATAACCTCTTCGTACGAAGCCTTCGTATAATTATGATAGAACTTCACTTACAGGTAAGTTCGTTTAATCATTAATTATACTTCATGGCTTCGTACTCAAGGTTATAGACTTGGTAGACTTTTAGAGCTAAGATTCGTAAAATATGAGAAGATGTATTGGTTAAGTTGTTTTTTTTTTTTTTTTTATATATATATGTAAATATTTTGTTAATAATATAACAAAAAACCATACAATGACTATGGGTTATCAAACAACAATTTGTTTTTATTGAATCATTCATAATAGCTAAATAAATCATTTCGGGCATTGATAGGCCGATTATAAAAGCTAGGAAAAGTATGGGAACTTAAGCTTCAGCCTGCAGTAGTTTTCATATTATGATCCACTGAAACATTTAACCTTTGCGCAGCAGATGTGGTAGCATGCCCAATGATGGAGGAGATATGGAAGTATAAATTCCAGTTTGGTTCAAGGTATTTTATATAGGTACAACGTGATAAAATTTGTAAACCGTCCAATTTATGAGTATGTTTTTTTTTTTTTTTTAAGTAAGAAATATTATGGAGTCTCCATTTTCCCCAAGCGAAGTGGTTTAGTAAAGATATGCAATGTTTTTCCAGGCGAAATCTCTGGTTTTTATTTAAAAAATGGAATGACCAACAGTTTTAATCTAGGAGTTTTAATATATCAGATGGAACACACTGATATTATACACTTTTATTTTTGATAATGTTTGTACTCTTTGTGCAGTAAGCGTAACATTTTTTTTTTTTTTTTTTTATAGAAATTGTTTAAAGATTTAGGATCTGATTAGGATATGTTTATACTATGATTGATCAACTGTATAGTTGACCAATATAAATTTAATGTAAAATATTGAGCACCCTGATTATTGATCGTTTGATAAGGTCAATCATCCAGCCCCTTTAAACATCAACATTTCTGACATTAAAAGATTTTTAAACAGTGGATACCATGGCTAGATAGCCCAGTGTGGAACAATAAATAATTATACCCTTGGTATTTATTATCAGAAATAATTTTACGTAACGATTTTAAAATCTAAGTTACTTATAGAGAAAATGCAAATGCATTTAATAGTAAAGGTTAGATCATGATATCGTAAAAGTATATTCCTAATGCGTTCGCATCTGGGTCTCTGTGCTATGAGACGTATCTTTGACAGATATTTATTATCCACATAAATCAATGTTTGAAGAACCAAACTTGAGTATAATTTGTCTTTAAGCGTATAAAGCAGATTAATGCAAGTTGCTATTCAATATCTTGATGCGTACGCCTAGATTCTTGATCTTTTTCAAAGTTCTCCGAAGAGCACATTTTATATGAAGCGAAGACATAAAACTTTCTGTTGACCTGTGTCTACTATATTAAAATCTAAAGTTTTAGATAGATTAAAATTATTACTTTTATCATTTTTTTTTTTTAAAAAGAAACCCAGATTCGTAAGAAACTTTGTGGTTTCTTGTAAGTTTTGATAACATGTTTCATATTAGTAGTTTCCAACACTACAAATATGGTATATGTATAATAAATTACAGTGAGTATTTGTCCACATGTTCTCAATAATTTTACTACTGGTTTCATACTTTAGTGAACACAAAAGTAGTATTTTAAGTATATTTACAAAAAGAGCAGTATTTAAGCCGAAAGGTAAGATCTTAAATTTAATGATAAATTCATCAAACTGGAATCTGGATGGATAGTGGATAATTTTATCCTCATTTGTGTTTAATAAAAAGTATGTGTGTTATAAATATATTGTGCACATAATGTTATTAATTATATAATTTTATTACTAAAACTTAATCTTGATTGTAAGCGTCGCGCGACAGTTTTATGCCTACTACTGTAGCCATTATCGTTTTATAATAAATGTATGTTTCACATGTATTTAGTGTATTCTAAAATAAAATAAATAATTTTTAGCAAAGTTATTGAGTCTTTCATCTAGAACTAGACTCTTTATTGTGTGTTCATTGATGTTTTATTTTTAACGATTTTAAGTTTTAAATAAAGCGCATCTTTTCATTTGGCTTAAGTATTGCAAAAAACATTCGATAAATATTGGTCAGATCGAGCTTCAGATTTTGAAATAGCGCCAGCTAGTAAAATTACTGATAGAATCCATAAAATTACATAAAAGTACCCTTTGTTATAAAGGTTACATTTTTATACATGGTTGCTAGGAGGTACTGTTAGGGATGGTGTTCGTGAAAAAAGGAATTTTGAAACATTTGATGTATGAAAGAACCGTAGGGTCATTAGCGATCATATACCATTCCTTATAGAATAAGGACAGCCTGTCAGCAAGTTTTAACGACGTTAATAACGATATTAACTATAATTAACGACGTTTTTAGCTCGTTCGTTGCTGTTGATTCCAGGACTATCGAGAAGTAGTCTCGCCGAATATGTGTTGAGGTCATCGCAGGGTCTTTTGTCATTGGCACATTGGCCTGCTAGCCAACCCTGACCCTTTAAATTTCTTGTAGAATTTGGTGTTGTATCTTGTGTTGTGTTTCGCGAGATCTTCTTCTTTGGAAATATCTTCCTAATAATTCCTAATATATTTATGGCTTTTGTCAATAGTTTGAACAATGAAGTATTTCTCTCTCTTGTGGATTATAACAGCGTGATGGCTTCTCCTAAATAACTAATAGTCGAAGACGTTTTAACTTGTTTGTTTCCTATTGCTTCATTGCGTTTTTCAATATTAGATTTATCAACTTGGAAATTTCAGAAGTTAAAAAACTTTCATTTAGCTACTTAAGCTAGTCCATTGTTGACCCATCGTGGTCCAATGTTGTTCTAATAGCCAAATCTTTTTTTTTTTTTTTTTTATGTATGTAATATTTGGATAAAAATGATTTTATCTGACTATTGATAACATCAGATAGAACCAACTATGGTTCTATATCAAGAATATCTTTTAACTATCACTGTCAAGTCCAAAGTTTTCTGCTGTAGGTATTCCAATAGGCTCCGGAGAAAGTTTCGGCGCAGCTCTCTGATTAGATAGAACTGCATTCGGTGTACCGCATACCGGGGTTTGAATTTGGGTTCAGTTCCGGCTCCTGTTGTTCTGAATCTCCGTCTGAGATAGCCATGACGTCATCATTGGTCAAATGTGGAAACTGAATAACCTCCTATTCGATTAACGTACAAAATTATCATTACGAAGGAGGATCTGGGTGTCACACAGTTCTCTGACAAATATTTTTATACCAGTAAAAAGAGCTATTTTCAAATAATTATTATGTCATTTATTTTCATCGTCACTCCATTAGCTCTCTGATTTCCACAGGCAATATCCCTACCCAGTCGTTGAGACATCAAAGAGAATTTCCAGGCCATAGTTATCAATTATTATCATAATTTTATATACTGGCTGGTCAATAGTACGAACCCACCATTCAAACTAAAGTTTCAATGGATTTCGTATGAAATTTTCGTAATTATTAAAATTTTTAAACTAAGGTTATTAGTACAAGACACCTTTCAGAAAGTTTTGTATAAAAACAACTGTACTCAACAGCAGGCCAGGCAGATACCAATAAAACAACAAATCTGGCTAACATTCTAATTTAGCGTCGTTTTATTTTCGACATTCATAATTTAACTGTCCGAAATCAACATGTAAAATACATGTGAAAAATAGAATTCAGAAAAAAGGGTAAGTAAACCATAAACGATGAGCTGATTTTAATATTTCTCATACTTCTCATACTCCGGATACTGTGTCTCATAGTCAAAACAGACTTTCCTTAAGTTAATCATATATCTGTGGTAAGAAGCAGTCCCAATAAAATAGCAATTACTGCCTACAAACTGACTAAAAACAGTAAGAAACACCCCCAATACAAAAAGTAAGAACTGTCCACAGTCTGTGTGTTTCGCAAGAAAACACTTTCAATAAAGTTTATTCGCTATCACGAGTTTAATAAACAGTAAGAAACAGCCCCAATGCAAAAGCACGAACTGTCCACAATACTGTGTGTTTTATAAGAAAACACTTTCACACAGGTTTATTCGTTATCACGAGTTTAATAAACAGTAAGAAACAGCCCCAATGCAAAAGCACGAACTGTCCACAATACTGTGTGTTTTATAATAAAACACCTTCACTCAGGTTTATTCGCTATCACGAGTTTAATAAACAGTAAGAAACAGCCCCAATGCAAAAGCACGAACTGTCCACAATACTGTGTGTTTTATAAGAAAACACTTTCACTCAGGTATATTCGCTATAACGAGTTTAATAACAGTAAGAAACAGCCCCAATGCAAAAGCACGAACTGTCCACAATACTGTGTGTTTTATAAGAAAACACTTTCACTCAGGTATATTCGCTATAACGAGTTTAATAAACAGTAAGAAACAGCCCCAATGCAAAAGCACGAACTGTCCACAATACTGTGTGTTTTATAAGAAAACACTTTCACTCAGGTTTATTAGCTATCACGAGTATAATAAACAGTAAGAAACAGCCCCAATGCAAAAGCACGAACTGTCCACAATACTGTGTCCCTACATTAGGGTTAATAATATCGTGTAATAGCCAACTCGTATAGTGAAGAAACAATCCCAATGTACAATACACAAGACACTAATTTCTCGAGCACCAATAAACCATAGCACAATTATTATTACTTAATAATAATCAATCTTACCTTGATAACCCAACGGTGCATTTTGGGATTTATGTGCAATCGACGTTGTGTCAGAATCATCCGACTGATTGTAATTTCATTTCAAACTTCTTAATTTTTGCTTTTAACACATTCACATTTATCACCCTTAGGTTTGGGCATTATAAAAATATTATTTGTTTACTTTTTTACGTTTTAAATATCACTTTAAATAACACTTTAAAATTAAATTAGGCGAGGGCGTGGTGGAACGGTAGCGCACTAAAAAGCGAATGAGGTACCTAATAGCTGTACGGCGCAGGGACGATATTATATCAACCTACCCTATTTAAAAAAAAAAAATATATTTAAATCTCAATAAAGTGAACGGTGGCCACTACGTATGCGTATACTACCAAGTCTATAACCTTGAGTACGAAGCCATGAAGTATAATATGATATCTAACTCCAATACCTACTAGGTACGTGACAGAAGTTCTTTTTCGCGTGATAGATTGGGTTATTTATCTTTCACGACTGATATGAAACTCTTCACGAATCATCGCCTTTTCTAAGGAATTTGGACTCTTTTTACTCTTACGGGAGGTTTCTTATTGTAGTAGCTGATGCCCACGACACGTCCGCGTGGATATAGGATTTTTTATTCGATGACAAGTAAGGCTTTGTCGGCCACAGACCTTAGAACTGATTACTGCGCCTAGGAGGTTGACGATATTAAAGATTTTGTTTACTGGAAATAGTGCGGGAATCCTTGACATGCCGGGATAGAAAGAAAGAAGAAGTATTCTGTCCTCACCATATAGGATAGGATTCCTTTCGACGTGATAAGGTCTTATAAATCGATGAACACCGGCTGCACGTACGAAAAAGTGTCACGTTCCGCCTAAGCCTGAGCGTGCAAGCGAGAGAGCAAGCGATAGAGAGGCACGATCGGCCCAAGCGTTGGCTTGTGACCGCGCCGCCGCCCGCCAGTCATCGTCAATGTTTCTTTATGACGTTATCACGTAACCACTATCGTCCGTAAACCGACTTTACAGACAACCAATTTTTTTATATATATAATTAAATGATGCCCTCGACTTCATCCGCGTGGATTAAGTTTTTTTATTATATTTCTTTGCTTCATCCTTCGATATAATATTTACAAAGTTAGTAATTCCAGTTACCAGATAACTACGCACGTTTCACAGATACCCTATTATCAAAATAAATCACCTTCGCGGTACCGTCCTAAATTTGCTCATTATTTTTTCGTGCGAGATAACGAACGCACGCGCTCGGCGCGACGCGCTTAATAGTTTAACCAGAAGTGAAGAAGATTGAGTGTTATTGTAGGATTGTGTGATCGTAGGATTGTTCGTCGGCTGAAATCATTATCGTCCAAGGAAGAAGGTACGAGGACTTTTTTTTTTTTTTTTGAATATTACGATCGCTTTTTTGCGCTTACGCGCCGCCACATGGTATACTATATTGTTTTGCATTAACGTAAGGACCGTACACTTTTCGTATCGAGGTCTACCGTCAGTGAAAACGTAAATATTCTGAATTAGATATTACGTTGCTCTGCAAATATTTACGGAAGTGTTTTTTATTATGAAAGTTAATGGAAAGTAAAACACAACTATAACGATTGTTATGGTAGTGCAATTGGAGCCTAAGGTTGTTACAACATGTCATCAGTTACGATTAAACTAACTTAGTGCCTACCCGACAAACTTCCAAGTGTCTCGGATTTATTTATGTTGGGACACATTTGTCATTATTATCTCTACATATCATAAGTATTATGCATTCGAGAAATGTAATAAAATGGCAAAGTTACCGAAACGTTGTTCAATGAAAAATACTATTTACGAATTCGCTCAACGGAGTTTTAGTGGCTTGCCCAGCCGTTAATTATATTCGAGTACTTGTATAGCAAAAACATATTTGTCTGGGGGGATAGTGGTGTCCCCGCCACGACGGGCCAAGCGAAGCGTAAGGGAACTACCCACCTTTTATTTGCTTTGTCTGAAAACATTAATTGTTAGCAAAAATAAAATTACCCACGATAATACTAGAAAACCGAAACTGTTGGCTATCCAACATTAATGCATCAATAAATTTTATGAAACACTCGAATTATAAACTTCGAGGTTATTCGATTAGTTTATTCGAGGAGGAGCGGTATGTAAAAGTTAAAACCATCTACCAGTGGTTATAATTTTTACATACCGCTGACAAGCAGAGAAAGTAGCTTCCATATTGTTAATTATTTTCAAGTAATGGTTGTTTTCTGGGTTTTAAAGTCTTGCTCGTAATTTAAATAACTGTGCAATGTTTCGTGTCGACAATACGACGGCAATAAGTTACATTAATCGAATGGGAGGCATTCAATACCCTCACTTAAATACGTTAACTAAAACCATTTGCCATTGGTGTTATCAATGCGAGCTTTGTTTCTTTTTTTGCGTCATACGTAAACACAGACGCGTCTAGAATAGTTAATCCAGATACTGCATGGTCATTTTCTAACAAATTATTGTATAAAATGTCGGTCAACCTGAAATTGACCCAGAATTACACTCGATGCTTGGAAAATCGACGAATGACGCCCCGGAGTATGGTGAAAATATCCATGCCAACCATATGGCTCCCCATACCAAAAAGGGGATGCCCAAAGGTGACAACAACTCGACCGGCGTATCACGGCCGTCAATAACGGAACGGACCTACTATTAAAAGGGAGTGAAAACAGGGTGCAAGCCAAGAAACACCTCAGCAATGGCTGCAGGATCCTATGTGACTCGCATTTCGGAATCATTCAAAGCAGCATTTAAACTATTAATGCTTCAACTTAACAAGACGTGCTTCCATACTATAAGATTCGGAAAGAGACAAAACTTTATTTGGATTGGCCTTATCGGAGAAACTAAAACACAACAAACAAATCGGGATTGACTGCCAGTCAATTGCGATGACATAACGAACTGCGAGCGCATCATGAGTCATATACTAAAGCTGTCTATCCACAAACAAATTGGGATTGACTGCGAGTCAATTGTGATAGCATAATTAGCTGCGAGCTACTTATGGTTCACATCCCAAAGCCGTGACTTCACAAACAAATCGGGATTGACTGCGAGTCAATTGCGATAGCATAATTAGCTGCGAGCTACTTATGGTTCACATCCTAAAGCTGTGACTTCACAAACAAATCGGGATTGACTGCGAGTCAATTGCGATAGCATAATTAGCTGCGAGCTACTCATGGTTGACATCCTAAAGCTGTGACTTCACAAACAAATCGGGATTGACTGCGAGTCAATTGCGATAGCATAATTAGCTGCTAGCTACTTATGGTTCACATCCTAAAGCTGAGACTTCACAAACAAAATCGGGATTGACTGCGAGTCAATTGCGATAGCATAATTAGCTGCGAGCTACTTATGGTTCACATCCTAAAGCTGTAACTTCACAAACAAATCGGGATTGACTGCGAATCAATTGCGATAACATATCTAAATGCGAGTTACTTATGATTCATATCATGTTATGGGTAATATTATGGGTAATTTTATCGCCTGAAATAAACGAATTATTTTATTATTATTATATTATATCCTAAAGCCGTAACTCCACAAACAAATCTGGATTGACTGCGAGTCAATTGCGATAGCATTTCTAGCGGCGAGCTACTCATAAGTCACATCCTAAAGCTGTGACTCCACAAAAAAAAATTGTGATAACCTAACTAGCTGCGAGCTAGTTATGAGCCATATCCTTATGACAATTATATAGAAAATGTGTAATCTTGAATAGATATGTACTCGTACATTAACTACAAATTATTGTCTGCGAGACAATACTAACGTTAATACGTTACCTTACTGTACTCGACCAGCCGGCAACTAGGAAAACTGGCCAGCGCCTCATCGGTACTCGTCACGAACTGGGGGGGGGGGGGGGGGGGGTGCGCGGAAACACTGCACCACAGGACAAGAGCTTACCAACTTAATATTGTGTGCTAATAATATGTGTGTTAATAATAATTTATTACAAATAAAAGCTACTATTTCCGAGTTTAATTTTCTTGATGCCGAAACTTAATTTTACGCCGTGCATCTGTGACTCCTGGTGTTTTAACCGAGGTCATATAAGAAGTTATAACATTGAGATACCGGGGCTTTAAGTCCGTGTTTTATTTGAACGACAAATGTAAAAAATCCGTGACTTGGCAACAAGATCTGGACGCTTTAGCTGACGAATCATTTACGCTATGTTGGACTTTCACGCCCTTCTATGTATTTTCCTCTTTTTTCTTTTATTTTTAAAGTGTCTGAGGAAAATCATTGATAACGAGTCAAACGGAATTTTTCTTTTTCAAATTGGCTGTGATAGCGGCTATCTCCTATAATGAAGCCCGGTAGTTTTTGAATACACTTTATTTTAATGGTCATAAATAATTATTGCAATCTCATCTCATCATTCCCTGGACAAGAAACTCACCCTGGGTGTCGCGAGACTCTCCAGACCCTCTTTTTCTCTTTCTCCCTTAAAACAAGGCGCCGACCCAAATTCGGCGTCACTAATGTTAGCATCGTTCTCTGACAGTATTTTAAAACAATATAATACCACACTCAAGCTTCGGTGGCAGTTAATGTAAATCAAATAATATAAATGTATTTGAACCATCAAAGGCCAGTATTAGGTATATTTTCTTACAGCGCATTTTAATAATGGTGATTTTTATGGGGGTTTGAACCCTCATCGATCTGCAATATCATTTACGCTAAGAAACAACATTGTTTCTGGAGCGAGCGTAAAACGTCTACTTCTGTACTTGGGTCCCTCGATTTGTTTTAAACAAAATAAAAAATTGGTTATTATAGTCACTTATCTTTAGAAAAAAAAAAAATACTAAGAAACTCTTCATTATACTAGCAATTTGCACTGCTCATAGACGACAAACTCTTCCATCAATTGAACTGGAAAACATTAATACTTTCGAAATTTAATTTGGGATTAAAATAAGAATATCGGATATTTAATTTATTAAAAAAAAAAAAAAAAAAGATCAGCAGGTGAATCAAATAAACGCTATCAGGGAGCAGCGTGGACATAATTAAGCGTATTCCCCGCGCACAGCATCTCACGCTCAGCCGACAGCGTTGAGGCAATTAGGAAAACGGCAGGCTGGACTGACACATCTAATATTGAATCAATTTATGAATTAAAAATAATCATAAAAATAAATATATTCTAATTTGTAGTATTAAATAATAAATAAATATTAATTGTTAAAGATGAATTTGCTTGTATAAGCAAATTCATTATTATTTATATTAAGAAAGTGATTAAAAATACACGATTTACAAAATCTGTATTACGTACATGTTTATCAAAACTTTTTACTCTAAACAACTAACTTTGTAAATATTATATCGAAGGATGAAGCAAAGAAATATAATAAGGGATCAAACGAACTTACCTGAAGTGAAGTTCGATCATTATTATATGAGTTGCTTCATCCGAAGATATAATTGCCCACCCTCCCTGACTCTGCCCAAATAAAAAAGTTTTGAACCGTATACATCTCCAAAAAGAATGAGCAAATTTAGGACGGTACCGCGAAGGTGATTTATTTTGATAATAGGGTATCTGTGAAACGTGCGTAGTTATCTGGTAACTGGAATTACTAACTTTGTAAATATTATATCTTCGGATGAAGCAACTCATATAATAATAATCGAACTTCACTTCAGGTAAGTTCGTTTGATCCCTTATTATAGCTTATTTTTTTTATTTAATTGACTGGTTTTTTATTATGTCTGCCTGGAACTCAAATAAAACTGTTCTATATTTATTGAACTTTTATATTAATATTTTTTCAGATATGTAGTATTGCCGACCATAATATTTTATGGAACAGAGCATAAAAATTGGTAGTTTGAATGTCATGAAATCGTATAACTTTGGCAGAATTACGTACAGTTTACTTTTTGGACCGCTTTATGATAACAGGCTTGAAATAAGTTGATTAATCTAATAGAACATCGAAATTACTTTCAGTGGATCTCACAAAAGGTTTTAAAACTTAAGCAGCAGTTGCAAGCTATTAAAGCTAAGTTAAGCTAAGGTAACCGACTCACGTAGCAGTTTGGCAAACGTAGCAAAAGCCTGCTTATTCGGTGCCTGTTGAAAGTTATTCAATGACATGCCTCCAATGTTACGTCAGGATGAAACTACTGGCACTTTTGAGCGGACTCGGGCGACTACTCGACTAGGTTGTGTGACCGAAAGGTAATCAAATAATTTTTCATGTCTGCCATTAATGAAGGGAAGGTGGAATGCTTTGTCTGTTTATATATGTCTGTCTGACTCTCCTTGCTATTGAAGCGCTCAAACGGATAGACCGATTTGAAAACGGTTTGATTTAATCGTAAGCGTATTTAACTGGGATGGTTTTTTACTAAAACTTTTTAGCTATGTGTGATGAAAATATTGGAATGAAGATCCTTATCGGACGGTGCGGACTTGGCGGGGCTAGGCGAAAAAAAATATAAGAATTAAGAATTTTTCCGTCACGACCTTTGTGTGTTGCTTTCGTTGTGGAACCTTTCCCTAATTTTTTATAACTTATAAGTTCCACATGTAGAAATTAGTTAAAATAAAATTGAAAATAGAAAATTCAGTCTGGATTTGAACCATCGACTTTGAACTGTTAGGCGACTGCCGGAGCCACTAGGCTACGGAGACCCAATGTTGCATCGCGAAAATACCGAACACAATGCAAAATTCACATTCAACAAAAAAGTGTCGGTTTCAAAAATATGTCGAGTGTCGGTTCCTTAATTTTTTCCGTCTAGGCCCCTTCCGTACC
This sequence comes from Oeneis ivallda, assembly GCA_029955525.1. Lineage (NCBI taxonomy): Eukaryota > Metazoa > Arthropoda > Insecta > Lepidoptera > Nymphalidae > Oeneis > Oeneis ivallda. Next base: position 11,507,479 of record JARPMR010000024.1, on the reverse strand, counting down.
GCGCGATAAGGAACTTACGTTCCAATAAATAATAGCCCCCGTTAAGACGTACACACTCGTACCACAACACATTGCCATACGTTTTTGCGTCTTGATTATTACAATATGTTGCAAAATGAGAAAAAGCTCCGACTGTGTCTCATTCTTTGAGGCGTGGCATGCTGACCCTACAAAACATAAAGTTTATCTACACAGAAGAACTGTGCTTGCGTCAGCGTCTGTACGTCCTTTGTAGTCATCCGCTTGGTGTCCTAAATGTGACTTAGAAATATGTGCGCTGCTTCTCTGCACGGTTCCCAACTTTAAAATGGGTTTTGTAAAAAAATGTGGCGTTTTCCAACTAACATTGAGTTTTTGATAAAATATTCCGAGAATTTGAATGGTAACTTTTTATGCATTTGCACAGCTTTGCTAGGTATACTGTGTTTTTCTAATGCCATTTTTCTAGAGAATTAAGGCTAGTTGGAATCAAATCACTACGGCCTTGATCAGTGATCTGAAGCTCATGTTAACTGATGGCCAAGGTTTAAGCTTAATTATAGAAACAATAACTATACAATTTAGGGTAAGTCATAGTTCGTTTATTTGTTTTGTATAAAATTAAAGTTTATCTCCTAGTAAACTAGGTGAAACAAAAATAGCTTAAAATTTTCACAGGCACACCTCTCTCAAACTTATTAAGATCAAATTTTCATTTTTTCATGATCCTAGTGAACACAAACACAGAATAAATTTAGTGGAGTTTACATCCATATATACATGATTTTCCGGGATAAAAAGTAACCTATGTCACTCTCCAGGTCCTCAACTATACCAATGCAAAAAATCACATCGATCCATAGCTCTGTTGCGGCGTGATTAACCAAGTCCTCTTGGTGTCTTGGTGGTCAAGACACCGAGCTAACATTATCAAATAATCAAATATCAGTATCAAAATACACCAAAATCACTAACATGTTTACACGAAATATCTTTGTGTAATCCCCATGCAGATAGATCCGCTTTGTGTTAGATTGAAAGTGATGTCAAGAGAATACTTGTATGATAGAGCGGGAACAGCCGGTAAACGTATTAAGATGCAGTGTAACACGCTTAGTGTATGAACAAGGCTTAGTGTGACACAGTAACACCAACACCATCACACAAATAATGGTTGGATGACCAAGTTGTGTGTATTCATGACATATGACACAGTAACATGGTTGCTAACTACTGGCTTTACTAGAAAGATTGACATGCGAGAGAAAGTTCAGTCGAATCAGAAATGAAGAGATCCATAGGAGAACCAAAGTATCCGACACAGTTCAGCGAGAAAAAAAGCTGAAGTAGCAATAATGCGGGGCACATTTTTAATAGAACCATGACGTGAAGTCAGTCAGTGCCAGAATGGAAACCTCGCATCGGTTGTCAGAGAACATCAAACAAATCGCAGGTTGCCCGATGGATACAAGCGAGCCCAGGCCGTAGAAGTCTACGAGTATATCGGTAAACCGATAATATACTTACTTGTAAGTGTAGAGATTCCGAACCATTCGGAGGGTTAAGTTGTGCGTTGTTGCAATGCCTTGAGGATTCGGTCGACGCGTGTTGTCATGCAATGTAATTATATTGCACCTTGTTTGCACTTAAATGACAGGAGTTATTGCAATCCATATCGCTACAAATATAAATGCGAATATATGTTTGTGTGTTGTATGTCTTTCAATAGCGCTGAAACTATGAACCTACGGATCGAGATTATTTTTGCATGAGTTGTATCGTTGAGGAATATAATAAACTAGAGTCTAGACTGTATAGGCTAGCCTTTTTATCAAGAAACCAGCCAAGTGCGTTTCGGGCCTCGCGCAGTGTAGGGTTCCGAAGTTGCAAGTCACAAATATTATTGCTGACCTAGGATAGTGCTTTAATTTTATTTATGAATATTGAATATATTTTGAGTTCCATGTTTTAAATACTATAATATACTACAAAATACAGTAATACACTACGTGTAATACCTCTCCTAGAAAAAACAGACTTATGAACCCTACCGTGAAATTTTCGTATAAAATTCTATACATACATATAAATACTAGCTGACCAGGCGAACTTCGTACCGCCAACTTATCTATATAAATAAAACAAATAAACTATAAAAAACTATCCTATCTTTCAAGTTGGACCAAATTACAGATAGTTACGAAGTTTGATCTAAATCGGTTCAGTAGTTTAGGAGTCCATCACGGACAAACAACGTGACACGTAATTTATATATATTAAGATATACTACTGCTGTGAATTTTTTCACGTATCCTATAAACAACCATTTAGCTGGCAGAGGGGGGGGGGGGGCATTTGACTAATGAAATGTAGCACTTTAAAATATCATTTTTCACAAACGGCTCCCTGAATCGATAAATGGCGTTCCCACACCCACAATATTTTTGAAAGACCTACTTATTCAATGACCCCCCACACTATGGGATAGACGTGAAAAAAAATCATCCCCACTTTACATGTAGGGAAGGTACCTACTCTAAAAATAAATTAAATTATTAATTACCCTAAAAATTAATTAAATTATTCACAATTTTGTTTCACCACTTTGTTGGCGTGATTAATATTTATACCTTTGTCAAATTACAGATTTCTAGTACCAAGAGTCTCTGAGCTAAACAGACGGACGGACATGGCGAAACTATAAGGGTTCCCCTTGTTTACTACGGAACCCCCCTGCGATTTGTAAAAGCCTAACTCGATGCGGACGTGGTAGCTGGTAATAAATATTTCATCGATCGATGTTTTGCCCAGCCGTGTATCTCGTCTGCTTACGGTTTATTAAAGCGACCCTGCACTGGTGCTGCGAGGATGATTATTAATTTACCAAGCAGATTGGTATTTCTATTGCTTAAAGAAACTTCATTTTTGCGTTACAAAATCTCTGCACATAACGAACCCACGGGAAAGAAGTGATTCAATGTTTCGTATATATGCTTTATGCTTGTTAAATTTTCTCAATAGATTTTCTTGACTGGAACAAAATTGTTTTCTAATATCATGGGTATACAGGAAACGAAAAGTCGTTGCGAACCGATACTACACACTGTTGTGTAGAGTAAAAATAAGATTTCAGATTCTTTTATTTATTGAATATCAATATTTTACATGTAGGTAGGAAGTGTAAAAAATGTTAAATAATTAAATCTTTACTTAAAACTTAAGCTTCAAGGGTTCCAAACGCTTCCTAGTCTGAGAAGAACCAATGACAGTCTCAGCTGGGTATTTTTACTATTTTCTATTTTATTCGCAAAAAATAACAATAAGTGATTAAGAAACCATTAAACTATTTTACATTTGTAGTTCTTTGTTAGCCTTTATTTATGCAATCGAGTCCCTTTATCCGTTCCGAAGTAATTTAAATAAAATAATTCAGGTAATAATAATTTTCCGTCCGAATTCCGTAGATTTATGAATTTCAATTTTCGTCCACAGAGAAGAATTATCTTTCACAACCTACATTATTTTTGTAAAGATCTCGTAGATAAGCCATCGCAGATGCATCAGTCACTGTGAGTGTTTTTAATTAAATATCAAGCCTACTGAGTCTTTGTAGTCATAGCCACCGGTAAAAAGTTATTTCTTGAATTAAAACAGATAAACAAACAAATAAGCAAACCATGTATTTGACACACACACACACACACATATTAAATTCATTTATTACAATATATAATATAAATCTAATATAAAATCTCAATATAAAAAGAAAATTGTGTAGCAGTAATCTGAATTAACAATAATAATATCCTATAGGTAAAAAATATATATAATTTTTATTGCTGGTTCAAAGATCTTTTAGTATTTTTTATTATTGTGGTGGCTACTAAAATCTTTTTCTCTTCTCGATTTCAGTAATTTCATGAAAGTTTTTTTCTACTTTTATTATGCCTCGACATAGAACATTAACGGGTCGAATTTCGACCAATGGGCGACCACTAGTCATCATAATCATACTCATAGTTAGCGTATTTTAGCGTGAACTTCACGTGTGAGGGAAGTGAATTAACCAAGAAGTAACAGTTAACAGTCCGCCGAATGTCGCACTGTGGTAGGTATATACATAATATTATTGTGGTAGGTATATTAGGATGGCAACATTGTTTACTGAAATAATTAAATATTTCTTTCAGACTTGTACATCTACTATACATACATACATACATTAGTTCACTGCCGATTTCGGCAACAGCGACTGGATCTCTGTTAACTTTGAAAGTTCAATAAGGGCTTCGCTCGTGTGCCCTGATGTGGCTGATGTACCCTATTTTTGCACGAAATAGCCGCGCGCAGTGAGGACATGATAGGGCACCATCGACGTAATTATAGGTTATATTGGAGGGTGGTCTACTTTTCAGTTGATCTCGGTAAACATCCAGATCCACCCTCCTTTTGTCTTCAAAATCCGTGACAGCCTGCTGAACCAAGTGCCTCCACTCCCCTCGGTTTTCAGCGAGACTTTCCCAACGAAAGGAGTCGATGTTACAATTGGTCATATGCCTCTTTAGCACATCTTTATACCTAAGGAACTGACCGCCTTGTTTCCGCTTTCCGTCCTTAAGCTCAGAATAAAAGATGCGCTTGGCTATCCTTTCGTTGGGCATTCTAACAATATGTCCGCACCAACGCAATTGCCGCCGCATAAGATATGCCTCAATGCCACTGACTTTTGCCCGCCGCAACACGTCCGTGTTTCTAATGCGGTCGGACCACCTGATGTTCTGTATTTCACGTAGACACTTGAGGTGGAATCTATCCAAAGTACGAATATGCTTGCGATAAAGCGTCCAAGTCTCAGCGGAATAAAGTAGATTTGGCAATACAATAGCCATGTACACCTTGATTTTTGTGCTTAGCTTAATTCCATGCAGACGGAACACCCTCTCTCGGAGTTTACCAAATGCCGCTGAGGCAGCACAGATTCTGCTAGTTATCTCTGAGTCTAGATCTCCTTTAGGTGTTAAGGTGCTCCCGAGATATTTAAATTTACTGACCTGCTTGAGCTCAGTGTTTTCAAGCGATACCTTTCGTAAGGTCTGAACAGAGTCGGCAGTGTTCATTGTCATAACTTCTGTTTTTGCGATATTAATTTTTAATCCAAACCTCACACATGACTTATGAAGGTTCGAAACAAGCTCTTGTAGGCCACTCAAAGTATCAGCCACGAAGCACAAATCATCTGCGTACAAGACTTCTGTGACAAGATCGTACGAGACTTTGGTATGGGCTTTTAGCCGTCTCAAATTGTGTAGCTTCCCGTCTATACGATAACGAATAGATATACCTTGAGCATTACACTTTAAGGCATCGTCGACTACTACGAAAAAGTACAAAGCGAAAAGAGTAGGCGCTAAGACGCATCCCTGCTTTACTCCACAAGTCACTGAGAAGCGCTCTAAAACTTCACCATTAACTGAAATACAGCAGCTCATATTATCGTGCAACAGTCGTAACGCTCTCACAAACTTTTCCGTACAGCCAAGCTTGTCAAATACAATCCACAAAGCCTCACGAGGCACGCTGTCAAAAGCTTTCTCGAGGTCTACAAAACAGAGAAATAGAGGTTGACACTGTTCTCTGCTCTTTTCCTGTATTTGACGTATAGAAAAAATAGCTTCGCAGGTGCCTCGACTAGGTCGAAACCCGAATTGGGTCTCTGGAAGGATCCTTTCTGAAATTCCTACTAGTCTATTTAGGAGAACTCGGGCAAAAATCTTCCCAGGGACTGAAAGCAGCGAAATGCCCCTGTAGGAGTTGCAATCAGCACGACTGCCTTTGTTTTTATACAACGTGCAAATCTTGGATACTTTAAAATCTTCGGGTACCTGCTCTTCGTCCCACATGCGTGAACAGAGCTCCCAGACTTTAGAATGCAACTCATTTCCGCCATATTTAAGGAGTTCGCCAGGAATTTCGTCCACACCAACAGCTTTTTTGTTTTTCTGCTGTTTGATAGCCATAGTCACCTCACTGAGAGTGAGCGGGCTATTTAAGGACATATCTTTAGGGTGTTCAGGCAGGGATTTTATATAATCTAAATCCACTAAGCGGTCGACATTCAGCAGGTTATTAAAATGCTCAACCCAGCGTTTGAGTACATCCTCTTTGCTCGCTAATAAGTTCCCATCCAAGGACTTTATTGGAGCATTCGTCTGATGCTGGGGTCCAACTAGATTTCGCACTTCGGCAAAGAAGGCACCTAGTTGATTGGTGTCACATAACCATTGCATATATTGCGCCTTTTCCTGCCACCACCGATCTTTCAGCTCTCGAGTGCGCTTTCGTACCTCTACTGAACTTTTTTTAATTCTTTCCTTGATAACCCGATCAGTCGTTGCATCATCACATCTCAAGAGCTCTCGATGTTTGGCTATTAAGTCACGGATTGTCACGTCATTGTCATCAAACCAGTCTTTATGAACTTTGGTTCTCAGACCCAACGCTTCCAATCCTGCAGCCCGTACACTCGATATTAGAGTATTCCAGTTGGATTTTAAATTACCACCACTGTTGCTACAGAGCGCTCTTAAAGAATGATTAACGGCCTGCACATATTCCTCTTGAACGTCCGGATTTTGCAATCTATCCAAATCCAGATGAGGTATCTTAGATTTCTTAGCCCTGCGGGGAAGGCATAATCGTAGCCTTAATTTAGTAATTACAAGCCTGTGATCGGACCAGCAATTGGCTCCTCGCATCACTCGAGTAACTTGCACCTGTGATATGTCCCTGCGGCGAGATATTACATAGTCAATTAAGTGCCAGTGTTTTGACCTGGGATGCATCCACGTGGCCTTATATTTAGCAGGGAGCCTAAAAAAGGTGTTCGTTATACACAAACCGAACTGAGCACAAAGACTAAGCAACTGCAGCCCGCTGCTGTTCATGTTTCCAATGCCGTGCCTGCCGAGAACCTGCGGCCACGCTTCATAGTCACACCCAACTCGAGCATTAAAATCTCCTAACAACAGGATTTGCTCAGTAGCTGGAATCTTTGATAAAACCTGGGTCAACTCCTCATAAAATTTATCTTTAATATCATCAGGCTTATCAAGTGTGGGTGCATAAACACTAATTATGTTTAAAAAGTTATTCCCATTCACGTGTAATCGTAATGAGATGACTCTATCCGATGTATATACGGGGTGATCGCTTAATCTTGCTGCTATTCCGTTTTTAATTACAAACCCAACCCCGGATCTTCTGGGTTCGCTAGCAGCTGTACCCTTCCAGTAAAACGTGTAACCCCCACCGCGCTCGACTAGTTGCCCTTCATCAGCTAAATGCGTTTCACTCAGTGCAGCTATATCCACGTTATAGCGTTTCAGCTCCCGAGCAACGATGGCAGTTTTTCGCTCAGGGCATACACTATTCGGTCCATCCAGGAGTGTGCGCACGTTCCATGCGCCGAAAGTCATAGATGATGTTCGCAATTTTTCTTTTTCGTATTCACGACCACGACAATAAGGATGCACAGGCAGCCGTGGTTACTGCCTCCTTGTCTCAAGGGGGGTGAGCACTTTTTTGAGGCACCTTTTCTAGCCTCCTCCCCGGTTAAACGGGGAAAGCAGTGCCCCTCTAAATAGAGCTGCTTTGTCACAGAGGGTGCTGCCGAACTGCACTGTCACCCCATTGCAGTGCAAGAGCGACCACTCTCCCTAAGCCGCCTTCGTGCAGGTATCAGACAAAACTCGGAGCGCATCATCACCAAGCTTCTCTACCTCTACCCATCGCCAAAGGGCTTGATGTTATTCAGAGTCCGGTAATAACAGAGCCAGTCAATTGCGCAGGATATATTAAAGTGCATAAGTGTACGCGCAAACACAGATGCACTCTCTTGACCACACTCCCTGAGACCCGATGGAACGGTGAACCGCTACGACCGGGAGGGAGCAGGTTGCAGTATCTAGCCGACGATAACCTCTCGACTAGTTGCCCTTCATCAGCTAAATGCGTTTCACTCAGTGCAGCTATATCCACGTTATAGCGTTTCAGCTCCCGAGCAACGATGGCAGTTTTTCGCTCAGGGCATACACTATTCGGTCCATCCAGGAGTGTGCGCACGTTCCATGCGCCGAAAGTCATAGATGATGTTCGCAATTTTTCTTTTTCGTATTCACGACCACGACAATAAGGATGCACAGGCAGCCGTGGTTACTGCCTCCTTGTCTCAAGGGGGGTGAGCACTTTTTTGAGGCACCTTTTCTAGCCTCCTCCCCGGTTAAACGGGGAAAGCAGTGCCCCTCTAAATAGAGCTGCTTTGTCACAGAGGGTGCTGCCGAACTGCACTGTCACCCCATTGCAGTGCAAGAGCGACCACTCTCCCTAAGCCGCCTTCGTGCAGGTATCAGACAAAACTCGGAGCGCATCATCACCAAGCTTCTCTACCTCTACCCATCGCCAAAGGGCTTGATGTTATTCAGAGTCCGGTAATAACAGAGCCAGTCAATTGCGCAGGATATATTAAAGTGCATAAGTGTACGCGCAAACACAGATGCACTCTCTCGACCACACTCCCTGAGACCCGATGGAACGGTGAACCGCTACGACCGGGAGGGAGCAGGTTGCAGTATCTAGCCGACGATAACCTTGACTCCTATCGCCGCCTTAGGCCTTCCACCAATGCCTTGCTACCCCGCCAAATCTGCCAATCTCCAATGCTTATCAGCGCTGAGATGCCTTCATTACCGGGGTAGACTTCTTGCACTATGCAGGGAGTAACTGCCAACGAACTTGTACGCTCAGCATACTCGCGCACGCTAAGCGCGCAACTGTACGCTCAGCTTACAAGTCCCCCCACCAGGTTTAGCCCACGAGCCGACGTGGTTACCGGGGTGTGGCCGCTGCGTGCAATACAGCTTCTTGGAGCCACTGGTGGGAGTTCTAGAATGTCGACGATTTTAACTCATAACCCGCCACCTTCTAAGAGAAGGCCGGCTGACAGGTAACAGACGCAGACACTCCCTACACCCCTCTACATCTACTATACTTTATTTTCAACTAGTTGATGCCCGCGACTTCGTCCGCGTGGATATAGTTTTTAAAATCCCTCGGAAATCCTCGGATTTTCCGGGATAAAAGTAGCCTATGTCACTCTCCAGGTCCTCAACTATACCCAAGCAAAAAATCACGTCGATCCGTAGCCCTGTTGCGGCGTGATTGAAGGACAAACCAACAAACAAACACACTTTCGCATTAATAATATTAGTAAGGATGCACCACAGATTAGGGTATTTTGCCATTGACACAACCCTAGGTGATAGAAAATACGGAGCAAGAAGATATTGGTGCTCTGTTTTATTGTTACTCTATGCTTACAGGTGAGTAGACATCGTATTAAAGGGCAAAGCTTAAGGGCTCGGCCTCCTTTATCATCGCCCAACAATGGGCTTGTAAAATGAAATACGAAATCTGAGAAAATAACTTGCTCCACAAAATCGTTTCCATGAGAATTACCTCGGAGGCACATGAAAATTAAATTACCCCTTAATATTGGGGCATGAAAAAATATTACCGGCAACGATAATTGTAATTTTATGTCTTTAATTTTGCTAAATGAAAATAAAATGGTGGGAAAGTAATTCTTGCGACCTCGTCTGTCTATTGGTGTGTTTGTCTATCTCATCTTATGCCGTCGTAGTCATCTTAACTGATAGATGTTCAATGCTGACATAGAGATCTTGTATGGGACACCACAGGCTCATTGCTTGACGGCTTGAGATCGTCCGGTCTACCTAATGGGGGGAGGTCTTCCAACATTGTGCCTATCAAAGCGGGATGGTCATTTCAGCACTAATAGGAACCCAATGTTATGATTGACGCAGCAATTTGTTTCTGCAACCGATTGGCAACAGAGACGCTAAGCCTATACTTAAGTTGGAACCAACTAGCTGATATGCTTATTCATTATTCGGGATTTGATATGAGCCGTGTATGAGACATGAGTATCTGTCAATAATTACATAATTAATTAGATACGCTTTGATGTTTAGTCGCCGTTAAAGGGTTGAATTTGGGTTGGCTTTGGAGTTTAGCACACTAAATTAATTGGGATGAATATTTAGGGAATTGTGTAAAATATTTGTAATTATTCCTTCTAAGAATCCAAAAGGGCACCTAAATTATCCATATAATCCATGCAAGTATTACATAAAAAGAAGGAGCTACTTTTCTGATTCTTATTTTTTTTCACTGAACCGATGACGAGAAAATCTTGAGGATGAAAACAGGACTGGATAAATTTTATTCTGAAAAGTCTGATCCGCAAGATTTTATAGAAACTGAAATAAGGATGTTGTGGACTTCAACTTAAGTATTCTAAAAAGTGTTTTTTGCAGTCTTCATTAAAAAAACTTGAATTTTCAGAATAATAAAATTGTAAAAAAATAAATGACTCGATAAAAAAGAAGCTGTTGAAGAAATAAATTCCTTGTAAATTATTCAGATGATGAAGATTCTTTTATTGTGAAATTCTCAATTCGTTATAAATTCTTGATACTATTTATCCTCTTTTTACTGTTCGTTGTATCTCCAATACCGTGAAGAGAATTTAAGATCTGAGTTCCATACAAATCAAGTAAATTATTATCATCATCATCATCAGATCGGGATGTGGACGTCAGCAGCTAGACAAACGCCTTCCTCGATAACCGCCACCACAAACGGATCCTCAGCTCCAGATCTTGTTTCTTTCTGTCACCTCTTTATAATATAATTTTATCGTCGAGTTGGAGGGCGTCTTACAATACACTTGCTCTCACGTCGTCTTCTCTTTAATATACGGCTCTAACGATCATCGCTCTTTCCACAGGCCTTGAGTAATATCTCTCCGATCGTGTCGAATTGCGATTTTACCGCTTCATGAGACCTTTACGGCCACACTTGTGCATGTTAATATTACGATGATTATGGCGATGTAGTCTAATTCACCTGATGGTGAGATCGCACCCAGTCAAGGCCTATTTTGTCATTGAAAATATGTATATTTATCTGGCGTGTCCGAAATTCGGTCAAGAGAAAATAATTTGAGATTGTAACTAATGTATTATACGCTTGTAATAAAGGATCGTGCCCTTGAGACTACAATGAAGCGAGCCTTTTCCGGCCGGCCGGTTGTCCTCGCAACGGGATCTCATGCTCCGAGTGATATATTTTACATATTCCTATCAGCCTTCTTGCGAGAACTGTATCCAACAGGAATATTAAAAGGCTGTAGTTAAATTCGTGACATTTTTTAATATTATATTCGTACCTCAGATCAGAGGGTTTTCCACGATTTTACTGTTTGAAATAGATGTTATGAACATCTATCTATTGTCTATTTATCTTCCAAAAGTATTAGCAAGAAAAGGTTAGAATTATTTTGCTATAATCCGCCAACAGAAAAAATCTGTATAATTTTTACACTACTCTCGACGCACGTTTCGCCCCGACACCGGAGCATCCTCAGTCAACTAGACAACTAGACAATGCATCGTTGTAGAGTCGACATCTCCTGAGGATGCTCCGGTTTCGGGGCGAAACGTGCGTCGAGAGTAGTGTAAAAATTATACAGATTTTTTCTGTTGGCGGATTATAGCAAAATAATTCTAACCTTTTCTTGCTAATCATGGACTTCCGCAAAGTAACGCCTGCTTCTCTCCAATATTCCAAAAGTATTTCTATAGTATACCTATTTTACCTAATATACAGGAGATGAAATTATAATCATTTACTTAGGTTTAACGCTTCTAGAAAGTGCGTACCATTTATAAGTCGCTCTCGGAATTTTAATCCGTATTTATCCTAAATTCGGCTTTGATGTTGACACTTGTCTTATGTAGGACACGCTCAAAGTTTTCAGTGAAATTCTTCGTCCCAAGATCTCTACGGAATGCATTCATTTGATTCTACCTATAGGTACTTATCTCGTTTTGGTAATTACTTTACTTTGAGGTAGTATTAAATGTATTTTTAGTTAACCTTTGCGAAAGTGTCTTTGTTTGTTGGTTTGTCCAATGGTCACCAATTTTGTCGAGCTGACTGCGCATGAGATATTTTAGTGTACAAGTGTGTGTGAACAACACAAGTACGCTCTCTATTTTATTCCTTCATTCGCATAGTCAAACGCGCCCAGAGATCTGGGGACCGTTCCGGTGCGACCTCGCGTCGGAAAGTGCAGTGTTGTCAAACCCCTCACTGGGTGGACCAATCATTGAGGACGAGTCGCAAGAAAACAGGCGTAAGACCAAAGCACGTGGGAGTCTATGCAAGAGACCTATGTCCATCAAATATCGTCTAATGATTGTTGTACTTAAAAGAAAAAGATTACTTATCTTACTTACTTATCTATATGCTTGTCCACGGCTTGTCCCTCGAGGAGACCACATAACCTTCATTAGTAATTTCATTCGAGTCTGTATAGCGGCTGCTATGTGACGGCACCGCTATCTTAGATAACTAGAGCTTTAGTTACACGTCTGAATATGCGCATAAGTAATTTATCCCAATTTGTGTCTTGAAGCGATCGTAAACCAGTGGGTTAAAGCGGAAATCAATGTTCGCTATTGGATCAAAGTTCGTCATTTGCACTAAAATCTGTTATTGATGGTTGCAGACCTCAGACATTTTTAAGACTTACTATGATTTACCGATCTACATCCATCCGGAGTCCGGACTGCTAGTTTAAAGACTATTTATCAATCTTCTTCTTCTTTGTCAACCGATAGACGTCCACTGCTGGACAAAAGGCTCTTGCATGGACTTCCACAGACCTCGGCCTTGCAGCGCCTGAATCCAGCGGCTCTCTGCGACTCGTTTGATATCGTCGGTCCACCTTGTCTGCCAATACTTCCCGGTGCAGGGAAGAGGGATACCAACGACCATCAGCTCTTCGAACTATGTGCTTCGCCCATTTCCACTTCAGTTTCAGGACTCGCTGAGCTATGTCGGTGACTTTGGTTCTCCTGCGGATCTCTTCATTCCTGATTTGATCTCGCAGGGATATTCCAAGCATGGCTCTCACTATCGCTCGCTGAGTGACCCTGAGCCTTCTTATAAGGCCCACAGTTAGCAACCATATCTCGGATGCGTAAGTCATCACTGGCAACACGCACTATTCAAAGACTTTAGTCTTCAGGCACTGAGGAATTTAGGACGAGAAGACATCTTGAAGCTTCCCGAACGCTGCCCAGCTGAGTTGTGTGATTTACATCCAAGTAAATTGTCTTGACTAATGTTTGCGTCAGCAATTAATACCCGAGTTGAATATTTAATGAAATGCACTTCTAGAATTCGGGGCTGACTTCGTAATTTTCACTCCGACCTTAACTATATGCCAGCTAAATTCAGAAGCTCCCAATGGCATTTCTCAAATATTAAGATGAGGGCTGTGGCAATTTTGCCGTTCTATTTGCGCGTGGAAAACTTGGTAAAATGGAGTTTTACATACCGAATTTGAAATTTGATGACGTCACACAGTGTGATAAATGACCTGAAAATCGGACATCCCTTTTTTATGATACTAATCGAAACATAAGGCTTTTTTGAATACTAGAGTAGAACACCCAGAAGTTCATTCCGTTTAGAACCGGAGTTATAATTTTTTTTAGAAATATCTGGATTTTCAGGAAAAGATTAAAATTAAAGAGGTGTATAACATATTTGTACAATTATTTATAGGGGAAAGTGGCATTATATATAGGGCATTTTATAAGCTAAACAAAATAATTTTAGTGATAACAATAAAGTTAATATGCTTAATTTTGTGATTTTTACATTTTTTTTTTTCTCGTAAGTTATTTAAGATTAGCAGTAGATATCTATCTTAAAATATAGCTCGTAACTGTATTGTTACTCGTAAAAAAAATCAAACGGAAATCTATGAGGACATCGAAGATATGAGGTTTCTTTGGTTTTCGGATTTCTATGATATTAGGGTTGTCAGACTAAGATCATAATTTTAAAATACAATTAATGTACTAGAGAAAATTGTAAACAGGTGACTGAATGAAGCATGAAATTTTGCATTAAAAACAAAAAGTATTTTTACCCAACTGTGAAAACGAAGGGTTATGTTTTTCGGGGTTCACTATTTATATTATCGTATAATTTTTTTAAATATCGTAATGTTACAAAATTCGTATAATCAGTAACAACAACACTTTTGCGTTGTATGTTTGTATGTTTATATCTTTGTTTGTTTGTTTCACTTTTTTTTCATTTGGTTTGACAGATCAATTGAATGATATAATAACTTTTAATATCATCAAAGTTAAATTCAAGATCTTTAAAAACAAAAAAAATTATTCGGATTCTGATTAGCTCACTTTTGATAAGTGCAAAATCCTAACATTAAAAATTTTAAAATTCAATATCTCCGAAGTCCTGCGTGTTACGCATCTGATATTTTACAGGCAGGTTAACATAGCATGAATTAACACAATGTGTGAAAATTAGATGCTAATAGCTAAAGACAGCTGCGAAAAAAATAATTTCAAAATTAGTTAAAAAAATTAATAACTGTCTTTATTGTTTACCTAGAAATTAATTATATGTTTCTAAAAACAGCAGTTAGTTGATTTTATGGGTCAGCTTTTACTTGCAAGATTTGACCCGAACCAACATATCTACGTACATTCAAACATTACAAGTAAAATAAAAGCTTGTAAAAAATATAATTTTATTTTATTTGACAGCTGATAATTGAATGATATAATAAGTTTTAATATCACCAAAGTTAAATTCAAGGTCTGTAAAAACGAAAAAATCCTATTCGGATTCTGATTAGCTCACTTTTGATAAGTGCCAACCCTAACATTTAAAATTTAAGTGCAAAATCCTAACATTTAAAATTTAAAATTCTATAACTCCGAAGTCCTACGTGTTACGCATCTGATATTTTACAGGTAAGTTAATATAGCACCAGTAAACACATTGTGTGAAAATTAGATGCTAATAGCTAAAGACAGCTGCGAAAAAAATTAATTTTAAAATTAGTTAAAAAAGTCATAACTGTCTTTATTGTTCACCTAGAAATTAATTATATGTTTCTAAAAATAGCAGTAGTTGATTTTATGGGTCAGAACAAACATACCTACATACATTGAAACATACATTAAAATAAAAGCTTGTAAAAAATATAATTTTTTTTTTTTTGACAGATAATTGAATGATAATAACTTTTAATATCACCAAAGTTAACTTCAAGATCTGTAAAAACAAAAAAATCCTATTCGGATTCTGATTAGCTCACTTTTGATAAGTGCCAACCCTAACATTTAAAATTTTAAAATTCAATAACTCCGATGTCCTACGTGTTACGCATCTGATATTTTACAGACAGGTTAACGTAGCACTAATAAACACAATGTGTGAAAATTAGATGCTAATAGCTAAAGACAGCTGCGAAAAAAATTAATTTCAAAATTAGTTAAAAAAAAATCATAACTGTCTTTATTGTTCACCTAGAAATTAATTATATGTTCCTAAAAATAGCAGTTAGTTGATTTTATAGCATGCTATAATTGAAACTTAAAAACTTTCCTTATAAAGAAAGTTACAGCATTTCTTAGGTTTTTTCTGGTAACTATAGAAAAAAATTAAAAAAAATATAACTCCGGTCTTAAACGGAATGAACTTCTGGGTGTTCTACTCTAGTATTCAAAAAAGCCTAAAGTTTCGATTAGTATCATAAAAAAGGGATGTCCGATTTTCAGGTCATTTATCACGATGTGCGTCATCAGCACGCATTTCGCGTTGCTCACCCGCACTTGCGTTGCTTGCGGCCTTGTGCGATCTCTTTAATGAAGGGTGGGATGGTGGTGCATCAGCCTTTTTTAACGTCAGACGTTCAAAAAAGACTGAAGTCACATTACGATCATAAATTAACGAAAATCGTGAACTTTTACATCGTGACGTTACGATATGACCAAGTTGTATTGATAAAATATATAAGTAGTTGCCAACCTTTAAATGTTATAAAAAAAAACAATTAAATAAACATTAAAATCTTTATATTCATTAAGAGATAAAAAACGAAAAAAATATCTCATTTTGTATAACAGCACTTTTGAAAACTCCTTCATGTTAAATTAATCTTTCATTTTCTTACCTAATTCACGTTAAAGCAAATTCATTTGTGTAGTCGAAAACAGTTGAGGTAGAGTCTTATACCAGAGGGGAATGATAATTTTAAATGAAAACAGAGATAAAATGACCTTTTCCTCATTTTTGTACAAGGCAAATCTCGCCGTTTATGGCCTTTTTTGTACAACGAAATTTTATGAAAAATGGTCTTGTAAACCTAAGCAAACCGAGTCACAAATCAAATAAGATCAAAGAATCTGTTTTATTACTATTATAAACATAAATAGCTAGATTTATTTTTAATGAATTACTTACCTAATATATTACCATTTTATTAATATCCAACTCTGGAAAACTTGTTTTTCTAACACGACATATTAGTAAATAGTTAGCAATTGGTACTATTTTTATATTATTATGAGTAATACATACTATGTAAAAGATAAAGAAAAACAAAGCCAAGGTATAAAAAAAGCCGTATGATAAATCTAATTTTGATTATTATCGTAGCTACGTATCTACATAATACCTGTATAATATTTTATAATTTACGCATTTACAACTAGACCATGCCCGCGGCTTCGTCCGCGTGAATTAAGGTTTTTTTAATTCCTACGGGAACTATTTAATTTTCCGGAATAAGCAGAAGCCTATGTGCTAATCCTGGGTATGAGCTATCTCAATTCCAAATTTCAGCCAAATAGGTTCATTCGTTGTGGCGTGAAAATGTAATAAACAACCATACATAAAGCCTCACAAACATTCACATTTATAAGTAGGATAAGTAGGATTAGTAGGAAGTAGGAATTTGTAGGAAGTAGGATAAGTAGGATAGGATAGGATAGTAGAATTAGTAGCATTTAGGTGCTACGGTGGAACATAAATGATAACCCCTCTTTTTGACTTTTCCGTAGTCGGGTAAAAAAGAAAGAAAATATTGGTTGTCTGTAAAGTCGGTTTACGAACGATAGTTTTACGTGATAACGTCATAAAGAAACATTGATGAATTAATGTGTCTTTGAGTATATAACCAACACGCTTGGGCCGATCGTGCCTCTGTATCGCTTATTCCCCGCTCTCGCTTGCACGCTCAGGCTCAGGCGGAACGTGACACTTTTTCGTGCGCGCAGCCGGTGTTAATCGATTTATAAGACGTTATCACGTCAATAAAGATGACTAATTGAATTGAACAACATCAGTTACAATTTGCTCATTCTCAGATTTGGACGACTAGAACAGGATGAAAGTATTCATTGAATGGTCTAAGATTCAAAGTGATGCTGGGATATCCAAGACTTTGTTAATAAATAATTAATCTTGGAAAAGATCTGCGTTTTGAAGCTATCGTCCGCGTGACGTAATCCACTGAAAGCATTTGAATTAAATTTAATTAGAGTTATTATTATTTTCTTTTCATAAATTAATATTGATGCTTGCAAAGATTATTATAAATGTGAAAGTTTGTTTGGCTGTTTGTGTTTGGAATCTAATAGTTTTGATCCAATCCCATGGACACGGTTGAATGAAATTTAGCAAACTTTTATATTATCCTGGGGAAACGATTGATGCTACGGAATCATACTAATATTATAAATGCGAAAGTGTGTTTGTTGGTTTGTTGGTTTGTCCTTCAAAAACGCCACAACAGAGCTACGAATCGTCGTGATTTTTTGCATGGGTATAGTTGAGGACCTGGAGAGTGACACAGGCTACTTTTTATCCTGGAAACTAAAAGAGTTCAGGTGGGATTTTAAAAACTAAATCTACGCAGACAAACTCGCAGGCATCAGCTAGTACCTACCATAAATGAGCGAATGACATATTATATTAATAGCTAATCTATACAAGGATCTCAAATATAAGCTCATCCACATGCGAGTATGCTATAATAGTTAAGTCTACAAATTCATCTAAAGTTTGGCCTCGAACTTGTGAACTCAATTTTCTAAGATCATAAATTAATATTCAATTACATGCTCAACAGCGAACAAGCCACTAAACTGCAGACCGTGGCCAGTGCCCGAGTGAATTCTTAAACACTTTGGCTGGTTCGAGTTGTACTCGATAACTCGCAGACTACAAAGTCGATACATATTGTATTATTGTGCTTTCTACTTGGGAACTACGGTTATTGGTTTTGAACCACTCAGACCACAGATGCGAGTATATGAGATCATTCAATAACTTAGATTCTCGTATCCGGCGAGATGTTCTACATCTTATGCCTGTTCTTCTTCTAAATAATCTATCTATACTTCTATACTTATACTTATAATAAAACTGTAACTGGACGCTTTCTGTACATTTAATCTATTTTGAAAATTTTAACCTGGGGATGCTTTAATATCAATACTGATCCCAAAACAGATTTTTATTTAATTTTTGTCTGTCTGTCTGTCTGTCTGTCCGTTTGTCTGTCCGTCTGTCTGTCCGGGCATCAGCCAAAAACTACTGAACGGAATTGTATGAAATTTGGTATAGTAGTAGGTGATACTCCGGGTCAACATATAGAATAGTTTTTATACTGATAAACAATAAGTTCCTCCAGGATAGGGGATGAAAGTTTTTATCGGTTTTACTTCATAATTCCGTCAAATTTGAACCGATTTTAATCATTCTTTTTTTATTTAAAGTTGTATAATATCAGGCATAGTTTGTCTAATTTTGATGAAGATCTGATAAATATTATAGGAGATAGAGGACATAATGCTTCACGGGTAGCAGCAAAAGTCACTCGAATAAAGGACAACGATCGAATACAGGCATTCCATATTTATATGAGGGTTTTAGGCATAGACATAGAATTAATCATTAACCTCTAGGCCCTATATGATTATACCATTGTGTTTGTTTTGTAGCCTACCCGTGCGAAGCCGGGGCGGGTCCACTAGTATACATATAAAAGGAAAAGGTGACTGACTGTCTGCAGTCTGTCACCTTTTCCTTTTATATGTCTTTCAGTGATTTGAGCCTTTCATCATTCAGTACTGACCTCAACGCACACGAAAACACAGCTCAAATCACTGGACGGATCGGGCTAAAATCTGGCATACAGATAGCTATTATGATGTAAGCAACCGTTATGAAAGGATAATAAATTAAAAATTCAACCTCTGAGGGTAAAATCGGGATTTGAAAAATCGAACTTAACGTAAGCGAAGCCGTGGATAAAAGCTAGTGCGGTACTTATACCGCAATTACGAGTACAATACTTATATTGTACTCGTAATATTATTGATATCCGTTTGTACCAACCTAAGTAGGAATCTTTTTAAGTAGGTAACTTCCAAATACAATCCCTTACCCAATGTCATTTCCACCTTGGTTGGATTACTAGAGATTTGAGCAAAAATAAATTGACAGAAAAATCATTTAGCTTAGGTAGCCCGTAAAAGTTAGGCGGGCATAAGTCACATATTTTTTACAATAGATTTTTTTATTCGATGACAAGGCCTTGACAACTCACTTGATGATAAAAGATTAGACGTAGTCGTAATTCCTAGTTCCATGATAAATGACTACGCATGACAATGCGGGCTAATTTAGAAGGAGTATGAAAATGTAAATAAACCCGAGCCAAAAATTAGTGTCAATTTCTGTCCGATCCATAAACATATACTATGTTATACTATTATTGGTATTATGTATATACTACCGGTAGGATCATAATATCGGATGGACTTCAAGAATTGCGAAAATGCAGCATGAGCCATTGGAATCACTCCGTTATTCTACTAGTTAGGTATGTTAGTATAAGATAGGTTGTAGTCTTATCAGATAGTCGTCTAGAGCTGGACGACTTCCCCAGAACACAATTAAGCGTCCATCTACCTGGTGAGCGGATCTTCCTACACTATGTTATCCAATGCGAGGTCACCGTACCACAATCTACGCTATAACCTAATACTAATTTGTTCCAAACAAACGAGTCATCATTAGCAACCCATCAACGGCTCACTACTGAGCGCAGGTCTCCTCTCAGAGAAGGGTTATAGGCCATAGTCCACCACGCTGGCCCAATGCGAATTGGTGAACTTCACACACCTTCGAGAACATTATGAAGAACTCTCAGATGTGCAGGTTTCCTCACGATGTTTTCCTTCACCGTTGAAGCAAGTGATAGTTAATTGCTTAAACGCACTTGACTCCGAAAAGTCAGAGGTGCGTACCCGGGATCAAACCTGCGACCCCCCGAATATGAGACCACAGTCCTAACCACTCGGCTATCACTGCTTCTTAACAAACGTAAGTAAGTAACAAGAAGCTACTCTCAGTGAAGTGTGACAGTCCTTTCAAGAGACTTATATCTGTACTCAGCGGTGAACATCCATAACGACTAATTAGATATAGCTTATCCCTGTATGGAGTCCAAGCGTTCCACAGCCACATATTTCACCACGTTATCGGGGGCAACACGAATGCATTATGTAAAGCGCAACCCCACTGATAGCATCTAACATTGCACCCAATTGCCTGGGGGTCTGCTTGGAGTCACGCCAGGTAACAAAACTGTGACACCTAATGTATGGTTTTCCTTTGCTTTTCAACCGATGTTTATAAAAGAGAAAGAATTCTGTTTTAACTCACTCTTCGTCAAGAAATCCAAAGGGATTATTTTGTTGATTAATGCACAACTTTATTCAATCTACGAGTATAATATGTAATCTGAAAATCTGAGAACCATATCTGTGGTGTCAAGGTAAAAGGGGATGAGTCAGAAAGGAGGTTGGCGAATTTTGACCCAACATTTTAAAAAACCGTTCAGATTCAGAAAACATTTATACACATTATAAATAACCGTTACATGGCAGTACAAGTGAATAATTATATTTTCTCCCAACTTTATTTGATAGATTTTGATTAATTTGTTGTTAGTCTGGTTTACTAGAACAAGTATGAGAAGTTTGATTCGTGAACGTGGGCGTTCAGTGTTCAGTTCAGTTCGTCTGGGTCACAAACTCTATGGAATTCGCCAATCTCCTTTTGAAAAATGAGTTAATTACACAGTTAGATAAAATATATTACTAATTAAGAATGACTTTAATAAGGAAATGAGTCAACAATATGATGTATTTTTATTTCGTGAATCTCAAAAAACAAATAAAGTCAAGTCATAATTAATAGTATGTAGTAATCTTCTTTTTACATACAATTTCTTTACTTAGTTTCTTTATTTTTTTTATGTTTAAGACTCATCCCCTTTTAACATTTATAAGCGTTTTCTTTATTAGCCTCTGGTGAAAAGTTGTGTTTTTAACCCCCGACGCAAAAAGAGGGGTGTTATAAATTTGACGTCGATGTCTGTCTGTCTGTCTGTGTGTGTGTGTGTGTGTGTGTGCCTGTCTATGCTCTCAAACGGATGTACCGATTTTGACGCGGTTTTTTTCATTTCAAAGCCAGTTTCCTTGCGGTGTTTGGTTAATATCGGTCCAGCAGTGAGTATCAGCTCTTTTCCAAAATGAGCATGGATTTGGCATTTTTGGTCGTTATATGACAATTAATTGGTAACTTCGACAGTCATAGATTCTCATGTCAGGCGTGTTTTAAATTTTCAATTTACACTTGTAGCCTTTCGAAATAAGTTTAGCCCTTCTTCGTCACCTCGCGTCCACAATAATATTATTAGACACATCCCCTTTCACCTTGACACCACAGATATATTCGTCTTCGACGTTTCAACCGACGGTTGCCCACTGTTGGACTAAGTAACGTCAAGGTCTTCTTGAAGAGATTCCCGGACCCGATGACTTGTGCTGCTTGTGTCCTGCATTCAGTGGCTCCTAACAACTGTCTAGTAGAGGGTCTGCCTGCATTATGCATGCGCTCCATACCTATAAGTTTTTTTATTGATTCTTAAGGCTAACTTTGTGATACCAGAGCAAGTCAGCTTATATTTTAGGGTATACGTAAACATTTACAAAGAGATTTTGAATGCTACAAAGGATAGCATAGAGTATACGCTTTCCTTACGCTACGTCTTTACGTATACCCTAAAATATAAACCTATAGGTAACATGTTCTAAGTTCCTGAAATGGCTGTATATCAAAGGTCCGAAGTTGTAAATAACAGGATGTATCTACACAGTCGGCTAGGTTGTCGCTTCACTGAGATACAGTGATACTGTGAAGCTGGAAGGTAGTGACGGCGTTTGAACTACGTGGATCGTGACGAACGACGACGCGACGGGGAACGGAAATTAACCGACACTGCAGGCATAGAAGCTCCCATGACTAGAGTGTTTGTATCTTGACATGATCTGGTTCGCTCCGAACTTAGATCGCGCATCGTAGAAGTTCCATAAATAATCTAATATCTTTAAACGAGCAATTCTTGTATATATAATCTGAATCTCGGAAACGGCTCGAACGATTTTCATGAAATTTCGTATGCAGGGGGTTTCGGGGGCGATAAATCGATCTAGCTAGGTTTCATTTTTAGAAAAGGTCGTTTTATCCGTCTTTTCAGGCAATGAAAAACCCCTTACAATATCATTAGAATATGAAGGTAAATTTCGCCGTCATCTATAAATTCCCGATAGCTCGACGGTAAATTGGGCGGTCCCGAAACCAGAAGACCCTGGTTCGAGTCCAAGACGATTAATTATTTTCCCCTATGAATTTTATTATTATTTTTTTATTTATTATTTTTTTTAATATATAATTTCCAAAAAACACGATTTACAAAAAAAAAAAAAACAAAAATCACCCAGATATTTGTACTTATGTAAAGTTTTAGCATAGAGAAATAGATTTATTTGTGTATGATAAATAATTGTATTGAAATTAGTATTTTTCGGAAGATTTGGCGGATGGAGGCTATACGAAAAAAGTGTAACAATTTTCCGTCAGGATACTTGTTGCCTTCGTTTATTACACACGTTCCATTATAGCTTTGATGGCGTAGCGGCTAAACGAAGGAGTGAAACTATCGGTTGGATCAGATTATTATTTTTTAATTTATTTATTTTTATTTTTTATTTTTTATTAAAAAGCACTTCGTTCCGTACTCTAGAAGTAAAAGTATTCAAGTAAAACGATATTACATATTATATTAAATATTAATTTGCATATTTACAATATTTTTTTGTTTTAGAGGTTTATTCTTAATATCTTAATAAAATATTTTCTTTTATTTTCTTTCACGCAATAGCACAATTATTTATTTACCTTATTTGAGGTTGGTGCCAATTAAGCTAGACCTCTAATTGACCTCTATATTAATATGTAATTGTAATTGTATTGTAGGACTCATACAACTCAGAGGACTATCTTAATTGGCGTCTACTATGTATGTATGGGGACATCCTTTAATTTTCAACTTTTTTATTTTTTGGAATTATTCCTTTATTTGTGCTGTAAGACCTTGCTTTTTGCCAAATTTCTTGATTCTAGGTCAACGGCAACTACCATATAGGTTTTCGACCGAAACCCTATGGGTACTTCCGGTTGACCTAGAATTGTCAATTTTGGTTAAAAGCAAGGTCTTAGAGCACAAGTAAATTGAAGATTCCCAAAAATAAAAGAAGTTGATAATTAAGGTAAATTATGGTACTTACAATTTTTCGCGAAAATCTAAATTTGCCCATATCTTTTTTATAGTGTCGACTCAGAACCTTGATTTTTATACACCTAATAGGGAGCATAAACCTCAGTATCCAGCCACCACAGGACAGACGGACAGATGGACGTCCGTCCGTCTGTCCGTCTGTCCGTCTGTCTCTCTTGTCCGTTCTCTTAAGGGTTCCTTTTTTTACCTTTTGAGGTACGGAACCCTAAATATACAAAAGAAGTCTAGCATGGAGACTTTGGTAGCACCAAAATCGTCAATGTTTTTTAAATTATTTAATATAATTATTCATTAGAGTGTACCTATAACTCTCGCGGGACAAATTATTATTAACCTCAATTTTCCGGTTTTCATTCCGCGCCCTAAGGCTTCCATAAATTCAAACTTCAATCCAATATTACCTACTATTATTTTATGTTATTTGAAGCAGACAGCAGTGGTAGCCTAGTGAAGCAGTGGTAGCCTAGTGGTTAGGACTGTGGTCTCCTATTCGGGGGGTCGCAGGTTCGATCCCGGGTACGCACCTCTGACTCTTCGGAGTCAAGTGCGTTTAAGCAATTAACTATCACTTGTTTCAACGGTGAAGGAAAACATCGTGAGGAAACCTGCACATCTGAGAGTTCTTCATAATGTTCTCGAAGGTGTGTGAAGTCCACCAATTCGCATTGGGCCAGCGTGGTGAACTATGGCCTATAACCCTTCTCTGAGAGGAGACCTGCGCTCAGTAGTGAGCCGTTAATGGGTTGCTAATGATGATGATGATGATGATGATTTTATGTAGGGCAACCTGGGCTATTATGATAAGTCAAGACTCTACCACCGGTTTGGACGCATGTATACCTGAACGTACCGGATAACGAATAGAATAGAAATCTTTTTTTATTCAAATAAACTTTTACAAGTTTAGTGCTTTAGAATCTTCAATTAATCTACCACTGGTTTGGAATGCCCTTTCTACCGAGAAGAACCAGCTAGAAACTCTGCGGTTGCTCCTTTTCAATACAGTTTACAATAGGTAATGCTATTTATGCAGTATATGCAGTGCTTCCACAATGGGAGGAAGTTCCAAAAATGTATATTTACAATTACATACATGTTAAGAGGGGCAGACAAAAAGTAGCCCCATTCCTACCGGTGGCACCCGTTACCGATACTCATTATGTCTGTCCAAACCCTTATTGTTATCAGGCATTACTTGTGTAGCCATAACGCACAACTAACCCCTCAGGGTATATTGATTGTCGCCGGCTCCAATACTCCATCTGGATTTTGCAAGTTTAATTGGCCGTTTACAGCAAAGCCCGGGAAATTACAGGTATTGGATTTCACAGTAAATCGGCCGATTCGACTAGTCAGCGAACATGATAAATATTTCCAGCGTTGATATTTATTTACAACAGCGTTGATATTTATTTACAACAGTGTTAAATTTTGTCTTTCTACTAACTGATGCCCGCTACTTCGATTTTGATTCGATTGATTTTCCGGGAAAATAAGGCGCCTATGTCACTCTCCAGGTCCTCAACTATACCCATGCAAAAAATCACGTCGATCCGTACCCCTGTTGTGGCGTGGTTGAAGGACAAATTAATAAACCAACAAATCAACAAACAAACACATTTATAATATTAGTAAGGATGATTTGACAGCTCAAAATGTCAAAATGTTGATTTCCTTCACCAAATCATAAATCAAATATCACATCACAGCGGAGATAAAGACTGTGTTCCTTTCCGGGGGTCCGAAGTTCAAATTCCAGGCCTGAAAATTTCTCTTGCATTGCTCGCCAAGCCAAGCCAAGGTAGAGTATGGCCTAAATCCTTCACATTTTTAGAAGAGACCATTGTAGTTATAATATTACTAGCTGATGCGCGCGACTTCGTCCGCATGGATTTAGTCTTCAAAATCCCTCGGGAACTCTTTGATTTTCCGGGATAAAAAGTAGCCTATGTCACTCTCCAGGACCTCAACTATACCTATGCAAAAAATCACGTCGATCCGTAGCTCTGTTGCCGTGTGATTGAAGGATAAACCAACAAACCTATAAACCAACAAACCAACAAACTAACAAACAAACACACTTTCGCATTTATAATATTGGTATGATAAGCTTTTGAGCGGTGAAGTTAGGTTATCCCATAGGAGGACAAATTTCGTTTTTGTTTTTAATTTGGAATAAAAAGTTACATGCCGTTACTTTTTCGTTCAGAATATTCTGAATTAATTTTTTTCCATTAAAAAGTTATGAATGCCAAATTTAAAAATACTTATTTCACGTAGGGCGCTTATGAAAAGTCAATACCAGTTAGTGTATTCTATCACTCAATACTAGTGTAGTGTAGTGTGCTATGTACTCTTCTCAGCAGTTGCTCTTTTTGAACTAGTGGTTCGCCCCGGAGTTCGGGGCCCGAACTGAGACCTCGCGGTATCCCATAATTCCCATAAGGTAGTTTTAACTATATTATATTGTAATTAAAACGCGCCGAATCGGATGACGTCAATCGTCATCTGCTTTCGTGGATGGGATGCATATTTACAATATTAAAGACAGCGCCATCTAGTAACAGTATAGTGAAGTTTTGTTAAAAACATTGATGCCCATTAAAACTCAAATAATTTCGTTTCTTTATAATATTTATCTAATCTTAGTATTTGTTGTTCAAGTACAGAATATAACTCAAATTATGTGTAAGTTTCAAGTTTTAAAACAAAGTGGTTTTAGAAATCTAGCCTCGAATACAATCTCCACTTTGAAAGCCCCCCATTTCGTATGGGACCCCCCCTGAAATAAAGATTTTTATAACTTTTTAAGCCATTTTCGGCTGGAGGCCATCGGTTTACATATCATATCTAAAATTGAAGTAATTACGTTCAGTAATTCAGAAGTTATAAGGCTGTGACAGACGGACGGACGGACAAGTGCAAATCGCTCTAGTAAACTCAGAGACCTTCGCTTCGCTCGGTCGAATAAAGTATTACAAAATAATTATATAGCTATTGAAATGTAAAAAGTTACACTATCTTGTGGCTACTTAGAGCTGAAGCAACGCCGATCACTTCTATGCAACTTTTTCATTTACTGTGTATTATCCTCTACATCATATTAATTGAGTTTATACCCAATTTTTTATGTAGTAAAAAATCTACCAATCCTTTGGGAATCAAGTTATGAAAGCGTATCCTCGACCCCACAAAGGATTTCTTCACAGACAACAGGGTGGTGTTGCTAGTTTATTTAATGGATGAAATAATATTATACGGGTCGCGTTGAGATGCTCTTCCTTTATATTCTTCTTAGGTCGTCATTCCTGCTTTGAAGATTACTTAGATTTTATCACATGTAGGGAAACTGCAGTCAGGTAACTACAAAAAATAACCAGAATCAAGATGGTGGTTAAAATAACGACGGTACTTAGTTATTGAAACGATTTTGTTTAACCGGCAAACAAACGCGCATAAAGTTTTGCACCTGCTGTGTTCGTAAAGGATACACTCTTTCTCATTTTATTTGCATTGCAATTCACTCGCTTTAAGCGATACGATTTTTAACCATCTTTTAATTTCTTCAAACAGCTTCTGTTTCTGTTAATTTTAAGGGTATGGTACTAATATTTAGTTAAAATTTCTTTCAACAAAGATAAAGACGTAATTTTGGATCTTTTCTATTTTTGTAATAATATCGTAAAAGTTACGTCATCAAATTGTATTAAAGATTGCGATATTATTGACATAGTCTGGCATCCGTCGTACCTTAGTACCGTTTAGAGAATTGTCATAAGACACGACTGATACCCTTTTCTCCAGATCTAAAGATAAATGGTTTAAGGTCAGACCTGTCAGCATCTATTGAAAATGGCTATTTAGAATGAAGGAAAAATTGACGTGATGCATCAACTTCATCATCTCTCTCCTTTTCCCATGCTATATCGAGTCGGGACAACATGGCTTAAAAGCCATGTTGCAAGTGTTTCGGCTTAACATTTTACGACCGGCCGCTTGCCTGACGTCAACCCTCCTTGGGAATGCTTTTGTTGGTGGAAAGGATAGAACCGCCACCTTTCGGTTCATTAGGGTAGTATGCGGGACTGTATGCGGTGATGCATCAACTTCATTTTGTAAAATAACCATTTGCAATAGATAAGTACAATGCGAATCGATCCTGATCCAGCTGTAAAAAAGGATACTTACCTGTACCAAATGGGGTGAGTTCACTCCACTAGTAGATATTCATGCCTAACTACATGAGAATAAAATCGCCTCGTTTCTCATGTGGATAGCGTGTTCGACTACGGGTTAAGAGGTCCTGGGTTCGATTCCCGAGTCAGTCTAAAAATGCACTGGGTTTTTCTGTCAAGTCTACTAGCCCGGAGTTAGGAAGAAGGCGGTACGGAGAGTCGGTTCTGCTCCTGATCTCTCTCCGGCCACGTAAGATTTCCGTCCCATCGGACTATAAGAGTGAGGGAATAGAGAGTGCACCTGTATTGGCATATACATCTTTGCACTATAATATCTCCCGCGCAGGTAGTTAGTCTCGGTGGAGATTATCCCACCGCGCCCGGATTTAGTCAGGAGGACATATTTAGTAGGTATTCATATTTTTAAGTTAAAGTAAAGTACCTGTGGTTTAGACCACAACCTAAAACTTTTCCCTGCTTATGCACGAACACATTGCAACTTCTAAAGTTTACATATTTGTTACGTAGTATCTATTAAACTAGTTTTATTGGATAAACCCTGTAAGTTAAAGTTTAATAATATTCGTGAAAGTAATTCACACTTTGACCTTTGGTATAAAAAGTTTTCTTATAAAAGCCAAGGAGCTTGGGGAAATAAAGGGAGTACAAAGTGACTTCTAAACTGTTCTTTTATTCGGTGTTTTAGTGAACTTTAGACGCAAAGTTCAAGATTATTCACTTAACCCTACATTTTATATTTAACTAGCTGATGCCCACGATTTCGTCCGTGGGTGTTAGGTTTGTACTTTGTACAAATACCACGGAAACGCTTTGATTTTCCGGGATAAAAACTAGCCTATATTACCTACTCCCCATCTTTCTACCTTGCTACCTTCTAGGATTTCCAAGAAATCGTTTTACCTCATAGGTTTTACCATTACAATTTAAGCAATGT
Organism: Oeneis ivallda; assembly: GCA_029955525.1. Lineage (NCBI taxonomy): Eukaryota > Metazoa > Arthropoda > Insecta > Lepidoptera > Nymphalidae > Oeneis > Oeneis ivallda. Next base: position 11,478,681 of record JARPMR010000024.1, on the reverse strand, counting down.
GAAAAAATTCATTTAATAAATAGAAGTTATATATTATAATAATAAAAAACTTGAGAGGTGTCAAGGGACACCCGGGTGGAACGTAGCTCCTTTCGATTAATTTTAGTGAAGGAATTGCAATAAACTATTGGTGTCATCTCTTATTAAATTGATTAACTACGATGAATTATATTATTTAGTTTATTTCTATTGCACTGTTACAAAACCAAAGAGTTACTCTGGTGGAGTTACAGTTTTTTCACAGATGGCGTTAGTAGTACAATAACATTTTATCCAATTTATACAATAAAAAATTAGGGAAAAATTCCACATGTAGAAATTATTTAAAATAAAATTGAAAATAGAAAATTCAGTCTGTCGAGCTGGGATTCGAACCATCGACGTTGAATTTATAGGCGACTGCCCTAACAACTAGGCCATGCAGACGCCGTGTTCTAAGGCGAAAATACCGAATACAATGCAAAATTCACATTCAACAAAAAACACAATGCCAAATTCACATTCAAAAAGTGTCGGTTTCAAAAATGTGTCGAGGTCGAGTGTCGGTTCCTTAATTTTTTCCGTCTAGCCCCCTTCCGTACCGCGCGATAAGGAACTACGTTCCAACAGTAAATGACAAAGTTGCATGGAAGAAATCGGCTCCATAAGATACCTACGTAGTGTAATAACTTGTTATATTATAATTTAAACTACTTAATGATATTGTAACATTTCGTTTTGAAAAGAGCACTGCCGAGTTTCTTGCCGATTGTTTCTCTATCTACTTTTCGAATTGGTGGTCTTTACCACTTGATTTTATCATAAGAGCTGGCCTACCTACAAGAAATAATCATAGAATTCAACAAACTCATATTAAAGCGTTCTGTAAAGCATGATTGAAAGAAAAACCAATAGAAAAAAGAGACGTGTCAAGGGACACCCGGATGGAACGTAGTACCTTAGTAGTAGTATTTTAGTGAAGGAATTGTAATAAACTAGTGGTGTCATCTAGTATTAAATTGATTAACTACGATGAATTATTTTTAGTTTATTTCTATTGCACTGATACAACACCAAAGAGTTACTCTGGTGGAGTTACTGTTTTTTCACAGATGGCGTTATCCAATTTATACAATAATAAATTAGGGAAAAATTCCACATTTAGAAATTATTTAAAATAAAATTGAAAATAGAAAATTCAGTCTGTCGAGCTGGGATTCGAACCATCGACGTTGAATTTATAGGCGACTCTCCTAACCACTAGGCCATGCAGACGCCGAGTTCTAAGGCGAAAATACCGAATACAATGCAAAATTCACTTTCAACAAAAAATGACGTTTCAAAACTTTGTCGTGTCGGTTTCCTCAATTTTTTCCGTCTAGCCCCCTTCCGTACCGCGCGATAAGGAACAACGTTCCAAAACATACTTTTGCATTAAAAATGGTGTTGTTTTGGACTCTCTAACTTTCTCTTAAGAAGCATTTTAAATATTGGATAGAAGCAAGCGTTACTTTGCGGAAGTCCATGATTAGCAAGAAAAGGTTAGAATTATTTTGCTATTTCCGTTGGCGGATTATAGCAAAATAATTCTAACCTTTTCTTGCTAAGCATTTTAAAGTCAGTTGCGGCGTCTATTTAATTTAGATCAAGAGTCGAAATTTTGCGGGAAAACAATTTGCCGGCCGGTTTGCCCACTGCGGTCCAACCTATACGTTAAATGCAATTTCTCTGGGAACTTGGCAAGAATAGCTGATAATTTAACTAGTGTTAAAACCAGACTTTTGGTGGAGATTCATAAGTCATTTTAATTAAAGACTTGAGCCGGACGTAAGTGATAAATGTACGTGACCAACCAGTAAGAGCAGTTGCTCTGTAGAGTGTGGACTGTAAAAAGATGAATTTTTCCCGAATGCCGAAGGATTGTAAAGTTTTTCGAACGTATGTTTTTACATACTTGTATATGTATCTATGTATGTATGGACGTATACATAAACGTATGTACCTATGTATGCCTAGTATGGATCAGAAAGAATTTTAAAAGTACCTAAATTATAGTAAATAATTGAGTTGTAAATAAAGACTGCATAATCGACTCTTAAGCTTATTAATTAAGACACGATTTTATTTACAAGATGTAATATTAAGATTTAGTAGAACGGCAGGTTTATTCGATTTTCTAAGGTAAGGTAATTTTGTAACAACCTCAACCACTGGATTGTCACCGTATTTAGGCTAGAATTATGAGAGTATATTTTATATAGTTCATGAATCGCATAATATAGCGATGATATATCACCAATTAATCCGTTAACTCATTAACTTAAATAAGCAATCCTCGGCTCATTTTATAATCTGTGCAAGCTTGCTGTATACAAACTCGTAATTCCTAGTTCCATGATACAAACCGATTACGCACAAAACTGCGTGCTTGGTATAACAGCTACAACTTTTTATATTGCTCTTATTAAGTAAACATTTTAAGTATCCGAGCAAGGTTAAACGAATGTAAGTATTCATTCGTGTAAATTTACTCGCTCATATTGCATTTTCCACTAACGGATTACCGGACCCGAAGACCGTTTACAATTCAAGGTTTTTTTTAAATATAGTAAAGAGGTTTTTAGATTCCGGTATACGCTCCGAGAATTATAACCGTGGAATTTATAAACCTTTAAATACGGCCAGGCTGCAGTGTACTCCAATAAAATTGTGACTTAAAAATTCGCTGTTCCGAGACAAACGACCACAAACAAACGTCAGCAAGCGAATGCAATTCGTCGATAGCGAATTCCCACTTGAAATGTCTGAATATTTTATAATAACATCGAAACTACATATTTTTCCGGTAGCAAAAATGTTTGCGAAATTCTGGGAGCAAAATTAATATTTTTCGCAAAATCTATACCTATGTCACTTTTCCTACATTATTTTTGGTGCATGGTACGGTACGAAGATGGACCGATTCTCTGACGTTTAATTGAGATGGTTTCCGAGGTAGCTGAGCGACGGGGTGACGGACTTGTGCGTGATAACGTGAGATAGTGTGGGGTGCGATAACGTCACAGTGCATACAGTCACCGTTTTCTGACTTGTCCAAAACGAAAATAAAAAAACTAAAATTATTCTAAGCAATAAGATTTACAGCATTGCATAGCGTAATATTAATATTTGCGATCTAGCATGACGATATTAATTCGTATACAAGTTCAACCTAAGGTACAACAGTTGGGTGAATGAAAACCAGGACCGTAATAAAAGAAGAGATAAAGATAGAGCTAGAGAAAAATAGAAAAACTAGAAACCTCGTTCGCTACTCCCTGCACCTATAAAAAATCTATTCTCTTAGGTACCAAAAAGATTTGGTAAATAAAGTTGTAAAATTATAGAATTCTTTCAAATTAAATCCCTACAAAGTTAACCGTAGCAAGCCAATAGCAGATATTGCGGTTGAATATCCGATTTTAAAAGTGTTTCCTTAAAAACCTGATTTCTGTAATAAGACTGAGAAAATTGCGTTCCGACCTTTTTGTTTACCTATCTTTATAATATATACTTTGCATTGCGGAGTTACCTCTTATTCTCGATCGCAACTCACAGAAGCAAATTTGTTACAATTAGGCCACACTACTTATCTGTTTACTAAGACAAAGCAAACCAGACAATCGCGTGTTGTCTAGCCAGTGAAGTTCTGATACTATATCAGAGAAAATCTTGTTATGTAGTTACAACCTCAGTTGTTTGTATTATTATAGGTTCATTGTATCCACTTGAGGCAGTTTAGGTAAGGTTTGCTAGTGACGCCCTTCTCCTTTTAAACGTAATAATTTTATTACAGTAATAATATTTTTTTTTATTCTGCTCGTAGTTAAACTAACCTGTATACCTGACACAATATGATATTTTAAAAAGAGCAACCGCAGCGTTTCTTGCCGGTTCTTGTCGGTAGGAATGGCATTCCGAACCAATGGTACATTCACTTGACGATTCAAAAGCACTTGTAAAAGTTTATTTGAATATAAAAATTATTCTATTCTATTTCAAAAAAGCTATTTTATTTTATTCTAAAGTGCAACTAATAGTAGCACTCCAAAGTATTTTCCCACCACCGGATAGGCGATTATTCGCACAGATTATAATATCCGCAATAGGGCGGAGTAGATTGTGAATAAGTAGTTACTTTTTAGGGAAACAAAAGAAAACATTGTCTATTAATATAATCAAAAGAAGGCAGAGAAAATTATTCCATTTCGGGAAATACAAAATTTCACGACGAGGCGATCGCTTTGAAAATAAAACGCACGGTATATTTAATCAGGGACCCTAAGGTAAGGCTTTTTCTCGAATGTTTTTCCGAATATTTTCTGAGTATTTATTGTTTATTCGAGTAGCAAATAGGGCTGGCAAGTTTGCAGTAAGCCGGTAATGTATTTATGGATTACATTTTTGTTATTCAGATCAAGATAGCCTTTGCAGTCTAAGACGATAGCTGGCTAATTTGGAAGGGGTAAAGCTGCTTAACTTAAACGCACACCCCTAAACGCGGTTTTTACACGTCATTGCAATGTGAGAATCGCTTAGAGGCGCATCTTTGACGGTAGTGTGGTAACTGACTATGGCCGAAGCCATAGAACTTAAGATCTAAATAATATAAAATTTAAATAATGTAACTCTCAGAGTCAGTTTAACGCTCCATTAGTAATGATGATGTTTCTGAGTGCAGGGATATCGCCTTGCCAATATTTCTCATTTACACGTGAAACTAAGGCATGATCTGGCAAAAAAGTTATCGGATTCTGTGGATAATATTTCTGTTTCTTAAGAGATTATTATGTTCATTAGTTCGACTGCGGGTAATCTCATATTGGTGTATTGGTAAATTGGCCTAATCTCCAATGAGTTATTGTGGATGCAATGATATAATATTATAGTCACGAACTCTGTTATGATTTAATTTGAGATATATTATTTACATTGCAGTAGATGTTTACGATTTGCAATAAATAACAAAGTCAAATATGATCTATTTCAAGTGTAGAACTGCAATACAACAACAGTTTTGTTTGACCATTGCACTATCGAAAAAAATAACTCATGAATTTGAGTCAAAAAGTTTCTAAAATACGAATTTGTAACACAACTGTGATGAAGTTTGAAAACTCCCTCCTGATTAATTGAATCTTCGGAATACTCAAGGAAAATTAATTAGGTATACGTTTTTGCGACGCTTGCATTTAAATCCCCGGGCCTCTAGACATTGAACCATAAATATTTTATCAATATCTTGTCTCAGAAATTTGTTCACGCGTCCGGCGACCAAAGAGCGGGTGCTTAGTAAGCCTAAGAACTAAGCCTAAAAAAATCGGCCAAGTGCGAGTCGGGCCTCGCTCTTTTAGGGTTCCATTAAAAAAAAATTAAATCAAAATATTTCCATGTACCCATGGAAATATTTTAATTAATTTTTTTGATTTAATTAAATTTTTATTATTTGTTGTTATAGCGGCAGTAGAAATACAAAATATGTGAAAATTTCAACTGTCTGTTTATTACGGTTTACGAGATACAGGCCGCTGACAGACGGACGGACGGACGGACAGCGGAGGCTTAGTAATAGGGTCCCGTTGGCACTCTTTGGGTACGGAACCCTAAAAAAGAGAGTTATAGACTGTATTAAAGGATAAAATTGTCCTCCCAAATGTCTATATCCATCGGTTTAGGCCAGTTAGTCAATCATGAGGATATTATGTGTACGTGAACGTGATATGTGTACCTGTGTAGTATGTGAACTATAATGAACAGCTTACTTCTAAAAGCATACCTATTTTATTTTACCATTAGTAAGCCTATCAATCATAAAATACATAGGTACATTTCCAGTTTTCCCTCTTACCTAAACCCTGTTCACTAACTTGTGTAGGTAACAACGCCACAACGAAGCACTTATGCACGAAGCAGGTCTTCTTGTTTAGAATGTGGTAGGCATCGGGAATATTCGGACAGGGCGGTAAGTTCTAGTAATTTGGTTAATTTGTGCCTATGCTATCGTGGGACAAACGACTAACGTGAGGTAGGGGGTTTAAAGCCGCTGGCGTTATGCCAGGCTGTGGCATCTGGACATAGGTTTAAAAAAAATGGAAGAGACATTTAGTGATTGCGACAATATACACGTATCTGTATAATGACGATAGTCGTTGTATTTATTAAGTTAGGCCGTTTTACCACGACCCACCGCACGGCATGATAAATTGCGGTGACGACTCCGAGCGCCACATTTTTCTATAGACCGTTTCGTCATTTAACGACAGCGCACAGAAATAGATATACCTACCTATATGGAGCTCAAGTTTCTTCGCAATTACCATAGAAAAAGGACGTTATGTTCCCTGTTTCGAATACGTTAGCGGGGTATAGCACTGGCAGGGTCAATGTGATTTGTGGCTTCGTCATTGTGTAAAGCTGTAGTCTAGGCTAGATGTGTACCAGTGACCCTATGAGTTTAGTGGTGAAGGGAGGATCTATCACGCTCTATAATATTATTTTCGATTAGAGAAAGCGCGCAAAAAACCCAAGAGCGTTGAGCCTTTTACACTTTGCCTGTAAAGATAATGTGCCTCGCTTTTCATAATCCTGCAAATCACTATTTATCTATCAAAAGCTACTAATATACTTTTAAATGATGAGTGCTGGACTTAACAATAATCAGATAATACTGTAAAAAAAATGCGTGTGTGTCGTGGAACACTCGGTTGGTACGAAGTTCCTTTTAACAATAAATTAATAATAAAATAAATAAACTAAAAGTCTGAAGTCAGGATTCGAATCCCCGAAACAATAGCTTCACTCCTTCGTTTATCCGCTACGCCACCAAAGCTATGACGGAACCTGTGTAATAAGTGAACAGGCAACACACAAAGGTCGTGACGGAATAATTCTTACACTTTTTTTCGCCTAGCCTCCATCCGCCAAGTCCGTATCGTCCGATAAGGAACTTCGTTCCAAAAATTGCTTCAGTTATATCCAGATGATAAATATCTGTGTAAGAAAGATATAGGGCAATGTACTCACGCCGTGGTCCTGCATGCGATACATGCCGTGTGAATATTTCAGATTTCCGCGTGGACAAGGCGCATTTTCGCTGCGACGTGCTCTTGGATTTCGGCGAATGGCCTTAAATAATACCGCTGTCGCATACTTCTGTGATTTTATGTAAAGTGTCGACTATTTGGATGGTTTTAAGTGATGACGACTCTTGAAGTGACTGTTTTGTCAAACGAAAGATCCACTTCAAAAGTCATTCATCCATCCTGACCATCCAGGCAATGGTTGAGATGAAAACGGTTTAGGCCATAGTCACCAATTTGGATTAGGATTCGGACTTCACACACCTTTGAGAACACTATGGAGAACTCTCAGACAAACAGATTTCCTCAGGATGGATTCCAGCAACTGATATTTTGCTTAAAATGCTCATGGCTCCGAAAAATTAGAAGTGTTTGCCTGGGATTTGAAACCATCGTCCCTTAGAGGAGGGTAAAGTTTTATCCATTATAGGTTATAACCGCTATAACATCATCTCTAAATATTTTTTCACTGTCAGTTCAAGAAAGATAGCGTAAAAAACGAATTGTGCACAGGATTATAAACAAAACTACAGTGAGAATTTTTTACTGGATGAAAGCAAAATATTAGGACTTAGTAGTTGTACATGTTAAGGTCATACTACAAGTTATCTTTAATCGTGCAATAATTAATTAGCAAGAAAAACATAGATTTGGGATTGGTAGCTTAGTTGCTACTGCGAAGCAACTACCAATCCTTAATGTATGAAGAAAAATCTCCAAAAATACCTCTTGAATTGCATGTGTTAACAATAGAAATCAAGATGACAAAATATCAAATTATTATTTATTCATCGTTTTAAACAAAATTGAGATGATCAAACAAATTCAACTAAATTGTTTAAACAAGTAAGTACAAATAAACCACAAAACAGATGCGTGAATTCTGACCTGTGTCACATAAAAAAAATAAGACTCTATGAGGCACACGATAGAGTTTCAAATTCATTGTTTACGCTAAAACAATTTCGTCCGCTTTTCCTTTCTTTGCCTCCAGCGGACTAATGAAGTCCCTTGTTCAGATCCTATACAGTGCTTTGTTTGTCGTTTGAAAACTATGGATTTCTTTACGGACGCTTTGATTGAGATGGTTTAGCCTGTACAGTGACATCGTGTCTACGATTTAACGAAGTATTCGCTTATCATTCATTCATTTAAACCGTTGCCGGACCACTTCTGGGCAACGCTCGGCTTTCAAATGATATAGTTTTGACGTGATAACGTCTTATAAATCAATGAACACCGGCTGCACGCACGAAACAGTGTCACGTTCCGTCTGAGCCTGAGCGTGCAAGCGAGAGCGCGGAACAAGCGATAGACAAGCACGATCAGCCCAAGCGTTGGCTTGTGACTAGAGAGAGCCCGCCGCCGCCCGCCAGACATCGCGTGCGCGCTGTCGTTAGCGGATGTGTCGCGAGCTACATATTTTCATCAATTTTTCTTTATGACGTTATCACGTAAAAAAACTATCGTCCGTAAATCGACTTTACAGAAAACCAATTTTTTTATAAATATTTTTAGGCTATAATATGTCACCGCGCTGGTCAAGTGCAGATTCGCAGACTTCACTCACCTTTGTTCCTTCACACACACATTATGGAGAACTCTCAGGTATACAGGTTTCTTCTAGATGTTTTCCTTCACTGTGCAAGTGATATCTAATATTTAATTGTGTAAAACGCACATAGCTCCGAAATATGTCCAGAGGTGCGATTGTCTAAAGTTATTCCAGTGATCGTAATCGTATTCGATGACATTAGCGTCAAAGTAAAATTAACCATAACGGCATTGAATTAGAGCTCAATTTCGTGTATGCATTCTTATAAGTTTACGTATGTACGATACGTAAACGTATAAGAACATATTGTCTTTTTATATTTTGTTTGTTCCTAAACACTTGTTAAAAGCTGAATAAATGTTTATTTATTTATTTATTTATTTATACGCTCCATAACGCGCCTTATTAAAATCGGTTGTAAAGCTTGTACTGAATTTGTGACTTTAAATTTAAATCAATACAATCAAGGTTTATTTTACTTTGACGCTAATGTCATCGAATACGAATACGATCAATGGAATAACTTTTAGACAATTGGTAGCTTGAATTATGTAGACTTAGATCGCAGCCTGGTATCAAATCACAGACTCCCGAAAAGGATGAACACATTGGCGCAATGGTGAGTGCTGTTGTCTTATGAGTAGAAAGACCCGGGTTAGCTTCCCGGTAGGGTAAATTTGGGTTTGTACAATTTCTAAATTGTGGCCCGATGGCGTGTAGACGATATAATATAATGAGAAAGATTTGTGGAACAGAATAGAATAGAAATGTTTTTTATTCAAATAAACTTTTTTACAAGTGCTTTTGAATCGTCGATGAGTCTACCACACTATTATACAGAGTCTATTTAATATGGCGTGTATAATATTAGATGTATATCTACTTGCCTAACAATTTAACTATTTTGAACACCTCATTTCTTTAGAGCAATTTAATGCTTGTATTCATACTGACATTCAATTTATAAGACGTCATCAAAACGTCAAGTGCATACCTGTTAAAGCTAATATTAACTAGAAATACTAGTTTTATAGAAATGATTAGCCGTTTCGTTGTTAAGCTACGATCTATTAGTTTATTGGCTATAGGTATAGCAAATCTTTTAAGCTGCTGGATATGTACACCACAGAAATTAGAACTTTAAATCTTAAAACATAAAGTCTAAATTAATTTATCTCAGCTTCGTATTTGGGGTAAAGGGTATTTTAAAGGCTTCTTTTCAGTCGCAGTCGACCTTTCAGTTCATTTTCTAAAGCCGTCTGCATCAGACTGAAAGACCTTAAATGACACGGCCCTAGGGTTTCAACTTGTACTTTAATGTAGTTGACATACATATTTCGTTGACGAATAATTTTCCTTTGCATTTGGTAACTCTTTGGAGGATTGGTGAACCTTGTGAATTAAATATCAAAACCGAGCATAGACTTATTATATTTACATAGTCAAAGAAACCGAGAATTTCCAGGATCAAGTTTGACGTTAATTTTTTAGACACAATTTGCATTCACTGATTTATTTTAAGAACTAGCATTTGCACGCGACGTCATTTGCGCGGAGTTACGCGCGAATCATTTGTTTTTGCAGGATAAAAGGGTCCTATATCGCTTCCTCGGTCTTCTACTACATCCATAAAAAGTCGATCCTTTGCCGCGCGATTGAAATACAAACAAACATACTTTCGCAATCAATTTATAATTATATACCTAATAGGTAAGGCCTGCTTGCAGAGACGCCGAAATTTAAAATTTAGACAGAAGCGAAATCTGTCAAATTTGTCTTTTTAACCCAGAGTTAGCTGCTTACTCTGAGTTAAAAGGATAACTCGACGTTTCTGCAAGCGCGCCTAAGAAAATTTCGTGTTCAAGATTGAAACCGTGCTGCGTTTGGGGATGCTGGGGATCCCTTTAAAGTTCTACGCATGCAACAATTGTAACATCGTGCCGAAACGCTTAATCGCTTGATGGTATTAATTCGATACCGTTAGGTCGAAGCCAACTTTGAGGCAATTTAGAAATTGTGGATTCCCAATGAACCCTGATGGGGAGGTCCTAGAAGCTCACAATTATAACACCACAGTATAGAAACCGCACCGTATGCGGTACGTAGGTACCGTTAGGAAGATCGTCTTTCGTGATCTTGACCGGTTTTTATATGTGACAAGTTTGTTTGATTTTTATATCAGTCGACATTCGAGGGGATGGTTGAACATTCTGTATTATCACTGGAGACATATTTGCGACCCTTGCGGACGCCTGATATGCGCCGCAATTTCCGACGTCTTATTGAATATGGCGTACGTTTTAACCCTTCGTCGTTCTATGTTGCGATTAATTTTGAGACAAACTTTTTTTTGTTGAACAACACGTAAAACGGTTATAGTGTTTAGTAAAATAACGTTGTACGTACTCAGGGGAGGCTAGTTTACAATTTTACACTATTAACGTAAAAAATAAAAAACCAGGTTTCCCTCACTTGAGTCAACTTTCCGACTTTTTTTTAAATATAATTAGACTAGCGCTTGACTGCAATCTCACCTGATGGTAAGTGACGATGGAGCCTAAGATGCAGCGCCCTGCCTAGAAGATGCCTATTCACTCTTGATTTAATTAAATTTGACGATTTGAATCCGATTGATTTGATTGAAATCCGACCCCTTTTTATAACGCTGCTTTTCCAAACTAAATGGTCAAGTGAAGATATAATTATAATACTGCAAATCTTGTAGTAGCAATCTACTGGGAACTGAAACTGCTCAACGTTGGTAGAAATCCAGTTTGAATCAAAAAATCCAGAACTGACAGTTCTGAAAACTCCATCCTATAATAATTTTCACACCTAATCTAATACAAGTGGTATATTAGCAATGTTAAACAAGGAAAATATTATTTTAAAAGATGCTGCTGATAATTTCAGCACGTATTTTCAATTCCGACAAAATGATATAGCTTGGCATGAAAAATATATCAGGCAAAATATGGCAAAATATATCAGGATGAGGTGAGATGATCTTTCCCGCTATGAGTATGAATTCTTAGAATATATCTTAGCTTCTTATATATGACATAAGCATCGAAACCTCACGTTTTCTTCGTAGTCCCGGAGGACTAGAGATGTTCCTCCATTGAAAGGGTGTTTACTTATCCCTTCGACTATTGTTGTACTTTATGCCATCGTCAATTCATTCAGGCTTGATATATTTATTAAGTACTTTATTTCTCGAACCATATTGTTTATCATTTGTTTATTATCCTTATATTTTACGTTGCACAACTTTCTTACAGGGATGTTGCCATATTACGTAAAAAATAACTGATGTTAATAATAATTTAATAATTATTTATTACTAACATATTTTTTTTTAGGTAACAGTCTTCCAAAATGACGGTTTAGTTCAATCGATTTTAAAATTATTTTATTAAACTAATTCATTTTATTAAAATCGATTAACCTACAAAAAGTACGTTAAATGTTTTGTGTCAAAAGTCAAAGGCGCCACGGTTTTTTACATTTTATACACGCTCCCACACTGTGTTATTATATTGCTGATTTGATAGTCATTATTATCATTCTCCCCGATAGACCTTTATCGTATCCCTATTAATATTACCATTTCTCTACTAATATTATAAAATATTATGTAAAAGCACCTTTGTTTGTTGGTTTGTCCTTCAATCATGCAGCCACAGAGCTCCGGATTGACGTGAGTTTTTGTACGGGTTTAGTTGAAGACTTGGAGAGTGACACAACCTTTTATTCCGAAAAATTAGAGTTTTCCGCGGGATTTTTAAAAACCATACTCCACGCGGGCGAAGACGCGGGCAAAATCTAGTTCACCATACATTCTACCTAAAAAGAGACCAAAGGCAGAACGTAATTTGGCATCAGAGAGCTGCTCTTTGTCCTGTGTATTCTGAATCAGCCATTTCAGAGATCGTTATACTGACTTTGTTATGACCACCCAGTCTATTGTGACTTTGATTGTGTCAGTTCACGACCAGCTAATAAAATAAAATAAATATAAAACCAAGGTCAGTTAAACCGTGTTTTGAATAATAGTTGTATCACATTAAAAACTGAAAAAACTGGAGAGGTGTCAAGGGACACCCGGATGGAACGTAGTTCTTTTCGATTAATGAATTTGGCATTGTTGTGTTCGGTATTCACACATTCAAAAACTTGAGAGGTGTCAAGGGACACCCGGATGGAACGTAGTTCCTTTCGATTACATTGTGTTCGGTATTTTCGCGGTACTACATTGGGTCTCCGTAGCCTAGTGGCTCCGGCAGTCGCCTAACAGCCAAAGGTCGATGGTTCGAATCCCAGCTCGACAGACCGAATTTTCCATTTTCAATTTTATTTTAAATAATTTCTACATGTGGAATTTTCCCTAATTTTTTCTAACTTATTAGTTATAAAAAATTAGGGAAAAATTCCACCAATGTTGTACCGCGAAAATACCGAACACAATGCAAAATTTACATTCAACAAAAAAGTGTCGGTTTCAAAAATGTGTCGAGTGTCGGTTCCTTAATTTTTTCCGTCTAGCCCCCTTCCGCACCGCGCGATAAGGAACTTACGTTCCAAAAATATCAAATTCCTTAGCAAAGTGTTTTTGATTTTCTATATTTATATATTTTATAATTGGGTAAGTATATGTAACTCTACCATCAAAAGATCCGCAGAGCGATTAAGTTTTCCAGCACGATCGCTTGTAGAAACCGATTAAAGTTATGGGTTTAATTATAACAGCCAAACATACTACCTTCCGTGTTAGCCAGTTAGATATCTTAAATTGCATCGTCATGTATCATCATACGAGATCGCAGTTAAGGGCTCTTACGAGGCTGTCATCTAACAAGCAAAATATATCGTAGCTTCTTATGACATACCTAAGCGTCGATACCTCACGAGTAGATATCTATTTATACGTATGTAGTTACATAATATTATAGCTTCACGTCCTGAAACTTTTATTAAGTTATGTGGACATTGCACATGTCTCTCTAGACAACTTAGATACTTCTTATTCTTTGTCAACCTCTAGACGTCCACTGCTGGACAAAGGTCTCCTGCATGGACTTCCACAGGCTTCGGTCTTGCGCCGCCACTCCAGCACTCCAGGACCCCAACGACCATCAGCTCTTCGAACTATGAACTTAGATACTAAACAATACAAATTAACTGATTGAATCAACATTTAGAGTTTAACTGAAAAAGGTAAGTTATTCCTCTATATGAATGAAAGAGGCATGGGGCCGGATTAGAACCCGAAAAAAAGTGGAAGGTTCAAACCCTACCTATTGCAAAAAAAGTAAAATATTATGATCTAGGTACATACTTAAATATATTATTAAAAAGAGTACGAGAGTACGAATACAAACATTGAGTTTAATCATATAAATCCGTATTAATACTACTTACCTACCCCAACGACCCACGTCCTAATCCGACTTCCAAAAAAAGGGTTAGATCTAATCTTTTTTCCGTCATTCCCTCTTGGGATTTTCCAGTGCCAAACCGAGTAGGTAGCTTAGGTCACTGCCGCTTCGTGATAAAAAAATTTTGAGGCATAATTATAATGGTGGTAAGTGTAAGTCGTGTTTGTAATTATACTCGTAAATTAGGTATACCTAACCTTTGCTTGCGACTTCGTCTGCGTGGAGTTGGGTTTTTAAAATCCCTCGGGAACCCCTTGATTTTCCGAGATAAAAGGTTACTATATGTATTACTTTGCCATTGAAGTTTTTACCGTTCCCGTGAGATCTCAGTTCAGGGCGAACCACTAGTATTAGTGAGTGTACGGTTCAGGACCGCACAGTAATAAAACTGCTTGATAGAGGTACAAGTATATTGCCCCCTACTTAGGCTAATAACCTAAGAGCAGTAGTGTGAGCGCAATGCAATGGAATGTGCACTGATGAATGAAATGTAAAGTGTATTTATAACAAATGCGTGAATGATGACTGGGCGAATTGTACGGTTTCGACATAGACCGTACAGTGAGGATAAAATGGAATTTGAGAACACTATTACGGGCTATGAAAAACATACCTTGCTTGCAGTCGCTGAATACAAGAGGCACAAGATCGTGTTCTGTGGTGATTCTTACAAGAGCTTTTTAGCCAGCAATAGACGTCCATCGGTTTAGACGATGTATGGATGAGTCAGGAATATAAATATAATATTAATTAATAAATTAATTAACCCATCAAACAGCGCTTTCAAGAGAGGAATGGTAAAAAGATAGCGTTTATCTTGAATTTGTTTTAATTTTGTTACAACCAAGAAAAGAGGGCGAAATAAAGATAGTTGGCATAACTAACGAGTTTAATTAATGAAAATCTAGAAACGGAAAATTAAAAGTTTCGCTGGTTTTAAGTAAAATAATGAAAACGTCGCTCGGCGGTTGTTACAATAGATTTTAAAGTTGATGAGATAAACTCAAAATTTATTTTTTCTGTGAATTTTTTTTACAAATTTTTTTTTTAGGTATCCAGTTTGGATGTAGCAACATTCAGTTCATGTACAGGGGCAAGTGTTGTTCCTATGGACGCTTGTACCTGTTGTTGTGTTCACCGATTACTCAAAGACGCCTGAACCGATTTGAAAAATTCTTCTTTTGTTTGAAAGAGTATACTTTCCAGGTGGTTCCATTAAAATTTTATCGAAATCTGTCGAGTGGTTTTAAAAAATCAACAAAAAATTATACAATTTGTAGTGGCGCGGGTTTTTGAAGTCGGTTTTTAGGGTTCCGTAGTAAACAAGAAACCCTTATAGTTTCGCCATGTCCGTCCGTCCGCGGCTTAGCTTAGAGACTATTGGTACTAGAAATCTGAAATTTGACAAAGGTATAAATATCAATCACGCCGACGAAGTGGTGAAATAAAATTGTGAAAAATATTTTTTTTAGGGTACCTCCCCTACATGTAAAGTGGGGATGATTTTTTTTCTCGTCTATCCCATAGTGTGGGGTGTCGTTGACGTCTTTCAAAAATATTGTAGGTGTGGGAACATAATTTTTCAATTCAGGAATCCGTTTGTGAAATAGCCCTCCGCCCCTCTGCCAGCTAAATGGTTGTATAGAGGAACCAAGAAAAAATTCACAGCAGTAGTACCTATATATAATGAATTTTAAAGGAAATCTATCACGGCTAAGTAGGGTTCATTAGTTAAGGAGTTTTATCTGTTTTTTCTAAGTTATTTTTATGTATATTATAGTATTTAAACCATGGAACTCAAAATATATTCAATATTCATAAATAAAATAAAGCACTATCCTAGGTCAGCAATAATATTTGAGACTTTCAACTACGGAACCCTACACTGCGCGTGGCCCGACACGCACTTGGCCGGTTTTTTAAAAATATATTTTTATATTAAATTATTCTGAATATAGATAATACGCTGTTGAAGCAGTTAGATTTTTTTAATATTTCTTTAAATTATTTTCTTTCCCTCGTTCCTTTTATGTGGTTCTGATCTATGGTCCGTAATAATATTATCTAACTTACTAACAATAACACGCAGCAACGGACCGACCGACGTGATTTTTTGAGTATATTTGAGAAAAACAAAGGGTTCTCGGAGAATTAAAGAAACCAACATTATCATGTACTTTGTATCTATGTCCAGCAGTGGACGTCTAGGTATCTGTTGAAATGATGATAATGATGATGATGATGATATAATTTTTTAAAGAATATTAGCCATAGTAGATATGACTAATATTCCCTTTTCCCCTCTTATTCAGCGTAAAGCTTGTGCTGGCAAAACAATAGTGCACCGTTAAGGGTTTGAACCATCAACCCCTAACGGTTTTCAGTTGCGCTACTGAGGCTTTGGTATTATCTGAACCTTTAGACTTGTAGCGGCGCGCGGCGGCGTAGTGAAATGAGGCTTTCTGTATGCGAAACTTTGACGTCTCATAGCGAACAACAATAATAAATAATAGAGAATACGGCGCAGCTGCTCGAATACGATCAAAATTTAATTTCTTTCCTCAGACTTGTATATCACGTGTTTTAATGTTATTGCTCAATAAATATGAATAGAACTGAGATTTGTGCCGAATACAAAGATAGTCGTTAATAAATTAACATGGTTTTCCAAAGATGTTTGAAAGAAGCCGCGTTAATAATGAGCGAGGCAGACTCCTTTGAGATTTCTGCAGGCCAAGATTACCAAATGACCAAAATGAAACAACATGCATCAGTAAAATTTTTTTAATTAAGTAGGTACCTCTATAAAAACAACAGTTCTAAGCAGATGACCACAGAGATTTTTGACGTGACAACGTCTTATAAATTGGTTTGCCGGGTGACACTTCAAGAAACTGCGTTACGCTCCGCTCACGTTATGCGCTCACAATGAGAGCGAGTGAGAGGCATGGTTAGCCCGCCTAAGAGCGAGAGAGACAGACATAAAAAGTGAAAGGCACGCGTCCCTTCCACTCGAGCACAGTTAGCCCGCCTAAGAGCGAGAGAGACAGAGCGAGAGAGAGAGAGTGAGAGAGATAGGCATACACACCGGTTCATGTCTTGCGCTTCTATTTCGGTTGTCACGTAAAACTTTCGCCCGTATACCGACTTTACAGGCAACCAATTTTTTTAAATTAATATTGTACCTAATACAAGCGAATTCTTCCTTCATGGTGTTACCAATACCTACCGATTTCTCGAAACACCGAAAGTAAGTATCTACACGAAATCATCATCATCATCAAAGCGCTACAGCCCTGGGTGGGCCTTGGCTTGGTCAAGCAAATTTCTCCATTGGAGGCGATCATTAGCGGCCTCTCTCCGACTCCGTACTACCAAAACTCTCTTGCCCTTTTCCACTACGTCAATCCACCGGCCTCTAGGTCTTCCTCTGCCTCTACAAGGCCTCTACGGCCCTCTGGTTTTCTGTCAAGCAACTTTTTCGGGGCTCTTGAATCGTCCATGCGTTGCACATGTCCTGCCCATCGCATTCGAAATACCACACTTAATCCGAACGTCATACACGTAACAATAGTAAAAAACTAAGACATTTCTTTTACTACAATACATGTAGGTATACATTTTTATAAAACATTGTGTGACGATCGGCAAACTTGCATGCGTTAACGTGACGTCACATACCTGTAAAGCTTTGAGTATGAAACTGTAAAGGCAACAAAACTCCAACAATCTATTCCTCCATCAATTTTTATGGTCGTGGTTTTCTAAATTTTTGCACTGATACGAGTATATTAGTTTTTATTCATATGTTATTAGTATATATACCTAACTCAATATTATCTATAACTTAAAATCAACGTTATTAAATTCCTACAAACACAGGTTATTTTTAGAAATTTCTATTCTCTACTTAAGTAGTTATTAAAATCATCTCAGTATCTGGGCGAGATGAACGATTACGCGCAAACATAAAAGGCAGTGTGTCTAACTTAAAATTTCCTGCACGTAACCGCTGAGCATAGTCGCGTGCGAGCCCTATATTTTCGATCATTTAACTTCACTTTTAATGCTCGCTACAGCTGTAACCGAGGATTTTCTTCAAAGTTGATGTAATTGAGTTTCAACGCTTAATTGCCGGTAGTTGTCGGTTTTGCAATAAGCCGGGGCGCTATTCTTTAACTCTTCGAAATTAAAATTAAATCGAAATTCAAAATGATTTATTTCACGTAGGCCGGCCAACATATTGTGATTAGTTGACTGCTTAAGTGCAACTTGTAATAATTATAAATTGTTACATAGAGTAAAAATAGATGTCTTAGCATTATGCATGTATGGTCTGTGTTAGACTAAGTGGTTTTTTATCTTTTACTGTTGCGTGTAATGTCACTGGCCGGTCAGCCTGCATAGACCACGAACAAGATAGTCAGCCTGTATTTAATTATATTAAGTCAAAAGTCTAAGTTAATAAACTAATCGAAAATCATCGAGCCGTTGATTATTAAAGCACCAATGTAATATGGTGTCAGAAGTGCCGAAGGACTGGAAGATGTCGACTAAGGACACATTTGTCAACACACAGCCACGGATTAAGGCAAGTAAGTCCAAAATGTCGGACATGTTGCCGATGGCCATGACCTTAGCGCCGATAGACTTAGCGTCGAACAACTTGCCATTAGCATGAAAAAAGTGGCTCACGAAACTACGAGTTTATCTAAGGGCCAACAACTTAGTAGAAGAAGCATACAGTAGGAAGGTGGCAATTCTTTTACAATTCATAGGATCCGAGGCACTCGAAATCTTTTATTCTTTTGGTCTAGACCTGGATGAATTATCTTTTGACGACCTATGCGATAGATTTGACAAATATTTTACGCCTAAAATTAATGTCACGGTTGAGCGTCACAAACTTTTTGTA
This sequence comes from Oeneis ivallda, assembly GCA_029955525.1. Lineage (NCBI taxonomy): Eukaryota > Metazoa > Arthropoda > Insecta > Lepidoptera > Nymphalidae > Oeneis > Oeneis ivallda. Next base: position 11,459,676 of record JARPMR010000024.1, on the reverse strand, counting down.
GTAGGAAACAGGCACTAAATGAGTCAATCGACACATACGTCACAGACATAAAAAATATTAGTCACTTTTGTGAATTTGGAGAACTCCGGGAGGATCTATATTAAAAGATATTTTCAGTTGGAACTGTAACAACACTTACTATAAAGAAAGGATTTTGATGGAAAAACCCAAGACACTAGATGGAGCTATCGATATAGCCAAATGATGTGAAGCAACCAAGCAGCAAACAAAAGCTTTGGAGGATGCATCACTACACTTTATTGGAAGAGTCTCTAGATCCCCAACCCGTCATGAAGCATCAAGACCCAGGAGTACAACGAGGTACCAGCGTTCATCATCAAACACATCAAGAACTAGGAACACATGTGATCGGTGTGGACAAGTTCACAGGTACAAGTGTCCCGCAAAAGGTGCTCAGTGTAGAAAATGTAAAAAATTTAACATAAAAAATGTATCATCTCTGTAGGTCTAAACTGATAAAACGTGTTCAATGTGAAGAAACAAATGTGTTGGACAGTAATGATAATTCTCTGTATGTCGGGTCTATTTATTGCATTCAAAATAATGAGTCAAAGCCATGGAATGTTGATATATTAATTAATAATGTTAATGTGAATTTTCTTCTAGATACAGGTGCAGACACAAACATAATATCCATACACACATTTAACAAACTGAACATATCACATGATACTATTTGCAAAAGTCCCAATACATTATCTACCTTCAGCGGAGAGGTTATACCCCTTGTAGGTCAATGTTAGTTGTCAGTTACGTTCAAAAACAAGGGTTATACTGTTAAATTTCATATAGTAGACATAAAATGCCAAAATATAATAGGTAGAGACACATGTAGGTCATTAAATCTAGTCAAAAAAGTAAATAGTGTGTCCTTCCAGACTATAACCTGTCAAGAGATAGTTGGTGCAAACTCAGACTTATTTGAAGGATTAGGCTGTCTCTCAAATTTTCAGTGTGAGCTAACTTTGAAACCAAATGCAACCCCATTTATAGAGGCATGCAGAAGGGTACCATTCCAACTACAACAACCATTAAAGCAAGAGCTGGAAGCCATGGAGCAAAGTGGAGTTATTCAAAGAGTTGAAGAACCTACGGAATGGGTAAGTGCACTAGTCGTAACTTCAAAAAAGAATGGTAAATTACGTTTATGTATTGATCCTAGAAAACTTAATCAGTCAATTTTAAGGTCTCATTTTCAATTTCCAACTCTAGATGAAATTAAATCAAGTCTCGCCGGAGCTCAATACTTTACAACATTAGATGCCAATAAAGGTTATTGGATGTTTAAATTAACAGAAGCTTCTTCAAAGCTATGTACATTTATTACACCCTATGGACGTTACAGATTTACTAGACTACCTTTTGGTATCAATGCAGCCCCAGAGATATTTCACAGAGAAATGTTAAAAAGATTTGGTGATATTGATGGTATACTTCCTACCTCCTACTGCCACCTTCCTACTGTATTTAATTATATTAAGTCAAAAGTCTAAGTTAATAAACTAATCGAAAATCATCGAGCCGTTGATTATTAAAGCACCAATGTAACATAAATATAATTAGGAAATAGCTAATATTAATTAAATTATGTAATAGCCTTCATTATTTACATTCCTGTAAAATATAATCAAAGAAGTTTATTTCAAAAGCATAATATAATCAACCCCACAAAGGATATATATATGTTGTTACAATTTTATGACGGTCTCAAAAACCGAGCCAAGATTTATATTTACTACAAATGATTAACATTATTGGCTACGTCTCTTCATCGCTCGCTGAGTGCTTCAAAGGTTTTTAAGAGGCCCAGAGTTAGCGACCATGTGACTGTGTGAGCTTAAACATTATTACCCATTTCCATTTACTCGCAACAAGCACGGTTCAAAATGAAATTAAATTATTTGAAATGATTTTTATTTTAGGTTGGTAGGCTGAGGTGTTCATCCAGGTCAGGTGTCCAATCGTATCCACTCCTAATCAAAGGCTACACTTATATTTACTTGAATAAGAATAGCGATATAAGAATAAAAATATATCGCACGCTTTCCTAATAGCTCTCCAAATATAACCGAGACTGGGTGATTGCGTGATTACTGTGCTGTGGAGCAGTGACGTAAAACTGGTTATGGCAGATTTTCTACTAGGCATTTGGGAATATTGTAAAATTTGCCCGATATTTGTACATTTATCCGTCCGTAATGTAAGACCATATAATTTAATTCTAAATAATGATATTTTCAAGGTGCTGGAGTGGCGACCCCGCACCGGGAAGCGCAGTGTTGGCAGACCCCCCACCAGGTGGACCGACGACATCAAGCGAGTCGCAGGGAGCCGCTGGATTCAGGCGGCGCAAGACCGAGGCTTGTGGAAGTCCATGCAAGAGACCTTTGTCCAGCAGTGGACGTCTATCGGTTGATAAAGAAGAAGAAGAAGAATGATATTTAGAAATTCTGACTCTCACCGAACAAAGGTTTTTTAAAGTAAGTTGTTCTTTATTAAAAAATCATAACAATCGGTATTATAATATTGTATATTTTTATAGAAAAAGTTCCTATTGTCGCTCCAGGTATCGCTTTGGATGATGCCAGTATTATAGTCCAGTCGACAGGTAGGAAAAGGTGGGATTTGGTAGAAAAAGGTCGGAAGTTGATAAAACTTTGGGATGTTGTTCAGGGATGCTGGCTGTTAATTAAAATTTTCTCAAGTTTTGGACCTCAGATAAGGGGAAAAGTTATTGAGGAAAAACCGGAGGAAAGTCGTAAATTTTGCAGCCCCACCTCCCCTCCTTTTTCAGCACTGGGTCCTGGAGGTCCAAAACTTGAGAAAATGTTGATTAACCATCCCTGAACAACATCCCAAAGTTTCATTAATTTCCGTCCTTTTTCTATCTTAAACTACCTGTCGACTGGACTATAAGTTATCAGGAGATCAGTAAGAAGACTTGCTTCGAATCTATCTAATTTGAGTGGCATATTCTGTTATCGGAATACAAGATTCTCTTTAGGTCACTCAAACTACACGAGTAAGAGAAAACTCGATATATATTGCGAGTATGTTAAATATTATATGTGTTGAGGTACCATTAATTAAATAGATATAATATAAGTAATTAGCTGTCTAAAAAGCTGGCAGCTGCTAGTTCTTAACAAACAAATTACAAGGAAAGCACCTAAACCATACGGCCGAAGCGTAGCGTTTGCCAAATTTACAAAAGCAATCTCTGTCTAGAACGAGAATCAAACAATAAACATCGTGCAGCGTTTCCGAAGCCATCTTGGAATATGAAATAATGATATTATGTTTGGCATCCCAACCGCTTTCGGAAGATGTCTTTGTGGGTTAAAATCTGAAAACCATAGCATGCCAAGTGTCCTTTTGGACGCTGATTCAAAAGAATGCACTATTATTGAAAATGCAACTTGGAACGCAACTAAGTTCTGTTTCAATGGAAACCAAAATGTGTGGCCAACAGATGTCACATGATATTATTCCCTCTTTTGATTTTTTTCTATTTAAAGTTTATAGGTGACCGATCATCAGCAGAAGGCGGAGATGACGAGACCTGACTTATTTTTTTTACTCCATCCGATGCTATTAACATCACTGGATTTATCATAGTAAAAAAGCTCTTTTTGCGCGTCTTTGCAGCTTTAATGGCGCTGAAAGCACTTACGCTTACTGTGGATCTTCCAGACCTTATTTTTTTATGTTGTCTGAGAATTCCTCAAACTTATGGTAAAGTACAGTAAATTAAAGGATTTACAGTAACCAGCAGTATAATTGTGCCTCCTTAAGCTGTCTTTGGTATAGTAACGCGTCTTCTCTGTTAGACTGAGTTTCCACGGCGCGGTTCGGCGCCCGCGCCCGCAGCGGTTGCGGGCCCGCGGCCTCCGTAGAATGCAGATTTGTATGAAAAATGAAGTTTCAATTTCCACGGCGCGGTTTGCGCCCACGGCGGGCGTAGTACTATCGGTACCGCAACCGCTGCGGGCGCGGGTGCAAACCGCGCCGTGGAAACCCAGTCTAACACGAATCGAAAAAAACTAATGAGAAGCAAGACTGCCATTGCCTCTTTGTGGGGTTCGATAATACTTTCTACTGGAAGATAAAGTACAAGTGATTACAATCGTCGTTCAATCAATATAAGTATTGCAGAGACAAGGAAGTTTTATTCTTCAGTTGTAATAAATTCAAGCATGATTTGCTAAGCTCCGTAGTCAACATCCCTCTGTTATGAGAAAATCCCTGCCTTTGCCTACCAGTTGGATTAACGTTAATTAGTTCATGCGTGTTATTTTTAATTAAAATAGGATTAGAATCCAGAGCGCTGTAGAGTTTTCAAATGTTCTATATTATAATTAATTTTCGATCTTATAACCCCCACGGTTATAATTTTGGTTACGAAAATAATTCATACAAAAATACTATATGATGCCCGTGACTTCGTCCGCGTGGTTTATAATGCCTATATGCCTAGCCTTTGTAATAATCCTGTATAATATGAGCTATCTCTATTCCAAATTTCAGCCAAATCGGTTCATTCGTTGTGGCGTGAAAGACTAACAAACATCCATCCATCCATCCATCTTCACAAACTTTCGCATTTATAATAAATAATAATTTTTAGTAGGATAGTAGGATATTAGTAGGGTTAGTAGGAAGTACTGACTTCAAAGCAAAGCAGTGATAGCCTAGGCTAGGACTGTGGTCTCCTATTCGGGGGGTCGCAGGTTCGAACCCGGGTACGCACCTGTGACTTTTCGGAGTCATGTGCGTTTAAGCAATTAAATATCGCACCCTCGCCCGCAGCGGTTGCGGGCCCGCGGCCTCCGTAGAATGCAGATTTGTATGGAAAGTTAAGTTTCAATTTCCACGGCGCGGTTTGCGCCCGCGGCGGGCGCGGTAACAGCGGTACCGCAACCACTGCGGGCGCGGGTGCGAACCGCGCCGTGGAAACTCAGTCTAAGTTTCTGTAGCGTAAACAGAATTTTAATTGATTTTGAACTAGTCCTACTTCCATGCTATTGAACGACGTGACATTTTCTTTTATTGATGATAAGATATAGCCCTTGATTGTGATCTCACTAGATGGTAAGTGATGATGAAGTCTAAGATGGTAGCGGCCTATCTTAGAATGGTATGGCAGAGTACCTATACCTATCGGTTTTTACACATAATCGTACCGGAACGTTATACCTATCGCTTGTCGGGACGTCTTTGAAGGTGTGGTGGCGCTGGTTAGGCCGGCACGGAATAAAACTAGATTGGTAGTGATGGCAGGTAGGTATATTACTGGCACCTTATAACAATTATTAACCGCAATAATGATGAATAAAAATAAAAACACGCGCACACTCGTCGGGCCGTTGCAACATCCATGTAGGGTGGTAACTAGCCACGGTCAAAATCTCCCACCAGACCAGACTAGAGATAATTTCATCATCATCATCATCAACGACTCAGTGCTTATTGCAGGTCTGCTCTCAGGGAAGGGTTATAGGCCATTGCTCACCGTGCTGGTCCAATGCAAATTGGCAGACATCACACACCTTCAGCACATTATGAATAAATTTCAGTTGTGCAGGTTTCCTCACGAAGTTTCCCTTCGCCGTTTGAATTTAAACGCACTTAACTTAGAAAACATCGAACCTGCGACCCTCCAAATAGGACCGTACTACTACTACACGTACTAACCACTAGGCTATTAAATAATTTATTAGAGATAATTTAGAAATTATAAACTCGTAAATTGTCCCTGCCGGGAATCAAATTCGAGACCTCACACTCTAATCACAGCACTAAGACAGGGAGATCGTCAAAATAAACATTAAATATTTTATGGAGCAGCGAGCTCTGGATAAACAAAGATCGGCGCTTGTCCGCCTCGAGGCATAAAATTGCTTTGACTTATTAACATGTCCTTTTGTAACTCGCCTGTAAGGTAATATTATAATAATATAATTAGTTTCACTGAGATAACATGGACAAAGGAGGTGACATCCAAATCATATTATAATATGTAGGTAAATACTTATATCTACAATTATATTTTAAAAGAATATTGACCAAGCTAAACTTGACTAATATTCTCCGCTCCCCTCAAAATATGCGGAGTGGGTTCGACAATAGTGCAAAAGGTTTCGTCCTTTTCATCAGACTACGGCAGACTACTTATATATATAAATTTAATAAGTTAGTTTTTTTAAACTTTGGGTTATTTAACAATGTTATTTATAACAAAAAGTTTCAGATATTCTAAATGTTCAGAGAAAATCTTAAGGATCGAGGCCATTGTTAAGCTAACAAATTCAGAAAATTATTGGAATATGACGTTAAGCATGCAAACCAACGCCTTCAGGCTACCCATCATTGTAAAGTATGGGGCGATCTTTGAATACCAGATTCTCAATTTCGTTCCACAATGTTTCCTAAATCAAAATTCCTATATATTTTATATCGTCGATGAGGTCTCTCAAACAGTTTTTCAAAAAAAAACCTGCCATTATCGAAATAATTTAGTGTCAAATTGGAATTAAACGGGATTGAGTGTATTCTTTATTATTTTAAATCCGATAATTTCATAGCTTTAGCATAGCTAGCAAGAGAAGAGAAGACTAATGGCCTGTTTCACCACTTACTCATAAAGGTCTGATAGCCTATCCACAACTTATCTGACGAATATAAAGATATCACACAGATTTATCCAGCAGATACTTTATCTGTTAGATATATATCAGGCACTTTATCAGCAAGTGGTAAAACAGGCCATTAGTCTTCTCATCTCTTCTTGATCCTGTGATTTGTTACCGAAGGGCTCTTGTGCACTTATGCGTGTTCGATTCGTGATCGTATTCGTTAAAGTGCGATTCGATGTGGTCGTCATACAAAATTAGATAATAAAATATATATATAATACGAATCGAATTAGTGCACAAACGCACGTACATTTTAGTAGACCACCTCGAATCGTATTTTCACGAATCACGAAAACGAATCGAATACGACAAAGTGCACAAAGAGCCCTTAGTTGGCGATGACTGCCCGTTTTTCGTGAGTCCCCTGAAACAGCCCCACACTAGATCGCTTCAACCAGCTGAGCTCTCTCCAGAATCCAAACAGGCCAGGTTGGCAAGTAATTTAGGGAGGGTATCAGAACACATTTAGTTTCATTTTCGTTGGTCTTTACCTCTCACCCCTGCTTTTATGCGATACCTATCTTCCGGTATCATATCACCCTCCTAGCTTTATTATACTATTTCTTAAGATATAATAATTATTATGAAGAGCCCTAATAATACGAAAAATTTTTGAAATATTTTAAAATCGCCTTTTTAAATTTAGAAAGGAATATTGTCACAATATTTTTCCTATTGTTAAATCCTTTCTAATTCGTTTCCTCAATTCCGCTCCGAGTGAGATAAAGATCTTTGTCCACTCTTTTAATGGAGTACACGGCTTTGTGAACAAAGATACTTATTACTTAACCTTAATGTAAAATGCTCTTGCTTGCTATTTTGTTCTCTTTAAATAGCAACATTGTTTTATTGCAATGATAGCCACATCAACCTTTACAAGGTTTCTTGGTGATTTTCTAGCTATATCGGAACCATGACATCATCATTATTAGCAAACATTCAACGGCTCGTTATACTGAGCGTAGTTCCCCTCTCAGAGAAGGGTTACAGACCATAAGCCCACCGTGATGGCACAATACGAGTTGTCAGACTTCCCACACCTTCAAGAACTTTATGGAAAACTTTGAGGCGTGCAGGTTTACTCATGATGTTTTTCTTCACCGTTGAAGTATAGGATATTGGATTGCTTAAATGCACAAAAAGTTTATTGATTTTGATTGATTTATATTGATCAATTTCATGCAATTCAATTTTACTAATGAAACGAAAATAGTTTCATGTTATAATGACTTATTTGAGATGTACTGCAGTAGAAATAGATATGGAAATAACCTGAATTTTGATATCAATCAATTACCTTCTTCTTCAACGGCTTTGAGCCAACCATACTGAAGATAATATAGTGCACAAACACATAGTGCAGATACACTGTCTATTTTGTCAACCGCATAGTACTATGTTATGGAAATCCGATACGATTATAGCGAGATCAGGCGCAGTACCGAAGACAATGTTGCTTCAAGATACGGTCGATTAATGTTTTCCTAATTCAGGGCTGGTACCAAGAATTTCTTTACAGATAAGCCCAATAACTTTTAAGTCCCGACCATGAATTAAAATGGATGTATTCCGTACTAATACCAACAACTAATATCACTGGTATTTGTTTGAATTCATATTTATTTTCTATTCCAAACGGATACCATTGTATTAACTAATACCAAAACAAGTTCTAAGATAAAAAGTGTCAGTTAAAAAAGATGCAACTTGGAACGCAACTAAGTTCTGTTTCAATGGAAACCAAAATGTGTGGCCAACAGATGTCACATGATATTATTCCCTCTTTTGATTTTTTTCTATTTAAAGTTTATAGGTGACCGATCATCAGCAGAAGGCGGAGATGACGAGACCTGACTTATTTTTTTTACTCCATCCGATGCTATTAACATCACTGGATTTATCATAGTAAAAAAGCTCTTTTTGCGCGTCTTTGCAGCTTTAATGGCGCTGAAAGCACTTACGCTTACTGTGGATCTTCCAGACCTTATTTTTTTATGTTGTCTGAGAATTCCTCAAACTTATGGTAAAGTACAGTAAATTAAAGGATTTACAGTAACCAGCAGTATAATTGTGCCTCCTTAAGCTGTCTTTGGTATAGTAACGCGTCTTCTCTGTTAGACTGAGTTTCCACGGCGCGGTTCGGCGCCCGCGCCCGCAGCGGTTGCGGGCCCGCGGCCTCCGTAGAATGCAGATTTGTATGAAAAATGAAGTTTCAATTTCCACGGCGCGGTTTGCGCCCACGGCGGGCGTAGTACTATCGGTACCGCAACCGCTGCGGGCGCGGGTGCAAACCGCGCCGTGGAAACCCAGTCTAACACGAATCGAAAAAAACTAATGAGAAGCAAGACTGCCATTGCCTCTTTGTGGGGTTCGATAATACTTTCTACTGGAAGATAAAGTACAAGTGATTACAATCGTCGTTCAATCAATATAAGTATTGCAGAGACAAGGAAGTTTTATTCTTCAGTTGTAATAAATTCAAGCATGATTTGCTAAGCTCCGTAGTCAACATCCCTCTGTTATGAGAAAATCCCTGCCTTTGCCTACCAGTTGGATTAACGTTAATTAGTTCATGCGTGTTATTTTTAATTAAAATAGGATTAGAATCCAGAGCGCTGTAGAGTTTTCAAATGTTCTATATTATAATTAATTTTCGATCTTATAACCCCCACGGTTATAATTTTGGTTACGAAAATAATTCATACAAAAATACTATATGATGCCCGTGACTTCGTCCGCGTGGTTTATAATGCCTATATGCCTAGCCTTTGTAATAATCCTGTATAATATGAGCTATCTCTATTCCAAATTTCAGCCAAATCGGTTCATTCGTTGTGGCGTGAAAGACTAACAAACATCCATCCATCCATCCATCTTCACAAACTTTCGCATTTATAATAAATAATAATTTTTAGTAGGATAGTAGGATATTAGTAGGGTTAGTAGGAAGTACTGACTTCAAAGCAAAGCAGTGATAGCCTAGGCTAGGACTGTGGTCTCCTATTCGGGGGGTCGCAGGTTCGAACCCGGGTACGCACCTGTGACTTTTCGGAGTCATGTGCGTTTAAGCAATTAAATATCGCACCCTCGCCCGCAGCGGTTGCGGGCCCGCGGCCTCCGTAGAATGCAGATTTGTATGGAAAGTTAAGTTTCAATTTCCACGGCGCGGTTTGCGCCCGCGGCGGGCGCGGTAACAGCGGTACCGCAACCACTGCGGGCGCGGGTGCGAACCGCGCCGTGGAAACTCAGTCTAAGTTTCTGTAGCGTAAACAGAATTTTAATTGATTTTGAACTAGTCCTACTTCCATGCTATTGAACGACGTGACATTTTCTTTTATTGATGATAAGATATAGCCCTTGATTGTGATCTCACTAGATGGTAAGTGATGATGAAGTCTAAGATGGTAGCGGCCTATCTTAGAATGGTATGGCAGAGTACCTATACCTATCGGTTTTTACACATAATCGTACCGGAACGTTATACCTATCGCTTGTCGGGACGTCTTTGAAGGTGTGGTGGCGCTGGTTAGGCCGGCACGGAATAAAACTAGATTGGTAGTGATGGCAGGTAGGTATATTACTGGCACCTTATAACAATTATTAACCGCAATAATGATGAATAAAAATAAAAACACGCGCACACTCGTCGGGCCGTTGCAACATCCATGTAGGGTGGTAACTAGCCACGGTCAAAATCTCCCACCAGACCAGACTAGAGATAATTTCATCATCATCATCATCAACGACTCAGTGCTTATTGCAGGTCTGCTCTCAGGGAAGGGTTATAGGCCATTGCTCACCGTGCTGGTCCAATGCAAATTGGCAGACATCACACACCTTCAGCACATTATGAATAAATTTCAGTTGTGCAGGTTTCCTCACGAAGTTTCCCTTCGCCGTTTGAATTTAAACGCACTTAACTTAGAAAACATCGAACCTGCGACCCTCCAAATAGGACCGTACTACTACTACACGTACTAACCACTAGGCTATTAAATAATTTATTAGAGATAATTTAGAAATTATAAACTCGTAAATTGTCCCTGCCGGGAATCAAATTCGAGACCTCACACTCTAATCACAGCACTAAGACAGGGAGATCGTCAAAATAAACATTAAATATTTTATGGAGCAGCGAGCTCTGGATAAACAAAGATCGGCGCTTGTCCGCCTCGAGGCATAAAATTGCTTTGACTTATTAACATGTCCTTTTGTAACTCGCCTGTAAGGTAATATTATAATAATATAATTAGTTTCACTGAGATAACATGGACAAAGGAGGTGACATCCAAATCATATTATAATATGTAGGTAAATACTTATATCTACAATTATATTTTAAAAGAATATTGACCAAGCTAAACTTGACTAATATTCTCCGCTCCCCTCAAAATATGCGGAGTGGGTTCGACAATAGTGCAAAAGGTTTCGTCCTTTTCATCAGACTACGGCAGACTACTTATATATATAAATTTAATAAGTTAGTTTTTTTAAACTTTGGGTTATTTAACAATGTTATTTATAACAAAAAGTTTCAGATATTCTAAATGTTCAGAGAAAATCTTAAGGATCGAGGCCATTGTTAAGCTAACAAATTCAGAAAATTATTGGAATATGACGTTAAGCATGCAAACCAACGCCTTCAGGCTACCCATCATTGTAAAGTATGGGGCGATCTTTGAATACCAGATTCTCAATTTCGTTCCACAATGTTTCCTAAATCAAAATTCCTATATATTTTATATCGTCGATGAGGTCTCTCAAACAGTTTTTCAAAAAAAAACCTGCCATTATCGAAATAATTTAGTGTCAAATTGGAATTAAACGGGATTGAGTGTATTCTTTATTATTTTAAATCCGATAATTTCATAGCTTTAGCATAGCTAGCAAGAGAAGAGAAGACTAATGGCCTGTTTCACCACTTACTCATAAAGGTCTGATAGCCTATCCACAACTTATCTGACGAATATAAAGATATCACACAGATTTATCCAGCAGATACTTTATCTGTTAGATATATATCAGGCACTTTATCAGCAAGTGGTAAAACAGGCCATTAGTCTTCTCATCTCTTCTTGATCCTGTGATTTGTTACCGAAGGGCTCTTGTGCACTTATGCGTGTTCGATTCGTGATCGTATTCGTGAAAGTGCGATTCGATGTGGCCGTCATACAAAATTAGATAATAAAATATATATATAATACGAATCGAATTAGTGCACAAACGCACGTACATTTTAGTAGACCACCTCGAATCGTATTTTCACGAATCACGAAAACGAATCGAATACGACAAAGTGCACAAAGAGCCCTTAGTTGGCGATGACTGCCCGTTTTTCGTGAGTCCCCTGAAACAGCCCCACACTAGATCGCTTCAACCAGCTGAGCTCTCTCCAGAATCCAAACAGGCCAGGTTGGCAAGTAATTTAGGGAGGGTATCAGAACACATTTAGTTTCATTTTCGTTGGTCTTTACCTCTCACCCCTGCTTTTATGCGATACCTATCTTCCGGTATCATATCACCCTCCTAGCTTTATTATACTATTTCTTAAGATATAATAATTATTATGAAGAGCCCTAATAATACGAAAAATCTTTGAAATATTTTAAAATCGCCTTTTTAAATTTAGAAAGGAATATTGTCACAATATTTTTCCTATTGTTAAATCCTTTCTAATTCGTTTCCTCAATTCCGCTCCGAGTGAGATAAAGATCTTTGTCCACTCTTTTAATGGAGTACACGGCTTTGTGAACAAAGATACTTATTACTAACCTTAATGTAAAATGCTCTTGCTTGCTATTTTGTTCTCTTTAAATAGCAACATTGTTTTATTGCAATGATAGCCACATCAACCTTTACAAGGTTTCTTGGTGATTTTCTAGCTATATCGGAACCATGACATCATCATTATTAGCAAACATTCAACGGCTCGTTATACTGAGCGTAGTTCCCCTCTCAGAGAAGGGTTACAGACCATAAGCCCACCGTGATGGCACAATACGAGTTGTCAGACTTCCCACACCTTCAAGAACTTTATGGAAAACTTTGAGGCGTGCAGGTTTACTCATGATGTTTTTCTTCACCGTTGAAGTATAGGATATTGGATTGCTTAAATGCACAAAAAGTTTATTGTATGGAGACTTTCTTTAATTTATGTAACTATATTTTTTGTTATTTTTTGTTTAGCAATAGACGGCAGATCAGAATACAGTTGTCACCATCCCTCCTCTTCCCGCGGGTGTCGTACGAGGCGACTAAGGGAATATAACGGAGAACGGGCAGCAGCGTCCTCTGTGCTTCTACTACCATCTACTGCGATCACCAACCCGTCTGCCCCGCGTGGTGATTATGGGCAAACCCTCCCCTTGGGAGAGGCCTTTAGTCCAGCTGTGGACTGTTATAGGCTATTGATGATGATGATGATGATGAATAGAAACACACATTCTGTGAAAATTTCAAAGTATTGACACTGTTCATGAGATACTGCCCGCTGACAGATATAAGAACGGACAGACGAACACCGGAGGCAGTAATAGAGTCTCGGTGGTACCCTTTGGTTACCGGACCCTAAAATACCAACCCTACCAACCCTATGGCCTACACTACAACCCTTCTCTGGGAGGAGACCTGTGCTCAGTAGTGAGCCGTTGATAGGATGCTGACGATGATGATGATGATGATGATTCACAGGAGTGTGAGCATGAGCAATATAACGTACCTATTCGATAGATTAGTTGATCATAGTTGACATTATTATGAATACTTACTACCTAGTTTGATTATTGCTAGTCATTCCACAGTGGTTATATTTAAACCCATTTCATTAATTATATCAACCGCTGAAAATGATGAATATTAAATTAAACTCATTATTATATTCAATTTCATGCAATTCAATTTTACTAATGAAACGAAAATAGTTTCATGTTATAATGACTTATTTGAGATGTACTGCAGTAGAAATAGATATGGAAATAACCTGAATTTTGATATCAATCAATTACCTTCTTCTTCAACGGCTTTGAGCCAACCATACTGAAGATAATATAGTGCACAAACACATAGTGCAGATACACTGTCTATTTTGTCAACCGCATAGTACTATGTTATGGAAATCCGATACGATTATAGCGAGATCAGGCGCAGTACCGAAGACAATGTGGCTTCAAGATACGGTCGATTAATGTTTTCCTAATTCAGGGCTGGTACCAAGAATTTCTTTACAGATAAGCCCAATAACTTTTAAGTCCCGACCATGAATTAAAATGGATGTATTCCGTACTAATACCAACAACTAATATCACTGGTATTTGTTTGAATTCATATTTATTTTCTATTCCAAACGGATACCATTGTATTAACTAATACCAAAACAAGTTCTAAGATAAAAAGTGTCAGTTAAAAAAGTTTTGTATGTAATTTTAATATTTTTTTGTAGGTAACTTTTATTGAAAAAAAAAAACAGTTACATCCAAAAAAATATAATTTGGTCTAGTATCAAGCGTCTAGTTCAAGAATAAAATATGACTAAAAATAATAATTAATTAATCGACTTTTTTATGTATAATTTTGGTTTCTCCATATACCTATATTTTTTTTTCCAAAAAAAAACAAACAAGTACAATGATTTATTTACAACTAGCTAGATGGAGCGGTGACATCCGGAAAGTGGCAGTGGATGCGAAAGGCAGGCTATGGTCAACAGGCTTGATGTCAAAGACGATGATAACTTAATGACAAAGTTGCAACTTGCATGGGAGAAATCGGCTTGGCATCCAGCTGCCCACAAGATAGTATAATAACTTATTACAATAAATAGCTACATAATAATATTGTAAAGTTATGTTTTGAAAAGAGCAATTGCTGAGTTTCTTGGCGGCTCTTTTCAGCAGAATCCGCTTTCCGAACCGGTGCACGGTGGTAGAGTCATGTGGTGTCATGAGAGCCACAGGTTGGCCTACGTGAAACAGATAATTTTGAATTTTGAATTTTGATGGATTATAATCCAAGAGATTATGATCTGCAGCCAAACAATCTATCTATATAAAATTCTCGTGTCACAGTGTTTGTAACCAAACTCCTCCGAAACGGCTTGACCGATTTTTATGTAATTTTTTTGTGTATATTTGGTAGGTCTGAGAATAGTTCGTAAACTATTTTTTATAACCCTAATTGATGACGTTGGCCCACCCCAAAAAAATGTTTTTTATTTTTGGACAATTTTTTTTATTACTTTTAGTAGTAGTTGTTGTAGTAGTAGTTGTAGAAGTAGTTGTAGTATCAGTTGTAGTTCTGCTAATTTTCCTTCTTATAATTTACAAGAAAGTTGTAATAATAACAATCGAGCCCCCCAGGTCCTCACAGGGGGTAAAATGTACCAGGCACCTATAAATCAACAGTGGTAAAAATAGTGGCTTAATGTTGAGCAATTTTCCCGTCGCCTGAGGTACGGACTGAGAGTAGAAACAATAAATTAATGTGATAACCGCGACCGCAGAACAAACGGCACTATCAGATAATTGTTTCCTGAATCGGATATACACTTGTGAAAGATATTTGTAGTTCAGAGCGTGAAATACCTACTTACAGAAATTAATCATACTCCTACTAATTTTTATAAATGCGAAAATGTGAGGATTAATATATGGATGAATGAATGAATGGATGTATGGATGGATGTTTGTTACTCTTTAACGCCACAACGAATGAACCGATTTGCCTGAAATTTGGAGTGAAAATAGCTCATACCCAGGATTAGTACATAGGCTACTTTTAATTCCAGAAAATTACAGTTCCCGCGGGAATTAAAAAACCCTCATCCACGCGGACGTTCGTCCGCGTGGCCGCGACTTCTCGCGGCCATCATGTAGTGAAGTTTAACTTGTGCTACCTTTTATTGGTGATCAGATAATAATAAGATTGAGTTTAATTTGTCTCGTATTTTCTTGATGTACAATGAATGTGTGAAATGCTGTGAAATGCAATTAATGAATCATTATGATTTTTGAAATAATCTCCAGTAAGCACGTATAAATTCAGTAGCTGAAATTCATTTTGCAAGAAAAAAATAAGTTCTTAGAGTTGGAAGTGACTTTACTCTGAATTGCTTGAAAACAAAGCTTCGAGAATTTACCTGGAATAAACGATGATACACAATATCTATCTATCTATCTATCTAATATCTTTAAACGAGCAATTCTTGTATATATATTTATTCAGAATCTCGGAAACGGCTCCAACGATTTTCATGAAATTTAGGATGCAGGGGGTTTCGATCTAGCTAGGTTTCATTTTTAGAAAAGGTCGTTTTATCCGTGTTTTCAGGCAATGAAAAACCCCTTACAATATCATTAGAATACGAAGGTAAATTTATGAATTTCCAATAGCTCGGGAAATCGGGCGGTCCCGAAACCAGATTGAGACCCCGGTTCGAGTCCAGACGATTATATTTTTCCCCTATGAGTTTTATTATTATCATTATTTTTTATTATTTTTTTGTTATTATTAAATATATTATATATAATTTCCAAAAAACACGATTTACCAAAAAAAATTAACCCAGTGGTCACCCAGATATTAAATAATTATGTACGATTTTTCAATTCATTCCTGGAAAATTCGCGAAGCTTGTCATCATTTTGAGCACGTGATTGTGTTTGACTAGCTTTTAATTTTTTATGTGTATCCAAGTTTTAAATTATATAAATAGAGTTTCCGTATGGTATTTTTAAAGAACGCTATTGGAATAAATTAAAAAAATTCATTCACAATTATCTTGAAAAGGAGGTATTTAATAATTCAAAAAATTCGGGAATAAGCTCGAAGAGAATGTACCGAGCGCCATTTGCCATAAAAGCAATCTCCGTTTAAAATGAGAATCAAATAATAAACATCATACAGAGTTCTCGAAACCATCTTGCTATGTGAAATAATGATATTTGGCATCGCAACTGGTCGCACAAGATCAATCTAAGACGCCGGGTTAGATTAATTGTAATTTTGACAGAAGCTTTATATGAAATCTCAAAAAAATGAAGCTTTATATCAAAGCAGTAGCTAACTCTGAGTTAAAAGGATAACCCGGCGTCTCTGCAAGCGGGCCTTAGGTTTGTATAATATAGTTTATAGATACTGCTCGAAGCTCTAGGGTTTTAGCAAGTAAGTTTGGGCCACAAAATCAAGTTAATAAAGAACAACTCTGACAGTAACATAGACACATTGCTTTTTTGGCCGATATAATAATAAAAATACCTATAATATACGATATTGTGGTGGTGTCGTGTGATACGGGTTGTTACGTTCCCTCAAATATGGTTGAGCGAAGCAACGGCTGGGTCATGCGTCATGCTCGTGAACGGGTTCCGCCGGCGGGAATGGGGCTACTCTTATGTCTGCTCATCTTAAGATAGAAGTTAGTCAGTATGCATTTTTGGAACTTCCCTCATTGTGGAAACACTGCATATATAGCATACTATTTATTGTATTGTAAACTTGTTTTGAAAAGAGCAACCGCCGAGTTTCTTGCTGGTTCTTCTCGGTATGAAGGGCATTCCGAACCCAGTGGTAAAGCCTGTCGAATCAAAAACACTTGTAAAAAGTTTATTTGAATAAAAATATTTCTATTCTATTCTATTAATATCGAAGCAATTTTGAACTTTTCGAGCATCATATCAAATATAATCACAATTTTTTTAATTCCATTTATTTATCCCCGAACGTGTGAGTACATACTTAATATAAAATTGATTTAGCAGGGTATTTGAAAGAGATATAAAATTGTTTCGGAAAACATGCGACGGATTGGTTTCCTACTACGCGGGAACAGCCGAACCGGTTCGAATAAATATTAAATGCTTTTGGCAGTGGTTTATTGTTTGTACGTTTTTTTTGCTACAATTGAATTATATAGATAATTTGTTTTACAGCTACAGGCAGTACCACACTGCAATCGTGGGTGTATCCTTTTCTAGCGTTCTCTTTGATTTAATTGGGGCGCAACCTCCATAAGAAATTTGCTAATCTTCTTTTTCTGTGAATCATTTTTTCGCTTCAATTATTCCTTAGAAAAGCTAAAAATAAAAATCCTCGCTAAAGTCTCTTTGGCAATAATTGGTTTTCTATTTCAAACACCGATCAACTGTAGGAAAAAGGTATTAGGTACCAAAAAATATTGGCACAACGCGTAACTCCGAAGGCATTACAAAAGATACCATTATTTTTGATCATTCCTTTTTATTCAGACTTAGCGATACAATATCTTGCTCCGGGTCTATTGGTTTGATGCCAGATTATCTCGAACACGCTTCGCAGATTTTAATCACGGGATGGTGTTGCCAAGACGTCGTCCGCCAAGGTTCTGTTATATTTCACAAAATCCGTTCCTTGGACTACGATAAATAAATTAACTTTTTGTTTTCATCGGGGAGTTTCATTGAAAGCCAGTTTAGAGTACATAATTTTAGATCGTATCAATTCCGGTGAATTAGAGTAAAGCAATGTACTAAATACTAAAATCTTATTATAAACTAGATTTTGGCTCAACTTTATCTGCGTGGAGTTGTTTTTAAAACCCCCCCAAAAATCCATAGCTAGAAGATCTCCAGTTCCTCAACTATCACCCCGATGTAGTGATCATGATCTCTATACTTATCTATATTAGATAACTTGCATGCCTGAGAGTTCTTCAAGGTATCTCCCAATCCTCATTAGCCAGCATAGCGGACTATGGCCACAGTATATAGTTTCCTTACTCAGTGCTATGGCCTAAACTCTTTTCATTCGAGAGGAGACCTGTGTCCAGTAATGGGCCAACGTGTTGTGACGTGACGTGGTCGGGTCGCGAGTCAAGACGTCATTTAAGGTCATGCCTGGAAATCAGCGTTGCAGCATTATGCTGCGGCAGTAGCCTTTTCAGCTGTACCATACCTACTTCCTTTTTGTACCTAATATAAGTTAATAAGATTAATGTGTATTTAGTGTTAAGATTTTTGTATATTTTGTCTCTCTTTATTATGCTAAAAGCTGAATAAATGTTTATTTATTTATTTTTTATTATGAATGTTTGAGCTAAGACTTTTTTATTCGAGATTGGTGTCAGGTGTGTTTATCCAAACGCGAATAGGTACTTCTGAAAACAAAGGTGCCAGGGAAGCCAACCACCAGAACAAACTTTGCAACCATACAAACGAAATCATAACAATATTATATCAAACAATAAAGTGCAAAGTTGCGATTAACTTCCAACCAATTCCTGAACGTAAACAAACGATATTTTCTCGGAGGATAAGAAGCGAATCCTTAATTCGCAACCTGATTTGAGACTCCCAAAGAAATGAGCAAGCGAAGATTTATACCCTTAATTTTGACAGGCCCCGCACGGACTCGAAGAATAAATAAGTTATGAGATTTATTGTCAGGGCTGCGATTGAAAGAAAAATGTTGGGAGCGAATTCCCGACTAGCTCTGCGCTCGGCTTACTGACGAAATAATTGGAAGAATATGCTTGGGTGAAAAGTAATGTACTTAGCTATTTTTTATTTGTTGGTATTTTCTGTTGTTTCAGTCCATCTTCATAAGAAACATTATGTAACTGAACTATTCAATGAGGTTTGATTTAAAAGAAACAACATACTTGTTTTGTTGAGGCAAAAGGCAAAAGGCCAGTTTAAATTGAACCCATACACACCCACGACCGGAGTAAGATCAGGCGCAGGGCACCAGGTTTACTTGTTCTCCATCTTAAGAGATTTAGGAACACACCGCTCACTTCCTGAATCCGGGCTAGTACTGAGAATTTCTTGACAGAAAAATCCAATAATTTTTTGTTGAACTCAGGTCATCGAGATCCGCAGTGGAAGATGCTTACGACTAGACCAACGTGGCAGATGAACAGGTAATACCTATCTGTTAGTATCTCGAGTGTGGAGCACTAGGTTTTTTGTGTTGGGTGTTAAAAGCGTACAAAAAGACACGAGCTCTGTAAATCCTAATGTAAGGCCGAGATTTGCATACATTCTACCATTGCCTTAGTAAGTGAAATCTGGGTAAGACTCAGTGCAATACGCCTGATACCTGTAGCTTAAGTCTAAGCTTCCAGCTCAGTTTGCGCATAATAAGATATTCTTCATCTCATTCCTACAGGTCACCATGTTGTTATTTTCTCCAAAGATTTATGTTCACTTAGAAAAATATTTTGTATGTTTGTCCTGGCTAAACAACATTGAACCAAGTCCTTAACGTGATGGTCGCCCAACTTTAGGAGTTTGAATGTTTTGAATTTGGCATTTTCGTTTCGTTCGTGCCTTGGATGGCACGTTAAAGGCTCGTTTCTGGACACGCGGCGCGTTGCACCTCGCGTGCTGCGTCACGTCGCGCGGTTAACTCAAACACATTATGGCCAAGTATGAGAGCGTTCTTGAAGAAGCGTTTGCTTGTTAAATGGCGTTGTACGCGGCGGAGAACGAAAGAGAAACCACATATCGCCATTATGATTGTATTTTCGCGTGTGACGCCGCGGC
Organism: Oeneis ivallda; assembly: GCA_029955525.1. Taxonomy (NCBI): domain Eukaryota; kingdom Metazoa; phylum Arthropoda; class Insecta; order Lepidoptera; family Nymphalidae; genus Oeneis; species Oeneis ivallda. The sequence goes on along the minus strand of JARPMR010000024.1, from coordinate 11,439,443 downwards.
CACCGACGCGGGTACCGTGGCTGGTGTCGCTACATTTCTCGCAACGCCTCTCCATAAACGGAGAATCGCACGACACGACACACCACGCGACGCGCAATGCGCCGCGTGCTCAGAAACGAGCCCTAAGGCGTCGGTCCCGATTATTATCACTGAAATCAGCTGAAAATAACAATCGTTGAACTCACAACATTAGGTGTTATTCTAAGAAAACCACTATCTTAAGTGATAAACATAAAGGTGTCACGACCCTCAAGAATAGGGAATTTTGTGCACAAAGAGAATTTCAATGATGCTTAGAGAGTACCAAGGACTCAGGCATTCTGAAGAGGTACTCGTAGCTCTAAGTATAGTCCAGCTTGCTATACATCATAATACAGGCTTAGTCTGATTGACAGCGGCATTAGCAAGTACATTGTACCAGTATTACCCATTTACACTCAGTGAACATTATGTCCATATGGTACTTGTCAGCATCTCGGGACCTCAGGCAGGCGATGAATTTATTATACTGCCTGAGAAGCCTATTACTATTGAGAGCGTCGAATACAAGCTTGGTGATTCTTATTTTAAAATTAACCAACATCATCATCATCAAATCATCCAGTGAACGTCCACTGTTGGACAAAGGCTTTCCACAACTACCTTCGTCTTGCCATCCTCCTATTTTTATTAAAAAGAATATCCTACTATTATAAATGCGAAAGTTTGTGAGGATGTTTGTATGAATGTTTGTTACTCTGTAACTCCACAACGAATGAACCGATTTGGCTGAAATTTGGAATGGAGATAGCTCATACCTAGGATTAACACAAACGCTAATTTTAATCCCGGAAAATTACAGCATCGAATCAAAAAACCTTAATCCACGCGGACGAATTCGCGGGCATCATCTAGTAATACCTATATAGCTAATATTCTTTCGTTTCGTTACTACAAGAACTATTGTATAATAGAAAAGTAATGAACAGTGAATAAATTTTTCACCTTACGCCCAGGTGAATGTAGCGAAATGGCCAAGCCACATATTTTGACTAATGTGTAGAGTTTGTGAAGTTAGGGCTTGTAGATTTAGGGCGTGTAGAGTTAGGAGCTTGGCTCTACATGAGATCTGATATATTTTTGACAGTGCGAACCACTGGTCTCGCGCGTAGTGGCAGAATTTTATATAAAAATGTTTTTGGTGGGATTAATTTTTCAGTTGAATTTTAGTCGGCGATCGTGAAATAGGCTCTAAGATATTAATTCAATTTGAGAGTGGCTGGCTAGCACCACAACCTCCAGCAATGAAGAAAAAAGTAGGAAAATACTTTTTGCTCAAGCTCAAAGTTGTAATAAAAAAAAGTTTGAAACTGTATCGTCTGTAATGTAACTAAACGCAACTTTTAAACAATTCTCGCTCAAGGAAATGAGAAGCGAGTCGACTCTGAATTAAATTTTCTTAGGAACAAGTTTAAACAGCTATGAAACTAATCCGAAGTAGACAATGGGCTTTTTGAAAAACCTTTTATTATTATTTTGTAGCGCATTCGACTTTTGTGACGCCGCTTTTGCGACTCGGAATATTAAAAAAATAAGTGGCAGTAAAGCGAGTATAGAATAGAATAGAAATGTTTTTTATTCAAATAAACTTTTTTACAAGTGCTTCTGAATCGTCAATGAGTCTACCAAGTCCTAAGTCAATGAGTTGTGTGCTAATAACGTTTTAAGTTTTAAGAAATACTCCTAGAAACGCATCAGTCGACGCGATGATAAGCCATTTTTAGACCGGCTACGCAGTATCGTCGCGTTAGTACGACGAGCTCGCAGAAAATTATTAAAAAATAACGTACGGTGCTGTGAAAGGGTGTTAAAATTCATCACAATAACCATCAAAAACGTAATTAACAGTACCTGTACAGAAAATAATTACATGGCACACATACTCATTGCTCGTTTTGAGCTTACGTTTGTAGCAGAACTTTGCTAGAAACTTCCGATCTATGATTATTTATTTAATCTAAGGTTTTACGATCTTTTGAAAAAAAAGGCGTGCTGAAACTGGATAAGTACAGAAAGTAATTTTTATCTTAAAGGTTCGATTCCCGGCGTTTTTATTCCGCGACGAAAAAGAGGGGTGTTATTTTGACGTGTATATCTGTCTGTTTCCTCGTAACTCCCCAACGCATGAATGGAGTATAATGAGATCTTTTCTGTTTGAAAACTTACGTGATCGAGATGGATCGTAGCTATTTAATTCATGAAGATCTGTTCAGGCGTTTGAAGATCATCAGCTCATTAATCAAAAATTAAGTTTTAAAAATCTAGTTCACGTTATCTTAACTGCTGCAATATCGTCTTTTACTTCTTATGTTATTTTGTATTTGGGTTTTGTATAGCTAATAATGATTTAATAAATGTAGACTGTAGATACTATAAAGGTAGTTTATCGCTGTGCAAAGATGACGTGGTACAATCTAGAGCGTACCAACACGAGAGTAAGTTAGTGTTGTTGCGATAAACACGGTGAGCGCTTGCCCGTGCCCCACGAGTAAGTAGCTGTACAGAAGCAAAGCTTTAAAAGCTTACGAAGTTTATACCTATTTTAGTACGGATGCCACAGATTGATTTGATGGATTTTGTACGGTTCAGGACCGCACAGTAATACAACTGCTTGATAGAGGTACAAAATTAATGCCCCCTACTTTAGGCTAATAACCTAACAGCAGTAATGTGAGTGCGATGCGATAGAATCTGCACTGATGAATAAATTATAAAAAGGTGTATTTATAATAAACGCGTGAATAATTACTAGGCGAATTGAACGGTTTCGACATAGACCGTACAGATTTGATGGATGGAGAAAAAGATTTGTTCGTGGTTCGTGGCTCCTAGATAATATTATAATCTTCTTGGTGGTATATCTTTCCTCCTGCAACGCCGCTGAAAGTGTACATAAACAGCAACATTCTATCTCCTTCCTGGGATTTTTCCCCTCAAGTAAGCGATATACGCCAGCAGCTCCTCGTAGAACAACTCCAGTCAGCCGCGCTCACTTCAGAATCCAAGTATGGTGTACTTTACGTGTACCAGATTGACGAGGACTTCAGGGAGTGTCGCTGGAAAGCCAAAGTATAACTAACGTTTGCTGGATACTACCACTCAAGCCGTAGGGTGTTCCGGCGTCTAGTCGCCCTATACGCATGCTTTGTTGGTAATACCTAGTACCAACATATCCAAACAGTAAGGTTGTTTGAAGCTTTGTGTCTGTTCGGTTATTCACTCATGAGCCCGTGCCCCTCGCCCCGCGCTCCACGCAATTTCCTGTGGTGCCCGACAGCTTACAGTCTTCCTGGGAGATACAATGTGTATGGTACAAGCGACAGCGTTTCTGTATATTAAAAAAACAAAATCGCAATGCGCGTTTGTCTTAGTATTCCCTTATTTATAACTTCTTTATTTTTTGAATTTTCCCATGAAAGGTGACGCACACTTACATGAGGAAATTAATTTATTGGTATTAATTAAAAAATTTAATTAATACTAAAATTTAAAATAAATAAAGTCTAAAACCTCATTAAGTCACCACAATGTGGTAAGATGCTGGCAGCTTTGCCCCTTTGGATGGAAAACTGATTCTTTGGTCAAGGTACTTCTTAATTGATTTGATACCCATCATTCAGAAGATAAAACCCTACAGTACAATGATATAAGTTATCTTTTAGTCCGGAAAAAACAGAGGATTCCCGCGGGCTTAAACCTAACTTCATCCGAGTGAAGTCGTGGGTAAAGCTAGTAAAGTAGGTCTCTTAATAATCTGTAATAAAAAATTCTAACCGACTTCAAACGCCCGCGCCACTACAAAAGTATATAATTTATTGTTGATTTTTTAAACACCGCTCGACCGATATCGATAAAATTAGTGTTAACTCCAATAAACTCCAAAAAAAAAAAATTGATAGGGAAAATATAATCGTCTGGACTCGAACCGGGCGGGGTCTTCTGGTTACGGGATCGTCCGATTTCCCGAGCTATCGGAAATTTATAGATGATGGCGAAATTTACCTTCGTGTTCTAATGATATTGTAAGGGGTTTTTCATTGACCGAAAACACGGATAAAACAACCTTTTCTAAAAATGAAACCTAGCTAGATCGATTTATGGCCCCCGAAACCCCCTGCATACTAAATTTCATGAAAATCGTTAGAGCCGTTTCCGAGATTCAGATTATGTATGTATGTATTATGTATGTAGTATGTATGTATTATATTATTTAGCATGACACATTAACACCTCGTCAGCTGGTCGCTTGTACCACAAACAAGGTTAGCCATTTGCAGAGCTGGTCGCACCGCAATTTGGCCCATTGAATTCGGTCACCCTTACAACGTTACGTTTGCTTTGTACACTAATGCATCGTAAGCTGTTTACGTCTTGCCATTTATTTAAAGCTGTGTTAGGAGCTGAAAGGCCTAATTTATGCTGCGAAAGTTGCTGACCAGGTTTCGTGTAACTGGCTCTTTGAGTGAGTTTTTTTTTTGATAAATTTTTATTTTGTAGAATTCCTATGTCAAGGATGGACTGAAATTCTAATGATTTTTGAATGAAATAATCCGGTTAAAAAACAAAAAACGAATTTGGGCTCGTTTGATTCGTCTTGACAAGTACTTTGGTCCTCTGATATCCAGGGTCTGGTGATGGCGTTGAAAGGTGGTTATGGGAACTTTGTAACTATGTAACCCTATCGAGTTTGGGCTCGCTTGATTCGTCTTGACAAGAACTCTGGTCATAGATGATACCCAGGGTCTGATGATATAGCTACTATAATAAAAGCTCGTATTTTGTAAATATCTTTTTTAATTTAAACTTGTTTACCCGTTACAACCCGGCTAGCCACAGAACCGACCATCGACAGTTGATATGGCAGACATTTGAAAGATCTGCCGTGGGCACTACGGTTATACGATCAGCAAAAAGTAAATACGGTTTACCATACAACTGTACTGAGACATACATGACCTAATCATCAAGACAAACAAACAAGCAGAATAAACTGGGAAGTTTCGTGTATTTTGCAAATTAAAAATAAATGTAGCTTGAACAACTAAATTACACACTTATACAACTGATCGTATAAAACTAAAAATAAAAGTTAAAAAAAACACGCTTTTATAGATAACCCAAATAAAAACTAGAAAATGAAATATAATAGTTAAACAAACTAAAAAACAGGCTTTTGTAGGTAACTAAACTAAAAAGTGGGAAATTATTTTCAGTTTAAAATAAGAATAGAGTGATTAACAAAAAAAATATTTTATTGTAAAAAAGCGTGTGGTGGCTATATATTTTCATGATGACGCTAATTTTACAAATATTCAGAAAAATATTTCCAACAATTGACATCAAGCACCTCACGCTTTTTTTACATTAAAATGATTTTTTTTTTGTTAATCACTCTATTCTTATTTTAAACTTATTGAAAATTATTTCCTACTTTTTAGTTTGGTTATCTACAAAAGCGTGTTTTTTTAGTTTTTTTTTACTTTTATATTTTATTTATATGTTAAAATATTATACGTATACGTTAACAATACGGTTTAACCTATTATAAATATGGTGAATACATACCCATACCTGCAAGTTGCGTGTGTATCTCAAAGGTATGTAAAGTTTGCCAGTACGCACTTGGCTATTAGCGTGGTGTTGTACTATTGAGGAGACCAATGGTGGGCCGGTGATAGGTTTGACAATACGTTAAGTATACTTATATATATAATGTATACTTATACATTATGTGCCAAAAATTAAAGGGTAGAAAGCAAAGGTTGTCTGTTGGTGATTTCACCCACAAATATTCATTGCAGTTTGATCAATAAAACACTTGTATCACTCTTGCAATATTATAATATTATATTCAATATTATCAATAGGACTTAGATAATAGGTAAAGGTATTATTAGTATCACATAACAGGTCAGAGATTATACTATAATATTGTTCGCTTGGTGGGTCACAAGGTAATCTGAAAAAACTGAATTGATAAATAAACACGAGAACTTTGCGGATGACCGATTCATTGGATAGGCACCGACGTAATGATTCTCAGACAAATTCTGCGCAACGATTGACTTCTGAATTTTAGAATTTTCCTGCGAACGTTCCAGCCAGTATAGGGAAACAAAAACTTCAAACCTTCATAGAAAATATCCCTTCAACAAAATCGCAGCGGTTAACGGTCTAATAAACTAGAGGATGTAACCACATAACACGCAAAGGTCGTATATACCTACACAATTCCGCAGAAGAATATATAAGCAGGTCAGACAATGAAAGTCAGATGGCACTGGATAGTTAATAAGTCATCAAGCACATCGGCGTAGCGTGCTTACCCCGTGTAATACAATTTGTGTGACACACGTCCCTGCTCAAATATTCAAACCGTCGGCATGTGTTAGTGGCGGCGACACAAGTAAGTATTTTCGGTAAATAAACGCTGAGAATTTAGACAAACATTTTATGTCTGATAAGACTAGTTTATTACTCACTTAAATAATGCGAAAGTGTGTTAATTTGTTGATTTTTCCTACATCAACAGAAACAACGGATCGATGTAATTTTTTGCATGCTTAAAGTTTAGGACGCATATTATGATGTCTTATGCCCGGTTTCTGAAGTACTTATGTCGGCAGTTTATCTATTCAATAAAGCTATTGATTTGATGACTTACAAAAGTGTGTTTATGGGATTCGATAAATTAGCACACGATTGCGCAGCGTCCCAAATCTGGCTATTAGATTAGATAAGATGAGATGAGATATCATGAGATCTTGCTATCTATTTTAATAATTATGTATGGACAAGTATATTAAATTAAAGCCTAATTCAACACGATTCCAATAATATCAGTCTTATACATATGTTCTACACAAAATTTTAGAGAAATTAATTTTTAATTAGCGCGCGCCGGATGTGAACAGATGACGCGGCGCAATTTAAGCATAGAGTCCCAATTCTGGCCGCGCCAATCCAAGGGATAAACAACCTATTACAGAAAAACTCCGTTGAAACTTTGGTTAACTCTGATCCACGAGTGCCGCTTATCGGATCCAAACTTTATCTGATTTTTCTCTAAGATATGGAGTGCAAGCAACTGGACACAAAAAGGGTCTAGGTACGTTTACGCAGTTTCTGATTGGTTTCATATTTATTGTATGAAAATAAAATATTCAATGGTGGCTTGTATCCGACACATGACTCAAGTGTCCACGTTTGCGCAGCGCCTAAAAATGTTAGAGATAGACAAAACTCATGCGCGCATACTAGCCCTACTGGAGAGTGACAGCTACATTTTATCCTGGAAAATTGTCGCGGGATTAAAAAAACCGTAACTTGAAGCATCTACATCTCAATTAAATTGGAATATATGTACTTATAATGTGTGAATCCTGAGTTGGAGACAGAAACAGACATGATCCAAAGTTAAATTGAATTTGCAATAACATTAGAAGCTAATCTTTTCTCTCGGAAGTCGCGGGAAAATAAGTAATTAATTTTAGGTACTTGTCAACTTGTGTTTGAACTTACAGCCAGTCTTGTATCAGATTTCTACCCTTATATTCTTTATACGGCATATTTCAGTAGTTATTTACTAGCCATGCCAAGGCATGCAGATTACAAGTCAGTTTAAAATTTACTAGGGACGTTCTCAAGACGCCCGTTAATACCTAATTGGACCAGTGTAAGTTTTACAATGGTAGCTATATAGTAGTACTAGATACTTTACTTAAAGATAATCTACTATTATATAGTAGACATCAGCTATAATAGCTTTCTTTTTATACAAAGGCTCTGCATATTTTTAATTATATCCTTATTATAAATTGAGAAAATGTGTTTGTCCTTCAATCACGCAGCAGCGAAGCACCAAGCATTGATTAAATTTCAAGGAATACCCGGCTGTGTTTATTGTGTGCTCTTCTTAGATCAGTTTGCGTTTGGAACCACTGCATTATTCTCAATTCCTCACGATAAAACCATCTGAGAGTTTTCCCTACTGGTATCAAACGTATTTTAAGTCAGCTAATAAAAACTCAGGGTGAAATCTATATGTGGCACTCTCTTCTTCTTCTTCTTCTTTATCAACCTATAGACGTCCACTGCTGGACAAAGGTCTCCTGCATGGACTTCCACAGGCTTCGGTCTTGCGCCGCTTGAATCCAGCGGCTCCCTGCGACTCGTTTGATGTCGTCGGTCCACCTGGTGGGGGGTCTGCCAACACTGCGCTTCCCGGTGCGGGGTCGCCACTCCAACACCTTGGGACCCCAACGACCATCAGTTCTTCGAACTATGTGCCCCGCCCATTTCCACTTCAGTTTCGCGACACGCTGAGCAATGTCGGTGACTTTGGTTCTCCTACGAATCTCCTCATTTCTGATTTGATCTCGCAGAGATATACCGAGCATTGCTCTCTCCATCGCTCGCTGGGTGACCCTGAGCCTTCTTATGAGGCCCATAGTTAGCGACCATGTCTCGGATCCGTAAGTCATCACTGGCAACACGCACTGTTCGAAGACTTGAGTCTTCAGGCACTGAGGGATTTTGGACGAGAAGACATCTCGGAGCTTCCCGAACGCTGCCCAGCCGAGTTGGATTCGGCGGTTAATCTCTTTCTCGAAATTGGACCTACCTAGCTGGACTGTATGTCCCAGGTATATATACTCGTCTACAATTTCGAGCGCAGAGTTCTCAACAATTACTAGGTGGAGCGGAGCATGAGCATTGGACATAATTTTCGTCTTGCTCATGTTCATTTTCAGGCCCACCTGTTGAGAAACCCTGCTGAGATCATTGAGCATTGTATTGAGATCTCTCAGAGTCTCTGCCATGACTACTATGTCATCGGCAAATCGCAGGTGAGTGATGTACTCGCCGTTTATGTTGATGCCAAGTCCGTTCCAATCCAGAAGCTTAAAGACGTCCTCCAACGCAGCGGTAAATAGCTTCGGGGATATTACATCTCCCTGTCGCACTCCACGCTGCAAGTGGATTGGTCTCGTAGTCTGGTCCTGTATACGTACTGACATAGTGGCGTTTTCATACAAGCACTTCAACACTTGGATATACCGGTAGTCAATCCGGCATCTCTGCAGCGACCTCAATACAGCCCAAGTTTCCACCGAATCAAAGGCTTTCTCATAGTCCACAAACGCTAAGCAAAGTGGCCGGTTATACTCTACCGTCTTCTGTATAACCTGCCGCAGCGTATGAATGTGATCTATGGTACCAAAGCCTTTTCGGAATCCGGCTTGTTCGGGAGGCTGGAAGTCGTCAAACCTACGAGCGAGACGATTCGTAATGACTCTCGAGAACAACTTGTAAACATGACTCAGCAGCGAGATGGGTCTATAATTCTTCAGCAAGGTATTATCACCCTTTTTGAAGAACAGGACCACCACGCTCCTGTGCCATGCTTCCGGCGTTATACCCTCGTGAATGACGGAATTGAACAATCGCTGAAAGATCTTAAGTACCGGTTTTCCACCCGCTTTCAGGAGTTCCGCAGTGATTCCGTCATCACCTGGCGCCTTGTTGTTCTTGAGCTGTTTAAGAGCCATTCTAATCTCGTATAGGCTGACGTCCGGGATATCTTCGGTATAGTGTCGGGTCAGTTTGGCTCTGGGATCTTTGGCCAAATCCTCAACAGGTTTTTGTGTCGTGGTATATAACTGCCCATAGAACTTCTCGACCTTTTAAGCCGCGTCAGCTGGCTCTGTCCGATAGACAGATCTCTCGCGAACACTTTTGAGCCTTTGTTCCGCTCGATGGTATCTTTAATACACTTGGTATTAAAGACCCGAAGGTCGCGAGTTTGTGCCTTAGAGATCTGCCTATTAATCCGCCGGTAGGCAGCCGCGTCTACCGATGACTGCAGCCTCATCTCTTGTCTTTCCTCCATGAGCTTGAGAGTATGGTCAGAGAACTTTTCGGTTCTTTTCCTACGATGGGTCTTAAAGAACTTAGACCCCACCGTATGGACAGTTTCCACGAACCTGTTGTTTAGATCGTCCACAGAAACACAGTCTGCTAGGCAATCGAATCGGTTCTGCAGTTCGAGTTGGAAGTTTTCGGGGTTTTGGATATGAGCACGAGAAGGTCGGAGAGTTGACTTCACCAGTCTAGCCCTTTCCAGCTTCACATTAATATTCAATGTGCCTCTTACCATACGGTGATCGCTCCCGGTTTTCACTCTGTTGATCACAGAGACATCATTGAATATATGGCGCTTGGTCGACATAATGAAGTCAATCTCACTTCTCGTAGAACCATCGGGGCTCATCCAAGTCCATTTTCTGTGTGGCCGCTTCCTGAAGAAGGAGTTCATCATAAAGAGGCCCTCCTTCTCCATGAATTCGGCCAGCATTTGACCCCTCTGGTTCCTTCGCCCATAACCAAATCGCCCAACCCTCGTCTCTGCACCGCTTCGTTCACCCAGCCTCGCGTTGAAATCCCCCATCACAACATTGTAGTGAGTGGTAGAGGCGTGTATGGCTTTTGATATATCCTCATACAGCGCCTCCACCTCCTCGTCATGATGTGTCGAAGTCGGTGCGTAAACCTGTATAACCTTCAACGAATACCGATTGGTGATTCTGAGTATAAGGTACGCTACCCTACTCGACACACTTTTGACCTCGACGATGTTGTTGACGAGGGACTTGTGGACGATGAACCCGACACCACCCTGGGACTGTTGATCGCCCTCCCGGTAGTAGAACAAGTTGCCGGAATTGAGGATTATCGAGTCCTCCCCCTCTCTTCGGACTTCAGACAATCCTATAACATTCCAGCGCAACTTGCTCACTGCTTCTTCCAGCTCGATGATCTTCTCGTCAGTCCTCAACGTGCGTGCGTTATATGTCGCCAGGTCCAGTCGTCGGGGTTGGCAGCGGAATCTCATCCGGAGATTCTTAGCACCCCCTGCCCCGCCATTACCGTGACCGCTGCCAGGGTCAGGCACAGCGAGGCCGCCGGGAACTAGGGGCCTTGGCCTTGTGACATTTTCCATATCGGGTTTTGCCCATAATGACCACACTGGGCAGGCGTGTTGGTCATCGCAGGGCTAGACTGATCGCGCCGATGTCGCTGCTGCCCGACACCGGCCTGTGCCATTTGTTCAGTCTAGCTAGTATGAGATGGTTATACCGCCATCTGTCGGTCGCCATAGCCTCGTCAGTAAACCAGCAGGGGGCACCGCGGGCAGGTGAGGTTGACTGTTGGAGCGCTAGATGAAGGTGCGCTCCCTTACCCCCCTTAGTGTGGCACTCTCACTCAGACTCAAGACTGAGTTAAAATGAGACAGATTTATGTCGGGGCCTATTTGTGTCTCATTTTAACTCTATCTTAAGTCTTGAGTAGAGCCAGAGTACGATCTATAGATATCAGCCTTAGTCAGGATGGTGGATTATAGCCTGAGCCCTTCTTATTCTGTGAGGATAACCGTGCCCAGTTTTTAGCTCAGTTAAGGGTGTGGACTGAAAACTGAAAAGTCACAGGTTCGATCTCCACCCGTTGAACTATTTTCGTACCGACTCATAACATAAGTTTTTCGTTTATTTAGAGGGGAAAGGAGAATATAAGTCAAGTTCCACCTGGCCTAATAAATAATCTTCCATTAAAAAAAATTGGTTGTCTGTTAAGTCGGTTTACGGACGATAGTTTTACGTGATAACGTCATAAAGAAACATTGTTGAAAACATCCGCTAATCACAGCGCGCACGCGATAATTGGCGTGCGGCGGCCGGCGCTCAGGCCGAGATCTATGGATCGTAATCTGGCTCTGCTCAAGATAGAGTTAAAATGAGACACAAATACGTCTTGACATAAATCTGTCTCGTTTTAACTCAGTCTTGAGTCTGAGCTGAGTGTGAGTGCCATATAGATTTCACCCTCATAGTCACAAGCCAACGCTTGGGCTGATTGTGCCTCTCTATCGCTTGTTCCGCGCTCTCGCTTGCACGCACAGGCTCAGGCGGAACGTGACACTTTTTTGCGTGCAGCCGGTGTTCATCGATTTATAAGATGTTATCACGTCAAAAAGTTAAAGTGAACCGGTGATGGGTTTGATGATGATGAATATTATTCACCAGATGAAACAGCAAAATGTTAATTTATAGCTCTGTAGTTTCAACGATAAATCTGTATGAATGTATGAAGGCAAACATTTGAATTTATTCACCATAGATCATTATATATCAGTTAAATAAATAATACCAAGCAATATTGGAATTCACCAAAAGAGCTGCATTTAATTTCGCGCTCCGCAGAAATGACGGTAAAATGTTCAAATCGATGGTTCGGAAATAAATTGTGAATGCAGTATGAAATTTATTTTATTGCCCTCTGTCTAATTTTAAACTATTTGGATTGTAACAGTAATTAAACACACCATCAAGACTATAAATATGTTTTAAATTGGATTTGATTTCGGTCTTAAGGTGCTGTCAGATCACGAAATCAAGACACAAATCAAGAACACGAATCACAAGAAAAGATAGTAGGGTTAAGTAGGGTCAAAATTTGAAGTATTTTATGAGGTTCAGTGCCGATTTCACCACCGTCGAGTAACGTTTAGGGAGAGGGCACACTGGCTACTTTTGGAGGCAGCGATCGTGCGCTTTTACTGACTTTTTAGCGTTTTTATGGCCCTTTGCGTCCGCAGCGAACAAACGCGGCAGTCGTTGCGATCGCGTTTGGCGCGAGCAGTCGCAAGAGGTCATAAAAACGCTAAAGGCAATAAAAACGCCTCGATCGCTGCCGCTAAAAGTGTGTGTGTCTGTCCTCTCCTTAACTGAGAAATAAGGGTGAAACCACATTTGTGAGGATCGATTCGGATTTTGCCCACACAAAACTGTCATTTTGCATAGAAACGTGTACGGATCAAATCGGCTTTTCGATGCGAACATCTCTCGACTCTATGGAAAATGATAGTTTTGTATCGGCAAAATCCGAATCGATCCTCACAAATGTGGTTTCACCCTAAATTGGGCGCTTTGACAGTTTTTTTTACTAAAAATCTGCCAAAATATCACACGTAGTCGTAATTCCTAATTCCATGCTTGGATAAGTTAAGAATTGAAATTAGCCCTAGAGTAGGTATTAAGCAATTTGGTATAGAGTATTAAATAGATTCGTATTGGATCATTATCATATATATTTTACGAACTCATTTTAATTAATAATGATTTAAGACAAAGTAATTGATAAAATTTTACAGCTTGAAAATTATATACCTCCTAGAATATTCGTTTGACCTCTAAAATTACTTTTCAATTATTCATGAAGTTTGAAATTTTGTTTGTTGTAGCAACAGTTAATATTTCATATTGCTACACTTACCATCAAAACTTTCTGTTACCAGACAGCTAGGGTTAGCTAAAAATGTTCGTAAAATTATGTACATAATAATTATATTATGAAGTACATAATAATTATTTATATTCATTAAAATCCGCCCATCCGTACTTTTTTTTTTAATTCGATGACAAGCTAGTCCTTGACTGCGACCTCACCTGATGGTAAGTGACGATGCAGTCTAAGATGGTAGCGGGCTAACTTGGAAGGGGTATGGCAGTGAAACATTCAACCCATATCCCTAATTGGTTTCTACACGCCATCGTGCCGGAACACTAAATCGCTTGGCGGCACGTCTTTGACGGTAGGGTGGTAACTAGCCACGGCCAAAGCCCACCAGACCAGACCAGAGACAATTCAGAAATTATAAATTCCCAAATTGACCCCGCCGGGAATCGAACCCGGGACCTCCCAGTTATAAGACAACAGCGCTCACCACTGAGCCAGGCAGGTCGTCAAGACTTGGTCAACGTCGTGGACTATAGTCTAAAACTCTTAACTCTAAACCTTTCTCATTCGATAAGAGACCTGCATCCAGTGGTGGGCCGGTGTTGGATGCAGTGAGTGAAATGAAAGAAAACATTAATAATATCACACAATAGCCTGATAGACCAATGGTTAAGGGTGCGGACTGAAAACTGAAAGGTCGCCGATTCTCACCCATTGCACTATTGTCGTACCCATTCCTAATACTATTGTATTGAGAGGAGAATATTAGTCAAGTTCAGTGGCAAATATTCTTTTTAAAGTAAAAAGAAATACTAGGTACTCTACTAAAAACGGGACAGATAAAAGTAAATATACACATACAAACACAATTATTTAAAGCACACAATTTAAACCTAAGTGTTTTCTCGTGTGCTAATAAGAACATTTTTTATATTCCTGTATGTTGATAAAAAAAAGCTTTGTTAGGAAAATGCAATAAGAAAAAATATTAATGGGGTTTTCTCACGACTCTGCAGTCTGCGTGGATGGAAGTTATTTTAAACAGTCTCTGTAAATCTTTTGTTTTCCCAAGGTAAGAGTAGACTAGATCAAATAGTCGTTGTATAGCCTTAAAAATGCTTGTGAAAACGTCGTCAGTAAATTGTTCAGTAATTACGAAGATCAGCCCGGACAACCAATTAGGTGACAGATTAGAGAGCTGGCATACAAAGAGAAAGACTTTTCCTTTTTTTAATAAGTGTTTGATTTAGATCTCGTTTAAATTACAATGATAATATGAGAGGCAGTTATCTTTGCAGACGGACAGACTTGAATTGTATTTATAGGTACACCTACAGCAACCTCTTGAATTGAATGGTCAAATCTAATTACTAAGTAATAAGTTTATTAAATGTAGGAGATTTGTTCTTTTATGTTCTACTAATAAATACGTTGGACCCCTACAGTAATCAAAAAATTATGTACACTAAATAATCTAAACAATAAACAAACAACAACACTCAATAAAGCATTAACAAAATGAGAGTTCTTAAAGTAGAAGTAATTAAAATTTCTTCACAATGGTAAATTTATGTTATTAAGAAAAACTCCCAAAAAAGATGAAAGTATAGGTTGTAATTAATTTACAACTTCCATTAAGGATACAGAGAGAATCAAATATTCATGTAATAGCCTCTTTTGTTTCAAAACAAGAATGAAAATCTTGATGTTATTAGTCTTAATTAAATTACTTACTTACTTCTATCAAAAAGTCAGAGCATAAAAAACCTTACTTAGCTTAGACTAATTATTTACTAGCTGGTGCCACGACTTCGTCCGCGTGGATATAGTAAGTTCGTGGTAATTATTTTTCAGGAAAAGAAGTATTCTATGTCTGTATATTTGTGCAGGTCGGTAAAAAATGTAAAACACAAACACATATTGTGTGTCATAAATTCTTCGTAGACAACATTGGAGTAAAATGTGATGTTGACGGTGTTAATTCCGAAAAGGAAACAAGATTAAAAATTCAGAATATTACACTGTATTTTTGATAGGTACGTATTTCTCTTGACGAAGTAATGGATAAAAGCTTTTACTGTAATAAGAAAAGGTGACTGACCGACTGACTGATTGACTGACTGACTGATCTATCAATGCCCAGCTCTAACCACTGGACAGATCGAGCTGAAAGGCATACAGCTATGACGTAGAATTCCGCTAAGAAAGGATTTTTGAAAATTCAACCCCTAAGTGGGTAAAATAGGCATTTGAAAAATCGCTCTTAACATGAGCGAAGCCGCGTGTAATATAGTAATAATAATATAATGATGAAGGGCTGGCAATTCTGCTATACAAATTAAGCACTGAACCACACTTGGCCTATGGGTCTACTGGCTAGGGCCAATCGAAAAGCACTTTCGATTGTTAAATTTCCACTAATAATAAACTACAAGTTCATTTATAAATTAGATTTATTTGAATAAGCCTAAAGTTACAACGAGCGACCCCTTTCAATTATGTACGGGTGCGATTAATTGGTATTATTTTAGACTAACAAACATTTCACGGATACTTCATAATATTGTCAGGCTATGGTACTGTTGAGGCCAACGGCTTGGCCAACGAGTCAAGGCCTGGAACCCTGGTTACAGGGGCCCATCAGCTATAACCTGAGTCCAGGGTCGCTGCCCTAAGGGCCTTTCACCGCGGTCAGATCTGTTCTCAACGTAACTTAATGATGGTAGGGTTGCACTGACCTTCCTTGCAGCATTCAATCCTTGTACGGCCTGAGATGGTATGAGAATGGTGATTGTGATGAGTGATGATGTGGGTGTGTTATGTAGGTTAGGTGTAAAGGGTTAGGCCCAGGCCGCTAGCAGCAGCAGGCAGGCAGCCAGCTATGGCCTGCTGAAGACGCTGGGCTGGCGTGGCACTGTACACTCGGCTTGTCACTAGTTAAGTCCAAAATCTTGATCACACACACTTCGCCGAGCGCTTGGCGAGCAAAATCGGCGGGTTCCAAAAAATGTTCTTTTGTTACGGACAGCACGTTAACAATGATGCTTATAGCTAGGTCGACACTTAGACCGCTTAACGGCGCAACCAAACCGCAAAATAAACCAAATCTAGACACTTAAAAACAGCAAACGGTGCGCGCGCGACCCGGGAATCTTCGTGAACGTGTTAGCTGTCAAACCAAAAGGAACTTGCAAAACCACGCCCCAAAACGGCGGGAAGTTTAAAACTCGCATCTGTCAACTTCATTGCGAGCCAAAGAGATTGCCAGCGTCGCGACCATGGAACTAGGAATTATGGACAGGTACATGGCGCGAACAGGTACAATACATAAAATAACTTAGTTTTCAATTACCAATTAAGTAGTCCAATTTTATGAAGAATGTTTTAGCAGATTTTCAATACAAGAGCTGTCAGAACGTGAAATGGTTCCAGTTAGTTAGTCAGTTAAACATTACGCAACGATGGTGACGATTTTATTATATTTTTGAAGGACACGGCCTATACTACCAACCATTACTATAAAGGAATAACTGTAAGGTTTTCATTATAATTACATCTCAAAACCATAGATTTAGGCTGTCTGTCCATTGATGCGGAGCGGAGCCGAGACGTGCTTCGCAGAACAATCAGATCATTGATAGATGACGCGATAATTTTAACACGTCATCTCTCAACAATATCATTGGTCCACCGATAACATCTCCGCTCCGCTCCGCATCAATGGACAGGCAGCCTTAGGATTGTTGTAGCGACTACTAATCCTAATTCTGTGCTCAAATTAAAATTGGAATACTTCGTAGATACTACACAATTATTAATTCTGCTAAATCTGAACAACCTGAGGCACAAATATTACTTTGTAAGCCGTTTCTACAAATTAAAACTGACCTTCAAATAAGAATCAAACTTCGTTTGGGCCCGCCTTGATGTTATCGAGGGTTATAGAATAGAATAGAAATGTTTTTTATTCAAATAAACTTTTACAAGTACTTTTGGTTATCATGTATCGATTGAATGAATAATCATGGGATACCGTTACCGCGAGGTCTCAGTTCGGGGCGAACCACTAGTTATATATATTTAATATATTATATATTTAACTCAGGCCCGGTTGCGTGAGGCACCGTTATAGGTAAGCTATAGTTAAGTTAGAAACACACGTGTTTCGACTGTCACATTTAGCTTTAAAGATAACTTAACCATAACGCGCCTCACGCAAACGGGCCTAAAATGTGTATTGTTAAGCTATTATGAATAGGGCTATAAACAATTGATAGTTTACCCCAATATAGCTCATTCGTATTAATTTACAACTCTGATTTGATTAGAACGGCTTTGATTAATTTATGCATCAAAAGTAATAAGTATAACGCGTACGTACACACACACACACACACACACACACACACACACACACACACACACACACACACACACACACACACACACACACACACACACACACACACACACACACACACACACACACACACACACACACACACACACACACACACACACACACACACACATAGTATTCGGTTGATACTTGATAGGTAATTATTTACCCTTGATATATTTTGATTATTTTGAGGGCTGCCTTGGTGATTCATTGGCGATCCCGCCGTACAATGAAGATACGTCCTCATAATGCTAGTGACCATCAAAGGAAAGTTCCAATAATGTAATGTATATGTTTCCGTCTGCCCGTCTTAACATGTGTTGAATTATAATTAGCTTTTGTGGAACTCGTTGTGGAAACACTGCATACATAGCATAGTATCTATTGAATTGTAAACTTGGCTTGTTTTATTTTTCCCTTTACTTACCAATACCAGTACTTTCCATAGGTTCCCCTTTGTGCAGATGAAAATCTTATGGAAAACAAATCCGATTATGACGCGTGGGAATGAAATTATCCGTCATAATATACGAGTAAATTCTTTATAACTGCTCCGCTTTAAAGGCATAAGACGCTCAACAATTTTACAAGCCATTAAAGAGGACTGCTTTTACACCGGAGCGTAATTATTTATTTATTTCACTAAGGGCCAATTTCACCAACGTAAAATAAGTCTTATCCGAGCGTAAATTAGATATTTTGACACTTGACAGTATTTTCAATACAAAAACTGTCAGAACGCCCAACTTATTCTTCGGTAAAAAGTCACTCGACGTCGCGTTGGTGAAATCGGCCGTTAGAGGTACTTGATCGAATTGATAAAATAAGTTACACAAAAACAGATTCTGAAGAAAATTAACTGCTTAATGATAACGAGCGATTACTTTTGTCTTTCAAGGAATTTAGTTGTAATATTAAGCATATGAAAAATTAAATGATGTTATAATCTCTCTTAGAAATTACCTAATATACGAGTACCTATAGGAACAGCTACTAACTATCTAGGATATGCGATTTAGGGCCGATTTCTTAACGTAAAATATGTCTTACCCTAGCATAAATAAAGCATTTATTAAGTAGTTATATATGTTATGTAGTATAAATTGTATACTTAATTATTGTTGCGGCGCGTCGGTTTAAGCGTCGCATACACGACGACGCCCGGGAACTTGTCCCGCAAAAGTTGACGGGACGCGGAGTTAGCGGGGCAGAGTAAGGCCCGCCGTTTTGCACTGGTAGGCGTCCCGTCCCGTGCACCCCTGTCGTGCACCTCTACCGCGACAGGTAGACTAGCTTTGTATAGAGGAAGAGAGGTACTTTTGGAAATAAAAGTATAGTTTCCAATTGCAGTGCTCTGGGTTGACTGACTGGCGATCGTTCTTTCCTTCAGTATTTAAACAAAATCTCGTGGGAGTACTCTAATATTCTCACGATCGCCAGTGAATAAGCCCTTTGTAAGTCTTTATTTTAACGTATTTCTAACACCTCATAATTTTAAAACAACTTATTACTTTAACAAAAGTTAAAAACTGCTAAGGACACATTTAAATTTATTACATTAGCAGTCGGCGCCAAAAAAATCTGTGCGTGAGACCCTCATAAGTGTTTCCGATCACACAGTGAGACTTTTTATTCCAGTCACCGCACTTGACGCACCCATAAATTTCAGTGTAACTTATACAAATTAAAAGCACACAATAGATCTTTGTTCTAAATTTTCAACCGACTTCAAAAAGGAACGAGGTTACAAGAAATAATCTTAATCCTAGTCGCCGACAATCTCCCCTTTGTGCGTAGCACCAATCTTTAGTCACGGCGATGGTACTAGCACTACTATTCTAGAACTGGGTCGTCGTAGCACTCCTCTCTTATTTCGACGTCGGCAACCCTTGTTCTGCCATCAGGGCCTGGATAGATTTTGTGTATTTTTCCTCTTGGCCATTTGCTGTAATTGAAGCTTCACTCTTCTGTTCTGAGCTTCTCTGCTCAGAGTGAAGCAGGAAATGATGCCATAGCTTGCAGGACTTGCAAGCTGTTTTTCTGCACTTTTCTTTTCTGTGCCTTCCCTTTAAGCACTTGAAACAGATGCGTTGCTTGACTGCTAGTGCCCATCTCTCTTCAACGGTGATCTTCAGGAAGCGTTGGCACTCTGTCAAGTAGTGATTACCTTGACAGCTTATGCAAGTCCATTTCTTTTCTTTATTGACCTCTTTCTTTGATCGTTGAGGTTCATCTTCTTCTTCTTCTCTGGTGGTGTGAGTTGCTTCACGTCCACGTTGCTGTTTCTTCTTTTCTGAAGGTGCATAAGCTCCACACGTGTCTGTTTGCTTGTTCAGGAATTGTGACATAAACACAAGATCTGCTGGTTCTTTATCTTCGTGGGCATCTGCGTATTCATACCAGCGAAACTTCAGGTATGTTGGTAACTTGTCAACAATTTCTCTCACCATTACTGGTGAACACAAGTATTGAGGTTTCTGAAGTCCTTGGATGGCTGAGATACAGTTGTGTACATCGCTAGCAAAGGCGCAAATGTCTTTCGGAGTTGATGAAATCTGAGGAAGGGCTTTTATTCTGTCTAGTTCTTCCATCACGAGTGAATCTGGTCTTCCATATCGACGCTGAAGAGCTTTCATGACTTGATCTGGAGTGGCATCTGAGTAAAGAAGGCTCTTGAAGGTATGTCTTGCCGCTCCTTTTATGGCTTTTCGTAGTCTTGCCATGTTCTGCGTCGGTGTAAAAGATTTCGATGTGTCATCGTAGACAACCCTAAAGGCTACCCATTCGGAGCTGGACCCATCATAATAAGGTAGATCTTGATATGCTTGATTGTTCAATGGCTGTGGTGGTTGCACAACTGCTGTCGTGTGGCTGTCAAATGCTTGTCGTATAGCACCTGCCAGGGTCTGGATCTTAGACATCAGGGGCTGTTCTGTCTTCACGATCCCTTGGTTTTCTTGAAGATCTTTTTCTGGCTTGATATCTTTTATATCTTCCAAAGTAGACGTCTGGATCGAGTTCTGAACACGCGATGCTCTGTCGTCTAGTTCTTCATCCAGATCGTCTTCTGAAGCTGAATCTTCAATTGTTTGTTTCTCGAGTCTGATTCGTGCCAGATTAGCTGCTGCTTCAATGCGCTCCAATTCTAAACGCACCAGCTTTTCCCTTGCTTCCAAGTTGCGTAATCTGGCAGCAAAACTCCTCGTTCGAACTGACTTGACTGATGCACGGGTTGAACCACCTGGTTTTTCAATCATCAGGGATCTGTTCTGGTTCTCCCCTTCAGTCGTCTGCAGTTGTTTGAGTCTAGCACTGTTTTCTGTAGATCTCATCTTCGTAGCTATAGTAGATTCTGTCACGGTGGTTCCTGATGATTCCGCGATTGAAGCTTTCGAAGAAATATTCGATGCCGTTGCTGCCGAAGTCATAACTGACGTGGACCCCTCTGATCTGGTGCGCTCACTCATCTCTTCAGCATACTGTGATGCGGTTGAGCTTGCGCTTAGGGGCACATCTTTACCCTTCTGGGACCTGGTGAGAGGCATGTCTCTAGGTCCCGATTCGTAGCTTCAGCCTTTCTAAGTCTTCAATTTGCAGTTCCAGGAATTCGTCTTCAGGGATCCGGTTCGACGGATCATCTGTTGCGGCGCGTCGGTTTAAGCTTCGTATACACGACGACGCCCGGGAACTTGTCCCGCAAAAATTGACGGGACGCGGAGTTAGCGGGGCAGAGTAAGGCCCCCGTTTTGCACTGGTAGGCGTCCCGTCCCGTGCACCCCTGTCGTGCACCTCTACCGCAACAGGTAGACTAGCTTTGTATAGAGGAAGAGAGGTACTATTGGAAATAAAAGTATAGTTTCCAATTGCAGTGCTCTGGGTTGACTGACTGGCGATCGTTCTTTCCTTCAGTATTTAAACAAAACTCTCGTGGGAGTACTCTAATATTCTCACGATCGCCAGTGAATAAGCCCTTTGTAAGTCTTTATTTTAACGTATTTCTAACACCTCATAATTTTAAAACAACTTATTACTTTAACAAAAGTTAAAAACTGCTAAGGACACATTTAAATTTATTACATTAGCAGTCGGCGCCAAAAAAATCTGTGCGTGAGACCCTCATAAGTGTTTCCGATCACACAGTGAGACTTTTTATTCCAGTCACCGCACTTGACGCACCCATAAATTTCAGTGTAACTTATACAAATTAAAAGCACACAATAGATCTTTGTTCTAAATTTTCAACCGACTTCAAAAAGGAACGAGGTTACAAGAAATAATCTTAATCCTAGTCGCCGACAATTATTATAATATCATGTATATATTAGTATTTTAATATAATATGTATTGTATATCTGTAGCCATTTATTAATTTTTAAAGATTAGTCTTTAGTACCTACCTACCTCTGCATGTTCTCACTGTTCTTACATTCGAGGGCTTCTGGAAGAAATTTCTTCCTTAGATATAAGCTGTCCTTGTGCACGTCCTTTATATCTTTCTTACATTTTTTATATTACTGGTACTAAATAAATAAATAAATTTGATATTTTGACAGTATTTTCAAAACAAAGACTGTCATAACGCCCAATTTATTCCTCGGTAAACCGTCACTTGACGTTGGTGAAATCGGCACTTAGACCAAAAAGGGGACGTTAAGTCTTCATTTAATATAGGTAGTTGTCTCTCTTGCCCAAGTGAATTTATCATTGAAAAAAATATAAAAGCATGAAATGGCGGCGTATCGTTCTGATTTTAATCTTAGTTACGAGAAAGTACGTGACGCTTTATAATATTCCTAATTAAATGTTGAATGCATGCATCATAGACAGTTACATTGAGATGTAGAGATCCCAGCCCCTTAAATATAACATATTATTATTAAATTCTTTAAAGAAATAAAATTATTATTGTTAAAATTATTGTTTATTAATGTTTCTATCTAATATGAACTCAGTTATTAGGTTGTTGGCACGTAATCATGCTGTTTTGTAAGTAGGTATGTGTCATGTTTGGACTCCAATTTGGTTAATTCAGATTATTAATCATTCATTTAGTGGTTTAGATGGAAACCAATCACTGGCCCACATCTGGGCAAACGGTCTCACGAATGAGAAGTCCACCACGCTGGCTAAGTGCGGATTGGGAGACTTCACATACTTTGGAAAACGTTATGGAAAACTCCTCTGTCTCTGTTTTCCTTCACCGTTAATTTAATATAAAACTATAAATACTATATTATGACTGATATTTTTGTCAATAATATATATGATATATTATCAAGGTATTTCTAACCTTAAATTCTTAGACTTTGTGAACAAAGTCGTCTGTTCTGATAACTGCATCGGATTCACATTAGTGATGACGCTGTATTTGGCTCTGCGGATTTGTTCTATTGGCTTTGTCGGTATAAAGAAAGACCGATGCAACTCATGCAACTCAAATCTAGATTTCAGCAATAGGGTAGATGGCTTTAATGCAGCATAACGCTTGACCCAGCCATTGCTTCGCTCAAATATTTTTGAGCGAAGCAATGGCTGGATCATGCGTCATGCTCGTGAACGGGTGCCACCGGCGCAAATGGAGCTACTTTCTGTGTTAACATGTGTTGAATTATAATTAGATATGCTGTTGTGGAACTTCCCCTCATTGTGGAAACACTGCGTACATAGCATAATATCTATTGTATTGTAAACTTGTTTTGAAAAGAGCAACTGAAGGTCATTCCGAACCAGTGCTAGACTCATCGACGAATTAAAAGCACTTGTAAAAAAGTTCATTTAAATAAAAATCATTTCTATTTTATTCTATACTATTCTAATTTTATACTTAAGTTTTTTCTGTGCAATATCATGCGATCAGTCTCCCGACTATGACCAAATGACGTATTAATTTGATTTTGATTCTTTTAGAGGAGGAGATCTGTGCCCAGCTGTGAGCCAACGAGGGGTTGATATGAATGTGGGATTTATGATATTTACCATACATGTGGTCAATGAGTAAGTAGCGAATTATAATGTAATACTTACTCGCACTTATGGGGTAAAAGAATACAGTTATAAAGCGGTTTTAAAAAAGCAAATATTATAATATTATGTTCATACATATAACATCGAAGTACTACCCGGAACAATCAGTCGACGTGTACAAATGACATCAATATGGCATCCGGGTTAGGCCCGGTCATAAATAAATTAGCGCCACTCCCCAGGGACGACGCGTACCCTCCTCGACGATTTAAAAAATATCCGGACCTTTATCGTCATTGGAGTTTATTGGTACGATGTACCTCGGGTATATGAAAATTTGGCAAATTTTCAAGCGGCAAGGACATTTCTCTGGAGATCTTTGCATGACATGTCCAGCGGTGGACGTCTATACGTTGACATTTCTTCTGATCACGTATTTTTTTTAAAAAGAAGAATAAAGATCTACTAGTAACCTAATATTCGAGTAGGTATTAGCTTTTAAAATCGGTACTAAGCAGAACTCTAAAGAATGATTAAATGTTACCAGAGTAAAAGTTTTTATAAATACCTGGTTTCATAATTTTAAATCTCTAAATATACACCAGTGAAACCATGAATAATTACAAACATTTTCTTCTTTTACTAAAAAATTCGGCTTTCTAAACTAGGTGTAAGTAAACCTACAAGTAGTTGAGACGATTGCTGTAAGTTACTTGCACTTATTTCATATCTATTTCGGAACAAGAAAATATACGGTACCTAGCCTTAAATAAGTACCCAGATCAATCGCACGACGTGAAAAAATGGCACCAATATGGTATCCGGGCCAGGTCCCGCTCGTAAATATATTAGCAACTGGCTCCCGAGACACACCTCGTTCCTTTTTCGATTTATAAAACACATAGAAACCTTTAACCGCCCTAAACAGTTCAGAGGTATTACAAAACATTTGAAATTATTGTCTTTTTACCTTTGCCCTACAAGAATAATAAATGCCCCCTGATAAGTTATCAGTAAAGTTTACGGAACCATTAATTTTCCTTGTATCTATCAACTAAATTCTTTACTATCGAGTTGGGTTGAAAAGTCTAATCTCTCGAGAGATTTGTAAGAGGCAAGCCTATTCTCACACGGGTAGATCTGTTCTTTCACTTTTCACGTTGACTAACCAGAAATATGTATAAAAATAATACATAGTCGGATTGTATCGCCGTTGAAAATTAGTTTTCTTTTAGTTGCTCTATATTATAAGCCCCATCGTTGAAATTCATCTTGCTACGAGATCGGATGCGTCTGATTTCTTTACGTTATCCAGCCGTGGATCCTTACTACGATCACAGGGGCGCATGGACTAATATTAATTAAACCATTCCACCCATTTGCCCCAACGCCATTCTAAGCCGAGATCCAAACCTCACAGGAGGTGCCAAGACGTTGCCCGATTTCTTCAAGACCTAGAGCTCAACCTCAAGACGATGCTTCGCACTCACCGCCCTAGTAACGCTGTAAAGGTCATTCTGTCCAACAGTTTACTTAATCCAAAAAAAAAACGTGCCATTTTATTAAAATTCACAAAAATCTTTCTTAGCTATCTGACGTTAATTAATCTAACGTGGGTAGAGCCAGAACGTTCAAGAAAGGAGTCTGCGTAATGAACAGTGAAAATTTTTAATATTCCCAAATGAAAGTTACGTACCGTTGTTCAGCGCCAAATTAAATAACTTTATTCTCTTTTGACCTCCTTCGTTTGTTTTAGGATGGAATCTACGTAACCGCACCCGAAAAACAGTTGTAGGTATTCTTCTTTGTAATTATTTTTACCAGCAGCAATAATATAAAGATTAGATTAAAAATTGTATGCGTTAAGAGTCCCATAACATTATTTTTGTTATTTTTGGAAACGGCAGTAAGTAAGGCTTAAGTAGGTAGGTATGTATCACAAAACCGGAGGTTTTAATGGAACCAATTTTTCAGTTTAGACATGCAGTTAAAACCGGTTTTCCAGTTTTTTCGGTGATTTCACAGGTTGCACGTTGACTGTACTTATTATGCTTTAATGATATTATCGTTGGTAACATTTCTAATTTTATATGGCTATTTAATATAGACGAATAAATAAATCAATAGAGCGTAATATATAGTGTCTATAAATAACCGTTTCACACATCAGTATCGTTGATCAACCAACGTTCATAGAGACGGGTCATTGAACAAATAATGGACTCTGCTTTAGGGAGCATTGTTAGATAGGCACGAATTGATTGATTAGGTAGGTACGTACCTACTATCTCTACTACCTATTTCTGCTCTTTGCCAGAAATTCCTCATTTTTGTGACTCCCGACGGAAAAGAGATCTCATAATTGGAGAGGAGAGGAGTTCATATTTCCTAATATTCTTAAAAAAGCTTCTAGTATGTAAATTATAATTTTATTAGAAAGCTATTTATGGCTGTTATGACCATAAATAGCTTTATGATACTAGCACTAGCTTCGTTTGCATGGTAACTCCACGGTTTCTAAAAAATCCACGGGGACCCTCAAATTTACCCTTCGGGATAAATGGTAGCCTGTCACACCAAAGTTCTCTATGTATATATGCAAAAAAATTGCGTGAATCCATTGCTCCGTTACTGCGTAATTGGTAAACTAACCAATAAATAAACGCACTTGCACGTTTTATAAGTAAGGTACCTTACCGTTCCATCAATGACAAGACCAAGTCCAAATAAACGGCTCATTGAGCAAGGGGGCGATACTTCTTTGGCAAGTACTGTAAATTGATTGGGTCGGCTACTATGATAGTATTGGATACCTAGACACAGTAGAGATATCTCCCTTTAATGACCGCCTTAACGCCGGGTACTGTATGTACTACTACTATATACTGTATATATATGTATATATATTGCACATCGGCATATAATAATATACATCGCCGGGTACTGTAGGTGCCGTTGATTTATTAGTGGAAGATTTTTGGTTTCATTCTCGACAGGTAGAATTGAAAATATGCCTGAGATAGTTCGCCTATGGCCTGTGATAGATAGAGACATAGATAGAGTCAGAGATGGAGATAGAGATAGAAAGAGACACGCGAATCGAATCAGGGATTCATCCGCGGAGAATTTGTCCCACAAAAATGTATAAATTATGAAGTTTTGCTGTAGCAAATAAATTTTACTTTAAAATTTTTAAAATATTAACGCATCACTAATCGCGTTTTGATTCAGTACTGGACTAAAAAAGTTTAAGCTTACGTACGGTATAGCATATTAAAACATAGGCAAAACGTAAGTGACGTTTACTACATAAAGGCAGATTTAAGTGGTTACTCTGAGAAGACCACAGCTTAAGTAATATTCAGAGGAATAAATTAGAAATAGAAAAATTTATACGTCCACTTCATTCCCTAGCTTCAAAACCAGTGCATGCCATTGCTTATACGCACCCGTAAATTTATTACAAGCTTGATATGAATGAATGAGGGCAAAAAGTGTGCAACCTATGTCAGTGACAAAGCGATGTCTAGCAATGCCTCATTGATCATAAGAGATCGTCTGCGAGCACGGTATCCTTGGCGAAATTCAGTACATTTATAACTAGATATCTGTGTTTAGACAAATAGGTACCTAGTTAAATTAGAAATAAAATACTGTTATTTTACCAATAACTTCAATTAGCTGTGAGTAACGCCTTTTTATTTGAACGTCATCTGACAATTTCCATGGACAGAAAATGTGAAAATTTTCTCTTTCCTTTTCCTCCCCCTCCTATCCCCACACACATACATGCACGAGAAAAAAGGTAACGATTGGTTTATTTACTAGCCCAAATAATTCTCTACTAACTACTCGTATACGTATGTATTATAGCCTGTCAAAGCTGTAGCGTGCATTATTTTGCCTATTCGATGAGCTAACTTTGGACTTTGTATGTCATTGACAGAGCACGCAAGCGAATATCTCATATACCCCCTATCTATTACCACAGTATCTATGTATTACGCTCCATTACATACATTTGGTGTTCATGTAGCTCTTTATAGGATGGATGTAAAGGCTTTCTGGTTGCATGTAAAGTAACAATTTATGATTTGTTTAAAGAATAATAATAATAAAAATCGTAATGTTCTATACCACTTGGCTATTGCCGCTTTTATAGTAAATTGTATTATAACTAGCTGATGCCCGGGACTTCGTCCGCGTGGATGTAGTTTTTAAAATCCCTCGGGAACTTTTTGATTTTCCGGGATAAAAAGGAGCCTATGTCACTCCAGGTCCTCAACTATACCCATGCAAAAAATCACGTCGATCCGTAGCTCTGTTGCAGCGTGATTGAAGGACAAACTAACAAACCAAGAAATAAACACACTTTCTCATTTATAATATTAGTATGACGTATTAGTAAGGAAGTTATTAATACCACGATAATAAAGGCGATCTAATTAAATTTTAGAACACAAAAGCTACTATTGTGACTTAAATATGATAATTAGATATATTCCCTCGGGAACTTTTTTATAGAAAATAATGAGTACTTTAATCATGTAGTACATTATTTTTATGTATCATCAATAGTTTTCTCAGCACACGCCAAATAATGCATTTTATAGGCAAAATTTTGCTACTTTCGGTTACATTATTACAATTTTCTGAAGGAACTCTAATATTTTTGACAATAAATTATAGCCTATGTTACTTCCTGATAACTTAACTTTCTATTGGTGAAAAAATGGTTAAAATCGGTCCAGTAGTTACAGAGCCTATTCGGTCCTTCTTCTTCTTCTTCTTCTTTATCAACCGATAGACGCCCACTGCTGGACAAAGGTCTCTTGCATGGACTCCCACAGGCCTCGGTCTTGCGCCGCCTGAATCCAGCGGCTCCCTGCGACTCGTTTGATGTCGTCGGTCCACCTGGTGGGGGGTCTGCCAACACTGCGCTTCCCGGTGCGGGGTCGCCACTCCAGCACCTTGGGACCCCAACGACCATCAGCTCTTCGAACTATGTGCCCCGCCCATTTCCACTTCAGTATCGCGACTCGCTTAGCTATGTCGGTGACTCTGGTTCTCCTCCGGATCTCCTCATTTCTGATTCGATCCCGCAGGGACACTCCGAGCATAGCTCTCTCCATCGCCCGCCCGCCCGCCTATTCGGTACAAACAAACAAACAAACAAAAAAATCTGTCTTCTTTATATTATTAGTATAGTAATATAGATTACTTGAAAAGTTAGGTTACAATCAGTTTGTATTAAAAACTGTCAAAGATAATAAAGGTACTGAAAGGTTATTGATACGCTTACCCAGCAAATCGAAGTTCTTGAATTGTGCTCGTTCGACATTTTTCATTATTCGGGACACGGAGAGTATTTGCAATCTAAAAGCGAACTTAGAGCTTATTTGAATCTCGACCATTTCAAATGCAATCTGTTGAACAGACGTACATGCAATTCACGATTGGAGTATCTATTGTATGAAAGCTTAGGTGTTGCGAACGAATCTGGGACGATGTTAAACTCTGCCCTGGTATATACATTTTACCCTCCGACGGAAAAAAATGAGTGTTATAATCTTGTCGATTTATATGTGTTTGTCAGTCTGTCTGTCTGTGTGATCGTAGCGCACAACCAGATGGTCTGATTTGAATGCGGTTTTTGAAGTGAAAGCTTTAGCGATTATTGGTAGGGGAAAATGTGGGCTCGCGTCACCGACATACTAATGGTTACAGAATAGTTTAACTTTTTTTAGGGTTCCGTACCAAAATGGTAAAAATGGAACCCTTATGGTGAGACTTTCTCCGTCCGTCTGTCCGTCTGTCACGAAATAATTATGGTCAATAGAGGTTTATGTATATTTTACAGGAAAAATAAAAGCAACGTGAAAATTATTTTAGTTTGATTAAAAAAGGGGGAAATCGGGGGTTTGAAATTTCAAAGTAAGATAACTATACCGAGTGGGGTATCATATGAAAGGCCTTTACTTGTGCATTCTAAAACAATTTTTTATTTATTTCTATATATAATAGTTTTTGAGTAATCGGCCAAAATGTCAAAAAACCAACGCTCTAACTAGCATATAAAAAAATTATATTAACAATAAACCTCTACAAACAAAGTTAACGATAAATAAGCAAAGCAAGATAAGCAAATTAATATAATATTATCGTTTTACTTTTACTTTTGGAGTAAGGAACCCTCGGTGCGCGAGTCCGACTCGCACTTGGCCGGCTTTTTTTTAACTCTTTCATCAGTTCCCATGACAGCCGATGTTAAATTACTCCGTTTTCACCCATCGCTGGCCCTCTACTATAGAATAGAATAGAAATATTTTTTGTCAAACAAACTTTTTTACAAGTGCTTTTGAATGGTCGATGAATCTACCATTCGGAATGCCTTTCCTGCCGAGAAGAACCAGCAAGAAACTCGGCGATTGCTGTTTTTAAAACAAGTTTACAATACAATAGATACTCGCACTATGCTATGTATCCAGTGTTTTCACAATGAGGGGGAGTTCCAAGAATGCATACTCATCATCATCATCACAAGCAACCCATTAACGGCTCACTACTAGGCGCAGGATTTTGAAACTAAATCCACGTGGACGGAGTCGCGGGCATTAACTTGTTTTGAATAATTTTATGCAGGTTTTGCTCACGATAAAATATTAAGCTGTAATAATGTGATGACTAGCCCATCAACCGCGATGTTCAAACGCGCGTCACTCTCAAATAGATAAAATTCCTAACACAAAAGATCCTTATTGTCCCGACGTCATATAAAGCGTATTTGGAGTGAAAATGAACAACCTATACATGCGTAAAAAATTGTCCCCCGCAGCCATTGTCCCACCACTCTATTGGGATTTTATTTTTCTTTTTACGTCGTCGCTTTTAGAGGCTTTCGCATGAAAAAACAGTCAAGTTCCAGAGTAGGTATACTTGCCGCGGGCTTTTCAGTATCAGTTTAGGTTAAAGCAAACACGCCAGATTGGATTATTTTAGGTACAAAATTATTTTAGGTTTGAAATTATGAGACGAAATATAATGGAGGTACTAAATTCTATCCTATTCCCTTAAGCTTTAAATTAGTTATGTACCTGAAGGCACACCTCGCCGAGCATATAATAAAAGGAAAGAGAAATTATCTTAGAACAGAACATTATTAAAATAACTACCTATCCACAATAAGGTTACATCGTAATCGTCACGTAACAAGTATGGAATCCAATATCTACATGTCTAACAACAAACAACAAACAACAAACAAGCCGTCTAACTATCCTAGCCTAGGTACGGCCTCCACCACCTCCTCCATCGATCATTTCCAACATCAAATTTGGTCGCCGGCAACGGACACGTGTTGATGATTCTTTCTCCAACTGGTGCTCGATCGATGCCGGCGTACCGCAAGGTGGCGTGCTGTCTCCTCTCCTTTTTTCAATTTTTATAAGTTCAATTACTCTCCGATTATCTTCTCGCTACCACCTGTATGCTGATGATCTCCAAATTTATGTCCAGGCCAAATTAGCGGATTTACCTAAAACCATTGATTTACTAAATAATGACCTTAATTCAATTGTCGAGTGGAGTAAGTCATATGGTCTTAAAGTGAATCCATCAAAAACTAAGGCGATTATAATAGGCAGTCAAAAATTGGTTACTCGTATCGATGTGCCTAATTTATCAGGTATTATTTTTGATGCGACATCCGTGCCATACAGTGACACAGTTAAAAATTTAGGCATTATTTTCGACAAATACCTATCTTGGGCTCCACAGGTAAGTGAGGTAAGCAGGAAGGTGTTTGCTTCGGTTGGGTCTCTTCGTAGATTGAGCAATTTCTTACCCATACCAACAAAAATTGCGCTTGCACAATCACTCCTTCTACCAATTCTCGATTACGCGGATACGTGTTATCTTAATCTAAATGAGGAATTGCTAAATAAGCTTGAGCGCATTCAAAATCTTTGTATAAGGTTCATATTTGGACTTCGAAAATATGACCATGTTTCCAAATTTCGCGAAAAACTCAAGTGGCTTCCAATTCGCCTTCGCAGGAATACTCATATTCTTTCTCTTTATACAGTGTTCTATTCAATCACACATCTCCTTCTTACCTTAAAGAGCGGTTTGAGTTTCTAGGGGACACTCACTATCGCTGGCTTCGTTCTGATAACAACCGCGTCCTAAAAATACCTTCTCATAATACTTCCTTCTATTCTAAATCTTTTACTATCGAAGCTTCTCGGCTTTGGAACTCTCTACCGCTTCCTATTAAGCGTGCGCAGTCACATGCAATATTTAAAAGGCAAGTCAAAGCGCACTTTTTTCCTCCCTGAATTCCAAGTCATTCCTACTTTAGTATTGAATCTTGGCTTTTATTTTATTTTATTGTATTTTCTCCTAGTCTTGTGCATAATATATTAAATGTTGTGTAAGTTTGTATGTATATATATATTTATTTATATATGTATGAAGATATATAATTTATAATATTATGTATATATGTAGGTAGTTATGTATGGTATGTATGCATATGTTAAGTATGTGTTTATATTCATTATTTGTGTATTTAGGTATCTGATTGTTGTTTTTTTTTCTATTTTTTTCCTCATAAACTTGCGTGCACCCTCACTTTATCTTTGATCATTATATCCTTTGCAACGTGGTTGCCTGGTAGAGATCGCTTTTTAGCGGTAAGGCCACCATTTGTACTACCATGTGTTATTATTTATTTTTAAGTTTATTTTTAGTTTTTATTTCTTTTTAATGTGGTGTGCAATAAAGTGTTTTTCATTTCATTTCAAATTGTCAGGCCGACGTCATCAGCCACTCGTATTAATACCAAAGTCCAGCCGGGCCGAGCCTAGCCGAGCCTAGCTGAGCCGAGACGAGCCGAGACAATGACTTATCTTATCGCTTATCTCTAATTATTTCATCATCATCATCATTAGCAACCCATCAACGGCTCAATACTGAGCGCAGGTCTCCTCTCGGAGAAGCGTTATAGGCCATAGTCCACCACACCAGCCCAATGCGAATTGGCGGACTTCACACACCTTCGAGAACATTATAGAGAACTCACAGATGTGCAGGTTTCCTCACGATGTTTTCCTTCACCGTTGAAGCAAGTGATATTTTATTGCTTAAACGGACACGACTCCGAAAAATCAGAGGTGCGTACCCGGGATTTAACCTGCGACCCCCCGAATAGGAGACCATAGTCCTAACCACTAGGCTATCACTGCTTTTATTACGATACGGATCGACGTAATTTTTAATTCAAATTAAGTACTTATCTTATCGCTATTAAGCTCTTCACAAAAACTACAATTTTATCATCCAGCAAAATATTTTAGAGTTTAATGCAAATTACAATTTTAAAATGATCTGTTGAAATATTTTGCATACTTACAAAATGTCGACGCGCGACGTATAGAACGAAATTCACGGAATATTTCTCGAAAATCCATTCAAAACGCACGTCATCATTATCATGGACTTCATGGAGTTCTACAAATTGAACCCTAAGTGTATATAGGTATGGATGAATTTTGAAATTTAAATATTTTCTATGAAGCTGAAGATGTCATAGGCAGGGTCCAAGTTCTGGTAACAAGGCAGACTTGGATGTTTTCAGTCGTTCGGAAGGTAGTGACAACATTTTAATACTTATTCATGAGTCCATAACTATTTCTGTTTATTATCAACTTTCAGCGGTTAAAATTCTGTTGAAGATTACATTTACCATATATATTCAAGCGACGCTTTCATGTCAATCCATTATTATATTAATAGTATGGATTAGCATAAAAGCGTCTTATCATAAAATTGAAAATTTAAAACACCCCCGACATGTGCATGTAAGATCATAACCTGCAAGGTACCTCATTACTCACTAATCATTGAAACTAATCTATTGAACCGAAATACGATAGATCTGCTGTGAGTTTTCGAAGAGTCGGGTTCTCTGGAGACCATTATGCTTACAGCATCAGGTCGAAGTTATCAATTAATTGTAATTTAACGATTATACTGGCACGCGTGAAGCACGCAATCATACGCCAAAAATGCCTTACATAATTTTGGAAAAGAGCTGATACTTTTACACTGCTGGACCGATATTAACCAAACACAGCTAAGAACCACCGCAAGGAAACTGGCTTTCAAATTAAAAAGAAAGTGTGTGTCAGCTCCGACGCGCGACTGGAGTTTACGCGCGACGCTATATCCTTCTCTATGCGCGCGACTCGGGTCCGAGCGCGCCCCGACCGACTTTCGCTTCGGGGACCCGATCGCTACGCGCTCGGCTACCCGAAGCGAAAGCTCTTTCGCACGAAAACCAACCTTATTTACTCAACGTTAGGGTAGAAATTTCAACGTTGTGAAAAACCTAACGAGGTCATTGATAAATTGATTTCACTGCCCGGATTTTTCTCATACCGGGCTGCTAAAATCGATTTTTAAGGAGTAAACTCCAAAAACCGTATCGAAATCGGTCCATCCGTTTGAGAGCTACGATGTCACAGACAGACACACACACAGACAGGCATCGACGTCATACTTATAACACCCTCTTTTTGCGTCGGGGGTTAAAAACTGAAAGTATTTACTACGTCTGTCTGTTAGTAGTTTGTTTGCGGCTCAACTGCTGAACCGATTTCCATAATTTATGGCTGACATACTCATAGTTTGCATCCTGAGGAAGCACATGGGGTGATTTGAAAAAATTTCAAAAATATCTTCAATGTACAGAATTGGACCTGTTACAGTTTTATTATAAGTATAGATAGATAGGAAAGTGCAGTGTCTTGATAAAATTCAACATAGACAGCTCGTTCTGGAGATCGAATTTTACGACAAAAATACGTATGACACTCGGGGACTGCCGCGGTAAAGCTATTGCATAGCATTTTCTAGTCGCACACACAAACACCGTGCCGAAGTCTGCCGAACTGAAACGACGTTAGACGTGTGGGGCGTGTTAGGTTTATTTTCGTTACGGAATTTCTTGATTAGGTCGCCGCGCTCAAAGCCCGCGATAAAAGCTATGCAATAGCTTAAAAATCTAAGCGTTCGCAGGAACATGAAAAACAAAATCCACGCTGACAATGTTAGATTTTGTATTTAGAACTCAGACTTTTTGAGGATAGATATCTAGATACTTAAGTTACCTCCCCTTTAGGTTACATTCAAATTGAAGGGCGTACGCGTCAAATGAATACAAATTCACGACGCGTATAATATGACGAGAGCAGGCTATGTTTTTTTATAGTAGATATTGATAGCCTAATAGTTGAGACGCTCTTGTTTTCGGGAGGGTCCAGGGTTCAATCCGAGGCACTCACCTGGGGAGTGACATAGGCTACTTTTTAGGTATCCCAGAAAATCCCCAGTGCCCACGGGATTTTTAATAACCAAATCCACGCGGAAGAAGTCGCACGCATCAGCTAGTATTGTATAATAATTATTGATTGCGAATTAGTTAATGGCCAATCTGCATATCGATAGATATTAGCAATGTCATGCTAATGCGATGTGTTTATTTCCTATGATTATTATGCAATAGATCTACAACAATATTATAATAATTAATTTATGATATTTGCTGATACAACACTCTTTTATTATCATAATATTAAAATATATAGAACACAGTCAGTCATATTCCAATTTATATCAGTTTTATTGACATTTATTTGATTAATTCAAATTGGCTTACGTACTTTTTGATTCGTCAAATCGATTATACTCTATTATCCTTTGATCAGTAATGTCCCTACCTGCCTACTAGATAATATATGCTCAATGAATCGCGAAGCTCAAGTAAGAATGGGCGGGAAACATAGTTCGAAGAACTGATGGTCGTTGGGGTTTCAACGTGCTGGCGACGTGACCAACTTATACTTACGGCCCTAAAGATTATTTTCTCGTAGGTACCTACAAAGTACAAATAAATAGCTGATGGGTAGGGTGATAGTCCAGTAGTTAAGAGACTTCTGCTTGCTTCCACATTTTGGGGAGTTTGGGATTCGGTCCCAGACGCTTTACATTGAATTTTACGATCATGTGCGTTTCAAACAATTAATTATATCACTATAGCTTTAATAGTGAAAGAAAATATCGTGAAGCAACCTGCATGCTTAAGAGTTCTCCATAATGTTCTCGAAAGTTTGTAAAGTCTACCAATCCGCACTAGACCAAAGCCTATGCAGCGTGGTTTACTGTGGTCTAAACCTCAATAGCCAAATGGTTAAAGATGCGGACTGAAAAAGGAAAGGTCGAAAGTTTAATCCCCACCCGTTGCTTTATTGTCGTACTCACTGCTAAACACAAGTTTTACGTTTATTTGTAAGGGATAGGGGAATAGTAGTCAAGTTTAGGATGGCTAATATTCTTAAAAAAACTCATTCCACTAATATCTCTTTTTTTCCACTTCTCTTCTATCATCAGAGAAGACCTATGACCAGTGGATCAGTAGGCCGGCGATTGGTTGAGACAAAGGTTGAGATGAATATATGAACTAACAATTTTTGAGCCAGTGTGAACTTCGAAGAGTATTGTGTAAATATTATTACAAAGTAAATAACATTTACGGGCTTATTTGTGATGGCCACTTCGAGTCTTCGCTCTGTTCCGGACGTCCGGTCGGCCATCTTTGAGCCGGATGTTATCAGAGCCCCGATTTGATATTAGGGCAAAGGCTAATTGTCCTTAATGACTTGAATATTACATGAAGAGGTATTATGATAGTCTTGTTACACATAAATGTAGGTACCCAAGCGAGCTTTGGAAGGGGAAAAAATCTTCTATACTTATAATAAAACTGTAACAGGTCCAATTCTGAACATTGAAGATATTTTGAAAAATTGTTTTCGAGGGCACTCTATAATCGATACTGAAGCCAAAACATTTTTTTTAATTTTTTGTCTGTCTGTCTGTATTTTGGCCGCGCATCACGCCGAAACTACTGAACGGATTTAAATTAAACTTGTCATGATTTAAGTCCATACTACGAGGTATGATATAGGATACTTTTTATCCTGAAATTCAGAACGGTTCCGTTGGGAGAGGGGGTGAAAGTCAAAATGTGTATTTAGTTGTAATTCATTAAGGCGTATTACGATTTCATTCATTCTTTTTTTATTAGAAAGCAGGTACTTTAGAAATTGTTCTGTAATTATTTCAAGGTCGTCGGTTAAGTAGTTCAAAAATTATAGACATCACAATCTTCAGTATAATGTCCAAATAACTTGAACCCCGGAATGTACACGATACTTTGAATGTATGGCTCATCTTAAGCTGGCATGCACATTTTATCGTATAGCCACTTTGAGTATATAACCAACACTATAGCCATCATGGATAGCCCTATTTTGTCAAAGTCAAACTACTCCAAAGTCGTCAGTGTCAAACATCGATGTAGTCAAACGATCATTATACCTACATAGTAGGTATGGATGTAATACATCGTATGGACGTAATATTAAAGTGTTTTCCTATGCAATTTAATAGTCTAATCATACTAATATTATAGATGCGAAAGTGTGTTTCTTGGTTTATCCTTCAATCACGCCGCAATAGAGCCACTGATCGACGTGATTTTTTGCATGGGTATAGTTGAGGACCTGGGGAGTGACATAAGCTACTTTTATCCCGGAAAATCAAAGTGTACCCGAGGGATTATAAAAAATAATCCACGCGGACGAAGTCGCGGGCATCAGCTAGTATGAAATATAATTATTAATAAAAAATTTTGTAATTTATTATTTTTTAATGAAATTAATGGCCAAGTATGAGAACGTTCTTGCAGAAGCGTTTCCGTTGTAAGCGGCGGGCACCGCGGACACGCAGCGCGTTGTCTGTGGTTGCACGTCGCGTGGAGCGTCGTGTCGCGCGGTTAACTCAAACATAAATGGCCAAGTATGAGAGCGTTCTTGCAGAAGCGTTTCCGTTGTACGCGGCGGCGCACGCGGCGGGCACCGCGGACACGCAGCGCGTTGTCTGTGGTTGCACGTCGCGTGGAGCGTCGTGTCGCGCGGTTAACTCAAACATAAATGGCCAAGTATGAGAGCGTTCTTGTAGAAGCGTTTGCGTTGTACGCGGCGGCGCACGCGGCGGACACCGTGGACACGCGGCGCGTTGTCTGTGGTTGCACGTCGCGTGGAGCGTCGTGTCGCGCGGTTAACTCAAACATAAATGGCCAAGTATGAGAGCGTTCTTGCAGAAGCGTTTCCGTTGTACGCGGCGGCGCACGCGGCGGGCACCGCGGACACGCAGCGCGTTGTCTGTGGTTGCACGTCGCGTGGAGCGTCGTGTCGCGCGGTTAACTCAAACATAAATGGCCAAGTATGAGAGCGTTCTTGCAGAAGCGTTTCCGTTGTACGCGGCGGCGCACGCGGCGGACACCGTGGACACGCGGCGCGTTGTCTGTGGTTGCACGTCGCGTGGAGCGTCGCGTCGCGCGGTTAACTCAAACATAATAATATATGGCCAAGTATGAGAGCGTTCTTGTAGAAGCGTTTGCGTTGTACGCGGCGGCGGCGCACGCGGCGGGCGTCACGGACACGCGCCGCGTGTCTAGAAACGAGACAATGTTTACTCATTTACTAGGAGAAAACCAGTAGACTAAGTGTGTGTTCTCGTGGAGCGCATATTAATTAGCACTACTGGACAGATTTCCTCGTTCCAGTTCCTTGGAAGATCAATTTTTTATTAATTTTACTTTTTAGATGTTTAAGATTTTTGTGAATTCAACTATTTTGTTGCGTTGTTTATTTGAATAAAAAAAGTCTTCTTCTAGTCGCTCGTTTTGTTAACTTTTACAATGACAACCAATTTCAAACCTCGATGTATCTCATCAATAGATTTACGAATCTAGTAAATCAATTGTCTCACCCTATCATATTTGCAATTTGATATAAATCCAAAAGTACTTCTTAAACTAAAATAAAACTACGTTTGTATGAGCGCTGATTTGGGACCCTTAATAAGCGATGGCAGTGACGAAACCCAGACTAAAAGCCAAAAAATATTTCACATTTTTATGCGAAATCCACTTATCGGATTGAAAATTTCGTTGAATACTTTTTGCCTGTGGTTTGAAAGGCTTTTAGTATATTATTCAACGCCAAAAATATTACACCAATGCAAAAGTTTGTACCGCTTGTTTAATTGAGAACATATATTTTTATTCCAAGCTGGTTAGGCCGAACATCATCATCACGTTCAATTGTGCATTATACGAAAAAACTTCTGTCCAGACTTCAAAGCAGCTTCTTTTAATTTTGGAGCCCGATCCACCTTACAACATACAATCATCAGCATCTTTTGTAACCATCTCTCCATACCTTGCCAGCAATACTGTCTTCTAAAAATAAACTTGGGAACAAGAATTATTGTAGATACTCTTATTAAGTGACTAAAGAAAGTCTGAGTGCCCAAGTTTATTTTTCCATTCCACTACTGGGCAAAGATCTCTACAGGAATTCAAAAAATTCAGACTATAGTCAGACTCTTACCACATCAAATTCAAATTCAAAATCAAAATCATTTATTTCCTGTAGGCCAAATTTTGACTCTTATGACAAGTCGTCAATCTATCACCACCGGTTCGGAAAGCTGATTCTGCTGAGAAGAGCCGGCAAGAAACTCAGCAGTTGCTCTTTTCAAATAAAAATAATACATAATACAATATCTTAATAATACAATAATAATCATAAAAAATACAATTTAGTAAGTTACACTCTCTTGTCATCAGCAGGATGGCAAGCTGATTGTTTCCATGCAACTTTGTCATTAAGAAATTCACTAACTTTGTAATTACCTCGACTTAACAAATGTGTTATTACACATTGTTTAATGTTTTTTTTATGGGCTGAATAGTGACATAGGCTACTTTTTATCCCGAAAAAAAATGCACAGTTCCTATGGGAAGTTTGTCCTTCACTCACGCAGTAACAGAGCAACGGATTGTTGTGATTTTTTGCATATAGATAGTTTATGGGTCGGAGAGTGACATAGGCTTTTTATCCTGAAAAAATGCAGAGTTGGGAAGATACGCTTATACTCGCGCTAACGCATGCTTGCTTGCTTGCATGCGTGCTTGAGTATGCTTGCTAAGGATTTCAAAAACTGATGCTTGCTTGCTTGGGTTTTTGAAACCGATGCTTGCTTGCTTGATTGCTTGCATGCTTGCTTGCTTGGGATTTTAAAAACCGATGCTTGCTTGATTGCTCGCTTGCTTGATTGTTTTCTTGTTTGGGGTTTTAAATATTGCTTGCTTACTTGGGATTTTAAAATTCTGGCCTTAAACAAAACATCCAATTTGGGAGGATTTGTTTAAACTTTCCACGAAGAGATTCGAGCGATCCGAGATTATAAATTGATCGGATGCATCTTTTCTGCAATACAAAAACAGTTTCAATATTATCCTCTCCGCCCCACAATTATGTATCTTAAGTTTTTAATGAGTATATAACTAGAAACCTGTAGTTTACTACTCATACAAGTAGGACGTAGGTAGGTTTTAGCAAAAGAGACGATGTATTATAATGTACGATATTATTTTGTTTCTGTTTCAAAACATATCTTTTATTTTAGAACTCGTCGTCACAAACAAACGACACGTTTTGATATAAAGCAATAGGTAACAAAAAGGAAACATGTTGTATAAGTATTTCGTATTTGAACAAAAGCATATTCATAGAATGAAATTCACTGAAATTCTCTTGAAATTATTTGCAACATTTTACAAACGCACGTCATCGTTATCGCAATTTAGAGAAAGTTGTATGAAATCTACCATAAATGTATGAGATTAAGGTTGAAAGTAAGAGAAGCAATGATTCCTTTTAAATCGAGGATGTTGCAAGGACGGTCCGAGTGTATTGGATGTTGTGATCCTTTGGAGTCCTGATACTTGAAACATGTTGACATTCAAGTGCATAAGTATTAACTAACAAAGAGAACGAAATTTATCCCGTGCTTAATATTATATTATAAGGTGGAAACCTATATACCCACCTACTTATACAGGGTGGAAAAAAATTATGGGCCTGGACTACCTTAAATCCTTAAGTTAGATCATTTTACTTAAAAGAAACATTCCCTTATTTTTAAAAAGAAACAAAACTGCATTCAAAGTTTTTCAAAAATTCGCTTGTCTCACCCGGGAATCGAACCAGCTAAAAATTAAAAAAAAAAACAACATTTTATTGCACTGGTCGATACAATCGATGTTAAAGATAAAATTTCTCCAAGAAACATTATGTCTTACACTCGTCTGTCGTACAAGATATCCATAAAATCGAATGTATATATTTTATGTATAC
Source organism: Oeneis ivallda (assembly GCA_029955525.1). Taxonomy (NCBI): domain Eukaryota; kingdom Metazoa; phylum Arthropoda; class Insecta; order Lepidoptera; family Nymphalidae; genus Oeneis; species Oeneis ivallda. Next base: position 11,398,412 of record JARPMR010000024.1, on the reverse strand, counting down.
CCATACAAAAATTAACATGGGCTTTTTAGTCGGAAAAAACATTGGAGTGCCGTGGGATTTAAAAAGGAATGACTCCAAGGTCTATAAACCTTCTCTCAGAGGAGACCTGCGCTCAGTAGTGAGGCGATGTTGGGTTGCTGCTGATGATGATGATGATCATGACTTCAAGTTCCTGAAAAAACTAGTCTAAAATACAGTGTAAAAACTTAGTGTGCACTGTTTATTTTATAAAAATAAGAAATATTCCTAGAATTAGGATTGGTAACTACGTCGCTCCTACAGCGTAGTTACAACCAATCCTAAATCCTGTATTAAAACTGTCATTTTGGTGAATAAAATGACATATAAAAATACTTTAATTAAAGCTTTACGTGAATTTATTTCAATAGCTCCGATGTAAATAACAAAATAAGTGAATTTTAGACGAAATTGTGTTTTTTCTGTAATTTCAATTATTAATTACCTACTTGTTCTTATACCTAATATTATTTTAAAAATTACCTTATATAGGCTTTTATGATATATTGTTATTATTATTAGGCTAGAAAAATATTTTTGAAGCTAGACATTATGATCTATTGATGATTCTCTAGTAAATTATGTGTATTTTTTTTGGAGTTTACTCCTGAATCTATTTTAGACGCCCGGTATGAGAAAAATTCGAGGAGTAAAATCTACTTATCAATGACCTCGTTACGATTTTCACAACGATGCAAATTTCTACCCTAACGTTGAGTAAATAAGGTTGGTTTTTGTGCGAAAGAGCTTTCCGAGGGAAGCCGTAACCTCGTTACGTTTGTCGATGCAAATTTCTACCCTAACGTTGAGTAAATAAGGTTGGTTTTCGTACGAAAGAGCTTTCGCTTCGGGAAGCCGAGCGCGTACCGATCGGGTCCGAGCGGCGCCTAGACGCAGCGAGCGCCGCGAATGCATTACGACGTTGTAAGGAGTAAACTCCAGTCGTGCGTCGGAGCTGACACACACACTTTTTTTTTTATTGAAAGATAGGTTTGCACTTGAACAATCAATGATTGAACGTACTGATGACGTCTAGGTTAGAGCGCGCTTGCCTAGAAGATGTCTATTCACTCTTACCTTGAAGGTACTCAAGTTATAGGCACATGGCAGGAAACACGGACATCGGAAAATAATTCTACACCTTACCGGTTCGTTATGTAAGCTACGTTTTGAAAGAGAAATCCAGTAACTCCGAACAATTTTGCTTTCTCCAAGCTAAAATATTAATGCAAAAAGCAGACAAATTGTGGGTATCCATCAGCTCCCACCTCGCATGCCGAACAACAAACTAGTTTGAACACCACGCCCAAAGATTGTCTAAACAATCGATAGATATGAAGCAGCTGAGAAGCTATTGTGCCCGCTCACATTTGCTCATGAATACCATCTATACCCAGCATCAACAAATTTCTATAACCAAAATACCATCACACGAAATAAAACTTTATCTTCTCGGATACAAGAATCTAAATAGTATGTACGAATACTGCCACTAGTGCCAAGAGATACTGGATATGTGCAGAGGATTGTATACAAATCTCACAGTAGAATCTACTGTAGAATGTCTGTACTCTGTACACTATGTCGGAAGTAGTGCCGGAAAATTATTATCTTTGGTGTTCGGAAAAGTGTTGAAGATATACGATAGTTTCCCTGTCCCAAATGCAGTCATATCTAAACAAATACCAAATCTATATTTATGAAATTTTAATGAGATTATGTTTTAGAAATACCCAGAGCAAAATGTAGGCGCAAAGTATGAATTAAAGATCAACGTGCTTGATGCTAATATTGGTGCCTCTGTATCTACATGATATTATTTTGATGGCGGCGGTCAATGAAGCAAAAATGTAAACTATTAGAAATAGAAAAATTTGGTGTAGGGAAAATAAAGTAAATAATAACTGAATTGAAGGATTTTTACAACAATCTCATTTTTCTTTAAAAAAATAAGTTGTGATTTTTTGTGGTACCTAATCGATAGAGTAAGCAATTATTATGTAGTAAAAAATAAATGGTGTTTCTATTTTCTTGGATTTTTTAAAATAATAGGAAAGGTTAGATTTATGATTTTGCCAAATTCCAACCCGCATATTTTAATATGCTTTCAAGATCAATAAGAATGATAAGAACACCGCCGAGGTTTTGGCTGGTTGCTCTTGGTTGAAATGGCATATCGAACGAGTAGTAGATTCATAAAAAAATATTTGAAAGCAATGTATAAAAGAATACAAAACTTCTCTAATTATTTTTCGAGTTAAAGCTAAAGCTACAATTCAAAAATCGCTACAAGCGATGAATTAAGTTAAATTTTTAGGTGATTATGGCTTTTTATTATAGTTTGTTTTACAAAGTAAGTTTAGGAATAAACAAAACAATTGGAACTCTATTGTCAGCAACCTATATGATCAAATCCGTGTATAGTGGACTACTCATGAAAACCGATAGAGGGGTTACGCGTCAAGTCATATGCAAATTTAGTTTGGCTGTGGGTAGCTTTCAAAGGATGGATTTTGTTGTACAATATCCCCAGTAGACCCATCGGCCGCATTGTGGTGAAGTGATACATTGAAATGTTTGGATTTTGAAGTGATTTAGTGAAATAAATTATGTAAGGACCATCTCACACGGTTGTAATCCGCTACATCCATAAAGAATACATCCATACAATCATTACTACTATTATAAATGCGAAAGTGTTTTTGTTTGTTAGTTTGCACTTTTGCAGGCAGCAAGGGAGTTGAGGAGATCGACGTGATTTTTTGCATGAGTATGGATGAGAGCCTGGAGAGTAACTTAGAGATTACCTACCTTATATCCCGGAAAAACATGGAGTTCCCGCGGGATTTTAAAAATCTAACTCCATGCGGATGAAGTCGAGGGCAAAAGCTTAATTTCATAAGTTATAAACCGCGAGTTAATCAAATAATTCTTTATGTTAAGTTAGAAAAATAATTAAAGTCAATACATATATTTTATTATAGCTTTTGAAACCATACAAAAATACTTGAAAAAAAATGCAAACCTTATACTCGTAATATCTCTAATTTAAGTTAACAGTATGATCTTTGAAGGGCCTCATAAGTAGGCTCAGGACCGCTCAGCGGGCGATGGAGAAAGCTATGCTCGGAGTGTCCCTGCGGGATCGAATCAGGAATGAGAAGATCCGTAGGAGAACCAAAGTCACCGACATAGCTCAGCGAGTCGCGAAACTGAAGTGGAAATGGGCGGGGCACATAGTTCGCAGAGCTGATGGTCGTTGGGGTCCCAAGGTGTTGGAGTGGCGACCCCGCACCGAGAAGCGCAGTGTTGGCAGACCCCCCAACGACGGTGGACCGACGACATCAAACGAGTCGCAGGGAGCCGCTGAATCCAGGCGGCGCAAGACCAAGCCTAGGCCTGTGGAAGTCCATGCAAGAGACCTTTGTCCAGCAGTGGACGTCTATCGGTTGATAAAGAAGAAGAAGAAAGCCACTGAAGTTGCCAGAGCCGCAAAACGTCCCTAAAACGCTATTTTCAGTACTGAAAATGCTATAGACCTCAGCAGCATCCAGTGCGTTATAAAACTGCGGAGGTCACTTTAGCGCCGATTTCTCCTGCCAAGCTTGAAGATTTCTTCGATGAGCCTGATGCTACTGATTCTTGCCTTTACTGCATACTCAAGTCTCGTGAGTAGTCGTCAAGTGCTCGGTGAGTAGATAAGATTTTACACAGACAACGAGCTATTAAAACAAGTGTAATTTTTTTAGCATTTCTATTAACAATAAATAACATATATAGAGTATATATAACATTCAATACTAGTATTGAATTCACCTCATTAGTAAAAAATATTCTACCTACACAATGTTTATCTACAAAAAAAAATCCAGCTTTATTTGATAGTAGAGATAGATTAAAATAAAAAAGCTGCGATTTCAATAAAACCTTTCCATTTGGGGAATTCATACAATTTTTTATGATAAATATAATTAAGGTAATAAAATTTTATTAAACCTATACATAATACGTAATGCAATGCCGGTTGTTTGTGCAGCCACGATATTGGTGTAATAAACTTGAGATACGGGCAAATATTATTGATCTTCCCCATACACCAAACCGCCAAAACTATGGTATAAATTGTGCAAACAAATATAGTGTTTATACTTTAGGCTCCAAACACCAAAGTCGCCTGTTTGTAAAATAGCAGTCCTTTGTACGATTTTGTTTTAGTGGAAGTCCTTTGATTTGTATTTGCTATTATTAAAATTACTTTCCCTGCAGTCTCAGAACGGAATATCTTGGGATTCATATAATAAATTTGTTACCTACTTACATAATATCGAATAAGTATTACATTTTAAAACTAATAGATTAGTATTAAAATTATTTTACTAGCGACCCGTCCTGTCTTAGCACGGGTGTAATTAATTGAGATTTTTGTACAAACTAAGCGAAATCAACTCTGTACACCTTTTTTAACCTATTAACCGCGTAGTCAGATCAAAAGACATAAAACGTTGGAACTTTGGAAATGAATTGAAAATTTGTGGAGTACAAATAAAACAGCGACGAATTTCAATTAGCAATATTTGTCCATCTCATTACAGTTAAGAGCCATCGAGATAATGTATCAATTCATTAAAAGTTTAAACATTCATGGACATTATATTAAGAGATCGAATATCAGATTTATGACTTTTGTTCCGACTGCGGCGGCAATTTCTGATTTCAATTAAGTTTTTAATGCATGGAAATTAATCATCAGAAATTAGTTTATACTTCAGGTAGTATCTAAGACAGTTATATAGTATCTAAGTTATATGGCATAATTGCGACGGCATAGGTAGGTAGAGGACTTACCACTATAGACTATAGGCTCCTAAGAAGTGTTCCAACTTGACTTCGCCTTTTTTTAACGTTACATTCGCTAAAGACAGAATTTCATTAATTTAACTCCATTTTCTGTAACAAGCCAAGTTCACGCTAAAGCAATTTACAAAACACGTGGAATGGCAAATTGGCACCCGTTAGATCTCGAGAAATTTCTCTTACAGATGGCGTAAGAAAAATCTCAGACTTTTAATTTTCCCATTTTAGCGTTAAGATAAAATTTTATTTCCAAACTTTTACTTGATGTTTCCATTTGTGGTCTTCCGATTCGTATTTGGTTTGCGCAAATATTATCAAGATATTGAAAACTATTCTCAATTCAAGTTGTTACACTGATCTTTAAACGTTTTAAACGTACCTTTTTTATTGTTTTCCTTTTTAGGATAAACAGTACGTTCGCAACAGTTTGGCTCTGAACATAAATTATAATATTGTTTGAAGGTGTAGTATCCATACTAATGTTATACAAAAGTAAATTTGTGTGTCTTTCTGTCCGTCTGTTATTGTTTTTATGCTTATACTTTACCAAGTTGGCAAGGGGATTGATTGTTTGCATCCAGAAAGAAGTAGGTTGCTTTTTATTTCAGAACATCAAAAATTCTTCTTTGAACAGGTAAGGTAAGTAAATTAACAAAACTTTATAAAAAACTCAATAAAAAAACCAGTCAAGTGCGAGTCGAACTCCTGCGCCGAGGGTTCCGGTTTATCTACCCATTGTACCGCCATTATAAAAGGTGAAAATTATATATAATTTTCACCTTTTTTTATTTTTTGGAATTTTTCCTTTTTTTGTGCTGTAAGACCCTGCTTTTTCCCAAATTTCGTGATTCTAGGTCAAAGGGAACTACCATTAAGGTTTTCGACTCAAAACCTGTAGGGTACTTCCAGTTGACCTAGAATTGTCAATTTTGTTTAAAAGCAAGGTCTTACAGCACAAGTAAAGGGAAAATTCCGAAAAATAAAAAAATTGTAACTTAAGGTAAATTTTTGTACTTACAAGTTTTCACGAAAATCTAAATTTACCCATATCTTTGTATCGTGTTATCTCAGGACCTTGATTTTTATACACCTAATAGGGACTATAGACCTCAGTATCTGGTATAAATTTCAACCTGCTAGGTCCACCCGTTCGGTGGTGACACACGGGCAGACGGACAGACGGGCAAGAGAGTGATCTTATGAGGGTTCCTTTTTTACCTTTTGAGGTACGGAAACCTAAAAATTTAACTCTTAATCATCTAAACACTACATAAATACATTTAATGCATTTATATGTATACCAAGGGATAAAGCTCAGGCGGACTGAAAACTAAAGGTTCATGGTTCGATTCCCAGTCCCCACCCATTGCACTATTGTCGTAGCCACTAGTAACATACGCTTAGGTACTGCTTATTTGGACAGGAGACGAAAATAGTCGAGTTCAGCTTGGATAATTTTCTTTTATTTAGGGAGGATTTCACTAACATAAAATAAGTCTTATCCGAGTGTATATTACATTAGGAGCGTATATTTTCAGTTAGAACGCCCAATTTATTCCTCGGTTAAATGTCACTCGACGTTCGTGAAGTCGGTACTTAGTTTAAAAAAAGCCGGCCAAGTGCGAGTCGGACTCGTGCACCGAGGGTTCCGTACTCCAAAAGTAAAGTAAAAGTAAAACGATAATATTATATTAATTTGCTTATTTATCGTTAACTTTGTTTGTAGAGGTTTATTGTTAATATAAAAAAAACTATGCTAGTTAGAGCGTTGGTTTTATTTTTCCTATAAAATATACATAAACCTCTATTGACCATAATTATTTCAGATTTTTCGATTGGTAAACTTCGGAGATAAGGGGGGGGGGGGGGGGGTTTCGACATTTTGGCCGATTACTCAAAAACTATTATATATAGAAATAAATAAAAAACTGTTTTAGAATGCTCAAGTAAATGCCTTTCATATGATACCCCACTCGGTATAATTATCTTACTTTGAAATTTCAAACCCCTGATTTTCCCCCTTTTTTAATTAAACTAAAATAATTTTCGCGTTGATTTTATTTTTCCTGTAAAATATACATAAACCTCTATTGACCATAATTATTTAAATAAAAAACTGTTTTAGAATGCACAAGTAAAGGCCTTTCATATTATGATACCCCACTCGGTATAGTCATTTTACTTTGAAATTTCAAACCCCTGATTTTCCCCCTTCTTTATTATTATAATAAAACTGTAACAGGTCCAATTCTGTACATTGAAGATATTTTGAAAATTTTTGTTTGAGGGCACTCTATAATCGATACTGAAGCCAAAACAATTTTTTTTTAATTTTTTGTCTGTCTGTCTGTCTGTCTGTCTGTCTGTCTGTCTGTCTGGCCGCGCATCACGCCGAAACTACTGGACGGATTTAAATGAAACTTGGCACGATTTAAGTTAATACTACGAGGTATAATATAGGATACTTTTTATCCCGAAATTCAGCACGGTTCCCTTGGGAGAGGGGATGAATGTCAAAATGTGTATTTCGCTGTAATTCATTAAGGCGTACTCCGATTTAATCCATTCTTTTTTTGTTAGAAAGCAGGTTCTTTAGAGATTATCCTGTAACTATTTCAAGGTCGTCAATTTCGTAGTTCAGAAATTATAGACATCGCAATCTTCAGTAGAGGTCCAAATAACTTGAACCCCGGAATCTACAGGATACTTTGAGTGAACGGCTCATCTTAAGCTGGCAGGCGTAATTTATCTTATATAGCCATCGTGGATACTATTGTGTCAAAGCCAAACTACTCCAAAGGCGTCAGATTTTGCCAAACGATCATTATATCTACATACTACATAGTAGGTATGGATGTAATACATCGTATGGACGTAATATTACAGTGTTTTCCTATGTAATTTAATATTCTAATCATACTTACTAATATTATAAATGCGAAAGTGTGTTTGTTTGTTGGTTTGTCCTTCAATCACGCCGCAACAGAGCCACGGATCGACGTGATTTTTTGCATGGGTATAATTGAGGACCTGGAGAGTGACATAGGCTACTTTTATCCCGGAAAATCAAAGTGTTCCCGAGGGATTTTAAAAACTAAATCCACGCGGATGAAGTCGCGGGCATCAGCTAGTTTTTAATAAAACTATAAATAATTTTCGATTTTTCTTAATTCCAATGATGTTGGGCCACTAATAAACACAACTATGCCAAATTTCATGTCGATAGCTTTAATAGTTACTGAAATAATCGACTGTGACAGACGGACGGACGGACGGAGAAAGTCTCACCATAAGGGTTCCATTTTTACCATTTTGGTACGGAACCCTAAAAATGCGATTAGATAATAATGTAATTTAATGAATATTTTTGAGTCCGCCGTCAAGCGATGCTAATTATTTAGGTACATTACAACTTAAAATTACTAATTTTTTAACATCTAAGACCGCAAATTCTTCGTGAAGCACGTTGAAAACTTTTCTCTTTAAAAAGCTGCACACTAAAGTAACAGACGTGGCACGTGGAATTGCAAATTGGCAGTCATTAGCTCCCCAGAGATTACTCTCACACAGCCACCATTTATCAAAGTAAAAGCACTTTGTATTTTCAAGTTTTATTAAAACACATATTACTTAGATTATTTACTGACAGTAAATTGTAACCTTTTTACGACCTACTAAAGGGCAACGTTTGCTCTCAGTAGAGAGAGAGGAATCAAGACCGAGGCATGCTGCGTGGGAATTGAAAGTAACTGGGTCTTCAGTAAACATGTGACTTTGTGGGAATGCCCTTGCAAAACCGCATTGATTGGTCGAAGAAAGGCGTTGGCAAGTCTACACCAAAGGCTCTGTTGGACAAAGCAAAACCTCGCGAAGCTCTTGCACTAAGTTAGGAACTTGGAACCTTACTAATGACAACCACCAACGTCCACTGATTTATAACTTCTACTGCTGGACGTAGGTCCCTTATAGGGACTTCCGCACGACACCGTCTTATATACCGCTTGTATCCTGAAGGTATCAGGAAATTACGATTGAAATAATCCGTTCAAGCCACCCAAACTTGGTGTGTTTTAAAAATGCTTTATATCTTTCTAGAATAAAGTTGATAACTACTATATTTTTCACAACCAAACTATCTGGGTTTCAGAAAAAAACACACGGGTGGTAAAATTAAGATGTTAAACAATTTTATTACATGACTGCCCAAAATAAGGAGTGTAATGTATGTAGCAGTGTGTGTATTTAGGATGTGTACCCATATAAGTTTCTTTATTCTACCTTAGCTTCTAAATGCCTGAACAGATTTGGTTTTAGGTATTGTTAAAAACCTAACATCATCCCCTGTGATATTGGCAATAAAATTTCAGTTGCGATTAATATTATTAAAAGCAGTCGGGGTTTTATACTATTTTAATAATTTGCTTGTTACAGCCACTTCGCTTGCAAAAACAAAACTGTATGTATGTGTGACATTAAGAAATTTTAATTTGAAAATAATGTAACAGGCAGACCGCGAACTTCAATCAATCTCTAAATTAATAAACTTTGTGTCATTTCATTTTCAAAATGTCTATTTCCGTGACATAAACCATCTACAATAATTATTCGTAATTAAAAATAATAGCTCCGAATAACGAACAAAGCTTCCAAAAATTGGGACAAAAGTCACCTCATTAAAATCATTTTCCATTCGCCAGTTCCATTATAATTATTTTAAAGCAAAACTAGTTAAGAAAAAAACCTTTTATGAAAATATGATTCACATCTTTTTTTAGGAAATCCTTCCATTTTTAGGAATCACAGGATGCCATCGGCCAAGAAAAACATAATAGACTTAAAAGGCTTAAAGAGTTTCGCTCGCGAATTGGCTATAAATAAGCAAGCCGATAAATCGGCTAGGCTAGGTTATACGCCAGTTTAAATTAGGTTAATGTTAGTTGGCCATTAATTCTGCACTGCACCATAGTAAGTTATGGGCCACGGAGGTCGGCGACTACTTTATGCTACTTGATTTTGATCTAGTGGTACTTTTGTTGCGGATTAACATTACCTAGTTACTCGAAATGTAGCACAGTTGTTAGCATTCAGTTCTCCGAATTAGGGTACTTTTGGATTTAATGTTGAACAAAATGGAATACTCAAAAATAATTTTGAATACAAGAAAGAATAATAATCAAATATCCCTGTTAATTTAGATTACAGAGTTTTTAGTAGCACAAAGTACAGACAGACATCTTTGTTGATCTAAACAGTAAGAACACTCATGTCCGTTTTCACCAACCTTTAGGGAACAACGAAAGGTGAAAAGGGCCCTAGGTAAGGGGTTGCATTTGAGGGCTACCTACGCTAGGTGACTGACTCATACATAGGGGATGATTTAGGCACTCTACAAACAAGCATCAGTATCATAATAGGTATATCTAAAGGGCGATCGATGGAGAGAAAGATGGAGAGTGTTTTGTTCGGAGTTGTTATCTATAGATCAAATCAGAAATAAAGAGATACAAGATCAAATCAGAATAAGGAAATATCAGAAATAAGCATGAAAGTAACCAAGGGTCACTTAACTCTATTAATTCTAGTCTCCATACAAATGCAGTTTGGTTTTAATTTAGAAACTACATGTTTGATTGATATCAAATACAAATAAATTCTCGTGAAGATGCGCGTAATGGTAAAATAAATTACAACATTTTTGTCGTCATAAGCACTAGTATGAATTTCCGTACATTAAAAGTGTCATCATTGATATTTCCTAATATATTATTAGAAAAAACCATCTATCTATCCCAACTCGTCCATTCCAAATTGTTGTACGGGGTTTCAACATAGAAAAAAATGGGCCAAGTGCGGGTCGGGCCTCGCTCTAGGGTTCCGTACATATGACCAAATCACTTTTTTTAAACTAGATACATATTTAGATATTTTAGTTCTTAGATAGTACTAAATTAGCATAATTATGGGGCAAAAATGCTCGCTTGTTTTGGTCACAAATTTGGCCTAATTTCTTCATTTTTGAAGCTAAAAAATAATAAAAAACATATTTGAACTCCAATTAATGAGCTCTAGATAATGACATCACACATGCCAGGGTAAAAAATAAAATTTTATTTAGGGTTCCGTACCCAAAGGGTGCCAACGGGACCCTATTACTAAGCCTCCGCTGTCCGTCCGTCCGGTCCGTCCGTCCGTCTGTCAGCGGGCTGTATCTCGTAAACCGTAAAAGATAGGCAGTTGAAATTTTCACATATTGTGTATTTCTATTGCCGCTATAACAACAAATAATAAAAATAAAATAAAATTTAAAAATAAAGGGGGCTCCCATACATGGAAAAGGAGTCGAAATAAAATTTTATTTTTTTACCCTAGCATGTGGGGTGTCATTGTCTAGAATTTATTAAGTGGAGTTCAAATATATATTTTTTTATTTTTTAGCTACAAAAATGAAGAAATGGGGGGCCGTCAAAGTTGTCGGTTTTAGACCAATTTTGTTAGGGAGTCTATCTCAAAAATTAAACTAGCTAGGAATTTGAAATTTTGGTATATTATGTATTATACAGTTTATTTAAACAAAAAATACTGACAACACCGATTTATAATGCGGTTTGTAAATTGTCACCAAAACAAACGAGCATTTTTTCCCCATTTGCTAATTTAGCACTTGCTAAGAACTAAGATATCTAAATATGTATCTAGTTTTAAAAAAATGATTTGGTCATATGTACGGAACCCCAAAAGAGCGAGGCCCGACTCGCACTTGGCCGATTTTTTATTTTGATTTTATTTTTATTATTTGTTGTTATAGCGGCAATAGAAATACACACTCTGAAAATTTCAACGGTCTACCTGTTACGGTTTACGAGATACAGCCCGCTGACAGACAGACGGACAGCGGAGGCTTAGTAATAGGGTCCCGTTGGCACCCTTTGGGTATAGAACCCTAAAAAGATGCGGCCGAATTGCGTAGGGTTTATTTTTAACCGAATTCTAAAAAGGAGGTGTCCCTCCTTTTTAGAATTCGGTTCAAAATTTTTAAATTCCGTTCCTTTTTAAATTCCGGTTCTTTTCGACACTGGTATATCTTCTGAAGATGTTTACTCAATTTAAAATCGCAAAGGACTCTAGTTTGGTGGATTCTAGCAAAAAAGTTTATTCTTCCTTAAATGAAAATCTAAAGTGACTTCTCTTACAAAGACGAATGCACTCGAAAAGTACCTAATCTAAAGCTGTGAAAGGAGCTAAAAGTACTTCTTAGCAATTAGTATAACGCTCTAACCTCAGTTCATCGGTTTTATTGTGAACGCGATAGCCTCTATAGACCGCCGAGGAAAATTTAGTGATACTTGAAGTAATGAAGTGAAATGTTAGTGGTCTACTTTTAACCAGAAGTTATTTTTACTCACAACGTTTAACTGTGTAGTATAGAAGTAGAAGTTCAAATTTAAAATATTAATGTTGTAATGATATCAATAAGTTCGACGGTAATTAAATAAGTAAATTAAATTTATTGTACCTACAATAAAGTGCTAATGAAAATTATTTAAATTTTATCAAAAATAAATCCGTTTTAGAAATGAATGAAATGCTATTTTCGTACCGGAAAAATAAAGGGTTCCTGCAAGATTTGAGAATGAAAAAATATTAGCAATTGAGTGCTATTTAAAACAATTTTATTTTTACTTTATTATGTATTGAAAAATATCTTTAATTGTGAAAATTAATAAACGTCTTAAACTATATTAAAAAAAAATATTCCTAGGTATAGCTACCGTTTAGCCAAAAAGTCGAGAATATTTGGAAACTTAAACTGAAATTTCTCCGGCATATACATAAAGTTGCAATCGATTCAGGTGCTTGGAGCGAGGAAGTTAAATGAACATTTCCATTTGCTGCTAGTAATGAACGCTATAGTGGTTTGTATAGTACAAGAGACTAGTGTACAATATTACATTAATTAAATAAATATACAAAATTAGATGACAGAAAAAACAATTATTTTTGGCATTAGTTAGTGTGCAAGTCATATAAAACCGAGAGGACGGTTGAGATGCAAATAGTTCTAAAATATAAAGTCAGCCTTTGAATCTGATCTCACTTGGTGGTAAGTGACAATGCAGCTAAAAACAGAAGCAAGCTAATAGAATGGTAATTTAACCCACATTTCTAATTGGTTAAAATACGGCATCGTACCGTTACTCTATCTTACTTGACAGCATGACTTTGCTGGAAGGGTAGTAAAAATCCACGGCGCAAGAGGGAATTTAGTATCATTGCAACTTCAGAATCATGTCGTGAAAGCGAGAACTCCCGCTTATAAAACAATACCACTTACCACTGTGCCAGGGATATGATGATAGGAGATATTAATATGTCTTATTGTATTTGACGATATGACGGAATTAAAAAATGTTTAGAAGAATACAATTGGTCATATTATCTATCTATCACTGACAGTAATGAAAGGTAATGAAGCTGCCAAAGTACTTACTAACATACTTCAAGAAATTATTCTCAAGGCCACTTCAAAAAGGCCACTTAAACCCTGGATTACCTATGGTTTAATTAAATGTTTTAAAAAAGAGACCGACTCCATGCAATTGCTAAAAAATTTCCTGAAAGTGCGGGATACAAATTTAATTACATTAAATACAGAAATATGTGTAAAGAAATTAACTAAAAAAGCTCCGGCAGCATAATGGCATGAAAATGATACATGGGATTTACTAAAAGAAATATAAACTACCGCTAACTGATTACTAAGTTTAGCTCCCTATTGGAAGGAATCCCTATTTACAGTTAATAATTTTTTCACGAATATAGGAAGTTAATTGGCTGATAAAATATTAAAGAAACTAATAATTTAGAAGAACTGTTTCTATCTCTACAGAAAACACATGCTCATAATGGAAATTCGATGATACTCAACCCTACAGACCCGATAGAAATTAAAGGCATTTTAGGTAACTTAAAAATTCGTTGCGCTCCTGGTTATGATATGATATCCACTGGACTACTTATTGAGAAGATTCCCTGAGATACTATGCTTCCCTATTGACCATCTTTGTAACTGTAGCTTGATGACAGGTACATTTCCAACGATATTTAAGCAGGCGATTATTGTTCCTATCTATAAGAGTGGAGTTTTGTTGTGGAGTGTAGCGTGAAATTTTAGTTAAATAAATAAATTATTATTATTTTAATTTGACAAATTTTGTAGATTATTTTCTTATTCACAATAATATGTCTGGTTAAATTTTGAGATAAGAATCTTTTTAGTTCAGATTTATACAGCTAACACACTGCAAAGTGATAGAAATGTAGATGACAATCCAATTTAGACCGCGTCGTCTGGGGAGCATCCTAGACGTAAATACCCTGAAAGATTTGATTTAAACGTAGCAAAACCCTTAGAGAGGAAAACCGTAACTTTTTCTGACCGTTATCTCTTGCACTAGTGAAGTAGTGTTATTACTTTACTTATTACAGACTCGAGTTCGACCGCAAAACGTAATTATGTGCTTACATTCGATAATATTATAGTCTCGATTAATGAACGGGTACTTTCGTGTTACAATTATTAAATAATAATTAATAAATAATCATTGCATTAATAATAATAATCTTAATTATCGTTCAGTATTGTTTTAGTGTATGTAATTGTATTTCTCATAATATTATCTATACTAATATATAAAGCTGAAGAGTTTGTGTGTTTGTTTGCTTGAACGCGCTAATCTCAGGAACTAGTCCTATTTGTGCCAGTCCTTGGTCCGAATTCTTTCAGTGTTACATAGCCCAATTATGGAGGAAGGCTATAGGCTATATATCATCACGCTAAGACCAAATATAGGAGCGGAGCACCAATGAAGAATGTTTCAAAATCGGGGTTTATTTTTCCTTTTGAGAGCTTCCGCTGCGTGCTCTGCGTTAAAGTTTCGCAAAAACATTACAGTACCCGGCGATATATATTGCACATCGGCCTTATGGCCAATGTGCAATATATATCGCCGGGTACTGTATGACATAATTGTTCCCCTTTAAAAGTTCTAAAAAAAGTCCATCCCATATATTATCCTTGTCATAGCTCCTTAACGTACGTATTAATTAAAAATATTTTCACTTTCTACGTTTAGGAGCTAGTAATTAAATAAATAAAGTGCAAAATCTGTAACAAAAACAATAATCCTGATATCACAAAATGCGTTCGTTTGTGTGTGTGTGTGTGTGTGTGTGTGTGTGTGTGTGTGTGTGTGTGTGTGTGTGCGTATAAGAGGATTTCTTGTTGCGTGAACATTTTGCTCACGCAACAAGAAATCCTCTTATACGCACACATTAGGCTCAGGGTCACCCAGCGAGCGATGGAGAGAGCTATGCTCGGTATATCCCTGCGAGATCAAATCAGAAATGAGGAGATTCATAGGAGAACCAAAGTCACCGACATAGCTCAGCGTATCGCGAAACTGAAGTGGAAATGGGCGGGGCACATAGTTCGAAGAGTTGAAGGTCGTTGGGGTCCCAAGGTGCTGGAGTGGCGACCCCGCACTGGGAAACGCAGTGTTGGCAGGCCCCCCACCAGGTGGACCGACGACATCAAACGAGTCGCAGGGAGCCGCTGGATTCAAGCGGCGCAAGACCGAAGCCTGTGGAAGTCCATGCAGGAGACCTTTGTCCAGCAGTGGACGTCTATAGGTTGATAAAGAAGAAGAAGAGAAGAAAATTTTGCGGCTCAATCGATTGTTGTGCCTTTTGCGGGCCATGTCGTGGCGTACGATCACCTTCAATTCCCATCACGAATGCAAACAATAGCACACGATGTACCTATTGATAAGCCAACAAATTAAGTGTTGACTAGCAAATAGAACACAGTGTAACGCCACGTTTACTCTCAAAAGCAAGTTATGTTATTTGTTTTCAAGGAAGTTGTAAGACTTGTCGAAAACATAATTATTGTGTTGGATAAATATGGTACTGTTATTGTTTCACACTTTAGGCCGACTTGCACCAAACTGCTTAATCATGTTTAGTTAAATTTTGTAATGCTGTCACTTTCTGACAATACTATTTCAGAGTTGATATGAGAAGGACAGGTATAGAAAATTTAACTAAACATGATTAAGCAGTTTGGTGCAAGTCGGCCTAAGGCCTGTTAGACACAATACTAAATTACTTTTATTACACTAAAACTAAATGAAATTATTATACTTTTTGCCATTTTGGCAGTTTTTGTAATGAAAATCTGCCAACACGTCAAAACTCCTCGGTTAAACTTTATTCGGCGATGAACTTAGTGCATGTGTAGAGCCATTTTAAGCCGCGATGAAAACTTTTTTATACCAAGATCTAAAATAAGAATTTGTCAAGAAGATAGTATGCATTGTTTCTAAATTCTATTTATACTCTACATCAAAAACAAGGTGTAATAATGGTTGTACACATTAATTTACAATAATGATACTTCTTATTTTTATAATTAACTAGCTGACTCGGCGAACTTCGTACCGCCAACTTACCTTTATAAATAAAACAAATAACTACTAAAACTATCCTATCTTTCAAGTTGGACCAAATTACAGATAGTTACGAAGTTTGATCTAAATCGGTTCAGTAGTTTAGGAGTCCATCGCGGACAAACAACGTGACACGTAATTTATTATTATAATTAATTTTTTTAAACGATGTTTCTTATCGGACGGTACAGATTTGGCGGATGGGGCTAGGCGAAAAAGAATTTTCCGTCACGAACGTCACGTCCGCCCTTTCTATAGTGTACAAATGTGACGGGAGATGGCGTTGATTCTAAAAGGTAATGTTTTAAAAGAAACTTGGTTCCAACCGAGTGTTCCATGATACTTGTACCGTACCCACGGTACAGACAGGAAACCATTATCGCACCGTTAGGGAATAGGTCCCGTTAGAGGACGAAACATTTCGTTAGACGCCTGATCCTTGCGCAAATTATTGCCACCATTGTTTACATAAGTTAGTTAAGGTTTCTATTGTAACATTTTGTAGTAAGTAGGAACTAGGTAATAAGCTTTCCAATTTATTGTTAGTCCGTAACGGTTTACTTTTAAGTTATTTTTACAGTCAAAACATACCTGGAGTCTCACTCCCTACTCCTCATCTTGTTGTACAATTTGTATATAAACTTTACCTTTTAAGTTGTAAATATATTCTCACGGCCACACTCATAGAGTTACGAACACGCTATTTTATTTCTACATCGTAACCATCCTCCTCCAAAGTGGTGACCCGACTGAGTTTACCGCCGAGCATACCGCCTGAGTTTATCGAAGTCCAACGTAGCCTGCCGACGAGCTATCAACGGAGCCTACCTCTGAAGAACATCAACAAAATGGCCCAAGAACAGCAGCCATTCATCTCCGCTCAAGCACACCTTGCAGGCCAAGAAGAAATCGCCGCCATATCACTCTCACTGCGCGTTCCACCTTTTTGGCGAGACAAGCCACGCCTATGGTTCATAAGTTTCGAAGCAGCAACGAGCGAACTCAAGAAAGGACAACAGCAACTAGCACAGATGGTCATCGCTCAGCTCGAAAAACAGGACATCGAGCAAATCTCCGACATACTGTGCAATCCACCAGCCACAGACCTGTACACAACCCTGAAGAATCGCCTGATTTCCGTATACGAGGAATCTGACAGTCGCCAGCTACAGAAGTTACTTTCAGAGATAGAACTCGGAAACCAAAAGCCCTCGCAACTGCTGCGCCGTATGCACATGCATGCATGGTGACAAAATTCCCGATTCAACGCTACGGCTAATGTGGATGAATCACCTTCCGCCATACATTCGAACCGTACTGAACGCCAGCCAGCACTTCATCACCAAGACTGCAATCGACGAGCTTGCGCTTATAGCAGACTCGATGATGGAGTCAAACTCCAGCTCACATATATCAGCCGTCGCAGCTACCACGTCGCACACTCCAAGCAGTGATATGCATTTTGTTATCGACGCAATCAGCAAATTGACACTTGAAATCGCCGCGCTCAAGACTCAACACAATAGCAGACCATTTTTCCGAAGAGAGCGTTCTACAAGCCGTCGCTACCTCAGTAACAACAGATCAAGAAGTGCAACTCCGATGCCCTATTGTTATTACCATCGTCGTTTCGGAATTGATGCAAGGAAATGCGCACAGCCATGCTCATTCAAAAGCGCAAATACGAAGTCGGAAAACTAACGACTACGCTGGATGAAGCGGGATCCGGCGAACCTGAGAATTCATACCGCTTGTTCGTCACCGATAAGAAAACAAAGACAACATTCCTGATCGACACAGGCGCAAATATATCGGTGTTGCCACCCAAAAAAGGTCAAACACCGGAGCCATTGAATTTTCATCTCTACGCCGCAAACAATACAGTCATCCCAACGTACGGAGAGAAGACGATGGAACTCGACCTTAATCTTCGCCGACCATTCAAATGGAAATTCTTCGTCGCAAAAGTTAGCAAGCCAATCATCGGAGCAGATTTTCTTGATTATCATCAGCTAATCGTTGATATCAAGAATCGAAGACTCATCGACGGAAAAACTAGCTTAACGATGCAATCTTTCGTCCGCGCAACAAATATTCCAACAGTTCGAAGCATCGATGTCAATGAAGATTACCACAAAATACTATCGGATTTCCCCGGAATCACAAGATTATCATCAATGCAACTATGTCCCAAGATTAAAGTTGAGCACTACATTGAAACCCAAGGTCAACCCGTCCATTGTCGCGCCCGCCCTATACCACCACATCGCTACGAAAGAGTGAAAAAAGAGTTCGAAAATATGATCGAACAGGGGTTATGCCGACCAAGCAAGAGTTCGTGGTCATCACCTCTTCATACCGTACCTAAAAAAAACGGAGATATCAGAGTTTGTGGTGATTATCGAAGATTGAACGCTATAACAAAACCCGATCGATACCCCGTGCCACGAGTCAAAGATTTCACACACCAGCTGTCCGGGAAGAAAATATTCTCAACCATCGACCTCAATCACGCATATCAACAAATAAGTATTAGAGAGGAGGATATCGAAAAATCGGCAATCATAACGCCAATGGGATTATTTGAATTTCCGCGTATGTGTCCCGGATTGAAAAACGCCGGACAAACATTCCAACGTTTCATACACGAAGTACTACGAGGACTCGATTACGTGTTTCCATTCATCGACGACGTTCTTATCGCATCAACCAACGTAAAGGAACACAAAGAACACTTGAGGACTGTTATGCAACGCTTGGAAGATAACGGCATCACTATAAACCCTGCCAAATGTGTTTTCGGCCGAACGGAAGTAAAATTTCTCGGCTACCTCGTGTCCGAAGCAGGTATAAAGCCGCCCGAAGAAAAAAATCAAAACAATCACCGAGTATCCCAGGCCAAAAACAATAGAGGAATTACGACGCTTCCTGGGAATGTTAAACTTCTACCGCGACCATATTCCAAACGCCGCACTGATTCAAGCACCATTAAATGCATACCTGCACAATACAAAGAAACGGGATAAAACAGTAATCGAGTGGTCTAGCGAAGGGGCAAACGCTTTCGAAGCATGTAAAGTTAGCATATCTAACGCAGCTTTACTCGCCCACCCGTCTCATAACGCTACTCTTGCTATATTCAGCGACGCTTCAGACCTATCAGCAGGAGCCGTGCTACAGCAGTACGTAAATAAAAAATGGCAACCACTTGGATATTTCTCAAAGAAATTCAACAACGCTCAGAAGAACTACTTGACATACGACAGAGAGCTACTAGCTATTTATATGGCTATGAAGCATTTTAGAAAAGTTTTTGAAGGAAGAGAATTAATTGTATACACCGACCATAAGCAACTTACCTACGCAATAAACAAAGCGCATTCTTCGACCGAGACACCGAGGCGAACCAGACAGCTTTTGTTCATCAGCGAGTTTACGACTGACATTCGCCACGTGTCCGGCCAACAAAACATCGTCGCAGATGCTCTTAGTCGCATCGAAACAATAACCTGCCCTTCAAACATTGATTTCACCGCAATTGCAAACGCTCAAGAAAAGGACTGCAGCATCAAAACATTATTGCAACAACCCAACCTCACATTGAAGAAAATTAATATACCTAATACCAATATCGAGTTGTACTGCGAGACGTCCACACAGTTTATACGACCGTACATACCGGAACAGTATCGACGCGAAGTATATGACAGCATACACAACATCAGCCATCCCGGAACTAGAACGACTCGAAAGCTAATTACAAGAAAGTTTTTTTGGCCGTCCATGCAAGCGGATATAGCTATAGATATGTATTAGCTGCCAGAAGAGCAAAGTGCAACGCCACACAGTTAGCAAGATTTCTTCATTCCCGCCAGCAGATCGCTTCCAACACATACACGTCGATATTGTTGGACCGCTACCTACGACGCCACAAGGACATCGCTACTTAGTAACAATGATCGACCGACTCACCAAATGGCCCGAAGCTGTACCTATAGATAGCATTTGCAGCGAAAAGATCGCGGAAGTCGTCTATAAAAACTGGATTTGTCGATTTGGAATTTTCCAGACCCTGACAAGCGACCAAGGTTCTCAATTTGAGTCGCAGCTGTTCCAGGATCTAATGCACCTAATGGGAATCAAGAGAAATCGGACAACTCCTTATCACCCGCAAAGCAACGGCATGGTAGAAAGATGGCACCGTACACTGAAAACTGCTCTACGTACAAGGCTGTCTAACACAAGCACATGGTTCGACGAATTGCCTACTGTACTGTTAGGCCTGCGCGCCGCCCTTCGTACAGATACAGGCGTAAGTGCAGCGGAACTTACCTACGGTTACAACATACGGTTGCCTGGCGAATTCTATGCCAAAAGTTCAGCAAGTTCTTCACCTACCATGGACTCCACCTACGTCGAACAACTTCGCACACAAATAAGAGAATTCAGACCGCGTCAAGAGACCAAGTACTATAATAATAAACACATGTTTGTGCATAAGGATTTGCTCACATGCACTCACGTGTTTGTTAGGACCGACGCAATACGCAAACCACTTCAAACTCCATATGAAGGACCTTACAAAATTATAAAACGCACAGACAAGGTCTACACGATCCAGTTACCTCGTCGTCAAGCAAACATCTCAATCGACCGTTTGAAGCCTGCCTACGTTCTACAAGATATAGAGAAACAGCCAACTGATCTACCTATGACAACGGCTACCCATGAAACTCCTTCCAACAAGGCATCAAGCATCATATCACCACGGCCCGATGTTTGTAAACAAACACGATCTGGCCGCATCATCAAGTTGCCGGTACGCTTCGCTTGAGGGGGACTCCTGTACCGTACCCACGGTACAGACAGGAAACCATTATCGCACCGTTAGGGAATAGGTCCCGTTAGAGGACGAAACATTTCGTTAGACGCCTGATCCTTGCGCAAATTATTGCCACCATTGTTTACATAAGTTAGTTAAGGTTTCTATTGTAACATTTTGTAGTAAGTAGGAACTAGGTAATAAGCTTTCCAATTTATTGTTAGTCCGTAACGGTTTACTTTTAAGTTATTTTTACAGTCAAAACATACCTGGAGTCTCACTCCCTACTCCTCATCTTGTTGTACAATTTGTATATAAACTTTACCTTTTAAGTTGTAAATATATTCTCACGGCCACACTCATAGAGTTACGAACACGCTATTTTATTTCTACATCGTAACCATCCTCCTCCAAATACTCATGCATTTTTTTCCTTAATAGAAGAATTAGAAGACTATTAACTATAATAAGCTAACTAAAGTGTAGACAAAACTTTCTTGATTGAGTGATGACCATAGATGAATGATATTTACTCGGTGACCCTATAAGACCTATCACAACTTGTTTGCTGGTGTGAATATGGCGTTAAATTTTGGTGTAAATGGGATGTTGGAACATATAGCCGTAGCTTCAACTGAGTGGCATAGCGTGCTAGGGGCAACATTTCCAACTAAGAGTAGGTAACTTGAGTAACACTGAATAATCAGTGCCTATTACTCGTAAACTGGGTCATTCGAGGTAACGGTGTCAATCCCTGTGTTATTTTGGAATTTAACACTTGTGTAAAGTCCAGTAGTTACAGAGCCTATTCGGTACAAACAAACAAACAAAAATGTTTCCTCTTTATAATATTTAGATTAGACATCTCTTAGTAGGCGGGAAATGATATTATCCGGTTGGTAAGGGCGCCAGTCCTTTGAAGCAGAGCGGAGCGGAGATGTGGTCCGTGGAGATATGGATGGTGGACCGATGATATTATTGAGAGATGGTTTTCTATTGTACCTATATCGATTCGTTATCTAGCCCAGCTGACACAGGCTAGGTACATTTATACGAAAAAAATCAACATGACGGATTTTGTATACAATTTACCAGTCTTAAAAATTTTTATCTACTCCAACATCGAAAAGTTCCAATTTCGAATTTGACAGCTGAATCGAAATGAACCCTCTTTCGATTTTGCTTCTAATTTCGATGCAGCTAGTTGTATGGGAGCTGAATCGAAATGGTTATCTTCTTAAAATAGGATACCTAAAGCTAAGGCTCCGAGTTCTGGCACTTTTGTACCGTTCATACGACAGAGGCGCCACAGGCGGCTGGTGGCGGCTTACGGATTTACTTTTTGTTGACAGAGGCGCCACAGGCGGCTGGTGGCGTCTTACGGAGTTACTTTTTGTTACTTTATTGAGCCTACGGCGTATTTTGTTAATGATTTTATTTTCCTTGTCGTAGATAAAATCTTGTATGCAACTGAACGTAATTAGTCATTTTAATTCTCGTACTATCCTATTTTGATACTCGGCAAGCCTCGTATCAAAAAACAGCACTCGAATTAAAATGACCCTCATTACGATGCAGTTGCATAAATAGCTATTAAACTTTTCCTTGTTGTTTTAAACTTTTAATATTTGTGCCGAAACGTTCCCTTAGTGCACTTTTAACGTACGTGCTCGTGTTTTTTTAATACATACTTGGAAACTTAAAGGTCGGGCTAGTGGCGTGGCGTGTAAAGGCAACATTTCTCTTGTAGCAGGTGCAGCAGATTAGTTTGCTCGATACCTCTTGAGTTTGTAGCTCTCCCTAAGTGTCTGTATCCTTCAATGAAGAGGGATAGTCTTGAGTTAGTCAGCATTTAAATAAAAATAGTCCATTCTTAGAGACACATTGCGAGTCTACTTAATTTGCACATATTAAAATTAAGGACACTATAGCTGTTAATCTTATCGATTGAAAACGTTATTAAAAAAACATTTTTTTTAAATATTTTTAATCGCATTTTACAATTTTTATTCGCTACTGTGACCCTGTGTAACCAAAACTGTGTAACTTTTGAACTAAATGATCCATCACGATGATATTATAAACTCCATGATGATTGAAAGTAATTTGGGTGCCCTCATAAAATGAAAATTGTGGAAAAAACTACCCAGAATTTTTTTTTCACACATTTTTATAATAATCGTCAAATTTCTCAATAAAATTCTCAAACAACCTATCTTTTTATCACTTTAAATATTTTTTCATCGTATTAGCTACCTAATATGTAGTAAAAAATCACATGTTTATACTCAATCCCAACATTTCTTATCAACTGTTAAAGAAAGGCGTAGCACGGCTACGCACTATTGTTTACGCACCTTAAGAGTAGTGTCTAGTGACGAAACGCGACGCGAGTAGGTATTTTCCAAAATGCTATCTGTTTCACAACGCTTCGCTGCCCGATCCGCATCGTGCGATAGAGAGAGTTGCAAGTCCAGGAGTTATTTGCCTAAATTTTATTCTTGAAATATTGTTTCGGGTCATAACGTTTTTACCCCCCTAAACGTTTACAAAATTAGACTAAACGTTTACAGAATTTGGTCTCATTAGATTCAGTACACCTTAATCTAGGCTCGTACGTTTCATTTTTTTAGTATTTCAGTTTAGTTAAATTTAAAAAAATAAAATTAGTCGAGGAAGTTTTTTAGTCAAAAATATGGATATTTAGTCACTAATAACTTTTAACATAAGCAATATTTCTTTAAAATTAAAACGTACGGGCATAGTTTTTCATTGTATCTGCAACATTTCAAAAAATTATGAACATTGGACAACATTTACGGGTAGCAAAACGTTATCGCTTTTTGTATGAAAATTTTCAACTAGACAATCCTCTTAATCCATGCGGGCGATGTCGCAGGCATCAGCTAATATAATTTAATAATAATAAATTTTATCCATTTTCCTACAAATATGCATAAACCTTGAAAAAGCATGTAACTTTTGTGTTTCAACAAGTCATGGTAACCCTACGCTTGCGACAATAAATTCAGTTTCCGAGTTTCGGACCTAATTCCTTTTCCGTTTTTCGATTCCAGAGTTAGCACTTTATTGGCTTCTTATGGACAAAACGGACAATCCAATTCGACGATCTCAGAAGATAGATTCGTAATCTAAAGACATCGGAAAACCAGGAATTTGGTTTTCAAGTCTCCAGTGGGAATTCTTTGATTTTCTGCGATAAAAAGTACCCAGTAAGTAAAAGTACGTTTGACTCCAGGATGCAAGCTTTCCTTGTGCCTATCAACATCAAAGACAAGGTAAAAAAAGGCATGCAAAGGCAACAGATCGACGTCTGATCGTCCGTCCGTCTGTCTGTCAGCGGACTGTATCTCATGAAATGTAATAGGTAGATACCTACTTGAAATTTTCACAGAATGTTATATCCTATTAATATTATAAATGCGAAAGTTTGTGAGGATGTTTGGATGGATGGATGGATGTTTGTTACTCTTTAACGCGACAACGAATGAACCGATTTTGCTGAAATTTGGCACAGACATAGATTATAGTCTGGAATAGCACATAGGCTACTTTTTATCCCGGAAAAGCAAACAGTTCCTGCGGGATAGCATCGCTATTTTTTACGCATTTGTCCTTCAAAATACGCGCAATGGAGATTTAGATTAACGTGATTTTTTTGCACAGGTAAAGTTAAGAGCCTGAAAAATGACAAAGGCTACTTTTTATCTCAGGAAAACAAACGGTTCCTGCGGGATATTAGTATACTACTTTTCACACATTTATCTTTCAATTATGCGCCAACGGAGTTACAGATTGACGTGGTTTTTTTGGAGAGGCATAGTTGATGACTTGAAAAGTGACAAAGGCTACTTTTTATCCTGGGAAAGCAAACAGTTCCCGCGGGATATTAGTGTTCTACTTTTCACATATTTATCCTTAAAGAAGGCGCCAACGGAGTTACAGATTGACGTGGTTTATTGGATAGGCATAGTTGAGGACTTAAAAAGCCCAGGAAAACAAACAGTTCCCGCGGGATATTCATATGCTACTTTTCACATATTAATCCTTCAATTATGCGCCAACGAAGTTAGATTGAAGTGGTTTTTTTAATAGGCATAGTTGAGGACCTGAAAAGTGAAAAGGCTACTTTTTATCCCGGGAAAACAAACAGTTCCCGCGGGATATTCGTATGTTACTTTTCACATACTTATCCATCAATTATGCGCCAACGGAGTTTTAGATTGAAGTTTTAGATTATTTTTAGCACAGGTAAAGTTAAGGGCCTGAAGAGTGACAAAGGCTACTTTTTATCCCTGGAAAACACGGTTCCTGCGGGATATTAGTATGCTTCTTTTCACATATTTATCCTTCAATCATGCGCCAATATGCATGCATGTATGTATGTATGTATGTATGTATGTATGTATGTGTGTATGCATGTATGTATACGTGTATGTATGTATGTATGTATGTATGTATGCATGTATGTATGTATGTATGTATGTATGTATGTAAGTATGCTTGCATGCATGCATGCATGTCTGTATATATATATATATGTATCTCCTCCTACTAACAACAAATACATTAACTATATCCTATCCTACTTATTATTACTCATATTATCCCACTAATATTATTAATGTGAAAGTTTGTGAGGATGGATGTATACGGATGTATGTTTGTATAGATGTCGTATACGGATGGATGGATGTATGTTCTCTGAGATAGGGGTTGAACTATTTTGACTGTTATACTCCATAACTTCGTTAAATTTGAACTACTTTTATTATTACTTTAACTGACTTCAAAAAAGGAGGAGGATCTCAATTCAACGAATCTTTTTTAGGGTTCCGTACCCAAAGGGTACCAACGGGACCCTATTACTAAGCCTACGCTGTCCGTCCGTCCGTCCGTCCGTCCGTCCGTCCGTCCGTCCGTCTGTCAGAGGGCTGTATCTCGTAAACCGTAATAGATAGACACATGAAATTTTCACATATTATATATTTCTATTGCCGCTATAACAACAAATAATAAAAATTAAATTTAATTAAAAAAATTAAATTAAAATGGGTAGGTGGGTAGATGGAAATTTTTTAATTTAATTTTTTTAACGGAACCCTAAAAGAGCGAGGCCCGACTCGCACTTGGCCGATTTTTTTATGTATGTTCACCGATTACTCGAAGACGCCTGAACCGATTTGGAAAATTCTTTTTTTGTTTCAAAGGGTATACTTCCCAGGTGGCCCCATTTAAATTTTAAAGAAATCAGTCGAGCGTTTTTAAAAAAATCTACAATAAATTATATACTTTGTAGTGGCGCGGGCGTTTAAATGTATGCTCCCGGGACAAAAAGTAGCCTGTGTTATTTTCCAGGTCCTTAACTTTACCTGTGTAAAAAAATCGGCCAAGTGCGAGTCGGTCCTCACTCTTTTAGGGTTTCGTTACAAAAAAATTAAATTAATTTTTATTATTTGTTGTTATAGCAGCAATAGAAATACAAAATATGTGAAAATTTCCACTGTCAATCTATTACGGTTTACGAGATACAGGCCGCTGACAGACGGACGGACGGACAGCGGAGGCTTAGTAATAGGGTCCCGTTGGCACCCTTTGGGTACGGAACCCTAAAAACCACGTTGACTATATGCACTTACACTTTATATGGTGAAATATTATAACTGCGAAAGTGCGTTGGTTTGTCCGTCAATCACGCCCTAACAGAGCTACAGATCGACGTGATTTTTTGCAGGGGTACCTATACTTGAGGACCTGGAGAGTGACAGGCTACATTTTCAGAGTTCCCAAGGCATTTTAAAGGCTAAGTTCACGCAGACGAAGTCGCGGGCATCAGCTAGTCAATCTATACAACTTCTTTGTATTTGCTCGATCTTATTTATAACAACTGGTGTTAAATCTTGTACGATTGTACGGAAACTTTACGGATGCCCTGTAGCTTTCAATAAGTAACCAACAAAAATTATCGGAAATTCAGAAAATCTTATTCAATTAGGTTGTTGTGAATAGCGTTTGATAAAAGAAATCGAACGATATCTACGTCGGTTCGATTCGGTTTCGATTTCGACAATTTCTCTGTCTATACGAAAATTCTGAATTGAAAAGAAATCTTATCGTACGATAAAAAACCGAATCGATCGATAATTATGACATCGTAAGGTTCTGAATCGGAGTATGCTGGTCCGACACCTGCTTGGCCGCTTTTTTTACTGTTTATGTACAAAAACGTAAGTAACGTACGTAACGTAGTAAAAGTAATAAAAATTACTGAAATAAAAATTGAAAACACCATAGAGTCGAGACCGGAGTTTATATAAATTATATTGCATCGATTGCTCGCCCGCTTGCAATTTATGTTTCGACCCTCGACTGTAGCGGGAGATGTATAGCATGCGATAAAAAAACATATTCATTTGCTGGTAGATTTGTCGATACCGATGTAATAGAATCTATTAATTCCGCCCATGCAGTGTGTGGAAAATTCTCTATTTTACTTTCTTTTAACTCTTTCGTACGTAATTTTAGAAGAAATCATAATTATGATATAATCATAATCATCGAATGTACACCTTTAATCTATTTTTCATCTCCCCATCTCGGAAAGAGTATTTTTGCTCTTCGATATCGGAGTGCAAAAGCCGTTTTTATCCTCTAGAGGATAAAGTAAATTGAATTTAGAACATCGTGTGCACTAAGTTTGTGAATTCAAAACATCATTAAACCTATTTACTTCTACCTCCATGGTGCCGAATTTACCATACAACCTTTTTTAATTTATTAAAAACTCAGACTTGGAACCTTCTTGGTATACTTTTTTTTAATTTGCTTTGCGCGCGCCATTTTCTTTTCACGTCATATTGTTTGAATGGGGAGATGAAAAACTACGTGTTGCACTCGAGTGCAAAGATTTTTCACCTCGTGCTCTTTTGATTCCCTCGCTAACGCTCAGGATTCTAATTTTTAAATCACTCGCTGCGCTCGTGATTCAATTTTAGACTCCTTCGCTTGCTCGGTCATCAAAACTGAGCACGCGGTTAAAAAGCAACTTTGCACTCTTGTATAACAAATAACTATTTCCTTAGCTGTATTAAAAGGTAAATAAATCGAAGAAAACGTTTGGGAGAAACGCGTAACGTCGTTTACGCGTTTCTCCAAAACGTTTTCGTTCGTCGGAACGAACTTACCACGATCTTAACTATTTTACACTTTTAGCAAGATTCCACTGTTAGTGAACGTGTAAAGCACAGCGCCTAGGTGCTTAGCGCGTCGCTTATGCATTTCTGCGAGAATCTAATTAAATAGATTATACCTATAGCTCATGGTATGGAATAGAATAGAATAAAATAGAATAGAATAGAAATGTTTTTTATTCAAATAAACTTTTTTACAAGTGCTTTTGAATCGTCGATGAGTCTACTGGTTCGGAATGCCCTTCCGGCCGAGAAGAACCAGCACGAAACTCGGAACAGCGGTTGCTCTTTTCAAAACAAATTTTCAATTCAATAGAATAGTTATACAGTTTAATTACCACCTACTGTCCCATGAATCGCTGGAACGAATTATATCCACGCTTTTTTATCATTTATATAGTCTTCAATTGCATAATATGCTTTTTTCATGAGATTAGTTTTAACTTCATGGTATGGGCAAGAATATCTACTGGTGCTGGTTAGGAGCCACTTATTTTTCCAACTTCGAATTCCCAAAAGCCTCTTCACTTCATTAATTTAGCAACCTTCAAGTGTTTGGCCTCTATTGATTGGTTTTTGGTATGTCTGAAAATATGAGTAAGTAGGTAGGTACCTAAAGTCATAAATTAAGGGAGATATTATGATTCTTAGGACATGTTTCACCACTTGCTGATAAAGGTCTCATAGCCTATCCACAACTTATCTGTCGGATAGCGCTTAAATTTCTGTTTCATAAGTATATGATAAGTCAATCTGGCAGTTAAACTCGAAGAGATATCACACAGATTTATACAGCAGATATTTGATATATATCAGGCACGTTATCAGCAAGTGGTGAAACAGGCCCTTAGTATTGAGAGAATGCTCTTGGACGCTCTATACTTAGGTATATCCCATCCAAACGAAGTTTGGATCTATTAAATGAATATCAATCAAATTCGTTGTGTTACAGACGATATTGTATTTAATTCAATGTAAATTCTTGGAGCTCGCATAATAATATTATGCACAATGGTTATATAATGTATAACCATAGACGCAGATCAGTTTCTAGAGGTTTATAGTGCGTTACTAAAAAAGAAAATGGGATTGATTAATATTCAAATGTAAATTTAATTTTGTTGATATTATGAGGCATTAAGTACGTAGTACGCACGCAGTAATAAAGTTCGTAGTACTTATGTACTTAATCTTGCACACTAATAATAATATTATAGTTTATTAGGCGTGCAAGAAATAAGCTCCACTTAAGTAGAACTTTTAAATCACGTATAAATACATATCATATTAGATGTTGTCTGCGACTTCGTCCGCGTTGCTTAACGTTTTTAATTACCGCAGGGACTGTTTAATTTTCCGGGATAAAATGTAGCCTACGTACTAATCTTGGGAATGAGCTATTTCTATTCCAAATTAAAGAGCAATAAACATTCATCCATCCATCCATACATCCTCACAAACTTTCACATTTATAATATTAGTAGAAAGTAAGAGTAGGATAGGATGTTACATACAGAAACTCTTTTTAAATTTAATTATGTATAATTTAATGCCAGCGTCATTTTCTTATACGCGAATTTAAAAAATCTCATTCAAAAAATTCAAATTAATGAAAAAACAAAGAAACCATGACGAAAATTAAGATACCGGCACACGTTTTTTAAGGCTTAGCTTCTTTAAAATGCAGCAAAAACCCTGTCTGAAAAGGCTTCTTTCAAAGGCACGTCTGAACATGCCTTTGTGCGGATAGTGATTTTTTTACAGAGCGCACATGGCATGTGTGGCCACATTAATGAGAGATAACCAAACAATGTTTGCACTCCGTAATTACGCTTTCCCCTGGGGCGCGAGATGTGAACTAAAAGTTTTAGTACTTAAATAAATCCTAAAACTTTTTATCCTGACTAATCCTTAGATATTAGTATTAAAATGCGAAAGTGTGTTTGTTTGTCGGTTTGTCCTTAAATCACGTAGCAACGCAGCAACGGATCGACGTGGTGATTTTGATTGCATGAATAGAATAGAATAGAAATATTTTGACGTGATAACGTCTTATAAATCGATGAACACCGGCTGCACGCAAGAAAAAGTGTCACGTTCCGCCTGAGCCTGTGCGTGCAAGCGAGAGCACAGTACAAGCGGTAGAGAGGCATGATCGGCCCAAGCGTTGGCTTGTACCGCCCGCCAGTCATCATCAATGTTTCTATATGACGCTATCACTATCTATAAAACTATCGTCCGTAAACCGACTTTACAGACAACCAATTTTTTTTTATTCAAATAAACTTTTTACAAGTGCTTTGAATCGTCTGACTCTACCACTGGTTTGGAATGCCCTTCCTGCCGAGAAGAACCAGCAAGAAACTCGGCGGTTGCTCTTTAAAAAAAAGAAACAAAGGGTTCTCCAGGAATTATAAAACCAAACTCCTTGCAGCCGAAGTCGCGGGCAAAAGTTAATCTTTACATATAATAAAACAGAAACGAAACCAATTCTGTACATGAAATAGATTCAAAAAAGGGTTTTTGCTTCTAATTGTGTTCAAGATACAGACATCAAAACAGAAGCTAAATTTTTTTTTGTCTGTTTGTCTGTCTGTTTGTTTGTCCTTCTTTCACGTAAAAACTACCGCACAGATTTCTACAAAATTTTATACCGTGGTAGCTTATTACTCGGGTCAACATCTAGGCTACTTTTTATGCCGGAAAATCAAGGAGTTCCCGAGGGACTTTAAAAACTAAATCCACGCGGACAAAGTCGCGGGCATCAGCTAGTTTATTTATATTATTTAATTATTATTATTAAGTATTATTGAATAAAAAAGTTCAGTTATCATCACATTATGACGTGAAACATAAAAGCTATTTCGGAACAATGCGGGCTTATAATTGAATTTCCGATGCCGCAGACTACCGCCGTTAAAGTCATTATTATTGAACATTTTTAAGCAGTTGAGTATTTTGGTTTTTATTACATTAAATACATCGGTAAAAAAAAGAAGGATTTTAGAGTCTCTCTATATTGCATTCGATTTGATTCAGTGGAGAACAGAACTAAGTCTAGTCCCTACTGCATACATTTTTTTTTGTATTTTTTTTTTCAAAAGAATATCAGCCAAGTTGAAATTGACTAATATTCTCTTCTACCCTCCAAATAAGCAGAAAGCTTGTGTTAGGAGTGGATACGACAATAGTGCAACGGGTGGAATTCGAACCTGCGAACTCTCAGTCTTCAGTCCTTTAACCGCCTGCCGCACCTTTAACCGCTGGGCTATTGAGGCTTTTAAACAATAATGATATTGACATACAATGACATTGTAAGGTAAGTAGCCATAAGTTTTAATCACCCCGACCTTCCCCGACTCTCTCTTACGCAGTTTTGGCACTCCTATCCGATTTTTGACCATCAGTGATGGCATACCGGCTGATGTATTAACTTCTATATTACGTAAATACGTTAAAATGATAGGTACATAGTGGAACTTTAACATAATACATTCACAACAACCTTTGAAACTTTTCAAAAGAAAATTCAAAGCGTATACCGCTACTTGGAGATTAAAACGTTGAAGACATTATTGAAGCTGTGCTCTATGTACTGGAAAATAGGAAAATTATCCCTCGTTGAGATAACAGGCTAGAGTTCAGAGAATATTGTTTGTATTGAAATGTTTAAAGGTATGCAAAACTTTATACCCTGTAAAAATGCTATTGAATGCTTTTAGACTAAAATGATTTAGTTATAGATAGGATTATTTCTCAATAGGTCAAACTAAAAGAGATATTCAAATGCCTGACACCGGTATTAAAACTTTGTAGTTTAGTGATCTAAGTGCTTATTTCAGCAACGTCAAGCAACGTTTAGGCTGGAACCACATCTGTGCGCATCGATTCGCATTTCGTCCATACAAAACTGTCATTTTTCATAGAGTCGTGTACGCATCGATTTGGCTTTTCGATGCGTCCACGACTCTATGAAAATGACAGTTTTGTATGGACAAAATGCGAATCGATGCGTACAGATGTGGTTCCAGCCTTACCGAAGAATTAAGGCCATGGAACTAGGAAAACGACTACGATTTAGGCATTCTTAGTTGACAGTTTTTGTATTAATTAATCTGCAAAATAACATAAAATCGGTAAATAACATACATTAAAACAAACGCTCCATATTTTTAAGCTATTGCATAGCTTTTATCGCGGGCTTTGAACTAGGACAAACAGTTTGAACGTGGCGACCGAATCAAGAAATTCCGTAACGAATATAAACCTAACACCGTCGTTCAGTAAGCGTTCAACATTTTAGAGGTTCACAAGTAGCTCTGTTTGGCGCAGTGGGCGAGCGGCCGCTTTCTTTACCGTATGGTGTATGATGTCGCAGGTTCGAATCTCACTCGCGAAGTAGTGACAGTGCGCTTTTCTTGTTTGTTTGTTTTTATATTATTTTTTGCATAATTTATATTATGCAAAAAAAATATTGCATAAATATTATAATTGCATAAGTTGATAAAAAATGCTATGCAATAGCTTTACCGCGGCAGTCCCCGAGTGCCACTTAATTTTTTTTATTACACATGTGATAAATGTATGATAACATGGAAGTAGTAAAGATACACAAATATTAAGTTCTGACTTCTGACATAAACTGTCTGTATTGAGTCATCAGAGCGAGAGCGCATCTACAGTCTTACTCTCTGTTCAGAACGTAAAAGTTTCCATTGAGCAAATATTGATCAAGCTTTTTGATGCTCCAAATGCTATGGAAACAATTTCCGAAAATTCAGAGTACCTAAAGGTACATTAACGGCAATAAATCAAAAAATTTAAGGTGAACAACCATCGACTGACAATGGTTTAAAGGGATCCCGACCTATTGTCTGACCGGACGAGACCAATCCAGTAATATCTATAGAAATCTTTGTCCCCGAATCTCTCCACATAGGTATACGAATGGGCGAAGAACAATTATTTGCCTTGTAAACATGATTAATTGAGGCTACTGAAATTGAAGACGCATAATACAGAAATATCAACTTTGTTTCTGACTGTTAGAGTATAAATTTCTATGAAATATCACGTTCGTTAGCCACTTAGATTTAGCATTATTGTCAACGGATGCGAATTACCTCGGGTGCTATTCATATTTTATTGTTTGTAATTATTATATAAATGGAAAGTAACTCTCTGTGCATTGCCTTTTTACAACTTAACCCTTAAACTAAGCATGACAACTTTTAGCACAATTAATTATTTATTTGCATTCTGGAGACGGACATAGTATACTTTTTATCCCTGAAAATCTATGACTTCCTAAGTTTATTTTACTACAGAACCTAAAATTCATTGAGTTAACAAACTATGTACCAACGTTGCCGTGAAGTGCCGCCAAACAATTTAACGGCATATAGAAGATGGTGTGTAGAAACCGATTAGGAATATGGGATACACTGCCATACCCTTTTCAAGTTAGCGTACTACCATCTTAGACTGCATCGTCACCATCAGGTAAGACGCAGTCAGGGGTTGTATTGTCGTCGAAAAAAATCTCTAAAGATTTTTCTTTATCTAGCTAGCTAATTTTATCAACGCCAAGTAACATTAAACCGAGGAATAAAAACTTTCTAAACGTATGTCTAAACGTCAAAATTCTTCGGTTAAACATTACATTAGGCGAAATTGAACCTAAGGTTGGTTGCATAGTCACGATTAGGTACCCTCAGCGCGGGCAGTAAGCGTGACTATGCAAACACCCTTATTATTAACTAATCAATAATTTAATACAAAGCTAATTTCAAGGTTAGATTACTCAATTCTTTTTACCAAAGGTTTGGTTCATTACGATTCCATGGAAAACTAGAAACTAATTTCAATATACAAATCACGCACTGGATTGTTTTCATAACAGCAGCGCTAGCGAATCAAAATTACCACCCGTATAATTAATTTATATCTACCCTGCAGGAGACCTCTATTCGTTCGACCCAAAACCTTTATTACGGCAATAAAGTTCACAATCCTTTGCTTTCATCGTCGCAAATAAACACACTGGTCATTTCAATCGTATATCTTGGGAATAGAGTTCAAAATTGTCGTAATTTATGCATTCAAGTGGCACTCATGTCTTTATTTAGTACTGCCAACGCTTTAGGGACAAAGGTGTTAATTAGACGTAGATACGTGTTTGTCCGTGTACGTGCTTATTTGTTAGTATGAAAATTTATTCTGTTAGCCCCTTATCACGGAAGATTGTGGGTATTCTTAATTAGGGTAGTTATTTGATCAATTTCAAATTTCAATGTTATTTGCATTGAAAACCTTTTGAAGGGTTTTTGAAACCTTTTTCTTTACTAAAATCACCAATAAATAATCTATACTTATAGTAATACTATAACTGGACGAATTCTGTACATTAAATATTTATTATTTTGATCTTAATTGAAGGACGCTTTTTAACCGACTTCAAAAAGGAAGATGTTCTCAATTTGTCGGAATCTTTTTTTTATTGTATGTTCACCGATTACTCGAAGACGCCTGAACCGATTTGGAAAATTCTTTTTTTGTTGCAAAAGGTAGGTAGGTAGGTCCCATTGAAATTTTATCGAAATTGGTCGAGCGGTTTTTAAGATATCAACAATAAATTATAAACTTTGTACTGGTGCGGGCGTTTGAAGTCGGCTTTTAAAAAGATTTTTTTAAATTCAACTATTTTATCCATACTGAGCCCAAAACAATTTTTTATTTATCTTGTATCTGTCTGTCTGTCTGTCTGTGCACGCTGTACAACTAATCGGATTTGAGTGAAAGGTATAGTGGCAGGTGATACTCCGGGTATAGGATAGTTTTTATTCAGATAAACAATAAGGTTCCTCCAGGATAGGGGATGAAAGTTTTTGGTGATTTAATTCCAAAGCTCCGTCAAATTGAACTGACTTTAATAACTCTTTTTTTAATTAAAAGTGTATACTATCAGGCATGTTTTGTCTAATTTTGATGAAGATTTGATAAATATTATCGGAGATAGAGGACATAACTCTTCACTGATAACAGCAAATCACTCGCATAAGAGATACCGAACGAATATAATGCATACTATTAAATAATTATAATATGAATATATGAGGTTGGTTTGTTTACACATAATTTTGTAGTAGGTGCTTAATTTTAACTTTAGAACAAGTACCAGGTATTAGAACAACTTTATATTGATATAACTGACGTTAGATGGTCGATATTGTATAACGTTGTCGATTTATATTTAACCGACTTAAAGAAAAAAGGAGGAGGTTCAGAATTCGACACGTATTTTTTTTTGGCGATGTTACTCCATAACTCCGTCAAATCTGAACCAATTTCAATAAATTTAAATTTATAAAATTTGAAAGAACATACCGTCAGTTTAGTCCCATTTAAATTTGTTGAAGATCTGATGAATATCTTCGGTGATGAAGGACGGAATTCCTCAATTTTTGTTGATGTTACTCCATAACTTCGTCAAATATGAACAGTTTTCAATCATTTTTTTATCTGAAAGAAAATACCATCAGGTTGGTCCCATTTAAATTTGGTGAAGATCTGATGAATATTTTCGGTGATGGAGGACGGAACTCTTCAATGAATAGAAGCAAATCGCTCGCGATCAGAGAATATTGTGTAGATTTATCCTATGAAGCTACACTAAAAAACTTAAAACAATATTATATAAAAATTCTTTTTAAAGAAACCGACTTCAAAAGCCAAAACATATACAAACTAAAATTATTTTACACTTTGTAGTTATTTTGGTTTATTTAAAAAGAATTTTATACATTACTAGCTGATGCCCGCAACTTCGTCCGCGTGGATTTAGTTTTTAAAATCCCTCGGGAACTCTTTGATTTTCCGGGATAAAATATGTATAATAGCCTATGTCACTCTCCAGGTCCTCAAAATATATACCCATGCAAAAAATCACGTCAATCCGTAGCCCTGTTGCGGCGCGGCGTGATTGAAGGACAAAACAACAAACCAACAAACCAACAAACAAACACACTTTCGCATTTATAATATTAGTAAGGATTACTAGCTGATGCTCGCGACTTCGTCCGCGTGGATTTAGTTTTTAAAATCCCGCGGGAACTCTTTGATTTTCACTTTTAGTATGTCACTCTCCAGGTCCTTAACTATACCCATGCAAAAAATCACGTTGATCCGTACTTAGCTCTGTTGTGGTGTGATGTGACAAACGAACAGACCAACAAACAAACACACTTTCGCATTTATATTATTAGTAAAAAAAATTAACATGATAAAGTAATTATTGTGACGTAACTATAATCTTAATATATATAAATAACGTGTCACGTTGTTTGTCCGCGATGGACTCCTAAACTACTGAACCGATTTTTATCAAACTTCGTAACTATCTATAATTTGGTCCAACTTAAAAGATAGGATAGTTTTTTTGGATTGGGATAGTTTATTTGTTTTATTTATATAGATAAGATGGCGGTACGAAGTTCGCTGGGTCAGCTAGTAGTATATAGTATCCCAGACTTTTTTCTAGATATTAATGTCTTCTATAAAACTGTATTACATCTTTTTGCTCTATTGTTAATAGTTTCCGCAGCGTACACTATATAAGGATTTTTTTTGGTTATTTTTTCACACCTTGGGTTGCGTTATCGAAGTTTTCATACGGATCCCTAACTTTTTTGGAAATATTCTGTAGCCTATGTTCATCAGGGAT
Organism: Oeneis ivallda; assembly: GCA_029955525.1. Lineage (NCBI taxonomy): Eukaryota > Metazoa > Arthropoda > Insecta > Lepidoptera > Nymphalidae > Oeneis > Oeneis ivallda. Next base: position 11,361,278 of record JARPMR010000024.1, on the reverse strand, counting down.
AATGTAGGATTCTAATGGTGAAAGAATTTTTGAAATCTGTCCAGTAGTTTCGGTGCTTATTCAATTCAAACAAACAAACAAATCTTTCCACTTTATAATATTAATGTAGAAGTGTAGATTACTACAAGGGCACTAACCGATAGGTCCCTTGTATTAAAACTAGAGAACAGAGTCACATTCCAATATACCGTATCGTAGTTGTATGTCTAAGCTTTAACTTATCCTTTCTCTTCCTTTTTGTCAAAGTTATCCCATAAACACCAATGAGCATAACTTTCGCGAGTTAATATTTACATTTTAATTACATTTAAGGGCCTCCCTGAATTAGTGTAACTTCGCCGGGTGTTCCTTACATCTGCTACTAAACAACAGTTGCCCTAGTAGGGTCTCCATCAACGCCTAGGCTAAGTTTAGGACCTAATTTATAGTTACAGTCGACAAAAAAAATTATAACATCCTTTACAGCTGACAGTAGATTCAGTAGATTGTCATTTGTAAATAAAAATATGCAATTTAAACTGTTCAATTAGAAGGAAGAAGTTACTTTTTGGGACGTTATTTATTCTATTGAAGCTGTTGAACAGAAGAATTTTCATAATAATACTTACTACTAATTTATTACAATTTGAAACAAAATAAAACTTATGGTATATTTTTTTTACTATAATAATTAGACAATGCTTAAAGGAAGTATTTTATTAGCAAAATTTGCTAATTATTTATTGCCCAGGCTTCACATACTCGTAGGTGCTCATAAGTAGCAAAGGCTAATTACTTTCTAGTAATATGATACTTAATTGAAGTGATCTTCATTTATTTTTTGCACAGTTTTGCAAAAAAAGAATCATATTATTATTATTCTCGAACGAATGTCCCGCGTTTTTAACGAGACATGTCCAGATTTTCTCTTTTTTTTGTCAACCCTACATCCAGACATTAAAAGCTCGTTGCCCCGCGCGATGCGTCGACGGCGGAAATTTATGCAACCGCGCGAGTTAACGTCGGGAAAATTACTACCTACACTTAACTTCGGGGAGAAATATGATACAATTTTTGTGAATAACCGCGGATTTCGCAATAATTCATCGGTTTTTTATAGCTTAAGCCGCAAAAAAAAATCAAAATTATTTTTAAGCCGCAAACGATATGTGCCATCTGATGGTAAGCGTATTGAGGTGTAAACTGTTGCCAGTAGCTGCTAAAACATCAATTTGAATCCTTAGCACGTGATTCCAGACAAGCTTTTACCAGTGGCTTCGATCCCGCCTATGAATTGATCTATGAATTGTAGTATTCAGTTTTGGAACTTCCCCTCAATGTGGAAATATTCTATTCTATTCTATTCTATTCTATTATATTTTATTCTATTCTAACAAAGTTGCATGGGACGGGCTTGGCATCCAGCTGCCCACAAGATAGTATAAAAAACTTATTACAATGTAATAGCTATATAATATTAAAATAGTTAAATGATTATTTTGAAAAGAGAGAGCAACTGCTGAGTTTCTTGCCGGCTCTTCTCAGCAGAATCCGCTTTCCGAACCGGCGCGGTGGTAGAGACATGACGTCACAGGTTGGCCTACGTGAAATAAATAATTTTGATTATGAAAAGTAATCCAAAGTGGTGATACTATACAAAATTACCAATTTTGATTTTGATACTGATATAGAAGATAATAAATATATGAGCAAGCTTCATATCGGTGAAAGAAAGCCAGAAGCAAGAAGAAAGTTGCCAGCTCCATATTTTAGAAAACAAGAAAGAATTTACCATACAAAAATTTAATTAATGGTAGATACAGAGGACGTGACACGAAATAGAATCCGTATTTACCAGATAAACGCAAACTTATCTCGACGCGCCAATATCGAGTGGTAGTTGCGACCGATAGCATTCTGTTCCCGATCACTGTCCAAACAACAGGCTATTGTTGTTTTCCTACCAAACAATGGTAGATGCAAATTAGTCCGTCTAAAATGTTGGTGTTGGATACAATTTTGGCGTCTCTCATTAAGGTGGAAGACAAGGGTCTGCCCGCGAAATTCAAATTTAATTTGGTTTTTCGCAATTTGTAAACTAATATGACAAAGTAGGCTTATGGCCTTCTAATTGCGCCAGTGGAATTATCATCTTCACAGGTTTACATAAAAATCTTTACTTGAAAGTGACCAGTTTAAGAAATTAATCAAAATACTGAGTTGGACGTGAGTTACTCACAAATTAGTCGATATTTTGATTAATTTCTTAAACTGGACACTTTCAAGTAAAGATTTTTATATAAACCTATGAAGATGATACTGCCATTGTCGCAATTAGAATGCCATAAGCCTACTTTGTCGTATTAGTTTACAAATTGAGAAAAACCCAAATTAAATTTGAATTTCGCGGGCAGAACCGTGACTTCCACCTTAAGAAGCTATTTGATAACTACATACCTACATACAATTTTTGAATTATGATAAGTCTCCTCTCAAATGAGAAAGGCCGAGGCCATACATAGTACATCACGGTGGCCCAGTTTGGATTGAGCCATAAAGCCTAAGCCCATCTATGGAACGCGAATAATGTTCGTTGCATACTTATTATTATTATTTTAGTATGCAGTAAGTAGCTTATTATTTTGCAAGTTTGTGTAGCTAAACATTATTATGTTGAGAGTGCAAGCAACAAGCAAGTAATGTGTTGGAATTAAGGGGCTCAGTGCGAACTTAATTAAAATTGAGTTTCTTATCCGAGAAAATTATGCTGTAATACGTCTTGTAGCAGAGTTACGTTGAATTACTTTCAAATACATAAGACAGTTACGTTCAAATACATACTCTCAGCGAAGGGTTAAGACCTTAGTCCACCACGCTGTCCCAGTGCGAATTGACGGACTGTGTGAAGTCCGTGTGAAGGTGTGTGAACCTTCGAGAACTAAAACTTAATGTTAAACTTTATGTGGAACTCTCAGGTGTGCAGGTTTCCTCACGATGTTTTCCTTCACCGTTGATGCATGTGATATTTAATTGCTTAAACGCACATAACTTCGAAAAGTCAGAGGTGCTTGCCCGAGATCAAACCTGCAACCTCCCGAATAGGAGACCACAGTCCTAACCTAAAATAAAAGTATAATATTTTAAGTATGAGTATTATTAAAAAGGTGAGAAAAAAAGGGATACCTTCTTACTTACTGAAAGAATTTGAAATGAGGAGAGAGAAAATTAAATAGGATCAGGCAAGCATTGCGTTAAAGCTTTTACACTCCAGAACAAACAATGAGTAAGTAATAACATGATTTTATAAATAAAACACAAAATTTAACGCTTTGAGGGTCATCCGCTCCGTAATATAATGTCATCCCTTTTGCTATAAACTTCAAAGACTTGAAGCAGCTGAAAAGCGTTTTACTCCCTGGCCTTATGCAGTGTGGTATGTAAGCGTCAGGAAAGATTGATAGAATACCTAAAACTGTTAGGATATTAGGCCCGGTATCCGCGAATCAGCCGAGATGAGTAAAAAGAGGGTAGAAAGCAACTCATGGGGCAGGGTGTTTCTACCAAAGCAGAGAAGAGATCTGTACTAGTTACAGTGAAGCTAAGCTATTTACGCACACGTAATTTCTTAGACGCTGACTACAGGTCACTCGTGATTCCAGAATTCATATTATATTAAACCCAGAATTACAATATGTCGCCCGTAGCACAGCCCGTAGTAGCAACGCTCTGTTAGCAGCTACCGCTCCACTCTCTCCACACCTATTCGTGCTAGTCACGTATTAAACATCTCCACAAAAGTACTTCTATGTTCCCTCCGACAACATACCACAACGCTTCCCATACCTGCACAGACCGTGATCCTTTATTGTGCCAGTGACAAACTACATCAGACATTTAATAAAAGCAACGTTGAGAAATGCCCCGCGACGTCCGGCCCTTTGTTACGCGGGCGAGTTGTAAATGCGCTAAGGATATTTCTTTTAGCGGTGGAAAGTGGCCTCAAGTAAATATAAATACATCTGTTCGAGCTAACATTGCATTTGACAAATACAGCGGTTAGTCACGTACAAACATGAAGTAGTTCAAATTCTTTGAGCGCTAGGACTGAAATGTATGTATGAGTGAGCGTACCTTCTAATGTCCTCCTGACCGAGGCTGGGATCAATCTCCACTGAGGTTAGCTATTTGCGCGAAAATATTATAGTGCGCAAGTGTGTGCGCATATACAAGAACACTCTCTATTCCCTCACTCACATAGTCTGATGTGACAGATATCTAATACAACCGGAGAGAAATCAAGCGCAGGACTGATGATTTAACATAGGGCCTCCGAGGCACGTGGGTGACATACTGCCAACTTCCTAGCTCCGAGCAAGCATAACCCAATGCATTTTTTTACCCGATCCGAGAGTCGATCGAACATGCTTACCACTAGACCAACGAAGCAAGTCTTGAAATAGCTACAATAATTCTAAGCGTGCTTAAACCTTTTGGACTTTGATTAACTATTTTACTTGGATGTAGTCGCGTCAACGCGTCAAAAATGCCACGGTTAAATTGTTATTAAATAGCAAGTTTGAGCACAGTCGCGCCTTATCCATAAGCCGATAAGATGCCTTCGTGCTCAGTGAAAAAGTATAAAAACAGTCCAAATTATGTTAAAGACTAGCTGATGCCCGCGACTTCGTTCGCGTGGATTTCGTTTTTAAAATCCCGCGGGAACTCTTTGATTTTCCGGGATGCCTGACGCCCTCCAGGATCTCAACTATACCTATCCAAAAAATCACGTCAATCCGTAGCTTTGTTGCAGCGTGATTGACGGACAAACCACCATCAAACACACTTTCGCATTTATAAATTATTACTCGCGGCATTGATAATGATGATTCGAAGAGAAAACATATTACTGATGATATCATCAATTACGTTAGCTATCATTTTTATAATTGTCAAATTTTTTACCATACTTAACCAAAGACAAAATTACGTTTAGCTGTCATTTACGTTTTGTAATTCCACTGTCATTTGCGTTTTGTTATTCCATGTCAGATGCGTTTTTTTTATACCACGTTTTATAGTGACTTGACGGAAACGCGGTCGAACGGGATAAAAAGTATCCTATGTCCGTCTCCTGGTTCTAAGCTACCTCTCCACCAATTTTCAGCCAAATCGGTTCATCCGTTCTTGAGTTATAAATAGTGTAACTAACACCACTTTCTTTTATATATAATATTATAAAGATAGATAAATCGACGCTTTTGAAGTATTACCAATCTCACTATCGCATCTCGAATATTCGTGACACCAGCCGATCATTGTAACCCTTTTGTAACCTAAATAGGGCTTAGGGCAACGGTTGAAGGTACGGACTGAAAACTGAAGGGTCGATGGTTCAAACCCCACCCGTTGCACTATAGTCGTACCTAAGTACTCCTAACACGAGCTTTACTCTTATTTCGAGAAGAAAGGAGAATATAAGCTAAAACCAGCGTGGCCGTACTTTAAAAAAACGCGCAGGTACGCGAAGAAAGACGCTAAATACAGGGTCATAATCTTATTATTGGCGGAATAATACGCGGAAGGATTTGGAACCCATCGATTGCTATCTTCCATTTCTTCTTTGATTTCATATATAAAGTCCAATTCGCATGGACTCTTCATTTGCTCCCAAATGACAACTGTTTTACCTTCTTCCCACGTATCGCTAGCCAATTATCTAGAACACACCGGACGATACACGGTTTCCCTAAATAGCCTACTCGGTCCGCAGACAAAAGCACGTGTAGGTAATAAATGCAAATTGGGTGAGCCTCCCGATACTGCGTAAAGTTGGTACGCGTTTCCATTTAAAGGTGACCTGTTTTCAGAGGCGGACGATATTTTGTTTTTTTGTTTACCCGACCACGGAATAGCCAAAAATAATGGTTATGAATTTTAGCAGTCTGATGTATATGTGTACGTGTGTATTTACATAATATGTTGCACCGTGGCGTCTAAACTATTGAGCCGATTTTGATGAGAATGAAGTATCAATTGATTTGTGATTTCTGTCCGGATGACATAGGCTACATTTTATGTGAACATTGTCAATATGATGTAGTCGCGTTACAGTTTTAAAACTTTTAAGCACTTTTAAGATAGATATTGAAAGACTACCATTGTATCGTGTTTTGTTCACATTGTCATGGATATCATGAGATGATGTATCTGTTACCGTTAATTTGCGTAAATCAGTTAGAGTGCAGATTAACGAGGTATTCTGAAGATTATCTGGCTGAGTCAGTTAAAGTGGAAAAAAATAATTGAGTTCTCACATTAACTAGATAATCTGCAGAATTCCTAGGTAATCTGCAGACTAACGACCACGCATACGGTAAATTCCATAAAATAGGTTCTTGTTTGAATAAAACATTTTAATTAGTTGTAGGTAATTACTAACCTAACCTAACCTAACATAACCAAACTAAATCCAACAAGTGCTATATACATATTTTGGCAAAATCTAAAGTTAGGTTAGGTTGGGGTTATACATGAATAGCCAGGTGCCCGGCCACAGGCCGAGGTTGTCTGGGCACTTAGGTTGTATTAGGTCAAATTACCTAACTTAAGTTTAAAAAACCTGATGGGCGCGGGAGGAGCGGGTGAGCGAAACAAAAGTATTTCGTTCAGTGTCTTCCGCAATTTAACGATGTACCATTCGTTATTGTGCAGACTAACTAGGTAAAATGCAAATAAGACCTTTTTAATTCAAATTTTGCACTTTAACGCATCGTATCCGAGCATCTGCAGATTACCTAGTTAATGTGCACATTAACGTATTATGCACTCTAACGGTAACATATCAATTTATCAATAAGGCTAAGTTTTACCGCACCGTCATAAACTAGCAACAACATTCTGTTGTCTGCGCAAAGTGCATACTTTGTGGGGGCGAATGAGCGCTTAACCTGATTAGAATAGAATAGAAATATTTTTTATTCAAATAAACTTTTACAAGTGCTTTCGAATAGTCAAATAAATCTACCACTGGTTCGGAATGCCCTTACTACCGAGAAGAACCAGCAAGAAACTCGGCGATTTCACAATAGGTACTATGCTTTATATGAAGTGTATGCAGTGTTTCCACAATGAGGGGAAGTTCCAAAAATGCATACTTACAACTCATTACATGTTAAGATGGGCAGACAGAAATTAGCCCCATTCCTGAAGGTGGACCCCGTTAACGTGTATGACGCATGATCCAGCCGTTGCTTCGCTCAACCATATTTGAGGGAACGTAACGATTTCGAAGATAAATTAATTTAATAATTCGGTAGAGGTTGTTACACAGTTATTGAATTTCTTGACAAAGCTCCATAGAGGCAATCTTCTGCTCCAACTGCGCACACCGTAACGTAGTAATAGTTTTATTTTATGACAGGTTACTTATTACATAATATTGTAACATTTTTGTTTTGAAAAGAGCGACTGCTTTGTTTCTAGATGGCTCTTCTCAGCAGAATCTGCTTTTCGAGCTTGTGTTAGAGTCTTGACGGATAAAGGCAATTACATGAAATAAATAAATTTGAATTATGATTCATACACAAATAATATAACTTACAATCGTGTTATTAACTTATAGCAGTGGAACCATACACTCACATCCTTTACGGCACGCTCGTTCGCCAAGTCTTTTCGTCCATTTTATCAGTTCTGCGCATTGTTCACTTTCGGAGATATATTGCCAGAATAATTGCTTGTATTATTTCCGTAACGTGGAGGGAATTTGAATTTTTACTCAAGAAGGTTTTGGCGTTCCTTGTAATGTGTTGTAAAGACGTTATCGACGAATATTGCTAGGCCGTACCGTGCGATTGTGCAAGAAAATATTATTCATTTTACAGCTCAAAATGTATGATTTCCTTTACCAAATCATAAATCAAATAGGAATCACGTCACAGCCGTGATAACCCAGTGTTTAAGACTTCGTCTTAAGTGTTCCTTTCCGGGGGGTCCGAAGTTCAAATTCCAGGCTTGAAACTTTTCAGAGTTATGCGCGTTTTAAGTAGGTATGTATATACATACATACTCTTGCATTGCTCGCCAAGCCAGCGAGGTAGAGTATGGCCTAAATCCTTCACATTTTTAGAAGAGATTTTTATAATATTATTAGTATGGGTTGAGATGAATGATTTAATTAATGTAATAAAAGTGTAGTATTTTCTCTCAAGTTTATTTCAGGATTCCGGACCAGCCCTGCGATTGTCTAGTTATTCCATTGATCGTTATCGTATTCGATGACATTAGCGTCAAACAAGTAAAATAAACCATAACAGCATTGAATTAGAGCTCAATTTCGTGTATGCATTCTTATACGTTTACGTATGTACGATACGCTCCATAACGCTCCATATTAAAATCAGTTGCACTGAATTTGTGACTTTAAATCAATACAATCAAGGATTATTTTACTTTGACGCAATTTTTAGATAACTTTTTTATACACAGTGGTAGATTCAATTGACAATTCAAAAGCACTTAGTAAAAGTTTACTTGATTGTTAAACTTATCTATTCCATTTACCAAGATGTCCATTACTGAAACCTATAGTAAATGTGAGTAAATAGAAACAAACGATTTTTCCTAATGGCCGTTATACCTTTTATATTGCAGGCAATTATCATTACCAGTTGCGGTATAGAGGGGATTATTTCAACATATTTGAGGCGTCGTACAATAGTACGCGCACGATAATCTGAAACAAACAAAGGTTGGTAATGATCATTAGTCGTTATCGCGCGCCACGGGACGCTGTTTTAATCACTGTTAATAAGTAGGCTTTCGGTAATGATGACGCGTTAGATGCTTTTTGAAAAGTTCACAGAACTCTACATGTTTCTCCTAGTCCATTTTTATAATGGTCTAAGATCCCGTATAAGATACCCTCATCTGCTATTTATTAGTGATAAGAAATAAATGACAGATAATATTATACCTACTCATCGACATATCACGAATAGGTTGCCTAGTTAAATTGCGTGAGGATAATATTTACATCTAAAACCTAGGCAACCATGTATTGGATCAACTTTTTAATAAGGCAACCTATGACAGATTCAGAATAAAATAAGCTTTAATTTGATATAAAATACGATTAAATAACTGATGAGAGTATATCAATTTTACTAACCTGCTTATACCTGGCAACTCCACAGTTGCGCAGAGGGGGAAGGAGGCAACCTTGACTTTTTCATTTCTGTTGGGCATGTTCTCTTATCTAGTGAACGATTTTGTAAATAACTATATAATGAGAGAAGTAAATTTAATTAAAAATATATTTGTTTAACATTACCCGCACGCAATTTAATCTATCTATATTGATTTTATATCTTATCTCTAATAAACTAGTGGTTCGCCCCGAACTGAGACCTCGCGGTAACGGTTTCCCATAATTACTTATTCATTCAATAGATACATGACGATCAAAATTGACATTATTATTATGCCCGTTTTCACCAACCATACCTAAATCATCCCCTTTGTAGAAGTCTCTTTACGTAGGTAGCCCCTAAATACAATCCTAACATCCCAATGTCATTTTCACCTTTAGTTGCCCCGTAGAGGTTCGTAATAACAAAATTGACAGAAAGTGTCAACTAACTTAACATAGGTAGCCCGTAAAGGTTAGGGAACTGTGAAATCCTCAAGGCCTCAATCAAACTTAGGTATAGTTTTTTGGAACATTCAAATTAAATTTCTTGTACACAGCATCAAATATCGACACGATCAGAAAACATGTAAAAACAAACTGCAACGTGAAGTTTTATTGATGTTTGCTAAATGACTAAATAATAATTTTAATTGAATAATATGTTACATTTATAGCTGCATTTGCTATATGAGATGAGAGCGCCATCTATTGACATCATTGTGAAGTTCTGTTGTTGCTGCTCATTAAAAGTTAAATAATTTAGTTTCCTTATTACATTTATCTAATTTTAGTATTTTTTGTTCAAGTACATGATATTACGCTAAAATTATAAAACTTTCAAGCCCCAGCTTTCAATGGTTATTCCGTTGTGAGGTCAAATATAATCTCCACTTTGAAAGCCCCCCATTTCGTCAATTTTAGGAAAAAAATTAAAAAAAAAATATACTTTTGTACTCTGTTCCAAATTATCTTTAAAATGAGGTACTGTAACCCTATGAAACGCAAAAATTTTTTTTTCTTCGTATTCGCTTCTATGAGAGCCCCCCTGAAATAAAGATTTTTATAACTTTTTAAGCCATTTTCGGCTGGAGGCCATCGGTTTACATATTATATCTAAAATTGAAGTAATTACGTTCAGTAATTCAGAAGTTATAAGGCTCTGACAGACGGACGGACGGACAAGTGCAAATTCACTCAAGTAGACTCAAAGACCTTCGCTTCGCTCGGTCGATAACAGATGAGGGTATAAATCTCTTATAACGGATCTCGTACTATAAGGGAAAACAGCGTTGCAAGAGATTCTAACCTAACCTAACCTATAAGTCGTCACTGAATCTCATATTAATATTTTCTCTATGCCACTGAAGTAGCTGCGTTATGAATTAAATTTTCACACACCTCGACTCAGGGAGTAACGACTTCGTCCGTGTAGAGTTATGTTTTCAAAAATCCCGCGGGAACCCTCTGTTTTTCCGGGATAAAAGGTAGCCTATTTTAGTCTCTAAGACGTTAAATATGCAAAAAAAATCACGTCGATCCTTTACTGCGTTGTTGCATGACTAAAGAACAAACCAAAAAATAAACACGTAGTTAAGTAAGGGAGTAAGTATTTCATAGTAAATCATAATGTTTTCTCATTAAATACTAGATAATAATATTATAATGTACAATCCTCTTATTTTATGTATGCCACATGGATGCTTATAAATAAAGATTAATTAATAAAATTTCAATGTTTGACATCATGCTGAATTTATTGTTGACTTATTAATTGTTGTCAATAAATAATTAAATCGTACATCGTTATAATAATTTGTTGATTACATATTTCATGACATTAATGATGTCGATGAAGTTATTAAGGATTAAAATTATGGATGAAAAAGCCCGTCGTTTACCTTTACCACCCTGTTTGACATACTTCCAAGCATTCTTTAGAAAAACAGCCTGCTGCCTTATGATAGGGAGGGATTTAAAACTCAACATCACATCTTCTTATGCCAGTAAGCTAGCCGATTAGAAAAACCCTTTGACCGCTCATTCCCTACTCCGATTCAGATCCGAGAATATAATTATTAAAGTTGTATAGCTGTTAGTAGGTAAAGTAATTAATTATTTCGGGCCTTATTTTCTAGGTATCGAATTGAGTTGGTTTCTCTTAGGTTTGTAGCAGACTTTTGACTATAAGTTTTCAACCTCTAATCGTTTTCTGCACGAAATCGTGCCAAAACGCTATATCACTTAGCGGCACGTCTTTGACGGTAGGGTGATAACTAGCCACGACCAAAGTTCCCCATCAGACTTTCGTATTCTTAGGATTATTTTATTTCAAGATAAATTTTAAATTCAATTTGAAGTCTTGAGATAAGCCACAGTCAGTATAAGTACATAATTAAGCTTTTAGTATCAAATAAGTTATCCTTAACAGAAAACTACCACCATGCGTCGCGTCCTTCCGCGTAATATCAATAACATGTTACGGGCGCGTTCTTACGAGTATGTCGCGTAAACGTTCGCATGCCCCGAATGCCGTGAACACTTTAACGATATTATTATTATTAAATAAATTACACCTCAAAATATTATAATATTTTGTTACAGCACAAGCTGTTTGTAAAACCCATACTACATAAACCCATAACACATTTTTAACGTTGAATGTGATGAGTAAAATACGTACCTATTTGAATCTTTATAATATTATGTATTAAGTACTTATATTATTTACTAGCTGATGCCCGCGACTTCGTCCGCGTGGATTTAGTTTTTAAAATCCCGCGGGAACTCTTTGATTTTCCGGGATCCCTATTTCTCCCTCCAGGTTCTCAACTACACCTATCCAAAAAATCACGTCAATCCATAGCTTTGTTGCAACGTGATTGACGGACAAAGCAACAAACCAACAAACACACTTTCGCACTTATAATATGTATTAGTAAGGACCTATGTACGATATACCTGACATCCTGTTACCCAGGTTTTCGCTCCATCCTCCTCGACCCTCGGTCATCTGACACCTCTAATTGAGACCATTCTAATGAGCCCAAACACACTAATCTGCTGTAAGTTGGGAGTTGGGATCCCACATACTACTTGACGCTGCAGCATCAGCTCAAGCATACCATGCCTTGAAAATAATCTGAAGTAACAGTATCTACACCAAATTTCAAATCAATCGCACCAGTGAAAACTTGTAAGACCCTAATCAAGTAGGAAATGAGCTGCTGATCTTCAAACGCCTGACCAGATCTTTGTAAATTATAGCTAAAATCTACCTCGATTGAGTTAGCTTTCTAAAAATAAAACCGCATCAAAATTAGTCTATTTGGTAGGCTGCTACGAGAAAACAGACAGATACACAGATACACCGGTCAAACTTAGAGCACCCTTCTTTTTTGTCGGGGGTTAAAAATGAACATTGTGTTGATTTGAATCTCCTGTCCAGTGCCCTTTGTTTCGTTCATCTTTTACCTACCAGCGCAAGCAGTAAGGTAATAAATGCAAATTGTTTAGACCACTCTCTTTGGGCTGCCCCCTTGGCTCTCTCTCAAAGCGTTGAGAGGACACTCCCGTTTAGAGCTTCTCTTTGGTACTTTGAATTCGGTAGTTTATTTATATAAAGCCCCTTCCCCCCACCCGGAGTAGCTTTGAAGCGTTCTCCAAGAAACTTACGATAAGGATTTACACTTTGGATCCTACTATAAAGATAAAGATAACTTAACTACCTGTCGGTCACAAGAGGTATTTTAAATCTAAGTCCTATAAATAGATACAGCTATAGAAGTCAATATATCTGTAAGTATTATATTTTAACCATATTATTTGGATAAATTAGAGTTAACGTTAGAGTACAGTAACAGTAGGTACTCTTATTATGTGGGTACCGTTAGAGTACAGTAACAGAACTCTAATTATGTGGGTACTGTAAAGTATACCTACTTGAATTACAGATTCTAGTATTCTGAATATGTTATATTTTTTTTTATCTAAGTTCTTACCAAAAATACATTTTTGACCTGATATAGCCATTACACTCTCTGGAAATTGCTGTATCGAGTAAGTTACGATATCAAAATATGAATTAAATGGAGCATACTATCAAGAGTAAATAATTCTAGTTACTAGAACGGAGTTGAGTGGAAAGCCTATGTTCATAATTAGATTGAGATGATGACGTACCAAAATGGGCTCGCAGCCGTAACCACAGTTGCATAATTATAGCGAAACCACATTTTGACGAATAACGCAGGCTCTGGGAATCAAAATTATACCTAACGACAGCGAGCTGCTATCTAGCGCGTATAATACGGTGTTTGTACCGGGAAAGTGGTTAGAAGGTTGGCGTGAGGTCGTAAATTTTGGCTCCTGAACCAACGTGGCATGGGCGTTGTGTTAATTGAGGGATATTTTACGGAGCATTCATGGTTTCGTGTTACGTGAGAATGAATTTATTTTTTTTAATGCGCTATAAAGGTTTAACTTTCGTGCACTATAAAGTACATATAAATTGAAGTGACGTGGAGTGTGGGTAGTTGGTGAAATATTGCTTTATAACTACCTACTTTGGCTTTTTCTTTTTATGGATTTTGAGTAGGTATGTAATCTGTGCCTAATAAATACTGCAGCTAGGGTTAAAAATAGTTATGGGTCATGAAATATAACAACAAAATAGACCTAGACCTAGATCTTTACTCCTCTCCATTCTCGATTATGCAGACGCAAGCTATGTTGATTTAACCGAGGATCAACTTAATAAACTTGAGCGAATTCAAAACCTTGCTATTAGGTTTATATTTGGCTTACGCAAATATGACCATGTCTCCGAATTTCGTTAAAAGCTCAAGTGGTTACCCATTCGCTTTCGCCGGAATTTACATATTGTTTCTCTTCTGTACTGTGTATTGTTCAATCCTATGACTCCAAGTTATTTAAAGGAGAACTTTAAATTTCGTGGTCTTGACAGATCAGATAGAGTCTTACGGCCAGCGGAAAAACTCAAGCTAGAGACACCTACACATCGGACGAAGTATTTTAGTAATTCCTTCACGGTCAAGGCTATTTGTCTATGGAACGAGCTTCCCTCGCAAATTCATCGTGCTGAATCCCATAATAAATTTAAAACTGACGTCAAAGATTATTGTCTATCTCTGTGCTATCATCAATAACGACATAGTTTACGATTTGAATCAGTAGTAATATATATGTATGTATATTATATAGTCTTATGTATGTGTATTATATTTATTTTGTATATATTAGTGTATTTGTATGTTATTATCTAATATCTTTAAACGAGCAATTCTGGTATATATATATATATATACATATATATATATATATATATATAATAAACTTTTTTACAAGTGCTTTTGAATCGTCTATGAGTCTACCACTGGTTCGGACTGCCGTTCCTGCCGAGAAGAACCAGCAAGAAACTCGGCAGTTGCTCTTTTCAAAATAAGTTTACATTCAATAGAATAGTTAAACAGTTCAATTACCACCTGCTGTCTCATGAATCGCTGGAAAGAATTATGTCCACGCTTTTATCATCTAAATAGTCTTCAATTGCATAATATGCTTTTTTCATGAGATTAGTTTTAACTGATTTCTTAAACTTGTGTAAAGGCAAGTCTAAGATCGACTGTGGAATTTTATTATAAAACGTCACGCCCATTCCCACAAATGTCTTTCGGACCCTCTTGAGGCGACATCGAGGAATCACGAGCCTGTTTGGATTTCTAACTTGCCTATCGTGTAAATCACCCTTTTTTTTGTAATTCACTATGTTTTGTCTGACAAATATTATATTGTTGTAAATATATTGTGAAGCTACTGTAAGAATGCCTATTTCTTTAAATTTTTCTCGAAGGGAATCCCGCGGTTTTAAATTATATATTGCGCGAATTGCCCTCTTCTGCAATACAAAAATTTTTCCAATATCGGCTGCTTTACCCCATAATAAGATTCCGTATGACATAATACTATGGAAATATGCAAAATAAACTATTTTTGCAGTTTCTATGTCAGTTAACTGTCGAATCTTCCTAACAGCGTAAGCAGCAGAGCTAAGCTTGCCAGCAAGTGTTGCTATATGGGTGCCCCATTGCAGCTTTGAGTCCAGGGTTAATCCCAAGAACACTGTGGAGTCCTCACTTTTCAAGGGTTCATTACTTATCTTTAAATTTTTACTGACAGTTCTGGTGTTGGTTTTTTTAGCATTTAAAAGTAGATTATTTGCCGTAAACCATTCAGAAACTTGAGATAATGCAATATTTACATCGTCAAAATTGTCTTTCGTCCTATCGACTTTAAAAATCAAAGACGTATCA
Organism: Oeneis ivallda; assembly: GCA_029955525.1. Classification (NCBI taxonomy): domain Eukaryota; kingdom Metazoa; phylum Arthropoda; class Insecta; order Lepidoptera; family Nymphalidae; genus Oeneis; species Oeneis ivallda. The sequence goes on along the minus strand of JARPMR010000024.1, from coordinate 11,345,780 downwards.
TCAGCAAATAGTACAATATCGCAAGTATTTTGGACAAAATGTGGTAAATCATTTATGTAAATCAAAAACATGAATGGACCTAGAATAGAACCCTGGGGTACACCCATTACCGAGGCTGATCCGGATGATTTTACATCATTGACACATACTCTTTGAACACGATCACTAAAATAAGACGCAATGAGGCTAAGCGCAAAATCTTTAATACCATAGTGGCTCAGTTTAAGCAAAAGTCAACGCAGTCGAATGCTTTTGATAAATCACAGAAAATACCAATGGCATTCTGTGAGTTATTCCATGCATCGAATATGTGTTACAACAGCGTTGCGGCTGCATCGGTTGTTGATCGACCCTTAGTAAAACCGTACTGCTCAGGGTGAAGAAGTTTATTTAAATTAAAGTGTAGAAGCAGTTGGTTGAGCATTATTTTTTCAAATATCTTGCTGAGAGTTGGCATAATATATATATATATATATATATATATATATATCCAATTCAATTCAAAAATTATTTATTTCATGTAGGCCAACCTGTGGCTCTTATGACACGTCAAGATTCTACCACCGGTTCGGAAAGCGGATTCTGCTGAGAAGAGCCGGCAAGAAACTCAGCAGTTGCTCTTTTCAAAATAATCATTTTACAATATTAATAAGTAGCTATTACATTGTAATAAGTTTTTATACTATCTTGTGGGCAGCTGGATGGCAAGCTGATTTAACCCGTGCATCTTTGTTAGAATAGAATATGACATTTCCACAAAACGTACTACAATTCAATTCATGTCAAAGACGGGCAGACAGAAAGTAGCCCCATTCCCGCCGGCGGCACCCGTTCACGAGCATGACGCATGATCCAGCCATTGCTTCGCTCGACTATATTTGAGGGAACGTAACAACCCGCACCACACGACACCACCACAGAAATGTTTAAAGAGAGCGTGACATACTTAGTCTACCCGTATCAAAGCATCGATTTGAATAATATTATTCAAACACTAATTTTAAGATCCCATGCAACTTTGTCATTAAGAAAGTCATTAACTTTGTAATAAGCGCGACTCAGTAAGTGAGTTTTTACGCATTGTTTAAATTTGTGCAGTGGCAAATCTAGCAATTCCTTCGGAATCATATTATATAAGCGTACGCTCAACCCCACAAAGGATTTTTGCACTTTGCGCAGGCGACATGATGGAATTTCTAGTTTATGACGATTTCTAATGAGTCGATTGTGTGTATTGCCTCTTTGTTTATGCAGATGAATATTTTGTCTCACAAAGACTATATTATTATAAATGTACTGTGAAGCTACCGTAAGAATACCAATCTCTTTAAACTTTTCACAAAGAGATACGCGCGAACCGAGTTTATAGATAAATCGAATGGCTCTTTTCTGTAATATAAAAATAGTTTCAATATGAGCTGCTCCGCCCCACAATAAGATTCCATAGGACATTACACTATGGAAGTAGGCAAAGTAGACCAGCCTAGCCGTGTCTACATCAGTAAACTGTCTGATTTTTCTGACAGCATAGGCAGCTGAGCTGAGTTTACCCGCTAATGTCTCTATGTGAGCGTCCCACTGAAGCTTACTATCCAAGGTCACCCCCAGAAAAACTGTGGAGTTCTCAATTATAAGGTTTTCCCCGTTTATTTTTATTGTTTTGTCAATTTTCTTAACATTTGGTACAATAAATTCTAAACACTTAGTTTTTTTAGCGTTTAAGATATATATATATATATATATATATATATATATATATATATATATATATTATATATATTATATATATATATATATATATATATATATATATATATATATATATATATATATATATATATATATATATATATATATATATATATATATATATAATCTGGATCTCGGAAACGGCTCCAACGATTTTCATAAAATTTAGCATGTAGGGGGTTTCGGGGGCGATAAATCGATCTACCTAGGTTTCATTTTTAGAAAAGGTCGTTTTATCCGTGTTTTCAGGCAATGAAAAACCCCTTACAATATAATTAGAATACGAAGGTAAATTTCGCCGTTAACTATAAATTCCCCATAGCTCAGTTAGAAAGTAGGGCGGTCCCGAAACTAGGAGACCCCGTTTCGAGTCCAGACAAATTTTTTTTCCCTATGAATTTATTATTCTTTTTTATTATTTTTTTTTAATATATTATTTCCAAAAAACACGATTTAGGTACCATAAAGAAAAAAACAAAAAACCGAGCAAAGCTCGGTCACCCAGATATTTATTATATTATATGGTTTAGTTTATTTACATATTAGTATTTAGGTATATTATATACACCACCTCCCACTGTCTACTTGTTTATTTTCTCCCTAGCGTTAAGGTTGTCTGGAAGAGATCGCTATTTAGCGATAAGACCGCCTTTTTGTATCTACATTTTAAGTTTTCTTTTTTGTAACCTGTATTCATTTGTGTTTTGTGGTGCAATAAAGTATATACATACATACCTACATACATACCTAAGGTTCTTTTCGCAATGCATCCTATTCGAATCCGAGAATTCCTGATCCAAAGTAGCCGTTGTAGATAAGTATACAATTTTAACAAGGGTCGCGCAATAGATCCGAATTTTGTAGTCCGAATTCGGAAAATAAAATTTTTATTATTGAAACTCTATTGTATGGAATATACGCACAGACCAACAAGAGCGTGATCGATAAAAGACACTATAGTTAGAGCCTAAAGGCTCTTTCCGCACTGCATTCGATCCGAATCCAAGAATTCTCGATCCGAAATAGCCATAGTACATAAGCCATACCTACTATTTGTATGAAGGGTTGCGCACTAGATCCAGAGTATTTGGAATTCGGAAAACAAAATTCGGATCTAGTGCGAAACTACGGCTAAAAGACGCTATTCTTCTACCGATCACGCTCTTGTTGGTCTATTCGTCTATTCGTCTATTCTCATAAAGCTTCAATAAAATAAAAACTGTAGATGAGGTTAAGCCCCTATACGCGAAGTCAGAATATAACAGCTTTAATAGTGTATTAGATAACTAGATTAATATATTTTGAGTACCTAACTAAGAAGTGAAAGCAATATTATTATGTTTTTTTCATCAAGAATTCGTAACACATCAATTTACAAACAATAATATTAAAAAATAAATTAAAAACTATAACTAATTATATTTACAAAAAATACACGCCGTCCAAGTGATCGCTAATGGGCATGGTGCCCAAAACACTGGCGCTATTACCTCTCTGAATAGCGAGGTAAGCCTCTGGCCTAAATAAGCGCCAGCTCTTTGGTCACCAGAGGCGTGGATCAGTTTTTAGGACACGACATTTTATATATTAGTAAGTTTTACGATCACGCTGCGCGCTGTTGTTGATCTATTCCATACAATATATTGTTGTATATATTATTGTATTCTTCGGTAATGATCTAAGCACAGCATTAAGGCGATAGCGACTTCAAGGTTTATACCTAATATCTGCCATACTTATCTTTGAACTCAATCATCCATCTTGGACTAGGCACATCCTTATAAATGCGCGTGCGTATTTCTGTGTTGGTTTGTCCTTTAATCATTCAGCAATTGTGATTTTTTTCATGACAATAGTTGAGGATTTTGAGCTTGGAACTTGTCTCGGAGTCTTGGGCTGCCTTTTATACCGAAACAACATGGGTTGCCATGGGAGTTTTTAAACTCCACGCGGATGAAGTGTTCCATAAATCACAAGGGCATTGACTTGTAGATAATTATTTCAGCCTCAGTAGCTATTAATAATAAGATCTAAATTTTCAAATGAAGTGGTGGCTTAAGCCAAATGTTTCCAAGAACTTATGAACGACGCAACTTGAAACCGGATAGCTAAGTGGAAAGTTTTGGAAATTGTTTACTGGCCATCTCTATCTAATTTATGTTAACGCATATCTCACAGCAACTTGAAATACTTACAGCTTTGTTGTTTATTGTCTCTATTATATCACTACGCCAAAAACCGAAACTATATTAAATAAAAAATAAATTACTTGTCTTGCGTAATTAAATACCATCGATTTAATTTACTGTCCAGTTTAACATTTTGATTTAAAGAAAATAATTTACAATTTAATAAAGCTAATGCTAAATTAATAAATATCATAAGTGTGAATAATTTCAAATTCGATAGATAAGTAGGTACTTACATACCTACTGTTTTATCAACCGTTACTTTCCGACTCTATTTTTCGTTTTAAGGTATACAAAATCCATTTATTATTCGGACATCTCTCTCTCTCTCTCTCTCTCCAAGCCAGAAAACCACATACAATCCGCACCTGAAAGGCATATTGAAAAAATCCCACCGAATACGTTCCACCGGATTACCCGGGCTTAGGTAGAGGAATGGAACAAAAAACGGCTATCCGGGCTTACTTTTGGCCTGTGGCTTGTGATATTTGTTAAGAACGAGCAAAAAGTAAGCGGATTTTCCGTCCAAGATTAGTTTTACTAAAATTTACATATTGAGAGAAAGAAAAGATACCTCTAAGTATAAAAAAGTAGGGTATATAAAAAGTAGGTAGGGTAGTAGTAAAAGTAAACATAGTTGGAATGTTAGGAAAAAGGTCTTTTATTTTATTTCATTCAGTGACATGATAGCCCTTGACTATGCGACCTCTCGATGGGGTAAGTGTAAAGTGACGATGGTGCGTACCTACTCGTAGATGGTGAATGCGCCTGTTTGAGACAGGGTTGTGAGTTGCACGCGTCAAATAAGTAGTACGTTCAGTTCGCGTGCCGCTCGTGTGCCGCCCGCGCGCAATTTACTCGCCGCGTGAAAACTGCGCCAGCGCTGCATGTAGCGCGCGTTCTCGCTTCCTCACGCTGTCACCCACACCTCACCGTGCGCGCGATCTGCAAGCGTGCAGAAATCACGCTATATGCTATTGCTATATGCCTTGCGTGAGTTGTGATTAAAGAGAAGATCGAAACAGTTGCAGTAACTGCACACTTACCCCGCACGTGCAGCACGCGTGTTGCGCATTCGCGGTACATTCACCACATGTGTACGCACCCTTTAGGAAGAGGGGTACCTATGGCAGTTTTAGTAAACTCATTCCTCTATTCGGTTTCTACAAGCTATCGTGCTGTAACGTTCACGAAAAAAAATAGGCAATCATAGGGACTGCCGATAGAAGTGAAAACTAGATTTGCTAATCATTAATAAAAACCAGCCAAGTGCGTGTCGGGCCACGCGCAGTGTAGGGTTCCGTAGTTGAAAGTCTCCAATATTATTGCTGACCTAGGATAGTGCTTTTGTTTTATTTATGAATATTGAATAAATTTTGAGTTTCATGGTTTAAATACTATAATATTCTACAAAATATGCAACTTACACTACGTGTAATACCTAACTTAGAAAAAACAGATATAACTCCTTAACTAATGAACCCTACTTAGCCGTGATAGTTTTCCTTTAAAATTCATTATATATACTACTGCTATGAATTTTTTTTGTATCCTATATACAACCGTTAAGCTGGCAGAGGGGGGGGACACTTGACTCTAATAAAATTTTGCACTTTAAAATATCATATTTCACAAACGGATCCCTGAATTGAAAAATGATGTTCCCACACCCACAATATTTTTGAAAGACCTATTCAACGACACCCCACACTATGGGATAGACGAGAAAAAAATAATTTATCCCCACTTTACATGTATGGGAGGTACCCTAAAAAAAATTATTTTTTACAATTTTATTTCACGACTTTGTCGGCGTGATTGATATTTATACCCTTGTCAAATTACAGATTTCTAGTACCAATAGTCTCTGAGCTAAACCGCGGACAGACAGACAGACAGACAGACAGACAGACGGACGGACATGGCGAAACTATAAGGGTTCCTTGTTTACTACGGAACCCTAAAAACAAATAAGAAAAGCGCACTGTCACGATTTCGTGAGTGAGATTCAAACCTGCGACAACATAAATTAAACGGTAAGAAGGCGGTTGCTTGCGCGCTGCGTTGTACAAGGTTGCTTGGAACTTCAAAAATGTTGAACGCTTACTGAAATCTCCAGGTGACGATTGTGAAGGTGACGATGACGCGAAATCCGTGTTTTTTGCTCACCCAAAAAGTGTTCAACGCGCCTAAAGAAATTTTCACTTCAAAAAATCACGTATCACGTGGAATCACGTTCTGGCGCGACTTTGACGATAGGGTGGTAACTAGCCACGAACCAAATCTTCCATCAGATCAAAAATTGTTTCCGCTGGGAATCGAACCTAGCTGCCATTTTAAAAACACAGCGTGAGACCACTGTGTCAGGGAGGTCGACTATTTTTGGAACAGTAAGAAAAATTCTAGTAGCTCTTTATATTAGGTATGTTTAGATCAAAAATTAAACACCAAAAAAACGTTTTAGAATATTTTTCCTTTATTTTCGTTTCTCAATGTTTTATTGAAAACCGACATCCTGATAGTTAGAAAGTCTTCGTTCAAACTATTTACATTTCATTAACTTTTAACAAACATAAGTCATTAAATTCTCTATAAAAGTGATATAATTCATAACAAAACAATTAGCTAGTAACATAATTAATTTTATTCGACATTTTAATATCATGTGTAAAATTATTGCCTAAACTTTTCACTATGAAACTAAAACGATTCTTACAAGGGTTTTCGATGATTATGTATAAATATTACATATTATTATAAAAAAATATGAGACGTTTATTTTTACTTAAAAGCGCCAATACATGATGAATAGTAGCAAATACACTATAGGATCCGCACATTGTAAATTACTATCTAGAAGAGTACGATAAGGATCTGAAACGTTACCTACGCTTAGTGACGATGCTGTCAGAAATTATTCCAAGACAAAGTAAAATATTATGCAATGCTAATTCAATTGCTATCATTGTCTAAGCATAGCTCTCTTTACCTAATAAGATGGCAGTGCATATTACTTATCAACTTCAATCTGAAACGTTACGCTTAGTGACAATGCTGTTACTTAATAGTTGGGCTCTGTTGTTAATATAATACGAGTATAATTATTATTCCAAGACAAAGGAAATATTATGCAATGCTAATTCAGTTGCTATCATTGTCTAAGCATAGCTCTCTTTACGTAATTAGATGTCAGTGCATATTATTATCAATCGCAGTGTTTGTAGGTTTTAATGAAAAAGTAGATGCTCGTATTAGGTAATACCCTCTCTATCATTTTGTATTGGCGCCTTAACGTTGTAGTTATTAATTGTAGGTTGTAGGTATGTATAACTTCTCCAACTCGACACAAAATATTATTAAAAAACCTTACGATTTTGTATTGGTAAGGTTCTAATAAAACTATTAATAATTGTAAAAAAATTGCTTTTCATAATAATCAAATTTCTACAAAGCGGATGCCTTGAATTAATCACGTGTCTCATTATTACTTTATTTATTTATTGAAGACACAAAATTATATCAAACTGTATGATACAAAACATTTACACTATCATAACGTTGTATATATACAAGTCTTCCGTAATGGACAAATTGATATAATAAACTAACATTATTTTATTTTGCGTCAACATAAAATTATTAATATTTAAATAAATGATCACCAATAGGCAGTTATCCCTAAAGTGGGCCGACGACAACAAAACGAGTTGCAGGGAGCCGCTGGATTGTTGTAGGCAGCGTAACACCGAGGCCTGTGGAAGTCCGTGCAAGAGACCTTTGTTCAGCAGTGGACGTCTATCAATTGATAAAGAAAAAAAATAGGTACCTATGTAGAATGTAGATTGATATTATATATTAAATTTTATAACAAAAGAACCTATTTCGCCATCGTCTAGTAAACTTTTACCTCTAAGACTTTTACAGGCGAATAGATTTGATGTTAAATTTATTCACTATTTATTTATGTAAAGTGTAGCATGGAACCACAGGCGTCGGTACAGGCTGAATGACACAGGCGGCGCAAGAGGAGTCGCAAGAAGCCGCTAGATACATGCTGTATTGACTTGCTCCCTGCAACTCCTTTGACGTCGTCGGTCCACCTAGTGGGAGGTCTGTCAACACTGCGCTTCCCGGTGCGGGGTTGCCACTCCAGCACCTTGGGACCCCCATTAGCTCTTCTAACTATGTGCCCGCATATTTCCACTTCAGTTTCAGTGTAAGTTTAACATATCACTATTTAGTGACCATGATAATAATATTATGTTTTCCTTTTTCAATGTTGTACAGAGTGATTAGAAAAAAGTTTGAAACGTAATTTTATTCAATAATGTCCATTAACTCCATTTATATCGTACTTGTACATTACGTTTAAAAACTGTTGTCGGTTAGAATAATTAAAAATTTCGATAAATAATGTATAGTTACAATTGTAATAAAAACGTATCCAGCTCAATATAATTATAAAGTTCTTACAAGACATTTTACAAGATTCACAACCATTGAAAATTAATTTTTAAATTAATTGCTTTTAATCAGAATACAAAAACTGTTACAAACAAAGAAAAAATTGTTTCACCTACAATATTACGTATAGTAAACCCATATAAATCTAGATTATTCGTGGATTAATATCAATGATATTTACATTACATTTACAAACAAATCGTAACAAACTCCAATATTTCATTCATCCTAACTATTTAGGTAATTTAAAGTAGGTTTAACAATCTCGGCAATTTCAGACAATGTTTTTGCTCTCTGAAAATTACATTGTTTTATTAGTTATTAGACTTTGCTTAGCAACAAAGCAATTAAAATAAGTTACGTATATTTATGTCTGTGAAATATGAAGATTATTAACAAACTGAGACTGTTTCATTTATGCGGATCATAATAGTTTTTATAACTGTATGATTAAAATTGTTTGCAACTGATTACTTTTATACGAGTCGCTCTAAGGCCCTCGCTCACTACATAGCCATGGCCGTAACTGGTCGTGGTCATGGTCACAGCTTTGGTTGCCAGAATCTCAAAGCTTAGTAGGACAGTACACATAGTTTTGACGCAAAACCTTGTCCTGTGCTGTGGAATTGTGTAAAAATGATTGCTACAGTGTCACGATCGCAGTCGCTTTTCATTGGCTGGAACATTTAAGTTTTTGGTTTAAACTTTAAATGCATTGATGCAGCAAGAACCCCGTAATTTCAGCCAATTAGAGGTGATTGGAATCATCACAGTGACACTTGATTGCACCCACAATCCGGAATCCCACAACAGGTCTTGGTCAGGTATTGGGTACGATACTTTACCGACGCTGCGGTCATTGGCTGGGTCGGGCCATGTAGTGCGTGAGGTATCTTATAATACTAATTGAACAACAGCTGTGCAGCACGATACACCAAAATATGAAAATCACTCATTTCCGCGCCAATTTCACATTTTTGACAAATATTTTATTTTCGTCATTTTATTGCTTATTGCGAGCGACTAAAGATCATTTTTGACTACAGCAGAAACTAATAGACGCAAAGTAGTTCGGCAGTGATACTTTTTGTGAATTTTATCCAAATGTACTTTAAGTTGTATCGTACTGTAACTTTAAACATACAACTTTGAACAAAATTATCAAATATATCGTATTGATAGCAGGTAGATACTATCACAGTAATACCATAATTACAAAACTAAGTGAAATTAATGTACTCTCAATACATAGTATATTACAAACATTCATATTTTTATTTTTCCAGATGAAAACTTTTTAAAGCACTTACAATAATAAAATTATTGTTGTAATAACATAACTGATAATGAATAATGCTAATATTGTCACAGTGATATAAAAGAACCAGCAACACAACACCCAGAATAGCACAAAATAACAGTGACGAAAATCACCGAAACGTTCACCTTAGTGTTACTTGAGCGTTATTTACAGGCCCTATAGCTGCGTGGTCTGTCAGAGGGGGGTGTCGCGCGGTGGGTGTGGGTGCGGGTGCGGGTGTCCGTGCGGGTGCGCGGGTTGGTGCGCGTGGGGGTGCGCACGGGGCAGCGTGCGGAGGTGCTGGAGCGGGATGCAGCGATCGTTCGCCGCGCCCGCATTACGGGGTAGCGTACAAGATCCGCCGGCGAACCCCGCCGGCGGCGGTATGCCCGGCGTTGATGTCTGTACAAAACATGTCCACGTTAACACAAACATTCAAAATACGGATAGAAATATTCCAAGCCAAGGTTGTGATAGAATAACACGCCCCATAATTATTATGGGGTAAAATAACATTTTTGTTTCTTTTGTTTCTAGTACCATAATACAAACCATATTATTACTAAGCAGTTTCTATATTATCTAGTTAGTGTAAGTGGCATTTGTACGCCGTTATAATTAGGTATAAAATAAATAAATTAGACCTACTACACTAGCGGCACGCTATGATGGCCGGTTTGACGTTTGTCCGCTCATGAAGTTCCGTATTAATTGATAACGACTTTGAAGGAAATAATTGTATTACTTTATTGACGATAGTGATGTGCAGAGATTCATAAATTTTATCGAATGTAGTTTTAGGTTTAGGACTCAAAATTTATTTATTAAATTGATTTCTAAAATGTATACAAGTGTAGAAAAATCAGTTTGCACCATTTAAGGGGTGAATGTACTTGTGAATATGAACAATTTTCACTATGTGGACAAACCTCTGAAATCGCAAAAAAATATCAGCTGTTTCATACAAAAGGTAAAATTTTTATTTTTATATGATATATACCACAACTCGGCATTTGGTTTTCTAAATTGAAAATGTTTAAAAATGGAATCTAATACGATCGTCACATAGGATCGCTGGCTAGCACAACTACTACCTCCGGCAAACTCGCGTCAATGCTCAATGCAAAACAAAGCAGTTTCGAATTGACGTTGCTTCGAAAAGTATAAACTGTCAGTGCAATGCGATTGTGATATAGTTTTGACCTGGCTTTGGATTTCAAATATTGATACTGCATTACTGTTGACCCTTGCTCGTTAATTTGGACTCTGTTCAAGCCCTTTGTTGTGGATTTCGTCGATATGACCGAACGTACGCAGAGAACTGTTCTAAATAGTCAGACACGTGAGTTCGTAATACGCCTTCGTAACTATTTCGATCGTGAAGCTCAAAATGGAGGGCCAATTTTACCTATAACGTCAGTGGTTGAACGCGTAGCTGATGCGCTTAATATTGGACAACGAACTGTTAGACGGATAACTAAAAAAAAATATGACGAGACTGGCACAGAAGAAAATAAACTTCACACACCAAAAAAGAGAAAACGAGCAAAACCAGTCGTAGGCATCGATAGCTTTGATGCCGATGCTATCCGAAGACATGTTTACGGCTACTATTTACAGAAGGAGTATCCAACAAGAAAAAAGTTGGTGCATTCACTGAAGGAAGCTGGATTATTCTTCGGTGGGGAAAGTTCTTTAACGAAGATTTTGAAGACCATTGGATTTCGATACAAAAAATGTAACAAACGCAAAATATTGATGGAAAGATTTGATATAGCGATGGCAAGGTATACTTTTTACGGCAAGTGAAAGAAATCAAAAATTGGCAAAATGTTGTGTTCTTGGATGAAACATGGCTTAATGCTAACCATACTGTAGGCCGTTCTTGGAACGATGACACAGCAGCATCTACTTCCAAAGTTCCTGTAGGAAAAGGATCGCGACTTATAATTTGTCACGCCGGAACCATCAACGGGTTTGTCGAAGGTTCTCTCATGGCTTTTGCGTCAAAAACCACTGGAGACTATCATGAAGACATGAATGGAGAAAAGTTTACTGAATGGTTTATCTCAATGTTGTGTAGCCTCCCTGAACCATCTATTATAATTATGGACAACGCCCCATACCACTCGATGCAAATTGACAAGCCACCTGCCCAATCCCAAAAGAAAGCTGATATCGTCGCATGGCTTCGTAAAAATGGCGTAGATGCAAACATGAATATGTTAAAAGCGGAATTAGTACGTCTTTTAAAAGAAAACAAACCAACCAAGATCCGATACGTCATTGACGAAATAGCATTAGAACATGGGCACAGAGTTATACGGTTACCGCCTTACCATTGTGAGTATAATGCGATTGAGTTGGTGTGGGCTCAAATTAAGAATAGAAATATATATATATTATAGAAAACGAACATATAATTATTAATGTAGGTGATGATAGCAGTGACGACAGTGAAAATAGTAGTATGGACGAATCTGATTAATTATGGCCTTTTGTGGCACCTTTTTTGGTATCTTTTGTATTCATATGTTTCTTGTGTGCATATAAAGTATGTATATTCATTTTCATTCAAATATTCAGTTCGTTCAAATAAATTAAATAAACATATACATTTTTGTTTTATTAAACCTATTTAATCAGGTACAAAAACAAAACTTAATTGTTTTTTGTTCGAGAATAAATTGACATTCCACATCACTATTGTAATGTGTCAAACCGGCCATCATAGCGTGCCGCTAGTGTAATTAAACTAGCGGCACGCTATGATGGCCGCTAGTGTAATTAAACTAGCGGCACGCTATGATGGCCGGTTTGACACATTACAATAGTGATGTGGAATGTCAATTTATTCTCGAACAAAAAACAATTAAGTTTTGTTTTTGTACCTGATTAAATAGGTTTAATAAAACAAAAATGTATATGTTTATTTAATTTATTTGAACGAACTGAATATTTGAATGAAAATGAATATACATACTTTATATGCACACAAGAAACATATGAATACAAAAGATACCAAAAAAGGTGCCACAAAAGGCCATAATTAATCAGATTCGTCCATACTACTATTTTCACTGTCGTCACTGCTATCATCACCTACATTAATAATTATATGTTCGTTTTCTATAATATTATCTATTTTCACATCTCTTTCATAATCTTCCCTTATTAATTTAACAGTTCTATTCACAACCTTTTCCCAGTCTCCTTTAGTCACATGTTCACAAGCTTCTTCTAATAATTTTAGCATTTTTTTTGTGGTAAATGGGGGTTCTGTATTGTGTCTTGCAGCATATCCCTTAATTTGAGCCCACACCAACTCAATCGCATTATACTCACAATGGTAAGGCGGTAACCGTATAACTCTGTGCCCATGTTCTAATGCTATTTCGTCAATGACGTATCGGATCTTGGTTGGTTTGTTTTCTTTTAAAAGACGTACTAATTCCGCTTTTAACATATTCATGTTTGCATCTACGCCATTTTTACGAAGCCATGCGACGATATCAGCTTTCTTTTGGGATTGGGCAGGTGGCTTGTCAATTTGCATCGAGTGGTATGGGGCGTTGTCCATAATTATAATAGATGGTTCAGGGAGGCTACACAACATTGAGGTAAACCATTCAGTAAACTTTTCTCCATTCATGTCTTCATGATAGTCTCCAGTGGTTTTTGACGCAAAAGCCATGAGAGAACCTTCGACAAACCCGTTGATGGTTCCGGCGTGACAAATTATAAGTCGCGATCCTTTTCCTACAGGAACTTTGGAAGTAGATGCTGCTGTGTCATCGTTCCAAGAACGGCCTACAGTATGGTTAGCATTAAGCCATGTTTCATCCAAGAACACAACATTTTGCCAATTTTTGATTTCTTTCACTTGCCGTAAAAAAGTATACCTTGCCATCGCTATATCAAATCTTTCCATCAATATTTTGCGTTTGTTACATTTTTTGTATCGAAATCCAATGGTCTTCAAAATCTTCGTTAAAGAACTTTCCCCACCGAAGAATAATCCAGCTTCCTTCAGTGAATGCACCAACTTTTTTCTTGTTGGATACTCCTTCTGTAAATAGTAGCCGTAAACATGTCTTCGGATAGCATCGGCATCAAAGCTATCGATGCCTACGACTGGTTTTGCTCGTTTTCTCTTTTTTGGTGTGTGAAGTTTATTTTCTTCTGTGCCAGTCTCGCCATATTTTTTTTTAGTTATCCGTCTAACAGTTCGTTGTCCAATATTAAGCGCATCAGCTACGCGTTCAACCACTGACGTTATAGGTAAAATTGGCCCTCCATTTTGAGCTTCACGATCGAAATAGTTACGAAGGCGTATTACGAACTCACGTGTCTGACTATTTAGAACAGTTCTCTGCGTACGTTCGGTCATATCGACGAAATCCACAACAAAGGGCTTGAACAGAGTCCAAATTAACGAGCAAGGGTCAACAGTAATGCAGTATCAATATTTGAAATCCAAAGCCAGGTCAAAACTATATCACAATCGCATTGCACTGACAGTTTATACTTTTCGAAGCAACGTCAATTCGAAACTGCTTTGTTTTGCATTGAGCATTGACGCGAGTTTGCCGGAGGTAGTAGTTGTGCTAGCCAGCGATCCTATGTGACGATCGTATTAGATTCCATTTTTAAAAATTTTCAATTTAGAAAACCAAATGCCGAGTTGTGGTATATATCATATAAAAATAAAAATTTTACCTTTTGTATGAAACAGCTGATATTTTTTTGCGATTTCAGAGGTTTGTCCACATAGTGAAAATTGTTCATATTCACAAGTACATTCACCCCTTAAATGGTGCAAACTGATTTTTCTACACTTGTATACATTTTAGAAATCAATTTAATAAATAAATTTTGAGTCCTAAACCTAAAACTACATTCGATAAAATTTATGAATCTCTGCACATCACTATCGTCAATAAAGTAATACAATTATTTCCTTCAAAGTCGTTATCAATTAATACGGAACTTCATGAGCGGACAAACGTCAAACCGGCCATCATAGCGTGCCGCTAGTGTAATATTATAAATGCGAAAGTTTGTGAGGATGTATGGATGGATGGATGTGTGTTACTCTTTAACGCCATAACTAATGAACCGATTTGGCTGAAATTTGGAATGGAGATAGCTCACACCGAGGATTAACACATAGGCTTTTATCTTTTATTCTTTAGATTTTTATAGACTAACTTTTTATACCGGAAAATTACAGAGTTCTCGCAGGAATTAAAAAATCTTAATCCACGCGGACTAAGTCGCAGGCATCATCTAGTTTTTAATATTTTAGTGTTTCTATTTTCTTTTCTTTAAGTAGTTATACTATAATATTAGGTTTTTTATTGTATTAAGTTTAAACGGTCATTTTTTATAATGCCAGTACTCACTGGGTATGGGTAGGTATCCTCATAATAATTTATCCTCGTATCTCAGAATAAAGAGAGTTAGTAGAGTCCAACAGCCATAGTCCACCACACTGGTCAAGTGCTAATTGGCAGACTTCACACAAACTTGGAAACATTACGGAGACAGCGTGCAGGTTTTCTCACGATGTTTTCCTTCACCGTTAAAGCAAGAGATATTTGATTGCTTAAAATGCACATAACTCCAAGAAATAAGAGTTCCGTGTCTGGGATTTGAACCACAGCTTCCCAAAAAGGAAGTCTTAACCACTAGGCTTCCACCGCTGTTGCTTTACTATATTGTGGAAAATAAACCAGACGTGCATTATCCAGATAAACCATCAAACGTAAGCTAGTAATACGTGTGTAGCCATTACCATAGCATAATTTGCATAAGATCCGACTATGGAAGCCAAATATTGTTCTAAAATTTGACTTAAGTCCCCATTCGCGCTACGTTTGGATTAAGAAACTTTGCGGGGAGAAATAATGTGACTGTTATTACTGAAATTATTGTGGTCATTAATTTCCCAGTGAAACACGGGAATTTGCAGGTCTTTTTTCATTAAATGTAATTTAAATTAACATTTGACCATAAAAAAAATAGAATGAGTATGTTGGTTTTTTTATTTTGGAATTTATTTCATTATAAAATTATATTGAACTAGCTGATGTCCGCGACTCGTTCGCGAGGCGTTTTCAATAAATCCCGCAAGAACCCTCTGTTTTTCGGAGACAAAAGGTAGCCTTTGTCACTCTTCAGGCCTCCAACTATTGCGATTTTGACGACCTCCCTGGCTCAGTGGTGAACGCTGTTGTCTTATAACTGGGAGGTCCCGGGTTCGATTCCCGGCGGGGTCAATTTGGGAATTTATAATTTCTGAATAGTCTCTGGTCTGGTCTGGTGGGAGGCTTTGGCCGTGGCTAGTTACCACCCTACCGTCAAAGACGTGCCGCCAAGCGATTTAGCGTTCCGGCATGATGGCGTGTAGAAACCGATTAGGGGTATGGGTTGAATGTTCACTGCCATACCCCTTCCAAGTTAGCCCGCTACCATCATAGACTGCATCGTCACTTACCATCAGGTGAGATCGCCAGTCAAGGACTAGCTTGTCATCGAATAAAAAAAAAAAAAAAAAAACTTATATAGCTTTGCAAAAAATCACATCCGTTGCTCCGTTGCTGAGTGATTGAAGGACAAACCAATAAACAAACACATTTGAATTTATAATATTCTTTTTCTTCTTCTTTATCAATCGATAGACGTCCTTTTGCTGAACAAAGGTCTCCTGCATGACTTCCACTGGCTTTGGTCTTGCGCCGCCTGATCCAGCGTCTCCTTGCGACTCATTTGATGTCGTCGGTCCACCTAGTTGGGGGGGTCTACCAACACTGCGCTTCCCGGTGTGGGGTCGCCACTCCTTCAGACCCAACGACCATCAGCTCTTCAAACTATGTGCCGCGCCCATTCCCACTTCAGTTTCGCGACTCACAGAGCTATGTTTATAATAGCTCAGCAAGTCGTTAAGAATTATTTATTCCATCCATCCATCAGTCTGTATTCGTCTACTGCTGGACATAGGCCTTTCTGAGAGCGCGCCACCAAATACTATCATCCGCCTTCCTCATCCAACCGCTTCCCGCCACCTTCTTAAGGTGGAAGACACGAGTCTGCCCGCGAAATTCAAATTTAATTTGGTTTTTCGCAATTTGTAAACTAATACGACAAAGTAGGCTCATGGCCTTCTAATTGCGCCAGTGGAATTATCATCTTCACAGGTTTACATTAAAATCTTTACTTGAAAGTGACCAGTTTAAGAAATTAAGCAAAAGACTGAGTTGGACGTGAGTTACTCACAAATTAGTCGATATTTTGATAAATTTCTTAAACTGGACACTTTCAAGTAAAGATTTTTATATAAACCTGTGAAGATGATACTGCCATTGTCGCAATTAGAATGCCATAAGCCTACTTTGTCGTATTAGTTCACAAATTGCGAAAAACCAAATTAAATTTGAATTTCGCGGGCGGAACCGTGTCTTCCACCTTAAGATCATTCGTCGAGCGAGCTGGAGGTCGTCCAGCGTCCTACACTGCACTTGCCGGTACGCGGTAATTATTTATTATTCATCTATATTTTCAAACGCTTACGGAATTGTCATGTATGGGAGGATGTGAGGGCGGCGGCGCCGTCCTCAGCGGGCAGTATCCGGGTATGCTGCCCCGGACCCCGGCGATGCTTCCTCGAGGCGCCCTGTTGTTCGGCGGCGATATTGTTGACACTTGCTGCTGTCGATAGTAATCCACCTGCTTGAGATGTGTAATTTTAATTAATTAACAAGAAAAAGATCAAAAACTTTAACCCGACTGCGGGAAATTGAATCAATACTTAATATAATTTCCATCATATCATAATAGGGAATATATGCATGTGATTTAAATACGGGTCAAATATTTTTTTTTGTTAACTTTATTATTATAGAATTGTAACCTATTTTTTTATTTTATAGCTTATTCATTAAGAAATTAATTAATAAAAAGTGATAAAAATTAGCGCGAAATTTGAAATGACAAAACGCGACGCTATTGGTTCGGCGGAATCGTGACGTCACTTGTAAATTGAAAAGGACTTTTCTATGAAATTTTGAATTTTTCTTAATGTTGTGTGGTGTTTAATAGGAATTTATTCATATACTTATTTTAACAATTTGACATTCTGTGAAGACAATTATTCATAAATATAAAATACCAGTTTTAATGTATTATTTTTCATTAAACTAAAACATTTTCAGTAGCGATATATTTTTTTTCCATACTACAGTGAAGTAAAGAATTAATTAAAAATATAAAAAAATGACATGCATATTCCCTATAATTCATTTTGTTCGCACAACATAATAGCCGATGCCCGCTACTTCGTCAATGTGGATTTAGTTTTTAAAATCCCTCAGAACTCTTTAATAATGCGGGATAAAAAGTATAACAAAACTTATGACCTGTTAAAGGTTATGTAACTCTCCACGTCCTCAACTATAACCATGCAAAAACTCAAGTCGATCCGTAGCTCTGTTGCGGCGTGATTAAAGGCCAAACCAACAAACTAACAACACTTTCCTAATTTATAATATTAGTATGAATATAGCCTATTTAAAACCTGAACTATAATAAAGATTTGATCGATAAAAATTTGGCTTAGTAATTTATTATGTGTTTATATTTCATTGAATCTTTATGATTTTTTCGATAACATAGAATTAGTCACAAAAAATTATAAACTTAATGAAACGTAAACACACAAAATTGAAATTAAGAAGTTATACAATAAAGCTCTTGCACCTGGTGAAATAACAAAAAAAATAAAACTTTTCTTTTTGTTTAACGATGAATTTGAGCCTAGGTTCACGTCCTATTATCTGTGTACTTTTGACTGGGCACATTGTATGTTTCTATGATCCAAGGTAATTAACGCAAATATGAGCTTAATAAAGAAGTTTACCTGCAAATGATCTGTATCTGACGGAATTATGTCCGGGTTCCTATCATCGCTTTCGCTGTCGTCTTTCTCTCGCAGTTTGTCTGGTGACGCGGGCTGCGAGGAGGACGCTCCAGAGCGTAGCTTGCGCTTGGTGCACCGCTGCCGCACGGCTACCATGAACAGCACCAGCACCACCATGCAGACTCCACCGCCACCTACCGCAGCCGACATCGCTCCAGACATTTGGAAGGCAGTTTTTGGTACATCTGTCAAAGAAAATTTTACTATTTTATTGAGCACTAGCTTTAGTAATGATGCTCATGACTTCATCAGCACGAAGCTTTTTGATTGTCCAAAATACAAAGTACTTATCTTTTTCGTAGCGTTTTCGTGATTCAAGGATAAACCAACAAACAATTTCACATGTATATATAGGTATAAAAATCTACGTATGTAAGTGTTTATGTTCCCCATGGACTCCAAAACGGCTGGACCGATTTGGATTTAATTTTCAGCTTATCTTTAGATTAGCCCAGCGGGCGATCCTGAGAAGTTTGGTAGCGATACCAATTTCATACAAAGCAATAGAAAATTATTTGTTCTTTTTTGTGTTTCGGCTACTTATAGATAAATAAATAATTAGTGCTAGTTTTTTAGTAGGGGGGTCGCTAAATATATAAAAGGAAAAAGACTGTTCTATCAATGCACAGCTCAAACCACTGGACGGATCGGGCTGTGCCTACAGATAGCTATTATGATGTGGATGTACATAAGCTAAGAAAGGATTTTTGAAAATTCAACCCCTAGGTTGCCCATTGAAGCGGAGCGGAGCGGAGACGTGCTTCCTAGACCAAGCAGGTCATTGATACATGACGCGATAATTGTATCACGTCATACTTATATCTTCTTCTTCTTCTTCTTCTTAACTCCTGGGAATTTTCTCCGCAATTAGGCGTGTCCGCCCGTTTTGCGTGGTTCCACTGGTGCGGCCCTCCGCCGGATCACTCCATCCAGCCGAGCTCCCTCCAGAAACCTAGCAGGCCTCCCAGGTCGGCGAGGACTTCCGGAAGTGTTGCTGGAGAGCCAATGTACTTTTCTCGTTGGTTGAATACACCCCTGCATTTAAGCAGTACGTGTTCCGGTGTCTCGTCGTCCTCCATGCATGCTCTGCATAGAGGACTGTCGGTAATACCTAAAATAAAAAGGTGTTTGTTAAGCGAACAGTGTCCTGTGATCGTACCTACAACTACCCTTAGCTTGGTTCGGTTTAGTTGTAGTAGTTTCGCTGTGAGGCGTTGATTGAGGCGTGGAAACGCCTCTTTCGTTTGTCTGCAGTCTGTAGTATTTGCCCAAAGTTCGGCATGTGTACTTACTGTTTGGTTGTGCAACCACGTTTTGTATTCACAGAAGGGTATGGGAACAATCGGCTCCGGTCCCATCACCTTCATTGCTGCGGCTCGCCGTGCTAGTTCGTCGGCTGCGTCGTTTCCAATATTGCCACTGTGAGCTTTTACCCAGCGTAGTGTGACAGTGTTTGACTTTGTAATCTTTCGTAGTGCATTTTGGCAGTCAAGTATGAGTTTTGAGCAGGTCGTATTTTTGGCTAGGGCTCTCAAAACTGCTTGACTGTCTGTATTAATGTTTATATTAAAATTTGTTACCTGCCTCTGGGCCATAGCAATGGCTGCTGCTGTGATGCCGACGCACTCTGCTTGAAAAACTGAGTTGTTCTTACCGAGGGCTTAGGCAATGTTGATATTTAGCTCGGGACAGTAGGCACCAGCCCCGGTGCCCGAGCTTGTTTTGGATCCATCAGTGTACACTTCGATGGTATCTGTGTTAGATGACCGTGTTGTTATGTCTTCCATGTTGATCTTGTAAGTTTTTTCTATTACATGTATCTTTTGTGTTTTGTCACAAACCCACCCCAGTTGTGGACACTTCATTTGTTCATGTGATAGTATCCGGGTGTGTGGTGTGATAGTTTCCTTCCACAGCCCGTAGGTTTTTATTCTAAGGGCTGCAAGGGTTGCTTCTTCCCTTATGTATAGGTGTAGAGGTGGGATTCCCAGTATTACCTCTAATGCGTATGATGGTGTGGTGCTCATACAGCCTGTGATAGCTAGGCACGCTTGTCTTTGAAATTTTTGTAGTTCCTGTTGGGTTGTCGTAAGGAGTGTTCGTGGCCACCATATTAGTGACGCATATGTTAGGGAGCTTCTTACGACTGATACATAGAGCCACTTTATTATCTGTGGCTTAAGACCCCAGGTCTTCCCAATCATGCGTTTGCATTGATTTAGGACTATTGTAGCTTTTTGTATCTTTGTATCTACGTGTGTTTTCCAGTTTAGCTTGCTGTCTAGTATTACCCCAAGGTATCTCACTTCTTTTGATAGTGCTAGACTTGTGCTAAACAGTGTTGGCATGTTTGGGATGTCCGGCTTCCTTTTGTTAGTAAACAGAATGAGCTCTGTTTTTTTAGGATTAACCGTCAGTTCGTTTTCTTTGCACCATTTCTCTATGAGTTTTAGTGCGTTTTGCATTATCGCACTCAGCGTATTTTCATGTTTTCCGCTTATGAGGATCGTTAGATCATCCGCGTATCCTATTGTGAAGAAGCCACGATTGTTTAATTTTGTTATCAGGTCATCAACTACGAGGTTCCACAGGATTGGGGACAATACTCCTCCTTGTGGACAGCCCCTGGCTACTATGCCTCTAGCTGTGCCGTTTATGTTCAATTGGATTACCCTTTTTTCAAGTAGGGTTCTTATCCATTTTCGAAGTGTCGGTGGTGTTCCGTATCTCTCAAGAGCGCTATCAATGCTTCTGAAAGTCGTCTTGTCAAAGGCTCCCTCAATGTCTATGAAGGCTCCTAAAGTTGGCAATTTGTTGTCCAAATCGTGTTCTATCTTGCATACTACAGAGGTGGAGCGCTGTCTCCGTGGATTTCCCAGTGCTGTATGCGTGTTGGTTTCGATGTATTGGTATGTGTCTCAGTGCCCCGTCTCTAAGGAAGCGGTCACCAAGTCTTTCTAATGTTTTCAGCAAAAACGATGTAAGACTGATAGGTCTGAATGATTTCGGCTGTGTGTAGTCATTCTTACCGGGTTTTGGTAGGAATACTACTTTGACTTCTCTCCATAATAGAGGCACAGTATAAGGAATTTACCTTCGTTACTCTGTGATAGAGGTATGTATCCAAAGGCTATACAGGTTGAATATAATATCTTCACATACAGGTTGAATATACTTATATCTTAATAGTATCATTGATCCACCGAACACCACTCCGCTCTGCTTCAATGGACATACATCCTAAGGCGATAAAATAGGGGTTTGAAAAATTAACGTGAGCGAAGCCGCGGGCAAAAGCTAGTCTTAATATAAATAAATTACGTGTCACGTTGTTTGTCCGCGATGGACTCCTAAACTACTTAACCAATTTTGATCAAACTTCGTAACTATCTGTAATTTGGTCCAACTTGAAAGATAGGATAGTTTTTTTCGATTAGGATAGTTTATTTGTTTTATTTATAAAGATAAGTTGGCAGTACGAAGTTTGCCGGGTCAGCTAGATTTATTATAAATCAGCAAGGATATTTACCCAAACTCTTATCATGGACGTGGTGTTTCTCGGGCGGTCGCAGCGTGCTCGCCCTCAGCGGGTACGGATCCCCTCTCCCCTTGGCGTTGTACGCCAGCACGGCCGCGGCGTACGTGTGGCCCGGCACGAGGCCGCCCGCCGTGAAGCGCGGCACTGCGCTCGACACGTTCGCTACTATTTCCTGTTGGGAGAAAATGCCACAAATTACTAAACTGCCTCCCGATTGTCTAAAAGTTGCCGATCAAAATCTTATTCATTTCATGGCATTAACGTCAAAGAAAAATAAACCATAACTGCATTAAATTAGTACTCAATTTCGTGTATGTATCCTTACACGTTTAGGTATGTACGATACGCTCCATAACGCTCCATGTTAGAATCGGTTGTACTGAATTTGTGACTTTAAATCAAGACAGTCAAGGAATATTTTACTTTGACGCTAATGCCATGAAATGAATAAGATTTTGATCGGCAATTTTACACAATCGCACCTCTGTTCATCATCTCAACTCATCGCCGGCCCTCTATTGGGTACAGGCCTCCTCTTGGGTACAGGCCTCCTCTTGGGTACAGGCCTCCTCTTGGGTACAGGCCTCCTCTTGAATGGTTAAAGAAGGGTTTAGGCCATAGTCCACCACGCTGGTCAAGTTTTGGTCACGGATTGGCAAACTTCACACACCTTTCAGAACTCGCAGGCATGCAGGTTTCGTCATTAATTAAACATGTTTAAAACAACTGTAGCTACAAAAGTACTTAAGTTATAAACTGGTACATTAACATCTGTTCAATATATCAATGATCATTTGATAAAGCATCAATTATTTCATTTGTATAAAAAAATAAAAATGAAAATAAAAAGAACATTAAAGAGGCCACTATTTTATTTTATAGGTCCAGACCATAAAAGTAGTATCACGGCACTATGAACTTCTTTTTTTTACTTTTTCTTACAGCATCAAGCATCATGCTTACCTAAGAGCTCTCTGGTCATAATAACATTCTCTTAGCTACGGTCTTACCTGTGTAACTATATCCCGGACTTCTAACAAAAACGACTGAGGCATGCCCCCGTTGAAGCCTTCTGAGCAACGAACTCCAAACGATGTGAGAGACGCGTTCACCACTGTGCAATTGTGGACTTGATCTGGTCGACCTAGGAGAAAAAATAAAACCACTTAAAATGGATTTTAATCAACCACCTCCTTAACAATGGATTTTCAAAAATCCCTCTATAGTGAGTGTCCTCTAAGTTATTGAAGGAATTTCAAATCTTCTGGTTGACTGACTTTGAATAAGTAAAATGTGTCAATAAATACTAGAAGATAATAATATTATATGGCACGAGATTGTACCATTAGCGATAAATCAAATGAAAATATGGCATACACAATGAGAGGAATACGGTCTACTTTACGTTTATTGCGAATTGTTCACGATAATAATTGGCGTTATTTGCTGTCGATCGAATGTGAAAACTTTTGAATTAATATTCCATCACATCTCATGAAACTTATTGGTGCTGAATAAATATTGAATGGAATATTATGATGAATATTTTAAAACTTTGGTTTCGTGATGATGTGAATTTATGGGAATTAAATTTCACGATCCAAAAATTATTTATCTTTGAATCACTACATACCTACTATAAATCAGAGACCCTCCGCAAAGTTTGTACGCGCTTATCTAAAAACCGGCCAAGTGCGAGTTGGACCCGCACACGAAGGGTTCCTTACCATCGTACAAAATTTTAACACCAGCTATTAATAATTAAAATCAAGTAAAAAGTGAAGTCGAGTTTATTGTATGTAGAATTTATAACTTTATTTTTTTTATTAGTTGTTAAAGCGGCAATAGAAATACACATTCTATTCTGTGAAATTTATTACTGTTAATGAAGATACAGCTCGCTGACAGACGAACGGACAGCGGAGGCTTAGTAATAGGGTCCCACTGGCACCCTTCCTTTACCGAACCCTAAACTGACTATAGGGATTTTCATCCAGTTTTCCCCAGTTGATAGCCCGATAGTTAGGTGTATAATTGATAAGAGTTTAGTTTAAAACTATCACTATAAATTGTCGTTTACGTCGGCGAAAATACAGCGAATTGAAAGCTTTTTAGGGTTCCGTACCCAAAGGGTGCCAACGGGACCCTATTACTAAGCCTCCGCTGTCCGTCCGTCTGTCAGCGGCCTGTATCTCGTAAACCGTAATAGATAGACAGTTGAAATTTTCACATATTTTGTATTTCTATTGCCGCTATAACAACAAATAATAAAAATTAAATTAAAAAAATTAAATTAAAATATTTCCATGGGTACATGGAAATATTTTAATTTTATTTTTACTAACGGAACCCTAAAAGAGCGAGGCCCGACTCGCACTTGGCCTATTTATTAAAAGAATATTTGCCATGTTAAACATATTAACTGTATTATGACTAATATACCAATATTCTAGCCAAATTAAGCGTACAACTTTTGTTGCGAGTGGGCATGAAAATAGTGTAATGAGTGGGGTTTGAACCGTTGATCTTTCGGGTTTCTGTCCGGTCCCTTGACCGTTGAGCTATTGAGGCTTCAAAGGCTTGTTTATGCTGACGTGAACTGTGTTCAATTTTCATGAGTTTTTTCAATAATTATTTTAATAATTATTTTTTTACTTTTTAAACTTTTCGTAGAATAAGGCAAGGAAAATTCTATTAGTGACAAACCAAATGAAATTTTCTACGTTAGTTTCTGAACTCACCAAAACACCAGCAGACCGGCTTTACATAATTAATAATTATTTGATAGAAAAAGGTTTAATACACACTCACATTTGAATTTAGTTTAAGTACTTATCTATGGAAAAGTTCACCTAGGCAAAGCTGGGCCACATCAGCTTAGCTGGTCCGTAGCTCAGTGTGAATCATGAAAAGCCTCACTTTTACTAGAGGTGTAATGTAAGTTGCTGCCTTGGAAGAATACTGTAGCAACTCAAAAATACAATTTTTTTCAAGGGAGCTGATTGAAGTTTGCTATTATTTTTGACATATTGCACTTTGATTGACAAATATTAAAATTTAATCTTCATTAATAAAAGTGCAATAGGTCAAAAGTTTTAACAGTTTGAAATACTTATAAATAAACTTAAATCCGCTCCCTTGAAAAAAATAGCATTTTTGAGTTGCAACAGTATTCTTCGTAGGCAGCGAAGTATAGTTTTGTACTTAGGTAATAATAATAATTCTAGTTGGGTATTTAGTATCTATATAGTTTACCGACCGTATTAGAGCAAAATTGGAACGAAGCTCAAAACATTAACAAATAGGTAGGTAGGTACTTACCGGCAGCAATAATGTGGTAAACACACGGAACCCGTTGTTTTCCGATTCGATTATGCGCCCAGCATAAAAGCGTCCCGTAGTCCATTTCGGTGTGAGGCGTGTACGTCACGGTAGAACTTGTGCCCGATCTAGACACGTACGTGTTACTGACTTCGTTGTTATTGGCAGTGTTGTTGAAGGTCCAGCGAAACTGCGAGAAGAAATTGATGATGAAACAAATGCTGTAGGTTAATAATTTAATATAAAAAAATATTTTTAAAAAACCGACTTCAAACGCCCGCGTCACTACAAAGTATACAATTTATTGTTGACTTTTTAAAAATCGCTCGACCTATTTCGATAAAATTTAAATGGAAACACCTGGGGAGTACACCCCTTCAAACAAAAAAAATCCAAATTGGTTCAGGCGTATTCGAGTAATCGGTGAACATACATAAAAAAGAAAGAGAAAAGGTAAATAAACTGTAACAGGGAAGAACATCGCTAAGGTTAGGTAAGCATTTTACGCGTATAACAAAAAAAAAATAGGAGTAGGAGTGAGCCGTTTTTACCGGTGTTTTTAACCAACTTCAAAAAAGGAGGTGGTGCTCAATTCGTCGGAATCTTTTTTTTATTTATGTATGTTTACCGATTACTCAAAGACGCCTGAACCGATTTGGAAAATTCTTTTTTTTATTTCAAAGGGTACCCAGGTGGTCCCATTGAAATTTTATCGAAATCGGTCGAGCGGTTTTTAAAATATTAACAATTAGTTATATACTTTGTAGCTAATGGCGCGGGCGTGTGAAGTCGGTTTTAAAAATATTTTTTTTTATATTAAACTAGCTGATGCCCGTGACTTCGTCCACGTTGATTTAGTTTTTAATATCCTTCGGGATCTCTTTGATTTTCCGGCATCAAAAGTAGCCTATGTCACTCTCCAGTTCCTCAACTATAGCCATTCAAAAAATCACGTCGATCCGTAGCCTTGTTGCAGCGTGATTGAAGGACAAACCGACAAACACACTTTCGCATTTATAATAGTATGATTATTAATGGGCTCTATTAGGCTTTTTCTCCTTACATAATATAAATCCCAATCAATCGGCTAGGGAAACGCAACAACACGGCATTGCTGGGCGGTGGTAACAGCGGCAATAGCAATCCACTCCACACGAACGCCTTCATGCATAGTTTAGGTATAAGTATTGTAATTTATTTTAAGTATTGTAATTTTGGGTTGCTAATGATGATGATGATGATGATGATTGTAATTTATAGGAGTCACGTTCCACCGACCACCATAAACAGTATTACTTACTACCGTAAGCGTTCCACACGTTTCTGTTGAACGTTATGTTCCAAACCTTTATACGTCTATACCTATAGGCCAGAATAGCGGTAAAAGCCTCCTTTTTGGGGATTCATGCTTTCAAACACCAGGCGAGCACTTATTAGTCTTTATATCAAAGTCACTTTAGTCTCCAGGCAGGTTATAAGCAATTGAATATATATTGATTCCTTTAATGGCGAAGGAAATCATTTTGAGGAAACCTGCACATAATGTTCTTAAACGTGTGTAAAGTCTGTCACTTCGCACATTTCACTTCATAGCTAACACTGTGGGAACCCATATCATCTCTTATTGATTTAACCACCATACTTATATAGCTTACACAGTAAACAGCGTATCGAATACTTTATGACAAGCAGAGAAAGCAGCTCTTATTTTAATAGAAATAGACGCAGAATCCAGAATTATAATACTAATGCTCTGGAGAAATGCCAGTCTCTATTCCTTTTGCAATAAACGAAATTTAGCTACAGCGTAATGTCTAGATGCTCCGCATGAATTCATAACTCATTTATAAGTTGTGTAATACCAAGTTGTTCAAGAAACAAAGGAAGTTGCTGATCACAGAGACAAGTTTAAAGTGACGTGAAGAGAAACAGCTGCATGATCGAATCAAAAAGTTCACAGTATTCTGCTTTTACTAGATTTACTCGTACTCTATAATATAATGTAGGTACCTATTTATTGTTTCATCTCGAAATCCAGATGATTTTTAAAAAAAAACCGGCCAAGTGCGAGTCGAACTCGCGCACCGAGGGTTCCGTACTCCAAAAGTAAAGGTAAAACGATAATATTATATTAATTTGCTTATTTATCGTTAACTTTGTTTGTAGAGGTTTATTTTTAATATAAAAAAAACTATGCTAGTTAGAGCGTTGGTTTTATTTTTCCTGTAAAATATACATAAACCTCTATTGGCCCTTATTAATTTCAGATTTTTCGATTGGTAAACTTCTGAGATAAGGGGGGGGGGGGGGGGGAACGGTATTTTTTTCGACATTTTGGCCGATTACTCAAAAACTATTATATATAGAAATAAATAAAAAACTGTTTTAGAATGCACAAGTAGAGGCCTTTCATATGATACCCCACTCGGTATAGTTATTTTACTTTGAAATTTCAAACCCCCGATTTCCCCCTTTTTTAATAAAACTAAAAATAATTTTCGATTTTTCTTTATTCCAATGATGTTGGGCCACTATTATACACAACTATGCCAAATTTCATGTTAATAGCTTTAATAGTTACTGAAATAATCGACTGTGACAGACGGACGGACGGACGGACGGACGGAGAAAGTCTCACCATAAGGGTTCCATTTTTACCATTTTGGTACGGAACCCTAAAAATGTGATTAAAGGTTACATACAAATGGAATCAAAAATGTATGTATGAAAACTTTATACTTAGTGGTTTTCTATTAGTTAAAATCACTATTTTCAAGATACAGTTGTATTACAGTATTTAAAGTATTTTCTTATATTTAAAATATTTTTCTAGTTTCTACAAACCACACTACGTCAAAATTAGTGTTACAATGAAATCTACCATTTTATAGAACTTGTAATGCTTTAAAAACAATGCACTAATGCAACTGTCTGTAATTTATTTACTTTTATTGTGTACCACATAAAATAGACAAAAAAAGGAAAAACGTAACAATGTATGCAATTTGGCCGCCTATCGCTATCCAGCAATCTCTTCCAGCAGGGCTAGCATGGGCAGGGGACATACATATCCACGGGGAGAGAATAAAATGTTTCTCTCCTCGCTCAGTTTTATCCACCCTTCGAACATGGGCACAGCGGTGAATATAATATCCACAGTGGATAAAATGGTAGAAAAACTTATCCCCGCAATTATTGCCATTATACATGCTGAAGATAATTTTATCTCTTGTCAATGGATAAAATCGGGGGATATAATTTTTATCTCCTGCCCATGCTAGCCCTGCAGGCAACAAAAATGATGCAAAGGGACATAGCTACAGATAATAATAGGTAGGTACAGTTTTTGCAATTCACGAAGGCGAGTGAGCTTTACTTGTGGTTACTTCGTGTACATGCACATTAGTGTGCGTGCCTGTCAAAGCTTAGCTGGGAGCGGGCAGGCGCTAGCATTGCGCTCGCTTACACTTATACAGATACGACACACACACAACCATAAGTCAGTCGCCCTCGTGAATTGCAAGAACTATACGTAAAACTTAATTATGAGTTCACTTACACTGACTTCAGGCGGATTGGCGTCGACGTGGCACGTTATATGAGCACGCTCTTGTTTCGCGACTCCGTGTACTCTTTGTTGAGAGCTTCTGCATGTCGGGGCGTCTGCATAATGTTAGTTTTAAATTAGCATAGTTGTTATAAAAGTACATTATGCGGTAATAGTATCTACTATCGCGTATTTGGCTCGTCTAGTGACAGATGGGATGGCTAAATTTTGTCGTAAAAAAATTAGCCTGTTATTTGCAGTCACAGTTTGCAGTACTACAGCTAATATTTTGTGATAAGTATTTCTTGGCACTATTCCACACAGGCATATTATCTTGTACAGGAACTAGATTAGTTTAGCCTTAAATTTTTCCATAACATATTATTTTGAAATAAATTTTATCATTCATATTTTGGACCACTATGAGATACTGTTGATACAATTTTCTACAGTATGTCTCAATAATTTGTATACAATAACATACATAATATAAATGCGCAAGTATAATATGTTTCTTATAGTTTCATTATTTACTAGATGAAACCAATAAACTATTCAATAAAATAATAAGTACCTACCTACTTCGGTGATATCACAATATGCTTTATCAATATACATTAGTCTGTAACTTTGTTTCTAAGTGTGATCAAACTTTTCCAATATAAAACAACTTAACAAACTAACACAAAACATCCAACGAAAAGGGCTTGCTCTCTCCATCTCCCTCGGCATTGAAGCCCACGCAGGTGTAGTTGCCAGCTGTTCGCCTTCCCACTCCTTGGAGGACCAGGGACTGGTTGCTGATGATGATGCCTTGCCCTACGTTGTGATGAAGTGTCTTTCCCTGTTGTGATACAAACACATTTATTTATTTATTCTGTACCCCGACTTAACAACGCCTTTTTAACCGACTTCAAAATAGGATTAAATAAAATTAATATTTTTTTAAATTAATATTAAATTAATATTTATATAAAAAATTGATATTAGATTAATAAATTATATAAAATTACTCGAAGACGCCTGATCCGATTTAGAAAATGCATTTTTTGTTTGAAAGGGTATACTACCATATAAATATCGAAATCGGTCGAGCGGTTTTTAAAATATCAACAACAAATTATTTATACGTTGTATAGTGGCGCGGGAGTTTGAAGTCGGTTTTTAAAAAGAATTTTATCAGGTAATGATATATTTATGGCGTCAGTGCAGTCGCTAAATTAAAGTTCTTCGGCCACGTTTCTCGACGTGAGAGTGAGTCAATTGAGCGCCTTATCAGAACAAAGAACAAAGCAGAACAAAGTGGAGGGCACCAGAGGGCAGAGGGCAAGGAAGGTCACCTATGCGATGGGCCGACCAAATCAAGTCTGCTGTGGACGGTCCAAGCACGAGTTTACCAGGCTATCGGTCAGTAGGGAAAAGTGGCGAATGCTCGTGAGATGAATTACACCTATTGCTAAAGACTATCGCTCTGCTAAAAGTGTCACGGAAGAGGACCACAACTTAAACTTAAAGATAAACATTTAAAGGGCGTGCATAAGAACAGCTTATCTCTATGGAAGGGATTTCTAATAGAAACCCTCGAATTTTATAACAAGATCAAAGTATTGCAGAGGCACGAGCACGAGTGCCTTAACCGTTGCGCTATTGCGCATTTACTTTAAGTTGTTACATTTATTTTATTTCTTTAATATACCTACCTGCATTTATTTATTATTTTACTCATTTCATATAATATTACTATAAATCTTATTAAAGCTTCGAATAGAAGCATCATAATTAAATTTTTTTATAATTAGAAACAAGTAATATATTTTATTCAAATTGGATTTACGTACCATAATTATTATACGGTTCGAGCGAGATCCCTCCACTGCTATCACTTTGATATCCACTTATAAAATGATAATATTTATTATTATACTTTTCATTTCATCAAGGGTCTTGATTTATTTGAATACGTAATAAAAAGAAGACATTGAGATCAAAGGCGTTTTCATGGGGCTCATTAATTCAGTACTTACGTTGTGCCTCCACTCGACTTTATAAACGTAGGGATGGGCTTTAATGATGCAATCAAAGTACACGTCGGTGCCTTCTCTGATATTGGTCGGGTCTAAGTTAGTGCCCAGCCGTACCACGGTCTCTGGAACATCTGTTGAGGAAATTAGATTTTATCGACATGTACTTAATAAAATTAGTGTATGTACTGAATTTATATTATACGTTGCATGTTTCATGTAAAGAAGCGAAGAGAGGAAGGTAAAAAATCATAATATCAGTCATGTTGAGAATAACAACTATACTTTATTCGACCTGATTGTTAACATTGATTTCAAAACTACTGATCCAAAGAACAACGAGCAGAACTTGCCTCCCATAAAATGAAGATCCAGATAATTTTCGATATGTAATTATTATCAGGCCGCTACTATACTCTATTGAATCAAATAAAAATTTTACAGGAGTTCGAAAGTTAAAGAAATAATTGCCGTTACGCTTTATACTTTATGTAATAAATGATTACTAGATGATGCCCGCGACTTCGTCCGCGTGGATTAAGGTTTTTTAATTCCCGCGGGAACTCTGTAATTTTTCGGGATAAAAAGTAGCCTATGTATTAATCCTGAGAATGAGCTATCTCTATTCCAGCTTTCAGCCAAATCAGTTAATTCTTGGTGGCGTGAAAGAGCATACATATACATATATATAACATACATCCATCCATAAATCCATCCATCCTCACAAATTTTCGCATTTATAATTTTAGGAGGATGTATGATGATACGAGGATATGTTTAGAAACTGTTTTTCGACCCAGTGAAAATGACTTGAATTGTAATAAGAGCCACAAATCGGCCTACATACAAACAATTTTGTATTTTAGAATGAGTTTGTGTGTGCGTCTTAAATATTACACTTACATTGTATATCTAATATCCAGTCGTCTTCCAAAGCTGGTTCTGAAGGCATCTGAGGATTTGAAGCGCGGCACGCAAGTTTGGCTCCTGCGTCATTTTTTGTTAACTGTATGGACACTGTTGAAGTGGTCGTGTTCCCGTCGGTTGATAGCTGTTAAAGAAAAAGGTTTGAGTTCTCACAAAGGGGTATTTTTTTTATAAAATAAACTTCTAAATTACTTCTAAAACTAAATTAAATCTAAAACGTTATCGATGTCACCTCAGCGCGGCATAGTACCCATTTTGGGCTGGCCCCTTGCCCCTTTGGATGGTCAAACTAATTTATTAGTTCAAGGTCATTTTTCTATGTAGGCAAAATTATGGCACTTACGACAAGTCGTGATTCTACCACCGGTTCGGAAAGCTGATTCTGCTGAGAATAGCCGGCAAGAAACTCAACAGTTGCTCGTTTCAAAACAAAATAATACAATGTCCTAAAAAATACAACTTAGTAAGTTACACTCTCTTGTTATCAGCTGGATGGCAAGCTAATAATAATAATAAAGAAGTTTATTTCCAAATTACAACTTAAGCTTAAGATGACACTATAAATAAACATTTTAGAAATGGTAAATTAAGTTGTAAAAATTGTCTACATTTATGAAAACTTTGTGCATCTTTTTTCCGAACTAGTTGAAACTGTATCTCGGAAAACAGGACTGATTGTTTCCATGCAACTTTGTCATTAAGAAATTCACTAACTTTGTAATAACCTCGACTTAACAAATGTGTTTTTACACATTGTTTAAATTTGTGTAATGGCAAATGTAATAATTAATATTGTTCCTTAGGAATGATATGATATAAGCGTACACTCAGCTCAGCCCACAAAGGATTTCTGTACTCTGCGCAAACGACATGAAGGTGTTTCTAGTTCATGACGGTTTATAGTAAGTCGATTGTGTGTATCACCTTTTTGTTTATAAAGATGAATACATTGTCTCACAAAGATTATATTATTATAAATATACTGTGAAGCTACTGTAAGTACACCAATCTGTTTAAACTTTACACGAAGAGATGTACGCGATCCGAGATTACATACCCTTTAGTATTTTCAAGGGCTCCCTTTACACTCTGTATAATAACGATCAAATCAAACATTATTACTTATATCAAAAGTAACTATGGACTTGAATCTTATCGTTTTCCTTCCATGGAATGAAGGGTTTAACTTGAGTTAAAATAAAATGGTTTAAAATATTAGATTATAAATTGAAACCCTTTCCCATTAAAGGGGGAATTTTAATCTGTTTTCATTAATACTGAATTAATTCGCTTGATGAATTAATTTAATAGTGTCGTTATAAAATTGTCGTCTACATTAATTTACTCTTGCTTCCAAATTTTAAGATCTATTAATAGGCTACATTCAACTTCATCAGGTACTTGTGAAAAAGGGCAGCCTTGAAGGTTGATGACAAAAAGCTTGAACTATGCATTGAAAACCATACCATACAAAAAGATTATAATTAATCGATTTTGCCAAATCATGGGAATTCATAGTTATTTTTTTTAAGAATATTAGCGATGCTAAATATTATGACTAATATTCCCTTTCCCTTCAAACTTAGCAAAAAGCTAGTGCTAGCTAGAGCTAGCAGTAGGTAAGACAATATAAAAATATGTGGTGTGTGTTTAATCATACCGTTGCGCTATTGAGTTATTGTATAAAAGTAAACTTTAAAATTTTAGAATTTTGAATCTCCGAAAACTCTATCATGCGTATCTAAGATCGAACTCCAGACCCGATGAAGAGAAGGTCTTAACCACTAGGCTATCACCGCTTCTGTTGTCTAAAAAAAATGCCTCACTGGTCACAAAAGCACCATAAAACAAGCTTAAAACGAAATCCGATACTTAATTTCCAATAAGATATAATTTCACGAGACTTGATCAGATAAAATCACCCAAATTTTCCATGGCGTGCACTTCTTAAGAGTCGCCCCTCCCTTACAGCCGATCCGAGTACGCCCAAGGCGCTTCCTGACCCATTCAATCTACATTTATTACTTCTACGTGCCCTTATTTTAAGTTGACTTCGCGATGTTGTTTCTCACGGTAATAAAGATTATGGCTGCCCCGATAAATTCAGTTGGCGCGAAATTAGCTGCGTCTTTGGGAAATTGATTAGGCATAACGATGGTGCCTTTGGTAATGAGTTTTGCATATCATTCAGTCATCTCAACCCATCGCCGGTCCTCTATTGGGCATAGATCTCCACTCGAATGAGAAGAACACCTCAAGAACAACCATTACCTCAATCGTACCTTCAGGAAAAGGAACATGGATTTGGAGAACTTGGAACAAAGGATTGAAATAAATCTTAGGGTGTTTGCTTATTTCAATCCTTTGTTCCAAGTTCTCCAAATCGATGTTCCTTTTCCTGAAGGTACGATTGAGGTAATGGTTGTTCTTGAGATAAGGTAATCCGGCGGCACGTCGTGTGGAGGAGATTCCGGCGGCAGGCGTAGACTGGATATTTCGTAAGTATTGGTAAGTATTGTACGACAGCTACAGATTTTGGCCGTACTTCACCAGGCTGGCCAGGTGCGGACTTCACGCAACTTTGAAAACTTTCTGGAGAACTCTAATGCCCTTTTCACCAACCATATCTAGATCGTCCCCTAAGTGGGAGTATCTTTACCTAGGTAGCCCTTAAATACCTCTATCCAACGTCATTTTCCCCTTTAGGCGTTCCGTAAAGGTTCGTGAAAACGCATTTGACAGAAAGCATCACATATCTGAGCTTACGTAGCCGGTAAAAGTAAGGAAACGTTAATGTTGAATGAAAATATTGTGAGGAAATCTGCATGCTTAAGAGTTCTCTATAACATTTTATAAGGTGTGTGAAGTCTGCCAATCTGCTCTTAGCCAGCGTGGTGCACAACGGCCACTAATACCCTTTTTCACTAATACTCATGCTTAGGAGTAGCCGGACGAACCAGGCAGTTGCTTAATAACTACGCACATACTTAACTCCAAAAAGAAATGCGTGCCGGGGGTCGATCCTCTAGCTCCCTGAAAAGGAGGCTGAAGTTCGACCACAAGGATATCAGAGCTATCATAAGTTTCTTTTAATATTTAAAATGTTATCAAGATTTAGCTGAATCTCAAGTATTCATAACCTCGTAAATATTGAGGCAATCTCGCTTCTCGACACTCTGTATACAGATCGAGTGGGATGAAAAACTTTAGAACACTGATATAAATGAAGATTTAGAACCTTTAGAATTTATCAAGTAGGTATGTCGGTAGTATACCCTTTAAAACACGACAATAACGTCCCATCTTGTCGTAACAGATTTCCAGTAAAAGAACAATGTATATTTTTATGAAAATAATTATGTTTATTTTTAAGCTATTGCATAGCTTTTATCGCGGGCTTTGATTTAGGACAAACAGTTTGAGCGCGGCGACCGAATCAAGAAATTCCGTAACGAAAACAAACCTAACACTAAGCGTTCACATTTTAGAGGTTCCCAAGTAGCTCTGTTCGGCGCAGTGGGCGAGCGGCCGCTTTCTTTACCGATGTCGCAGGTTCGAATCTCACTCGCGAAGTAGTGACAGTGCGCTTTTCTTGTTTGTTTGTTTTTTAATTATTTTTTTGCATAATTTTTACTATGCAAAAAAAATATTGCATAAATATTATAATTGCATAAGTTGATAAAAAATGCTATGCAATAGCTTTACCGCGGCAGTCCCCGAGTGCCACTTAATTTTTTATTATTTTTCCCACGTCTCTTCCACGTGGTTTAAACCTTAAACTTTCACATATCAGCCCACCACTTCTTGCCCATTAGACTATTAAGGCCAAAAATTCAATCAAAGACATTGAGTGTTTGAAATTAATTAATGAAAATTGAAATTTGATATTGGACAGAGCTAATATTTGTTGAATTTTATTCCCGAATACCAATATTTGAAACTGAACTCTCGTTATTCAAATTGTTTAAGAAGCGTCTGAAAAGTTTTGTAGATTAATATTAATCATTAGGTACCTACTTACCTGCTCATATACATATATATACTTTTGCTTATATAATACAGTTATGATGTTACAATTTGATTGCTAAATTAAGTGACCAAAAATACAATTTTTTTAAAGTTATTTTTATTATTTATTTAACACATTTAGGGCCGATTTCCCCACCGTAAAATAAACGTCACTCGACTTTGGTGAAATCAGCAATCATTACTTTATAATATACTAGCTGACCCGGCGAACTTCGTACCGCCAACTTATCTATATACTTAAATAAAACAAATAAACTATCCTTATCCAAAAAACTACCCTATCTTTCAAGTTGGATCAAACCGCACACCGTGTGCAAATTTGATTAAAATCGGTTAAGTAGTTTAGGAGTCCATCGCGGACAAACAACGTGACACGTAATTTATATATATTAGATTTTGAGTAACTTATACTGAGATTTTAATTTAGAAGATTTTTAAGTTAGCTATTCAATATGTTTTTTAATAATAATTTTAATAAAATCTAGAATCCTATAATAAAAAAATTGGTTGTCTGTAAAGTCGGTTTACGGACGATAGTTTTACGTGATAACGTCATAATTACAATAAACATTGATGAACAAAATATGTGTCATAAGCCAACGCTTGGGCCGATCGTGCCTCTCTATCGCTTGTTCCGCGCTCTCGCTTGCACGGTCAGGCTCAGGCGGAACGTGACACTTTTTCGTGCGTGCAGCCGGTGTTCATCGATTTATAAGACGTTACCACGTCAATATTACCTCTCAAACTTGAAAACGATAAAAATAATTCAAAGAACAAACAATATCTATGTATAATGTATATTGAGTGCGTAATTTCAATAACTTTTACAAGTTGTAAGAGGACTTAATACTCGTCAGTTCAATGGTTCAAAATGAAAGAATATTATCTAACTTACAAAAAAACTCAATAAACAATTTGCATTACATGTAAAGCGACCCTTTGTATGGGTTAAGTTATTAATTTTAGTTAGTTACATTAGCGTGAAAGCTCTCACCGTTTCCTTAGCGTTGTTTATCCTTTGCCCATTCTTCCACCACGTGATGGACGCGGGTGGACGTGAGCCGGAACTTTGGCAAAGGAGGTCGTATCTTCTACTCGCTGATAAGGGTTGATTCGATCCCAGTATATGTACATTCAAAGGTGGAACTGAAAAAAATATCATTTTATAGTTTTAGGCCCGCATTGCACACGATACCTATGCTTATCGAGTACGTATCGAGTATCGACGATCAGCACTTTTTGTGCCTTATTAAATAATTAGGACTAGCGTTCAAGTTAAAAAAATAAATAAGCAGTCTAGTTCCGTATAAGCGTGAACAGCCTCATTCTGTTAGGAAGAAAGAAAAAATACATTTATTGGAGAGTTGTGCTACTCTTATAGGTCGATTACCCCGGCGTTCCACCTCTCAAATACCAAGAAAGGGAAGCATCGGGTTAACATATTGTGTCGTGTGTGTCACGATCCGAAAAAGGTCTAACTGCCGCACTCTGAGTCGCTAGTCGTTACTTAACGACTTAATCTTGGATTTTAAAAAGTTTCATTCTCAGAAGTTAACGCTTCGTTTGTACATTAATGACAATGCAGTAATAGATTTAATGATAATTAATTAATTAATCATTAAATAATATAATTTAATACATGCGACTAAGTGCGGCAGTTAATCACAAGTCAATGATTAATTAATCTTAATTTAATGAATGACTCTGAGTGCGGCAGTAAGCTCACTTAAATTATGTAAGTATATCTTCATGAAATATACAGCGCAGATTTTCAGCCAAGACCCAGATTCGGGTTACTGGTAACGGTTAGTGGTAGTAATAATTAGTAGTAGGTAATGGCAATCAAGTGTACGGAATGAAATTACTACAAACTTTAGCTTAAGATACTAAAATACGGTCCCAGATTCTAGTTTCGGAAAAGCGATCATTTCGCTAACAGGCGATTCTAAAAGTATCGCGTGTGTTTTAGCCCTTGTAGAATTTCCGTATGAAATGCTATCTATGAGCCCAGTTAAGTTTAGTTTAAACTGTTAAGATTTACTACATTTCTAAAACAAACAAACTTGTGAAATGTTTCATTATTTTAGTGTTCAGGGGCGGAAGAGAAATAGTACTGCGTTTGAAATTTAGGTCATCTTGTAGGCTGAAGGAACTTTCAAGAACGTGAGCTAACTAGGGATGCAACTGTACAAACTGAGTCGGTAACAGTCAAACAAAACAACACTTCATTTCTTACTTTTCAAAATCTTACTAATATTATAAATGTGAAAGTTTGTGAGGATGTATGATTGGTGTTTGTTAGTCTTTGACGCAACAACGAATGAACCGATTTAGCTGAAATTTGGAATGGAGATAGCTCATACCCAGGACAAACACATAGGCTACTTTTTATCCCAGAACATATCTCCGCGGGCATGAAAATACCTTAATCCACGCGGACGGAATCATCTTGCTTAAAATAAAACACGATCGAAATTTTCTGTGTAGTACACCCAATACAAACGAAGTTCGATTTTTATTTAAATTGTTACCAATCAGACTAAATAAAATTGTAGACACGCTCTAAAAAGTAATATCCGTATTTGTGTAATTTATTTACAAAGTAAGATGGGCTTTAAGCTCATCTCTGAAACGCAACATTAAATCAATCTTTGTTTGTATGTTACGCGTTAAAGAATTTATAAAAACCTCATTAGTATAATAGCAGTATGTATATTATTAAAACCAATATAATATTATAATGTTCCTATGCCAAATAAATTACAATTAAAACAGACTTACAATTCATATCTAAAGTCAGTGTAGTTTCAATCGGATGTGCTCGCAAGTGATTTGAAGCCCGGCAAGTTAAAGTTGCTCGAACATCAGTCCTCGTCAAGGGGCCCACTCTTAGGACACCTCTCACTGTATTCTCTTGAAGGGCTGTTGCTGGAGTGTCGGTTTCTACTTCGTTTTTGAACCATTTAACCCAGGGGCGTGGACGACCTAGATGGAAAAAAATCATACAAAATATTATGATATTTATTTTATTCTCTCTCTGCATCGTATTCCTCATTGCTGAGGGTCATGATGACTTTGCATTATGCAAATAAGGGTAGGAATTTTCTTGGGATTATAATGCGGTGGATTATCAAATCCTGCCGCTTAAACTCGTAATTCAACTTAGGGCCGATTTCACTAAGGTAAAATAAGTCTGATCCGAGCGTAAATTTCATAATATTTTGACAGTATTTTCAATACATAATAATATGATTTATCCCTTGGAAAAACCTCACTCGACATTGGTGAAATCGGTACTAGAGATCGAGATTTGACTCTTAGGTTTAATGGTTATTTATGTTTTAGTGATAATAACCGAGACCGATGAGTTAACGTCCTTACCAAGGCACGGCGGGAGATAAGCTAAAGGACGCCCAACGTCAGTCATTCTTCCAGTTACCAACCCGAGTCGACGTTGCTTAACCAGTGTGATCGTTTGATATTCTCTGTCACAACTAGGTCACACGTCCCTGAATCTATTAATCAACCTCAATCCATATAAAAGAAGTCTATAAAAACAGCCTATCTATAAAAATATTCGCCAAGAACGCTCTACATACATAAATTCATGAGTTATCAGAGGAACAAATTAATTCTATCCTTTACAACGCTCGAGATTGGTTTTATGCCGATGGGATGCAAATTGGTAAATAAAAACATCATTACAGGATTATCTAGGGATTCGACCGGTACGTTCGTTATCTTTCGGTTCGATTTTTTGATAAATTTAACCTTATGATACTAAAAAATCTTCTAAAAGAAAGACTTGTCCTGACTGACTGATCTATTGAAGCACAGCCTAAACCACTGGAATAATAAACGTGAAATTTCGATGGTATGTTCCTTTTATGATATAGGCACCCATTAAGAGAGGATTTTTAAATTTTATCATCTAAGCCCCGATTTCACCAACGTCGCGTGATGTTTATCATCGGAATAAATTGGACGTTCTGACAGCTTTGATCTGAAACATCTATAGCCGCACGTAAAACAGATTTCTGGCGTGGCGACGCATGCCGTGGCGACGCGTCGCCACGATGGCGGCGCGATGTTATATGTATACTTAGTACCTAAAGTGACATATTTAGTTCCTATCACAATCTGTTCTTTTCTGCATATTACTTTTACAAAATAATATCGATGTTTCACATCTGCCAGGCGTCCCACGACGGCTCACAATTTTTAGGGTTCCGTACCCAAAGGGTACCAACGGGACCCTATTACTAAGCCTACGCTGTCCGTCCGTCCGTCCGTCCGTCCGTCCGTCTGTCAGCGGGCTGTATCTCGTAAACCGTAATAGATAGACAGATGAAACTTTCACATATTGTGTATTTCTATTGCCGCTATAACAACAAATAATAAAAATTAAATTAAATTAAAAAAATTAAATAAAAATATTTCCATGGGTACATGGAAATATTTTTATTTAATTTTTTTTAACGGAACCCTAAAAGAGCGAGGCCCGACTCGCACTTGGCCGATTTTTTTTGTATTGAAAATTCTGTCAAAATATCAAATTTACGCTCGGATAGGACTTATTTTACGTTGGTGAAATCTGGGCTAAGGGGGTCAAAGGGGGTGAAATCTTGTATGAAAGTCTGACATTTTTAAGTTATATTCATGCAACTTGGTATTTTAACCTTTAATTTGACTTTGAATTCGCACATTTAAATACGATCCATTTAAAAGCCACAAGCGATTCGAAAGATACAATTTGAACTTACCACCAGATACATCGCATTTCAACGTGAATGTGTCCCCTTCAATGTAGGGTCCAACGATTGCTTGCTTTACGTCTCCCTTATCGTCTGTGATGATCATTTTGGTTGGTGGTACTGTTGGAAGAGAAATTTTTATTTATTACTAACTACAATCTCATCACCTCTTGAAACAGTTTACAGAGAAACTATAACGTTTCTAGAGTTTCCAAGTACTTTAAGAAGGCTCAATAATGTGATAAAGAGAATTAGATGAGTTCATAGTTCACGTACAGAACTTAAAAGGTCTCAAAGATTTTTTAATGAGATCTGGCAAACCACAGATACAAAAATATTAGTTACTAGACAAAAAATATTAGGTATCTACAAAACTTCAGTCATAAGTTTATAGGTTAATAATCTATGCTCACATTTCAATAAACGCATATTGTGTGTATCGACAGAATTATCATCCATGAAAAATAAGCATATTCTCCTATTCTTAAATATTATTTATTTGATATTTTATAGATAAGTATTATTCTATTTGATATGAAAACTTTGATACGATTAAAATTTTGTGTGCCACTCCACAAACTACATACGAAAAGCTAAGCTGGTCAATAAGGTGCTCGTTCTGATGTTTTTATCGTACATTATCTCCCCTAAGGGTTCTCTTGGGTGTAGCTTCCATTATAGTAACAAAGTATTTCACTCAAAGCTTTTAAAAGACATCACGTAAATTACTATTGGAAAGTTTTTAGTGGGATTTTCATGCAACTTTTATGGACGTGATATTTCCCTGGCCACTTCAGCTTTGCGACTCGTTGAACTATGTAGGTTACTGTCGTTTTTCTACGGTTCTCCTCATTTTTAATTTGACCACGTAGAGGAACTTTGAACATTCTTTCTATCGGCCGCTGAGTGTCTTTTAAGTTTATATGTATGAAGCACAAACTCATAGAACTCGATTTCAAGATTTGGCAAGACAACAGCTGCTTGTGTATCGGGAAAGGACTCAGAATAGTTCTAACCCGAAAAATCAAAGTTTTTTAAAATTAAAATCCACGCGGACGAGGTCATGGTCCAGTTTAATCTAATAATATTATAGAAGCACTAGACCATAATATTTGACAGTTAGGAGAGCCATAATATAACTTTCGTAAAAGAGCTTACACATTAACATAAATATTTGATAAGGTAAAGCAAACGG
The DNA here is from genome assembly GCA_029955525.1 of Oeneis ivallda. Lineage (NCBI taxonomy): Eukaryota > Metazoa > Arthropoda > Insecta > Lepidoptera > Nymphalidae > Oeneis > Oeneis ivallda. The sequence continues at coordinate 11,303,769 of JARPMR010000024.1, read as the reverse complement.
CGCGACTGAGCCAGCTTAAGGCGTAGCTTAAAAGCACTGGCAGTAAATTTAAGTTTTTTTTTTAACGTTTTAAATAGCTTGCCAAGGGTAATTCAGTAGAATATTCTAGCTAAAAGTGTCGCCTGTTAGGTAGCAAGTCTAAGGAACCGCTTGGCATAACCAACCAACGATGGGAAGAAAGATAAACTGTACTGAGATAAAAACATGTCCACGAATTCATTTTCTTCTCCGTTCTTTTAAAACGCCTTTTTTCTTTGTATTAGCTCTGAGGAGTTTAAATTGTCTACACTGGCTGATATTTTATTCTGCATGTGAGAATTATTTATATATTCTTTCTTCATTTAACGGTCTAAAGGAAGTCTCCATGTCTATTTCGTAAATTTTTACTTTGCCCATCCGTTTACCATAGTCCTAGTTATTGACTGTGGTAAACGGATTAAATTCACAAACAATAATGTAAAAACGACAAAATCCAATTTAACACTCTACTAATTTTATATAACTACCTATACTCGTCCAAAAATCTGTTTGTACTGAACCGATTTTAATAAAATTTGGCAGAAATATAGATGCAAGATCCTCAGAAAAAATTAATATAGGGTCTCGGAAAATGATAGAGATTCCATGGAAACATCATAGAAATAATGAAGTTATAGAACTAGAAAGAAAATTAACCCCAACTTTTGTGCATGGACAAAGCTTTGAAACCGTTTCAAAACGGAAACAATATGCATAAAAAAATAATAAAGTATAACCTTAGAGTTCAACACGCCACATAATTATAAAGCGAGAAATATTGTATCAGAATATTGAACTGTGAAGTAGCTACTCTACCCTAGCAGAGCTCAAAATCTTATTCCATGAAGCTGTGAAGTGCACTTCTTCTTATATACATATTATATGTGTATGTTAAAGTGCTTTTTGGGTTCCATGTGTATGAATACGATAAGACTTGATATTCCACTTGGCTTCTGTTATTTAAAACGAGTTCTTTTTAAAAAAGGTTCAAGAGTGTGCTATTGAATATGTAACATTGAAAAGTTGAAATGCCTTCGATGTTTTCGATGAAAGTGTACCGGATTTCGATGAAAATGAGGTTACGAAAGTACTTGTTTTTGAAGTAGAGTGAAAAATAATTTAACATACCTACTGTGGCCAGTAATTTAATGAATTTTAGCAGTCATGAAGAAATTGAAAAGCTCAAAGTTGGTAAGTACGATTTTTTTAATTTTGTTTTGGAAATTGGATTAGAAGACTCATAGTATAGGAGACCTCCGCTGCGAAGTAAATACTTTTAGTGCCGATTTCACCACCGTCGAGTGACGTTTAACCGAAGAATAAATTCGGTGTTTTGACAGTTTTTGTATTCAAAATACTGTCAAAATATCAAATTTACTTTAGGATAAGACTTATACAACGCTGGTGAAATCGGCCCTTAATTGATAAAATATTATACTATAGAAAAATTGACAACAAATGTGTGTCATCAGCATCACATAGTTTTTAGGGTTCCGTAGTAAAAAAGGAACCCTTATAGTTTCGCCATGTCCGTCCGTCTGTCCGTCCGCGGTTTAGCTCAGAGACTATTGGTACTAGAAATCTGTAATTTGACAAGGGTATAAATATCAATCACGCCGACAAAGTCGTGAAATAAAATTGTTAAAAATATTTTTTTTAGGGTACAAGTAAAGTGGGGATGAATTTTTTTTTCTCGACTATCCCATAGTGTGGGGTGTCGTTGAATAGGTCTTTCAAAAATATTGTGGGTGTGGGAACACCATTTTTCAATTCAGAGATCCGTTTGTGAAATATGATATTTTAAAGTGCTGAATTTTATTAGAGTCAAGTGTCCCCCCCCTCTGCCAGCTAAACGGTTGTATATAGGATACAAGAAAATATTTACAGCTGTAGTATATACAATGAATTTTAAAGGAAAACTATCACGGCTAAGTTGGGTTCATTAGTTAAGAAGACATAGCTGTTTTTTCTAAGTTAGGTATTACACGTAGTCTAAGTTGCATATTTTGTAGTATATTAGAGTATTTAAACCATGGTACTCAAAATGTATTCAATATTCATAAATAAAATAAAATAAAAGCGCTATCCTAGGTCAGCAATAATATTTGAGACTTTCAACTACGGAACCCTACACTGCGCGTGGCCCGACACGCACTTGGCCGGTTTTTATATACTATTGCAACCGTTACCGTTTTATATTGAACTTATGTTTCACATATTGTTGTGCCATGAAAGTATTGTAAATGTAAATTAAAAAATAAAATTAGCCTATAAACTTAGGGCCTAGGATTTAATTTATGGAGTATGTATTGAGAAAAAATTTCTTGATCAAGAAACAGAAGCTTTTGTCTAAAAATGTTAACATTATTTTTAAGCGGCAAAGGCTTAAAATGTGATTTATAAATAAACTGTATGCTGTGAATCCTTTAAAAATATGAAACACTGAGACATGATAACTTTGCCGACCACTACGTGATTGCGGAAGCCGCATGAATGACCGTCGCAGCACCATAATTATTATCGCATTACACGCTACAACACCGGACTAATGTCAGGGCTTAACCTGTCAATAGCCTCCAGAATATGAATCGCCAGCACTTTTTCGCAAAGCGGATTTACCGCAATCGTGTTCTATTTTACAACCGCCTCAACAACATCCCGAACAATAAAGTAATTTTCAAATAACCACGCTCTTAAATTTTCAACTCTATTTCGTTAGCAAAAGGACACACGTAAATTCAACACAAATTACGACAGCTATTGATTTTCTCCAACATGTTGCCGCCTCGTGTGTATTTTACTTCAATTTGGATTCATCCATTTTTAAAATAAATTGGATCCGGATCGGGTCTTTTTACAAAAATGATGTCTTTACATTCATGTCAAATTCTGATGCTCATATTCCGCTGAGCTTCTGTCGGAGTCTTTGCATGACATAATTCGAAATTCCAACATATTCGATGAAAAAATATTTATTTTATAAAAAAATGTTGTCTCCCTCGTGCAGTGGTGTTTTGAGTGGGGTTTGATTTTCGGCAGGAACAATTTTAGAATTGAAAGTATTAAGAAACCGATTAGGGTAAGAAGGGTGGTTACACAGTTATACTCCTTCCAATTTAACAAGCTACCATCTTAGACTGCGTCGTCTTTTACGATCAGGTGACATACTATTAGTCAAAGGCTAACTTATCGTCGAACAGAAAATTAAATAATGATCAGACTTACCAATGACTGTTAAATTGACTCTTGAATTTCTCGTTTGAGCTTGTTTAAAATCCACTCTACATCTGTATGTGCCCTGATCGGATGCTCTGACTCTGTCCACGCCGAGTTCAGCTGGTCTTTTGTCTGGTAGAAAGTAGGCTCTTGAGGCGAATACACTTTCGTCCGACCACCTTTCTGCTACACCGAAGTCTTTTTCTCTTGCGTCCACGCTGTTGACAAAAATAACACCACAATAAATCAACAAATATAAAATAAGCTAAATAATGAAAAGGAATAAAAAACCCGAATGCCTTAAAGAATATCAATGAAAATATCAATCATCAAATTTTTGAGAAAAAAAATGAATAATATTTTTTCGGGATCACCTTTTCAAACCCCTAAATTTGATATCCCACTCAATAGGATTTGAAGAAAAAAAAATCTTGAGCCCCACATTACAGCGTCAAAAATCCGCGATTTTAAATTTTTCAAATTTTATGTTCTCGTTGACACTTGCGCTGGCATGGCGAATCTGACGGCGTGCCACTTATCAAAATCGGCACACGCGTTTGGTCTTTAGAGTGCCACGAACGAACAAACAAATATACATACATACATACCTACTTCTTCTTCTTCTTTATCAACCTATAGACGTCCACTGCTGGACAAAGGTCTCCTGCATGGACATCCACAGGCTACGGTCTTGCGCCGCTTGAATCCAGCGGCTCCCTGAGACTCGTTTGATGTCGTCGGTCCACCTATAAGTGGGGGGTCTGTCAACACTGCGTTTCCCGGTGCGGGGTCGCCACTACAGCACCTTGGGACTCCAACGACCATCAGCTCTTCGAACTATGTGCCCCGCCCATTTCCACTTCAGTTTCGCGACACGCTGAGCTATGTCGGTGACTTTGGTCCTCCTACGGATCTCCTCATTTCTGATTTGATCTCGCAGGGATATACCGAGCATAGCTCTCTCCATCGCTCGCTGAGTGACCCTGAGCCTTCTTATGAGGCCCATAATTAGCGACGAAAGTTTTGGTTTTGCTGTAGTCGGGTAAAAAAATACACATTAATAGTTTTTCAGATAACTAATTAAGCACAAACACAACCTTTAAATAAAATACCATGATAATTCTACCGTGGGAAAAAATGTTAATAGATGCTTAACTTTCACTATTGGTACAGGATGATGTGAAGCAATAAGTAGGAAACGAGAACAAGTTTCAATTGAATGATTCTATTTGAATAGTTCCACCGAACTACTATCTACTACTAGGCAAAGTTCTTCCATATCAGAAAGTTGTACGAGTTGAAAGTATCTCTTTCTGAATTCTAAAGCTGATTGCATATTATAAGATGCGCCGCAAGCGACGCTGCGACGAGCAACGCTGCGTGCTGATAACGTTATTCGCAGCATTCGAATTTTAAATGAATTAGGGTTGATTTCACAAACGCAATTTTTTTTTATCCCAGCGTAAATTTGATTTTTTGACAGTATTTTCAATACAAAACTGTCAGAACCTCCAAGACGTAGTCGTAACTCCTAGTTCCATGAATTTATTGCTCGGTTAAACGTCAATCAACGTTGGATTCATACGATTAGCGTCTAATAAACTATAAGTTGTACAAAACTTAAGACTGTTTCTTTTTATAACCTTTTAAAAAGAGAGATAGGTATTTAAAAACATTTCAAAACCTAATACAAGGGGTGGTTTACAACGAACTGCAGTGCTACATTTAATTAATTAAGCTCTATTAAATTATGCCCTTTTGTCCTTTGCGACGCGTAATTCGCGTGATTCGTAATCTTTAATAATATAATTAAGTTGGTACATGCTGTAGGTAAATAAATGCTGGACAATAATTTTACTAAAGAAAAATATACAAAACAATAAAATAAGCATCCACAACAACAAACATGCGATCTTATAATATTTTAAAAGCCTCATAATTTCCAGCGTAATTAAATGACAAGATACATAACATCGCGCGTTCCTCTGAAACACAACACTCCAAGAACTTGTGACAAATTAAATCACGAGAAAATGTCACGCGTCGCAAAAAGGCGTGGTATGAAATAACATACTGAGAGCTTTTAATAATGTTAAGGTAAGGTCATATAAATGACAATTTAAGTTACCTATTGTGTAAAAGGTTTCCCTGTATCTTCTTTTTTTGTCATGTACCTACTCAATAAAAATATTTAAGCAAATAATGCTCTATACAAACATAAAATATGTGTTATTAAATAGAAGTTACTAGAAGTACTATATACAGCACAGTGGAACTCTTATCTTGTAAACGTAGGTTATTCCTACGTTTTTTTTACGTCCTGGAGTTTCAATACATCAGCTCATAAGGTTGCTCTATTATTATGGAATTAGAAATAACCTACTTCTTTTCTCCATTATTACTTTCTAAATAGATTAATATAGCTGCACAGTTGGCCACCTATAATAACCGTGCGATAATTAAAATTAGTATACGATTATTCTACTATAGGTAGACCGTACCTATAGTATCTGTCTATTTTACAAACACTACACAACAGCTATTTTTAATCCGCCATTTTGTGCGAGGTACTCTTACTACCTGTATTGATCATATAATTTTTGTTTATAAAAATCTAACTCATGCCTGTAGATGATGGTACTTTTTTTTAATATTTTCAAATGTATTGAAAAACATGTTAGTAATGCAAAAAGTTGCACTTGCAACATAAGAAAATATGTTCTTATCTGTTTTTATAATTTATTGTTTGAACCATAAATACGTAATATCAACCATTTTGTGTATGAGCATGACATGGAAACGGTGTTCCTAATCATCCCACTTTATTATTATAGCTATAAACTAAGCTGTTATGTAATCTATTTCAGGTTATTTTGTCCCAAAAAGTCCTAGCGAAGCTAAGACTACTATTTTAGACTATACAAAAGTAAATTACAATTAATGATATTTTTGTCACAGTCCACGTTGTGAATACCTAGCTTTATGGCAACGGCGTGAGAGGTTCTATGTCTGGGACGAACACAAACGTAGTTTTACTTTGGAATCTTTATAGGGGACGAAGAGATCGTTTGTAAACTTGACAGATAAAGAGCTTTTGGTTGATTTAACCTTGTCCTAAACTTAATTTGTTTTTGTTTCTTTGATATACTTAATTTATTTTGTTGCTTATTTTGTGTGATTTCATCAGCTAGTATAATATAAAAATCCGGAGCACACTGAATTATTCATGGTGCGCTGTTACGCGTTACGGCGTGTCTGCATTGCTCTTGCGGCGTCGCTGCGGCATCATATAAGTATAGAAAACTTTGAGGTATGCTACAAGAAACGCTAATGCATGACATATTAAAGTGTCCCTGTGTAGCTATTGCGGCACCGCTGCGCTATCATAATATTATGTAAAAAATCAATGGTATGCCACAGGATGCGTTGCGGAATCGCAATGCGTTACGAGGTCCTACTTGCCGTCGTTTTACGCGCCATGCTAAGGGTAAGTTTCTGCACACGCCCGCCGCGGTGCCCGCGTGAACTCGCGTGAACGCTCTCATACTTGGCCATAAATGTTTGAGTTTAGCGCGTGACGCGACGCGACGCACCAAGCACCGCGTGTGCTCAATCGTACCATCTGACTGAGTTTCCACAACGCGGTTCGCGGCCCGCGCCCGCAGCGGTTGCGGGCCCGCGGCCTCCGTAGTATACAGATTTGTATGGAAAATCAAGTAGCAATTTCTACGGCGCGGTAACAACGGTACCGCAACCGCTGCAGTTGCGGGCCCGCGGCCTCCGCAGAACGCAGATTTGTATGGAAAATGAAGTTTCAATTTCCACGGCGCGGTTTGAGCCCGCGGCGGGCGCAGACCACGAACACAGAACCGCGCCGTGGAAACTCAGTCTTTATAGGCGCCATGTGAAATTCCTATAATGACCGATTTTACCAGCGCGGTCGAGTGACGTTTTGTCGAGGAATAAATTGGGCGTTCTAACAGTTTTCATAGGCCCTAAACACATAAAATTTATGAAAATCTCATTCATAGGGTGTTATTTTCTTATTCATAGTAAATTCTTTACCATCAATATTAAATTATTTACCTGTAAATAGGCGTGCCTAAATCTTCTCTATACCATAAAACCAGCAGGACCGCGTCGTCCTCGTCTTGGGTGGCGATGTCGCAGGGGAGGTATGCCGGCTCGCCAGCGACTGCCACCACAGCTGTCATCGGCACTGGAAACAAGAATTACTTACTGAGAACATGCCTCCTACAATATATTATAGCGCCGCATACAAACGAAACCCATTTGAATATTATTCAATCAAAGTCAATGGTGTTTTAAGGACTCGCTTTAGAAACTAATACCAATCGGTGAAATTAAATTGAAATAATATTTTGTTGAACGCCATAACAACAACATCAACAATCACATAATATTATTGGTTTATCTCTCGAATATTAGAATGAATAAATAATAATATAAATTTGCATTTATTTATAGTGATGCATTAAGTGCCAAATATTTTTTAAGCTGTTGCATAGCTTTTATCGCGGGCTTTGAACTAAGAAAAACAGTTTGAGCGCGGCGACCGAATCAAGAAATTCCGTAACGAAAAAAACCTAACACCGTCGTTCAGTAAGCGTTCAACATTTTAGAGGTTCTCAAGTGAGCTCTATTTGGCGCAGTGGGCGAGCGACCGCTTTCTTTGAAGATGTCGCAGGTTCGAATCTCACTCGCGAAGTAGTGACAGTTCGCTTTTCTTGTTTGTTTGTTTTTTAATTTTTTTGCATAATTTTTATAATGCCAAAAAAAATATCGCATAAATATTATAATTGCATAAGTTGATAAAAAATGCTATGCAATAGCTTTACCGCGGCAGTCCCCGAGTGCCACTTAAGTTTATTTTTTAAATAGAACCTCGAAATTGACAAAAAATTCAGAAACATGGTAGGTACCTAAGTTTGATCCTGGTTTTCATAAATGATTTGCTATTTTTTCAACCCAATATAATGTAAATATAAAGATATATTCAAAATTTTGAATTTTCATGACAATGATGGGCGAAAATTACAAAGAAGTTTACCCACCCTTGGGTATTGCATTTTAAAGTTAATAAGTAAGTGTTTAACCTGCCCAAATTGCTTATTTTTAATAAATAATAAATAAATATACGACTTTTAGAACAAATTAACATACTACGGATAGTTATTGTTATATTTGCAATTTTACAAAATTCTATCAAACCGCTCTTTAATATTTTCGCTGTAATGTCTTAATTTGCTGAAATTATCGTAAAATACTGTGAGCAAAATCCTTATAAGCCGAATTTATCAAAAAAGACACATCGAATGAAAATTTAAGCATCCGAGCTCGGTGCAACAGAAAAACAAACGACCTGGATAAGTAAGGCGTCCGGTGGACCCGGATATCCGCTCCTTACTGTCCGGTTATCCGTGCTGCGCTATCCTGTTACCCGAGCACGGATAAAACGAAAATATAGCACGGGAATGCCGTGAAACTGTGATCATTTTAATTTATATACCGGACTATCTTCTTAATGGAAAATCGTTGTTGCTTTTTCATCGGGAGAATCCATTATGTCAAGTCAATTACTTGTTCTGTACAATTTATTTTAGAAACAGTGAACTGTATTGTTTTAGAACGAACATTTTGCTGGTAAGAGTAGATATATTATTTTATTTTATAAAGGACATTGTTTAGCTATAGTGTCAGAGGATAAAATGTGATTGCAGACTGGTCTAATTAGTTAGCTACCCACGAATTCATTATAGACATGAAGTATAGCTAAAAATTTTGGAAATCATTTGGAAGTCAAGTCAAATCTAGGGTACTGCGGCAGTGTACTGGCAGTCCATAACGGAACGAATTTTTCACCAGTAAGAGCACTGAGCAGTGCTTGCAGTGTATTAGCCTAGGCAATGGGGCGGTCTGTTGTATGGAGACCCCCACATCAAATCCTCAGTCGATGAAATTTGGCGGGGTTGTAGTATGGGATGACCCAAAATTTACACAAAAATATCCAAAAAAAAATCCATGCGGAAGTTAGGTATTTATACCTAAAAGTACAAATAGCTCAATATTTTGAAATAAATAATTTCTCCGTCCAATTTTTTTTTACCAAACTAATTATTAGCTTTAATAAGAGGTACTTGATAAAAATCCAAAACTTTTTTCAAACGGAACTTTCACTTTTTAAAGAGGTTTCCTTTTTTGTCCGTAATTTCGACCACAAAATTGCTCAGTCAATTTTTTATTTTTAAATGTCCTTAACATGTAATTTAGCATAACGTGTAAGAAAATCCAAAAAAAAATCCATACCAAAACCTATTTATCTTACTTCAACTGAAAATTGTTTATAACTCGGTATGAAAAATTTCTCAATCCAATTTCTTTTTTTTATCATAGTAGGTAGTCACATTTACACTCTTATCCTAAATATCCAAAAAAAATATCACGAAGAACATTGATATTGAAACAGATTTTTTGAAATCTAAACTGCGTTTTCGCGATAAAGCACCTTAATTCTTGAGACATTGGGTATAGTTTAGCGTGCGCGAGCGAAGCGACTTCACAAAATAATATACATGTTACTACATGCCTTCTACAATGCTAAATATTGAACATAAACATGTAACTGAACATTAATTTATTTGTACAAGATAAATGAGCTTAAATAAGGGCTCATAAATTATTTTTTTTGTAAGCTTATGTCTAGGTTAGTAAATTAAAATAAAAAATTAAGTGGCACTCGGGGACTGCCGCAGTAAAGCTATTGCATAGCATTTTTTATCAACTTATGCAATTATAATATTTATGCAATATTTTTTTGCATAATAAAAATTATGCAAAAATTAATTATTTAATTAAAAAACAAACAAACAAGAAAAGCGCACTGTCAATTCTTCGCGAGTGAGATTCGAACCTGCGACATCAATCATCATACACCATACGGTAAAGAAAGCGGCCGCTCGCCCACTGCGCCGAACAGAGCTACTTGTGAACCTCTAAAATGTTGAACGCTTACTGAACGACGGTGTTAGGTTTTTTTCGTTACGGAATTTCTTGATTCGGTCGCCGCGCTCAAACTGTTTGTCCTAGTTCAAAGCCCGCGATAAAAGCTATGCAATAGCTTAAAAACATACAGTCGAACTGAGAACCTCCTTTTTAAAGTCGGTTATAAATACATAGGTAGGTATAACGAAATGGAACGGTTATCGAAATTATTGTGTGTCTATGCAATAGCTTAAAATTCAATTTTTTTTCATTACTTGGATTTGAGGAAATAAAGGAGGAAATGTATTAAATATATTTTGTTTAAGTACGTATTTGGCACGCCAGAAATTTGCAAACTGTTTAAAGCAAAATGCTAGACAGTTTATGCAACTGATATCGACGCTGGAAATTTCAAATGTCGTACGGGACATTCTGTCGTAAGTACACTTGATTCACCATCGAACTTGAAATTTTTCTTTCTATAAATCTGTATATTTATTTAAAATTTTGATATCTCTTATAATTATAAATAAGGACTGGAGATACGAAATGTAATACTTTGTAGTAAGTAACAAAAAAGTAAAATTTTAGTTAGTATAGATCAAATTTTAGATTCTAACTTTCTTGTACAGTACCCGGCGATATATATTGCACATCGGCCATAAAGCCGATGTGAGATATATATCGCCGGTGCAATATATATGCCGATGTGCAATATATATATAATATATAGTATATAGTAGTAGTACATACAGTACCCGGCGATATATATTGCACATCGGCCTTATGGCCGGGTACTGTAGCTTTTTGTAATGTCGTAATTCATTTCAAACTGTCTGGTTTCTATGCTGTAACGCGTCTACAAAAATTAAAAACTCTTTACGATCTAAAATCTATTTTGGTATTTAAAAATTTTGAATTAACATTGACGTAAGTAGCGACGAATTGATATCGACGCTGGAAATTTCAAATGTCGTAAGGGGCATTTTGTCCTAAGTACACTAATTGATAATATACCATTGAACTCGAAATTTTTATCTCTATCGATCTGTATATTTTAAATTTTGATATCTCTTATAAATAAGGACTAGAGATGCGAGATGTAATATTTGTAGTAAGTAATAAAAAAAGTAAAATTTTAGATCGTATAGATCAAATTTTAGATTCTGACTTAGTAAATATTTTCACGATCGCTTCGCTCGTGAAAATTTCCATTACAGATTGATATTTTAGGTATCAAGTATGGAATACATAGCTGCGTAGTACGGCCGTTAATCACTGGCCTATATCATTGAGCTTAAGGTACCAAACTCCTCAATCCTGATGCTGCTGGGCTTCGGCCCACCAGACTCAGCTTGCCTTAATTAAATCATTGGGTCGTTAAAATAATCTAGGAACTGACACAATATTGTAGAGATTTGTAGGGGCGGCAAAATTTGAATAGCCTACTGGCGGCAAATGTGTAAATCTGGTGTGCGTTGCGCCTCCGTTTGTTTCGACGTTTCTTATATGCCCATCCGACTTCAACATACGTGTAGAAACAAAGATTATATATTGGATAGAAGCAGGCGTTACTTTGCGGAAGTTCATGATTAGCAAGAAAAGGTTAGAATTATTTTGCTATAATCCGCCAACAGAAAAAATCTGTATGGTCAAACATGCAAAAGCTATTATTAGCTTTTAATTGCATGTTTGACCATACAGATTTTTTCTGTTGGCGGATTATAGCAAAATAATTCTAACCTTTTCTTGCTAATCATGAACTTCCGCAAAGTAACGCCTGCTTCTATCCAATATTTAAAATCGGTGAGCTTGACCGTACAGGCTAGACTTTACATCAAATTAACTAAATTACATCGTGTCGCGGTTCAAAACATTTGGTTTAACCAACAATGCAAACATTTAAACGTCATTCCAAACTACATTAATCTAAAGACCAACACGCACAGTCGAGCTTCTGATATTGCAATAAAAAAAGCTCAACAAGTATGGTTAAATGAAGAATCACGTCATTGGTTCACTGTTAGGGACAATTTAAAACTACATCTAAAAATACTCTATTCTGAACTTTCCTTCAAATTACATAATATTGAATTCGATCTTCTAGACCAAAAAGCGAGAGATTTAGCATCAATTGAAGTCCACAGTAAATTCCTTTCCCAGCAAAAGAAATTAAAATCACTTGTTAATAAATCCTCCCAATCTGCGGTATTGAACAACAATACGACGGACAATATGACAGACGCACCGAGTCACCAATTTCATCCCCGAGTTAAAAATCGATTTAATAAAAACGAAATACGCCTTTTAGACAACGGTTTAAAATACAATATTCCTAATAATAAATCACAAAAATCATTAGAAACACTGGCAATGGAATCTGAATTAGCTGTGGTCCTTAACAAAAAAGATAATATTATCAAAAATATTATCGCTCATGAAATCAAAACTAATGCTACAATTCTAAATTCCAATTCAAAAAGTAATAATAATAATAAAAACACAAATAATAACAACAACACAAACAATAACAACAACAATAAAAACCACATAAACAATAACAACAACATAATATATAAATCTTTACAAAAAACGTTAAAAGATAATGATCTTATTATTTCAAAAGCCGATAAAGGTAATGCGATTGTTATCCTAAAGAGGACCGACTACCAAAATAAGGTCAACGAGGTTATCTCTGGAGAAGAATTCTCTAAGTTATCCTCTGACCCAACTAATAAATACGCAGCAGAAGTTAGGCTAGCCGTTAATAAATCAAAACACATTGTGTTTTGATTTATTAACGGCTACACAACGTCAACAACATTGACGTTGTGTTTTGTTGTATTTTCCAAAAAATACAACAAAACACAACGTCATTCAAATGAACACTAATGCTCCTACATTATATGGCTTACCAAAAATCCACAAATATAATATTCCAATCCGTCCCGTGGTCTCATATATTGGCGCACCAGCATATGAATTAGCAAAAGAGCTAAACAAAGTTATTAAATCAAAAACATCCTTCAATCCGTCTTATTCATTAAAAAATAGTATCCAACTAGTCAATAAAATTAAAGATTTGACATTACCGGACCATTGTAAATTAATATCATTAGATGTGGACAGCCTGTTCACTAATGTACCAGTTAATGAAAACCTAAACATCTTAACCAAATTGTTGGAAAATAATCATAAAAATGTCAACGAAATAACAGAATTAATAGAATTAACCAAAATATGCATGAAACAGAACTACTTCAAATTCAATGACCAATTTTATCAACAAAAAGAGGGGTTAGCTATGGGCTCACCACTAAGTCCCCTAATGGCTGATATCTTCATGGATGATTTTGAAAATAAACATATTGTCAAACATAAAAATATTCTGTATTACTATAGATATGTAGATGATATAATTATATGTTGGACTGGGACAGACCGACAACTTGACATATTTGTAAAAAGTCTAAACAATATACACCCGAAAATTAAATTCAAATCAGAATTAGAACAAGATAACTCTATAAACTTCCTCGATCTAACTATAACTCGTACTAATAATAAACATCAGTTTGGAATTTTCCGGAAACCCACATACACAGACACAACCATACCCGCTTCATCCTGTCATCCTTGGCAGCATAAACTCGCAGCGTTCCACAGTTATGTGCATAGGTTGCTCACTATTCCACTCACGAAAGAAAACTATTTAAAAGAATTAAAAGTAATTTACCATATGGCACAGGCAAATGGATACAACAATAATATTGTTAATAATATAATAAAAAAGCAACAATTGATGCGGATCAAAAAGGATTTATATTCATCATCACCTGATAAAATAAATAAATACAAATCCAGTTTAACTTATTTTGGAACAGTGTCGGAGCGTATTGCGAAGACACTTAAAGCACATGATATACATGTTGCATTTAGGACAAATAATACACTTAAAAATATTTGCAACGGCAAAGATAAATTAAACAACAAACAAAAATCGGGCATTTATAAACTCGAATGTTCAGACTGTAAAGCCACTTATATTGGTCAAACGGGTCGTAAATTTGAAACACGCTACAAAGAACATATGGCCGCGGTTAGGAACAACCAACCCCAAAAGTCTCATTTTGCTAAACATCTCCTTGATAGTGGACACAAATTATCATCCGATCATTCATATAAAATCTTACATACCTGCGATAAAGGACTTCGACTGAGCATGTTGGAACAATTAGAAATAATAAAACACAATAATAATAATCAGTTTAAATTACTTAATGAACAAGTGAACGTCTCAAGTTCACCACTGCTTCGTTTGTTTGAAAACAAAGAGGGGGGGATCCGGGGGGTAGTGAAGGGATCCGGGGGGTAGTGGGGGGTCCGGGGGTAGTGGGCGGGGCAACAGTAGTGGGGGTAGGAAAAAGGTATATAATACCGCGCATTTGACACGAGCTTCACTAGACAATACAGCATTGTAAAGTCGACATCTCCTGAGGATGCTCCGGTGTCGGGGCGAAACGTGCGTTGAGAGTAGTGTAAAAGTCTTGTGTGGTGGTGCATGTGAGTGGTGGTGGCATTGCTTGCTTGGGAACTTGGCTTTTTTGCTTGGCTGGGTAGGTGAGTGGTGCTTAGCTTTTATTGCTTATATTAATTAATTGGTCTTTACAATATGAATTCACAATCAAAAATTCCTAAATTCTCACAGCTTAAGAGTGCAGCACCCTGCAGCATTAGAATTGAGGAGTTGGGGCCTCGAGCTTAACGATGTAGTCTATGCTTAATACCTATTACTTACATTATTAATACACAATCGATATTTTCTAAATCTTCATAGTTAATAGCAAACATTTTCTTTCAAATAAAAAAAAATGCGATACGGTCTGAAATCTCGAAGAAATTGGTGTACATACCTGCATGGAAAAAAATATGAGCCGATTGCGCACCGATATAAACTTCCTTTTTTTGAAGTCAATTATAAAGTATCTAACTTTATTTTAGAGTAAATGAAATACAAAAATAGGAAAATTAATTATTTTTTTTTTTTGTTGGCAAGGGGGGCGCAGGCGGATTTTCGCACCCCGGCGTCCAGTGTGGTTAAGACGACCCTGTCTATGCAATGGTCTGATTCCAATCGAATGTGCTAGATAACATCCAAAGACATTACAAAGTATATTGTTTTTAACATACTTGGTAGTGTCTTGAAATAATAAGTTTTAAATATTTAAGAATTGACCTTAGCCTAAATGACACAAACAGCAAAAGGCGTTAGCTTAGTTTATTTACAAATAGCAAAAGCTCTTTGTTAATAAACTAAGTCAATTTAGAAAAAATGCATAAAAGAAGTGTCTCAATGAATATTAATGATTGTTAAAAATCAATGGAAGAAGAGTCCAACATTTCAAATGCACCAAAAATCTTCTAAAGATGTAAGAATTGAATTGGAACCTGAAATATCTGTAGCAAAGTGCAATGATCTGAAAAGTTTAATGCAAATATAGAACTATAATATAAATATAGCCTACTGCCTATGTGTTAATCCTGTTTATAAGCTATCTCCATTCCAAATTTCCGCCAAATCGGTTCATTCGTTGTAGCGTGAAAAAGTAATAAACATCCATCCAAACATCCATCCATACATCCTCACAAACTTTTGCATAGTCATCGCATCGCATAGTAGGAACTAGGATAGTAGGATATACTGCATCACAAAAAAAAATTTTTGTGATGAAACTACAAATTTACGATTTTCGGATTTTTTCCTTTCTTTGTGCTACATGACATTGCTTCATGCCAAATTTCATGATTCTAGGTCAACAGGAAGTACCCTCTAGGTCTTGCGAGTGTTAAAATATGCGGCATAGATGGACCATAAAAGGCCGTATCTTTTGATTGCGTCGACTTAGACTTTGTCACAGCTACAAGGGATTGCAGACCTGAGTATTTGATACTATTTTCAACTTGATATTGTTCTCTCACTCCATGTGTTCCTGAGAAAAAGGGTATTGACAGACGGACAGACAGGCGGACAACGAAGTGATTCTAGAAGGGTTCCGTTTTTAGTACGGAGTACGGAACCCTAAAAATGAGAGTTTAAAAGGTAAAATTTTGTTTGGTCCTCCTGAAAATTAGGGGTTTGTCGCATGTTTGTCGCTTACAACATTTGAAATTTCCAGCATCGATGTATCGGATTACACACGGACCTCGGATTACAAAGGGCGTAAAGGACATTTTGGCCAAAACTTGAACTTTTTAATTGTATCATACTCAGTTTTTAACGCTCTTTCGATCTGTCTTATTTACGTCTCAATATTCGCTAAAAATGTCGTTTACGACCTAGATTTTTGGTGTTCTTAAACATGAATTTTCGAATAAATAGGTCACTACTAATGGTACTACAGTATGTAATGCATACATAGCATAATATCTATTAAGTATATTGTAAAAGTATTTTGAAAAGAGCAACTGCCGAGTTTCTTGCTGGTTCTTCTCGGCAGGAACAGCATTCCGAACCAGTGGTAGACTCATTGACGATTGTAAAAAAAACTTGTAAAAGTTTATTTGAATAAAAAAACATTTCTATTCTATTCTATTCTAATGGTCGTAAAGCTTGAGCTAAAACATAATATCATCAAAATTATTTTTTTTTTAATTTTAAAAAGTAAAAAATATTCATATCTATTTCTTCTTTATCAACCTATAAACGTCCACCCGCTTTCAGGAGTTCCGCAATGATTCCGTCATCACCAGGCGCTTTGTTGTTCTTGAGCTGTTTGAGAGCCATACTAATCTCGTATAGGCTGACTGACATCTGGGACATCTTGGGTATACTTCATAAATCATAACCAATAATTGATCGTCATAGTCACCGTCGTTGGCAACAGTTTTTGATTGACAATTGCACAGTCGATTCAACGAAATACAGGCTCGCGTCACCGTAGAAAAAATATGTCGATATAATAGGCAGATAATATGTCGGGTCTCGTGACGTCACCACGCTCCTGCTTCCCTTGATGGATTAAATATAAAATATTTCTTTCTAAAATGTTTATAGTTTTTAATGCGCTTGATTATTTTTTTGGATATTTTGATACTTGATACAAAAAAAATAATTGTAATCATATCAATAAAAAAAATGGATGGAGAAATTTTGCACTGTGAGTAAAAGGGTAGTTTTTGAAAAAAATATAGTCTCTTGGTATATTGTTTGGATTTTCAAGTTGTAGGTACAAAACGGCTATAAAAGGACATTCCAGTGAAAAAAATTCACAGAGCAATTTTTCGCTGCAAGTAACATTGAAAAAACGTATTTTTCAAAATTTGGTGGTTTCGACTAGGAGTATATTTTGGATATTTTATATTTTGTTTCTAGACTTTACATGAATGTTTCAGGTGAAGAAAGTTTTGACCGAGCATTTTGCTGAACTGAGATATTAAGCATAAAAGAGTTTAGGTAAAAATACCTAACTTCCGTCCTAATTTTTTTTTGGATATTTATAAAATACTTTTAACTACTGATACTTTATCATTCTGTAAAGTTTCGTCGCCTGAGGAATTGATGTTGGGGTCCACTAGCTTCATTGCCTAGACTATGAGACTAGATATATACTCCTTTCCCGCCGCACCGCGGCGCTGTGCAGACGTGTAATTGTTGAGTGCCGTAAATAATAATCATCTAAATAATAATTATCAGATTCTAAAACACATAACTTGGTGTAATAATATTGTGCTGTAAAATATATAGCAACAAAAGTGGATCTGTTGGCAATAGTGAGTAAATTACCGTAATATATTCAAATGTAATACAGAAATAGGCCAGTATTGGAGTGATAATTTACTCCATCAACCGCGCGCTCGCGCATTGTCATTCGTGAGCCACCTACCTACATTTCGCAGGACAGTGTAACCTAGCACCGGCGGAAACATTTCAGTGTGTTTTTAAATCATGCCTCGCTCGCCTCTAAAGAAACAGACTAAAGCTTACGATTCAGATCCTAATCTATTATCTAGCACGGAGCACGAACAAGATGCGTTGAATTCGTTTGTGTCGGATCGCATTAAAAGGAAGAGGGATCAAACGCAGCAAGATGATTTATGCTCATTCATGGAGGAAATAAAAATGCTACTAGCAAACTCAAATAGTAAACAGGAGCAAAAGTTTATAGCATTACAAAAAAGTCTTCAAACAATTGAACGCCAAAACGAAGAACTGAGTCGAGCTATGGATTTCATGTCGTCAAAATACGAAGATATGAAAGCCAAGCTGGAGAACATGGAGACTGAAAGAAAGTCAAGTTTATACTATATTAAGGAGCTTGAGGACAGAGTTGAAAAACTGGAAAAAAACGCTCGATCAGCAAGTATAGAAATACGGAACGTGCCGGTTAGCCCTAGCGAAACTAAAGAAGACTTAATTAATATAGTCAAAGAAGTTGGCTCCTTAGTTAAATCACCTGAGGATACGGTTTCCATTAAAGATATCTTCCGATCGAGCACGAAAAGTGGCTCCAAACCTATTATTGCCGAGTTCTCTACGGTAATAAAAAAAGAACAATTCCTTACATCTGTAAAAAAATACAAGAAAGATAATAAAACATTAACAACTGGAAAAATTAAGAGAAGTGGCCCGGACGTTCCGATTTACATTTCAGAAAACCTCACACCTAAGGCAAAACGATTATTTTTCAGCGCACGCCAATTTTCCCAAAGTAACAAATATGCATACTGTTGGACGTCACACGGCAACATATATATACGGAGGAAGGACGGTGAAACTGCAGTTCGCATCACCTGCGAAGAAGATATAAATAAGTTAACAAAAAGTTCATGACTATCTTTTAGTATTGTAAGGAAAAATTTCATTTTCATAGAACACAAAAAAATTGCATGCTACATTATTTGCTACAAAAACAGACAATCACATGCTACACTATACCTACTCCTACCCATATACACATTCATTATTTCAACTATATGCCCAGACATACCTTTGTACACGCACAAACACACCGCAAGCTCCTCGACTACAATATGCCGCTGTCACATAAACAAAGTTAGACCATTCAAAACTTTTTATATAATAATCCAAAAGGACGCACATGCCTTTAAATTAACAAACATGCTAGTCCTACCATCCCAACTCTATGAGATATTCATATTAATATTATACTATTACAGTGTTTAACGACAATGATAAATTATGTACCGACGTAGACAAAACTTGTATAATACCCTGCCAGCAAATAGAAGACTTTAAAAATTTTACTATTGACGGAGAAAAAACCTTTAACATTATTTCATTTAACATTAGAAGTGTAAATAAAAATCTTGATGAGTTCTTAATTTATATCGCTAATCTAAAGGTTCATCCCGACTTTATTGTTTTATCCGAATGCTGGTGTAATGATAGCTCGATACCGCCACAAATAGATGGGTATAACATGCACTTCACCAAGCAGAGCTTCAACCAGAACGATGGAGTTATTATGTATATAAAAACCGATATTACAGCGAGTGTTTATGAGGTAAATATAACAGAAGCTAACTGTTTGGCAGCTAAGGTAGGAAATATGACTGTACTAGGATTATATAGACCATACTGCTTTAAAGATGCCACCCCTTTCTTAAATTCATTGGACATCACTATTACTACAACACGCACTAGAAATTTAATAATAACCGGAGACATTAATATAGATATATTAAACACTAGTAATAAAACTACACTAGATTATCTAGATATAATTGCAAGCCATGGACTTACACCTGCAGTATACTTGCCTACGCATGGTAAAACGTGTCTCGATCATTTTATGTGTAAATTAGGAGGGATACCGAAAAGTCACATATTTACGACAGATATCACAGACCACTTTCCTATAATGCTATCCATCCCCAGTTGTCCTTCACAAAGAAAAACTACGACAGGACCATATTTACGGACCAAAATAAATTACGAAGCTGTAGGAAAATGTATAGAGAATTTTGACTGGAACAACTTTCTGACTATCACAGATACAAATGAAGCAGCAAATACCTTAATAAACGTTTTACAAGAAATTATCATTAATAATACAGAAACTATTACGATATCACGAAAGAGAAGACCGATGAAACCATGGATTACACCTAGTTTGATTAAATGTTTTAAAAAAAGAGATCGACTTCATATGCTTGCAAAGAAATATCCAGAAGATTTGACTACTCAACTAAAATATAAATATTATAGAAACACCTGTAAAAACATTGTGAAGAAACTTAAGATATCATATTATAAAAACAAACTTCTAGAACAAAATGGGAACAAAGGTGGTACTTGGAATATTTTAAAAGAAATTTGCAACCTAACTTCAAAAAAAAATGTAGCTAATGAACTTCTTAACATAACATCACCTGCAGATTCCCTTAACGTAGTAAATAACTATTTCACTAATGTGGGAAGTAACCTGGCAAAGGAAATTCTAAATAAGTTAAGTAAAAGTGAAGACCAACTGACTAAATTAGTTAAACCAAATACACGGCAACTACACTCTATGCCAATGTATCTCACTAATATAAATGAAATTAAAGGCATTCTAGCTAAATTAAAAAGTAATAGTGCACCAGGACAGGACAACATATCAGTAGACTTACTAAAAAAGAATCGAGAAATACTCTGTCATCCTATAGAACATCTATGCAATCTTAGCCTTATGAGTGGTATATTTCCTGATAGATTTAAAATAGCTGTAGTCATTCCCATACATAAAAGTGGTGAGAAAGAAATCCCTTCAAATTATAGACCCATCTCATTATTAAGCACGTTGAGCAAAATACTTGAAAAAGTTGTTAATACTCGCCTAATTAAATATTTAGAGAAGGAAAACCTACTGGCAAACAACCAATTCGGCTTTCGTGCAGGAAGGTCCACTGAAGATGCCGTAATATCATTCACTAACTTACTATCAAAATACATGGACCACGGAAAGAAGTGCGTAGGAGTATTCCTGGATCTAAAAAAGGCCTTTGATACAATTTCGATACCACTACTGATAGTGAAGTTGGAAGACCTAGGAATACGCGGAACGCCACTAAACTGGTTTAAGGACTACCTACAGAACAGGAGCCAAATTGTAAGGGTTGCCGGTGTCAGCAGCAAGAGTAACAATATCACACATGGGATTCCTCAAGGAAGTACTCTTGGCCCGACCCTATTTTTAGCTTACATGAACAATTTGTGTAAGCTCGAAATCATAAACGGTCACATATTTGCTTTTGCTGATGATACCGCCATCCTTTTTCACGGTTCGACCTGGGAGGAGGTACAAAAAGCTGCAGAGCAAGGAATCCGAAAAATTACTAGCAACCTAGAAGCAAACCTATTAACTGTAAATGCGACAAAAACAAAATTTGTTTGCTTTAGTATAACCAGTGCATCGCAACCTCCACAGAATTTTAAGCTAAAACTTCATACCTACCCTTGTAATACAATAGAAAACAAAAATACCTCATGCACCTGTGAAAACTTAGAACAGACACCCCAAATAAAATACCTTGGTATTATCATAGACAAAAACTTAAATTGGCATCCACAAATTACAACGGTTGCAAAGAGAGTGAGAAGGCTAATACCTGTATTTAAAAACCTGCGGGACGTCGTGGACAAAAAATTACTCTTGAATGTTTATACAGCGCTATGCCAATCCCTGCTCATTTACTGTATCCCGGCGTGGGGCGGCGCAGCAGCTAGTCATATGATAGATGTGGAAAGAGCGCAGAGAGCCGTAATCAAAGTGATGCTGCATAAACCACGAAGGTATTCATCAGAACAGCTGTATAAAGATTCACAACTTTTGACCATACGCCAACTATTCATATTGCATGCTGTACTGCGCCACCATAGTTCTTGTCCCATTTTACAGGAGAGAAAGCATAGACGCAAAACTTATATTGCCTTACCCATCACTAAAACAACCTTTGCAAGAAGACAGTACAATTACCTAGGCCCGTACTTGTATAGATACATGAACAAAAAGTTCAAAATTAATCGCTTGAATAGGCATGGATTAAAAAAAAGTCTAAAAAAATTCTTGACTAACTATAACTATGAGGATACTGAAAAAATTATGAATACATACTCAGTTCAAAACATTCTATGAGTTTAAAATGATAGGCAGCACGCGTACACACTTAAAAACACATGCGGACACACAACACACGAACACACGCACACACGCGCACGCACACGCACACGCACACGCACACACACACACACACACACACACACACACACACACACACACACACACACACACACACACACACACACACACACACACACACACACACACATATAACTTAGATACTAGGTATATTTAGCATGTAATATTTTCAAAATTGTTTCTGTTCAAACTTTTTATTTTATTTTTAATTCATTATAAAACTTAACTTTAATTTTAAAGCAAGAAAAAGCTCTAATGTAATATTTAGTAAACTCAACACATACAGAAATGTTTCTATTTGTTAAAGTGCACTAGATCTGTAACTCTTATTATTATACAATGTTTGGGAAGGCACTGGCCCCTAAGATACGGGTTTTCCTAGTTTAGGGGTCAGGATTTCATAGTATTGTGCTGTACTGAGTTTTATAAATAAAGATTATTATTATTATTATTATTATTATTATTACTATATATCAGCTAACAGTGTATATCGGAACATACCCATAGTAAGTATATTGAATTGATGCAATTTGTTTAACGAACTTAAGCAATAGGTTTGTATGTTGGTTTGTTCTTTAAACGCGCAACAAAGAAGCAACGAATCAACGTGATTTTTTGATTTAAGAACCTGTAGTTTGGCTTAAGCTACTTATTACCTGGAAAACAAAGTTTTCCCTCGGAATTTTTCAAAACCTAACTCCAACCGCATGAAGTCGCGGGCAAAATCTCACAGCTTACAGAAATCAAGGTTACAGAAAAGAAGGTAAGTAGGTATATATCCCAACAGCCAACATTCAAGGTAATTTGTAGAATCGAATAACAATTTAGACGTAACATGCACCGCCGGCTATCGGCGGAGCAACACGATGCTGCAGGAAATGCCATTAATTTCCGAATGTCGGCTAGACTCGGTATATCCTCGGAAGAGCTTGTTTATTTAGCGATACGGTTTTCACTTGTAATGGCCATTTGGTTGTTGAAATGTGTCAATAGAACCCATTGGCACCATTTTCTAAGCCTTTCAATAACAAGCGTAAATGCTTATTTGCTTTTACATGGTTATTTCAAACTCATCTATCATTGGTAGCTCTCATTGGTAGCTCTCAAGGTTATAGCACGTTGAAGTGGGAGTGTGCTGGTCATATTAATTGACGTAGAATCCTCGAGTAGAGACCGCGTCTCGGCAAAAGGAGTGCAGGACGTCCCCCGGCTAGATAGAGCGATGACATCCGGAAAGTGGCAGGCATCGATCGGAACCATTTTATTGGAACGAAGTTCCTTTTCGGACGGTTTGGCGGATGGAGGCTAGCCGATAGAAAGTGTAAGATTTTACCGCCGTCGTTTATTATACACATTGAATTATAACTGGTGGCGTATTGGTTCGGGGGTCCGAATTCTGACTTCAGATTATTATTTTTTATTTTATTTATTTTTATTATTAATTTATTATCATTTAAAATTTATAATTTAATAAAAATATTTGGTAAAAAATTAAAATTAATTTACACCTGTTCACGCACACTTTAGGCCGACAATGTCTTTAGGAGGGAAACTATCGGTTCGGGGGTTCGAATCCTGACTTCAAATTATTATTTTTAATTTTTAATTTTATTTATTTTTATTGTTAATTTATTATTAGAAGGAACTTCGTTCCATCCGAGTGTTCCATGGTACTCAACTGTTTATTTTAATCTATGATTAACACTGAATGACAAAAATGACAGCTTAAATTATGGATCAATTTGAAGCGCCACATTTGACATGCGAGTGTCTCTGGAACTATAATGATATAGGGATGCAGGAAGTGCCAAAAAGTATGAACTATGAGTTGTCAATTACTAGTGTCCTCACTAATTTTAGTTCCTTGGACACTTGTAACTGTTAACAGCGCCAAAATGGCGTCAATCAAGTAATTCCAAAAAAAATATGACAATGATGATAAAAATAATGATGATATTAGATATTTCAAATATTACACTTTGTTGCACTGCTAGTGTGTTGATTAATCATTTAAATATATAAAAGGAAAGATGACTGACTGACTGATCTTTCAATGCACAGCTCAAACCACTCGACGGATTGGGATAAAAGATAGACGTATAGCTATTATAACGTAGGCATCCGCTAAGAAACGATTTTTAAAAATTTAATCCCTTAAGTGGGTAAAATAGGGCTTTGAAAAATCTAATTTAACGCGAGCTAAGCCGCGGGAAAAAGCTAGTTATGCATATATAAAGAGTTGATGTGTTCGAATCTCTTCATTGTATATTATTATTATTTTATATATAAAAAAAACGCAGAAAAGTACTTTTGCTGCTTTAATATACTAGTGGTTCGCCCCGAACTGAGACCTCGCGGTATCCCATAATTCCCATAAGGTAGTTTTAACTATATTATATTGTAATTAAAACGCGCCGAATCTGATGACGTCAATCGTCATCTGCTTTCGTGGATGGGATGCGTATTTACAATATTAAAGACAGTGCCATCTAGTAACAGTATAGTGAAGTTTTGTTAAAAACATTGATGCCCATTAAAACTTAAATAATTTCGTTTCTTTATAATATTTATCTAATCTTAGTATTTGTTGTTCAAGTACAGAATATAACTCAAATTATGTGTAAGTTTCAATTTTTAAAATAAAGTGGTTTTAGAGATCTAGCCTCGAATAAAATCTCCACTTTGAAAGCCCCCCATTTCGTCAATTTTAGGAAAAAAAATTAAAAAAAAATACTTTTGTACTCTGTTCCAAATTATCTTTAAAACGAGGTACCCCTAAGAAACGCAAAAAATATTTTTTTTTCTTCGCATTCGCTTCTATGAGAGCCCCCCTGAAATAAAGATTTTTATAACTTTTTAAGCCATTTTCGGCTGGAGGCCATCGGTTTACATATCATATCTAAAATTGAAGTAATTACGTTCAGTAATTCAGAAGTTATAAGGCTCTGACAGACGGACGGACGGACAAGTGCAAATCGCTCTAGTAAACTCAGAGACCTTCGCTTCGCTCGGTCGAATATACTACCTAAAACACCTTGATTGATTAACTGGAATACAACGCACATATAAAGAGGCTAGGAAGGTGGTTTCAACGTACTTATATATTATTCATTGATTCCGCTGAAAAAGTTTAACCTCAATCCATGCGGATGAAGTCATGGGCATCAGATAGTAACATATATTTCACTATTTATACGTCAGTATTATAAGGTCTGTGATTTAAGATAATCACTATAGCTAATTACGTTTTATTATTAGTATCTAATAATAAAACATAAATAAATAATACCTAAAGAAGTTGAAAATAAACAGAACCACCGTTCTATTTATATTCAACTTTTATCTTACTGGCTTCATCTAGCTGAATAAACTCAAAGTTTTATAATAATATTAGCATAATCCTAACAAAGCTTGCAATAGTCATTCAAAGTTCCGATGGAATAGCCGCTTAAATATTATGTTAATAGAGCTATTATCAGGCGGACCATTCGTCGTCACACCAAATTGCTCAAAAGCGTTATTATCCCCAACTGTAATTAATCCATACCGACAAAAGTTGTATAGTGCTGATACCAAATAAATAAATAAAACGAACCAAATGCGAGCTGGACCAGGGACCCGCACACGAAGGGTTCCATGCCATCGTTAAAGGTTTAACACTAGATACAAACAACAACACACAAACATTGAGATACCTTTAAGTGAGAAAATTACTTCTTATAGAAAAAAAGTTGAATATTAACTTCAATACCACATTTTATAATTTTTTTCAGTTCTTTTGCTAGTTGATTCTAAAGTTACAATTGTGCCAATTCCACAGCAAAATGTCAGAGAGCACTTGCTAGCTTTTGGCTCTACAGTGAATTTTCAGTTTCAGAATTGAAGGGTTTTCAACGACGGATTGAAGGTTCTTTAAACTCCATTGTCATAACTCGAACAAACAACAGTGTTCTTTTAAAGCCAATTTTTCAGAGACTTTTAAAATAATCTTTTTATACCATCTTGAATGGAGCTTTTACTAAAGTTGTAATACTACCATCAGCAACTCATTAACGGCTCACTACTGAGCGCAAATCTCCTCTTACTCTAGAAGGGTTATTATAGTATGTTTATAGGCTATGGTCCACCACGCTAGCTCAATGAGAATTGGTAGACTTCTACTCCTTCAAGAACATTATGAAGAGCTTTAAGATGTGCAGGATTACTCGGGACCACAGTTCTAACCCCTAGGCTATCACTGCATACAAAGTTGTAATAACTCTAACAAAATATTTGAGTTTTAACGAAATTGGATATTTGACTGATATTTTTTATTTATTTAAAATAAAGTTTTTAAATAATATGACACAATGCAATCTCTCTTTTTTAAGTATCGTTATTGGTCTCGTAATTATAAGCTGTTTTACTGTGACTGTATGTGTCTCTTTCTAAAATGAAATTTTCTATGGAGCGTGTATGGAGCTGCTGAATTGTGACATCATAGTTCACTAGCGCTCTCTCTGTCTAACAGGAAACTTTAAAACTCTGTAACTTATTTGTTTTTGGACCAATATATTTTCTGTTTTTACAAATGTTATTCATACTTGTTACATTCTCGATTATAAATAATGAATATCAACATTTTGACTACAGTCCAATACCCAATTACCTATATTTATATAGTTTGCTATGATAATTGATATGCTTGTGAACAAAAATATTATAGCCTAGCACATTATTTAGCACATTATTTAACCAAATTATAGCATAGCACATTATTTACCTGACTATTATACGAGTTGTAGAGAGCTACTGAACACAATCAGCACAAGATTAAGGCCATAATTATGCCAGCAAGCAAGTGAAAAAAGTTTCAAAGAAAAGTTTACAAACAGAAAATAAAATCGCCACTTTGTCTTTCTATACCCGAATCATACATAACAATGTCGACCTAGCACCAACATAATAATCATGATTGTACCACAGCTTGCATAATTTCACCATATCAGCAACTTGCACGCGATATCCACAACGTAGGAACTGTATCACTTTAGTAAATTATACTGGAAGATTGATGGGGACGAGAAATATGTTAGTTCAGGTTCAGTACTGTTTGTTAAAAGCCGAGTCTATACAGCAATGAAATGGGTCAGCAGCCGGATAAAGTAAGAGCAATAGCTCCATGAAGGATTTGGTAATACATGTTGATGGAATATTGATAGGACTTAATAGCGCTTTAAGCATTCACTAGCTGATGCTCGCGTGGATTTAGTTTTTAAAATCCCTCGGGAACTCAAAATCAAAATTTTCCTGGATAAAAAGTGGCCTATGTCACTCGTCAGATCCTCAACTATACACATGCAAAAAATTACGTCAATCCGTAGCTGTGTTGCGACGTGATTGAACGACAAACCAACAAACAAACACACTTTCGTACATATATACCGAAAGGTGGCGGTTCTATCCTTTCCACCAGCAAAAGCATTCCCAAAGAGGGTTGACGTCAGGTAAAATGTCATGCCGAACCACTTACAACATGGCTTACAAGACATGTGCCGACCGCACATAGAGTGGGACAGGGAGAAGGAGATGATGATGAACTTTAAAAGTAATTTAGGTATAATAATACAACTTGAAATATTATCTAACTTTGGTAAATATGTGCAGACGTAAGACTCGACCTTGTATAATATCCTCGGGGAAATCCCCGCTCGTCTCGCGTTTATGAGATATGACGTCTGATAATAATAATATTATATTCGGAGCGGGCATTGTCGAGATTGTAGGAAAAATAAAATAAGAGTGTAAAATATTCTGTTAAGCCCATTTCATACTAACCGTAATCATATACAGTTATTTGTTATAGTATTTATTTTCTAAAGGCCCTGTACCATGAATGTATGATGCCCTGTACACGCTTACAAGGTCTTGTGTAAACATAATATTAGTATAGTAGCATGTTATACCAATGTATGGAAATAAAAATTTGCTCACGGGCCACGGCGTACCCACAAACTTTCTCCTGTAAGCAATATCTTATCGCGGTGTGAAAAGCGGCTAAAATAAATATTTAGAAATTAGAATAATAAAGAAAATCAGAATGTATTAGGTATCTCTAAACAATAAGAGAATTTGATCATTTTATTTCCTTACCGAAATTACATCAGAGAAAAAAAGTTAATTCAGCTTTTTGATCGAATGTAAATGTTGGCTAGCTTCCAAACCTAGTTTTTATGGTTCATATTATAGATATTTGTGATTACAATACCACTTTTAATAAGTTAAATGTACAATTATTCTCCCTATAAGCATTTCTCCATGAATGACTAAACAAATGTCTTGTTTAGATAAATAAAAGATATTGATACAGGCATCTATTAAAACTGAAAACATTTTTATTGTGCTATTTTTGGTATGGGAAAATCTTATGGGTTCGCGTCACTAATAATAATTATGTAAGTATAGGTAATCAATGTTATAAGATTCTGTAGGCAGTCCCCAGAACGGCCTATGTTCTTTTTCTAAAAATTTAATTCAAAAGAATCAAGGAAACTAAACCAACATTACAGCGCTTAAAATTATCTGATTTTAATGAGTGAAAATGGATGAATGCTTTAATATAATAGGCAATGCATTAATAATAACAGGAATTTTCTGAGCTTGACTAGGTAGGTATTCATTTCAAATAGTATTAAATTGCGAGACCTCAACAAAAGATTTTCCGATCTCAATCCTTCTACGAATTCGGTGCTTTGGTGCTTTGAATCTAGTATAATTTATTACACATAAGCAACGTTTACAATGCGACAATTTGATATTATATGAGAAGATAATATTATGACAATTTGTCGGTGATAAAAATGTATATCTATTAAGTACGTCACTTAAAGTTTTGCTATGTTTGAATTTAGAAGATCTGGGCCGATTTTGATATGGTTTTTTTCATTTTGTTGGTAGTCTTTCAGATTTTAAGATATTTATAAAATTATATAAAATATAATAAATAAATAATCGACAAACTTCGGGCCGTTAACTTTCGAGTCTCTTAAGACATCTTAGAATCACTGGGTGAAGGAGCAAACTAGGCTTAAAGATCATCAAACCAAAGATGAAGAAGTCCATAGAATACTGGTTCTTTTAACAAGTTAATAATAACATGTTTGGTTCCGAATTTATTTGGGTGAATTTGCACTTGTCCGTTCATCTATCTGCCATTTTAGTAATCCTGCAGTGGATTTCAGTATCCCCATTCGAGTACCCGATTGCCTACTACCTAGTAGTAGGACGGACGATATCAAGAGTTCTAGAGAGTGGGTGGATACAAGTTTCACAAGTCCGCGCAGTGTGGGAATCCTTACAAGAGACCAGCCATTGACGTCTATCTATAGTTGAGACGATGATAACGACAGTCTTTGTCGCTATCAATTCTAATATAATTTTCGCACTGTGACCGTGGCGTTAGTCGTTTGCGGTCTCTGAGTATTTGCATACATTTTAAAGGGTATTGATCCCTTAAATTTCCTATGACTCAATGCTTTCGCTGAATCTCGTTTCAATCTTATAAAGAGCCCCTCTTTATCGCAAAAATCTTCCTATGTATCGTTTTTAAAACCCTTTCGGTAAGGTTTGGTATTCAAAAGGTATCGTAAACTGCTATCTTCAAAACTTTCGCCATGTATTGCTTCAAATGAAAAGATGCTACTACATTACCTACTTTATTTTAGCAAAGGTATATAAAGCGATATTTATGTAGTGATAGCCTTGGTTAGGACTGAGGTCTCCTATTCGAGGGGTCGCAGGTTCGATCCCGGATACGCAGCTCTAACTTTTCGAAGTTATGTGCGTTTAAGAAATTTAATATCACATGCTTTTACGGTGAAGGAAAACATCTTGAGGAAACCTGCACACCTGAGAGTTCTCCATAATGTTCTCGAAGGTGTGCGAAGTCCGCCAAATCGCATTGGGCCAACGTGGGGGACTATGGCCTATAACCCTTCTCTGAGAGGGTGTTGCCTTCTGGGATTCTATACCTACTTACTTCTTCTTGTATCTTCTATTAATTATGTCTGTATTCTTAAGTTTATGTTGTAGTGTGCAAATAAAGTGTTAAATAAAAAATAAAATTAAAGTACCTACGGATCTCTACCATACGGATTCGTATTCATACGAGTACCAAGGTCACAAAGAGTTCGAGTCGCATCACTCGTAAGCACTCAAACGTCTTTGAATACACGAGTAGGGCTTATTGAGTACGCAAGCCTTGAGTGGGACGTAATTAACTCAATCTTTCGACGCAAAATTTGTAGCAAACTTTATAATGAAATTTTTGTATTGACATGATTACCTACCAATAATAAAACACTTAAGTTTATTTTATTTACTTGTTATATTGTCTATATGGAAGAGATCATGTTCGAAGAACTGATGGTCATTGGGGTCCCATGGTGCTGTAGTGGCGAGTGGCGACCCTGTACCGGAAAGTGCAGTGTTGGCAGAACCCTCACGAGGGGGAACGACGCCATTAGACGAGTCGCAGGAGCCGCTGAATACAGGCAGCGCAAAACCGAGTCCTGTGAAAGTCCACACAAGAGATCCAACAGTGGTCGTCTATCTGTTGATAAGGAAGAAGCAGAACAAGTCCACGAACTTTCCTGATGGTTAACGAAAATCTAAATTACAATGAACAACGAACTTATAAGTTTGATTTAATTCGCCAAAGTTAAAAAAATCTGTACTTATTGTGCAATGCAACGTGTAGCAGGTGCTACGCTACGCCTGCCTTCCTGCCACTACTTCCCCCTAAGTTCTACCTCGTTGTAAGTTCTCCTTTATTGAAACGTTTCACAAAAACTCGAGAACGGCTGAACCTAATTTTGTTTTTTAAATATTCGTAGAAGTCTAAGGAAGGTTTAAAAGGTGAGAATAAAAAAAAAGTAAATCAATATCTCCGTGATTTCTTAACCGATTTGCGTGAATGTTTTTTAATCGATACAGAAACATTGCGGAGGGTCCTATAAAAACTTAGAGTTTTAACTCCTCAATCTTGATGCTGCAGGGGTACTGCCCACCTAAACTGTTCTGATTTATTAACTGTCGATTATGAATAGTTATTATAGATACCAAGCAAAGACTACGTTTATATTCCAGGATCCAACTTCTCAATCCTGATTCTGCAGGGGTTAAATGCCTACGCGGACGAAGTCGCGGGCATCAGCTAGTATTAATATTAAGATAAAACAATAATAAGTGCAAACATTAATATAATGAGTGGACTTCATGTTGCCATAATTTATTACACTAAACACATACTCGTACTAGAGAGACAAAATATTGAATAATTCAAAGCTCACCCAAAGCATTTAAAACGTGTCTGGTTTTAATTGCACAGCAATGTTTGCACTTGCACTTGGAATTTTCAGATGCCTAATTTTAGCACATGCTCAAATTAAAAACAAATTTGGTTTTTTAATGAAAGGAAAAACAGAGAAAAAGAGCGCACAAGTAACAACTGCTAACCAATTAGGCTAAGTAGGTACATTCGTATCCAACTGGCTTAGTTACATTTCGCTACTTTCAAAACACGTGTAACCGCTCTTGTTTCATAGAGAAAAATGTCCTTGGTAGAGTGAATAAGTTTCATACTCATGACGAATGTCGGTGTGAAACTTATTCACTGTACCAAGCGAAGGTGAACATAATATTATTTGATGTGTAAGAGAGGAAGAATCTTTGTAAATTACAGATAAGTGCGCCATCAAGTTTATTTAAAAGTAAACTTTGATGTAATAAAAACGATTACTGTCTACAAAAAATTGATTGTAAAAAGAAGCACAGAACTCTGAAGTAAGGATTATAGTCAACTTTTATTTATTTATTAGTATTATTTATTTAACGTTTAAGCTATTAAAAGGTAACAACAAGACATACTCGTATAGCAGACTTATTTACTTTCGAATTTATGAATATTTAAGTATAGATCTATCTTTGCGGTCAGAATATTTTGACACGTTCTGTAAAAGTTATTACTATGGCACAACATCGTAAGGACGATTGACGAAGTAAAGGGCCAGCGAAAATGTAGAGCTAGTAGCTCTACATTTTCGCTGGCCCTATAGCCCTGTAGCTCTGAGCTACACAAAATAATAGCATATAAAATATCCAGTCAATTAATAATTTATGAAACATATC
Source organism: Oeneis ivallda (assembly GCA_029955525.1). NCBI lineage: Eukaryota > Metazoa > Arthropoda > Insecta > Lepidoptera > Nymphalidae > Oeneis > Oeneis ivallda. Next base: position 11,271,166 of record JARPMR010000024.1, on the reverse strand, counting down.
TGAATTCGTTTTACTTAATTGTAGATAATAATAAAATAATGGAAAAATGCGGCCAGCAAAACAATGGCTGCTTTGAATAAAAGGACTGTTTACAAACGCCCATTGGTTATCTCATCACAGGCAGAAAGGCGGAAAAAATGTGAAACAAATAACATTTTATACTTTTTCATCGCAAAGATGCATAATTCATGTTTTTCAACCTGACTGATCTTACCATACCGGGACGTTGGCACCCAACCTTATACATGGTGTGTAAAATCTATCAACTTGACGTGCTTAGGGCCTCGTGAATGGCTTGCATAATACATGAGCAGCTGATGCGCAGGTAGCACCCGGTTACATTAAAACTGACCGGTAATAAGTGGCTTTTACCCAAAAAACTCCGGAGCTGATCAAAATAATGGATATACTTACTTGCAGAAAAATTTATCAAGTAGGATAAAAGTTTGAAAACTGTAACCCGACTACGGAAAATTGGATGTAATATCCGCTATGTTGATTTTGTTCCTATGAAATGTAGCTCTTTTCATCCGGACCATCATAACGAATCGATTAACACCTCATTCATCAAAATCGGGTCAGTTGTACATACATACATACACACATACGTATACCATATAACATTATAGGTACCAAGTATGAACTAATATATAATGGCGTAGTGTGGCAGTAAGAAAGGTCCCAGCTTCTCAATGCTGATGCTGCTGGGTACTGCTCATCTAAACTCTCGGGATTTACTGACTGGATTTACTGGACTGTGGATAATTTATTATTTGATATTGTAGGTACCAAACATTTACTATAACATTGTACTCCAGGCTCCAGCTGTTTGTACCGTTGCGTTTGTTTTGTAGCTTACCCGTGCGAAGCCGGGGCGGGCGAACTAGTACATAATATATAAGTTATTATCTGCCGCAATGGCTAATATTGAAACAGTGATTGCTTTAAGTGTAGTGACCACTGGCTTAGCATGACTAACATATAGATAGCACGATTTTAAGATTGAAAGCTCGATGCTCCTGAAATCAAGCTTCTAATTATAAAAATTCACAAAATAAATAATCCTAAACACGTTACTGCCATCATAACTGTTTACTTGTAAACAAATACGACCGGCCGCGGAATTACGTATTCCTTGTGCCTCCTCCCATATTTCTTCATTGTCTTCAGTAAATCTGCCTTGACGCCTTGAAAGCTGATCGTATTCAAAGTTATTGGGTTTTATTACTTTTAAAAGAATTAATGTACTTTACTTTAGTCAAGCAGTCAAGTTGTGTGGAAATTGCAAAATGTGCAGGAATATTAGATAAAGAACAAAGCGCAATATTTGGAGACGTCCTTAGAGTATTTAACGAACTAAATTTTCTCAGTAAGCCCCACACTTTCCAGACAAACGAGCTGCCTTCGAGGTTCCAGGCTTTTTGGGTGAAGAAACCGCACCGGAAAAAGAGTTGGAAGACCCTTCACTAGATAGCGGATGATCACTAAACGAGTCGTTGGTAGTCACCGGGTATAACCAGCACGAGGTCACGTTCTATGGTGATTCTTGCAAGATACCTATGACTAGTACTAAACTTGATATATTTGGAATTTCTGCAAGGTATAGCTAGCCTGATGTTGGCTTCTTCAAGAATTTGTGGATGTTACTTGTTAGTGGATGGACACTTCAATGAAAGCTATCGCTTGCTCAATGCAAGCTTTTGTGGCAGATCTACTAATATTATAAATGTGAATGTGCGTTTATTTGTTGGTTTGTCTTTCAATCACGCCGCAACAGAGCTATGGATCGACGTGATTTTTTGCATGCGGCTTAGTTGAGAACCTGGAGAATGACATTTTATCCAAATCTTTGACACAGTATAAAAGTACTTTCAACCCAGATAAGGGTTCAAATCCTGTCCAAAAAAGAAGATTTTGAATCCTACACAAAAAATGGTAATATACGGTATAGAGAAACCAAAAACAAACTTTATGTAAAAGGAAATGGCGAACACGCAAAATTTCATAGTGAATAAAGTATCTTACAAATCAAAACAAATCTCGCGAACATAACAAGTAGGTACCTATCGAATAGCATTTCACTGCAACTTGGGAACGACACAGCTTATTTCCTTTCTTGTCAAACTTTGAGGATACTGAATCGAAGCAACAAGTATGATAAACGTCCGTGCAGTACTTGCAAAGTTATAAAACTTTACGTCATCGTTATAAACGGGACCCTATTCATTTTTAATTTGTGGCTAGGTAACCTTAAAATATATCTCTTTGCATCGTGATCCTCTTTGTTGAGAGTCATCACTCATCCATAAGTCCGACGGAGTGCCTGTCTGAATCGCAGTTTGCAGATTTATACAGAATTCACCTCTCTCTAGCAACTTCAAATTTTAAGATTCATCATTATCAACCTTTAGATGTCCACTGCTGGACATCTAAAGGTTGATGGATGAAAACTCTTTGATTATCCGGGATACAAAGTAGATCATGTCAGTCTTCAGATCCTCAACTACTATACACATGCAAAAAATCACGTTGATCAGTAGCTCTGTTGCAGCGTGATTGAAGGACAAACTAACATAAACATATAAACACAATAAACCAACAAACAAACTAACTTTTGCATTTATAATAAAATATAAGTAAGACAGGAAGATGTCCTAAGGACTTTTAGGGTATAAGACAATATTGGGTGATATCGATTATTACACTTGGGCCGAAATACTATAAACTTTCAAAACAAATATACCTACATAATATATACCTATCTAGATATTAGAGGTAAAATAAATTATTATTTGGAAAATAGATGCTTTACTCGGAAGCCTTTTACAATTGACCTACCTACTTATAAACATGACGAGGGCACAAAAAGCATCGAAAATTATGGTTTTATGCCATATCTAGTCGTTTAAAATTTATTCATCCATTAAAATTCAAATTCCACTGAACATGGTTAACTCTACTTAGCTAAACATTAACTACTCTCAAATGTAGAGTGCTGCGCAAATTGAGATAATCTGCATGCTACTTATATAACAATAATCATACTTGAATGTTGAATTATAGTATTATTTTTTTTTAATTCTTAAGTAAGTAGGTACTTACTAATTAAGTTTTTTTACGTCATATTGACAGTTATTATATACCTATTACAAGGTACACGATGTATTTTTTATCCAGGTATTTGCCGGCCAACTAATTACTTCAGCTGGGCACAGGTCTCCTCTTATAATGAAAAGGCTTAGGCCATGGTCTACAATCCAGGCCAATTGCGGACTTCACACACCTTTGAGAACATTGTGGAGAACTCTCAGATGTACAGGTTTCCTCACGATGTTTTCCTTCACTGTAAAACAATTGCGTAAAACGCATGTAACTCCGAGAAAGTCCGTGCCTGTGATTCTAATGCCGGAAACCCTCAAAAAGGAACAACTTTGGATAAAAAGTTGAAATTACTTTACCTACTGTCGATTATCCAAGTGAAAAATTAAATTATATTATGACTTGGGCGAGAAGAGAAGGACTTGACAGCGCACGCATTCTCCTCTGCCGAAGTACATGAACGACGCGGTACGGGTCAGTTTATAATAATTATAATATTACTAGCTAATGCCCGCGAATTTGTCCGCGTGGATTTAGTTTTTAAAATTCCGCGGGAATTCTTTGATTTTCCGGGATGCCTATGTCACCCTCCAGGTTCTCAACTGTACCTATCCAAAAAATTACGTTAATCCGTAGCTTTGTTTCAGCGTGATTGACGGACAAACCAACAAACAAACGCACTTTCGCATTAATAATAAATGTATTATTAAATTATGTTATTATTAAATTAAAGGTAATCTAATTAAATTTTAGAACACATAAGCTACTATTGTGACTTAAATACGATAGTTAGATAATATATTCCTTCCGAGACTTTTTTGTAGAGAATAATGAGTACTTTAATCATGTAGTACAAAATTTTTATGTATCATCAATAGTTTTCTCAGCACACGCCAAATGATGCATTTTATAGGCAAAATTTTGCTACTTTGGGTTACATTATTGCAAGTTTCTTAAGGATCTCTAATTTTTTGAAAATAAATTGTAGCCTATGTTAATTCCTGATAACTTAGCTTACTATTGGTGAAAAAATGGTTAAGATCAGTCCAGTAGTTGCAGAGCCTATTCGGTACAAACAAACAAACAAACAAAAACAAAAAATCTTTCCTCTTTGCTTTGCTTGTGTGCTCATTTCAGCTTTTGAGTTAGTGTGCGCTCATGGAGACATAATATGAAATTTATCCTTCTTCCTACTAATATTATAAATGTGACAGTTTGTGAAGATGTATGTATGGATAGAACGAACGAATAAGACGAATGAATCGATTTGGCTGAAATTTGGAATGGAGATAGCTCATAATCAGGATTAACACGTAGGCATTATCCCGGAAAATTGCAGAGTTCCCGTGGGAATTAAAACCTTTAATTCACGCGGACGAAGTCGCGGGCATCATCTAAAATAGTAAGTTTATAAATACGAAAGCGCGTAATTTTTATGATTAATTCTTTATTCATGCATCAATGTATCGGAGCACCGGATAGATGTAAGCCAGGGGTGGGAGTGGGTCTGAAGCAAATTTTTTGAGTAAGTATAGTTCAGGACCTAGAGAGTAACATAGGCTACTTTAGAGTTCCCGCAGGATTTTTAAAATCTAGTTCATGTATGAAAAAAGAACGGCAAAAGCATTATAGTATTTATTGAATTAATAAGCACAAAAATATTTACAAAAAAAAAAATGGTGCGACAAGAGAAGATCCATGATATTTGTTAGACGGTTGCTATACGGATGTTAGGGATTTATAATATCGTCCTTCGATTAGATAACGGAGGACTTCCGTAGTACAAAGGTGGTATTTCCTTTGATCAATATGAAACATAATACCAATGACAATTTTAACAAGAGAATAATTCCACAAAGAATCTCTCGAGCGAATAATTTCTCATTCCTTATTATTTATTGTCAAAATGGCCGCAAGCAATAAATGTTACCTTATTCTGATTTTAAGGATGGACAAATTAATATAAATACAGAGTTGTTTTTAGTTGAGTATTAGTTGGAAAATCCTAGAAATTATTGGATCTTAGTACCTAACTAGAGAAGCAACGAATTACAAGTTATTGATGGAGTGCTAGATGCATTTACTTACTTCAAGACGTATTAGGTACTATGCAAAAAATTACCTACTCTCGTAGTTTATATATATTTAGCTCGTTTAGATTCTGAGATAGATCTCTATTATGTGACCTGTTGGTATACATAAAACGACTTTTTTTTGGTGGAGACTAGTTTAACTCGCTAAACGATAAGAAGCTCAGACACTAAAGGCGCGGTCGCAGTGAGTTCATAGTGGTCAAGGCATAGTGCCTAAGAGGAAGAAAATATTTAAGCAAAGGTAGACGATGTACACAAAAAGATCCGCACGTAAAAAACCGTGATTGTTCACTATCGACTCATGTGTTTCCACTTTAATGCTAAGATGAAGGCAAGGTTTAGTTTAGGCTGGAAACATAAGATTGTCAACAGACTCTGGGACGTTGAATAATACAAGTCATCCTACGTCCACATATGTAATAGAATTACGCAGGGGACATGTTTGCGACGGATAAACAGACAAAAGTATTTATCATTCCTATGTTTTGTTTGTATGGGATAATGTTTCGGTGTTGTATAGAATAGATGACTAATTGGCATTATTAAACAGAACTTTGTTGTTACAAACCTGATAAGGTTCGCAACTTTAATTTAAGATAGGCTTGGCACGACTACAATCATGCCTTTTAAGTTTTTAGGGTTCCGTACCCAAATGGTGCCAACGGGACCTTATTACTAAGCCTCCGCTGTCCGTCTGACCATCCGTCCGTCCGTCCGTCTGTCAGCGGACTGTATCTCGTAAACCGTAATAGGTAGACAGTTGAAATTTTCACAGAGTGTTTTCTATTGCCGCTATAACAACAAATAATAATAACAAAATTAAATTAAAAATAAAGGGGCTAATAATAAATACATGGAAAAGGAGTCGAAATAAAATTTTATTTTTTACCCTGGCATGTGGGGTGTCATTGTCTAGAACTCATTAAGTAGAGTTCAAATATATTTTTGTTATTTATTAGCTACAAAAATGAAGAAATGGTGGGCCGTCAAAGTTTTCGTTTTTAGACCACTTTTGTTACAGGGTCTATCTCAAAAACTAAACTACTTAGGAATTAGAAATTTCTGGATTATATGTACTATGTAGTATATTTAAACAAAACACCGATTTATGTTGCGGTTTATAAGTAATTGTGGCCAAAACAAACGAGCATTTTTCCCCATATGCTAATTTAGTACTATCTAAGAACCAAGATATTTAAATAACTAGTTAGACTAGAAAAGTGATTTGGTCATATGTACGGAACCCTAAAAGAGCGAGGCCCGACTAGCAATTGGCCGATTTTTTATTACGAAATAGGCAGTTGTGCTTGATGATAATAGTGCCTTAAAGTAATGAAGTTAAAGTTGGAGTGGGTTTGCCTAGAAGGTGCCTATGCACTCTTTCCCAAAGTATTCAAACGTTTTTATTACAAGATTGGCTTGCTCTTAACGACAATCATACCTAAAAGCATTGATTAGATCTAGATTGAAATTCGCTCGCCTAGAAAATATTCAAGTAATACGTGGTTTCAGGAATCGTTGATGAAAAACTTTAGCGAAGGAAAATATTATTGATGCAGCATAATATTTTAAAGATGATGATAGTGTACTGTAAGCACTACACTATCGTCGATTAGTTTAGCCGACTAAGCCGATAGATAATCATGGCTGGACAGAGGTCTTTCCATGGATCGCTACAAAACACGATTTTGTGCCGCTTGTAACAGTTTTAACTTTTAACTAACTTTTGTAACTCTGTGAATTGTGCCGTCTTCTAACGCTGCGTTTTCCGATGCGAGGTCACCACTCCGGCACTTTGGGACCCGAATGTCCCCTGAACTTGGTTCATTGCTAGTTCAGTTTCGCGAGCCAATGAAGTAGATCGGTAACTTTGGTTTCCATTGCTGATTTGATCCCGCAGGGACACTACGAGCAAAGCTCTCTCCATCGCCCGCTGAGTGAATTTGCGCCTTTTTCAAGAGGTTCATAGTTGGCGATCATGTTTCGGATCACTGGCCAGCTAAGTTGATCTCTTTCTCAAAGTTGTAGATGTTCATAAATCATACCAATATTATAAATGCGAAAGTGTGTTTCTTGGTTTGTCCTTCAATCACGCCGCAACAGAGCCATGGATCGACGTAATTTTTTACATGGGTATAGTTGAGGACCTGAATAGTGACATAGGCTACTTTTTATCCCGGAAATTCAAAGACTTCCCGAGGGATTTTAAAAATTAAATTCACACGGGCGAAGCCGTGGGCATCAGCTAGTAAATAAATAATTAGGGTAATGGCATTGACTTGCAAAATAATCTAAAATTCCATTGGTTGCAAAACTACGTCTGCGAATTCACGAGTCAAAGCAATTTTATGACAAACTAAATAATTTAACACGCTCCGAGAACTAGGTACAAAGAAACAGAAAGTCTCGATAGAAATTTTGTCAAGCTAGCAGCTTATAGAGAGAAATACATAGGTAGGTATTTACAGATATTATAAGGACTTCTTCTAAGGATCTAGGAAAAATATTATAGTTCCACGTGAAATAGAAATAGACATTTCATTTCACTGCGTTCGACCTTTGTGACGTCACAACACGGACCCTTTAGGGTACATAAATATATTATAGTATGGTAGAGTGTGCATAAAAATATGTATTGTTACCAAGCACCATACTACTATTACGTTATATGTATAACCGTGTAATAGTATAAGACCCAAATAAAAAATAACGATATTAATTAATAACAGCAACAATACACACAGGTAACAACGAAAAATCAACAATTTGAACAGAAATTGATTGAAAATTCGATATTAATTGACGTATTTTTTTTAATGTTGTTTTTTATTCATTTTTTCAAGAGTAAGGTATGTTGTGTAAGTAAATACGTAAGTTAATAAATAATATTAATAACTAAGTAATGTACTTTGCGTGATGAACACGGAATAAAAGAAACTGATGAAGCGCGAGAGTTGACAAGCGATAAGATAATGCACAATTGTCAATTACGCGTGTTATACTTGCAAGTAGAAATCTTTGAGCTAGTCAAATAAAATATCCAAAAAGTTACTTCAATCAAATCCGTTCATGAGAACCCCAATAATATAAATAACAATATTGAATACATTGTATGGCGGTCCTTGAATTGATAAACTCGTGACAAGGGTCTTTGTAGGAAGCCGTAATGCTAAGAGAGATGTCACTGAGCCGTGAAAATAATATTCGGAATTTACGTATTGGAGAAAAAGATGCTACTTACATTATTATTCCGAGATTTTGTCAAATTATACTGATACTATAAATTCACATTATTATTTATGTACACAACGCGATTTGTTTTGTTCTTTATGTTCTTGTCTTCTAAATTAGTACCTACATAGTGACTTGCAAGTAAATAAATTTGACTTTCCATAAACAATGTATGCATACTGTGTGCAGCTGATCGCTGGATATTAAACTTGTTAAGATTTTCACACTGCAAAATTTGGGTACACAGAAATGAAATAAGACAACACGCTAAAATATCACGCGAACTTTAATCTTAAATATCATGTTCCTAATCGTCATTTTGACAATAAAGAATTTTTTTTGTTCATAGTAGACTGTTATCTCATCTGATAGTAAGTGACGATGTAGTCTAAGAAGGTAGCGGGCTAACTTGTATAGCAATGTAAATTGGACCCATAATCCATTGCCATAATCCTAATCGGTTTCTATATACCATCATACCGGAATGCTAAATCGTTTGGCAGTACGTCTTTGACGGTAGGGTGGTAACTAGCCACGGCCAAAGCCTCCCACCTGACAAATTAATCAACTGTACGAATGAATCGGCTGCTGAGGCACTACCTCAACATTCATATTATTATAATCGCCTAGTCTCTAACACTCGAGCTGACTTTACAACTCAGTCTAAGTTAATTCAATGGGTGTGTATGTATTTGACCCTGGTTAATTAGTGGCGTCTAATCCCTCTAATTACCTATAATCGGTTTAGGTATGATTTAATGCTATTAATTTGTATAGGAGATTGAGAAGCATAATTGATGAGAATTAATTAAACAGTAAAGATATCGTTTGTCTAACCTTTGCCTAGGTATTGCTGTTACGAATTTCATAATTATGTAATTTATAAATCTGAATGGTAGGGTTCGAATGTACCAGCTTTCGGATTCCAGCCCATTTAAAACATTTCAGTGATTCACCTACCCCTATTTATCCAATGTAATCAAAAGCTGCTGGTAGCTATTAGGTAGCTATCACAAATCTGATAATGTTGGCAGTATAAGCAAATCTATTAGTAATGTAATTTGGTGCAGCTAGGCTTGTAATTCTGGTAGAGTTCGATCCAGGTTGATTAGTACCGTGTAATGCTACTGTTTACTGATGATTTAATGCGATTAATTTAGCAATTGGGTTCAGATGCAATATAGAGAAAGACATGTTGGTATCCAAATTGCCCAATTTATGTTGTAGTGTGTATACTGTGTACGAACCTTATACAGTTAGTTGGTTAGGAACCACTTATAAGACGCACATCTCTTCGCGAATCTGCCACTTGAAACGTGCCTCTGTTTGTGTGTGTGTGTGTGTGTGTGTGTGTGTGTGTGTGTGTGTGTGTGTGTGTGTGTGTGTGTGTGTGTGTGTGTGTGTGTGTTTGTGTGTGTGTGTGTGTGTGTGTGTGTGTGTGTGTGTGTGTGTGTGTGTGTGTGTGTTTGTTTGTGTGTGTGTGTGTGTGTGTGTGTGTGTGTGTGTGTTCGCCTGTGAGATTATGTTTGTGTGTGGGTTTGTTTGTGTGTACTGTGTAGCACCACAATAGCACCGGTCCGTTCGGACAGAGCGTCAGAGCGTCATGACGCTCTGCCGCTGTATAATCACCGGTCCCTCACGGACGAAAATATTTGTGAATAGAACCCTACAACTACAATATATGAATGTCGGGTAATTAACATAATTATTTTTATTTGCAATAACAAATATTGATGTTAATAATTAAGATAAAAACTATCCTATCTTTTAAGTTGAACCAAATTACAGATAGTTACGAAGTTTGATCAAAATCGGTAAGTAGTTTAGGAGTCCATCGCGGACAATGTGACACGTAATTTATATATATTAAGATATATGAAGCAGTGATAGCCTAGTGGTTAGGACTGTGGTCTCCTATTCGGAGGGTCGCAGGTTCGCACCCGGGTACGCACCTCTGACTTTTCGGAGTCAAGTGCGTTTAAGCAATTAAATATCACTAGCTTCAACGGTGAAGTAAAAGTTGAGGAAACCTGCACATCTGAGAGTTCTCTTCATAATGTTCTTGAAGGTGTGTGAAGTCCGCCAATTCGCTTTGGGCCAGCGTGGTGGACTATAGCCTATAACCCTTCTCTGAGAGGAGACCTGCGCTCAGTAGTGAGCCGTTGATGGGTTGCTAATGATGATGAACGGTATCTTCGAGGTTATAATAGCCCAGGTGGGAACGGGTGGTCGCGAAACGAGACGACTCCGGTTGGAGTCCACATTAATGCTCTTCCCCTTTTTTTCAAGTTCATTCTTTTGTGAGATAAACTATTACTGGGGGCCCTTGAACGCATGTAATTCATGACCGATGTTTAAAAAAGAAATACGGTAGTAATTACATTAATAAAGAAACCGACATTGTGCAAATATTTTTATCCTATTGGCGAACTGTTTTACCGACGCAGCAACACTAAAGCTACTTGACAATAGATGGCGTTGTTAAGCAACAATATAATTTCCCACAAACATTTAAAGGGAACTGGAAGTAGTTTCCGAAAAACGCGATTTACCAAAAAATTAAAACGGAACTAAGCTCGGTCACCCAGGTACTTTTTATTTATTAGTGCGATTGAGCTATTTTAAAGTCTCCAAACCTAAATAGCATGGAAAATTGGAAATTTATCTTATTTTTATGGACTCAAAATTGATACGTTTTCTCTTTCATAAAGTCAAAGTAAAGGAGGACACTTCCAAATGATAAAGGTTAAGTAAGAAGGCAAAGATCAAGTTGGGTCCATTTGAAAAATAAGGCGTAATATTTTAAGATTGTGAGATACCTGGAGTTTCAATAAAGGCGCTCTTTATATGGATGACCTTTTATATTTTATCAACGTTTAATGGAATTACTTATTTTATCTCTTTCTCGGTTGAGATGGTTTATTTTGTTATTATTATGGTAGCGTTAATTCGTCGTGGATGGAAGTCGATGGTATATTGTATAGGTTTGATTACCGTACCCCACTATTAGTCATGCCGTTACAATTAAGTTACTTTACACTACATTTTGCCGAAGCATTACGTCTAAATTATACATTAAGAATATAAATAAGTATTTCAGCATTGTGAAAACTGAACTTTTATTGCGGCATTCGATAGCTATCTGCTTAGGTAGATACCTATAATATTTTTTATCGGCTACAACGTGGATATTAGATATGCAAACAATTAAAAATATTATTATTCTTAGGATATCAAATAGATGAGCATATAATTATCACATATACCTATACAAGAACAATAGCAAAGCGATTTTAACTTGGGCTTTTAAACCACTCCTAGTATTTGGAAAAAGGCCCAAGTATAATCTAGTTCCGAATAGCTGTGCCGGATGCCGATAAGGCGTATCTCGTGGATTCCTGGTTTTCTCTGCTGTTTTTGAAGGAATGGATTTGGTTTAGTTGCAAGAGGATTTAGAGGGTGCTTTTCCGGGACATAAATCCTTTCCTACATTCGAAATTTGAGATTTGCGAAACAGTAAGAGAAGGATATGAAATAAATCTCGTTGTCAGTTTAAATCTGCAACCCGATTGAGAAATGGCTTAGAAAAAATATTGAACGTCAATAGTTAAATCTAGACACACCAAAGCAACTTTGACATACCTGTGCAATGAGCATAACTTTGATCAAGGAATCGCGGCAGTGTATGTTTTTTATTGCATAAAATAGGCTTGCAATGTTCTCCATATTGTGCTCAAAGGTGTAGGAAGTGTGCCGATCCACAATTAGCAGTTGCCTTTTTCTTTTGGACACATCAATGAAATTTGAAATAGGTACTAATTGCTAGCGGACGATTTTTATAAAACCCGTGGAAACCTTGAAAATCTTATGTTCGTCTCCTTAGTGCAGAGCTCTGGGCCATATTATATTAATTTATAATACAGTTTGAAAAAGAAACATGGTAATTATATCTTAGAGTAGACTTTTATAGTCATGATAATGTATATTATTAAACATTTATTTCACTAAGGGCCGATTTCACCAACGTAAAATAAGTCCTGGCGTAAATTTTATATTTTGACAGCATTTTCAATACAAAAACTGTTAGAACACCCTTCGATAAAACTATAGATATTCGTCACTGGACGTGCGTTGGTGAAATCGGCCATAAATGATCTACTGTAAAGTTATATGAAGAAAAAATCGGCCAAGTGCGAGTCGGGCCTCGCTCTTTTGGGGTTCCGTTAAAAAAATTATATTAAAATATTTTCATGTACCCATGGAAACATTTTAATTTAATTTTTTTAATTTATTTTAATTTTTATTATTTGTTGTTATAGCGGCAATAGAAATACATAATAATGTGAAAATTTCATCTGTTTATCTATTACGGTTTACGAGATACAGCCCGCTGACAGACGGACGGACGGACGGACGGACGGACAGCGTAGCCTTAGTAATAGGGTCCCGTTGGTACCCTTTGGGTACGGAACCCTAAAAAGTAGTATTATTTTTTTATTTAAACTAGCTGATATATGCTATAGTTACTGGGTAACTTTTCCAAGATTAAAAGAGTTCAGAAACCGTCTCTAGAGTGTCTGTGACGAGTTTCGTCTCTATCGTTTGAACGATGTGCGAAAGAAGATGAACAAAAATACAAACATTGATTTTTTAAGAAGAAGATATAGAGTTGTAAGATGCGACTAACTATCTTTCGATATGTCTACTAAACGCGTAAGAATCCTTGCGTCCCACATAAAAGGAGCGGAAAAAACATTCGTCTTAGTTATTTATTAGGAATGTATTGAGGATAACATCTATGACCTCTTTCAATTGTTAGAGAGGAAATCCAAATATAGGTAAAGTTTTTATTTTTGAACATTGTAGTCATAAATCATGACATAGTCATCAATATTAGAATGAGATATAAGGTTCTTTCCGTTAACGTAGAACCTTTTATGTTTGTTTACTGTTTTTTTTAACGTCATCGAAAATAATAAATGAATGAGCAATTCATATTACACGCAGTGTGTTGGAGCGCGGTGGTAATTAAGCTAAAGAAAATTTGAAAAAAAAATCTATAAGTAATAATTGGACAACTTAAGTTGATACTTTCATATAAATTCTTAATGACAAAGTTGTATGGGAACAATCGGCTTGGCATCCAGCTGCCCGCAAGACATTCTTACATTGTACTGGCTACAATATAATAATTTTAATTTTGTAACATTTTGTTGAAAAAAACAACTTAAATTGAAGCAACTGAAAATAAATATTTCTTTTGAAGGTTAAAAGCCGATTGACCGAATGTGTACAGGCCCAAAGATAACCAATATAATATGAACCATAATTGCCATTATAAATAACTGGCTGTATCTAAGTTTGTGAGTACATCTCGATGATACAACATAAGCCTATGAAAATCTATGGTATGGTCGGCAGTTAAAACCGACTGACGACGAAACCATGAAACGGAACGGTCGAAGATTATGGCCAGATGATACTAACAATCTGCCTGGGTGTAGTTTATGGAATCGTAAGTTCAGTTTATTGAATACCTATACTTTATAAGTTTAGTAGTAGTTTTCATAAAAATATTGATAAGAATATACATTTATGTAGGCAGTTTACGTTGTCATGTAGCGAAAGTGTAGCGATAGGCTTTCTTGTATCTCGTTCCTGCGGGATTTTTAAAACCTAATCTCGCGAACCAAATTGTGAGCAAAAGCTAGTACCTATAGTACCTAGTATATATTTTGAACCCATAGTAATATAATCATTATTTTATAGCGCCGTTTTGTAAATTTATCTGCGAAAGCAAGAAACTACCAACAAATCACACCGGAACCAGTTCAACTGCGGTTGCCATAACCATTGCTCATAAAGGCGATTATCGGATGCCGCATCCAAATAATTCGCACACAATCAACATGAAATATCTCTATTCTGCACACACGAAACACATCCATCTAACATCGGTACACCGTGACCGTTCCCCATATTTATTGCTGCGTACAAAATCCGGGAAGCGGTCAGCTTGATCGATGGTATTATGTAGATTTTGTATCGCAAGTATATTATGGGCTATTGCGCCTATCTTGTTATTGAATTTGTGAAGGACAATGGAGTAGGCACAAAGTTTTATATTTAGATTGTTTATAGTATATTATGTACCTACCTACTTCTCGGTTCCATACAAGGAACCTTTATATTTACATTCGATCCGTCTGCATACTCCTCCGTTTACTTGGTTACATTCGATCCGTCTGCATGCTCCTCCGTTTACTTAATTTTATATTAGTTGTTTGTGTTATGTACCTAATATACAACGATAAAATTTGTTTGTATAATGTAAATAAAGTTGTTTGGCGCAATCATACAAGCTTGTTACCGCTATAGAATAAAAAAAATGATTTTCAGATGATAAGTTAAAGTTGATAAACCGATGCCCGTGATGACAATATAAGTATAGGATGCATTCAGATCTAAGTATCAGTTATCTAAGTCGGTTTCATAATGATAACTCATTAATTTTTAAGACAGTGGACTTTTAAATGAGGTCAATCTATAATAGGTTATACAAATTCTGTCATACAGGATGAATCATCATCATTATCATTAGCAACCCATCAACGGCTTACTAATGAGCGCAGGTCTCCTCTCAGAGAAGGGTTGTAGGCCATAGTTCACCACGCTGGCCCAATGCGAAGTGGTGGACTTCACACACCTTCGAGAACATTATGAACTCTCAGATGTGCAGGTTTCCTCACGATGAGTTCCTTCACCGTTGAAGCAAGTGATATTTAATTGCTTAATCGCACTTGACTCCAAAAAGTCAGAGGTGCGTTTTTGGCTGAACCCGGGATTGAACCTGTGACCCCCGAATAGGAGACCACAGTCCAAACCACTAGGCTATCACTGCTTGACACAGGATGAATACCTGCTATCATATTCTTTTTCCTTAAAGCACTATCAGTTAGCTTTGAAAAACTGAGAAACATGGTAACATCTATTTGTACCTATGTGTACGCAATTGGAAGCTATTTACTACACCGCTATACGGACATTCCTGAAATAATGAAAATATCTACTTACTTAACATTATTGAATTTGGACCGGCAGTTATTTGTGAAGCTAGAAAATGGAAAATTTTATAATACCCACCCCAAAAGTAAGTGAAGACTGTAAAAAGCATTCAACTTTTTGTCTTTTCATCTCAATACGTTTTATTTCGGATTCTACGAGTAGGCACATAAAAACGACATGGTTCTACGGGAAGGTATGCTTTCGTTTTTTTATAACTTTTACCTTTAAATTACATTAAATAATTTATATAAAAATTTCTTTTTAAAAAACGACTTCAAACGCCCGCGCCAGTACAAAGTATATAATTTTGTTGCTGATATTTTAAAAATCACTCGACCGATTTCGATGAAATTTCAATGACCTAAGAAGTATACCCTTTCAAACAAAAAAGAATTTTCCAAATTGGTTCAGGTGTCTTGGAGTAATCGGTGAACATACATAAAACTAAAATTAAAAATAAAAATAAATAAAAAAAGATTCCGACGAATTAAGAACCTCCTCATTTTTTTAAGTCGGTTAAATACCAAGTATGTCTCTACTATTTCTAAGTCTCTATTGTCTATGTATCTGTTCAATTGTTTGTTTATTTGTATGGAATAGCCCATTTATTTCAAACATAATATTTTGTTAGATTATGTTTTTCGTTAGATAACCAAACAAAATTTATGCTATCAAAACTTTTTATTTCTAATATTGGTTATTAGTTTCATTAAAACTTTATCTGCAGGACAGAAATTGGAGTTTATATTTTTATCCTAAAACCTCAGATCGCGTACTTCCATTGTTGGACGTACCTAAGTCTCTTGTGAGGATCGTCACAAAATAATGTTTTTTGCCGCTTATAAGTATCTATCTATTGGCTGCAGCTTGAGATCACGCGTCCAGTAGGTAATAAAAAGTAGTAAAATTGCTTGAGTGATTGTGTGTATGACTTACAGCTTTCATTAAAATTAAATTAAAATACGGAGTTAGAAGAGAAAAAAAATCGGCCAAGTGCGAGTCGGGCCTCGCTCTTTTAGGGTTCCGTACATATGACCAAATCATTTTTTTAAAACTAGATTCATATTTAGATATCTTAGTTCTTAGAAAGTACTAAATTAGAATATGGGGAAAAAAATGCTCGTTTGTTTTGGTCACAACTTACAAACTGCATTATAAGTCGGTGTTTTCAGTATTTGTTGTTTAAATATACTATATAGTACATAATAAACCAAAATTTCAAATTCCTAACTAGTTTAGTTTTTGAGATAGACCCAAAATTGGTCTAAAACCGACAACTTTGACGGCCCCCCATTTCTTCATTTTTGTAGTTAAAAAATAAAAAAATATATATTTGAACTCCACTTAATGAGCTCTAGACAATGATACCCCACATGCCAGGGTAAAAAAAATTAAATTTTATTTCAACTCCTTTTCCATGTATGGGAGCCCCCTTTATTTTTAGTTTTATTTTATTTTTATTATTTGTTGTTATAGCGGCAACAGAAATACACGATATGTGAAAATTTCAACTGTGTATCTATTACGGTTTCCGAGATACAGCTCGCTGACAGACGGACGGACGGACGGACGGGCAGCGGAGGCTTAGTAATAGGGTCCCGTTGGCACCCTTTGGGTACGGAACCCTAAAAACGAGTCAAAAAGTTCGCAGTGAAAACAACAAAAAGGTAAAACAAGAAAATTGTTCACCGTAAATCTGCTTCATGTTCATCTCATACCCCTTTGTTTTATTTGCATTCACAAGACTCAATGCTACTTACTAGATAAAAGAGAATCTAGGTGAAAGGGAAATATGCATGTGTTAGCCCCAGGAAAAACTCCAGGTTACTCCATTCATTAGACAATCCGCAGGGGAAGGATATAACAAGTTACGACCCCTGCCCTATTTAATGAGGTCTTTGCTTCTTTGAAACATTAAATGGCTTAACACACTTAGCTTATGAGTTAGCTATTTCCTTGTATGAGGGCTATGGTGCGTCGGCTCTGATCACTGCTTTTATGTGAGCGAGAAGCATTATTAACTTTAATGAAAATTGCGTCTTAGAGCGCTAAGCACTCACCCTGCACCGATCTCTATACTTATCTTAACTTTTGACCTATTCTTTGAATCGACTTTTTTCTCTCTATTCTTAACAAGATAACCTTTGCCTGCGATCTCACTTGAAGTTAAGTTACGATGCAGTCTAAGATGGTAGCAGTGGATGGCTTGGCAGGTGATATGGCAATAATAAGTTTCTTTCTACACGTTATCGTGTCGGAACGCTAAATCACTTGGCGTAGGGTTTAGCGTTCCGTACATTGTATTATATTGGGTATGTTTATGTATAGTAGGTACTAGCTATAGTCGTCTTTTCAATAGACATTTGAAAATATGCCCTTGTTTTGATAAAAAAAGCATTAAATAAATACGTACCGCAATGGAATAAAAGAAATTATTTCGTTCATTTTATATGCTTGTGTTTATTTTAAAAGGTATTGTTATATATAAAAGTAATATTTTATAGTATTTTTGCGTTAAAATATCGTCAAACGAAGTAATGTCGACGCAACCCCGAGGTAAAATAAATATGAGCTCGGCATATTGTAACATCGTCGTAGGTCGACGATATTTTTTGTGCGTATGTTATCCATAATATGTAGGTAAGACCAACGTTCATGATTAGGTAAGAACATAATATTACCGTGGTAAGAGGCCTTCAATTTAAGGACAGATACATGGTACAGGGAAATAATCGTGTATAAATCGTGTTTTGTGGCGATACTTGCAAGAGACCAACGGATATCTGCCGGGTGAGGTGACGACGCGCGACGTTACAAAGATTTGGAATAAATTTTTTGAAGAAAAGGATGAACGAACGGACAGCGGATGGTTATTAATCCTTGGCACCCTTTGGTTACGGAACCAAAAACGTTAATTTTCAGATCGATTGGAAAATTCTAAGTTGTCGAAAAATCAATTTCTATTTCGACGGAAAAAAATAAATTACAAACAGAGAACTAAGATATGAGTACCTTCTATCTGATGAATACTAAAATGATTCTACGCAAACAGTCCTCCATAAAACAAAAGATTACTATTTCTTTTTATTCTTAAATAGATATATCGTCTTATATTTACTGTTTCAGGGAACTTATTATTATCTGAGTACCTTTCTCAACATAGAAAAGGAAACCCTAAGAATCTGCTCTCCAGCGAGTAGAGCTTCGTTTTCTAGGTCAATGTACTACTTCGCGTGAGTTATTTAGGTAGAATATGGAGCAGCAAGTCTTATACATCGGGCATAAAAAAACTAATATTTTAAAGAAAACATCTCATAAAATTTTGTGACGACATCGTCCGCATGGATATAGGATTTTTAAAAATTGTGTGGGCATGCTTTTCAGAATAAAAAGTAGCCAATATCTCTCTAGGTCTTCAACTATGAAAAAATTGATCCGTTGCTCTGTGCTGCGCGATTGAAGGACAAACCAATAAACAAACACAATTTCGTTTATAGTATTTGTAGATGTATTTACTGTATGAGTTCCGTCAAATGATGAAAGTAGCTTATCTACCTGTCATAACAATGCCAAACGGCACCTTGCGTGGCGTAGTGATTATTTCGGATTGTACACCGCACAGCTGGCGTCACAAGTGAGAAATGATCTCTAACAAGTGATATTAATTAGCAGCACACAGTGTGTCTTACTAAAGATTTTTCAACCACGGCTCTATAGAAAATTGCTCTAAATAAGAAACCAAGCAGTTCCAGCGTAACACTTTACTTATAGAAAAAGCACGACAAGAACTGGTCCACCATACATTTCGAATTCTTTTTGCGGGAGATTCGTGCTCTAGTAATATAACAACTCTCTGGGTTGGGCGTGTAAAAATACATACACATACACCCCTACATAGTATCATACATGGTTTTTGTTCTCGTTTCGAGTAGGGATTATCGTGGTATGAGATCTAGACAGAAATTTATGGCTCAAAGGAAGGTATCAGATCATAGGAGTCATTTGCTTTGTTGTTAGTGTCTTTTCTACATAATTATTGTATTTTAATATCTACTTTATTAGCTTTGGCCTTCGATCACCAAAAAAAAAAAGACTTTGGCCAACGACCATCGACATCGAGGATTTCAAATGAAAAAAGTCTTCAGGATAAAAATAATTTCATACTCTCCGTAGAAGTTATATAAAATCAGTTCAGTGAAAAGGTAAGACAGATTGTATGCAAAGACTTTATAAATTATTCATGAATGTTTAAACCTACGAGTACCATACGAGTGTATTTCACAATCGCCGAAACCGATAAAATAAATTCGACGTTTAAAAAGTTTTGTCCATCGAAGTAGGAAGCACCTAGTTCTTATGTATTGTCAAAAATTATTGTACGCTGTTCAATTCAGCTTGAGAATAAATTATTCTATGATTAACAATAATTAGCCTTTAGTAATTTGATTCCAAAACCTGACATTAAAATTTTAATAATTTCGATCCTCTATCAATTTTGAATTACCTACATACTCATTAAAAATACACCACACCACACTAATGGCACACTAATTAATAAAAGGAAATCGTCGTATCATAACGTACTCTTACCCGAGGTAAGTCTCGCTTTTTGGGTCAACGTACTCAGGATGAGCGTGTAAAAATATACATACGTATACAATGTGCATCACCCTGTCTCGTTGTAGTGTCATTCAAGGCTTTTGTTTCGGTTCCGAGCAGGGATTATCGCGGTACACCATCTGGGCAAAGACTGGATAATTATGGCTGAATAATATCAGATCACAGTTATATAAAACTTTCTACATTGAATTGAGTTTTTATGACATAAATACGCAAACACATATTTATTTATTACTAGCTTTTGCTCGTGTCTTCGTTTGCGTGAAGTTAGGTTTTGGAACGTAGTTCCTTATCGCGCGGTGCGTAAGGGGGCTAGACGGAAAAAATTAAGACAAAATTGAACCGACACTTGACACTGATCGACACTTTTTGAAACCGACACTTTATTGAATGTGAATTTGGCATTGTGTTCGGTATTTTCGCGGTACAATATTGGGTCTCCGTAGCCTTGTGGTTTCTGCAGTCGCCTAACAGTTAAAAGTCGATGGTTCGAATCCCAGCTCGACAGACTGAATTTTCTATTTTCAATTTTATTTTAAATAATTTCTACATGTGGAAATTTTCCCTAATTTTTAAAACTAATAAGTTATAAAAAATTAGGGAAAGGTTCCTTAATATTCATTAATATTTAGCATTCGACTTCAATGTCCAACATCAGGTAGGTATGTCCGTATCTGTAAAACAATTTCAATCGAGATTCGAGTTTCGATTTGCCACAAAATAATTTATTGGTGCCGGAATTCTGAAAACGTGAATAAATTGGCCCGAGGAATCTGAAGTCGGCGATTGTGTTCGAACTATTCGAGAACTTTCTGAAAGCCTTTAGTTTTACTTTTGTTTACTTAACATATTATTTATATTCTCGTCTGATATAGGACGTGTATCAATTTCATTTGCCTTTAAAATATAGAGAACAGTGAGATAACTAAACAAAAACTTTGACGACCTCCTTGGCGCAGTTGTGAGCGCTGTGATCTTATAACATGGAGGTCTCGGGTTCGATTCCCGGCGGGGGCAATTTGCGAATTTATAATTTCTGAATTGTTTCTGATCTGGTCTGGCGAGAAACAGATTAGGGGTTGAATCTATACTGCCATACCCCTTCCAAGTTAGTCCGCTACCATCTTAGACTGCATCGTCAATTACGAGTATCATCAGATGTGATCGTAGTCAATGAGTATGTGGTAACAAGTACCGCCCGTTCCTAATACAACAATCCCCTGGTTTAATAACAATATACTCGTAATATCGTTTCGTTCGAAGTTTAGTTCGAAGAGCTGATGGTCGTTGAGGTCTCAAGGTGCTGGAGTGGTGGCCCCGCACCGGGAAGCGCAGTGTTGGCAGACCCCCCACCAGGTGGACCGACGACATCAAACGAGTCGCAGGGAGCCGCTGGATACAGGCGGCGCAAGACCGAGGCCTGTGGAAGTCCATGCAAGAGACCTTTGTCCAGCAGTGGACTTCTATCGGTTGATAAAGAATATCGTCTACGACACTGAATCATACTCGACTCTACAGATTTCCTTCTAATAGAAAACTTTTACTAAGAAATTTTTTCATCATTTTAAGGCAAAGACATTGCAGATGAGGCTTAGCTTACAAATAGACTATAGAGGATACTTTTAGCTGAGGTTTCGTTGAATGGAACTAAAGTACTGGCCCGTTTCAAACCGTGAGGTTATCCGGTTTCGTGCAAATTTGCATTTAAAGTCTTTGAACAGAATCCTTTGCCCGCATTCGGCTCGACATGCGTATTGACATAGGAATTAGAACAGTTAAATATATACTCGTATCTACTGCAGAAACTTGTTCTGTGTATTTATATTAGGTATACCAATGTTTGTTGCAATAGTTACTCATATTGTAGCAAGCAGAGTTATTCATCCAGAGATACGCTAATTAAGCTAGCAATTTAGTAGTGCAGAAATAGTTGGAGTTATAGTGAGTGGTTCAATAAATTAACCTCAGTGCGAGCTTCGGTTGAAGCTATAGGTAATATTCTCGCAATACATTGTGACTGAAAATGTACCAAGAGGGTTTGAATCAGTTAATGAATTTTAATAAAATTTGAAAACCGTAGAGTACCTAATACAAAAATTAAATTTAAATACCTATTACAATTAAATGCCCTTTTCGAAATATGAGAAGAGACGCTCATTAATTGCACGATGAGTTGAGGTCCTTATCTTCCTTATGACTATGTGGGAACAGAACGGGAACAGAACATAAAAATAATGAGAAGAATGATGTATGCAAGCATGTGTGCGAGTGAGAGGGGATATGAGAGATGGCTTATGAAAGAAGCCTCTGAAATAATCCGCAGAGAAAGGACTTCGAAAAATGTAATGACGTCAGAGTGTGTGTGGTGCGCAGTGTTATTCAAATAAAATCAAACAAGTTTGAGTTTCTACGCTTTTATATTTTCTTGTCTTCAGATGATCTAGAATACCTTTAATTAGGTTAAGAATAATAAAATTTAAATAAGTTTTGATACTTATTAACTTTAATCGACTAGTAGATACTAATTAAAGAAATAGCACGCTTAAAGTTTTCAAAAATTTAAAGTTACAGAGTTTACATTATTAAAAATTTTCAATATATAAATTCTGTAACTTTAAATCCTTAAAAATACGTCTAATGTATTTTAAAAAATTTATTCTTCTTTACGCAGTATCTAAGTATTATTTCGCAGATACGTACATTTTTTGATAAAATGTAACTTATATGCAACATCCTCGTTCTCGTAGAAGGTAGTCTCCGGAAATTCATTCAAAACGTAATGGCCGTGATGGTTTAAGCTGCCGTGATTTATCGTAGGAATATGAAACTCGAGTAGGCCCTTTGTGGTTTTAACACGTATCGACCCATTTTAATAATGGCAGTAATAATTCATATTCTGCTTAGGGATTGTATACAAGATATCTATTAGACTGGGAATACTATAATTAAAAGCTAGGCTAGCTTTTGCCCACGACTTCGTCCGCGTGGAGTTAGGTTTTTAATAATCCTGCTAGAACCCTCTGTTTTTCCGGAATAAAAGGTAGCCTAATGTCACTCTCCAAGTATATTCCAAGTACGTAGATACATAAGAATCCGAGTATTAGCTATGTAGTTGCAATATTAAAAAATGGGCCAAGTGCGAGTCGGGCCTCGCTCTTTTAGGGTTCCGTATATATGAACAAATCATTTTTTTAAAACTAGATACATATTTAGATATCTTAATTCTTAGAAAGTACTAAATTAGAAGGAAAAAATGCTCTTTCGTTTTGGTCACAACTTACAAACCGCATTATAAATCGGTGTTTTCAGAATTTGTTGCTTAAATACACTATATAGTACTATACCAAAAATTTCAAATTCCTAACTATCTATTACGGTTTACGAGATATAACAGCCCACTGACAGATGGACGGACAGACGGACGGACGGACAGCGGAGGTTTAGTAATAGGGTCCCGTTGGCACCCTTTGGGTACGGAACCCTAAAAAAAGAGCTTTTATTTATTTAGAGTTCAGAGTTGCGATTCAGTATTGATTTACTGATTTTCTTTACAAGCAAACGTGAAACAGATGCTCCTAAGTAACAGTTTTTGGTTATTCGTTAATCGGTTCAACGGTAATCGTTGAAATCGGCGCTGTATATTCCAGTGTATCTCCTTGGTACTTACCCAAACGTAGCTTTTCAATTATTTTTCTATAATACGCGTACAAGGATCCCACTATGGCCCTTATAACGGGAATTTTATTGTACCCGGGATAATACCCGGCCCAGGGTATAGCCAAGTTGACTATTTTGATATTTATATGGGTAGATTGGCCCTTTATACTCAAGAGTTTTATTTTTAATGTATTGGGTTAGGGTCTATATTGGCTTTGGGGTTGGGTCTAATAGTACCTGCAATATATTTTGTTCTTTATATACTTCATAATTATTAAAGTTATGATTATATTGAAAGTAAGCTGTTTGTAATTTTTTTACTCCTTACTTTAATTTTCTTTTTATTTATATATCTAATGCAAAAGGGAGTTTTTATATTGATTTGTTCGTTTGTCCTTCATTCACACAGCAACGGAACAATGGTTCAACCAAATTTTTTGCATGGGTATGTATCTTAGTTACGTTTAAATATCGCTAAATTGGGTTGTCCATCTCCTAATATTTCGCAAAGCTGAATACAGAAGGAGTGCGTTTAACGATTGCATACATATTAATGTGGAACATAAATATTAATTAAGGGTGGATCGATGCGTAATAATATTGAATACATACCGAGCTATCTGCTTATCTTTCAGGCTATTACAGTCACGTGTTTTTCCGAGTATGAATAGAATAATGTATACTTAATATACAATAATAAGCCTTTTTATAAGCATAAATAGAATATTTTTTAGGTATAAATAGGCAGATAGTATAATGAATTCTAGTTTTATCCACAAAGAAGTTATAGGGGGGGGGGGGGGTCGAAAATAGCCTGAACTGCTTCGAGAAAAGGATGGTACGGCCGTGCCGCTTTTTTGCTCGACTTGGCGGGGCACTGCCGTGCCCCAGATTATGACAAGTTTTGATTAAAAGCTAGTGACAGTTATTGTATTTTATTCTATAGCAAATTACAGATTTCCTCAAACGAATAATAACAGAATAAGTTAAATTTTCTGTGTGAGGTAATGTTAAAATTAAATAAGTGAGAAAGTTAAGTAGTCCGCCAATTCGCTTTGGGCCAGCACGGTGGACTATAGCTTATAACCCTTCTCCTCGCTCAGTAGTGAGCCGATGATGGGTTGATAATGATGATGATGATGATGAGTAAGTTAAGATTACAAAATAACTTCAGTAGAAAGTGAGTGTTATTCAGTACTGCATTTGCACGTGTGTGTATTTGTGAGTGTTTGTCTGGCGTTGTGTGTTGGATACCGACCTAAGCGTGTTCCTTGCTTGGTTGATGCTTACCGCATACTAAACTTCTTACATCGTACACCTACCACCGTTTTCACGTTATTTTGTAATAAATAAATTGCATATTCTATTCGCATCTTTATGACTTCCAAAATTGGAAGCCATACTTTTGAAGTAGGGTATTTTTGATTCCTTTTTATGTTCCCCATATTATATGACAGGCTCAACTACGTGATCTTTCGTCAAGATTATATATTCCGACATCGCCTATCACTCGACAAAATAAACATAAAATGCCAAAGAAAACCTGAACATCATGTACCAGTCATGTTATAAGGATTTCATACGCCATCACTCAGTCTCATTTTCCTCTGCAATATATGCGGTACACACGAAATTCTTTAGTATTTTAACTGTATTACAGCATATATTTCCTTGGAACTTTACCCTTTACTGTTCTCTGCGAAATACGAAAACGTTTTCATACTATTATGACCCTTAAGTGCAAAACCTTAAGAAGTTTCCTTACAAACCTCCACAGATTTCTGTATAAACGGTTTGCAAAAGAACAACCGATTTCAAACCACTCCTAGTCAAGGAAATTTTCTCATACGGAAAATAAGCAGAAGGCGTATTCTTTTGAAGGAACGCCACTGATTTCGAGCTATAAAACAAAGAGATTACAATGAATACAATATTATGTCTATTTCTGCTTAGTTTATTTATTTTTATTATTCTTTTCGAAAAACGTATTACAGTTTAAAATATAAAATGAAGCTTATCACTTTAATAGAAATTCCTTACAGCTTATATTATAACAAATCATTTTAAGATTAAAATAACAGTTTCTCTTCGATAATAATTAAAATAAAGTCAAAGTCAATTGTTTTAGTACGGTCTTTTATTATTATTATATAATTTAAAACAATTATTAAAAAGTTGTAAGTATATTATTATGTAAGTAGCAAATGCCTGTCACTTACCAGGTACTCAACAGCTATTATACCCCATGCAAAAATTACGTCCACCCTTTGCTCCGCTTCATAAATCAACAAAAAAATTCAATTTCGCATTATAATATTAGTTGGCAAGCATATTATAATATCGTGGGATGCGAAGCAGATTCCAGAGGTAGCATGCAATAGGAAGGTACTTTACCTTTACCTATTCCAACCAAAACCCCACATCGCAACTTTTGCCTGCGGGGAACATTCCATTCCTTGCTTTTCATTGTTTTATCTGCCCAAAGATATTTACACAGGATACAACACACTATCATACTATTGTTTGCTTTTCGAAGCTAATACCGGAACATTTGTATCAACAAAAAAATAGATAAAACTTTTTCTTTGGGTAATAGTTCTTATTTTATTAATTTCATTTATTTAATGACTAGCTTTTTCCCGCGAATTATTCCACGTGGAGTCAGGTTTTAAATATCCCGCGAGGACCCTCGGTTTTTAGGTAGGGTATAACAATAAAATGTGTCTATCCTATGTCACTCTGTAAGTTTTCAGTTGAGTAAAGTTATACTCGTTGTTCCGTTGCTGCGTGATTGAAGGAAAAACCAAAAACCAAAAACCAACAAACAAACAGACTTTCGCATTTAGAATATCAGTCAATACGAATTTTTATCATACCTGGAATTTCCCGTGTAATTACTATCTTTGAACCTTTTATGTACGCGCCTCTTCGTTTTTTAGCATGAAGAGATTATAAAAATTACTATGGTAGAAAGGTGCAATGTAACGTGAAACTTTGAAATGAATTTACTTGAATTTTAGTAAAAAAAAGTGTTAGCTGCAGTTTTGCGTGAAAAGCAACGGTTATTTCAAATGGCTTTCGACTGGAGGTTGTATTCAGTGTTCGCTTTTGTAACCAGGGAGTTATTTCGAAAAAAAAACTGGGCTCACATTTATAAAGTGTTCGATTTCAATAGTTTGAGGATTCAGTTTTTTTTATTCGATGACAAGCTAGTCCTTGACTGCGATCTCACCTGATGGTAAGTGACGATGCAGTCTAAGATGGTAGCGGGCTAACTTGGAAGGGGTATGGCAGTGAACATGGCAGTGAACATTCAACCCATATACCCCTAATTGGTTTCTACACGCCATCGTGCCGGAACGCTAAATCGTTTGGCGGCACGTCTTTGACGGTAGGGTGGTAACTAGCCACGGCCAAAGCCTCCCATCAGACTAGACAAGAGACAATTCAGAAATTAAAAATCGGCCAAGTGCGAGTCGGGCCTCGCTCTTTTAGGGTTCCGTTAAAAAAATTTAAATAAAAATATTTCCATGTACCCATGGAAATATTTTAATTTAATTTTTTTAATTTAATTTAATTTTTATTATTTGTTGTTATAGCGGCAATAGAAATACTTACATAAAATGTGAAAATTTCATCTGTCTATCTATTACGGTTTACGAGATACAGCCCGCTGACAGACGGACGGACGGACGGACAGCGTAGGCTTAGTAATAGGGTCCCTTTGGGTACGGAACCCTAAAAATTCCCAAATTGACCCCGCCGGGAATCGAACCCAAGACCTCTCAGCTATAAGACAACAGCGCTTACCACTGAGCCAGGGAGGTAGTCGAAAGTTCAAATGATTCAATCGAATGTTACTCATTTAAAAGAAAATACATCGTAAAAGACATCGACTTAATATTACTGTGGAAAAGAGTTTATACTACACCTATTCGGAAAGTACCTTCTGATTTGTGTCATATCGAAAAAGAGCGAGAAAGAAAATACGTCTTTACGTGGAGACAAATCTGCGGGCTGAAAAAATGTATGAAATTCCATATGCGTCGACGGCAAATTGTACAAAGGTCAAAGGGGCCTCAATATCCATAAAAGCCGTCGTCATATACCCAACACCCTACCCTTGGTCTCAGAGCATACAGCGGGGAGTGCTTCCATTGTATGCTCTGATGATGGGCCCTCGAGTGACCCTCCTTTATGGGCGAGGCTCGCATCCCTTAAGCACGGGATCAGGTTAGTCAAGCGAGTTCCTAGAGGGGCCCGGCCCTTAGTGGCTCGTAGTTTAAGAGAGTGTGTGGCTAAGGTCACGTCTGAAAATTCAACTGAGGCGTGGGAGCGTTTATTAACATTACCATACCGAGTTTTTGATATTTCATCAAATTTAAATAGAAACAATTCTCTCACAAAAAAAATTAAACAAAATTTAGACAATATAAATATTCCAATTATACATAAACAAAATAATAATTTCTCATTACCCAGGCATAGCATCTCCAAGTTAATTGAACAAAAAGTCAGCGATGGGAATGTTAAAAATGCTGCTAAACTGCTGTTTTCAGACGATGTCTTAGCCAGTGACACATCTGAGACATTGGCCGCTTTAAGGGATAAGCACCCCTTGCCGTCACCTACGTCCCAGCTTGCTTCGCCTTCCTTTGATCCCACAAACCGACTCCGAGCCTCCGAAGATGCCGTGCGATTCGGTATTTTTGGATTTCCCAATGGTTCTGCGGGAGGATTGGATGGCCTATCACCTCAACATCTTAAAGACCTAATCGGCCCTCCTTCAAGTGAAGAGAGCAACTCGCTCTTGAAGGAGATAACTGGCCTCATTAATTTGATGCTTTCTGGTCGAGTGCCACAACAAATAGTACCAATTTTATACGGCGCTAATTTGGTGGCTCTCACCAAAAAAGATGGTGGGATCCGTCCTATTGCAGTCGGCAGCACTTTCCGTAGATTAGCTTCTAGGATTTGCTGCCGATTCTTAAAAGACAAAGCATCGGCCATCCTCAAACCCAAACAACTTGGTTTTGGCATCAGGGGAGGTTGCGAGGCAGCTGTGCATGCAGCCAGGTCATTTTTAAACACTTGTGATTACGATGTCTTTGTAAAAATTGACGTGCGTAATGCATTCAATTCAATTGATAGGGGAGCCATGTTAAATGAAATTCAAAAACAGTTTCCTGAAATTTTAGATTATATGTGGCAATGTTATGGCTCCTCCTCAAAATTAATGTACGGCAAAAATGTTCTGGATTCTGCTGTGGGTTGCCAGCAAGGTGATCCACTTGGTCCCGCAATTTTCAGTTTAGCAATACACCCAGTTATTTCGAATCTAAATTCCAAATTTAACTTATGGTACCTTGATGATGGCTCCTTGGGAGGAAGTGCGGCGGAAGTGCTCCAGGATTTGGAAATATTAATTAAACAATTTTCTGAAATCGGTCTTTCGCTAAATTTTTCAAAGTGTGAGGTATACATTCCTGACTCGGTTAGTTTAAATGAAAAAACTATTTTGAAAAATAGTCTAAATTCTTTGATTCCCAACATCTCATCTATTACAAAAGATGATTTAACCCTTCTTGGCGCCCCCATCTTTGACGTCGCATTTTCCCATTTGCTAAATTCTAAATTAGATCATTTTAATAAATTTTCGCCTCGCCTTTTAGATATAAAGCCACACATGGCCATATATATTTTACGGTTATGTTTATTTGCGCCAAAATTCATGTATTTATTACGGTGCAGTCCCATTTGGAAATATCCTATTTTAACTTATAATCTAGATGTGTCTCTTAAAGATACTCTTTGCAAAATTCTAAATTTACAGTTTGATGACCGCACCTGGACTCAAGCCAGCCTACCTGTTAAATACAGTGGCTTAGGCATACGTTCCATTTCAAGCGTAGCGCTTCCGGCTTTCTTATCTTCTGCTTTTGGCTCTATCACTCTCATCAGTCAGATCCTTAATCTGTCTAGTCCGGCTGATGATGTAGTGGAGAGTCTTGCAGAGGCGAAGTTAGCATGGAGTGCATCTTGTCCTGGTGAGAGTTTTCCTTCGGCTTTGGAATGTCAGGGTCTTTGGGACAAACCGCGTGTTGTTTTGACACATGCAGATCTCGTAGCGCAGTGACCTCAGATACGGATAAAGCCCGTATTTTAGCCGTATCCGAAAAGGAGTCAGGTCACTGGCTACACGCTCTGCCATCTCATAGCCTGGGGACGATTCTCGACAGGACAGCGCTTCGTGTGGCCGTTTGCTTGCGCTTGGGGATTAAGGTATGTGAGCCTCATCGCTGTCCTTGCGGCAGCCAAGTGGATCGTTTTGGTCACCATGGACTCAGTTGTTATCGGAGCGCGGGCCGCTTGTATCGCCACGGTGCTCTCAATGATATAGTCCGTCGCGCTCTGGTCACTGCCTCCATCCCTGCACAACTGGAATCCTCCGGTTTGTTCAGGGATGGCGGCAAGAGGCCGGACGGGATGACTATAGTACCGTGGACGATGGGTCGCGCACTGGTGTGGGACGTGACTTGCGTTGATACGTTGGCTGCGTCCCACCTACCGGGCTCGTGCCAAAAGGCGGGTGCAGCTGCCGAATCCGCTCAGTTGCTTAAGCGCCGCAAATACTCTGCCATTTCTAAGGATTATATTTTTGCGGCGCTTGCTTTTGAGACTCTGGGTCCATAGTCATCGGACACGAAAAATTTTGTAAATGTCGTGTCCCAAAAATTGATCCACGCCTCTGGTGACCAAAGAGCTGGCGCTTATTTAGCCCAAAGGCTTAGCCTCGCGATTCAGAGAGGTAATAGCGCCAGTGTTTTGGGCACCATGCCCATTAGCGATCACTTGGACGGCGTGTATTTTTTGTAAATATAATTAGTAGTAATTTTTTCGCTTTTATATAATATCTAGATCTACTTATGTGAATGTTAAATATATGTGACGTTTTCTAGACCTGAAAAAAAAAATGAAATTTCATTACTTACGTGCTTTAGCGGGCTGAAAAGTTGTATGAAAATCCATTACACACGTGGTTTTTTTTTTTAAATTTTTGATGAAATCAGTTCAGTAATACCAATACTTAAAAAAATTATATAAAAAAAAATAGAAATCTGTTTCAACAAACAAGACTCTTTATTTTCATAGTAAGTATCTAATAAATAAATAATTAGAAAAATTTATAAAATAGTGACTAAATTATAACTAATAATAATCTTTATAAAGAGGATTCTTTAAACTATATATCAGTAAACGAGGTTCCATATTTTATTACATACTTATTCTATAATATTGTAAAATGATTATTTGAAAAGAGCAACTGCTGAGTTTCTTGCCGGCTCTTCTCAGCAGAATCCGCTTTCCGAACCGGTGGTAGAATCTTGACGTGTCATAAGAGCCACAGGTTGGCCTACATGAAATAAATAATTTTGAATTTTGAATTTTGAATTTTGAATTTTATGAAATATAATAAAACTGATTACAAAGTTAAAAAAAAAAAAACAAATTGTTATCTTGTTGTTCCTGGTCTGTGGTTACTGGCCACTTGCGTTTTCTGCAAGTCATACCTACGTATTTTAAAAAAATGAAAAATTTCGCGCGAGTCACATTACTTTGTTATATCTAAATTTTGAATTTATAAAATTACTTACAAGCTTTTAGTAGAAACCATAAACTTTACTCTATATTAAGAACTCAAAATGTCTATTGGTGATACTTAGCAGTGTGAATTCAAAATGTCTGTGTATGGTGAAAAATGAATGTCCCGAGAAATCTAAAAATCGATAAATACAACAAAGCATTTTATGAAGATTTACTACAGTGGAAAAGCGAGAAAAAATTCTACCATGAGTTTTTTAGAGTTGAGTTGAGTTTGAGAATTGTAAAAATTTTAATAGATATGAATTTCAATTAAATGATTTGTCTATTATTTTCCTCGTAGGTGTAGTATAAAGCACTATGTATCACTCGGGAGAAAGTGCGATTCCTTACTCGGGTGTATTAAGGCCCTCGGATGCGCCTCGGGCCCCAAATGACACCCTCGTATGTAATCGGTCACTTTCACCCCTCGTTGAACAATGTACTATTGTTAATTCATCTATTTCAATGACTGTTTATTCAAAAATTGACTTCCAATTTAGTATTTTATTGCAAAGTTAAAACGTATTAGAGTACCTCTGCTTCCCACATGCGAAATTAAAAAGGGTATAAAATGAAAAAAAAAAAATCAATCCAGAGTTTGCTGATAAAAAACGCACTTGGTGATCAAAAATAAAAAATACGTGACGTATACAAACTCTGTAATTTATTTTTGTTTCAAATCAAGGTTAAAACGATTGCTAAATTTATTTGCTACTAGCTGATGCATGCGACTTCGTCCGTATGGATTTAGTTTTTAAAAATCCCACGGGAACTCTTTCATTATCCGGGATAAAAAGTAGCTCTCCCGGTCTGAGGAACCACTACTACATCCATTACTATACCCATGCAAAAAATCGCATCAATCCGCTGTTCTGTTGCGACGTGATTGAAGGACAAACCAACAAACAAACACACTTTGGCATTTATAATATCAGTAATGCTTTATTATAAAACGTTTTATAATTGTCAAATTTTTTACCATACTTGACCAAAGACAAAATTACGTTTAGCTGTCATTTACGTTTTGTTATTCCACTGTCATTTGCGTTTTGTTATTCCATGTCAGATGCGTTTTTCTTATATCACGTTTTATAGTGACATGACGGAAACGCGGTCGAACGGGATAAAAAGTATCCTATGTCCGTCTCCTGGTTCTAAGCTACCTCTCCACCAATTTTCAGCCAAATCGGTTCATCCGTTCTTGAGTTATAAATAGTGTAACTAACACCACTTTCTTTTATATATATAGATATTTGGTTGAAAATGAATAAGGAAGTGATTTAAGATTTTAAGACATTCCACCCCTCTTTTTCTTCTTCTTCTTTATCAACCGATAGAGGTCCACAGCTGGACAAAGGTCTCTTGCATGGACTTCTACAGGACTTGTGCCGCCCGAATCTTACCCTTAGTGAAATGAAATAGGGGATGAAAAGTATGAAATTCTGCCATTTCTCAAGTTAAATCAACAAAAATTGGCATTCAGCTTTTGATTCAAAATGAAGGATGATGATGATGATGTTTTTCGATATTTTAATTTTATACTCAGGGGGGGGGGGGGATATAAGCGGTGAAAGGCTGTATGAAAGTCCGTTATTTTAAGTTTAATCCACGAAAATTATTTGTATGGAGAAACACAATTCTACATAATATTTTGTTCTGAAATGCAGCAAAAACCGTAGTCACAGATGAAAACGTCTAATTACAGACACCTGTATCATGTCGTTTGTCATCCATAATCCGGTGCACGCCCCACCTGTGCTCGTCCTATCTCAAATTTTCGTCTAAGTCTGGGACTACAATGAGTACTAAATTTAATTATCAACGTGGCTGTTTTTATGATTTTGTCTAAGAATAAAATTTAATCTAAGGGTTTTGTACTATATTTCTGCTGTTGTAAAAAGAACACACTAGTATATTTTTTAGTACAAGTAGTTTAGGTACCTACCTATCTAAGAGACTGACGAGATAAAAACGCTGGAAGATAATATTGTGCTCATTCGAACATTAATTGTCAATATCCATACTTGATAAAATAGTATCTATAGACTTTATAGTGACTATCTCCCGTGACAGCTGCCAAATTCTGAAATAACTATGCAAAAAATCGTCCCCACTGTCCAACAGATTTCAAACGTATCTCAGTTAATACATCATGACAGCCAGATGATTTTTCACGATGACGACATCCGCCGTAGATTTGGGGTTTTCATGCAAATCGAATTTGAATTATTTATTAATTTATTTTTCAGTGCATTGTTTTGGTATAGTTCTTGTAATTCACGAGGGCGACTGACTTTTGGTTGTGTGTGTGTCGTATCTGTATAAGTGTGAGCGAGCGCAATGCTCGCACCTGCCCGCTCCGACCTAGGCTTTGACAGGCACGCACACTTATGCAATGTGCATGTACACGAAGTAACCACGAGTAAAGCTCATTCGCCTTCGTGAATTGCAAAAACTGTACCAGTTTAGTAGTTACTAATTATACAACGAACATACAGGACATTAACCAACTAGAAAAAAGCTATTGTAAGATGCAGACCCATTTCTTCCAAAAACCGCGCCGCGCGCTACCCGCGCCCTCTCTGACCACCTCCCGCCCTTTCGTCGCCTGTTCATGCGCGCGGTTACTTTAGCGTGCGAACATTCTTTTGTATTAAAAAAAAATCTCCAATGATTTTTGGATTGAAAATCGTTATTAGTCTTTTTATGAGACGTCACAATCATATTAAAAATAATGCCAAGTTTGTTGGGGGATGGGGACAGTGCCCATACAATTTTTTGCATGTTCCTTTCCTCATATGTGGAATCATCTTGGAATCATTTAAGACTTTACTTACTTAGAAGAGAAAAATAAAATCCTTATAAAAAGATGGTCAAGATCTAAGTGGAAACATTTGCGATTAACAATCCATAACTTTAGCAATTAGAATGAGATAATTATCACTAAGTATAATCATCCGTTTTTTCTAATCTTCATCTTTTTCTACATTGAGATCAGTCAAGGAGCAAAATATATCATGCTACCCCATAGTCACATGTAAACCTTCTCTTACATCCGTGCATTGACTCGTGGGGGGAAGCTTGTAATTTATGACTGACTGACTATGTCACGTGACACCTGTCAAATACTGAAATTTCCTCATATTGTGTTGAGTCATTTAAGGTTTTACTTTGAAGGTTACGACTTTGCTATTGCTTGTTGATGATAGTGTTATCTCTTCTTCTCTGAGAGGAGAGTTATCTTCTCTGAGAGGAGACCTCCGATCAGTAGTGAGACGTTAGTGGGTTGCTCATGAGGAACTGAATATAAATGTCAATTTTATGATTTAGACGGACTGAAAAAAGAGCTCATAAAACGGCTTTTCAATAGACATAGCCTAAAACTTTTCCAGTTGAACCTGCTTTTGAATAAAACAACCGTTTTTAAATCGGTCTATCCGATTGAGCGCTACAACAACATACAGATAAGGTGGTCAAACTTAAAACATCATCCCTCTTTTACCATCGGGGGATAAAAATTCGGAGATAAAAGTATCTTAAAGCATAGATTTTAGTGTATAAATAATAGTAGCTGTATGTAGAATTTTAATTCCTTTCCTTTCCGATCTGAGTTCGAGATCGTCTCTCGATTCGCTCGCAACTCAATTTGAAACACAAACAATTTCAACATATAAAGGACAAACGATTCATGGATATTAGCGACATGCTCCATCGAGCAACTGCTCAATTGCTCGAAACGAAGATACACATTCAACTTCAGTACCTATCCTTTAGTTTGAGAGACTCAAACATAAATGCATGGGTTCTCATTTCTTGGAAAACTGAAGTTAAAGGCATAAATGTAAGATACGTTTATGCCTATTTCAGAAATTCGTAGCAGTTTTTCTAAATTATAATGTAATTTTTTTCATTTCTAACACAGTAGTGATAACCAGCTGGGTTAAGACTTCAAATCCAAGGCATATATACCTCTGCGTTTTAATGAATCAATTAAATATGTTTGAACGGCGAAGGAAAACGTTGCGAGGAAATCTGCATGCTTGAAAGTTATCCAAATATTCCTAAGTGTGAAGTATGATAATATGCACTATGCTAGCATGGTGTATTATGGTCTAAACCTATTCTGAAAGATCTATGCCCAGTAATGGGCCAGCGATGAGTTGAGATGATTGACTGATTAGGTTTACACAAATTTTATATTTTCTTGTTTGTTCAAATTCAAAATAAAACATAACAGAACCACAACAAAACAGAAGTTATATTAGTTATATTAACTTCTGTTTAGTCAAATACTTATGAGCTACTCAGTATAACTAAGTAAGAGTCGGAATAGTTATATATTTTTTTAAATAAATAGATTTTGATATTTATTAATATGATAGAAATTTGCACATGATGAGCCAAATGATGTTTGATGTTCTTTTATGTTTTAACGTTGAAAATAATGTTAGCTATGCATAATGAAAACTATCAAGTAGGTAGGAAAACTTAAAAAATCCCTACGGGTTAATCTAGTTGCATCCAAAACGCATCTGATAGTCAAAGATAAATCATACTATGCAATAAATTTCTTTAGTATACGAAGTCTTGCATTTGCTAGTTTATAATGAAATCATAACTTGAGCTTTCAGCAAAGTTCCCGTGCTAGCGCGCGCGATGAAAGGAAACGGAAGCTTTGTGTATACCAGAACATATTTTTAAGCGAAAATATCTAAAGCGTAGACGGAATAATGCTGTTTGAAATGATTTCACCATTAAGCTGTACGATGATAATAATTATAGTGAGATTTTTTTTTATAATGACAAAAATGCTGTTTGAAGCAACTCACCAGGTATTAAAATAGTATTTCTTATTTTTCTAAAGTTAATCATTTTTAGTAGAACCCATAGGTTTATATACAGCAAAAGGACGTCGGGGTTCCAAGGTGCTTGAATGGTGACCCCGCACGGCGCACCGGGAATAGCAGCGTTGGGAGAACCTCTTGTGCCGCTTGTGTTTACTGGATGTCGCAGACCCCCGCCCCCCCCCCTCCCCCTCCCCGTCGCGTCGGCCAACACTGAGTTTTTGGTGCAAGGTTGCCAATCCAGTACATTAGGACCCCACCGAACATCAGTACTTCGGACTTCAACGTACTTATTTGGTTTAAAAAGAAAAATCATGTTTTAATGTCCTTTTATTTCTATATTTTCATCCTGTTATTTATAATCCAAAAAGCCATTTAGCATCGTATGTCTACGTCATTGAGCGATAAACAAAAAAATGTGTTTAATCGGCCTCTGACACTCGCGAAACGATTTGATAAAAAACACACGAATAAAAAAAAGAGAAAAATTGATAGCCCTCCATCGCACGCGTAGGGTTGTCAAGCACGATATCGATCGAGCAGTTTTGTTTGATGCTTCCTCGATTCATATTTGCTGAATTGTATTTATAAAATGAAATACCGCCCGTATGTTTCGCAAAGCGTGTTGGATCACACGTATATTATTATGTATTTTTTAGATGAACTTTAATTATATTTGTTTAATAGGTACCTATTTTTAATGGTACGTATATAGGAGTAAAGCTTGGGTCAAACAGAGGCTAATTAACTATATGCGGGATGTGGGGAAAAGAGAGTTAGTGAATAAGTAATAAAATGATTGGGACGGTCCAAGCTTATTTGAACATGCTTATTTTGTTCGTTGATGCCATCATCGCAAGCAAATTACTTCCCGCATCCTTAGCAATATTTTTCTCAGTATTACCAAAGCTTAAAAAGTCTAAATATGTTTGTAGGTGACTAAAAAGAGTAAGTATAATTATTTCTTCTTTACGACGAATTTGATCAGCTTCCGTTTTTTTCCTCCGTTTATTTAGCTCTTTCCGAACTCGTGATTTTGATTACGGATATCGATTTATCCAGAACAAAGACAAATAACTACCTACACGTAAGACGTAAAAGCATTATTTTCTTAGCATTTCGCCTCGTAAAAGGAAGAAAGGAACATAAATAAAAATAATGTTCTCACTCGTTAACCGATATGCTTACGTCATAAATCAGTTGCTTTGTAACTAAGTAAATGTTGACAGCCCTTTTTGAATTAGGGTTGGCACAGGTACTGTAATAGCGTACTAAATAAAGGACCAGTTGATGGTTAAAGTAAAGCTACCTTACAGTCTAACTTGCCAACCAGAAAAGAAACACTAGGTTTTAAAATAGTTGGGTTTTTAGTTTGTTTATTATCTTGACAACATTGATTTTGATTAAATTAACCCAAACCCAAAACTAAACTAATGTATCAACAGCTAGCGCCCCAAGCAAAAACTTTAGGAAATAAAACTGGCATTGAAATTTATTAATGCTCCTAATCTATCCCCTACGGCTAAATGCCGACTTTCATATGCCTAACTTCAATAACATAGGACTTATAACTTTCGAAACCCCATTTCACCCCCTTAGGGGGGTATGGCACGTACGAGACGTGACCATACGGACCTCATAGCATATTTAATTCCGCAATAACAAAACCTTGTAATTTAATTCAACAAACTTATAATAATATTAGTTCAGCAACTTTTGCACGTACGTAATATCCAAGCACATCTCTCCCCACCTTTATTTATAAAATTAATTAGTATATAAGATCTTTTGTAAATACGTAATATATGCCACTACCATTAGACACTGCAGTCTGTGTTTCTTTATTCCTTCAACGACGTCCCTCTGCAAGAACACGCTGTTACGGCAACCATTGCTGTAACGCAACAGTGGTGACCCCGACCG
This sequence comes from Oeneis ivallda, assembly GCA_029955525.1. Lineage (NCBI taxonomy): Eukaryota > Metazoa > Arthropoda > Insecta > Lepidoptera > Nymphalidae > Oeneis > Oeneis ivallda. The sequence goes on along the minus strand of JARPMR010000024.1, from coordinate 11,232,990 downwards.
TAAAAAAACCTCAACGTGATTCTGCTCTCCGACGTACGAAGCAGTGATCCTCAACTGAGTCATCCGACGCGTTCATCCGACGACGTGTCCAACCAACCAACGAGATCGGCCAACACATCAAGACATCCTCATCATTGTGAGTCATATTTTTTCGTCATCATGGCTCGTCAAACACCTGTCAAAGGTTTCGGCGCTGGCAACTCTACAGACGAACAACTCAACGGCAGCACAGACTTGGTGGCATCAATATCAATAGCAGAGAGGATTCCGCAGTTCTGGACGGATTCACCGCGTCTTTGGTTCTCTCAATTTGACGCTATTGTGGCTCCGCAGAAGCAAGGCGATGAATACAAGTTCAACGCGGTCGTGTCAAAATTACCCAAAGACGCCATCCATCAAGTCAGCGACATTTTAACGAGTCCGCCTTCAGAGAACAAGTACCACTGCATCCGGGAACGGCTCATCAGCTGTTATGAAGAAAGCGAACATCGGCGATTCCATAAGCTTTTGTCTGAGATGGATCTGGGAGATCAAAAGCCATCTCAACTATTAAGAAAAATGAAAGAAGCTGGCTGCGGCAAGATTAATGACGACACACTACGTTTATTATGGATGAGACAACTTCCTCCATCCGTAACCTCCGTGTTAGCGATTTCCGAAAATTTGGCACTGGACAAGCTGAGCGAAATGGCTGATCGCATCGTATCGTCTTCGGCATCAGCTGACATTAATTTAATCACCCAACTGACGTCACAAATTGCAACGATGCAGTTAGAAATTGCAGCGCTACGCAATGACCGCTCGCGAACAATGCATCGACGCAGCAGTTTTAGTCAACCTCGGTACAATAGACCTAGGTCAAGTTCACGCCTGCATTCATGATCGAAACAACGAAGCAATTTTTGTTACTATCATAAAAACTTTAAAGAAAAAGCTCGAAAGTGTGAAAAACCCTGTTCTTGGGTAAACAAACATTCGGAAAACTAGATTCAGCACAGCGTGCGGCGAGACTCTGTGCTATTCTTCCCTCAAATCGCCTAACGATTACCGACTCTAACAGTGGTTATCAATTCCTCGTGGATACTGGGGCGAACATTTCAGTCATTTCAAAGCCATCACAAAGCTCAAAAAAGGCAAGCGAGTTGAAATTATTTGCCGCCAACGGAACCATTATCAATACGTATGGAGAAAAAACCCTAACCTTAAATTTGGGGTTACGCCGCCCATTCATTTGGACCTTCGTTATTGCCGACGTCAAGATGCCTATATTAGGAGCTGATTTCCTAGACCACTACCAACTTTTGGTAGACATACACGGGAAAACCTTAATCGACAAAACGACTGACGAAATCAAGAAACCAATGAATTCTATACGAGTAAAAATTCCGTCCGTCCGCTCCATCGACTACAACTTATCCGCTCCTCTCAAACAATTATCTACTAGAAAAATACGAAAGTATTACAAGGCCAACTTCAATGAAAGGACCTACGCAACACAATGTTCAACATCACATCATCACGGAAGGATTTCCAGTATGCGCCAAAGCTCGCCCACTTCCTCCTGACAAGTACAAAATCGCTAAAAAAGAATTTCAAGAGATGATGGAGATGGGAATTTGCAGACCATCCAGTAGCCCATGGGCCAGTCCATTGCACATGGTAAAAAAGAAAAATGGTGAATGGAGACCTTGCGGTGACTACCGCGCCCTTAACAAGATTACTGTTCCAGACAGATACCCGTTGCCAAGGTTACTGGATTTTACATATATCGCAAACGGGAAAAACATATTTAGCAAAATCGACGTGCGGAAGGCTTATCATTCTATACCAGTAGCGGAACCGAGAAAACCGCGCTCGTTTCACCGATCGGTTTATACGAATTTTTAAAAATGCCTCCCGGTTTACGTAACGCAGGGCAGACCTTCCAGAGATTCATGGATTCAATATTCCGAGATTTAGACTACGTTTTCATTTTTGTCGACGACATATTAATCGCAAGCAAGTCCGAAGAACAACACTACAATCATTTGGAAACAGTTTTCAAGAGATTGCAACAAAATGGTATTACAATCAACATGAACAAATGCGAGTTTGCCAAACAAGAACTAGATTTTCTTGGTTATCATATAACGAGCCAAGGAATGAGACCAACACAAGAAAAAATTCAAGCAATCATCGATTATCCCAAACCCAAAACTGTGAAGGAACTTCGTCGTTTCCTGGGCATGGTCAACTTTTACAGACATGCAATCAAGCAATCCGCCAAGCATCAAGCTCCACTCAACATATTTTTAATAAATTCAAGAAAAAACGATAATACGCTGATTAAGTGGAACGCAGAGGCCGAGCGTGCTTTTCAACAATGCAAGCAAGATTTGCGTGACATTGCAACGATAGCATTTCCTGATGAAACGCACCGATCGCAATAATGACCGACGCTAGTTTAAAATGCGTCGGCGCAGTTTTACAACAAAAGGTCAAGCAAAAATGGATACCTATTGCATATTTTTCAAAATCCTTATCAGATACGCAAGTCAAGTATTCAACTTATGATCGAGAGCTACTCGGAATTTATATGGCGGTAAAACATTTCCGACAACTGATAGAAGGTCGCATTTTTACGATTTACACCGACCACAAACCATTGGTGCACGCCTTCGACAAGAAGCCGTCACTAGATGACACTCCGAGGAGAATAAGATATTTGGATTTTATATCACAATTTAGCACCGATATACAGCACGTAAGCGGGAATCACAACGTAGTGGCTGACGCCTTATCTCGAGTTGTGGAAACTATCACGTTACCCACCGTTATCGATTATTCTGAGCTAGAAAAATACCAAGAGGGTGACATCGAGCTACAGCAACTCAAACAAAATAGGTCATTACACATGACGCGAGTAGCAGTACCTAATACAAGTAGCAAGATTTATTGCGACATTTCTACCGGAATTACGCGACCATACATTCCGAAGCAACTTAGAAGAACTATTTTTGACAGCTATCACAACTTCAGCCATCCTGGCAAAAATACGACAAGGAAATTAATCGGAAGAAATTACATTTGGCCTAGCATGAACACAGAAATAAATCAGTGGTGCGATTCGTGCATACCATGCCAACTATCAAAAGTGCATAGGCACACAGTATCGCCACTCGGGAAATTTATGCCTGCACAGCATTTTTCGCATGAGCAAAGTGATATCGCAGGACCATTCCCTACCTCAACTAACCACAGCAAGATTAAGAAGTCAGTTCGTTTTCAACAATGTTAATTAGTAGTAGTTTTTCTTCCCTTTACGATATATACGTCATTTTTCCCTAAAGGGGGGAATATCTATGGCACGTACGAGACGTGACCATACGGACCTCATAGCATATTTAATTCCGCAATAACAAAACCTTGTAATTTAATTCAACAAACTTATAATAATATTAGTTCAGCAACTTTTGCACGTACGTAATATCCAAGCACATCTCTCCCCACCTTTATTTATAAAATTAATTGGTATATAAGATCTTTTGTAAATACGTAATATATGCCACTACCATTAGACACTGCAGTCTGTGTTTCTTTATTCCTTCAACGACGTCCCTCTGCAAGAACACGCTGTTACGGCAACCATTGCTGTAACGCAACAGGGGGATTTTCTCAAATCCGTTTCTTAGCTGACACTTACGTCTTAGAAGGAACCTACCTTCCAATTTTCCAAAGTTCCTGAGATCTCGTGATGAATCAGTCAGTGAGTGACCTTTCGCTTTTATATAATTACAAGTATATAGATAATATAGTGTGATTAGCGATTGATATGAGTAGTAAATTATTTCCAGAAACATGCGGTAACATTCTTGATATGTATGAAACATGTAGGTAGTCTCAGAAAACACAGTCACAGGACTACCTTGTAAAATCTACCAATAAACAGTCAGTATCGGAATATCGTGGTTTCAATATACAACATTGGCGACGAGTTGTTAAATAATTCAGATATCCAAGTAAATTGTTAAAATAATAATGCCTCTGGGTAAAGTAGAGAGTTTTCACGTCGGAACTCAAGATTGGGACGCGTACGTGCGACGCGTTAAACAGTTCATCGCGCTGAATAGCATCGAACCTAACCTCCATGTTGCCACGTTGGTCACGTTAGTGGGTGCAGAGTGTTATGCGTTAATGTGCGATTTGTGTTCACCTGTGCAACCCGAAGAGAAAACTTTCGACGAGTTGGTAAAACTAGTGAAAGATCATTTGGAACCCGAGAGATCCGAGATAGCTGAAAGACATATATTTCGGCAACGTAAGCAACAGCAAGGCGAAGAGGTTAAAGTTTACCTACAAAACTTAAAACACCTCGCTAGGACATGTAGTTTTGGAGCTCAACTGGAAGTAAACCTTCGAGATCAGTTCGTCTCGGGACTTCATAGCGAGGAGATGCGTTCGCGGCTTTTTGCCGAAAAGAATATTGACTATCGGCGCGCGGTGGAGTTGGCGTTGGCGCTGGAGGCGGCGGAGCGGCACGCGGCGACGGCGTGCGCGACGGCCGCGACCAGCGCGCGGGCCTCCGCGAGCGGCGCGCCGGGCGACGACGGCCTGCATCGGGTGGGCGTCGGGCGCGGCCAGCAGCGGCCGGCGAGCGGCGGCGGCGACAGGGCCGGCGGCAGTGCGGGGTCGCGGCGCCCCTGCGCGAGATGCGGGAAGGGGTTTCATCCAGAGAGTCGTTGTAAATACAAGTACTATACTTGTGATTTGTGCTTTAAAAAGGGGCATTTTAAAATCTGCTGCCCGGAGAAGGGCGAAGGTGAAGTGAGTGTGGTGAATAGTGGTTCCAGACAAAAACAGAAAGGTCAGATGCATTTTAATAATTTAGATTCAGATAGTGATGACGATTGCCGCTTTTATAATTTGGTTAGCGGCGGAGACGATGGTCCCTATTATGCGATTTTAAATATAGAAAACACGAGTCACAAATTTGAAGTAGACACAGGAAGTAAAATCTCAGCCATATCAAAGCGATATTATGATATGCATTTTTCTAATTTTCACATACAAAATAAATCGTTAATTTTAAAATCTTATACCGGTGACCTAATAGAAACGATCGGCTTCATTTTAGTGAATGTGACTTGTGGGTCCAAATCAGCGAAATTAAAATTATACATAATCGAAAATGGGGGCCCTCCTCTCATGGGCAGAGTGTGGATTAAAGAATTAAAGCTTACTGTTATTCAATGTCACAATTTGTCTAGTGAAGAGTCTGTCGCTGTTAAGTTAAAAGAGGAATTTCCCGAAGTGTTCGCGGAGGGCTTGGGCACATTTAAGTCGCGATTGCGCTGGCGTTTGAAGGACGATACGCCCGTGTTTGTTAAAGCCCGTCAGCTGCCGCTAGCGCTTCGAGAACCAGTTGAGCGCGAACTCGAACGCTTGCAGCGGGAAGGGGTCATTTACAAAGTTGACAGATCGGACTACGGGACACCCATAGTGCCGGTGGTCAAAGCTAATGGTTCGATTCGCATTTGTGGTGATTACAAAATAACTATAAACCCACGCCTTAAAGATTTCCACTACCCGCTGCCGCGGATCGAAGATCTGTTCGCCACACTAGGTGGGGGCGAGCAGTACACTAAGCTCGATTTATCTAATGCTTTCCAGCAGTGTGTGTTAGAAGAAGACTCGCAGCCGATGACAGCGATCACGACTCACGTGGGCACTTTTGTTTATAGGCACGTTCCTTTTGGAATTAAATGCATTCCTGAGAATTTTCAAAAGATAATGGAGGAAACGTTAAGCGGATTACCGTCAACGGCTGTTTTTGCCGACGATATTTGCGTCACGGGCAAAGATAAAAGTACACATATGAGAAATTTAAGAGCAGTGTTACAGAGATTGAACGAAAACGGTTTAAGAATTAACTGGTCTAAATGTCAATTTTTTAAAGATAGTGTTACATACCTGGGTTATAAAATAAATAAATTCGGTTTACATACGGACGATAAAAAAATTGAAGCTATAGTTGCAGCACCGCCTCCCACGAATGTAACACAGTTAAGAAGCTTTATGGGGCTTGTAAATTTTTACTCAAAGTTTTGTATGAATATGAGTGATATATTAAAACCAATGTATAAACTTTTAAAGAAAAATGTTAAGTGGAATTGGGATGAAAAATGTATGAACGCCTTTAATAAAATTAAGAAGGTTGTATGTAGCTCGCCGGTGCTGGCGCATTACGACGCAAGCTTGCCTCTCATACTAGCCGTGGACAGCAGCCCCTACGGGCTCGGCGCGGTGCTGCTGCAGCGCGACGCGGCCGGCGTGGAGCGGCCGGTGAGCTGCGCGTCGAGGACGCTCTCGGCCGCGGAGTGCAACTACGCGCAGATAGATAAGGAAGCGCTCGCTATCGTGTTCGGGGTGACGAAACACCACCAATACTTATACGGACGCGACATTTCATTCTGCGGAGCGATCACCGCGCTCTCAGTTATATATTTGGGAAAAAACGGGGTATTCCGTTGACCGCGGCGAGCCGTTTACAACGTTATGCGGTTAAATTGTGCGCGTATAATTTTGAAATAGAATTCGTGAGGTCTATGGAAAACTGTCAGGCCGATATGCCCTCTCTCGGCTTCCCCTGCGCTCGACTGACGGTCGAGTCAAGAACGAAGTCGAGAAGGGTAACTACTTAAACTTTATTCAAGACGATTTTCCGCTCAGTTTTAAAGAAATTAAAACTGGGTGATGAAAGATTCTTTATTGAGCAAAATTTACGGTTACGTTATGTTCGGATGGCCAAATAAAGTAGACTCTGAGCTCGAGAAACCTTATTTTAATAGAAAGGAAAATATATATATATATATAGATCAAGGGTGTCTTATTTGGGGCTATAGGGTGATAGTTCCGAAAACGTTACGAGAAAAAATATTGAAAGAAATACACGATGGGCATCCCGGAATCGTCAAAATGAAACAGATCGCTCGCAATTACGTCTATTGGGAGGGTTTAGACGCAGATATCGAACGAGTATCGGCGCAGTGCGCTGCGTGCATATCGCAGCGCGCCGCGCCGCCCGCCGCGCCGCTGCATTCGTGGCCCTGGCCCGCGGAGCCATGGTCGCGCTTGAACTTCGACTTCTTAGGGCCGTTCAACAACGCGTATTATTTAGTAATTGTGGATGCTCATTCGAAATGGATTGAAGTAGAGAAATTAAGAAGTATCTCCGCGGCTGTCGTTATAGGTCGCTTGCGACAATTATTCTCAAAATTTGGTTTGCCAAAATGGGTTCTGAGTGACGGAGGGCCGCCTTTTGCCTCGTCTGAGTTCGAGCTGTATCTAAAGCGGAACGGAATTAAGCACACTCGCATAGCTCCATATCATCCTTCGAGCAACGGCGCCGCCGAAAATGCGGTGCGTACTATAAAGCGTGTTTTAAAGAAGGCGGTAATCGAGAAAGTAGACGATTTAACTGCGCTCAGTAGATTTCTGTTCACGTATCGCAACACGGAGCACAGCGTCACCGGGCGCGAGCCGGCGGTGGCCATGTTCGGGCGACGACTGCGCGGGCGCCTCGACCTGCTGCGGCCCGACGCGGGCGAGCGCGTCCGCGCCGCGCAGCAGGCGGCCGAGCGCCGCGCCGCGCCGCCGCACACGCTGCGAGAGGCGCGGCCCGGCGACTCCGTGCTGATTCGCGATTATGCTAAGAACAGCACTAAATGGGCGGAGGGTGAGGTACTCGAGCGTAAAGGTCCAGTGTCGTATGTAGTCAAAACTGTGGACGACCGGGTACAGAAGCGCCACATAGATCAAATGCTTACAGACAAAAGGAAGTCGCGACATTCGTTAGCATTGGTACCGCCGAGTAGTAACGATCCTCAAAACTCGATAGTTAGTGAGTTGCACGAGACCGATAAAGAAAAAGACTGTCAAGCTAGTAGTGAGGAAGGTTTGTTGTCCGATGATAATATAGAAAGTTTAAATAAAGATGATAAAATTACTAATTCAGTAGAAACAGATGGTGATTTGCAAAAAAATATGCGCCCGCGTCGGGCAGCTGCACTAGAATGTATTGAAAAGGTAAAACGTTATAAAATGTAAAATGTTTCTTTGTATTGTATAGTTTAGATTGCATAATTAAATTATTATTACTATTCGTATTATACTGTATTTCAAGTGGCTACACAGATTATGATTAGATTTGGATAGGTAGTCTTGTTTTTAGAGGAGGACAATGATATGTATGAAACATGTAGTAGGTAGTCTCAGAAAACACAGTCACAGGACTACCTTGTAAAATCTACCAATAAACAGTCAGTATCGGAATATCGTGGTTTCAATATACAACAATTCTCTACCAAATTATGGCAAGTTCATTGCCTTTGGCTACCCCATACACAATCAATTACTTGTGTACGTAGTAAGTGCGTACGTATACGGAGTTTGTCTATCGAGTAAGCAAACTCCAAGTTGGAGCGCTCGTTAGAGAGGTTATAAGGAGTTTGATCAAGGCTTTAAGTAAACGCATTTATTTGATGGCAGGCTTCGGTCAAGGCCCAACCCCACATATTATCTCAAACGAATGAGTTCCCATAAAATAGCAGATACAAGGAGAAATAAATTTAATAATTGCGCTTTTCGATAAACTTTCTTTGTCTTTTTCACACTGCGCGTAGTTTCGATCAGATCATTCTGCATAATATTTACAACTCGACTAACAGAACAGATATTTGTGATAAGCTGGGACCGATGGTTTAACGTGCTCTCCGAGACAAGGAGGGCGCGAAAAGTCCAAAGGGGTTGTTTCATCTTGGGCCAGGTACTTGTACGCTATATCAAAAAATAGTATAAAATCATAGAAGTTAAAATCTATATATATAAAAGCGAAAAAATTACTACTAATTATATTTACAAAAAATTTTGTAAATGTGTCCCAAAAAGTGTTCCACACCTCTGGTCAAAGAGAATGTAACCACTACGATTTTCCTCTGGTGACCAAAGAGCTGGGCGCTTATTTAGGCCAGAGGCTTACCTCGCTATTCAGAGAGGTAATAGCGCCAGTGTTTTGGGCACCATGCCCATTAGCGATCACTTGGACGGAGTGTATTTTTTGTAAATATAATTAGAAGTTAAAATAAATATGCTTTTTTGCAGTTTAACAGTGAATAAGAGGTAAAGATATAAAATTGATAATTGGGTACATTTGTAGAATAGCAACTCTCCGAGTACATCCATCTGCTTTTGTTGTCTATGTTTGTAATGACATTACGTCATCTTAATGTCATTTCAATTGTCAAACATCAATTGCTGGCATGGAATTGTAGTACGAAAATGGCTGAATTGTAAAGACGTGTATTGAAAAACTCAAAATATTTTAGCTATGGATTTTATACATGATTTCAATATGAATAATTTTAGAAGATTGACATGCCTAAAATGGATAAAATAAACCACATTTTGTAGAAACTATTAAACTAATGAAATGGATTTTTGTTTGAAACGGAGAAACTTATTTTGTAATGGTGGAATTGTGATTTGAAGAAACGGAATTTTGGAAAGGATCAGAAAAACTATGGACTATGGCTCAAACGCTCGACGCGCGGAGCCACTAAACAAACGAAGAAGAAGAAGAATAATTCCATGATTGCTGGTGTGTCAAATGTCATTTTATGTCAAATGTCATCATGACTCGTGTAGGTACGTGTCATTGTCAAAAAGAACGCCATGTTGTTGCGCGTTTGTTTTGCAAAATAATTTCGCATTGTACCTCGTAAAAAGGACCTTTTCCTGAGAAATAAAGGAAAAATAATCACTATTTCATGACCCCGAACATTTTGAAAGACCGTACAAATACCTGGCTCAGGCTCCATATATATTTGAAACAACCCCTTTTGACATCCAACGTCGGTTACCCATCCAACCGGGTCAACGTCACTTAGCCAGGGTGATTGTTTGTTGCAACTAAAGCACATGTCTCTCATGATGACTGAAGACGTTTGGTACATCAAACCCTATAACGACGAAGACGAACCCCTATATTCAACCGACGAAAAAAGAAAGAGTACCTCAATTCGTCGAGTATATTTTAATATTTACAGTGTTTATGCGGATGTATATTTTCAGTACTTCATAGCTTACATACTGATGCTGGCTGTACTCGGCTGGTTGCCATGACAACGTCCCGGGGGAACCTTGCAAGTTTTACGCCGATTGGATTGTCCCGGCACGGAGAAACAAACGTGATTCAATTCCTGGCTTATTTTGTGGAATTCTTTCAGAGCTGAAAGCGAAATAAGATAGACGGGTGGAAAAAGTCCCAGTGTAATATTATTTATTTACGTTTTAAATAAAACTTTATGTTCAAAATTTAAATATTTTTCTTTTACATTTACATTTAATTTACAAACAATTTGAAAATGGTTTAAGAGCTGAACACCGAAAAGTCTCTTAAGTGTATGTCGGCGTTAGTATCGTCGTCGGCACCAAAGTCAGACATAGTTGTTGCACAACGAGTAAAGGTAGCTTGGAAAAATCACTTCATTACTTAGGATGTTTATTCTTCGAACAAAGTACCCTTAAAAGACCCTCTTTTACATTTATTAGCCATGGTCTAGAAGTGGGAATTATTACTCAAAAACTAATGGCCTTAAGAGAACGCATCTCTTAAAACGCTGAAACCCTGATAACGGCCCCTGACCTCACATTTAATCAATTTAACTAGTACAACAGGACAGACAAACCAATATCTGAACGTGAGGGTAGTTATCAAAAATATCAAAGTAGTAAAATTAAATTACACTAATCTAAGCGTACAGACAATATTAATTCGATAACGGTGCGATTGCTATCGCAATCCCTCGATCACATAACGACCTAGACGCGAGTGCATCTACTAGTCGAATGAGTCTCTGGCAGAGACTGAATCCGCATCTTTTTTTTTTCGGATGGAGTATGCTGCTGGCCCTAATGGCCGCCACAGCGCAGCGTCACCGGACGTTGTTGGGGCGAGCGCGAAGCGTCGCCGGGGGAGTGAGCCCTAGGACTCGAAGATATCGGGGGGGCAACGTCATCAAAATAGCCGCATTTATAATAATATTTCAAGATGGCACGCAAGATGGCGTGCCTACGCTGTCAACAAAGTCAAATGTCAATTTAATTAAACTGAATTACTATATAAAAAATATCTAGATATCTATATCTATACTATATAAATAATTTTTTTTTGGAAATCGTGTTTTTTGGAAATTATATATTAAAAAAAAATTAAAAATATAAAAAAAAAAAATAAAATTAATAGGGGAAAATATAATCGTCTGGACTCGAACTGGGGTCTTATGGTTTCGGGACCGCCCGATTTCCCGAGCTATTGGAACTTTATAGATGATGGCGAAAATCGCGCCCACATGTACCTGTACAAAGCACTTTGTGGGACACCTTGACGGTGAAACCATAGAAAAAAAAAACTCTGAAGCACCGAATTCAGTGGCCCAGTGTTAATGATTTGGTTAAATGATCTTAAATTGTATGACACGCTAAATTGGACCAAAAGTGCCTTTATCTAACGCATTTTGATTAATTGACCGAGCGAAGCGAGGTCTCTGAGTTAACTAGAGCGATTTGCACTTGTCCGTCCGTCCGTCCGTCCGTCTGTCAGAGCCTTATAACTTTTGAATTACTGAACGTAATTACTTCAAATTTAGATATAATATGTAAACCGATGGCCTCCAGCCGAAAATGGCTTAAAAAGTTATAAAAATCTTTATTTCAGGGGGGCTCTCATAGAAGCGAATGCGAAGTAAAAAAAAAAAATATCGCGTTACATAAAATTGTTACGTATCATTTTAAAGATAATTTTGAACTGAGTACAAAAATATTTTTTTTTTAATTTTTCCCTTAAAATTGACGAAATGGGGGGCTTTCAAAGTGGCGATTTTATACGCTCGCTTGAAGACGCTCTCTAGGAAAATCCGCTATGGATTTTCAAACTGATTTTATGTTTTTAGGTCACTTATATCCTGTACTTGAACAACAAATACTAAAATTATATGAATATTATAAAGAAACGAGATTATTTAATTTTTAATGTACATCAGTAATTCATATCGCATCAACATAGCTTCACAATAATGCTAATAGATGGCGCAGTCAGTAACTATTCCCATGGAACTACGAGTTACGACTAACGACCTATCCCAAAAACAGTTTTGCGTCGACCATTATTATTTAGTTACTTATTATAATACAATAATTGTATTGTAATTTTTTTTGTACCATATTATTCAATTAAAATTATTTTTTAGTGAAATTTTAGTTAAATATTGTATATTTTCTATTCGCGTCGATAGATGACGATTTGTACAGATGCCCGTAACCCGGTTTCACTCGTTAGTACCTACATAATAATTCAATGTTTTCACTAACGTTCCCTAACCTTTACGGGCTACCTATAAGTTAGGTGATTGATGTTTTCTGTCAACTTATTTATCACGATCCTGTACGGGACACCTAAAAGGATATTGGGACGGATGTTAGGACTTAGGATTGTATTTAGGAGCTACCTACGTTAAGAGACTCCTACTTAGGGGATGATTTAGGTATGTTTGGTGAAAACGGGCATAATAATAATGTCAGTTTTGGTTATCATGTATCGATTGAATGAATAATCATGGGATACCGTTACCGCGAGGTCTCAGTTCGGGGCGAACCACTAGTTATTTGAGTCTGTACTCTGTAATAAAAGAACGCTGTGACCGTAGTTAGGTATTATAAGTAAGGAATAAACTCGAGCTTCTGTCTCGACCGATAGATACAGCACGCCGGGTTTAATTAAAAGTCTTTATGAACATAATCTTTCCAATAGGTCATTAGATTAAAAAAATATTCGGAGGCAGTACATATTTTTTAATAAGTAAAGCATTTAAACCTTTAGCTAAAAGTATTAAAAGAATGGTTAAGGCCATATTTCACAACGCTAGCCAGATTGCACACACTATTGAGAACATTATTGACAGCACAGAGGCATGCAGGTTGCGATATTTTCCCACACGGTTTAAGCGAATGATATTTTAATACTTAAATACCTCGAGAGGTGGGATTAGAAACCCATAACCCTCGAAGTGAGGTGAGCAATCAAATATAACTTGCTTTAACAGTGAAGGAAAACATAGTGCGAAAACCTGCATGCCTGAGAATTGTTAATGTTCTCAAAGGTGTGTTAAGTCTGCTAATGCGTTGCGGACCAGTGTGTTTGATTATGGTTTAAACCTTTCTCATTTGAGAGGAGACCGGCGATAGATTGAGATGATGATGATGATAAGAATATTATGAAGGCCATTTTACAGTTACCTCTAAACTTAATACTGTATTTTAAAGTCAAAAACTATTTTTCTATTGGAAGCAAAGATATATTAGATGTTCATTTATACGCAACCCATGCGATGCAATAATATGGCGTCTTATAAAAATTAAAAACGTGAAAAGCGTGAGATTGCGTTTCATGATATCTAAATATAATAATATTTTTAAAAGGATAAGGTAACTGACTGACTGATCTATCAACGAACAGCTCAAATCACTGTACGAATGGGGCTGTTTGGCATACAGATAGCTGTTATGACAGACATCCGCTATGAAAGGATTTTTCAAAATTCAACCCCTATGGGGGCTTGAAAATTGGGATTTGTGGGAGTAAAATAGAGGTATGAGAAGTCGACTTTTAGGTGATTGAAGCCGCGGGCAAAAGCTAGTAATCAATATAATTCACCAAGATTCTAGAAAGAAACTGAGATCTTTTAATATGAATATTTATTAGAACTTATGATATTGTTATGCTAAAAAGTCAAAAGAGATCGAAGTATGACAGTGCAATGTAACATTTGATTTGGAGCGTAAATTGACCTATTACATCATTTATCCCCTCAAGAACCTTTCTGAGGCCTCGAAATGGAACAAAAATATTTTTGTTAGTGTTCCTTTGGATGTCGCCTCCCTCTGAAATTTGATTCGAAGACGGCAATGGAATATAGAATTACTTTCAAGGGAAAGAACACTTTATGTGGAGAGGAAAAATTGTTAAAAAATTAGAGTAAACGCTTACAGCATATTCGATTCATGTTTATAAAATTGCCTTAATACTTAAAAAAAAAAGTTAAAAGATATGAAGTAAAACCGCCAATTTCACCTTGCCTAAGTAACATTTATGGCCTGTTTCACCACTTGCTGATAAAATTCCTGATCAATAAAATATCTTTTGACTTATCAGATACACTTATGAAACAGAAATAACTGTATCCGTCAGATAAATTGTGGATAGGCTATAAGACCTTTAACAAGCAAGTGGTGAAACAGGTCCTTAACCAAGTAATTTTGGCAGATTTTCCAGATGAAAACTGTCAGGCCATAAAATCGTCTGTTAAACGCTGATCGCCAATGGTGAAATTGGGATTTAGTGCACAGGCTAACTTCATATAGGTGAGTTGTATAGTTTTCTATAGCCTGAATTCAAATTGAAAATGATTTACTTACTTCGTGTATCTAAGCCAATATAAATATCGCTCTTATGACTAGCCAAGACTCTACCACCGGTTTGGAAAGCAAAAGATTCGAAGACCTTCTTTAATTCTTCAAAAATATTTTTAAAGCTTAGAAGCTACGATAGGAATTCTCATTCAGTTCTTACCAAAGAATAACCTTATTCTGAGAAAAAGTTTAAGAGCATATTTTGTAAAGATTTAGTGTAAATTGGATGCACTATTCGCAAGGAAATTTCTTAAGTAGTCATATTTTAGCTGACTCAAGCGATATTTTTAAATCATAGTTCAATTAAACAAAAATAATACCTAACCTACACCTAAACCTTAGAAATAAAACTACACAGTAATTTTGAAGAGCAGAGAACTGCTGAAAAATCTCAATAGCGCAACGGTTAAAAGTGCAGACTTAAATCTGAAAGTTCCATCACCACCTATTGCACGTTCGTCGTACTCACTCCTATCATAAGCTTCCCGCTTATCTGGAAGGAAGAGGAGGATATGATTAAGTTTTAGCTAGGCTATTAATTAAAAAATAAACGAATAAAGAAACGCTTGCTCCGGACATACGAGCCATTATGTGCGCTCAAACTAAGATGTAAATACTCGATATTACAGAGCAGTAATGCCGTTCGTATTTTATATTTCTTTTTTAAAAAGCGTCTCTCTTTGTTAGAAGCTGGTTTAGATTGAATTTGAGCTTTAATTCCATTGTTAGCAAAGTGTAAGGGAAAGCTCTAAAGAATTTAGTCCAGTTTAATTTACGAGCTGGTATCATTTACCTATACTAGATTTTACACAATATACTATCTTCTTCCGCGTTGAGTTAAAAACCCATGAGATTGTTTAAAGAATATCAGCATAACTTAAGTAAAGTAATATCCTCGTATACCCAATCCTCCAAATATGCGGAAAGCGTGTGTTAGAAGTGGGTATGACAATAGAGCAACTGGTGGGGTTTGAATCTGCGACCTTTCAGTTGCAGTCCGCACCTTTAACCGTTGAGCTGTTGAGTCTTTAAAGTTTGAAAGTTGTTTTCGAGAATCAAAATTAAATATCACTCTCCAAGTTATCACACTTATACATATTCATGCAAAAAATCACGTCGATTCACCGCTTATTTACTGCGTGATTGAAAGACAAACCAATAAAGAAACACTAATTTTAATAATTTTAGTAAGGACAGTGACAAAATTTACAAAAAGTAAAACTCCTAAAAGGTTATGTGTGTTGTGGTTTCAAACTTCAAAGTATTTAATGCAGACAGAACTTGTCCCACTAGGTACTATATAAATCGGGAAATCCCAATAAAAACCGAACCTCAAAAATTCGATCGCCGTTTTTCCGGAATAAATCTCGTTACAAAAGCTATCACTCAGAATACACCCTCTATTCAGCTATTCGAAAGCCGTTTCGCGTGCCATAAAATACGCCCAACACTTTTTCACACACCTACATTTTTGAAGTATGTAATAAACAGGCCTTTTATACACTTAAAATTTAGTTTTTATTTCCTGACTCAAGAGTTTCCTTTTTTGTGGTTTTAACTATAAATAATAGTAGCAGTGATAGCCTAGTGGTTAGGAGTTAGGACTGTGGTCTCCTATTCGGGGGGTGGCAGGTTCGATCCCGGGTACGCACCTCTGACTTTTCGGAGTCAAGTGCGTTTAAGCAATTAAATATCACTTGCTTCAACGGTGAAGGAAAACATCGTGAGGAAACCTGCAGACCTGAGAGTTCTTCATAATGTTCTTGAAGGTGTGTGAAGTCCGCCAATTCGCATTGGGCCAGCATGGTGGACTATGGCCTATAACCCTTATCTGAGAGGAGACCTGCGCTCAGTAGTGAGCCCTTGATGGGTTGCTAAAAGGTTGCTAATGATGATCATGATGAACTATAAATATAGTTCATTTAATAAACAAAACTCTTTTATCCGTGGCTTCGTACGCATGAAGTCAGGTTTTTAATAATCCCGCGTGGATCCTCTGTTTCTCCGGGATAAATGTCACTCTCGAACTCCGCAACTATACCCAGCCATGCAAAAAATTACGTTCATCCATAGCTCCGTTGCTGTGTGATTGAATGACAAACCAACAAACAAACGCTTTCTCGTTTATAATAATACTAGCTGATGCCCGCGACTTCGTCCGTGTGGATTTAGTTTTTAAAGCACCTCGGGAACTCTTTGATTTTCTGGGATAAAATGTAGCCCTCAGATGTAGCCTATGACACTCTCTAGGTCCTCAACTATACCCATGCAAAAAATAACGTCGATCCGTGGCTTTGTTGCGGCGTGATTGAAGGACAAACCAACAAACCAACAAACAAACACACTTTCGCATTTATAATATTATTAGTATGATTACGATTAGTTTTTAGTTTAACTCAATATTAGATATTTATAAACACATATCAAAAATTCCGAAGCCAGCGGGATTCGAACGGACATCTCTTGGGAATCGCGCCCGAGTGTGTTAGCCACCTACACCATGGCTACGGTCGAACTACACGTCAGCATCGAAATAAGTGATATGTATCTACTTTTTCAGTTTAAGCAACTGTTAGCGACATCTAGTAGCAACACGTTACAGTTGTTGAACTACATACTTTTTTACTTTCAATATTATAATTTGAACACTGTAATAACACTACAATTTAATTTTGAAAAGTATGTATAATCCCATCAGAAAAATGATATTAGCTAGGTACTTACAAAAACAAATTAATTTCGGCCGTGTGGATATTATACAGCTCTCGAAAATGGTTGTATAATTTTATTATTATTTTATGCAGCCTTTCCGTCGGTACTGCTATGCTACTCTCACTGATGTGTACCTAACACAGCGAGTTTAAATTAACTGTGCTATCTATATAATATGAAAAAATGAATCCCATTTTCCCTTGGTATAAACATCACGTGTGAAGGGCTAGACCGACTTTGACGGAACTTTCACTGAAAAAAACCTGATGGTATAAGGAGTGACTTTTAAGCTACTTTTGACGTGATAACGTCTTATAAATCGATGGACACGGGCTGCACGCACGAAAAAGTGTCACGTTCCGCCTGCGCCTGAGCGTGCAAGCGGGAGCGCGGAACAAGCGATAGCGACACTTCGGATTACTTACTTACTTTTAATAGATGGCGGGAGAAAAGCCGCGGGTACAAGCTAGTAAGTACTTAAAATAAATATTTTCAACAGTGGAAGGCAAATTTGGCGAAATATGGGTCATCAAATATTCAAGGAGCCTAAAAACTTTGAATAATTATTCAAACTTCACGAGAAGCCTTTAAATAACATAATCACAGAGTGGTAATTCCGTAACATTCTTCAAGAACTAAATGTGACGATGTTAAAATTTATATACTTATATTTTGTGACTACCAGTATGGGCACAAATAACTAGTAGAGAAGCTGGCAGTAAAAAAATTTATAAATGTTATTTGTAATAAGCTGCTTTAATAACTTTGGTATTCAGAACTATATAAATACTAGAAAAAGTACTACCATTATGTAATTGCAACCCTAAATTCGCAATAGTGAACGCAATACTATCAATATATCTAAGCACAATCAAATAATTCTATAACCTTTTTTCTATCACCACTCAAAACGAGAAATAGTGATATTTGAAACACAAAAGTGAATCCGATAACGCGTTCATCGTAGTCACGCAATGCTCCCATCATAGTTACACACAGCGTTTTGGCAATATTCGACAGCTGTCGATCGTTAAACGATTATGATTTATATCTACCAGTATAATCACGAGTATAATAATGGGGAGCACTTGCCATAACGTAGGCCATTATTAAACATTACTGCGATTATATATCTTCCAGCAGAAAGCATAATATTCATCTCAACCCATTGCCGGCCCAGTAGTGGGAACAGGTCTCCTCACCTTCTGTGGTGGTGCCGTGTGGTGCGGGTTGTTACGTTCCCTCAAATATGGTTGAGCGAAGCAGCGGCTGGGTCATGCGTCATGCTCGTGAACGGGTGCCACCGGTGGGAAAGGGGCTACTTTCTGTCTGCTTATCTTAATATGTATTGAATATTTGTAAGTAGTATACACTTTTGGCACTTCCCCTCATTGTGGAAACACTGGATACATAGCATAATATCTATTGTATAGTAAACTTGTTTTAAAAAGAGCAACCGCCGAGTTTATTTCTGGTTTTTCTCGGCAGGAAGGATATTCCGAACCAGTGGTAGACTCATCGACAATTCAAAAGCACTTGTAAAAAGTTTATTTGAATAATAGTTATTTATTCAACAAGATAGCAAAGTTTTTTTTGTTGCGTACGCGAGTGATTCTTATTTAGAATCCTGAGTGAAGTGAGGGATTCAAAGGCACAAGAAAATATTATATAGGCACAAGAAACTATTTTATAAGATATTTTCAAAACCGCTCGACCAATTTCGATAAAATTTCAATGGGATCACTTGAGAAGTATACCCTTTCAAATTTCATATTAAGATATATTGCATTGTTAGTACTTAGGTATGCATTTTTGGAACTGCCTTCATTGTGGAAACACTGCATACATAGCATAGTATTTATTGTATTGTAAACTCATTTTGAAAAGAGCAACTGCCGAGTTTCTTGCTGGTTCTTCTCGGCAGGAAGGGCATTCTGAACCATTGGTAGAGTCAGACGATTCAAAAGCACTTGTAAAAAGTTTATAATTGAATAAAAAATATTTCTATTCTAAACAAAAAAGAATTTTCCAAATTGGTTACGGCGTCTTCGAGTAATCGGTGAACTTACATAAAAAAAAATCTGACGAATTGAGTACCTCCTCCTTTTTTTGAAGTTCGTTAAATAGGAGGTATGGTCTGTCTGCCCGTCCGCGAACCACAAATAGGTATGTGTTAACTCGATATCTTTGCAGCAATGAGTGTTTCTTAGATACTGACCTAATAAAATTTGTAAACAATGTACCTAATGCCTTAAGAAAAGTTTACGATACCAACGTAGGCACTCACCCTTCCACCCCATTTGAAGAGCATCGTAAAACGCTATCCGTACGATGAGATAATTTGGGAGGTAAATGTATGATAAACAGCTTTTATGTATCACGTATGAAAATATGCACATATATAATGCCATTTACCTAACCATCATGAAGTCTTACACAATCATAAGTAGCTTAAAACGGAAAAAAACCAGGACTACAGAATAGATAATAATATTGTCGTGCAGAAATTGCATTCCTTTGATCTTGAGAGAATGCCGCTATTTTAATAGCCTAAAGCATTGTGTTCATTCTAAATGCACCTTATATCTATTAATATGCAAAATGCAAATTGCAATGCTATGATTGCAAAAGAAACAAACAAAGCTCTTAAAGATGTGACTAACTGGCTCACAAACAATAGCTTAAACATTAATCTTAGCAAAACCCAATTTATTCACTTTCGGACATATAATAGTGCTAGTATAAAAATCAATATTAATTTTGATGGTGTAAATATCAAAGAAACGGATACAGCAACTTTTTTAGGTGTTACTATAGACTCTTATTGTAACTGGAAAGCACAGGTAGATAATGTATGTACAAAAATAAATTAATTTACTTACATATTGAAAAGGCTTAGAATAACTGTTTCAGAAAAAGCAGCTACTGTTGCATATCACGCTTATGTTTCGTCTATTTTAAGATACGGAATAATTCTTTGGGGAAATTCAGTCAACGCCATCAGGGTTTTTAGGGCACAAAAAAGATGTATGAGGGCATTATGTGGTGCTGAATATCTTGATAGCTGTAGACCACTTTTTAAGAAAAAAAAAGATATTGCCTCTACCAGCACTGTACATTTATGAGATTTGTCTATTTTATGAAAAAAAAAAATTAAATTGTTTCCTCAACAAAATAATTGTGATCGTAGCAGAAGGCAACTACATAAGACTGATAATAGTACCGGGACAAAGATTAACTGTCCATCAGCGAAATGTCTATTGCATGGCAATAAAAATTTATAATTATTTGCCAGATTATGTTAAGGTTATGACTATTAATAGATTCAAAAATTACATGTTAAATAAATTATTAAATGAAAATATTTATGAAATTAATGATTACTTTAAAATGAAATTTAATTAAAAGACAGACATCTCAAAGCTTGACATCTTAATTTATGACATAAATAATGGGTATACCTTAATTTAAACGAAATTAAATCTTAATATTCGCACGCCTATAAGGCAAAACATGTTCGGAATCACAAAATTTCTTTGTAACCTATTTGTAACCCATGTTTAAAGCAAATAAACGAATTTATTATTATTATTAATAATATTATATCAAGACATTAACGCAATAAATCGTCGCTGTAGTTGGAAAATTAATTAACTACACTTTTTGCGAAATCGACTTTATTGCATTTTCAGAAAGTCCAATTAAAGCCGCATCTTTCTGTAATTCTGATTTTTGATTATCATCATTAATTAAAAAGTTATATGAGAATGAATCTTGCATGGCGCCATACTTGGAAAATAAATATTGAAAAATTGAGAAAAAAGTAGCGAATAAAAACTAGATAACTTAGCAAAAAATAAATAAGTTCTCCCTTGCATCACTTCGAGAGCGAATAAAATGCATAAAGTTAGTTATTTAGTTTTCCCTCGACACATATTCTGAATTACAGGGGAATTAAGTTCGGAAAAATTAAACAAAGTCAGTTATTTAATTTATCATCCCATGATTGCAAAGATATAGGTTCTATTAAAATTGAATAAGTACACTAAAGTTCTGAGAATTTTGATAATTTCAGGACAAGCAGAATTAAATAAGGGATTTTATTTAACTTTATTACAGCAACCGAAACATAAATCAGAAGATATTTAGTTTTGAATATTTCTTCCTCTTCTTCTTTATCAACCGATAGACGTCTACTGCTGGACAAAGGTCTCTTGCATGGACTTTCACAGATCTCAGTCTTGCGCCGCCTGAATCCAGCGGTTCCCTGCGACTCGCTTGATGTCATCGGTCCACCTGGGGGGGGTCTGCCAACACTGCGCTTCCCGGTGCGGGGTCACCACTCCAGCACCTTCGGACCCCAACAACCATCAGCTCTTCAAACTATTTGCCCCGCCCATTTCCACTTCAGTATCGCGACTCGCTGAGCTATGTCGGTGATTCTGGTTCCCCTACAGATCTCCTCATTTCTGATTCGATCCCGCAGGGATACTCCGAGCATAGATCTCTCCATCGCCCGCTGAGCGGTCCTGAGCCTACTTATGAGGCCTTTAGTCAGCGACCATGTCTCGGATCCGTAAGTCATCACTGGCAACACGCACTGTTCGAAGACTTTAGTCTTCAGGCACTGAGGAATTTTGGGCGAGAACGAGCTTCCCGAACGCTGCCCAGCCGAGTTTGATTCGGCGGTTGATCTCTTTCTCGAAATTAGACCTACTTAGCTGGACTGTGTGTCCCAGGTAAATATACTCGTCAAGAATTTCGAGTGCAGAGTTCTCAACAATTACTCGGTGGAGCGGTGCATGAGCATTGGACATGATTTTCGTCTTGCTCATGTTCATTTTCAGGCCACCTGTTGAGAAACCCTGCTGAGATCGTTGAGCATTGTATTATCTTTAATACACTTGGTATTAAAGACACGGAGGTCGTGAGTTTGTGCCTTAGAGATCTGCCTATTAATCCGCCGGTAGGCAGCCGCGTCTGCCAATGACTGCAGCCTCATCTCTTTTCTCTCCTCCATTAACTTGAGACTATAGTCAGAGAACTTTTTGGTTCTTTTTCTGCGATTCGTCTTAAAGAATTTAGACCCCACAGTATGGACAGTTTCCACGAACCTGTTGTTTAAGGAGGACAACGCCCGGTGTCATCAACATTGCTCAAGAGGTAATTACGATGGGATACGGACACCCTATTCCAATTACGGAAGCTAAAACAAAGGACCGGCTGAATCTTTGCAGAAAAAATATTATACCAGATGAACTACACGCATAGTACGTAAGTCTTGCTTCGATAGATACAATCATAGAAGACTTGTAATCCGGAAATGATTCCCAATAGCCAGTTAATAATTTGTAGTAAATTGAAAAGATGATTAATAAATGATTGGACTGCTTAAGAATGGTTTATAGAACCGTAAGTGAATAAGGCTAACTCTTGCAGGCATAGAAAACTTTTAGCATCCCTACCTACATTGAAATCAGTTCAATCGTACTAGTTTTATAATTAAACCTTTCTCAGTTACTTAATTATATTTATAATTGATAGTTTTGATTTTAGTGAACGTTACATACGCTTAGTTCGTTTGAACTGATCTGATCTATAGTGAAAAATTTAAATTTACAAAGGTAAAACTAAAAGAAAGATGATAGCTGTTAGAATTTCAATAGAATCCTAGTTTAAATTAAATGGACGTAATTATGTACCTTTTTCTTTTTGGCATCCTAATAATATTATAAATGCAAAAGTTTGTGAAGGTGGATAGATGAATGTTTGTTACACTTTCACGCAAAAACATTTAGACGGATTTTGATAAAGCTTCACGATGTCATAGCTTATATATCAGAATTGTACATGAACTATATTTTATCCCAGAAAGTTAGAGAACTTCTGCGGGAATCAATCATTAGCTACGAGCAGTCTTCAATCCTAGTGTTCCACAAACTATTAAAATCTTTATTATTTTATGAGTAGAGTCGTTATTATAACAATTACTAGCGTCACTGACATACTTCTACTTCGATTAAACCATTCTTAGTTAATTATAACTTGAAAAGGATAGTTTTGATATACTGAAATAAGTAAATAATGGGTCATTTTAACATCTCAGTAAAGTGGAAAAACTAAATAAAGGTACTTATATCGTCACTTTTTTGTACTTCAACGCAATTTTGACGAGGAAGAACTAAACAACTGACATGGAAAAATAAATAAGTGCATCAAATATTCAAAACCTTGGTGAGGGAAAACTAAATAATTGATTTTTATTTTTTTTCTCACAAACAAATGAATCAAAATGTACGTCAAGTAGATTCAGAAATAGATACAGTAACAATCTATAACATATCATAACATGGACAGTTAAATTGTTTATGAAAAAAAAGTTATCGCCATTTTTGACGCAAAAAACACTAAATCGCGTTTTACTCGCGATATTGGTTTTGTTAGTTATTTAATTTTCCAACTACAGCGACGAAATATATTACACTAGCTTTTTCCCGCGACTTCATCCACGTGAAGTTATATTTTTAAAATTACGGAATTTTAAAAAACGTGACCTCGGAAACCTCTGTTTTTCCGAAATAAAAGGTAGCCAGCCTGTGTCACTCCCCAAGCCCTGAACTATACCCATGCAAAAATAACGTCAATCCAATGCTCAATTATTGCCGAGCGGTTGATGGACAAACCAACAAACAAACACACTTTTGCTTTTATAATATTAGTAAGGAAGTAAGGATAAGTAACCATAACTCTCTCTCTCTCTTCTCTTTATCAATCAGTAGACGTCCACTGCTGGACAAATAGTTATTTGTGTTATATGGGGCCAAAGGAATTTTTTGTTCCCCGAGGGCGTTATTTTGAATTCAGAGCGAAGTGAAGGATTTTATAGTAGACTCCCGAGCGCAGCGAGGGATTCTAAAGTAGAATCCTGAGCGTAGCGAGGAATTCAATATACGCCGCCCGAGAACAAAAAATTTTGGCCCCGAATGACACACACTATTTTTCATCATTACCTATGAGAAAAAGCTAGGAGTATCGACCTACTATGTATAGAGTATAGACATTACCAATACGTATATTGAAAGTTTAAATAAAACACAAATAAATTTTTATGAAATAATTAAACATTAATATTTATGTTGGAAGTATGGGCGCATAATATGTCTAATCGACAAATTTGATCACGTGACTTATCGTAGACAACAGCTTCTCAAACATTTTTGAATTCTCTCTTCTGATTGGTCCGCGTTAGTGCTTTAGTATGCTAAAGCACTATAACGCGGACCAATCAGAAGAGAGAAATGAAAAGTCCCATGGGGTTAAAATGAGATTTTGCTCCCGCTGTCCTCTGAAGCCAATATTCGTTTTTCGAATAGGTATGATGAAAAGTGTCTTGCGCCGCCTGAATCCAGCAGCTCCCTGCAACTTATTTGGTGTCGTTTTTCCACGTAGTGGGGTTTGCTAACACTGCGCTTCCCGGTGCGGGGTCGCCATCAGCTCTTCGAAATATATTATGTAACCATAACATAGGGAAACAAAAAATAGTAAAGCGGGAGTTTGAAGTCGGTTATTTAAAAATACGTGTGGCACTCGGGGACTGCCGCGTTAAAGCTATTGCATAGCATTTTTTATCAACTTATGCAATTATAATAGGTATTTATGCAATATTTTTTTTTGCATAACAAAAATTATGCAAAAAAAATAATTAAAAACAAACAAACAAGAAAAGCGCACTGTCACTACTTCGCGAGTGAGATTCGAACCTGCGACATCATACATCATACGGTAAAGAAAGCGGCCGCTCGCCCACTGCGCCAAACGGACCTACTTGTGAACCTCTAAAATGTTGAACGCTTACTGAACGACGGTGTTAGGTTTATTTTCGTTACGGAATTTCTTGATTCGGTCGCCGCGCTCAAACTGTTTATCCTAGTTCAAAGCCCGCGATAAAAGCTATGCAATAGCTTAAAAATACCTACGCGTTCTTATTTTCATTCCGAGAGAATCGAATATTGGTAGCGTGTGTTAGCCCCAAGTAATAGATAGCCTCGGGTTACCGCACTCTGTAGGTGCTTATCGTGATAGGTATAAGTGAGTGATGGAGGCCTGCCAGGCTGGCAGGCCAGGCAGGCAGGAAGCGTATACAGAGTCGATTTTCCATTATGTGGTACGGTACCCTAAAAACTCTTCCATTGTATAATATTTTTTAATCAGGTACTCCTTAATATACAAAGAACATTCAAATTAGCTCTCAGAACTTTAAAATCTCTGTTCAAGAGGATAAAATTGAAGCTAAGGTCTACTTACACAATACGGTCTCATAATTGTGTTAGCTCATAAATCCGGTGCTCTTTAATTAACCCCTGTTTGCTCAAAGTTAATCAAAGCCGTGTTGATTTAAATAGTTCTCCGTTTGTATCTATGCATTCCGCTCTTAATTTAGCAAGGGCCATAAATATTCATAAAGTTACAAACAATGGTTGCTACAGGGTTTAGCAAATGTTTTTTTAAATTAAGTTTTAATTTAGAACGAAAGGTTTCGTTACATGATTTTTTTGTTATTAGAGTGGTTTAAACGTTATATTTATTCAGTTGATTTGCTATGTATGACAATAGGTATTCATTCTTCGCTATGTGTTCATAGCAGTTTAGTAAGTAGGTACAACAAGTGAAAAGTAGGTAATTACAGTCTCTTTTTAATCTTTATTTTGTTCGGTCCTTATAGACGATGTTATGATGCTATAAAACACTTCAATTACATCGATGAGGTTTCACATTTATAATATTAGTTTTAATTTCGGTGTTATTTAATATTTGTTTATTATTTTAAGATCCGTCAACTAAAACCCTTAATTTAAGTAAAGTCTATTCGGAGAGATTTTTTAATCAACCGTAGGAGAGCTCTATCACTTCGAAAGGATTTCACTCAAAGTAGTAATTGAAAAAAATTATTAAACAACATAGTATAACATTAGAAAATATTTTAAACATTCCGAACAAGAAAATTAAAAAAAAAATACCTATCTTTTACACTCCAACATCAATAAAACGGCATTTTAGGGATCCATTAGACGTGAAATAAAATCCAAATACGTCACAGAGAGAAAATTATCGCGCAAAATACAAATAAAACTTTTTTAATTACACAAAATGTCCGCCATAGAGGATTGACGCCGAAGAAACTTTGTAACTTAGTCCGGATTTTGTTTTTAATTATGAAAGCCGTACGGATTAATTATTAAAATTTCACTTGTAACTGTTCCAATTTTTCCTTTCGTTGTATTATGAAGATTCTTTCGACAGAGTGAAAAACTTGTCCTAGATATTTTCGTTGGTTTGTTTCTATGTTTATACATTTGTACTTAGGAACACAGGTTTCATCTGCAATTTGGGTCAAGTTGTATTCAGCTGTTTTTTTATCGCAAAATTTTTGCCAACCCACAATGCTTAAGCGTGATTTGCGTAGGGATAAATAGCCTAGGCAATGGGGCGGTCTGTTGTATGGAGACCCCCACATCAAATCCTCAGTCGATGAAATTTAGCGGGGTTGTAGTATGGGATGACCCAAAATTTACACAAAAATATCCAAAAAAAAATCCATGCGGAAGTTAGGTATTTATACCTAAAAGTACAAATACCTCAATATTTTGAAATAAATAATTTCTCCGTCCAATTTTTTTTTACCAAACTAATTATTAGCCTTAATAAGAGGTACTTGATAAAAATCCAAAACTTTTTTCAAACGGAACTGTCACTTTTTAAAGAGGTTTCCTTTTTTGTCCGTAATTTCGACCACAAAATTGCTCAGTCAATTTTTCATTTTTAAATGTCCTTAAATTGTAATTTAGCATAACGTGTAAGAAAATCCAAAAAAAAATCCATACCAAAATCTATTTATCTTACTTCAACTGAAAATTGTTTATAACTCGGTATGAAAAATTTCTCAATCCAATTTCTTTTTTTTATCATAGTAGGTAGTCACATTTACACTCTTATCCTAAATATCCAAAAAAAATATCACGAAGAACATTGATATTGAAACAGATTTTTTGAAATCTAAACTGCGTTTTCGCGATAATGCACCTTAATTCTTGAAACATTGGGTATAGTTTAGCGTGCGCGAGCGAAGCGACTTCACAAAATAATATACATGTTACTACATGCCTTCTACAATGCTAAATATTGAACATAAACGTGTAACTGAACATTAATTTATTTGTACAAGATAAATGAGCTTAAATAAGGGCTCATAAATTATTTTTTTTGTAAGCTTATGTCTAGGTAAGTAAATTAAAATAAAAAATTAAGTGGCACTCGGGGACTGCCGCAGTAAAGCTATTGCATAGCATTTTTTATCAACTTATGCAATTATAATATTTATGCAATATTTTTTTTTGCATAATAAAAATTATGCAAAAAAATAATTAAAAAACAAACAAACAAGAAAAGCGCACTGTCACTTCTTCGCGAGTGAGATTCGAACCTGCGACATCATACACCATACGGTAAAGAAAGCGGCCGCTCGCCCACTGCGCCGAACAGAGCTACTTGTGAACCTCTAAAATGTTGAACGCTTACTGAACGACGGTGTTAGGTTTTTTTTCGTTACGGAATTTCTTGATTCGGTCGCCGCCCTCAAACTGTTTGTCCTAGTTCAAAGCCCGCGATAAAAGCTATGCAATAGCTTAAAATTCAATTTTTTTTTACTTGGATTTGAGGAAATAAAGGAGGAAATGTATTAAATATATTTCGTTTAAGTACGTATTTGGCACGCCAGAAATTTGCAAACTGTTTAAAGCAAAATGCTAGACAGTTTATGCAACTGATATCGACGCTGGAAATTTCAAATGTCGTAAGGGACATTTTGTCGTAAGTACACTTGATTCACCATTGAACTCGAAATTTTTATCTCTATCGACCTGTATATTTTAAATTTTGATATCTCTTATAAATAAGGACTGGAGATACGAGTTGTAATATTTGTATAGTAAGTAATAAAAAAAGTAAAATTTTAGATCGTATAGATCAAATTTTAGATTCTAGTAGTACATACAGTACCCGGCGATATATATTGCACATCGGCCTTATGGCCGGGTACTGTAGCTTTTTGTAATGTCGTAATTCATTTCAAACTGTCTGGTTTCTATGCTGTAACGCGTCTACAAAAATTAAAAATTCTTTACGATCTAAAATCTATTTTGGTATTTAAAAATTTTGAATTAACATTGACGTAAGTAGCGACGAATTGATATCGACGCTGGAAATTTCAAATGTCGTAAGGGACATTTTGTCCTAAGTACACTTGATACACCATTGAACTCGAAATTTTTATCTCTATCGATCTGTATATTTTAAATTTTGATATCTCTTATAAATAAGGACTGGAGATACGAGATGTAATATTTGTAGTAAGTAATAAAAAAAGTAAAATTTTAGATCGTATAGATCAAATTTTAGATTCTGACTTAGTAAATATTTTCACGATCGCTTCGCTCGCGAAAATTTCCATTACAGATTGATATTTTAGGTATCAAGTATGGAATACATAGCTGCGTAGTACGGCCGTTAATCACTGGCCTATATCATTGAGCTCAAGGTACCAACTCTTCAATCCTGATGCTGCTGGGCTTCGGCCCACCAGACTCAGCTAGCCTTAATTAAATCATTGGGTCGTTAAAATAATCTAGGAACTGACACAATATTGTAGAGATTTGTAGGGGCGGCAAAATTTGAATAGCCTACTGGCGGCAAATTTGTAAATCTGGTGTGCGTTGCGCCTCCGTTTGTTTCAACGTTTCTTATATGCCCATCCGACTTCAACGTACGTGTAGAAACAAAGATTATATATGTAATTTATAGAGGCGTTTGAAGTTAGTTTTTTGAAAACCGTTATTATTTTTAGTGGCCTAGGAGTGCAATATTCTGCAGCATCAGGTCTGATTTTCAGGTCAGGTGATAGAATCTGGAGTTCGTGGTGTAGTCTAACTAAAGGTAATTGGTCTTTACAATATGAATTCACAGTCAAAAATTCCTAAATTCTCACAGCTTAAGAGTGCAGCACCCTGCAGCATCAGAATTGAGGAGTTGGGGCCTCGAGCTTAACGATGTAGTCTATGCTTGATACCTATTACTTACATTATTAATACACAATCGATATTTTCTAAATCTTCATAGTTAATAGCAAACATTCTCTTTCAAATAAAAAAAAATGCGATACGGTCTGAAATCTCGAAGAAATTGGTGTATATAATATGCGCCGATATAAACTTCCTTTTTTGAAGTCAATTATAAAGTATCTAACTTTATTTTAGAGTAAATGAAATACAAAAATGGAAAATTAATAATTTTTTTTTTGTTGGCTAGGGGGGCGCAGGCGGATTTTCGCACCCCGGCGTCCAGTGTGGTTAAGACGAACCTGTCTATGCAATGGTCTGATTCCAATCGAATGTGCTAGATAACATCCAAAGACATTACAAAGTATATTGTTTTTAACATACTTGGTAATGTCTTGAAATAATAAGTTTGAAATATTTAAGAATCGACCTTAGCCTAAACGACACAAACAGCAAAAGGCGTTAGTTTAGTTTATTTACAAATAGCAAAAGCTCTTTGTTAATAAACTAAGTCAATTTAGAAAAAATGCATAAAAGAAGTGTCTCAATGAAAATTAATGATTGTTAAAAATCAATGGAAGAAGAGTCCAACATTTCAAATGCACCAAAAATCTTCTAAAGATGTAAGAATTGAATTGGAACCTGAAATATCTGTAGCAAAATGCAATGATCCGAAAAGTTTAATGCAAATATAGAACAATATCAATACGGTTTTATACTTCAAATGTTCTAAAAAATACTCTAAAATTATCAAGCAATGAGTTGTCTTCTATTTAAGAGTACTACTATTTTCTATTTATTGTCATCGAACCAATTTTGACAAGCGACTCACGTCATTAATCTGATAATTTTATAAGCTTTATATCATGAATTAACAGCTGAGTGAGCAAGACTTTTCAGGCAGTTACGACAAAATTACTTCTATTATACTATTAGGCTTAAGGTGTAAGATTCTTTTGACGTGATAACGTCTTATAAATCAATGAACACCAGCTGCACGCACGACAAAGTGTCACGTTCCACCTGAGCCTGAGGGTGAAAGCGAGAGCGCGGAACAAGCGATAGAGAGGCATGATCGGCCCAAGCGTTGGCTTGTGACACATTTATTCATCGATGTTCGATGTTTCTTTATGACGTTATCACGTAAAACTATGGTCCGTAAACCGACTTTACAGACAACCAATTTTTTTTATTTTATTCCAAAATTTTTCGATATTATTATATTAAATTGATTATTCATATTTTTTTATTATACTATACAAGATGATGCCCGCGACTTCGTCCGCGTCATTTAAGGTTTTTTGATTCCCACGGGAACTCTGTAATTTTCCGGGATAATAAGTAGCCTATGTGTTAATCCTGTTTATAAGCTATCTCCATTCCAAATTTCCACCAAATCGGTTCATTCGTTGTAGCGTGAAAAGTAATAAACATCCATCCAAACATCCATCCATAGGATCCTCACAGGATATACTGCATCACAAGAAAAAAAAATTTTTGTGATGCAACTACAAATTTACGATTTTCGGATTTTTCCCTTTACTTGTGCTACATGACATTGCTTCATGCCAAATTTCATGATTCTAGGTCAACAGGAAGTACCTAGGTCTTGCGAGTGTTAAAATATGCGGCATAGATGGACCATAAAAGGCCGTATCTTTTGATTGCGTCGACTTAGACTTTGTCACAGCTACAAGGGATTGCAGACCTGAGTATTTGATACTATTTTCAACTTGATACCCTCCATGTGTTCCTGAGAAAAAGGGTATTGACAGACGGACAGACAGACGGACAACGAAGTGATTCTAGAAGGGTTCCGTTTTTAGTACGGAGTACGGAACCCTAAAAATGAGAGTTATGACAGTTTAAAAGGTAAAATTTTGTTTGGTCCTCCTGAAAGTTAGGGGTTTGTCGCTTACAAAATTTGAAATATCCAGCATCGATGTATCGGACCTCGGATTACAAAGGGCGTAAAGGACATTTTGGCCAAAACTTGAACTTTTTAATGGTATCATACTCAGTTTTTAACGCTCTTTCGATCTGTCTTATTGACGTCTCAATATTCGCTAAAAATGTCGTTGACGATCTAGATTTTTGGTGTTCTTAAACATGAATTTTCGAATAAATAGGTCACTACTAATGGTACTACACTATGTAATGCATACATAGCATAATATCTATTAAGTATATTGTAAAAGTATTTTGAAAAGAGCAACTGCCGAGTTTCTTGCTGGTTCTTCTCGGCAGGAAGGGCATTCCGAACCAGTGGTAGACTCATTGACGATTGTAAAAAAACTTGTAAAAGTTTATTTGAATAAAAAAACATTTCTATTCTATTCTATTCTAATGGTCGTAAAGCTTGAGCTAAAACATAATATCATCAAAATTATTATTTTTTTAATTTTAAAAAGGAAAAAATATTCATATCTATGTCTTCTTTATCAACCTATAAACGTCCACCCGCTTTCAGGAGTTCCGCAATGATTCCGTCATCACCAGGCGCTTTGTTGTTCTTGAGCTGTTTGAGAGCCGTACTAATCTCGTATAGGCTGACTGACATCCGGGACATCTTCGGTATAGTTCATAAATCATAACGAATAATTGATCGTCATAGTCACCGTCGGTCGTTGGCAACAGTTTTTGATTGACAATTGCACTGTCGATTCAACGAAATACAGTCGATTATCGAGTGCAGGCTCGCGTCACGGTAGAAAAAATATGTCGATATAATAGGCAGATAATATGTCTTGTCTCGTGACGTCACCACGCTCCTGCTTCCCTTAATGGATTAAATATAAAATATTTCTTTCTAAAATGTTTATAGTTTTTAATGCGCTCGATTATTTTTTTGGATATTTTGATACTTGATACAAATAAAATATTTGTAATCATATCAATAAAAAAAATGGATGGAGAAATTTTGCACTGTGAGGAAAAGGGTAGTTTTTGAAAAAAATATAGTCTCTTGGTATATTGTTTGGATTTTCAAGTTGTAGGTACAAAACGGCTATAAAAGGACATTTCAGTGAAAAAAATTCACAGAGCAATTTTTCGCTGCAAGTTACATTGAAAAAACGTATTTTTCAAAATTTGGTGGTTTCGACTAGGAGTATATTTTGGATATTTTATATTTTGTTTCTAGACTTTACATGAATGTTTCAGGTGAAGAAAGTTTTGACCGAGCATTTTGCCGAACTGAGATATTAAGCATAAAAAAGTTTAGGTAAAAATACCTAACTTCCGTTCTAATTTTTTTTTGGATATTTATAAAATACGTTTAACTACTGATACTTTATCATTCTGTAAAGTTTCGTCGCCTGAGGAATTGATGTTGGGGTCCACTAGCTTCATTGCCTAGACTAAAATTAATATTATCAGGTATCGATACTTTAACTCTATAAAATAATTTAAATTGGGAGAAGGGATAATGGCCTCGGTTTCGCATAGCATTGACTTTAAATTTTTTAACACTCAGGGTGCGATTTCAAATATAATAATTATTTTATGTGTAAATATTTGATTTCCACCGGCTCCACATAATTTTTGATACGTAGTATAATTTATTTATAATTTAAATGTCATTCAAGTGTAAGAAAAGAAAATGGGTGCTATCTTTGTTATACATGACGTTATGTTCATGAGCCAGGAAGTCAGGTCTTTTGAAATCACAGGGTCGACACTTCAATTTTACTGATTTGTACAGAATATTACTTACATAATATTTTTATCATCCAATTAAGCCTTATTATTTCTAATATGTACCTGAAACAAAAAATATAATAATTATTAAGTATTAGTTTATTAAGGCATCTCTATCACATTATTAAAATACACAGGCTCACAGTTACTGCAAAACGCTAGTTCGTCTAGTTATCTAGCGTACCTATTCATCACGTACCTATTTCATGCCAGTCATGCGCTCAAGTACTGTTAAATATAGACTAGGCAATGGGGCGGTTTGTTGTATGGAGACCCCCGCATCAAATCCTCAGTCGATGAAACTTGGCAGGGTTGTAGTATGGGATGACCCAAAATTTACACAAGAATATCCAAAAAAAAATCCATGCGGAAGTTGGGTATTTATACCTAAAAGTACAAATAGCTTAATATTTTGAACAGAATAATTTCTCCGTCCAATTTTTTTTTACCAAGCTAATTATTAGCCTTAATAAGAGGTACTTGATAAAAATCCAAAACTTTTTTCAAACGGAACTGTCATTTTTTAAAGAGGTTTCCTTTTTTTGTCCGTAATTTCGACCAGAAAATTGCTCAGTCAATTTTTTATTTTCAAATGTCCTTAAAATGTAATTTAGCATAACGTGTAAGAAAATCCAAAAAAAAATCCATACCAAAATCTATTTATCTTACTTCAACTGAAAATTGTTTATAACTCGGAATGAAAAATTTCTCTATCCAATTTCTTTTTTTTAACATAGTAGGTAGTCACATTTACACACTTATCCTAAATATCCAAAAAAAATATCACGAAGAACATCGATATTGAAACAGTTTTTGAAATCTAAACTGCGTTTTCGCGATAATGTACCTTAATGCTTGAATCATTGGGTATAGTTTAGCGTGCGCGAGCGAAGCGACTTCACAAATAATATATTACTACATGCCTTCTACGATGCTAAATAATAAACATAAATGTGTACCTCAACATTAATTTATTTATACAACCACTAATTGTAGCGACTTAGCTTCCAGATAATTAATGAGCTCTTTCAATAGTTTAATTAAGGGCCCTTAAACATAATTTGTTTCTCCGAATTAGTTTATTTTGGGAAAATTTAAACAAAAACAACATAAAATTGCCATAACAGCTTATATTAACTAATATTCATTTTATTCACTGAAAATAAAATAATATGTATCTGCTTCAAACAACCAAAAAATAACATCTTTATTTTGAAAAAGTATAAAAAATTATGAAGCTCTATAATGTTTAAAAACAATTGTTTTTTGGCAAAAGCTTCATTGATTACTTTGTTACCAAAACCTTTTTAACCGACTTCCAAAAAGGAAGTGGCTCTCAATTCAGCACTTATTTTTAGGGTTCCGTACCCAAAGGGTACCAACGGGACCCTATTACTAAGCCTACGCTGTCCGTCCGTCCGTCCGTCCGTCCGTCCGTCCGTCTGTCAGCGGGCTGTATCTCGTAAACCGTAATAGATAGACAGATGAAATTTTCACATATTATGTATTTCTATTGCCGCTATAACAACAAATAATAAAAATTAAATTAAATTAAAAAAATTAAATTAAAATATTTCCATGGGTAGATGGAAATATTTTTTTAACGGAACCCTAAAAGAGCGAGGCCCGACTCGCACTTGGCCGATTTTTTTAACTTATGGACGGTATTTTAGGATCCCTAAAAAAGTGACATACTGTTTTTATTCAAGATTCCTGTATTATGAATGAATACAATACAATAAATAAAAAGAGCATGACACTTTTTAGGGATCCTAAAACACCGTGTTTTGTATGTACAGCGGTTTCTTCGAGATTTCTGAACCGATTTGGATAATTTTTATTTCACTTGCTAGAAGAAATTCTCGAGATGGTTCCCCAATAATTTCTGGATCCAACTTTTCAATAGGGTATTTGACTACTTTTAGAAAATCATCTCAAATTGTTAATAATGCTATGCTGAAGCTAACAAAACGTATATTTCGGCTTAATTTTCAGTATTTTTCATAAAAATCAAGAAATAAATTCAAAAAAATAAATTGCCGCCGAAACGTTCCATTTGCTCTCATGCCGTCACAGTTCACATTTCAAACAATGACAATTCCACAGCCCATAGGTGGTGTGGACTGTGACGTCATTCGAGATCACGGAACGTTTTCGATCACGTGACCATGGCCGGAATTATAGCAATTTTATTTAATGTTTTCTAATTAAATAAAACTTTATTTGGAACGTATTAAATAAAATAAAACTTACGTAATTAAATAAAACTTACGTAATTAAATAAAACTTTATTTGGATTTACGTATGGAATAATGTTTTTAGATAATAATCTTTTAGGATGACACCAAATGAAACGATATTTTTAATATAGTCAAATACCCTATTCTAATGCCTAATTCTGAAGTCGGGCGAGCATAAAAACACGCCCAATGTCAACATAATGTGTAGAAACTAAAAACTTTTTTTTCAACACACTTGCTAATAAAGTGGCTCTAATAGTCTAGTTGACAAGTTCAAAATGGTACAAAATAGAGATACTGGTCTTAAAATTATGTGCGATAGCTCATTGGATCCGGAAGGACGCCTAGAAAAATGTTCCAAAAGCGTGTATTAGCACATATAAAATTGCAAAAGTTATAAACAATTAAAGATGAAAAAAAAATGGTATTTCATTTTTTGCCAATATTTCATAAACTATTAATATTTAAGAAATTTCAAAAAAAGATTCTAAAAGAAGAGGAAATTTTCAATAAAAAGCTTTGAACTCCCGGAACTCTATCTCCATTATTTATAATTTTAATTTAACGCTGAAAATAGGTCTGCGCGCGACATTTTTAGGTTGCGCGCGCGGCGTCAAAAGCGAGTACGGCACATTAATTAATTTATTTAAGGTATTGAATATTTTTTTTAAAATTTGAAAAAATTATGGTGTGTTTTGAACACTATAAATAATTTATTCTCGTTGGAAATTACTTACAGTTAATTAAAGTTAATTTACTTAAAGTTAATTTTTCAACAAGTTAAACAATTGTTAACTAACAAAATTTTCTCGAACTTCCGTCTTAATTGTAAGTGAAAAAAAATGTTTAAATAATTGTCGTAAAAAATTTTCGCTTCGTAGAGCCTTTTTTACATACATATTTAACAAGATCGCGCCATAAAAGTTAAAGAAATATTTATACTTTGTTTATAATAATTTTTTATACTTGAACAAAAACTGAAAAAGTTAAGTTGTAAAGTAAAAAAAGTCATCTTTAATTATTGGATAGAAGCAGGCGTTACTTTGCGGAAGTTCATGATTAGCAAGAAAAGGTTAGAATTATTTTGCTATAATCCGCCAACAGAAAAAATCTGTATGGTCAAACATGCAATTAAAAGCTAAGCACCACTCACCTACCCAGCCAAGCAAAAAAGCCAAGTTCCCAAGCAAGCAATGCCACCACCACTCACATGCACCACCACACAAGACTTTTACACTACTCTCGACGCACGTTTCGCCCCGACACCGGAGCATCCTCAGGAGATGTCGACTTTACAATGCTGTATTGTCTAGCTAGACAATACATTAATCATCTTTAATTGTTTATAACTTTTGCAATTTTTTATTAATTATGGATTTCGTGCCCCTTTTCGAGCGGGATGGCAAATTATCGTTTTCTCGTGAGTGAGAAATAGAGTGATAGACGCGCGACGTACTTTTGACGACGTACTATTTTTTACCTAATTACAAGTTACTTAAAATACAAAATTGCATATTATTATACACTCTTATAGCAGTTTTTGTCTCAGCATTTAAACTAGTTTTAGATCTGTGTGCGATTTTTCGCTTTAATACCATGACAATATGGTTCAGAACCATTTCACCGACACAGTCACTGTAGTTGCCAACAGTTTTTGATTGAAAATTGAACTGTCGACTCAACGACATACATTCGATTATCGAGTACTGGCTCGCATCACAAAAGGCAGATACTAATGTCAGTCTCGTCACTGAATAGATAAAGTCTCGTTATATATAGTCCGGGAGCCAGGTACAAATTCGGTCAATTATTTCCTCTCGAGCGAAACTTCGTGAAACGCATTAGGGATTTATATTATGAATATTCGCGACCGTCAGCTGCGACTCCGTGGGTGGGGCGGGCAGTGGCAGCCTCCAACGCATGGAGAAAAAAAAGTTTTTTAGTCATTTCCTCCAATTTGAAAATTTGACAGATTATAGTTTACCTAATATTTTGAAGGAAAACTAAAGTCAACTGACCATAACATGGTGGACCATGTTATGGTCAGCTGACTTTATTTCTTTTCTATATATCTGACAAATTTTCAAATGGGAGGAAATGACTAAAAAACTTTTTTTTTCTCCATGCGTTGGAGGCTGCCACTGCTCGCCCGACCCTCGGAGTCGCAGCTGACGGTCGCGAATATTCATAATATAAATCCCTAATGCATTTCACGAAGTTTTAATTGAGAGGGACTTGGTCATGACAATCTGTCACTGGCTCCCGGACCATTACGTCAACTCACCACGCTCCTGCTTCCCTTGATGGATTAAATATAAAATATTTCTTTCTAAAATTTTTATAGTTTTTAATGCGTTTGATTATTTTTTTGGATATTTTGATACTTGATACAAAAAAAATAATTGTAATCATATCAATTAAAAAAATGGATGGAGAAATTTTGCACTGTGAGTAAAAGGGTAGTTTTTGAAAAAATTATAGTCTCTTGGTATATTGTTTGGATTTTCAAGTTGTAGGTACAAAACGGCTATAAAAGGACATTCCAGTGAAAAAAATTCACAGAGCAATTTTTCGCTGCAAGTTACATTAAAAAAACTTATTTTTCAAAATTTGGTGGTTTCAACTAGGAGTATATTTTGGATATTTTATATTTTGTTTCTAGACTTTACATGAATGTTTCAGGTGAAGAAAGTTTTGACCGAGCATTTTGTCGAACTGAGATATTAAGCATAAAAGAGTTTAGGTAAAAATACCTACCTTCCGTTCAAATTTTTTTTGGATATTTATAAAATACGTTTAACTACTGATACTTTATCATTCTGTAAAGTTTCGTCGCCTGAAGAATTGCTGTTGGGGTTCACTAGCTTCATTGCCTAGACTAATAAGGAAATTATACCAGCTACCTATCCAATATTACCTACTGATAAACTCCGACATAATTTGATCGTAGAATACATAATAATATAGCCTTATTACTAATTTAAAGGAATATACCTAAGTAAAAACTTACTTTAAAAATATTATATCACTTTATTATTAGGGTTCCATACCAAAATGGTAAAAATGGAACCCTTATGGTGAGACTTTCTCCGTCCGTCTGTCCGTCCGTCTGTCACAGTCGATTATTTCAGTAACTATTAAAGCTATCGACATGAAATTTGGCATAGTTGTGTATAATAGTGGCCCTAAATCATTGGAATAAAGAAAAATCGAAAATTATTTTTAGTTTTAATAAAAAAAGGGGGAAAATCGGAGGTTTGAAATTTCAAAGTAAAATAACTATATCGAGTGGGGTATCATATGAAAGGCCTTTAGTTGTACATTCTAGAACAGTTTTTTATTTATTTCTATATATAATAGTTTTTGATTAATCGGCCAAAATGTCGAAAAAAATACCTTTCCCCCCCCCTTATCTCCGAAGTTTACCAATCGAAAAATCTGAAATAATTATAGTCAATAGAAGTTTATGTATATTTTACAGGAAAAATAAAAGCAACGCGAAAATTTTTTTAGTTTGATTAAAAAAGGGGGAAAATCGGGGGTTTGAAATTTCAAAGTAAGATAACTATACCGAGTGGGATATCATATGAAAGGCCTTTACTTATGCATTCTAAAACAGTTTTTTATTTATTTCTATATATCATAGTTTTTGAGTAATCGGCCAAAATGTCGAAAAAAATACCGTTCCCCCCCCTTATCTCCGAAGTTTACCAATTGAAAAATCTGAAATAATTATGGTCAATAGAAGTTTATGTATATTTTACAGGAAAAATAAAATCAACGCGAAAATTATTTTAGTTTAATTAAAAAAGGGGGAAAACCAGGGGTTTGAAATTTCAGAGTAAGTTAATTATACCGAGTGGGGTATCATATGAAAGGCCTTTACTTGTGCATTCTAAAACAGTTTTTTTTTTATTTCTAGATATAATAGTTTCTGATTAATCAGCCAAAATGTCGAAAAAAATACCGTTCCCTCCCCCTTGTCTCCGAAGTTTACCAATCGAAAAATCTGAAATAATTATGGTCAATAGAGGTTTATGTATATTTTACAGAAAAAATAAAACCAACGCTCTAACTAGCATAGTTTTTTTTATATTAACAATAAACCTCTACAAACAAAGTTAACGATAAATAAGCAAATTAATATAATATTATCGTTTTACTTTTACTTTTGGAGTATGGAACCCTCTGTGCGCGAGTCCGACTCGCACTTGGCCGGCTTTTTTTAGTACAGATGTCACCAACGTCGGAGATGTTTGACCGAGGAACAAATTAGGCATTCTACAGTGTTTGTATTGAAAATCTGGCTAAATATCTTTACGCTCGGATATGACTATTTTACGCTGGTAAAATTGGCCCACAAAGCAAACATACTTGTCCTAGAGTTCACATGGAAACCATGTTTTTCTATCTCCTGGTTAAAATTTTTAAAATATATTCAATGTACAGCATTCGTCCCGTTACAGTTTTATTATAAGTATAGATTTTAGCACCGCTAGTTAAAACCAGCGAAGTCATCCGCGTGAATATAGGATTTTCAGATCCCTTCGATATGATCCCTTAGATTTTCTACGATAAAGAGTTCAGTAGAACACGTAGCTTCCAAGAAGAAAGCTCAATCTTTGTGCTTTTCGTTGAGATGGGTTCAGCGGTTGAACTGTAGAACAGTAGCAGATCGACAGACAAACTATTCCATTTATTAGAGTTCCGTTCCCAGAGGGTGCCAACCCTTGGACTTGGGACCCTATTACTAAGCCTCCGGTGTCTGTCTCTCTGTCCGTCTGTCAGCGGGCTGTATCTCGTTAATCGTAATCGGTAGACAGTTGAAATTTTCACAGAGTGTGTATTTCAATTGCCGCTTTAACAATAAATAATAAAAATAGAATAAAATTAAAAATAAAAGGGGCTCCCCTACATGAAAAATGATTCGAAATAAAATTTTATTTTTTTATCCTGGTATGTGGAGTATCATTGTCTAGAGCTCTTTCTCAGATTAAGTGGAGTTCAAATATATTTCTCATTGTTTTTTAGCTTCAAAAATGAAGAAATGGGTGGCCATCAAAGTTTTTAGTTTTAGACCATTTTTGTTACGGAGTCCATCTCAAAAACTAAACCAGTTAGGAATTTGAAATTTCTGTATATTATAGTGTATATAAACAACAAATAATGAAAACACCAATAATTTATAATGTGGTTTGTAAATTTTGACCAAAACAAACGAGCATTTTTGCCCCATATGCTAATTTAGTACTATCTAAGAACTAAGATATCTAAATATGTATCTAGTTTTAAAAAAGTGATTTGGGCATGTGTACGGAACCCTAAAAGAGTGAGGCCCGACTCGCATTTGGCCGATTTTTATATTACTAAGTATTTTTTTTATATAAAACATCGTAATCTGATAATTACCCAGCAACTTTTGAGCCCAGCATCAGCTCAGCTCAGCATCATTGCGTTAACTATTCTATTTCCACTATGTATTTAAATAATAAGATGGAAAAACCTTA
This sequence comes from Oeneis ivallda, assembly GCA_029955525.1. Classification (NCBI taxonomy): domain Eukaryota; kingdom Metazoa; phylum Arthropoda; class Insecta; order Lepidoptera; family Nymphalidae; genus Oeneis; species Oeneis ivallda. Next base: position 11,192,220 of record JARPMR010000024.1, on the reverse strand, counting down.
ATTCATATTTCATCGCTTTGCAATGTATGATTTAATTAAGCATAAAGGTTTGAAAAGATAATATTATGTTAAACCCCGTTTTAATAAGCACGTATTATTTAATATTTAATTAAAACTCACGACCTTTTTACGACTAGAAAAGGAGTTTCGGCCCATTGCATTGATGTGAAGGATCTGACATTTGGTTATCCTACTCCTACACAAACACTCTATCTATAAATAAAATAGGTACATATATTATTGTTTATATATAATCAATTAGTTCGTTAGTCTGGCTAAAACTCAAAAACGGCTTGACCAATTTGAATATTTTTTAAGCTATTGCATAGCTTTTATCGCGGGCTTTGAACTAGGACAAACAGTTTGAGCGCGGCGACCGAATCAAGAAATTCCGTAACGAAAATAAACCTAACACCGTCGTTCAGTAAGCGTTCAATATTTTAGAGGTTCAAAAGTAGCTCTGTTTGGCGCATTGGGCGAGTGATCGCTTTCTATATCGTATGGTGTATGATGTCGCAGGTTCGAATCTTACTCACAAAGTAGTGACAGTGCGCTTTTCTTGTTTGTTTGTTTTTTAATTTTTTTTTGCATAATTTTTATTATGCAAAAAAAATATTGCATTAATTTATAATTGCATAAGTTGATAAAAAATGCTATGCAATAGCTTTACCGCGGCAGTCCCCGAATGCCATTTAATTTTTTTATTATATTAAAGGTACATTGAGAAAATTGGAGTGTGGACGCAATGATAATGAAACTTGCTATGGAAGCTATCTTGCATCATCCGATCAGATTTTACAAAAATTGTGTGTTGTTCAGTGTCATTCAACTTTCGTAGATATATTAAAAATACAGTTGTAAAAAAATCATTAAAAAATACTCTTTTAAATAAATACTTATTTTTGAGGCGGTTGAAGCAAAATATTTACCTCTGTACATTAATTTTGGGTAACATTATAAAATCCCATTACCATTTTAATTAATGACCCAAAATCGTGTAACGGGACCCTTTATGATGATGGTGTTTAGCAACGTTTATGAGGTATTAGCGGGCGAACCCATAAAGCAGCTACTATGCCAAGGGATCACTTTGTTATAATGTTGTATTAAACCTATTTCGATAAGCCTTTAGTGCTTATGTGTACGTTTACTAACAGGGGCCTTAGTGTAACTTTTCAAACTTATGTTTACAAAGTATGGACAAAGCAGGGGTGGCAACATAAATGGTACTTCCTTCTTCCATTGTTTTTAATTTCACCAAAGTTTCTTACTCTCTAGAAAAACTATACCAGGAATTGGGTACTTGACTGTCATTTTTTTGCATTATTCAACACAATGCCACTTTTCCTTTTTGAACTTAACTGGTCTCAGAAATATAGAGCTTTAAAGTTTTTTGTTACACAGAGAGAGCGCTACTGAAGTGTGATGTCACAATTCAGCAGCTCCATACACGCTCCATAGAAAATTTCGTTTTAGAAAGATAATCGTATTAGATGACATTAACGTCAAAGTAAAATCCTTACTAATATTATAAATGCGAAAGTGTGTTTGTTTATTGGTTTGTTGGTTTGTCCTTCAATCACGCCGCAACAGAGCTACGGATCGACGTGATTTTTTGCATTTTTTATAGTTGAGGACCTGGAGAGTGATATAGGCTACTTTTTATCCCGGAAAATCAAAGAGTTCCCGAGGGATTTTACGCTACGCTCCATAACGCACCATATTAAAATCGGTTGTACCTACTGAATTTGTGACTTTAAATCAATACAATCTGAATCAAGCATTATTTTACTTTGACGCTAATGTCATCGAAAACGAATACGATCAATGGAATAACTTCTAGACAATTGGTACCACGATCAAAACAGATCTACCTGTGATCAAACGTAAATATAATTTACTCTTGGAATAAGCTAGTAATTGTTAGATTTAACTATAAAATATTAATTTAACCTCAAGTGAGACTATGAAATAACATAATATTCTTAGTGACATTTGGATTCAGAGAAAAGAAGCTAGTAGACTGTAGCTTATGCTTGAAAATTTTATTTATTTTAATAGTTATTCTAGTTATCTTATGTAAATAATTATAAACAGAGTAAGTTATATTCAAGCTAAAATAGCCCCATTCTAACGATTCCAACGTTTCTCAACCGGGCCTAATTCGAGGAGTGATTTATCTTAATGGCGAGAGTAGGTAGTCTTACATATTTATACCCCTAAACACGAAAGCCTAAATAGTTCCAGCAAACATAACGGGCACTTATTTATAATATTATTATAATGCAAAGTAGGTATAGTACTCGTTCTTTACTTAGTGCCGATTTTAAACGTCAAGTGACGTTTAACCGAGGAATAATTTGGGCATTCTGACAGTTTTTGCATTGAAAATATTGTCAAAATATCAAATTCCGGATATTTATAATAGATATATTCCGGATAGAGTTATTTTACGTTGGTGAAATCGGCCCTTAGACGTTTATTTTATAGGTATTTTAAATATTAATCTTCGAATTCAGCTGCGTATGAGCGTATGTATGCGTTTATGAGCTGTCATTTAGTTATTTGTCTCTATCTATTATTAAAAATACTGTCAGTTGCACATGATAGTACGAGATCCGAACATACATCGACCTTCGCCCATCTGTTTACCGAATGAAAAATTTTTTTTATAAAATTCCATACATAGACAAATACGTCTTGTATGTATTGCCTATCAAAATATGTTCATGACTATCATTAATTAAAAAAATAATAATTAAATTTTTTTAGCGATTTTCACCCACTTGTTTACCAATCAAAATATATATCAAAAAAAAGATTATTTAATAACAAACGCGATGATATAGTATTGCCTGCAATAAACCGTTCATGAAACACTATTGCCAGGATTTAAAGTTTAAAAATCAAAGCAAGTAAAGTTGCGCAAGAGAGAAATCCGAGCTTATTAATTATTATCCGAGCTTATTATTTAATAGCAAGAGGTTTCATGGGATAATAATGCAGTGGGCTTCAAAATTCTTCCAACTGTGTTCATAACTGCTACGAATCTAAGCACATACGTGTGTAGGCAGCATAACCCGTATTCATTTCACGCTTCGTCACAGTAATCCTTAGGGAATGCGCTACTACTGCGATTGAGGACGTCGGAAGCAAAGAAATTAGGACGAAATAGTTCAAATTAAAATGCACATCAAACGAGACACGAACGAGCCCGAGTGCACCATTCATACGCAGCATCAAATGTAAATGACGTCATAAATTACTGCGAGCACTTGTGAAGAGGCATATTTAATTTTAATTAAAACCCCGCAAGTCGAGGGTTAGTCGCATGTTTGATTTAATTAAAAAATTATGAACCGAGTGGTTAATTTGACGTATCGCGTGTTTGGACTGTGAATTCCGTACACCGATTGAGCAATAAAATTTATCATCGTCAAGAATCTGCAATGCTGTAAAATATTTATATTGAACGAATGAAAAAATATTTCTTCAGGTAACTAGGTTGGAAAATACCAGAATATTTTACTAGAGAAATAGAATGTATTTTAATATTTTATTTCAAATAGCGATATTAAAATAATAGATGCCTCACTCAGAGACATTCAATCAATTCAATTTAATGAGCCATTAGCTAATTATTACCATCCAATCTATTTATGAGCTGTAATTTAGTTATTTGTGCCTACAAACGAAACATTAATTTACTCTATGAATCTATTATTAAAAATACTGTCAGTTGCATATGAGGCGGACCCACCGAAATACAAACTAAGTGGGTTCAAGTGGGTCGATAGGTTGTAAGGTTATAGGGATAGGCATAAATCAGTATTTTTATATCAAAGTACCTTTTAGGTGAAGGTTGAGAATAATTAATTAAATATTGGTAAAATTAACTCAAAATAGCATTTTTGATAGTAATTGACCTTATGACCTAACCGCCTGACATGCAACCCACCTTAAGTAGATTTAATTTCAAATAACATAAAATAAAGTAAAGTATTTGTCTACTTCAACTAATTCAATTTGAAATATTACTTACTTTGATTTATTAAGAGTTCCACTAACTCATCTCTACCTACTATGAAAATAGGATTAACTTCAGAAAAAGAAGACATGAAAGTATGCTACCTACTTAAAAGTTTATTGAAAAAAGGTAAGAAAATTGTGAGGGACTTTGCACGAACTTTCGAATTATTTAACGTTCAAGAGTTTTATTCCTGGACACTGTAGTTTTAGCTATTTTCAGAGTTACACATTCTCAGCTCGTTAAACCCACTGTAGCAGAGAAAAGCACTAAGTTTGTTATAAAGTTATTGAGTATTAAAAGACTTAGGCCACGTTCAAGTAGTAAGAAGGCAAAGATTATCACAAGTTCGGCTAAACCCACTAAAGTATGACGCTCGACGCTGACACTTGCTGTGCAGAGCGAATTCGGTTTGTTAAAATTAAAAGGTTAAATTAATAAAGTAAAGTTATTTTGAAAAGAGCAACTGCCGAGTTTCTTGCTGGTTCTTCTCGGCAGGAACGGCATTCCGAGCCAGTGGTAGACTCATCGACGATTCAAAAGCACTTGTAAAAAAGTTTATTTGAATAAAAAACATTTCTATTCTATTCTATTCTATAATAAAAACCATCCTTAAAGTTTCTTTTGTGTGACTTTGTATACAAAATACCTATATTAAATTCCTAGGGTTACAAGAAGTTTCCGCTAAAGCTTTCGATCACCGTTACAATATTACTATGTTGCTACAAAGGAATTTCAATCAAAGGTTATCGAGTTGCAGTCGGACGAATCACAGAGCAGTCATTCTGTGTCCGGCTGGATTAATTTATCCCCTTTGCTATTGTTTTTTGGTCTTTATTATCCTTGGTAGAGACATATTATATCTAGCAGTGGAAGTCTATCTATTTAAAGCATTATTTATTTTTCGCATAGGGGGCTGTAGTAGCATTTTGTCTTTTTTAACCCCTTTCATTTAACTTAATTATTAATACTTGATACTATCTTGATATTTCAAAGGAGTCTCAAATACTATCTTGCGTCAAAGGAATTTCAATCAAAGGATATCGAAATGCACTGAACGGTTGGGACCGGAGATTGTGCCGGTACGTTGTTGGTTTTTAATATTTTCTGCTTGTCATTATCGCACTACGCAGAATAATACGAACTACAGCGCTATTCAGTGAAATACAAACACACAGAAAACTCACTCCACCAATCAAGGAATAGATAAAAAGACTAGAATGGTCATGACACTTGTTCTAATACAAAATAGGAGTGAATGCCTATTCGTTCTCTATCATCTTATTCTGTGTTACCAATTATGTCAAATGTTCCCTTATTTTGACATAATTTGCAACTGAGTTCGCTTTCGAAGTGAGTTTTATGTTAGTGAGTACCCCTACTCTATTGAAGATGTTTACAATCGTCTTTACGTCGTCGATTACGCTTTTCTGCGCCCAAGAAAATTGACGATATCCTTACTAATAGGTATTTTAATAATGCGACAGTATGTTTCTTTGTTGATTTGTTGATTTATCTTTCAATTACGCAGCAACAGAGCAAAAGATCGAGTCGAGAGAGACATAGGCTACTTTTTTTCGGATAAATAAAGGGTTTCTGCGGGATTTTGAAAAATCTAACTCAACTCTGAAGAGGTCGCAAGCAACTTTTATTATTATTTTAAAATCGTACCTGAGATTTTAAAATAAAGAATAATAATTGCTAGTGACTACTAAGACAACATAAATCAAAGAAGTTTCAATCAAAAAGTACCGCGTTGCTATAAACGAGCTCACAGCAAAACAAAAAAGAATAGGTTAAAAAAGGGAGCGGGGACGTCGCCCGGGGGAGTTAATTTGTCCCTTTCACGTCATGTTCCTCCAGACTCTTCATTAAACGCTTGTACAAATTGGAAGCATAATGTAGCGCTGGAGCAAAGGCGGGGTGATAAAAGTTTGACGCCATTGCTGCCATTGATGTTTGTCTAAAACACAGGAAAGTGACAGTGAGGGGTGGGAAATAAAGTGCAATAAACTCCAATGTAGTTTGTTTGTTCTTGTGAACCTAAGATGGTATAAGTTTTGTTTAAATTAGTTGTGAGTTATGTAATTTGAACTAGCTATTCTCACATAAATAAAATAAGTTTCTAGAGGATGGCTGATAGTTTTGTATGTCGCCATGACATCTTAATTGACGTCTGATATACCGAGAGCCGGTAACATTAAAAAACCCCGTCTTGCGTGATGATTTTTTTTATGTGAATTGATAGTTCAAAATGATATTATGGCTCCCGAACCATGACGTCGATTGGTAACATGGAATAATAATAATAAATTTTATTTGTCGAATTGTGGGTTCATAACACTAAACTTAGTAGTACTAAAGCTTTAGTACTACAATAAGAAGATGGTATTCTCTGGTACTCTGCTCTCTAAGTCTCTAAATCGACCTGCTCAAAGTTGTGCTTCAAAAACATTTACGCAAAGAATTTCACATTAAAAAAAATTGGTATATTACAATTGATTACTTTGTAAACTCGTACATAAAACATATCATTCGATCTTGTTTGCTTGTTATAGTTATGGAATTTATACAAAATGTGCTGTTTTCAAGATGTCGCTTCTCTAGATTAAAGCAAACTGACATTCCGAGGCAGCAAGCCGGAAATTAAACATTCTGAAGAACCTCGCCATCTCACGACGTCCTTCAGACCGAATTGAATTTGTTAAAATTCATAAAAATAATAATATCCCTACTTTGATATAAATATTGGAACGTAGTTCCTTATCGCGCGGTGCGGAAGGGGGCTAGACGGAAAAAATTAAAGAACCGACACTCGACACTTTTTTGAAACCTACACTTTTTTGTTGAATGTGAATTTTGCATTGTGTTCGGTATTTTCGCGGTACAATATCGGGTCTACGTAGCCTTGTGGCTTCGGCAGTCGCTCAGTTAAAAGTCGATGGTTTGAATCCTAGCTCGACAGACTGAATTTTCTATTTTCAATTTTATTTTAAATGATTTCTACATGTGGAATTTTTCTCTAATTTTTTATTGTATAAATTGGATAAAATGTTATTGTACTACTAACGCCATCTGTTAAAAAACCAGAGTAACTCTTTGGTTTTGTAACATTATTGCAATAGAAATAAACTAAATATAATTCATCGTAGTTAATCAATTTAATACTAGATGACACCACTAGTTTATTACAATTCCTTCACTAATTAATCGAAAGGAACTTCGTTCCATCCGGGTGTCCCTTGACACCTCTCAAGTTTTTTTGTGTTTGTTTGCTGGTCTGTCATTCAATCATGCCGCAACAGAGCTACGGATTTATTTGTGTCTATTTGAGGACCTAGAGAGTGATATAGGCTCCAGAAACAGTTAAACAATTCTCGCGTAAATTTCAAAACCGTACTCCACGCGGACGAATTCATGGGTCGTCGATGTTATGCGTACTGCGTTCTCGAAAATATCGAACAGTGGTCACAAATAGGGTTATTACAAGACCCATTAGGCAGTGGTCTACGACAGGTCTCTGTTCTTATAAGAAGTGTTTAGGCCATAGTGTCGCAGGCCGAGTGAAGACTGACAGACTACACTTGACAGGGCTTCGTAAAAAACGTATCTCCGAAAAATAAGAGGTGCATGCCTGGGTGCCAAAAACAAGGTCGAAGTCATATTCACTAGGTTATCAGAGTTTCATAGTCCGTACCAAATAGATAACACATTATTTTCTAACTCTATCTCGTATATCATTTCGAACAATACAAAAAAACCGTCGAATTGTAGAAAAGTTTCCGCAATATATCACTCAGAAAAAAAAAATAATAAATCACCAGGCCGTTAATTCAAAGCAAAGAGGCAAATAAAGGCTCTATCACAAAGAAAGAACCGTTCGATTGCTAACTTGCTAGTGCCTTAATATTCAAGGTGTACGGCATTAAAATTTTAATATATTTTTTACTAAACAATAAAGTCTACACCTATTGTGAATTATATTTTGCCCAGATTTTGAAAATAATACGAAATGGTATTACTTTGAATGACTATTAAAGGTTGTCAAAAACATGTCAAAAACTTTCTCGGATTTTCTCCAAAATAAATCGTATCGTAATCGTTCGACGCCTACGCTCTTGAGGGAACCTACCTTTCAAATTTTGTGTTTGTAGACTTTATATTTACTGAGATTTCGTGATCAAGGAGTGGCTGGTGATATAGATATAATAAGTATACAGAATATAAATAATAATCATTTTCTTAGCACAATAAATATCGCGCTTTCGGTTACTATTCCAATCAATATTTTGTTACAATTATTTAGTTTATAACTAGATGATGCCCGCGACTTCGTCCGCGTGGATTAAGGTTTATTGATCCCCGCGGGAGCTCTGTAATTTTCTGGGATAAAAAACAGCCTATGTGTTAATCTTGGGTTTGAGCTATCTCCATTCTATATTTCAGCCAAATCGGTTAATTCGTTGTGACGTGAAAGAGTAACAAACATCCATCAATCCATCCATCCATCCAAATATCCTCACAAAATTTCATCATCATCATCATGATAATCATCATTAGCAACCCATCAACGGCTCACTACTGAGCGCAGGTCTCCTCTCAGAGATGGGTCAAAGGCCATAGTCCACCACGCTGGCCGAATGCGAATTGGCGGACTTCACACACTTTTGAGAACATTACAGAGAACTCTCAGATGTGCAGGTTTCCTCACGATGTTTTCCTTCACCGTTGTAGCAAGTGATATGTAATTGCTGACTCCGTAAAGTCAGAGGTGCGTACCCGAGATCGAACCTGCGACCCCCCGAATAGGAGACCGCAGTCCTAATCACTAGGCTATCACTGCTTCAAACTTTCACATTTATAATATTGGCAGGAGTAGGAAGTAGGATTTGTTGGAAAACATTTTTTGTAGCTCATCGTAGCGCGTAGTAAAAACGCTACGCTGACATACTACGTGTAGCAGCACCGTTACGTCGTTACGGAAAAACGAGTTAACAAAAATGGCGGCTAAGTTAAAAATAATGGTTTCCATTACGAACGTCTGAAAGGCGGTATCAAAATGTGTTGTTTGTTAATGTTGCCAATTGGAACTCGCTATTCAATTACCAACCAAGAGTATAAGGCTCCGATAAAAAATCCACTCCAATTCAAATTAGGATTTATTCAATTATAAGTTGTTTTTAGGGTTCCGTAGTAAACAAGGAACCCTTATAGTTTCGCCATGTCCGTCCGTCTGTCCGTCCGCGGTTTAGCTCAGAGACTATTGGTACTAGAAAACTGTAATTTGACAAGAGTATAAATATTAATCACGCCAATAAAGTGGTGAAATAAAATTGTGAAAAATAATTTTTTTAGGGCACTTCCCCTATATGTAAAGTGGGGATGAATTTTTTTTTCTCGTCTATCCCATAGTGTGGGGTGTCGTTGAATAGGTCTTTCAAAAATATTGTGAGTGTGGGAAAATCAGAAATTCTACCCGAACGAAGTCGCGGGCGACCGCTAGTTTAATATAATATAAAGAATTTTTGAGGAAAACTATCACCCAACTTGGGTTCATAAGTTAAGGAGTTAAATCTGTTTTTTAGAAGTGAACCGCGAAAAACCATGGAACTCAAAATATATTCAATATTCATAAATAAAATAAAAGCACTATCCTAGGTCAGCAATGATAATTGTGACTTGCAACTACGTAGGGTGGCCCGACACGCACTTGGCCGGTTTTTATTGTTGATAAAATCTAAAAAAATAGTACCTACGTAATACTTTGTATTGCTTTTATGTATAACTATAAAATATATTAAACCTGCCTGAAATACATATAATGGTGATGAGTTTTTTTATTAATTAGTAGGTATACTATAAAATATAATAAGTAAAGAGTATAACATCATTGGATCACGTATTATTATGATTCGTCTCGAATTTAAATTTGGGAAGAATCATAATAATTATTATTAAAAAATTGACATACAATACGCATACTATTTGACATACATAATTCAATCTATAAATAAATAAACTTTAATTCATGCAAATAAGAGCAAGAGTTTTGTATATTTTATAAGGTAAATTTTTAAATTACAACTTTAAAATTCACAAGCCCGAAGCACTTTTATAAATTGCTTTTGAACGGGACTATAGTATAAAATGTAAGCCGTGTTGTTATAAACGTTAATGAAGCCAACGAGTTATTCAAGCGGAATGTTAGCTCACATAATGTGCCTAGGTTGTAAATGCCTCATTCGGAGTATTATTTAGGTCTTTACTGTAATTCCGTAGGGATTCCATACACTCTCAATTATAAAGGATACCAATAGACAGCCATAGGTGGGCATAGTCTTTTGTAGAAATTTCCACTTATAACAACATTAAGTTTACCTCATAATCGTCGGCCCATTAGCACAGGTCCCCTTTCAAATGGGAAGCGTTTCGGTCATAGTCCACCACACTAGTCAAGTGTAGACTGGCAGACTTCACACACGCTTGGAAACATCATGGAGAACTCTCAGGTGCGCAGGTTTGCTCCTAATGTTTTCCTTCAACGTTAAATCAAATGATAGGTATGTTATATATTCAAATTCAAAATCATTTATTTCATGTAGGTCAACTTGTGTCTCTTATGACAAGTCTACTAAGGAATCTACCAATGCTGATTCTGCTGAGAAGAGCCGGCAAGAAACTCAGCAGTTGCTCTTTTCAAAACAAAAACATTGTTACAAAATTATCTATCTTGTGGACAGTCGATTAGAATAGAACAGAAATATTTTCCACTTAAATAAACTTTTACAAGTGCTTTCCCGTCTATGATTAATATAAATTAATCTACCACTGGTTCGTAATGGTACTTACAATTCAATACATCTTAATATAATTATATAAATTACGTGTCACGTTGTTTGTCCGCGATGGACTCTAATTTGTTCCAACTTGAAAGATAGGATAGTTTTTTTGGATTAGGATAGTTTATTTGTTTTATTTATATAAATAAGTTGGCGGTACGAAGTTCGCCGGGTCGGCTAGTGTTATTATATATTATTATATGTTATGTGCGGGATTCGAGCCCCAAACATCCAAGGCTGAAGTCTTAACCACTAGGCAACTAAATTGTGCAGATAAAATCGAGCGTGTTTAATACATAATAATATATTTCATTATGTTGGCTTAGGAAACTTGTGCGAAAGTTTGCAGAATATAAACGAACCTTTTTACCTGCATAATTTAACTGTGCAGTACAACATTGCACATAAATAAAGTTGGTTTCCTTTAGGTATCATAAATAAGACCTACTTACTAACAAAATTGATGACTTTAACACTTTTCCTAATACTTCTTATGGTTACCCTAGACTTGCGCTTTTAGCTTAAATTTTTATTTCACCATAATATCACATACATTTCATTTTCACTTTTACGCTTGCTATGTGGAAGTACGTGAAAATTTTTTCGGGTTAGAGACGTTGACTAATGACCCGCTAGAGGTCAAAAGGCTGCTTTTTATTCGAGTAACGGCATTGCCCACAAATTTTTCCTTTTTGAATTTTATTTATGACGATTACATGTTTAAGAGTGGACTTTTGCACCGGAAAGCGCAATGAAGGCGGACCGTACAGACGTCATCAAACTAGTAGCAGAAGCTGCTGGATATTTGAGAGTGTGAGGAATGTGTGTATCACTCAAATACTGAGACTGATTTACTGTCCAAAATCGTTTTGCAGTCATACGCTTTGTTTGATCAAAATTAAGTTAAGTGTAACCCGAGTGAGCTTGTCCCGAATTTTATAATATGGTCGAAGTTCAAGTCAATAGCTGGCTTCCTACACCTATAATACAAGATAAGGTACTAATTAGTGTTTGATAAATCCAATTAGGATCTAAATGGCAAAGGCTAATTTCCACAGGTGCACAAACAAGTGCATTGAATCGATTATCCCAAAGAGCGTTTAAAATAACATTCAAAGCATTTCATTCAAACTGCATTGCGCTTACAAAAGCTTTGTTCTCAATGCCTTTGTCTCCATCATTCGCACAATAGATAGAGAAAAATTGCCTCCTACAGCCGTTATCAATTTATTCCATAATGGCCTTTGGACATAATATTTATTTTTGTCCTCTAGTATATTGTTGTGATTACACCATTTACAATTCCACTCGATGTCAGAAAATTGCTGCATACAAATTGGCTTTTTAGCGTCTTCTTTATCTAAATTACCTAGCTTAAAGTTGCTTGGACACAAAAATACACTAATACCACACAGTCCTACGTCCTACTAATAACTAAATGCGAAATTTTGTGAAGCTGGATGTTTTGATGCACAACGAATTTGAAATTGGCTTAGAAAAGACTGAAATTAAGAATGGTGAATACCTAGGATTAACACATAGGCTACGTTTTATCCCGGAAAATTAAAGAGTTCCCGCAGGAATTAAAAAACCTTAATCCAACGGACAAAGTCGCGGGCATCATTTAGTACAAAATTTTTATTGTTAACACACATTTGTGTTAGTAATGCAATCATTGTGCAGCGATATAATATTATTATGTATACGGTAACGGTACCTAACAATAAAAATTTTGTACTAGATGATGCCCGCAACTTCATGCGTATGTACACGCACACACAATGTTATATTGTGTAGGTGGACACAGTGCGAAAAAACGATGGTCTAAGACTTAAGCTGCTGAAGCGACGACCGGAAAGCGCAGTTTTGGTAGACAATGTGGACTGACGATATCAAAGTCGCAGGGAGCCGCTTTCACCAACGTCGAGTGACGTTTATCCGTGGGATAAATTGGGCATTTTGACAGTTATTGTATTGAAAACTCTGTCAAAATATAAAATTTACACTCGGATAAGACTTGTTTTACGTTGGTGAAATCGGCCCTTAATCAGTTTCCTTGCATTCAATGTCAGGATCGTGTGTAATTAAGCCTACTTTCAGATATTATCGCGCAAAATATTTAAATCATTAATCACACTGAAAAATGTTACTTACCGTAGTTTTATTGTGACAAAGCATGTAAGTTTACAAAAAAAAACATTAGAAACTCAAAACTCTGGACTAAATCTCGAACTAGGGAGTACTAATAGTCACGCGATGCACAAATAAGTTTCGTGTCCACTTCTCTGCCACCGGCTACAGGGAATGGGCGGGGCTTTCGTCGTTAAATACTATGGTAATAGTTACAGAGTATAATATTATATAACCTTTGAGTGTATTTTACTCCAAGGATTTAAACATCCACTTCTTTACCACAATAATATGTACTAACATGTTCACTTCAAGTTGGCGGTCGTCGACCGTTACAAAATGCTGTAGTTTGTCATCATTTTGTTTCTTGACTTTTAAAACTTTTCCTTTTTTACTCATGGTAGAAAACGTCGACACGCGAACAACAGTAACCAAACAACAATAAATAACTACATAATTAAAATTTAACAAAAAAAAATTAAGACGTAATAAAAGTTTGAAAAAACGCAGTAGTGACAATCGCGAGCGGTTGCTAACTGTACTAATCGGTTCTGAATTGAGGCGCGGTGCGGGAAAGTGCGACGGGAGGTAACGGCCAACTTGAAGTGAACGATTAGGTTCAGGTTCAGGTTCTAAGGAAATTATACCAAATATCGTTTTAGACATTGTTTAGCTTTTGGTAAAGATGTATATTATACAACATAAGAGGTATTATATCAAAACCATCATATAACCATACTTCTTTTAATACGTAAGTAGAGCTCAGCAATTTATTTTGCTGCTAGCAAGATAAGACATATTTTATTCATGACAAGATAGCTCTTGACTGCAATCTCAACTAATGGTAAGTGACGATACAGCCTAAGATGCTAGCGAAGTAGATCGAAAGGAGGTATGGCAGTTTCAATCAAACCTATACCCCTGATCGATTTCTACACGCCATCATGTCGGAACGCTATTTTGTTTGGCCACAAGTCATTGACGGTAGGGTGTTTAGCCTCCAGACCAGAAGTCTTGGTTAATGCTCAAAAAATCTGACCAGACCTCGGCCTAGCATTCAGTATTCCACAACGCAGTTTAAAATAGGTAGGTATATTTTTATTTTTATTAAAGCGTTAACCTACACTTAAGGAAATATCAGAATAAATTTATAAACACATATCAAATATTCCGAAGCCAGCGGGATTCAAACCCACATCTCTTGGGAATCGCGCCCGAGTATGTTAGCCATAGTCACAGAATATATAATAGTACTACCATGGTGTAGTGCGCCACCTACACCATGGCACGGTAATATTATGTACAGTATTGTAACTCGGCCGTATCTTTGACATAAATGCCTACAGCCGCGCGGTACGTAAACATGCGATAGGGCTGCCCGCCTCCAGCATTTTAATTACATTTGCCTACTTTGTGTTTCCATTTAGTTTTGTGATTTTTACTTATATACTTTTTTTATATAAACAAATAAAATACTTTCTGAATTAAATAGGAAGTGTTCAATAAAAACGCGTGTTGTTTTTTGATTGGTAGATTTAATTAAAAAAAACCGGCCAATTGCGAGTCGGACTCGCACACCGAGGGTTCCGTACTCTAGAAGTAAAAGTGAAACGATAATATTATATAAATTTGCTTATTAATCGTTAACTTTGTTTGTGGAGGTTTATTGTTAATATAAAAAAAAACTATGCTAGTTAGAGCGTTGGTTTTATTTTTCCTTTAAAATATACATAAACCTCTATTGACCATAATTATTTCTGATTTTTCGATTGGTAAACTTCGGAGATAAGGGGGGGGGGAACGGTATTTTTTTCGACATTTTGCCCGATTATTCAAAAACTATTATATTTAGAAATAAATAAAAACCTGTTTTAGAATGTACAGGAAAAGGCCTTTCATATGATACCCCACTCAGTATAGTTATCTTACTTTGAAATTTCAAACTCCCGATTTTCCCCCTTTTTTAATTAAACTAAAATAATTTTCACGTTGGATTTATTTTTCCTGTAAAATATACGTAAACCTCTATTGACCATATTTATTTCAGATTTGTAGATTGGTAAACTTCGGAGATAAGGGGGGGGGGAACGGTATTTTTTTCGACATTTTGCCCGATTGTTCAAAAACACAATATATCCTCCTCGTCATATTAAATATGTACTTGAACTTATTTTTAGTTAAAAAATTGCGCAGTTATTGTTAAAAAACATAACACCGTCCGTTCGTCACTGCGGCACAGTCGCGACTGTCTGCGTACCGAGCGCTTACCGAGATCGAGGCGCGTAGGCATAGCTCGCGCTTCGTCCGTTTGTATGAAGTTGGAATACTAATATTACCGTGACCATGGCTACGGTCGAACTACACGTCAGCATACTTTTTCAGTTTAAGCAACTGTTAGCGATATCTAGTAGCAACACGTTACAGTTGTCAAACTACTTTCCAAGACCCCATAATATTGCAATGGAGGTATAATATTAGGTAGGTATAATATATTGTTATGAAAAGGAATAATTTTTTATTCAAGTAAATTTTTACAAAGTGCTTTCGAATCGTCAAGTGAATTTACCATTGTTATAATATTATAGCTTATTATATAGTTATAGTTACATTTATATAGGCCTACATAATTGATTTTTGTGAATCTACTTTCCAAATCGGCACAATGGTATCAGCCTTGACTCTTGACTTATAAATCCTTACTTCCTTACTAATATTATAAATGCGAAAGTGTGTTTGTTTGTCCTTCAATCACGCCGTAACAGAGCTACGGATCGAAGTGATTTTTTGCATGGGTATAGTTGAGGACCTGGAGAGTGACATAGGCTACTTTTTATCCCGGAAAATCAAAGAGTTCCCGAGGGATTTTAAAAACTAAATCCACGCGGTTGAAGTCGCGGGCATCAGCTAGTTAAATATAAATTTAAATTATTTTGATTTATGAAATACTCAATATTTATATGAGCCGTAAATAAAACATGATTGCTTAATTTGTGTGAAATTAGACATTGAAAAAGCTAATTGTGTTTACTCCAAGGAATGGAGAGAACAGGTATTTTATGTCATATTTGCATAAAATTGAGTGAAGGAATAATATTGTTTGCCTTATTCGCGTTGTTTATATCAAATGAAAATTTCATTTCTTTGATATTATAATTTAACGCTTTCATTTCTTTTTATATAGCGTTGTAAATTTATCTTGATGATGAAAAGCAAGTCAAATTACGAATTCTTATTTTAGATTTGAGATTTTTTTGTTGAAATAAGATTTATATCGCCCGGGGAAAGGACGCTGGGAATAAGTGAATCTATAGAAAATAAAATAATATGAACTTTTATTGAGATTGGACGAAAAGTCATTAGTTCTTTTTTGTTGATTTTAAATATAATATGTCACGGATGAGTAGGCATGGCTGCTAAATAGCTTTTTAGGCTGTGAGCAACGAGCGGCTTAATGTTACGTATGCTACAGCTAGAGCAGTCAATCATCTAGTCTATCAGTCTATTTTACAACTTTGCCAAAAATGCAGGCGCTTGATCATTTTTGTATATTCATTAAATAAACTGGATAACTGTCTAAACTCAACTTAATAAATCAAGGTCACACATTGCCCAATTTATTATTTTAGCGAAAATAATAATGTAGGCAATGTGTGACCTTCCGTAGAAGCACTAGTAGTAAGTCTAAAAACAAATCGCAATTGTAGTGTCTATTAAAATATGTTCAAGGCTATTAAAAAAAATGGCAGTGAATGCCGATAGAAGTGAAAACTAGATTTGCTAATAATTAAAAACAAATATAAAAAATATAAAAAAATAAAAACAAAACAAAATAAATATAAAAATAAATAAAAATAATTAAAAAAGGCGCACTGTCACGTTTAGTGAGTGAGATTCGAACCTGCGACCTGCTTGCCGACTGCGCTGTACAAGGTTGCTTGTTGCTTGAGAATCTTTAAAATGTTGAACGCTTACTGAAATCTCCAGGGAACGATTGTGAAGGTGACGATGACGCGAAATTCATGTTTTTTACTCACCCAAAAAAGTGCTCAACGCGCCTAAAGAAGTTTTCACTTCAATATTTAAAAAAGACGCACAGTCACGTTTCGTAAGTGAGATTCGAACCTGCGACATCAAACATTAAACGGTAAGGAAGGCGGCTGCTTGCCGACTGCGCTGTACAAGGTTACTTGAGAACTTCTAAAATGTTGAACGCTCACTGAAATCTCCAGGTGACGATTGTGAAGGTGACGATGACGCGAAATCCATGTTTTTTGCTCACCCAAAAATGCTCAGCGCGCCTAAAGAAGTTTTCACTTCAAAAAAATAAGATAAAATTTTTTGTCCACGTATTACTCTTTTGTTTACAGAACGAACTTAAAAGAAATTAAAATTATATAACATAAGGAGCATGCAAACCCTATTACTGGGCAAGCAGATAAACAAGTAACTCGGCACAAGTAATTGCAACGATCTGTTTTCTAATTAATTGCCAGGCTTTAAAATTTCAAAATTTTAATTGAAAATACCCTTGACCATATTTTAATTGGCATTGATACAACTGCAATTTGTTTTTTTTAATAGATAATATTCGATAAAAATGTTTTTCATCAGGTAAACAGATGGGTGAAGAACGACTTCTCTTCGGGATCTTGTACTTTTATAATCATAATACATTAAAATAATAATAAAAAAATCCATCAGGTATATTATCTGATAGTTATTGATCCCATTAAACCAATGGCTATCATAATGATTGCCCACAATTGCGTGTTAGCTATCACAACTATCATCTTCGTATGAATAACCATAATTGTACCAAGTCCCTTGATAACTACCGATGATAAAACACAATGTAATATACTTTACGACTTTACCTTTGTGAGTGCAAACGGTTAATTTTGAACCAGGGTTATTAAATAATGTTATCACGTTAATTTATATTCCCGTTTCCGTCGTCTAAAATTACTTATTTAACCAGAGTTTCTCTGTTATATTTTGGTTTCTTTCAAGCTAATATTATGAGTTAATTCTAATGGTTAAAAAAACTTACGAATCAGTTTATACATATAGACAGAATGCGATGGTTCAAAGGAGGAGGTTAAGTTGATAAAGTTTAAAATATACCTACTTCCACGTCATTAATGTTATTTATTTACCTGTTGTTTTCCTCGCTAACCCAAAGTTGATACTTAATATATATATATAATATACTATTATTATGATAATGTTCGTTTGTTTGCTGTTTGTAATGCACTAGTTTGATGAAACCGACATCGCAACGATCATAGAAATCTTAATAACAAGGCAAGCTACGATGCAACGCGCAGTGTCAGCGCTTTGCTCAACATGTAGGTTTGCTTTGAGTTTGCTTAATTACATAATACCTACATACAAGGTGCCATAAGATTGACGTTAGGATTAGAACTTACCTACTAAGGATTGTGTCAACAAGATTAAAGCAGGTAACTTTGGGATGTAATCCAAATATAATGTGTAAACTTTTTACATTTGAGAACAAAAGAAAATTTAGGATGTGCCGAACGATGTCGCTGTGCACGCACAAGATACTAATCTTTACGCGAGCTATTAAAACCAGAATTACCTACATCTGTTCATCATCTTGTTATTAATATTATTGCAGTAAATATTCATTATATTTATAAGTGATATTATCTCTAAATGCGCGTGTATGTTTTTTTTTCTCCTGCAATTACAACACAATATTATAGCAACGCGATTTTCACGTTGGTATAGCGACCTGGAGTGTAACAGACTACTTTTATCAAAGAAAAACAAAGAATTCTCTCAGAAATTACGGCCTCAACAAACAAAGTCGCAGTGGCAAAAGCTATAGTATGTATAAGATAAGCTTAAAGTCCTTTCAGTTAACGATTGGACTGACCTTTAGAACAAAATCGCTACAGTCTATGAGGCGGATATTTTTGTTTTGTTGAAAGCCACGTAATAACTAATCCTATATCAAACTCTTAATTTACTTATAAATTCTACGCTGAATGAAAGCTTAGGAAGCGAGGAGAATTGTGGGCGAAATCTCCATCAAATTACTCTTTGTTCTGTGAAGAGTGTCTCGAGGGGAAATTGTACTGTAATTACACCAATTATCTGACAAATAGTTTTAGTTTGAAAAGAACCTCATTTCCAACACTTTATCTGACCGTTGTTGGTTGCAAATCTTAATTTCTTCGTCTTAGTGAAGTTTGATGGTCTAAATATATAAAAATTTACTTAAATTTTTGTAAACAGATAACCTAGTCAGAAACTGGAACTGTAAAAGTAATAATAAAGGCTTATTATAAATTAAAAGTTACAGTGAACTCTACGATTGCGTAGGTACTATAACATACAATTTCACGGGCTTAAATATACAGGTCAAGTACAGCTCTACTTGAAAATCATCGACATGACTTCAATGACGTCAGCAGCACGAGTAAGCTGCATCGAACGCAATGAAGATGGGAAGTCTCGTCCTGAGAGTTGAGGCCATCGCATCCGATATGGTCAACTTACACGAATTTTATTCACAGAATTTCTTGAGCCCTTCATAAATAATTATATAAGTCGAAATAAACACTTTAATTTGAAATGAGTAGAGGAACATTGGAATTTTTTCGTTTAAAAACACTCCTTATTACCTAACTAGTTGATGTCCGCAACGTCGTCCGCGTGGATTTAGTTTTTAAAATCCTGCGGGAATCCATGTAGTGACTTAGGCAAATTTTCTTGGCCTGGAGAGTGCTCCAGGCCCTTAACGATACCAATGCGAAAAAACACGTCGATTTGTAGCTCTGTTGCAGCGTGACTGAAGGACAAACCAACAAATAAACGAACACTTTCGCATTTTAATATTAGTAAAATTGTTTTTTTTTTTCATGTAATTTTATATTACAAAATAGAAATCTACATTAAAATTAAAATAAGTAAGATTAGTTGTAGTTAGGGTACAAGAATTACGTTTTGGTAGGTAGGTACTATTAATAAACGTAATTATTATTTGCACCGCCGAGAATGCACTTCTATCAGTTCATGCAGTAATCTGGCTATCAACCCCTTGTGATTACTGTATAATAGATAGACATGGGCAATTCTCCTAAATGTTGGTTAAGGCATGTCCCAGGCTGGAGAACGTAGGTTAAAACTAACTCAGGCTTATGTAACTTTTTTTGTAGATACTAGATAGTGTCCTCTATATCGTCCATCAAGAAAAAGAAGATAAAAGAGGTGAGATCCAGCTTAAAAAAAATTTTAACCTCCATTTTCTAACCTCCATGACTGTCCCACTGCTTATGTTGTATGTAACAAACTTATTTATTTAAAAACATAGTCGATTAAAAATTCTCAAAAAAATATATTTCAATAATGAATAATTAATCTTTAAAATAACAACAGTAGCGTGAGGTTACGTCTTAGAATTAGTTTTTTGTTAGTATTTAAAGTCTGTCCCACGACTTTTTAATCATTACCGTGCTCTTGTGCAAACACTATCGTAACTACCCACATATCCATACAATCCGCATCGTCGTCGCGTCTAACGTACAAAGTCAGTTGCCTTGAGCAATTCATGTCGAATGGAGGTGTGTACGTCGTCGGGTTACTGAAATATTTGGCATTCTCCAACGGAAATTTCATTTTGGCAACTTTAATCGCTCATTCATAGGACTCTCACCATACCGTAAGTAGTTATCACATTTATATGTTTGTATTTTTAATATATTTCAAATATGTTTTACTTTCTAACAATGCACATTAAAAAAAATTACTATGTTTACTTATCAAGTAAAAATTTAATTACTAACCAGTTCTAATTACCATGATCCTAATTACCATAATTACCAGGGCCATTTTACGTACTATGGTAATTGGGCATTAGCTAGGTAATTAGAGTAATGCTTGAATGTATGGGATCTTCTAGATTTTAACGACCTCCCTGGCCCTGTGGTGAGTACTTTGGTCTTAAAAACTGGATCTTCATGGGTTTGACTCCCAGCTGGTGCAATTTTGGATGTTGTAAAATTGTCTCCAGTCTGGTCTGGCCGAGGCTAGTTACCATCCAATACTCTACCAGCAAAGATGTGCCGTGCCATGTGATTTAGCGTTCTGGTACGTATCAGCGTATCACCGGTAAGTTGTTTAAGTTTAATACCAGGTAAGCTCGAAACCATCTTAGACTGCATTCACCACTTACCCCAGATTATCGCAGTCAAGGACCAACTTGTAGTAACATATAAAAAGTTATAAGTAATTTGTGTTGAATGATTATGGCTGTATTTTGATACTGTTTGGGTGTTGGTAATGACAACATCGTTTACCAATAATAAAATTAACTAAACCGAAAAAGATGGGCAAAAAAGGCTCGAATGGTATGCGAAGATAAAAAAAGATCCTATATTATATCGAAAAAGATGGAGAATAAATCTTAATTCTTTTTATAGCTCAATCGCAATCAAACTCGCAGCATTGCAGCGTTGTATGGCGATTGACGACCTTTGGACCAGGTAAATCCCAGAACGTGGATCGCAACCCCTTCACCTTAACCAACGGCCGATATCGTGCAACAATCGCTTAGCTCCAGCACTCCAGCATTCCGTGGTCTCCACTGCCAGAGTGCCAAAAAGGTAGCTGTCCAGAGTAGGGGCATCTTTACTCCTTTTTTTAATGCAACGGACTCTGCAGCGTCTACCTGTGTTTTCCGGCTGAGATGACATGGTGCGAATGTACTCATGCACGTCGCGTCCCTCAGCATGCATTTGCTATTTTGCCATGGGACGAGTGTCAAGCCATCAGGATGCTTGCCATGCATGTGACCCAAACCGGGTGGCTCGAGTACACACTACGCAGGGTACGTTGACCGAGACGAGGGCTGTGCGGACGATATCTTTCAGAGAGTGGTGACGAGAGAATCTGGCCACACAACGACTGCAACTCAATGTGTGGTGGCCGTTAGCTTCCACCATGTAACCGCAGATGCATCGATGGAATTCGCAAACAGGCATGCAACCATATTGGGAAGTCCTCAGTAGATATGTTATCTTCGGCACAGCAAAATAGTTTTGCAAGAGCGTAAGCGTAACGTGGGCCGAAAGATCTTTCCAATACTCTTGAATGGCAGAGTGGCCTCCTTGCCTCAATGGCTTCCGGGATAGCAGAAAAAAAGATAGGAGATCCCAAGAGGAAAAAATTGTCAGCGTTAAACTCCTTGAGCCCTGGAACTAGGTCTTCAAAGTGAGGGAACAGAAGACGGGACTCTGGATTACAGGGGAAGAACTCTCACTTAGGCATGTTCACCTTCAACCCCAGCTCCTTCAAGCAATGTATTAAAAGCAGTAGGTCACGTTCCACAACTTCAGGTTTGCCTCTTATAGTACCTACATCGAGTTACCAGATATTAAGGGGGAATTTGAGGTCGTGAAGAACTTTCTGAATGCTGAGGCTGAAGATGAGAGGTCTAAGCGGATCTCCCTGTTGGACATCAATCTGCGAAAGGATAGAGGTTTGGTTATAGAAGATATTGGAGGGGGAATGTTGAAATTGCTAAAGAAAAGGATACAGAGTAGGAATCATAACTTTGCTTCGCTCAGTAGAATGTCCTTTTCCAGTGTATTGAAAGAAAAATTATGTATGTCAAGCTCCATGATAACACAGTCCTTGTTGCTTGGGTCTATAGCGAACAAATGCGTTGCGTGGATAGCCTAGCTTAGTGTCAAGACCTAACAGGTGCGGTCGCAGGTAAGTCACTATTTACTTCAAAGGCCCTAGACCCTTATTTGATTAGAAGATTACCGAATATATAGATCTCATCAACGACACAGACAATTCTGTATCAAATTTTATATTATAATAATAATTATTAATTATGTTTGGCATGTTATTTGAAGAATATTTTGTGTACATAGAGCTATCTTATGTTAAACTCATAATATAACTAGACGCTTTTTGTAGGTAAGCCTAGGTAGGTCTGATAGGAAAATAACTGAATTTATTGATCTCGTCAGCAAGACAGACTTTTGTTATGAATCTTTGTACGATTATGATTGGCATGCCGTTTTTACGAGATTTACTTAGACGCTTCTTCTAGGTAACTAATTAACTATAATAATTAATCAATAAATAATCGGAATTGAATCAAGAAAATTTATAAGTGACATTTTTGTCTATTTTGTAAATCGTGATTTATCAATTTTGAGGACTATTAATAAGTACCTACTTACCTAAGCAGATTTTTTTTATATTTAAAGAAATACTACGATATTTCTTTCAGTTTTATTACTGTATTTTTCCACATTTACAGATTAAATAGATTTTATTAACAAAAACACTTATGTTTTATTTTTGTTTCTCATTCACAAAATTTTAACAAATCACCATATAGCATATTCTAATCACCATATTCCGGACCTCATTACCATGTCACAATTTATCCTTACCATGGACACCATAATTACCAAATACGCTATTTCTCCAAGAAAAGTAGGTTCTGGTGGAGGCCTTCCTCATCACTGGGATAAATGAAGGCACCTCTCTGTCAAGGCATACTTAAAAAATCAATAACTCAAAAAAAAAAATTTTTTTTTTTTCGTCGGACGTTTTAGCCAACAATTAGGAGAACTGCCCACATCAGATAAAAGCCATTACAGCGATTTCAATTTACAGACTCAATTTTCTGATCACGTCCTTAATACAAATTCAAAGCCGTTAAGTTTCTTTGACGTGCTCTATCGCGCAAACGAATACACTTTGCCACTCGTTTACGTCATAATGAAATTTGCATAATTATCTCAGCGTTCAAGTTGGTCCAATGCACAGACACAGGTCCCTATCTAACCCGTTAGTTGGAAATCTAATCAGACTTGGAAGCTAGGAACGTAGGATAAAGTGGCTAAACGAATGAGGTAGTTACAATAGTGATTTCGATAAGTATTTTTTCATACACCTTAACCACAGAAATGGTAATAATGTGATGGTACGGCTGTGATCGTCTAAGCTTGATGATTTGTGATTAAGTATACTTGAAGAAAAGTTCATAAAGAAACAATATTTCAGGAATAAGAGACACGTTGGTAGTTGGCATGTTATCTGTAACTTCGCGGATTTCCCAAAGCAAAACGGAGGCGCATCGCTCACCTGGGCAGTACATTTGCGGGTGGACAATCAGGCTATCATTCCATTCTATCTGGATACGCGAGGCTCATTGTATTGTATGAGCCTACCTTAGTAGAGCAGAGGAATAGCGTCACTTCGACACTCGGAAGTCCAGGAGGACTTAATTAAGAGTATAAGCTAACGATCAGTATAGAATGCATGATAAGCTGGTGAATGTATGAGTGCCTTCTCTGGGCCATCGCAAGCCGATCGATTCTCTCGAGCACTGGGGAACCCTACACCCAGCACAGGGGTCTTTAAACATTGTTATAGGGGCACAGACCAGATCACCCTTTTGCGCTGCGAAGCGTATATTGCCGTGTCTTCGAGAGACCGGTTCTTTTGAGAGCCGTAGCTCGCCCCATTACCATGGTTTTGTTTGTATATTCATTTGTTATATTTGATATTATTTGGTTTGGCCAAACCAGAGCGGGAGCTGATCTGTATTTTGAGAGGGCGTGTATTAGGTGCTGGAAAATCGCTGCCGGTGCGCCACGCTGGAGCCATGTACTGTTATTGTATCAATCTTTGACTATTAAAGTCAACAAGTTAATATTTAAAAGCCCACATCAACCTTAATGTCTCTCATTCCACAATATCGTGGTCACCCTAGCCATCTCCAATAAATTCTCTCCTTTACACAATACCCTATGGTCACCCTAGTGCCTTGCAACTGCTTAACAATAGGACACAAAAAAAAAAGGTTCAAATCCCCTACCTGCGTCGAGTCGCTGCTCGTAGAATGTGTACAAATGCTCGACGAAACTGCGGCTTCCCTCGGGTAATTTACTAGTGTTGAAATACCTAATTAAATGCCCTAATCGGTCCATCGTATTAAACTAGATGAAGTCTAGCTTTCATAGACTGCACAGTAATTCAGAGACTATAGGCTTAATCTTTGATTCTGAAATAGTCACGTAGCTCTTCGAACTAAACCTATTTAGTTCACTATGAAAGGTATTTATCTGTTTAAATCAAAGTAGCTTACGGTAATTGTCCAGGTTGGAAATAATTAATTACT
Organism: Oeneis ivallda; assembly: GCA_029955525.1. Taxonomy (NCBI): domain Eukaryota; kingdom Metazoa; phylum Arthropoda; class Insecta; order Lepidoptera; family Nymphalidae; genus Oeneis; species Oeneis ivallda. Next base: position 11,167,046 of record JARPMR010000024.1, on the reverse strand, counting down.
CACAACACAGAATTTCACTCGTCTGGGAGTCGAACCCGTCGAGAAACGTAGAAATATCATAGCTATATTTGACCTGACTTAATTTATAATATCGGAGAATGTAATCAGTCTGAAATAAAGTTATTGACCTTAGTCTGAACCTCCGTAATCTGTGGGAATCGAACCCATCTCGGGAGCTTAAATACTCGTATATCTACACCTAATAGTTATCTAAGCTTAGCTTTCTGAAATGAAATTCATGATCGTACATAGGTAACATGAGGGAATTTATAGACTATATTAATAAAAGAAGTGTTTATGGATAAAAGAATGAGATTTATTATCAGTTTCTTAAAGATTATTAGGAAAGAAACTGTTTGATCATTTAATTCATGTTTAAGGCGCTAAATTACCTTAAGCCATTAATAAAATAGAATAGAATTATTTGTTATTCAATTAAATTTTTACAAGTACTTTTGAATAATTAATGAATCTACCACTGGTTCGGAATGCCTATCCTGCCGAGAAGAACCAGCAAGAAACTCGGAGGTTGCTCTTTTCAAAACAGATTTACAATACAGTAATTACTATGCTATATATGTAGTGTTTCCACACATGCACACAATGGGGACAATAATACTTTATTTATATTCCTACGCACGTACCCTAAAAGGAAAGGTTAAGACACACCCCGTATAAAATTATTAGGTCTAGAATTATACATATTTATGCTATAGAAATAGACTCACAGGGTAAAAGTCAGACTCATTAACACTAATCTAGTATATTTCCATCTCTAGGTCCACGTTAGGGTTACTCCTAGGCATAGGATTGACAGGCCCCGACAGCATATTTGTCTTTTCCTCCTTCCAAATTAGTATACATAATATAGTCATAAAATATGTTACTATAATTATCCCAAATCTCGGATAGCATAATGATAGTGAAGTGCGTCGAATCCTTCTCGATCGATGATATCGAACACTGTGAGACTATTTTATAGTTAAAATCAAATTAAGTACATTACCGAATTTCTCGTACTGTAGTATACACCTCACTAATTTACTTATTTCTCGACTAAGATTTCCCCAAAACTAAGAGAGAATAATATTTGATAAGACCTTCCCCACATTTATTTACTGAACACAATATCAAATTAAAAATTGGCCTTATTCAAACTAAAGCTTAGTCGCTACGTTGCCGCCTCGGTTCGAGGCTGGGAGCGCACTCTCGCGTTCCGAGATCGGACCTCCGTTCTCGATCGATGAAACTCGAATGGTCTCGGTCATCCTTGTCTTCTCCTCTCTCCGTCCAAAATCCCCCTCTTTCTGCAAAGTGAAAAAAAACGCCCACAATAATTTGCTCACATATAATTGGTCGGTCTATTTAGCTGAGCTTATGATAAATGGCCAATGAGTGTAAAGTCACTATAATTTCATCCCAATTGGTTCAAACTTAACGCCCTCGTTTAATAGTTAATAATGCTGTTTAGACCTTTCTTATTTTTTTTTCTCAGCCACACATCTGGTTTCGATCTTTACTCTACCTAAAGCGTTTCTCACGAAGTTTGCACTAAAAGAAACAATTTATGGTCCCTGTCCATTAGTTTTTGCCGTGTCTAAGCAATATTTTTGAATATTGCATTTTTATGGGTTTCCGGCACGTTAGCCTATTGAAATATCTGGAACCCATGCAGGCGTATTGTTTTTAAAGCAATAACTCTTAGAATATTCGTTTAAAGTGCCCTTTTTTTCTAATGGTTAATTTTATCCATTCCATGTATTTTTCTAGCTTTCGAATTTTTTATTATGGTTCGCTGTTTCGTATTTTTAGAGATCCGTATATAAATTAGCGAAAAAATTTTGACTCATAAGATGACCATCTCACGCTCCCCCAAATAGATTTTGAATACATCTAGTACTCCTATGTCTCACCTACATACTAGTTGTTTTGAAATCTATTTCACCCTACACATTCGCTTAATAGTTTCAACTAATCCCTGATCAAATTTTCGCGTTCTAATCGTCCTGTAATGATCTATTTAAATCGAATTTCCGTAGTGGAAACCTAACCTTTCATATATTCCTATAATAACGAATTAGATGGATAGCATTTTAATTTCCTCTAACCTTATCTGTATGGACGCCAACCAGGGTGAATACATTATTATTATATGAAACTTTCTACTCTCTGCCGCCTTGACTATGTTCCGATACGCCTGCTGTCTAATCTGATTCGTGTAATCTACTAGTCTCTGATGTCACCTCCCTATCGTAATCGGTAGAAAAAAAGTCCGTTTCCCCCATACTAACATGTTTGGTGCATAGGCCGTGGTAGTGTGTGCCACATGATTATAACAATCTTCTATGTCCGGTAATAAAACCACCCAAGACCGGTGTGACTTGTCACAATACGTCCTGAATAATCTGCCTAATTCTTTATTAACTCTCTCCGTTGAGTTCGGTCGTGGATTTCTAAAAGACGTGTGCGTCCATTCAATGCCTAACTGGTGAACGCCTGACACGAAACCTTTAAAGTAAAGTTCGCGTCTCTGTCCATGCCTTACTACTGAATCCCATTATCCCCTTCATCACCTTCATCGCTCAATTGATAACCATACCCGGAGATTCCTAGATTACAACTATCGGTCTGCAAATAATAGTTCACGAGAAGTATCGTGTCTAAGAATAATCTCTCAACCTTCTCAGAACAATCGTTTATTACCTGCGTCCATGCCCATCTGGCATTTTGTTTTAGTAATTCGTTGAGCGGTCTAGCCTCCTCGCTCTATCTCGAAATAAACCTTCTAAAATAATTTAATAATCCCAACAATCCTCGTAATTGTTTTATTATTCGAGGTATGGGAAAAATCTAGTATGACTTTTACTCGCTCGGGATCCATATGCAACCCGTTTTGTGTTCACTAGATGTCCCAACAGTTTCACTTCTACATATAAGAAACGACACTTGCCTAGCCTACCAGTTAAACCCGCGGTTTCTAGCCTGTCTAGTACTTGGTCTAAGTGTTCTAAATGAAGTCCTATGACCCTGTGGTAAATATGACAATGTCATCTAGATAATTCACACAAAACTCTCGTACTTCTCTTGATATAATATTCATTGCCTTCGAGAATACTACCACAAATGTCTTTAACTCTTGCGGTAAAATACGATAAGTATAGGTTCTCCCCATAAAAGAGAACCCCGTATACTTTATAGAATCCCGATGCAAACGGTATTTGAAAATAAGCATTATTCAAATCAATTAAACTGATATGGTTTCTCCCGTGAAAGGTTTGTAAAATATCAGACGTGAGTGGTGGTAAATCTGCGTCACCTCTCATATGTTTTTTTTTTTTTTTTTTTTTTTTTTAAGTTCTCACGCGTCTAATAAGAGTTTTATTGACCCGTCCCGCTTCTTAATAAACGTGAGTGGCTACAGTAAGGTATTACCTCCTGTCTCACCATACCTAAACCTTTTAACTCTTCCAATTCATTCTTAATTCAGTTCCCTATACGCTAAGGTACCGACTAACTGTGTTTTACAAAAGTGAGTTTCATCTACTAACTCAATAACGTGTTTGTACCTGTCAGTCAGCCCTAACTTGTCCGTAAATATTTTACGATGCTCGTCTAACACAGGTAGTGACAGTTTCTTTTGTTTACTAGTTCAAATCGTCTAAGCGATAACTTTTTTTTTTTCACCGCCCGATTCCTCTTTTTGATACACTACGCCCCACCGGCCTAGTATTTTTGGTTAATATCAAAATAATCGTGGCAGAATTTGCCTCTTCCCCTAGTCTTCCGACCTTACAATTCCGAATCCAGTCTTACGCAAGACCTAAATCCTAAGTATTCGATAGTCAATATCTATTCACTACCGCAGTTTACTACCTCCTTCACCTACTCTAACCAATCATATCCTAGTATCAATGACCTAAGTAAATGTCGTATAATTAGTACAGGTTTTTTTAACTAAAGTACTACCTCATTTAAACTCTATCAGTACCAACTGATTCGTGCTCTCTCTCAGTGAACAGAATGCACCCTGTTTTTTTTGAGTTGCTGGGATAGAGTGCTTTCTCTTAAATTAGAGTCGTACAACTCTCTAGTTATCCCGCCAATCTGACTTCTCGTGTCAACAAGTGCATTCATACTTCTACCGTATTGACCACACACATACTTCTGGTTACCTAGATAGAGAATAGTATATTCATACGTCGATCGACTCTTCGAGTTCGTAAAACATCGTGTACGCACTCAAACCTCACTTCAAGCAATACTCACACGTAATATCTTTCTCGTTACACTCTACTATGTTATCAAACTGATTTTCCAATAAGATTTCTATACTTTCAATTTACTCCCGACTGAAAACTATATTCACCATTGTTATTGCCGCCTTTCAACACTCGTTTAAGGCCTCCTTTTACAAACTCTTAAACCCTGTCCTGGCTTCCATCCATAACTCGTTAAGATTTTATAAACCACTCCTATCTTTTCGCGCTCCGATATATCGCCATTACTCCTTTTACACAACCTTAGACTATCGGATGTCGTTTGTGAGGGAAACCTAGTTTTTTTTTTTTTTTTTTTTTTTTTTTTTTTTTTCTCTCCCCCACACCTTTCGACTAAGTAAAACCTTCGTCCTCCTTTACAAAAGTGATGGCTAACCTGATCGACCCTGACGATAACCACGCCCCATAGCTGAATTTACTCTACTTGTCTATCTATTTGCAGAGATTGTCGCAACCATAGGTCTCCCCCTTGGCGACTCGTTGTACCGCCGTCTACCAAACCTATTTCCTACAATACCTCTAGCGACCCCTATCAGCTTGTTAACAATATTTTGCTCTAAGCTCCTCAGAAACTTCGCCCCGTTCATGATACTAACTTCCTCAGTCCTGGTAAACCATAACCCGCTGTATATCTAACGCATAGTGTCTCATGATGGAGTTCACTAACTCCCGTTCACTAAAAGCAATAGTCAATGATTGCATCGATTCGACCTGTTCAGCAAAAATGGTCAGACATAGTCATACCCGAATCGCTTGTATAGACTGTATTAATCAACCTATATCTCACAGATTCCCGAATCTGATCCATCCAATAATTTCATCTAAAATCTGTCTCAAAATCGGCAAACGTAACCCAATCCTTTTGAGTATAACTCCATAACCTTCCGCGCGTGCCCCGTAATGCACTCTAACGCTATGTCAATCTCACGATCCATTCCGTTTATTGTCCTAATATACCCATTTAATCGCTTTAAAAATGCAATAGGATTGACGAATGATTTTCCCATCGAAATTCGGTTTGCTAACCGAAGGTTATATCGCATATAACTTCCGAGTTTCTAAGAGTATTACACTAGAACTCGCGGTCTACTCACTTTCATCATTCGCGATACGCTCTTCCCCAACCGTATCGAGTGACGTCACACTCGCCCTTTTATTCGGTATTGCACTGGGGCTCGAACCCAGTTGCTGCAATTTTTCTTCGAACTTATTGATCTTTTGTAAAATCAACTCGCAACGTCGCATTCCCTATTGTCTCTGTTTGCTCGCTCGTTCCTACCTACCGTGCTAACATCTGATCCGTCCGTCGTTACTAGCTTTGTACTTCGGTCCCTTTTACCTGCCGGCATCATTACTAATCCGTCTTATCGCGTCTTTTATTATTTGCCGCTCAACTCCGACAAATATCAGTCTAATTGTTTCTTTCGTGCAACTTTCGTAAACGCCAAACAGTCTACCTTTTTTTTTTGTAATAGCACAATGCTGATACCAGATGTTGCTAAACTGAGGATGTGCTCTGATTTTATGAAATCTCAAAGTTAAAATAAATAAATCAAAGAAATAAGCAAGATTAATATCTCGATCACTGCAATCAATATCTTCCTAGAAATCCTGTAAATTGTACATTTATAAAACATGCTGCTTATTTCTGCTCCCCCTATACATAAGATAATAGACATACTGCTTCCTTCTGCCTTCCTATACATAAAATAAATGTACAACACATATTCATATACTAACATGCACAGTGTGTCTTAACCCTTTCAATTAAATAATTCAATTAAATAATTCCTTTCCTCATATACCCAATCATGATTTCTACGTTGTGTTTTATTATTTTTATTATAACATAGATCTAGTCATATCGTTATTTCGAATACGTACATAGACCTCTGGTCAATCGGCAACAAATTCTGTGACCTAACAAGGCCACAGATGTGACACAGGATGATACATAGATCCTGGTCACGGCACCAAATTCTGTGATGGTACGGCTGTGATCGTCTAAGCTTGATGATTTGTGATTAAGTATACTTGAAGAAAAGTTCATAAAGAAACAATATTTCAGGAATAAGAGACACGTTGGTAGTTGGCATGTTATCTGTAACTTCGCGGATTTCCCAAAGCAAAACGGAGGCGCATCGCTCACCTGGGCAGTACATTTGCGGGTGGACAATCAGGCTATCATTCCATTCTATCTGGATACGCGAGGCTCATTGTATTGTATGAGCCTACCTTAGTAGAGCAGAGGAATAGCGTCACTTCGACACTCGGAAGTCCAGGAGGACTTAATTAAGAGTATAAGCTAACGATCAGTATAGAATGCATGATAAGCTGGTGAATGTATGAGTGCCTTCTCTGGGCCATCGCAAGCCGACCGATTCTCTCGAGCACTGGGGAACCCTACACCCAGCACAGGGGTCTTTAAACATTGTTATAGGGGCACAGACCAGATCACCCTTTTGCGCTGCGAAGCGTATATTGCCGTGTCTTCGAGAGACCGGTTCTTTTGAGAGCCGTAGCTCGCCCCATTACCATGGTTTTGTTTGTATATTCATTTGTTATATTTGATATTATTTGGTTTGGCCAAACCAGAGCGGGAGCTGATCTGTATTTTGAGAGGGCGTGTATTAGGTGCTGGAAAATCGCTGCCGGTGCGCCACGCTGGAGCCATGTACTGTTATTGTATCAATCTTTGACTATTAAAGTCAACAAGTTAATATTTAAAAGCCCACATCAACCTTAATGTCTCTCATTCCACAATATCGTGGTCACCCTAGCCATCTCCAATAAATTCTCTCCTTTACACAATACCCTATGGTCACCCTAGTGCCTTGCAACTGCTTAACAATAGGACACAAAAAAAAAAGGTTCAAATCCCCTACCTGCGTCGAGTCGCTGCTCGTAGAATGTGTACAAATGCTCGACGAAACTGCGGCTTCCCTCGGGTAATTTACTAGTGTTGAAATACCTAATTAAATGCCCTAATCGGTCCATCGTATTAAACTAGATGAAGTCTAGCTTTCATAGACTGCACAGTAATTCAGAGACTATAGGCTTAATCTTTGATTCTGAAATAGTCACGTAGCTCTTCGAACTAAACCTATTTAGTTCACTATGAAAGGTATTTATCTGTTTAAATCAAAGTAGCTTACGGTAATTGTCCAGGTTGGAAATAATTAATTACTCACAACACAGAATTTCACTCGTCTGGGAGTCGAACCCGTCGAGAAACGTAGAAATATCATAGCTATATTTGACCTGACTTAATTTATAATATCGGAGAATGTAATCAGTCTGAAATAAAGTTATTGACCTTAGTCTGAACCTCCGTAATCTGTGGGAATCGAACCCATCTCGGGAGCTTAAATACTCGTATATCTACACCTAATAGTTATCTAAGCTTAGCTTTCTGAAATGAAATTCATGATCGTACATAGGTAACATGAGGGAATTTATAGACTATATTAATAAAAGAAGTGTTTATGGATAAAAGAATGAGATTTATTATCAGTTTCTTAAAGATTATTAGGAAAGAAACTGTTTGATCATTTAATTCATGTTTAAGGCGCTAAATTACCTTAAGCCATTAATAAAATAGAATAGAATTATTTGTTATTCAATTAAATTTTTACAAGTACTTTTGAATAATTAATGAATCTACCACTGGTTCGGAATGCCTATCCTGCCGAGAAGAACCAGCAAGAAACTCGGAGGTTGCTCTTTTCAAAACAGATTTACAATACAGTAATTACTATGCTATATATGTAGTGTTTCCACACATGCACACAATGGGGACAATAATACTTTATTTATATTCCTACGCACGTACCCTAAAAGGAAAGGTTAAGACACACCCCGTATAAAATTATTAGGTCTAGAATTATACATATTTATGCTATAGAAATAGACTCACAGGGTAAAAGTCAGACTCATTAACACTAATCTAGTATATTTCCATCTCTAGGTCCACGTTAGGGTTACTCCTAGGCATAGGATTGACAGGCCCCGACAGCATATTTGTCTTTTCCTCCTTCCAAATTAGTATACATAATATAGTCATAAAATATGTTACTATAATTATCCCAAATCTCGGATAGCATAATGATAGTGAAGTGCGTCGAATCCTTCTCGATCGATGATATCGAACACTGTGAGACTATTTTATAGTTAAAATCAAATTAAGTACATTACCGAATTTCTCGTACTGTAGTATACACCTCACTAATTTACTTATTTCTCGACTAAGATTTCCCCAAAACTAAGAGAGAATAATATTTGATAAGACCTTCCCCACATTTATTTACTGAACACAATATCAAATTAAAAATTGGCCTTATTCAAACTAAAGCTTAGTCGCTACGTTGCCGCCTCGGTTCGAGGCTGGGAGCGCACTCTCGCGTTCCGAGATCGGACCTCCGTTCTCGATCGATGAAACTCGAATGGTCTCGGTCATCCTTGTCTTCTCCTCTCTCCGTCCAAAATCCGCCTCTTTCTGCAAAGTGAAAAAAAACGCCCACAATAATTTGCTCACATATAATTGGTCGGTCTATTTAGCTGAGCTTATGATAAATGGCCAATGAGTGTAAAGTCACTATAATTTCATCCCAATTGGTTCAAACTTAACGCCCTCGTTTAATAGTTAATAATGCTGTTTAGACCTTTCTTATTTTTTTTTCTCAGCCACACATCTGGTTTCGATCTTTACTCTACCTAAAGCGTTTCTCACGAAGTTTGCACTAAAAGAAACAATTTATGGTCCCTGTCCATTAGTTTTTGCCGTGTCTAAGCAATATTTTTGAATATTGCATTTTTATGGGTTTCCGGCACGTTAGCCTATTGAAATATCTGGAACCCATGCAGGCGTATTGTTTTTAAAGCAATAACTCTTAGAATATTCGTTTAAAGTGCCCTTTTTTTCTAATGGTTAATTTTATCCATTCCATGTATTTTTCTAGCTTTCGAATTTTTTATTATGGTTCGCTGTTTCGTATTTTTAGAGATCCGTATATAAATTAGCGAAAAAATTTTGACTCATAAGATGACCATCTCAATAACAAGGCAATAGAAATGCTGTGTGCCACGTCGAATTATACAAAACGCATGTCGCCGCCTCGCAGATACAACTACACACACAATTACATTAATACGCAATCACGTATACACATGTACACTGAATGCTGTGCAGACATAATTAAGCCGTAAAAGTAGCGAGTTAAAGGTGCAAATGTGTCGCATCGTTCGCTTACCTCAAACATCGCTGCATCTATAGTTGTGAATAAGTATATACTGGAGACTCCCAGAGTCTCATGCGCGGCGACAAGGTCACGCGTACACACCATTTCTATTGCCTTGTTATTAACATTGCAGGGCGCAGGTCTCCTTCCGAATGAAAAGAAACGGTGAAAGTAACTTTGAAATTGGTGAAATATTGCAATAATTTACTGCCTCATTAGTCTAGTTGTAAGCATGTTTGACTGCGCACGACGAGGTCCTGGGTTTGATGCCCCGGTCGTACAAACACAGCTGCGTGAATATTGGGATTTTCTATTCAAGACAAATTTTCTTTACTAGGAACCCGGAGTTAGGAAGTTAACGGTGTGTCACCCCCGTGTCCACGAGAGCACGCAAAACAGATGCAGAAAGTGGAGCATTTAACTGAACAGCTCAAACGTCTACAATATTACGGATAGATAAGGTAAGTTTATAAACTAACAGCGGTTTATGCGTTGTAAAAATTTTTATTCGTTCTCTATTAGGTTTTCAAAAGAGGGGTGTTAATAAACATCAAAATGTTTAGCTAACGGTTCTTAGAATTAGTCTGTGAAAATGCACATTCAAGCAGATGAAACCAACAACCAGCGAACTCAGGTAAGTAGTTGTTGGCTAATAAATGAGCTACACCGCCCTGAAATACGGTTTTATCAGTAGAAAAAATTGAAGTAACTAGGCTCAGAGCTGTTGACCTAGTTTTATTGAAAATACCGTCTTGTTTTAACACCGCATTTTGTCCCGAGCTGCTTTCATATTATCTACAATAAAGAGTAACAACACACTATAAAAAAACCTGACGAGACTAAATTCGTCTATATTATATTTGGAATTATAATTATAGTTATAATTCCATTCCATATCGAAGAATGCTGCGTTTAAGTTGGGTCCAAAATAAAAGAAACGACAAAGTCCTAGTAAAGACCTAAAACTAACCTAATTTTGACCATCAAATGTAGAAAGTTCAGTTACATATTTGAGACAGTCGTGTTCTCAAAGGTGGCCGGTGCTGTATCAACCATCATGATGGGCAAAACTGAAGACAAGAGGAGTGTTGGTAGAAGAAGAAAGTCGTGACCATGACATCACATCCGTGAATAACCAGGAATAGCCAACGTTGCACAGCTTTTGGAGAGCCCCGAAAAGAAGATAATTTGGAAACTATACGAGCCTACTGCACAGAGTTAGCTATTAGTTGAAAATCTCGTGTTACGATGTATGTTCGGGATAAACTCGAAAAGTACTGAATCGATTTTGATCAAACTTTGTAACTATCTGTAATTTGGTCCAACTAAGATAGGATAGTTTTTATCTTAATTATTGACATCAATATTCATTATTGCAAATTAAAATATTATGTTAATTATTCGACAGTCATATATACAGTTCGAGATTTAGGTTGCTAGGTTGCCTAGCAATCTCTAACGATGTTAGATTGCGGTTGTCTAGATTGTTATAATTTTGCATTACTGATATTATAAATGCGAAAGAGTGTTTGTTTTTTGGTTTCTCCTTCAATCACGTCTCAACAGAGCAACGTATTGATGCGAATGGATGTAGTAGACTCTACTACTCTACTCTACTAAGTAGAGGGTCCTCAGACCGGGAGAGCTACTTTTTATCTCGGATAATCAAAGAGTTCCCGCGGAAATTTTAAAAACTAAATCCATGCGGACGAAGTCGCGGGCATCAGCTAGTATTAATATATAATATCGTAGTACGCCTGCCTACTACAAAGGGATCTCATTTCCTCAGGGCGCACAGCGTATTCAATATTATGCATAAATTAAGCGTAACTTGGGAGCATGTGCTCGCGAGGCGTGCAAGTTTGATTTGTTCAAACATTTTGTTTGCTCGTTGTTTTCTCTTGATGATTCAGCGTAGAGCTCGCTCCGGGCGATCTTTGTTAACGTGGAGTGATTGCTGTTCTTTGTAATTTCGCAGACTAAATTACTTTTGTTTAGGTAAAAAAAAATGTGATTTATTTTAATTTACGAGCAAATGTGTAATTCTGGGTATAATATATTTATTTTATATGCCCGCGTAATTTTATGGGCCCCCTCAAATGGCTTGGGGTTGCTTATTGAGTGTTGCAGAGCTATTGCTCGGTACTCGGAGTGGTGAGATCTGAATAACCAGCGAGTTATCGTCATCACAACACTAGTCGCGAAGCTGAATTGGCAATGTCGCATGACATGAAGAAGTTGATTTCCAAAGGTGCTGGAATGGCAACCGTGCACTGGGAGGCGCAGGTTTGATACCCCCCCTAAGGGATTGGAAGATCTCAGGCGAGTCGCTGGCAGCCGCTTGATGCTGGAGGCATAAGTTTGTATTCTGCGCCAATCATCAGCCAACCAATCAAAGAGAGACATAGTCTCTTGAGAAGATTAGCGTCTCTCTTCGTCCAGCAGTAGACATCCATTGGTTGCGATGATGAAAAGGATGATTATAAGTTATTACATACAGATAGAGCATTTTACGTTGATGCAGCCAGAGATAGACAATATTGCATAAGAATATTATGTTTGCTTCAGTAAAAAACATTACAATCCCTTCCTTCGACACCAACTCTGCACCAAATTTAGCCTGGAGTGCCTACTTTGCACATATTTTTTTAAAATCGGCCTGTTTTTAATAACACGCGGCTGTACTTACTTACTAACTCAGGAAAGGCTATCAGCATAAAGAGTGCATAGCGCTTCATCTAAGCGTTTAATGCGAGAAATTATGCGCCATTTTTAGGGTTCCATACCAAAATGATAAAAATGGAACCCTTATGGTGAGACTTTCTCCGTCCGTCTGTCCGTCCGTCTGTCACAGTCGATTATTTCAGTAACTATTAAAGCTATCGACATGAAATTTGGCATAGTTGTGTATAATAGTGGCCCAAAAGCATTGAAATAAAGAAAAGTCGAAAATTATTTTCGACATTTTTACATTCTAAAACAGTTTTTTATTTATTTCTAGATATAATAGTTTTTGATTAATCGGCCAAAATGTTGAAAAAAATACCGTTCCCCCCCCCCCCCCCCCCCTTATCTCCGAAGTTTACCAATCGAAAAATCTGAAATAATTATGTTCAATAGAGGTTTATGTATATTTTACAGGAAAAATAAAACCAACGCTCTAACTAGCATAGTTTTTTTTATATTAACAATAAACCTCTACAAACAAAGTTAACGATAATTATGTAAATTAATATAATATTATCGTTTTACTTTTACTTTTGGAGTATGGAACCCTCGGTGCGCGAGTCCGACTCGCACTTGACCGGTTTTTTTTATTTATTTTTTATCTGCTCTATAAGGAAAACTAGATTATAAGGGCTCACACAAATATGAGTGGCGTCAAAACGCCATATATCGGAAATAAATCGGGTAAGACTTATTTTACGCTGGTGAAATCTGCACTATATTACTTACATCTTTTAATGATAATGTTCATGGTCATTTTCGCCGTCTGAATCGATAGGCGCTCACTGCTGAAAATAGGTCTTGTCACCACAGAACTCATATCCAGCAGCATCATTATTTTCAGCTACATTATTCGAAATTCTTTTCTTAGTGCATAGTGATTCCTTACGAGATGACCTCTCGTAGTTTTCTGTGCGGTTAGTCCGAGTTTTAATTTGTTTGATCGTAATAGTAAACTATGACATTAGCATCAAAGTAAAATGAACCATAATAGTGTTGATTTAAAGTCACAAATTCAATACAGAGTATTTTAATTTGGAGGCTTAAAACTATGTGCCTATTATAATATAAAATCGAATAAACGAAGTGACCTATCTCATTGAATATTTCAACCCGAGTGCTGGTCAGTAATATTAATGAACTAATGAATATGCGACCGGCGGTTCCGGTGAAAGCTCCGGGCGTAGTTGCTTTAAGTATTGAATTACTGCATCTTTTAAGTAGGTATCCTGAGAACTGGTTAGGGACGGTAACGAGCTTACATAATAGCAGTAGTACTATCTAAGTTTAAAAGAAATAATTTTTCTTACTAATTAAGTCGCAGATGAAGAAGCGTTAGATATTTTAATCAACTATATTTATTTAAAAAATGAAAAATAATGTACTATAATCTTATAAAATATCCAGTATTTGTAAAAAATACATCCAAGGCATCAAAAATATCATATCGCAGTCTTTTGCCTCGCACCGTCATCTGTCAATTGGTGATGTACTCACTGGATGAGGTCACTGGCCCCATGTTGGGCGCCACGTTGGCCAGGTAAAAAAAGGGAAGAGAGTTTTAATAAGGGTACATCGTATTATACGTAAATATAGGTACATTATTATTAGATATAGAAACTTTTGAAGTTACCTATGCAAAATATAGATCGTCAATTTGTTTTTCATCGATCAAGATGTAAAAAAATTCCCTAACTTTATGTAAGTATAAGCGCGTCGCTAGGAGTTGTTGGACACAAGCGGCACAAAATCAAGTTCCGTGGCGAACTATACCTAACAGCTATTCAATTGTTTGCAATGACGATGACTGTACGAACTAACAATACTGCAATGTACTCGTAACGGACAACTGTAGTCTGTAACCAATTATAACTTCTCCATTGGAACGTCGTCTTATATTCCCCTTTCCCCTCCAACAATACAGCTTGTGCTAGGAGTACGTTGTACGACAATAATATTGAAAAAAATTGGGGTTGAATCGTCGACCTTTCAGTTTTTAGTCCGCCACCCTGATCATGGTTCTATTGAATCTTTTATCGAGGTTTTTATTTGTGGAAGGTGACACCCAGCTTTTTCTTTGATAAAATCATTGACCAAAAAGACAAATGAGTTGAACTAAAACTCTTTTGTTTTAAGTTTGAAATTAAGTTTTCAAAGACAAGATTCAAAATATTTTAGGTATCAATACAACCATGTAATAAATTATTAGTACTAGAAATCTAATAAACAAAGTAGTACGCCGCATTATTTGTAGCTGTGAGTAGGTCAGTAATATTAATGAACTAATGAATATGCGACGCCGCCGGCTTCGTAGGAAATCCTAAGCGCGAATGCGAGTTGCTTTGAGCATTTATTATTGAACCCCGGGGCTATTCCATGCGTATTTTGAAAATTTGATAGTAACAGGATAATAAGGTGCAAAGGGCAGAATTCTTAATATTATTATGGCCTCATTTCATTGATGTGTGCGTTGCTACCTATAATATGTTGCTTCTGCACTGTAGCTCCGGCATTCCAAATAGAAAAACCCTCGTGTATTTTAATAACCATACCTTGATGTCGTCTGAAGAGAAGCACGGGCTTTTTTCAAAATTCAGCGTTATATTAATATGTAACCATATCAATGAAATATATTATTATTAGTAAACTACGAGTAGGTGTACTTTATAGTATCTTGTGCACGAAGACAAATGTTAGCAAAAAATTCATTAACTATTTTATAATTCTTAAAATAATGTGTTTATATTTTTGTATTTATCAGAATCATGTGATAAAAGCGAATACTTCTTATATAGTTGTAAGTTATATCTTACCAATCGTTTTAAACTTTTCGCGAAGAGATTCAGATGATTCGAGTTTATAAACTGATCGATTGGCTTATTTCAGCACTATAAAATACCTAGTCGATAATATAAGCCAGTCTACCTACAATACACTCTACATAGTATACGGAGAACCTATCTTTACTATGTGATATTACTCTATATGAGTGGGCTTAGCCAGGGAGCTGTCAGGAGACTTAAGTGTTTAAGAAATCGCCCGTATTCCGTATACTTATCGAGCAATGAAAATTAATGAAAGGGAGGCTTTAGATCCGAAAGATCGTAAAAAGTAGGATTTAGACGACAGGATATTATAAGAACCATCGACATTGGTGGGCATAATATACCTATCCATATTACACCCACTAAATTCTTGTCAAATGTCCATTTATCAGCTCCTTTTTCAATACCCTTACTAATATTAATATTCAAAAAAATTCAAAATTCAAAATTATTTATTTCATGTAGGCCAACCTGTGTCTCTTATGACACGTCAAGATTCTACCACCGGTTCGGAAAGCGGATTCTGCTGAGAAGAGCCGGCAAGAAACTCAGCAGTTGCTCTTTTCAAAATAATCATTTTACAATATTAATAAGTAGCTATTACATTGTAATAAGTTTTTATACTATGTTATATACTCTATTGACTTGTTGTCTTCAATCACGCAACAATGGAGCAACGGATCGGCTTAATATTTTGCATGGGTATAGTTGTGGACTTGGAGGATGATATAAGCTACTTTTATCCTAAGTAAAACTTAACTCCACGTTTACGAAGTCGCGGGCAAGAGCTTTTGATAAATAATTTCGGGTACAATTTTTCCAGCAAGCAAGTCTGTAAGCGATTCGAGTCTTGATAAAGCCTAACCCTTCACATAAACGTCTACGCTGCGGACGCAGAGACGACAAAATTATGCCGGCTTTAAGTAAATGCCTAAACAGGCGTTCCAGACGGCATACCGCCCCGAGCGGCCGCTTAACGCTTACCCAGGATTCGCTCATTTTACTTTCATAAGGCATAAAACGTCACGCTTATGGAACTTTTAACGTGGCCTCATAAATTGTTTAGAACTTCACGCTCCCTAATTAAATACACATATTTGCATTGTGCTATATTCAACTGATGTTATTATATAAAGTTTCGCTCGCAAGGAAGCGCCTTAAGCATAAATTATACAAAAATGTTTTAATTTCTTGGAACATTATACAAGTTATTCTTTTGCGATGCTTTTTAAAGTTTAAATGAGTACTAAAACGATTTTAAATATGCTTTGTTATTATGATAAAAAGTAGTGTCTTTCTCATTTCTAAAAGGATAATTTTAGAGGATTTTAAGGATATTATCATAATAATATAAGAAGCGGCAAATTTTCTGCGCGCGGATAGTACATTCCTGTTTTGTTATGTGAAACCACTATGTTACACTTACTTTAATTATTTTATCTCTACTTCCTTCCCAAGACTTCGACTGCATTAATTAAGCTTAGTTAGAACAGACAGACAAACAGACAGATGGACAGACAGACGGAGGAAAGACGAATTTATATGAATTAGCTATTCCACTTATTATTTCGAAATCACAGAATTCAATTTTATTTAATTCTATCTATCTAGATGTATTAGGTAAGCAATAATAGGGATGGGTCTTAAACTGTACCGATATGCCCGGTAAGTACATTGTGGGTTGACCACCAGCCAACGGGCCAACGGCCTTGAGTAGGTGGTGAAATGTGAATGAAAGAGAGTGCTAAGCGGCGTGCTTTCAAAAAAATCCTAAGTCCAACTGTGGAAGCATAAAGCTGATCAGATGTAGAAAGTTCTCAACAGACGTTTGAATATAGCCAAATAAGAACAACCAACTTGCAAAGCATGAGTAATTCAATGTTCGAAACTCATATGATGAGGGCAATTAACAGATGACATTGAATTATAGTCCCCGCATAATGCTCGCGAAAAGAAAACAAAGAAACACCAGGGTTTATGCGAATTGTCATGCTCGAGGCTCGGAAACTCGGAAACGATTTGCGCCGCACTTTATACCTACGACTTGTGATCCCTTGTTGGCATTTCTTTTATGAAATTTTCTATAGTTCCACCTCATCTAGAAGTTTATGTACGTAGTCAGAACTGTTATCTATCTTAACATTTCTTAGATTTAGTTTCCAAAGTTTTCATGGGTATAGTTGAGGACTTAGGGAGTGTCATAGACTACTTTTTAAAGCGGAAAAACAGAGGTTTCCCGCGGGATTTTTAAATCCGGTGACTTCTTGCACGTGGAATTACCAAGTGGAAAAATTATCGAGCAAAAACTAATTATTTATAATATAATGGTAGGAGTTTTTTGGAACAATAATGCGGTGGGTTTCCAAATCCTTCTGCAAAACAAAAGTTCTACCACAGGTATCATGGAAGTTCTACCGTAGTTTAAAATAGCAGTTAATAGCTTACCAAATTAAAATCCTATCATCCATATTAATGAAGTCGTAAAATTAATATTGTAGCGTATTAACAGCTTTGTGCGGATTGACCGAATAAAATTTAACTGAAATTTTCAGATAATTTATTTAAATTATTTTTACTTCAATTAACTAGCAAATACTTTTTGTTAGCGATGGCTAGTTCCCCGTGTTTGATTTATATGTATAATTGGTATTAAAATATTTTGAAATGGAATGTATGATAAAGTTTGTATGAAAAAATTTCTATGAATTAGCTATTAATCAGTGAGTGAACGTCGATATTAATAGGTTTTATTGCGATGGAATATATTTTAATAAATTTTTATGCCTATTGCAATATTGAAAAATTCTAGAGAAGCAGGCCCCCAGCAAAATTACACTTCGTTTTATCTATTCTCTTTCTATGATCGTTATCGCTTTAGAGCAGGGGTTCCCACAGATTTTTTTGTCATGCCTCCCTTCTGAAAGGATAGGTGTGATAAAAACTTTGGGAACTCCTACTTTAGAGGAAGCGTTTATTCGTGTGCGTAAGCGTGTATTGCGTGTATGTTATATAATATATAAGCGTGTAGCGTGAATTCTATTCCGTGGAGCAAAGGAGCGATCAAGAACGTTGTGTCGACTTGGCTACCAATTAATCGTTTCTAAGATCGCTTCCTCTAAATTAGGGATTCCCAAAGTTTATTATCACGACTCCTATCCTTTCAGAATGGAGGTGTGCTAAAAAAACTTTGGGAGCCCCTGCTCTAAAGCGTTAACGATCATAGAAAGAGAATAGACACGCCAGATATGTATTATTGGCTACGGGGGCTGATATTTCGTGGAATCCCTTGGCATAATATACTTACTACGTTATACATACCACCGTAATAATATGTCCTACTTGTACCTATATAGTGGAACGTGGAAGGGAAAACTAATTAATTTTTGTACGATTGTCAAGATGATGAGGATAAGATTTATTACTCTTCCTCTATCTCAGAATGATAACCTGAGTATACCTTGCTCGCTCCTCTCTTACCTTGTTCTATAATGTGTACCTACTTACAATATAAATGCGAAAGTGAACTGACTGGAATGTTTGACATACGGCTAGCTTGCATTCTTAAAATGGATTAAGGATAAATTTTTTAAGGCTTGGTAGGGTGTTATGGATGAATAATAAATTCCCAAAATGGCTCCGTTAAAAATTGAAACCGGGACTTCCTTCTTATAATACTAAACGCTTACAACTGTACTAGGGAAGTTGTAAAAAATACAAATACACACATACGCGCGCATTTAGTATTACGACTTGATCCTATGAAATGAGTGAAATGATACTTTATTGTAGACTACATTAAAAAAGAAATCTTTTATATAAACTATAACGGTTATAAGAGCAGTGATAGCCTAGTGGTTAGGACTGTGGTCTCCTATTCGGGGGGTCGCAGGTTCGATTCCGGGTACGCATCTCTGACTTTTCGGAGTAAAGTGCGTTTAAGAAATTAAATATCACATGCTTTAACGGTGAAGGAAAACATTGTGAGGAAACCTGCACACCTGAGAGTTCTCCATAATGTTCTCGAAGGTGTGTGAAATCCGCCAATTCGCATTGGGCCAGCGTGGTGGACTATGGCCTATAACCCTTCTCTGAGAGGAGACCTCGCTCAGTAGTGAGCCCGATGATGGGTTTATAATGATGATGATGATGATAACGTTTATTTATATAAGTCATAAACAATGGGCCAAAACAAACGACAGTCCCATTTATCATCCAAAAAGAGTGCTAACTTCTGTTAAGTTAAAACAACAATAAGTTTGTAACTCATCTAATTCCATTAAATCCTACGCTGTGACACGACCAAAATGGTCGACAGACAGTGCGTAACGACTTGGTTTCAAATTTAATCAGCGCACCGACATTGATAAACGCTATATCGGCGTGTCTGTGAAAACAGAATAATTGTGAGGAGATTTAACAGATTTAACAATTAACTAATTTTAGCATCTGTTATTTTGATCCTGGAACACAAAATTAGTAATTTAACTCCGTTGATAATTTTTGTTCTAGGGTAACATCAATACCTAAAACCCATGCACGAATTAACCTCGATGAAATGAAAATAATGAAGTGCATTTTTAGTTAAACAAGTATACGATACCTTGTTAAAAGAGATATCCGTAAAGTACTCACAATTCACGGATACCGTGGAGTTAGGTTTTTAAAAAGACACTCCAAGGCCTCATAACACACGATCGATGTTATTATTTGCATGGGTTTATTTGCATGGGTTATACCCATGCAAATAATAACATCGATCGGTTGTTACGTTGCTGTGTGATTGAAGAACAAACCAATACACTTTCGCATTTATAGTGTTAGTAAGGATAAACGTTTCAAAGTATGTACATCAAGTGGTGGGCGGTGGCGAATCGATTCCTCATCCTAAGTTGTTGACCGGTTTAATTAATTCAGAGTTTATTGCCCAAAGGGTTCAACCATTTTATATTTACTTTTGTGATCTCGTATTTCTTTCCGGATTGTTGAAAATAAGTTTTTCGCGTCGACCGTTTGTTTTAAGCTTTGTTTTGGATTAATCACATCGTGAATTCAGGCGAATAAACATTTTAATCCAACAATTGGGGTAAATAAATAATTTTGTTAGGTTTTCAGTTACGTCAGAAATAAATAATACTCAATATTATTATTCTTTGCTTGAAGTAGGTGGGAAGTAGGTACCTTCACTAGTTAAACGCAAGTTGACTACTTGTTTTAGCAAAGACTGCTGTATTTAAGATGACAATCGGTTTGTGTTCATTAATGGTAATTTTTTTTATTCAAGACACAAGATTTCCCTTTATTGTGATCACCTGATGGTAAGTAACGTTGCAGTCTAAGATGGCAGTTTGCTAACTTTGAAAGGGGCATGGCCATTTTTTTTAGACCCGTACCCTTGCTCCTATTTTTGCTAAATTGTATGGTGGCACATTTTTGACGTTAAGGTGGTAATGCTAAAAACGCCAGGCTTAAATTATTTTACCACTTTTAATTTCACGCCAAATTCGTATTTCTGTCACGTTACATACACTCAAACTTTATGAATCAAAACAAACTGCAATAAAACTTTTCGCAGTAAGTTAGTAGTTTTAATTTAAGGGGAAAATAAATGACGACACAGTAATTCACAAAATGCAGTACACCACATCGATTTTTGTGATGATCTTGACTCAAAATGATAATAATATTATGTGTTTATTTCTTTACAAATCTTTAACATTTTTTATATCATCTAAAGAAGTAACACTTATCTGATGTTTTTAACCTATTACATACCTTTTATCGCGGGCTTTGAGCGCGGCTACCGAATCAAGAAATTCCGTAACGAAAATAAACCTAACACCGTCGTTTCAGTTCGGCAGACTGCGGCACGGTGTTTGTGCGCATGCGACTAGAAAATGCTATGCAATAGCTTTACCGCGGCAGTCCCCGAGTGCCACACGTATTTTTATTTTCTATAAGCTGAAGCCTACGACTTCATCCATTCACGGAAAATAAAAACGGGTGCTTTTTTACTTTGAGAGTAGGTCGTCAAAATAAACAAATAAAATTTCTGCTGCGAACGAGCTTAAGTTCGCGCAAGAAACTTTTTAACAGTAGTTTTATCTATATTAGAACAAAGCATCCGTACAAATGCGGTCGTTCTCAATTTTATTACCGTACTAAAATCCATCCAATCTCGTACAGCTTGCCCGATATCACTCGATAGCTAAGTGTTAAGTTGTTCACCATATCATTGTCTTAATTTTTTTTAATAGATACATTAAATATTTATTATAATGTACAAAGCAGCTTATTATCTAGAAATTACATAATCTTTAAGAAAAATTAATATTCCTTTGCTATAATCCGCCAAACAGAATAAATCTTTAAACACCTTGTCGTACGTTTCGCTCCGAAACCGGAGCATTATCAGGAGATTTTATAATTGTGCATTGTGGAATCAACATCTCCTGATGATGCTCCGGTATCGGAGCGAAACGTACGTCGACTGTTTAAACTTTAAAGATTTATTCTGTTTGGCGGATTATAGCAAAAGAATATTGTTTTTCTTTAAATATCATGGAATTACACAAAGGAACACCTGATTATGTTATCCAAATTACTTACATAATCACATTTTTAAGTCTTTTATTCAATAGAATAGAAATGTTTTTATTCAAATAAACTTTTTTACAAGTGCTTTTGAATCGTCGATGAGTCTACCACTGGTTCGGAATGCCCTTCCTGCCGAGAAGAACTCAAAAAAAGAAAGAAGAAGCAAGAAACTCGGCAGTTGCTCTTTTCGAAACAAGTTTACAATATAATAGATACTATGCTATGTATGTAGTTTCCACAATGAGGGGAAGTTCCACAAAAGCATACCTAGTTATAATTCAACACAATACATGTTAAGACGGGCAGACACAAAGTAGCCCCATTCCTGCCAGTGGAACCCGTTCACGAGCATGACGCATATAATAAATTTGACGCATAATAATTACTTTTAACAAAAATTAAACCGACCATAAAAGCAACTAAAAAAGGAAAAACTGAATAAACCTTTTTAGACTAAGAACTAAGCTCCTAAACTAATGTAACTTATTTTGAGTCGACGACAAACTTTATTAAAACAAATTAATTATTTAAAATGATGGCAACGAAATTGCTTTTAAAAGACGAGATTACCTTTATTGCCTAATAAAATAGAGAGTTACTTAGATTACGATCACCTTTAAAATAAAGACAACAGTTGCACACACTATTTACATATTTTTGTGCAGTAATAAACTGTGGAATAGAATAAAGTGTAACTTATACAAGTTAATAAAGTTACACTACAGAGTAATACTTAGATTACGATCACCTTTAAAATAAAGATAATAATAGTTGCACACACTATTTACATATTTTTGTGCAGTAATAAACTGTGGAATAGAATAAAGTGTAACTTATACAAGTTAATAAAGTTACACTACAGAGTAATACTTAGATTACGATCACCTTTAAAATAAAGATAATAGTTGCACACACTATTTTACATATTTTTGTGCAGTAACAAAATGTGGGAACAGAATAAAGTGTAATTCAGACAAGTTAAAAAATTACACTACAGAGTATAATACTTAGATCACGATCACCTTTAAAATAAAGGCAATACACACACTATTTTACATACATTCGTGCAGTAACAAATGCGGTCGTTTTCAATTTTATTACGGTACTAAAATCCATCCAATCTCGTACAACTTGTACTCTACACCGCTTGTCGATAGCTAAGTGTTGCGATGTTCTTTTTATTATCCTATTACTGGGATATAAGTTGCTCCGTGGAGCTACTACTTATTGCATGAATGTGGTGTAGTTTATATTATACTAGCTGATGTCCGCGACTTCGTCCGCGTGGATTCAGTTTTTAAAATCCCGAGGGTACTCTTTGATTTTCCGGGATGCTTTACACTCTACAGGTTCTCAACTATACCTATCCAAAAAAGTCAATCCGTAGGGTTTTTGCAGCGTGATTGACGGACAAACCAACAAAGACAAAATTACGTTTAGCTGTCATTTATGTTTTGTTATTCCACTGTCATTTGTGTTTTGTTATTCCATGTCAGATGCGTTTTTTATACCACGTTTTATAGCGACTTGACGGAAACGCGGTCGAACGGGATAAAAAGTATCCTATGTCCGTCTCCTGGTTCTAAGCTACCTCTCCACCAATTTTCAGCCAAATCGGTTCATCCGTTCTTGAGTTATAAATAGTGTAACTAACACCACTTTCTTTTATATATATAGATATATTTTTAATTTATTTGGAAAACATACAGCATATGTAATAAAATATAGCTAATACAATAATGATATCACTGGAGCCAGTTAAGTTTCCACTTCTTTGTTGAAATACAGTATTTTGGGTGGGAATCCATCCTAAACTTTTAGTTAACAAAAATATAATTATAAAGGATAATTAGATATGTACCATAAACGAGATAATTTATGTCCAATCTCTCTCTGGTTTACGTTGTTCAAACTAAGCAACATACAAAGCTTGCTTGCAAATATCTACCTATCAATAAAACACCTACTTACAACTGAATGAGATACCTATTACTTTAGGTACTTCAACATACTTCAACGATATGCGTAAAAAGTTATGAAATCCCCGATAACACAAAAGCAACTGCAATAGAAAGCAACATGGCGTATTTTCAATCTCATGTTTCTTCCAAACTATTTGTTTAATGAGGTTTAATCAAAAGTCTAGTATAGATGATATTATTTTGAAATATTCTAACGAGAAAACATCTCGTAGGATTTTACACTAGATCGTGCATTTATATGTTTCTGCAACACTTTATATTTTGCGTCAGTTTTTAAGCTACAAACACCAATTAATATTAGGTACGTCTAGAGCTCTTACCTGATATTCGATTGACAATTTCCAAGACTTATTTTCTTATGAGTCTATACTTGTAACTTGTACTATGAGAAAGCAACTTGAGAAGTGTTTGCGTAGGCATTCGTAGAGTGTAGCCAAAGTGTCTGCGTAGAGTGCTCGTAGAGACATAGTAGGCATAAATTTTTTGCGAAGAGTGCGCCGAGGATAGGTATACGAGTAATATGACCATGTTGAGCTGCTCGCGTCCGTAGGTTTTACTAAAATCAGGTTCAAATCCTCGCTGCCCTACACGTGACCCCCGGGTGGTGCTAATTGAGCAACAATATCAGAGGTGGTAGGCTTCGGCCGTGGCTAGTATCACCACCCAGCAAACAAAGTCGAACCGCTAAATGACTCATTTTGTGACACGATTCGTCGCGTCATGGGATGTGTCGTGTTCCGGTGCGTTGTTCGCTGCAGCCATTCATGGGGAAATGGGTTTGTACAGTTGTGCTGCATTTTGATGACAGGTTCTGATCTGAGTTGTAACGGTGCCGGGCGGCTCAATTTGGAGAGCAGCGGGATCCGAAGCACGGTGCACCGCTGGCCGACCGCAGGTAGTTGGGGGCCCAATTAGTAGGTTCGCCACCTATGAAAGGCTGCCCCGCCACCTTTGGCGAAAAATCCTGGAATGGCTTCCATCGTGCCGGTTGGCGACCGGAGAGAGGACCCGATGGCGATTTCCAGGGGGGTTCGGGCGTCCCCGCGGTCTCCAGTTGAGTCTACCATCAGCACTGTTTCGATTTGGGGTCACGGTGTCAAGAATGCAGCATCGCGTACAACTTCCATCTTCCCATACCTATTCACTCCCCCTAAAAATGAAGCGCAACAAAAAGAGAAAAGGTTTTAAACAGCGGCTGCACATCCTCTCTTTTTCAGTGCACCTCTCAAACATTCGAGGATTGCACTCTAATCTCAATGCTGTCCACCACCATCTTGAGACAACAAAGCCGCACCTACTCTTTCTCACGGAGACCCAAATTCAGAGCCCAGCAGATACAGCGTACCTGCAGTACCCCGGGTATTCGCTTGAGCATAATTTTAAAGCTCGCGCAGGGGTTTGTTTGTACGCTCGTGATAATATCTGCTGCCAACGTCTCCGTAATTTGGAGGTACCTAAGTTCTCAGTTCTGTGGTGCTTGGTTGATACAGGTTGTGAGCAAACAGTATATGCGTGCGTTTATCGTTCGCATAGTGGTGACCAGGAGACGACTCAGTTGTTCAACTACCTCAGCGAAAAGGCTGACATCGTCCAACATCGATATCCTGCCGCACAGCTGGTATTTCTGGGAGACTTTAATGCCCACCACCAGGAGTGGCTCTTCCCATACTTGAAAACTGACCATGCCGGGAGAGAGGCGCGCAAATTTGCACTATCGCTAGATCTCTCTCAGCTAGTCCAGGAGGCCACTCGGATACCAGATGTTGATGGACACACACCCAATTGCTTGGACCTTCTGCTGACAACTGATCCAGACAGGTTTTCGGTCTCAGTTTCTTCCCCCTTGGGGACCTCAGACCACTGTGTTGTGAAAACTGTATCCAATTTTTATCCTCCGTCCTCAGACTCTTCAGTTAAAAGACGGGTGTGGCGATACAGGTCAGCAGATTGGGATGAGATGCGGCACTTTTTTGCATCTTATCCTTGGCGGCAGGCTTGTTTCTCTACCAACGATCTGTCGAGCTGTGAGAGTGCTATATCGGATGTGATACGCCAGGCAATGGAATACTTTATACCATTTTCAGACGTATCGCCCGATGGTAAGACACCCCCGTGGTACAACGCTGAATGCGCTGTTGCAGAGGCTCGTAAGCATTCAGCGTTTGTATCATGGGCGGACGCTCGTGCTCTCAAAGCTCCGGATGTCAAAATCAAGAAAAGAGAATTCAATATTGCCGCCAAATCCTACAAGAGGGTTTTGGAAAGAGCTCGCTTCAGTCGAACTAACCGCATCGGGCGTAAGCTAGCCTCTCACCCCAGTGGTAGCAAAGCTTTCTGGTCCCTCGCGAAGTCGGTTGAAGCGAGCTTTTGCCGTCCTTCGCTGCCGCCTCTGCAGAAACCAGATGGATCACTGGCTGTTTCTGCAACAGACAAGGCTAATCTTCTAGCATCTCTGTTTGCTGAAAACTCACGTCTTATTGCTGGAAACAAATGCACGCCCACCCTTCCAACTTGTGACTCCGTTATGCCGGAGATACGCATACACCAGCAAGAGGTTCTAAAAACTCTTCGTAACCTCGACGTGAGCAAGGTCAGTGGCCCTGATGGTATACCTGCAGTTGTCCTGAGGAGTTGCGCCCCTGAGTTGTCTCCTGTATTAACACGCTTGTTTCGTCTCTCTCTTGAAACTGCTCATGTCCCCAAGTCGTGGAAAGTTGCAAACGTGCAGCCAGTACCGAAAAAGGGGAGTCGTGCTGACCCGGCCAATTATAGACCGATAGCAATCACGTCCATCCTTTGTAAAGCTATGGAACGTGTGCTTAACAATAAGCTCCTGGCATACCTGGAAGAAAACGATCTTCTGTCTGACCACCAGTACGGCTTTCGGAAAAACCGGTCCACGGGTGATCTTCTAGTGTATGCCACACATACTTGGGGCGAAGCCATTGAGAAACAGGGTGAGGCACTCGCCGTGTCTCTTGATATTTCAAAGGCTTTTGACCGGGTTTGGCATGACAGTCTTCTCAGTAAGCTTCCGTCATACGGGTTACCCACTGGCTTATGTAGCTGGATATCTGATTTCCAGAGTGAGAGGTCATTTAGAGTTGTCGTTAACGGCTGCTCATCTGACCTAATGGCTGTCAACGCCGGTGTTCCTCAGGGATCTGTTCTGTCCGCAACACTTTTCCTGCTGCACATCAACGATCTTCTAAAGCCCGGTATCTTTGGGTACGCTGATGACAGCACTGTTACGGACAGATACATGTCCAGCTCTCGAGCCAGTGCTACTGAGATCCATGAGTATAGAGAGGCCATGGTGAATCGCATTAACTTAACTCTGAAGGAGGTGTCCGATTGGGGCGACGCCAATTTAGTTAAGTTTAATGCCACCAAAACTCAAGCGTGTTTATTCACTGCCAAAAGGAGTCCCTTTACCTTGACTCCAACTTTCCAAAGTGTGTCCATACCGATTAGTGACCATATTGAGCTCCTGGGCATAGACATCTCGCCCAACCTCAATTTCGGGAAATGCATCGAGTCAAAGGCAAAAACAGCAGCCAAAAAACTTGGTATCCTGAACAAGGTGAAGCGGTGCTTCACGCCTGAGCAGCGCCTGACTCTCTATCAGGCTCAGGTGCGCTCGGCCATGGAGTACTGCTGCCACCTATGGGATGGCTCTGCCAAGTACCAACTCGATGCATTAGACTCGGTAGATCGCCGTGCCCGCCGAATTATAGGTGATCAGTCACTAACGCAGGCAAAAATGCTCAGTCTGCAGCACCGTCGCAATGTTGCCTGTCTATCGGTCTTCTATCGGATATACTTTGGAGAGTGCGCTCAAGAACTTCACAACCTTGTGCCCCCTTCACCGTTTTACCACAGAACTTCGAGAAATCGTGAGCGTTGGCATCCTTACGTGGTTGAAATCCAACCTGCTCGCACGAAACGCTTCTGTTCAACGTTTCTGAATCGAACCGCTAAGGTGTGGAACGCACTTCCAACTTCTGTGTTTCCGGCCACGTATAACCTCAGTACCTTCAAGGCAAGAGTGAATAGGCATTTTCTAGGCAAGCGCGCTCCAACCTAGACCTCATCAGTGCTGTCCAGCATTGATTGTCGTCAAGCGCATGCCTATCCTGCAATAAAAAAAAAAAAAAATGTGGGTCCAGAATTAACTTAATAATTAATATTTTATATTAATTATAAATATTCTCATTGTTAACTTATTAGGTGTGAAGCTTATTTATCTTAGAGCCGATATCCAGCCTAGCTAACGAATAAATTTAATTTATAAAATAATTTATGTTTTTCTGAAAAGTAATTCTCACATGTGATTAGGAACCGAATGGAGACCACCTTCCGTTTTCCAGAAATGTTCTTAAAGTACCTAAGTAAAAAAAACAATATTTTACGTATCAATTTATTGACACAAACCAATTAAAGTGAAGTTGCTAATAAAGAAATCGCCAAAGGATGACGGGAAAAAAACGTTATTAATTGTTTAGTATAAAAGTTGGTAGGTTTACATACCGAATGTAACTAATGGATCGGGTAGCGCCTCGGATCATTAATCTTGGCCGATGGTAAGTGCGTTCGGTATCCGTCAGCCCCTATTAAACTTCCCTCGCTTGAGGGGAGTGCGAAAAATTTGGACCAAGCCCCACTTGCAAATTAAATTGACGAATTCGCCAATAATATGCTTTGAGATTTTATTACAAACATTAATTCTATTATCATGATATTCGTTCAGCGTTTTCCTTGTGAGTCTTTGATTAAGAATATAATTGAAAATGTGTCCGTGAAAAGTGAAAAATAAGTTCTTTAAACATTTCCCTTCAAACTTCTTTACACTGATTGATACGCTTGTGTTTGTAATTTTACAAAATACACTGTGATATCGTAAAACTTATTCAAATTTGATTTTGTCCAACAAATAGATTCTCAATTGTGTATGAGAACTTATTTTAAAGGAGACTTTTCGATGAAATATATCAGCTGGTATATTATGCGTGGATAAAGCACCAAATTGAAGACACAATTTAAAGTCCGGAAGTACTCATTATATGAAGCTCATTGCATTATTACCCAAAGAAGCTTTCAACATTCATTGGAAGTGGTCACGACTAGAGTTACAAACTTCAATGAGGAATATATAATGTATAAATTATAAATGTTTTAAATGCTAAAAAAAACAATACCAAATATCGCGAAATATTATCAATACACTTCTGTCTTTGATCAGCTGCAGCACCATCTAGCCTAGCCCTAGCCAAAACTTCAAGTGACAAGGATCGTCGAAAGAGAAACGATACAACGAAGCGTAACTTGGCTACAGGGGCAGAATTAGAAAAACTTATAACATTATTTGATAGCGAATGTCAGAGACCTGTCAATTTAGATTATTAAATCCTTTATTTGTGCTGTCTATATTTATTCTAATGAAGCGACATATAATATCGATCAAACTTTACTTGAAAAGTTGGTTTGATCACAATATATTATGTGTTAAATACTTATAATTGACTGTAATATTATCCAGAATATTATTTACCACAAATCCTCCAAGTTCACAATATCGCATTCAGCCCTTGTGGTTAAACCGATATCCCGCCTGGAGTAGATTAGCAACATACGAGTAGGTCCTTACCTTGTACACAAGCAAGTTTCGGCTATTTACTAAATGCTCTATCATATAAGTGTGTTTAACCCTAGTACAGTTTTCATCGATATTGAAGAGAAAACCTGCTTTAGGCGCCATGCGTCACACGCACAGTTATACCCGGTTAGTACTACAATTTGGCACAGGGTTTAGTCTAATATAGGCGATCACCTGTATAGAAACAAAGCTGCTGAGCGGACTGTAGTTTTACGAATAGTGCAGAAACCAAACGAGTTTAGTTGTTTTCGTCGTGATTTGACTTTTTTCTCCAATTCTGGTTGAATATTGACAAGAATATAATCGAAGGAATGAGTGTCAAACTCATTCTGGTATACTCGATAAATTTTTCTGCATCCGTTCTGTATTTCTTGTGGAATTCCCATCTATACCCCGATTCCTATTGAAATCATGTAATCCACAATATCTTATCTTAGATATTATGTCTTGAACCAAAAAACTATAACTTTCAAAGAAATATCGAGATAACTTTGATAAAGACATGTCGCTCTAGGCCTATCTGGTCGCGGCGGCGAACGTGAATGCCCGTGGCCCGCAAATTGTGCCGCGCAGATTGTCGCCCCGCCCGCCGCTTCGCCGTTCGCGCCGCCCATCCCCGTGGCCAGGCAGTTACTGTACGGAAAACTGGGAATTTAAAAAATAGAAAGACAAATTGACATCAATATACTCGTAATACGGCACACCTTATCCCAGTCAACTTCAATATACACGTAATACGGCACACAGTATCATAGTCTACTTCAATTCAGCAGTAAGACAATTATGAGTACAACGTATTTAAAACCCTTTACCTATTTAAAATTGCTATTACCGCATAAAATCACCAGTAGCTACTACATTGAAAATACTGTTATCACAATTATTGAAAATAGAGTATTGTTTAAAAAATAATAACCGAAAACTAAAAACTTTAATAAGTATTAGAATATAAACGTATATCTTATATCTATTATAGTTAGAATGATATGTATTATATTATCTGTATAAATTAGCGACTACATAAATTAGTAACACACGTAATTTGGTTGCTTGAAAACATGATACCAGATTCACGTTACTTTGATACATTAAATTCACTTTAAAAGTGTAATATTCCACCTCATTACTTTAAAATATATAATATATCCCCATGTCATTAGGTGAAAGGCATCGCTTTGTGGGTCAAAAGTACCTCAACGAGTTGACCTAAAAACTGCACCGAGTGAATAAAAAGTCTGTCGACATTCGAGTTGCCATAAGGCTTTTGAGCGAAAAAGGAAATTTTCAGCAGATTTTTAGCTGTGGGGTTCTTGGGCTCATTTTGGCATTTTCTATTCGTTAATGTTTGTAAGAAAGTAGGTAGCTAGTGTTAAATGACTCAATTCGATGACACAAGATAGTATTAAAATAGTCTAGGCAATGAAGCTAGTGGACCCCAACATCAATTCCTCAGGCGACGAAACTTTACAGAATGATACAGTGTCAGTAGTTAAAAGTATTTTATAAATATCCAAAAAAAAATTAGAACGGAAGTTAGGTATTTTTACCTAAACTCTTTTATGCTTAATATCTCAGTTCGGCAAAATGCTCGGTCAAAACTTTCTTCACCTGAAACATTCATGTAAAGTCTAGAAACAAAATATAAAATATCCAAAATATACTCCTAGTCGAAACCACCAAATTTTGAAAAATACGTTTTTTCAATGTTACTTGCAGCGAAAAATTGCTCTGTGAATTTTTTTCACTGGAATGTCCTTTTATAGCCGTTTTGTACCTACAACTTGAAAATCCAAACAATATACCAAGAGACTATATTTTTTTCAAAAACTACCCTTTTACTCACAGTGCAAAATTTCTCCATCCATTTTTTTTTATTGATATGATTACAATTATTTTTTTTGTATCAAGTATCAAAATATCCAAAGAAATAATCAAGCGCATTAAAACATTTTAGAAAGAAATATTTTATATTTAATCCATCAAGGGAAGCAGGAGCGTGGTGACGTCACGAGACCCGACATATTATCTGCCTATTATATCGACATATTTTTTCTACGGTGACGCGAGCCTGTATTTCGTTGAATCGACTGTGCAATTGTCAATCAAAAACTGTTGCCAACGACGGTGACTATGACGATCAATTATTCGTTATGATTTATGAACTATACCCAGTCAGTCAGCCTATACGAGATTAGTATGGCTCTCAAACAGCTCAAGAACAACAAAGCGCCTGGTGATGACGGAATCATTGCGGAACTCCTGAAAGCGGGTGGACGTTTATAGGTTGATAAAGAAGAAATAGATATGAATATTTTTTACTTTTTAAAATTAAAAAAAAATAATTTTGATGATATTATGTTTTAGTTCAAGCTTTACGACCATTAGAATAGAATAGAATAGAAATGTTTTTTTATTCAAATAAACTTTTACAAGTTTTTTTACAATCGTCAATGAGTCTACCACTGGTTCGGAATGCCGTTCCTGCCGAGAAGAACAAGCAAGAAACTCGGCAGTTGCTCTTTTCAAAATACTTTTACAATATACTTAATAGATATTATGCTATGTATGCATTACATACTGTAGTACCATTAGTAATGACCTATTTATTCGAAAATTCATGTTTAAGAACACCAAAAATCTAGGTCGTAAACGACATTTTTAGCGAATATTGAGACGTAAATAAGACAGATCGAAAGAGCGTTAAAAACTGAGTATGATACCATTAAAAAGTTCAAGTTTTGGCCAAAATGTCCTTTACGCCCTTTGTAATCCGAGGTCCGTGTGTAATCCGATACATCGATGCTGGAAATTTCAAATTTTGTAAGCGACAAACATGCGACAAACCCCTAATTTCAGGAGGACCAAACAAAATTTTACCTTTTAAACTGTCATAACTCTCATTTTTAGGGTTCCGTACTCCGTACTAAAAACGGAACCCTTCTAGAATCACTTCGTTGTCCGCCTGTCTGTCCGTCTGTCAATACCCTTTTTCTCAGGAACACATGGAGGGTATCAAGTTGAAAATAGTATCAAATACTCAGGTCTGCAATCCCTTGTAGCTGTGACAAAGTCTAAGTCGACGCAATCAAAAGATACGGCCTTTTATGGTCCATCTATGCCGCATATTTTAACACTCGCAAGACCTAGAGGGTACTTCCTGTTGACCTAGAATCTAGAAAGATAAAGAATATAAAATGAAATTTGGCATGAAGCAATGTCATGTAGCACAAGGAAAGGAAAAAATCCGAAAATCGTAAATTTGTAGTTGCATCACAAAATATTTTTTTTTGTGATGCAGTATATCCTACTATCCTAGCTCCTACTATGCGATGCGATGACTATGCAAAAGTTTGTGAGGATGTATGGATGGATGTTTGGATGGATGTTTATTACTTTTTCACGGTACAACGAATGAACCGATTTGGCGGAAATTTGGAATGGAGATAGCTTATAAACAGGATTAACACATAGGCTACTTATTATCCCGGAAAATTACAGAGTTCCCGTGGGAATCAAAAAACCTTAAATCACGCGGACGAAGTCGCGGGCATCATCTTGTATAGTATAACCAAAAAATATGAATATTCAATTTAATATAATAATATTTCGAAAAAATAAAAATTTTGGAATAAAATAAAAAAAATTGGTTGTCTGTAAAGTCGGTTTACGGACCATAGTTTTACGTGATAACGTCATAAAGAAACATCGATGAATAAATGTGTCACAAGCCAATGCTTATGCCGATCATGCCTCTCTATCGCTTGTTCCGCGCTCTCGCTTTCACCCTCAGGCTCAGGTGGAACGTGACACTTTGTCGTCGTTTGTCGTTCTGGAAAAACTACAAGTCCTATGGAAAAAAGTTAAATAGCAAAGTTGTAGGTAATATAAAGATCTACAACTTTTGTATTTAGACTTTTTTCACATAACCTCAAAATGTATGTGAAAAATTCAAATAACCAAGTTTTTGGTTTTTTATTTTTATCTTTTACAAAAAAAAATATTTTTTCACGAAATTTGGTGAAAACTTCCCTTTTTATGTCCCAAACACACTGTAATTTTTCTGATTTAAAATATTTATTTTTTCACCTTTTTTTTTTGACTTAATATTGAAAAAGCACCTAATTTTCAATCGAAAATTCTCCCGTCAAAATATCTGCTTTTTTAAAAAATTCGATGAGCTTTTTGTTCGTTGAAATCTCTACTTTCTGATGATAAAAAAAATATACATTACTATGGTAAATGCTCTCAGAAAATGCAGAAACGAAATACGAAATAACAGGTAGTAAGGCCCAGACCCTCTTAGCCCCTTCCCCACTTCTCTATGAAATACCTTTTGATGGGCTAAAATTTTCCGTATGTCACTCAGGTATATAAGTTATCTTAAAATAGCAATAAATAGCCATCTACGCATGTAATTTAAAAGGTATTTCATAAGGTCTAGGAGGGTCTGGGCCTTACTACCTGTTATTTCGTATTTCGTTTCTGCATTTTCTGAGAGCATTTACCATAGTAATATATATATATTTTTATATCATCAGAAAGTAGAGATTTCAACGAACAAAAAACTCATCGACTTTT
Source organism: Oeneis ivallda (assembly GCA_029955525.1). Classification (NCBI taxonomy): domain Eukaryota; kingdom Metazoa; phylum Arthropoda; class Insecta; order Lepidoptera; family Nymphalidae; genus Oeneis; species Oeneis ivallda. The sequence continues at coordinate 11,133,170 of JARPMR010000024.1, read as the reverse complement.
TTAAAAAAAGCAGATATTTTGACGGGAGAATTTTCGATTGAAAATTAGGTGCTTTTTCAATATTAAGTCAAAAAAAAGGTGAATAAATAAATATTTTAAATCAGAAAAATTACAGTGTGTTTGGGACACAAAAAGGTAAGTTTTCACCAAATTTCGTGAAAAAATATTTTTTTTTGTAAAAGATAAAAATAAATAACCAAAAACTTGGTTATTTGAATTTTTCACATACATTTTGAGGTTATGTGAAAAAAGTCTTAATACAAAAGTTGTAGATCTTTATAATACCTACAACTTTGCTATTTAACTTTTTTCCATAGGACTTGTAGTTTTTCGAGAAATTGAGATAAACCGTTTTTTACTCTTAAGCCCCCCCTCCCCCCACTTCCCGACCTCAGATCGCCCGTAATTTATTTTTCCTTTCATTTTTGTTGCATTCTCTTCCTTTTCCAATGGGTTTCATCCTACTATTATTTTTTTTCACTTTTTATTATTTTTTAAGGCTTCTACCCTGGTCTACTAAGCTAACGCCTTTTGCTGTTTGGGTCGTTTAGGCTAAGGTCGATTCTTAAATATTTAAAACTTATTATTTCAAGACACTACCAAGTATGTTAAAAACAATATACTTTGTAATGTCTTTGGATGTTATCTAGCACATTCGATTGGAATCAGACCATTGCATAGACAGGGTCGTCTTAACCACACTGGACGCCGGGGTGCAAAAATCCGCCTGCGCCCCCCTTGCCAACAAAAAAAAAAATTAATTAATTTTCCATTTTTGTATTTCATTTACTCTAAAATAAAGTTAGATACTTTATAATTGACTTCAAAAAAAGGAAGTTTATATCGGCGCGCAATCGGCTCATATTTTTTTCCATGCAGGTATATACACCAATTTCTTCGAGATTTCAGACCGTATCGCATTTTTTTTTTATTTGAAAGAGAATGTTTGCTATTAACTATGAAGATTTAGAAAATATCGATTGTGTATTAATAATGTGAGTAATAGGTATCAAGCATAGACTACATCGTTAAGCTCTCGAGCTTAACGATGGAGCTTTGAGGAGTTGGGGCCTCGGCCCCAACTCCTCAATTCTGATGCTGCAGGGTGCTGCACTCTTAAGCTGTGAGAATTTAGGAATTTTTGATTGTGAATTCATATTGTAAAGACCAATTAATTACCTTTAGTTAGACTACACCACGAACTCCAGATTCTATCACCTGACCTGACAATCAGACCTGATGCTGCAGAATATTGCACTCCTAGGCCACTAAAAATAATAACGATTTTCAAAAAACTAACTTCAAACGCCTCTATAAATTACATATATAATCTTTGTTTCTACACGTATGTTGAAGTCGGATGGGCATATAAGAAACGTCGAAACAAACGGAGGCGCAACGCACACCAGATTTACACATTTGCCGCCAGTAGGCTATTCAAATTTTGCCGCCCCTACAAATCTCTACAATATTGTGTCAGTTCCTAGATTATTTTAACGACCCAATGATTTAATTAAGGCTAGCTGAGTCTGGTGGGCCGAAGCCCAGCAGCATCAGGATTGAGGAGTTGGTACCTTAAGCTCAATGATATAGGCCAGTGATTAACGGCCGTACTACGCAGCTATGTATTCCATACTTGATACCTAAAATATCAATCTGTAATGGAAATTTTCGCGAGCGAAGCGATCGTGAAAATATTTACTAAGTCAGAATCTAAAATTTGATCAATACGATCTAAAATTTTACTTTTTTTATTACTTACTACAAATATTACATCTCGTATCTCCAGTCCTTATTTATAAGAAATATCAAAATTTAAAATATACAGATCGATAGAGATAAAAATTTCGAGTTCAATGGTATATTATCAATTAGTGTACTTAGGACAAAATGTCCCTTACGACATTTGAAATTTCCAGCGTCGATATCAATTCGTCGCTACTTACGTCAATGTTAATTCAAAATTTTTAAATACCAAAATAGATTTTAGATCGTAAAGTTTTTAATTTTTGTAGACGCGTTACAGCATATACATTTCGTATCTCCAGTCCTTATTTATAATTATAGGAGATATCAAAATTTTAAATAAATATACAGATCGATAGAAAGAAAAATTTCAAGTTCGATGGTGAATCAAGTGTACTTACGACAGAATGTCCCTTACGACATTTGAAATTTCCAGCGTCGATATCAGTTGCATAAACTCAAATAAATCAAGAAATTCCGTAACGAAAAAAAACCTAACACCGTCGTTCAGTAAGCGTTCAACATTTTAGAGGTTCACAAGTAGCTCTGTTCGGCGCAGTGGGCGAGCGGCCGCTTTCTTTACCGTATGGTGTATGATGTCGCAGGTTCGAATCTCACTCGCGAAGAATTGACAGTGCGCTTTTCTTGTTTGTTTGTTTTTAATTAAATAATAAATTTTTGCATAATTTTTATTATGCAAAAAAAATAATAGGTATAAATATTATAATTGCATAAGTTGATAAAAAATGCTATGCAATAGCTTTACTGCGGCAGTCCCCGAGTGCCACTTAATTTTTTATTTTAATTTACTTACCTAGACATAAGCTTACAAAAAAAATAATTTATGAGCCCTTATTTAAGCTCATTTATCTTGTACAAATAATGTTCAGTTACACGTTTATGTTCAATATTTAGCATTGTAGAACGCATGTAGTAACATGTATATTATTTTGTGAAGTCGCTTCGCTCGCGCACGCTAAACTATACCCAATGTCTCAAGAATTAAGGTGCATTATCGCGAAAACGCAGTTTAGATTTCAAAAAATCTGTTTCAATATCAATGTTCTTCGTGATATTTTTTTTGGATATTTAGGATAAGAGTGTAAATGTGACTACCTACTATGATAAAAAAAAGAAATTGGATTGAGAAATTTTTCATACCGAGTTATAAACAATTTTCAGTTGAAGTAAGATAAATAGATTTTGGTATGGATTTTTTTTTGGATTTTCTTACACGTTATGCTAAATTACATGTTAAGGACATTTAAAAATAAAAAATTTACTGAGCAATTTTGTGGTCGAAATTACGGACAAAAAAGGAAACCTCTTTAAAAAGTGACAGTTCCGTTTGAAAAAAGTTTTGGATTTTTATCAAGTACCTCTTATTAAAGCTAATAATTAGTTTGGTAAAAAAAAATTGGACGGAGAAATTATTTATTTCAAAATATTGAGCTATTTGTACTTTTAGGTATAAATACCTAACTTCCGCATGGATTTTTTTTTGGATATTTTTGTGTAAATTTTGGGTCATCCCATACTACAACCCCGCCAAATTTCATCGACTGAGGATTTGATGTGGGGGTCTCCATACAACAGACCACCCCATTGCCTAGGCTAAAAATTGGTTTTAAATACCTACGAAGAACTTATGCATTCTATTAACATGAACATTCCTACCCATACATAGGTAATACGTGTTTAAAATTTTCTCCTTTTTAGCAAGAGTGGGTACTGGGTACTTGCATGATAACAAAAATATCTTTCTATGTTGAATTATATAATTTTTTAGGTCTCAGTTTGATGTTATGACTCTATTTAAGTTCCAAGATGAAACGAATGGTCTAGCGGTCTCGGAGGACAAAATCAGCTCAGAGCAAGATTTTCCCACATAACGGGATATACATATATCTGCTCCTGCACCTACAACCTACAAACTGTATGATGGCTTTCACACTGCTAATCACGTATTGGACCCGTCGCGTACCGAAATTATTTGTACCTACTTGTATTACAAGCCTTACTAGCCGAAAATTGAAAGGTTTTCGCGTCGCGTCGGTCCGATCCCCCACTCCTAAAAAAGCTTTCCGATAATTGTTTTTTTTTTTTTGAGGGAATAGAAGAATATTAGTCAAAGTTCAGCTTGCTTAATATTCCTTAAAAACACTAAAATACTCGGAGTATGAACATACTGCTGTTCGCTGGTTGAAAATGGCTAGACCGATTGGAATATTTTTCTTTTATTTTGTTTCTTTAAAGGAGTTGTTTAAAAAGAAGAAAATACAGGGAATATCCAAAAAAGCAGAAAAATCGAAAAAGTCATAATTGGTAATATTGTTTATGAACCACCACTTCGGATTACTTTTAATATGTGGTGGGATCAAAGGCGTGGTTAAAAGTTGATAGAAACAAAATTGAAGGTTATATTTGAATAACAAATCCGATAAACATCTTACGTAAGTGGATGGCTCGACGGGTAAGATCACGTCTGAAATCGGGAACTTTATATAGAATCACCCAAAAATAGCTGAAGAGCAATTATGCTTCTTACTGTATTGTTTCCGGGTAATTTGCTTTTCCGGGTCATTACCAATACGTTTCGTAATAGAATAGGCTACTGGGTAATAAAATTTGTTCTACAGTACTTGTGTTATAGGCGTATTCCTTATGGTAAAATAGCAACCTTTTACTAGTAACAGCCTTTTTCTGGAATAAAATCTCTCTCAAAGGAGAACATGGATAATAGTTTATTGTGGGCTCTTCACGGAAAAGGGCACGATGGAACCCTTATAGTTTTAGCTTCAAGCATTTCATAACAAATTATCACCATATTGAATTCACATCTTTATCAATTTATAGGTACATACTTGAAACTTTGAAACTTAGAACAAAGAATTTGGACACATACTTTAAAATTAATAGGTACTTTGTAAACTTTTTATATATTTCTAGTGACCCATCCCGACTTCAGACGGGTGAAATTGACTAATAAAAAAATGAAAAAAAAAATCTCTTTTACAAACCTTGTCCTGGAAATCAGATCAAACACAGCAAAATCTAGTGTAAATTGAAAAGGAGGTTGGCGAATTTTGACCCAGCATTTTTAAAAACCGTTCAGATTCAGAAATCATTTAATTTTAATAAATATTTTTCAGAATATTTTTCTGTGTAAACCCAATATTTTTAAAAGATGGGGATCAAAAATGTAATTATTCACAAGTACATATTAAAAATAACCGTTACATGGCAATACAAGTGAATATCTTTTTTCTTTAACTTTATTTGATAGACTTTGATGAACTTTTTTGTTAGACTGGTTTACTAGAACAAGCATGAGAAGTTTGATTCCTGAACCGTGGGCTTCAACCACGGTTCAGTTCGTCTGGGTCAAAAACTATTAACCTAAAAATTAAAAAAATATTAACCTCGATTACGTTAGCGTTCAAACAGAAAAAACCGCATCAAAGCCGGTCCATTGGGTAAGCTGCTACGAGGAAACAGAATACGAAAATAGACACAATACATGCACAGATACACAGATACATCAATACACACGTCATAATACCCCTGTTTTATTCGGGGGGGGTATTGTTCGAGGGTTAAAAAATAGTCGAATCGATCGAGTCGTTCTTGAGTGATGATCTTTCATTCATGCGGCAGTTGATTGTTATTCACATAGCTAGACAGAAGACAGACCCTTCTGTCTTGTGGTTATATGGCAATGTGTGGTGGATAATCAGCATTAGCTAAATGGGTTCGGTTTGTTCCACGATCCATTGATCTTATGTAAAAACCCACAAAATTCAGCAAGCCAACCGCCTGGTCGCACTTGGCAAATGTACCTACGCCAAGTGGCCCTTTACACGTTTGCCGATTTTGTTGGCCGAACGTTTTAGAATCTGGTATGTATTAGGCTGTTTTAGAGATGTGCAGGATGTGCACAACTGCAAGTGGTTTTTTTTTGTTTATGTTCTCTATTTTGTCGATTGACATTTTGATCGGAGACCTTTTACATCTTTTACAGAACTCATGGCTCGATTTCTTGTCTTGCATGTTAGATACATGCGGATAACCTGCATGTTATTCATTACTATTATCAGCTGATGTGGCATGATGCACGCACAGACAGACAGACAGATATACAAAAATAAAAAAAAATACTGTTTTGGGTTTTATGCCGATAATAAAGCTTTCCCTTTATTCAATGTTACAGTTTTATAATAAGTATAGACTAGAGTATTACCTACCTAGAAAGTTGGTTACATAAGGTTACATAACCCTAGAATGTCATTGCAATGTTTTCGTTACTTTTTACGTACACGATGAACTATAATACTGGAGCTACATATAAGCGTATTTTTGAAGACCCTATTGACATTGGTAATTTATTTTGTGCGACTCTACTTAACATGTTTGACGGAGAAGTTCAGGTTGAAATCCAGTTCCAAAAGTTTGGTTAGTTTGTTGTTTGGTTATGTCTCTCAGGCATCTCAGGTGCGCCAACCGGGAGCACAATCTACTTCGTCACGTAGTACCTATATCTTATTACCAACTAACTACGAGCTACGAACCTTCTGTAATACCCCGGACCATCCATCTGGATGTTTATTCTTCAATTACGCAGCAACGGAGCAACGAATACACGTGATGTTTTAGCATCGGTATAGTTGAGGACTTTATCGCGGAAAAACAGAAGCCAGAAGCTTTCAGCGGGTGTTTTAAAAAACCTGACTCCATGCGGATTAGCTCGCTGGCATAAGCTAGTAAAAAATAAAATTCACCAACTAAATAAAACTTAGGAATTGTTCTCGTACGAACTCCAAACTATTTGTAAGAATTAAGTGTAAATTGAGTGAACTTTCACATTTTCATCTGGACGTTGAAAGATGGTTGTGGCAGAAGGGCGAGAAAAATGGCGCGGTCTTTATATTCTCATGCTAATGCCTGGCTGTAAGCTCTTAGCGCTAATACCAACGTCAGCTGTATGTTATCGGAATAGCGGAGTAGAGGCTGCTACGTTTCCAATCGAATAAATCAGGAATCGTAAGATAAAATCTGCTGCTTTTCAAATTTTTATATGAAAAATATTTAAATTAGCTATCAGTTATTAATATAATGTAAACTCATGGTATATTACAATTTACAGTATGACCTTAGTATATATTATATTTTTAGGTTCGTTTTTAAATTAGTGTCAAAGTTTTTTATTTTATTCAAAAGTTATTTTGTGTAATGACCGATTTATTATTATTAAATTGCAGTGTCGTATTATTTTACTGTGTTAGTGCGTGAAATATACAATAGTATCAGTATGGCCATACCATGTTGGCATGGTCTTACTGATGCTGAGTCAAATATTTCAAAATATTTGTCTACTAGCTGATGCCCGCGACTTCGTCTGCGTTGATTTAGTTTTTAAAATCCCACGGGAAATCTTTCATTTTCCGGGATAAAAAGCCCATGTCACTGGCCAGGTCCTCAACTATAGCCATCAAAAAAATCACGTCGATCCGTAGTTCTGTTGCAGCGTGATTGAAGGACAAGCCAACAAACAAACACACTTTCGCATTTATAATATTAGTATGATATACCTATATTATATTCAACCAAACTTAGTCCGAAGAACGTCAACAGCAGAACAAGACACTGAAAGCGGCTCCATCTTGCGCAACGTATACTGAAAATTTATTGCATTACAACTTTTAGGAGCCGTTTCACACGATTCATTGTACCATGAGGCCATCGTGCTTACCTACTGTTAGTCCCAGCCCTAATTAACGATGCAATGAAGAATGTGATACTTTGAAAGTACTTGAAATACCTACTTAATCATACAGCTGAAGATCTCTACTCTCTCAGACAAAACTTGACTGAGTCTTGTTTTTGATATTCACATTATGTTCTTTAAAAACATTGTGGCTAGTTTAGAGATTGTGTACTAGACGATTAGACACAGTATGCGTAAGTTTTATAAGCTTAAGAGATTAGTACCAAAATATGTGGCTTTGGTAAATCACATTTTCGTTAGGACGTTGATGAACGACTGTATGGCAGCGAGAGAAAAATGACGCGACCACACATTGTCATGCTAATGCCTCCATGTAAGCGTTAATGCTCATAGAAGATCAGAAACTGTTTATGAGATAGGATTATTTATGGACAATGGGAATGATGCTCTCATATTTGAAAACCATACAATGATACAATTAAACTATATCATACATACTTACAACTTTTTGTCAACATTAAAATAATCTGTTTCGGTTACTGACTTTTTCTTCCAGTGATAGAAATAGGAGAAGTTATTTTGAACGACAAAGCATAAGAAATTTAAACAATTATTATATGTCAGCTTGTCTATATTCATACCAGTTCATACCAACAAACATACATATCTGCCCTCAGCCTGTGCTGGTCAATATTACAAAATCTCCGGCCCCAAGTAACAATAATCAAATCATATTATAATTAATACAAAAAAAAACTTAGCTTTGACCACGCCGAAATAGTCACACAGGAAATTATTATTTATCAAAGCTTCATACTGTTAATTCGATCCCATAACGTTTAATTTAAACAATCTCTTGCGATCTTAACTATGCGAGACGCATGAACAAAGGCCCATTTATAGGTACCTAATAACTACTCTAGATATCAAAAGTAAAACGCACAGTCAGGGCCTTCATCAAGCTCATAAACAAATATTATATGACACGAACAATAGGACGCGTGTAGTACGTAGGTATGACGGTATGAGGGCTGAAAATCACACGTTAGCTTACACCACGTGATATGAAACGACCCAAAGATACACCGAATAGAAGTAAAACCGATAGACGACCACTGCTGGACATAGGTTTTTTAAATAATCGCCACAGAACACGATCATGCGCGCTGCATCCAGATGCTACCATTTACTCGCCTGAAAGCACCCGTTCACCTACCTGCTGGGACATTGTGTAACAGGATTATTTTAGCAAATGCAATGAATTACCTACTACAAGAAATCTAAGTTACCTACTCGATCATAACTACTGATCATTTTGTAATATAGTTATATTTTTATATTATAATATATGACTGTAAAACGCGACAATAATTAAGTAATGTAATGTAATAAATAAATAGATAACACTGTCTCGTTCGGAACTGCCGCAAGGGTCCAATTATTATCTTAAATTATTATTTGGCCAACGGGCGAGTAAGTAGGTACTCTCCCGAGATCAACAATAATTATTGTACTTGCCTTAATTTTACATAATAATATGCCGAACATACCTACTTCAGTTGAGCGTCACTTATCAGAATATTTACCTGTAACAAGAACAATTAGAGATAATTACGACTAGATGTATACGAACAACATTTATTTTTTTTTATAAATAAATAATAATTATCATAAATTTAATTAGTAATATGCGAATAGATAATAATTATTCTGCACCTATTTTTTAACTCTACCATAATATTATAAGAAGCTTGCAAATCTTTAAATATCTTTAAATCTACCTTAAAACCATACCTTAAATAGGTGGATCGAAGATATCGAACGAGTCGCAGGGAGCCGCTGGATATGGCGGTGCAAAAACAAAAATGTGGAAGTAATAAGCAGATAACTTACACTAGGCCCAATCTCTATACATCTTTAGCAGTATGTATAAAGGAATCTTTATAAAGATTATATTACTATTACTTTATTTAACTTTATATTACTTTTTCAGATTCTAGATCCCTTACATACTGTCAAAGATGTATACAGATACTAATTCATATTACAACTTATAAACCTTTTACCGTCTAAAAAGTCCCAATTAAAATTGTAATCTTCTATCGTACTAAAGATGTTGGAAAAACAACAAATATTTCTAACATTTCTAACTATAATATAATAAAACTGTAACAGGTCCAATTCTGTACATTGAAGATATTTTGAAAATTTTTGTTTGAGGGCACTCTATAATCGATACTGAAGCCAAAACAATTTTTTTTTAATTTTTTGTCTGTCTGTCTGTCTGTCTGTCTGTCTGTCTGTCTGTCTGTATCTTGGCCGCGCATCACGCCGAAACTACTGGACGGATTTAAATGAAACTTGGCACGATTTAAGTTAATACTACGAGGTATAATATAGGATACTTTTTATCCCGAAATTCAGCACGGTTCCCTTGGGAGAGGGGATGAAAGTCAAAATGTGTATTTCGCTGTAATTCATTAAGGCGTATTCCGATTTAATCCATTCTTTTTTTGTTAGAAAGCAGGTTCTTTAGAGATTGTCCTGTAATTATTTCAAGGTCGTCAATTTCGTAGTTCAGAAATTATAGATATCGCAATCTTCAGTAGAGGTCCAAATAACTTGAACTCCGGAATCTACAGGATACTTTGAATGAACGGCTCATCTTAAGCTGGCAGGCGTAATTTATCGTATATAGCCATCGTGGATACTATTGTGTCAAAGCCAAACTACTCTAAAGGCGTCAGATTTTGCCAAACGATCATTATACCTACATACTACATAGTAGGTATGGATGTAATACATCCATACATCGTATGGACGTAATATTACAGTGTTTTCCTATGTAATTTAATATTCTAATCATACTTACTAATATAAATGCGAAAGTGTGTTTGTTTGTTGGTTTGTCCTTCAATCACGCCGCAACAGAGCCACGGATCTACGTGATTTTTTGCATGGGTATAATTGAGGACCTGGAGAGTGACATAGGCTACTTTTATCCCGAAAAATCAAAGTGTTCCCGAGGGATTTTAAAAACTAAATCCACGCGGACGAAGTTGCGGGCATCAGCTAGTAATATAATAAAACTGTAACAGGTCCAATTCTGTACATTGAAGATATTTTGAAAATTTTTGTTTGAGGGCACTCTATAATCGATACTGAAGCCAAAACAATTTTTTTTTAATTTTTTGTCTGTCTGTCTGTCTGTCTGTCTGTCTGTCTGTCTGTCTGTCTGTCTGTCTGTCTGTATCTTGGCCGCGCATCACGCCGAAACTACTGGACGGATTTAAATGAAACTTGGCACGATTTAAGTTAATACTACGAGGTATAATATAGGATACTTTTTATCCCGAAATTCAGCACGGTTCCCTTAGGAGAGGGGATGAAAGTCAAAATGTGTATTTCGCTGTAATTCATTAAGGCGTATTCCGATTTAATCCATTCTTTTTTTGTTAGAAAGCAGGTTCTTTAGAGATAGTCCTGTAATTATTTCAAGGTCGTCAATTTCGTAGTTCAGAAATTATAGACATCACGATCTTCAGTATAAGGTCCAAATAACTTGAACCCCGGAATCTACAAGATACTTTGAATGAACGGCTCATCTTAAGCTGGCAAGCGTACTTTATCGTATATAGCCATCGTGGATAGCCCTATTTTGTCAAAGTCAAACTACTCCAAAGGCGTCAGATTTTGCCAAACGATCATTATACCTACATAGTAGGTATGGATGTAATACATCGTATGGAATTAATGCTACAGTGTTTTCCTATGCAATTTAATATTCTAATCATACTAATATTATAAATGCGAAAGTGAGTTTGTTTGTTGGTTTGTCCTTCAATCACGCCACAACAGAGCCACGGATCGACGTGATCTTTTGCATGGGTACTATAGTTGAGGACATAGGCTACTTTTTATCCCGGAAAATCAAAGTGTTCACGAGGGATTTTAAAAACTAAATCCACGCGGACGAAGTCGCGGGCATCAGCTAGTTTCTAATAAAAGTAAAAGACTGCTTATGGTTATCTGTGATGACAGGTGACAGATAGACAACATTGGTGTCTGTGGTCTTCCTTTGTACTTCCTTAAATATGTAAGAGCCGGTCAAGGCTTATAATAAATAGTAATAAATATAGTATTAATATTAAAAACGTGTCTTCTCATTAAGAAACCACCCAAACAACTCAATTGGTTATGGGCCCAGTCTACGCTCATCCTGTTGTAGTGTTTTCTTAATGTTAAAAATACGGTGTGGTAAAGCACCAAAGTAAGGACACGTGGCACGTGGTCAAGCGTGCACATAGCGCATTATGGAAGCCATCAACGAAATAAAACTTCGCGACCCAGCGCAATGGGCGGTATGGAAGTTCCGAGTCAGGGTACTTCTAAGGGCGGCAGGTGTCTTGGGCATCGTGGACGGTTCCAGTCCGAGGCCGGATGAGGCCAAAGAAGAGTTTGCAGTGTGGGCAGACAACGATGCAAAGGCGCAGAACATCATAGTTGGCAGGTTAGCGGAAAAAACAATATCACAAGTATTAAGCTGTACTACGGCCAAGCAAATATGGGACAGACTGCATACTGTATTCGAACAAAAAGGAAATTTATCAATACACATCGCTCAAGAAAAGTTTTATAACTTAAAATTTACTGATAAAGATACAATCGCAAATTTCTTGGGACGGTTCGAAGAAACGTTGGCCACATTAGAGTCCCTAGGTGTTAAAATCTCGACGAGCATGGCAATTACGAAGATAACATCATCACTTCCAGCCTCATATAAGCACTTTGTCTCTGCATGGGAATCTGTTCCGGCAGACCAACAGACATATGAAGAGTTATCATCTAGGCTGTTAGTTGAGGAGTTGCGCATGAGAGATGGAGCGAGTTCCACCTCGGAGGCTTTTAAAGCAGTGAAGAAGGGCCGTAAGTGTTTCAGGTGCGGTGGAGAAAATCACTGTAAGTTTGAGTGTGGAAAAACTCAATTTAATTTAAAGAAAAATAAGTTTTGTAATTTTTGTAAACGTTCAAATCACAATTATAGTGAATGTTGGTTTAAAAATAAGTCTAAAAAGTCAATAGTACCATCTAATGATAAGGACAAAGATAGTAATGCATTTTATGTAAGTATCTCCCCAGCTCTGAATGCACAAACATGTCAAAGTAGGGATGCATGGATTATGGATAGCGGTGCTTCAGAACATATGTGCCATAATATTAAATATTTTAGAGATTATGAAAGTTTTCCAGTGCCAAAGCAAATAATAATAGGAGACGGTACAGTCATCAATGCAGTAGGTGTAGGTAAAATATATTTAGAGGCATATAATGGTGTTGAATGGATTGAAACAAGTCTAAATGGTACTTTACATGTGCCAGATATGAAGTTAAATTTATTCTCTGTCAGTTCAGCTACAGATAGGGGTTATATATTAGTAATGAATAAAGAAAACTGTATTTTCAGGAAAAGTAATAATAAACAGCAAATCTGTGCAATAGCTCATAGACAAGATAAGTTGTACATAATGGAATTTAGATACAATGAGAGTGATATTGCATGTGTAGGTAAAGTTAGTGATAATTTGTTAGAGTGGCATAGTAAAATGGGCCACCAAGACATTGAACAAGTTAAAAATATTTTAAAAAGGAGTAACATCAATGTGTCACCTAGCAGTAGTGAGTCTACTTGTGAAGTTTGCTTGAAAGGTAAGATACATAAGCAACCATTTCCTTTAAGTGAGGTCAGATGTCAACAACCTGGTGAAATTTTACATATGGATTTGTGCGGACCTATGGAAGTTAGTTCATTAGGTGGTGCATATTACTACTTGTTGATAAAGGATGATTACTCTCGTTTTAGATCAGTTTATTTTTTGTCTAATAAATCTGAAACTGTAAAGTATATTCAAAAATTTTTACAGTATACTACAAATAACTTGGGTCACAAAGTAAAAATAATTAGGTCCGATAATGGTAAAGAATTTATTAATCAACAGATGCAATTCATTACGGATAAAATGGGTATAATACACCAAACAAGCTGTGCTTATACGCCAGAACAAAACGGGTGTGCGGAAAGAGAAATTAGGACAGTAACTGAGGCAGCTAGAACTATGCTATTAAGCTCAAGTTTGAATAAATCTTTATGGGCTGAAGCTGTCAATACTGCTGTGTATGTTTTAAATAGAACCAGTAAGAGTAGGCTCAAACATGTAACACCATATGAATTATGGTTTAGTAAAGGTATATTTGACATTAAACAATTAAAAGTATTCGGTTCAAAAGTTTCCGTTCATGTTCCGCAACAAAAGCGTCTAAAATGGGATTCCAAATCCGAAATAGGATACTTTGTAGGCTATGGTGAAAACACAAAAGGCTATAGGATTTATTTTCCAGATAAAAATGATGTTTTATTTAAAAGAGAGGTTATATTTATAAAACAAACAGAATATAATGTGTTAAAAGAGCAAACACTAGAAGAAACTGAATGGCCAGTAGAATATTTAGAAGAAGAATATGAAACAAGACTAGATGATGAGAGTCATAACTTTTATGAAGAGGATACAGTGAGTGGGCATGATCTTATGCTAGGAGAACAAGATGAAATAATACAGAGGGAAGCAGAATGTTCTCTAAGTGATCAAGAGCATATAGATCAACCAGGATGCTCACAGAGCAGCCAAGAAATAGGAGAAAATATCCACAAGGAACAAGAAATTAGTAGACCATCAAGAAAGAAGGTAATACCACAGTGGCTTGATGATTATGAAACAGGTTTTGTGACATTATATAATGAACCATTAACATATGAAGAGGCCATGACAAGAGATGATAAAGATAAATGTAAAGATGCCATTAAAAGAGAAATAGATACATTAAATGCCAATAATACTTTTACAGTGGTGAATAAAATACCAAAAGAAACAAATATTATATCAACCAAATGGGTTTTCAAAATTAAAGACACTGATAAAGGAAAATTGTATAAGGCTAGGTTAGTAGCACGTGGTTTTGAACAAAAAGATGGTATTTCAGATGTGTATTCACCTGTTGCTAAGTTAGGAACGTTTAGGATTTTTATGGCTATGGCAAACAAGTTAAAACAATCGGTTTATCAAATGGATGTAGTAGGTGCTTTTCTACATGGAGATATAAAGGAAATAGTGTACATAAAATTACATACAGGAGAGATATGCAAACTTAATAAATCTCTATACGGTTTAAAGAAAGCTCCAAAGTATTGGAATGAGAAGTTTGACAACTTTATGATAAAACAGGGGTTTACTAGGTCCAAAAATGATTCTTGCTTGTATTTTAAAAGAGACAAAGCCAAATATATGTATGTTTTGCTTTATGTAGATGATATTCTATATTTTGGATCAGATCAACAGGAAACACAAAATTTTAAAATTCAATTATGCCAAAATTTTAAGATGAAAGATTTAGGTTTAGCATCAACATATTTAGGCATAAACATTAAACAAGAAAATGGTATAACTACTCTTAACCAAGAAAAATATTTAATTACAATATTAAAAAGATACCAAATGTTAAACTGTAATCCTGTTTCCACCCCGATAGACCAAAATTTTAATTTTCAAATATTACAAAGAGAAGGGTCTGAAAGTAGTGAAATAGAAACAAAATGTAGACAGTTGATAGGTTCTTTATTATATGCAGCTTGCGGTACAAGACCAGATATATGTGTTGGAGTCAGTTTCTTGAGTAGATTTCAACATTGCGCCAGTCAGATGTTATACAAGTGTCTGAAAAGAATAATAAGGTATATTAAAGGTACATTACAATATTCCTTCGCTTACAATTGTAATAGTACATTAATAGAAGGATATGTTGACGCAGACTGGGCTGGTGACATGCATGACAGGAAATCTACATCAGGATATATATTTAAATTGTTTGGATGTACAGTCTTGTGGTATAGCAAGAAGCAAACATGTATTAGTCTTTCTTCAACTGAATCTGAGTATATTGCTTTGAGCTTATGTATTGTTGAAGCAAATTGGTTGAAAAGTCTATTGACTGAGTTTGGTATTAAGTGTAATAACATAACAATTTATGAGGATAATCAATCAGTAATAAAGTTAGCTTATAACTCAGAAAATATCAAAAGATTGAAACATATTGATATAAGATATAAATATATAGTTGAGCAGGTGAATAAAGGCTTGATATCATTAAAATACATAAATACTTCTGAAAACATAGCAGATATTTTAACTAAACCATTGGGCAAAACAATGTTCCAAAAACTTACTGCTAAATTAAAGTAAGAATTGTTGAACTGCTATTTAAAATTAAAATTAAGTTAAATAGTGTTTAGTACTAAGAGTACATAAAATAATACAATTTTTCTGAGTACCTAGTGATAATTTAAAGTAGGTATATAATAAGTATAAACCTACCATATAAATACTTAAGTACAAGATTGTAAAATGTTAATAAATACTTGTTGAGGGGGGGTGTTGGAAAAACAACAAATATTTCTAACATTTCTAATAAAAGTAAAAGACTGCTTATGGTTATCTGTGATGACAGGTGACAGATAGACAACATTGGTGTCTGTGGTCTTCCTTTGTACTTCCTTAAATATGTAAGAGCCGGTCAAGGCTTATAATAAATATAGTATTAATATTAAAAACGTGTCTTCTCATTAAGAAACCACCCAAACAACTCAATTTAAGACATCCTGTCTTAGTAAGATTAATAAGTATATTAATAGTATTCAAACATCATCATCATCATCATTAGCAACCCATCAATGGCTCACTACTGAGCGCAGGTCTCCTCTCAGAGAAGGGTTATAGGCCATAGTCCACCACGCTGGCCCAATGGGAATTGGCGGACAAACAAACATCAATGGCGGTTCAAACATCATACAAGTAGTAATATTATAAAATATTAATGGCAAGAAAAAAGATTTACCTATATTATGCGAAAATGAGATTTAACAAAGGATTAGTATAATAATACGAATTCCTGACAATCATAATACTAATTAATAATACAATTATGTTGAACGTCTCACTAAGACAAATCACAACGCTTTGACTAATCCACAAAGTGTTATGCTCCAGTAACATTAATTAAATTCACACAAACAAACAGTGCTGTGTTATCGAATAATATTATTATATAACTCAGGCTCCCACGGCATCAATTTCATCGTCCCTAACTTTCATAAACTAGCTAATAGGTAATTGGGAAAGGGTGAGCTTCTGGTGATTTATTGTGACATTATTCTTATCAATTAATATATTAATAGGTTATTATTTATTTCTATTTACATACTCATTTATGAAAATGACGATTATGATACAAAAAGGGTGTTCAAATTTTAATATATTTTTAATCAAGTTTATTTCTAACTAGCTTGATGCCCGCGACTGCGTGGATTTAGTTTTTAAAATCCCGCGGGAACTCTTTGATTTTCCGGGATGCCTATGTCACCCTCCAGGTTCTCAACTATACCTATCCAAAAAATCACGTCAATCCGTAGCTTTTGCTAACCGTTGCAGCGTGATTGACGGACAAACCAATAAACCAACAAACAAACACACTTTCGCATTTATAATATGTTGTAGTAAGGAGGAATTAATACATACTACGATGATAACGGCGATCTAAATAACTTTTAGAACACAAAAGCCACTATTGTGACTCAAATATAATAGTTAGATGTATTCCCTCGGGAACTTTTTTGTAGAGAATAATGAGTACTTTAATCATGTAGTACATAATTTTTATTTATCATCAATAGTTTTCTCAGCACACAATAATGCATATTATAGGCAAAATTTTGCTACTTTGGGTTACATTATTGCAATTTTCTTAAGGATCTCTAATTTTTTTGAAAATAAATTATAGCCTATGTTAAGTTTATTTCTATAACTCCTTTTAATTAAGCTCTATTAGCGTTACTTATATATCCAAGCCCAACCAACAATTGTTTTCATTTATGTGTGCCAATTTATCCAGGTTAAGCCAGGTCGAGGCTTTCACACTTTTTATATTAAATTAGTGATGAAGTCTAATTTGGTCCCAGGGGAGAAATGGCTTCTGAAATATTTGATAATCCCTTTATTTTTGCGCACAAATCTCCGTGCAAAGCTATATTATAAAAGAATTGTGACACACAACTAATAAAAATAAGGAAACTAAAAGAAAATTTAAAATATTTAACCCTATTCCAGTCAGATTAGTAAAAACAGTTGAAAAACGCAACAGAACCATGGTATATCTCGTTTCAATTTCATCATTCCACAAAATAAAGCCAAACTAGCCGCTACTGATATACCAATTTGTTATTCAAAATAGCTATCCGATAGATAGTTTAATACACAAATTCAGCTTATATCCTCTTCGACGCCACTAACACCAGCTGTCTAGATAATACCAGTCAGGCGCCGGCTATTCTAACGGTTAACTGGTTTATCTAAGCTGTTTACAAAATACCTAGGCTCGAAATGTGCTGGAACTTTAATATTAATAGGTCGCAACTATTTTTCTTAGCAAATATTTTTATAGTAAACTGACTATTGTTCGCGACTTTTTCGATTAAGATTTTTTTTAATGCTTTAGGAATCCGAGATTCCTTCGCGATTAAAAGTATTCTGGGTGGTAATTAAGTTTCATTATGTTGAGGCCTCAAGGTATAATAAAGAGACAAGATAATAATATACCTACTAAAATGCCTAAGTATGAATTTATGATGATAAAAATATTATCATAAAAGCGGGCTTGACCAGTACTAACACTGTCTTGCTTATACTATAGTAGTATAAGTATATTACTAATACTTAATACTCTATACTATTTGACCGAGCGAAGCGAAGGTCTCTGAGTCTACTTGAGTGAGTTTGCAATTGTCCGTCCGTCCGTCCGTCCGTCAGTCTGTCAGAGCCTTATAACTTCTGAATTACTGAACGTAATTATTTCAAATTTAGATGTAAACCGATGGCCTCTAGCCGAAAATGGCTTAAAAAGTTACGAAAATCTTTATTTCAGGGGGGCTCTCATAGAAGCGAATGCGAAGTAAAATATTTTTTATAGCGTAACATAGGGTTGCGGTATATCATTTTGATGATAATTTGGAACAGAGTACAAAGGTAAGTTTTTAATTTTTTCCCTAAAATTGATGAAATGGGGGGCTTTCAAAGTGGAGATTATATTTGACCTCAGAAGTCTTACCCTATTGAAAGGCCGAGCTTGAAACTTTTTGAATTATTTGTGTTATATCATGTACTTAAACAACAAATACTAAAATTAGATAAATATAATAAAGAAACTAAATTGTTTAATTTTTAATGAGTTTTTGATGAATTTGAATTAATGAATTTTTATAATTATTTGTGGTATATCATGTACTTGAACAACAAATACTAAAATTAGATAAATATAATAAAGAAACTAAATTATTTAATTTTTAATGAGTTTTTGATGAATTTGAATTAATGAATTTTTCCGGGCTCCACCCGCCCTAATTGTTGCAATTTTCTTAAGGATCTTTAATTTTTTTGACAATAAATTATAGCCTATGTTAATTCCTGATAATTTAGCTTTCTATTGATGAAAAAATGGTTAAAATCGATCCAGTAGTTACGGAGCCTATTTGGTACAAACAAACAAACAAAAAAATCTTTCCTCTTTATAATATTATAAGTAAAATAAGTAATAAGTATAGAATAGATAGATTATGAGGGTCTAAGCCACACAGGCATTTATTCCAAATCGACTAACTCATTAACCTCAGGCCTCACATATTTGTATTATTGTGTTTGTTTTGTAGCCTACCCGTGCGAAGCTAGGATGGGTTAACTAGTATTTATAATACTTGTGCTTTTATAAGAATGACTAAGTATAAAGTATGTAAGATATTATTAGAATTTTTATCTATACATATAATAAAACAGAAACGAAACCAATTCTGTACATGAAATAGATTCAAAAAAGGGTTTTTGCTTCTAATTGTGTTCAAGATACAGATATCAAAACAGAAGCTAAATTTTTTTTTCTGTTTGTCTGTCTGTTTGTTTGTCCTTCTTTCACGTAAAAACTACCGCACAGATTTCTACAAAATTTTATACCGTGGTAGCTTATTACTCGGGTCAACATCTAGGCTACTTTTTATCCCGGAAAATCAAGGAGTTCCCGAGGGACTTTAAATACTAAATCCACGCGGACAAAGTCGCGGGCATCAGCTAGTATTAAATATAATTATTATTGTACCATTTTGCAGTGTAAAATGGTAGCGGACGACCAAGTTTCTTTCGCATTAATGTGGCAAATTGAAGTTTTAATTTCAAGGCTTTCATAACCCTCGAGGTCGAGGGTTAAACCAACATTTAAGGGCCGTACAAACCAGCCTACACCTCGACTAGAGCATTTGTTTTCCGTCACCCCCATTCTCCCCTCCCATTAAGCTGCATTAGAGGACCCGCTCATGTGACACACGGGCTATTATAATGACTCGGAATGAGACACTACGTTGTCTTTCAACGTGAGTGACTTCTTTGATTTCAGAGCGTATTATTAAAAGTATTTAGAAACCTTTTCTCCGTTTGTTTTTTTTACTTTCGTTTGGATGATTGATTTGATTCGGATAGCTTCTAGTTTTTTACCAAGACTTCTTCCAAGTTGAGTGAGGATTTTTCAAAATTCTGCGGGAATTCTTGTTAAAAATCCTACGTCACCCAACAGGTCCTCAACTGTAACGATGCAAAAAATCAATTACCTACTCTGTTGTTGCGTGATTGAAGGATAAACCAATTCCCAAAGTTCCCTTAGATTTCTTAAAAACTTACTCCACGGCTGAAAGTTACTAACTACGTATTATTGCTAAACTTTGTAGTTCCGATCGTAGGTATTTTTAGTCGAGTCGTTAGTATGCAGATGGTTCTAGAAGCTAGCATTATTATTACAAGAAAACTATAATATATATATAACTATAATAAATAATGGTATAATATATGCAAGGGGTCACGATCTTCAGCTATGAGGAATACAATGTAGGGAGAGAGAATCAGGAAAGGTCTTATAAAAGCTCTAAAATAAAGCCTTGGATTCTCTATTTCCATTTACAAATAGCTCGAATAATATATTATGTCTACGGAAAGCAATCTCTATTCTCTACTTGCAGTTAATCGCCGTCCGACTGTAACAGCAAGAAATTCGTACACTCATAAATCACGTCTTCCAACTATTGTAAACTAATCTACTTTCCAGTAATTTCTCAAAGCTTCAGCTTAGTTCGCCGTTATAAGCATTGGTATTTTATCAAAGGTAGCTAGGTAACTTTGATTGCAGTAGTAGTAGTAGTAGTAAGTATAGATAGTATAGAAGTATAGAATAAATATATGCAATTTAGCGATAGGATATAGCGACTGTGATTGTAAAGTTTGGAACGCTCCTTAGCCACGTATCAGGGAGCTATTGCCAAGAAAACCTGACTAGTCGGCACCCGGCAGCGGACCACACATCCGGGCGTCGTCATTTGGTGGACGTCGGAAACGCCAGCGGATGCCTGTAACGGCCGATTTGGAACATCTTGTTCCGTTCTAAAAATTTCTAGTGTTCCTTTATTTATCGGAAGAGTTCAGCAAGGTTCATAGTCATGTTCAAACCATCGATGGTTCAAACGAACTGTATGTAAATAACAAAATTTCAATTTGAAACTGTCTATTATAAGGATACCAGTTCGTAGCTGACCACAGACAGCTGATAGCAGCACAGGGGACAGTCGCCGCGAGACTACTGGTTTATATTATGTAGGTACTTGTATTATACGACGTGTTGCTTGCTACGGAAGGTAATTTCATAGAAATACATAGAAACCAGGGGAGTAGTAGTGTCGTGTCGTGACACGTCACCTGCTGGAGCCTTAGACATTTCAACCCAAATCAGTCGCTGTCTGTAGTGGCTACGAACTCGTGCCTTATATTTAACTAGTAGGGCGCGTGGGTGCGCGGCCCGCAAGCGGACCGCGGTTTTTCTATCGTCAAGTGGACTTTCAGGTCCTGATCATTTTCTATCAAATAACCACTCTTCCATCTTTTATACTCTCCGAGATAGATGCCTATGAAATTGGTATGGCCGCCATCTTGAATCCGCCATTTTGAATTTTTTTCAGCTCATTGCCAATTGGATGAGGTTTCGAGTATTTTTTGTTTGAGCACCTCCCACCTGTCTTCAATACCCTGCCCGTGCTCCTCACCCACCTTCCAAACCCTCGATCATCATATCTCATCATTCATCAGAATGAGAATTCTTTTATAAACACAAATTTTGAAAAGGAACCGTATCAAAGTCTTGCATAGTTCTCAACTTCTAGTCTATTCAATATTCGCCATATATTTTGTATGGAGAAAAAACATTCCGCCATCTTGGATTTTTTTCTATTCATCAAATAGACCTTTGGGTCCTGATCATCTTTTGCCAAGAAACCACTCTTCCATCTTTTATACTCCCCGAGATAGACACCGACGAAATTTGTATGGCGGCCATCTTTTTTCCGCCATTTTGATTTTTTTTTCAGCTCACTGCGAATTGGATGAGGTTTCGAGTGACATTTGTTCGAGCACCCCCCACCTATCTTCGATACCCTGGCCGTGCTCTTCACCCGTCTCCGAAATCCTCAATCATCAGCTCTCTCCATATTTTTCCTCTGAATGAATTTTTTTCCTCTATACGAAACCATCAGTGAAAAAAAAATTTTCATACAAAATTTTACAGGAGAGGTGATCAATGAGTCAGTCAGTCAGTGAATCAGTGAATCAGCCCCAGCAGCTATATATATATTAACTAGTAGGGCGCGTGGGTGCGCGGCCCGCAAGCGGACCGCGGTTTTTCTACTCGTCAAGTAGACTGTCAGGTCCTGATCATTTTTTATCAAAAAACCACTCTTCCATCTTTTATACTCTCCGAGATAGATCATGACGAAATTTGTATGGCCGCCATCTTGAATCCGCCATTTTGGAGTTTTTTTTTCAGCTCACTCCCAATTGGATGAGGTTTCTAGTTACTTTTGTTTGAGCACACCCAACCTATCTTCAATACCCTGGCCGTGCTCCTCACCCACCTTCCAAACCCTAAATCATCTTCTCTCATCATTTGTCACAATGAAAATTCTTCTATAAAAACCTATTTCGAAATGAAACCGTATCAAAGTCTTGCATAGTTCTCAGCTTCTAGTCTTTTCAATATTCGCCATATATTTTGTATGGAGAAAAAAAATTCGCCATCTTGATTTTTTTTTCTGTTCATCAAGTAGACCTTCGGGTCTTGATCATCTTTTGCCAAGAACCCACTCTTCCATCTTTTATACTCTCTGAGATAGACACCGACGAAATTTGTATGGCCGCCATCTTGAATCCGCCATTTTGGAATTTTTTTTCAGCCCTCTGTCAATTGGATGAGGTTTCGAGTGACTTTTGTTCGAGCACACCCCACCTATCTTCAATACCCTGGCCGTGCTCCTCACCCGTCTCCGAAATCCTTAATCATCAGCTCTCTCCATATTTTTCCTCCGAATGAATTTTTGTCCTCTATACGAAACCATCGGTGAAAAAAAATTTTTTCATACAAAATTTTACAGGAGAGGTGATCAATGAGTGAGTGAATCAGTGAATCAGTCAATCAGTCAATCAGCCCCAGCAGCTATATATATATTAACTAGTAGGGCGCGTGGGTGCGCGACCCGCAAGCGGACCGCGGTTTTTCTACTCCTAAATTACATTTTCAGATACTGATCAATTTATACAAAAAAAACCACTGTTCTATCTTTTACACTGTCCGAGATAGACACCGACGAAGTTTGTATGGCCGCCATCTTGAATCCGCCATTTTGGATTTTTTTTCAGCTCATTGCCAATTGGATGAGGTTTCGAGTAACTTTTGTTCGAGCACCCCCCACCTATCTTCAATAACCTGGCCGTGCTCCTCACCCACCTTCCAAACCCTAAATCATCTTCTCTCATCATTTGTCACAATGAAAATTCTTCTATAAAAACCTATTTCGAAATGAAACCGTATCAAAGTCTTGCATAGTTCTCAGCTTCTAGTCTTTTCAATATTCGCCATATATTTTGTATGGAGAAAAAAAATTCGCCATCTTGATTTTTTTTTCTGTTCATCAAGTAGACCTTCGGGTCTTGATCATCTTTTGCCAAGAACCCACTCTTCCATCTTTTATACTCTCTGAGATAGACACCGACGAAATTTGTATGGCCGCCATCTTGAATCCGCCATTTTGGAATTTTTTTTCAGCCCTCTGTCAATTGGATGAGGTTTCGAGTGACTTTTGTTCGAGCACACCCCACCTATCTTCAATACCCTGGCCGTGCTCCTCACCCGTCTCCGAAATCCTTAATCATCAGCTCTCTCCATATTTTTCCTCCGAATGAATTTTTGTCCTCTATACGAAACCATCGGTGAAAAAAAATTTTTTCATACAAAATTTTACAGGAGAGGTGATCAATGAGTGAGTGAATCAGTGAATCAGTCAATCAGTCAATCAGCCCCAGCAGCTATATATATATTAACTAGTAGGGCGCGTGGGTGCGCGACCCGCAAGCGGACCGCGGTTTTTCTACTCCTAAATTACATTTTCAGATACTGATCAATTTATACAAAAAAAACCACTGTTCTATCTTTTACACTGTCCGAGATAGACACCGACGAAGTTTGTATGGCCGCCATCTTGAATCCGCCATTTTGGATTTTTTTTCAGCTCATTGCCAATTGGATGAGGTTTCGAGTAACTTTTGTTCGAGCACCCCCCACCTATCTTCAATAACCTGGCCGTGCTCCTCACCCACCTTCCAAACCCTCAATCATCTTCTCTCATCATTTGTCACAATGAAAATTCTTCTATAAAAACAAATTTTGAAAAGGAACCGCATCAAAGTCTTGCATAGTTCTCAGCTTCTAGTCTCTTCAATATTCGCCTCAGATTTTGTATAGGGAAAAATAAATTCCGCCATCTTGAATTTTTTTCTGTTCATCGAGTAGACCTTTAGGTCCTGATCATCTTTTGCCAAGAAACCACTCTTCCATCTTTAATCCTCTCCGAGATAGACACCGACGAAGTTTGTATGGCCGCCATCTTTTTTCCGCCATTTTGGATTTTTTTTCAGCTCACTGCCAATTGGATGAGGTTTCGATTAACATTTGGTCGAGCACCCCCTACCTATCTTCGATACCCTTGCCGTGCCCCTCACCCGTCTCCGAAATCCTCAATCATCAGCTCTCTCCATATTTTTCCTCCGAATGAATTTTTGTCCTCTATACGAAACCTTCGATGAAAAAAAAATTTTTCATACAAAATTTTACAGGAGAGGTGATCAATGAGTGAGTCAGTGAGTGAATCAGCCCCAACAGCTATATATATATTAATTATAGAAACGCTTCAAAGAGGTTCGTAATGGTGTTCAGATTTCAAACTCTTTTAGGAGAATTGAGTTTGAAAATGGTTAAAAACTTGCTATATGGCTTTCATTTCGGGGGGCCTGGGTTCAATCTCAGGCATCTCTGACTTTTCAATAATAATAATAATAATAATAATTCCTTTATTTGCAAGATTGCATGTTTACATAATAGGTGTTTCATAATTAACAGATGCCAAGCTACAATCCGCCATACTATGGCATGCAAATGATTTGTACGTAATGTCATTAATTAATAGCATGTCAATGAATTAAATTATGATATAAATAATAATTTCAATAAAATTAATCGAATTACCTTGTAATTTAACATTAAAGCATTCTTATCATAATTATGGCATGTCAAACTCAAATCATTCTTATAAATTCAAATAATCGTTTACGGAATAAAAACATTTATCCAGGAGCCACGTATACAAACGGGTTTTAAATGGTATTAGTGACCTAATATCTTTTAATTCAGCTGGTAGTTTATTATAGATTTTGACACACATTGCATCACAACTTTTTTGTAGTGGCTGCTCTTTGGGGGGTGTTTTGTAACTAGGCGGTCTAGATTTCTGCACCTTCTCAGATACACTTCGGATACTTTTGTGAATAGGTTTTGGTGACCTTTAACGAACACGCATATCTCAAAGATGTAAAGACAAGGAAGTGGTAGAACACGCAAACGTTTAAAATTCGGTTGACAGGAATCTCTATAAGATGATCCTGTCATTGCACGTATGCATTTTTTTTGTGCTATAAAAACTCGATTTAGGTCGACTGAATTTCCCCATAAGATTAGTCCATAGCGCAGAACTGACAAAATGTAACTGTGGTAGGCTGCTAGAACTGTTTGAGGTAACGCTATTTTACGCAACCTATATAAAACGTATACGTAACGGTTTATTTTTTGACATACTATGTTAATATGATCTTTCCAGTTTAAGGTTTGGTCAAGATGTAAGCCTAAGAACTTAATGTGTTGAGACTCTTCAATTTGCGTACCATTGTGGTTTACATTCAGTTTTGGCTGGCATTTTCTGCTACTGATGCAAAATTGAATGTATGAAGTTTTACTAAGATTAATTTGCAGATTATTATACTCTATCCATGTCACTATTCTACAAATTTCATTATTGATGTCAGTCTCATATTGGGTAATTGTGTCATAGTTATTTGTGTTCATTATTACTGAAATGTCGTCTGCAAATAAGAAACATTCATTTTTTACTACGGTAGGCAGGTCATTAATATATATTAAAAACAAATAAGGTCCCAGAATACTTCCTTGGGGGACACCGCACTGGTTATATTTGTAGTCGGATTTATATGTAACCTGTGTAGCAGTATCATCGACTGCATTTATTTCGACACATTGTTTTCTATTATTTAGATATGACTTTAACCAATCCAGAGCTGGGCCTCTTATGCCATTTTTTTCTAATTTGTGCAACAGTATAGTATGTGATACAAAGTCAAAGGCTTTTGTCATATTCAGTCATCAGTTATATGAGTTTTAATTATATTTTACGAGATGATGCCCGCGACTTCGTCCGCGTTGGTTAAGGTTTTTAATTCCCGCGGGAACTCCTTAATTTTCCGGGTAAAAGTAGCCTATGTGCTATTCCAGACTATAGTCTATGTCTGTGCTAAACAGCAAAATCGGTTCATTCGTTGTCGCGTTAAAGAGTAGCAAACATCCATCCATCCATCCATCCATACATCCATCCATACATCCATCCATACATACATCCATCCACACAAATTTTCGCATTTATAATATTAGTAGGATTATGACTTGCTTTAATAGTGACGGAAAACATAGCGAGGAAACCTGCCTACCTGAGAACTTTCCATAATTTCCCCACTTGGCCAGCGTGGTGAACTATGGACTAAATCCTTCCTATTCGAGATGAGACCGGCGATAGATTGAGATTATGATAGTGATAAGAATATCAAGGCCATTTTACAGTTAACTCTAAACTTAGTACATTTCAAAGTCCAAAAATATTTTTCCAATTTTCCATTTGAAGCAAAGATATATAACAGTGTTCACTTCATACGCAATCTATGCGATGCAATATGGCGTCTTTTATAAATGAAAAACGTGAAAAGCTTGAAATTGCGCTTCATGTTATATTATATTATTTTATGTTGCAGATATATGCTTCATATAACATCATATTATTGTTTATGAGAAGTGTGTCGCTGCCTGTGCATGACGTAGATACATTCTATAGATGCATATAACTACAGGTGGTAGAAGAGCCAAACTTTGTGCAAAGATCTCTGCTGAAATCTAATTGTTTATAAAGTTAGCGCGTAACTTATAATTTAATTCGTAGCTAAATACAAGCAGAGTTGTAAGTAACAAAGTGCAGTGTTAGTAGCAGGGTCATTGTAATTGGTTAATTAAGCTTGATGATGACGTGGATGACATTTGAACAGCTTTTGAATGAAATGTCACCCTCAATTTGAGTGGCGCGTAATTAGGAGGGAACATTAGCATGGATAATAGGTCTAGTTAGTGACACTCAACTGTGCTTGTCCTATGGGCGAGGCCTCAATACTGCGGTCCGACGACGCATCGCAAAAATCTATGACGTCGCACGGCGGAATGGATTATGATGGTAGGTGGCCTCATAGGTTGAGGTTGAAGAAGTGAAGAAGAATGTGTTTGTTTGTATATTCGTGCGTTATTGTTACTACTTTCCTGAAATCTACAGGATAAATTAGACATTGTTTTCTGGTTTAAGTTTGTATCATATTTATACAGATGTGTATATCTTACGGCTTTAGTGTTTTAGGCTTTAGAAGGCTTTCACTAGGTTATCACTTTTTCTAGAAATCTC
Source organism: Oeneis ivallda (assembly GCA_029955525.1). Classification (NCBI taxonomy): domain Eukaryota; kingdom Metazoa; phylum Arthropoda; class Insecta; order Lepidoptera; family Nymphalidae; genus Oeneis; species Oeneis ivallda. The sequence goes on along the minus strand of JARPMR010000024.1, from coordinate 11,105,403 downwards.
CTGGGCTAGTTTAAGTATGATTTTTGGATTCCACAGCTATCTAGTCAGAGCACGTTTTTGGATATATCATTAATTAGGTTACATTATTTTTATTAGGTAAAATATTTTTTTGAATTCATTTTTCAAAAGATTTAAAAGTAAATTTATCTTTTTCCATTTACTAGCATACGCCTTCGAAGGGTGGAGTTAGATTTTCTCCCCCAGAAACACTTTGTTTTTCGAGGTAAAAAGTAGCCTAAATTACATGTACTATGGTACTATGGTTCTCAACTAGGTAATTAACCAATAACCATGCAAAAATCACGTCGATCTATTTCTCCTTTACTGCGTGACTGATGGACAAACCAAATAAATCCACAAACAAACAAGCTTTCGTAGGTATTCATTATAGTTTTGGTAAAGATACAAAGTGATAGTAGAGAATATTACAGATACAGCCTAGAGATCACAGGTGGTAAGAAAGACACTCGACGAGAATTTCATCCCAGAGATGAATATTAGAAACGAGGAATTGAAGCGGTTCGTACGTGTTTGGGGAGTGTTAATTATTACGAAGGGGTGCTAATCCTCATGCGCCTTGTTGTTTGTTGATAAAAAGATGAAAGAGGAACGAGGTCCAATCTATTCGGCGGCTGGGCAAAAATACGGTTTTAATAAAAACTTTGGAAAAGTTGAAAACTTTTGGAACGTAGAAGAAGTTACAGAAGTAGAAACCGTTTGGATTATAAATCTTACAAGAGAATTTCGAAGATGTAAAAAATTACTCAAGAAAACAAATACAGAGAGAAATAAAAAGTAATACTGTAGAATTCAAAGCATCAATTTTAATTAAAACAAACAAAAACATCTTAATGTTTTCCAACTTTATAACTAGAGGAGAAGTGAAAATAACTTACCAAACTTTCTCCTTATGGAAAATTTGCTGCGGAGGAATGGATTTTATTGTACATTCGAATTTGCGGCATAATCAGTTGAAAATAAAGGTGACAATCGCATACTTGTGCACCGTTCGTTTAGTGATTACATTACAGCAGCCTTATCTTGTTTTAGTATTTTGTTGTAATTAACAGAAAAGTAGGTACGTAGATATGTTGCCTAAGTGAACTTAATTATCTTGTAAATCAAAATTATTAGTTAGCACAATAGATTTGTACAAATAGGCGGCGGCGCAAGACCAAGGCATATGTAAGAAGGAAGAGAATAAGAAATCTTTTCATCAAAATTTTAGTGCTTTTAATATAATAATATTAGTACAAGTAAACAAAACTAAGAGGGAAGTAATTTGGTACCTAATTAATATCAACGAACATTTTACGAACTCATCAGCATGTCCGAATAAGAGTAATAATATGATCGTCAGTAAGAAAAACATTTGCGAAAATATCTTGCTTAGGAATGAATTGCCTTTTTATCTTTCCATACTTGCGTCCCATTCATCAGCCTCCCAACACATGTCGAGCCTCTCGCTATCCGACCTCCTTAATTAATTACTTTTGGGATTCTCTGCCAAAAAGGTTAAAACGAAGCTTTGTTGAAAGTAGAGGTTATAGGCTGTTGGGAGGTATTGGAATACAGATGAAGCTGTCAACGTAATAAAATATTATTGCGTCTTCCTACAATACCGTGTCTGGATCGATAAAGAGCCCCTCTGCTTTGATACGTCTTTTTACAAATCACTTTATGTATTACAGCCATGCCTTGACATCTTCTAACTTTTTTTTAAATTCGATGACAACATGGTCCTGCAATCTCACCAATATTAGTCACGATGTGGTCAAATATAGTACGGGTTTAATAGGTAAAGCATTGGAAATAAAACCCACATTCCTAATCGGATTCAAAATATCATCGTACATGAACGCTGTATTGCTTGGCAGCAAGTCTTACCTTCCAAGTTAGTCCGCTACCATCTCAGATTGCATCATCAGTTCCTTTAGGTGAGATATCACAGTCAAGAGCTACCTTGTCATCGAGTACAAAAAACACTACATTAGTTTTAAAAGTATTAATCATCCTAAGGATTATCAAAATTCTTATCCAACTAGATCACGAGGCATAGCTGTTAATGTACAGTCTCGTGCGTCTTTGTTTTTCGTAGGACATGCTTTGTGTTTCCATCCATTGTTGGTTTTCTCTGAAATTCTCCCTTGAAATATTGCGTTCACTAGCACTCAATATGTTATGATTGGTTAAAATCTATAACAGTGCTTTTTCCTATGGATGATTCCTATGTTTTTTTAGTCTTATTCTTTGTTTTAGTCAATCTAAAAGTAGCTGAAACGGTAAAATCATAAATGCTCAATGTGTTTAATTTTAATCCCTGAGCAACAGCGGATCATATATTATAAAATTAAAATAATTTGATTACAATTACAGACAATTAACCTTGATTCAAATACCAACCAACAATTACCAACTTTGTTTTCTGTCAAAAACAGGCCACTGCAGATTGCAAACGTGACAGTGGTGACGGTTGATTTGGCTTGGTAAGTGTCTACAAAGATGTTTTGCTAGTGCATCACGTTCACAGTGTATGTATGTTAACAGTTAGAAGAATTTTTTTTGGTAGCAAATAAAACTGTTACCGTATTTGAAACAAGGTATACACAGAAATTCCCATCTTGATGTCACATATTAATTATTATCTATCATGCTTACTCCTTTCACGCAACGTAATATTTCGCAACATGATATTATATAGTATATTCTATAAAAAGACTCGGTAACCTTCTGCGGTAATGTGCTGCAGAAACAAAACGCAAATACATAGTAGGTCGCCCGCTGCATCCCCATTCAATGCATCTGTCAATACAAAGCCGATGCGCTCGAGTATTGAAATGTGGTTTATTTGTTTAAAGACATTTGTATTATTTGTGGATGCAAAGACTTGTGAATAACGGATGGGTATCTGCTGTTTCAAATGCGCTGACATTCAATGTTGCACGATTCATTACGTTTTTGAAAAGTATGTTAATGTGTATATGATTTCTTATTAGAATGAAACTTTGTCTAATGAAATTGTAGTTTACTTGTGGGATTAAGATTTTTTGTGGAAAAAAATTACCTATGGCCTTCCCCAAAATGAGCTATCTCAATGCCCTTTGATCAAAATTTGTCCAACAATTTATGAAAAAAAGTACTAATAGGTTTTTAATAACAATTACTTCACAATTTCTACTAATTTGTTAAAGATGTGTTCAAAAATGTAGATAGAATAAATAATTAATAAAAATAATTTTGTCATTTTGACCTACACTTATTAATAATAATTAACGAGTTAATAATAATCTTATTTTAATTATTATTAAAAAAATACTTTTAAGTACTCTAACTTTAGTAAATAATAAAAATAAGATATTTATTTTCATTTGTTTTGCATTTAATTAAAAAGATATCGGAATTATGCTTGATTCGAAAAATATTATCTACCTATCGCACGTTAAAAACTAAAATTGCATTTACAACTTCAATTTTGAACATCTTTGTTGATAGATTAGAGTAACCTAAACCGAGTTATTGGGTAAAATATTTCTCGCTTATATCCAAAATAATGCTTAGTTCATCGGCAATATACCTACGGCAAAAATTTTTCACTATTTTAAATTATTATTAAGAGTACGAGTGAAGAAATGAAATTCCTGCCTGTATTTAATGCGGTTTGTAAAATAAAAACTTTAACTGACTAGGGTCAGTAATAGTACATGTACTACAAATTGTAGCAGCGTAGTTCAATCGTTATAGCTCTATATAGCTTTATAATTAAATTAATGAACTGTAACTTTAAGGTGGTTTCAGGCCTTGAGATTTAACTTTAAGCACACGATAGATTTCATATTCTTGATTTTAAAAACCTAAATACACGCAAATGAAGACATGGTTTTCAGCTAGAATATTGTATAATGTTCTTTTTATAAGTCCAAATTAATATTCATCTATATTTAAAAATGCGTGAGTGTCGTGGAACACCAGGTTGGAACGAAGGTCCTTTTAATAATAAATTTATAATAAAAATAAATAAAATAAAAAATAATAATCTGAGGTCAGGATTCGAACCCCCGAACCGATAGTTTCACTCCTTCGTTTAGCCGCTACGCCACCAAAACTATGACGGTACGTGTCTAATAAAAGAAGGTAACACACAAGGGTCGTGACGGAAAATTCTTGCATTTTTTTCGCCCCCATCCGCCGATTCCGTACCGTCCGGGAACTTCGTTCCAAAAACGAACTGCACTTCATTTTTATCTATGGTGATATTTTTCTTTCCACACATCCTTGTACCTTACAGAGTTACTGACCCAGTATGACATCCGGTGTCTACTAAAGGGGTGGAGAGTAGAGGTGGAGTTGAGCTGTCTGCGAGCACGAAGTTTTCACATTCTAGCACAAAGCGAAACGACCGCGTCATACACTTATACTTAAATCTCGTCTCAGCTGCATTCATTCCCCAAAGAGATATGTGACCTCTCTTCTGAGCCGTGTCCACTGAGTCTATGAGGTATCTCTTCTCTCGCTCATCTCCGCTTTGGTGGATACCGAGCCTAAGCCGATTCTAATTTCGAACACTAATGAAATCTCTTCTCTAGACTTTAACGTAATGTTTGTTTGTTGGTCTATTTTGTCATATATATGGCAAATGGACAGATCCTAAAAATTTTGCTTTCGAACGTATATTCGCCCGTCAACACATGTTACAGTCACGTGGCACGTTAAGCTCTCAACTCTGTATGTAACGTATTTTCCGCCATAAAGTATTTATGATGTTGTTGGTATTTTGTTAATAGTTATTTATGATATAAGTGCGGAGAGTAAAAATAAAATTGAGTCATGTTAACCAACAAATGTATGAAATATTTGTTATCAAAATAATAAAACATTATGATTAGCTGTATAAGGTGGCGCAGTAGCGTGGTTATTAGCTTATTAGCATGAGCTCGGTTTTTTATTGTATCATTAATTACCTATATAGTCATGTTCTTGTTTAATACAGTGAGTTGAAAACTATGTTGACCTAATAAGTTATTTAAGTGAAACGGGAAGGGCGATGCGTTTTGTTGTACTAAATTAATTATCGAAATGGTGCAAACTGAAAATCAGCGTTGGGCACTTAAAATGCTCAGCATAAATCTGTGTTTATGGCCATTTGCTTTATTGTTAGCTACTATAAGTTTTCATTTGCTTGTGTGTTTATTTGTCTGTTTGTTTTATGTTTGTTCAACCTTGTTATTTTTACTATATTATGTAACAATGCAATGCTCAATGATCTCAGCAGGGTTTCTCAACAGGTGGGCCTGAAAATGAACATGAGCAAGACGAAAATCATGTCCAATGCTCATGCTCCGCTCCACCCAGTAATCGTTGAGAACTCTGCGCTCGAAATTGTGGACGAGTATATATACCTGGGACACACAGTCCAGCTAGGTAGGTCCAATTTCGAGAAAGAGATCAACCGCCGAATCCAACTCGGCTGGGCAGCGTTCGGGAAGCTCCGAGATGTCTTCTCGTCCAAAATACCTCAGTGCCTGAAGACTAAAGTCTTCGAACAGTGCGTGTTGCCAGTGATGACTTATGGATCCGAGACATGGTCGCTAACTGTGGGCCTCATAAGAAGGCTCAGAGTCACTCAGCGAGCGATGGAGAGAGCTATGCTTGGGGTATCCCTGCGAGATCAAATCAGAAATGAAGAGATCCGCAGGAGAACTAAAGTCACCGACATAGCTCAGCGAGTCGCGAAACTGAAGTGGAAATGGGCGGGGCACATAGTTCGAAGAGCTGATGGTCGTTGGGGTCCCAAGGTGTTGGAGTGGCGACCCCTCACCGGTAAACGCAGTGTTGGCAGACCCCCCACTAGGTGGACCGACGACATCAAACGAGTCGCAGGGAGCCGCTGGATTCAGGCGGCGCAAGACCGAGGCCTGTGGAGGTCCATGCAGGAGACCTATGTCCAGCAGTGGACATCTAAAGGTTGATAATGATGATGATGATGATGTAACAATAATGAAAGCAATAAACAAGTGTAAATTAAAAATTTTATTTTTAAATGCAAGCTTTTAGTAAAATTTCAGATCGATCAGAAACCGGGAAATGGGTCTAATTCATTTTGCAAGATTTGACCCAAACAAACATTGCAAGTTAAATAAAAGCTTGTAAAAAATATTTATTATTAATATAAATGTTTAGGTACCTACCCTGCTTATAACAATTCATTATGAAAGACCTCATAAAAAGTTATCCGCACAATGGCCGCTAAAAAGCACAGCTGATTATGTCATAGATAAAAGAATTATTGTCCGAGAATCCTATACAAATGCCAAAAGGCGCGGCTTCACGCCTGTCGCTGACTTCATTCGCTACGAGTAATTGTTTAAGTTATGAGTGAAGTTAGTGAGAAGCCCGCTAGCAATTTTGAAAAGGGTTACTTTACCGCACGGCTTCTGTGGTAATTCAGTATACGATATTTTTACAACGTTATAACATAATTTTGGCCATATCACTGGAGAGGAATTGACGCCTAATTTATTTGCAAAAAAGTCTGTCAATTACGGTGGGGGGCGAGGTAGCACACATGAAAACTTGCTTACTACAGTTGCATTTTTCCATCACGTCGCTATGCACGCACACAATATAATTAGCAAACACTACCTTAAAGTATATGCACACTATCACATTCACTCACAGGGACGCTCTATCATTACATGAAACAATCGCATCATTTGTGTAAGCATTTTAGGGATTTGACACTATCGATTATCGACTTTCGATAAGTTTTTCTAATAATTATTTACAACAGAGTTACTTTATTCGAGAGTAAATTTTTTTGTTCGAGATCTTTAACATGGTAGGTATATAGAAGCGCTAGGAAACGAGGTTCTTGCCGTTATTTTAGTCATAATATGCCTTTGCTATTAGATTGACTCTTTGTAGGCTTTTAGTACTTGCGTAAAGATACAGCTAGAAACTTTGGACTATATTGACGCTGGAAAGCGATCTAGCTTATTTCGAAAAATAACAAAATTACTTTTTTATATATTTGGAAGAAAAACATACTGCGTCGGATTGTCGGATTTTCGTTTTCCTATGACATTATTTTTCTAAGATACTATGTTGACCTTCTCTACATGTTTATATTATATTTTTTGTTATTCATATTTTTCAACGTACTCAAAAATGCTGTAAATACTAAGACACCATCTATTTTTCAATATTATACAGATACTTCAAAAAAGTTATCAATACTTTTTAGCAGTGCAGTGCACTTAGGTGTACCTACTGTAAGGACTTAGGATTATCTGATTATTAACAGATTTTGTAGATACCAAGGTATTTACTCCGTCACTATACTCTCAATCTCATGCTGAAAGCATGCTGTAGGTACCACAGTATATCACCTTAGAGCAGCTGTTTAGTTATGATTTAAGGTTATAAGCCACCAGGGAGTGCTGTACTTTGTCATAGATTTTTAATAATATTGTTTATTAAGTTGAGAGACATTTAATTTTTATTTGAATACGTAGTGGGTATTAATATTGAACACATTGATTTTTTAAGTAATCTTGTTTAAATAAACATACAGCATTTTTAATGAAACATCATTTGTTTTATTTATGTTTAAAGCGAAATTTACGATGTATCTATTTCTAAAAAGTATATTAAGTACAAACTGTTAGGACTACATCATGTTTCCTTAAAAATAAATACAGCATAATTAGCATTTCAGAGTTTAGAGCTATTTCGTGGTTTCATATGTATCAAATACCAAGTTACAGCAACATTGCTTCTTGAAATTGAAAAACTATTAGTCGAAATTGATATAAAACTAATGTATAAAACTAAAGTAATTCTACTTTAGAATTATATAATTAGTATCATCTGATGTGTTACATTAAAAAATATGCTTTTTGAAAAAAATCTGCTCCTGATAGCTTATTATGAGCTGTTATGATTTTTTAAAACGTTATTGGCTCTGGTTTAAAGTTCACTTTTTCGATTTACAAGATCGTTTTCCAGCGTTGAATAATATTCTCTCAGTCCAGTATGGAGGAAACATAAAAAGGAAAAACTGAACCCTAAAAAAAAATTTATTTAAAGTTATGATTGTTAAGTTAAAACTTGTACCTACATACTTTACTTGGAAGGCTTATTTTTTTCATATACTTATATCTGAACGAAGTGTATATTTGTTTGTAATGCTAGGCTGCCGCCATGGCTATAGTATAGTGGCCACCCCATCTGTAATAAAACACCGCCAAGCTATTTAGCTTTCCGGTAAACCTAGCGGGATGAATAAGAAGTATGGGTACTTTAATTCAATTGCCAAGTTTTAATGAACCAAATATGTATAGAATTTAAATATTTTTTTTCGTCAATGAACCATTAGTAAGACGATAAAAATATCTCGGTATAAATAATTTATACAATCCCCCCACCAATATCGGCATATGAAATCTTGCTGTCCAGCCCTAATTTTATTGCGGTGTGGCCGACTTCATAAAATTAAAGTCCTAATTTTCGAGTAAGAAAGACTTACGTAGAACTTATCATTATTATTAAACAATTTTTTAGTCTCGTTTTCATTATTTTTTGTATTATATTTGTAAAAATCCTTTCTTAGCGGATGCCTACGTCATAGTAGATATGCGTTGATAAATCAGTGAGTCAGTCACCTTTTCATTTTATATATTTAGAAAATCATATCACACTGGCTATATGGAAATATATACCTATAAATTTTGAAATAATTGAGTAAAAAAACTAATTTTATGAATTCGCTGAGTTTATGGAGCTCTAGCTGCATCAATGCATTTTAAACAATAGTGGGAGAGTACCAGCCAATCAGACACCATTGCGATCGTTATAATAATGCAATCATTTTAACCGACTTCAAAAAAGGTTCTCAATTTGAATTTTTTGTATATTTGTTACCCAATTATTCCGCCAAATAATGAATGGAATTTGATAATTTTTTTTTGTTTAGTAGGGCATACTTCAGAGGTGGTTCCCATATAAATTTTTGTTGATATAATGTTAGATGTTACTCCATAACTACGTCAAATCTGAACCGATTTCAATTTTTTTGAAAGAAAGCATAATAAGGTTGGGCCTATTTAAAAGGTGAAGAGAAGATGATTCATATCTTCGGTGATGGAGGAAGGAATTCAATGATTAAGAGCAAAACGCTCGCGATCAGAGATATACACAAAAAAGCTTAAAATAATAATGTAAAAAAAATATCTTTAAAAAACCGACTTCATACGCCGATCGGGCAAAGTTGGGCTAGCGTCGCGCATTAGTTTCATCATTTATATATTTTAGGCCCGCCCGACTTCAACATACATGTACAAATTAAAATTGTTTTATACTTTGTAGTGGCGTTTAAAGTCGGTTTTATAGAAAGAATTTTTTATCATTATTTGATAATCCCACAGACGATCAAAGTTCGTATTTATATATCTAGTCATATTTTAGTTAAAGCTTATAAATTAGTCGTTCACCCCTTCCTATTCTATCGTGATTTTAATTCTATGGGATCAATTTATAATGCAGTTCAAGATAAAGGTCTCTAAACGAATAGTAAGTAGGAAGATTAATTTTCAACATTTTCCCCAAATTATTTCATGTACGATTAAGTAGCAACATTTTCAGATCGACAGTTTTCTTAAGTTTTCTGCATAAGTATTGCATTATTTGGATAAAATAATACATCAGAAGTAAATAAATGTTATCCTTTAGTAAACTGGATGTTTTAAATATTTTTTTAGAAGAAAATACTCTCATATTCGGCATTTATAGCGGAGCTCATTCCCCGCTAACCATACGTAGTTGACAGGCGCGTGACTCGAGTCAAACAGTTTTACATAACGAGTAGGACCACTGCTCATACCCAACTTACAGAGGGGTACGCGCGTCAATTCTTCTCCTGTGTTGGTTTATTACTCAAAGCCATATCATGAATGGCACCAGTACCTAACCCTAAAGCTCATTTTCAAAAATAAACACTCGTATTTTCAAAACTAAACATTCTTTTATAATTCGTCAAGACGTCATGAAATATTTTTAAAATTGAAAATCATAGAATTCATTGACGCTAAGATTGAGATTTCGTATTACACAGAACTTGAAAATTTAAATTAAGTAGTGGATTAGAATATCTGCTCCTTTCAGTTAAATGAAATTCAAGGAAGCTCAAAGGAATAGGTTTCGAGAGCTGTTTTGAAAGGTAAAGAAAATTGAAATCTAAATTGCTAAAAATTCATCTATACGTCGATTAAACCGTGTGTGATTTAAGCATCAAAGAAACGATTTTAGTATCAATCAACTAGCCTGATGCTTGCAACTCGGTCTTTTAAAATTCCTGTGGAATCTTTTTGATTTTTTGAGGATTACAAGTATTATAGTAATAAATAATTATATGAAATCAGGATGCAAGCTATCTCTGAGCTAAATTTTGTCAGGATCAAAATGTAACATACAGATAGACAGAAAGAGATAAAAAAGATATTGTTGCTAATTCTAATTCTTGTCACTGTTAGGTAGGTATATATATATTATTAATTTGGCCACCCACGGCCACATGTCAACATTTGTCAGAAAATATTATTACTCTCACGCATTCTTCGGCATAATATGAATTCTAATTTAATTACTTAATTTAAGCTAAAGTTTTATCGAAACAGAACTTTTTTATACGTTATAGGCATACACTTGACCACAAATATCACCTGATGGAAAGTAATTATGTGACCTGAGGTGGAAAGCATTTGCCTAAAAGATGCCTGTTCACTCTTGTTTTAAAGATACCCAGATTGTACGTGTTTGGAAACACAGATCTCAGAAGAGTGTTTTAGACAAGATGGAAGCCCTCCCGATGCATTGCAGTACGGTAGTAAAAAGGTGAAGGAGTGACAAGGTCGAAGAGCTTCTGCTTAAAGAGCTTTATCTTACTTAATCTTACTAACGGGCCTTGAAAAAATTAACAAGTTTGTTATTTGCAGTATATTTACGCCAGTTTTAAAATAGCCACTGAAATAAATGTAACAAATTGTTGAAATAACTCAAAAACGGGAAGGAAGAAAATTGAATTCATTTGAATCGGTTCTGAAACAAACTCGAGTGCCATCTCCGCACGATTCGTCAATTTCGCAGTCCATCTCGGATTCCTGTTTTGAATTGCTTTTACCACGGAATTGTACAATACGCCCGAGTGAAGGGGCTTTCAGACGACATCGGATCGGATTTTTTCGAATATCAGCTCAGCCATGTCTCGCATGATGGACATTGCTTGTTACTAACTATATCCCACGAGGGTGACACTCATACGCAATATACGGTATATATGAATGGGGAGGATTAACTTTTCAACTTTAAGTGACTTTTCCAATTTGGATTAACAGTGATAATAAATGCGCACAAATGTTAAAGTAACTGAGCTAATGCATACTACAAAAATCTTAACGCTATTTTTAAACCCCGACGGAAAAAGAGAGGTGTTTTTTGCATTGTTTGCCTGTTGGTCTATTTGTCTGTTTGCCTGTGTGAAACATCGCAGCGCTCAACGGATAGATACATTTTCTGATTTTCGAATTTATGTGCGTTTAATGCTTGAACATCTCTTGGTGAGGAAACCTGCATGCATAAGAGTTCTCATCATCAACATCATCAGCAACTTATGTAACCGGCTCACTACACACACACACACACACACACACACACACACACACACCTAAGAGAACATTTTGGAGAAGAGAGAAAGAGATAGAGAGTTCTCAATTATGACATTGGTGATGACATGAAGGATGATCTTATGGCCGATTTCACCAACGTCGAGTGACGTTTATTAGTGACGTTTATCGAGGAATAAATTGGGCATTCTGACAGTTTTCGTATTGAAAATACTGTCAAAATACCAAATTTACGTTCGGATAAGACTTATAGACGTTGGTGAAATCGGCCCAAAGGTGTGTGAAGTCTGCCAAACCACTTTTGGTCAGCGCGAGCGTGGTGAACTATGCACATTTGAATGTTAATTTCAATTAAACATTGGACTAAATCGAAATTTTATTAAAAAAAGAATATCTGCCATTGTTCTACCCAATTCCAAAATCATTAATCCATATTGTAGTAACCGATGTATATATAATGTAGTAGTAGTGTGTAAATATCGGCTCGATGATCTCACTTGTCCACGTCTTCCCTGTGCGGGGCTCGGAGTTCGACTGACTAGACCTCGACTGTCCCCCTCCGTCGTTTACCCCCTCCCCGCACTTTGCGTGGGGTGTAGATCCGAGACGACAGGTTGAATGTATGTATTAGTAAGTTTGTATGTGTTATTTGCCTATATGCTACATCCCTCCTTCATTATATTTTTTTTCTAAAATACGTTAGATAATATTAAACACCCGTTTAGTTGTTCAATTAATTTTAATTATACTTGTGCAAATCATTAGGCATTATTATAATTCAAAATCATAAATAGATAAGCAAATAAATAAATCTATTTTCATTAAAATCAAATGTATCTTGCGACTAAGAATCTTATTTATAATCAATTAAATAATTACTTTCTATTACTCAGAATCGGTTTCGGTAGTGTCCGTTTTATCCGTGTCATTAGTGTCCGTTTTATCTGTGTCACTTGTCTCAACTCTCTTCCACTGTCCTTCCACTCGTTTTAAATGCAAAATATTTCGCCTTACCACTTGGCCCGTTGTATCATTACGAACTTCCACATCTCCATTCTTGTTCGACTCGACAGTATGACTTGTTGGGTCATAATTTGAACTCAATTTGTTACTTTTACTTGTATTCTTCAGATAGACCTTTTCGCCTATGTCCAAATCACAATTCACTGCTCGTCTCTTCCTATCCGCATACTCCTTCCCTTTTTCTTTTTGCTCTTTATCTCTATCTTTCATCTCTAAATCTTCCGAGTTGTAGGTCATGTCTTGTAGCATTGGTAGTTTATCTCTGAATTGTCGCCGAAAGAATAATTCCGCAGGAGTTTTGCCCGTTACTGTGTGAGGTGTGCTGTTGTACATAACCATATACTCCCGCAAAGCTTCCTTCCAATTCTTCTTCTCAACCTGACAGATTTTGAGGCGTTTCAAAATATCTCTATTCTGCCTCTCTACTTTCCCATTCTGTTGGGGCCAGTAGGGTATGGTATTGTATAACCTTATATTTCTTTCTAAACAAAATTGTTTGAACTCTTCGCTAGTGAATTGACGGCCGTTAACTGCCGTGATTGATACCGGATTGCCTAGTCTACTGAAAATATCTTTCAGTTGGCTGATTATTTCTAAGCTTGTTATCGTCCGACATATTTTTACTTCTTTGTATCTGGAGTAATAATCTACTACTACCAGAATATAATCATTACTAGGTAATGGTCCCATCAGGTCAATGGCAATATCAACCCAAGATTCTGAAGGTAACTCTCTTCTCTTTAGAGGATTAGGAGGATTAGGAGCGGAAACCAGAACACAACCTTTGCATGCCTTACAAAAGTTCTCTGCGTCCTTGTCGCATTTTGGCCACCAGACTTTAGTTCTCAGTCTTGTTTTCATTGCTGATACACCTGGGTGCCCCTCATGAGCTAAACGTAAAATTTGGTCTCTCAGTTTCTTCGGGATTACAATTTTAGTTCCCCTTAGCAAAATATCTTCATAGAAGCATAACTCATCCTGAAACAACTTAAAAGGCTTAGTTGAATCGTCCCATTGACTATCGTATAAGCCCTTTTTGACTGCTTGTATTTCCACGTCCTGACGAGAGCATTCGATAATTTCTTGTAAAGGAATAGCTACAGGTTTTATTTGGTCTATCACATTTTGAACATAGTCTACACCCACTAATGGTGGATCTGCGCATGACTTGCAAAGTCGCGATAGTGGGTCGGCTATATTATTCTTACCAGGGCTGTATTTGATATTAAATCTATAAGTCTGCAGTCTCAGTACCCATCTTTCGATACGGGCACAAGGCTTGGACTTGGGGCCAAATATTGCCTCTAAGGGTTTGTGATCAGTCACCAGATCAAAGTCTTTCCCGTAAAGGAACATATTAAAGTGTTCGATGGCCCAGACCAGCGCAAGTGCTTCTTTTTCGGTTTGACAATACTGACGTTCGTATTCAGTTAGTGTCTTATTCCCATAGGCTATAATCCTGGAACCTTCATCATTGGTTTGGAGTAGTACTGTCCCCAGCCCAACAGGGCTCGCATCTGCAATAACTGTGGTTTTATCTTTGGGATTATAATAACCCAAACATGATATATCAACAAGAGAAGCTTTTAATTTATTAAAAGCAGCTTGTCGAGCTTCATTCCAGGACCCTGTAATGTCGAAATTTCTTCCTGCTTTCTGCCGAAGTAACTCTTTAAGAGGCTCTGTGGTCGTCGCTAAGTGAGGAATCCATTTTCCGACAAAATTTACTAACCCCAGAAAGCTTTGTAATTCAGATACGGTCACAGGTGCTCTAAAGTTCTTGATAGCAGATAAGTATTTGTCTAGAGGTCTGACCCCATTTCCTGAAAGTTCGTGTCCTAAGAATTTGACTACTTTAGCTCGGTAAATGCACTTTTCTTTATTTAAAACGACATTATAGCTCTCCAACACTTTCAAAACTTTTTCTAACCTGTCGTCGTGTTCCGTCTGATCCTTCCCGAATACTAGAATGTCATCTATGAAGTTGATCACCCCGTCACATCCTAAAAGTATCCTCTCCAACGTCTTTTGGAAGATTTCTGGCGCACAGGTGATACCAAACATCATTCTTTTAAAGCGGAACAATCCTTTGCTAGTTATAAACGTAGTTATAGATCTCGAGTCAGGGTGAAGCTCAATATGATGAAAAGCGTCTCGTATATCCAGTTTGGTGAATAATTTTGCTTCTCTTATTTTGGGCAATAGTTGGTCCATAGTTGGAAGTGGGTGATTTTCTCGTTTAATGGCCACATTTGCGCGACGCATGTCCACACATAATCGGATTTCACCGTTGTCCTTTAGTACAGGTACTATCGGTGAAACCCAATTGGAAGGACCTTTGACCTCTTCAATTATGTCCGTCTGCAGCAATTCCTTAATCTTGTCCTCGACCTTGACTTCAAGAGGAATGGGTATTCGGCGGTAAGGTTGGGCAACTGGTTTTATTGATTTGTCAATCGGGATCTCCACCAGCACGTCTTTAAATTTTGGAAAGGCTTTCCATTCTACATTATTAACGTCTGTTGGTATATTGATTTGTAGAACTCCTAATGAGGTTGCTGTTATTTTGCCAAGCAAATTACGGGTACTCCCAGAGATCACATAAAAAGTAGCGTGGTCCAATCTTTTTCCTAGTTGTATATCCGCGTCAAAAGCTCCCAGTAATTTCAACGGAGTCCCACTACCATATGCAACAAACTTCTTTTGCGGGTCCTTATTTTGGTTAGTAACCTTTGAGTTGTTCAGTTTCATAAGTTGCCATGTCTTGTCCGTGATTAAATTATGGTTGCAGCCCGAGTCTATCAACATTTTTACTTCTGTTCCGCCTATTGAACACGATACTGTAGGACCAGCGTTCACATTGAAGATGTAGTCCAACTGTTTGCTAGTAGAAGCTATATTAGCAGTTTCTTCAATGTTGTTAGTACGTTTGAATCTTTTTAAGTCCTTATTATGGGTTTCTTCCCCTCGATCCGATTTTCTCTTCTGTCCGTCCCTTGTTCGGCACTGTCCTTGAAAATGGCCTATAATTCCGCATTTATGGCAACTCCTAGTCTTGGCAGGGCATTTTGAATCGCGGGCAAAATGGTTCATGCTCCCACATCGACTACAAGCTGTACGTTTTCTTATATCTTTGTTTTTCTCTCTCCTTGTAATAATCTTGTTTACTTCCTGACTTTCTAATTTCTTGTTCCCAAAATTTCCTAATTGTCTTTCTATAGCTTCTAATGCGTTAGCCTCGGAAATAATATCATCCAAAGTCATTTTATCGCCATTCTTCAAGATTTTCTTTCTAAGGTCATCCGACGAACATTTTTCTGTTATTTGTTCCATTATGTGTTCTTCTACATTTGTAAACTGACATTTTGTTGCTTGATGTCTTAATCTTATTAGGAATTTTTCAAATTTCTCCTGTGGTTCTTGCTTAATAAGTCGAAATAGGTGCCGCTCGAATCCTTTGCTTTGTTTAGGGGCAAAGTACTCATCTAGTTTTTGAATTGCAATTTCGAATACCTTTCCGTCGTAAGTATCGTCTGGCGTTACATTCGCTCCGGGGATATTGTAGAAAACCTCTTGTAATTCCACGCCCCCGAAGTGAAGCAAGCATGCTCTTTTCTTCACTTCTGTGTCAATGCCAGCTGCTATCAAATATATGTATAAACTGCGTTTCCATCGTTCCCACCTAACTGCAACAGACCCTATTTCGCCTACACATTCGAATTTGTCAAGTGTAAACATAGCCATTTTGTTTTTTTTTTTTTTTTTCGTATTGCAATTTAATGACATCCAGCTTCGCAAATTAATACTACCTAGATTCGCAATTTAATGCCACTCAATTTCGCAATTTAATGCTACCTAGATTCGCAATTTAATGCCACCCAATTTCGCAATTTAATGCTACCTAGATTCGCAATTTAATGCCACCCAATTTCGCAATTTAATGCTACCTAGATTCGCAATTTAATGCCACCCAATTTCGCAATTTAATGCTACCTAGATTCGCAATTTAATGCTAATGCACTTCGCATATGTTGATATAAAATCGATATATCGATATAAAATTCTCTAGCCTTTCACTGACTATTGAAACATTACGTTTCACTTAATGTACCCCATTTCATTTATTTAAGTAATCTTGCATCTGAATTAACTATATTGAAATAACAATGAAACAAAATTGCAAATTGTATCTAATAATACGTCTCAAGTAATAATATTTATTTATTTATTTATTTTTTAATGTGGGTACCTACACATTGATGGCTCTCCTGCGCAATCTAAGTTTTTTTTTTTTCTCTCGTCGCCAAAATGTAGTAACCGATGTATATATAATGTAGTAGTAGTGTGTAAATATCGGCTCGATGATCTCACTTGTCCACGTCTTCCCTGTGCGGGGCTCGGAGTTCGACTGACTAGACCTCGACTGTCCCCCTCCGTCGTTTACCCCCTCCCCGCACTTTGCGTGGGGTGTAGATCCGAGACGACAGGTTGAATGTATGTATTAGTAAGTTTGTATGTGTTATTTGCCTATATGCTACACATATCGTATGCGAGTTGTCACGGTCTTAATCCTAGATTGATGGCTACAGGGCACGAACAAAAGTGCAGCTGCGATCCGATCAATTTCTTGATTGGCATCTATTAAATCATCAACATCCAATCCTCGCTTTTAACTTGATAAATCTATCTACGTCTATTAAAATCACTCGGTAGCCAAAGCAATCTCTGGATCAGTGATGGATGTGTAAAAGTCATAAATTTTTTTATCATCCACATTTAATTTATTTCCAGTTTTGTTCATATTATTTTATCTTCCATTCATACTTTTTGAAAGGCACGGGTTCCAAATTATTTCATCAATGATAGATAGATTTTTTATGAGATATAATATGGCTGATGCACGTTTTCAGTAACGTTCTCTAACTTTTACATTTACGGGCTTCCTAAGCTAAGTTAGGTGACGCTTTCTATCAATTTCGACTTCACAAACTAGTACTATCCTTTTCCGAAAAAAAATTATGAAAGGTAATCACAAGATTTAGACCTTGTCAATTTAGTTTCTAGTTTAAAGAGTGTGTGTGTTATGTTTCATCGAAAGATTTCAAAATGAAAGCCTTGGCATTAATATGATTACATGATACATTTGATTAATCTTGACAAAACTTATATTTGGATAGAAGCAGGCGTTACTTTGCGGAAGTTTATGATTAGTAAGTAAAGGTTAGAATTATTTTGCTATAATCCGCCAACAGAAAAATCTGTATGGTCAGACATGCAGTAACAAGCTAAGCACCGTTCACCTTCCCAAGCAAGCAAGAAAGCCAAGTTCCCAAGCAAGCAAGTAACCACTCGCATGCACCACCACACAAGACTTTTACACTAACTTCGACCCACGTTTCGCCCCGACACCGGAGCATCCTCACGAGATGTCGACTTTACAATGCAGTATTATCTAGTCTATTGGTGCTTAGCTTGTTACTGCATGTCTGACCATACAGATTTTTTCTGTTGGCTGATTATAGCAAAACAATTCTAACCTTTTCTTGCTAAAACTTATATTATTTTCATTACAATATTACCTGAGATGATTACGTATGTTTTATAAACAGAATGTTCTGAACGTAATATTACTCATATTTGGTTATTTAGTTCTTAATTCTTTTCTTTTGTTGTTTGATTCTATATAAAGCTTTTTTCTGCCAAATAGTTATCTTGACTATTCTAGCCATCTTTATATTTACGAAGATGGCAAGAATAGACAACATAATAAGACAAGTAACACAATTGATGAACTATACAAAATTATAGCATTGACTTATAATTTACTGAGTATATAGATTGGTCTATTGAACTAGCAAATTGGCCTCGACTCGGTGGTGCTCAAACTTAGGAGCACCAGTGCGAACTCAGTGACTTGAGCAACTTGCTTGCAAAAGTACTAATGAGGTTGATAAGAAGTTGCAAAGCGATGGCTGTCATTTAATTATCATTTGAACCGTGAAAATTTTTATTTGAACGACGTTCTAGAGTATCTATACCTTCTTACCATAGATTTAGGATTGGTCTTGGATTCGTAGTCGCTTTGCACCTACTAGATACCGTCGGCGTACTATAGTAAATTTCGGCAATTCATAATACGCCTGTACTGCAGGTGTACCCCCATAGTCTCGTAGCGGGTCGTTGCACATCTCGACCGCAATAAACTCGTCCAAATGGTCGAGTTGTGATAATTCATTTTTATTAATTTTTTTCATGCACAACTCGACCACACGCACAAAGTACAGTCGTTTACAGTTACAGAGAGGTTGAGTTGAGGTATGAAAAGTACAGTACAGGTATAAAAAGAAAGAGATAGCAAATATCTCTCTTGGTACTTTAGCTTTCATCTAAATATACTAGTGGTTCGCCCCGAACTGAGACCTCGCGGTAACGGTATCCCATGATTATTCATTCAATCGATACATGATAACCAAAACTGACATTATTATTATGCCCGTTTTCACCAAACATACCTAAATCATCCCCTAAGTAGGAGTCTCTTAACGTAGGTAGCTCCTAAATACAATCCTAAGTCCTAACATCCGTCCCAATATCCTTTTAGGTGTCCCGTACAGGATCGTGATAAATAAGTTGACAGAAAACATCAATCACCTAACTTATAGGTAGCCCGTAAAGGTTAGGGAACGTTAGTGAAAACATTGAATTATTATGTAGGTACTAACGAGTGAAACCGGGTTACGGGCATCTGTACAAATCGTCATCTATCGACGCGAATAGAAAATATACAATATTTAACTAAAATTTAACTAAAAAAGAATTTTAATTGAATAATATGGTACAAAAAAAATTACAATACAATTATTGTATTATAATAAGTAACTAAATAATAATGGTCGACGCAAAACTGTTTTTGGGATAGGTCGTTAGTCGTAACTCGTAGTTCCATGGGAATAGTTACTGACTGCGCCATCTATTAGCATTATTGTGAAGCTATGTTGATGCTATATGAATTACTGATGTACATTAAAAATTAAATAATCTCGTTTCTTTATAATATTCATATAATTTTAGTATTTGTTGTTCAAGTACAGGATATAAGTGACCTAAAAACATAAAATCAGTTTGAAAATCCATAGCGGATTTTCCTAGAGAGCGTCTTCAAGCGAGCGTATAAAATCGCCACTTTGAAAGCCCCCCATTTCGTCAATTTTAAGGGAAAAATTTAAAAAAAAATATTTTTGTACTCAGTTCAAAATTATCTTTAAAATGATACGTAACAATTTTATGTAACGCGATATTTTTTTTTTTACTTCGCATTCGCTTCTATGAGAGCCCCCCTGAAATAAAGATTTTTATAACTTTTTAAGCCATTTTCGGCTGGAGCCCATCGGTTTACATATTATATCTAAATTTGAAGTAATTACGTTCAGTAATTCAAAAGTTATAAGGCTCTGACAGACGGACGGACGGACGGACGGACAAGTGCAAATCGCTCTAGTTAACTCAGAGACCTCGCTTCGCTCGGTCAATAAAAGGCAAAGGTGGCTGACTGACTGACTGACTGACTGACTGACTGACTGACTGCTCTATCAACGCACAGCTCTAACCACTGGACGGATCGGGCTGAAATTTTGCACACAGATAGTTATTATGACGTAGACGTCCGCTAAGAAAGGATTTTTGAAAATTCCAACCCCAAGAGGGTTAAATGGGGGTTGAAAGTTTGTATAAAAGTCCGTCATTTATAAAATTGTTTTTCATGTAATATCCATGAAACTTTAAATTTTTGGGCTTTCGATGAAAAAATAAGAAAAATGTGTATCGCAAAAGTTGAAAATTCCACCCCCAAAGACTTCAAATAGGGGATGAAAATTTGTATATAAGTCCAGATTTTTAAGTTAATTTTCAAGTAATATCCATCAAACTTGGTACTTTAGCTTTCATCTAAATATATAAAAGGCAAAGGTGACTGACTGACTGGTCTATCAACGCACAGCTCTAACCACTGGACGGATCGGGCTGAAATTTTGCACAGAGATAGTTATTATGACGTAGACGTCCGCTAAGAAAGGATTTTTGAAAATTCCAACCCCAAGAGGGTTAAATGGGGGTTGAAAGTTTGTATAAAAGTCCGTCATTTTCAAATTATTTTTCATGTAATATCCATGAAACTTTAATTTTTGGGCGTTCGATAAAAAAATAATCTAAATATATATAAAAGGCAAAGGCGACTGACTGACTGACTGAGTGACTGACTGACTGGTCTATCAACGCACAGCTCTAACCACTGGACGGATCGGGCTGAAATTTTGCACACAGAGAGTTATTATGACGTAGACGTCCGCTAAGAAAGGATTTTTGAAAATTCGAACCCCAAGAGGGTTAAATGGGGGTTGAAAGTTTGTATAAAAGTCCGTCATTTATCAAATTATTTTTCATGTAATATCCATGAAACTATAATTTTTGGGCTTTCAATAAAAAAATAAGAAAAATGTGTTTCGCAAAAGTAGAAAATTCCACCCCCAAAGACTTTAGAACTTTTAAATTCAAAAAAATTTAGCTCTTTCAAAAAATACCATTCATACATAATATTGAAGTCCTGATAATATATATGAAACGCTGATTTCATTTTTGTTAGTAATTTAATTTATGAGTTAAACAAAATATTAGACACGTGAATCACTTTTTGTATTTGTCTGTACATAAACAACTCAGTATTTTGCTGTTGGTCGAGTTGTGCATGAAAAAAATTAATCAAAATGAATTATCACAACTCGACCATTTGGACGAGTTTATTGCGGTCGAGATGTGCAACGACCCCTCGTAGCAACCAATGTTTGACGTTTTCAAACAAACTATGATATAACGTTGACGGATTATTAAAGCGCTATTGTTTGAGCACTGAGAAATAATTCCTGGACCGCCATACTTTTTTACGTAGCAAAACAGGATACGTTTGTAGAAGGTTTGTAGCCGGTACCATGAATTGTAGATTACGTAACATGGTGTTGCTCCTAAACGTCACAGTAAGGTGCAACATTACTAAGTATGCGGCGCCTATGTTATACGTATGCTGCACCAGTGGTTAGTAGTAAATCGCAAGCTCCTTACGTAAGTAGCTCATTTAAGTATCTTTTTTTTTCTCAGTGAAAGGCGGTATCTAATAAAGGGACTAAGCTACCAACCTTAAATCTATACTATATTTCGATACTGCTATCCAAACCTGCTGACTCATTTCATGATTGACGTCTGATAAATCATCAATAATAAAGACTCAATTTAACTTGATAAATTGGCCTACGCCTGTTAAAATCAATTGATGTCCGAAAAATTCTTTACATCCGTGATAAACGCGAAAAAGTTTTCCAATTCTTTTTCCTCGTATCCAACTTCGATTCTAATGGATGATCTTCAATAACTTAATTCTTATTTTTCAACTGTGAAACCATTCTGATTCAAACTTGAGGCTGAGTAATGGTCTACAAATGCTTTGTTATGGAAGTTGAACATCAAATCTTGAAGATGAATAATTGTTTTCTATTTGTCGAGCAGTGATAACCTATAAGTATTTAGCACTACGGTCTCCTATTCGGGTGGTCGCAGGTTTGATCCTGGGCACCACGCACTTCTGACTTTTCAGAGTTATGTGCGGCAATGAAATATCACACGCTTTATCGGTAAAAGAAAACATCATGAGGAAACCCGCATACCTGAGACACCCTGAGAGTTCTCTATAATGTTCCCAAAGGTGTAGGAATTCGCATTGAGCCAATGTGGTGGACTATAACCCTTGGCCTGTAACCCTTCTCTGAGACTTCTGAGATTAGCCGCTGATGATTTTATTTTCATGCCACAATTCTTTGTTAAGTTGATAAGATTACCACTTTGTATACTAGTCTTCAAAAGAATATTAATAAAATAAATGTACACCGTTTTCCTATTATTTTAAATTCTGCTCACTAGGACGTGAACGGAGATGACAAAATTTGCATGAAATCTTTGGACGGATTTTTCACAATTGGTTAGAGAAATTGTACAAGAAGAAAGGAAGATGTCTAGGATATTTTTTACTCCGAAAAAGCAAAGAATGAAAGAATGACCTTCAGTCACAATTAAAAATCTATGAAAGTCAAGCGACAAACAATTTGTATGACGAACTGCTTGCTTCATCCTCAACAATGTCAGTCATTGATCTGACCGGTGACAGCCCCTGTAGGAGAAATAGTAACCTACTACAAAAAAATGACAGGTTACAATTCATTAGTCATAAAAAAATTAAAAAATACATCAAAAATGGCAAAATAATTAATAAAACCAAAAAATTAATTAAGAAACAAAGGGCCCATACTAAAAATATAATATTGAGAAAGGAACGTTCACATTTATTGACTAAACTTGAGACTTATTGCTCATCTTTGACTGAAATCAGAGCAAAATATGAGGTGGATGTTCAACGTTTGAATGATCAAATTTCAAGCTTGAATAAAGAAAGTTTAAGAAAGTTACCATTGAGTATGAGCGGTCACAAAGTCAGATCCATGAGCAAATACTGGCAGCCGATGAGTTGTTAGCCCTAGGTAATTATAATATGGCCCGCTTTGAGTCATTGACAAACAAGTGTCAATGTAATCACATACCTATGGCTAGCAATGACTGCAATAATAGTACAATACTCCCTGAAAAATTGGCTTCTCATGCGGAGCAGAACACAGCAGTACCTATAGATGGTCAATGCCGGAAACTACAAAATAGTGAACATAATAATAGTATATCAGTAAATTCTTTGCGGTAAAGAACATTTGTAGTTTCTGATGAGATGGGAAAAGACTTTGGCCATTTACTCGGTAATAACTTGCAACAACAGGTCCTCAACATATGTAACCCTGGGGCCCCCTATGAACATATAATTAAAAATATTAAGGCAAATTGCTTAGATAAGTACAGTAGAGTTGTTTTGTTAATTGGTGACAGCCTGAAAATACTTAAAAAAGATGTATTAAGAAGCTTTGAATATTTATTACATGTACAAAAAAAGTCAGGTTGCAAGTTTATACTTTGTGCTTTTCCCTACTCTGTCATATTGACCCCAGCACAGAATAACCATATCTGTAAGCTTAACTTGCTTTTACATAACCTAACTTATGGTCATAGAGAATATTTTCATTTCTTTAATACCAATAAGTTTATTAAAAAATTTCAATTGACAAGGGATACTATGCATCTACCCTTTAGATATAGGAAACAAATAGCTACATTAGTAGCTTACAATATACAAGATTCAGCTATTTTTAGCTTGAATGGCCATGGTACATGTTGTACAAATAATGTTGACGTAGTTAGTAATATTACTAATGCAAGTATTTTTTGATAATAAAATCTAGTGTTTCAATTTTAGTTGACAAAAGTACATGTTGTACTAACATTATAGACATAATTAGTAGTAGTACTAATCCAAGTTTTTCGACATTAGACTCCAATAGGAATAATTCTAATATTGTTTTAAACTAACCAATAAGACAACAGATGAGCAATATAAGATTAATCTTGTACACCAAAATATACAGGGCTTATCTGGCAAAGAACACGAGATTGAGCTATTTATTATAGAATTCGATATTGACATCTTATGCCTCACCGAGCATTGGCTCAATTCTCATCAGTTAATTATACATTTTGATAATTATTTACTGTCAAGTGCGTTCTCCAGAAGGACTGCTATACGCGGGGGTTGTTTAAGTAATAATAACGTGCAATAACATTAATTGCAAAGAGCGAAAAGACATTGTTAGTCTTTCTATGGAACGCATTATTGAGCTGTCTTGTGTCGAGCTGGACCGATATATTATAGTCTGCGTGTACCGACCCCCCTCGGGCGATTTTGTTCATTTTGAGGAGGTCATGGAGGATGCCTTAGGGCGGCTATGTAGGTCATCAAAGAAAATAGTAATTTGTGGAGATTTTAATATAGATATTTTGCATCACACGCCTATCACAGGAAGATTACTAAACTTACTTAAAAGTTTCAACCTGGAAAATATTTTTGTTGAATTAAACAAGAAAATAATTAAGCTCTATTCAGGCAAATCAAGTTCCACGTGGACAGTGCTAATTACCTCACTTGACACTGATCATTGTCTCTGATCGGCTGATTGGATTCCCGTGATGGACTTTGATGACGTATTAATTGTGCTTAAAATGGCGTAACTGTACTTGAATAATACCAGAGCTTTAGATGAGACTAGCTGACGCCTGCGACTTCGTCCGCGTGGAAAAAGTTTTAAAATAATCGATAGCCTAGTGGTTACGACTGTGATCTCCTATTCAGGGGGTCACAGGTTCGATCCCGGGTACGCACCTCTGACTTTTCGAAGTTAAGTGCGTTTAAGAAATTAAATATCACATTCTTTAACGGTGAAGGAAAACATCGTGAGGAAACCTGCACACCTGAGAGTTCTCCATAATGTTCTCGAAGGTGTGTGAAGTCCGCCAACTCGCATTCGGCCAGCGTGGTGGACTATGGCCTACAACCCTTCTCTGACAGGAGACCTCGCTCAGTAGTGAGCCGATGATGGGTTGTTAATGATGATGATTATAATGTGATAGTGTGATTAGTGTGATGTGATATGATGTGATAGATGTAATAAGATCTATACGTATATATCGTTTGCGAGTGACCTGGAAATCCGAGAGAAGTTCTGTCCTCTATCTCCGATAATATTTAGTAAATCTTCACCAAAATTGGACAAAATATTTTTTATAAGACACACTTTCTAATAAAGAAAGAATTATTAAAATCGGTTCATATTTGACTGAGTTATGGAGTAAAATCATTAAAAATTTTCATCCCCTATCCTGGAGTAACCTTATGTTTTGTCGGGATAAAAGCTATCCTATATGTTGACCCGGAGTATCAGCTACCGCTATACCAAATTTTATTTAAATCCGTTCAGTAGTTTTCGCGTGATGCGCGAACAGACAGACAGACAGACAGACGGACAGACAGACAGACAGACAGACAAAAATTAAATAAAATTCTATTTTGCGCTCAGTATCGATAATAAAGCATCCCCCGGTCAAAATTTTCAAAATATAATAAATGTACAGAAATCTTCCAGTTACAGTTTTATTATAAGTATAGATAAGGATATATGCAGACGGATAAAAAAATTTCATTTTCGATTATTTGCGAATTTTAACCTGTATCGACGCGGATGAAGTCGTTTCTTAAAAATGTTTATTAAATTATTTGAGAGTTCCACACACATTGTCAATAAACAGATGTTTTGACAGATTTTCAAAACATATACTGTCAAAATAACAGACTTACTCATCGGATAACAGTAACATAACCGGCGATGATGAAATTGACACTAATTAAATTAAATAAACTCCTAGTTTCGAAAACTTACACGCAAGCCTTTATTTTAAAATAAGACTTGAAAAGATTATTGCTCTATGTCTTAGTAAATTTCGTTGTAATAGTAGAAATCAAGAAGTTGGAAAGTACCTACGTAACTAGCCATCACAGTGCGCGAATCAGTAACAATCAGCTGTAGCTCACTCAGTCTGATTTGTGAAGAGATTCATTAGTGCTACCCGCATAGACTCGGTCAGAGAGAGAGAGCTTTAATTACTACCATTGGTTTAATTTTACTTGTTTTATAGACATAAAATTTCTGTAGATAGGTATATTTTGTGCTTTGAGTATTCAACCAACGATTATTTTATTATTAGATGATGCCCGCGACTTTCTCCGCGTGGATTAAGGTTTTTTTTAAACTGTAATTTTCCGCAATAAAAAGCCGTAGCCTATGTGTTAATCCTGGGTATGAGCTATCTTCATTCCAAATTTCAGCCAAATCGGTTCATTCGTTGTGGCGTGAAAGAGTAACAAACATCCATCCAAACATCCATCCATACATCCTCACAAACTTTCACATTTATAATATTCGTAGCATAGTAGGATTAGTAGGACTTCACGTATCCACACAAAATTCTTATACTGAGGAAACTTTTCTTAATTTCATTTAATACCTAATAGGCATTATTGATTGAGAGTTTATTGGCTGAAATTGAAATGGATGGGGCCAAATTGTTTGTTTGAAGAAGCGATAGTTGTGTAAGGCCCAAAGTAGTGGACTGACGGCATCAGGCAGGTATAGAAAATTTAACTTGATCCCACATTTTACAAGTTAAAAGCTAAAAGAACATAAAAAAAATTCAAAAGCTGAGCTTTTCATCTAATCGTTACCTCTGTACTCGTAAAATGTCTCGAAAATGTTACAGGGGGCTCGAAGTAATTTACTTCCACTTATCAAAAAGAAATTACCTAGCTAAGAATCGGTCGGTCAAATAATAGCAGCATCCCCAAATATTGT
This sequence comes from Oeneis ivallda, assembly GCA_029955525.1. Taxonomy (NCBI): domain Eukaryota; kingdom Metazoa; phylum Arthropoda; class Insecta; order Lepidoptera; family Nymphalidae; genus Oeneis; species Oeneis ivallda. The sequence continues at coordinate 11,078,327 of JARPMR010000024.1, read as the reverse complement.
TCTAAATGAACAAGTGTAAATTAAAAATTTTATTTTCAAATACAAGCTTTTAGTAGCTACACCATTAAACTATAGATATCATCTAGGATCAGATTTCTTGTCATGACGAATCAAACGAGCCCAAACTCGATGGGGTTACATCGTTTTATTACAGAGTTCCGATAGCTATCTTCCGTCTCCATCACCAAGTCACAATAATATTGCATTGTCATCCGATTTACATATACATGCAAAATTTCAGCTCAATCGGAAACTGGGAAGTGGTTCTAATTCATCTTGCAAGATTTGACCCAAACAAACAAATAAATAAACTGGTCAAGCTAAATAAAAGCTTGTAAAATCAACTTACACTGAGCTGATATAGAAGTCCTCATAGTCAACAAAAAGAACAACAAGATATTAATCCTAGTAAATATCAATATTCTATTTAATTCCTACATGACCTATTTGGCGGGGTCGTTCCTATAGTAATGTCATAACCGTCGTAACAAATGATCTTCGCTCCCAGAAAATATCATATATTTCTGAATTAAACCAACGATGACGAGTTTTTGTGTCGTTTAACAGAGGCCTGAATGTGTCCATGAGTTTTTTATCGGCGACGCGGGACGCATAAAGTGTTAAAGGAAAATATATTGCTGCCCCCGAATCTTGGCTATCCATCGGAAGAAAATTCCTGAAAGACAAAATGTTGAAAGGTCACCCATCATCTCACTTCATCACCGATCCACTACTGGAGATACTTCTCTAAAAATAAGAAGAATAGCTAATAAGCCAGGTTCCATCGCACTGGATAAGCGAATTGGCTTCTCCATAATGTTCTCACCTTTGAGAACATTACACAACATTACGGAGAAGTCTCGGGCAGGTATGCTCACGATGTTTTTCCTTCATCTTTAGTCTTCGAGTGAGAAGTACTCCAAAAAATTGAATCCCTACCAAAACATTAATCAAACATAATATATTATGTAACAGGTAATTTTAAATCTCGTAAAAAAATCTAACCCGTGAATTAATTTTATACTGTAGCGCGAAATTGTTGGATAAAAATCTATGATGCTGCATTGCGTCACTCTACTCGTCCATACCCTTTTAAATATTCACGCAATTCATTGAGCTAGAAAATTTATTAAAAAATCATAAACAGTTTAACAGAAAACGAAATAAATGCTCGTATTCTATTTTATTATTTATTTATAATTTAGTAAATTATATGCACCTACAGAAATCAATTATATCATATTTATAATCATAGAAAAGTACCTAATAACTTTAGATATTACTACAATCCAACCAATGCTGAACTGATCTTGAAAAAAATTGCCAAAATGATAGCTGAGGAGTTAATAATAACTTGTTAACGATAGCCTACATTCCTGAGACCTACACAGACAACTTTATATCTCCGGCAATCAAAGAGGAGGATGAGGCTTAATTCTAGAAAAACAATTAATCCTCTTCTATGCTGTTCTAAAGCCATTTTATATAGCCAAATATACCATCATGCAGGCTTGCTTTGTATAAAAATCTATTTAGTCAAGACTCGCAGACTCTATTGTGTAAACTCGATTACGTGGTCGTTGTTAATCACAGCTGAAAGGCCCTGAAGAGAGATGCGGCAAACCTACCCCCGCTAAGCATATAAATCTTCAAGCTTTCAGAGAGCCATTAGGATTTGTGTAGAGGGACTGCATTTGAACTGCAAGCCGACTGTAAAATTGCAGTTTGGATACGGGTTAAGTGCAGTTTCGCAATTTGGTTGCAATCACAAGCCCGCCATATAAGAGATGTTAAGACTATGCGCAACACGTGTGCTTTAAATTTTGACCAATAAGAATTAATGTCCTTAATAATTATTTATTACTAGCTGACACGGCGAACTTCGTACCGCCAACTTATCTCTTATAATTTTTTTTTTTTTAAACGGTGGACGTAATTTTTTTGACAATTTATCCTGTAAAATAAAGAGTTCCCGCGGGATTTCAAAAACCTAACTCTGCGTGTATAAAGTTGCATGTAAAAGCTAGTGATTTATAATGTGACCAATAAATAAATAAAAAATAGTAAACCTGTTTCAAATAAAAATAAAACGCGTAGTACGGGCGAGTGCTATCGTATTCAATTTGTATTCAATAAGCTGTGGAGCATAAAATCGCGATCTAACATCTTCTCACTAAGCGGTGCGTCCGTCGTATTTTTGGACAGTAAACTTGAAAGCTATTATAATTTTAGTATGCAATCATTCGTTGACCGAAGCAGCCTCAGAAGACATGATCAGGTAAGAAAAATTAGGCCTGTGATCTGTATCATGAAGACCACCAAATTAATATCTTTCTTTGTCTTTAAAAAACTGTTGCTTTAGTCACGGCCAATGATTAGGTATCATGTACAAGCAGGTTTTTGTCCCCTACTTCGTCTGCATGGAAAGCTTTTTAAAATACCGCGAGTTTGAGTCTGTTTTTTATGAAATAAAAGGTAGCCTGTAACCAGAAATTCACTTCGATCACTATGAGTTCTTTACAGTAACTACTCTCTTCTTAACTAATTCTTTCAGCTATAAAAGTATACCCACGCCAATATAACCCATGTAGAAAATATTCTGCGCCTTTCAGTAAACGTTATTAGCTGCGTAGTTGTGTAAATGTTCATAATTAGTTGCTATATTATGTTCCCAGGTATTTAATATTATAGTAACTAAATCAGCCTTTTAATTAAAGTCTCAAATTAACAACTGAAAATTTCGTAGCGATGAAAGATAAATAGTCAATATTATAACGTTCCCTGCATTTGAAGCAATTCGTGCTCGCTCGCGGCGCTGGCAGCCAGCCAAGCTCATCTCCCATCTAAAAGGTGCTTAGCAACACCAATATATCAGAAATGGGAAAAATTAAATGATGTAAAAACGAAACTACAGCGCAATCATGATAATGACGATATATTTTGCTTTAATTTTTTTAATTAGATTCTCTGATCGAAAGTATTTTGTATTTATATCTTCTTATTCTTCTACTTTGTCAACCGACAGACGTTCACTGCTGGACAAAGGTCTCTTGCACGTACTTCCACAGGCCTCGGTCTTGCGCTGCATGAATATTTGTATAATTGTATTTGTATACTTAATTGAAATTAAATTAAATGAATACACTTTATCATTTACCGCGTGGAGTCATCTACGTGTTTAAAAATCCCGCAAAAGCTTTTTCGGAATTAGAAATAAAAGGTAGCTTATCACTTTCCAAGTCCTCAACTATATCCATGCGAAAAATCACGTTATTTGAAGAACAAATCAACAAACAAAAAAACAAGTACACTTTCGCATTAAAAAAATTAGAAAGCATTCAAATTTTGTTTTTATTATCATGATAAGATAAGCCACCCTATTATGCTCCCGAGTACCTACGTCCAATAGGTACGAGCCGTAAACATAGTATTCCTCACTACCTGAAGATATAAACGGAGTTTGATTCTCATATGAACCAGGCTAACCAATAAAACTACTTAACTCTATAGTCAATCTATGATAAACACTGGACTGGCTGCCCTATACAAATGACAGCTTAAATTATTATCAATTTGAAGCGCCATATTTGACATACGAGTGTCTCTGGAACTAATAATATTTTAGGGATGCAGGAAGTGGCAAAAAGTATCTACTATCCGTTGTCAACTAGAGCCCTCACTAATTTTAGTTCCTTGGACATTCGCAACTGTTTACAGCACCAAAATGGCGTCAATCGTCCAGTGTTAATCATAGATTAAGTAAAGATGTCAGTGAATCAAACTCAATGAAACTTTTACTTTTTATCTCGGACAAACAAAGGGTTCCCGCGGAATTTTTAAAAAAACCTTCTTCAGGCGGATGAAGTTGCGGGTAAAAGGTAGTAAGATGTAAAGAAGAATATATCCTTGGGATATCAATTTCTCTTTTCATATTACGGCACACAATGTTGCAAGGTGAACAACAGAGTAGACTTTCCGAATACATAAAAAAAAAACAATTAAACTCGCGGCACACTGTAACACGCCATAGAAACAGGCCACTCTAAGATTCGCCTTCATTAAGTCAGCGCTTATTTAAGAGAACACCGGTGACCTATATTCATGGTGCGTGGTGTAAGGTTAAGCGTTACGCGATTTGTTCAATGTTCATATTTTTGAAGTGTTCGCTAAGTATGTTTATGTAACTGTATGCTTATGTATGTGTATACAGTGGAACTGTCTAGGATTAAACGAATAAAAACACAACCCACAGGCATAGCTTTACTCTGCATAGGTAGTTTTAGTCGACAATGTATAACTAACAAGGAGAGAGATTAAGTCATTTTCCTTGGAGGAGAACTCAGCAGAGACAAGATATTCTGTTCTAAGTCTTCTCGCTTTATGGTATCGTGTGAAAATTTCATGCATGGATACAGCTCAACTCCGCTTTAGTTAGTACACATTTCTTTTTCTCTTTGGTGGACACATACTACTCGCAACGCCGCTTTTTCTCTACTTTGGTGGACGCTGGGCCTAAAAGTAGCTAAATAAGCAGGATCAGCATGCTTGAGCCTCTATAAAGGTGCCCAAGTAAGATGCTTGCACAAAATCGTCGTTCAGACCCTCAAGCAATGAATGCATACTTGTAGTGAGCTATGTAGCCACAGTAGCGGTTAGCAGACCGAAAACTTAACTAACTTAGTTTAGCTTATCTGGAGAGCAGACGCAGAGCAGAGCTGACGCAGTTTTTCATGCTTTTGTGCAGACTGCAAACTATGCAAACTAAGCTATGAAAGCGAACTAAGTTAGTTGTGTATTGCGATTGCCGGTGCGCAGATATCTAAGCTATCTAAGCTAAGCTAACCCCTTCCACCTACCCTAGCCTTGCGCACTTCCTTCGCCAGTACAGTCCAGTCCAATCTAGTCTTTACCGTACACGTCATTTTAGTTGGTCTAGTTTACGGCCGCTTAATTCTTGGTGTGCACGGGACATATTTCTAGTTTAGCTTAGCTTAGCTGGCGTAGCTTAGCTTTGGCTTAGCTTAGTTTTCAGTCTGCAACCCGCTCAGTGGAACATTAAAAAATCGTATACTAGCTCCATCTTATAACATAGGCCCGCTGTATCATGTGTTGTTTGCAACATGAAACTTTCTGTAGACTCTGACGTGCGGTCGTACGCGGTCGCTGACCCAGCCTATTTGTTCTGGTCTTTTCATCCAGATATGAAAAAACTGGCTAGATTAGCATATTTTTCAAATAACACTGTTGAAATAATGAAAAGAAAACGTGACTAAGCGTGACTAATGAGTATTTATAGTAAAATAAACGCTCTAACTAGAGTGGGATCCAGACAGCCTATTTAAGTTTTACAGGCTAAATGCAGGTCCCTATTTCTTCTGTGATCAAGATGAAAATATTGAAATGACAGGTATTTGAGTCTGTCTTAATACAGTAAGTTTAGTTTAAAGTTGCATCTAAGTGTATTTTACATTTCGTTTAAAAAATAATGAATACCTATTATATCAGTGCAAAAATTGTTCGCAGAGCTAGATATGTTACATCACATGCCCATTTTCTTATCCGTCGAGCTTAGCAGCAAATAGACCTGAAATGTTTTCTTTGAAGAGAAGAAAATATAGAACTTTATGTAACGATTTTGTTTACAAAAGTAATAAAAGACGGAAAATAAGTAGTAAATAAGTAATAAATAAGTGTTTTAAATAAGAATTTTATTGTCTTTTACTGTGTTTTAATAGACTATTTCATTAACAAATATATATATATATATATATATTTTATTTAGCTTCTCCATTGACACTACTCCATTACAATCGACGACCAATTGCATTGCAGTTCTAGAGCTTAAGTGCAATGTGAAGTGAACTGCATATTGACTGTGCAGTCGGTAGGGAGTCAGTGATGACTACGCATTTATTCCTTCACTTCGGCTACCACGTCTTCCACTCGCACGCGCTTAACTGCGCAAACTGGCTTGTAAAAGTAAGCGCTCGGGTAAGGCGGAGACGTAGCTGGTACCTAATGGTGTCAAGTGAATAACCACAACTAAACTGCAGTTTCGCAGTTGACTTGCAGTCAATATAAAGATCGTCTGCATAGAATAGACCCAAATAATATAACGAATTACTTAAGAGCAATATTGGAACAGTATTAGGACGACTAAATAGAGCCTAATTACACATCATGTCTTATAATTATCTGAACCCGAACTTAACGATCATCCCCTATATGTGCTTGTAACATTGATTAGACACTTATTACTGCAAAGCTCGACTTAGTTTCCAACAGATTTCTGTCATAAAGTACAAAATTTCATAGAAAACCATCGGATTAGGTTACACTCAATGTAAGGGAATAATAAAAATCTGAACAATTTTTCTAAGCAAACAATAACTCAGAGGGCGATAGAGAGAGCTATATGCTAAGAGTATCCCTGCGAGATCAAATCAGAAATGAGGAGATCCGTAGAACTAAAACTACGGAAATAGGTCTACAAGTCACGAAGCTAATGTGTAATCGTTGGTCGTTGGTGATCCAAGGTGCTGGAGTGGCGACCCTACACCGGAAAGTGCAGTGTTGGCACTCTCCATTAAGTGGACCGACGAAATTTGACGAGTTACAAGAAGCCGTAGGATACAGGCGGTACAAAACCGAGATATTTGGAATTCCATACAAGAGACCTATGTATATGGTAAATAACTTTCTTGAATTATCCCAATAATATAGACATTAAGAATCAATAAATAATGAAATAAGAAACCATCAAACCAATGTACTTTATTTATAAATAAAGTCAATTGAACAATAATAATTGTCACTTCATTTATTTTTAAACTAAGTAGACACAACAGTGTAGTGAATTTCATTCTTTATAATACTCGAACACCTGTGGTTTGATCCAACGATATGAATCATTTTAATCGAAAAAGATGAAACATCCCCATTAAAAAGTGAATATAAATAAGCCGCTTATAAGCTATAAAAGCGTTGCAAAAATAAAACATTAACAAAGGCGTTCATAAATTCAGTTTTAAATAAATGCACGTCCTATTTTTTTTTTCATTCCACATATTTTCGAGCGATACGGTTTTGTATTTCTAAAGATAACCGCATTATATCCAGTTGTTTGTCCATGCATTGTTACAAACAAGATGCTTCCGTTTCCCATACAATTTTCTTTTGTGCTTCGAATACGGTTGCGAGTGCTTTTTGTTAAAGCTTGAGCTAATTTCATCTTGCACGTTAAAGATATGTTTAATATTATATTTTCGTTATTCATAGATAGAAAATATTATTATGTAAGTAATATGTGTAGAACCACATTAGTTTTTCATTTAAATGTTACAACTATGATTACAGGGCTCAATTGCACTAGCGGGTGATCAAATTAGAAATGAAAAGATCCGTAGGAGAACCTGAATTACCGACATAGCTCATCAAATTGCTGAAGTGGCAATGGACATTGAACCCATATTTCGAAGAACCGATGGTATATGATGGATTGGGGTCCCAAGGGGTGTCCAACTAAGGTCCCGACGTCGCACCAGAAAGCGTTGTGTTGGCAGACCCCTTACACTATGGATCGATATTTGATGAGTTTACATGCTGATAAATAGCACATTATTATAATATGATAGCACAGTATTATAATATGGTTTTGTCAAAATATAGAATTCACGCTCTCAATTCTCATGATATTGGTCACATCATAAACGGGGCAGTTAAGTTTCGCAGCCATCTATAATAATAATATTATGTGGTTGAGTACAGTTGAAATCGTCAGTAATCCTCGGTTCAACTTAAAGCTATCTAGTGTTTGGAGCTTAGTACTCGAAGGTCTTGAGATTTATCTAAACGTTACTCATTATATCATTCAGGACTTTATATTTTGTATATGAAAACACAAGCTTTTGCTCGCGATTTCGTCGAGAGAAAGTAGTACCTAGTAGCCTATGTCTCTCTCCAAGTCCTCAACTACGCAAAAAATCACGTTAATTCTTTGCTGCGTGAATGAAGGATAAACCAATTAATAAACCGATAAAAAAACATTGTTTCGCATCTATAACATTAATAAGGGTTACTTTACTCAGGCCCGCTTGCAGAAACGCCGGGTTAGGTTTAACCCAGGAATAATTTTGACAGAAGCTTTATACGAAATCTGGCAAAGCAGCAGCTAAATCTGGGTTAAAAAGATAACCCGGCGTTTCTGCAAGCGGGCCTTAGGCGGTAAGACTAAGAATGCTCGATAAACAGCTAGAATATGGCTATTAAATAAGACCGTACAAATATTTTTGTACTGATAGCAATATAATATGACGTGTTACTTGAGAGGGCTCGTATCTGATAATAATGATGACAAAATCATCTTTCGCTAAGTATAATACGGTTCCCTTCACAGAAATAGAGAATTTACGCTCGGCGGTTATTGGTCGCATCATAAACAGGGCAGTAAAGTCTCTCGGCTTTTATCGATATGTTGCGGAGTAAAACATTTTACGGTTAGTACGGAGGTCGGGGAGCTGACAGTAATCCCTGGTGCAAGTAAAAGATATCTAGTGCCTAAGGTTGCTGCGAGTTGAAATATAGCGCTACTAGCTAGCTGCATATTGCAAAAAAGATAGGATCCATTTCCTGTGGCAATCAACGTTTTAAATCTACACTAATATTATAAAGAGCAAAGATTTGTTTGTTGGTTTGTTTGAATTGAATAGGGTTTGAAACTACTGGACCGATTTAAAAAATTCTTTCAGACTTAGAATCCTAAATTATCCCTGTAGAATATTTTCAAAAATGTTAGGGGTCCGTATGAAACTTCGATAATGCCAAGGTGTGAAAAAAATCCTTATACCTACGCGTACGCTGCCGAAACTATTGACAATAGAGCAACGTGATGTACTACAGCTGTTTTATAGAGGACATCAATATCTACAAAAAAGTCCGCGATACATGGTATCTATCTATTACAGTTATGTTACATATCTAACTATTACAGTTATGTCACAAAAACTACTTTTCCATGTTAATATATGCAATAGTAACGCCGGAAAATCCTTATACCGCGTACGCTGCGGAAACTATCTTATAATAATACTATAAATGTGAAATTGTGTTTGTTGCTTTTAATTTCAATCATAGGACCTGGAAAATGACACAGGCTACTTTTTATATTAAACCAAAGAGTTCCCGAGGTATTTTGAAAACTAAATCCACGCGGACGAAGTCGCGAACATCAGCTAGCTCAAAATTATTTTGTAATTATTTTATTTATAATTATGTGTACCTACATAAAGATAGATTAATCTAAATTAAAACTAAATTACATGTAACGGTGCCGCACTACGGTGACATCGATGAGATGATGGTTTTTAAAACTTAATTAAAATACTTATGAGAACAACGACATCATAATCTTCAATAATATCTCGTTACAGTACTTTATTAATTTATTAATAATTATGAATATTGGTTATTTGTTATGAAAACCCCCAAAAACAAGTATATTGATTATTTACAATAATTTAACTTAAAGTTGCCAAGAAATTACCGGCAAAACTCCGGTGAAGGTAGGTACCTAAGTGGAACGGAAATATTAAAAAAAACCAGTGTTCTATTATTTTCAAGTAAGTAGTAACAATAAAAATTAGACAAACCTTACAATGCCACCATATTAAATTCCACGGTCTTACAACAAAGATTTTAGGACTTTTCGTCGCAATCCAGGAAATCCTCTTTGCATACTAAAAGGTTAACGTAGTATGGTTCGTTGTACAGGTGAAAATAGAGTAAACGTGCGAGAGAACAGAAAAAGAACACCAAAATTGCTTCACAAAACGACAGCATTTGGCCTTTCTTTTCTTTTTACAAGATTTTTTTAATCAAATCTTGCAAGATGAATTAGAACCACTTCCCGGTTTTCGATTCTGCACGTTTGTGTTTGTTGTACAAATTCGAGGACAATGCAACATTATTGTAACATGGAGCTGATCCGATGATGGAGGCGGAAAGTGGAACTCTAGTCTTTACTATGTGTACATTGAGTTTAGGCTCGTTTGATTCCTCTTGACAAGTACTCTGATCCTAGAGGATAATTATCCAGGGTCTGATGATGTTCTAATCAATTCAAATCACTACATATTATAAAACAAAGTTCCCCACCGCGTCTGTCTGTCTGTCTGTCTGTTCGCGATAAACTTAAAAACTACCGAACGGATTTTCATGTGGTTTCCACCAATAGATAGGTTGATTTATGAGGAAGGTTTTAGTGTATTATTGGGTAAGGTTTTGTGTAAATTAGTTAAAATATGACGATAATTGTTGACAATATCGGCTTATATCTACCTTTTAAGGATAGCTTACTTTACCCATTTTAACTTCTAAAAAAATGGTCACATACCATGCGGTAATTGGAAATCTATTTAGACGGATACAGTATTAATCCTTATCAACTTAAATACGTTAGTTACCATAAGCATTTCATGCACATTATGTTAAGACTTTACACCATACAATGTAAATGATCTTAGGAGTTATCGCAAAATAAAAACAAACGAGCGCTAATATATAATAAATACGCGGATTTCAACCCGATGGCGATGACGGTACTCGCTCACGTGATGCGACCAGTGACCACCCCTGCGCCGCGTTGTTGCTATATTATAAGCCGAGCGATACTTCTTTCATAAGCCAACGTACTGTTCAATATGCTGTTCAATATAACTTATGGAACATTTCAAGGAGTTTGCAAAGCATAGGCGTAATATGCTCTACTACCCGTGCGAAGCCGGAGCGGGTCGCTATAGTTACACTAATAAAATATTAATTTGCATATTTTTTTTTAAAGAATATTAGTCAAGTTGAAGTTGACTAAATATCCTCCTCTCCCCTCCAAATAAGCGGAAAGCTTGTGTTAGAAGTTGGTACGACAATAGTGCAACGGGTGGGATTCGAACCTGCGACCTTTCAGTTTTCAGTCCGCACCTTTAATCGTTGGGCTATTGAGGCCATAATATATATTTACAAGCTTTCATGAATCAATCATTGTTACAACTGTAAACTGTAACATAGTCTTGCTTTTCGTGTTAGGTACTAACTACTAACACACAAAGCCAGACTTGGTTACAATACAGCTGTTAAAACGAGAAATTTTATAATATTATCAATTTATTGTCAAAGGTAACAGGCGTCAAGTTTTAACACAAAAGTTTTATGTTTATACAAAAAAAAATGGAGTTCGTTTGTATGCATTACCAATCATTTACATCGGAAAAAATTGAAATGTATTTAATTTGTGTTGCTAGAACGCAATCTACATAACTGTGTTGATGACGAATAGCGAAGCGTGGTTTTCAATATGGCAAAAAGCGAATGGTAGCGAAAAAAAGGTTTGTGGTACTTTTAATTCGGTACAAACACATTGTATTTATAACATCAATTAAAAGTCTGTTAAGTGTACAGTTGTTATGAGAATGTAATTATTTGCCATTATAGCTTTCATCTGAATTTGATTGTTGTTTTTCAGTGGTAGAGACTTGACGTAACATACTTACCCAAATATTTCAAGAAACAGAACAAAATCTACCTAGATACACAACAAGGTCTTCCATCAATCTTGTATTTTATGTTATAATAATATTATAAGTAATATATTATTGTATGTGTCAGAATCCTTGATAGCTCTTGTTCGATTCGGACCCTCGTCATTCAGAATTTTATCCGATTTCTGGTACGATATTTCTAAGTAAAAGGTACAGGTAAAAGACAATGTATGTAAGTTTTTTCTAAAAAAAAATAATAATAATTGGTACGTATTACTACCATTGTACTAATACTATTGTATTATTGGTAGTAATTACCTACGTATCAAAATTTTAAAATTATATTATTGTTGATTTATTTATTATTAACAACGTATATTATTAAAAAAGAGGAAAAAAGGAAGAGATGATGTACAAGAAACACCTAACTCTAGAGATCTCTATCAGTGATCCTACTTTCACTATTTTTAACCGACTTCAAAAAAAAAAAACAAAAAGAGGAGGTTCTCAATTGACGCGTATTTTTTTTGTTTTAAATATCAAACAAAACAAAATAAAAGTCGTATCATGTAGAAAACTAGTTTGATAAAAACAACTATTAGGTACAATACGATCGCCTGGCCAAAATAATAACCTAAATGACGTTGATTGATAAATTCAATTGAACAAAATCGTCAAATGCTTTTATTGTTCTCCCGGTCCAACAGCGTAAAATTCCTAAATTTCCTCTTCAATTATTCTCCTTCTCGTCTTGCCGACAAAATATTGCGAGCCTTGCCAAAATAATTCAAATGTGTAGCAATAAATAGCGTAGTTGCGAGTCAGCTCCAATTGGTTCGCTATTGTCAGCATCGGGATTTACTTCATTCGGAGGTTTCAAGTTCAAATGTGCAGTTTTCTTTGAGACAACTTCTACTTCTGACAGTTCCTATAGATATGTTTCGTCTGATTTATTTTCATTCCTTATTTTTCTACATGCTTTAATAAATTTGTTTTTATGCGACTGCCCAAAAAAAGTGTAATGTTTTCAAGGTTCATGCATGTATGTAAGTTTCTATAATCCAACATAACATCTAAATGCTTGAATAGATTCGGATGTACAGATTATCGTTAGAATCACGATTACATTACGAATACATCATCCCGAATAACATTGGCTAGGTATGTATTTTCAGTTGATATTCTTTAAAGAAGTCGGCATTTTTATTGTATTTTACTAAAATTTAGCTTGTTTATATTAATTTTATAATTATTTCTTGTTTGTTTTTTATTAGGTGTGCATTATAGAATACTAGTACTAATACTAATCTACAGCTATATAAATTTTGACTGCAGATTTTTTTTTTAGAAAAATTCCCAACCAACCCTGAAAATTAATAACTAGATGAAGATCGTTTGATGGAAAAAGAAAATTTCTTGTAAAATAAAAACCAACATTTATGTCTCGATTTGTGATCGTAAACGGGGAGAATACGTGACGATCTTAAAATGCAGAACTCTTTTCCTATTGACTGAGTTATGCAAATTTGAATAAGTGATGATTTTACGATTTGTCTGAAATTGAACTTTAAACTATTCTTAGGTATAGGTATTGCACGAAAAACTCTTCCGAACATTTTATTTCGCGATACAAAATTTCATTCGCTGCAAAACAGTTTTATTTCAAAAATACAAATTTTTAAACTACTTATCCCAATCCAAAAAAAACTATCCTATCTTTTAAGTTAGACCAAATTACAGATAGTTACGAAGTTTGATAAAAATCGGTTCAGTAGTGTAGGAGTCCATCGCGGAAATCGCGGAGTGCCCGTGCAAACAACGTGACACGTAATTTATATATATTAAGATTTCTTCTGTGTTGTACTTACTTTTCAACTTAATATAGTTTTTGGAGAGCATGCAATGGCGATTTACATAGCCTAATACCTAATCTTAATATATATAAATTACGTGTCACGTTGTTTGTCTGCGATGGACTCCTAAACTACTTAACCGATTTTGATCAAACTTCGTAACTATCTGTAATTTGGTCCAACTTGAAAGATAGGATAGTTTTAGTAGTTATTTGTTTTATTTATATAGGTAAGTTGGCGGTACGAAGTTCGCCGAGTCAGCTAGTAATAATTAAAATGAAGAAGCACTATCACTTTTCGAGATGAAATATTTTTGCAGCAAATCACGTGATTTGATAATCTTAATATATATAAATTACGTGTCACGTTGTTTGTCCGCGATGGACTCCTAAACTACTGAACCGATTTTGATAAAACTTCGTAACTATCTGTATTATGGTCAAACTTGAGGGATAGGATAGTTTTTATCTTAATATTAATTTAATCTATTATACCTACTGGGTCACAGCAACGCGTGGCTGGGTCAGCTAGTAATTTATATACTTACATGACTTTTAATTACAGTGTATACGTATACAAATCTGTAAACTTAAATGAGAGATTTAAAAGTAGTGATATAATATTATGTTTCCACAAGAAAACATTGTGCAAAATATTATGAAAATAGGGGTGAAATTTCAATTAAAGCACCTGTCTAGTTAATATTGCAGTTCAAATTAAATGAATAGTTTTCCCAAATTGAAATGCAAAAAAGAACGCGGCACGTTTTTATTAATTAAATTATTTTATCAGCCTTTTGAATGAAAAACCCACAACGAACAACTTTTATTTTTAGACAGAAATTGGTTTTAGGTACATAATGACAACCTTTAATATGACTTGCTTTCAAATCGTGCATTAATATTAACAGTTTTTTTACCTAACCTACCTTGGGTTTATATCGAGCAGTTTGTGCTGGCTTAGGATCCTCAATGAGTAATTTTTTTTCAGTAATTTAAAGCTACTGTATTTATAAATAGTTCGAAACTCATAATGATTCATTATACATATTATTATGTATTTTTGTACATTAATAATTATGAAGAGCAGATTACTCCTACTATCAGGAAAGATCATCAGTAAAACAGCGTGTAAAATGAAAATGAATAAAACGTATTCCTTCCTGTTAAAAAGCAAAAAATACGACCGGTGTCAGTTTTTAGAGCACATTTTGTAGAAACATATTTTTATCCTTCCTGGGTACATTTTTGTTCATTTTAAACTGATAAAATCTGTTTCAGATTTACATTTAATTTTCAGTTAACATTTTAGGAAATTCTTAGTGAAAGGTTTTTTCCGTTCCTAAAGAAAAGTCAGAATTACATTTTTCGTACATCTATGCTTAAAAATTTCAAAATTTTTTATTTAATCCGGTACACTGTACACTTCTAACGTTTTAAACTTATATTTACACACTAATATAGGTACAAAATGAGTTCAAAATATTTTCGTAAGCCAATAGAGAACGTATAGTATAAATGCTAAATTAACTCACTCTATTTAATTTTGTTACCTTGAAATTCCTAAACGGGTGAATCAACTACAATTTTGACTGGGAGATAACTAGCATCCTAGAGACCGACTCCGGTGAAAGAGAAAGAGTTCCCACGAGATTTTACTAAAACGAAAATCGGTGCGAAGGAAGTCATAATAAGTATCAGCTTCTTTTATGTAGTACTAGCTGATGCCCGCGACTTCGTCCGCATGGATTTAGTTTTTAAAAATCCCGCGAGAACTCTTTCATTATCCGAGATAAGAAGTAGCTCTCCCGGTCTGAGGAACCACTACTAAATCCATTACTATACCCATGCAAACAATCGCATCAATCCGCTGTTCTGTTGCGACGTGATTGAAGGACTAACCAACAAACAAACACACTTTCGCATTTATAATATCAGTAATGCTTTATCATAACACTTTTTATAATTGTCAAATTTTTTACCATACTTAACCAAAGACAAAATTACGTTTAGCTGTCATTTACGTTTTGTTATTCCACTGTCATATTTTGCGTTTTGTTATTCCATGTCAGATGCGTTTTTGTTATACCACGTTTTATAGTGACTTGACGGAAACGCGGTCGAACGGGATAAAAAGTATCCTATGTCCGTCTCCTGGTTCTAAGCTACCTCTCCACAAATTTTCAGCCAAATCGGTTCATCCGTTCTTGAGTTATAAATAGTGTGAACACCACTTTCTTTTATACAATATATAGATTTAACTTTTACGTTAATTTTCTGCAGGAATTTTCGAGAATTACTTCGAAAAAATATTGGTTTCTAACAAGTAAAAACAATGACCTATGACCGATCACATAATAGTATTAGAATAACTGAAAGAAAAATAAAATAACTCAAACAAAACATTAATTAAATTATGCACCCTGACAAAGTTATGTCACAAAGAAAATTGCACACTTTTGTGAAGCTCAAAATCTTTGGCGAAGCCTTTTAAAATGAACTCGTTATTTTGGAAAGGCCCACGATATTTTGTCGGTAGAATAGCAGGAGAATACTTAGGGAATACCTAAGTAAACATAATAATATAAAAATCGCAATTTATAATGCCGCGAAATTTTTTTATATTTCAACAAACAATGATTCTATCTTAGCGATAATAATTTATGACTACAAAAAGATAAATATATCTGATCAAAATAGCATCTAACAAAAGGCTTTTAGCCTGAAGAAATAAAACTCGCTAAAATAAATCACGTAAAAGTATGTCCATACGACCTGACAAAGTTGTCTCAAAGAAAACTGCACATGTGAACTTCGAAACTCCGAATGAAGCGAATTCCGATGCGGCCAATAGCGAGCCAATTGAAACTGACTCGTTGCAACGGGATTTATTGCGACACATTTGAGTTATTTTGGCAAGGTTCGCGATATTTTGCCGGTAAGACGAGCACGAGAATAATTGAAGAGGAAAACTTTGCGTTTTATTGTTAGTCGGCGGGGACAATGCATACATACGTGTGTTCAATCCAATTTATCTATTTGCTAAAATCATTGGCACATCATGGCTTATGAGTTATGACTGCTCTGAAAACATTCCTCGAGAAGTCTTCAAGTGAAAACATAAGGACTTCAGTAAAAATTTTGAAACACAATGAAGTGCCAAAACCGCTGCAAGGCTAATAGTTCAATATTTGTAGTAGGTACTTTTACGGGACAAAGCCCGGATCTTAAGTGGGGGTAGAGGCTTCATGAGAGGGTTGATCCATATTGTGCGAGAATACATCAATCGGATTTTATCCTTCAATAGGCACATCAATAAGTTGCACTGAACGATAATCCCCGATGGAGGCAAGAATATTTCAAGCACTAGACACTAAACTACTAATTATGCTATTGGATGGGGGGCTTTGTTCATGATAATATCTAGATTATAGGCTGAGTTTTTGTATAATAGTTCAATATCAAAGTTTATGTAAAATCTCTATCACCTAAACTCCATATCATATTATTCAACATTCTAAGGGCCTGTTTTACCACTTGCTGATAAAGTGCCTGATAGCCTATCCACAACTTGTCTGACAGATAGTGTTAAATATTCGTTTCAGAAATATCCGTTAAGACAATCTAGCAAATAAACTCTCTGATAATCTAAAAAAATATCAGACAAATTTATCTAACAGCTATTTTATCTGTTAGATGTATACTATCAGACACTTTAACGGATATTGGTGAAATTGGCCCTAAGTTTCTCTTAAAGAGCTATGTTCCAGCTGTATAGGTAGGTATTAAAACCTATAGCTATTTCACCTTATTAGATTTACAGCTCAAATAACGCTGACATACAAACGACGGGTTCCCGCAGATATATCCCCAGAACAGCTGTCTCATTAGAGTTCATCCTTGTTGTAAACTCAAGGGGGAGCTGTTAGCTAGCTCGGTAAAATTTCCCTTTATCTGCACTTTAAATATTATTTGCTCCCAAGAGGATTCGCTATGAAACAATTTCGTCGTTACATAATACGAAAGGAATAGGTATTTTAGCTTATTCGATATTTTTGTACTTACTTACTTACTCCAGTTTCCTCATAAATTAGGTATTTATTGAGGCTTCAAGGGAATCGCGTTTATAAAATTACTAGCTGATGCCCGCGAATTCGTCCGCGTTTGTTTAGTTTTTAAAATCCCTCGGGAACTCTTTGATTTTCCGGGATAATAAGTAGTCTATGTCACTCTCCAGGTCCTCAACTATACGTGTGTACTCCCATGCAAAAAATCACGTCGATCCGTAGCTCTGTTGCGGCGTGATTGAAGGACGAACCAAAAAACCAACAAACAAACACACTTTCGCATTTATAATATTAGTATGATAAATGATCACAAATTATCTTACACAATTAAACTTTCATAGGATATTGTATTTCCGAAAATTGCACTAGATATACTCAAATAGATGTTTGGAAAAAAATCTCTCGACAAGATTGTTTCCAATATAATTTCAAAGCGGCTGACCAAAATATTAAATCGCATACATATTTTCATTCTTAATTTGTTTTATTGATATTTGATAATCGTGTATAGTTTATTTCATGCAAAGGAGAATATATACTCGTACAATACTATATTAAACCTAAATTTAATTCTAAAATTAAAACTAAAATAAAAACTAATTAAAATCTAAAACCCCATCCAAGCCACCGCAGTGTGGCATAGTACCCAAGATGCTGGCAGCATTACCTCTTTGGATGGCCAAGCTAATCCTTTGGCCAAGGTAGCTGCCAGCTCTTGGATCCCCCGTAGACTCGATCACTCTTTTTGATATCTCTAAAAAAAGTGCGCGAGCCTCCGGGCCCCACGGCCCCAGGGTCTCTACACCAAAAGGCGCAAATATGAAACCACTGTCAAGTTTTTCATATTTGCGCCTCTTAGCCTGTTCGGCGTTAGTAGCCGCTGCACCCGCCACAGAGGAGGTCGCATGGATGTGGGAAGCAGCTAGAGTATCTACACAGGTGGCATCCCACACAAGCGACCTCCCTGTCCTCCAAGGAACAAGCGTCATACCATCAGGTCTCTTGCCATCACTACGTGCCAAACCAATAGGTTCTAATACAGCTGGCACGTGAGCAGTAGCAAGAGACCTGCGGATGATGTCGTTGAGGGCATTGTGGCGGGAGAAACGACCAGCGCTCTTCGAACAGGAGATCCCGTGATGACCGTAAGTGTCGACGCGGTCACCGCAGTGGCAACGGTGAGGCTGGGTTATTTTGGCGCCAAGCCTAAGACCAACTACCACTGCAAGAGTGGCGTGGTCTAAAAGAGTGCCCAGATTAGCAGAAGGGATAGCATGGAGCCAGTGTCCGGATTCTTTCGCAGAGACAGCGAGAAGACGAGCACGGTCTTTAGAATTTGCTTGCATTAACATTGTGTCGAAAGTTTTTTTACAAATAATGTCATCCCACTGTCTCTGGGAAGGAAGAGAAACCGGCAATTGATTTGGGCTAATCGCTGACCATCCATTTCTTGCCTCTGCCAAGTACGACACCTCAATTGATCCCAAAGACTGGGATATAATTTTTTCAAAGAGAGAGTGTGTACTATAAGCAGAGGAAAGAAAAGCTGGCAGAGAGACACTAGAAATTTTGCGGATTCCCAGACCTCCATACCTGATCGGAAGAGAAGCCTGGGCCCATACCTGATCATCTATCGGACAATTTAAGATGTCAGATAGAATATTTTGTATAAAATTATCCAAATTTTCCAATAAATTATTAAATTTCCAAAGAGGTGAACATCTAACGAAATAAGTAAATTTTGGAACAAATAAGCAGAATCGAATGATGGTCATTGCCATATGAGGATTAATATCGAACAGATGATGGGAAGTGTTTTTGAATTTAGAAATTAAGTCAGTAAAAAATTGAGGAACTGAGGCCTCTAGAACAGGTGCTCCTAAGAGGCGAAGTGACTCATCGTTTAAAATTTTAATACCCGGAGCTAAAATATTGAATTTATTTAATATGTGCAGTTTGGATTTGGCCGAAAAAGAATTTGGAATATAAATTTCACATTTATCAAAGTTAAGTTCCAAGCCAATAGTTTTAAATTTTGATATAATTATTTCTAAATCCTCCAAAACCGAACTCACTTCGCCGCCCAAGGTTCCATCATCCAAATACCAAACATTGAATTTGGAATTTAGAACCGAAATTATAGGGTGTATGGCCAAACTAAAAATAACTGGTCCAAGCGGATCCCCCTGCTGACAGCCGACAGCGGAGCTCAGAACATTCTTTTTGTGTACGAGCTTTGAAGGTTCCCGGTAGCACTGCGCCAAGTATGGGAAAAACTGTGGAAATTTATTTTTTACTTCTGAGAGGAGGACCCCCCGATCCACTGAATTGAAGGCATTCTTCACATCAATTTTAAGGAGTACCTCCTCCCGGGAGTTAAGGAGGAATGTGCGAGCAGCGTGAACAGCTGCTTCGCATCCCCCCTTTACCCCAAAGCCTAACTGAATTGGGACAAAATTTTCATTCTCAATTGAAACAACAAATCCGCCACCGTTAACATTTCAAGACTGAAAAATATTGAAGAGTTCTTGAGTGAAGAGAGCTGAGTAGTTCATACTCGTATATTCAGCAAAGAAACCCGAAGACAGTGTTTAGCGAAGATAAAAAGCTACACGGTCGTATAAAAGGTCTAGTGGGGGCTTTATCTCTTAAAGCAAGCGAGCGGCTGATGTTAACGGCTCGCTAAGGCACAGTTGCAAAGTTACAAGAGATCTCAGTTATGAATTAGGTATAAAGCATATTGAGAGTGTTGAATACTTTGTTAAAAACATCGTTCAATTTTAAATAGGTACCTTTGAGGTATTTCTTAAACATTGACGTCAATGTCGCTTGCTCATCACGGGAAAGGAAAACATCGTGAGGAAAACTGCATGCCTGGGAGTTCTACATAATGTTCGCAAGGGAACACTACCTGGTAGATTCTAGTGATAGATTCACTGGACGATTTGAAAGCACTTTGTAAAGCACTTTGTAAAGTAGTTTATTTGAATAAAACATTGTTCTATTCTATTCTACCAATCCGCAACTAGCTAGGTGGACTATGGCCTAAACCAGTCAAAAAAAAAAATTCAAAATTATTTATTTCACTTAAGCCAACTTGTGGCTCTCATGACAAGTCATGACTCATGATTCTACCACTGTTTCGGAAAGCGGATTCTGCTAAGAAGAGCCGGCAAGAAAATCAGCAGTTCCTCTTTTCAAAATAATCATTTTACAATATTATTATGAAGCTATTACATTGTAATAAGTTTTTTATACTATCTTGTGGGCAGCTGGATGCCAAGCCGATTTAACCTATGCAACTTTGTTAGAATAAAATATAATATTTCCACAATGAGGGGAAGGTCCAAAAAAAAGAAAAGTACTACAATTCAATTCATGTTAAGACGGGCAGACACAAAGTAGCCCCATTCCCGCCGGCGGAACCCGTTCACGAGTATGACGCATGTTCCAGCCGTTGCTTCGCTCGACCATATTTGAGGGAACGTAGTCGAGAGGAGATATTCTGTGCAGAGTAGTGTGCCAGCGATGGGTTGCGATGAATGAATAAAGTTAATTGGTGCTGCATAATATTATAAGATTGTTCTTAGAATAAACATTTAATAAAACACGCAACAGAATACCACTGCTATAAAATGGATGATTGAATGTTTTCTTATTATGTATTATAAACTAAATTAGTTCTTGTTACTTAACAACTAATTTAATGCCTATTGCCTCTTATGGACTGAGACCACGGGTAACCGCTCTATTTGAAGTTCTATTTGCGAGAAACAACGTGTAAGGGCCGATTTCACCAACGTAAAATATTCGATACAAAAACTGTCAGACCTCCCAATTTATTCCTAGGATAAGCCGTTGGTGAAATCAGCACTTAAATAAGTAAGCACCGCACATGTCGAGTGACGTTTAACCAAGGAATAAATTAAGTGTTCTGACATTTTTTGTATTGAAAATCTGCCAAAATATCTGTACGCTCGGGTAAGACATATTTTACGTCCGTGAAATCGCTCCTAATGCGAGCACAAAATTGGGATTGATTTTAATTCGGTCGAGTAACGTATTGTAAATTGACTAAACACAAAATGATGGAGTCTAGCGTTTGAAATTTTTAACTGTTCACATTTTGTGCAGTGGCCTTTCTAATATACCTATATTAGAGAGGTCACTGCACAAAATTATGCACAAAACATCAACTTTATTCATCGGTTTAATATGTTTCGGCCATTGATATTCTGACAGTGTTTTCAATGAAAATGTGTCAAATGTTGAAAATGTGTGTTAACGCCCTACCTACCCTACTAACCTATTGGAGGGACTTGAGGCTTATACACATAATCAATTATTTTAACATCACGAGGCAAGCTACATAGCACATAAGTCTTCAAAGTACTTTATAGCTGAATTTCTACTACACTTAGTCTAAGCTAGGTACATACTAGCTAAGTCTTCTAAGAGGAGAGAGATTAGCAACACTTAACCACTAATCCGCGAAACCTTAACTTTCAACTTGGTTTAACTTGTCTAAGATTACTGTTGAGTCTTAACTTAATAATGCGCCTCACCAGTATAGTAAGTATCAAATAACTACAACAAATTGAACAAAAAACTTTAGCCTTTTTTCCGGGAATAAACTATTTTTAAATTTATTTATTTATTTATTCACCTTTATACACTATCCTTACAGGGTAACCCAATGCGATAGTGTATTGTATCTATTAATATACCTAACTAACACCTATTTGTAAACTGAATATACT
The DNA here is from genome assembly GCA_029955525.1 of Oeneis ivallda. Taxonomy (NCBI): domain Eukaryota; kingdom Metazoa; phylum Arthropoda; class Insecta; order Lepidoptera; family Nymphalidae; genus Oeneis; species Oeneis ivallda. The sequence continues at coordinate 11,056,117 of JARPMR010000024.1, read as the reverse complement.
CAACAAAATACAACAAATTATATTAAACTAATATAATAACAAAAATTAGAAGGAAATTGAGTATTCAAATAAGATTTTTAAATAAACTACCAGTGGATACTGGCAAAATCAAAATATTATACCATCGCTGCATGATTGAAGAACAACCTACAAACAAACAAACAAACAAGCGTTTTCATTTTATTGTTAGGAAGGATAAATTATAAGTTTGCGATTCTCAAAAATTGACACCTTTAATTAGTTATTTAATTAGTATAATAAGTATACTTACCTTAATTAGTTATTTAATTAGTATAATTAGTTATTTAATTAGTATAATAATAATTAATTAGTTATTTAATTAGTATAATAAGTATACTTACCTTATACATCGAAAGAATACTAAGGGCGATAAAAATACGAGATAAACTTAGAATCTTATGTTGCCTATAAACATGGTGCTAATAAACAAAAAAACCCATTAAATCCTTTTAGTAGTTGCCAAAGTACGAGCCATAATAGTAAAGCAGCAACTTATGATTTTCCCATCGCAAGCAAAAACGTCTTAATGTTACAACAAAGCCCCGTAATTTACGAATAGAAAGCTTGGCAGATATAACGTTAAGAAGTCTCTCTAATTTTCTAAGGCCGTGAACACATGCAACTTTTTTGTCAAAGTTCATGAAGGAATTAGTTTAGATCAAAATCCCATGACATTGAGAGAAAATCCTTTTTAATGAAAAGAAGGTCAAAAGTATAATATACTTTTAGACTAGACATCCTAGTTGTTATAATTCCAAAATACCTACCAATAACAATGTTGGCATTGTTCGAAGTAGCAAATGACATTATAATTATTTGATAGAACAAACGATATAGGCTGTAAGAAAATCCGGTGTCGTTCCCATAGGAAGTTAAAATTAATATTAAACAGTGAAGTGAAGAAATTGAGAAACCGATGAAGCAAGATCCCCGCGACTTAATCCGCGTGGATTCGTGATAAAATGTCTATATTATAATATAAAAGCGTATGTGTTAATCCTGGGAATGAGCTATCTCCATTCCAAATTTCAGCCAAATCGGTTCATTCGTTGTGGCATGAAGGAGCTACGCACATCCATCCAAATCCTCACAAACTTTCGCATTAATTATGATATTAGTAGGATACTACAATATTTATCTCAAATTACGTTTACTAGTATTATTAATTATCAGGTTCCATCCATTATCCTTAGGTAAGAAATATAATATTGTGTGCTGAATAAATTATATTAAGTAATTCATGAAAATATTCTGCAAACCCGCTGTAAGTTTTCACTAGTCCCCAAAGATTACCGAGGCTGAGGATTATTATAGAACGCCTGACGATAAATTTGGTAACTTTCAGTTTTCTAGGTCAAAGGGAGACATAATGTAATAATGTGTCGCAGCCCGCAGGGTTTAGTGAGATCCACAATATCCTACGACAACTCAAGCATTACTAGTTAGACACACACATTCATTGTAAATAGCCTTTATGACGAGAAAGCGTTGTCGTACTGATTATTATGCTTTCGCTGCAGCTTTCGAATAAAACTATACCAAATCGGTCCATCCCTTTGAGCACTGCGATGTCTGTGACTCTTCAGACAGACAGCCACATAGACAGATGTTTTATATTTATAAAATCCCTCCTTTTCCATCGGGGTTTAAAAATTGTTATGATTTAATTTACAATAAATTAATAAGTATTTTATGTTAAGATAAATATATCTCACCATTCAATCCTATGACGTAAATATCAATTTATCACACGCGGCGAACATAAAGTTTGTTTTCATCATCTTTTGGGATGAATATGATGGTGAGCGATATTTATCTTAAAATGAAATATTATAATATCTGTTATCTTCACCGTGTGTGACGCGCTTTACGCTTAGTTTGAGGTAAAAGTGAAATATTGGTTATGATTGGGTAAGTTCAGCATGGTATTTTCCAAGCATGTGAGCATTAATAATTCTTTACTAATGTAAGTAATGTAATTCTAAATTTTCTAAATTTTATTTCATTTATTAAGTATATAATTTTGTTTGTACGTTGTAATAATGTTTAAATCTTGTGTTTAATGGACGAGGAGGGCAATGATCACCGTAGCACAGTTTATACTTCTGCGGGATCATCGTTCAAATCTGTTATAAAATCATTTGTAATTTTGGGAAAAATAAACTATTATTATAATTACTACGTCATTTTAATTATCTTTTACCGCGTGAAAAAATATAACTTGTTTTCTAGACGCCTTTTAATTAAATAGAACTGTATCAGTTTACCCAATGAATTTCAGAGTCTTGTTAAAAGGTTAATAGCCAAAAACGAAATCAGTATCTGAAGCAGGAGGAAATTACATTCCAAATTGAATCTTATCCCAATACATATAAGATTCATGAAGTCTAATTTTGTATAAACATCTCCGATTACGCTGTACGCGCTAACAAAGTACTAAAATTGTTTCAACAGTGTTACTGCCGACCCAATTTCTGAAGCTTATAAACTGAGCCTTCTTTATATTAAGTATAGTATATTAAATTTAAATTTAAACGCATCTTAGTATTATTAAATTTTTGAATAACTAGCTGATCTCCTCGACTTCGTCTTCTAGCTGATGTCTTGTGAGTTACGAACTACTACGAACTGTACTGACTCTTTAAATTTTTATATTTTACGTGAACCAATTTCGCTGACGTGCGTAGACTAGAGCTCGAATTTTTTGTTTTCTCCTGATTTTCCTGATACTTCGCTCCATAGATCTTTGACAAGATTTTATCAAACATTTTGCTTTATTTTTGAACTTCCAGGTTTGGCAGCCATATGTCAGGATGGGTAGTATGTAACGTATTCATGATTTTGCTTTTGAGGTTCATAGGTATTTTGCTATGTAGGACTACTTTCATACTCCAAAATTTATTCCAAGCAAATTTAATCCTTCTTTCTATTTCTTCTTCATGATTATTTTTGTCGAATGAGATTTGTTTTCCTTAATAGATATATTTCTTGACATACCCTATATTTGTGTTCTCTATATTTGTGTAGCAACATGGATTTTGAAGAAAAAGCATTGCTAAGTACTGCTACTTTTACTCAGGCGATGACAGCGGCGTAGAAATAGAAAATTGTGGGTTCATCCACTTTTCGATTTATTTAATCACCATGGAGAATTTCATCACTTATTTTTGGAACAGAAGTGATGAAGAAAAGATTTTTGATAAAAATTAATTGATTTGATCCCATCAAGAGCGCGGGCGGAGAGGGTAACTGCCCGAGAGCAGTTGACTGCTCGAGAAGTCAGTGTATGCCGGGCAACTGCTCGACCGCACTATGAAATTTCATCGTGCCTTTTCTTTAGTTCCCGGAGCAGTCGCAACTGCTTGAGCGGTACTATGTATGTCTGCAAATGGAAGGCAAGTTCACTATGCAGTCGCAGCTTGAAGCAGTCAATCCTGACTGCTTCAAGCTGCCCGTGTTAGGCCAGCCTAAGAGTTAGTAAACAAAAGTACGCTTTAAAAGCATGACTTACAGAAAAAATACTTTTGAAAAGAAAATCCAAATTATATTAATGTAATTCTAACGGTACGCGTACACTAAAACCGACTTTGTCGGCCGATGGCGGACGGAAGTACTCGGACGAGTAATTCGGAGGTGCATGTGCTTACATACGTGCCGACATTGGACGTTGCCGGTCTTCTGTAGTTGACTATTAGTTGAGGCTTAACAGAGTGAAAACTCGTTTTTAATATGGAGGATTTCGAAGAAATGTATCTTTTAGAAAATTCGTACCGCAATTTAATACGTCGACATGTGTGGGTTAATGAAATATTTATGTACAGAAAACAACTGGGTGAATACCACCACCTTTTTGAAGAATTAAAATTAAAAAAATTAAAAATTATACAACGCATCAAGTTTCACATGCACATTTCAATATATTTTGCTACAAATACACTCAATTTGCACTATAGTCGCCAGCAGACTGGCGAGAAATCCCAACAAGTTCGGACTCAGCGGTTGATCGGCCGTCGTCGGGAGTCTACGGACGATGACGGTTGTAGTAGTGTATGCGCTCGCTTTCTTTTACATACGTTTGATTTGATCGGCCGAGTTTGGCCGACGACGCCCGAGTAAAGTTCGGCCGATAACGGATTAGGTGTAAGCGAGCCATAAGAGTTTAATGTTTTCAAAGATGGAATTTGTAGTAGCTAGATGACGATAGAATATATTTACGTACTTACGAGGAGAAAGTACCTACCTCTTGACTATCCTACTAATATTATAAATGCGAAAGTTTGTGAGGATAGATGTATGGATGGATGGATGGAAACATGGTGAAGAGTAACAAACATGTTACTCTTTAACGCCACAACGAATGAACCGATTTTGCTGAAATTCCGAACGGAAATAGCTCATTTCCAGGATTGAAAATAGGCTACTACTTTTATCCCGGAAAATTACAGAGTTCTCGCGGAAATTAAAAACCAGACGAAGTCGCGAGTATCATCTAGTATCTAATAAACAAATCTTCCATTTCAGAATTTCGGCCATTCCTAACTCCTATTTAAATTATTCTGACCTCGAAACTATCCAAATCAAAACTTACTATTTACTTATCTGAACATTTGCAAACTCTTTTTGTCTAACAACTTTCGCTCTTTTGAAAATTTCGCCGTCAAGTTCGGAAGCAAATAATATATCAGTAGAGCGGACTCGATTCATTATGCGTCTCACAACGAGGAAAAGTAATTCGAAGTTGCCCGAACGTTCGAGGGTGGATATTCGCCTCATTTTGCTTGGAAAGATTCGGTACATTCCAGAAATCAAGACCGTTCTGTGAATTTGTCCCTGATAAAGTTTTCGCTGCCCGTGAATGCTCCTTTTACTTACTTCTACAGTTACATTTATTGTAGAACCAAAGAACTAAGTTGGGATAGATACATCTGATAAAAGTTGAATGTAGAGACATTGTAAGTAGGTACCTACTCGTATAATGGTACTATACCAAACAGAATCATACAATTCATACTTTTTATTATTATAAGTATATCGATCTCTGACGATTAAAAAGTAATTTGTAAAAGTTTATTTCTATTCTTATCACTCGGACAGATAGGGGGCGAAGAAGGGGTAAGTCTCTGACCGTGTACCGAAATCTTTCGCATGAATTAGGTACTAGATTCAAATCCCAATCACAGGTATAGTTGAGAACGTGTAGAGTGAAAAGTAGGCTACATTTAATCTCGGAAAAGCAGGGTTTTCCTGCGGGATTTAAAACCATGAACCATCCATTTAAAATCATTTAAAAATGAATGCCGATCAAGTCATGGGAAACAGTTAGAAATATGCAACAAAATAATATAGCTAATATTCTCGTGATCTTAACCTGAATGAAAAGTAAAAATAGAACGTTACGGTAGCAGTGGTAGCCTACGGGTAGTAGACCCGTATCGTCACCAATATTATCTGATCTACTTATTTGTTTGTATAATATAACTACAACTAGCGGCACGCTATGATGGCCGGTTTGACACATTACAATAGTGATGTGGAATGTCAATTTATTCTCGAACAAAAAACAATTAAGTTTTGTTTTTGTACCTGATTAAATAGGTTTAATAAAACAAAAATGTATATGTTTATTTAATTTATTTGAACGAACTGAATATTTGAATGAAAATGAATATACATACTTTATATGCACACAAGAAACATATGAATACAAAAGATACCAAAAAAGGTGCCACAAAAGGCCATAATTAATCAGATTCGTCCATACTACTATTTTCACTGTCGTCACTGCTATCATCACCTACATTAATAATTATATGTTCGTTTTCTATAATATTATCTATTTTCACATCTCTTTCATAATCTTCCCTTATTAATTTAACAGTTCTATTCACAACCTTTTCCCAGTCTCCTTTAGTCACATGTTCACAAGCTTCTTCTAATAATTTTAGCATTTTTTGTGGTAAATGGGGGTTCTGTATTGTGTCTTGCAGCATATCCCTTAATTTGAGCCCACACCAACTCAATCGCATTATACTCACAATGGTAAGGCGGTAACCGTATAACTCTGTGCCCATGTTCTAATGCTATTTCGTCAATGACGTATCGGATCTTGGTTGGTTTGTTTTCTTTTAAAAGACGTACTAATTCCGCTTTTAACATATTCATGTTTGCATCTACGCCATTTTTACGAAGCCATGCGACGATATCAGCTTTCTTTTGGGATTGGGCAGGTGGCTTGTCAATTTGCATCGAGTGGTATGGGGCGTTGTCCATAATTATAATAGATGGTTCAGGGAGGCTACACAACATTGAGGTAAACCATTCAGTAAATTTTTCTCCATTCATGTCTTCATGATAGTCTCCAGTGGTTTTTGACGCAAAAGCCATGAGAGAACCTTCGACAAACCCGTTGATGGTTCCGGCGTGACAAATTATAAGTCGCGATCCTTTTCCTACAGGAACTTTGGAAGTAGATGCTGCTGTGTCATCGTTCCAAGAACGGCCTACAGTATGGTTAGCATTAAGCCATGTTTCATCCAAGAACACAACATTTTGCCAATTTTTGATTTCTTTCACTTGCCGTAAAAAAGTATACCTTGCCATCGCTATATCAAATCTTTCCATCAATATTTTGCGTTTGTTACATTTTTTGTATCGAAATCCAATGGTCTTCAAAATCTTCGTTAAAGAACTTTCCCCACCGAAGAATAATCCAGCTTCCTTCAGTGAATGCACCAACTTTTTTCTTGTTGGATACTCCTTCTGTAAATAGTAGCCGTAAACATGTCTTCGGATAGCATCGGCATCAAAGCTATCGATGCCTACGACTGGTTTTGCTCGTTTTCTCTTTTTTGGTGTGTGAAGTTTATTTTCTTCTGTGCCAGTCTCGCCATATTTTTTTTTAGTTATCCGTCTAACAGTTCGTTGTCCAATATTAAGCGCATCAGCTACGCGTTCAACCACTGACGTTATAGGTAAAATTGGCCCTCCATTTTGAGCTTCACGATCGAAATAGTTACGAAGGCGTATTACGAACTCACGTGTCTGACTATTTAGAACAGTTCTCTGCGTACGTTCGGTCATATCGACGAAATCCACAACAAAGGGCTTGAACAGAGTCCAAATTAACGAGCAAGGGTCAACAGTAATGCAGTATCAATATTTGAAATCCAAAGCCAGGTCAAAACTATATCACAATCGCATTGCACTGACAGTTTATACTTTTCGAAGCAACGTCAATTCGAAACTGCTTTGTTTTGCATTGAGCATTGACGCGAGTTTGCCGGAGGTAGTAGTTGTGCTAGCCAGCGATCCTATGTGACGATCGTATTAGATTCCATTTTTAAAAATTTTCAATTTAGAAAACCAAATGCCGAGTTGTGGTATATATCATATAAAAATAAAAATTTTACCTTTTGTATGAAACAGCTGATATTTTTTTGCGATTTCAGAGGTTTGTCCACATAGTGAAAATTGTTCATATTCACAAGTACATTCACCCCTTAAATGGTGCAAACTGATTTTTCTACACTTGTATACATTTTAGAAATCAATTTAATAAATAAATTTTGAGTCCTAAACCTAAAACTACATTCGATAAAATTTATGAATCTCTGCACATCACTATCGTCAATAAAGTAATACAATTATTTCCTTCAAAGTCGTTATCAATTAATACGGAACTTCATGAGCGGACAAACGTCAAACCGGCCATCATAGCGTGCGCTAGTATAATACGCGAACTTACGAGTATCCAATAGCAACGAAAAGTAATAAATTAAATAAGAAAAGTTGTCGAGAGCAAACCTCAAGCGGGAAAAACTTCAACATAACGTAAAACAAATATGTATTTTCATATATATATAGCATATTACTCGTATAAATATAAGTGGCGATTATTTTCTCAACTAGATGATGCCCGCGACTTCGTCCGCGTGGATGAAGGTTTTTTTAATTCCCGCTGGAACTTTGTAATTTTCCGGGATAAAAAGTAGCTTATGTGTTAGTCCTGGGTATGAGCTATCTCCATTCCAAATTTCAGTCTAATCGGTTTATTCGTTGTAGCGTGTAAGAGTAACAAATATCCATCCATCTATACATTCTTACATTTATAATATTAGTAGGAAGTAGGATTAGATCATCATTAGCAACCCATCAACGACTACACTACTGAGCGCAGGTCTCCTCTCAGAGAAGGGTTATAGGCCATAGTCCACCACGCTGGCCCAATGTGAATTGGTGGACTTCACACACCTTCGAGAACCTTAATAAGAACTCTCAGATGTGCAGTTTTCCTCGCGATGTTTTCCTTCACCGTTGAAGCAAGTGACACCAATTAAGGATTAGATACCAATTACAAATTTTTGGATATCTCTTACAGAGAAAACTGCCGCCCGAGTACACTTAACTTTTGCACCCTGTATATACGTATTAAAATGTTAATAATAATATGTTTGCGTGTTTCCAAATTTTCCGGGGCTATGTGGTTCCCAAACTTTCATACAGAACTTTGAGTTTGAAACTCTTCGGGAGTAACTAAGTGCCCAAACAATTTGTCGACAGTCAAAATAGTTCTGACTGCGTGCCATGTAGGTACTTGTTTGATATGGTTTTTGAACGGTATGTGGAACCCGGCTCTTCAGCTTAGGAAAATGATACAGTAGATTACCTAATTGTTAGAAATTCTGTAGATAGAATGTTTATTGAATTAATTTTAACCGACTACGGAAAGGTATACTTACGAGTTAAGGAGGCAACTGTGTGTTTATTTACATAGTAAATTATTTTCTTTGTAAATTATTATCGTTCGTTCGTTCAATTTTGATTTATTTTCATTTGTCGTAGTGTTCCTAGTGTTATATGCGATATGACTTCATAATTAATGTGGCTGATATAATGATAGGTGGCTGATGGTAAATATAATTAGCTTATTAATTTATGAATGTATAGATTTAAGGCACATGATCGTAAATAAAACAAAATAAAATAACCCCAATTTTATTCTTTTGCTATGCTATTTCATTGCTATCAGGTAAATACGTAAGAAAATCTAATTCCAATGTTTAGAAATATAAGGATATGTCGAAAAAGCGGGCTTTGGGACTTTAGCAAGCAAACATAAGCATGAACTACTTTCTTATTTAGTATTTTGAGACAATGTGAAGTGGATTTAAAGTCTATTTTTAACATGCCAAACCTGATGTTAAGTTGAGCGAGCGAGCACACCCAACTAATTATCAGTTTTAAAATTTATCAGTTATCAAGTTTAATCGATGGAAACGAACAACTGGTGCTACTGCTAATTAAATGAAATGTTATATTATTAATTTTTTTTTAGTAAAAATATGAAAAGTTTTTAATTTTTATCGTCTGCAAGCGTTTTTATAAAGCTCAGTTTTATGTGAACGAAGATGCAACAAAGTGCAATTTCGCTTCCAAACTTTTCTCTATAAAACTGCTAACTTTAATTAAAATTGTATTTAACATTTTTTCGCTGTACGAAGTAGTTTTTTAAATCAAACTTCATTGTGCTTTGGAGACGATTTAAAAATGTTTAAAATTAATTTTAAGTGAGATATGTATTTATATTACGCTCTGCAAGCTAATGGAAATATGGTAAAAACATAGGTATGTTTGTTCCACATTGGTTCTTTCTCATTATGACTCATTATGAAAATGTCCATTTACAAATAAAAGATAACAGTCCTTTTTTGTTTATAAAAATATCATAATTCATATCACGTTAATATACATTTTGAAGTTTCTTGGGGTTGCTGATTACGAAAATTATTTATTTATTTATTATAATAAATAAATAATAAACTTAAAATTAAACTTAATTATAGTAGTATACAAGGACATCTTGTCGGTACAAAATGTAGATTTCTTCCAGATGCCCTAGGTGTGAGAACAATTGATGACAAGCATAGACGAATAATATGTTTACAACCGTAATACAGAAATGACAAGAGATTTTAAATAAAACTACTGAATAAACTTACAAAATTTAAAAGAATGATATAAACTTAATTAAAAAAAATATATATTATACAATAACTAACACACGACATAAGTAGATATAATAATAATATTTAAATGATACATAATCATACTAAGTCTATTATGTTCATTTCCTATGCATAAAAACGAGAACTTTGAATAAAACAATCAATTAAGTTAATGATACTTTTTTTATGTATCTTCACCGAATACTTGAAGACGCCTGAACCGATTTGGAAAATTCTTTTTTTGTTTGAAAGGGTATACCTACTTCACAGGTGGTCCCATTTAAATTTTATCGAAATCGGTCAAGCGGTTTTTAAACAAATCAACAACAAGTTATATACTGTGTACTGGCGCGGGCATCGGTCGGTTTTTTATAAAGAATATTTCTAGTTGAAAGAAACCTACATAATGAATTAAATTCGCTATATTATTTATTCCCAAATGCGACAGTTGAATTCTCGGAAGAGCGAAAGTTAGAAAAAAATATTTTCAAAGGGTTTTGGAAAATAGCTTACTAGTTACCTAATAAAGTTTCAAGCTGAAAGTACCGCTTTATCTTGTACTAGCTGATGCCCGCGACTTCGTCCGCGTGGATTTAGTTTTTAAAATCCCTCGGGAACACTTTGATTTTCCGGGATAAAAGTAGCCTATGTCACTCTCCAGGTCCTCAATTATACCCATGCAAAATATCACGTGGCTCTGTTGCGGCGTGATTGAAGGACAAACCAACAAACAAACACACTTTCGCATTTATAATATTAGTAAGTATGATTAGAATATTAAATTACATAGGAAAACACTGTAATCTTACGTCCATACGATGTATTACATCCATACCTACTATGTAGTATGTAGGTTTAATGATCGTTTGGCAAAATGTGACGCCTTTGGAGTAGTTTGACTTTGACAAAATAGTATCCACGATGGCTATATACGATAAATTACGCATGCCAGCTTAAAATGAGCCGTTCATTCAAAGTATCCTGTAGATTCCGGGGTTCAAGTTATTTGGACCTATACTGAAGATTGTGATGTCTATAATTTCTGAACTACGAAATTGACGACCTTGAAATAATTACAGGACAATCTCTAAAGAACCTGCTTTCTAACAAAAAAAGAATGGATTAAATCGGAATACGCTTTAATGAATTACAGCGAAATACACATTTTGACTTTCATCCCCTCTCCCAAGGGAACCGTGCTGAATTTCGGGATAAAAAGTATCCTATATTATACCTCGTAGTATTAACTTAAATCGTGCCAAGTTTCATTTACATCCATCCAGTAGTTTCGGCGTGATGCGCGGCCAAGATACAGACAGACAGACAGACAGACAGACAGACAGACAGACAGACAGACAAAAAATTAAAAAAAAATTGTTTTGGCTTCAGTATCGATTATAGAGTGCCCTCAAACAAAAATTTTCAAAATATCTTCAATGTACAGAATGTACAGAATTGGACCTGTTACAGTTTTATTATATTATAGATTACATTATCATACTGTAATAAGACTAGCTGATACCCGCAATTTCATCCGTAGGTAGGTATGGATTTAATATTTAAAATACCCCAGAAACTTGATGTGCCGGGATAAGTAGCCTTTGTTACTCACCAGGTTTTCAAATATGCCGATGCAAATAAAAAAAGGAATGTAATTATATGACTACATCATAGATTTAGGATTGATAGCTTAGTCGCTATAACTAGATACCGCCCTTCCTACACACAAAAGCTCCATAAATGCGGCAAAGTAATATCATAGCTGTTTGATTGAAAACGTCAAACATTTGTTGCTACGAGACTTGTGAGTACGCCAGTTCAGGCGTAATGTGAATTGCCACAGTTCGCTAGTAAGCCGACTGTATATAGTAGGTGCGAAGCGATTACCAATCCTAAATGGTCTACATACCACTGTACTGTGGCACACATAGCCACTGTCATTTCAACAACCATTTCAATAACCACGACAGAAGAAAATCAAATAACCTTTTTCATGGCAGAATAATCCCCAGATAATTAGACAAAGAAGTCGTTCGTATTACAGAAAATAGGTCATACTACATAAGCCTTTAAATTTGGGTCGGGAATAACAGCGTTGAAACAATCTTAATACTTTGTGAAGCTAAACGGAGTAATCTCTGCCCTTTGTAAAGTATGCATATTGCGTAAACCTTATTCCGAAGACATTAAACCCAAAATAGCAAAGAATTAAAGACAATTCCAGCTCCTGATTTCCTTTTTGGCAATTAACCTTTTACCACGATACCTACTGAAAGTAATTTTCAAAATTAATTCACTTTTGTTTAACTAGGTGGAACTTAAATAAGTTACTTTGAGGTACAACCACTTTTATCTTGTACCTACCTATTACAACGCTTTGTGGAGTTCAAGGGGCGCAGCGGATCAACATACTCCTGAAAGCAGGAAACACATTGCCTCTGTTGCTCCAAATGTTCATGGGCGGCGGTAACCACTTAACCTCAGGTGACCCGCTTGCTCATTATTAAAAAATTATATTATATATGCTATTTATATAAAAAAAAAAAAAAAACTGCTGATAGCTATTTAAACCATGGAACTGGTAATTACGACTACGATTTAAACAGCTACGATTTAAAGTTCATTCAAAATTTACAAAAACAAATAAAAAAGAACCCAAGATCTACAGACTGTAGGTAAACATAAAATTACCTCCTTTTCTTATTCGCATATAAGCGCAGCCCTCTTATGTTTTCACCTCTTTACCTTTTACCTGATATTTATGGAGGAATCACTCCTTTTTTTCTTCACAATAATAACCATAAAGATTTGCGAGCATGTGGCGTATACAAAACACCTTGCCGTAAAATCCGATATGGTGGGGGTATTAAAAATTTATTTTAACACCCGCTTAGGTACACAGCGCGATTATATTTGGTTTTAATTTTTATAGAAAAAATTTATATAGTAAGTATATTGAAAGAAACACTACAATATGAAGAAAATTTTAATTTTACAAATATTGATATCATTAACTCTATTTTTAGTGGTGCTATTTTTACTCGTTTTCTGTGGCGATTCTTGCAAGAAACCTATGTTCGGCTGTGTACGTCTATAGGCTGGGACGACGACCAAGGAATATTATGAATTGTATTCAGAGCACATCAAGTGATAATTATATTTTGTTTGTCTACGCTCTTTTAGCGTTAAAATTGCTATAAGTGTTGCTTTTCTAGAACCTCGTTTAGTTCTAAAACAAGCAAACAAGCTCTAATTGACGCCTAAATGTTTGTTAGGTGTGCCTTTTACTCTTTACTTTTTACTCAAAATCAAGAAAGGTCAAAAAATGTGGAACGCTTCACGATTTTGCGAGTCATACTTGCGCAGGGGCCATGTTAATCTTCTCTGTATCGTTCCAATTTTAGTATAATTATGTATTATGAGTTGTATTCAGAGCAGATTCAGAAATAATGGATGGTCTCACTTGGCCATTGGGGCTGAAATCTAGCCTATAAAACAAAACATAATATCCCACTGTCAAAATCGGATCACTTCGATCTCTTGTTTTGAATTCTGATAGAATATATCGTGTTTATAAATCTTTATAACGTAAGAAATATTTACGACCTCCAAACACTCTCAAATTAAGTACGTAAGTATAACATCACTCTTCTCCTATAGGGTGGAGGTACTCGATGAGGAAAAACATGAAACATCTTGAAAACGGTGCCATTTTGCTCCCGTACCTCATTCAAAATTCCACCTTAGCATACTGCTAATAGGGCCATCGGATTTTTTCGTAAAGAAATATATAGAATAGGGGAGATTTTAGCACATTCTTCTCAGGCAAACGATCAATGAGAGTTTGTTGGATGACATAAGTATGCTCATAAAGGTTTGAAACACTCAAGCACTGTACTTTTAAGAGCTCTAGAGAGTTTTTCTTTTGCTTTTGATACAGAAAATATAAATGTACCTAGTACAAAATTTATACGCCTTCAATTTTATTTTTTATATTATTGTAAATAACCGGACAAGACAAGATATGAGAGATAACATTTATTTTTCTGTTGTTTCTATGATTCTATATCGAAGTTTAAGACGTTAGTTTTGTTGGCGACTTGGTTCTCATGGTATTACGTCATTATTATATAAGAATCCCAAGGAAGCTTGTTTTTGTGACACCGTATAGTATAGCTATTTATGCAACTGCATCGTAATGAGGGTCATTTTAATTCGAGTGCTGTTTTTTGATACGAGGCTTGCCGAGTATCAAAATAGGATAGTACTAGAATTAAAATGACTAATTAATTACGTTCAGTTGCATACAAGATTTTATCTACAACAAGGAAGTAAAATCATTAACAAAATAACAAAATACGCCGTAGGCTCAATAAAGTAACAAAAAGTAACTCCGTAAGCCGCCACCAGCCGCCTGTGGCGCCTCTGTCATATGAACGGTACAAAAGTGCCAGAACTCAGAGCCTTAGCTTTAGGTATCCTATTTTAAGAAGATAACCATTTCGATTCAGCTCCCATACAACGAGCTGCATCGAAATGAGAAGCAAAACCGAAAGAGGGTTCATTTCGATTCAGCTGTCAAACTCGAAATTGGAACTTTTCGATGCTGGAGTAGATAAATAATATTATGATGTATTTTTTAAAATGTATTTTTATGTTTATTATATATTTAAATAAATAATATTATATATATATATATATATATATACCACAAAAGAAAACTGCAAAAAATAAAAGATATACAAATAGTGAACAAAAGGCGGCTTTATGCTACGATCTCTACCAGTCAACCTTAGGATAATTAATGTTAAAAAATATAAAAGATTGCCTTTGAACCTGTTAATCTTTTCAATTCAATATTTGCACAACCCTTATATTATACATGGTGTGGAGTGCTCGCACGCACATAAAGAGTAAATTTAATCAAGCCTGTAGATTGCGACACGGGCCTTGATAGGTCCAAATTGAAATTGGGAGCCAATTCCTGTTACGTCACTACAAATTTTGGTATGTTCAACGGTTCACTCTGCAAATTTTTATATACTTTTTTCCGGAACCTATCTGCTACTGATACTGCGAATGATAAAAATCCCATCTGGGTAAGTGACGCCCATAGTTTACACTTTACAGTGATGGAAATTGGCACCTATGAAGATTTTTTAGAGCGATATATTTGGAAAAATAGAACATTGGTTAGGCTAAAACTAAAACAAAGAATTAGTAGTTATATGTATACCCAAACCGAAACCTCGAAAATTGAAATCTCCACGCAGAATCTCAACATCTATTTATCTCAATAGATCCACACCATTCAATAAACATCGATAGCAAATAGTGACTGAAACATCAGAATAACCCATAATTGAGTCCACAATAATTTCACTAAAGAATATTGGAACGTAGTTCCTTATCGCGCGGTACGAAAGGGGGCTAGACGGAAAAAAATTAAGGAACCGACACTCGACACATTTTTGAAACCGACACTTTTTTGTTGAATGTGAATTTTGCATTGTGTTCGATATTTTCGCCATATAACACGGCGTCTGTATGGCCTAGTGGTAACGGCAGTCGCCTAAAGTTCAACGTCGATGGTTCGAATCCCAGCTCGACAGACTGAATTTTCTATTTTCAATTTTATTTTAAATAATTTCAACATGTGGAATTTTTCCCTAATTTTTTATTGTATAAATTGGATAAAATGTAATTGTACTACTAACACCATCTGTTAAAAAACCAGAATAACTCTGGTTTTGTAACAGTGCAATAGAAATAAACTAAACATAATTCATCGTAGTTAATCAATTTAATACTAGATGACACCACTAGTTTATTACAATTCCTTCACTAAAATTAATCCAAAGGGACTACGTTCCACCCGGGTGTCCTTTGACACCTCTCAAGTTTTTTATATCATCATAATAATTTGTAAATGTATCTTAACTCAAAAATAATCCACGAAAGTAGTGCGTGACTGAGGAAAATTTTAAAAATATTATCGAACTACCGGCCCTTCCCTTATGCCCCATTTAACTAGATTACACGCTCCACTGCACGCAGTAAATACGGTATTAGATAGTTAGTAGAGACCGGGAACGGCTTCACCCTGGAGAAAAGACTCCAGTAAGAAGGGAATTAACATGACCCCGTAGGTATAGGTACATCCACTTATTTATTAACTGGACTAGTCGATTCCCGAGACTATGTCCATAAAATATTTCGTATCTGTACCAAGTTACTCTTATTTTCTACCAGCTTACTTGCTACCGGCGTTCGCACGGCTGGTCTATTCTAAGGAATAATTAATATTATATCTAATATATAAAATTCTCATGTCGTGGTGTTTGTTACCAAACTCTTCCGAAACGGCTGGACCGATTTTTATGAAATTTTGTGTGCATATCGGGTAGGTCTGAGAATCGGCCAACTTCTATTTTTCATACCCCTAAATGATAAGGGTAATTAATATCCCCAAATATTTTTTTACGAAGTTTGCTGGGTCAGCTAGTATCACTACATATTAAATTAAATATATAAAAAGACTTGTCCTGACTGACTGACTGACTGACTGACTGACTGATCTATCAACGCACAGCCTAAACCACTGAAGCTAGAAACTTGAAATTTTGACAGTAGGTTCCTTATATGATGTAAGCGAGCACTAAGAAAGGATTTTTTGAAATTCCACCCCCAAGGGGGTTAAATAGGGGGTTAAAGTTTGTATGAAAGTCCGTCATTTTTCAAGTTATACCCATGAAACTCGGTATTTAGGCTTTACATTAAAAATAAAGAATTACGTGTTAAAGGGGTTGAAATGGGGGATATGAAAATCCTATATTTTTGAAGTCAAAGACATGAAAAACGGTTTTTCATGATCTTTCGGAAACTTTTGGTTTGGTTTTGGTGGTAAATAATAAAATAGTGTATAAGTTATTTTAGAAAATCATATCTTTAATGTGGTAAAATAGAGTACGAAATTTTCAAAAATAAAAAATACATTTAAATTGCCAATTTCCCAAATCGGTTCAGGCGTCTTCGAGTAATCGGTGGACATACATAAAAAAAAGATTCCGACGAATTGATAACCCTCCTGCTTTTTTGAAGTCGGTTAATAAATGAGTGTGAGAAATGAATTATTACCTACTATAAAAAAATCTGTGCGAGTCGAACTCGTGCGCCGAGAGTTCCGTAGGTACCTACCCAATATACCTATATTATTATTATCATTATATATAATTTTCAACTTTTTTTTGAATTTTTACTTAATTCGTGTTGTAAGACTTTGCTTTTTGCCAATTTTCGTGATTCAAGGTCAACGGGAACTACCTACCATATAGGTTTTCAACCCAAAAGCTATAGGGTACTTTCGGTTGACCTAGAATTGTCAATTTTGGTAAAAAAACAAGGTCTAACAGCACAAATAAAGGGAAAATTCCGAAAAATAAAAAAAATGGGTCAAGTGCGAAGTCTGGCCTCGCTCTTTCAGGGTTCCGTACATATGACCAAATCACTTTTTTTTTAAACTAGATACATATTTAGATATCATGGTTCTTAGATAGTACTAAATTAACATATGGGGAAAAATGCTCGTTTGTTTTGGTCACAACTTTGAAGGCCCCCCATTTCTACATTTTTGAAGATAAACAATAATAAAAAATATATCGTCCACTTGCGACGATAATGTGATATTTCGAAATATTCAATTTTTTGTTTTATAGAAATTTGGAATCGCCGTAACGCGATCTATTATCTGCAAAAACGCTATATTTTTTACTCTAAAAATGGCGGCGCAATGAGAGAAAGGGACGCAAATATCACAGTGTAGCATTATCTCACTTGCCGACGTAGTTGACTTCGACAAAGTGACACCTCAGTTGTCACCTGTTGTTGCTAGTGTGAAGTTCTCTCCGTTTTTGTGAATAACGTGACAATTGAAGATATCACGTTTTTTGTGAAAAGGTAAGTGTGATTTCGACCGTTTATTTTTTTCGACAGTGAAAGGTATAATTTTGTCACAGTGTTCTTGTAAAATTTGAGCAAAAAAAATATGTGGTATGTCTTTGATGTCACATTGTTCCTGTAAAAAATAAAAATTAATCGTAATAACTACAATAGTAACATTGAAGATGATAAAGTATTTGTTTTTTTAGCAAGATATGCTTTGGGTTATTTCTTGATGTGCTATTGTTCCGGAATCGTTTTAGGCTATACTCTATATTTATGTCCACTTATAACGTTTTAGATACTAAACCATTTAATTATATGTTTTGTTATATTTGCAGATGGGGGTCGAGATCAAAAATAATGTTAGAATTAGTAACACAAAAAATGACGATGATTTTCGAAATTCTGACTGTGTGAACAATGCAAACGAGAGTGAAATAATTCTGAATCCAACGACAACTCCATCTAATCGTCGGCGTAGTGAATCCACAAGTTCATCATCAAGTAGCTCTTCAAGTAGTTCCTCGTCATCATCATCATTCCATGAAGACAGTGATGACTCTGTAAAAGATCCGGACTACCAAGATGAACATAAAAAGCGAAAGTTTGCATTTACACAAAACCAACTTGGCAGCGGCATCTCAAAGACAATGGAGGCAAACAATTTCTAAGAAATTAGTCAAAATGAAGAAATATCAGCCATCGACTCAAACGTAATGGACTCAAATGAAAATACAGTTCTCCAAAATACCATTTATAAATCATACGCCACTACAGAAAATGAAACTCCAACCGCTGTTATTGGCAATCCATCACCTTTAGCTGAACCTGGGATCGTCGAAACAGAACCTGAAACACCTACCAAAAAGGGAAAGAAAAGACCAAGACAGGAAAGTAATTGGAAAAAAAAATGTCGCAAAAAAATTAAGGAATAGAGGTAAAGTCTATCAATCATCTAAAACCAAGAAAGAAATGCCTGAACGAAAACTTAAACCGCCTTGCAAAGAAACCTGTAAATTTAAATGCCGATACAATATAACTGAAAGCCAACGACAAGACCTTCTAAATGATTATTGGAATTTGGGAAATGTGGAAAGACAATGGTCATTTATTCTTCAGTCTGTGGAAGACGTCAAACCGGCGCACCGTTATGTCAGAGTTGATGAGGACGGAATACCAGCTCCAAAACGCGACAGTAATAATGCCTTCTTTTTCACTTTGTGTGGCGAAAAAATCAGGGTTTGCAAGCTTTTTTATGTTAACACTTTAGCTATAAATAATCGACCTATAGAAACTGCACTTAAAAAGAAGAATAAACAAACAAATGTCTCTTTTCTTAAAGATAATCGTGGATGTCACTCTAATCATGCTCACATATATGATGCATTAAAAAATGCAGCGAGGGCTTTTATTGAAGCTATCCCTAAAATTGAGTCTCACTACATCCGAGCTAATTCTAAGAAACATTACATCGATGGAAGTAAAACTATTTCAGATATTCACAGAGATTATGTTGAGCAATGCAAGAGTAATAACGTTGGTTTTGTTAATTACATTATGTTTTATCGCATATTTACTCAGGAATTTAACATCTCCTTCTTTATTCCTAAAAAAGATGCTTGCGAATTTTGCGAAGCTTATAAAAATAGTTCTGCAGAAGAAAAAGAATTGAAACAGGAAGTTTATTCACAGCACCACGAAGAGAAACAATTATCCCGAAGAGAGAAGGAAAAGGATAAGAATGATGATAGCATTGTAGTTGCTGTTTATGATCTACAGGCCGTATTTCAGTGCCCTAAAGGAGAAATTTCTGTGTTCTACTATAAATCAAAATTAAACGTACTAAATTTGACAATTTACGATCTCAAAACAAACTGTGTTGAAAGTTATGTGTGGGATGAATCACAAGCTCATAGAGGTGTAAATGAGATTGGTACCTGCGTTTTTAAATATTTGAAGAAGATTTCGGATGGTGACAAACCAGTTGACGTTGTTTTTTATTCTGACAACTGTGCTGGACAGCAGAAGAATAAGTTCATGATGGCTATGTACTTTTATGCTGTGCAGAACTACCAAAATATTAAATCAATTACACACAAATTTCTCATAAAGGGCCATACCCAAAATGAGGGTGACTCGGTTCATTCCCAGATAGAGCGACAGGTGAAAAGGCAGTTAAGATCTGGACCTATCTATACTCCAGAAGGATTTATTGGTGCAATAAAAGCTGCCAGGAAGAAATCCGCGCCAATTCATGTCAATGAGATGTGCTATAGTGACATTTATGATTGGAAAGCTGCGACTAATCAAATGAGTTTTATGCTACAGAAAGATGAAGACAAAAAAAACATTAAACTATCCGAGATGTGATATTGCAATAAAAGCTG
The DNA here is from genome assembly GCA_029955525.1 of Oeneis ivallda. Classification (NCBI taxonomy): domain Eukaryota; kingdom Metazoa; phylum Arthropoda; class Insecta; order Lepidoptera; family Nymphalidae; genus Oeneis; species Oeneis ivallda. The sequence continues at coordinate 11,035,764 of JARPMR010000024.1, read as the reverse complement.
CCAGGAAGAAATCCGCGCCAATTCATGTCAATGAGATGTGCTATAGTGACATTTATGATTGGAAAGCTGCGACTAATCAAATGAGTTTTATGCTACAGAAAGATGAAGACAAAAAAAACATTAAACTATCCGAGATGTGATAGTGAGAAGTGTTTAAGGTTCAGAAAGATGAGCCCGAAGCATTGTACTTCAAAACTTCTTACAAAGAAGAGTTCAAAAGAGCTGTTGTTATAAAAAAAAGAATTAGTGATTTTAGTTTTCGCCTGAAGAAAGCGTTCGATAGAAAACCTGGTTTAGCCGAAAACAAGAAACAGGATCTATTTTCGTTACTGAATAGTAATCATATACCTGGTTACTACAGAGCATTTTATGAAAGTTTGTAGTTTTTCAATAAAACATAAAACTGCACACAACTACTGCTACAAGTAACATTCAAACCATTTATATAATCTTTGTTTACTTTTTTCGAGTACGAAACTTTTTTCTGATTTAGTATATTTATTTTTTATAATGACAACACTTTCTTAAATTTGAAGACTGAATACTGATAGTTATTTTAAATGACTGATTATTTTTATTATTACACTAGCGGCACGCTATGATGGCCGGTTTGACACATTACAATAGTGATGTGGAATGTCAATTTATTCTCGAACAAAAAACAATTAAGTTTTGTTTTTGTACCTGATTAAATAGGTTTAATAAAACCGTTTGTTACATTTTTTGTATCGAAATCCAATGGTCTTCAAAATCTTCGTTAAAGAACTTTCCCCACCGAAGAATAATCCAGCTTCCTTCAGTGAATGCACCAACTTTTTTCTTGTTGGATACTCCTTCTGTAAATAGTAGCCGTAAACATGTCTTCGGATAGCATCGGCATCAAAGCTATCGATGCCTACTACTGGTTTTGCTCGTTTTCTCTTTTTTGGTGTGTGAAGTTTATTTTCTTCTGTGCCAGTCTCGCCATATTTTTTTTTAGTTATCCGTCTAACAGTTCGTTGTCCAATATTAAGCGCATCAGCTACGCGTTCAACCACTGACGTTATAGGTAAAATTGGCCCTCCATTTTGAGCTTCACGATCGAAATAGTTACGAAGGCGTATTACGAACTCACGTGTCTGACTATTTAGAACAGTTCTCTGCGTACGTTCGGTCATATCGACGAAATCCACAACAAAGGGCTTGAACAGAGTCCAAATTAACGAGCAAGGGTCAACAGTAATGCAGTATCAATATTTGAAATCCAAAGCCAGGTCAAAACTATATCACAATCGCATTGCACTGACAGTTTATACTTTTCGAAGCAACGTCAATTCGAAACTGCTTTGTTTTGCATTGAGCATTGACGCGAGTTTGCCGGAGGTAGTAGTTGTGCTAGCCAGCGATCCTATGTGACGATCGTATTAGATTCCATTTTTAAAAATTTTCAATTTAGAAAACCAAATGCCGAGTTGTGGTATATATCATATAAAAATAAAAATTTTACCTTTTGTATGAAACAGCTGATATTTTTTTGCGATTTCAGAGGTTTGTCCACATAGTGAAAATTGTTCATATTCACAAGTACATTCACCCCTTAAATGGTGCAAACTGATTTTTCTACACTTGTATACATTTTAGAAATCAATTTAATAAATAAATTTTGAGTCCTAAACCTAAAACTACATTCGATAAAATTTATGAATCTCTGCACATCACTATCGTCAATAAAGTAATACAATTATTTCCTTCAAAGTCGTTATCAATTAATACGGAACTTCATGAGCGGACAAACGTCAAACCGGCCATCATAGCGTGCCGCTAGTGTACGTAGTTTTTAAGTTTCATATTATAATATGGCAGCAGGGCAGCAAAATGATTTTATTAGTATGTAAAGTAATTTTGATAAGTGCTTTCTTTATTTTAATATCGATGGTAAACTAGTTCCTACTATCTGTGCCATTAATGATTGTGATATTTAAGTATACAAGACACTTTTTCCTAAGCCAAGATTAATGGTTGTTACTACTATCTTTTAAATTTTTACCTGTAGAATTAAGAATAAGAGAAGGTTTATGTGATTATCTTAAGCATCTTATTGTAATTTTTAAATAATTATCCTACATTAAACCTACAAAATTGCTGATCTCGTTATAAAGACTGTAAGTGTTATGCAGAAATTGTTACATGCCACTATTTTTGTAATTCTTTCAAACCTTTTAATAAAGGAACATTTTGAGAAAAAACGTTTTATTATTACATATCCCAATACAAAGTAAATAATTTCATCATCTTCAATGTGATATTTAATTATGGCACAAGGTAAATCTTGCATATTTCAAGAACAATGTGATAAGTTTTCCGTTTTTTTTTTTAAAGTGCAATTCCGCGTATTCTATTTTGAAAGCTAAACACTACTTTTACACAAACGGTTTTAATATTAGATGACCTAAAATACACTTTAACAGTGTTACTCAATCAGCGCGTTATTTAAAAAGTTATCAACGATCAAAAGTTTAAAAATGGTTTACTGTAAAATCGAGGTTTTTGAAATGTCACACTGTCGTCGCAAGTGGACGATATTTGAACTCCACTTAATGAGCTCTAGATAATGACATCCAACATGCCAGGGTAAAAATATTTTTTTTTCGACTCCTTTTTCATGTAAGGGAGCCGCCACCTTTATTTTTTATTTTTTTTATTTTTATTATTTGTTGTTATAGCGGCAATAGAAATACACACTCTGTGAAAATTTCAACTGTCTTCTTGTTACGGTTTACGAGATACAGCCGAGGCTTAGTAATAGGGTCCCGTTGGCACCCTTTGGGTACGGAACCCTAAAAAGTTGAAAATTAAGGTAAATGTAGGTAGGTACTTATACATTTTCTCGAAAATCTAAATTTGCCCATATCTTTTTATCGTATTGACTCAGGACCTTGATTTTTATACACCTAAGGTAAGGCGCATACATACAACTTTTACATCAACTAAACTGTTTAGTTGAGTTGTGTACTTTTCGTGAATTCCACACAAATAAACTATACCTAATCAAAAGCAAATCGATACGGCTTTTTGATTTTTTTGTCGAGCAACTATCGTGTTGATAGTTTGCGCACATTCTATGATCGCAGTACATTCCTATAAACTTATGAAACACAACTAAATAGTTGTTCAACTAAAAGTTGTATGTTTGCGCTAGGCCTAATAGGGACATCTGGTATAAATTTCAACTTGCTAGGTTCACCCGTTCCTGAGAATATCGGTGGTGACACACGGACAGACGGACAAGAGAGTGATCTTATAAGGGTTCCTTTTTTAGCTTTTGAGGAACGGAACCCTAAAAGTAGTTCTAAAATAACAAAATGAGAGTAATATCTAACTAAATTATTGAGAATAAATATCAAGGCAGAAATAATTTCAAAATATGAAAAAAATTAATGTAGAATATGGAAAATATGAAAGGTACCAGCTGAATTGAGAACCTCCTCCTTTTGGAAGTCAGATAAAAAAGGGTGCTCGTGCGTGCCCAGTAACAAAGTAACTAATTCCATATATTATTTTAATAATCTAAATGCCTTTGATAGCATCTCATCTTTTATAGCAGACAAGAACATCGCTTCAAAGAGTGGATGCGGGAAATAGGTAATACACATTCTTACAATAAATGACTTCCATCTTGCAGAAAAATAACCGGAGAATGAAACATCCGTATATCAGGGCACACAACAACATACGTTTCCACGAATAGTGTATTTAAGCGAAATTAATCAAGAAATATAATTATAAAAGGAAAAGGTGACTGACTGACTGACTGACGTCTTTCAGCGCACAGTTCATACCACTGAACGAATTGGGCAGGAACTTATTAGCGCAGGTATACAGATAGCTATTATGATGTAGGCATCCGCTAAGAAAGGATTTTTGAAAATTCAACCCCTAAGGAGGTAAAGTGGGACTATAAAATTTGTATGAATCGAACCAAACGTGAGCGAAGCTGTGGGCAAAATCAAGTGACAAATATTTCAAATAGGCTTTACACAGGTAAATAGAATAGTAAGATGTGTCACAAGCATTGTTTTGAGTTGGTAAACAAAACTCGTTCGACGCAGTATCTGTTTACCTACTTTGAATTTTGTATGTAAAGACGACACCGATCGATAAATATACGAAACAGTATTAAGGCAAACTCAAGGTAAATTCTTATAAAAATTCTGTACTTATTTTATTTTGCATAAATAGAAACCCTAATTTTTATTATTAACTATGGGATTCTATAAAGACTATTTTTACTATGGACTACCTATGTACTGCAAACTAGAATTTGAAACTTATTTGTCTTAAATGGAAAAAATAACGTAGATAAAATACCATTTCTTAATATAGGTTTTTGTAGGAGGAGAATAGAGACTAAAAAAAAGTAAACTGTGAGCATTTTAACTAACTACTTATAACTGAAAGCTCTGCCCCATATCAGTCCCCTGGTTCAGTAATAGGGTCCCGTTTGGAACCATTTATATACGGAACCCTAAAAAGACTGATTATACATGGCATACTGGGATTCTATATTATTCAACACTGGCTGGGAGTTGGGATTCACTGTAGCAACCCGTGCGTAACTCGAACGTATAAATCGCTTTTCCTGGGCGTCTTTAGGCTCCTCTCACACCTCCGCTGCGAAACCATAACAGCGGAACCGCATTAATTTCGCTGTGTTTTGTCCGTATGTAGGAGAAGCGGAACTGCCACGGAACTGCCTGTTCTAACGCATAGATTTAACTATATTCTATCTCTTTCACCGCGCGGTTTCGTCGATAATACTCCGACGCCAGCCACACTACCGCGCTCCGGCCGCCATTTTGTTGCGGTGCCGCGTTGTTTTCGCACGTGTTTGTGGAAATCGACAAAAATTAAAAGCGAAACTACATTTATTTCATAAAATGGACGTCGATTTCACAGAAAAATTAATTCAAGAGGTCAGAAATAGACCTATTCTTTATTTATTAAATCATCCGGATTATAAAAATAATATGAAAAAACTGCAGGCATGGAGAGAAATCCAGAGGGAATTAAATGAGGAAGGTATGTAGTCTTTTTATAATAATAATAGACTGTATTTGTAATGTATTTGTTTATTTTGCTTATAAGATAATATTATGTATTATATGTATAATTATTTATTTGTACTTATTATAGATAATATTATGATAACGTTAAGTTCTCTGCGTTTGTGTAAAATATTGAACGAATTTATCTCTGACCTCAAACGCTGCCGACGATGCTCTCTGTCGGTTGCCAGGTCTATTTTGTGGTAGAAAGGCACCTAGCTGTTCTATTTCAAAGCTGGAACTGGTATGTACGGCTGACTCTTTCGTCTGTATAAAGTTGTGCAAACAACAAGCTGCTTTTACAATTTTTATTGTGTTTGTCAAATCTGTTTCGAAAGGTCTTAGGAAAATCCTAAACTTCTGTGCCATTATTCCAAAAGCACATTCCACAACTACACGTGCTCGACTGAGCGCCTGATTAAATCTCTTTTTATCTCTATCTTGCATAGCCGCTTCTCTTACAAAAGGTCTCATCAAAAACGTTTCCAGCTTAAAGGCACCATCCCCTATTAAAACATAAGGCAAAGGATCTGTGCCTTGTTGTAATGGTTGGGCATTTGGTACATTAAGTTGACCAGTTCGCAATAGTTGTAAAAAAGGTGTTTTTTCAAATATAGTACTATCAGAATCTTTTCCAAACGATCCAATGTCAACATATATGAATTTGTAATTAGCGTCTACAACAGCCAATAACATAATAGAAAATTTACTTTTGTAACAGTAAAACATTGAGCCGCTATCTGGAGGGCATTTAATGGTAATATGCTTTCCATCCACGCTACCCAGGCAATGAGGAAATCCCCATTTCCCAAAAAAGTCTTCTGCGATATTGAGCCACATTTCTTGTGTAGGTTGTGGAATGGCTAATGGTTGTAAAACATTCCATATTTCCTGACATACTTCGGTCACTATTTTTGAAACTGTTGAATTTCCTATACGATATGAAAACGATAATGTCTTATAGCAATCTCCAGTAGTTAGGAATCTGCAATGAAAATAATATTAATTTTGAAATAATATTAATTTTGTCTTATTTTGTTATTTTTCAGTCGTAACTTTGAAAGCGAAGTGGAAGAATTTAAAAGACTCCTACAAAAAGTACAAATTATCTAAAAAGAGTACAAGTGGCCAAGCTGCAAAAAAGCTTCAAAATTGGACTTGGGCAGATCAAATGAATTTCATTGATCCAGCAATTACATTGAATGAGACTCAAGGTAGTATGGCATCTCTGAATGTTGAAAAAGTTAATTCTACTGACTCTCAATCTACGGGAGACGTAACTACACAAGACGTTGCACAAGATACCCGCCCGCAAGAAACTCAAAACGCCCAACAAATTTATAGAAGGCATAGGAGAAGTAATCCGGATCCGGATCCAACAGATAGAATGATCCAGTACTTACAAAATAGAAGAGATCGCAACAGAAGTGAAGATAAAGTTGATGTAAAATGTGATGGAGTAGATTTATTATTTTTGGGATACGCTGATACTTTCAAAAAACTATCAAAGCGAACACAAATAAAAGCAAAATTTGATATCGCCCGAATTTTGATGGAGGCTGAATTAAGTGATATGGAGGCTGTAACTTCTAACAGCAACTCTACTGCAACGGGTAGTTTCAACTACTCTGTTCTAAGTGATACCACGCATTCTCCGGGTACTCCAGGAAATTACTCCATGATCAGTGACGCAACAGTTACTGACAATGCTAATTATTATATTCTTCCACAAGAGGGCAATACGGCTATACCTACTGATTTAACAACCTCAAATCAAAATGATCATGAACAAATCAACATGTTTCACTTATCGTAGAGTTAGTAACATGCCGAATATTTTTTTTGTATTAATGATTAATAAATAAATAAATAATTTACTTACCTCAAAGTTAAGGCTAATCTTTCTCTGCTAGAAATAGCTTCCCTAAACCTTGTATTTTGTTTAGTAATATGTGGCTTCAAAAGATTATGTAGATCTTCAAAACTCCCTGGGCTCATTCTAAAATATGTATAAAAACGATCTTCATGTGACTCTAGTTCTTTACATAATAGGTTTTCTCCTAATTTCTTCCTTTTTTCATTAATCTCGTGCACCCAAATTCTACGAGATTTACGCCTTTTCAAAGTTAACGTCCACAATAATATTTCCTCCTCCTCTGACTCTGATAACGACGACATTTCGCTCCGATGGCTGACTGATGACTAGCAGGTTCCGACGCCCGTTCCGCAACTACACAACTACACTTTATCGCAGCGGAATTCCTACAGCGGTTTCGCAACTGAAGTTTCGCAGCGGAGGTGTGAGAGGTGCATTATAGGATCTCACAACTGTCGCTCCACCGTATCATACGACAAAAACTTTTTCTTTTAAGAGTTACTGCGTGACACTTTTAGAGCAGTAAGCCGAATTTACGAGCAAACTTGCCTTTTACTATCCGTCACCCCAAAGTTCGGGACCGAACAGGATAGATCAGAGTTCCGAAGTTTCAGAGTTTGGGTCCATCCATGGCACTAGCGTTTTAAACGTGGCACATAATATTATTTTCTAGCTTTCGCGTCCTGGTTGCGCAATAAAGGAGTTGTTTCAAATATAAATATGGAGCCTGGGCCAGGTCTTTTTTTTCTTTTTTTTTTTTCAAAATGTTCGGGGTCACGTAATAGTGATTATTTTTTCTTTATTTCTCAGGAAAAGATCCTTTTTACGAGGTACAATGCGAAATTATTTTGCAAAATAATAGCGCAACAACATGGCGTCCTTATCGACAGTGACACGTACCTACACGAGTCATGATGACGTTTGACATAAAAATAATCTTAATTGACAGCAATTGACATTTGACACACCAGCAATTGACGTTTGACAATTAAAATGACAGTAAGATGACGTAATGTCATTACAAGCATAGATAACAAAATCAGATGGAGTTTAGTCAATTGGAGTGCATCTTTAAGAGTTGCTATTCAAAGATTGTACCCATTTATCAATTTTATATCTTTACCTCTTATTCAGCCTATATAGCCTATAATACATCTTAAGCATATTTTATTTTAATTCTATGATTTTATACTATTTTTTGGTATAGTGTACAAGTACCTGGCCCAAGATGAAACACGCCTCTTATTTTTTTTATACACCAAACAGCTACTAGTATATTTTAACATTATAATGTCAACCTACCAATAAATTTGAACGAATTTATGACCAAACTAGTCTTAGCTTATAGCTTTTGCCGTGAAGATAACTTTTAGATTACTTTAAGTATGTTACTCTCCAGGTCCTAAACTGAACTCATGCAAAAAAATGACGTTAAGCCCTTGCTCCGCTGTTGCGTGATTGAAAGATAGACCAACAAAGAAATACAAGCATTTAGTCTATTTTGGAGTCGTCATTTACTCAGCTTTGATAAAATATTCTCTCGAAGATTATCCTCGAAGTCAACCTGACGATTCTTTCATTTCTTCCATAGCAAGACACTCGTAAATCATCACATACGTTAGACCAAAGCTATGGCGATAGAATCTCATAATTTACGACTATAAATTTATTAGAACGCGTCCGGTCAAACTGGCGAAGAGAGAAGCCGGGAATCGCATAACTTACTATATAATGGCCTCCAATTCGACATACATTCAGGTTGTTTAAGGGCCTATAATATAGAGGCTATTTTGCAACTAACTTAAAAATTCAATCAATACGTGTTTTACATTTTGTACATTTCGTTCGTTTTCGGAGATGCGAAATATAATTATTATGTTCATACAAGTAAGTGTTTTCAAAACAATCTCTTCAATTTTAGCTGAATTTTACGAATTTGACCAGATATTAAAATATTGCAATGTTTTGAATGTAAAATCATTTAGTTCATAGAATTCATTTATTTACTTCAATAAATAATCAATTCTCATGTCTGTAATAATTTAAGTAAATAAATTCGACATGCCATATTACTTACACATAATTCGAACTTAAGTTTACTTTAAATTGACGCTACTTTGCTAACTTCTCACTTCTTCATCGATTTCTACTTGAAATGCTTTGGTTGCTAATAGTAACAATGTAGATAGCTACTCAATCGGCTATGTTCATTTTCATTTAATTTAATTAATCAAACAGACATTTTACTTTATTATAATTTCAGAATAAATGGAAACTAAAACTTAGATTTAATTAATAATTGGACTTAAAAGAATGCTCCTTAGAGCGAAATATTAATTATATTTTTCCGGAAAAAGTCAAATCGACTTGAGTAACATTTCTTGGAAATGCACAGATTGTTTTCAGTTTTATTCCATTTCTCAAAGTACTAACCAGTTGTAGGAGATTTATTATTTGTATTAAAAGTATAAAGTCTTGCTCAAACAACTCAATAGAGAACTTTTGTACTGCAGCATTACTGCGACATTCTTCACAATGAATTGATTTAATAAAGGCAACTTATCTTGGGGATTTAATATAGGTATAAAAAATTCAATAATAATAAGAGGAGAAATTTTACTATCAATCGGAAAATATAGAGCCTTAATAACGCAACGCTTAAAGGCGTTAACTGAAAATAGATCGAAGGTCCAATCCCCACCCATTAAACTCACAAGCTTTACGCTTATTTGAAGGGTAGAGGGGAATATTAAAACTAAATAAGTATTTTAAAAAGAGCAACGCCGAGTTTTTTTCATGTTTTTGTCAGTTGGAACCAGTTGGAACCAGTTAAACCTAAGTACAGTAAGTGCCGATTTCATCAACTTCGAGTGATATTTATCCTAGGGATAAATTGAGCGTTCTGACAATTTTTGTATTGAAATTTCTATCAAAATATAAAATTTAGGCTCAGATACGTTTTTTACGTTGGTTAAATCGGCCCTAAATAGTAGTCCGTATGTTTACATGGTAATATTCAACAGATATGCGCAAAGCAAAGCTTTGTGCGTCTCATTTTAACTTTTTAATATATTTAGATTTAAATATCCTGCCAGTTTCTAAACAAGATTCAGCTATTCTGTTTTTATTGCGTAGGAATCTTTAAGCTCTAGACGCATTATTTACTTGGAGAAAAGAGCCCAATAAAAACCAATATAGACATGAATAATAATAGTGTTTTTCTATTGTGGAAAGAGCCCGTAACAGTTTATTGTGGTGTGGTTGAGGACATCGCGTTTGAGTTATGGTTATCGGAGCAAATATTTAGCTTGCGCTTAAGAATGGCTTAGTTTGTTTTCTATTTACAAGGTTTTATATTTAACTTACATGCCAGACTGTAACTCTTAAGGAGTTTTCTGTAATACAATAGGTAGGTATACTATCTTACAAACCAAATCTGGCTTTTTATTTAAGCTTGCAACATATCGCCAAAGAAACTTCAAAATATTGGAGAAGAAAATGTGGCGGACATAAAAGTTTATTTTCTATGTTTATTGTACATGTTGCCCATAATGCTCTTAGAAATGTGTGTTAATATGATAATCCTTGCTTCATTAGTCCTTTAGAGTCTATCATATTATTGCGTGTTGTTTACTTTTTCAGTAGTGGTCTTATAAAGAACGTAAAGCAAACTGCCGAGTCGACGTGACGTGTGATTTGTGAATAGTTTTACTGAGTACTATTGGTGACACCACTTTCCAAAAATCGTCTAGGTATACTAAAGTTTTTAATAAATCTTTGCAATACAAAATTCAAAATTATTTATTATGACTAGTCCAAACTCTACCACTGCACCGGTTTGGGAAACGGAAATCTTAAATCTCGTAGGGTTGGCGCTTTTCAGCTTTTCTAAAAATAAAATCTGTAGAATGTCAAATACCCAGTTAAACTAACAATAGTTTCGATAGAATTATGGTAGGTGAATACAATTTTACGCACCAAATCGTACGTCTATAAACCTTATATATGTAAGCTGGTATTATGGTTCTAGGATCTATAAAGTATCTCTGCAAATAAACTCTGAGCAACAGGCTCAAATCTTGCCAACTCAGATGCGGTTTCACTCGAACATGTTCAAGTATTAAGTTCACAGTAACAGATCCCCAGTTCTCCAACAACTTTGCTCATAAACCTTTCGAGCACCTTTACACAGTGCTTTCGAACTTCCGACTACAATATGTCACACCGGTGAAAAATAATTACTGTGTTTGGCTTGCACTATTGCTTGTACATACCTGTTCATGTTGTTCACGTTTTGTTTTTGATTTACGGTTGTGTTTTTATGGCAGATTTATCTTGAAATCTTGAGTGGGTAGACTTCTCCCGTTTCTAATTTCTATTCGAAATAATCTGCTGTCCACATCATCTACAGCTTTGTTATACATAATAAATATTTTTAATACCTTTAGGTCTCAAACTGTCGCCATCTCCACATCTTCAGAACTTGGCTAGGGCCATGGAACGAGAATGGTTTAATTTAAATTTTAAGCCATTAGTCCACCACGCTGGCAGGCCCGGCGCACTTCGCATGTTAGGTACCTATAAAGCTACAAATACCCGGCGTCATCCCGTCCGGACGGGCCAACTTAATGGGCTAGCGTAGTGCGAAGGGATAAGAGTTACGCAATAGAAAGAGAAGCAACTCTAGATGAAATTGACTGTAGGTAAGTTAGCGCTGTGTGACCTGAATTGTACTTTAGTGTGTGTAAGCAAATTCGCTATTTGTTTAAATGATTTTGTGAAGATAATCTTCTGAACCTGCACTATTATGTATTCTGTGACACTGGCCAAGTATTTTATTATTGCCTTAGTTTGGTTTTGAAATATTTGCAGAAGGCCAAGGAATAGTAGTAGTTGTATTTGTAGTTGTAGTATTAGTATTTGTTTTATTCATATAGATAAGTTGGTGGTACGAAGTTCGCCGGGTTAATTAGTTGAGAATAATAATTACTGAACTTGAAGTTTCTATAATTTTAACTATCAAGGTCCGACAAAAATCTAATATATTTTAAATATTTGAAAAAAAAGCATTTATACCCATTTTAGAACTCATTCGAATAAAAATGTTATAAACACCCTATCAAATAACCAACGTATTATATTACCCATCAAACTTGTAGCAAAACAATGAGAACTCGTATAACGGTGCCAAGCAACTTTTTTACCCGGTGTAAAAAGCCTCCATTAAAAGAATGGTGATAATGACAAAGCCTACCGCGTACAAAACTTTTTTAATAAATGTTACGTTTTGCAGAACGAAATTACATCGACGCTGCGTTGCTTGGATTGTAAACGGTGTGAATATTATTATAAAAAATAACACGAAATTGCGTTCGTTTACATTTTTTTGTGTTTCAAAATAAAAAAGGTACCCTTGTGTGGTTTCGTCCATCTGTCACAGCAGCTTATTTCAGTAACTAATTATGGTATGAATCCCATAATGCAAGGGGGATCAAAATGAGAAAGGGGGTGAAAATTTTAAAGTGAGGTAAACTAGGTCAAGTTGGTATTATTATTATGAAAAGGCTTTATTTGCCCATTGTAATAATTTTATCCTCGTTTTCATTGGGAAAACTCGGAAATAATCTTGGTAGAAATATAAATGAGTATTACAATAAAATGAAGCGATATCTGGCTCGGTATTTTTAAGTTTTTTTAGAAATGAGCAAGAATTCTCTCTAAGATTCTCGAAAATATTCTCCACGCAATTATGCTTCTAGTACCTAGTGCTTATATGGAAATTGAAAGGAAAGTATCTTCTTCTTCTTTATCAACCGATAGAAGTCTGGACAAAGGTCTCCTGCATGGACTTCCACAGGCTTCGATCTTGCGCCGCCTGAATCCAGCGGCTCCCTGGGACACGTTTAACGTCATCGATCCACTTAGTAGCTGCACTTCCCGTTGTCGGGTCGCCACTCCAGCACTTTGGGACCCCAACGACCATCTGCTCTTCGAACTATGTGCCCTCCCATTTCCACTTCAGTTTCGCGACTTGCTGAGCTATGTGGGTGACTTTGGTTCTCCTACGCATCTCCTCATTTCTGATTTGAAGGAAAGTGTACCTATCTATTAGTCAGATATTTAACTCTAAAGATTTAGCACTGTGGCACACCTTGTAGTAAAAGAAAGGTTTTCTTTCGCCATAAACAGGACGTAAACAAGATCAAGCAATAAACTAAAAACAAGAACGATGTCGATCCAACTGAAGTACCTCATATAAAAAAAGATTTCGCTTACAAATGTGAAAATGTTGTAAAAAAACCCACTCATAAAAAAAATATATACCTCTTTGTTTTATTTTTAAGAACTCTTTTATTAGTAATAATTAAAAAGAATTGGTCAGAACATAGTTCGACGAACTGATGATGGTCCTTGGGACCCCAAAGCGCTGGAGCGGAGACCCCGCGCCGGAAAGCACAGTGTTGGTAGACTCCCCACTAGGTGGAGTCCGACTTTTTAAGAGTTTATACGAAATACCGCGGCCGCGGTGAGTTCCGATGGAAGGATCTACGAGTCAGCCCCTACCAAGATGTGATTATGTAAGTAATGGAAAGGGCTCACAACTCTCAGTTATGAGAAATACAACGCAGCGAGAGTATACTTAAAATAGTATAGAAAATTACTCGTATCTATACCTACAGATATCTATCTAAATTAATTGTTTATCTGCGATTTCAAAATAACTGTATCTTACTTTTAACTTGTACTTTAAACTATTTTTTTAATTTTATCTTTAGAATAAATACTCCTAGAAATGCAATACACGCGGTGATAAGCCATTTTTAAGAAGCCGAAAGCATATTCCTACGCAGTATCGTCGCGTTAGTCCTTCAGTCCTTCAGTCCTTTTTTTTTGTTAGTACGACGAGCTCGCAGAAAATTATTAAAATATAGCGTACTGTGCTGTGAAAGGGTGTCATAGTTCATCACAAGAACCATCAAAAACGTAATTAAAAGTACCAGTATAGATAATAATTACAGGGTACTCACACATTCATTGCTTGTTTTGAGCCTACGTTTGGAGCTTGAACTTTGTTAGAAACTTCCGATCTATGAGTTTCTTTTTGTCAGTAAACCTATCTGCCTTGTTATCGAGTACAAACAGACACAATACATGGAAAATTAAACTTGGACAGGAAAATCAAAGGTCAGCCCGTAGATCTTTAAGTTATCATCTACGAGTAGTAATAAAATATGAATGCATCTAACCATTTCACATAAATATGCATAATATGCATAATTTAACTGCTTACTGCATTATAGAAATAGATATTAAAAATCAAACTTTAAACACACGAAAAGTATAGTATTGGTGTCGTGGTCATCAAAACCAACAATGTACATAAATACGCTGTTTTATTCATGCCCACTTAACGTGTTAAGTTGTCCGTTTGAGTGGACAAAAACATTTATGTCCGTGGGGAGAAAAAAGCAAACAATCATCCTAATCTCGCGAAAGTTTTTACATCAGCCAACCGCAAATTCGGCCTTTTCCCTTTTGAGGCATGCGACCCTAACGCTATCAAACCCCGCAGCTCCAAAATGATTTATAACGTGAAATGGCGTTGCAATAGGTCCCCGTTCCACTTTTTTCGAAGGTACGGATAAATCAACTGGTACTTAGTACGCTGATTTATTCGCCTATTCCAACTCGGTCTATATGAAACAAGAAGCAGGTTTTCCAGAAATATAGTCCCCTAAGGTTGTAGAAATATGAATGACGACAATGTCTTTGTTCATTTTGTCATCATAATGGACGATGTAACCTAGCAAACAAAACATTGATTTAATTGAATAACTAATTAGCTCATATCTACTTGGAATTAGTTTTTTAAAAATCCCGCGGGAATCCTCTGTTTTTTTCCGATAAAAGGCTATGTCACTCTGCAAGTCCTCAAGTATACTGATATGCCACCTTTTTGGTTCTTTGTTTGGATTGACTTTAATGTCAAATCTTTTTCACATCTACCCTATCTTTCCCTCCGTGCACTGAATATATCTTCGTGACGTCAATCAATGGAGACGCCATGACACTTAAATCAGTATGACTTTTCGTGCTCCGCGAGACGCATGTGCCTATTGTATCGCCGTCCTCGTGCTACCCCAACAAATAAGTGTGGTGAAAAGGACCTCGCTGCTGTACAGCCGAACTTAAAAACTACTTAAGTGCTCCGGAGACAAAGAAAAATCTAGTGTTTGGTGTGCGCTGCCGACGCGACGAGACCCAGCCGAGACGTTTCAAGGTTAGTGCACGGAAATCCTAATTTCCTACCTAGGTTCCAGATCTTCGAGCATAGCATATAAAATTCTAAATTCGTATACAGTCCGCTGCTCAGGCTGTGCAGTGGCATCAACCTTACAAACCATACCTTTTGTGGTCCTTCGAGCCGGATTCTCGAACTTTGTTCTGCCAACCACGTGGCGACTGCGATCTAATGCTGATCCATCCCTCTGGTCTGGCTCAGCAAACACACTCGCTCTTATTAGGATTGGCTAATAAGTTTATTTAAAAAATATATCTGTATAATATATTTTACACCCCGTGTCATAATATCTGCCACGCCCTTATTACGATCATATAATATCGTACCTACGCCACAATAATTGAGTTGTGAGCGTTTACCCCTGCATATATAATTATATATTTTAATATTTTAATTATATACATCATATTTGTGAAAAATTAACTTAAACATCACATATATATTTCGTCGCAAAAAAATATACATATATATTTCGTAGAAAAGTTTGTGGCAGCCTTCAAGGGACTTCAAAATCTTAAGCTTGCAGATTTAGCAGATTTCATTGTTCTGCATATCGCTCTTAAAAAACTAGATTCGGATTCTGTACATACTTTCGAACGGTTAGGTGATTCGTCTTCGATACCTACCTTTGACGATTTAGTTAATTTCATCAAACATCAATCTAAGATAATGCAGCGCTCGTCCCAAGCGTCTACGAGTGGTAACACAACAACGAATGTCGATCGTGGTCGTACCGGGAATAAGAAAAATACTTCTTCGCGAAAACTCGCTTTCGTCACCACGATTAATAATAAACACGCGGTCAAATGTTTATGTGATAACATTACGCATAGACAGTTATTTAAATGTCCGCGTTTTATGCAAGCATCTCCAGAAGAACGCTTCAAATTAGTTAAGCAATGTAACGCCTGTGTAAATTGCCTCAGCAATACGCACAGTCAAGTATCGGTATGTACCTCGAATCGAACCTGTAAGAAGTGTAACCTGCGACACTCGACCTGGCTACATTTTTCTGCTACGGATTCGAACCCAGCTACCTCTAGTCACATGTCCGACTCCGTAACCACTGCGCCGCTAGGTACTGCGACCGCTATAACGCAACCCAGGCATCGCGATGCGCAATGCAACGCCTTCAGTGGATCAGCCCTCGCTTCATGCGCCTGCGATAACAAAAACGGGTTCTACAGCGACGGTTACACCAGCCGAAAACGTTGTGTTATGCGCGACATCCATTGCCGCTCCGCGTACATTAAGCAATACGAGTGCGACTCAACCTCGCGAGCAATGTAATATGCAGACTTCTGTTTTACTCGCGACGGCTCAGGTAATAGTGTACGATGGTAAGGGTAATGCTAATGTATTACGTTGTCTATTGGACACCGCGGCCGCAAGATGATACCCCACACATGTTTGTTAAGGGTTTCGGTGGTTCTGAAAAACATATTAACAAGTCGGTGTCATTGCAGTTACATTCCAAATATAATACGAATATTAAATTCGATATTTCGGCACTAGTTGTAGATCGAATTACCGATGACTTGCCTTCGTCGCTTATCGATAAAAATGCACTTTCGCATTTAAGCAATTTACACCTCGCAGACAATTCGTTCGCGAGTCAGAGCCCTATTGATATTTTGATTGGGGCTTCGCTATTTCCGCATTTATTGCTCCCTGGCGTTGTGCTCGGAAAACCTTCTGAGCCCTCCGCTATACATACCGTGTTCGGCTATGTTCTTATGGGCTCGGCGCCTACGCTGAAGCCCACTTGTGGTCAGGCAACTACGACTGCTTGCCTAGCCTCAGTGCGTATTCCGTCGACTACCAACTACTAAGTAGATACCCAACTACCTAGCTACCTTTACGGTCGGCCGCGCGACGTAGCCTGCTTGTTCCTTAACAAGCGTCTTCTCCCCGGTTTACGCGTCCATTTAATTTATTCGTGTTACCATGGCGGAAAAAAATAAAGGCTTCTCAGCTTCCGTCTCAAATGACAGGGAGCTCAGGCTGTTAGAAGCAAAACGAAATGTAATTTTTCAAAGAATCCAACAATTATATGATTCTTCAAAGGACGCACGAACAGCTGATGAGCATGTGAGGGAAAGTTTCCTTAGTTCTGTCGTGACTTTAGATACGCTTCGTACTGAATTTCAAACCCTTTTAGATCAGTATAATGACCGGTTGTTAACCATCGATCCCGATGCGACACCACAATATTACAGTCTCATTTCTTTTGATGAGTTGTATGGTCGTATTCAATGAATTAAGTCGCAAATTAGCCCTCAAACTCAAAGCAAAGAAACGTCAGCGTCACTTCGCAAAAATAGGCCGACCTTACCGCCTATCGAGCTAAGGTCGTTCGACGGCGATATTTTGTCGTGGCCATTATTTTATGCCAATTTTAAGTCCACTATACACGATAACACAACTCTGACGGATTCAGAGAAAATGTATTATCTTCTCGGCAAACTAACCGGCAAGGCGCTTACCGCCTGCTCAGGCATAACACCTTGCGCCGAGAATTATTCTTTGTTGTTGCAAACCCTCATAGACAAGTACGACGACAAAAAAATGTTAGCTGCAACTTATTTAGATCAATTATTAGAATTTAAATCTATAAGTGCCTCTGCTGATAACTTCGATTTATTTATAGAAAAGTTTGTGGCAGCCTTCAAGGGACTTCAAAATCTTAAGCTTGCAGATTTAGCAGATTTCATTGTTCTGCATATCGCTCTTAAAAAACTAGATTCGGATTCTGTACATACTTTCGAACGGTTAGGTGATTCGTCTTCGATACCTACCTTTGACGATTTAGTTAATTTCATCAAACATCAATCTAAGATAATGCAGCGCTCGTCCCAAGCGTCTACGAGTGGTAACACAACAACGAATGTCGATCGTGGTCGTACCGGGAATAAGAAAAATACTTCTTCGCGAAAACTCGCTTTCGTCACCACGATTAATAATAAACCCGCGGTCAAATGTTTATGTGATAACATTACGCATAGACAGTTATTTAAATGTCCGCGTTTTATGCAAGCATCTCCAGAAGAACGCTTCAAATTAGTTAAGCAATGTAACGCCTGTGTAAATTGCCTCAGCAATACGCACAGTCAAGTATCGGTATGTACCTCGAATCGAACCTGTAAGAAGTGTAACCTGCGACACTCGACCTGGCTACATTTTTCTGCTACGGATTCGAACCCAGCTACCTCTAGTCACATGTCCGACTCCGTAACCACTGCGCCGCTAGGTACTGCGACCGCTATAACGCAACCCAGGCATCGCGATGCGCAATGCAACGCCTTCAGTGGATCAGCCCTCGCTTCATGCGCCTGCGATAACAAAAACGGGTTCTACAGCGACGGTTACACCAGCCGAAAACGTTGTGTTATGCGCGACATCCATTGCCGCTCCGCGTACATTAAGCAATACGAGTGCGACTCAACCTCGCGAGCAATGTAATATGCAGACTTCTGTTTTACTCGCGACGGCTCAGGTAATAGTGTACGATGGTAAGGGTAATGCTAATGTATTACGTTGTCTATTGGACACCGCGGCCGCAAGATGATACCCCACACATGTTTGTTAAGGGTTTCGGTGGTTCTGAAAAACATATTAACAAGTCGGTGTCATTGCAGTTACATTCCAAATATAATACGAATATTAAATTCGATATTTCGGCACTAGTTGTAGATCGAATTACCGATGACTTGCCTTCGTCGCTTATCGATAAAAATGCACTTTCGCATTTAAGCAATTTACACCTCGCAGACAATTCGTTCGCGAGTCAGAGCCCTATTGATATTTTGATTGGGGCTTCGCTATTTCCGCATTTATTGCTCCCTGGCGTTGTGCTCGGAAAACCTTCTGAGCCCTCCGCTATACATACCGTGTTCGGCTATGTTCTTATGGGCTCGGCGCCTACGCTGAAGCCCACTTGTGGTCAGGCAACTACGACTGCTTGCCTAGCCTCAGTGCGTATTCCGTCGACTACCACTAACAATAATAATTGTTCAAGCGATCTTCAGGAGCTTACCTGCATGTCCGTTCAGGGTTCCGAAGGCCATGAACGCGACAGATCCAGTATCACTGCGCGAGTTCCCGCCACAGGTGATAGTCATACAGATACCCTACCTTTCAATAAAAATATATATTTTGCGATAGGTAGTTCGAGTAAAGTCACATATAGACACCCGTTGTGTTTACCGCGTAAATTCAAAGCTCCCTCCCAGCTGAGGTCAGCTTATAATGAAGCTTATCACGACTACTTGCGGAATAATTACATTCCGCTTCTGCCTCGCGATGTGCATGATCGTTCGCTGATACCTATTTCTTTATTCTCGCATCATGACGTCATCCGCGAAGACAAATCTAACGTGACTAAGCTACATGTCTCACAAAACCTTTCGCATGCTTACTCGAAACTTATCCCGTCTGTGATCAGACTTAGGTTTCAAACTTCACCCGACCAACGTGTAGTAGTAACTCACGTCTATAGCTACTTCAACTCGCGCGTTAAATTAAGGCCGCGTTCGGTTTCAGTAGCAGCTGATCTAGTGAGTAGCAGAGGTTCTTACTCCGTTATTACAGATTTTATGCGTACAGACTACAATAATTACGCAGACCCTGTGGGCTACGCGCCGATAAAGGGATGCGGCGCTCGTAGGTATGTAGCTTACACGTATCGCCTGTTCTACCAACCTACTCACTCAGCTCACATACTATGCTTAACGTATATGATTACGAACGGTTTCCGAGATATTAAAGGAGCTCTGTCGTTTATCAATATTTATAATTTTATATTTAAAAATTATCACTTGCGCTTTCAAGAGAAATTAAGCGAAATTCATATTTCACACAAATACAAATCTCCTGATCTGCTACGTTACGGATATGGTTGGGAAAGCATACTCGAAACTATGACGTTTCAACCATTCGAAGCTGTTGACCAGCAACCCCTTTCTTCCGAGATACTAACTGTGGTCCTCAAACAGAAGGCTTACTTGCTGATATCACAGCTTATTTCTTCTATGCGTGGTTCAATCACTACTGAACCGATAGCATCAGTGTCTAGCCATTGTTTATTTTTACGCTGTTCACGTTCACATAAAGGTCCTCAAAGCACCAGTAATCGATGGAGAGGTGTTGTACTCGGGATCCATCGTTCTAATGACGGCGTACCAAGCGTAGCTCTTGTCACGCCGGCTAGGAAAGCTTTCTTGGCCCGGCGGTTCCTGCCTAATCTTTAAGCTTCACTTAACTTGTAGCATTCGTCTTTAGATTAGGTAGGTGTAATTTATGATTATTTTATAATAATTAATTAAATATTAATTTATAATTATGATGTACTTATTTATGTACTACTTGATTTAATGTTATCTCTATAATGTCCGTCCAACATATATATGTAACTATATATCGCTATATACTTACATATATATGTATATCGCGTATATCGCGATATACATTTATTTAATGCGTGCTATTAGCAGCACGCTCTATTTTATACAAAATAATTTTGTTTTTCTTAAAGCCAAAGCCTTTAAGGGCGGGGGTAAATGGTGATGCCACCTTTTTGGTTCTTTGTTTGGATTGACTTTAATGTCAAATCTTTTTCACATCTACCCTATCTTTCCCTCCGTGCACTGAATATATCTTCGTGACGTCAATCAATGGAGACGCCATGACACTTAAATCAGTATGACTTTTCGTGCTCCGCGAGACGCATGTGCCTATTGTATCGCCGTCCTCGTGCTACCCCAACAAATAAGTGTGGTGAAAAGGACCTCGCTGCTGTACAGCCGAACTTAAAAACTACTTAAGTGCTCCGGAGACAAAGAAAAATCTAGTGTTTGGTGTGCGCTGCCGACGCGACGAGACCCAGCCGGGACGTTTCAAGGTTAGTGCACGCAAATCCTAATTTCCTACCTAGGTCCCAGATCTTCGAGCATAGCATATAAAATTCTAAATTCGTATACAGTCCGCTGCTCAGGCTGTGCAGTGGCATCAACCTTACAAACCATACCTTATATTATATTGTTATTTTACTATGAATCCGTGGCTGAGAATAATAATTTAGAACAACTGCCCCTGTAGCCAAGTATTTTTTTTTTGCATTCAAAACATTTATAATACAAAATGCCGCGAAATATTATCAATACACCTCTGTCTTCGATCAGCTGCAGCGCCATCTAGTCTAGACCTAGCCAAAACTTCAAGTGACAACGATCGTAGAAAGAGCTCGCGCCCGCTCGCGGCGGCAATCCTGCCCGCCAGCGAGCGGAGCCCTCTCCTAAGAAGTCCCTCCGCAAGGCCCCTGCTCCCCACGGACCAGGAGCCTCAGCCGCCGTGGATTGCCAAGACGGCTGAAAACTTACCACCGGGGAAGTGCTCTTCCCCGCGCCCCGCCCGGGTAATGAGGCCCTGCCTCGAAGCCCGTACCCTCCGCTGGCCACGGCCAGCGAAGACGACCCTCGCAGCAGTAGAAAGAGAAACGATACAACGCAGTGTAACTTGGCTACAGAGAATGACTTGTAAAGTCAGCTCAATTTATGAAAAATTCCTTCACAATGGTGCCTTTTAAAATAATGAAATTATTGAGCGTGCGTAATACCGTTAATAGACTCCGTTTATTGAAACGCATGAGCTGTCTCAAAAGCTAGGTCTAGTGTTTTGCACACTCTGCACTAAGTACATACTTCTGAAATAGTATAATATTAACTTTCATTTAACATTAGCCATTCCGACAAATCGTTCTTCAAATTCAAAATTATTTATTTAATCTTGGCCAACCATGTGGCGCTTATGAATAGAGCCGGCAAAAAACCCAACGCTAGCTAGTTATATTCATAACAAAAACATACCGACTTGAAAATCTAAAAATACTTTTTAACCGACTTCCAAAAAAGGAGGACCTTTTTGGAAGTCGGTTAAAAAGTATTTTAATAATGGCCTATTCAAAGTATGTGGTCAGGGAGCCGGTAACATTGAAAGTCTCCTCATAGCGTATTCGAAAATTGTTATTCGAAATTGATAGTTAAACTTCTATGATCAAACGAACTTACCTGAAGTGAAGTTCGATCTTGATTATCTTGACTTCGTCGAATTATGTTTATAATAAGCTCGGTATGAGTTAATTTGAAAAGTCGAAACAATGTTAAAAAAAAAATTATCAAAAAGATACCGATGTTGGAATGTTTTACCGTCATCGTTGATCTTGATTTTTTTTCAGTGCATACGGTAGAATATTTCTTACTCTGTCAGGAAAAATTACGCAAACCAGTTTTTTGACCGAAAGAATCTCGCGTACCTACTTGAAGCATGGTAGGTATTATGAGAGACTTTCACACAATGGATTTCTATACTTATCGCAGACAGCATGCATGACGATGTTATGGCTGTATAATTTATTAAGTCAATTGTGCGTACAACCTCCATGTTCATAAAATAAAACTTTTTATTTTAAGTATAATTATGAATTTTAGTGGAAAGGAACAAAGGTGCTAACAAGAAAAGATTTCTCCAGGGTGCATGAAACAAGCGAGCTACTATTCGTATATGCATAGAAAAAGAGCTCAGGTTCCGTTTCCAAGATACGCAATACTAAAGTTTTGTCGTTACTAATAATATGAGTGGGTGATTTCTTACAGAACGAGTCCTCAGTTTCTAACTTGAAATTAAATTTACTGGCTCCGTTAGGAAGAAGTTTTTTGTCTACAAGAATTCTCAGCATGAAGTTACATGACTTACACTAGCGGCACGCTATGATGGCCGGTTTGACGTTTGTCCGCTCATGAAGTTCCGTATTAATTGATAACGACTTTGAAGGAAATAATTGTATTACTTTATTGACGATAGTGATGTGCAGAGATTCATAAATTTTATCGAATGTAGTTTTAGGTTTAGGACTCAAAATTTATTTATTAAATTGATTTCTAAAATGTATACAAGTGTAGAAAAATCAGTTTGCACCATTTAAGGGGTGAATGTACTTGTGAATATGAACAATTTTCACTATGTGGACAAACCTCTGAAATCGCAAAAAAATATCAGCTGTTTCATACAAAAGGTAAAATTTTTATTTTTATATGATATATACCACAACTCGGCATTTGGTTTTCTAAATTGAAAATTTTTAAAAATGGAATCTAATACGATCGTCACATAGGATCGCTGGCTAGCACAACTACTACCTCCGGCAAACTCGCGTCAATGCTCAATGCAAAACAAAGCAGTTTCGAATTGACGTTGCTTCGAAAAGTATAAACTGTCAGTGCAATGCGATTGTGATATAGTTTTGACCTGGCTTTGGATTTCAAATATTGATACTGCATTACTGTTGACCCTTGCTCGTTAATTTGGACTCTGTTCAAGCCCTTTGTTGTGGATTTCGTCGATATGACCGAACGTACGCAGAGAACTGTTCTAAATAGTCAGACACGTGAGTTCGTAATACGCCTTCGTAACTATTTCGATCGTGAAGCTCAAAATGGAGGGCCAATTTTACCTATAACGTCAGTGGTTGAACGCGTAGCTGATGCGCTTAATATTGGACAACGAACTGTTAGACGGATAACTAAAAAAAAATATGGCGAGACTGGCACAGAAGAAAATAAACTTCACACACCAAAAAAGAGAAAACGAGCAAAACCAGTCGTAGGCATCGATAGCTTTGATGCCGATGCTATCCGAAGACATGTTTACGGCTACTATTTACAGAAGGAGTATCCAACAAGAAAAAAGTTGGTGCATTCACTGAAGGAAGCTGGATTATTCTTCGGTGGGGAAAGTTCTTTAACGAAGATTTTGAAGACCATTGGATTTCGATACAAAAAATGTAACAAACGCAAAATATTGATGGAAAGATTTGATATAGCGATGGCAAGGTATACTTTTTTACGGCAAGTGAAAGAAATCAAAAATTGGCAAAATGTTGTGTTCTTGGATGAAACATGGCTTAATGCTAACCATACTGTAGGCCGTTCTTGGAACGATGACACAGCAGCATCTACTTCCAAAGTTCCTGTAGGAAAAGGATCGCGACTTATAATTTGTCACGCCGGAACCATCAACGGGTTTGTCGAAGGTTCTCTCATGGCTTTTGCGTCAAAAACCACTGGAGACTATCATGAAGACATGAATGGAGAAAAGTTTACTGAATGGTTTACCTCAATGTTGTGTAGCCTCCCTGAACCATCTATTATAATTATGGACAACGCCCCATACCACTCGATGCAAATTGACAAGCCACCTGCCCAATCCCAAAAGAAAGCTGATATCGTCGCATGGCTTCGTAAAAATGGCGTAGATGCAAACATGAATATGTTAAAAGCGGAATTAGTACGTCTTTTAAAAGAAAACAAACCAACCAAGATCCGATACGTCATTGACGAAATAGCATTAGAACATGGGCACAGAGTTATACGGTTACCGCCTTACCATTGTGAGTATAATGCGATTGAGTTGGTGTGGGCTCAAATTAAGGGATATGCTGCAAGACACAATACAGAACCCCCATTTACCACAAAAAAAATGCTAAAATTATTAGAAGAAGCTTGTGAACATGTGACTAAAGGAGACTGGGAAAAGGTTGTGAATAGAACTGTTAAATTAATAAGGGAAGATTATGAAAGAGATGTGAAAATAGATAATATTATAGAAAACGAACATATAATTATTAATGTAGGTGATGATAGCAGTGACGACAGTGAAAATAGTAGTATGGACGAATCTGATTAATTATGGCCTTTTGTGGCACCTTTTTTGGTATCTTTTGTATTCATATGTTTCTTGTGTGCATATAAAGTATGTATATTCATTTTCATTCAAATATTCAGTTCGTTCAAATAAATTAAATAAACATATACATTTTTGTTTTATTAAACCTATTTAATCAGGTACAAAAACAAAACTTAATTGTTTTTTGTTCGAGAATAAATTGACATTCCACATCACTATTGTAATGTGTCAAACCGGCCATCATAGCGTGCCGCTAGTTTAGTTGTTAGTACACCTACACCTTGTACACCTTAAACATTCTACAACTACTTATTTGCTCAAATGTTTCTTTCCAACTCAATTTCTGTTGTAGTTAATCTAGTACTAGCTTCTGATAAACTAGAGTTAGTTACTCTTCACTTAATCAATAAGGAAAATGTTATTTTTTTCATTCAATAGGATAAACCTATGGTAAGTCTAGATCATCATAGATGTTTTAACTAGCTACTTTAAATAACGACATAGGTACAGCAGATATTTTTTTTTTAGACAGATATTACGGCATAGGTCTTTAGCAACAAGCTATGGTGAGAAAATGCTTGAACAGACAATTGCTATTATCTAAATTGTTATTGTTGCAATTTCTGTGGTAAGATTCTAGCTTGAATATTTCTAAAACTACAACTGGAGGATTTAAGCGGAATTGTAGTCCTGTGCGGCGGTATAATAGATTTACCTTTTTTAGGGTTCCGTAGTAAACAAGGAACCCTTATAATAGTTTCGCCATGTCCGTCCGTCTATCCGTCTGTCCGTCCGTCCGCGGTTTAGCTCAGAGACTATTGGTACTAGAAATCTGTAATTTGGCAAGGGTATAAATATCAATCACGCCGACAAAGTGGTGAAATAAAATTGTCAAAAATATATTTTTTTTTTTTGGGTACCTCCCCTACATGTAAAGTGGGGATGAATTTTTTTTTCTCGTCTATCCCATAGTGTGGGGTGTCGTTGAATAGGTCTTTTAAAAATATTGTGGGTGTGGGAACACCATTTTTAAATTCAGGGATCCGTTTGTGAAATATGATATTTTAAATTGCTAAATTTTATTAGAGTCAAAAGGATTAAAAAAAATTCACAGCAGTAGTATATATAACGAATTTTAAAGGAAAACTATCACGGCTAAGTAGGGTTCATTAGTTAAGGAGTTATATCTGTTTTTTCTAAGTCAGGTATTACACGTAGTGTAAGTTGCATATTTTGTAGTATCTTATAGTATTTAAACCAAGGAACTCAAAATGTATTCAATATTCATAAATAAAGTAAAAGCACTATCCTAGGTCAGCAATAATATTTGAGACTTTCAACTACGGAACCCTACACTGCGCGTGGCCCGACGCGCACTTGGCCGGTTTTTATTTAATTATATATTCGTGTATTGTGTAGTTAGGTTATACCTAGGTATAGTGTTGATAGGTTAGGACTGCGGTCTCCTATTCTGGGGGTCGCGGGCTGATACTGGGCAAGCACCTCTAACTTTTAGAAGTTAAATAAATGCGGTGAACCACAGGTTGACCTGAAATAAATAACTTTGAATTTGAAGGACTTTTACAGGGTTAATATTTCACATTTTTGTTCTTCTTGCGTACCCAAATAGCAATTCGGTCCAATCGTTGTTTTCATTCCATTCTATCTTGCCTGCGCGTTATAATTTCTGAGATGAAACCCGTTTCGCCGTATCTCTGTCTCTCCGGGGCTGTTTACTTTATTGTTATATTTTTCTTACCTCAGCGGGGAAATAGGTTTTTTGAATTGGCCAAATTTTTATTTTTATCTCTGACAAAAATATTCCTTTTAGGTAGTAGTTATAATAGTCCCTCGGGCTGGGCTCAAGCTGATGGCCTTTGTCTGTGATCACAGCTGATGGGAAGTGACATCTAAGATTGGAATTGGAAGGTATATACCCAGTAGTGTAAATGAAACCCTTAATCGGTTTATACACTTATCTTCATGCCGGAGCCTTGGATCACATCAGAATATGTAATCAAAGGCTGGAACGTTATAAATAATAATTTATGTTATTAATTGCTTGGTAATTATCTTTGACGATAGGGGTGTAATGCTTTAGTTCAAAGTTTCTGAAACGAACCGCGGTGTATTTGGAACGCACGTCTGGCGTCTGTCACGTATAATTTGAGTACCTTCAAAGCAAGAGTGAACTAGACATATTCTAGGCAAGCGCGCTCCAACCTAGACCTCATCAATGTTTACCAGCATTGATTGTCGTCAAGCGTAAGTCTATCTCGTAATAAAAAAATAGCCACAGCCAAAGCCTCTTACCCCACCAGAAAAGAGACAATATATAAATTTCCAAATTGACTCTGCTGGGAATCGAACCCGATACCTCCCGAAGACTTATAAGACTACTAGGTATAGAGTTCATAACTGTAACAAGAAGGATTGACGTCCGAATTACGTTTGGAAATTGCTTATAATATTGCTTATAACATGGGGCTGTAGACTCGAATCCATCGTTTGCAATTTTACTGAATTTTCCTGAATCCTGGATAAGTAGTTATTGGAAGGTTGGTATACTATGTTAGGTAAGAAATCATTGGAAGACATGAAAAATAAAATTTAACATATTCGTTTCAACTATCGTTAAATTAAAAGCTTTGTTCCATTTGCATTTAGCTAGGACATAAAAAGCTGCTACATTACGCAGGCAGCTTACTCTAATTGCCCGTATTAGCTGCGGTTGGAAATGTAACATGAAACATAACTCACGAAAATTAAACATTTTATGTTAGAGGAATAAATTAATTAAAATACCGGGTAAGACTGCCATGTTGCATATTATAACTATCCTAAGTTATAATCAACTTGCTGGTTTTCATGCGTTTTAATTCACATTTCATAGCTGAGAACTTCTATTTTTAGAAATTTAGTTCGTTTAGGCCAACTTGTAGCTCTTATGACAAGTCAAGACTCTACCATCAGTTCTGAAAAGAGTTCTGCTTCTGAAGAGAAGAGCTGGTAAGAAACTGCTCAAGGATCTGCATAGCCGTACGGCGTACCTATAAGAAAGAAAAGAGAAGCGGGATACAAATAAAAGCTTTATGAACATACTTACTTTAATCGTATCGTAATAATATTCTGTTGAAAATTTTCTATTTATAAAATTTATGTAAGTACGAGTAGACTATAGTAAAACTTGTTAAACCGAACTATAAGTAGTTCGTTGTTACGCTACATGAACTATTAACGGTTGCAATTCCTACATTCACAACTCTTTCAGACCAACAGCGTACCTATACTAAACTCTCATCATAAAAATATCAATTTGCGCTAGAATTCTACGATAACTAGAATACTGTTAGTATAAGTAGTATACCGGTGGAATATTGTTGGTTTGTCCTTCAATCACGCAGTAACGGAGAGTGACATAGGCTACCTGTTATCCCGGAACAACAGAGTTTTCGCGATAAATTTAAAAACCAAACTCCAAACCTTACCTAACTCCACGTAGATGAAGTCACGAGCAAAATCTAGTTAATACCTACAAGAATAAATTATCTTTTTCACTGAATTTAAATAAAAAAAACAGCTACACTGAAGTTTTCGTACGCTTCAATTGACAAGAAAGTTTTATGTTTTACGTAAACAAATCGCTCACTGGAGTGTGGTAATGAGTTTTGTTTACGCAAAAAGTATAGGTTTAAACATTGCCCGTAGCTGAAGGTAAAAAAATCGTTGGTAGCGTCTCGGAGAAACGCGCGAGCGACCTGTTGTACCCGGAGCTGCGTGGAGCTTCGCAAGGAGCAATGCGCCATAAAGCAGGTCCAGGCGCACTCCGCACTTTATACACCCAGCGTCATTTCGTCTGTACGGACCAAAGTGTGCGAAGTGTAGAACTAGTGCGAAGGGATAAGAGTTACGCGATAGAAAGGGAGGCAACTTCAAGGTGAATATAACTTTATCAATATCTTTGAGGAGAAAATTGCAATTTTTTTGGCTGGATGGATTTCGCATACCTACTTATAGTGTACGTTATATTATTACGGATAAAATTTCTCCGTCCTCTTTTGCATTTGCATAATTTTTTTCTGAAACATTTTCTGGCTATTTACATCAACACATGCCTACCAAGCTTAATTTGACCGTATAATTGTATTATTATAACTACTAACCATTAAGAGTTTTCAATTCCACATGATGGGAATTTCAGTTTTACTGGCTCCCAGACCATATCGATATCGATTTCATTTTCACCCGACTACGCGATGCAAAGGAGTGATAATGTGTTTATCAGTCTATGTATGTATGTATGTTTGTTTGTTCCTTTGTGGCACTCTAGAGACCAAACACGTGGGCCGATTTTGATAAGTGGCACGTCATTAGATTTTCCATGCCAGCGCGAGTGTCAAAGAGAACATAAAAATTTGAAAAATTCAAAATGGCGGATTTTTGACGCCATAATGTGGGGTTCAAAAACTTTTTTTCTTCAAATCCTATTGAATGGGGTATCAAATTAAAGGGTTTGAAAAGTTGATTACGAAAGTATATTTTTAATTTTTTTTATCATAAATTTGATAATTGATATTTTCATTGATATTCTTTAAAGCAGTCGGGTTTTTCATTCTTATTTAATATATTGCTTGTTCTATTATTAGTAAGCGTAAAGAACGTCTTCAACGTCATGCTTATGCATTCTTGTGCATGTTTTACCTACGCGTTTCTGCGTTTGAGCTGAAATTTTGCATGTATGTGTAAATCGGATGACAATGCAATATTATTGTGACATGGAGCGGATCTGATGATGGAAACGGAAGATGGCTATCGGAACTCTGTAATAAAACGATGTAACCCCATCGAGTTTGGGCTCGTTTGATTCGTCATGACAAGAACTCTGATCCTAGATGATATCTAGAGTCTAATGATGTAGCTCCTAAAAGCTTGTATTTAAAAATAAAATTTTTAATTTAAGTACACTTGTTTTCTAAGAATTTCTAAAAAAATATAGATTCTCCAGAAGCCTTGGTTGATACTTCTAGCAAGGTAATATGAACAAACGGCGTATACGTTCCCAAAATGTTAAAAAAATATAGTTTTAAACTAAGCTTTTTGAGCTAAAACGAGAAAAAAAGGCAAACTTGTAATAAGCGCATTTTCCAGCAGGAAAATGTCTGTTAACATTTTTGTCACCTGCCCCATTATGGACGGAGATGGAGTAACTCTGTTCTCACGGTCTGCTGGACGGTTGAATATCGCAGTGCAGTATTGTCATAAAAAACATATCTTTAATATCAGTTTGAAATTATTTATTTTTTACGAGCTTTTACCCGCAACTTCGCCTACATGGAATTTGGTTTTTCAAATTCCCGTGGGAAAACTCTGTTTTCCGGGATAAAAGATAGGTATCTCTCTAACTTCTCTTCTTAATTTATAATATTAGTAAGGATTGTTTATAAACCAGCTATTTATAGGTTACTAGCTGATGCCCGCGACTTCGTCCGCATGGATTTAGTTTTTAAAAATCCCGCGGGAACTCTTTCATTATCCGAGATAAAAAGTAGCTCTCCCGGTCTGAGGAACCACTACTACATCCATTACTATACCCATGCAAAAAATCGCATCAATCCGCTGTTCTGTTGCGACGTGATTGAAGGACAAACCAACAAACAAACACACTTTCGCATTTATAATATCAGTAATGCTTTATTATAACACTTTTTATACTTGTCAAATTTTTTACCATACTTAACCAAAGACAAAATTACGTTTAGCTGTCATTTACGTTTTGTTATTCCACTGTCATTTGCGTTTTGTTATTCCATGTCAGATGCGTTTTTCTTATACCACGTTTTATTTTACATGACGGAAACGCGGTCGAACGGGATAAAAAGTATCCTATGTCCGTCTCCTGGTTCTAAGCTACCTCTCCACCAATTTTCAGCCAAATCAGTTCATCCGTTCTTGAGTTATAAATAGTGTAACTAACACCACTTTCTTTTATTTATATAGATATCAATATCAATATGATTACAAATTGCACACAAATTAATATATAACGAATATTGCCCGTCTGTCACAACTTCGTATATCAGTAAGTCGAAATGCTATTTACTACTTGTAAATAAATCTTCTTTTTCACAGCTGGGCAAAGGTCTCTTGCACAGACTTCCACATGTATCATTCTTGTGTCGCCTGTACTATCCTCGTCTTGTCATCGGTTCACCAAATTAATTACTTAAAAATACGTACTACACGATTCTACATTTTAGATTTTTTATTAATGAACTGAGATCTGACAAGAATGTATTAGTAGACCAGGGTAGAAGCCTTAAAAAATAATAAAAAGTGAAAAAAAATAATAGTAGGATGAAACCCATTGGAAAAGGAAGAGAATGCAACAAAAATGAAAGGAAAAATAAATTACGGGCGATCTGAGGTCGGGAAGTGGGGGGGAGGGGGGGTTTAATGGTAAAAAACGGTTTATCTCAATTTCTGGAAAAACTACAAGTCCTATGGAAAAAAGTTAAATGGCAAAGTTGTAGGTAATAAAAAGATCTACAACTTTTGTATTTAGACTTTTTTGACATAACCTCAAAATGTATGTGAAAAATTCAAATAACCAAGTTTTTGGTTTTTTATTTTTATCTTTTACAAAAAAAATATTTTTCACGAAATTTGGTGAAAACTTACCTTTTTATGTCCCAAACACACTGTAATTTTTCTGATTTAAAATATTTATTTTTACACCTTTTTTTTTGACTTAATATTGAAAAAGAACCTAATTTTCAATCGAAAATTCTCCCGTCAAAATGTCTGCTTTTTTAAAAAAGTCGGTGAGCTTTTTGTTCTTTGAAATCTCTACTTTCTGATGGTGTAAAAAAAAATATACATTACTATGGTAAATGCTCTCAGAAAATGCAGAAACGAAATACGAAATAACAGGTAGTAAGGCCCAGACCTACTATAATTTTTTTTGTTTTCAAAAATTATCTACCCTGGACAATAGGTTAAGGATACATAGAAGCCTCCGCACTCGTCTCCGCAAAAATTCTAATCTCTATAAAATAGAGCTTGGTTGGTGAGTAGGTACATAACTTTAATGTAGATATTTCAAGCAAAAGTAGAGAAAAGTACATTTTTGTCACTATCTTAGCTCATTAATTTGTCTACACGAATAACTCCTAAGTTACTGATAAAGGACCTTAATATTGATGAAAATTTAAACATAGAGATTTCACAATATGTAATATTAAGTTCTTATTTCAAGGTAATGTATTCCTAACGATGTATTAAGCGACAAAAAAAGAAATATGTACCTATATTATCCCAATCTTTTACTATTTGAACGAATTTGTTGTTCGAGGAAAGCAAAAACATAAAAAACGTTTCATGTTTTAGGCCTTTATTTGAACAAAAGATACATTACATTTATCTTTTAATATTTTTTTATCTTTCTGCTTAAGAATTCTGAAGATATGAGATATAAAATTTTCACAAACAATATTTTAAATGATTAGAAAAATCAATTCTAGAATTTTCAGAATGCGCCATTTTTATTTGATTTTGTGAATTCTAATAAGATAATAATGAAAAGGTTAAATTTATTCTTATTGGTTTGTTAAGTACGAGGAAAAAATTAATTAATTACAAGCTTTTATTTAACATGCAATTTAGGTAATATTATGTATGTTTAGGTCAAATCTTGCAAGATGAATAATTAGAACCACTTCCCGATATCCGATTGAGCTGAAATTTTGCACGTATATGTAAATCAGATGACAATGCAATATTATTGTGGTATGGAGCTGATCTGATGATAGAGCTGAAAGATGGCTATGGGAACTCTGTAATAAACGAAGTAACCCCATTAAATTTGGACTCGTTTGAATCGTCTTGACAAGTACTCTAGTCCTAGATGTTATTCAGGGTCTCATGATGAAACCTGAAGATGGTTTTGGCAACTCTGTAATTAAAAGAAGTAACCCTATCGAGTTTGGACTCGTTTGATTCGCCTTGACAAGTACTCTGGTCCTAGATGATATCCAGGGTCTGACGATGTTGCCAGCTACTAAAACCTTGTTTTTTTTTTAAAATAATTTATTTTTATTTACACTTGTTTCAGATAATTGTAATATAAATAACCATCAGCAATATTTTTCTTATAAATGGATTTCATATGTGACTGAATTTTCCTCTATTGAAAAATAAAGGCCAAAACATGAACTCATATAATTTACTATGCGCAGACGATGGGGTAATGAGTATCTACCGACTATGTGCTAACTCACATAGTTCGAAGAACTGATGGTCGTTGGGGTCCCAAGGTGTTGGAATGGCGACCCCGCACCGGGAAACGCAGTGTTGGCAGACCCCCCACCAGGTGGACCGACGACATCAAACGAGTCGCAGGGAGCCGCTGGATTCAAGCGGCGCAAGACCGAAGCCTGTGGAAGTCCATGCAGGAGACCTTTGTCCAGCAGTGGACGTCTATAGGTTGATAAAGAAGAAGAAGAAGAAGATGTGCTAACTCACTGTCTGCGCAGATCAGTTGGATTCAGTAACCGAGTCTATTGATACGGCATATTTTCTACGCGCAGGAAACGTGCATTTCTTTAAATCGCTTTTACGGCACGTTTTAATTTAACAAAAACCGGCCAAGTGCGTGTCGGGCCACGCGCAGTGTAGGGTTCCGTTGTTGAAAGTCTCAACATACATTTTGAGTTCCATGGTTTAAATACTATAATATACTACAAAATATGCAACTTACACTACGTGTAATATCTAACTTAGAAAAACCGATATAACTCCTTCACTAATGAACCCTACTTAGCCGTGATAGTTTTCCTTTAAAATTCATTATATATATGTAGGCGCAATTGATTTCCGTTTAATTTATATTAATTAATTAAGAGTATTTGTTTTGATTTCCGTAGGTTATTTCATATTAATTATTTAAAAGTATTGGTTTGATTTCCGTATCCTTTTAATTTATATTAATTACTAGCTGATGCCCGCGACTTCGTCCGCATGGATTTAGTTTTTAAAAATCCCGCGGGAACTCTTTCATTATCCGAGATAAAAAGTAGCTCTCCCGGTCTGAGGAACCACTACTACATCCATTACTATACCCATGCCAAAAATCGCATCAATCCGCTGTTCTGTTGCGACGTGATTGAAGGACAAACCAACAAACAAACACACTTTCGCATTTATAATATCAGTAATGCTTTATTATAACACTTTTTATAATTGTCAAATTTTTTACCATACTTAAACTTAACCAAAGACAAAATTACGTTTAGCTGTCATTTACGTTTTGTTATTCCACTGTCAATTGCGTTTTGTTATTCCATGTCAGATGCGTTTTTGTTATACCACGTTTTATAGTGACTTGACGGAAACGCGGTCGAACGGGATAAAAAGTATCCTATTTCCTTCTCCTGGTTCTAAACTACCTCTCCACCAATTTTCAGCCAAATCGGTTCATCCGTTCTTGAGTTATAAATAGTGTAACTAACACCACTTTCTTTTATATATATAGATTTAAAAGTGTTGTGTTGACTTCCGTTTCCTTTTATTTGTTAAAATTAGTTTAATCAAATTGGCATTTGACTTTGACAGCGCGGGTACGCCATTTTGCGCGCCATCTTGAAATATTAGTATAAAAAGGCTGTTTTGACGATACGAATTCAGTCTCTGCCCAGAGACTCATTCGACTAGTAGATGCCTTCGCGTCTAGGTCGTTCTATTGGATTGAGGGTTTGCGATAGCAATCGCTCCCTA
This sequence comes from Oeneis ivallda, assembly GCA_029955525.1. Classification (NCBI taxonomy): domain Eukaryota; kingdom Metazoa; phylum Arthropoda; class Insecta; order Lepidoptera; family Nymphalidae; genus Oeneis; species Oeneis ivallda. The sequence goes on along the minus strand of JARPMR010000024.1, from coordinate 11,000,993 downwards.
ATCGAATAAATATTGTCTGTACGCTTAAATTACTGTAAATGATAAATTAATACTTTGATAGTTTTGATAACTACCCTCATGTTTAGATATTGGTTTGATTAATTAATATTTATACCTTTATACCTTTTTTCGGTGGGTAGGTTGAAAATGTTATACCTTTATATTTATACCTTTTTTCGGTGGGTAGGTTGAAAAGTTAACAGCTAAAATAATTGTGCTCTTTATTTTCGCAATTTTAAAATATTTAATCAATCAATTGAACACATAATTTAGTTATCAATGTTCTAATATTTACCTGCATCACCTGGCAATTGTTTTCACTCACTTAAAACTCAAGTTACATCATAATAATGGATCTGCACAGTCAACTAGCAAAAGGCATGGATGACATTGCAAAAATGGTTGAGGAGAGAATGAACCAGTTTGACACAGCACTTGCACAACACTCTGGAGTGAAGACATCAGGAACTTCCAGCACCTCCGGAGATCTTGCTTCACTGGCCGCTGACTACGCACAGTTCAAGTCCATAGTCTACAAAACATTGGCTATGTTGCGACAACAGTTACAACTCCTTGTACTTGGGTTTGACAAGCACGAAGCAGCCTCCCGGAGAAAGGTTCTCCTTTTCCATGGCGTCCCCGAAGACAGCAGTGAGCAGCTGGACACCAAGTTAAGCTCCATATTTAGTGAACAATTAAAGTTGCCCAGTGTTGATCACTTGTGTGTGGATGTATGTCATCGTTTGGGTGTGAAGCAAGTTGATAAGCCCAGACCCATACTCGTTCGCTTTACAGGATTAAAGCACAGGATTGCAGTTTGGAACTCTAAAACTGCTCTTAAAGGTTCTGGCATAACGATTTCGGAATTCTTGACGAAACCTAGACAAGAACTATTTGTTTTGGCCAGAAAACACTTCGGACTGAGAAGTTGTTGGACGTCTGATGGTACCATCATTATTGCCTTGCCAGATAAAAGTCGTGCCAAAATCGTATCTATGTCGGAACTGGACACGCTGATTAAAAAATTCCCTTCTGTGTCTGCCTCACAGGAACAGAAACTTGCAAGACCTCGTCGCAACGCTAAAGCTACAACTAAGTGATAACTTGAACAGCAGTCATAATAGTGTCGTATCATTAGGTTATCGTGATCGCCGTGTAGATGATACTAATTACTACCTAAGTAGGTAATTCAGTGACATTTACGCCACGACTCACGAACCAAGAAATAACTTAACTTGTCGGTTGGTACCCACATAGCTTCTTTTCATTTTGTTTTGATAGGTTACGTTGACGTGTGACACTGACATTCATTGCAGACTTGCTGCATGTGCATGCGTCACTCGTGTGCTGTCACTTGTCAGCTGTCAGTGTTAACACTTGACGCTGTGGCGTGTATCAACTGTTGCGTTCCGTTTTAATCTTGCTTGAGTATTTTTTTGTTTTTATATAAAGTACCTACCTCAAGTTATACCTCCAAAAAAAAAAAAAATTTTTTTTTTTGGTTTCCTTCAGTATCCATTTGTTTGTTAATTAGTCATTTTTTGTTAAGTTTAGTTTTGTACCCTAGATGTAATTTGATGATTTTCTCCAGATTTGCCATTGATTGCGGGTAATGGTGAAGTTTGTAAGGTTTTATAGTTTTACAATTATTATAGTAGTATTTATATATTTTTTATTATATTATAATATTTATAATATTAGTATTTTAGTCTATTTATTTGTATTATTATTTATATAAGTATATATATTTTTTTTATTATTATTAGAAACTTATGGATGATATTGTTAGTAATTTTAATGACGATTTCTTTTCGTGCTCTTCTTCCGACGATTTTCACAGCGCTTGCAGTAATACTTCCTTTGAAAGTTTAAATGATGATTCCCTGGACTCTGGACTCAAGTCCATATTTTCGAACAACTCGAGTCTCAATCTGGTACACATCAATGCTCAGAGCATTCCGGCACACTATTCAGACCTTCTAGCATCTTTTAGCAGCGTCCATGTCGATGGTATTCTGGTGTCAGAGTCTTGGCTTAAACCATCCTTACCATCGTCACTCTACAATCTGCCCGGCTTTACACTTCGCAATGACCGAATCGGTAAGGGCGGTGGAGGTGTCTGTATATACCTCAGGGATAATATAGCTTTCAATATAATTAAACAGTCCCCCAGCCTGTTCTCTGACAGCCTTGAATATCTTTTTCTCGAAATTATCACTCACCATTCCAAAGTACTTCTCGGCGTTGCATACAGTCCTTCTCTTAATATTAACTACTTTAACACCTTTGAATCACTTCTTGAAGATATTTCACCTTCTTATGATCACATAATTATTATGGGAGATCTAAACACCTGTCTTATTAAAAACAATCATAGGGCCCATAAATTGAAATCTTTAGTTACTTCTTTTAATCTTTCTTTTCTTCCTCTGTCTGCAACGCATTTCTCGCCTAACTCAGTTCCTTCTCTCTTGGACCTTATCATGGTCGGTAAAAGTGAGAATGTGCTACACCATGGTCAGCTCAATGCTCCTTTCTCCTACCATGATCTTCTTTTCATACGCTATAATCTTTCAGTTGCTAGGCGTAAAGGTAAGACAATTTTGCGACGCAATTTAAAAAATATTAACATTCAGGCTTTTAAATCGGATGCTTCTTTGTTGGAATGGGGCCCGCTATTTGATGCGTCCACTGTGGATGATAAGGTGAGACTCTTAAACACGACCCTAACAGAATTATTTGACTCACATGCTCCTGCTCGTCCTGTAAGGGTTAAATACCTACCAGCACCCTGGCTGACACCTGACATTAAATCTCTTATGTCTAGACGGGATAAAGCCAAAAGACTTTGTAAAAAGAGACCCACCGGAGAGAATGTTGCGTCCTATAAAAGGCTGCGTAATCGCTGTAATAGAATGTGTAGGGATGCTAAACGCCGTTTCATACATTCATCTATCGAACACTTCTCTCCAACTCAGACTTGGAGTTTTTTAAAATCACTGGGTGTGGGTAAATCATCTCAAGTTTTAAGTCAATCCGTTGACTTGAACTCACTGAACCAACACTTCTCTACGCCCCCTGTCAGAATAGCTGACAGTAGCAAAAACTCCTTGCTTCGCAAACTGTACGATTTAGCCCCACCTAATTGTGATCCTTTTATTTTCACTAGTATCACGGAGGGCGACGTTAGGAGAGGTATCCTATCAATTACTTCCAAAGCAGTGGGTGATGATGGTATTAGTCGTGATATGCTTCTTTTAATAATCGACTACGTATTACCTGTCATCACTCACATCCTGAACTTCTCATTAATGTCAGGCCATTTTCCTACTGCGTGGAAAATGGCTAATGTTATTCCATTACCTAAATCACCTAACCCCACATCTTTCTCTCAATACCGTCCCATCTCTATCCTTCCCACTCTGTCTAAAATTTTAGAAAACTTAGTGTTCAAGCAAATTTCAACATATTTATCTCGCAATAATCTTCTAAGCCCTCTCCAGTCTGGTTTCCGTCCCTTTCACAGTACCTCAACCGCATTGCTCAAAGTAACTGAAGATATTCGATTTGCTATGGATAGTAAGAAGCTTACTGTTCTTGTACTTCTTGACTTCAGTAACGCTTTTAATTCAGTTGATTTCGATGTAATGCTAGCTATCCTTCGCTCTCTTAATGTTTCTCCTTCCGTGATTGACTGGTTTAAGTCCTATCTTCGTGGTCGCCGACAGAGAATCAGCACTGACGAAGCCTCTTCGGACTGGGCTGATCTCTCAGCTGGTGTACCCCAAGGTGGTGTACTATCTCCTTTATTGTTTTCTGTTTTTATAAACGAAATCTCTAAAGTAATTTCTTCTCACTACCATCTCTATGCCGATGATCTGCAGCTTTATAGGCACGCGGCATTATCCGAACTTCCATCTGCAGTGGATGCTATTAACATTGACCTTAATCGAATTAAAGAATGGGCAGCGTCATTTGGCCTGCTTGTCAATCCTACAAAATCTCAAGCTCTCATAATTGGTAGCAGCAGGATGCGCTGTAAAGTTAATTTTAATACTTTACCTCACATTCTTTACGATGATATACCTATACCTCTCTCTGACAAAGCTAGAAACTTGGGTTTAATTTTTGACGTTAACTTTTCTTGGTCCGCTCATATCAATGAGGTGAGTAGACGTTTGCACTATTCCATACATTCCCTCCGGAGACTTCAAAGTTTCTTGCCTTTACGCACTAAAATAATGCTAGCACAATCTCTTCTCCTTCCTCTCATTGACTATGCTGACGTTTGCTATCTAGATACAACTGAAGAGCTACTTGATAAATTAGATCGACTTCAGAATTTGTGCATCCGTTTTATTTTCGGACTGCGCAAATTCGACCATATATCCGAGTTCCGTCGTCAACTGAAATGGCTCCCTATCCGACTTCGCCGGAATGCTCACATTCTAACCTTAATATTCAAAATTTTTAAGTTTTCTTCACCAGGATATTTACGTGAGTATTTTCTGGATGCTCCTCCGCGAGCCAGACCATTCCGATCCTGCGTCGAGTTGAAAATACTAAAAGTGCCCCACAGCAACACCATTTTCTTCGCAAGATCGTTTGCGGTAACTGCAGCGCGCCTCTGGAATTCTCTTCCTGAGAATATCCGCAACAGTCCATCTGTTGCTGTTTTTAAGTCGAAACTGAAGCAGCATTATCTTTCCTCCTAATTTCATCTTTAATATGCCCGGTATTTTTTTTTCCCCCCCTATATAATATATAGTATATTATGTATTATGTATGGTATATTAGTATTATAGTATTATATTATTATTATATTATTATTACTATTTATTAAGTATATATGTAGTATAAATTGTATACTTAATGATTATAATATCATGTATATTATATATTAGTATCTTAACATAATATGTATTATATTATCTGTAGCCATTTATTAATTTTTAAAGATTAGTCTTTAGTACCTACCTACCTCTGTATGTTCTCACTTTTCTCACATTCGAGGGCTTCTGGAAGAAATCTCTTCTTTAGAGATAAGCTGTCCTTGTGCACGTCCTTTATATCTTTCTTACATTGTTTTATATTACTGGTACTAAATAAATAAAAAAAAAAAAAAAAAAAAAATATTTTGATGTTTTGATAACTACCCTCACGTTCAGAAGTTGTTTTGATTAATCAATACTTTGATGTTTTGATAACTACCCTCACGTTCAGATGTTGTTTTGATTAATCAATACTTTGATATTTTTGATAGTTACCCTCACGTTCAGATGGTGGTTTGTCTGTCGTGCTTTGGTTATTAGCTGAGTGGAAAGGGGCCGTTATTGGGGATGGTGGAGACGGCTTTAGGTAGGGTTTCAGCGTTTTAAGAGACGCGTTCTCTTAAAGCCTGATTAGTTTTTGAGTAATAATTCCCGCTTCTGGTCCATGGCTAATAAATGTAAAAGAGGGGCTTTTGAGGGTACTTTGTTCGAAGAATAAACATCCCAAGTAATGAAATGATCTTACCACGCTACCTACCCTCGTCGCGCAGCAAACGTGTCTGACTTTGTTGCCGACGAAGATACCCGCTCCGACAGCAGCGGTGGGATTCACCTCCCTTTTGAAGATCTTTATACTGTTTGATCATTATGTAAGTTAGTTAAGGATGGACGAGCGATCATTTTGGGAAATTTATCTTATTTCATTTCTTTTTGTATCCACTCTTCCAACCTAAACATTTTTTTATCACTATGCGTATCCTTTTTCCCGGTCATGTCCAAAACATCCTTCCTTAAGCGCTGGCGTTTTGCCAAGCGTATCCTTTTTCCCGGTCTGAGGGCTATATCCCAGGCGGGTGATGCCATGAAGTGATATGGCTAGATCCAAGGCGGGTGATGCCGATTAGTCCAAAACATCCTTCCTTAAGCGCTAGCTGTTTGCTAAGCGTATCCTTTTCCCGGTCTAAGGGCTATATCCCAGGTGGGTGATGCCGAATTTTCTAAAACATCCTTCCTTAAGCGCTAGCTGGTTGCCAAGTGTATCCTTTTTCCCGGTCTTAGGGCTATATCCCAGGCGGGTGATGCCATGAAGTGATATGGCTAGATCCAAGGCGGGTGATGCCGAGTTGTCCAAAACAGCCTTCCTTAAGCGCTAGCTGGTTACCAAGTGTATCCTTTTTCCCGGTCTTAGGGCTATATCCCAGGCGGGTGATGCCATGAAGTGATATGGCTAGATCCAAGGCGGGTGATGCCGAGTAGTCCAAAAACATCCTTCCTTAAGCGCCTGGCTCTTTGCTAAGCGTATCCTTTTCCCGGTCTAAGGGCTTATATCCCAGGCGGGTGATGCCATGAAGTGATATGGCTAGATCCAAGGCGGGTGATGCCGAGTTGTCCAAAACATCCTTCCTTAAGCGCTGGCTGTATGTCAAGCGTATCCTTATTCCCGGTCTTATATGCCAGACGGGTGATGCCGTGAATGTGACATTTGGGTAGATCCCAGGGTGTGATATCATTCAGATACTAATTTACAGCGCAGAGAGCGCGCTGGATCAGAATGGCCGTGTGGGCGCAATTGATTTCCGTTTAATTTATATTAATTAATTAAGAGTATTTGTTTTGATTTCCGTAGGTTATTTTATATTCATTATTTAAAAGTATTGGTTTGATTTCCGTATCCTTTTAATTTATATTAATTATTTAAAAGTGTTGTGTTGACTTCCGTTTCCTTTTATTTATTAAAATTAGTTTAATCAAATTGGCATTTGACTTTGACAGCGCGGGTACGCCATTTTGCGCGCCATCTTGAAATATTAGTATAAAAGGCTGTTTTGACGATACGAATTCAGTCTCTGCCCAGAGACTCATTCGACTAGTAGATGCCTTCGCGTCTAGGTCGTTCTATTCGATTGAGGGTTTGCGATAGCAATCGCTCCCTAATCGAATAAATATTGTCTGTACGCTTAAATTACTGTAAATGATAAATTAATACTTTGATAGTTTTGATAACTACCCTCATGTTTAGATATTGGTTTGATTAATTAATATTTTGATGTTTTGATAACTACCCTCACGTTCAGAAGTTGTTTTGATTAATCAATACTTTGATGTTTTGATAACTACCCTCACGTTCAGATGTTGTTTTGATTAATCAATACTTTGTTATTTTTGATAGTTACCCTCACGTTCAGATGGTGGTTTGTCTGTCGTGCTGTGGTTATTAGCTGAGTGGAAAGGGGCCGTTATTGGGGATGGTGGAGACGGCTTTAGGTAGGGTTTCAGCGTTTTAAGAGACGCGTTCTCTTAAAGCCTGATTAGTTTTTGAGTAATAATTCCCGCTTCTAGTCCATGGCTAATAAATGTAAAAGAGGGGCTTTTGAGGGTACTTTGTTCGAAGAATAAACATCCCAAGTAATGAAATGATCTTACCACGCTACCTACCCTCGTCGCGCAGCAAACGTGTCTGACTTTGTTGCCGACGAAGATACCCGCTCCGACATATACTACTGCTGTGAATTTTTTCTTGTATCCTATATACAACCATTTAGCTGGCAGAGGGGGGGACACTTGACTCTAATAAAATTTAGCACTTTAAAATATCATATTTTACAAACGGATCCCTGAATTGAAAAATGGTGTTCCCACACCCACAACGTTTTTGAAAGACCTATTCAACGACACCCCACACTATGGGATAGATGAGAAAAAAAAATTCATCCCCACTTTACATGTAGGGGAGGTACCCTAAAAAAAAATATTTTTCACAATTTTATTTCTCCACTTTGTCGGCGTGATTGATATTCGACCGAGCGAAGCGAAGGTCTTTGAGTTAACTAGAGCGATTTGCACTTGTCCCTCCGTCCGTCCGTCCGTCTGTCAGAGCCTTATAACTTTTGAATTACTGAACGTAATTACTTCAAATTTAGATATAATATGTAAACCGATGGCCTCCAGCCGAAAATGGCTTAAAAAGTTATAAAAATCTTTATTTCAGGGGGGCTCTCATAGAAGCGAATGCGAAGTAAAAAAAAAAAATATCGCGTTACATAAAATTGTTACGTATCATTTTAAAGATAATTTTGAACTGAGTACAAAAATTATTTTTTTTTAATTTTTCCCTTAAAATTGACGAAATGGGGGGGCTTTCAAAGTGGCAATTTTATACGCTCGCTTGAAGACGCTCTCTAGGAAAATCCGCTATGGATTTTCAAACTGATTTTATGTTTTTAGGTCACTTATATCCTGTACTTGAACAACAAATACTAAAATTATATGAATATTATAAAGAAACGAGATTATTTAATTTTTAATGTACATCAGTAATTCATATAGCATCAACATAGCTTCACAATAATGCTAATAGATGGCGCAGTCAGTAACTATTCCCATGGAACTACGAGTTACGACTAACGACCTATCCCAAAAACAGTTTTGCGTCGACCATTATTATTTAGTTACTTATTATAATACAATAATTGTATTGTAATTTTTTTTGTACCATATTATTCAATTAAAATTATTTTTTAGTTAAATTTTAGTTAAATATTGTATATTTTCTATTCGCGTCGATAGATGACGATTTGTACAGATGCCCGTAACCCGGTTTCACTCGTTAGTACCTACATAATAATTCAATGTTTTCACTAACGTTCCCTAACCTTTACGGGCTACCTATAAGTTAGGTGATTGATGTTTTCTGTCAACTTATTTATCACGATCCTGTACGGGACACCTAAAAGGATATTGGGACGGATGTTAGGACTTAGGTTTGTATTTAGGAGCTATCTACGTTAAGAGACTCCTACTTAGGGGATGATTTAGGTATGTTTGGTGAAAACGGGCATAATAATAATGTCAGTTTTGGTTATCATGTATCGATTGAATGAATAATCATGGGATACCGTTACCGCGAGGTCTCAGTTCGGGGCGAACCACTAGTTATACCCTAGTCAAATTACAGATTTCTAGTATCAATAGTCTCTGAGCTAAACCGCGGACAGACAGACAGACAGACAGACGGACGGACATGGCGAAACTATAAGGGTTCATTGTTTACTACGGAACCCTTAAAAGAACATCTTTGCAAGCCATAATCTCGCAAGTATGACTTTGTCAAAGACGGAGGGAGTTCAGACCACTGTACAATTATTTATTTTTGTACATGCATTATCAATACGAACCCCCGTGAATGAATTTTGGACCGTTGCAAATGTTTCTGATTGCGACTGAAGCGCGCAAAATTTGACAAAATTATTCCACAATATTCTTTTTAAGCTATCGCGGGCTTTGAGCGCGGCGACCAAATCAAGAAATTCCGTAACGAAAATAAACCTAACTCCCCCCACTCCGACCGGCACAGCGGTGCGGCGTTGAAAGCCGTGCATCGACTAACGTCGTTTCAGTTCGAAAGACTTCGGCACGGTGTTTGTGTGCGTGCGACTAGAAAATGCTATGCAATAGCTTTACCGCGGCAGTCCCCGAGTGCCACACGTATTTTTTTTAGTTATATTAGTTCTCATGGAATTATTAAAAACCCTTAGTAGTACTTGATCCTCCTCCGTCCTCAGACTCTTCAGTTAAAAGACGGGTGTGGCGATACAGGTCAGCAGATTGGGATGAGATGCGGCACTTTTTTGCATCTTATCCTTGGCGGCAGGCTTGTTTCTCTACCAACGATCCGTCGAGCTGTGAGAGTGCTATATCGGATGTGATACGCCAGGCAATGGAATACTTTATACCATTTTCAGACGTATCGCCCGATGGTAAGACACCCCCGTGGTACAAAGCTGAATGCGCTGTTGCAGAGGCTCGTAAGCATTCAGCGTTTGTATCATGGGCGGACGCTCGCGCTCTCAAAGCTCCGGATGTCAAAATCAAGAAAAGAGAATTCAATATTGCCGCCAAATCCTACAAGAGGGTTTTGGAAAGAGCTCGCTTCAGTCGAACTAACCGCATCGGGCGTAAGCTAGCCTCTCACCCCAGTGGTAGCAAAGCTTTCTGGTCCCTCGCGAAGTCGGTTGAAGCGAGCTTTTGCCGTCCTTCGCTGCCGCCTCTGCAGAAACCAGATGGATCACTGGCTGTTTCTGCAACAGACAAGGCTAATCTTCTAGCATCTCTGTTTGCTGAAAACTCACGTCTTATTGCTGGAAACAAATGCACGCCCACCCTTCCAACTTGTGACTCCGTTATGCCGGAGATACGCATACACCAGCAAGAGGTTCTAAAAACTCTTCGTAACCTCGACGTGAGCAAGGCCAGTGGCCCTGATGGTATACCTGCAGTTGTCCTGAGGAGTTGCGCCCCTGAGTTGTCTCCTGTATTAACACGCTTGTTTCGTCTCTCTCTTGAAACTGCTCATGTCCCCAAGTCGTGGAAAGTTGCAAACGTGCAGCCAGTACCGAAAAAGGGGAGTCGTGCTGACCCGGCCAATTATAGACCGATAGCAATCACGTCCATCCTTTGTAAAGCTATGGAACGTGTGCTTAACAATAAGCTCCTGGCATACCTGGAAGAAAACGATCTTCTGTCTGACCACCAGTACGGCTTTCGGAAAAACCGGTCCACGGGTGATCTTCTAGTGTATGCCACACATACTTGGGGCGAAGCCATTGAGAAACAGGGTGAGGCACTCGCCGTGTCTCTTGATATTTCAAAGGCTTTTGACCGGGTTTGGCATGACAGTCTTCTCAGTAAGCTTCCGTCATACGGGTTACCCACTGGCTTATGTAGCTGGATATCTGATTTCCTGAGTGAGAGGTCATTTAGAGTTGTCGTTAACGGCTGCTCATCTGACCTAATGGCTGTCAACGCCGGTGTTCCTCAGGGATCTGTTCTGTCCGCAACACTTTTCCTGCTGCACATCAACGATCTTCTAAAGCCCGGTATCTTTGGGTACGCTGATGACAGCACTGTTACGGACAGATACATGTCCAGCTCTCGAGCCAGTGCTACTGAGATCCATGAGTATAGAGAGGCCATGGTGAATCGCATTAACTTAACTCTGAAGGAGGTGTCCGATTGGGGCGACGCCAATTTAGTTAAGTTTAATGCCACCAAAACTCAAGCGTGTTTATTCACTGCCAAAAGGAGTCCCTTTACCTTGACTCCAACTTTCCAAAGTGTTTCCATAACGATTAGTGACCATATTGAGCTCCTGGGCATAGACATCTCGCCCAACCTCAATTTCGGGAAATGCATCGAGTCAAAGGCAAAAACAGCAGCCAAAAAACTTGGTATCCTGAACAAGGTGAAGCGGTGCTTCACGCCTGAGCAGCGCCTGACTCTCTATCAGGCTCAGGTGCGCTCGGCCATGGAGTACTGCTGCCACCTATGGGATGGCTCTGCCAAGTACCAACTCGATGCATTAGACTCGGTAGATCGCCGTGCCCGCCGAATTATAGGTGATCAGTCACTAACGCAGGCAAAAATGCTCAGTCTGCAGCACCGTCGCAATGTTGCCTGTCTATCGGTCTTCTATCGGATATACTTTGGAGAGTGCGCTCAAGAACTTCACAACCTTGTGCCCCCTTCACCGTTTTACCACAGAACTTCGAGAAATCGTGAGCGTTGGCATCCTTACGTGGTTGAAATCCAACCTGCTCGCACGAAACGCTTCTGTTCAACGTTTCTGAATCGAACCGCTAAGGTGTGGAACGCACTTCCAACTTCTGTGTTTCCGGCCACGTATAACCTCAGTACCTTCAAGGCAAGAGTGAATAGGCATTTTCTAGGCAAGCGCGCTCCAACCTAGACCTCATCAGTGCTGTCCAGCATTGATTGTCGTCAAGCGCATGCCTATCCTGCAATAAAAAAAAAAAAAAAAAAAAACTTGAAAAAACTTTTCATCTGCAAGTATTGAATTAAAGCTTCAAGCTCGCTGCGTTGTTATCCAATCAGTTAGGTAGCGCGCTGTGCGTTGGCGACACGACGACGTTTACGTTATTTTCTCGTTAGTTGGAGAAAATCTGATCAAAAGCTCTTATAGATTCAAAAGCATTCGACTGTGTCTCTCCTTGAGGCTTAAATCTATCTTCCAATTTGAAAAAGCAAAGCTCTCCCACGGGAGTCGTGTCGCTGATGAGCGCTTGAATCGCTGTTTTGCATGTCTGTCGTCAGAGGTGCCCTATACTAGAGACTGATTTTATCCGCAAAACGGCCTCAACCTGACTTTGTATTGCCAACCATAGTATAATATCTAGTATTAATTTGTATCTGCATATGCATAATGTATCTGCATATTATGCATAATATGTATCTGCATTTGTATCTGCATATAATATCTAGTGTTATTTTGGATCTGCATACTCTATAATATTGTTAGACAATGTATACATAGTACCTATCTACGCAAAAATACTATATTTCAGTTTGATGGATGAATCTTTCGTATGCAACGATGAAACTAATACAAAAGAATTTTTGATCAACGTTAGTGCTATATAAATTGTATGCAATGAAGCATAATTATTATGATTATTGTAAACTAGCTGATGCCCGCGACTTCGTCCTTGGATTTAGTTTTTAAAAATTCCTTCGGGAACTCTTTGATTTTCCGGGATAAAAAGTAGCCTATGTTACTCTCTAGGGCCTTAACTATACCCATGCAAAAACCACGTCGATTCGTGGCTATGATGCGGCGGGGTTGAAGGACAAACCAACAAAACAACAAACAAACACACTTTCGCATTTATAATATTAGTATGATACAAAAATTGCTAATAAATACGAGTAGTTTTCATAAAACTCGTAAGTCATCTTTTTTTAGTTTATTTTGAAAATTAATAATAATATTATGATGTACCTCAAACCATTTGCTGTCGACCCGTGTGATGATTCTATGATACAACTTTTATCATGCTAGCTGCTAAAAAAACCCTCCAAAAAAGATTTAAAAACTTTTATGGTAAATAAGTTTACTGTAAGTATAAAAAAAAGAGACGTGTCAAGGGACACCCGGATGGAACGTAGTACCTTAGTAGTAGTATTAGTGAAGGAATTGTAATAAACTAGTGGTGTCATCTAGTATTAAATTGATTAACTACGATGAATTATTTTTAGTTTATTTCTATTGCACTGATACAACACCAAAGAGTTACTCTGGTGGAGTTTTGTCTTTGGTTGAGTTTTGACTTGGTCTGTTTTTTCACAGATGGCGTTATCCAATTTATACAATAAAAAATTAGGGAAAAATTCCACATTTAGAAATTATTTAAAATAAAATTGAAAATAGAAAATTCAGTCTGTCGAGCTGGGATTCGAACCATCGACGTTGAATTTATAGGCGACTCTCCTAACCACTAGGCCATGCAGACGCCGAGTTCTAAGGCGAAAATACCGAATACAATGCAAAATTCACATTCAACAAAAAATGACGTTTCAAAAATGTGTCGTGTCGGTTTCCTTAATTTTTTCCGTCTAGCCCCCTTCCGTACCGCGCGATAAGGAACTACGTTCCAATTAATTATTATAATGTTATGATAAATAATAATAAATTTTTCACACATAAATAATACACGTTCATTATGTTTACTTAAAAATATAATATAGGAATAGCTTTTTACTGATTTTGTCATGGAACTCGTCATTAAGTGAAGCGTTTTTTTTTAAACATGTGATGTATAAAGCTGCATCTCTACGGTTTTAAACTCAATGTATTCCGTCCCAGGCGACACGACTCTATCTTTCCAGCGCTGATACGCCGCGTTTTCATTTGCATTGTAAATTGTATGTTGTATCGACTGAATTAGAATCACGATTAAAGCCAAAATAACGACAAATTAAAATACTAACTCGTGTCCTGTTGAAACCTGATAAAATAGTAGGCTGAGGCTTGAGTCTTTGAATCGTGGGACAGTGCACTAAATTTTTGACATGATAAACGTCAATCTATCAGTTTTATCAGATTTATATCATTTCCTTTTAATTAAAAGTTTTATTTTAGCATTTAATTAAATTGTTAAATTTTCGTTTTACTTAAAAGACTCGCTGTTAATGGTGATGTAGCTAAATAATAAACAACCATGCGACTAAACATGACTACGACCTCGTGGAAAATATTATGAAGTAACTAATTAAAATTTAAAATATATATATATGCAGAATATCGTATTAAGTATATTTTTCTGATGTACTCAAGAGACTGATGACATGTTTAAAATTTGAGAGTCAAAAAATTTAATATTACTTTTAGTACAAGATACCGAATAGAGGTCGACCTTCACCCATCTGTTTACCAGATGAAAAGCATTTTTTATCTATTGTCAAGGCTATTTAACCGACTTCAAAAGAGGAGGTGGTTATCAATGAATGAAATGTTCGTCGGAATCTTTTTTTTATGTATGCACCGATTACTCGAAGACGCCTGAACCGATTTGGAAAATTCTTTTATGTTTGAAAGGATATACTTACTCCTCAGGCCTCCATTTAAATTTTATCGAAATCGGGTTTTTAAAATATAGTGTGTGTGTGTAATGTAGTAAAGCGGGAGTTTGAAGTCGGTTGTTTAAAAATAATTTTTTTAATTAAAATTTTGCAATTTTAAAGCCAATAGTAATTCATGAATGATTTTTCAAAGGCAATATTATATTTGCATCACCTACGCATTTGCAATAAAATTATCTTTATTTTAATATCATCATCATCATCATTATCAAGCCATCATCGGCTCACTACTGAGCGAGGTCTCTCAGAGAAGGGTTATAGGCCATAGTCCACCACGCTAGCCCAATGCGAATTGGCAGACTTCACACACCTTTGAGAACATTATGGAGAACTCTCAGGTGTGCGGGTTTCCTCACGATGTTTTCCTTCACCGTTAAAGCATGTGATATTTAATAGCTTAAACTCACTTAACTTCGAAAAGTCAGAGGTACCCGGGATCGAACCTGCGACCCCCCGAATAAGAGACCACAGTCCTAACCACTGCTTTATTTTAATATATAATATACCTATACATTGTTGACATTATAAATAATCAATAGTTAAAGTCAAAGTTTAAAGTATGTTGCGCGCCAGGCACTGGCAAACTGTTTAAGCCAACTATTTTTTAAGACCTTTATTATTGTAACAGTTTATGCAACGAATAAATGAAATGAAATGAAATGAAATATATTATTTTAATATATAATATATTTATTTTAATATATAATATAATTATTTTAATATATAATATTATATCAATTAGAAAACAGATCGGCCCAATTACTTGTGCCTAGTTACCTGTTTATATCTGCTTGCCGGTAATAGGGTAATTTGCATGTTCCATATGTTATATAATTTTAATTTCTAAGTTCGTTCGGTAAACAAGAGAGTGAAACATGGACAAAAAATGTAATCATAGTTTTTTTTTAGCCCTGAACATATTATTTTAATAGGCAATACAATTGAGATTTGTTTTTAGGGTTCCGTACCAAAATGGTAAAAATGGAACCCTTATGGTGAGACTTTCTCCGTCCGTCCGTCCGTCCGTCTGTCTCAGTCGATTATTTCAGTAACTATTAAAGCTATCGACATGAAATTTGGCATAGTTGTGTATAATAGTGGCCGAACATCATTGGAATAAAGAAAAATCGAAAATTATTTTTAGTTTGATTAAAAAAGGGGGAAAATCGGGGGTTTGAAATTTCAAAGTAAGATAACTATACCGAATGGGGTATCATATGAAAGGCCTTTACTTGTGCATTCTAAAACAGTTTTTTATTTATTTCTATATATAATAGTTTTTGATTAATTGGCCAAAATGTCGAAAAAAATACCGTTCCCCCGCCCTTATCTCCGAAGTTCACCAATCGAAAAATCTGAAATAATTATGGTCAATAGAGGTTTATGTATATTTTACGGGGAAAATCAGGGGTTTGAAATTTCAAAGTAAGATAATTATACCGAATGGGGTATCATATGAAAGGTCTTTACTTGCGCATTCTAAAACAGTTTTTCATTTATTTCTATAAATATAATATTTTTTGAGTAATCGGCCAAAATGTCGAAAAAAATACCGTTCCCCCCCCCCCTCCCTTATCTCCGAAGTTTACCAATCGAAAAATCTGAAATAATTATGGTCAATAGAAGTTTATGTATATTTTACAGGAAAAATAAAACCAACGCTCTAACTAGCATAGTTTTTTTTATATTAACAATAAACCTCTACAAACAAAGTTAACGATAAATAAGCAAATTAATATATTTAATATTATCGTTTTACTTTTACTTTGTAGTACGGAACCCTCGGTGCGCGAGTCTGACTCGCACTTGGCCGGCTTTTTTTATAGTTATTATTCGATAAAAAATACTTTTCATCTAGGAAACGGATGGGTGAAGGACGACCTCTCTTCGGATCTTAGACCATTTCTTCTATTTTCATAGAAGAAAGTAATATCAAATTTTTTGACTCAAATTTTAAACATGTTATCAGTCTCTTGATTACATCAAAAAAATATACTTAATACGATATTCTGAATATTTTATTTATTTACTCGTTTGACTTTTGTACGACGCTTTGCAAATACAATATCAGAATTAAACAGATATCGTAAAAAGAACCCTTAAATTTTCAACAAAATTTAATCAACAGGCCTCGGGCGACGCGTCACAAAGCCGCTTTATGAAGTTTGTACGAGTACGCTTCGAAGCGATAGAAACCACCCGGAGACAACGAAGCAACCTTTTTTATTACTCAAAGGAAGCAACGATACAATGATTGAACTTATTGTGATAAAAGAACTTTTTGTAGGAACGAAGTTTATTTTAGCTTTTGTCGTATATCGCCACAGAGTTACTTAGAAGAGCTATATGCTCGGATATGTTTTCATAATAAACTGAGAAATGACACCGTTTCAAACGTAGAACCCTAGTTCCTAACCGATAAAGATCGCAAAGCTCATACTCATATCTATATATATAAAAGAAAGTGGTGTTAGTTACACTATTTATAACTCAAGAACGGATGAACCGATTTGGCTGAAAATTGGTGGAGAGGTAGCTTAGAACCAGGAGACGGACATAGGATACTTTTTATCCCGTTCGACCGTGTTTCCGTCAAGTCACTTTAAAACGTGGTATAACAAAAACGCATCTGACATGGAATAACAAAACGTAAATGACAGTGGAATAACAAAACGTAAATGACAGCTAAACGTAATTTTGTCTTTGGTTAAGTATGGTAAAAAATTTGACAACTATAAAAAGGTGTTATAATAAAGCATTACTGATATTATAAACGCGAAAGTGTGTTTGTTTGTTGGTTTGTCCTTCAATCACGTCGCAACAGAACAGCGGATTGATGCGATTTTTTGCATGGGTATAGTAATGGATGTAGTAGTGGTTCCTCAGACCGGGAGAGCTACTTTTTATCTCGGATAATGAAAGAGTTCCCGCGGGATTTTTAAAAATAAATCCATGCGGACGAAGTCGCGGGCATCAGCTAGTCACTGATGAATATCAGAATGCCAAGGCGCTCTAATTGCAACCCGCACCAGAAAGCACAGTTCTGTTTGTTCTATCAGTCTGCAACAAAGGTATTTAAGTAAGAGCAGAGCTGAGGAGTTAGTTAAGTTACAAGCAATATCCGCGATGGCTATAACTCCTTCCTTCCTGAGTCGACCTCCATTGCTTGAGACAAAGATTTCATATCGGATGAGTGCACAAAAACCGAACTTTAGTATGTTACCTACAGTTATTGTTCTAAAATTTTTACTGCGATTTTTATCATGTTTAAGACATTAATAGATGCGATTTGTCATCGCAAGTTGGGAGTATTTGCTTAGTACTTAAAATACGTGACGTGTATAAATGAAATCTTTATCCAATGTTTATACATATTATGTAGAATTTTTAGCAACGATGGGCAAACCCGGCAAACCCCGAGAAAAAATGACGGAAGAAGTTGGCGAAAATGGAAAAAAACGCTCGCAACATCAAGTTAATGTCGCCGACGGCCTAAGATAAACGGGCGGAACACACTAACCCGATGTTTTGTGACTCATTACCCACAGATCGCTTCGAGAGTAAGACGTTGCAAGCCAAAGTGACACCAATCGCAACAGTCTAAGATCAGAAATGGAAAATTTTCGCGTCAATGAATCGGATTTTATTGTAAATCTCGCCCGAGACAGCCACCATAAAGTCTCGAAGCTCTTTAATTCAGCTCATGGATTGCAAAGTTCCACAGTTGAATCGTTATAGCTTTATGAAAATGTTTTCTTTATAATTCAGCGATAACGGTTCCAGTTGGACGTTGAATGCATTTTAAATCGCCATTTAGTGTCATGTTTTATTCACCAATAACATTGTTGGTTCAAGGATTCATCAAACTGTACAGTTTAAACAGTCCCGAGTCAAAAAGTTAAACAATGTTTCTAAAATATTGATACTCTACTCCTATAACTAAGTTGTGCGATGCATTGCGTAAATATCAATCGGAAAATAATATTATTACTTAATATACTTAGTTGCTTATCAGAAAGTTAGAGTTTGACCACTCAATAATAATTAGATAACAACATCGTAATTCGTAACACTAGATACGAAATAAAAATTATTTCTTGATTTATTTAAATACTTTCATAATACGAACGACCGAGCGATATTTTCAAATATATTATAATCATGCCTCCCGCACCCCGCACACCGTTCACATGTCCTGCGACCCGCGCGAGCAGCGGCCGCGTACGATTTGCAATCTTAACCATGCCGTCTCCCCTCTCTACCTCAGCCCGCGCAATCACAAACTGCGACAAAACTGTTCTTATTTATAATTATTATTCTTATATTTTTATATCCGTCTACAGCTATATACTAAACATAGGTTATACTAGCGGCACGCTATGATGGCCGGTTTGACGTTTGTCCGCTCATGAAGTTCCGTTAATTGATAACGACTTTGAAGGAAATAATTGTATTACGTTATTGACGATAGTGATGTGCAGAGATTCATAAATTTTATCGAATGTAGTTTTAGGTTTAGGACTCAAAATTTATTAATTTATAAATTTTAAACCGGCCATCATAGCGTGCCGCTAGTATAAGTTAAAAACTCACCATTTTTAGCAGCCATAGCGGTAGCAACGCCGAGGATCGCAGCGGACGCGATCAGCCGACCCAAACCCAGCCGCATGGTGATCACTGACACACCATCACATCACACCCCGCAAGTTGTCACGAGTCACGACACACTCCATGTCACTTATCACGACGACATTGTTCGCGGCAGGCTATCAATCCGCGACATTATCTGTGCGACGGGGTTATGACAACTTGGCAGTTCTGTACAGATAATAAAATATTATCTTGTATATTTTGAGTTATTGTTTCTGTGCCATGTTTATTTTAGGGCCTTTTTGAGGGGTAACGTTGATGGTCAGAGGTTCAATGCATCTGAAAGATAAAGAAAAATAGGTTATTCAAATAACTCTACTTTAACAGCCTGTTTCATCACCTTCAAGTAAACTTTGATAAATAAATTTGACGTTTTGACGGATTGCCCATTGCCCATACAAAAACTATCAAAAAATCAACTTTATTCGTCGGTTAAATTTTAGCTGAAGGTGGAGAGATAGGCCCTATATTAGCGGCACGCTATGATGGCCGGTTTGACGTTTGTCCGCTCATGAAGTTCCGTATTAATTGATATAACGACTTTGAAGGAAATAATTGTATTACTTTATTGACGATAGTGATGTGCAGAGATTCATAAATTTTATCGAATGTAGTTTTAGGTTTAGGACTCAAAATTTATTTATTAAATTGATTTCTAAAATGTATACAAGTGTAGAAAAATCAGTTTGCACCATTTAAGGGGTGAATGTACTTGTGAATATGAACAATTTTCACTATGTGGACAAACCTCTGAAATCGCAAAAAAATATCAGCTGTTTCATACAAAAGGTAAAATTTTTATTTTTATATGATATATACCACAACTCGGCATTTGGTTTTCTAAATTGAAAATTTTTAAAAATGGAATCTAATACGATCGTCACATAGGATCGCTGGCTAGCACAACTACTACCTCCGGCAAACTCGCGTCAATGCTCAATGCAAAACAAAGCAGTTTCGAATTGACGTTGCTTCGAAAAGTATAAACTGTCAGTGCAATGCGATTGTGATATAGTTTTGACCTGGCTTTGGATTTCAAATATTGATACTGCATTACTGTTGACCCTTGCTCGTTAATTTGGACTCTGTTCAAGCCCTTTGTTGTGGATTTCGTCGATATGACCGAACGTACGCAGAGAACTGTTCTAAATAGTCAGACACGTGAGTTCGTAATACGCCTTCGTAACTATTTCGATCGTGAAGCTCAAAATGGAGGGCCAATTTTACCTATAACGTCAGTGGTTGAACGCGTAGCTGATGCGCTTAATATTGGACAACGAACTGTTAGACGGATAACTAAAAAAAAATATGGCGAGACTGGCACAGAAGAAAATAAACTTCACACACCAAAAAAGAGAAAACGAGCAAAACCAGTCGTAGGCATCGATAGCTTTGATGCCGATGCTATCCGAAGACATGTTTACGGCTACTATTTACAGAAGGAGTATCCAACAAGAAAAAAGTTGGTGCATTCACTGAAGGAAGCTGGATTATTCTTCGGTGGGGAAAGTTCTTTAACGAAGATTTTGAAGACCATTGGATTTCGATACAAAAAATGTAACAAACGCAAAATATTGATGGAAAGATTTGATATAGCGATGGCAAGGTATACTTTTTAACGGCAAGTGAAAGAAATCAAAAATTGGCAAAATGTTGTGTTCTTGGTTGAAACATGGCTTAATGCTAACCATACTGTAGGCCGTTCTTGGAACGATGACACAGCAGCATCTACTTCCAAAGTTCCTGTACGAAAAGGATCGCGACTTATAATTTGTCACGCCGGAACCATCAACGGGTTTGTCGAAGGTTCTCTCATGGCTTTTGCGTCAAAAACCACTGGAGACTATCATGAAGACATGAATGGAGAAAAGTTTACTGAATGGTTTACCTAAATGTTGTGTAGCCTCCCTGAACCATCTATTATAATTATGGACAACGCCCCATACCACTCGATGCAAATTGACAAGCCACCTGCCCAATCCCAAAAGAAAGCTGATATCGTCGCATGGCTTCGTAAAAATGGCGTAGATGCAAACATGAATATGTTAAAAGCGGAATTAGTACGTCTTTTAAAAGAAAACAAACCAACCAAGATCCGATACGTCATTGACGAAATAGCATTAGAACATGGGCACAGAGTTATACGGTTACCGCCTTACCATTGTGAGTATAATGCGATTGAGTTGGTGTGGGCTCAAATTAAGGGATATGCTGCAAGACACAATACAGAACCCCCATTTACCACAAAAAAAATGCTAAAATTATTAGAAGAAGCTTGTGAACATGTGACTAAAGGAGACTGGGAAAAGGTTGTGAATAGAACTGTTAAATTAATAAGGGAAGATTATGAGAGATGTGAAAATAGATAATATTATAGAAAACGAACATATAATTATTAATGTAGGTGATGATAGCAGTGACGACAGTGAAAATAGTAGTATGGACGAATCTGATTAATTATGGCCTTTTGTGGCACCTTTTTTGGTATCTTTTGTATTCATATGTTTCTTGTGTGCATATAAAGTATGTATATTCATTTTCATTCAAATATTCAGTTCGTTCAAATAAATTAAATAAACATATACATTTTTGTTTTATTAAACCTATTTAATCAGGTACAAAAACAAAACTTAATTGTTTTTTGTTCGAGAATAAATTGACATTCCACATCACTATTGTAATGTGTCAAACCGGCCATCATAACGTGCCGCTAGTTTAAGTATTATAGGTATAACAAATATTTTAATGTACAATTTTTCTTACAAGACACCTATATTTTCACACAATCTGTTATGCCATAACATAACTTACGGCCTGAGTAAATGATTTAGTTAGAGTTCAGACTTCTATACTATAGCTAAGAGTACGTACAAAATATAGGCACGTACCTATACATTTAGGTACCCTTATAATTCTGACGTAGGTGTAACTGACGTCAGTACAAGTAGGTACTTGTGGTGTTTCAGAGGAGTTATATCGAGTGGGCTCTGTACAAACGAATAGGTACAACAAAATATTTTCTAATCAGCCTAAATATTTATGAAGAAACGCTCTACGGCTGTACCTGTACCTGAGGTTTGAAAGATTTCCAGGAAAATAAGATACGAATAAGTTTTCTTATTTTACACATAGATACAGTTTCAAAACTCTACATAAAAAAATTTTGAGCCCTTGTAACTTTGAAACTAACTATTTTTGGGAAATCTGACATTTTGGGTAGAGTCAGATATTACCCACATTTTACGTTATTTCGAACTGGTTTACAAATATTTAATTGAATATGTGGTTAGTATTCTTTTTTTTATATTATATAAGAATAGCGAGCAAACGAGCACGCGGGTCACCTGATGTTAAGCGATTACCGTCGCCCATGAAAATTTGTAGCACCAGAGGCACTACCAATGTGTTACCGGCTTTTCAGGAATTTGTTGGTCCGCCCCTTGAATAACCCCAAAGTTTTAATTAAGCGGAAACACAGTCGATGGGAGTTGGTTCCACAGTTTGGTAGTGCGTGGAAAAAAAGATCTGGCACAACGGATAGTCGAAGTGCTCCAGGCACCCAGGTGGTGTGGGTAAAGTTGCTTTCGGTGGCGTGCGGTGCGGTTGTAGAAACGAGAGGCTGGTATTAGGTCAAATAGCTCTTCAGAACACTCCCCGTTATATAGCCGATAGAATACGCACAGAGAGCTTTAAGCACAGATTCAAAGTCTAACTTAGTTTGTATGGGGAGTGCCCTCGAAAAGACTTCTTTTGGACATATAATTGTTAATATTTTATAGAGTAGGTATTTATAAATCCAATTATTTATAAGCGAAACTAGTTTCCTATTTGACAGAGAACGTAAATAGTGAATTGTCGATGTCGTAACCAAGTCCCAAAATTCGAATTTCAATTTTCGATCGAACGTGCAGCGTACGCGTCAAATGAAAAGCGGTCGGATAGAATTGCAGGTTGGAAATCTCAAATAGGAATACCGAATGTTCTGATTAATAAACAGCCAATAATAAAAGACCTCTAGCAGGTCTCTGGCATGTCTAGACCATTGAATTAATTATAGAAACAAAACTGCTTCCTTTCCCATACAAAGTCTCTGCCATACAATTTTGGCAATAATTATTATATCATCCCCCTAACATCCCCCAATCAGAGATCAGTACGCTTAGTACAAGATTTGATAGCTTAACTATAAATAGTAAACAATGACATTACCATCAAAGTAAAAAAACCATAACAGTATTGATTTAGAGCTCAATTTCGCGTATGTATTCTTATACGTTTACGTAACGGAAATGCTCCAAATTAAAATCGTATGTAGGTATATGTATACAATATTTCGTCGATTTCAATAATAAAATACATATAACTCGCAATCCTAGTACCTATCTAGGACTATTTTTAGCGTAATTTAATTTAAACAAAGAGTTATCAGTCTATAGTCTTCTTAGTGCCAATTTCACCTACGTCAAGTGAGGTTTTACCGAGGAATAAATTGGTCGTTTTGACAGTTTTTGTATTGAAAATACTGTCAAAATATCAAATTTACGCTCGGATAAGACTTATTTTATGTTGGTGAAAGCAGCCCTTAATCTCTGCTGTGATTGAGGTGGGCTATGTAGACCGTGACACAAACACAGGAAAACCGAACACGGAGACAGTTATTGTGTGATTAGCATCTGAGTACAGTGCCAAAATCGCCTGGGGAAGTGATAGACTGATATTCAATGCAGGTTACAACAGGCAGTTTCGCTTTAGTTTCATTTGGCATACACATGAGCAGCTTTGCTTTTGTGCGATTGATTGTCAAAATAATGGTAAAAAGGTATCAAAAAGCAGTGCACACCGGTTTAAACAGTGAGCGGGATGCGTGGCGCCATAAGCAGGTTGTCGCTCTATACTATTGACTAGCGGTGGGCGTTGAAACGAAAGCGATATATCGCTTTCGTATGTATGTATGTATACATACTATACCTGAATATAACTACAAATACACAAAAATAATATATATAAATAATATAAATAATAAATAAATAAATGTATACATATAAAAATATACCTAAAATACATAAAGTGAGATAGTGCTCCTTTACTCTAAATTTAATTGTGTGTATTGATTGATTTTACACCATTTAAATGAGCCCTATGTATCTGTTAGAGATCCATTTTTGAATTAAAAAATGGTCAACTGAGAGTATCCTGCGTTACAATTATTTCTGTTTTTACTCACTCATGTCCCATCTACAACGTACACGATCGAGGAAAAAAATTGCGTTAAAAATACGTACTTACTCGATATTCCTACTGTCTGCGAAAGGTAAGCTCAGCTTTGCATTTGTGTCAGTACTTTGTACCCACTGATACCACACCCCCACACTTACAAGTCTCAGGGCCTGTTTACTACTTGCTGATAAAGTGCCTGATAGCCTATCCACAACTGGTCAGACAGATGGCTGTCCGTTAAGACAATCTATCAGATAAACTCTAAAAAATATCAAACAGATTTATCTGACAGCTATTTTATCTGTTAGATATATTATATCAGACACTTTAACAGATTAACAGATAGTGGTAAAAGAGGCCCTTAAAGTACATTGTACTTCTGATAACGAAATCACTATACGTTGTGATAATACCACTTCTTTGTCAATAGCTATTGACAAAGAAGTGTAAGATACACATAGAGTGTATCTCGTAATCATGGTAGGTAGGAAATATCGTAGTAGACTCACTATGTACTCTTTGAAATTACTCTGTAGTCTTTGATATTACACAATTCCTTTTCCCTTATCCCACTTATAAAAAAATCTACTTTGTCATCTCTCATGCGAAAATAAATAAACAAAGTGCATTCGTCTTAACGAAAATCAACTTGTTCGCGCCATAATTCCTTGTTCCATGGTCGATGGCGCTAGCAACCTCTTTGGCTCGCAATGAAATTGACAGATGACACTTGAAAGGTAAAACTTGCCGCGATTTTTGGGTGTGGTTTTTGCAAGTTGCCTTTCCCTTTGACAGCTTACACGTTTTCACGAAAAATCCGGGTCGCGCGCGCACCGTTTGCTGTTTTGAGTGTCTAGATTTAGCTTATTTTACGGTTTTGTTGCGCCGTTAAGCGGTCTTTGTGTCGACCTAGCTATAAGCATCATTGTTAACGTGCTGTCCGTAACCAAAAAGAACATTTCTTGGAACCCGCCGATTTTGTTCGCCAACGCGCTCGGCGAAGTGTGATCAGGATTTTGGACCTAGCTAGTGACAAGCCGAGTGTACAGTGCCACGCCAGCCCAGCGTCTTCAGCAGGCCATAGCTGGCAGCCTGCCCGCTACTGCTAGCGGCCTGAGAAGTTCACATTACACTCAACTCCACAATACACCACACCACCACTCTCATACCATCTCAGGCCGTACAAGGATTGAATGCTGCAAAGGAAGGTCAGTGCAACCCTACCATTAAGTTACGTTGAGAACAAATCTGACCGCGGTTAAAGGCCCTTAGGGCAGCGACCCTGGACTCAGGTTATAGCTGATGGGCCCCTATACTTCGTGTTCCAGGCCTTGACTCGTTGGCCAAGCCGTTGGCCTCAACACAACTCTTTAAAAAGACTCGAAAACGCTCAAAAACTTATTAATATCGCCGACCGGTATGTGATGATAAGTGATAAAAACTCTTTGTGAAGTGTGCGCCAAGAAAACGCTATATTCCGCTGTTGGGCGAATCTACAACGAGCCAGCGAAGAACCAGTTAAATTATATTCTAAGTCCTTATACCTTATAAAATCCTAAAATACCCAACAATAACAAAGAAATTACTTCATCGTTCAACCGGTAATCGCCTTAAATATATATAACGCCGCCTATTTATAAAAAGGTATTTTTATTGACGTACATTAAGTTTTTGTGTGGAGCTTTAGATCTGATTTGTTAAAATATAATCTCTGTATCAATTTTCTTTCTGTAACAAATTTCATAACAAGGGCCTTTGGCTGACGCGCTTGAAGAATTCCACTTTCCGTCCATTACTTTACATTTCGGACGTAATTGTATTATCTACGTTCCATTTACTTTCCTTAATAATAATTCTTTTTGTTTTTGAGAAGCGCAGTGTTGGCATACCTCCCACTAGGTGGACCGACGAAATCAAACGAGTCGCAGGGAGCCACTGGATGCAGGCGGCGCAAGACTTAGGCCTGTGGAAGTCCATGCAAGAAACCTTTGTTCAACATTGGACGACTATCGGTTGATAAAGAAAAAGAAGAATTCTTTTTCAATATGGAGTTTTGGTACCAATAATATTTTTCGCGTAAGCTTTCCCTATGGTTGAAACTTTTGCCATGATTTTAGCAATCTATGTAGGTACGAGTATGTATGTGCATATTACTAGAAGAATGTTGAATATGCATGTGGAAGGGCAAAAGAGTAGAGGAAAACTCAAGAAACGATGGATGGATTGTGTGAAAGAGGATATGCGTGTAAGAGGAGTGGATGATGAGTTGACGAATGACAGAAGCGAGTGGAAGGAAAAGACGTATTGTGCCGACCCCACATAGCGTGGGATAAGGACAAGGAGATGATGATGATGTTAATGTAGGTATGTATGTTTGCATAGACATTTTTTACCATACTGCGTAAACTATTGAGCCAATTTTGATGAATGAGGTGTCAATCGAACCGTTATATCCGGGCTTTTCCGATTGACACAGGCATTCGAGTATTTTTACTTAAATTATAATGAAAAGGAAGGAAAAAATTTATTATTTAGCAAAAAAATAATATTAGTTCCAATTTTCTTTCAGTCGGGTTACAGTTTTTAAACTTCCTTAAATATGATAATAATTTAACCGACTTCAAACGGCAGGCCACTGCAAACTATATAATTTATTATTGATTTATTTTAAAAACCGCTCGACCGATTTCGTTAAAATATTTATCTACATTAATGTTATAACATTCTACTTATGTTTCCAATACTTGACTTATAATTACTACTGTTATAGCGCAGATAACAAAACACTCAATTTAAGCAATTTCACATGATGGTATAATATCCACATCGATATCGTAAAATCTCAGTATAACATCAATAAAACGCGACCAATTAACCTGGCGAGCCTTATGTCAAAATCCTCATACAAGTTGTATAAAATTTTGATATTAGGCTGGCTTTTGAAAACAGTTGGGTTATACGTGAAAACTTCGTCGAAACGTGGTCGAAACTACTAAACTTACATACACAAAACTCTTTGGTAAGATCTTGGGCCAATTAAATAAAAAACGAACAGCGCGCGCTGGCTCCTGATTGGCCCTGCGCGCGCAGCTGCGCTCTCATTGGTTAGATTTTAATGGCGGCAAGTTCACTGCGACAATACACGTATTATTATAAATAAACTATTGTCAGCTTTTACTCTTGTGGTTTGATAAATTGCATTAGTGAAGATAAAGTAGTGTATGCAACTGCATATAACACGGGTATTAAAACACTCGTTACTATTATGAAACTCGCTGCGCTCGTTTCATAAACTCACACTCGTGTTTTAATACCCTTCATTATATGACAGTTGCATAAACTACTATAATGGGACCAACCATCTGGGAAGTATACCCTTTAAAAAAAAGAATTTTCCAAATCGGTTCTGGCGTCTTCGAGTAATCGGTGAACATACATAAAAAAAGATTCCGATGAATTGAGAACCTCCTCATTTTTTGAAGTTGGTTAAAAAATTAGGTAACAATCATTCATATTTTTACGTAAACTTTTCCTTTGGCCAAAACTTTTGTCTTACCCTTTTATAATTTTTTTACTATACTCTTCCTATTCTTTAAGATTACTCCTTTGTTTTAGGTTTCCTTCAGAAAAATCCTTTATCTACGACGTCACGGTAGGGCGTCCTCGAGGCAAATGGGATTGTTTTGTACCCACTTAAGTACAAAGACAAACACTTTTTTTGAATATGACAAAGTCGATAACGCTGAATTAATTGTAGACATTTCAATCTGTCTTTGGAATTCTGGATGATAAATCAAAAATAATAAGCTGTTTAGTTAACCTATACATATTAAATAACCGTGTTGCCTCTTTGTTTTAGTGCCTATTGGGTTTTTCTGTCAAGAAATTTTCAGTACTAGCCCGGAGTTAGGAAGTTACCTTTGTGCCTCGAAGGGCACGTATAACCATCGGTCTTCTGCCTGACAATGAGAGAGAGGGGGAAAAGCGTGCATCTGTGTTTGCACACACACACACACACATACACACACACACACATGTGCCCTATAATATCTCCCTCTCAGATGGCTAATCGCTGAGAAGATTGGCTACACCGTAACCGGATTCGGTCGGAAGGACATTGTTAATCGTGTTGCACCTTATTGTTAAAGTTTTCTAATAAATAACCACAATACATTTTCTTACCGAGACCATTTTGACCAATAATGGGGTGTCATAACAACCATACCGTAGATATAAATGAATCGCTGAGGTCGTACGTTTAAATTATGGCCATCGTTAAAACATAATTCAAGACTCGGTTCAGGAACGTCGATAAAAGCTTTGTTTTGTAAAGAGGTTTAATAAGGGTTATTAATGGGGCATGATGGGAAGCTTGTTTACGGATAATGGGTAGATTTAATAGAGTTTTTGTTGTACAAAATAAAATGCTGGGATGAAATATTATTTTTTAAGACTTTCAAATTATTCTTTTGCACATAGTATACACCTAAAATTGTTTTTTTAAGAATATTTGCCATGTTTTAAAATTTAAACACTCCACTTTTCAAATTCTAGTCCAGTCCTCGACAATTGATCTATTAATTTTACTATTGTACTCCAAAGTATGGAAAGAAAAAACTGTCTCAACACGTTGGCCCCTAATACTGCTCATTCTGTGTCTGCCAATTCGCATTGGGCCAGCGTGGTGGAGTATGGCCTATAACCCTTCTCTGAGAGGAGACCTGCCCTCAGAAGTGAGACGTTAATAGTTCATGATGACTGTTGACATTCTTTGAGGACAACATAGAAAAATAATATTACAGCTTTTTCAAAGAAAATAAGCGGCAGTTAGCGCAAATGATGCACATGATGCATCCAAACGTTTTGGAGTCAATGTGTGACCCAGCTATGTAGCCGGTGTTAAAGAACACAGAGGCTCAACACCCATTTACGCAGTAATGCAGAGTGCTGTAATGATGATAATCGACCGAGCGAAGCGAAGGTCTTTGAGTTAACTAGGGCGATTTGCACTTGTCCGTCCGTCCGTCCGTCCGTCCGTCCGTCTGTCAGAGCCTTATAACTTTTGAATTACTGAACGTAATTACTTCAAATTTAGATATAATATGTAAACCGATGGCCTCCAGCCGAAAATGGCTTAAAAAGTTATAAAAATCTTTATTTCAGGGGGGCTCTCATAGAAGCGAATGCGAAGTAAAAAAAAAAAAATCGCGTTACATAAAATTGTTACGTATCATTTTAAAGATAATTTTGAACTGAGTACAAAAATATTTTTTTTTTAATTTTTCCCTTAAAATTGACGAAATGGGGGGCTTTCAAAGTGGCGATTTTATACGCTCGCTTGAAGACGCTCTCTAGAAAAATCCGCTATGGATTTTCAAACTGATTTTATGTTTTTAGGTCACTTATATCCTGTACTTGAACAACAAATACTAAAATTATATGAATATTATAAAGAAACGAGATTATTTAATTTTTAATGGGCGTCAGTAATTCATATAGCATCAACATAGCTTCACAATAATGCTAATAGATGGCGCAGTCAGTAACTATTCCCATGGAACTACGAGTTAAATTCAATGTTTGATAAATAATTCAATGTTTTCACTAACGTTCCCTAACCTTTACGGGCTACCTATAAGTTAGGTGATTGATGTTTTCTGTCAACTTATTTATCACGATCCTGTACGGGACACCTAAAAGGATATTGGGACGGATGTTAGGACTTAGGATTGTATTTAGGAGCTACCTACGTTAAGAGACTCCTACTTAGGGGATGATTTAGGTATGTTTGGTGAAAACGGGCATAATAATAATGTCAGTTTTGGTTATCATGTATCGATTGAATGAATAATCATGGGATACCGTTACCGCGAGGTCTCAGTTCGGGGCGAACCACTAGTAATTTTATTAGGGGACGTTCCATGCATAGATTTAGGATTGGTACGTCTTTACGCACCTATGACTAGATAGGTGTGGCATGTGGCAACGTAAAATCCATGCAATATAATGTGTATTGACTATTATTTAAATTGAAAACATTAAACATTGGTTGCTACGAGACTGACACGGTTACACCAGTTCAGGCATATTATGAATTGCCGCAATTTACTAGTATGCCGACGGTATAGTAGAAGTAGTATATCTAGAAGGTGCCTAGCGACTACCAATCCTAAATCTATGGCATCATGATTAATGTTTTTGTTAGAACGGACTTGTTCCGTCGTAACCACAGTCCATACTACTGGATTGAAATATCTGCAATACCAGCTTAATCATTTATCGTGATAGGTTTTACCAGTATACCAGATGTCGCTATGAAATAAGCTCAAAGGAAATAAGTCTATAATCTTTGTTTTATTTTATCTTCAAATAGACTCAATAGCGAACTGAAAACTGAAAGGTCAACGGTTCGATTCCCAACACCCCTTGCAATATTGTCCTACCCACTCTTATAGAAGCTAGAGGGGATTTATTAGTCAATCCTAACACGGCTAACACTCTTTAAAAAAAAAGTTAAACTAGGCTTTATTTAGTTTGATATAGGGTGCAACTCCTATGCGCTGGGCCTAATCCCTCAACTCAAAACTGTAAACTAGAGCAAGCATACTATTCGCATTATTCCACACACGTCTCACGTGTGGTTCATAATAGTACGGACGAAATGTGATTTTATTTTGTCGATTTTCAGACTTTGCGATAATAAAAACCTATACAACCGCTCCCACAGATTACATCGCGGTTCAATGAGTATATTTGAAAACAGTGCGGCTCCAATTTCTGCTGAAAATTTCATCAGCCGCAATCCCATGTGATGTTGATGGAAATGTTCTGGTATATTGGGTCCAATTCCGATAAGTAAAGAATTACTCAATTAAAATATTTAAAGCGTATAGAGTGGTTCGTGCTAGTTTTGACAGCTTAATAATTTATACCAGATTAGGTATTAGGTATTTATATGATTTATTTAATCCATTTACACTGATTTTGATAACTGTGTGACGACTATATGAACTTTTGAAAGTAAACTTTTCACTACCCTACGTACGGAAAGAAATCATAGGTAAACAAATAATTAATAGTAACTTGCTTATCTCTTATTCTTCTATTTCTTCTTTATCGACAGATACTTGTATGGTCACACGGTTTGGTCTTGTGCTGCCTTCTTTTGTAATTTCTACAAACTGGTACTACACAAGACACCACATATGTACCTACTGTATGGTGTAGGTACATCACATCCAGTATGTGTGCGTGTGTGTTGTGTGTCCGGCGATAGGCTGAGATGAATGAATGAAATGAAGTTGAGATGAATCAATGAAGTGGAGTCATATTGACGTATTTCAAACAATCACGCTGGTTAACCAACATTGTCCCTGGTCGGTAACTAAATGTGTTACCGACGTTAGGTGTCCTTTAGGCTTTTCGCTCCCTCCGTGCCTCAGTGAACACGATAAGCTGGAACACAATACATACAGAAAGAGAGAGAGAGAGAGAGAGAGGGAGAATTGTATTCACTTTAAGCCTATGTGTATTAAGAATTAAAAAGATTTATTTTGATATTCACAACCTTACTTAGCATAAATTAAACGTCTTTTGCCAAAGTATACAGTACACCCACGTCCTGTGGTGTAAAACCTGCGGTCGAAGCTTTACCACACTTTCGAAATATTCTCAAAGGAACGTTCTTGGAGCTCCTCCATTATGCAAGAGCCCTTGATACTGGCTTGGCTCTAATCCAACAAAGATTTTGGTAATTTACATCTCGAACACTTAAAGACCTTTTTCTTTGGAATTCAAAAGGAGGCAAGAGCCGGAACTCAATTTATTCTTGCTAATATTTATCGAGTGGGTATGGAAATACTTTCAAGATTAAAAACTATACTGAATAGAAGGATATTCAAACAAGGGGATTAAATTTTGTTAAATATTGACTGAGCCAACTGCTCTTTAGAATATAACAACATATAGTCGCTCTGATTTTTAATTTTAAGAGTAACAAACTTAGTGAAATGTATTGAAATGAATAAATTCTAAAACAAAACTTTTTACGTAATAAACCGTTTTTACAAAAATTGTTTAGTTTTTTAAATGCATTTCGTTAAATTTAATATGACTGCGATCTCACCTGATGTTAAGTGATGACGATACATCCTAAGATGGTAACAGGCTCACTTGGAAGGAGTATGACAGTATTAATTAACTGACTTCAAAAAAAAGTGATACAGAACCTGACGAGGTTGGTGTGAAATTTTGTGAAGATCTGATGAATATCTGTTGATGGAGGAAATCTGGTATTTAAGTCGGGCGGGCCTAAATAGAAACGATGAAACCAATTCGTGAAACTAGCCCGACTTCAACATACGTGTACAACATAAAATTATTGTATACTTTGCAATGGCGTTTGAAGTCAGCTTTTTTAAAGAATTTTTATAAATTATTTTACACACACTGACACAATATTTTCTGTTTTTTTTTTACGTTATACCAACCGATATTACTTACTCTTCGCACTATGTAATTACAATTACCTTTTTCCCAGATTTTTCAAACAAAATAAGTTAAAAAATATATCGTTAAGTCCTCATTAACTTAAGGATACCTTCAGTTTTCACAATCTCCGTCGCAAGGACAATAATGATTGCGGTTAAAGTCGTTACCATCTGTAGAACGGAGCGTTAGGAATTGTACCTTTACGCTTCGTTACATCACAATATTGGTTCATTGTCAGTTAGGGCTGTGCTTGTTAGTTGAGCATCATCGTTGATTAAATTCTATTGAATTGTGTTAGATTTACTGAAAACGTGGACGCTCGATATTTTCTGTCGAACCCTTTGTGAGTCTGATTAAGCCTTTTGAGTTTCTAGGTGACATCGTTAACACCGTTTCAAGTTACAGCGTGGATTACGTCTAGTTCATATTACCCTATAATATTGTAATCCCTTTTCAATAGGTTTACTGTAGCATTAATACTCGTGCCCACGCTAATGGATTTTTGACCTTTTGACTTCCGAAGCTTGACCTAAGCTTCGAGCCTTTGTATAATGCTTTAATTCAGCCTCAATAGCCCAACGCCCAGAGATATGGACTGAAAACTGGAAGGTCGCAGGTTCGATTCCCACCCGTTACAATATTGTCGTACCTATTCCTACCACAAGCTCCATGTGTTTGGAGGAAAGAGGATTAGTAAAAGTTAAACTTGGCTGATATTCTTTTTTGGAAAAAAGTTGGTTGATTTTTGACCTTTTTATAATAACAACATAGTAAATAAAATTTTACTGTACACAAAAAAAATTGGCTAAGTGTGAGTCCAGACTCTCTCAGCAACGGAGCAAGAGTAAAGTTGAGGACTTGAAAAGAGACATATTAGGTACCTTTAATCATACTAATATTATAAATGCGAAAGTGTGTTGAAGCAGTGATAGCCTAGTGGTTAGGACTGTGGTCTCCTATTCGGGGGGTCGCAGGTTCGATCCCGGGTACGCACCTCTGACTTTTCGGAGTCAAGTGCGTTTAAGCAATTAACTATCACTTGCTTCAACGGTGAAGGAAAACATCGTGAGGAAACCTGCACATCTGAGAGTTCTTCATAATGTTCTCGAAGGTTTGTGAAGTCCACCAATTCGCATTGGGCCAGCGTGGTGGACTATGGCCTATAACCCTTCTCTGAGAGGAGACCTGCGCTCAGTAGTGAGCCGTTGATGGGTTGCTAATGATGATGATGATGATGAAAGTGTGTTTGTCGGTTTGTTGGTTTGTCCTTCAATCACGCCGCAACAGAGCTACGGATCGACGTGATTTTTTGCATGGGCATTTTTTCCATTTGACTTGGAGAGTGGCATAGGCTACTTTTTATTCCGGAAAATCAAAGAGTTCCCGAGTGATTTTAAAAACTAAATCCACGCGGACGAAGTGGCGCGCATCAGCTAGTCGCAGATAAAGAGAAATTTATTTATTATTTTTTTTTCACTTTCACTATCCCACAACCTGAGCATTTTTGTAGTACATTTTACTGAAAAACTATCACGCCTTATATACCATATTTGTGCTTTAACATACCTAGTAATTTAACTTCATAATATCTAGATGTGTTATCTCTCAAAAAAAATAAACATAAACAATTTTGTATTCATTGGTATTTAAAATTATATATATACAAGGTATTTTTAAAGAACTCACTCCACGCGGACCAAATCGAGGGAAAAATGTAAAATACTTATACAAAAATATTATCAATACTTTTAACTACGAGTACATATTTATTACGACCTCGTTATCGTTAGTTATTTACGTAAAATTAATTCAAAATTGAGTGACAACATTCCCAATTATCCGAACATCAAAAGCGATGCCAACATCGAAAATATTTTGTTAACAACAACAGCTAATTATTATGAGTTAACAATTTAGGGTTCATAGACCCATAGTTGAACAATTAATGACTATGCAAAAAATCGTCCCCACCCACCAACAGATTTTAAACGTATATCAGTTAATACATCACGGTAGCCTGATAATTTTTTACTATGACGACATCCGCTGTAGAATTGGGGTTTTCATGCCATTCGAGTAAGAATTATTTATATAATATTCATTTTTCAGTGAAGTGGTTTGGATAACAGTTTAGTAAATTACATCGATAAAAAGAACATACAGGAGCATTAACCAACTAGAAAAAGCTATTGCAGATGCAGATGCGTTTCTGAGACGCAGAGAAAAAACCGCACCACGCGCTGCCCGCGCTCCCTTTGATCACGTCCGGGCGGACCCTTGCGTCGCCTGTCGCCTGCGTCGCGCGCGTTCTTCAGCGTGCGTACTTCTTTCGTATTAAAAAAAAAAATCATTTTTGGATAGAAAATGGTTATAAGTCTTTTTATGTTACCTTAGTGCCACGTCTATTGGGGGGTGGGGGCAGTGCCCGAACAATTTTTTGCATAGTCCTTTGTAGTTAAGGAGAACGCGCACTGCTGCAAGACCTGGCAGAATGGCTGAACTATAATTGAATGTGACAGAGGAATCGTCAACAGTGTCAGAGGAGCTGTGAAAAAGGCGTGAGCAAAGGTCACTTCAGGGTCAAACCTTTAAAATTTGTGGCTCTTATGACAAGTCAAGATTCTACCACCGGTTCGGAAAGCAAATTTTCCTGAGATGAGCCGACATGAAACTCAACAGTTACTCATTTAAAAAAAAATGTCACAATATGTAGCTAATCTGTCTTGTGGACAAGCTGCAGCAAAGTCGATTTTGTTTCCATGTAACTTCATCATCAAATCGCTAACTTTATAACTAACTGCTTATTTTGTCTTTACACACTGTTTCAATTTGTTCAATGGTAAATCTACCAATTCTTTCAAATTATAAAGCGTATTAGTCCAGGCAAATTGAATATGGAGAACAAAAAAATGTTATCCAGAAACCTACGTTTTTAAATGGTTAAAACGGTTTGTTGACTTTAACCCCTAAAATCATCCCGTAACCTTCTTGGGCACATAACTCATTTTCCTTATGTTGACTTTAACCCTTTTAACCATTTGAAAAGGTATGTATCTGAATAACATTTTTCTTTTTTTATCTCTGTAAATGACTCAATTTGCCTGGACTATATACTTTGCTGCAGAATTCAGTTTTCAGTACTGAGAAATGCGGTGTCGTACGTTTCATATCAATATACTTAGTTTTATTTTTTTTACAGGGCAGCCAACGTAAGGAAGCTAATACCGATTCATAGAAAAATGGCACATCACGTAACATCCGTGGAGATGTCGAAAGGCGAATGTCGACGTCCTGAGGAAATTGTGCTCCCTTCCCCACTTTTACATCCTCGTAATTGATAGTCCATATCTGTTTGCCTTTCAGAATATTAAGAAGGTTGTGGAAAAATATAAGAGAGAACTGGGATGGCGATAAGTTAACTTCATACACTTAACGTAGCTTTTGCGTACGACTTTTTTCACGTTTATTTAGGTTTTTAAAAATTCCACAGGAACCCATTGCCATTACCCTAAGCTATAGAATAGAATAGAATTTTGTTTTATTCAAATAAACTTTTTTACAAGTGCTTTTGAATCGTCGATGAGTCTACCACTGAATAAGTTTACAATTCAATAGAATAGTTATACAGTTCAATTACCACCTGCTGTCTCATGAATCGCTGGAACGAATTATGTCCACGCTTTTTTATCATCTAACCATGCAAAAAATCACGTCGATCCCTTACTCCGTTCTTGAATTATTGAAAGACAAACAATCAGACTTTCTCATAAATTTCGATTATATTATAGTGAGCCGTTGATGGGTTGCTGATAATGATGATGATATTTGTAAAGATAAGGAGGGATAAACATGATACGCTTGAAATTAAAAATGTAATTTTTACCTAATAATCCTATGCAATTAATTACTGGGGAATTAAGCTTATCTGAGTTAGACAAATCTGTAACAAATAGTATTAATAATAACCAACCAGTAAAAACAAAAAAGTGATTTAATGGAAAGAAAGCTGTTTGAAAACCCCTTAATGATGTAAAAGTATTTCAAAATCTACATTATGTAAATATAAGTCTCACAATTTGTTTGCTTATAATATCAGTTTTCTTAGACCAAATGTTGTTTAAAAGATATTTCGTCAAAGTACCAATTTTACTATTGTCGAGTAACGTTTAACCGATGATTTAAATTAACTTTTTGACATGACTAAGTATTTTCAATACAAAAAGTATCAGAACGTCTATATCCTCGGTTCAACGTGACTTGGTGATAGTGACATTTGCACTTTCTAATTTTACTGGAATAAATTGAGATGATAAATATCGAAAATTAATTTCAATCGCGTAATAATTTATTCTATCATATTAATTTATTTAACATATCGTTGAGTAAGATATTTATAAATTATTACGACTAACTATAACTCAGTACGATTCAAAATGTTAGTGGTTAGGATATTATTATAATCTTATTGTAATTAGTCTATATTTTGGACAATACAGTTAATTAGTATTTACTCTTCCTCTTTATTAACGAAGTTTACTAGAATTGCATTAACAAACCAAATACAAACACGAGCGAAATGGAAAACATTTTCGTACATCATTATTTGACTGAATAAAATTACAATCATTAATAAGTAAACCATATGCGGAAAATTTGATTAATGATGTTCGGGCGACGTATTTAATGATGCTTTATTTGTGTCGGCAAATAAAACTGTGATGTGCAATTATGATAATTACGCTGGAGCTTATGGCGTATGGAAAATGAGATTCTATAGAAAAGTCGCATGGTTTAATATGATTTAAATATTTAATAATTGGAATGAAGTTCCTTATCGCGCGTTGCGAAAGGGGGCTAGACGGAAATTAAGACCAAAAGTTTTACCGACACTTCCGACACTTTTTGATGGCCTAAAAAATATCTTATATAATAATTTCATTAAGTTGTGCATCGCTCCCGTGGCTCAATTGGCCCGCGCGCGGCCGCCAACCGAAAGACTGGTGGTTCGAGCCCACCCGGGGGCGCGCAATCCTATTTTCATTTTTTATTTTATTAAATTATTATTTTTTAATTTTAATTTAATATTTTATAAAATCGATATTTAGGCTTCCCTGGGGTCATTTTGATTTTTATCGATAGAAAAATCATGATAAATGTATACCCGAATAATTATATTCTTTATACCTCGAATAGAACTTGAAATTAATATTTTTATAATAATAACTTCGTTCCTATCTGGTGTCCCACGACACCACGCGACTTTTTTTATATAAGTATGTGTACATATAATTATAATAAAATATATTATAACTGTGTATATTATTATAAAATATAATGTGTGTATCTTATATATACTAGTGGTTCGCCCCGAACTGAGACCTCGCGGTAACGGTTTCCCATAATTACTTATTCATTCAATAGATACATGACGATCAAAATTGACATTATTATTATGCCCGTTTTCACCAACCATACCTAAATCATCCCCTTTGTAGAAGTCTCTTTACGTAGGTAGCCCCTAAATACAATCCTAACATCCCATATGTCATTTTCACCTTTAGTTGTCCCGTAGAGGTTTGTAATAACAAAGTTGACAGAAAGTGTCAACTAACTTAACATATGTAGCCCGTAAAGGTTAGGGAACTGTTAAAGTGAAATCCTCAAGGCCTCAATCAAACTTAGGTATAGTTTTTTGGAACATTCAAATTAAATTACTTGTACACAGCGTCAACTATCGACACGATCAGAAAACATGTAAAAACAAACTGCAACGTGAAGTTTTATTGATGTTTGCTAAATGACTAAATAATAATTTTAATTGAATATATTATGTTACATATAAGCTGCATTTGCTATATGAGATGAGAGCGCCATCTATTGACATCATTGTGAAGTTCTGTTGTTGCTGCTCATTAAAAGTTAAATAATTTAGTTTCCTTATTACATTTATCTAATTTTAGTATTTGTTGTTCAAGTACATGATATTACGCTAAAATTATAAAACTTTCAAGCCCCAGCTCTCAATGGTTATTCCGTTGTGAGGTCAAATATAATCTCCACTTTGAAAGCCCCCCATTTCGTCAATTTTAGGAAAAAAATTAAAAAAAAAATACTTTTGTACTCTGTTCCAAATTATCTTTAAAATGACGTACTGTAACCCTATGAAAAGCAAAAATTTTTTTTTTTCTTCGCTTTCGCTTCTATGAGAGCCCCCCTGAAATAAAGATTTTTATAACTTTTTAAGCCATTTTCGGCTGGAGGCCATCGGTTTACATATTATATCTAAAATTGAAGTAATTACGTTCAGTAATTCAGAAGTTATAAGGCTCTGACAGACGGACGGACGGACGGACGGACGGACGGACGGACGGACGGACGGACGGACAAGTGCAAATTCACTCAAGTAGACTCAAAGACCTTCGCTTCGCTCGGTCGATAAAAGAAAGTGGTGTTAGTTACACTATTTATAACTCAAGAACGGATGAACCGATTTGGCTCAAAATTGGTGGAGAGGTAGCTTAGAACCAGGAGACGGACATAGGATACTTTTTATCCCGTTCGACCGCGTTTCCGTCAAGTCAATATAAAACCTGGTATAACAAAAATAAAAAAACGAAAATGACAGTGGAAGAACAAAACGTAAATGACAGCTAAACGTAATTTTGTATTTGGTTAATTATGGTAAAAACAATTATAAAAATTATAGTTTAACGTAATTGATAATATCATCAGTAATATGTTTTCTCTTTGAATCATCATTAACAATGCCGCGAGCAAGACGATCAAATGTTTCCTGCTACAAAGCTACGGATTGACGTGATTTATTGGATAGGTATAGTTGAGAACCTGGAGGGTGACAAAGATTTCCCGCGGGATGTTATGAACTAAATCCACGCAGACGAAGTCGCGGGCATCAGCTAGTATTATTATAAAAACTCGAGTGGCTCCCAATTCGCCTTCGCAGGAATACTCGAATTTTATCTCTGTTATACAGTGTCCTTTTCAATCCAACTACTCCTCCGTATTTGAAAGAGCGGTTCGAGTTTCTCGGGGATTCTCATCCGGGTCGATCTCTCCGCTCTGGGGATAACTTAACTCTTAGAATTCCTTCCCATAGCACATCTTTCTACTCCAAGTCCTTCTCCATTACAGCTGTTCGTCTTTGGAACTCTCTCCCTCTCAATTTACGGCTGGCACAATCTTTGCCTATTTTTAAGCAGCTCCTTAAAAAACATTTTATGCCCCCGTAATTTTGTATTGGTAGATATTTACCTACTTAATTCCTTATTTATTATTATGGCTTATATTCATATAATATGATACCTAAGTATATATTGTATGTATGTATTTATGTATATGTAGGTATGTTTATTATATATATATATATATATATATATTTTTATTTATATAATATATATATATATATATATATATATATATATATATATATATATATATATATATATATATATATATTTCACCTAATTTTTATTTTCAAAATTTATTTATTTTAAGTGTACACCCTCATCCAGTATTTCTTATTACTGTTTCGTCATTAGGTTGCCTGGAAGAGATCGCTTCTTAGCGATAAGGCCGCCTATTGTACAGCTTTTATCCTTATATTATGTATGTTTTATGTTCTTTTATTTTATGTTAATAAAGAATATTTTCATTTCATTTCATTTCAATATAATAACTAGCTGAGCCGGCAAACGTTGTTTTGCTATACATGTAACGGAGTGGATCGACCCGGCTGAGAGCGACCCACTTCGTTCATTAGATGTGAGGGATCGAACCTCGCTTTTCACTATTTCCTAGGACAAGGAATAAAATACTCGATAAACAATAACGACTTTTATTTACAATTCTCTTAACCTATTACACGATATCGAGAGACGTTGACGCAAGCCTAAACACGGTTACAATATTATACGAAGCGGGACCGCCCGGGCGGCTGACGGAAGGACGACGGACTCCCGGTGGAGCGCGGGTGACGCAGCGGTCGCGGGGGGAACGCAGACGCTCGGGGTGGTTGGACGGGCCGGGCCGCGAGGCCAAGCGCGAGCAACAGCCCCTGTGGTCCTACCAGAGAGCTCGTACCACTCGTCAACCCAGAGGGTAATCAGGCCGACGATGGGATCGATCCAGAGGGAAATCAGACCGACCCCGATGGTACGGGCGCCGCTGGCGAACTGCCGGTGGACGCTCTTGTTCGGCGTTTTATACTTTTCTGCTGGCTGCTTCGGTGGGCCTCGGCGCGGTTCGGCGGGGATCGCGCCGCTGGTGTCATTGCCCTGGCGTGTGCGTTCACGTCGGCCCCGCGTGATGAGTCAGGCGGCACGTGTATCGTGGGCTGCTTGCGCTGTGACGGCGTGTTCACGCGGGTCCCTCGTGCGATGATTCACGCCGCCCGTGTAGGCTGCTTTGCGTTGTGACGGCGCTCGTCACACTCTCCCCTCTCGTTTTGAGATGTTTACCTGTAAACATCACCGTTGGTTACACACCATCCTCTGAATCAAAAGAACTAGAAAGTGGTTTACTGTCGTCTGTATGTCACTTTGTATATTTCGAACCTATGCGTTTGGCTGTGCCTTCCCTCCTTTGTCACCCTTTTTGTATTTGGGTAACCTCACTATCC
Source organism: Oeneis ivallda (assembly GCA_029955525.1). Lineage (NCBI taxonomy): Eukaryota > Metazoa > Arthropoda > Insecta > Lepidoptera > Nymphalidae > Oeneis > Oeneis ivallda. Next base: position 10,959,572 of record JARPMR010000024.1, on the reverse strand, counting down.
CCTTTCGGTGGTTACCCATGCGTTTTCTTCCTCTCCGTTTCTTTTTCTTCTTCTTTTGCCCCTCGGCTGCCACCACCTCTGTGGCCAGTGCCTGGCATTCTGGTGACATCGTTCGGTCGTCATCGGGTTCCTTTCTGGTTGACGGACCTTGCATTGCCGCTTCTTTGTCCGAGCACGCTGGGGTTGTCGCGTCCGCCATCGTTTACTCCACTGTAACTGATCCTTTTTTGACATTTTCTTGATTTCGATGTTATATTTCTTGTCTTGAGGGTAGGTTGATTTCTTTCTAGTGACATTTGTGTATTCTGTGCTCTTTGTCTATGCTTTCTTATAGTCCGATGTTTGTCTGGTCGGACCTTCCCGGTCGGGTCTATGTTGGATGGTGTGTGTCGTCTTGGACTATTCGTGTCGTGTTCTGACTTTTATCGGTTACGTTTCTTTCGTTTTATTCTTGGAATCTTTTTATATCCTTTATGTGTGCTGTGCATATCTTGCCTCCGTTGAGTGCTTTTAATAAAAATATCACGGGCGATTTTCTTTCTATTATCTTGTACGGGCCTGAGTATTTTGGTGCTAGTTTCGCGCAGAACTTTTTTTCTGCGTTTGACAGTGGAAAATCTCGTTTAGGTACGAGTTGTTCCATCTTTGGTTCCCATTCTCGTTTCGATTTATCGTAGTTTTTCTTTTGGTTTGTTGATGCTAGTTTCTGGTTCTCTCGTACCATTTGATAAATTTCTTCTAGTTTTTGTTTTTCTTTCAGTGTTGGAGTTGGGAGGTTGTTTTCGTCGTTAAAATGTCTAAGTTCCCTGCCGAATAACAAGAATGCGGGCGTGTATTTCGTTGATTCTTGTACTGAAGTGTTTATCGCAAAATTGAACTCACCTAAGTACTCGTCCCATTTTTTATGGTTTTTTTCTATAAAGGCGGCTATCATGGTTTCTAATGTCCTGTTTATTCTTTCTGTTGGGTTACACTGGGGTGTGTATGGTGCAGTAAGTCTCTGTTGTATACCGTACTTATCGAGTGTGTCTCTGAACTGTTTACTTGTGAAGACCTTTGCGTTGTCACTGAGTAATGTCTGTATTCTGCCGTATCTCATGAGTATGCACTCTTTTAGTGCGTTTATGACTGCGTTTGTCGTTGCGTTCCTCAATGGCTTTATTTCCGACCACTTTGTGAACTTATCGTGAAAAACGATGATCCATTGATATCCCTTTGACGATCGTGGTAGTGGTCCTATTAGATCGGTTGTCACTACTTGCCATGGTTCTTCCGTGTTATTGATATGCATGAGTCCTGGTCTTTTTTCCTGCGACGTTTTGTGTTTTTGACATGTCTCGCACCTGTTTACGTATTTTGCGACATCTCTAAAAATGCCTGGCCAATAATAACGTTGTGCTGTTTTGTTGAAGGTTTTTGATACCCCTAGGTGTCCTGCGCTAGGTTCGTCGTGGTTTTGTGAGAGGATTCTTCTTTTGTCGGAGTTTTTGACGCATAGCTTCCATTCGGTGTCGGGATCTAATTTGCCCCCGTATCGTGGATTGATTATTCTTCTATATAGTTTATCTTCCTGTATTCGATAGTCTGGTTCTGTTTCGGGGTTCGCCATTACCTTATTGAATTTCCTTGTGTACCATTCGTTTTCGTCAACTGACGCGGCGCATACTGGGTTTCTTGATAGTTCATCTGCTATCACGTTTTGTTTTCCCGGTTTGTATACTATGTCGAAGCTGTATTGTTGTAGTTCTAATGCCCACCTCGCTAGTCTTCCTGATGGGTTTTTTAGATTGTTAAGCCATTTTAGTGCTTGGTGGTCGGTTATGATGGTGAAGTGGTAACCTTCTAGAAATGGTCTCATTTTCCTAACTCCCCATACTACCGCTAGGCATTCTTTCTCTGTGGTTGTATACTTCACTTCTGGTGGTTGTAGTGTGCGGCTTGCGTACATTACCACCTTTTGTTTTCCCTCGTCTTCTTGCATTAGTACAGCCCCTAGTCCTGTGTCACTTGCGTCTGTTTGTAATATGAATGGTTTCGAGAAGTTGGCTCGGATTAAGATTGGGTCTTCTATTAATAATTTCTTTATTGCTTCGAATTGTTTTTGTTGTTCTTCTCCCCAGGTGAATTTCGTGTCTTTCTTCAGTAGTTTCACTATGGGTGACGTTAATTCGGCGTAGTTCGGGATAAATTTCCTATACCACGATGTCATTCCTATGAATCGCCGTACGTCCTTTACGTTTGTTGGTGCCTGTAGTTGTTTAATTGCCTGTATCTTTCCCTCATTCATCTTTAAACCTTCTTCCGTTACCACATGGCCTAGATACTCTACTTGGTGTTGACAGAATTCGCATTTTTCCTTGTTTATCCGTAAACCTGCGGCTCTGATTCTTCGAAATATTTCTTTTAGGTGTGTCATGTGTTCTTCGAACGTTTCACTGCATACTATTATATCGTCCAAGTAGACGTACGCGTATGGTTCCAAGTCTGGGCCTATTACCCTGTCCAGTAATCTTTGGAATGTCGCTCCACTCGAATGTAGTCCGAATGGCATGACCTTGAATTGATATAGTCCTCTTCCTGGTACGGTGAAGGCTGTGATTGGTTTGCTGGTTTCGTCTAACTTGACGTTCCAGTATCCATTCTTCAGGTCGAACTTCGAGAAGTACTTTCCTTTATTTAATTTTTCTAGGGTGTCATCTATTTGTGGTATCGGATACGCGTCTTTTTCTGTAATTTCATTTATTTTTCTGAAATCTATGCAGAAACGGTATTCGCCGTTGTCTTTTTTGGCCATCACTATTGGTGAGCTGTACGGGCTGTCTGATTTTTCGATTATTCCCTCTGCTAACATCTTATTTACGTGTTCGTATATCTTTTCCTGCATCTTCGGGTTCCTGGGGTAATACTTCTGTTTTATTGGCTCTTTATGTTTTAGTTTTATGACGTGTTTCACCCATGTATTTCCTTTTGGGCTTTTTTCTGCTTTTTCGAATTCCTCGGCTATTATGGCTTGTAGTATTTCTTGTTGTTCCTTTGTTAACCTTTGCTTGCCCTCGCGTTTTTCCTTGGGTTCTTTTTTGTCGGTTTGTCTATTTGGTTTTTGTTCCCATCTTATTGCTAGTCCCAGTCTTCTTAACAAGTCCATGCCCATTATCATTACTGTAGTTGTTGGTAGATATATCACTTGATGTGTTAGTTTCTGTCCTGCGACTTCGAGTTCGATGTTCACTGCTGTGTCCGATGTTATTTTCGAACCGTCTGCTAATTTTATAGTGTTTGATTTGTGTATTACGTCCTTCCTAGTTTCTTTTATGTGGTTCATGATGGTCTTGTTTATGTACGTGTTTGTTGACCCTGTATCCACCAGTGCTTCGTACGTCTTGTCGCCTATTTTTACCTCTGCGAATATTCTATTGTCTTTTTTTCTTTCTTGTACGTTTATTGTGTAGGCTTGTGACCCTGTTTTTCTCACTTTGTTCGCTCCGTTGCAGCAATCCCGAGTTAGTTTTCCTAGTAATCCGCAACGGCTGCAGAAAATAGCCTGTTTGCCTCGGCAGTCTCGGGCCCTGTGGTTTTTCTTTCCGCACTTCCAGCAGCATTTCCCTGGGCCATAGTCTGGTAAGATTAGTTTTCCTTCCGGCTTCTGTTTGTGTTCCTGGTTTCTGGACCCTGCTCTGGAGTGTTCTGGTTGGTTTCCCTTGTGGTAGTATGTCGGTGTCTTGTATGTATACTGATACTGATCTGTTCGAATTTTTTCGTATTCTTTTGCCAGCTGTATTAATTCCGTCATCGTGTTGAAATCTCTTCTTTTGATGTAGAACTGGTAGCTGCTTCTCATGTTGTCATAGATTCTCTCTAGTTGTTGTTCTGGTGTTAATTTCCCATATCTTCTGAATAATGTTTGCATGTTTGTTAGATAGTCGACGAAATCTTCACGTGCTTCCTGTTTCTTGTTTATGATCGTTTCTAAAAGATTTTTCTCATAATTTTTCGGGTAGTAGTACAACTTGAAGCTGTCTGTTAAATCTTCCCATGTTTCCCAATATTGATTGTTGTTCCTGTACCATAGTGCTGCTTTTCCGTTGAGACATCTTGGTATGACGTGTATTATCTTGTCTTTGTTGACTTCTAATGTTTCGGCCAGTTCTTCCACTCTTTCTAGGAATTCTACGGCGTCTCCTGTTGAATCGAACTGTATCTTCCATCGGGACACTGCTTTGTCGAAGTCTGTTGCTCCGCTTTCGGTACCCATCGTGTTGTCTTGGCTAGTTGCTTCTTCGGTTTTTATCGTTTTTGATAACAGCTTCCTCAATTCCTCCACTGTGCTTGTAGTTGGAGCTGGTATGTTTCTCTTCTCTAGTTCTTCTGTTAGTTTTTGTTTGTTTAGTGAGTAGATCCAGGCAGTTGGCATAGTTCGCCTTCGATTTGTTCTCCCTGTCTTGGGTTTTTTTTTTTCTTTTTACGGTACGGGTGTTAGTGACTATCTTTTTTTTTTTTTCCTCTATGGTAACGGTACGGTTGTTAGTTAATATCCTTATATTTTTAATACCTACGGTAGCGGTACGGGTGCTAGTTTATGTCTTTTTATTTTATCTACGGTGCGGAAGTTAGTTTATCTCTTTTATTTTTAATATCTACGGTAATTGTACGGGTGCTAGTTTATAATCTTTTGTTTTTAATATCTATGGTCACGGTACGGATGCTAGTTAATATATTTATGGTAACGGTACAGATGCTAGTTAATATCTTTTATTTTAATATCTATGGTAACGGTACTGAAGCTAGTTTATATCTTTTATTTTTAATATCTACGGTAACGGTACTGAAGCTAGTTTATATCTTTTAGTTTTAATATCTACGGTAACCTACTCTGTTGCTAGGTTATTTCGCGGTGCTCAATTTAATTATTCCGGCGGTTACAGCAAGTACGGTCGGTCGGCGAGCGTTATTTCTACCTACTGTATTTTTCTTATTAATTTTTCCCTAATTTCCGCGGTGTTCCCCCTTGTGTCGTACGTGTAGTAGTTTTCTAAACGAAGAGATGCTTTTCCCGTGATTTATCTAACTACTCGAGGTTAATCAAGCCGACTAATCCGGGATAAGCATCTATTTCGCGTTTTCTTATTCTTTTCCCTATGTTTTCTTTTTCTTTATACGATCGGTTACTCACCCTTTCAGTGGACCCGATAAATCGAATCGATTACGTGAAAGAGTTTGTGACCGTTAAGTTGTAAAAGTCGCGAGTATTCCTAAAGTGAAATGACCTACTGTATGCTTGCCACTCTGTGTTTTTCGGTACGGGTAGACACCACCACGGTCGCGTGGAGCGTGTCTATTTTTACGGAATATGCCTGTGAACGCGACGCGGTACTTTTTCTCGCGACGCGACGCGGCGGACGGACCGGCCAAGCGTAACGGATTGGCGCGGGTGAGTGGTTTTACGGATGCGACGCGATTCTTAAGCGACGCAAAACGGACCGGCTACCTAATTGGTTCGCGCGGTATTTTCACGGACGAGTAGGTGGTTTTTTTTTCACGTGTTCACGGAACGGTATCGCGGGTTTTTGCGGTGGGCGCCAAATGTAACGGAGTGGATCGACCCGGCTGAGAGCGACCCACTTCGTTCATTAGATGTGAGGGATCGAACCTCGCTTTTCACTATTTCCTAGGACAAGGAATAAAATACTCGATAAACAATAACGACTTTTATTTACAATTCTCTTAACCTATTACACGATATCGAGAGACGTTGACGCAAGCCTAAACACGGTTACAATATTATACGAAGCGGGACCGCCCGGGCGGCTGACGGAAGGACGACGGACTCCTGGTGGAGCGCGGGTGACGCGGCGGTCGCGGGGGGAACGCAGACGCTCGGGGTGGTTGGACGGGCCGGGCCGCGAGGCCAAGCGCGAGCAACAGCCCCTGTGGTCCTACCAGAGAGCTCGTACCACTCGTCAACCCAGAGGGTAATCAGGCCGACGATGGGATCGATCCAGAGGGAAATCAGACCGACCCCGATGGTACGGGCGCCGCTGGCGAACTGCCGGTGGACGCTCTTGTTCGGCGTTTTATACTTTTCTGCTGGCTGCTTCGGTGGGCCTCGGCGCGGTTCGGCGGGGATCGCGCCGCTGGTGTCATTGCCCTGGCGTGTGCGTTCACGTCGGCCCCGCGTGATGAGTCAGGCGGCACGTGTATCGTGGGCTGCTTGCGCTGTGACGGCGTGTTCACGCGGGTCCCTCGTGCGATGATTCACGCCGCCCGTGTAGGCTGCTTTGCGTTGTGACGGCGCTCGTCACATACATATAAATTATTTTTAGTGAAATATTTGGTTGTTAAATAAAAAATAACTAACTTATTCGTGGTTGGTGGTTGCTGATGAAGAGTACTATTAATATAATTATTGTATTTTATTATAATTACTATTATTTTTTTATTATTATAGATTAACATTATTATAACAGAACACATGCGAGCAACAAAAGTATTATAATATTATACCTACTTGAATTTTTTTACCCATTTCAGAATAACATGTCGTTTCCACAAGGTTCACACTTTTTATTTTAAATTCGAGATAGGCTTTCGTGTGATGACAATCAATGATGGAAAGCACTGTTGAGACCTAAGTTAGAGCGCGCTTGCCTTAAAGGTGCATTCACTTCACATCTATTATATTTAGATTAGTATTTTCTACTAACTTAATCATTTTAATATTTCAACCGAGCTCCACTTTCAAACTCTCACTCGCAAAAGTGTACTTGTTAATAGCTGACCTTCAGATTTATTTACTTTTCATGCACTAATTCTATCGCTCCTACCGACTACGGCAAAGTTTAATAGCTCAACATTCGACTCTATCCTCCGCTAACCTAGACTGACACCACTGGGAAATTATGTTAGAAATTGCACAACAAATAACACCTTAACTATCGCGCACAAAGTTCCTAATTGTACTTACTAAATAATCTAACATCGTGCACCTTGTTTAACTTGTGAATCCGAAAGTCTTCGCTGTGTAACGAACAAGAAGTTTAGACGTAGAGTGTTGAGTACTATTAGCATCATGTGCTGTTATGTAACGTGTCGAAAATCTCTTAATCTATCTATCTATCTATCTATCTATCTATCTAATATCTTTAAACGAGCAATTATTGTATATATGTATATAAACATATAATCTGAATCTCGGAAACGGCTCCAACGATTTTCATGAAATTTCGCCATCATCTATAAATTCCCGATAGCTCGATGGTAAATCGGGTGGTCCCGAAACCAGAAGACCCCGGTTCGAGTCCAAGACAAATTATATTTTCCCCTATGAATTTTATTATTTTTTTATTTATTATTTTTTTAATGTATACCTAATTTCCAAAAAACACTGATTTACCAAAAAAAAAAATACCCGAGCAAGGCTCGGTCAACCAGGTATTAGTACCTCAATCGCCCAACGGTATAACGGTAATAGGTATAGGTAGAATTGTAAGAAATGAGACGGTCGTCTTTTTTTTTTTTTATTCAATGACAAGATAGTCCTTGACTGCGATCTCACCTGATGGTAAGTGACGATGCAGTCTAAGATGGTAGCGGACTAACTTGGAAGGGGCATGGCAGTGAAAATTTAACTCATCCCCCTAATCGGTTTCTACACGCCATCGTGCCGGAACGCTAAATCGCTTGTCGGCAAGTCTTTGACGGTAGGGTGGTAACTAGCCACGGCCAACGAAGGCCTCCCACCAGACCAGACCAGAGACAATTCAGAAATTATAAATTCCCAAAATGACCCCGCCGGGAATCGAACCCGAGACCTCCTAGTAATAAGACCACAGCGCTCACCACTGCGCCAGGGAGGTCGTCAAAAAATATCAAAAATATAACAGTTATTACCCTCTACCTACGCTCTCGCGGCGAGTTCAGATGAAAATAAATTGGTAAGCCTAACGAAACGATTCCGTCAGTTCTGATGAATGGGCAACACACAGATTGATAGATATCTCTTGGCCCTTTGTGTTTTGGAAAAATAATAAAAAGGAAATGGCACTGAAGAAAGTGGAAAGAGTGGACGATGTGGGCAAAAGTTATTCGTCAATAATGCCCACTTAAAAACTCCAGAAGCACGCAACATTCAACTTTTTGTGTTAATTCCGAAAAGTGCGGTTAATCGCAGAAAACTCGTTACGATAATTTAAATTGCGGACACTATTTAACCAGCGCTAGTAAACGTAAAACATTCGTTCTTATTTGTATTTATCACGCATATAATTAACACTGTTTGTGAGGTTAAAATAAACATGCCACGTGATAATTACAATGATCTGACTACTGAAGCTGAAATCTCATTAAGGGAGTTAATCTCGAATGCACCCCATACAAGCGAAGTTTGATTCTTCTGTATTGAATATGGTTTAAATTATTTAAGTAAACGATGATAATATGGTTTAAAATATATTATTTGTGTTTGTATTTTTTATCAAATTGCTGTGTAGATAAATATGTGATTTATTTATTTATGCATTTATTTTTTCATGTAAACCAAACAGATAAGTAACAATAATTTCTAACCTAAAAGTCTTATTCGATTATATAACAATCTTATTGTAATCTTACTGCACATCACGATCAAAGTTTCAAAAACAAAACAATAGTCAGCAACACAGTAGTGCTTTTGAACTCATAAAAAAATAGGCTTTTGAACCCAAACAAACAAAAATTTTTGAAAATAGAAACAGCAAAGTAATAAGTACTGTTTTATTTAGCAGAAAGTGTCTAAAATAAATATAATAAATCCCTACTAAGGTGGACCGACGACATCAAACGAGTCGCAGGGAGCCGCTGGATTCAGGCGGCGCGCGGCGCAAGACTGAGGCCTGTGGATTGTGGAAGTCCATGCGAGGGATCTTTGTCCAGCGGTGGACGTGTATCGATTGATAAAGAAGAAAAAGAAGAAGTCTAAAAATATTAAATTTGTATTAAACATGTAGTTTTATTCCTTTTTAATTTATAAAGATCGAAATTTTAATCATTTATCAATGCGTATTAAGTCTGACATTATTACGGCAAATTATAATTTCTATAAATACAATATTGTATGGCAAATTATATGTTGGAACTAATTGAAATTATGTTATTCGATTTTAATCACTCAGTTTCAACGTTTAGACAAAACGGTTGCAAACTGTAAACTGATTATAGAATAGCATTGTCAATGTTTTGTTAGTAAATAATAATTAATATTACAATAGTGAATTGCAATCACAATCTGCGATTTAATTCGCGGTTTATTTTCTATTCTCCTTTTTCTGAAATCCTACAAATATTATAAGATAAAATGCGAAAGTGTGTTTGTTGATTGGTTTGTTCCGTAATCACGCCGCAACAGAGCTATTCCATGGGTATAGTTGAGGGACTGGAGAGAGACGCTACTTTTATCCTCTGGTCTGTCAGCGACTTCATTAAATTGACGTCTTAAAAATCCATACTAATTATTTTTTTAGGGTTAAGTACCCAAAGGGTGCCAACGGGACCCTATTACTAAGCCTCCGCTGTCCGTCTGTCCGTCCGTCCGTCTGTCAGCAGGCTGTAACAGCCGGGTCTCCTGCGTCTTGTTATCGTGTTTTACTAACACCTAACATGTTATTAAAACCAAGGTCGTGTTATTTGGGGCGTGGCCTAACTGTTTCGTTAGCTATTTTTTTTTTGCTTAGTCATGGATAACAAACCCCGCGTTCGCCTGCGGAGGGGTCGGGGGGACAATATCATTCATTTCGTATTTGTGCTCCACAGAGACACATCTCGTCAAATATTTTTATTAAGTCGATATTTCTCCGATATTTAACGTAGCTAAATACAGTTTTGAGGTTCTATTTTTGAATTTAAGGGGGCTCAAGCCAGTACCTTCTTCATACAAACGTAGATGAGTGATTACTAAGTACATTATTTGATATTGTACGCTCAAAACTAAGTATTATATCGATTTGCCTCGTCATTATCTAGGTTTATTGATATATAAACTAGTGGTTCGCCCCGAACTGAGACCTCGCGGTATCCCATAATTCCCATAAGGTAGGTATAACTTTTAACTATATTATATTGTAATTAAAACGCGCCGAATCTGATGACGTTAATCGTCATCTGCTTTCGTGGATGGGATGCATATTTACAATATTAAAGACAGCGCCATCTAGTAACAGTATAGTGAAGTTTTGTTAAAAACATTGATGCCCATTAAAACTCAAATAATTTCGTTTCTTTATAATATTTATCTAATCTTAGTATTTGTTGTTCAAGTACAGAATATAACTCAAATTATGTGTAAGTTTCAAGTTTTAAAACAAAGTGGTTTTAGAAATCTAGCCTCGAATACAATCTCCACTTTGAAAGCCCCCCATTTCGTAAGGGAGCCCCCCTGAAATAAAGATTTTTATAACTTTTTAAGCCATTTTCGGCTGGAGGCCATCGGTTTACATATCATATCTAAAATTGAAGTAATTACGTTCAGTAATTCAGAAGTTATAAGGCTGTGACAGACGGACGGACGGACAAGTGCAAATCGCTCTAGTAAACTCAGAGACCTTCGCTTCGCTCGGTCGATTAAAAAATAAACTCCCATACATGAAAAAAGAGAATAAAATTTTATTTTTTCACCCTTGCATGTGGGGTGTCATTGCCTAGAACCTTTGAGTAATTCTAGAACTCATTATGTGGAGTTCAAATATATTTTTTATTATTTTTTAGCTTCGAAAATGTAGAAATGGGGGGCCATCAAAGTTGTGACAAAAACAAACGAGCGTTTTTTCCCCATGTATACTAAAGTCCAGATTTCCTTACTTGAGTACTCGAGTAAACAATAATGGCCGAATGTTAACCAAAGACAATTTATAGGGTTGGGAAGTTATCGCATAAGCGATTGAACGAATGTGAAAGCATTATACAACTGAATGATTTTCATCCCAACTGCGATGGTAATAGACGTGTACCATTACTACAAATTTGACGTAAAAAGTAACTAAACAATATCTTTTTCATAATTATATTAAAAAGAGGAATTTACAAGAGAAAATTAACGAAGATTTATTAATTATTACTAATCAGATTTTTGTTCTATTCTAAAGTATACCCCATTTGTGGGTAACATTGTGATACAAACAATTTTCTTAAAAAAAAACAGTAGTGTATTTTTATTTACCTGTTTTCTTTAGTAAAATGTTCTTTAGTTTGGTAATAATAAAGATTAAGATTATCTATATTTTATTTTATAATAATATCTAATTTTATTTAAGATAACCATTACAATCATTTTCTGCTAGTGATTTATTTTTTATCAATATCCATTATATTTTATGTTCTAAAGTTACTCACCTCTACTGTAATGATGATTCAATCATTGAAGTAGGAAGACTAGTCGTAATTCCTAGTTCCATGGATTCAATCCATTCATAAGGTCACTCATTCGCCTGTCCCCACCTCAACGATTCATAGACAATCTAGGGTTACGAAATGTCACTTTCTCCTAATCTGTGCAAATGAGTTCTGCTGTTATTTCGTTTTTGAGAAAATAAATATCTTATAATGGTAAACTCGAAGCAATTTTTGGTGTAAATCGTAACGAATGTGTTTGATGAATAGATCTAGACAGTTATACATAGTTAAAAATGTGTGATTTGTGTGTAAATAAGTGATATTCATATCAAGAGGTGTTTGTTTACTCGAATACTCAAGTAAGGAAATCTGGACTATAATTTAGTACTATCTAAGAACTAAGATATCTAAATATGTTCAATTATATATAGTTTTAAAAAAGTTATTTGATCATATGTATGGAACCCTAAAAGAGCGAGGCCCGACTCGCACTTGGCTGATTTTTTGAAAATAGTACCTATACCACAGAATATATAATAGTACTACGCCTATACTAAAAAGCTATATTTAATAACTATGCCAACTTTCCACGCTATTATCGCAATTGCAGCCCATTTACATTTCAATTATCCTTTGTTCTTAGCCATAAAGTTTAAATTCAATCGCAATGACCCTAACTGCAGCTATAGTGGTAATGTGCCACTTGCCAATGTCAATTGCTAATGCCAATTACTATGGGAGTTGGAAATGGCTTGTGAACTTTTAGTCCTTATTGAGAACGTATTAAGAGCTATAATTTAAAATTTAACGCAACTAGTACACGAGTATAGAAATGAACGTCATGACTGTTAAGTGACCTGTGTGCCTGTTCAATGGCTTTCGATCGAACTTTTCATGAGAAATAGAATATCTTTGACATGGAACTTCAAAACTTTGTTCCTCTTTTACTGTACTATCATAGAACTGCGAGAATCGTAATACGTGAGTGTCGGTTGCGCAGTAACCTTTCCGAAACGAACCGGAAAGCTTCTCCAGCGTCTGTGTTTCCTGCCAGTATAATTTGAGACCCTTCAAGGCGACAGGCGTCTTCTAGGCAAGCGCGCTCCAAGCGAGAATTCATCCGTGCTTGCCATCATTTTTGTCGTCAAGTGCAAGCCTATCTCGCAAAAACAAGCAATATCTCCAAAAATCAACCTCTGATTCGTTTTATTTTTAGCTCAATATGAACCGGTTCCCTAAATCTGCGTCTAGAATAGAATATAATAGAGTAGAATAGAAATATTTTTTATTAAAATAAACTTTTTTACAAGTGTCTACCACTGGTTCGGAATGCCCTTCCTGCCGAGAAGAACCAGCAAGAAACTCGGCGGTTGCTCTTTTCAAAACAAGTATACAATTCAATAGATACTAAGCTATGTATGCAGTGTTTCCACAATGAGTTCCACAAAAGCATACCTAATTATAATTTAACACATGTTAACACGGGCAGACAGAAAAAAGCTAAGTCTAAGCTAGGTGAGCCGAGTACGGGCGCTGCATAGCAGATAAAGTTTGCGTAGCCTAGGTGGGCTTAAGTCTCGAACGAATGCTTGGAGCACGCCTCGAGCTTTCACTCTGTCAATCGTCGATTTTTTGACGGTCAGGGTACCAATTGTCTAAAAGTTATTCTATTGATTGTATTCGTATTCGATGATCTTAGCGCCAAAGTAAAATAATCCTTGATTGTATTGATTTAAAATCACAAATTCAGTACAAATGGTTTTAGGAGCGTTATGGAACGTATTGTACAAATATCGTATCGCGTATATACGCGTATACGTATATAATATACGCGTATCGTAAGAATGCAATTACACGAAATAGAGCTCTAATTCAATGCTGTCATAGTTTATTTTACGTTGACGCTGATATCATCGAATACGATTACGATCAATGGAATAAGTTTAGACAAGTATGGCACCTCAGAAAGGATCTTGTGTCGCACAGCGCACTCTCAATCCTTGGACGTGTTTAAAGTATATCGTGTGTTCATCGCAAACATTAAAGAGTCGTTAAAGGAACTAGATATTTATATAAATTATTTGATTAATTAAGAAAAAGAAAGAATATACAATTCAATGCAGTAAACATTGTCCTCGAGCGTTGCTCGCGAATCACAATGAGCAAGTGTAAAATCCTTCCTGAGTGCTCGCATTTAGGGACCCATGCATCTTAGAATACAAGTTTGTTACAAAGTTCCGCTCCAAACGTAGGCTCAAAAAACCAATACAATTATATTATATTAATAACCGGCCAAGTGCGTGTCGGGCCACGCGCAGTGTAGGGTTCCGTAGTTGAGTCTCAAATATTATTGCTGACCTAGGATAGTGCTTTTATTTAATTTATGAATATTAAATACATTTTGAGTTCCATTGTTTAAATACTATAATATACTACAAAATATGCAACTTACACTACGTGTAATACCTAACTTAGGGAAAACAGATATAACTCCTTAACTTATGAACCCTACTTAGCCGTGATAATTTTCCTTCAAAATTCATTATATATACTACTACTGTGAATTTTTTCTTGAATCCTTTATACAACCATTTAGCTGGCAGAGGGGGGGGGGGGGGGGGACACTTGACTCTAATAAAATTTAGCAATTTAAAATATCATATTTCACAAACGGATCCCTGAGTCGAAAAATGGTGTTCCCACACCCACAATGTTTTTAAAAGACCTATTCAACGACACCCCACACTATGGGATAGACGAGAAAAAAATAATTCATCCCCACTTTAAATGTAGGGGAGGTACCCTAAAAAAAATTATTTTTCACATTTTTATTTCACCATTTTATCGGCGTGATTGATATTTATACCCTTGTCAAATTGCAGATTTCTAGTACCAATAGTCTCTGAGCTAAACCGCAGACGGACGGACAGACGGATGGACATGGCGAAACTATAAGGGTTCCTTGTTGACTACGGAACCCTAAAAACGAGGTTGGGGACCTAATGGCAATGTTTAAAAAACACATGCTTCATTTATTATTTATGACAACATTATGAGAACTGTATGAGAATTATAATTCAGCAATGTTATATTTTATTTCTTTTACTTTAGGTCTTCTTCAAATAATAAGGTAAATACATTCCATTATTTTTCTAGATTTCGTGAATTTCAATCCAATTAGTAAAAAGTATATCTCATTAAATATTTCTGCATGGAAGCCTCCTCCTAAGTGGTGATGCAGCGAAACAAGCCAGGAGTAAAAGTTACAATAGAGCTAAAGAAATTAAAAGTGTAAAATAAATTCCCTTTCCCTTTGACTTTTGTATCAAAGTGGTTTTATTTTTATATTTTGAGGTGCGTTTTGTATAAAAATAGGAGTGATTAAGATATTTTAAGTCGAAGTTCAACTAATTTTATCCTTACCACCTGGGTGCCTAGCATTCCTTCACCTCACGTTATTCCAGGTGGTTTCTGGCACGTACTCGTAAATAGTGGAATTAGCGTACAACCGCAGTATTCCCTCAAACCACTTTATGACTATTGATAGGGCGGTGAAAGTTGAAACAAGTCTCATGAGCCAGCAACGCGTAGGCAGGTCCTCCGACGCTAAAAATTGTCTTGGATTGTGATAGCCACTTAACCTCAAATGTAACGCAATCCTGCGCTTTTTTAAAAATGTCTTTAAAGCTTTGACTCTTGGCTGTGTAATAATAATCCATTCATTTTCCTTGACCACTTAAGTATCTTTTACAGCCCATTTCCACGGCGCGGTTTTCACCCGCGCCCGCAGCGGTTGCGTTACCGCTGTTTTATTTTAATTCTCACGACACCGCAGGTTGACTGAGTTTCCACGGCGCGGTTCGCACCCGCGCCCACAGCGGTTGCGATACCGCTATTACCGCGCCCGCCGCGGGCGCAAACCGCGCCGTGAAAATGGCTACTTCATTTTCCATACAAATCTGCATTCTACGGAGGCCGCGGGCCCGCAACCGCTGCGGGCGCGGGCGAAAACCGCTCCGTGGGTACGGGGGCTAACGGTTTTAACCCTTCCATTAGGCAATAACCACATACCCACATGAGTCATTTAGGTATCAGCGCTATCGATTCTCTATCTCTATTTAGATTTCTCTTTTGCATCTCGAATTAAAAATAGCTTAAACATGATTATGATTACAATTACCAATATATCTTCCATTCGTCCTTCCTTAAGAGGTGTATTTCTTTATACACGTTTCAAATGAACACTTAACTTCCGAGTTTAATCTACCTGCTTCGAAAATTACACCATTAGGAAATTAAGAGAGAATTTTGGTTCACGATCTGTTCTGCGATTTATTCAACATAAACTTAATTTGGTATAATATTATCTTAATGGTGAGCAAAATCTATTTTAAAATGATAATATCTAAAACAAAATATCAAAAACCACTTCAATTTGTAGCTTTAGATCTGTGTTGAATTTTATTTCCCTGAAGTAGGTAGATATCAAACTTTTATTCACGATCGGTGAGTGATCTGCAATCTACAACCTTAGTATCAACCATCTCAATATAAGTAGCTCTTCTTACCTACTTCACAACAATGCGGACTTAAGTGGTTGCCCAGCGTACTTGATTGGGATAATGGAATTGGTTGTTCAAACATTCACCGGATGGAGGTCTGGGGTTTGGTAGTTTTATAAGATGGCTAGTTCGTAATGTAAGGACCTTACGCGAGGCGATTCAAAGAATGTGGGGCAAAAGCGAAGATTTCCTTATCAATAGGCATTCCGAACCCATGGTAGATTCATTTGACGATTTGAAAGCACTTGTAAAAGTTGATTTGAAAAAAAATATAATTCTATTCTATTCTGAATCGGCTTGACATCCAGCTGTCCACAAGATAAATAATATAAAAAAAGTTATTACAATGTAATAGCTACATCATAATATTGTAAAATGAATATTTTGAAAAGAGCAACTGCTGAATTTCTTGCCGGCTCTTCTCAGCAGAATCCGCTTTTCAAACCGGGTGGTAGTCATGCCGTGTTTTAAGAGCCACAAGTTGGCCTACGTGAAATAAATAATTTTTGATTTGAATACTTTTTTCTATCTCCCGGCACAACCAACAACAACCCTTGGTGTTAAAAGTTTGAACGTTATGTCTATCTGTATAATTGTCTGTTTGTTTGTCTGTGTGATACAAGGATTTCAAGTAACCCTACTAGTAGCTGCTACCCCCCAAGAAGACTAAGAGAAATCCCCACTTCATCAAACGAATCTTTGAATCATTCATTCAAGAGTTGGAAGAAAGTCAAATATCAGTTTAATTATGTTTAAAGTCTTTTACCATCAAATATACATGAAATTAACACCTGTTAAGTATGACTTTGTAACCTCTATTATCACTTTATTTAGCGCATGTTTAGAAAATTCATTCAAATGCGAAAGAGTGTTTGTTGGTTTGTCCTTCAATCAAGCCGCAACAGAGCTACGGGTCGACGTCATTTGCATGGGTATAGTTGAAGACGTAGAGAGTGACACAGGCTACTTTTTATTCCGGAAAATCAATGAATTCCCGAGGGATTTTAAACAAAATCCCCACGGATGAATTTGCGGGCTTCAGCTAGTATCAAAATAAAATTGGGAGTAGATAAGGAGGTATAAAAATATTCAATTACGTAGA
Source organism: Oeneis ivallda (assembly GCA_029955525.1). Classification (NCBI taxonomy): domain Eukaryota; kingdom Metazoa; phylum Arthropoda; class Insecta; order Lepidoptera; family Nymphalidae; genus Oeneis; species Oeneis ivallda. Next base: position 10,942,550 of record JARPMR010000024.1, on the reverse strand, counting down.
AAATATTATAAAATGTGTACAGGTGAAAAAATCTTGGAAGTTATTTGCTGACTTCAGCTGATAATATCAGACATTTTAAGGGGATTAAGAACGTAAGCAAAAATTCCGCTGAAAGAAATTCCTCCCGCCATTACTCAGGTGTTTTTTTAGTCTCAGCTTATTCAGTAATCAAGGAAATTGGTACGCCGAGCATCGGATGGACGAGATCAACATTTTCTGAGGTTTTATTTGGAAATATATATGAAAAAAAACAAGTTCGACATGATCTTGTCTTTATTAAAGATGTAAGGCCTTTCTATGTCGTTACCTTTTTACCCGTAAACCGCTGAATCGATTTCGATATTATTTTGGCAAAGAGCATGCATTCTGAATACACATCCACGCCAGTGAAGTCGTGGGCAACAAAAATAGTGGTTGGTTTAGGATTTCAATACATATTAGGTAGGTACCTACATAATAATAGTTATTTAAATTGCATGTGCGCTAAGTAGAAGAAATAGTAGTGGCGTAAAATATAAAATCTAATTTGACTGCATCGCGTTTTCCCGACTCAAAAGTGTTCGATACGATGCTAAAAGTAGCGTAGGTCAGCGTTTAAAAGTCGCGAAATGCTGATTCTAAAAACGCAACTCGATCGCCGAGACTGGCGTCTGTTGTGTGCCCACGTTAGCGTTCGGACTCGGAATCGAGTTTTCGAAAAGCGACTAAAAACCGTAAAAACGCCAATCTGCTCTCTCACTAATACACTGCTGCCAAGATTCAGTAAGTACCTACCTACCTACACACAAATATCATACAATGCTTTTTAATACATTAGCACCTTTTAAGAGTTAGACACTGTACCTAATTTCCCATGGTTTTGTAGGTGGTCAACCGTACGACATAACTCATAAGTTTATAACAGGTACAATAAGAGTCACTTTACGAGCAAAATTGAAATATCTATTTTTGGCAGTGAATTAGTGCCGATTTATGATGATGAGTAACTGTTAAATAAATTTGATATTTTGGCAGATACACAAAAACTGACAGAAAAAGTCTGTTAAACGTCTCTGGATATTGGTGAAATCGACCCTTAACCGACACAATAAACTCAACAAATAACTTTAATACATGTACGCATATAAATTATTATTTATACAAGTAATATAAAACACAAAGTTACTTGCATATGCAACCCACCGACACATGCACAAAGGCTGGTAAATTGGAAACGTCGCAGCGACACGCAGACGTGTTATTTGTTACTCGCCCGATGGTGTAAGTTATAAGAGAAACTAAAGAAAATCACATACAACAAGGCACTCATCAAAATAGGCAATCAGCAGGTCAATTCTGTAGAAGCTGCATAAATCATTGCTACAGTTTCAATCGCGGTGATTGTTTTGGAACGTAGTTCCTTATCGCGCGGTACGGAAGGGGGCTAGACGGAAAAAATTAAGGAACCGACACGACACATTTTTGAAACCGACACTTTTTAGTTGAATGTGAATTTTGCATTGTGTTTGGTATTTTCGCCATATGACACGGCGTCTGCATGGCCTAGTGGTTCCGGCAGTCGCCTTAAAGTTCAACGTCGATGGTTCGAATCCCAGCTCGACAGACTGAATTTTCTATTTTCAATTTTATTTTAAATAATTTCTACATGTGGAATTTTTCCCTAATTTTTTATTGTATAAATTGGATAAAATGTTATTGTACTACTAACGCCATCTGTTAAAAAACCAGAGTAACTCTTTGGTTTTGTAACAGTGCAATAGAAATAAACTAAATAATATAATTCATCGTAGTTAATCAATTTAATACTAGATGACACCACTAGTTTATTACAATTCCTTCACTAAAATTAATCGAAAGGAACAACGTTCCACCCGGGTGTCCCTTGACACCTCTCAATTTTTTTTTATATTTTTTTTTTATTATAGATCTAAACAAGACAATTTTTATTATTATAGATCTAAAACTAAGCCAGCAGGCCTAGCATGCACGCGCGAGAAAATTTTCTCGCATCATCTCTAAATCTCTTTTCGTGTAATATCTCTATATCTCTGTCGAAACTAACATGGTTGCACATCATGATTCGTCTCGTTACGACAAAAGTAGAGATCAAATTATTTTCTCTATTTTTCTCTACGAACTCTGCGACGTCATTTTCTCGAATTTTGAAGTTTAAAAGAGTAAACGAGAAATCAGTCTACATCGACAATATCTCTCTCTGTCTCTTCGCGAGATATCACTAGCATGCTAGGCCTGCAGATATAGATCTGTAAAGATTTACAGTGCGACAAGTATAAGTTAACGCGGCTGTGCGCCGAATGTACTTTTAGAACTACTTGTCTAGCACTACTTTTTATCACTTTACGCATGATTACTGTTTAGTATTTTACACAATAAACGCAACAGCACACAACGTGATCCAATAGTGAATTTTCAAGATGGCCATGGACAAAGAATATAAAAATTGGATGACCGAATTAGTTCCTAAAACGCCATCGCCAACTTATACTTGTGGCACTATATCTCTTCATGATTCAAGCCTTACCACAAACAAATAAATTATATATATTTTACAAGTTATGACCTCTTAAACTTTATTTAAGTGCAAATAAGGCAACTTTGTGAGTATTTACTCAGAAAGTTTCCTTATAGCGGATTCAGACGAGGCTAATTTTGTTGGCATTCAACAAAATTCGCCTCGTCTGAACCCGCTAAGTGAAATCTTAATGAAGCCTTACGTTTCGATCTGCTTTCGATCAGATCGAGAAACAAGCTTATGACTATTTTCACCAACGTTCCCTAACTTAGGGGCTACCTGAGCTAAGTAAGGTGACGCTTTCTGTCAATTTCGTTTACACGAAACCTTTAGGTTACACCGAAAGATGGAAATGACATCGGATAAGGCGTTGTATTTAGTGGTTACCTACTTAAAGAGACTCCAACTTAGGGGACGATTTAGGTATTGTTGGTCTAACAGCTATAGGTCAAATTCTCCTAAACATCTTTAACAATACCAATATAAACACGCATCGATGTGACGATGTTCCAGTCTTTGATGCCTTATCTTCTTCTTCCTAGCGTTTGTCCCGGCATACGCCAGGGTCCGCTTTCCTGCTAAGTTTCTTCCACTTTGCACGATCTAAAGCATCCTCTTTACGAAGACCGTTGGCACGTGCATCTGCCTGTACTATGTCAATCCACCGTTTCTTTAACGGGCCTCGGGACCGCTGTCCAGGGACGGGCATATTTAGGCACCTGTGACCCACATAGTTTTGGGGACGGCGCAGTAAGTGGCCAAACCAACGCAACCGAGACTCTTGCATTTTGTCTGCGATATCTCGCACGCCAAGGCTACCTCGGATGTACTCGTTGCGAATTCTGTCCAAGCGAGTAACACCACACATCCACCTAAGCATCTTCATTTCATTGGAGTGAAGATCGCGGGAATTTCTCGATAGCGCTAGCCAGGCCTTGCTGCCATAAAGCATTACAGGACGTATGATGCTCTTGTAGACCAATCCTTTTAGGCGGACAGGAACTTTTGGGTCACAGGTTACTGCCGTTATCTCCCTCCACTTGGCCCAAGCTGCGGCGATTCGGGACTTGACATCGTAGTCGACGCTTCCGGATTCATGTAGTACAGACCCAAGATATTTAAACTTATCCGATCTTTTAACGGGCACGTTATCTACATGGATGGTATCGTGATCCCCCACACTACAGGCCATGTACTCTGTTTTTGCGGTATTGAGTTTTAAACCGCCCTTCTCAAGAGTATCTTTCCACGAGTTCACCTTAACTTCAAGTGCGCCCCTGTTCTTACTGACAAGTACGATGTCGTCGGCATATTTCATTAGCCACGGAGGAGTACTCTGAATGTCCGCCGACAGAGCATCAAGCACGACACAGAAGAGATACGGGCTTAGCACTGAACCTTGGTGTACTCCTACTGTGATTGGAAAGGTCGAAGTGTCACCGACTGCGGTCCTTACTATAGCTTCAGTCTGGGTGTACATGTCCTGGATTATACGTATGTACCCTTCCGGCACGTTTTTAGACCTCAATGCAAACCAGATTTGCTCCCTTGGTACACAATCAAAGGCCTTTTGTAGGTCCAGAAAAGCCAAATGTAAGGGTTGATTACGCTCTGTATGCGTTTCTATGAGTGTTCTGAGAGCGAAAATTGGGTCTATGGTACTACATCCAGACCTAAAGCCATACTGACATTCTGACACAGAGCACTCTTGACGGAGTCTTTGGTCTAAAATCCGTTCAAAAAGCTTCATGGTATGGCTCATGAGTTTAATCCCCCTATAGTTGCCGCACTCCTGTACACTGCCTTTACCCTTGTAGATAGGGGTTATTACATTAATGCGCCATGCATCTGGCATTCGACCTGTAAATACGATGATATTAAAAAGTTCAGTGAGCAGGAGTACGCCTTGGGAACTCATAGCCTTCCAGGCTTCTATTGGTATGCCATCATGTCCACAAGCTTTACCATTCTTCATACGGTATAAAGACTTCGCCACTTCATCGGGTGTTATGGGTGGTATTAGCCCCAAGTTAAAAGTCTGTGGGGGCGGCTGTGGTGTCGCAAACGTCTGGTTAGACAGCTCATTGAAATAGTTTCGCCATTGGTTCTTAATAGAATGGGTGTCCGTTGCCAAAACACCAGCCGAGTTTCTAATAGCGACGCACTTGGTAATGTCTTTGCTTGCGGTACTTCTAGACTTAGCTAGTTTATAGATAAGTTTTTGCCCCTCGTAACTTTCCAGCAGTGTGTCATACAGTGGAGCATACATTGCAGCGCGTGCTTTTGCCACTACCTTATTCGCTTGGTTTTTGGCAGGTACATAATCCTCTTTGTCTAGTGGCGTTTGGGTCTGCTGCCACTTTTAAAGCGTTCCTTCTTATTTCTCACTGCCTCCTGAACATCTTTGCTCCACCACCCTGTCTCCTTGTATATCCTGCGGCCACCTTTAGATGCACCAAGTACATCACGTCCTATCTTAGTAATGCTGGACTGGTATAGTTGCCAGAGCTCATTGCTGTTTTTGCCTTCCACTTCCCAATCAACCATTTTAGATGCAGCTTGAAACTCTATACTCTTTACACCTTTAAGCTTCTACCACTTGATTGTAGACCTGCAGTGTTCACGCAATAGGCGCTCATAAGGCTGGAGGACATCCATTACGAGAAGTCGGTGCTGGCTTGTGATACCCTCACCAGATCTTTGATGCCTTATATTTTTTATAAACGCTCTAAGGCAATGTTCGGGCCAAACCGAGACCCGTCCCGCTGTTGCTTTCAAATTGCCAACTGGAAGGAGTGAAAAATGTCCTTCTATTGTTTTTCTTTACCGAGATGGAAAAAAAGCAAACTTTGGCATTTTGGAGATGAAAGCGAAATTAAAAAGTATCTAGGTACCTAATATTTTTGTTTGCCCTAAAAATCACATAAGAAATTTGTTATTTTGGGTCGGTTAGCACTCATGATGCTAATCTGAGACAGCTTAGTAGATAAATAATAATATAATTCATACAACCTTTTGTACTATGAGCACGTACTTATGAGTGTTATTGTACCGTAAAAGAATTACTTCTACTTATTTATAAACTATAAATTAAAAAAAAGCTATATAACCTAAACCTCTCCTATCACCTCCATACTATGTAAATGTTTGGAGCGTGTATTGAACGACAAGCTCCTGGCATACCTTGAGCTTAATGATCTCCTGTCGGACCAGCAGTACGGTTTTCGCCGTAACAGGTCCACGGGAGATCTTTTAGTGTATGCTACACACATCTGGGGTGAAGCCATCTGTATAAGCATGGTGAGGCGCTAGCCGTCTCACTTGATGTATCGAAGGCGTTTGATCGGGTCTGGCATGAAAGCCTTTTGAGCAAACTTTCAGCTTATGGGATACCCACTGGACTTTGTAACTGGATATCGGATTTCCTGAGTGGGCGATCATTTCGAGTGGTCATAGATGGCACCTCGTCTGATCTGATGGCGATTAACGTCGGTGTCCCTCAGGGATCAGTTCTCTCCGCAACGCTCTTTTTGCTGCACATTAATGACCTCCTCAAGCCCGGTATCTTTGGGTATGCGGATGACAGCACCGTTACGGAGAGATACATGTCCGGTCCCCGTGCTAGTGGCGCTGAAACTTTCGAGCTTAGAGAGGCTTTGGTAGAACGCATAAATTTGGCTTTGAAAGAGGTATCGGATTGGGGTGATGCCAACCTTGTCAAATTTAATGCTACCAAAACGCAAGCGTGTTTGTTCACCGCCAAACGGAGTCCATTCCCGCTGACTCCGACTTTCCGAAATATATCCGTACCGGTCACTGACAGTATTGATCTTCTTGGCATAAATGTCTCGTCAAATTTTAACTTTGGACGATGCATCGAATCCAAGGCAAAAACTGCTGGCAAGAAACTTGGTATCCTCAATAAAGTCAAGCGCTACTTCACGCCGGAACAGCTTGTTACCTTGTATCAAGCACAAGTTCGATCGTGCATGGAGTACTGCAGCCATTTATGGGACGGCTCTGCCAAGTACCTGCTTGCTGCATTGGATTCGGTGGACAGACGCGCCAGAAGACTCATTGGCGACGAATCGCTAAGTAACTCCAAACTTCAAAGTCTGGAACATCGGCGCAAAGTTGCCTGTCTGTCGGTATTTTACAGGATATATTTCGGAGAGTGTGCTCAAGAACTATTTGAACTAGTTCCTCCATCACCCTGTACCATCGAACCGCAAGGCATCGCTCGAATCTGCACCGCTACGTGGTCGAAATTCCCCGATCCCGCACTAAGCGTTTTGCTTCCTCGTTCCTAATACGCACCGCTAAAATTTGGAATGCCCTTCCGGCTTCCGTTTTTCCAACTGACTATAACTTGGGTACCTTTAAATCAAGAGTGAATAGGCATCTTCTAGGCAAGTGCGCTCCGCTCCATCTTAGGCTGCATCTTCACTTACCATCAGGTGAGATTGCAGTCAAGCGCTGGTCTATATATTTAAAAAAAAAACCTATTTATAACTATATTCTATAGCTTTACTTCTGTAACTACCAAGGCTTTGCCATCATCAGAAAAAACTTAAAATGAGCTCATTAGATTAAAATCCGTCTTTCAGTGTCGTCTCATATTAGGCGCGCTTGCAGAAACGTCTTAACCCAGAGTTAGCAGCTAACTCTGGGTTAAAAGGACAGATTTGACAGATTGCGTATACAGCTTCTATCAAAATTACAAATTTATTCCTGGGCTAACTAACTCGGCGTCTCTGCAAGTGGGCCTTAGTCGCAGGGGACTGAAATTCGACACAGTACAGTACAGGCTGTGGTAGGTACAGGAGAGAGATCAGGCACAGGACCAACTGCTTTAAGTACGTACTCTCCGAGGCACGGAGGTGACACACCGCCGACTCCTAAGTCCGGGCCAGTACTGAGAATTCCTAGACAAAAAGTACCAATACATTTTTTGGTCCACGAACAAAATCGAACCCGGGACGAGGTCATTCGTAATCAAACGTGCTAACCACTAGACCTACGAGGCAGTTGGTGATGCATTATATTTTATAGGTCATACCAACAAAATTATATTCGCGACCTCATGCCGCAAATTGATTTAACCACCATGTCCACCTCCGCTAATAGAATTATACTTTGCAATTAAATTTTTTCTCGTAAAGCGTTTTAAAATGCAACGCGTATTTAAGCGGTCCGTATTTTATTTTTTAATTTCATGACTGGAATAAATTAGTTGGCAAAGTAGGCACGTTTGCTCCACCACCAGTTTAATCATACATCAAAATAAATAAATACCTCGACAATCGACACTATAATCGGACTTGAGTTTCACATATTCAAATATAGGAAGAATGATCGTCTACACTCAATAGACGATATAGATGTATCTTTGCAGAGATCTCAAATAAAATTGCAACAATCTTCGCATGCAATATCGCGCTGAGATCCGAAGACATTATTCGCGATACAAGTTTTCAACGCTCGAATTTCCCATTTTTCCGTTGGGTAAGCACCTAGAACCGGGAATGCAATAGATTATGCGGCATATTCAGAAAATCTAGGCGCATCAGTGACGTGACCTGAGCTATGATGGCGATATAGTAGATTATTAACCAAGGGGATAAAGCAGTGTCTTCTGTCGCGGGTGACGATTTAAATCGCGAGCGTAACGAAGGACTCGAGATTTACTCCCGAGCGTAGCGAGGGTGTTAAAAACTTAAATCACGAGCGAAGCGAGGGATTTAAGATGAGTCCTGAGTGTAGTGAGGGATTTAAGTTCACCCAAGACTAAGACAGCTTTATCGCCGAGGGAAATACTCTACTTTTCGTACCATTTGCGAAAAAATTAACACAATATTAATATGAGATAAGCATTTATTAAAAATAATGACAATTAAAAGTAAAAGTTAACATTCGAAACATTGGTCCAATTATTGATAGAGAGAGTTACATTTTTGTTTGGTACATTTATTGTTGATGAGTTGATTTGAGTATTTCTCTGTTCTTGCGTCTGACCATTTGCACTGATGGAATCCGACAATTCACTGTCACTGTCGCTTTGATTTAACATCGTAACGTATTTTTAGAACATTAACTTATTTATAAAAATAAATTAAAATAAACTTAACGTTTAGGCCTAGCGCAAACATACAACTTTTAGTTGAACAACTATTTAGTTGTGTTTCATAAGTTTATGGAAATGTACTGCGATCATAGAATGTGCGCAAACTATCAACACGATAGTTGCTCGACAAAAAAAACAAAAAGCCTTACGATTTGCTTTTGATTGTATGGAATTCACGAAAAGTACACAACTCGACTAAACAGTTTAGTCGATGTAAAAGTTGTATGTATGCGCCTTACCTTATGTATTTGAAGAAAACAAAAACGCGGCAAATTCCTAGACTAATATTTTTTTGTCGGAAAAGCAAAGGCATCAAGCTCATACGGCCTCGTCGGTTTTCGTAATTTTATTTAATAATCATAACTGCATAATAAATGCGTATTCCTTTTTCAAAAAGATGTATAATGCTTTATATACAAACTCAATGGTGTAAACACAGATGTAGTTCAGTATAAATTTCGGTAAGTATTCCAAATTTAAATCACATTCTCCCCCTAGAGGATGAATGAAATTCAGTACAATTTTCTTTCCCTGTTTTTAACAGATTAAAAATGACTATTGTTATGTTCGCTTTTTGTGGCACAGAATGTCACTTTTTTGAGCAAGTGGTACGAAAAATATATTTTTCATCATACCTATTCGAAAAACGAATATTGGCTTCAGAGGAAAGCGACTTGGGACTTTTCATTTCTCTTCTGATTGGTCCGCGTTCATGCTTTAGTATGTGTTGAAATTCAAATACCTATGTCTGAGAAGCTGTTGTCTTCGATAAGTCACGTGATCAATTGTCGATCGGATATACGCCCATAGGGAAGAAATTTTTTTTTGGTCCCATATAACACAATAGTTATTTGTGTTATATGGGGCCAAAGACATTTTTTGTTCCCCGAGGGCGTTATTTTGAATTCAGAGCGAAGTGAAGGATTCTACAGTAGAATCCCGAGCGCAGCGAGGGATTTTAAAGTAGAATCCTGAGCGTAGCGAGGAATTCAATATACGCCGCCCGAGAACAAAATATTTTGGCCCCGAATGACACACACTATTTTTCATCATTACCTATGAGAAAAAGCGTATCAAGCTACTATGTATAGACATCGTATATTGAAAATTTAAATAAAGCACAAATAAATAATTTATTATTAAATAGTTAAACATAAATATTTATGTTGGATACAGTACGGGCGTACATCCGATTGACAAATTGATCACGTGACTTATCGAACAGCCTCTCAAACATATTTGAATTTCGACACATACTAAAGCACGAACGCGGACCAATCAGAAGGGAGAAATGAAAAGTCCCATGGGGTTAAATTAAATTTTGCTCCCATGGGTTCAAATTGAATTTTGCTCCCATGGGGTTAAAATTAAATTTTGCTCCCGCTATCCTTCGTTTTTCGAATAAGTATGATGAAAATAACTATTATAATATGCTTGTACCTATAGGTACACAAAACACTGAAAGACGTGTGCCAGTGACTTTATCTGCATAGTCATATGAAGTAGTTCTAAAAATCCCAAAGGCCTAGGGTGAAGGGTGATAGCCTAGTGGTTATATGGGCCTTCTTTTCGGAGTATGAAGCTCACGCATTCACCTGGAAGTGAGTGAGAATTTACGGAGAATGTGCGCCTTAGCAATAAAATATCACTTGGTTTATTGGTAAAGGAAAACATTGTGAGGACACCTACGTTCTAAAGTTGTGCACACACGCAGTGCGGATTGGCAGACGGAATATACGGAAAATAAGCGTCTTAGCAATAAAATATCACTTGCTTTATTGGTAAAAGAAAACATTGTGAGGACACCTACGTTCTAAAGTTGTGTTCACACACGCAGTGCGGATTGGCAGACGGAATATACGGAAAATAAGCGTCTTAGCAATAAAATATCACTTGCTTTATTGGTAAAAGAAAACATTGTGAGGACACCTACGTTCTAAAGTTGTGTTCACACACGCAGTGCGGATTGGCAGACGGAATATACGGAAAGTAAGCGTCTTAGCAATAAAATATCACTTGATTTATTGGTAAAAGAAAACATTGTGAGGACACCTACGTTCTAAAGTTGTGTTCACACACGCAGTGCGGATTGGCAGACGGAATATACGGAAAATAAGCGTCTTAGCAATAAAATATCACTTGGTTTATTGGTAAAAGAAAATATTGTGAAGACACCTACGTTCTAAAGTTGTGTTCACACACGCAGTGCGGATTGGCAGACGGAATATATGGAAAATAAGCGTCTTAGCAATAAAATATCAGTCAGATCAGTTAAGATTAAGATCAGATCAGATCAGTTAAGATTAAGATAAAAAAAATTAGCAGATAGGTCGTATTTTTGAAAGAAAAGTACGTTTCAGTAAAATGTTATTAATTATTATTAAAAATCATATACCTACATAATTATAAAAAATCGAAAAAATAGTAATATTAAAACCTACTGAAAATGGCTGATAAAAGTATATTTAAAGTAAACCAAGTATAAATTATGAGTAAGCTACATTAAGCTGCGATGTCTGATATATAATATTTTACTGCTATCAAAAAATTAATATGTACAGTTAACGCAATACAATACCTACCTACATTATATGCGTTAAGATAAACGTCATTCTTAACCGTGCCTTTATGTATTACTAGCTGATGCCCGCGACTTCGTCCGCATGGATTTAGTTTTTAAAAATCCCGCGGGAACTCTTTCATTATCCGAGATAAAAAGTAGCTCTCCCGGTCTGAGGAACCACTACTACATCCATTACTATACCCATGCAAAAAATCGCATCAATCCGCTGTTCTGTATTTTTTTTTTAAAGTATCCTATGTCCGTCTCCTGGTGCTAAGCTACCTCTCCACCAATTTTCAGCCAAATCGGTTCATCCGTTCTTGAGTTATAAATAGTGTAACTAACACCACTTTCTTTTATATATATATAGATAGCTGAAAACTCAACCACTACACGTGGGAAAAAAACAAACAAAATCCTAAAAAAACTTTATCGAATAGTTCTTCCATTATTTTATTGAGGTCAGCTAGAAACCAACAAAAAAGTACGGCAGTTTAAAAAAGGTAGCCTACAGCCATCGATGCAGGGTTAGCAGTACGTTAGTCTGTAAATAAAATAAATAAAAGAGGCAAAGTGCGAATCAGTTCTGCGCACAGAGGGCTCCGTACTTTAATCATAAAGATCGGACGGTACGGACTTGGAGGATGGGGCTAGGTGAAAAAAAGTGTAAGAATTTTTCCGTCACGACCTCTGTGTATTGCTTTCGTTTATTACACACGTTCCGTCATAGCTTTGGTGGCGTAGCGGCTAAACGAAAGCGTGAAACTATCGGTTCGGTGGTAAGAATATTTATTTATATATAAAATACTATGCAAGTGGTGTATTTTTTCTGCGTTCACTCCTAGCAAAATAAATTTGGACAAGCATTACTCATAATTACCTACTAAAATCTGCAGTTGTCATAAGTGGACATGTCTGTTCAATGAAGCATCAGAATGGTAAAGAAGTTCCTTACGGACAAAGAAGTATTACATCGATCGACCTGATTCTAATGTTGGCGGTGAGTTTTATTCACACTTTTTGTATTTATTATTTTAAGATTATTGTTTTGATCTATAAATAATCTTTTAATGGATATAAAATATATTAAGATGAGAACAGTAACCAGTGAATATTATTAGTGTACCTAATAATAAAGTGAAATTATGCAGAAGAAAAATTAATTTTCTCGACATATTTCATCACCATTAATAGCACCACGGTTTTGCATAATATTTTAATTTAAAACACTTTACACTGGTACGTCCTACGCTGTTCATTAATGTTCTATTATGAATTAAGCTGAGTACACATCAATTACCATAGACCCTCTATTAGGACCTTTTCGAACAAAAATTGTACGAATGAGCCAACACCGTTTCGGCTCTCGAATATTAATGAGCTATTTCATGCAGGAGTATTAAAACTTAGTCAAAGCCTTGTGGCGTTTATAATAAGGGACAGTATTCAATGAAGTAAATTTTTTATTCAACTTCCTCTAGCAATTAAAATAGTCCGTGATAAAATATTTTTTTCCTTTTATTTTTACATAGTCCGATCTTCAGCTGGGTTGAAGTGTAGTTTCGTATTCATAGCTTTATTTCAGCCGTGGGTACTTGGAATATCTTAGCGCCAATTCTGTATTTCTTTGTTAGTGAATAAATTCTTAAAAATTATTTAATATATGAGTAAAAGTTTATTTTTTAGCATTTATTTGTTTTTTTGAGGTAGGATAATCTCCTTACCTTAATCATACTCGTTCATTGCCTTATTAATCTTATTAAAATTATAAGTGTGAAAGCAACTCTTTCTACCTTTGTTAGCTGCTGAACAAAAAATTAAAGGTACAGAGATTGATTCTGGACACGAATTTAGGATTATTTTCCTGTTGGAAAAAATCAACCTATTCTCCTGGAATGCTCTTAAAATTGGCCAAGTGCGAGTCGGTGCTCGCTCTTTTGTTCTTTACGGTTTACGAGATACAGCCCGTTGACAGACGGACGGACGGACGGACGGATGGACGGCGGAGGCTTAGTAATAGGGTCCCGTTGGCACCTTTGGGTACGGAACCCTAAAAACGTAAATCCACGAATACAAAATTGCAAACAGCAGATACTTTGTTGTAGGCAAGTAAAGTCTGAAGTGAGTGAAGAGTAATATCAATATGTGGGTCAATCACACTAGGTAAATCGAATGAAATCTTCAAAGCGCGTAACAAATCTGATTGAAACAAAGGGGCACGAATAGAACAAAAAATACAAAGGCCCAGTCTGGTTAAATGTACTAGTTGTTTCGCCATGCTCCGTAGCTTTCACAATTTTTTTAAAGAATATTAGCCAAGCTGAACGTGTGAACTAATATTCTCCTCTCTTTTCCAACTAGGCGGAAAGCTTATGCTAGGAGTAGGTACGACAGTAGTGCAACCTTTCAATATTGAAATAGCTATTTATGCAACTGCATCGTAATGAGGGTCATTTTAATTCGAGTGCTGTTTTTTGATACGAGGCTTGCCGAGTATCAAAATAGGATAGTACGAGAATTAAAATGACTAATTACGTTCAGTTGCATACAAGATTTTATCTACGACAAGGAAAATAAAATCATTAACAAAATACGCCGTAGGCTCAATAAAGTAACAAAAAGTAACTCCGTAAGCCGCCACCAGCCGCCTGTGGCGCCTCTGTCAACAAAAAGTAACTCCGTAAGCCGCCACCAGCCGCCTGTGGCGCCTCTGTCATAGAACGGTACAAAAGTGCCAGAACTCAGAGCCTTAGCTTTAGGTATCCTATTTTAAGAAGATAACCATTTCGATTCAGCTCCCATACAACGAGCTGCATCGAAATGAGAAGCAAAACCGAAAGAGGGTTCATTTCGATTCAGCTGTCAAATTCGAAATAGGAACTTTTCGATGTAGGAGTAGATAAAAGAACTTTCAGTTTTCAGTTCGCACCTTTACATAACTTTTGGGCTACTGAGGCTGTAAATATTATATTAATTATAATTAAATATATTAATATATATTAATAATAATAATAGTAATTGTAGCGAAAACACACAACTTACACTTCTTACTTCTTGTGTAATTTCCGAACTTTAATAATCTCTTAATATATATAAATTACGTGTCACGTTGTTTGTCCGCGATGGACTCCTAAACTACTGAACCGATTTTTATCAAACTTCGTAACTATCTGTAATTTGGTCCAACTTAAAAGATAGGATAGTTTTTTTGGATTGGGATAGTTTATTTGTTTTATTTATATAGATAAGTTGGCGGTACGAAGTTCGCCGAGTCAGCTAGTTTTATATAAAAAAAATACGTGTGGCACTCGGGGACTGCCGCGGTAAAACTATTGCATAGCATTTTCTAGTCGCACGCACACAAACACTGTGCCAAAGTCTGCCGAACTGAAACGACGGTGTTAGGTTTATTTTCGTTACGGAATTTCTTGATTCGGTCACCACGCTCAAAGTCCGCGATAAAAGCTATGCAATAGCTTTTTCCCGAATTTTCGAGTAATCGGTCAGTAAGATTCCGACGAATTGAGAACCTCCTCCTTTTTGAAGTCGGTTAAAAAGATTTTACCCAGTACAGGGTTTAAGTTTAAGAAACACATTCGAATAAGTATAATTAGGTATTTTACTGTAGTCAAAATGTTGATATTCATTATTTACTAGATGATGCCGCCTTACCGATACCGCGTGGATTAAGATTTTTTAATTCCCGCGGGAACTCTGTAATTTTACGGGATAAAAAGTGTGTATGTATGCCTATGTGTTAATCCTAGGTATGCCAAATTTCCTTCCAAATTTCAGCCAAATTGGTTCATTAGTTGTGGCGTTAAAGAGTAATAAACATTCATCCATCCAAACATCCATCCATCTAAACATCCAACCATGCATCCTCACAAACTTTCGCATTTATAATATTAGTTGCATAATCGAAAATGTAAAATGTAATATTAACATTTATTTTGGAAAAAAATAAAATAAATCGGTCCAAAAACAAATAATTTAATTATATAGAAACAAGTCACAAGCCAACGCTTGGGCCAATCGTGCCTCTCTATCGCTTGTTCACGCTCACTCGCACGCTTGTTGTGCTTGCACGCTCGGGCTCAGGCGGAACGTGACACTTTTTCGTGCGTGCAGCCGGTGTTCATCGATTTATAAGACGTTATCACGTCAAAACTTTATCTATATATATAAAAGAAAGTGGTGTTAGTTACACTATTTATAACTCAAGAACGGATGAACCGATTTGGCTGAAAATTGGTGGAGAGGTAGCTTAGAACCAGGAGACGGACATAGGATACTTAAAAAAAAAACAGAACAGCGGATTAATGTGATTTTTTGCATGGGTATAGTAATGGATGTAGTAGTGGTTCCTCAGACCGGGAGAGCTACTTTTTATCTCGGATAATGAAAGAGTTCCCGCGGGATTTTTAAAAACTTATTCCATGTGGACGATGTCGCGGGCATCAGCTAGTTTTAAATAAATAAAAAAAATTCAGTCAAATACCCAATTATGGAGAAGCTATAACCAACCCAATCCTAATCGCCTGTGCGAAGCTGAGGTGGATCAGTTTGTTAATAAATACTTACAGAAGATGTTCTTATAACAATTAGGTACAAATTTCGGAAGGCAACCGACGTCAATTCTGATTTGTTAACGTCCAATTTATACGGCGTTGCGGTCATACCACTATGCATCACTCTGAAACTCAGCTGAGCAAAGCTGGTTATTAACTTAAGAATTTAGATACTAATTATATTACATTTCCGGATATACGTAAATATACTGTTATACGTCCTGTACCTAAGTCATCATTCATCATCATTAGCAACCCATCAACGGCTCACTACAGCTGAGAGCAGGTGTCCTCTCAGAGAAGGTTTATAGGCCATAGTCCACCACGCTGGCCCAATGCGAATTGGCGGACTTCACACACATTCAAGAACATTATGAAGAACTCTCAGGTGGGCAGGTTTCCTCACGATGTTTTCCTTCACCGTTGAAGCAAGCGATATTTAATTGCTTAAACGCACTTGACTCCGAAAAGTAAGAGGTGCGTACCCGGGATCGAACCTGCTACCCCCGAATAGGAGACCACAGTCCTAACCACTAGGCTATCAATGCTTGTACTAGGCTATCACTGCTTGTACCTAAGTACGTTCCCAGAAATATTATAGTTGGTCTGATTAATTTTATATTTTCTAAAAAAAAATTTAACGGAGTAATAAAGTTATTTTCCTGACCGATTTCGTAGATTTGGGTATTTGAATGAGATTTTTTTATTTATTTAAAATAACGTTTTAAAATATTTTAACACAATGCCATTTTTCTTTTTTAAATATCTTAACTAGTCTCGGAAATATAAGGCTTTAAAGGAGAATGGGCACCTTTGTGTGAGTTGCGTCCCCAGACTGTATCAAGTTGTGATATATGTCATTTTAAAGGTCATGATAATAGCTTCATTTTATTGTATGACACCAACTGTGAGACTCGTGCAGGAAAAGAACTAGAAATCATTTAATTTTTTTAAGCCCGTGAAAGTCTAAGACAGTGTTTTTTTAGATTATACGGTTTTTTCATTCCTTATGTCGACCAAGTGGCATATATTCAGCTAGCTGATGCACGTGACTTCGTCCGCGTGGATTTAGTTTTTAAAATCTCGCGGGAACTCTTTGATTTTCCGGGATAAAAGTAGCCTATGTCACTCTCCAGGTCCTCAACTATACCCATGCAAAAATCACGTAGATACGTAGCTCTGTTGCGGCGTGATTGAAGAACAAACACACTTTCGCATTTATAATAGTAGTATGATGATATCCCTGTGATCAATAGGGTGAAAACCGGGAGCGATCACCGGATGGTAAGAGGCACGTTGAATTTTAATGTAAAACTGGAAAGGGAAGTCAGCTCTCCGACCTTCTCGTAATCATATCCTAAACCCCGAAATCTTCCAACTCGAACTGCGAAACCGATTCGATTGCCTAGCAGATTGCGTTTCTGGGGCCGATCTAAACAACAGGGTTATGGAAACTGCAGACGCGGCTGATTACCAGAGGATTAAAAGGCAGATCTCTACGGTACAAACTCGTGACCTTCGTGTCTTTAACACCAGGTGTATTAAAGATACCATCGAGCGAAACAGAGGCTAAGTGTTAGCGAGAGATCAGTTTATCGGACAGTCGTCTCGTCTCTTCTCGACCTGAGATCTTGGGAAAAGTTGAGAGGTTCTATGAACAGTTATATACTATGACACAAAAACCTGTTGAAGATTTGGCCAAAGATCCCAGAGCCAAACTGACCCGACACAATACCGAAGATATCCCGGACGTCAGCCTATACGAGATTAGTATGGTTCTCAAGCAGCTCAAGGAATCACTGCGGAACTCCTGAAAGCGGGTAGAAAGCCGGTACAAGATTTTAAGCGATTGTTCAATTCCGTCATTCACGAGGGCATAACGGTTCTTCAAAAAAGTGATAATACCTTGTTGAAGAATTATAGACCCATCTCGTTGCTGAGTCAGGTTTATAAGTTGTTCTTGAGAGTCATTACGAATCGCCTTGCTCGTAGGTTTGAAGACTTCCAGCCTCCCGAACAAGCCGGATTCCGAAAAGGCTTTGGCATAATAGACCACATTCATACGCTGCGGTAGGTTATATATAAAAGACGGAAGAGCATAACCGGCCACTTTGCTTAGCGTTTGTGGACTATGAGAAAGCCTTCGATTCGGTGGCAACTTGGGCTGTATTGAGGTCGCTGCAGAGATGCCGGATTGACTGCCGGTATGTCCAAGTGTTGAAGTGCTTGTATGAAAACGCAACTATGTCAGTACGTATACAGGACCAGACTACGAGGCCAATCCACTCACAGCGTGGAGTGCGACAGAGAGAAGTGATCTCCCCGAAGCTCTTTACCGCTGCGTTGGAGGACGTCTTTAAGATTATGGATTGAAACGTACTTAACATCAACATTCACGGTGAGTACATCACTCACCTGTGATTTGCCGATGACATAGTAGTCATAGCAGAGACTCTGAGAAACCTCAATACAATGCTCAACGATCTCAGCAGGGTTTTTCAACAGGTGGGCCTGAAAATGAACATGAGCAAGACGAAAATCATGTCCAATGCTCATGCTCTACTCCACCCAGTATTCGTTGAGAATTCTGCAATCGAAATTGTGGACGAGTGTAATTTCGAAAAAGAGATCAACCGCCGAATCCAACTCGGCTGGGCAGCGTTGGGGAAGCTCCGAGATGTCTTCTAGTTCAAAATCCCTCAGTGCCTGAAGACTAAAGTCTTCGAACATTTCGTGTTGCCAGTGATGACTTACGGATCAGAGACATGGTCGCTAACCGTGGCCTTCATAAGAAGGCTCAGGGTCACTCAGCGGGCGATGGAGAGAGCTATGATCGGAGTATCCTCGCTAGATCAAATCAGAAATGAGGAGATCCGTAGGAGAACCAAAGTCACCGACATAGCACAGCGAGTCGCGAAACTGAAGTGGAAATGGGCGGAGCACATAGTTCGAAGAGCTGATGGTCGTTGGGGTCCCAAGGTGCTGGAGTGGCGACCACGCACTGGGAAGTGCAGTGTGGACAGAATCCCATCAATTAGTCGTAGAGAGCCGCTGGATTCAGGCGGCGCTAGAACAAGGCCTGTGAAAGTCCATGCAAGAGCCCTTTGTCCAGCACCAGCAGTGAACGTCTATCGGTTGATAAAGAAGAAGATAGTAAAAAATTAAAAAATAACATAGTTCTTTCCCTGCACGAGTCTCACAGTTGGTGCCATACAATAAAATGAAGGTATTATCATGACCTTTAAATGACATATATCACAACTTGATACACCACTGGGGACGAAACCGCCCATTCTCCTTTTCCTGTTAGATGGGGAGAACGCTACTTAAGTGGGTTGTCACTCGTCACAAGTCGTTTTTGACGACCTCCCTGGCTCAGTGGTGAGCGCTGTTGCCTTATAACTGGGAGGTCTCGGGTTCGATTCCCGGCGGAGTCAATTTGGGAATTTATAATTTCTGAATTCTCTGGTCTGGTCTGGTGGGAGGCTTTGGCCGCGGCTAGTTACCACCCTACCGTCAAAGACGTGCCGCCAAGCGATTTAGCGTTCCGGCACGATGGCGTGTAGAAACCAATTAGGGGTATGTGTTGAATGTTCACTTCCATACCCCTTTACAAGTTAGCCCGCTACCATCTTGGACTGCATCGTCACTTACCATCAGGTGAGATGGCAGTCAAGGACTAGCTTGTCATCGAATAAATAAAATAAATAAATAAAAGTCAGTAGCTCCTTACACGCTCCAAAATTTTGTTCGAGTGTTTGAAAAATTCGTTTTAGAAAGAGACAGATACAGTCACAGAACCTGAGCTTCTGTAAAGATGTTCACTGCAGCTTGCATGTTATTAAAGTTGCATTTAGGCATTGTTAACTCACAACCTCAAGAAAAAAGAGGCAAACAAACATACGACAAGGCTTTCAGTTAACACAAAACGTAATTTATATTTGAAATTCGAACTCATTTAAATTTAATGACATTCGAAAATTATTTGCATTGCACGCTGCTGGTTTATGTAAAGTATGTATTTGCAATCCAACGAACTGGTTGGCTTTACCTCTATAGCGGTGGGTATATTATACAACTATGTAGGTATGTAGTGCAAACAGCTGACCCAACCTAGTTACCGTTTAAAATAACACAATAAAATATATGATACAGAGACGATTTTTTTAAACGGTTTGGAAACTCTATCTCTAAAATGTATCGATTAATCTTATCTTACATCTTACTAATATCATAAATATGTGAGAGTGTTTTTGTTTGTTGGTTTGTCCTTCAATCACCCTGCAATAGTGATTTTTTGCATGGGTATAGTTGAGGGCCTGGAGAGTGGCATAATGGCATAATCAAAGAGTTCCCGCAGGATTTTACAAACTATACGACGACGGACGAAGTCGCGGGCATCAGCTATATAATTAATTAATATCAAAAAAATTATTCTGGTAAATACATTCACTATTTTAGAGCCTCAACTTCACAGACGCCGAGTATTTTCTGAGCATCAATTAAAGTTGACGTTTTGACAGTTTTTTGTATTGGCAATCTTCTCAAGTGTCATAATTATTCATTGTTTAAGGTTAACTTGGAGATGGTAAAATAGGGCCGACCTAGTCTTATGATTTTCAAAGTGACGAATATTTAGATGACCACAACAATTTTGGTGGCCGATGTCTGTTCTGATTATAACGTAGACCGTCAGTTTTATGGATTAAACTAATAAGAATAGACTTCGAGCCTTGGCGGTGCCTTAGAAGATTTAAAGGAAGAGCTTAAAATGAAGTTAATAAATAATTTAATATACAAAATTCTTTTTAAAAAACCGACTTCAAACGCCTGCGTCACTACAAAGTATAAATTTATTTTCATATAGAAAAGAATTTTCCAAATCAGTTCAGGCGTCTTCGAGTGATCGGTGAATAAATAAAAAAAACCGGCCAAGTGCGTGTCGGGCCACGCGCAGTGTAGGGTTCCGTAGTTGAAAGTCTCAAATATTATTGCTGACCTAGGATAGTGCTTTTATTTTATTTATGAATACTGAATATAGTTTGAGTTCCATTGAGGCTTAAATACTATAGTAAACTACAAAATATGCAACGTGTAATAAAATTCATTATATATACTACTGCTGTGAATTTTTTCTTGTATCCTATATATACAACCATTTAGCTGGCAGAGGGGGGGGGGCGGGGGGACGACACTTGACTCTAATAAAATTTAGCACTTTAAAATATCATATTTTACAAACGGATCCCTGAATTGAAAAATGGTGTTCCCACACCCACAATATTTTTGAAAGACCTATTCAACAACCCCCCACACTATGGGATAGACGAGAAAAAAAAATTCATCCCCACTTTACATGTAGGGGAGGTACCCTAAAAAAAATTATTTTTCACAATTTTATTTCACCACTTTGTCGACGTGATTGATATTTATACCCTTGTCAAATTACAGATTTCTAGTACCAATAGTCTCTGAGCTAAATCGCGGACGGACGGACGGACGGACAGACAGACAGACGGACGGACATGGCGACACTATAAGGGTTCCTTGTTTACTACGGAACCCTAAAAACAAAAGATTCCGACGAATTGAGAATCTCCTCCTTTTTTGAAGTCGGTTGATAAGATTTTAATCGAGGGTTATAATCTTTGGTTATAATCCATTCAACTTATTTATTTTATGGGTATGTAGATTAGACGAAAACGAACTTGTTGACCGAGCGAAGCGAGGTCTCTGAGTTTACTAGAGCGATTTGCACTTGTCCGTCCGTCCGTCCGTCCGTCCGTCCGTCCGTCCGTCTGTCAGAGCCTTATAACTTTTGAATTACTGCATTACTGTTGACCCTTGCTCGTTAATTTGGACTCTGTTCAAGCCCTTTGTTGTGGATTTCGTCGATATGACCGAACGTACGCAGAGAACTGTTCTAAATAGTCAGACACGTGAGTTCGTAATACGCCTTCGTAACTATTTCGATCGTGAAGCTCAAAATGGAGGGCCAATTTTACCTATAACGTCAGTGGTTGAACGCGTAGCTGATGCGCTTAATATTGGACAACGAACTGTTAGACGGATAACTAAAAAAAAATATGGCGAGACTGGCACAGAAGAAAATAAACTTCACACACCAAAAAAGAGAAAACGAGCAAAACCAGTCGTAGGCATCGATAGCTTTGATGCCGATGCTATCCGAAGACATGTTTACGGCTACTATTTACAGAAGGAGTATCCAACAAGAAAAAAGTTGGTGCATTCACTGAAGGAAGCTGGATTATTCTTCGGTGGGGAAAGTTCTTTAACGAAGATTTTGAAGACCATTGGATTTCGATACAAAAAATGTAACAAACGCAAAATATTGATGGAAAGATTTGATATAGCGATGGCAAGGTATACTTTTTTACGGCAAGTGAAAGAAATCAAAAATTGGCAAAATGTGTTCTTGGATGAAACATGGCTTAATGCTAACCATACTGTAGGCCGTTCTTGGAACGATGACACAGCAGCATCTACTTCCAAAGTTCCTGTAGGAAAAGGATCGCGACTTATAATTTGTCACGCCGGAACCATCAACGGGTTTGTCGAAGGTTCTCTCATGGCTTTTGCGTCAAAAACCACTGGAGACTATCATGAAGACATGAATGGAGAAAAGTTTACTGAATGGTTTACCTCAATATTGTGTAGCCTCCCTGAACCATCTATTATAATTATGGACAACGCCCCATACCACTCGATGCAAATTGACAAGCCACCTGCCCAATCCCAAAAGAAAGCTGATATCGTCGCATGGCTTCGTAAAAATGGCGTAGATGCAAACATGAATATGTTAAAAGCGGAATTAGTACGTCTTTTAAAAGAAAACAAACCAACCAAGATCCGATACGTCATTGACGAAATAGCATTAGAACATGGGCACAGAGTTATACGGTTACCGCCTTACCATTGTGAGTATAATGCGATTGAGTTGGTGTGGGCTCAAATTAAGGGATATGCTGCAAGACACAATACAGAACCCCCATTTACCACAAAAAAAATGCTAAAATTATTAGAAGAAGCTTGTGAACATGTGACTAAAGGAGACTGGGAAAAGGTTGTGAATAGAACTGTTAAATTAATAAGGGAAGATTATGAAAGAGATGTGAAAATAGATAATATTATAGAAAACGAACATATAATTATTAATGTAGGTGATGATAGCAGTGACGACAGTGAAAATAGTAGTATGGACGAATCTGATTAATTATGGCCTTTTGTGGCACCTTTTTTGGTATCTTTTGTATTCATATGTTTCTTGTGTGCATATAAAGTATGTATATTCATTTTCATTCAAATATTCAGTTCGTTCAAATAAATTAAATAAACATATACATTTTTGTTTTATTAAACCTATTTAATCAGGTACAAAAATAAAACTTAATTGTTTTTTGTTCGAGAATAAATTGACATTCCACATCACTATTGTAATGTGTCAAACCGGCCATCATAGCGTGCCGCTAGTGTAAGCAAGTTTAACTTAGCTCATCGCCTGCAAGTGTTCCTTAACTTTAGCGGGTACCTTTCTAACGGTCTGATGTACAACTAGCCCTAAATTAATAGACATACTAGTCTAATTATTATCGGCATTAGGAAATATGGAACCCAAGCTCGAAACGGAACTCGCATTAACTGTTCAAGCCGCGCTCTTCGGTAACAAAATAATTGGAACACATCCAGAGCATACGAAGTAAATGTCAGTTCAATTTCTCACGTGATGGCATATTAGGCTTGATGGAGATACGTCCGCTACCCTAAATACTATCGATATCGATCGACAGAAAATCAACGCTCTGTATATACGCAACCAGCTTGTTATAAAAAATTTATACTTGGAGATTGTGTGGGTAATCTTTACTAATATTACATCTAAATTCGAAAGTATCTTAATTTGGTGGTTTGTCTTTCCACTATGCAGCAAAGGAACAACGAGTCGACGTGATTTTTTACATTTATAGTATACTTAAGTATAGTAGGTATAGGACGTTGAGAGTGACAGACTTTTTATATTGAAAAAAAAAACCTGTGGGATTTTTAAAAAAACCTTGTTATTTAACTCATTATTTAATTAATGTATGTGTAGATCGGATGACAATGCAATATTATTATAACATGGAGCTGATCTGGTGATGGAGCTGGAAGATGGCTATCGTAACTCTGCAATAAAACGATGTAACCCATCGAATTTGGACTAATTTGTTCGTCTAAACAAGTACTCTGGTCCTAGATGATATTCAGGGCCTGATGATGAAGCCAGAAGGTTTTTTGGCAACTTTGTGATAAAACGACGTAACCCGATCAAGTTTGGCTCTTTTGATTAGTCTTGACAAGTACTCTGGGCTTAGCTGATGATATCCAGGTTCTGATGATGGAGCTGGAAGATGGCTACAGGAACTCTGTAATTAAACGACGTAACCCCATCGAGTTTGAACTCGTTTGATTTGTCTTGACAAGTACTCTGATCCTAGATGATATCCAGGGTCTGATGATGAAGCCGGAAAGTGGTTTTGGCAACTTTGTAATAAAACGACGTAACCCCATCAAGTTTGGGCTCGTTTGATTCGTTTCGATAAGTACTCAGGTCCTCGATGATATCCAGGGTCTGATGATGGAGCTGAAAGGTGCTTAAGGAAACTCTGTATTCAACATCGTCATCATTAGCAACCCATCACCGGTCTGCTAGCGAGGTCTCCTCTCAGAGAAGGGTTATAGGCCATAGTCCACCACGCTGGCCCAATGCGAATTGGCGGACTTCACATACATTCAAGAACATTATGAAGAACTCTCAGGTGTGCAGGTTTCCTCACGATGTTTTCCTTCACCGTTGAAGCAAGTGATATTTAATTGCTTAAACGCACTCGACTCTGAAAAGTCAGTGGACCCGGGATCGAACCTGCGACCCCCCGAATAGGAGACCATTGTCCTAACCACTCGGCTATCACTGCTTCGAACTCTGTATTAAAACGACGTAACTCCATCGAGTTTTGGCTCGTTTGATTGATCTTGACAAGTACTCTAGTCCTTTATGATATCCAGCATGTGATGTTACTAATAAAAAGTTGTATTTTGAAAATATTTTTTTAATTTACACTTGTTTATTGAAATACCATAGTTGTACTTACAATTTATAAAGTAGCTACTCTCTTGGTATGATAATATCCAGTTTAATGATATATAAAAAGAAACATAAAATATCCGGAATATTATACATTAGGTATTTATGATTTTATGAGTATATTATAACAGGTGTTGTTGCGTGAAATGACCCCGTACTGTATATTATTATTATGTATAAGATATTATATTAATAATTATCTCAAAGGGTAAGTCGATTGACAGCTTTCAATTTAATTAACGGAATCTGTGTAATTGGAAACGCCTCAAAGGTTGGTTAGCAATGCCTATCAGGCCCCTTATTAATCTAAGATTAAAACATAATATTATCTCCGTTAATTAACTATTCTATTATTAAAGTTACGTCGCGTCGTGGTCGCCCTGATAATTTTCATTCATTCATATCAACCTATGGGAGGCTCACTGCTGAGTGCAGGTCTTCTCTCGAATGAGAAGGTTTTTCCGTGATCGAAGATATAGGGAGACTTCACACACCTTTGAGTGCAGGTTTCCTAACGATGCTATCTTTATCCAATCTAGCGTTTTCACGAAGTATCTTCCACCAAGTAAAATCATACTCAAGTGCAAACTTGTTTTGAAGTAAAATAAAAGTAAATAAATATAAGTAAATTTCGGTATACATGGAGATCTATTACGGTGGATAGAATCGTATCTTTCAAAGCGTACCAAAATAGTAACTCTGAAGGCATTCATGTCATCTGCAGTTGAGGTAACATAAGCGTCCCTCAAGGGTCACACTTTGGTCCACTATTTTTCATTCTTTTTATCAATGACCAAACGAATAATAATAAAATAAAATATGTTTTTAATGACATTAGATATAGGCGTTTAATTTTGCATTCAAGTCTACTTCTGACTATGCTGTAATAAAGACACAGTAATTTTGGGTATTCACAATTTTATTTATATTTTTCACAATTTTATTTCACCACTTTGTTGGCGTGATTAATATTTATAAACTTGTCAAATTACAGTTTTCTAGTACCAATAGTCTCTGAGCTAAACCGCGGACAGACGGACGGACAGACGGACGGACATGGCGAAACTATAAGGGTTCCTTGTTTACTACGGAACCCTAAAAAGGTTTAAAATTTATTGGTGTCGGGTCGTGTGCGTGAATGCGATGATACCTAATTAAGATAAATTCCGTAGCTATTAATCTAAACTAGGTGTATTTCCATGCTAACAAAGTCATGGGCAGTTTTTGCACGAATGTAAAATATTTACAATTTAACAGACCGTATATTCATGGATTTACACTCCAATTACTAAAATTGCCGCAGTTTTACGTGAATTCGAAACCGACCTGAATAGAAACAATGGAAAAACTGTTCAATAAACCCTTTTTCTATTATATTGTATTCACACCCAGTGCATTAGCATAGATAAATAAATTTGGAAATAAGTTTAGTTCGGTACTTAGTGGGTACTTGAATTGAATTGAAATACATATTGTACACCAGAAAAAAAAAACATAATATAAAAAATAAACATAAAAATATAAACGTATACACAACAACAATAAAATTAAGCAGTGGTAAAATTTGGGGCCTTATCGTTAAAGTGATCTCTACCAGGCGGCCATGCAACAAGGATTAAGCCAGTGAGAAAACTTCATGGGTGTACGTTACTTAAAGGTAAATTATTAATAATTTAGCACTTAATCATGCTATCATACTAATTATACTAATATTATAAATGCGAAAGTGTGTTTGTACGTTTGTCCTTCAATCACGCCCAACAGAGCAACGGATTGCCGTGATTTTTTGCATGGATATAGTTGAGGACCTAGAGAGTGACATAGGCTACTTTTATCCCGGAAAATTAAAGAGTTCCCGAGGGATTTTAAAAAATAAATCCACGCGGACGAAGTCGCGGGCATCAGCTAGTTAACAATATCATCATTTTCATCATTAGCAATCCATCAACTGCTCACTACTGAGCGCAGGTCTCCTCTCAGAGAAGGGTTATAGGCCATAGTCCACCACGCTGGCCCAATGCGAATTGGCGGACTTCACACACCCACTTCACATTATGAACAACTCTCAGGTGTGCAGGTTCCTTCACGATGTTTTCCTTTACCGTTGAAGCAAGTGATATTTAATTGCTTAAACGCACTTGACTCCGAAAAGTCAGAGGTGCGTACCCGGGATCGAACCTGCGACCCCCCGAATAGGAGACCACAGTCCTAACCACGAGGCTATCACTGCTTACAGTATAATAAGTATACAGTATAATATATTAATAATTATATTGTTAACAACATAATCCTAGATATAAAAAAATCTATATCTATATATATAAAAGAAAGTGGTGTTAGTTACACTATTTATAACTCAAGAACGGATGAACCGATTTGGCTGAAAATTGGTGGAGAGGTAGCTTAGAACCAGGAGACGGACATAGGGTACTTTTTATCCCGTCCAACCGCGTTTCCGTCAAGTCACTATAAAACGTGGTATAACAAAAACGCATCTGACATGGAATAACAAAACGCAAATGACAGTGGAATAACAAAACGTAAATTACAGCTAAACGTAATTTTGTCTTTGTTGGTTTGTCCGTCAATCACGCTGCAAAAAACCTACGGATTGACGTGATTTTTTTGGATAGGTATAGTTGAGAACCTGTAGTGTAAAGCATCCCGGAAAATCAAAGAGTACCCTCGGGATTTTAAAAACTGAATCCTCGCGGACGAAGTCGCGGGCATCAGCTAGTATTTTATAAGTAACTAGCTGATCCGGCGAACTTCGTACCGCCGACTTATCTATATAAATAAAACAAATGAACCATCCCAATCCAAAAAAACTATCCTATCTTTTAAGTTGGACCAAATTACAGATAGTTACGAAGTTTGATAAAAATCGGTTCAGTAGTTTAGGAGTCTATCGCGGACAAACAACGTGACACGTAATTTATATATATTAAGATAATATACACAATATTATAATGTACTTCGTGGTGATTATCATTTAACTAGGAGACGAAATGTAGTAGGTTGTAAAAGGAGCCTGGGTTTAAATCCGCCGGTTCCACAATTTTTGATAGTTTAGCCTCTAGACTCTAGAATATAGTCTAGATAAATAGTTAAAAGTGGAAGTCCATGCAAAAGACCTTTGTCCAACTGTGGACGTCTATCGGTTGATAAAGAACAAGAAGCCTATCTCAATAGAGATTAATGACGCAGTTGGTTTATAGTGCAAATATGTGTTTGAAGGTGAACTCACTGCCTTATGCCGATGTGTTAAACTAAGACCGAAGAGATAAACTAAACTGGGCTTCAAACACCTAGGTGATAAAATCTGATTTCAAATAGGTATCGGGACCATAAAAATACCTGTTTACAGTTTAACAAAGCTAATAAAAGGCACGCGTTTCTTTGCTGACGTTTGAAGTTTTTCTAAGAGGACCTAACACGTAGATATACACTATAACGACCTTGCTTGATAGATAGTACAGGACGGCAACAATTTACAAAATCGAATAAAGAACGACAGAATTCGATAAAAGCGTTTACAACTAACATTGTAGAACGTCTCCGACACTCAGATCACGTCGCTGGTGCGCCTAGAATTTCTCAATGAGCCGCATAATCTATTGCATTTCCCGATACCGGAGCTTATATGATTGAAAAATCGGAATTCTGAACGTTGAAAACTTGTCCCGCGAATAATAAATTTGCTGAATCTCCGCGCGATATTGCACGTTACGAAAATTGCTACAATTCCATTTCAGTTGGCTACAAGCGATTGCCAAGCCTAAAGGCTAAGGAATTACTTTTTGGTAAGCATTTGCAATATTTTTATTATATTTCCAACGATTTTCAAACATGCAGCACGGGCTGAAGCTTTTGGAAAATTTGAATTTCCATGAAAATAACTTTTTGAGGATCTTGGTTTTGAACCTCTTATTTTAGAGTTCTTCTTCTTCTTCTTTATCAACTGATAGACGTCCACTGCTGGACAAAGGTCTCTTGCATGGACTTCCACAGGCCTCGGTCTTGCGCCGCCTGAATCCAGCGGCTCCCTGCGACTCGCTTGATGTCGTCGGTCCACCTGGTGGGGGGTCTGCCAACACTGCGCTTCCCGGTGCGGGGTCGCCACTCCAGCACCTTGGGACCCCAACGACCATCAGCTCTTCGAACTATGTGCCCCGCCCATTTCCACTTCAGTATCGCGACTCGCTGAGCTATGTCGGTGACTCTGGTTCTCCTACGGATCTCCTCATTTCTGATTCGATCCCGCAGAGATACTCCGAGCATAGCTCTTTCCATCGCACGCTGAGCGGTCCTGTGCCTACTTATGAGGCCCTTAGTTAGCGACCATGTCTCGGATCCGTAAGTCATCACTGGCAACACGCACTGTTCGAAGACTTTAGTCTTCAGGCACTGAGGAATTTTGGACGAAAATACATCTCGGAGCTTCCCGAACGCTGCCCAGCCGAGTTGGATTCGGCGGTTGATCTCTTTCTCGAAATTGGACCTACCTAGCTGGACTGTGTGTCCCAGGTAAATATACTCGTCGACAATTTCGAGTGCAGAGTTCTCAACAATTACTGGGTGGAGCGGTGCATGAGCATTGGACATGATTTTCGTCTTGCTCATGTTCATTTTCAGGCCCACCTGTTGAGAAACCCTGCTGAGATCGTTGAGCATTGTATTGAGGTCTCTCAGAGTCTCTGCCATGACTACTATGTCATCGGCAAATCGCAGGTGAGTGATGTACTCGCCGTTTATGTTGATGCCAAGCCCGTTCCAATCCAGAAGCTTAAAGACGTCCTCCAACGCAGCGGTAAAGAGCTTCGGGGAGATAACGTCTCCCTGTCGCACTCCACGCTGCAAGTGGATTGGCCTCGTAGTCTGGTCCTGTATACGTACTGACATTTACTGTATACGTACTGGTATTTTAGAGTTAGGTGTATAATATTATATTACTTGATTTTATAGTGAAGGTACGTCGTGAAAGAAACTGGCATGCTGGAAGCTGTGTCTAATCTGCTCTTGGTCAGATAAAGTTTATACCCTTTTCATTCTGAGAAAACCTGTGCCGGCCGGCAAAATTGAGATGATGACGATGATAATGATGAAAATAAACAAAAATAAGGAAAATCTTTAAAATGTACTAATTTAAGCCTGGAAGTTATATTTATATCCAAATTATTCAAAGAAAACTATTCTAAAACTCATTTCAAGTTCAACGTGGTTCTCTACGACAGAGCCTATTCTTTTAAAAGTTTCATAAATTCATATTTTAATATTCATAACAATAATATGAAACTTTATTACTCCCGTAAATTGGGACCTCATCAAAGGTTGGAGCTTCGTCAAAGGCAACTCTTTTCACTTTTATCTTTTATCAGGAATTTTTTGATAATAACCTTCGTCGAGTCATTATTAAGCTCTTAAAATCATATTTTGGGGAATACATTTTTATTGCTTTTATTCTATAAAAATATAATTTACTTAGTCTACCAAATTCTTTTGAGTTAAGCAATATTACTTGCTATATTGGTATAACATTTGAATTCCTAACCACTTTTTTCTGTTACTATACTACTATTTTACTTAATACCTATGTATACTGCGACTCGTTTGATGTCGTCGGTCCACCTGGTGGGGGGTCTGCCAACACTGCACTTCCCGGTGCGGGGTCGCCACTCCAACACCTTGGGACCCCAACGACCATCAGCTCTTCGAACTATGTGCTCCGCCCATTTCCACTTCAGTTTCGCGACTCGCTGAGCTATGTCGGTGACTTTGGTTCTCCTATTACACACTGGATCCAGGCGGCACAAGACCGAGATCTGTGGAAGTCCATGCAAGAGACCTTTGTCCAGCAGTGGACGTCGATCGGTTGATAAAGAAAAAAGAAGAAGAAGATGTATACTGGACATAGGTAGTGGTCCGGCAATGGTCAATGAATGAGAAGGAATGACATCATTCATAATTAGTACTAGGGTCGATTTCTTTCTTCTACAATAAGTTCCTTAGCTAGTCGCAGAAAACAATAAGTAATTAAAAGTTTACGTAGGTATCACGCTCAACCCTCTAGTTATCTTGTTATGAAGCAGGTGTCATAAAAGGAGGGATCTAATTACTTGTAGTAGCTGATGGAAGTTGTTATTAGCTTCTTCTAATATCCACGTGGAGTTAGGTTTTTAATAACTTAATATAAAAAAATCTTTTTAAAAATCGACTTCAAACGCCCTCGCCACTACAAAGTATTAATTTATTGTTGATTTTTTAAAAACCGCTCGACCGTTTTCGGTAAAATTTAAATGGGACCACCTAGGAAATACTTTCAAACAAAACAAGAATTTTCCAAATAAAAAAAATAAAAAAAAAATCCGACGAATTGAAAACCTTGTTTGTTTTTTCCGGGATAAAAGATAGACTATGGTACTCTTCAAGTCCTATACAATACCCATACAAAAAATCACTTCCGTTGCTCCGTTGCTACCTGATTGAAAGACAAACCGACAAACACACTTTCGCATTAATAGTATTATTTAGTAAGGATAAAATAATAATAAAAAAAAATTAATTAATTAAAAAAAATTACATTCTTATCAGCTATTATAATAATTTTATTATTAGCATCTGTGAAGTTGTTACATTGCCGCAGTTATACATTATTATATTAATTGTTTTATATGGCATCATATGGGAAAACTGTGCGTTAAGGCATTTTACATAATAATTTATAATACAATTATTTGACTTCGATTCAATATCTCGTCTTTCTATATCAATATTTTTGAAACTTAATTCCACATTAATCATCAGACAAACCGGCTCCGTCGTGGAATAACGACGCGAGCGAGTTAATGGCACTTTTATCATCAGGACAATCAATAATGGCGACCCTGGGCTCAATAAAAATGATTAATACCTCTACAGGAAGTGTCCACTCGCGTGTGATAGATGGCCGGATGTGTTGAGATGTTTACTCGTGGTTTCAGAGCGGTTTAGGTTATTGGGTTAGCCGTTAGGGAAAAGTCTAACGAAGTCGTAGAATTTCGCGTGCGGAATTTCTCTTATTATTATTGTGTCCACCAGCAAGATGCGTACCCACTGTCGTACACAAGCTTTAAAGCTTACTCAGAGCGGAAAGGGGAATATAAATCATGTTCAGGATGGTTGTCTTTAAAAAAAATGCGTTAGATAGTCTGATATGGACTCCGTTAATTATGAATTACCGCATTAGACGTTTTAAGGTTTTATCACGGAAATATGACGCTTTATTGTCAGACTGATGACTTTCATATTTTTTAACAAATTTAAATAAATATTATGTACTTATTTAAATTTAGTTTACTTTTGAGATACTGAATATATGACTAGTTTCGTTATAATAATTATACTTGCTAATTACCTATGTCATGAACAAACTCTGCCCATGGAAAAAAATCACGGCGATACGTAGCTCTGTTGTGGCATGATAGAAAGACAAACCAACAAACAAAAACACTTTCGCATTACTTATAATTATAACATAAGATTTTTCTTTTTTTGATAATTATAGTTTCGGTATTCTCCAACTTACTAGTTTCTTTTTCTATTTCGCAAGCTGTGGCAGTCTCTAAGTGGGTCTACAGTACTGTAAAATATGTATGTTTTTTCTTTCTGTTTAGTTTATAATGATTTATTGTAACCCGTTGACTGTCCTATTAAATAAATAATAAAATCATTATTACACATCACGCAAGTGGATTCGAATGAGAGTGCGTTAATCACAATCAAACAGCTCAATCCCACTTGATAGATTAACCTCGATTACAAATGAGAATGAAATTAAAAGTTACACGTACAAAAAGTAATTAATGATACTGATGTTTTCGGAAACAGAACTTCCCAAATCCTTAATCGACATCCCCTATGATTGATACCAATTTGCGATACGAGAAAAACATTGTACATTATTCCGTGAACGATAAAACGAAATGTATCTCTGTAGAGAGCAGAATTTAATTAAAATTGTGTCATTTTATTGCCTTTTCGTTTTGAGGCGTGTAAATTGATGCAATTTATGGAATTACTTATATCTTTTTTAAATTTTTATTTATCAATCAAGTATTATTTATTTTGACATAATTTTAAATTTTACTACTAGACTTCTAGATTTGTTATGTGAACGTCAATAGATGGCTAAGGGCCTATTTTAGCATCGCCCAGATTGAGGTTTGCTGCTGAAAAATCGATAAAATCAAAATTGGTAATTTTGTACAGGAAACACCAATTCGCATATAATATGAAAATATGAAAAAGTGAAAGTTTATTGTATTTAAGTCTAACTATTCTATGTCATGTTCACCATAACTAACTCATTTATCAAGTATAGGTGCCTTCTGTGAGCACCTTTTTTTTTTGCAAAATTATTAAAAAGCGTTTATCTTTTTATCTCACACAATTATTACCTATAATATCTACTTTCATAGATCTCTACTCTCTAGCTAGCTCTTAATGTAACTAAAATAAAATTTAATTATAATGATACTGATGAGCATAATGGTGTGAAAAAACTCAGAAAAACGTTTACTATGAGATGTGATGTGCATTAAAAAAATATAGACTTTCCTCTGGAGCTCAGATCATGTTGTGATGAAATGTGTACGGACGAAAGTCATAGGTATGTGATTGACGAGCTCTACCAAAAAACTGTACGGGTGCTTCAGGAGGCAGCAGCTATGAGCAATCAGCCAGGTAGGGTCAGGAAAGGTACATGTATAATAGGATGGAATAAGTTTGTAAAAGACACGCATAGGGAAGCGCGTGAACATTTTTTGTTATGGAAACTAAATGGTATGCCTTTGACTGGTACAATGTACATTAATATGAGAGAATCTAGGAAAAAGTTCAAAAATAAATTGAAGTTTTGTCAGAATAACAAAGAGCAGTTACAAATGGATATCTTAGCACACCAACATAAACAGAAAAAATTCAAAGAATTTTGGAAGGAAACAAACAAAAATCCTAGAGCGGGCCTTCCTGTTAGTGTGGAAGGAGAAACGGATGCAGGAAGCATAGCTAATATATTTAAAGATCACTTCATGGTACACTCCGCATTAAATCAGCAGACTCGGAGAATGATGATACCTGCCTCAAACTCTCCTCTCTCATTCAATGCCAAGGAGGTAAAGAATATTATAAAGAGCTTAACAAGAGGAAAGTCGCCAGGACATGATAGTTTGAGGGTAGAGCATCTTGTGCATGCAGGTCCACATATTTATCGGGTGCTCTCAATGTTATATAATTTTTGCATCCGTCACTCCTATCTTCCGGAAGATCTTATGAAGAGTGTAGTGGTTCCTGTAGTTACAAATAAAACAGGTGATATCGCAGACAAATGTAACTACAGACCAATCTCCTTAGCTGCTATTTTAGGGAAAGTGTTTGATGGTCTGCTTAACCGCCAGCTTAGTAGTTATTTGAAACTAGAAGATGCACAGTTTGGGTTGAGAATTTATCCACAGATAGTGCTATATTGGCGCTCAAGCAGACTATGAAGTATTATATGGGAAAATCCATTTATGGAGCGCTGGATAGGTATGCACGCTTACACGAAGCGGCCGAGATGGTACCTTAGTTAGAATTAAAAAATATATAAACTAGTGGTTCGCCCCGAACTGAGACCTCGCGGTAACGGTTTCCCATAATTGACGATCAAAATTGACATTATTATTATGCCCGTTTTCACCAACCATACCTAAATCATCCCATTTGTAGAAGTCTCTTTACATAGGTAGCCCCTAAATACAATTCTAACATCCCAATGTCATTTTCACCTTTAGTTGTCCCGTAGAGGTTCGTAATAACAAAGTTGACAGAAAGTGTCAACTAACTTAACATAGGTAGCCCGTAAAGGTTAGGGAACTGTTATAGTGAAATCCTCAAGGCCTCAATCAAACTTAGGTATAGTTTTTTGGAACATTCAAATTAAATTACTTGTACACAGCGTCAACTATTGACACGATCAGAAATATGTAAAAACAAACTGCAACGTGAAGTTTTATTGATGTTTGCTAAATGACTAAATAATAATCTTAATTGAATAATAGGTATGTTACATAAAGCTGCATTTGCTATATGAGATGAGAGCGCCATCTATTGACATCATTGTGAAGTTCTGTTGTTGCTGCTCATTAAAAGTTAAATTAAAAGCTGCCCCTCCGCAAGGCCCCTGCTCCCCACGGACCAGGAGCCTCAGCCGCCATGGACCTAATTGCCAAGACGGCTGAAAATCCATCACCGGGGAAGTGCTCTTCCCCGCGCCCCGCCCGGGTAATGAGGCCCTGCCTCGAAGCCCGTACCCTCCGCTGGCCACGGCCAGCGAAGACGACCCGTGCTGCGTGCTGCATTAAAAGTTAAATAATTTAGTTTCCTTATTACATTTATCTAATTTTAGTATTTGTTGTTCAAGTACATGATATTACGCTAAAATTGTAAAACTTTCAAGCCCCAGCTTTCAATGGTTATTCCGTTCTGAGGTCAAATATAATCTCCACTTTGAAAGCCCCCCATTTTGTCAATTTTAGGAAAAAAATTTTAAAAAAAATACTTTTGTACTCTGTTCCAAATTATCTTTAAAATGAGGTACTGTAAACCTATGAAACGCAAAATTTTTTTTTTTTTTGCATTCGCTTCTATGAGAGCCCCCCTGAAATAAAGATTTTTATAACTTTTTAAGCCATTTTCGGCTGGAGGCCATCGGTTTACATATTATATCTAAAATTGAAGTAATTTCGTTCAGTAATTCAGAAGTTATAAGGCTCTGACAGACGGACGGACGGACGGACGGACGGACGGACGGACAAGTGCAAATTCACTCAAGTAGACTCAAAGACCTTCGCTTCGCTCGGTCGAATAATTTAATTAATAGTTTATTTGTTATTAACATTAAAGTTTAAGTTATTGTTATTGATATGGATTTTATCTGAAATAAACGGTATATTATATTATTACAAAAGTGTATTTTAGCTTTCCGTTAAATATTATGAGAGAAAAACATTTCAACACCTGAATATCGTCTCGCGTAACAAAAGAAAAAGTTTAATCGAAGTTGATTCCCGGAATCGCATCAAACTTAAAACCAAAACGTACCACAATGCAACTTCAGTAAACAAAATAAAGTCGGAAGCGACAAACAAAACAAAACCCGAGGGAAAAGCTCTAGATCTCAATAAAGACACCCAACTTACTACTCTGAAGGAGTTAGTAACTTCATCACGTTTCCGTTGCTCATTTCAGTGCTTAGTTTTGTATTAAAGTGAAAGTTTTACGATTCTTGGGAAACGATGAACCCGTACATCCTTGTCTACTATTACCTACTATTTACTGCAGGGTTATCACAAGCGATATACCTACATACATATTTAAAATAGAAGATTCTGTTACACTGTTCTGTTACCTACCACAACAGAATTTATTTATTTATTAAGGCTCCAAAAGTTATACATTAGGTATATACATTACTTATAAACTAAAGAGTCACACGTCATCATTAAATGTCTAACTTATCTAAGGGGTCACATCATACATAGAAGTAAAAAAAAAAGTATAATATACCTAAATACAAAACTATAACAAATAAAAGTTTACACTGTGAAAGAAAATAAAAACAATATACTAGTATCTAGACGCTTTATCTTGGCAATGGATCGTTGAATATGTCTATTTCATTACTGATTGAATTAAGTATATGTTTTTGATAATCTGGATAGAACGGAAAATTTTTTTAGAATCATTGTGTGTCATGCTTTTCCACCATATTACTGTAAGTACAGTAAGTGTATTCTTTATATAGATCACTTTTAGCGATAAGACCTCTTTTTTGTACTTCAATAATAATATTAAGATTTTTATGTTATATATTAAGTATTATAAAAATAATACTCCCATGTAAGTACAAATAAGCAAATGAAATGAAAATGTATTCGCTTAGTACACATATGTATGTGTACTAAGCGAATACATCACCATCATCATGAGGAACCCATTAACGCTCATTACTGAGCGTAGGTCTTCTCTCAGAGAAACCCTGGTAATAATATAGGTCATATAGCCCCCCACGCTGGCCGAATTAGTAGACTTCACACACCTTTGAAAACATTATGGAGAACTCACAAGCGTGCAGGTTTACCTAATTTATTTTATGGGTAGGCATGGGTAGTACCCATACCGTAGAACTCATAGAATTAATTTATAATTTTCTTGTGCCTACTTAATGCGGATGCCAATGGTGCTCGGAAAAATTCGAACGAGTTCATGCTTACACCAAATCGAGGGAATATCACTGAAAACATTTTTTGTTAATAAATGCAATAAATAAATACTTCTTATCGCCAAGTTCGTAAAAAGGCATCTAAAGTTTTGTTTGCACACCTTAATTTTACTATAAACTTCTAAAATGGTAGAAATTATGATCCTCCAATTGGCAATTTTGCGAACGAGTAGTAAATATAATACGTACTCTATGGCGAACGATTATTAGCAAGTATTCAGTACTGGACCCATGGAACTAGGAATTACGACTACGTCTAAAACTTTAGAATGCACCACTGGAATATGAAAGAACGAAACTTGTAAAACCTCTAGGTTGCAGTTTAAATGTCCAACTATGTTATAAACCAGCAGTTAGTAACTTCATCACGTTTTCAGTGCAAAATTAAGCGCTTAGGATTCTATTAACTTGAAAATGGGATCGGTGACCTTTTGTACTATCAAGTGATGCAATAGAATTATTTTTATTTTTTATTCAAATAAACTTTTACAAAGTGCTTTCAAATCGTCAAGTGAATCTACCACTGGTTCGGAATACCATTCCAACAGAGAGAACCGATAGATAAAATATGTAGATAATTTCAGGAAAGTATAATTTTTAACCAAAAACGGAGGAGATTCTAAGTCTAGTTTTTATACTAGAAGAATTTATGATGGTACGAAACGGAAAACTTTTTGTACGGGTCCTGCTCGCTCTTAGCCGATTTGAATGCAGAAAATACTGACCTTATTAAAAAATTACCTACGTAAAAACTTTGCGCCTGATACTTTGTGAACGATATAAAATTTACATCAGAACTTTTAAACCGGAATGAATTTTTAATCTTTTTGTTGAAGTAAATTGTTTCAAACTTTGCAGAACGTAATTAACCTCTAAAGTTATTTAACTTTGCAACCAAAAATTATGCCAAAAGTACAAATGCAATAATATAAAATTAAAGTTTCTATTTTATCAAAGAACAATAGTTACAATCAATCCTCATCCATCTTCTTCTATTCAATTCGTTTTTTTTTTTGCTAAATTGAGTGTAACATTGTGGTGGTAGGTATTTGTGGTGGTATATTTTATATTTAAAATATTCTATCTTCTTCTATCTTCTATCACTACAATAAAACCGTAGAACGATCGTGTCTATATTTTGAAAATATTTGCCAAAAACTCTCGTCACGCGTAACGCTTTCCATGAGCTATTTATACTGTGTTAGGTACTTAGCATAGTAGTCGTTTTCCTAGTTCCATGGTACTTAGTTTTCACTTCTATCGGCAGTCCCTATGACTGCCAATAATTATTTTTATGTTAGTTTTGCGTGGTTTTGCTTACTCGAGGCGATCGCGAATGGCGAAGTCGCGAGTGGACAAACAAACAGGTGCCGTAAGTAGGTATACCTAAACTGTCCTATCACAGCAAGTTTTTATAAAGCACATTAACACATTATTTTAGCACATTATTTTAGCACATTATTTTAGCACAGTAGTTATTACTTACCCATAACCATATTACACCAAAGGTTGTATAGGTTGATATAATCATTCATTAGTTCGAACGTGTCTCAGGCTCGAAAGCATCCAATTAACATCGGACGGAATGCCTTTGCACGATAGTTACGAATAATTTATTAAGATTACTCGGCATTCGGCAAGGGCATGATCAAGTTAGATAATTTAATTAAAAGGAATAATTTAATTAACTGTTGATTATTTCGCGATAGTCAGAAAAATCTTTACACCAACCAACAAAGTGAAGGTACCACCAAGCTGGTCAAGTTCGGATTGGCAGACTTTCACAAATCTTTGAAAACATTAACAATAACTCAACGTGCAAGTTTTGTCACGCGACGATTTACTGCACCGTTAGAGCAAATTATATTTTGTTACTTACATCACACGTCTTTAGTTGAACGAGCGAAGCGAGGTCTCAGAAGCTACTTGAGTGAATTTGCACTTGTCCGTCTGTCCGTCCGTCCGTCTTTCATAGCCTTATAACTTCGGAATTAGTGAACGTAAAGTAATATGTGTGAAGTAATTATTTCATTTAAACATAATATATTTTTGTATGATATTTTATCAAAAACATTTTTATACCTATTATGTATAAAAAAATATACCCTTATTCGTATTAATCTGCCGATTTCATTACATCCAGGAGAAGGCGGGTCGGATCGAAATATATGAGGGTAGGTAATAAAGGCCACGTATTTTATGTTTGGACTACTATTTCAATATTGTTTCAAGTAATATATTATTTTAAAGATAAAATTTATTACGCGTACCTACTGTAATAAATAATTCTGGATTTCGAAATTTCATCCATATGAATAGTTTTATGAAGCTTGATGACTGATAAAGTAATTTTGAGGTTATTTGAATCGTAAGGTTCTTAGGACCGACGATATTATCACGCTTGTGGGGAAGACCTGGATGAGACTAGCACAACATCGTAAATAATGGCGTGCATATTATGAGGAGGCCTTTCCAATGATGGACGAAGTAAAGGGCTAACAACTTGTTAGCCCTTTACGTCGTCAAACCCTTCTTTCATTCCTCCAAACCATTATTTCTATTCATCTTGCTTGTTAGTAACAAGCAAGATGAAAGAAGGGTTTTTGAAGAAAATCTGGTACTGGTATCTACCTTCTTTTACTCGTAGGCATAAAAAACTCTTAAACAGTAACCGTGTTATAGAGCCTGTACCGGCGGATATATATTATATTTTTTTAGAGCATACATTTACTTTGTAGGTACCCACCTAGTAGTGCGTTCAGTAAATCAAAAGGATATGGGTAGACAAGACGAGCGACAAAAAGAAGTCATTATTTCTTTTTAAAGAATACAAGGCTGACCTTTTAGTTTTCAGTCCAAAGTCCAAAGTTAAAGCAGTCTTGTGTTAGGAGCACTATAACATAAGCCCGCTAAGTTATTTAGACTTTAGACAATGGAATTCCACTTAATTTACCTCTAGCCTTAAACATTTAAATTCTCAATTTGATTTAGATTCTAGAATCTCTCCCAAAATCGACACGCCCCTATATCGCGTGCGGTGACGCATTCGGTCGAATAAATTTGCGGTCAACGAAATCGGTCGATCAATCTTACCGATTTATTTGACCGCATAACCCTTACGCCTATATTCCATGCGAGATTCATTAATACTGTGTCAAGATAAAATATAAATGGGTCACGCTAAAACCGAAATCTATACAATGTGTCTGTAAATTATAGCCTCACTATCATACTCGGAATATTAAACAAATGTAAGGTGCACCTAATTCCGCGGTATTTTCATCAAAACTTGAAAAATCATCAAAAATTAAGCATTCACTATACCTTTCTACCGGACTGGCTATTTTTATCTGAAGTGTTATTTGACCTACTCTTGAAATATGCTAAAAGTTTGATAATTAAACCTTAATTTATATGTAAAATTAAATAAAATATGAAAATAGTCCGGAGCACCTAATTCCGATGTAAAAATCCTTATTCCGATGCATTTGGTAACTAATTCCGAGTGTTCAAAATACAAAAGGAAAAGGAGTAGAGAGAGTACTACAGGGTGTTTAAGAGCCAACTGCATTTATTAAATTTGGTTTCTAAATCAGCCTAGTCTCTGTCTTCTTAGATGACTAGTAAAATGATATCACAATCTACCATTAATAATATTCTTATGGTGAGTAATATTAATTACCATAATAAATTATTACTCCTAAATAATATCCAAAGTTATCGATACCGGTAAAAAAAAATACTAATATTTATGACCGGTTATTGACCAAGCGAAGCGAGGTCTCAGAGTCTACTTGAGTGAATTTGCACTTGTCCGTCCGTCCGTCTGTCCGTCCGACCGTCCGTCTGTCAGAGCCTTATAACTTTTGAATTACTGAACGTAATTACTTTAAATTTAGATATAAAATGTAAACTGATGGCCTTCAGCCGAATATTGCATAAAAAATTATAAAAATCTTTATTTCAGGGGGGCTCTCATAGAAGTGAATGCGAAGGAAAATATGTTTTTTTTCTTCCCATAGGCTCGCGATATATCTTTTTAAAGACGATTTTGAACAAAGTACAAAAATATATTTTTTAAATTTTTTTTTAAATATATATATATTTTTTTAACTAATGTTCCCTAACCTTTACGGACTACCTATGATGATGATGTTAGGTGATGATTTCTGTCAACTTCTTTATCACGATTCACGATCCTGTACGGGACACCTGAAAGGACAGTACAATTGTGTAGTAAAAGTAACAGTGAGACAATTGTTTATTTTGTGCACAATTCTACGTAAACACCTTGAGCTACCCTATGACCCAAAAATTTGCTCCAAACGCAGATCCTACATGGTATGTGCAATGGAATCGATTCGAACGGCAATCTCAAGGCGCCATTACCCGTTTTTAAGCTGTTTACTGTACAACAGAATCAATAAATCATTAAATATCTACCATTTAACAAGTAATTTATGTAAATCTAAATGTTCCATATGGCTAAAATCACTCTCCTATGAAGAGACCGAAAGACTTTTATACACACTCAAATAGTACAATAATACTCAAACGCATTCACTCACTCACACACACATACACACACGAACGCACCCACACACACGCGCGCACACACACGCACACACACACACTCACACAAACGCACACACACACACATACACACACACACACACTCACTCACACTTCCTGCACGCTGTAAATTTAATTTAATATTTGTAACGGAGTGGATCGACCGGGCTGAGAGCAACTCACTTCGTTCATTAGATGTGAGGGATCGAACCTCGTTTTTCAATATTTCCGAGGATAAGGAATAAAATACGCGATAAACAATAATGACTTTTATTTACAACCTTCTTAACTTATTACATTACATCGAGTGACGTAGACGCGAGCCTAAACGCGTTTACAATACTGTACGAATCGAGGCCGCCCGGGCGGCTGATAGAAGGGCGACGGACTCCCGGTGGAGCGCGGGTGACGCGGCGGTCGCGGGGGGAACGCGGACGCTCGGGGTGGTTGGACGG
Organism: Oeneis ivallda; assembly: GCA_029955525.1. NCBI lineage: Eukaryota > Metazoa > Arthropoda > Insecta > Lepidoptera > Nymphalidae > Oeneis > Oeneis ivallda. Next base: position 10,900,292 of record JARPMR010000024.1, on the reverse strand, counting down.
GCCGGGCCGCGAAGCCAGGCGCGAGCAACAGCCCCTGTGGGTCTACCAGTGAGCTCGTACCAATCGTCAACCCAGAGGGTAATCAGGCCGACGATACCAGGATCGATCCAGAGGGGAATCAGACCGACCCTGATGGCACGGGCGCCGCTGGCGAACTGCTCGTGAGCGCTCTTGTTCGGCGTTTTATACTTTTCTGCTGGCTGCTTCGGTGGGCCTCGGCGCGGTTCGGCGGGGATCGCGCCGCTGGTGTCATTGCCCTGGCGTGTGCGTTCACGCCGGCTTCGCGTGATGAGTCACGCGGCAAGTGTAGTGTGGGCTGCTTGCGCTGTGACGGCGTGTTCACGCAGGTCCCTCGTGTGATGATTCACGCCGCCCGTGTAGGCCGCTTGCGTTGTGACGGCGCTCGTCACATATAAATGGATAAATTGAATCGTGTTAATATTTCCGTATATATAAATAATTAAGTCTCGGAGGTGGGCGTGACGACTGGAACGCAGTTTAAACTTTTCCAGCCGTCAACGTTCATAGATTTTAAGCACCTATGTAATCAAAGAAAGGAAATAAATAATTTCAATTTCAATTTCAAATAATTTCAATTTCAATTTCAATTTATTAACGCACGATATTGCAGTACTGATCTGATCGGGCCAACGTATAGTGCTACGTCCCGGTACGGTAATAATATTAATATTAAAAAATTGGTTGTCTGTAAAGTCGGGTTACGGACGATAGTTTTACGTGACAACGTCATAAAGAAACATTGATGAAAAATTGCATACTTCTATGAATTGAATTAAATTATTATCACTGAATTAACGTTATTTTGTATAATACAAAGGAGTTAATTAAAAATTATAATTTTCTCTAGTCACAAGCCAACGCTTGGGCCGATCGTGCCTCTCTATCGCTTGTTCCGCGCTCTCGCTTGCACGCGCGGGCTCAGGCGGAACGTGACACTTTTTCGTGCGTGTAAGTCAGGCGGGCCTAAATAGAAAGGACGAAATCGATGCGTAAAGCTAGCCCGACTTCAACATACCTGTACAAACTAAAATTATTTTATACTTTGTAGTGACGTTTGAAGTAGGTTTTCTAAAAAGGATTTTTATATATTATTTTAATTATTATAAAATCTATATATTATAAAATCAATCTGCACATTCTCTGATCGCGAGCGATTTGCTCTTATTCGTTGAAGATATTCATCAGAACTTCACCTTTAAATGGGTCCAATCTGACGGTATGACCTTTGAAATAAAACAAAATGATTGGAAACGGTTCAGATTTGACGGAGTTAAGGAGTAACATCGACAATTTAAAAAAAAAAAAAACACGTCGAATTGAGAGCCTCCTCCTTTTTTGAAGTCGGTTAAAAAGATACTTCAGGTACCAAAAGCAACTCTATAGACTAAAGGTCTATAGACTAAGATAAATAAACATATTTTAGTCTAGAAAAAAATTATTTCAAGGAAGGATTTTGTACAAATGGATTTCCAGGAGCGTATCGTTGATGCAAATTCACTCATTAAATGGAACCATGTAGGCTCCATACATGAATCTGCATGAACATTGTATGGTTCAATTTATTGAGCCTAGCAAGGGGCTTGGTCATAATTTTGATCTCATTACTTTTAAATTTTAATGGCCAATACTTTTTGATAGTTCTTCGGCCTCACATTTTCACATTTCACATGTTTTTTTTTTTTTTTGTATTAAGATAACATGCTCAAGTATCTCAAGTCAAATTTGAATTCTTCCTATTAAAATGCTTATTTCATCATACATAATATACATAATCGCAGGTAAAAAACATAAATATGTTCATTTCGTTTCATTAGGATAAGCACAGACAGCAAGTATTGGCAAAATGTGCCCGTATCGCAAAAAATAAATTACGAAAAAGGCTTGAATTTCCCGTTAATTTTGTAACAAAATTCGCATTTCCCTAATAATTACACGAACAAATATTTACGAAGCTTATTCGAAAAAGATATCCCTGATGGTCGAGGGAGAATTACCTCCCTCGTCATATTATTACGTTTTTTGATGAACGAAAATCAGGTGAAATCAAACTGATAAGGAGAAATTTCGGAAGGGAGGAGGGGAGGTTTGGTAATTGTTTCAAAAATTTAATTTGTCAATGTCCGCGACCTCCTGCACTCATTGGAATGTGATTACTCGAAAAAAGTACCTGCTTATATACTTCTCTAAATTTATTATTTTTTCTAATATATAAAATTCTCATGTCGCGGTGTTTGTTACCAAACTCCTCCAAAACGGCTGGACCGATTTTTATGAAATTTTGTGTGCATATCGGGTACGTCTGATAATAATTGGTCAACATCTATTTTTCATACCCCTAAATGATAAGGGTGACCCACCCCTAAATATTTTTGTTGGCGGTACGAAGTTGGCTGGGTCAGCTAGTTACATAATATAATATCCTACACCATCACCAGCAACCCATCAACGGCTCACTACTGAGTGCAGGTCTCATGTAAATTGGCAAACTTCACATACTTTTGAGAACATTATTGAGGACTCTTAGGCATGCAGGTTTCCACCCGTGGTTTTCTTAAAAAAAATAATCACGTCGACCCGTTAATCCGATGCTGCATGATTGATAGACGAACCAAGAAACAAACACCCTTTTGATTTTATAATATTACTAGATGATGCCCGCGTAGATTAAGGTTTTTATTCCCGCGGGAACTCTTTAATTTTCTGGGATAAAATGTAGCCTACGTGCTAATCCTGTGTATGAGCTATCTCCATTCCAAATTTCAGTCAAATCGGTTAATTCGTTGTGGCGTTAAAATGTAACAAACATCCATCCATCCATCCTCACCAACTTTCGCATTTATAATATACTTAGTAGGATGAGTAGACGACGATATTTTTTAGAAGACGACATTATGTGACGATACTTAACACCAAGAAAAATCGCATTCAGGCAAACCTGTCATAAATAAAAATATTCATTCCCAAAAGTGTCACGTAAAAAGGCTAGTAGATATAGGTACGAGTATGATGCTAAGGGGCTGAAATTTCGTGGAAGACGAAGCGTAGACGTGACGTTAACGACATTAAAAGCAAATAACAAGCAAAAGCATATATGACCAGGAAATTTAAGGAACTCCGGTTATTAAATGGTGAATGTACGTGTCACTTAATATGAATTTTCTTCTTCAATTTCTTTTCGTGCATCGTTATTCAAATAAGACTTTCTACTTTTGGAACGTAGTTCCTTATCGCGCGGTACGGAAGGGGGCTAGACGGAAAAAATTAAGGAACCGACACTCGACACATTTTTGAAACCGACACTTTTTTGTTGAATGTGAATTTTGCATTGTGTTCGGTATTTTCGCCTTAGAACACGGCGTCTGCATGGCCTAGTGGTAAGGGCAGTCGCTTAAAAGTTCAACGTCGATGGTTCGAATCCCAGCTCGACAGACTGAATTTTCTGTTTTCAATTTTATTTTAAATAATTTCTAAATGTGGAATTTTTCCCTAATATTTTATTGTATAAATTGGATAAAATGTTATTGTACTACTAACGCCATCTGTGAAAAAACAGTAACTCCACCAGAGTAACTCTTTGGTTTTGTAACAGTGCAATAGAAATAAACTAAATAATATAATTCATCGTAGTTAATCAATTGAATACTAGATGACACCACTAGTTTATTACAATTCCTTCACTAAAATTAATCGAAAGGAGCTACGTTCCACCCGGGTGTCCCTTGACACCTCTCAAGTTTTTTTCCTAACATGACGATAGAATGTTTGAAAATCCTCAATTTCGCAACGGACTGAAACTGAAAGGGTCAAACCACGATGCACTATAGTCGTGCCCACTCCTAGCAACAACTTTACGCGTAGTCGTAGGAGAAAGTCATTTCCCTTTCTCTTCCGACTACGCATGACTAATATTTTTGATTAAAAAGGAATGCCTTAGTGGGACTCGAATATTGTGCTGTACAATCTATATCTACGTGTTCGTAACTATCAAGAAATCTGGCTGCTTTTCTGTACCGGATCGCTGAATACTATACCTATATGATTATATGATTACTGATCTTGTTAGCGCCTATCCACTACCTCTCGCAGATGCAAGTTAGAAGAAACACAGTGGGAGAGTGTGTAGCTACTTATAAATAAGAGGCGCGAACGGCAGAGGCATTATTCAGCCGTTGAATGTATCGAGCCAAGTTACTACCGTTAGTGCAAACTTCGTGGAAAGACCTTTTAGGTCTTGAAACATTGAACAAGTTTGGTTAAAATGCCTTTTCGAAGTTAAGTATGTGCGTTTGCAAATAAATATCACATGTTTTAATGGTGAAGTAAACAACGTAAGGAAAGGAGAGTTCTCCATAATAATCACATACAGGGATGTGAAAGCTGCCAATTTGCATTAGCCCTTCTCTTAGAATTGGCCTACGCTACATTGTTTATTTTTTATTAAATAAGAAATGTTTCTTATTATACCACTTATCTACTTTAAGTCTTGCCTTTTTTTAACCAATGGAGTATGTCAAATTTTATTCTTAGGTACATCAGCTAATCTTAAGAACATATTTTTCTCCTCATTTCGTAATTCATGCGGGCATGTCGAGCAGAAGTATTGCGCGTCACGTATTCGTCACGTCAAATTAAAAGGAGGGAGTCGTAAGTGGAGAAAAATGGGCGACGTGTCGGCTTATTAAGGCCCTTTTACCTTTGAAGGTTAATTCGTTTAATGCTCTTTTAGGTATTATATTAAAGGTGAATTACGCTCTTAATTTTGATTAGGAACGTAATTAGGACACGACGCGCGCCGTTTTGGTATGTATACGCGTGTATTGTATTTTTATTTTGTGCAATATATTTTTTGTCTTCGCGACTGAATTTTGGTCTCGGTGGCCAATGTCAAAGAAGACAAGCCAACCAGTTTAGGTTTAGTATACATACTTTCTATTCTCTCACTCTCATAATCAGATAAGACGGCAAACTGACACGACCAGAAAGAGATCATGCAAGGGGCCTACCAAATAGCTTGAGGTCTTTACGTGCGCTTCAGACGTTATGACATCGCCAACCCATTTCCGGACAGCTCCTGAGAATCTAATATCAAAAACCCTATAACTTTACTTATTTTTTCGCAATCAAAAACTAGCTAGTGACTAGACCTACGAGGCTGTTATTCATTTTTAGGGTTCCGTACCCAAAGGGTACCAACGGGACCCTATTACTAAGCCTACGCTGTTCGTCCGTCCGTCCGTCCGTCCGTCCGTCTGTCAGCGGGCTGTATCTCGTAAACCGTAATAGATAGACAGATGAAATTTTCACATATTATGTATTTCTATTGCCGCTATAACAACAAATAATAAAAATTAAATTAAATTAAAAAAATTAAATAAAATATTTCCATGGGTACATGGAAATATTTTTATTTAATTTTTTTTAACGGAACCCTAAAAGAGCGAGGCCCTACTCGCACTTGGCCGATTTTTTTTGTTTTGTTCACTCTAATACATAAAACAAGAAATAGAGAAAATTCAAAAGGAAAATTTATGATTTTCCTTTTGAATTTTCTTTCCTTGGTCATTTTTATAGCAATCACCACTTCGGATTGCTTTTAATAAGTGGCGGGAGCGAAGTCGAGGTCAAAAGCTATTTTGAGCTCACAGAAGACGACGCGCGTCGAAAAGCTGGAAAAAAGACGATTTTTTCCGGTGGACGGGTCTGGACCCGTACTACGTGATTCTCTGACATTTCAATTAAGTAGTCACATAACACATTGTAGCGGAAACTCGAATGCGGATTTCCACACGCACATTGCCGATACTTCCCTGGCCTTAATGAGGTTTGACGCGCTCTTAATTGCGCTGTGTGCAGAATTTTTACGGTTCCGTACCCAAAGCCTGCGGTGTCCGTCCGTTCATCCGTCTGTCTGTCAGCGGGCTGTATCTCATGAACCGTACTAAGAAGATACTTGAATTTTTCACATAATCTATTTCTATATGTAGAATTAAAGTTTCTATATATTTTTTTTTTGTTGATCTGCTGGTGTTAATTCTTGTACGTTGGTACGGAACCCTTCGTGTGCGTGTCCGACTCGCACTTCGTCGGTTTTTATAATAGTAATATTCAGTGTAAATAGTTATAATTTTTTTATTTTAGACGGATATTAGCCGTTGTATTCAAAATCATGCCTATTGTTATAATATTATTCTAAACATTATTATACTTAATTAAAACAAATGTATTGTTCTAATTAATTATTATTATCAATTGCATGTTCACATTAGGAATGAATCTTTTCAATTATTTATTGAAATTGTTGCAATTGTCAATACTGGGCCAAACAATAGTTGGGCTGATTGAAATTAACAATTGGAATAAAACTATTAAAATGTAGATTACGATAAGTTATATTTAAGCAGTGATTGTCTAGGGGTTAGTACTGTAGTCTTCTATTCGGAGAGTCAGAGGTTCGATGCCGGACATGCACCTATAAAATTCCAAAAATATTTGCCTGTTGTTCTGTCTTTCAATCACGCGGCAACGGAGCAACGGATCGACGTGATTTTTTGTTTGTATACAGCGGCAAGTCGCGGTAAAATATGCGAAAGATTGTGACGATGTTTGGATGTTCTTAGAGTGTGAGTACTCTTCTTACAAATTACTTTATTCTACTAGACTTACAATTTCAAGTTGGACGACTAAATGGCAGAGTATACCTACTTATCGACCGAGCGAAGCGAAGGTCTTTGAGTTAACTAGGGCGATTTGCACTTGTCCGTCCGTCCGTCCGTCCGTCCGTCCGTCTGTCAGAGCCTTATAACTTTTGAATTACTGAACGTAATTACTTCAAATTTAGATATAATATGTAAACCGATGGCCTCCAGCCGAAAATGGCTTAAAAAGTTATAAAAATCTTTATTTCAGGGGGGCTCTCATAGAAGCGAATGCGAAGTAAAAAAAAAAATATCGCGTTACATAAAATTGTTACGTATCATTTTAAAGATAATTTTGAACTGAGTACAAAAATATTTTTTTTTTAATTTTTCCCTTAAAATTGACGAAATGGGGGGCTTTCAAAGTGGCGATTTTATACGCTCGCTTGAAGACGCTCTCTAGAAAAATCCGCTATGGATTTTCAAACTGATTTTATGTTTTTAGGTCACTTATATCCTGTACTTGAACAACAAATACTAAAATTATATGAATATTATAAAGAAACGAGATTATTTAATTTTTAATGGGCGTCAGTAATTCATATAGCATCAACATAGCTTCACAATAATGCTAATAGATGGCGCAGTTAGTAACTATTCCCATGGAACTACGAGTTAAATTCAATGTTTGATAAATAATTCAATGTTTTCACTAACGTTCCCTAACCTTTACGGGCTACCTATAAGTTAGGTGATTGATGTTTTCTGTCAACTTATTTATCACGATCCTGTACGGGACACCTAAAAGGATATTGGGACGGATGTTAGGACTTAGGATTGTATTTAGGAGCTACCTACGTTAAGAGACTCCTACTTAGGGGATGATTTAGGTATGTTTGGTGAAAACGGGCATAATAATAATGTCAGTTTTGGTTATCATGTATCGATTGAATGAATAATCATGGGATACCGTTACCGCGAGGTCTCAGTTCGGGGCGAACCACTAGTGGTAGCCACTTCTTAACCTACTAAATCGTCCAACTATATAATTGGTGATATTCCTTCCTATTACGCACACAATATAATTGATAATTGTAAAAATACGCAACTTAATTGTACGATAGTCGTCCGACTTGAAATTGTATGTCTTTGGTCGCACTTAATTTCGCTTTAACGGCTGACCGAAATCTTTTAGCTGCTAGGTAGCTGAAATTCTGGATTAACTTAAAGAATAGTTTTTATCTCGGGAAAACAAAGATTTCCTGCGGGAAATTAAAACAAAACCATCAAGCGTAAAATTATGAGCGCCATCTAAAAGTATTGTCATAGTTGTTAAACTTTCACCGTGAGGAAAGTTATTCTAATTTTTTGTACGTTTTTACCAAATCGCCACAAAGAAAATTAGTTAGTTTTTCTAAGGAAAATTTCCCGAATATAATTTTACTATTTTCGTCTCGAGGGGCATATTCATCTCAACCCACCATCGATCGGCCCTCTATTGGACACAGGTTTCTTCTCTAACGAGAAGGGTTTAGGGTATAATCCACTCTACAAAGGCCAAGGTTTTATTTACGAACTTCGTACACCTTTCAGTGTGGTTATGCCGAGTTTTAATTCGTTTGATCGCAATAGTTAACTATAACATTAGCATCAAAGTAAAATGAACCATAATAGCATATATTTAAAGTCACAAATTCAATACAGATGATTTTAATTTGGAGCGTTTTCGTTACGTAAACCCATAAGAATACATACACGAAATTGAGCTCTAACTCAATGCTGTTATGGTTTATTTTACTTTGATAGTAATTTCATAGTTTACTATTCATAGTTAACTATCAAATCTTGTACTAACCCTACAGAACATGAGGTAAATAGAAATTTCAGTCATGCAGGTTTCCTCACAATGTTTTCCTTCACCATGATACTTAATTTCTTAAAACGTAATTGTTTCAAGGGGTTAAGAAAATCATTTTACGCGGACGAAGTCGCGAGTTAAAGCTATTGGTACTTGCTGGTACTCGTGTGGGTATATTTATTTAAATAAACTTCAAATCACTCTGGCAATGCAGACGCTATGCAGCTGCCCAATAATTTTACAATAAATTTACGTAATTATCGTTCAATAAGCTTTCCATCAAATGTTAATTGGATGCTTTGCAGCGTGACACACTCTAGTAATAATCGATGATTACCTATGCAATAACTGCCTTGTTGGTCCAGTCATTAGAGAGGATCATAAGCGTCCTGGTTCGAATATAGTTTCGAGCACAAAACCCATTTTGAGGTTTTTTGACAAGAATTTCTCAATGATAAATATGAAACTATAAGGACTAAGGACTTTCATATTTAAATACCTTTATTATGCTATTTATGTCTTTAATCCAACATAATATGACGACACAACGACACAAACAACAATTGGCAACGAAATAAAAATATATACTGATTGGAAACAATTTTCTCGACAGAAACTTACATTTTTCAAACACTGCTCCAAAATTTAATTTTTTTTAGTTTAGTGGGAAACGCTAGAGCAAAACTACTGCTACGATATTTTAGACGGTTAATTTTATTATTATAGTAGTTTACTCTTAAAAGAAAATAATTTTATTTTTTGTTTATTTCGCGGCCATCTTACATCATGTTGTCTCTTTCTCGGTACACTACAGTGTATAATCCCATCCTGCTCACAATTTTATTGAGATAACTGTGAAGTACTCTCGAGTTGCATCTGGGCATTGTCCGGTGCCCAATAATCTTATAATAAATTGCACGTAATTACCGCGTAATAGGCGTGCGAGCCAATGGTAATTGGATGCCCTAGAGCGTGACACACGTCAATAATAATCGATGAGTATGCAATAGATTGCACATAAGCATAACGCTTGGTATTCCTATCATTGTATGTGATATCCAACAAGCCACATGCCTGCGGTCTACTACCTACGAGTACTATTATAATTATATCAACTACAATTGAAAATAGAAGACTAAGGGCCATTTTCACTACCTTCTGATAAGTGTCGGATAGCTTATTCGCATATTTTGTCTTTGTCACTTGACATAAAGTAAGAAAGTGACAAAATTTTACGGTTAGGCTATCCGACACTTGTCAGAAGGTGGTAATACAGGCCCTGAGTAAGTGCGTAAGTATGTAAACAAGGAAGAAGTTTAAAAGTCAATCTCAATAAAAAGATTTTTAGGATTCCGAAAAAGAACGGAATCTTCATGGGCTCGCTCTGTTGTCCATACGTCTTTCCGTGTGTCAGGCCCTTTTTCTTAGAAACGACTTGAGATACTAAGTTGATATTGAATTTATAAGTCGATGTTCTCTTAATGATGTGAAAATTTCAAGTTTCTAGTTGAACTCTGTGATGAAACATTACGTAAAAATTGAAAATGCGGTATTTGTAGCGTAACGCAATCTAGCGTACAATGAGAATAGTTTGTAGCCATATTCGTGGTTCGATAATAAATAATCACAAGGTTCGGAACCCCCAGTGGGCGAGTGTGACCTCGCACTTGGGCGGTTATGTTATTATAAAATGTAGCCTATGTCACCTGGACCATAATAATGAATCAGCTCAGTAGTTTAGGCGCTGCGTTAGAAACCTACTACGTAAATATAAACATACTTAGTTATATTCATATCAGAGACATGTTATATATTTTACGAACGATTCATACATATATCCATAGACTGCTAAAATCATAGCCCTGCAACTTAAACCCATAAAAACTGTCTTTTGGACGCTTTAGAAATTCATTAACACTATCATAATCATATTAAATAACATCCTGTAATCACAAATTATTATTTCAAAGATTAAACAAAACCTGAACACGTACTTATTTTTAACCGACATTAAAAGAAGGAGGAGGCTCTCAATTCATGAAAATCTTTTTTTATGGATATTCACCGATTACTTGAAGACGCCTGAACCGATTTGGAAATTGCTTTTCTGTTTGAAAAGGTATACCTACTTCCCAGGTGCCTGCTTACTAAAAGGTACTGCCTTAAAAAATTGGCAGTCATAGACTGCCGATAGAAGTGAAAACTAGATTTGCTAATAATTAAAAACAAATAAGAAAAGCGCACTGTCACGATTTCATGAGGGAGATTCGAACCTGCCACATCATACATTAAACGGTCAGGAAGGCGGCTGCTTGCCCGCTGCGCTGTACAAGGTTGAACGCTTACTGAAATCTCCAGGTGACGATTGTGAAGGTGACGATGACGCGAAATCCATGTTTTTTGCTCACCCAAAAAAGGGCTCAACGCGCCTAAAGAAGTTTTCACTTCAATAAAAACGGTTGATATAAGAAAACATTACCTCAACATACTCCTACCTACTCGTATTTTTTAAAAGATCTAAATCCACGCGTAAGAATTCGTAGGTTTCATCATCAGCTCAACCGGTAGACGTTCAAATAAATAATATGCATGCCTAAATGAAGTACTTTTTTTACTAACTTCTATCTACTTACTAGTAAATAAAACCGGAAAATTTTATTCAATGTAGAAGAGGGAACTAAAGGCCGCTTTGATTAACAAGTATCGAATTTCCCTGGTACACATTTTGAAATACTGGTTTAAAAAAATTCTATTTGGATTTCAGTTTTATGCCGTTCAGATGTCACCAAACATCATTGCGTAAAAGCAAATCTGATTGCACTGTTTGAACAACGCAAATATTTGTTTGGCATATTAGGGGTTGCGTTGTCTATATTTTATTGATACTTTTGTTGTTCTTTTAAGGATTGAAAAAGGATTGAAATGGAGTTATTTATTTATTATTTGTTAAAATACAAGTACGAAAAAAACAACAAGTACAAGTATAGAAAAATTTTGTGATTCTTCGAAATAATACGAGTACATCTTAGTAAAAGAACTCAGAAGGTGAGCAAAGGTAATGTCAAGACGCAGGGTTAATATGCTCTAATAGGTGTCCCGCAAGGTTAAAACTTGGGGCCCTTTCTATTTTCAGTGTATTATTAATGATGAATGATTTACATACTTTTCGAAGTTTCTGAAATTGCACTGTTTTCAGATGATAGAATTAATTTTTAAGCTAATAGGAATAAAGACAATTTTAACCTGGTCCACCACGAAGATGAACACTAATCGTAAGTGTTGATTGGCCACTTTCGAGAACATTATAGATGGAACAGTAAATTAAGAAATAATGATTAATTATTATTAAATTAATTAATACATAAAAAAGGTCTACACGTCTTAATCCCATAACAATAAACCTAAATAAACCTTAACGATAAAACAAACAAAAATAATATAGCACATAAACACTTTACCTAACAACACTAACGAAGTTCCTCCTAATCAGATTTACTGCCTACCTCATCCAACAATGAAAACTCAAGTCAAGCAGAAGTTACGACCTTAATAAGTGCGGACCTTTCGTGTCGCGTGAATCGCATACTTCATATCAATTAGGAAGGACAACTGATACAAAGTTGCCCATAATGTATTGATGTTACTACACTGCTGATTTGCTAAGTACCTACTAGCGTACCGGTACGATGCTGTGATAACTTAATATCAATGTGGAAAATTAAGGCTGACGCCTACCGGAGAAAGCAAGCACACGTTGCACCTGAAAAAAGTTTAAATTAGGTGACAGAATTAATATTTTAGAACTTCTACCAAGGTGATAGATGTGTTATGGAAAACTGCACTAAGCCGGTATGGGTTATTTAGTTTTATTGTAAAATGGTAACCCACATACACCTTTCAACCTCAAACACTCATAATATTATCATCTCAGTTTCATCGGGAGAATAATAATAAGAAATGGAAAAGTTCGTGGCGTTTTCGCCACGCTTCGTAGCTTTGTCCTTGACGTAATTTATCCAAAAGTCGGTTAGATCACTTCAATTAGGTATCTTTTTTTTATTCGATAAAAAGATAGTCCTTGACTGCGATCTCACCTGATAGTAAGTGACAGTGATAGAGCAAAAAAGTAATGCAAAGAATGTCTGTGAATAAAATGGTTATTTTTCATTTTATCTGTATATCGGTTTTATTTATAGGATATGGAAAAATCCTTTCTAGTTTTCATTGTTCATAGTAGGTAGTATATCCGTTCAAATGTTGACAAATGTTAGTATCGAATGGTATCGAAAGTTATTAAATTATAGGAATCTGATTGTATTGTATGGGAATAAAACCAAAATATTTTTTCGTATGACTATTGTCTATATTTTATTATTTTCCTGTATTTTTTACTGACATAAAAAAAAGAAGTTAGTATCTAAACTCTCAATTCATCTTACCCTTTTCGAGAAAATCCTCCTGATTTGGTATGTTATAGTATTCAACCTCTATGGCGGAAAATTAGGGGAAAGGCGTTTTTTTAAAATATGCAAAAAAAAACATTTTAATATATTGTATGAATTATATTATTATACTAAATATTATAAGTCTTGTATGTTTTGAAGTTAAGTCGAGAGACTTTTTTCAAAAAATACAAATCAATACCTAAGGTTTCTCATAAATCCTGACAAAAATTTTATGAATAAACTATGTGTTTCAAACATCTTAGATATTAATTATTATTTGCTTGCCTTATAAAGTGCTTTTGTAAAGTACGAAGTCAGTACTTTCTCAGTGAAGGAGAGTCCTTTTGTGAAGCCCATAATATTACAAAAAAATAGTTAAAATATTAAAACGACTAAGGAAAATTGGATCCCATCAAAAATATTCATGTACAAAAATCCAAGTCTCGCAACGCAGTTCTTCTACCGTAAAAAGTTTTGAGATCGAACGTAAGACCAAGTCGGTTAATTTATTCAGTACTTATCTATGGGAGCATCCATTCAACAACTTTGTCATAAATAATTAGCTAAGTAATTAGTTAATTAACATTTTACAGTGACGGTATCAATATAAGACATCTTCATTTTTTTTATAAATAGAATAAGTTGGCAAACGCACACCACCAAGCACTGATAGCCTAGTAGTTAGGACTGTGGTCTCCTATTCGGGGGGTCGCAGGTTCGATCCCGGGTACCTCTGAGTTTTGGAAGTCATGTGCGTTTAAGCAATTAAATATCACTTGCTTCAACGGTGAAGGAAAACATCGTGAGGAAACCTGCACATCTGAGAGTTCTCTATAATGTTCTCGAAGGTGTGTAAAGTCCGCCAATTCGCATTGGGCCAGCGTGGTGTACTATGGCCTATAACCCTTCTCTGAGAGGAGACCTGCGCTCAGTGTTGAACCGTTGATGGGTTGCTGATGATGATGATGATACATACATAGACTAATGAAATCATAACAGCTAGCTTTGCCGTAGTCACCCCAATTACTGAGTGAAAACATTGCGAATTTAACACGTTTCCGATTCCTGTTTGGGAAATTTCTGGGAAACGTGTATAGCTAAATTTATTACTCACATTTCCTGTTGATTTTAGGAATTATGTAGATTTCCTAGTAATCCTTTATAATGACAGATTACATATATTTTATTTAGATAACATAATTATTATATGATACAAAAATAATTATGTTTCTTGCTTTTCGAAATAAATGCCTTATGTTAAAAATAGCCGTTGTCCGCGTTTTCGCTTACATTAAGTTTGATTTTTTAAAATCTTATTTAACCTCTTAGGGGTTGAATTTTTAAAAATCCTTTCTTAGCGTATGCCTACGTCATAATTTTCAGCCCGATCCGTCCAGTGGTTTGAGCTGTGATCAACAACAGTTACCACCATTACTCATTGAGTCGCGAAGCTGGCAATAGGTGAGGCATTAGTTCAAAGAACTGATAGTCGTTAGATAGAAGATAGAAGATCATAGGCTAATACTTCATCTGTAATTTTATTAGTATATAAGAACACTGTAATTATGTAAATACATGCCACTTGCCACTCACTGCACAACAAGTCTGTGTTTCTCTACCTCGTTCCCACGACGTCTCTCTACAAAGAACACGCTGCTATACTGTTCCTTGGTATAACTAAACAATGCCCAAAGTACTAGGGTACCCGCGACCCCGTAACGGAAAGCGCAGTGTTGGCAGACCCCTTAATAGGTGGACCGACGAATCACAGGCAGGCGCTGGATACAGACGTTACAAAAACCTTGGTCTTAGCATGTGGAAGTCTAAGCACCTTTGTCCATTAGACGTTTATCTTTTGATAAAAAAGAGAACACTCGTCAACAAAACACAAACACCAATTTTTGATACTTGTATAGTAAAATAGTTTCATCCTTTACGTCATTGTGCCTAACAGCTTTTACGGTTTAAGGTCCAAGCATCTAAAGTTGGGAAATAAATCTAGCCAGAAACTCCTTGCGGTCTACCCTCATTAAATAAAACTTAAGTTATTGTTCCTTGGCAACCAAGTTTCATATTTATAGCTTAGCTTCAGATTTGCGGGAACTTACCTGGTATTAAACATATTAGCCGCTTCTCAAACGCATTTCAACTTGATAATTTATCCATTTAATTAGTGATTGATTTCGGAACGAAGTTCCTTATGGGGCTTTGCGGAGGGGTACCCTAGCCAGCAAAAAAAGTCCGTCACGTTAAATAAAAGCGTAAGATTTTTTCGTCACAGTCCTTGTTGTCTTTGTTTATTTTACACATTCCATCAATGCTTCGATGGCGCAGCGGTAAAAAGAAAGAGTATCGGTTCAGAGGTTCGAATCCTGACTTCAGATAATTATTATTATTTATTTTATTTTTATTATTAATTTATTATTATTTATAATTTATAATATTTGGTAAAAAATTAAAAACAAATTACACTTGTTATTATATATTTTTATAATCATTGTGAGCAAAATAAAGATGTTAAGATAATTTTATTTTTCTTAAATTTTATAAAGCAGTTTTTTTGATTATTATCGATAAAAAAATCATGATAAAAAATGTATACCTACCCAAATAATTATTTTCTTTATACTTCGAATAGAACTTTAAATTAATATTTTTATAATAAGGAACTTCGTTCCTATCTGGTGTCCCACGACACCACACGACTTTTTTTGTTTTTTCATTTTGTTTTTTCATTCATTTTTGTAATCTCTCTTTCAATAACGTATAGATTTGTTTCAATTCAATATCAATACATTTATTGATTTTCTAATAATAATTGATTTGATCAAAAATCCCAAAAATTTTCGAAAACTTTGTCAAGTGCAAGTTGCATTTCAATAAGATGAAAATTTTTCGAAAAACGTTCATAGGGAATTTCCTGTTTGAAAAATTTACAGTAGGTCAATATTTTCTAAATTTTCCCTTATTATTAAAATGCTTAGAAATTACCCAACATACTATACGCATGTTAGTGAAAATATACCTAGGTCATAAAACATTCTCTGATATAGAAGCTGTCACTGACGGCCTACCCTTGTTGTAAGTAATTGTTTCTTTAAAAACCACTTTGAGTTCCGGATTTTGGGAACATGCCACTGAAATAACGTTTTAAGATATCCCTGTACATAGGTATTAATAATAATTTTTAAAATTTTTACAGTTTTTTTATGAGCCGTTTGTTTATATTTTAAAGTTGAAAAATAAGTACGTAGTCCTTCGTATATATCAGTATTAAGCTCAAAATTTCCATTTATAATCATACTAGCTGATGCCCGCGACTTCGTCCGCATGGATTTAGTTTTTAAAAATTCCGCGGGAACTCTTTCATTATCTGAGATAAAAAGTAGCTCTCCCGGTCTGAGGAACCACTACTACATCCATTACTATACCCATGCAAAAAATCGCATCAATCCGCTGTTCTGTTGCGACGTGATTGAAGGACAAACCAACAAACAAACACACTTTCGCATTTATAATATCAGTAATGCTTTATTATAACACTTTTTATAATTGTAAATTTTTTTACCATACCTATCCAAAGACAAAATTACGTTTAGCTGTCATTTACGTTTTGTTATTCCACTGTCATTTGCGTTTTGTTATTCCATGTCAGATGCGTTTTTCTTATACCACGTTTTATAGTGACATGACGGAAACGCGGTCGAACGGGATAAAAAGAATCCTATGTCCGTCTCCTGGTTCTAAGCTACCTCTCCACCAATTTTCAGCCAAATCGGTTCATCCGTTCATGAGTTATAAATAGTGTAACTAACACGACTTTCTTTTATATATAATCATATAATGAACTTTAGGTTTCCTGGTAGATATATTATTGGGAATCAAAAACTTCTTTTTACTCAGCCTAAAATAGTTGATTTTATGTTTAACTAGCTGATGCCCGCGACTTCGTCCGCATGGATCTAGTTTTTAAAAATCCCGCGGGAACTCTTTCATTATCCGAGATAAAAAGTAGCTCTCCCGGACGGAGGAACCACTACTATACCCATTACTATACCCATGCAAAAAATCGCATCAATCCGCTGTTCTGTTGCGACGTGATTGAAGGACAAACCAACAAACAAACACACTTTCGCATTTATAATAGGTATCAGTAATGCTTTATTATAACACTTTTTATATTTGTCAAATTTTTTACCATACATACTACCATACATACTTATACCACGTTTTATAGTGACATGACGGAAACGCGGTCGAACGGGATAAAAAGTATCCTATGTCTGTCTCCTGGTTCTAAGCTACCTCTCCACCAATTTTCAGCCAAATCGGTTCATCCGTTCTTGAGTTATAAATAGTGTAACTAACACCACTTTCTTTTATATATATAGATGACCTTGTGCCTATTTTCTTAAGCACAATACTAGCTTAGTACAGTATCTATAACTATAGTGTGCCGCATTATGTTTGTTATAGACAAAACGTTAAAAACAAGATAAAACCAGACTACAATTGTTTTAATGATGAACACTTTTAATATGTATGTATATTCCGATGTAAACCTCCCTTAATTATTATACACCAGACGTATTTCGTTTTACGAGCAGTTCTAGCTTGGGGTCGTGACTAACAAGAGTGAGCAAATTTTAAAAATACAAACCATTTAGTCCAGTCCAGTCAGATTGGTGTGTTCAAATTTCAACAATCACCAACAAGAATTTTACGACTCTAACTTTTAAGGCACGCTTGCAGAAACGCCGGGTTATCCTTTTAAAGGACAGATTTGATAGATTTCGTATAAAGCTTCTGTCAAAATTACAAATTTATTCCTGGGTTAACTACTACTCGGCGTCTCTGCAAGCGGGCCTAAGAGGTAGGTATACTCAAAATGGCGGCCAATTTTTTCCGTTGCTAAGGACGACATATTTTGAATTTAACAAGGAATTATTTTTGCGCTGTAACTCGGTATGTCCCATGTAGATGGCTAGTTTGCGCTTCCTTTGAGAATGGCTGCCGTGGCCAAAATTCGTTCGGGAAATCATTACTAATTTTCACCTTCGCAACAAAAATTGCAAGGACTTAATTAGTGACTTCAGTTCGCTCTGGTGCTGTGATACTGTATTATCTGAAAAAAGCCCAATTTTTACAAATGATGATTCTAAAAGTTTCTAAATTTTAAAAATCTTAGTTTTTGATTATAGTAAAATATCTTCTGTGAGTTTACTTTTCAACTTTTTGCGCAGAACATGAAATGCCGATTTTTTTCTACTAGAAAAAATCACTAAATCTCTTTTTCGAGATAAAACTTTGAAGCAGCAAATGAACGAGTTGTTAAATGGCCAATTTCTTTACAACTCAAGTCCTTATAGTTTTCATAGTGCGATCAATGCGATTGTAAGGACTTGAAGGTCATTTGTTTGTTCTAAAAAATCTGGTTACCCATAAGATACGGTGTGGTCCAATTCGGCAAAATGAGTTTTAAAGAAAAAGACTACTTTTCAGTGTGATTTTACAGAAGACGGGAAACCTTAAATTTTGGATTAAATCGCTTTTGTTCGGCAGGCGCGACGTGACTTGAGTTTATTTTGTTGAACAACGTAGTAAATTTGATTAAAGACTTGACCTTTATCAAGAATTAACCTGCCAAGTATCAAGCGAATAATAAAAATACTCACAATTTATTCGAGAAATGTTCTCAAATTTTCCGATGACAATTCAAGAATAGAAAATCCCAATTAGAAGGTCTGTTTATGGAAACCAACAAACTATTATTAGAAATGTTATTATTTAATCTTACAGCTTAATTCATACGGAAAAATTCTGCTTTTTGCAAAAACTAATTTGATGACAAGTCATTAAATCATCAAGTATCATGACTATTAATTGCAAAAAGTCATGGATTATTAAGTTTGTCTGGAGAAATAGAGAGGAACTGAACCTAATTTAAGAGATGATTAATGATCCATAAATAACTGGGAGATTGTAGAAAATTCTGAAGATACGCTTGATGCCTAACAATATTATAAAATGAGAAATTGAAAGTGAAAGTGTTCATTCGAGTGGGTATAGGATCAAGGATCAGGGGAATGACACAAGCTATTTTTTATCCCGGCAAAACAAAGGGTTCCCGTGGTACATTGAAAACCTTACCTTACGGACGAAATCGCGGGCAAAAGGTAGTGAAATGTGTGTGTTGGTGCTTTATTTTTATTGGTTTCTTTATATGACCTCATAATGATTACAAGACCAGTCAGTCGATGGGGTTATAGCAAGATGGGGCTGTATACACTGCATACATAGCATAGTACCTATTGTAAACTGTATTGAAAAAGAGCAACCGCCGGCCGTGTTTCTGGCTGGTTCTTCTCGGTAGGAAGGGCATGCCAAACCAGTGGTAGATTCATTTGTCCATTCAAAAGCACTTGTAAACTTTATTTGAATGAAAAATATTTCTATTCTATTAAAGTGAGAGAGGGACTTGAATTACATGGCACTTCCAACTATACCTAATTATATTATAAATGCGAAATAAACTCTGTCTGTCTGTCTGTTACGGTTTGACGCCTAAACCACTGAACCAATTTTGATGTTTTGGTATAGAGATAGATTGGACCTTGGAGAAAGACATAGACATCTCGGAAAGTCAAAGTTACGGGCATCAGCCAGTTATTAATAAATGTAAAAAATCGACCCTTGATCAGTCGTCACTACTGATCGATGTTTACTGTGCCATGTTCACCTCAAAACTTCATCAGCATGTGAGCGCAACTCTATTCCCTTAGTTTCATAGCCTGTTTTTTATATTATGTTTCGCACCAAGTTATCCTCTGACATGGTGTCAGAGACTTTTTAATGCGAATTTTGCTCTGAAAAAGAGTCTACTCACGATGTTCGATTCACACACAGAGATACATCGATGCAGGGATGTCACACCACCAAGTTCCGCAGCTCTTGATGCCTCTTAATTTTTTCGGTCAACCCGGGACTCAATCCCTGGACAAGGCCACTAAGGCAATGAGACAGTTTATTGTAAATATGATACTTATACCTTTTTATTCACCAACGCCGTTCAAATTGCAGTTACCCTCTTTGGCGGGTGATGTAATTATGCGCCGATATTGGCTGGTCGGAATCCATTAGCCATGATTTTCGTCCGTGCCGCGTCACATGCAGTTAATATTAGGTATATTACTCTTCCATTTAGTCTAGGTATATCTAGACTTTATGTAATACTTAGCTGATTGACACGATTACACGCTTTCACGCTTATTTCAAAGTCTCGTAGGAACTTTTTGATTTTCCGGCATTAAAAAATGTATCCTATGTGCGTCTCCAGGTCTTCAATCTCATCAATCAACAAATCCTTTTTCATCAATCAGTTCAACGGCTAAGCCGTAAACGGTAAAAGAGGTATAGTTGAGGATTTCGAAAGTTAAGTAGGCTACCTTTTATCCCGAAAAAAAGGAAGGTTGCCGATTTAAAAGAATCTTATTTCATGCGTACGAAGTCGCGGGAAAAAGCTTGTTTATAATAAAACACAAATAATGTGAAAATATAATCTTTGTAGTTATTTCAAACCTAAAGCAAATAAATGCCACAAGATCTTAAATTTCACATTTATCACGAAAAGGACATTACCCTTAACAGCTCCGATCCTAAACGAAACTTTAATTAACAGTTTCTGTAACACATTTATCTCGTAAGATAGCGGAATGGGCTCGAAACGATGTAACCCGTTCTAACTTGGAATTAAACACGTTTGAAACACGTCTCAACTGTATTACACGAGTCCTTAACGAAAGGATGCTGCTGTGCCGTTGTCACGTGATCCGAACATGTTGACAAGTTGGAACATGACCTAACATAATAGCCCAAACTGTTAGGGTCAATTTAGACGGTTCATTTTCGATGACTCATCAATTAAGCCTCGAAAATGAAAGCAATAATCTCGAAAAATTAACCGTCTAAATTCGCCCTTAGGGCGTATTAAGACTGTTCATTTTCGCAAAAATATTCGCAGAAATGAATGATAAACGAGGCACCGTCTAAACTGGCCCTTAGGATAAAGCGTAAACTGCTTATTATTCTAATTCAAATTTCATCACTCGGGTCACTGAGCAGGCGTTGTAAGGATTAGTTCTATTAATAATATTCTATGGTGGTGGTTTTTTCTAAGAGTCAACAAAAACTAAGTAAACCTAAAAAATGGGTAGACCACATTTTGTCGTGGCGTATAATAAAGAGATGTATAACCGATCAAAGTTAAGAATTAACCTTAAATAATTAAATGTTCAACCTAGGACCTCAATAGCTCAACGAAGAAGAAGCCAACTAAATTGTGTATACCAACACACATCACTACAATAACTTTCTTAACATTTTATATTGTAACATCTTTATGGGCTATTCTCTCGCTCTCACACTGCTATGTGAAGAACATAACTCGTAGTGACATACAACTACAATAAACACTTCGCGTATATCCACCTTTGAAGACAAGTTTATGAGGAATTTAATTATAGGGTATATTGAGGTGTATAAAGATAAATAGCCTACTTGAGACATTCCGCCACAGTATTGAAGACGAACGGATATATTATTATTGCTTAAGGCAACGATAAAATAAATCATTATGTCACTGATGAGATACCTAAATACTAAACGCATAAAGTTAGTACTACAACCGTAATTATACCAGATAAAATTGATACTGCCAAAATCCTTAGAAGATACTTTTACGGGCTATTTCATCATCTCTCAGTAAACTTTACCCGACCAATAAAGATGTTCTTAAAGTTTACTTCGTGATTGTGAAATAAGCCCAATTTTATTCAATAAACTGGATGTACGAAAACGTATATTGCAGAGAACTCAAAAATATAGTAAGAAAAGGAATATAGATACGTCTGTTACTCCTAAGCTACCTTGAAATTTCTTTGTTTACAATCTCGTTAATCTGCTGATTGCCCAGGTAATTCGAGATTCGTTAGAGTGAAAACAAACGGTAAACATTATTTTTGCAACGAAGATCATTTTCGGACGGTTTTGCAGATGGAGGCTAGGCGGAAAAAAGTGCAAGAATTTTCCGTCACGATACATGTTGCCTTCGTTTGTTACACACGTTTCACTATAGCTTTGATGGCGTAGTAGATACATACGTTCTTGACGAATATATCGGTTTGGGGGTTCGAAACCTAACTTTAGATTATTATTTTTTATTTTATTTATTATTAAAAAGCACTTCGTTCCAACCGAATGCTCCACGACACTTGTCACATTTGTATTTTCATGGCCAGATCTTTGATATTTCTTTGAAAATATTTTTTGCATTTCTGAATCCACAAACTGCTAATAGCATAGAATTAATTATCTATTCAAAACGACAAAACACCATATTTAATTTAATAACCTTTGTTTCCCAAACAAGTGGTTTTGCGTGGTCGCTCTTTTATAAAACGAGTAGTCACGAACCTCTTAACACGCCATGCATGGTAGCCAACATGCAAAAAATATTCTGCTAGAACATAATTTTCATTTCAAGCGAATTTACTTCGTACGTTTTATAACATAGAGGTGATTGTACTCTGAGAGAAATTGTGATATACCTTCAATGTGTCAGAAATTCTGTATTACTCAAATTGATTTATGCCCACGTCTAGCCTGGTGTGTGTTGTGTTATGTCAGATTTGTGTCAAGTTTTGTGTTTTTAGGCGTTGCGGCAAAGTGGGTATTCATTAATGCTCTATATAGCGTGTAGTAGGACTTTAGTAACAATTTACTTGGAGCTTAAACTAAGATTAGTAACTACATACATAGTCACTTTTTAGTTATGACGAAAATGTGGTAATTGTATAAAAATGTAAATTTAATGTAACAGTTGCTTAAAACTAAATCTAAACTAATCACTAATTTCGATGCTGACGTGTGTACGGCCATGGTGTAACAGTTCACACTCGGGCGCGATTCCCAAGAGATGTGGGTTCAATTCCCGCTGGCCTCGGAATTTTTGATGTGTTTATAAATTTATTCTGTATAAAAATGGTTTATAATAATTTTTATCCGCGATAAAACTGAGACAGAATAATAAATTAAAATATGCGATGTATATATGTATTAATTATTCTACTAGATGATGCCCGTGACTTCATCCGCGTTCTATTCCCGCGAGAACTTTTGACTTTCCGGGGGTAAAATGTAGCCTGTGTTCATTCTAGGTTTCATCCAAATCGACTTTAGTCGATAGAGTAACAAACATCTATCGATCCTCACAAACTTTTGCACTCATAATAGGTATTATGTCGGATTCTGTGGTTTGAGGTTGTATTTCCATATCTGTTACAATTTTAAATATTTTTGCAACGCAGTTCCTTATCGGACGGTACACACTTGGCAGATGGAGGCTAGGCGAAAAAAAGTGTAGGAACTTTTCCATCACGACCTTTGTGTGTTGCCTTCGTTTATAACACACGTTCCCTCATAGCTTTGGTGACGTAGCGACTAAACGAAGGAGTGAAACTATCGGTTCGGGGTCCTGATTTCAGATTATTATTTTTATTTTATTTATTTTTATTATTACATAATAATTTAGTATTAAAAGGAACTTCGTTCCAACCGAAACGTGTTCCATGACACTCACGCATTTTTTTATTATAATATTTTTATGATAATATAGTATTATAAGAATTAACTAAAACGTTCGTTTCCTATAATTACAGACAAAAAAAAATTACCTAACAGGAAATCAATTTTTTTGTTCTGAAACATTACCGTTGCAGGCAAAACAGTTAGTACCTCAGATCATTAATTCTTATTAATATCACGAGGCAAAATAAAAAGCTTGTGATAACCTAAACCAAGCTTATTAAGTACCGGTTTAAGACGTTTATTGCATCATTTAAAAGAATATACAATATTCACTTAAACAAAATGATACTTACAGGCTAATATCTTAAATTATTACAGTTAAATAAACAGCATTTTTGAGCGTACAAAAAAGGTTACAATAACTACAGTACCTATCAAGAAATAATGCATTTAGTGAGGGTATGAGGGTAACCATCACAACAAAAGTACACCGATGCGTCACACAGATATATGTCACAGCTGTAACTAAAATGGATGTGGTTTGTTTTGGATGTGGTGTGTTTACTAATTTTTATTTGTCAAGTAAATTTTTAATAATGTTTTAAAAGTACGTATGTTTTTACACTCTTTGATATTTTTAGGAAGTTTGTTAAATAACTGGGCACTTTCAAATGTGATATTTCTTCGACCATAGTTAGTTCGTGATGGTCGTAATATAATGTTATTAGCACTTCTCAGTCTATTCAACTGTGGATATATGTTTTTAGTAGTAAAAGTAATGTTTGTATGTATTTATTTTGATAAAATTTTTCTAATCAGAATGCATGTGTAGTATTTGTAAGTATTCGTTATGTTCATTAATTTTGTTTCTTTATATATCTTTTCTGTTGAGGTTAAAAAATCATAATGAAATAGTACTTTTCTTAAGTACGGTCACTTTAAAGGGACATGATGGTCACATTTGTCAGAGGACAGATATCCGTTGGAGTCGTGAGGTCCACGAGTGGAGATGACGTCCCGGCTAGAAGGAGCGGTGACTTCTGGTTAGTATTAAGACTATTAAATGTTGAATGGATACAACGCTAGTAACGTAATGGCGCTACCTAAAAGAAGTAAAAGAGGCTAATAAGTCACACCTATGATAGAAAAGCAGAGAACAAATATCGCCTCACACCAATTCTATCAACATTTATTTTGATACACTCTGATAAACCCTAACAACCGAATCTAACGTAGAGAGTAACGACACGGCAGATATTATCACGTAGCCACGAAGAGAAATTAATAATAATAATAATAAACGGCTAAGTGACGAAAGAGCAAAATATTTTAAAGACAAGAATTCTTATTACTTATTCAACTTGGATATTAATTGTAAATCCAACACCTTTGGATTTACTCAAATGGAAATTAGGCGAGACCCAAAATTTATTATTAAAGCGGGAAGCCAAGCTTCTTTACGGTTGGTTTGTCCCTTTGAAGTCGCT
Source organism: Oeneis ivallda (assembly GCA_029955525.1). Taxonomy (NCBI): domain Eukaryota; kingdom Metazoa; phylum Arthropoda; class Insecta; order Lepidoptera; family Nymphalidae; genus Oeneis; species Oeneis ivallda. The sequence continues at coordinate 10,875,262 of JARPMR010000024.1, read as the reverse complement.
AGCCAAAATCTGCGTAACTCACTACGTGCTATAATTGTTTCTGTGTTTGCTTGTTGTTTTTGTATGTTTTGCACTACTGTTTTAGTTGGAAATTTTATTTCAACGTTGTACTACTTGGCTTATCACTGGATACTTTACATTACGAAAATTCACCACAAGAAAACTTTCTAAAACGTCTATGTGCATAGGCTCTAATTTTTTTAACTAAATAAACTTGAAACTGCATAAAGAGTACTCGTTAAGGAACACGCCCCAGTAACATTGAAAATACAGTTCCATAAAATATTACGCCTAATTAAATATAAGTGCTTATAAATTTTTTCTTTGTCCGTGCCCTTAATCAAATGTTTCCCATTGTACTTCCAACAGAGCCTATAAATGTCAGGCGAGTGGGTATCAAGAGTCTGCGTAAAACAATAAGACCAGTGGGGAGCCTTTCAGAGAAAAGAAAATATTCCTGAAGATGTTATCTTTAGGCATTGTTTGGTGAAAATCTTTTCTATTTTTTTTATTGATGACGGGTTTGCGTTTGACAGCGAAACCACCCAATGATTATTGATAATGTCCGTGGTAAAACAAGTACAACAACTTAAATACTCAGGGTATTTAAAAAGAATGTCGTTTTTAGTATCGTAGTTTATTGATTGATTATTAAGGTTGTCTTATAGGTGAACACATGAACGGTTGAACGTTAAATATTAAAACTAAAAATATACCTACGCTTTACAGATTTAGAAAAAAGTTATATTTTATAGACGCGATGGTGCCTGCGGATTGTATACCTATTGATGTATTTTCATCATCATCTCAACTTATTGCCTACCCAATGCCCACTGCAGACACGGGTCTCCTCATAGAATGAAAAGGATTTAGGCCATAGTCCAATACATAGGCCAAGTTTGGCCTGGCACACTTCACATTGAACTTTCAAAACCGTATGGAGAACACTCACAAACAGTTATGCAAGTTTCCTAACGATGTTTTCCTTTACCTTTATAAACAGTGATACCTACCTAATTGTTGGAAACGCACAAAATTATATAAGTCCAAAAGTTAGAGGTCTGGGATTCGATCCCCGGACCCCCGATAAGGTGACCAAAATCTTATCACTAAGCTATCGCCGCTGTATTTTCATATTAGCATTATTAAACTTCAGAATGCCTTTGAATGAAATAAAGCCAAACGAACATAACATAAGAATACAATGTTTGATGTAATATTATACGTAGGTATATTTTGTCCATCAAGGGATGTAAAATAGAACATGTATGGGAAATAGAGCAATAGTACAATGACAAAGAAAGGCATCTTACACTAATGAGCACCGACCTTCATTTCGTATCTGGAGTGTGTTAGTGGTCTTACACATAAAATCTAAAAAATTAGAATTACTCTTACGTTGTTCTGATAGAATTTTGGTCATGGCGAAAAATCTCAGCAAAACTTCTCAGGAGATATTAATTCAAAAAAAAAGAACATTTTAAATGTAAATATAACATATAAGGCTTAAGTACTATCAAAAAGTATTGTATTGTATAAAAGTACTGAGATCAAAATTATCACCAAGGCCCTTGCTAGGCTCAATACATGGAACCATACAGTGTTCATGCAGGTTCATTTATTGTGCCTACAAATGGTTCCATTTATAATTTCATTTCTATTTAAAGATTATTTATTTCTTTATTAGTAAATAAAATAATGAAATTATTTCATATTATCAAATAATAAATAGAGTTAAGGTTCTAAAGAGCATTCTTTAGCGTAGACTTTCCAATTTTTGCCATCATTAATAGAAACTCACAGAAATATATCAAACAAAACATTATAAAAATCTTATACAGAGAAAATTAAAATAACTCAACAACTGTAGAAAGAAAAAAAATATACCTAGTAAAAGAGAATAAATAATATTTCTTTCATTATAATGTAGATAAAATATCTGTAGACCTCGTTTTCTAGTAATTAAATTTCATAGGTGTTTTTAATCCTTTGTTTGGTGACGACGCACTGCGTCAATTGAGGAACAACGTTAGAATTCCAAAAACTTAATAAAAGACTTTATTACTGCTCTCATATAGTTAACATAGTGCTCTCAAAAGTGTGTGAATTCTGCCAATTCGCACGTGGCCAGTGTGGTAAACTCAGGCTTACACTCTTCTCATTCGAGAGGAGACCAGTACTCAGTAGTGGGCCGGAAAAGGGTTGAGATGAATGAATGACTTTCTCTCAATTTAACGAAAATTAATCTACTACCAAACTTAAATTAAATTTAACCAAAATTAATATACATCGTAGTCGACACAAATGTAAATTGAAAATTTAAAACACCCCGACATGTGAATCTGTGGCTGGACTATGTACGATATACCTGACATCCAGTTACCTAATTTTCTGCTCCATCAACAGATCCGCCTCCTCGATCATCATCTAACATCTAACACGTACTCATTGACACCATTCTAATGAGCCCAAACACACCATACCTCCTGCAAGTTGCTGAGGAGTTGGGCATAACGCAGACTATTTGATGTTGCAGCATCAGCTCAAGGTTACTATGCCTTAGAAACATTCCGAAGTAACAGTACACATTTCAAATCAATCGCACCAGTTAAAGCTTGTAAGACCCTTTACTTTACCAAGTAGGAAATGAGCTGATGTTTTTCAAACGCCTGAGCAGATCTTCCTAAATTATATAGGTAAGTTCCACCTCGATTATATTAGCTTTCAAACATCAAAACTACATCGAAATCGGTCAATTGGGGAGGCTGCTACGAGAGAACAGACAGAGACTTAAACTTATAACACCCCTCTTTTTGTGTCGGTTATTAAAAAGTAACCATAATAAAAATGGTAAGCAAAAATAGATAAGTACATTTTTATATCTCTATTGTTAAAACAGAACAAAATATATCTCTGAAATAAAAAGACATTATCATACAAGGAAACCTTTATAAAGAATAAAAAACATTATTTCAGAAAATGTTTTATCATGTTATCATTTGTAGCTTAAAAGGAATCCTTTTAAAAATAACTGAGAACATTGTTGTCGGTGACTTGCTCTGCTTTTTCTACTGTAAAGCTATACTCACTCCCGATAAACTTTAATTAAAAATTTGGAGTCCATAATATAATGTTCGATCTACCACAGTGTAATAATCCACATATTAATAATTGTTATACGGTCTAATCTCTAGTCGGATCTGTGCCTATTTTTGCCTGTGTATTTATACTGAAAACATTTTCCAGATTAAAGATAATAAGTATGTCTTTTCTAGAATTTCTATTTAAATATTTATTATATAAATTTTCCGTGAATAACCGCATGAAGTTTCCTATGTGATAATGAACCAACCAGAAATAGTGATAGTGCACACTGTCACTATTTTTGGTATATAGGTAAACTAGAATTAACCAGAACCCTACCGTTTCGAGTTCATTAACAATTTTATATATTCATAAATATTAAACGTATGAAAATGTAACTCGTTTTTAACATCATGAAGAGAAACATCATTATAAAAGCAGTACAACGTTATAAAATTCAAGCAAACAATACATACCTTAGTAATAATTCATAGCATTCAAAAAGCTGAATAAAAAATTTCGCTTCAAAAGCTCAGTCACAAAAAATGTGTCATGACAAGTCAACAGCACACAAATTCTACTCGTACATAACGCATAACAATGGGGAACTCTATAACAGAGAACCTTTCGCACAAGCACTTTACACCACACTCCATACACGCACAAAAAATTACAAGTGTACCGCGAATTACAGTAATGCGCGAATATTACAGGTCGGCACTTCACTGTATACGTTCGTACCGGCTACGGCGTAGCGCTACGAGCTACGCGCGGGCTACGACTGCCGCCGCGGCGACCCCACCCCTCTCGTTTCGGCGCAATGTGACGTCTACATTATTAAGTTATTGAAAAATAAGTTTTACAGGTTTCGACACAACGTAAAGCCTATTAGTAGTAAAGCTAACCTTACTCTCTGCAAATACTAGGAATTATTGAAAACTTCAATTTTCGTTACCATCAAGCATTTAAAAACATTCAAAACCTTTTTACTTTTAATTAAGGATTCGTAATAACTAGCAATATTTTATTTATGCAATTTTAAAAGTTCATCTAATCTATTTATGCATCTTCGACGTCCTTTTCTCAACTGCTAAAATAATGTCCATAGCTGGACGTAATATTTTCTCACGCAAGATCGCCACAGAATCCGCACCTTAAGGTCTCAGCTCTTCGAGCTACGTGCCATTTCAGTTTCGCGATTTGATGAGCTATAATAGTAACTTTAGTTGTCCAACGGATCTCCTGATTCCTGCTTTAATCCCGCAAGGGATACTCTCTATAGCCTGCTAAACGACCTTAAGCCTTTTTATGAGAGCCTGACTATATTTCGGATCCATAATTCCGTATCCTTAATATATTTACTTTTTATGCATTTCTATAAAATTGAAACTTTAAAATATAGTACAGAATACAAGTCTTCTTTTCTCTCACAATGCAAAACTGCGTCATAGATCATCAATTAAACGTGCCATGCACCAAAAATTTCGATGGCTCAGTCATTTTACAAAGCACATCGAAAACATTGAACTAAACTGTAGAGTGCACACAAACGGCTGTCTCAAGACAACGAATTGTACGTCTGTTAAATTAATTTTATTTCATTTTTCAAAATTAATATATTATTATGGGATATAATATGTGAAAATTGTTGCCTGTACCTACAGAACCTGTACCGCTTTTGTTGTAGTAGTCATTTGAAAGTGTCCGGCATCAACAAAATTTAGTAAACTTTATTCACAGATTTTTATGAAAAACCAAAATTTATTAATATATGAATACTGTTGACCGATTTTTAGAAAAACCTTTGTTAAGAACAATTTAAATACAATATCATTATACCTTATTAATTCTTAAAGAATTCACCTATTACTTAGGATCGTTAGGAGGAATATTATTCATTTATAAACATGGCGTAAGTCAATTTTGTCGTATGTTTGCACTCATTTACCGACTGAATGGTTGGCAGGCGCGAACATATTGTAGAACTCGGAGCCAAGTGCCCGATAGTTACTAATTCGATAGAATTGATACTTCTTCTTATTTATTACAACTATTCCTCTTACTGCGAGAAATCTACTCAATCTGTGAGTCGATAGCTGGAAATTAAACAAAAGAACTTAAAAGTCAATTAAAGTTTGTTTGTTAGAAGAATTAGGTTTCAAGAACGTCAGTTTGAAAGAAAGTAAGAGGAGACGTCTACCTGAAAGTAAGACTTTTTAAGCACCTTTCTATTTATTTAACATAGCTCTTTAAATCTATTTGGCGCATATACGAGTAGTACCTACAGGTGTCAAATATAATATACCTTTTGGAATGGAGTTGCATGATATAGCTTTAATTAATTCATACGTGTCATTTGGACAAGTTTCATTTCATGTGTAAATTCGAAGGTAAATTACAAAAACTTGGTGTTTTGATTTGTCAAGGCATCTACAAATATCTATTTATATAATATAATATAATCTATTATAATATAATCTATATAAATAAAAATGAATGTTGGTAAGCGCATAACTCAAGAATGGATGGACCAATTCGGTTAATTTATTTTTTTGTATGTTCCTTAAGTTCCACGGAAGGTTTTAATACAAAAAAAAAACAAAAAACTAAATTCACGCGGACGAAGTCGCGGGCATCAGCTTGTATAATATAATATAATATAATATAATATAATATAATATAATATAATATAATATAATATAATATAATATAATATAATATAATATAATATAATATAATATAATATAATATAATATAATATAATATAATATAATATAATATAATATAATATTTAAACAACTTTAGAAAAACATTTAAACAACTTGACATTTAAACAACTTGACTTTGGGGAGACATATAAGTATCTAGGAGTACATGAATCAGGGAAAATAGATCACAATATCATTAGGGAACAAATAACGAAAGAATATTTTAAAAGAGTTAAAAAGCTATTAAATACACATCTCAATTCGCGAAATTTAATAAAAGGTATTAATACCTACGCTATTCCAGTCTTACTCTATTCATTCGGCATAATTAACTATAAAAACAGTGATCTTAGAAAAATTGACGTTAAAACCAGAAAACAATTGACAATGAGAAAGGCTCATAAGCAGAAAGCAGACGTTGAAAGACTTTACTTACCGGTAACAGAAGGAGGAAGAGGACTTATAAATGTAGAGTACATGTATAAGTCACAGATAGTGAAATACAAACAATATTTGAATGCAAAAAATGACTATCTAATCCAATCAATAGTACAACACGATAAAAATAGGGATAAATATTCAATAATAAAGGAGGCACAGGAGATAGAGAGAGAATTAAACATGCAACAAAATAGGACACATACGAATAAAGAAATTAAAGATGCTATAGTAAAAAAACTCAATGAAACATGGCGAAGCAAGCAACTACATGGACAATTTCCTACGAAGGTGTTAGATCAAGCCAATATAGATAAGGAGCTATCCTTCAGATGGATGAAAAAACAACAGATATCTCCAAATATAGAGGCCTCAATATTCGCCATACAGGATCAAGCCATCATGACAAGGCAGCATCAACGTGACATAATGAAACAACCAGTGGATGGAAAATGTCGCCTTTGTGCAAGTAAAGACGAGACGACTCAGCACATTATCTCAGGCTGCGAAAAATTGGCGGGTACTTATTATGTCAAACGACATAATAACCTTGTACAATACATTTACTGGTCTATAGCCAAAAAATACAAATTTGATGTTGCCGACCTCTGGTGGAAAGAAACACTCACCCAACCACAAGTTACAGAGAATGAAAATGCTAAAATTTTATGGGAAATGCCAGTCCAAACCGATGTTACCGTAACACATAATAGACCTGATATAATTTTTATAGACAAAAATAAAAACCAAACATTTTTAATAGATATAACCGTTCCATCGGACTATAATATAGGACCCAAAGAAATAGAAAAGTTAAGTAAATATCATCTTTTAAAAAATGAAGTCAGTCGTTTGTGGGATACAAAAACGACTGTCATTCCAGTTGTAGTAGGAGCAACAGGGGTAATAGCTAAAAGCACTCGGAAATATATAGATAAACTAGATACAAACATTGACGTCAGTATTCTCCAGAAACAGGCAGCTATGCACTCTTCAGTAATACTCGGTAAAGTGCTGGGAGATACTGTATTCATTCATAATACACAGCCAGATCAAAATATACAGGAATCAACCAATGCTCCAGCTGTACCGGACTTGTCAGGCAGTCGGAGTGATACACAACACGTGGCACAAAGAGGAAGAAGGGGGCGACGACAAAGAATGAACACATAGCAAATCACATGTGCACATATATATGAACATATACACATATATACATACACAATACACATACATACACATATAATATACACATATATATACAGTATACACACATAAAAATATGAACACAGCCACATTATAATCGACAATAGTACTTAAATAATATACGATACTCATAATTAGTGAAATAGTTTAGGGATACTTATGGGGACGTAGATATCTTTTTTCCTGTAGGTTACAGGACGGGGTATTTACTTTAACCGACCTAGAGTCGAGAGAGCGAAGATCGCACAAATAATAATAATATAATATAATATAATATAATTTGTCAACGACCTAATTAGGTACTTTTATTATATTATAGATAGAAAATTTCATATATACAATACTATAAACCTAAAATTAAAACTAAAATAAAAACTAATTAAAATCTAAAACCCCATCCAAGCCACCGCAGTGTGGCATAGTACCCAAGATGCTGGCAGCATTACCTCTTTGGATGGCCAGGCTAATCCTTTGGCCAAGGTAGCTGCCAGCTCTTGGATCCCCGGTAGACTCGATCACCTTTTTTGATATCTCTAAAAAAAGTGCGCGAGCCTCCGGGCCCCACGGCCCCAGGGTCTCTACACCAAAAGGCGCATATATGAAACCACTGTCAAGTTTCTCATATTTGCGCCTCTTAGCCTGTTCGGCGCTAGTAGCCGCTGCACCCGCCACAGAGGAGGTCGCATGGATGTGGGAAGCAGCTAGAGTATCTACACAGGTGGCATCCCACACAAGCTACCTCCCTGTCCTCCAAGGAACAAGCGTCATACCATCAGGTCTCTTGCCATCACTACGTGCCAAACCAATAGGTTCTAATACAGCTGGCACGTGAGCAGTAGCAAGAGACCTGCGGATGATGTCGTTGAGGGCATTGTGGCGGGAGAAACGACCAGCGCTCTTCGAACAGGAGAGCCCGTGATGACCGTAAGCGTCGACGTGGTCACCGCAGTGGCAACGGTGAGGCTGGGTTATTTTGGCGCCAAGCCTAAGACCAACTACCACTGCAAGAGTGGCGTGGTTTAAAAGAGTGCCCAGATTAGCAGAAGGGATAGCATGGAGCCAGTGTCCGGATTCTTTCGCAGAGACAGCGAGAAGACGAGCACGGTCTTTGGAATTTGCTTGCATTAACATTGCGTCAAAAGTTTTTTTTACAAATAATGTCATCCCACTGTCTCTGGGAAGGAAGAGAAACCGGCAATTGATTTGGGCTAATCGCTGATCAACCATTTCTTGCCTCTGCCAAGTACGACACCTCAATTGATCCCAAAGACTGGGATATAATTTTTTCAAAGAGAGTGTGTGTACTATAAGCAGAGGAAAGAAAAGCTGGCAGAGAGACACTAGAAATTTTGCGGATTCCCAGACCTCCATACCTGATCGGAAGAGAAGCCTGGGCCCATTCTTGATCATCTATCGGACAATTTAAGATTTCAGATATAATATTTTGTATAAAATTATCCAAATTTTCCAATAAATTATTAAATTTCCAAAGAGGTGAACATCTAACGAAATAAGTAAATTTTGGAACAAATAAGCAGAATCGAATGATGGTCATTGCCATATGAGGATTAATATCTAACAGATGATGGGAAGTGTTTTTGAATTTAGAAATTAAGTCAGTAAAAAATTGAGGAACTGAGGCCTCTAAAACAGGTGCTCCTAAGAGGCGAAGTGACTCATCGTTTAAAATTTTAATACCCGGAGCTAAAATATTGAATTTATTTAATATGTGCAGTTTGGATTCGGCCGAAAAAGAATTTGGAATATAAATTTCACATTTATCAAAATTAAGTTCCAAGCCAATAGTTTTAAATTTTGATATAATTATTTCTAAATCCTTCAAAACCGAACTCACTTCGCCGCCCAAGGTTCCATCATCCAAATACCAAACATTGAATTTGGAATTTAGAACCGAAATTATAGGGTGTATGGCTAAACTAAAAATAACTGGTCCAAGCGGATCCCTCTGCTGACAGCCGACAGCGGAGCTCAGAACATTCTTTTTGTGTACGAGCTTTGAAGGTTCCCGGTAGCACTGCGCCAAGTATGGGAAAAACTGTGGAAATTTATTTTTTACTTCTGAGAGGAGGACCCCCCGATCCACTGAATTGAAGGCATTCTTCACATCAATTTTAAGGAGTACCTCCTCCCGGGAGTTAAGGAGGAATGTGCGAGCAGCGTGAACAGCTGCTTCGCATCCCCCCTTTACCCCAAAGCCTAACTGAATTGGGACAAAATTAGAAGATATTAAAGGAAGAATTTTTTTACAGCAAATTTTGGAAACGACGCGCCGAATCGTTGAACCCACTGCTATGGGACGAATACCACCATCCTTTTTTTTTAGGGCACATAAATTTGCTCCATATAAGGTTTTAGTTATTTCATGGGGTACTCGTCCAGATAGCATCAGGTTCACCAGATCAGTGATCGATTTCAGAAGGGTACCTACGTCAACGTTTGCACCACAAACTAAGTCTTTAAAGTGCTGTGGTGACAAACCATCGAGCCCTGCAGCGGAACCACTTCTGAAAGACATCAGAGCACCCAGCACGTCATTTGTAGTGGCCTGAAAAATAAAATCGCTATTTGTCGGTGGGTCTGGAAAAGAGGAATCAGAAGAAGAATATAATATAATATAATATAATATAATATAATATAATATAATATAATATAATGTAATGTAATGTAATGTAATGTAATGTAATGTAATGTAATGTAATGTAATGTAATGTAATGTAATGTAATGTAATGTAATGTAATGTAATGTAATGTAATGTAATGTAATGTAATGTAATGTAATGTAATGTAATGTAATGTAATGTAATGTAATGTAATGTAATGTAATGTAATGTACTTAATGTAATGTAATGTAATGTAATGTAATGTAATGTAATGTAATGTAATGTAATGTAATGTAATGTAATGTAATGTAATGTAATGTAATGTAATGTAATGTAATGTAATGTAATGTAATGTAATGTAATGTAATATAATGTAATATAATGTAATATAATATAATATAATATAATATAATATAATATAATATAATATAATATAATATAATATAATATAATATAATATAATATAATATAATATAATATAATATAATATATTTATGTCTCTTGTTATATCACCTGTTAAATGTCAACTTCAAATGAAACAAAGCGTATTTAAGCATAGAAATAAACGCATACGTGTAAAAGCAATTTCGTAACATCGTAACGGGTCTCACAATACGCAATCTTTCGATTGGTGTTATGTGTTCCACAAACTGAATGAATGACATAATATAAAGTTATTTATGGATACTAAACCGTTTAACAGTCGATAGCCATAAAAATCAGTGATGTATCGAAATCATTGCAGTAAAAAAGAACCTTTGTGATAAGGAGCATTATTATTTTCTTTGTTCGACACAAGGATAAATATAGCGATCTCCGTCTGGCGCACTCTTCTCACCGTTCAACCACCCTTAGATTGTGGGCCAAGTGAGGAACTGTCTATACTTATAATAAAACTGTAACTAGAAGATTTCTGTAATTAAATATAATTATTTTGAAAATTTTAACCGGGGGATGCTTTATTACCGATACTGAGCCCAAAACAGAGTTTTATTTCATTTTTGTCAGTCTGTGTGTCCGCGCTCGTGCAAAAACTACTGAACGGATTTAAATGAAATTTGGGGTAGTGGCTTATCAGCTACTCTACCCTACCCTATATGTTGCTACGAAGTATCCTTCGGGGCAACATATAGGGTAGTTTTATCCCTATAAAAAATAAAATTCCTCCAGGATAGGGCATGAACGTTTTCATAGATTTTACTTGATAACTCTATCAAAGAACCAATTTTAATAATTCTTATTTGTTTGAAAATGACTATCAGGAAAGTTTTGCCTACTTTTGATAAAGGTCTGATTAATATTATCGGAGATAGAGGACATAACTCTTCACGGATAGCAGCAAGTCAAAGCAAAGAGACAACGATAGATTACATGCATACCCTATATATGAGGGTCTTAGGCTAAGACTCTTAGCCATAGGCACTAATTACAAATAGACTAAATCCAGGCCCCAAATGTTTGCACCATTGTGTTGTTTTTGTAGCCTACCCGTGCGAAGCCGGGGCGGGTCAACTAGTTTCGCTTATAATATTACTAGCTGACTAGCTAGCACTTCATCCGCGTAGATTTAGTTTTGAAAATCCCACAGGAACTCTTTGAATTTCCGGGATAAAAAGTCTATGACACTCTCCATCATCAACTATATCAATGCAAAATAAAAACCGGCCAAGTGCGTGTCGGGCCACGCGCAGTGTAGGGTTCCGTAGCTGAAAGTCTCAAATATTATTGCTGACCTAAGATACTGATTTTGTTTTATTTATGAATATTGAATAAATTTTGAGTTCCATGGTTTAAATACTATAGTATTCTACAAAATATGCAACTTACACTACGTGTAATACCTAACTTAGAAAAAACAGATATAACTCCTTAACTAATGAACCCTACTTAGCCGTGATAGTTTTCCTTTAAAATTCATTATATATACTACTGCTGTGAATTTTTTCTTGTATCGTATAAACAACCATTTAGCTGGCAGAGGGAGGGGGGGACACTTGACTCTAATAAAATTTAGCATTTTAAAATATCATATTTCACAAACGGAACCCTGAATTGAAAAATGATGTTCCCACACCCACAATATTTTTAAAAGACCTATTCAACGACACCCCACACTATGAGATACACGAGAAAAAAAAATTCATCCCCACTTTACATGTAGGGGAGGTACCCTAAAAAAATTATTTTTCACAATTTTATTTCACGACTTTGTCGGCGTGATTGATATTTATACCCTTGTCAAATTACAGATTTCTAGTACCAATAGTCTCTGAGCTAAACCGCGGACGGACAGACGGACGGACATGGCGAAACTATAAGGGTTCCTTGTTTACTACGGAACCCTAAAAATCACGTCGACCACGCCGCTCTGTTGCACTGTAATTGAAGAACCAATAAAGAAACACACTTTCGCATTTTCATTATAAGTAAGGAAGTAAGGATTAGTCAGGATAGTAAAGATAAAAAAGTAAGAAAGTAGCAGGATGGTTTTAGCTTATACCCGTGACTTCCTCCGCGTGGATTTATATTAGGGTAGGGGGTGTGGAGGTAGCACCGACTTGTATACCACCATAGCAATGAAGCTCTTATGCCATCATGACCCTAATTACCGCCGCGACGTCTTCGTTGCTGACATTTGCAAAAAAACTACGTTTAGTTACTTTTGCATCAGTAACAAGGAATAGAGAGTAATAGCGGATGCTTATTATTTTTACTAAAAAGGGCATTGATTACACAAATTAAGGCATTCATTCATTACAACTAAACAAATATCCATTACTAAATAATTTAATGATAAAGGGACAAGTAGTAGGTTTAGAAAGATGTAAATGACGTGAAACGAAAAGCAGAATGGCCGCCTGCGCTGTTACTCGTTGGCTTATAAAGAATCAAAGAGCAGCAAGACAGGATTGCATTATAAAATTCTTCCCTCCATTTTTGTTCTTCTTCTTTGTCTTCACAGACCTCGGTCTTGACTCATTTGATGTCGTCGGTCCACCTAGTGGTGGTCTGCCAACACTGCGCTTCCCGGTGCGGAGTCGCCACTCCAGCACCTGGGGACTCCAACGGCCATCAGCTCTTCGGACTATGTGCCCCGCACATTTCCACTTCAGTTTCGCGACTCGCTGTGCTATGTCGGTGACTTTGGTTCTCCTACAGATCCCCTCATGTCTGATTTGATCTCGCAGGGATACTCTAAGCATAGCTCTCTCCATCGCCCTCTGAGTGACGCTGAGCCTTCTTATGAGGCCCACAGTTAGCAAACATGTCTCGGATTCGTAAGTCGTCATTGGCAACACGCACCAAGAAGATATTTCGATTTTCATAGCATTTTTATCAAACTAAAACCACTAAAATCTAAAACAGAAAGAAATTTCTAAGTATTTCCGTAAACTAAAATATTCATTAATGAAACGACACTTCGCCTTTAAGTTACGCCACCAAATCTGACCCTGCGTATTACGCACGCGCTGTGTACTCGGTAGCAAAAACCTCTGACTTGCATATTCCCCAAATTTTTCCCCACTGTTAGTTACTTTAACAACCAACAGTTCTTGATATGTTTCTAACAACCCGTTTTTTGGCATCGGTAAAACACAACGCAAATTATTTCCACTAAAGTTCACCAAACTTCATGTGTAAACTTCAATACTAAAACTAAAACAGAATCCAAAATGGCGTCAAATATATTGGGGGCAGCTGCGGGAGTTATGGAGGATAGACGACTATCTACTTATTAAAATACTTACATTATAATTAAAAGCTACTTGCCCGCGACTTCATCCGCGTGGGGTTAGGCTTTTGAAATCCCATGGGTACCTGAGCTCTTCCAGAATAAAAGTAGCCTCAAAGTCCTATAATATCCTACTATATCCTTGCAAAATTCACAGCGATCAGTATTTTTTTATTTCGGGATAGGCTTGCGCTTGACGACAATCAATGCTGGACAGCACTGATGAGGTCTAGGTTGGAGCGCGCTTGCCTAGAAAATGCCTATTCACTCTTGCCTTGAAGGTACTGAGGTTATACGTGGCCGGAAACACAGATGTTGTAAGTGCGTTCCACACCTTAGCGGTTCGATTCAGAAACGTTGTTGAACAGAACTGTTGCGCCATTGTTGCGTAATTGAAGGACAAATCAACAAATAAACACATTTTTGCTCTTATAATTCCCAATAGTAAGGATTTGAACCTATATAAATCGTCAAAGTCGGACGAAAGAAAAGCTTTAGAGCATCGTTTCATACAGCGATATTTGCTCCCATCGATAATAGAATATGATTCTCTTATCTTTCCAATGCATAACACGTTGCAAATTGTAATCCACCAAAATTAAAAAAGAAGACGTATTTTTTTAATTAAATAGTCAAAATGACTGTAATCAGTAGAAGAAATTCCTGCGAGGTCAAATCAGAAATGAGGAGAACCAAAGTTACCGAAATAGGTCAATAATTAGTCCCGAAGCTGAAGTGAAAATGAACTGATGGTCGTTGCTGCCCCAAGGTGTTGAGTGGTGACCTTGTACCGAAAAGCGCAGTGTTGGCAGACCTCCCACTAGGTAGACTGACGACGTCCAGTGGACGTCCATACAAGAGACCTTTGTCCAGCACTCAGCAGTGCACGTCTGTGGGTTGATAAAGAAGAAGATGAAGTAGGACAAATATGAGAAACATGAACATATATGTATATGACGAAGCAGTTGAATAAAAGTAATCCGTGTTTGACTGTGGAACCCTAAAACCGCAATCCTCTAATGGGTATACCGGGGATACATTCCAAATTATATGGGCAGCTCAATCATGCGTAAAAGCCTGTAAGCTTAGTGCGATGCCATACTACGCATTGTAGCGCATTGACTTGTAGAGCAGTTCAGCTCTATTTAAACGTTGCTTGAATGATGTCGGCGTGTTGCTCAATAAAACCATAAATTATATTATGTGGCTCTTCTGCCGCCACAAATGTTCGCTTGTTGAATAAACGAGACACAATTTAGTATTTACACTTGAAGCTGTATTTAGCAGTATTTACTAAACTGAAGGAGATAATAACAATTAGATATACAAGAATTCAGAATATTACGATCGGCCGGCCGGCCTGGATGATACACGAAGTAGGAATCTTAAGCGCATACTATTTACGCCACTATTAATTTTATTAGTTCTCGTTTACAGCTGGCTATTTTATAATCATATTTTATATACGCCACAAACAGATATTTTGTCGGATTGTATCTATGCCTCACTGCCGGTGGCAGTGTCGCTAGTGACCCTTAAGACGAGGGACATGTGACATCGTCTTTGAGTATTAAGTGTTGGTTTAATACTCAAAGGACATCGCATCGTGTGGCATAATGTAGCAATTCCGCAAAGCGCCACAGTTCCGCAGCGCACCCCATGGCATACTACGAATTTTAGTACATAGGAAACCCTCTTATTACGTCTGAAAGCAAAATATATTATTATTATAGATACAATTAGAGTATTTCAACTTAATTTACTACCGAATCTTGAACTTAGGACAAAATGTAAGAGTTATCAATATTTAAAAATAAACGTAATTTAGGCTGTCGGTATTTACTATTTGATTAATTAAGATTATTTATACATAAGTGCTTCTACCTATATAATTGGTATTTTGGAAAGAAAATTAAGTTAAGAACAGTAGGTATGTAGGACAAAGTATCGCGCAATATGGTATCGCTCTTACACAATTCCCTCGCGTTCATGCAAACTGACTAAAACACTACGTATTGTTTATACGGAATCCTACAACGTCACTCTAAAGCACCTTACCGTGGTACCTCTTGAATTTTTAACGAACACTCCTACCAAATTGAAAAAGAAACTACGCTGCATTAATTCTCGGTGTGCGAGATTTGTCCGGTTGGTTCGTTTTTTAGCAAAACTTTTTTGTTTCTTTCGCGAAGTTTGCGATGCAATTGGAGACGCTTGGGAATTGCTCGTTTGTCCAATTAGCAAAGTTAGGGATATTATCTATACTTCGAAAGAGAGAGAGAGAAAAAAAGTTTTATTGTTAGTGTCAACTTAAAGTTTGTATTTGTTATTTATTTTGAAGAATATCAGCCATGCTGAACAATACTAATTTTCTCCTTTCCCCTCCTACTAAGCGTAAAGCCTAAGCTAGGGGTAGGTATGCCAATTGTACAAAGGGAGCGGTTTGAACCGTCGACTTTTCCGTTTTCAAACCTACTACGGTTTCTAGTACTAAAATAGCACTAGAGGCTTATTAATGTAACGTTCCTTAGTACTAGAGGCTTCTTAAAAAAATGGCTATTATTTGATGTTTTGCCATAAAGCAATAACGCGAAACTCACAAAGCAAATTAAATGCAGTATACTCTTAACTTTCAAGATGCTTTTCCATTAATCCATAATAATATGCAATTTAAGAATAACAGTTATAACAATTACCGGATAGCCTATTGTACGATCGGTAGATACGATTAGAATTAGATTTTATGTGCCTACTGTAACTTATATTGAACCTAAGCTAAGCTATACGTTTTTGTTGAGGTAGATAATACTTGTGACGTCCTTGATCCGTCCCAATCCGACTCGATCCAGTTTGAAGCGGTCTCATCCAGCTATCGGTTAAATTTCACGCCACGTTTATCACGATTAACTATATTGACGTCAAAAAGTCAAATGATAAATGTCCAATTGAGCTTAGAACTACATAATATGAATAACAATTACTGCTTAGCTTAGAATTATTTAGAGGACGTAAAGGTCACTTTGATTTTTTTGGCAATTCTGTTTTTAGGGCGTAAGAAACGTTTTCATGTAGTGCAGTTGTACCTTACACCCCTAAAATTTGATACGTTTTAGCACAAGGTGCCTTACGATCATTACATTTCCAGTGTTTTTCTCATACAGCCTTTATTTATTTATTTTATTTTAGTAAGTGCCCTTTAGGACCTATTTATTCGAAAATTCATATTTAACAACACAAAAAATCTAGGTCGTAAATAACATTTTTAGCGAATAATGGGACGTGTAGAGCGTAAAAAACTGAGCATGATAGCATTAAAAAGTCATTTTGTCTAAAATGTCCTTTACGCCCTTTGTAATCCGAGGTGTCGATAAATTATGTTTGTGGAAACTACAAGCAACATTTTGTCTTTGTACTGCCGCTGTTGCTTCACAAAGCATACCTATTACACAGTTTAGGCACACGAGTAACCGAACAGAGAGGAAGCTTCCTAACAAGGGCGAAGAAGTATACCTATTCTGCTAGGGTTGTCACCTGATGCATGTCAACAATTTAAGGAAAAAATAAAAATATTTTAAAGTTTGTATAATTATATATAATTTCCGTTAAATCCTGAACTTGAACAACAAATACCTAAATTAACAAAAATATAAAGAAACGATTTTTTTAATGAACATCAGTATTTTTGCCATAACTTCACAATTAATGTTAATAGATGGCATCGTCATTTACTATCGACTATTATTATTATTACAAGCTTTTATTTAACTTGCAATATATGTATGTATGTATACATGGGTATATGTATTAAACGTACATACATACATGTAAACATACATGTATCAAATCTTACAAGATGAGATCGAACCACTTTTCCGGTTGAGCTGAAATTTTGCGTGTATGTGTAAATCGGATGACCCTGCAATATTATTGGGATATTAAATGGCAAAGTTGTAGGTAATAAAAAGATCTACAACTTTTGTATTTAGACTAGATTTGTTTTCAAAAATTATCTACCCTGGACTATAGGAACTCAGTAATTAAACGACGTAACCTCATCGAGTTAGGGCTCGTTTGATTCGTCTTGACAAGTTCTTTGGTCCTAAATGATAGTCCATGGGTAATGTAGCCAGCTACGAAAAGCTTGTCTTGTAAAAATATTTTTTTTTAATTTACACTAGTTTTGTATGACAAGTATTAATAATTATGTTATTCAATTATAAAATATCAATAAAACTATTAATAACTTCACGTCGTTATTTTTGCAAAAGTTTATTCCTTACAATTTATAAATAATTGTGTTTGTGTCGATAGATGACGCTGTGCTGTGTAAATTTGAATTGGCGGGCCCTTTGTTAATGTTCCCAAAAATTATAAGTATGGGTCAATTTTGGTCGTCATGTATCGATATAATATGATAAAATATCAATATTAATACAGTAACGCATACTGCACATGTGTTTGGATTATTATAAAAAAATCTATATTCATTATTAATAAAATTTTACTCAATCATTAAAAAACAATTTTAAATTTGCTTTACATAGGTAACTGTTAATAACTAACAATATACTAATCCTGACGATAACATACTTAAAATAAAATATATCGCAACTACTGTAACAATTTTAATTAAGAAACTGAAACGTGTACATGAAAGGAAATTATTACTAGATTTCTTATCTTGTGTGCAAGAGTTTGGCATTTTTACACTATTACATACATATACACAAATAAATCTAAACTCACAACAAACAAACACTCACTCTTCGTCTATTTATTTCCACTAAACGCACGACGCGACCGTCCGTCAGCCCTTACTTCCTGACCCTGAGTTACCCTGAGCGGCGCGCCGCGGCGTGTCGGTGAATGTGTCGGTGAGAGCTCACGCACACAGCGTTGCGCTATGTATGGGTGAGCCCGCCGCGAGCCGTTTGTATGTAGCTTCCGCTCTGTTACTTTAATATACCATACCTACTCTGTGGTTTAGGTTCCACTACTACATATTTGAATAAAATGTTAATCAAACTTACCTACTATTGAAATAATATGTAATGTATGATATATTATGATTTTATTGTAATTAATTCATGAACATTGATCAATTTATTGAATCATTCTGTGGTGTGAATTATTTCGGAGTGACTAGTTGTACGGGTACTGGACAAATAAATTATATTTATTCGTACAGTTATTCAATTTTTTTTGAAGGCATTGTGTTCGTTATTTTCGCGGTACAATATCAGGTCTCCGTAGCCTAGTGGCTTCTGCAGTCGCCTAATAGTTAACAGTCGATGGTTCGAATCCCAGCTCGACAGACTGAATTTTCTATTTTCATTTTTTTTTTCTATTTTCATTTTTATTTTTGATTGAAGAATGAACTGGATGATTAGCTTGTTTTTTATTTGTCAATTTTTTTTAAATTAGTTACACTATAACACGTTGGGAGAACCACGCCAGACTGTGGAAAATCTAAAGTTAGGTTAGGTTAGGTTAGAACATAAAAGACTCCGGTTACTTAGGACACTTAGGTTCTCTTGGTTCGAAATGAAAAATTAATTTTGAGGGGTTTCTAAGCTTCCTCTACTCCTTTTCCCCTCTCCCACTATTTTTTTACCTTCACTCCTTCACGAAGCGAATTTTGGCAAGACTAAAGGGGCCCCCTCTCCCCCCACCCCTCCCCCAAATTCAGGTAACACGATTCAAATATTTGAGCACAATTATTCGTCCGACTTCTGTACGAATAATTATAAATTGTTCGTACGGTAACCGTATTAATAATTATAAATAGTTCGTACAGTACCCGTATTAATAGATTCACTCGAATTATTTATACCGTATTCCATAGTAGTGATTCATTATTTTCTACCACATATTTACGAGCAAAATAATGTACTCATTGAAAAGGTAACTCATTGATAACTCGTCTTCTTTTCTTTTCTTTTTCTTCTTTATCAACCTATAGACGTCCACTGCTGGACAAAGGTCTCCTGCATGGACTTCCTAACTATAACTCGTCCACTACTAATAATTAAAGTTAAAATAAAAAATTAAACACACTCAACTACATAGGTTCGTCAAAAAGCCCTCTTAATTGAAACATCATACTAATATTATAAATGCAAAAGTGCGGTTGTTTGTTGGTTTATTGGTTTGTCCTTCAATCACGCCGCAACAGAGCCACGGATCGACGTGTTTTTTTACATGGGCATAGTTGAGGATCGGAAGAGCGACATAGGCTACTTTTTATCCCGAAAAATCAGAGTTTCCAAGGGATTATAAAAACTAAATCAGTGCGGACGAAGTCGCGGGCATCAGCTAGTAAGGCCCAGTAACTCGATAAGTATGTACTACTAACGCATAGATTGGTATATAACGCTTCACTAACGGTAAGCGATTAATTATTATTATGTTAGGAATAATACCTAGGATCTACAGCTTAACCAGGTCTCCAAAGTACAAACGTGGTCCTATATAGGTATAATTTATGAGCAGCTATGCGATTCTCTTAAGTAAAATAAAAAAAACTTGAGAGGTGTCAAGGGACACCCGGATGGAACGTAGTTCCTTTCGATTACATTGTGTTCGGTATTTTCGCGGTACAACATTGAGTCTCCGTAGCCTAGTGGCTCCGGCAGTCACCTAACAGTTCAAAGTCGATGGTTCGAATCCCAGCTCGACAGACCGAATTTTCCATTTTCAATTTTATTTTAAACAATTTCTACATGTGGAACCTTTCCCTAATTTTTTATAACTTAATATAATAAAACTGTTAGCTATAAGTTCTTTTTGTAACATTTTAATTAAAAAAAATAAAACTGTAACTGGAAGATTTCTGTACATTTAATATATTTTGAAATTTTTAATTGGGGGATGCTTTACTGTCGATACTGAGCCCAAAACAGATTTTTATTAAATTTTTGTCTGTTTGTTTGTCCTTCTTTCACGTAAAAACTATCGCACAGATTTCTACAAAATTTTATACCGTGGTAGGTTATTACTCGGGTCAACATCTAGGCTACTTTTTATCCCGGAAAATCAAGGAGTTCCCGAGGGACTTAAAAAACTAAATCCACGCGGACGAAGTCGCGGGCATCAGCTAGTAACTTATAAATTTTAAAAAATTAGGGATAATCACCGACGCATATCCGATACGCAGTGTTCAGTAACATAAACCCACGAGTTGAATTAAACTTACAACACCTCACTAGGTGATCTGTAAAGGCAATAAAAACACCAATTAGGTTTGCGGGCGCCACCGTTTCTGGCCGTTAATCCGGCAGTTAATAGTGTAAGTCCATTAAAACGCCTCGTCGGCCTAATGACTCTAGGTTTGCCTTCGGGAGAAGGGTCGCGAGTTCATCTGGCTAACTGATCAGAGTAGCTGCGAGATAACCCTAATGGAAGTTTGGGTGATACGATTTTCCATCAGATAGAGTTTACTTAATTATAAACTTATGATGATAACAAATGGGTTCGATTCCTTACCGTCAATGTCGGTTCACAAAATCCAATTAAATTCTTTCAAAATTATTCGTTTCCATCAAATCACATCGCAGTGATTTACGCTTATGATAGATTTTTTAACAGACTTCAAGGAGGTTCTCAATTCGTCGGAATCTTATTTTTTATGTAGGTTCACCGATTACTCGAAGACGCCTGAACTGATTTGAAAAAATCTTTTTTTTTCAAAGGGTCTTTTTTCTTCCCAAGTGGTCCCATTGAAATTTTATCGAAATCGGTCGAGCGGTTTTTAAAATATCAACAATAAAGTATACACTCTGTAGTGGCGCGGGCTGTTTGAAGTCAGTTTTTTATCCAGGATAGTTAGTAAACATAATAAATAGGAAATAGGATTTTGAAAATCAAACTTAACGTGAGCGATGCCGCTGGCAAAACCTAGTTTATTTAAATTTTAATAAAGATTCACCGGTGTATAATTGCCCAAACGAGTCTGCTAATAATATCTCAGAAAGGAAATTAATTTGAATTATTCACTTCGGTACTACGAAGTTATTAAATATAACTAGCTGATGCCATGGATTTCGTCCGTTGAAGGGTTGAGGTTTTCACGTATAACCTCTATCATCATCAATAGCCTATAACAGTTCACTGCTGGACTAAAGGCCTCTCCCAAGGGGAGGGTTTGCCCATAATCACCACGTGGGGCAGACGGGTTGGTGATCGCAGTAGATGGTAGTAGAAGCACAGAGGACCCTGTTGCCTGTTCTCCGTTATATTCCCTTAGTCAAATACCAAATTAATATTAATTTGGCCCAAATTAATTGCTTAATAAATTGGGCCCAACTTAGCTTAACGTAACTTAACTTGGTAACAGCAGTCGGACGACACGAAATCGTGCCGAACCCATCAAGTTTTTATTTAAATCCTTTATAATCACATAATTTAATGAACCCGAAATCTCAAATTATTGAAGTTTGATATTTAACTAAAGAATATTTTAATTGAATAATATGATATTATGTACCTAAATAATAGTAGTCGACGCAAAACTGTTTTTGGGATAGATCGTAGTCGTAACTCCTAGTAGTCCTAGTTCCATGGAATAGTTATGTGTGTATGGAGTGCGCCATCTATTAGCATTATTGTGAAATATAGCTATGTGAAATTTACTGATGCTCATTAAAAATTAAATAATCTCGTTTCTTTATAATATTCATATAATTTTAGTATTTGTTGTTCAAGTACAGGATACAAGTGAAGTAAGAAAATAAGTAGAACTTGAAAATATATAGAAAATTTTCCCAGAGAGCGTCTTCAAGCGAGCGTATTAAATCGCCACTTTGGAAGCCCCCCATTTCGTCAATTTTAGGAAAAAAATTAAAAAAAAAATAAGGTTGTACTCTGTTCCAAATTGTCTTTAAAATGATACACAGAAAACCTATGAATAAAACCTATAAAAAAAAATTTCTTCGCATTCGCTTCTATGAGAGCCCCCCTGAAATAAAGATTTTTATAACTTTTTAAGCCATTTTCGGCTGGAGGCCATCGGTTTACATATTATATCTAAATTTGAAGTAATTACGTTCAGTAATTCAAAAGTTATAAGGCTCTGACAGACGGACGGACGGACGGACGGACAAGTGCAAATCGCTCTAGTAAACTCAGAGACCTCGCTTCGCTCGGTCAATAAAACTGTAACTGGAAGATTTCTGTACATTTAATATATTTTGAAATTTTTAATTGGGGGATGCTTTACTATCGATACTGAGCCCAAAACAGATTTTTATTAAATTTTTGACTGTTTGTTTGTCCTTCTTTCACGTAAAAACTACCGCACAGATTTCTACAAAATTTTATACCGTGGTAGGTTATTACTCGGGTCAACATCTAGGCTACTTTTTATCCCGGAAAATCAAGGAGTTCCCGAGGGACTTAAAAAACCAAATCCACGCGGACAAAGTCGCGGGCATCAGCTAGTAACTTATAAATTTTAAAAAATTAGGGATAATCACCGACGCATATCCGATACGCAGTGTTCAGTAACATAAACCCACGAGTTGAATTAAACTTACAACACCTCACTAGGTGATCTGTAAAGGCAATAAAAACACCAATTAGGTTTGCGGGCGCCACCGTTTCTGGCCGTTAATCCGGCAGTTAATAGTGTAAGTCCATTAAAACGCCTCGTCGGCCTAATGACTCTAGGTTTGCCTTCGGGAGAAGGGTCGCGAGTTCATCTGGCTAACTGATCAGAGTAGCTGCGAGATAACCCTAATGGAAGTTTGGGTGACACGATTTTCCATCAGATAGAGTTTACTTAATTATAAACTTATGATGATAACAAATGGGTTCGATTCCTTACCGTCAATGTCGGTTCACAAAATCCAATTAAATTCTTTCAAAATTATTCGTTTCCATCAAATCACATCGCAGTGATTTACGCTTATGATAGATTTTTTAACAGACTTCAAGGAGGTTCTCAATTCGTCGGAATCTTATTTTTTATGTAGGTTCACCGATTACTCGAAGACGCCTGAACTGATTTGAAAAAATCTTTTTTTTTCAAAGGGTCTTTTTTCTTCCCAAGTGGTCCCATTGAAATTTTATCGAAATCGGTCGAGCGGTTTTTAAAATATCAACAATAAAGTATACACTCTGTAGTGGCGCGGGCTGTTTGAAGTCAGTTTTTTATCCAGGATAGTTAGTAAACATAATAAATAGGAAATAGGATTTTGAAAATCAAACTTAACGTGAGCGATGCCGCTGGCAAAACCTAGTTTATTTAAATTTTAATAAAGATTCACCGGTGTATAATTGCCCAAGCGAGTCTGCTAATAATATCTCAGAAAGGAAATTAATTTGAATTATTCACTTCGGTACTACGAAGTTATTAAATATAACTAGCTGATGCCATGGATTTCGTCCGTTGAAGGGTTGAGATTTTCACGTATAACCTCTATCATCATCAATAGCCTATAACAGTTCACTGCTGGACTAAAGGCCTCTCCCAAGGGGAGGGTTTGCCCATAATCACCACGTGGGGCAGACGGGTTGGTGATCGCAGTAGATGGTAGTAGTAGCACAGAGGACCCTGTTGCCTGTTCTCCGTTATATTCCCTTAGTCGCCTCGTTCGGCACCCGCGGGAAGAGGCGGAATAACCTCTATAATTTATATTTATATATTTTTCATCATATTGGTTCGGTTCAGCGTATTTCCCGTGAAAATGAAAAAAAACCTAAATAATAGTGTCCCTAATCAACAGTTCAACAGCAGTATCAATATTACTCAACAGTATTATTTTGTAAGTAAAACTCTGTAGGTATATGCCTAAACAAAAACATACCTGTGAAAATTCTGTCAAAGTCATTGCTGTGGTTTTTACCTTTCAATAAAGATTATTATATATTGCTCCTATGATAACCCGGAAAAACATACAGACAGATAGACAAAATTTCAAAAATATGTTTGGATTATGCTACGAGTACAAATAATCATCTGACATCATTATGACGTAGAAATTCGAAAACACAAACAGACATTTAGTTCTATTTTGTTCCTTTTTGTAGATATGTCTTCCCATATTTCATCGTAATGGATCGTCTAAAAATAGACGTTACTAAAACAAGAACGAATTCTTGCATCATACTTCATACTAATACTTACTAATATTATTATAAATGCGAAAGTGTGTTTGTTGGTTTGTCCTTCAATCACGCCGCAACAGAGCAACGGATCGACGTGATTTTTTGCATGGGTATAGTTGAGGACCAGGAGATTGACATAGGCTCCCGTTATTGCCGTTCCCGTTGTCCGCGAGTATAATTGAAATTCCAAATTATATTTAATATTCTGTCACTTTTCAGATGTTCCTAGAGTAGTTTTCGTAGAATGGAACAAAATATTTATTATATTTTGCATAGATGTAGGATTGTTCTCCGCTGCGCTCAGTTTTTACAATTACGTCCTAGTATTACTTTTTTTAGGGTCGTCATTGCGTGACATGTCAATACATTAGGTACTTGCGGTGGTAGGGCCCCAGAACTTTGACAATTTCTTTGTGTCAAGCGACTTATGAACTTAGAGGTCAAGTTCCTCGTTGGAAGTTTGGATCATCCTGTCAGTGACGTAAATAATACTCACTAGGTTTCGCATCTTATAATTCTTTATACTTACTTCAATCGGGTATTTGACTGATATTTTTTTATTTATTTAAAATAACATTTTTTAATATTATAACACAATGCCGATTTTCTTTTTTAAATATCTCAACTAGTCTCGGAAATATTGAGCTTTAAAGTTACCTGTTAGACTACTAAGAGAGCACTATTGAGGTGTGACGTCACAGCTCAAAAGCTCCATACACTCTAGAAAATTTCGTTTTAGAAAGGGACAGATACAGTCGTAGTAAAACAGCTTGTAACTAATTTGTATTAGGACTGATTTATTTTCTGTTTTTACAAATGTTGTTCTTACATGTTACATTTTCGATTATAAAAAAAAAAAATTGGTTGCCTGTAAAGTCGGTATACGGGCGAAAGTTTTACGTGACAACCGAAATAGAAGCGCAAGACATGAACCGGTGTGTATGCCTATCTCTCTCACTCTCTCTCTCTCGCTCTGTCTCTCTCGCTCTTAGGCGGGCTAACTGTGCTCGAGTGGAAGGGACGCGTGCCTTTCACTTTTTATGTCTGTCTCTCTCGCTCTTAGGCGGGCTAACCATGCCCGAGTGGCTCTCACTCGCTCTCATTGTGAGCGCATAACGTGAGCGGAGCGTAACGCAGTTTCTTGAAGTGTCACCCGGCAAACCAATTTATAAGACGTTGTCACGTCAATAATGAATATCAACATTTTCACAACAGTCCTGCCTAATACCCAATACTCCTGAGCCTCTCGAGTTCAATTTTGTCCTGTTTCTTTTGTCTTTTGTCGGCTTCCTTCTGACAATCTCAACCTCTTTGTCACAGTCGTTGGCACAATCTCTTTGGCATTCCAGTATGAATTCTTGTTATTTTCTGAATAACAAATAAGATAGAAACAAATCCCTTGTTCCTAGGTATCGCCTGCATTATTTATGGCTTAGTAGTGTATCTGTCGATCTATACCTGCCAAGATTCTTTTTTTACCTATCTGTACCTATTTTAGAATACTAAAAGATGCTTTCTGCTAAAATCTTGCCTGTAATATTAAAGGAACTCAGACTGACAGGAAGAGTGGCAGTAAGATATTTTACTAAAATATATGAAACTGGATTTAATCCTGGGTTAAGCCTAACCCGGCGACTCTGCAAGCGGGCCCTAAGAAGTTTAATGAATATTTTTAACCAATACACAATTAATACTCATATACAAGTTATTAATTAAGATGTTTATGTATCAAATCTAAGCGGGGTTGTTTCGCGCGATAATACCTCCTGGCGCCGAAATTAAATTTTAATCAAAACATTGTTCACTGAGTTAGGGGGCATAAATATTTGCTTTTTAATAATTTCGTTTATACAACGGACTTGGATTTTTATCGATGACAAGCAAATGGATTTTTAATTAGGTTTTTAATTTATTTAATTACTAGTGGTTCGCCGTGAACTAAGATCTCGCATCCTATAAGTTTGTAGATGTACCTACCTACAGTCAGTTTGTTTTATATTCTAAACTAGCGGATGCCCGCGACTTCGTCCGCGTGGATTTAGTTTTTAAAACCCGCGGGAACTCTTTGATTTTACAGGATGCCTATGTCACCCTCCAGGTTCTCAACTATACCTATCCAAGAAATACATTAATTAGACTAGCGCTAAAACAACAAAAGCCAATCAATATGCTAATTAAATCCTTAGCAACACGGTACTTTATTTAAATGCATTCTATTCAAATTTAAGTGCGCAACTACAAAGTTAAATTATCTATGAATTAGTATCAATTAATTCTAAATTATTATTAATTTTACCATTAATATAGAGCATAAAATAATTGTTCTAACAATATTAAGTTCGGCTAAATAATAAATATCAGATTATAGGTACATATTATACATACATATTATATCTTTTAATCTTGTACATATCAATATAATAATACATAATATTTATAATATTACACATATTAGGTAAAATCTACTATTTAAAAAATAGTTAAAGTGCGTTGTCTTCGGATCATCTAAAATATAAAAATTCAGTTCCTATGAGATTCAACAGACAGTGAAATAAATTCGTTCACTAACGTAAAACTATTATTGACCGAGCGAAGCGAGGTCTCTGACTTTACTAGAGCGATTTGCACTTGTCCGTCCGTCCGTCTGTCCGTCCGTCCGTCTGTCAGAGCCTTATAACTTTTGAATTACTGAACGTAATTACTTCAAATTTAGATATAATATGTAAACTGATGGCCTCCAGCTGAAAATGGCTTAAAAGTTATAAAAATCTTTATTTCAGGGGGGCTCTCATAGAAGAGAATGCGAAGTAAAATTTTTTTTTGCGATTCATAGGGTTTCTGTGTATCATTTTAAAGACAATTTGGAACAGAGTACAACCTTATTTTTTTTTTTTATTTTTTTCCTAAAATTGACGAAATGGGGGGCTTTCAAAGTGGCAATTTAATACGCTCGCTTGAAGACGCTCTCTGGGAAAATTGGCTATATATTTTCAAGCTGTACTTATTTTTTTACTTCACTTGTATCCTGTACTTGAACAACAAATACTAAAATTATATGAATATTATAAAGAAACGAGATTATTTAATTTTTAATGAGCATCAGTAATTTTCACATAGCTTCACAATAATGCTAATAGATGGCGCAGTCATTGACTATTCCATGGAACTAGGAGTCACGACTACGATCTATCCCAAAAACAGTTTTGCGTCGAGCATTATTAAACTAATAATTGCTGCATTTTGTATATTTTCTATTCGCGTCGATAGATGACGATTTGTACAGATGCCCCTAACCCGTTTTCACTCGTTAGTACCTACATAATAATTCAATGTTTTCACTGACGTTCCCTAACCTTTACGGGCTACCTATGATAAGTTACCTATGATTAGTGATTACTGTCAACTCTAATCACGATCCTGTACGGGACACCTAAAGGACATTGGAACGGATGTTAGGACTTAGGATTGTGTTTTGGAGCTACCTACGTAAAGAGACTCCTACATAGGGGATGATTTAGGTATGTTTGGTAAAAACGGGCATAATAATAATGTTAGTTTTGGTCGTCATGTATCGATTGAATGAATAATCATGGGATACCGTTATCGCGAGGTCTCAGTTCGGGGCGAACCACTAGTATTTTATTGTACAATATCCTCTACCGAATTACTTTAAATAATAATAATATACTTTCGCTCGCAATTTAGTCCGCGCGAACTGTTTATTTTTTCGTGAGTGAAAAAGCCTATTTTCACTCTTTAGGTTCTCAATTACTATACCCATGCATAACAAATTCGTCTATCCCTTTCTCCATTTCTGCATGACCAATAACAGACAAACACATTTTTGCATCTATATGCAATATTAATAAGAATCTCTAGTTTAAACAAATCTTTCAAGCACACTTTCCTATTTGATTATTCAGTATACACACCAAGAAGCGCACACCTAGATAATGTTTATGTTAGCGCTCTACGGTTGTGTGCATACAATTATGGGACTAACTTAGTGTCCACGCGAGACTCTGTAATCCATTTAAAGCAAGAGTTACACAGCACGACTCAAATGTCAGGCATTATTCATGGCGTTTTAAAGGGGAAAGGTAACTAGAGTTGTGAAAAATATAAAAGGCTATAATAAATTTGTCGAAATTAAAATTACCTGTGTGTATCATCTTTAACGATTGAATTTTACTTTTTTTTCTTAATCATAAGCGCATACTTACTTGATTTCACTTATTACAGCGACCTTGGAAAGTAACTTGCGCCAAAGTATCCCAATCGTCACGAATACCAAAGTAGGTTTACAGTGTGAAATTTTAATGGTTGTTTTTCCGTGGCATAAAGATTTGCCCTGAGTAGTACTATCGAGACACAATAAGTATAGAGTAAAACTAAATGCATGCATATATGCTCACCACATAATATAAGAGCCAAAGCTGTTAGATATATAGATATAGGGATAATTGGACATAGTTACGATTGCCTTCACAGGAATAAGGACTTGTGTAGATGTCAGCACTTAGAGTACGTAGAAAATTATAAATATTTGGGATTACATATAGACAGAAATTTTAATTGGAAGACTCATGTTAGGGCCGTATGCAGTAAACTAAGATCTATGCTAAGTAAATTCCATCACCTGAATAGAGTGCTAAACAAACATACAATGCATTATGGTTATTATGCATTATTATTTTGGTTTATTATGCATTAGCAGACTCGGTTATCAACTATGGGCTTAGTATATACGGGAGAACATTTACTACTTACCTTAACGAAATAAAAAAAATACAAGTAAGACTATTAAAACATTTAATAAGCAGAAAAGAAAAGATATAAAGGAAATTATGAACAATCGTATACAGACTTAAAAATACTACCTATAGACATTAAATTAAAATATTTATTAGCTAAAGAATATTATTATTGCAACAAATATAAAAAACAAAAGCAGTTAAAAGAAAAAACACGTACAGTCAGAAAGAAAGGGTTTATAATTCCAAGAGTAGTCAACTATTATGGAAAGAGAGTAAATGCCTATTTAGTACCTAAAATATTTAATAATAATATAATGGTTATGTGAAGATCGGACGGTAAGTGAGGGAGTTCTTAAGAAGAAATTAAAGGAGGTTTTATTAAGAACTATTTCTTGAACTTTTAAGGACTCCCTCACTGACTTAACCGATTAAGCCCCGATTTCACCAACGTCGATTGTCGTTTTACCGAGGAATAAATTGGGCATTCTGACAATTCTTGTATTGAAAATACTGTAAAAATGGCAAATTTACTCTCGGATAAGACTTTTTTTTACGTTGGTGAAATCGGCCCTTAGTATAGGGTTAAAAGTAAGTATTAGTATTGAGCGCCACCTCGCCAACAAACTGGTACACCAGTTTGGCGAGATAGATACTTAAGTTCCATTTTGTTAATTATTATGATTAAATAAACTAAAAAAAACCCATAAAAATGCACATAATTGCAAAAGAGTCTTTCCTTTATAATAAATAGCATTGTGTGTATTCCACTACGAAATTATACTACACTCTCATTATTTTTACTAACTCTCAAACAAAACTCAAATGGTCAAATCCTTATTAGTCTAATACCAACTTGATTACTGAGAGTTGGACTCAAAGGAAAATTAGGTACAACTTTCAGTTAAAATAAGTTACAGAAATACTAGAATACCATTATTTAAACAGCGTCCCATCACTAAGTTAACATGAGGCCACATATAATCAGTTTAAGGAAAGTACAGACGGCAAACCGTGTATAACATGAGACTTGAGAGCAGAACAGGAGTTAACAATTTAATCTTCTAGTACGCAGATAAAATAATAATAATGCTTGTTAAGTTAAGTCCAGTAGTTTTTGCGTGAAAAAGTAACACACACACACACACACACACATATATTAGTGTGATTAGTTTAATTACAATAAAAACAAAACCTTTACAAAGTGCTTTAAGAGAACGTTAAACATAATACATGTGTAACGTAATCGTAAAATAAATGTTATGTATTTATGCATTAAACAGGAAATGACGTAAAGAAAGCACTCTCGTGTCGAATCAATTGTAAGAAGCGGATAGAAATACCGTTCAGCGAGGTGAGTGAATAAAGGAAATCTATTTGCATAACAGTTCCGAGTTGTGGGTGGCGATGGCTTACTTTTTCATACTTTCTGTGTCATCATCATCATCATCAGCCAGAATATATCCACTGTTTTTTAGGGCAATTCTCCTAAATGTTGGCTAAGGCATGTCCCAGGCTGGAGAACGTAGGTTAAAACTAACTCAGGCTTATGTAACTTTTTTTGTAGATACTAGATAGTGTCCTCTATATCGTCCATCAAGAAAAAGAAATAAAAGAGGTGAGATCCAGCTTAAAAAAAAATTAAACCTCCATTTTCTAACCTCCATGACTGTCCCACTGCTTATGTTGTATGTAACAAACTTATTTATTTAAAAACATAGTCGATTAAAAATTCTCAAACGAATATATTTCAATAATGAATAATTAATCTTTAAAATAACAACAGTAGCGTGAGGTTAAGTCTTAGAATTAGTTTTTTATTAGTATTTAAAGTCTGTCCCACGACTTTTTAATCATTACCGTGCTCTTGTGCAAACACTATCTTATCTACCCACATATCCATACAATCCGCTTCGTCGTCGCGTCTAACGTACAAAGTCAGTTGCCTTGAGCAATTCATGTCGAATGGAGGTGTGTACGTCGTCGGGTTACTGAAATATTTGGCATTCTCCAACGGAAATTTCATTTTGGCAACTTTAATCGCTCATTCACAGGACTCTCACCATACCGTAAGTAGTTATCACATTTATATGTTTGTATTTTGTATATATTTCAAATATGTTTTACTTTCTAACAAAGCACATTAAAAATAATTACTATGTTTACTTTTCAAGTAAAAATTTAATTACTAACCAATTCTAATTACCATGATCCTAATTACCATTATTACCAGGGCCATTTTACGTACTATGGTAATTGGGCATTAGCTAAGTAATTAGAGTAATGCTTGAATGTATGGGATCTTCTAGATTTTAACGACCTCCCTGGGCCTGTGGTGAGTACTTTGGTCTTAAAAACTGGATCTTCATGGGTTTGACTCCCGGCTGGTGCAATTTTGGATGTTGTAAAATTGTCTCCAGTCTGGTCTGGCTGAGGCTAGTTACCATCCAATACTCTACCAGCAAAGATGTGCCGCGCCATGTGATTAAGCGTTCTGGTACGTATCAGCGTAGAAACTGGTAAGTTGTTTAAGTTTAATACCAGGTAAGCTCGAAACCATCTTAGACTGCATTCACCACATACCCCAGATTATCGCAGTCAAGGACCAACTTGTAGTAACATATAAAAAGTTATAAGTAATCTGTGTTGAATGTATTTTGATACTGTTTGGGTGTTGGTAATGACAACATCGTTATATTTACCAACAATAAAATTAACTAAACCGAAAAAGATGGGCAAAAAAGGCTCGACTGGTATGCGAAGATAAAAAAAGATCCTATATTATACCGAAAAAGATGGAGAATAAATCTTAATTCTTTTTATAGCTCAATCGCAATCAAACTCGCAGCATTGCAGCGTTAATGTATGGCGATTGACGACCTTTGGACCAGGTAAACCCCAGATGGTGGATCGCAACCCCTTCACCTTAACCAACGGCCGATATCGTGCAACAATCGCTTAGCTTCCACACTCCAGCATTCCATGGTCTCCACTGCCAGAGGGACAAAAAGGTAGCTGTCCAGAATAGGGGCATCTTTACTCCTTTTTTAATGCAACGAACTCTGCAGCGTCTACCTGTGTTTTCCGGCTGAGATGACATGGTGCGAATGTACTCATGCACGTCGCGTCCCTCAGCATGAATTTGCTATTTTGCCATGGGACGAGTGTCAAGCCATCAGGATGCTTGCCATCCATGTGACCCAAACCGGGTGGCTCGAGTAAACACTACGCAGGGTACGTTGACCGAGACGAGGGCTGTGCGGACGATATCGTTCAGAGAGTGGTGACGAGAGAATCTGGCCACACAAGGACTGCAACTCAATGCGTGGTGGCCGTTTGCTTCCACCATGTAACCGCAGATGCATCGATGGAATTCGCAAACAGGCATGCAACCATGTTGGGAAGTCCTCAGTAGATATGTAATCTTCGGCACAGCAAAATAGTTTTGCAAGAGCGTAAGCGTAACATGGGCAGAAAGATCTTTCTAATGCTCTTGAATGGCGGAGTGGCCTCCATGCCTCAATGGCTTCCGGGATAGCAGAAGAAAAGATAGGAGACCCCAAGAGGAAAAAATTGTCAGCGTTAAACTCCTTGAGCCCAGGAACTAGGTCTTCAAAGTGAGGGAACAGAAGACGGGACTCTGGATTAAAGGGGAAGAACTCTCACTTAGGCATGTTCACCTTCAACCCCAGCTCCTTCAAGCAATGTATTAAAAGCAGTAGGTCACGTTCCACAACTTCAGGTTTGCCTCCTATAGTACCTACATCGAGTTACCAGATATTAAGGGGGGATTTGAGGTCTTGAAGAACTTTCTGAATGCTGAGGCTGAAGATGAGAGGTCTAAGCGGATCTCCCTGTTGGACATCAATCTGCGAAAGGATAGAGGTTTGGTTATAGAAGACATTGGAGGGGGAATGTTAAAATTGCTGAAGAAAAGGATACAGAGTAGGAATCATAACTTTGCTTCGCTCAGTAGAATGTCCTTTTCCAGTGTATTGAAAGCGTTATGTATGTCAAGCTCCATGATAACACAGTCCTTGTTGCTTGGGTCTATAGCGACCAAATGTGTTGCGTGGATAGCCTAGCTTAGTGTCAAGACCTAACAGGTGCGGTCGCAGGAAAGTCACTATTTCCTCCAAAGGCCCTAGACCCTTATTTGATTAGAAGATTACCGAATATATAGATCTCATCAACGACACTGACAATTCTGTATCAAATTTTATATTATAACAATAATTATTAATTATGTTTGGCATGTTATTTGAAGAATATTTTGTGTACATAGAGCTATCTTATGTTAAACTCATAATATAATTAGACGCTTTTTGTAGGTAAGCCTAGGTAGGTCTGATAGGAAAATAACTGAATTTATTGATCTCGTCAGCAAGGCAGACTTTTGTTATGAATCTTTGTATTTACGATTTTGTATGACGATTATGATTGGCATGCCGTTTTTACGAGATTTACTTAGACGCTTCTTCTAGGTAACTAATTAACTATAATAATTAATCAATAAATAATCGGAATTGAATCAAGAAAATTTATGAGTGACATTTTTATCTATTTTGTAAATCGTGATTGATACATTTGATTTATCAATTTTGAGGACTATTAATAAGTACCTACTTACCTAAGCAGATTTTTTTTATATTTAAAGAAATACTACGATATTTCTTTCAGTTTTATTACTGTATTTTTCCACATTTACAGATTAAATAGATTTTATTAACAAAAACACTTATGTTTTATTTTGGTTTCTCATTCACAAAATTTTAACAAATTACCATATAGCATATTCTAATCACCATATTCCGGACCTCATTGCCATGTCACAATTTATCCTTACCATGGACACCATAATTACCAAATACGCTATTTCTCCAAGAAAACTAGGTTCTGGTGGAGGCCTTCCTCATCACTGTGATAAATGAAGGCACCTCTCTGTCAAGGCATACTTAAAAAACCAATAACTCAAAAAAAAAATTTTTTTTTCATCGGACGTTTTAGCCAACAATTAGGAGAACTGCCCAATGTGACATAGGCCTCATTCAAGTAGCGCTAACGTTGCCTATCCTCGGCCTTTCGCATCCAAGCGATCCTGCCACTTTCCGGATGTAATCGCTCCATCTAGCCGGGGAGCGTCCTGCACTACGTTTTTCACTCAAGAACCTAACCTTTCTATCCAGCATTCTGTGTAACCTCTCATAATTGGCAGTCATAGGGACTGCCGATAGAAGGGAAAACTAGATTTGCTAATAATTATAAACAAAAATAAAATAAAAAAATAACAAATAAAAAATAAAATAAACATAAAAATAAATTAAAACAATTAAAAAAGCGCACTGTCACGATTTCGTGAGTGAGATTCGAACCTGCGACATCATACATTAAACGGTAAGGAAGGCGGCTGCTTGCCCGCTGCGCTGTACAAGGTTGCTCGGGAACTTCTAAAATGTTGAACGCTTACTGAAATCTCCAGGTGACGATTGTGAAGGTGACGATGACGCGAAATCCATGTTTTTTCCTCATCCAAAAAAGTGCTCAATGCGCCTAAAGAAGTTTTCACTTCAGTAATTGCACTGCCAGTGATGACTCAATAAAGGTGTGTTCACACTTAGCTCACAAACAGCTGCGTAGTCTGCCGGCAGACTCTGAACACCAAATCTCACAGCTCACACTATCACTCTGAGTGCACTGAGCCGTAAATAGACGACCTTGCGATTGGCTGACTCGCTAAGCAAATCATTAATTTATGCTGAGTGGCGCATATTTCGGAGACTACTGGATTAGTTAGCGTGTGTAACTTCTCTGTAAGTCACGGATGACTGCAATGGCGCGTGTTTAGCCGCAGACTGCGTACTGAACGGTTAGTGTGAATACTCTGTTCTGGTATTGGACGCTATGTGCTATGCGCTTAAGCTATGCACATATTATGCTATGACAGTTTGCCACAAACTGTGAACGCCCTTAAGGGAGAGGGCACGCTGGCTACTTTTAGCGGCAGCGATCACAGAATCGCGCGAAACGCGATGAACGCGAAGTGCCATAAAAACGTTAAAGGTAATAAAAGCGCGCGATCGCTGCCGCTTAAGTAGCCAGTGTGCCCTCTCCCTAAGATCTTTTGATGATTTTGTACAGGGTGAGTTAGTCATGAGCTATCTCTATTATATAAACTATAATAATAAATTAACTTTTTTCAATAGATAGAAAGATTTGAGCATCAAAATTATACAGTTTTTAAACAAAACTACGAAGTCCCGAGGCTTGTATCCATTCATTTTCAAAATTAGTAAGAAACGCATATTTCACACCCAGAAATGTAAATATCCATTACAGAAAGAAGATTAATCTCTTAAAAAATTACTATCTAGGATTCCTTTAAAAAATCTATCAGCCAAAAAACAAAAACAAAACTTGCATTTGGCGTAATTGACACCGGCAACTTATTTTCCTCGTATTTGCAAAATTAGACCCAAAGAGCGCCCGACAAGGACAAAATGCGTAACGAACTACAGAAGCGGGATTAAGAATTGCTGATGACGTTAGAATTAATTATTTTAATAGCAGCCGTAGTTATTGTTATAAACGAAATGTCAAAGAAGAGATTCCAAGAGAACGGACACTCGTTATTTAACTGAAATATTATAATGCCTGCTAGAATATAATATAAATGTATTTATTTTTTGGTTTGTCTTTCAGTCACGCAGCAACGGAGGAATATGTCATTGGTATAATTAAGGCCCTGGAAAGTGAAATAGACAACTTTTTATCCCAGAAAAACAAAAAAATATCACGTGATTTTCAAAACTTAACTCCACGCTGACGAAGTTGCTAACAGATATTATTTAATAAAAATTTTAATTAATATTTATAAAATATGTATAAAACTTAGACATTTAATTTAGATACTGGTATTTCCAGTAATTATTCAAAAATCTTGACGTTACTGCATCGAAGATTCTGAACAAGACTTGAATTGTCGAAGGAAAATTAATAGGAATATTGATTAATAGGAATATGATTATTATATTAATATTCAATTGAAACAAATAATAAAATTCTTGAAAGATCTAAAGTTTTCATTCGTTCAAGTTTAAATGTGTGGGTGCAAGGTCGCGAGTCGAGAAGCCAGCTTCAAACATCAATAAAAGCTAAGTTCCAAAGTAGACAAAAGAAACCATAATCATTTACGCAGGCCTCTCCGAGGGTCATTACAATTAGGCAGGAACTCATTAAACAGACCTTCGAGTTCTTTGTGGACTAATCTACTGCAAACTGTCCACATTATTCTTTAAGCTAACGAAGCTAAGTGCTCGACATTCACTATTCAGCAAATAAAAGCGCCATTTCCCTTGGATCTGACCGGATAATGGAAAAACAGAAGACGGTGAGGCGTTACGAAAACTCTTAACTAAGGCGCTGCGCAAACGTGGACACTTTTGAGTCGTGTGTCGGATCAAGCCACCGTTGAATATTTTATGATCATACAATCAATATGAAATCATCCAGCAACTGCGCAAACGTGTGTCGGCCACTTTTTGTGTAAGCAACTCATAGACTTATTATATTTACTAACGTAGCAACTAGACTCTAAAAGTTGTCAGTTACAGATACAAGCCACATTTACAAATTTATATACATTTTAATGACGACAACTGTGTCCGGCTACCGTCACCGGAGGCCGGACACAACAACAACGGTTTCCTGTAATGGTGTCCCGTGTTGGTGACAAAAAGTGTCCACGTTTACGCAGCGCCTTAGAATAGCTACCTATCCTTACTAATATTATAAATGTAATTATTAGTTTGACCTTCAATCACACAGAAATGGATGGAGCAACGAATCGTGATTTTTTAAATGGTTATGTTGAGGCCTGGGAGAGTGAAATAGGCTATATTTTATCCCGAAAAACAGAAAATTTCCGCGAGATTTGCTAAACCTAACTCTACAATGACAAAATCATAGGCAAGTGTGTAAAGGCAATTTCTTGTACTACTTTATTGCTGTTCAAAGACTATTTTTTAACGCATAGTTTAGTGTTAATCCTTGTAACTGATATTAGTTACACATTATTTAATTATTAAATAAAAAATGATATAGGTATTCATTTCATTTGAATTTTTTTATTTATTAAATAAATAGTATCAACTGGCGGCCTTATTATTAGAAGCGATAAATTCCTGGCAACCGTTATTTTTCAGTGCAGAAATAATAAATAATAACTACTTAAGAACTAAACTTAAGTTGAAAGTTAACGTAGCTAAACCAGAGCAGCCTGAAGTGTTCGGTCGAGATAAATGCGGTAACAAAGCAGTATCTTGTGTATGTTATTTTTAAAATACTCCACAACCTACTGGGAAATAAACGCATTTAGGTATATTAACTTACCTAAGCCATAGTCCCTATATAGGAATACGTTAACTAACTATGAATGTAGGTATACCTAATTACCTAGGTACTTCTTAAAATCTCAGAGATCTGACAAAGATTTTAAGCGTGTTTTTTTCTTTAACTGAAAAGGAACTCTCTGTTTTTTTTTTTTGACATAAAAGGTAGCCTATGTCACTCTAAAAGCTCTCAACTATAACAAAGTTCAAAAACACGTCCATCAGTTGCCCTATGGTTACGTGATTAAAGAACAAAATGAACAAAAGAAAAAAAAACATTTTAACTAAAAAAAACTAGGTATTGGACTGAAGAGGAATTGTACAAACACTTAATACTACTTTATTTATGTAACCGTGGAACTGACCGAACACTGTTATTTTATCACTACGCCTTTCAACCAAGAAGAGAACAGTAAGCAGCAGCAAGCAATACATTACAGTCCAGTAATTAGTTAAGAACCGAAACATAGTCGCTAACTATAGGCCTCAGCAGGCGATGAATACTCGGAGTATCACAGAGACCACAAATCAGACTTGAGAGAGATCCGCAGGAGAACACATCAAGTAACGAATCTGAACCGACGACATCAGCCAGCATCATTGAGCCCCTGAATACAGGTGGCACAAGACAACGACATGTGGAATTCTCTACAAGATACCAATGTCCAGCAGTGGACGTATGTCGGTTGATAAAAAAGGAAGAAGAAATACTTGCGTGAACTGTTTCAGTTCTTAATCCTATTAAGACAGTCCGTTTCATTTATCTCCTTGCCTCTACACATTCTGTGCTCAAGACCACAATGTTCAGAGTGTGAACTCACGAAACCAATCTAATTTGCGGCGCGGTAAGTGTGCCCCATTAATTGTGCATTACAGTGAACGGTACTGGCCCACTCTCCTTGAGCCGTATAAAAATCTATTCACCACATGTGAGCGTACACTTCTTCCTTGGACATTTTTATTTGGACATTGCTTTATAATAATAATAAAACTTTCTACCTTGGAGTCACAAGATGCTGGAATGGCGACCACGCACAGGAAGATACAAAACTAAGCGGATGCACGATCGCAAGCGAGTCACTACAACTGCTGCTGGGGATACAAGCGGCACAAGAACGTGTTGAGTGAAGAACGTATGAAAAACTACGTGAGTCATCGCTTCTAGCTTCGTGAAGTTTCTAGGATGCAAGGAGAACTCTAGAAAGCAAGCTATCTCTGTGCTCAGTTCCGACATGATAGGTTCAGCAGTAAAGCCGTAAAAAAGCAGATAGCTATTCACTTTCAAATTAGCATGGACTGTGTGCTTTTGCGTTGATATTTTACCTGAAAGGCTTATTTAGTAGTACTTAGTACTGCAGTGTACGCCAACTACTACAATGGTTCTCCACGGAACACCCTGACGTGCAAACACGGAATTTGCTTTTGGTCCATTCTCTCAAACGAGATTCCGTAGTAATCGACGCTTTCTGCTGAATATTATATTTTATATTGTTGGCGAGTTAAGTGGGCTGCGTGCTTAGCAAATGGAACGAAGGTACCATTACGTTAAGCCGTTGTACTATATAGGTACAGTTAAACCAAGGTGACAATAATTATTTATTATTTGTGCGACTGTTAGCCTCTAGGAATACCCGGCCATTAGATCCTTGAGTGTAATTTCCAAAGTGTTACGCACACCCTAAGGAAAACTTTGTGAATCGGTTACACTTAATGCCCATGATAAAATAAATGTCACTCAACTCGGAAAAATGCGTTACAAATATTGTAATTTTAGAGCACGCAATATAATTATTGCAAACAACGAACGCCGATACCTACCACTCGCTATTGTACGACGTGTCGCAAGCGTCATTTCTTGTTTTTAATAGACTTCAAAAAAGGAGGTTTTCATTTCGTTGGATTTTTTTAAGCTATTGCATAGCTTTTATCGCGGGCTTTGACAAATAGTTTGAGCGCGGCGACCGAATCAAGAAATTCCGTAACGAAAAAACCTAACACCGTCGTTCAGGTAGCGTTCAACATTTTAGAGGTTCTCAAGTAGCTCTATTTGGCGCAGTGGGCGAGCGGCCGCTTTCTTTACCGCATGGTGTATGATGTCACAGATTCGAATCTTACTCGCGAAGTAGTGACAGTTCGCTTTACTTGTTTGTTTGTTTTTTAATTTTTTTTGCTTAATTTTTATTATGCAAAAAAAAATATTGCATAAATATTATAATTGCATAAGTTGATAAAAAATGCTATGCAATAGCTTTACCGCGGCAGTCCCCGAGTGCCACTTAATTTTATTATGTATGTTCACCGATTACTCGAAGACGTGTCGACCGTTTTGAATTTTTTTTGTTTCAAAGTTCATACTTCCCAGGTGGTCCCATATTAAATGGTGGTCCCATTTAAATAAAATACTTTGTATAGTGTGTGTTTAATGTAGTAAAGCGGGAGTTTGAAGTCGGTTGTTTAAAATGATTTTTTATATTAAATTATTACAATTAAAATCAAATTGAGATAGGTTACAAAAACGATTCCATAGGTATAACCATTATGATCCATATGGCAGTATTCGATAATGTGACCTCACTCTCACGGGCTCAGTCTCCTTAATCCATAGATTTATAGATTTCAGCTTCCTTTAAAATTACTTAAAAGTTAACATTTTTTATTGAAAACAGTTTCATTACTGAAGATGCTCAGTGCTTATTTTCAAGTTCCAAAACTGCTGAAATTACAAAAACAATAGTTAACTAGTGGTTCGCCCCGAACTGAGACCTCGCGGTATCCCATAATTCCCATAAGGTAGTTTTAACTATATTATATTGTAATTAAAACGCGCCGAATCTGATGACGTCAATCGTCATCTGCTTTCGTGGATGGGATGCGTATTTACAATATTAAAGACAGCGCCATCTATTAACAGTATAGTGAAGTTTCGTTAAAAACATTCTTCTTCTTCTTCTTTATCAACCGATAGACGTCCACTGCTGGACAAAGGTCTCTTGCATGGACTTCCACAGGCCTCGGTCTTGCGCCGCCTGAATCCAGCGGCTCCCTGCGACTCGTTTGATGTCGTCGGTCCACCTGGTGGGGGGTCTGCCAACACTGCGCTTCCCGGTGCGGGGTCGCCACTCCAGCACCTTGGGACCCCAACGACCATCAGCTCTTCGAACTATGTGCCCCGCCCATTTCCACTTCAGTATCGCGACTCGCTTAGCTATGTCGGTGACTCTGGTTCTCCTACGGATCTCCTCATTTCTGATTCGATCCCGCAGGGACACTCCGAGCATAGCTCTCTCCATCGCCCGCTGAGCGGTCCTGAGCCTACTTATGAGGCCCTTAGTTAGCGACCATGTCTCGGATCCGTAAGTCATCACTGGCAACACGCACTGTTCGAAGACTTGAGTCTTCAGGCACTGAGGAATTTTGGACAACAAAACTGTCCTGGACTGTTTATTTTTAAAAACATTGATGCCCATTAAAACTTAAATAATTTCGTTTCTTTATAATATTTATCTAATCTTAGTATTTGTTGTTCAAGTACAGAATATAACTCAAATTATGTGTAAGTTTCAATTTTTAAAATAAAGTGGTTTTAGAGATCTAGCCTCGAATAAAATCTCCACTTTGAAAGCCCCCCATTTCGTCAATTTTAGGAAAAAAAATAAAAAAAAATACTTTTGTACTCTGTTCCAAATTATCTTTAAAATGAGATACTGCAACCCTATGAAATGCAAAAAAAATTATTTTACTTCGCATTCGCTTCTATGAGAGCCCCCCTGAAATAAAGATTTTTATAACTTTTTAAGCCATTTTCGGCTGGAGGCCATCGGTTTACATATCATATCTAAAATTGAAGTAATTACGTTCAGTAATTCAGAAGTTATAAGGCTCTGACAGAAGGACGGACGGACGGACGGACGGACGGACGGACAAGTGCAAATTCTCTCAAGTAAACTCGGAGACCTTCGCTTCGCTCGGTCGATTAGACGGTAATTCATCTAATCAATGATATATATGTTAGTTATTATTATAGAAATTAGTATCAATTAGCCATAAATAAGCGATACAAGTTGAGATACAAATAACTGAGAAATCAATTGCCTATCCAATGGAGGGAGTTAATTGCTGTTTACTACTT
This sequence comes from Oeneis ivallda, assembly GCA_029955525.1. Classification (NCBI taxonomy): domain Eukaryota; kingdom Metazoa; phylum Arthropoda; class Insecta; order Lepidoptera; family Nymphalidae; genus Oeneis; species Oeneis ivallda. The sequence goes on along the minus strand of JARPMR010000024.1, from coordinate 10,833,096 downwards.
AATTACTGTATGCGTTCGCTCTTTAGACATCATCTATAACTTAATTAACATCATTATTCTACTGAAACAACCTTTTACGCGTATAACTAATAAGGTAAATGCCCATTACGGTGACGTTATTGAAGTCACGGCAGGTTAATAAATGTTAAATCTTTTTTATATAAATTAATAGCAAACAATCTTGCAGTTGGGTCATCCGATATGTTTTCGATAAGTGATTACTGCCGCTGATGAACATTTTTTAGTATTTTATTTTTTTAAATAATTTAATATAAGCCATACTGAACTTTTCTTCTCGTCCAAAATCTCTCAGTGTCTGAAGACTAAAGTCTTCGAACAGTGCGTGTTGCCAGTGACGAATTACAGAGACATGGTCGCTAACTGTGGGCCTCATAAGATGGGTCAGGGTCACTCAGAAGGCGATGGAGAGAGCTATGCTCGGAGTGTCCCTGCGATATCAAATCAGAAATGAGGAGATCCGTAGGAGAACCAAAGTCACCGACATAGCTCAGCTAGTCGCGAAACTGAAGTGAAAATGGGTGGCGAACATAGATCGAAGAGCTGATGGTCGTTGGGGTCCCAAGGTGCTGGAGGGGTAACCCCGCACTGGGAAGCGCAGTGTTAGCAGACCCCCCACTAGGTTGACCGACGACATCCGTTGAAACGAGTCGCAAGGAGCCGTTGGATTCAGGCAGCGCAAGACCGAAGCCTGTGTAAGTCCATGCAGGAGAACTTTTTCCAGCAGTGGGCGTCTATAGGTAGATAAAGAAGCAGAAGAAATTGAAATTGTTCGAAGCAACGTCAAGTCAGTCTGACATACGGGTGCGAGACGTGGAAAAGTCACGAAAACCATATCACACCAAATCAAAGTTTTCATCAACCGGTGCCTCCGCCGATTTAAAACTGGCCGGAGAGGATCAGTAATGTCGATCTTTTGATACGCTGCAAGGAATCGCCAATGGACACGAAGATCAAACGTCGTAAGTAAGGGGTGGATCAGCGACACTCTTTGACGGGAACCCAACAACATAGTGAGAGGTTCTCGACTGGAACCCTCAGGAAAGGAGAAAGTTCTGCCGGCCTAAACAAACTTGGCGGTTCTGGCGGTGGCTGCGAGGATACGGATGACGTAGGACGTAGACAACCCAAAACCGCTCGGAATGGCGTAGACACTATAAACGCCCTCTGCACCACGTAGGACTAAAACACAATTTTTTTTGGAACGTAAGTTCCTTATCGCGCGGTACGGAAGGGGGCTAGACGGAAAAAATTAAGGAACCGACACTCTATATATAATTTCTACATGTGGAATTTTTCCCTAATTTTTTATAACTTATAAGTTATAAAAAATTAGGGAAAGGTTCCACATGCAGAAATTGTTTAAAATAAAATTGAAAATGGAAAATTGGGTCTGTCGAGCTGGGTTTCGAACCCCATCGACTTTGAACTGTTATGCAACTGCCGGAGCCACTAGGCTACGGAGACATAATGTTGCATCGCGAAAATACCGAACACAATGTAATCGAAAGGAACTACGTTCCATCCGGGTGTCCCTTGACACCTCTCAAGTTTTTTTTTTATTACAATGAACAAGTATTCATTGGACAGTCAGCTTAACACTTTCATAATTAGTATCATTCTATCGTTAAAACAGTTCCCGTTAACGCAACCGTAACAGTAATGCGCTCTACACTTTCTTAAGTAATTAGTGGATTGGATACGGTTACATAACACCTTTCTGCACTTTTCAACTACCTGTATAATTACACTAGCGGCACGCTATGATGGCCGGTTTGACGTTTGTCCGCTCATGAAGTTCCGTATTAATTGATAACGACTTTGAAGGAAATAATTGTATTACTTTATTGACGATAGTGATGTGCAGAGATTCATAAATTTTATCGAATGTAGTTTTAGGTTTAGGACTCAAAATTTATTTATTAAATTGATTTCTAAAATGTATACAAGTGTAGAAAAATCAGTTTGCACCATTTAAGGGGTGAATGTACTTGTGAATATGAACAATTTTCACTATGTGGACAAACCTCTGAAATCGCAAAAAAATATCAGCTGTTTCATACAAAAGGTAAAATTTTTATTTTTATATGATATATACCACAACTCGGCATTTGGTTTTCTAAATTGAAAATTTTTAAAAATGGAATCTAATACGATCGTCACATAGGATCGCTGGCTAGCACAACTACTACCTCCGGCAAACTCGCGTCAATGCTCAATGCAAAACAAAGCAGTTTCGAATTGACGTTGCTTCGAAAAGTATAAACTGTCAGTGCAATGCGATTGTGATATAGTTTTGACCTGGCTTTGGATTTCAAATATTGATACTGCATTACTGTTGACCCTTGCTCGTTAATTTGGACTCTGTTCAAGCCCTTTGTTGTGGATTTCGTCGATATGACCGAACGTACGCAGAGAACTGTTCTAAATAGTCAGACACGTGAGTTCGTAATACGCCTTCGTAACTATTTCGATCGTGAAGCTCAAAATGGAGGGCCAATTTTACCTATAACGTCAGTGGTTGAACGCGTAGCTGATGCGCTTAATATTGGACAACGAACTGTTAGACGGATAACTAAAAAAAAATATGGCGAGACTGGCACAGAAGAAAATAAACTTCACACACCAAAAAAGAGAAAACGAGCAAAACCAGTCGTAGGCATCGATAGCTTTGATGCCGATGCTATCCGAAGACATGTTTACGGCTACTATTTACAGAAGGAGTATCCAACAAGAAAAAAGTTGGTGCATTCACTGAAGGAAGCTGGATTATTCTTCGGTGGGGAAAGTTCTTTAACGAAGATTTTGAAGACCATTGGATTTCGATACAAAAAATGTAACAAACGCAAAATATTGATGGAAAGATTTGATATAGCGATGGCAAGGTATACTTTTTTACGGCAAGTGAAAGAAATCAAAAATTGGCAAAATGTTGTGTTCTTGGATGAAACATGGCTTAATGCTAACCATACTGTAGGCCGTTCTTGGAACGATGACACAGCAGCATCTACTTCCAAAGTTCCTGTAGGAAAAGGATCGCGACTTATAATTTGTCACGCCGGAACCATCAACGGGTTTGTCGAAGGTTATCTCATGGCTTTTGCGTCAAAAACCACTGGAGACTATCATGAAGACATGAATGGAGAAAAGTTTACTGAATGGTTTACCTCAATGTTGTGTAGCCTCCCTGAACCATCTATTATAATTATGGACAACGCCCCATACCACTCGATGCAAATTGACAAGCCACCTGCCCAATCCCAAAAGAAAGCTGATATCGTCGCATGGCTTCGTAAAAATGGCGTAGATGCAAACATGAATATGTTAAAAGCGGAATTAGTACGTCTTTTAAAAGAAAACAAACCAACCAAGATCCGATACGTCATTGACGAAATAGCATTAGAACATGGGCACAGAGTTATACGGTTACCGCCTTACCATTGTGAGTATAATGCGATTGAGTTGGTGTGGGCTCAAATTAAGGGATATGCTGCAAGACACAATACAGAACCCCCATTTACCACAAAAAAAATGCTAAAATTATTAGAAGAAGCTTGTGAACATGTGACTAAAGGAGACTGGGAAAAGGTTGTGAATAGAACTGTTAAATTAATAAGGGAAGATTATGAAAGAGATGTGAAAATAGATAATATTATAGAAAACGAACATATAATTATTAATGTAGGTGATGATAGCAGTGACGACAGTGAAAATAGTAGTATGGACGAATCTGATTAATTATGGCCTTTTGTGGCACCTTTTTTGGTATCTTTTGTATTCATATGTTTCTTGTGTGCATATAAAGTATGTATATTCATTTTCATTCAAATATTCAGTTCGTTCAAATAAATTAAATAAACATATACATTTTTGTTTTATTAAACCTATTTAATCAGGTACAAAAACAAAACTTAATTGTTTTTTGTTCGAGAATAAATTGACATTCCACATCACTATTGTAATGTGTCAAACCGGCCATCATAGCGTGCCGCTAGTGTAGTGCTACCCATAAACGTAATATTATCTACGTACTTATTGGGGAGAGAGCACACTGGCTACTTTTACCTGCAGCGATCGCGCGTTTTTATGGCTTTTAGCGATTTTATGGCCTCCTGCGTCTGTTGCGCGATTTCGCTATCTAACGCAAAAGGCCATGAAAACGCTAAAAGCCATAAAAACGCGAAAGCGTTTGAGTCGCGAAAACGCGATACGTAGTAGTATGTTAAGCCGTGATAGCCTTGTGGTTCAGATTCTGTAAGTAGCTAAGTACTTTTCGGGAGTCTGTGGTTCGCTCTCAGGCCCGCATCGCTGAGTTCTCAGTCTCAAAAACAGGTGCAAGCGGGTGCGGGCAGCTGAGCGGTCGGCGTGTAGAACAAATGCTCAAGATTTCTCTCATACTTGATCATATTATTGAGTTATCTGCGCGACGCGACGCACCACGCGCCGCGTGTCCAGTAACGAGGCTTTAGGACCGCTCCGCTGCCTGCACCCGTTCGCACCTGGGCCGCAGACTCAAGAGTTATGAGCGTTTAAATATCACTTGGTTTAAACGGTGAAGGTGACGGTGAAACATCGTGAGGAAACCCGCATTCCGGTTGGCGATTTCTCCATAAAGCTCTCAAAGGTGTGTTAAGTCTGCCAATCTGTTTTTGGCCAGCGTGTTGAACTATGGCCTAAACCAGAGGTTCCCAAACTTTTTTTCTCGTAGACCCCCGTCGAGTCTCCCGGGGACCCCCGTACTCCACTTTGGGAACCACTGGCCTAAACTCCTTTTCATTCGAGAGGATCTGTGCCCTTTTGTGGGTCGGCGATGAGTAGAGATGAATGACGATGTTAGACTTTGAGTGCCTCGTCTACTTGCAATGTGATAATAAAATTGAGCTTAACCATCCCTTTATCATTATTTCAAACAATAAACCTTTTGTTTTATATACTCTGCAATTCAACTACTGAAGCGTTAACGTGAAGTTATAACCACAGAGAATACTTTTTCAAAGTGCAAAATTCATTTGTTGTTTCTGAACCGATAGAATTACTGCAGCTTTACTTTTTACTTTTATCATTCCAATAAACCTTTGCAACTCAACCCAAGCGTAAATTCCTACTGGAAGTTAATCCAAATATCAACTTGGATATCGTTTTCTGTATTATTTTGTTGTTGTTAGCCTTCTCCATCAATGCTAATACAGCAGTTGCTAATTGTGTCGGTACATGTTTTTCTAGTTGCAGTGTTGTTAAAACAAATTTTCTACTTTGTTGTTGCTTTAAGTTGCTTTGTGTGAACCCCGCCATTGATGCGCCAAAGCGATCGATTGTGTCGAAGTTGAAAGCTTATAATTATTATATTATGATCACTTCGTGTGAGGAGGCAGTATCTAAGTACCTACCAATAGAATTTTTATTTATTTTGAAACAAACCAAAGTATAGCCTTTTTTATTGAACCTGCAACTTAACCATCGAACTTTAGGTTATAAAACACTTTATAAATCAATAAACCCCTTGTTATTAAAACTCAGCAACTTAACCATAGTATACACTCGAAGTTGTAACCGAAGAAAGCAAGTTTAAATCGTGAAATACGTTTTATTTTGGTATTGAAGTGCAAAATTCATTTGTGGCTATTGCAGTGCGCCAATAGAATTACTGGAGCTATCCGCTTCGTCGTAATTGGAATTTATTTCAATAGCATTTATTTAGATTTCCGTGATGTGGCCGCTTCAGTGCAAATCAATAAACGCGTAAACGCTTACGAAAATCGTTATTGCTATACGTTATGCGGTGTGGAAATGACGTTACTGGGATAAGCTCATTTCACTTTGATGTTTGAATATGGATATTATTATTAACACATACCTATTCCTCTTTACACAAGGGTTTGTCCGCGACTTCAGTTGATTGCAGTCAAACGTGTAAAATGAAAAAACATAGGTAGGTAGATATCAATCATAACGTTGTCCCAAACAATAGTTTTCACGTTTTAATGACAGATTTAGAAACAATTAATGCCAACTTTAAAAGATACACTCAGGGCTCTCAAGTTTTAAGGCGCCGTAACTTGTTTCAGTGTTTCTATCCTGTTTCACTCGTTACTGGATTTACTGAAGAACGTCCAACAGGGATATCAAGTTTATTTTCTTAACAGTTCTTCTGTTAACTGTTTCATAGTTGTGACACAAAGCGATGAGTTTATATAAACTTGAAAATTTTGATTGTGTCTTTGGTGGTAACAAAAGTATTTTCGGTCGTTATCTGTTACTAGCTGATGCCCGCGACTTCATCCGCGTGCATTAAGTTTTATAAATCCCTATTTAATATTTAAAAACGGCGCTTTATTTAGTAGGTAGGTAACAAAATATAATAATTAAGGAATAATAATATTATAAAAATTCTTTTAAAAAACCGACTTCAAATGCCACTGAAGGGGGATGGTGTCGCTCGCGTCCGTAGGATTCTCCACCTTTTCCTCAAAAAAGGCACACCCTACACGTGTCCCCTGGGTGGTGCAAAACGAGCTGACAACGCCGAGCAACAGGCGGCGGTTAACTAACCTGTCCACGGCTACCACAAGCCCTGAGGCATTAAATACCCTCTAAAACTGTGGCAGTAGTACCTTGGGAAAGTACTGCTGGTGTAATTTCCCAACCCCCCCCCCCCCCCCCTTTTATGAAATGTCAGATAATAGAGAATGTTCAAGCAGTAATTAAACGCACCAACATGAAAGCCACGAACACGAAGCCCATTGGTCCACGTCTGCGCGCGCGGTCTTCGACACACAAAAAAAACGTCAAACGGTCATTCATGTCATATTCATATTGATTCGAAATTGTACATTGCATTGAAAACGTTAAGAAAATTAAACCGAAATAAAAGTACGTAAAGGTTGTTTCGAATTTGATACGCAAATTATAAACGCGTAAACATAAGTGGTCCTTCTCACCAAATCTAAATAAGACACAGCGACTTATGGATTCGATGAAGACTCAAGAAACGCATCTGAGCAGCTAAAGTTGACGAGATTACGGCAATCAAGACGCGCAGTCGTAACGGTCAACCTATCCGACATCCATCCATCCTTTACGTACTTCGTTTGTGCAATATTGTGCTGAATACCGCGAATAAAATCGCAAACGCATCCCGCAAACATAGCAGGTAAGTACTACCAGCTGACACGTAAGTACCTACTCCTAATTCTTATTTTCCTCCAAAATGACTAGTCGTGACAAATCGCCTCAATTATGCCTTCCAGAGGAAAAACTAGACGTTCTTCTGCGTGAACTAACAAAGAAACGTGGCACTCTCAAAGGCAGATTAACAAAATTTAGTACATATCTAAATAATTTCAGTATAGAATACGCAACAGCGCAAAATAAAATTGATTTGAAGCTACGCATTGAGGGTGTCACGAATCTTTATCGTGAATACAACGCCATTCAGTCTCGAATAGAAGAATGTGTCAGCGAATCTGATATCGAGGATCAGCTGACACAAAGAGAACAGTTCGAGGACTTCTACTATACAACACTGTCTCAGGCTGAATTGTTGTTGAGAAGGAGTGGTAGCAGTGGTGGTGACGTCGCAACTTGTTCCAAAACATGCGCAAATAATAGTCAGTTGCGATCAGTTAAATTACCTACGATAACGTTGCCATCGTTTGATGGGTCATACGAGCACTGGTTGGAATTTCGGGATACTTTCCAATCCTTGGTGCACAATTCAGACGAAATAACAAGTATCCAGAAATTCCACTACCTGAAATCTTCATTAAAAGGTAGTGCCGAGCTAGTCATCGACGCGTTGGAATTCACATCCGACAATTATAGTGTAGCTTGGGAACTTTTACTCAATCGCTATAATAATAGCAGATTATTAGTGCATAACCACGTCAAAACGATATTTAACATTCAAGCGTTGAGTAAAGAGTCCTTCACATCGCTTAGGAACCTCAGTGACACTATTCTTAAGAATTTACGAGCTTTAAAAATCTTAGGTGAGCCTCTCCTGGGATACATTAATTATCTTTATCATTGTGTCTAAACTCGATAAAATCACTGAACGCGAATGGGAACAATATAAAGGCACTTTGGTAACGAACAATAACGATTCTAAATCAAAGTTGAAGGTTGATGATCTAATTAACTTCCTTAAAAATCGGGCGGACATGCTAGAAACATTGCAAGGTTCACAGAACTCACAAAATACAAGGGATGCAAAAATAATGAAAAATCACGGTAAGTCATCCACAAGTTCTCACTCGAAATGCAATGTTTCTACCACTAATAAACCGCACGAATGTCGCGTCACTCCTAGGAAATGTTACATGTGCAACGAAGGTTTTCATCAACTGTACGCGTGTTCAAAGTTCATCAACTCTGATTTAGAAACGAAATTGAAATTTCTTCGCGATAACAATTTATGTGAAAATTGCATGAGAACTAGTAACCACAAGGTCGATTTTTGCAGATTTGGGGGTTGCCGTATTTGCTCGTTAAAGCATAATTCGGTAATACACCCTTTGAACCAGTCAAATCATCCCCCAGATTGCACAAAAACAAAAGACAACACTAGCGGTTCCCTAGCGATGCACTCGTCATTCGACAATAATCGACAACTAATGAGCAGCGGCGCGAGCGCAGGCCTGCAGTCAACCCCCGTCGCGCTCCGGTCCCCCGCAGATTCAATAATTACCTATGCAAATAATGCGAACACGATAGTAGCGCACATCGCTCATTAGGACCGGTTTTGTTATCAACTGCGCTCATCCAGGTACGGACTCAACGCAATGTTTATATACTCGCAACTGCACTTTTGGATAACGGCAGTGAACGCAGTTTCGTAAGCGAACCCTTTTGTAAAAAGTTGGGGTTAAATTTATTACAGTCCACTCACGAGATTAGAGGTGTAGGTAACTCGGTGACGCAATGTACTAAATCGTGCGACATTGAGATAAAATCGCGCATATCTACTTACACCACTAAACTCAAATGTTTCGTTTTACCGCAAATTTCTTCTACGTTGCCCGCTGTACATTATGAACGCCCTAGGTTTCGTATACCTAAAAGTGTACAGCTGGCAGATCCGCATTTTCTTGATTCCCGACAAATCGATATGTTGATCGGCGCAGATACATTTTGGGAATTAATAAACGAAGGTAATATAAGGTTACCTAACGGACCTTATTTACAGAATACATATTTAGGCTGGATAGTATCAGGACCTATCGCATTAAATACGCGCAGCGATAGCATTATTCAGTGTAATTTTTCGCAATCAATAGAAACGCAATTACGTAAATTTTGGGAAATCGAAGAGCTACCTAGGGATCGGGATACGCGCACAGATGCGGAACGTGCTTGCGAAGACCTGTTCACTCGTACTACGACGCGCAATGACGAGGGACGGTTTATCGTTAGCATTCCACTAAAGACATCTGCCGATCATTTAGGCGAATCATTCTCACAGGCGGAACGACGCTTTCTAGCATTAGAAAAGCGATTACAACGCGCACCCGCTTACAAAAAATTATATGCAGATTTCCTTCACGAATACGAAAGTCTTGGTCATATGACTCGCATTACGACCTACGGAACACCTCATTATTTCATGCCGCATCACGGTGTGTTCCGTGAACACGCCACAAGTACCAAGCTGAGAGTAGTTTACGATGCTGGGGCGGTCACAAGCACGGGTGTCAGCTATAATGATCTGCAGTTGGTAGGCCCGCCTATCCAAGGCGACCTAATGTCAATCATATTACGCTTTAGACAACATCGGTACGTCGCATGCGCAGATATAGAAAAGATGTATCGACAGTGTCTTGTCAACGAAAACCAACGTGATCTTCAACTGATTCTCTGGCGCGATGAACCCACGCAGCCTTTAGGCATCTATCGTCTAAACACGGTCACTTACGGAACCGCGTCCGCACCATTTTTAAGTGTACGTTGTTTAAAACAGCTAGCACTCGAAACTACTAACGCAGAGGTGTCTCGGATAATCAACGAAGATTTCTACGTCGACGACATGATTACAGGTTCTAATGATAAAAACGATCTAGTTAAATTATGCGAAGAAACAGCTTCGACGCTGCAATCGGGCTGTTTCCCACTGCGCAAGTGGATATTCAATTTTACATCGTCGGAACCTGTGATCACATCGTCGCCGTGTGAACACAAACAAATAAGCGCTGAGAACACTAATCACAAAACATTAGGCATTGGTTGGCTTAATGACAGTGACGAATTTTACTTTAATACGGAGTTTGAGAGTGATAGCAATCAACTAATAACTAAGCGCATAATTCTATCATACGCATCTCAAATTTTCGATCCGTTGGGCATTTTAAGTCCATTCATTATAACCGCAAAAATGTTATTACAACAGCTGTGGTTGTTAAAATTGGATTGGGATGAGTCCGTCCCTGTCGAGATCGCTCGGCAGTGGAACCGGTTTCTCGCGTCACTTTCAATCCTGAAAACTATACGCGTGCCGCGCTACGTCATGGATAGTAATTCTATGTATACGGAGATGCATATTTTTACCGATGCCTCGCAAAACGCTTACGGCGCGTGTGTTTATATTCGAACGTTAAACGCAAAAAATCATACGGTCAAAGTTCGTTTGCTTTGTTCTAAAGGGAAGGTCGCGCCACTAAAAACTATTAGTATTCCCCGTTTAGAATTGTTAGGTGCCCTTACAGGTGCGCGGCTGTATGATAAAGTTCGAAGTTCGCTGCGTTGCACCTTTGACCGCGTAATGTTTTGGACAGACTCCACGATAGTCTTAGGTTGGCTGCGCATGCCGCCTAGATTATTAAAAACCTTCGTTCAAAATAGGACGATAGAAATTCACGATTTGACTAAGGACCTTCCGTGGCGTCACGTAAGCGGAAAGGAAAATCCAGCTGATCTAGTATCGCGAGGAGTTGTGAATCTCGAAGAGCTCACTTCTGCTAACTTATGGTGGCAGGGGCCAGCCTTTCTTCGCGATAGTACATTTGACTGTGAAAACGTACCTCCTTTTTATGCGTCAGAGGGTCAGTCAAATGATTTGCCTGAAACGAAAGGTAGTGACGTAACCGCGCTTGTAGCCCACGATAGTTCGAACTTTGAAGAAGATCCTGTTATTAATTTCGAGCGATTCTCTCAGTTCAACCGGCTTAGACGCTCAACTGCATATGTTTTACAATTTTTACATAATGCGCGCAATAAATCAAATAAGCGTTCAGGTGGTCTTACCGTACATGAACTGAGAGAGGCCGACAAATTGTTGACTAGGCTGTCTCAATTGGAATCCTTTCCAGTCGAATACAAGTCGATAGCCAACAATCGCGCGCTCAAACAAAAACATAATTTGAGCAAATTAAATTTGTTTCTTGACGAGGATAAACTATTGCGAGTCGGTGGCAGGCTAGACTATTCTTCAGAGTTCGACTACAATAAAAAACATCCGATACTACTTTCAGGCAAACATTATTTCACGCATCTTCTTTTCCGCCACGAACACAAAACGTGCATGCATGCAGCACCGCAGGCGCTTCTCTTTCACCTTCGCGAAACTTGGTGGACGCTTGCAGGTAGGAATCTAGCTAGAAAAATAGTTCACGAATGCGTTATGTGCAAGCGCGTGCGAGGTCACACGCTTACGCCTCTTATGGGAAATCTTCCCAGTGAGAGAATAACACCTACTTTTCCATTTGGTCGATGCGGTGTTGACTATGCGGGCCCAGTGCTCATTCTCAACAGGAAAGGTAGGGGTGCTACAACTACTAAAGCATACATCTGCATATTTATCTGTTTCGTTACGCGCTCTGTTCATTTGGAACTTGTCACCGACCTTACTACCAAAGCATACTGTCTCACGATTAATCGCTTTGTGTCACGCAGATCGCGACCCTCAGAAATTTGGTCCGATAATGGGCGGAATCTCGTCGGACTTAAGAACGAATTCGCTCAATTTCTAGAACGCTGTAGTTCGGAAATTATAGATTACGCAAATCAACAAAACATTAAATTTAAATTCATTGTACCATACGCTGCTCATTTTGGAGGACTGTGGGAGGCAGGAGTACGCTCTTGCAAGTACCACCTTCGTCGTGTGGTGGGTAACGCGCATCTCACCTACGAAGAGTTCAGCACGGTATTAGCACAAATCGAAGCCGTCCTAAACTCGCGACCTCTCACCCCAATGTCATCCGATCCTAACGACCTTTTACCTCTTAGTCCTGCTCACTTCCTGGTTGGCCGTACGCTCACATCGCCTGTCTACGAAAACCTGGAGGATACGCCTACGCACAGACTCGATCGGTACCAGCGGGTGGAACAAATACGACAGCACTTTTGGAGCCGCTGGTCGAAAGAGTATATCTCTGAGCTGCAAACGAGGACGAAGTGGAGGAAGAACACGCAAGACCTCAAACCCAACACCATGGTCATTATCAAAGAGGACAACTCACCTCCACTACGGTGGCATCTTGGCCGGGTCGTCAAGATCATTCCCGGGAAGGATGGCATTGCAAGAGTGGCTGAAATACAAACAGCAACTGGACTTGTGCGGCGAGCTTACACGAAAATTTGTCCATTGGTTGACCCTGAGGAAACCATCTTGGAAGCCAAGGGTTCCAAGGCCGGGGGCATGTTCAAGCAGTAATTAAACGCACCAACATGAAAGCCACGAACACGAAGCCCATTGGTCCACGTCTGCGCGCGCGGTCTTCGACACACAAAAAAAACGTCAAACGGTCATTCATGTCATATTCATATTGATTCGAAATTGTACATTGCATTGAAAACGTTAAGAAAATTAAACCGAAATAAAAGTACGTAAAGGTTGTTTCGAATTTGATACGCAAATTATAAACGCGTAAACAGAGAATGTGTTATGTCATGCGATCCGGCTAACCCCCGGCGCTCTCCGGTACCCGGGCTGGAGAGTGTGAAATCTGCTACCGAAGACACCACTGGAGTGAGTAACCAGGCTCCGGTGCCTGTAAATGTTACTGGAAAACGACTAGTGCAGCAAGCTTTCCATCCTAGCTTATTTATATCAAGATCAAGGAGTCCATCTATAAGCAGCCCACCATGCTCAAGTAAGGAAGAACCATACACCCAAAAAGATCAACAAAGTCAATGTCTTGATTCAGAACCACTAAAATCTACATCCACTCAACCCCCTAATTGGCAAAGAGTTCCCTTGATCAGAAACCCGAAAAGGAAAAAATTTGCGAATTCACCCTCACCTGATAAAACGGAAATAAGTAACAGTTTTAGTGGATTAACTGTTGATTTAACTGACGAACAGACAGACGAACCGAAGATAAAGAAGCCAAATAAACCACCGCCGATCATCTTGTATGGTGTTGAAGATCTAAATAAACTCACTGAACTATTGGAGTCAGTTACAGAGAAATCCCAGTTTAGCTATAAAATAATCAACAGAAATCAACTTAAAATATTAACTTACGATATTGAAATATACAAGCTCCTAATATCGGTAATCCGGGAAAATGTTTTGATTGGGCACACCTTTAATCGAAAAGATAATAGAAATTACCGAATAGTCATACGAAACTTACACCACACAACTCCTTTTGATGCTATCAAGGCAGCCATTGAGGAAACAGGCAATACTGTGACAGGAGAAATAATAAATGCTAAATTTGGACCTGATAAAAAACCTACTACCACATTTTTCGCAAATCTTCTACCTGGTCCCAAAAATAAGGCAGTCAAAAGCATAAAGGTTATATATCACCAAACTGTTATTATAGAAGATCCAAGAAAACGAAAAACAATAGTACAATGTCAGAGGTGTCAACAGTATGGACATACAAAAAACTATTGTATGAAACCCTTCCGCTGTGTTAAATGTGCAGGGGCTCACAAAACATCAGAATGCACAAAGACTGATCGCAACACTCCAGCTATGTGTGCTCTATGCTTGGGCCCACATCCTGCTAATTACAAAGGGTGTGAAGTGTATAAGGAGATTTTAAACAGAAAAACATATAAATTTTACCCAAGAAAACAAAGAAATGATCATAAAGTAAACAAAGATGGTGACAATACGCAAGAACATCCAATAAATTTGAATTCTGCTGGTAACCGACCACCACATACACAAAATGCTAAAACGCAAGAGAAAACATATGCTGAAGCTACTAACTCAAAGCCTGATAAACCAGGACCAGACACACGATCATCCTCGTATAAAACCCTAGAAAACATGTTTATCAAGCAATCTGAAAAAATTGATTTGCTCCTACAACAAATGAGTACACTCCTTCAACTCATAACAACGTTAATTTCCAATACGCCAAAATAGCTCTTAACATAGCTACTTGGAACATTAACGGATTATCTCCCAACAAAGATGAAGTAGAAATACTACTTCACATGCACAAACTTGATATCCTACTCATATCAGAAATTCATTTTATTAGTAGTAGTCTGATAAAGATAAAAGGGTACAATATCTACTACACAAATCACCCAGATGGTACTGCACATGGAGGAACTGCAGTCATCATAAAAGCGACAATAAAGCATTACGAATTACCACAATACAGTACTGAACCAATCCAAGCAACATCAGTAGCAATCTCAGATAAAAATGGAGACTTTAATATATCAGCTGTGTACTGTCCACCTAAGCACAGAATATCTGAGGAGCTATTCTCAAAGTTCTTTGAAAGCCTAGGATGTCGCTTTATAGTTGGAGGAGATTGGAACGCAAAACACATTCACTGGGGGTCCAGGCTGATAACCACACGAGGGAGGGAATTAAAAAAGAGTGTAGATACTAACCATCTAACTACCACTGCCACATCAGAACCTACACATTGGCCTACAGATCCGAACCGTTTGCCTGATGTTCTGGACTTTTTTATATCTAAAGGTTTATCTCGACTAGTATTCACTGTCAGTTCTACCTTAGATGGGTCCTCGAATCATATCCCCGTGATCCTAACCATAAGTTCCAAAGTGAAGAATAATATGAAACGCCTTCAACTCTACAATAAATGGACAGACTGGGAAGCTTTCCGAAGTTTAATAACTGATGAACTACAGCTTCAAATAGCCCTTAAATCTGAGGACGATATTGACAATGCAACTCACAAGTTCATGACTACAGTTCAATCAGCATGTTGGAAATGCACACCAGACACTTCCAACTCTTCATCGCGGCACAAATTAGTTCCATCTGAAATAAAGCACCAAATTATGGAGAAAAGAAGGTTACGCAGAGTGTGGCACACTAGTAGGCATCCTGAAGATAAATCTGCACTAAATAAAGCAATAAAGGACCTAAAAAATACCATATCTAAATTGAATAATGCCTCAATGGAATCATTTCTGGAATCTCTGTCTGCAACAAGGGCCACTAACTACTCACTCTATCGAGCTTGTAAAAATATTAACCAACCTACAAACTCTAAACCACCGCTCAAACTGGAGAACAACATTTGGGCAAGAAGTCAGCAACAGAAAGCTGATGCTTTTGGAGAACACTTGGCAAAAATTTTTACGCCAAATGAACCTGATCACGATACTAATGATACAGAACTAGAAAATGTCCTCGGACAGCCTTTTCAATTGGATCTGCCTATTAGGCCAACTACACCAAAAGAAATCATTAGCATAATAAAACATATGGAAGACAAAAAGGCACCGGGCTTTGATCTGATAGACAAAAAAGTTCTACTAGAACTACCTAAAAAAGGTATCGTATTCCTTACTATCTTGTTTAATGGCATCCTGAGAATTGGCTATTTCCCAGCACTCTGGAAGGTTTCTCAAATTATTATGATTGGAAAGCCTGGCAAACCAGTCCATGAATTAACCTCATACAGGCCAATTAGTTTATTACCTGTGACATCAAAACTATTTGAAAAGGTTATGCTGAGAAGACTTATGAGGGAACTACAAGAAAGATCCATTATCCCTGATCATCAATTTGGCTTCCGACAACATCATGGCACTGTAGAACAGATCCACAGAGTATGCAGAACCATCAGAGACGCACTTGAACGCAAGGAATACTGCTCTGCTGCCTTTCTTGATGTGCAGCAAGCCTTCGATAAGGTGTGGCATACAGGTCTTTTATTCAAAATCAAATCACTTTTACCCCATACGTTTTTTGAATTAGTAAAATCTTATCTCTCTGACCGAATTTTTCAAGTCAAGGAAGAAGAGCATACATCTCAGTTCTATCCAATTAAAGCTGGCGTTCCACAAGGCTCAGTTCTGGGACCCGTACTCTACACAATTTATACAAGTGACCTACCACATATTAAAGATGTCACTGTTGCTACATACGCAGATGATACTGCTATTCTAGCTCGTAGCAGATCTCCTCAGGAAGCCTCTGCAATCCTGCAGCGTAGTTTGGATCAGATCGACAAATGGCTGACTAGATGGAAAATAAAAGCTAGTGTTACTAAATCTGTCCACGTGACATTCACTTTGCGACAAGGGAACTGTCCTACTGTGTCATTACGCGACAACCAGCTACCGCAAAATGACACTGTAAAGTATCTGGGCATGCATCTGGATAGACGACTTACCTGGAAAAGGCATATTCAAACCAAGAGGAATGAAATCTACCACAAATACAGAGGTTTATATTGGATGTTAGCAAGGAACTCTAGGCTATCCGTGGATAACAAGCTTCTGTTGTATAAGACAGCTATAAAGCCAATATGGACATATGGAATACAGCTCTGGGGATCAGCATGCGATTCCAGCATTGAAATCATCCAAAGATCGCAAAACTATATTTTAAAACAAGTTTCCAACGCGCCATGGTTCCTACGGACGTCGGAACTTCATGAACACCTAAATGTGAACACAGTGAAGCAAGAAATTATGAACTTCAACTGTACTTACAAGGCAAGGCTGTCTGGTCATCCAAATGACCTAGCAGTACAATTAACGATGCCAGAAGCGATACGCCGCTTAAAGAGACGGCATATACTGGATAGTGTGGCTTCATAGGACATGTAGAGTTCTTCCTGCTGGGGAAGTTGTCTCCGAACGATACTAATTCCCAGAACGAATCTGCTCATAGTCTGGCGACTGATCGCATGATGTACACATAAAAAAAAAAAAAAAAAATGCTACTGAAAAATATAAAATAATTTCAGTTTGTACACGTATGTTGCTTTTTAGTGTAGCTTCATAGAATAAATCTACACATTCTCTGATCGCGAGCGATTTGTTTCTATTCATTGAGGAGTTCCGCCCTCTATCACCGAAGATATTCATCAAATCTTCACCAAATTTAAATGGGACCTACCTGCAGATACGCTCTTTCAAATAAAAAAAATATATTGAAATCGGTTAAAATTTGACGGAGATATGGAGTAACATCGACAAAAAAAATAATACGCGTCGAATTGAGAACCTCCTCTTTTTGTGTTTTTTGAAGTCGGTTAAAAAATATATTTTTAAAAACTAGGGCATTGTGCCCAAAACACTGGCGCTATTACCTCTAATAATTCTCCTCAACTAGATATTATGTACCTAACCATGCGAAAAATCACATCGATCCGTTGCGCTGTCACGGCGTGACTGAAGGACAAATCAACAAACAAACACACTTTCGCATTTATAAAATTATAAGTAAGGATATTAAGGATTTTCCTTTTAGAGAATTTTACCTTTCATTACTTTTTTTTTTTTATTGTGGGATAGGCTTGCACTTGACGACAATCAATGCTGGACAGCACTGATAAGGTCTAGCTTGGAGCGCGCTTGCCTAGAAAATGCCTATTCACTCTTGCCTTGAAGGTACTGATGTTATACGTGGCCGGAAACACAGATGTTGGAAGTGCGTTCCACACCTTAGCGGTTCGATTCAGAAACGTTGAACTGAAGCGTTTCGTGCGAGCAGGTTGGATTTCAACCACGTAAGGATGCCAACGCTCACGATTTCTCGAAGTTCTGTGGTAAAACGGTGAAGGGGGCACAAGGTTGTGAAGTACTTGAGCGCACTCTCCAAAGTATATCCGATAGAAGACCGATAGACAGGCAACATTGCGACGGTGCTGCAGACTGAGCATTTTTGCCTGCGTTAGTGACTGATCACCTATAATTCGGCGGGCACGGCGATCTACCGAGTCTAATGCATGGAGTTGGTACTTGGCAGAGCCGTCCCAGAGGTGGCAGCAGTACTCCATGGCCGAGCGCACCTGAGCCTGATAGAGAGTCAGGCGCTGCTCAGGCGTGAAGCACCGCTTCACCTTGTTCAGGATACCAAGTTTTTTGGCTGCTGTTTTTGCCTTTGACTCGATGCATTTCCCGAAATTGAGGTTGGGCGAGATGTCTATGCCCAGGAGCTCAATATGGTCACTAATCGGTATGGACACACTTTGGAAAGTTGGAGTCAAGGTAAACGGACTCTTTTTGGCAGTGAATAAACACGCTTGAGTTTTGGTGGCATTAAACTTAACTAAATTGGCGTCGCCCCAATCGGACACCTCCTTCAGAGTTAAGTTAATGCGATTCACCATGGCCTCTCTATGCTCATGGATCTCAGTAGCACTGGCTCGAGAGCTGGACATGTATCTGTCCGTAACAGTGCTGTCATCAGCGTACCCAAAGATACCGGGCTTTAGAAGATCGTTGATGTGCAGCAGGAAAAGTGTTGCGGACAGATTATATCCCTGAGGAACACCGGCATTGACAGCCATTAGGTCAGATGAGCAGCCGTTAACGACAACTCTACATAATCCAGTGGGTAACCCATATGACGGAAGCTTACTGAGAAGACTGTCATGCCAAACCCGGTCAAAAGCCTTTGATATATCAAGAGACACGGCGAGTGCCTCACCCTGTTTCTCAATGGCTTCGCCCCAAGTATGTGTGGCATACACTAAAAGATCTCCCGTGGACCGGTTTTTCCGAAAGCCGTACTGGTGGTCAGACAGAAGATCGTTTTCTTCCAGGTATGCCAGGAGCTTATTGTTAAGCACACGTTCCATAGCTTTACAAAGGATGGACGTGATTGCTATCGGTCTATAATTGGCCGGGTCAGCACGACTCCCCTTTTTCGGTACTGGCTGCACGTTTGCAACTTTCCACGACTTGGGGACATGAGCAGTTTCAAGAGAGAGACGAAACAAGCGTGTTAGTACAGGAGACAACTCAGGGGCGCAACTCCTCAGGACAACTGCAGGTATACCATCAGGGCCACTGGCCTTGCTCACGTCGAGGTTACGAAGAGTTTTTAGAACCTCTTGCAGGTGTATGCGTATCTCCGGCATAATGGAGTCACAAGTTGGAAGGGTGGGCGTGCATTTGTTTCCAGCAATAAGACGTGAGTTTTCAGCAAACAGAGATGCTAGAAGATTAGCCTTGTCTGTTGCAGAAACAGCCAGTGATCCATCTGGTTTCTGCAGAGGCGGCAGCGAAGGACGGCAAAAACTCGCTTCAACCGACTTCGCGAGGGACCAGAAAGCTTTGCTACCACTGGGGTGAGAGGCTAGCTTACGCCCGATGTGGTTAGTTCGACTGAAGCGAGCTCTCTCCAAAACCATCTTGTAGGATTTGGCGGCAATATTGAATTCTCTTTTCTTGATTTTGACATCCGGAGCTTTGAGAGCGCGAGCGTTCGCCCATAATACAAACGCTGTATGCTTTTTTTTGCATTACATTGCTTCATTGTTTCTCTTCGCACTAACTCTACTTATATTCTTTTCTTCTGCGGTCTCATCTGATATAACTAGTGGTTCGCCCAGAACTGAGACCTCGCGGTAACGGTATCCCATGATTATTCATTCAATCGATACATGATAACCAAAACTGACATTATTATTATGCCCGTTTTCACCAAACATACCTAAATCATCCCCTAAGTAGGAGTCTCTTAACGTAGGTAGCTCCTAAATACAATCCTAAGTCCTAACATCCGTCCCAATATCCTTTTAGGTGTCCCGTACAGGATCGTGATAAATAAGTTGACAGAAAACATCAATCACCTAACTTATAGGTAGCCCGTAAAGGTTAGGGAACGTTAGTGAAAGCATTGAATTATTTATCAAACATTGAATTTAACTCGTAGTTCCATGGGAATAGTTACTGACTGCGCCATCTATTAGCATTATTGTGAAGCTATGTTGATGCTATATGAATTACTGACGCCCATTAAAAATTAAATAATCTCGTTTCTTTATAATATTCATATAATTTTAGTATTTGTTGTTCAAGTACAGGATATAAGTGACCTAAAAACATAAAATCAGTTTGAAAATCCATAGCGGATTTTTCTAGAGAGCGTCTTCAAGCGAGCGTATAAAATCGCCACTTTGAAAGCCCCCCATTTCGTCAATTTTAAGGGAAAAATTAAAAAAAAATATTTTTGTACTCAGTTCAAAATTATCTTTAAAATGATACGTAACAATTTTATGTAACGCGATTTTTTTTTTTTTACTTCGCATTCGCTTCTATGAGAGCCCCCCTGAAATAAAGATTTTTATAACTTTTTAAGCCATTTTCGGCTGGAGGCCATCGGTTTACATATTATATCTAAATTTGAAGTAATTACGTTCAGTAATTCAAAAGTTATAAGGCTCTGACAGACGGACGGACGGACGGACGGACGGACGGACAAGTGCAAATCGCCCTAGTTAACTCAAAGACCTTCGCTTCGCTCGGTCGATAAGTATTAACGCAATCTAAGGCTGAGTTAAATAGAACGTGATCTGACTTTGCTCGCTGAGTTAAACGAAACAAAAAATATGTTCTGACATAAATCTGTCCCGTTTTAACTCTGTCTTGAGTCTGAGCAGAGTGAGAGTCATCATCATCATCACCATGAGCAATCCATAATGGATTACTACTTAGCGTAAGTTTTGTCAGGGTTATAGGCCATAGTTCATCACGCTGCGCTGGCCCAATGCGAATTATTATTATTGGTAGACTTCACACAACTTTGAGAACATTAGGGAGAAATCTCAGGCGTGCAGGTTTCCTCACGATGTTAACGGACGTACATTACTTCAAAAAGTCAAAGGAGCGTGCCCGGGATCGAACCTGCGACCCCCGAATAGGAGGACGCAGTCCCAATCACTAGGCTATCACTGAAAGACATAGTATAAGCATATGATAGATGACATAGACTAACCTTTTCAAAAATATTCTCAAACTTTCAGATTTTCCCACAATATGTTTACAAAATTTTTACAATTAAAATCTTTCAACCCATACAAAAATCCTCAAAATATAATATACGATGTTATTTTCAAAGCTTGATATTCCGCTGAGTCACCACGAGTATCTGCTATCAGCATATCTTGATTGCCAGAGCCTGAATTGAGTGGAATTAAATTTTTATTAAACCATGCTCGGTCAGTATTTCCAGTTTCAACAAATATGGTCCGGGCATGTTTGGAAAGAAAACCATTGTTCAGATAGTAAATTACCTTGCAACCTGCATTTTTTCACTACGTATTAATTTAACTTTAAAAATAATATTCCCCGGCGGCTTTGCAATTTAAACACATATTACTACTTAATAAAGTAAATTTCTTATACTTAAAAATTTAAAGATTATTCGGATTACATAAATAAGTATTATAGGTACACATTATGGCCTCAGACCGGCTCTCGAGCCGGAGGAAATACACAGCTGATTCAATTATAGATTTACTGTCTGATGCCCGCATCAATTTAGTTAAAAATCCCACGGGAACTCGCTGATTTTGCACACACAACATGTTCATGCAAAAATCTGGTCGATCCATAGCTCTATTGCAGAGTGATCGAAGGACAAACCAACGAGCAACATAATTAAAATAATTACAAAGATTATAATAAGAATAAATATAAAGCCATAGATTGAATTGACTTTTATATTCCAAACTACTTTATTTTATTTTACAGATGGATAAAAAATTGTAATAAGTGTATACTAAGATGATGTTAGGTACCTATTCAATATATTATTTTCTTTTTTCTGTGACTCAGATCAAAATATAATACATATTGGGTCAACGGTAACAAAAACATGGCCCACCGCCTGCGGGTGGCAGCGAAAACGATGGAAAAACGACTAAGTAAATATTATTATAGCGTTATTGCTGCGGGGTCTGCACACGAGAATCTTGTTAAAATAACATCATGTACTGTCGGCATCAAAAATTACGAGATGAAATGAAACCATAGTTGCAACAACCATGCACCCTTAACCATCTCTCTCAGATCATCCCCGCAACTAAGTTGCCTGGCAGAGATCGTTCTAAGCTTTAAGTCGTTGGTTTAATACTCAAAGCTTCTAAGCAATCATCTTCATCTGACTTGGACATACTGATGAACAATTTGAAATTTTGACAGTTTTTGTACTGGCACAATCAGCCAGACCATCTTTATTCGTCGGTTAGAGTTTACTTGAGGATGGTCAAATAGGCCCTGAATCGAAGGCTTACTGTACAAAAGTATTTTATATATAGTTTTTCAGCCGACAATGTTAAAAGAGGTCACAGATTTTTTATACCTTTATCGGGATTACAGTAAAAGGCTTTCGGGCACAACTCAACCGATTTTGATCAAACTCATCTCAGTAAGTTAGTCGGACTATATTATAATATGCAGTCGGACTTTATGAACACTAATTTCAAAGAACGGATAAATCCTGAAGCTTTCAGCTCCATTATCTCAATATCAATAAATAATTAATGATGAAATAAAATATTAAGATATATTACGATTACATATTGAAATTTGCACGCTTATTGTATGGCCTATGTGCCATTTATTTTAAACACCTTGTTTATACCCGCATAAATGCAAATAAAGAATTGAATTGAATTGAATGAAACAATAATACCTACGTTGAAAATATTATATCACTGCATTGCAGATTAGTAGATTGTTACACAAGGGACGTAAGTAAGCTATTACAGAACAAGATCCAATTTGGCGCCAGTGCGAGCGCAGCTCGCATAGGGCGCTAATGGATCGCGTGCACCCGAGATATTTAGTCACACGAGCGAGCGCAGCGAGCGAGGGTGAATATAGTTCGAGGGTGTAATAGCTACTTGCAACCGAGGTAAGCATTCTACTTTATATCATTCTTGCGAGGTAAATAAAACATTGGTAATGCAAAATGAAATTTTAATTAGAATAATTAGCAAATTTAGAGAAAAAATAGAAAAAAATGGTTACTTATTATAATTAATTATAGTAATATTGCTGCAATTATGAAAATGCTGTGATACTGGTTGACTAGGCAAGTGCACTGTTTGAATTAAGTTTTCCATTTTTTTTTCGTAAATAGTTTTCTATTTTTTTTTTACGGCTCTGAGTTCCAAGGAGTTTTGCATAGTTTGAAATGTATGGAAATTAAATGCCGCCATGTTCAGTGTTTTTTTTTTTCAATAAAAAGTTTTCTTACCATTTTATAAGAAAATAGATTGTTTACCAAGGAGTTTTACATAGCTTGAACTGTAATGTGAACATTACAATTCAAGCATAGTGCGACGTAATGTTGCCTTGAATTGCAAACACCAACTTACAAGGAGACTTTCCACCATAGTAATCCCTAGTTACTGAGCAAGTATGATATAATAGTATATTACACATCTAGGGCAGTAAAATAAGAAATGTCTCAGATCACATGTAATTGTTGTCCGAGGCGAAGCCGAGGTCAATAAACATGTGATCTGAGGCTTTCTTATTTACTGCCCGTGGTGTGTATACTATTTTTCTCCTCGACGGAGGCGGAAAGCGACATTTTCGTTTAGCGTAGCGGGAGGAAAATGCACGCTTTCCGCCCGGAGGTGAGAAAAAGTAATTTTAACTGTATGTTGCCTTTCCATTTCTGAACTACTGAACTGATTTCAACATAATTTGATAGAGGCTAACATTAATAAATTGTTACTAAAGTGTTGAGATAATCTTAACTTTAATAAAACTGTGACTGACTGATTTCTGTCCATTAAAAATATTTTGATAATTTTAACCAGAGAATGCTTTATTATCGACTAGCGACCCGCCTCGGCTCCGCACGGGTAGTAGTGCATATTATGCCTACACTTGAATTTATTTTCGCGCGGGTTCGGTTTTATTGACCGAGCGAAGCGAGGTCTCTGAGTTTACTAGAGCGATTTGCACTTGTCCGTCCGTCCGTCCGTCCGTCCGTCCGTCCGTCTGTCAGAGCCTTATAACTTTTGAATTACTGAACGTAATTACTTCAAATTTAGATATAATATGTAAACCGATGGCCTCCAGCCGAAAATGGCTTAAAAAGTTATAAAAATCTTTATTTCAGGGGGGCTCTCATAGAAGCGAATGCGAAGAAATTTTTTTTTATTTGCGATTCATAGGTTTTCTGTGTATCATTTTAAAGACAATTTGGAACAGAGTACAACCTTATTTTTTTTTTAATTTTTTTCCTAAAATTGACGAAATGGGGGGCTTCCAAAGTGGCGATTTAATACGCTCGCTTGAAGACGCTCTCTGGGAAAATTTTCTATATATTTTCAAGTTCTACTTATTTTCTTACTTCACTTGTATCCTGTACTTGAACAACAAATACTAAAATTATATGAATATTATAAAGAAACGAGATTATTTAATTTTTAATGAGCATCAGTAAATTTCACATAGCTATATTTCACAATAATGCTAATAGATGGCGCACTCCATACACACATAACTATTCCATGGAACTAGGACTACTAGGAGTTACGACTACGATCTATCCCAAAAACAGTTTTGCGTCGACTACTATTATTTAGGTACATAATATCATATTATTCAATTAAAATATTCTTTAGTTAAATATCAAACTTCAATAATTTGAGATTTCGGGTTCATTAAATTATGTGATTATAAAGGATTTAAATAAAAACTTGATGGGTTCGGCACGATTTCGTGCCGTCCGACTGCTGTTACCAAGTTAAGTTACGTTAAGCTAAGTTGGGCCCAATTTATTAAGCAATTAATTTGGGCCAAATTAATTGCTGCATTTTGTATATTTTCTATTCGCGTCGATAGATGACGATTTGTACAGATGCCCCTAACCCGTTTTCACTCGTTAGTATACCTACATAATAATTCAATGTTTTCACTGACGTTCCCTTACCTTTACGGGCTACCTATGATAAGTTAGGTGATGATTACTGTCAACTTCTTTATCACGATCCTGTACGGGACACCTAAAAGGACATTGGGACGGATGTTAGGACTTAGGATTGTGTTTTGGAGCTACCTACGTAAAGAGACTCCTACATAGGGGATGATTTAGGTATGTTTGGTGAAAACGGGCATAATAATAATAATGTCAGTTTTGGTCGTCATGTATCGATTGAATGAATAATCATGGGATACCGTTACCGCGAGGTCTCAGTTCGGGGCGAACCACTAGTTTATTTTGCGATAACTCCTAAAATATTCATTTTTAAATTATATGGTGTAAAGGATTATCGTAATGTGCATGAAATGGTTATGGTAACTAACGTTAAGTTGATAAGGATTATACTGTATCCATCTTGTGACGATTTGGTTACGTGTTGAAGTAGAATTGAAACGACAACGTCAGCACACAGAAGTTGAATTTATTAATAGCACTAAGGGTCGTGGGTTAAGAGGCCCGCCACGATTTGCTTCACAAGTTGTAATGGTTTATGTACTGCCCTGTCAGCCAGCGATTGCCCAGCGGGAGTGCGGAATCTTCTGCCAGGGTTCACGTCGGTGCGGTGAGCGTGCGAGAAGGGGCACGGCGACGCAAACACGTGGCACGCAGAAGAGGCGTGACACGACTCACGACACAATAGACTTTAAAGATGCAGTGAGCGGAAGCGGTGAACCCTGGAACGCATATTCCAGCTTGTGAGCAAGCATTCCATTGCCCAATCTGATTGCAACAACCTGGCTGAGTACAAAAGGCTAGGTACAGTAAAAACAATTTTACGAGTACTCAACACTTACCGTTTCACGGGGTCAATAATCCACAAATTAGCCAAACAGAAATTAGAAGTTAATAATAATGATAGTTTACTATGTAAAATATGTTTTAAATTGGCAATTTGATGAAATTGCCTTCCAAAGTGGTTCCCAGGTTACTCGAACCCAACACGTAAGCCACGCGAGTCCAATACCGGTTCTCTGTCCGCTGAAACCGGCCCCCGCGGTGCGCGGGAGGGAGGAAACCATCACGTACGCCGCGATGCAACGCGCGAAAACAATTATTACGTTACAATCTAAATAGATTTCCAATTACTTACTGCATTGTACGTAAACATTTATTTAGAAGTTAAAATGGGTATAGTAAGCTATCCTAAGATAGATAATATACCTATGCCATCGCGGACTTTTCTGTATAAACCTATCCCACCATACAAACCACCACCATAAATTGTTTTTCTCAAATTTGCTCGGAAATCACTTCTTTATTTAAAAAAAACGAAACGTCAATTGGCTCATTGCTGGCGTGGCGCCAGCAATTACGTAACAGGACAATAATGTAAATTGCTGGACAGGTACGAGGTTTTTAAAATGTACACTTTCCTCTATTAGGTGTTTCTCCTCTGTGATTAGGTGTTTTAAATGTGCATTTCTTTCGCTGAGTTATACAATTTAAAAAAATAAGAATGATTTTTTTTTTAAATGGAACAAAAGGAGCGTGGTTTAATTGGAGGTTTAAGTGGAATTATTGGTGACTGGTGTTTTCTTTTACAATATTATATTTCTTGTTCTGAAATAAAAATGGATTCGGAATCGGATGAAGAATTAATGGACTTTACACCACCAGATATGGCGGAAGAAGCTAAAATTCTATCAGAAAATCTTTTACCACCAAAATCTAAAGAAAAATATGAAAAGGCTTATGAAGACTTCATTCAATGGAAAACCGGAAAAAAGACAAATTCGTTTTCAGAAAATGTCCTTATGGCCTATTTTAACGAATTGAGTAAAAACAAAAGGCCATCTACATTGTGGTGTGAATACTCAAAGCTAAAAACTACATTACGTTTAAAAGAAAATGTAAATATTGGCGATTACTCAAATCTAACAACATTTTTAAAGAGGAAGTCAGAGGGATTTAAGCCTAAAAAATCTAAAGTATTCTCTGGAAATAATATTGAAACCTTTTTGAAGGAAGCCCCAGATGAACAATATTTACTAGAAAAGGTAAGGTTTCTCGCATTTTCTATTAAAATTGCAGCATACAATTATTGTCAATTCCAAACTGATTTTGATAATGCTTAGTTTATTTCAAAGTGTATACTTACCATCAAAATTATCTACGATTTTGGTGAAGATCTGATAAATTATTTATCGGAGATATAGGTCGGAACTTAACAATTTTAATACATGCATACAATAGGTACATATCTATCTTTTATCCCGAGAAAACTAAATGAATTCTCAATTTTTTTTTACTAAAATCATCGTTTTTAGTCACTCTTGTGAATATCATTATAATTAGTATTGTAGTAGGTAGTGGAAAAGTATCACAGCTGACGGTCAAAGTTCCAAAACAATAAACGCAAATATGTTTAAAGAATTTCACGAAGCAACACTGCCAAGACACCGCAGCTGAGATTAAAATCAGTGAGAATTTTAAGACTGCAGACAATACCTAAACACTGTTTTACTCTTAATATAAAAAAGAAAAAATTTAAAGCTCAACTATCTTCTTCTTCTAAGTGCCGATTTAACCAACGTCGAGTGACGTTTATCCGAGGAATAAACTGGGCGTTCAGTTTTTGTATTGAAAATACTGTTAAAATATCAAATTTATGCCCGGATAAGACTTATTTTACGTTGGTGAAATCGGCCCTAATAAGTAAAAGGAAATGGTGACTGACTGACTGACTGACTAAATGCTCAAATCAATGGACGAATCGCGCTGCAGATAGCTATTAAGACGTAGGCATCCGCTAAAAAAATAAATAATGTATATAAAAATAAATAAAAAATCTGTTTTAGAATGTACAGGTAAAGGCCTTTCATAATATGATACCCCAGTCGGTATAGTTATCTTACTTTGACCCCTTTTTTAATTAAACTAAAATAATTTTCGCGTTGGTTGATCTGAATGTAGCCTAAACAAACTTAATAAACTAGAAAAACACCGGCAACATGATAGAAACTCGCGTCCTTATCACTGCTCTAGCCCTCTCTACCCCGGTTTATCCCACCGTTTTCGTGACTAATGTCTGCACTAACCCTTAGATAGCGTTTCAATTTATCTCTCTAAATACGTAATAAGTCAAAGTGGAGCTTCTTTTTGACCTGTAACCAATTTAACCTTGCCACTTGTTTATCTTTATGAACAAAAACAAAACAAATAGTTGTTTTCTTCTCCGACCTTATGAGATAATCTGTGATAAGCCAAGAAAATAACAATGATATTTATTTTATTGGAACTATAAGAGCCAAGAAGAGAAAACTCATTTAAGGTATTATTCCAAAATACACTGGACCACTCTAAGGTGTGTCGTCAATCCAGTATACTGTGAAGCCGTTCCTTTTTAGTTTGCTATACTGGTTACGTTTTTGATCACGTGATCAAAGTACTGAGAGCACCTTACCTCGAAAGCTCCAGTCCTCACAGTAAAAAATGGAGGCGATTTATATGACGTCATATACTTCCCTAGGCAGCCTTTTCCTTAGCGGCAGTGTACTGGCAGTCCATAACGGAACGAATTTTTTAACTGTGCGAGCACTGAGCAGTGCTCGCAGTGTACGACTATATCAGAACACACCCTTAGAAATTCAGCAATTAATATTTTCAAAAGGCTACTAGTTGTTTACTTTAATATCTTCTTTTTCTCCTTTATCAACCTTATGACGTCCATTGATGGATATTTATCTTGCACATGCCTCGTCCTTGTGCCTCCGCGTTTCCCGGTAGAAGTTTGCCACCTTGGGACCCTTACGAACATTGGTTCTTCAAACTAGAACCCGCCAACTTTCCCACTTCAGCATTGCTTGCTAGCAACTCCAGTTCTCGTACGGATCTCCTCCTATAGGTACATAATTATAACTGCGAATACATAAACGTTAATGACAAAAGACTTCTCCCTTGATGATTGCGGAATATTATATAATTTACTAGCTGATGCCTGCGACTTCGTCCGCGTGGATTTCGTTTTTAAAAAATTCGTGGAAATTCTTTGATTTTCCGGATCTAGGTATACCCATGCAATAAAACACGTCGATCTGTTGCTCGGCTGCAGTGATTGAAGAATAAGCCAACAAACCAGCGAACAAACTTTATAGCATTTATAATATTAGTAAAGATAGATAGGATTTCGCGATTAACAAAATATTACGTTTTTTTCAAATCGAAATGCTTAATTCCACTGTTTTCAAAACATTTTGTAGCAGTGATAGCCTAGTTAACTATCACTTGCTTCAACGGTGAAAGAAAATATCGTGAGGAAACCTGCACATCTGAGAGTTCTTCATAATGTTCTCGAAGGTGTGTGAAGTCCACCAATTCGCACTGGGCCGCCGTGGTGGACTATGGCCTATAACCCTTCTCTGAGAGGAGCCCTGCGCTCAGTAGTGAGCCGTTGATGGGTTGCTAATGATAATGATGAATGATGAACCTCTAGTGAAGAAGTAGTTTTCGTGCGAAAAGTTAATCATATACATACTTAGTAGTTATATACCTACTACACTCTACTCATATAGGTTCATAGCTAACTACATACTTTGGGTAGTTGGGAAAGTAAACGGGTAACAAATTATAACTTTAAGCAAGGCGTGTGCCTAAGTTATAACGTTTTTGGAAGACCAACTCAGATTCAGATACCTATAACTTTGGTAGGTAAATTACCTGTGCTTCGAGACGAAAGTCACTCACTGGAGTTTGCATATAATCTCAATGTTGTATAAGAGAAAATTAAAAGATTTTATCAATTCAGCAATTTATATAGGTATACCATCAAAGACGTATCGCCAAGCGATTCGGCGTTCCGGCACGATGGCGTGCAGAAATTAACACCGATTAGGGGTAAATCCATACTTATACCCCTAATCGGTATAAGCACGCCATCGATCAATTAAATCTGCGATACCCGATTTCAAGTTAGCCCGCTACTATTTTAGACTGCATCTTGACTTACCATGGAAAGATCGCAGTCAAGAGGGCTATCTTGTCATGAACAAAATAAAAATACGTGTGGCACTCGGGGACTGCCGCGGTAAAGCTATTGCATAGCGTTTTCTAGTCGCATGCACACAAACACCGTGCCGAAGTCTGCCGAACTGAAATGATGGTGTTAGGTTTATTTTCGTTACGGAATTTCTTGATTCGGTCGCCGCGCACAAAGCCCGCGATAAAAGCTATGCAATAGCTTAAAAATCACGCAGCAACGGAGTAACGGATTGACGTAATTTACGGAAAATTCCGGAAAACTCCCACGCGGGCAAAATCTAGTAAAAAATAAATAACAAAGAAATATAAAGGAAAAAATAAATATGAGCTTGTTCAAATCAGAGTTTTTTTTGACCGTTCGGATTTTCCTATGTCATATAACAAGGGACGGAGGTAGCGACGGAATTGGCCTCGATGTATAAATCATATAAACCTAAACATGTCCAGTTGACAAAAAGGGTGAATCCGTCGAATTTATGGCCCCACCGCGCGGGGTAAGGCGTGTACACACCGTAATCCTTACTAATATTATAAATGAGAAAATGTTTCTTTGTTAGTTTGTCCTTCAATCACGCCGCAACGAAGTAACAGACTGACGTGATTTTTTGCATGGGTATATCAGGTTAAGGACCTGAACAGTGACATATACCCTACCCTTTATCCCGGAATATCAAAAAGTTTCTGAGAAATTTTTAAAAACTTAGTCTACGTAGACGAAGTCGCAGCTATCAGCTAGTGAACCTATATTTTAGAATATCTACAAAAACCAGATGTTACGGCCATTACGGCAACTAATCTAGAAGCTAAATCCAATATATTGCCCTTTTTGTGATTTATATCTGTTTCCGAATTAAATATTTATATCATAAATTGCGGGGCCGATGGGCATCGAACTCACATTTCCCGGGAATCACGCCCTGAGTGTGTTGACCTAATACACTATGCCACGTCAATCCAACTGCTCGTGAGTCGAAATTAGTGATAATAATATTATTATGTAAATACTAAAAATAAATTTTAACTTCGCAACTAGACCAGCTCGACTGCGATCTCACCTGATGGTAAGTAACGATGCAGTCTAAGATGGTAGCGGGCTAACTTGGAAGGGGTATGACAGTGAACATTCAACCCATACCCCTAATTGGTTTCTACACGCCATCGTGCCGGAACGCTAAATCGCTTGGCGGCTTGTCTTTGACGGTAGGGTGGTAACTAGCCACGGCCAAAGCCTCCCACGAAACCAGACCAGAGACAATTCAGAAATTATAAATTCCCAAATTGACCCCGCTGGTAATCGAACCCGAGATCTCCCAGTTATAAGACCACAGCGCTCACCACTGAGCCAGGGAGGTCGTCAAAATACTAATATTAAAAATGCGAAAGTGTGTTTTTTTTGGTTTGTCCTTCAATCACGCCGCAACAGAGCTACGGATCGACGTGTTTTTTGCATGGTTAAGGACCTGGAGAGTGAAAAAGGCTACTTTTTATCCCGGAAAATCAAAAAGTTCCCCATGGATTTTAAAAACTAAATCCACGCGGACGAAGTCGCAGGGATCAGCTAGTAGAAAGATACTTACAATTTATCAGGACTGGCCTTTGAAATCCTTCAAAATTGTCTCTGATTGGAGGAGAAAGGGGGAATTCCGATTGTGTTTTAGGTGGCAAATATTATTTTAAAATAAATTAAAATGGCATACTTACCCCTTTCAAGTAAGCCTGTTTCAGCATCATTACTTGTTACAGCGAATAAAAGGTTCATTAGGTATTCTACGTTATAATAGATCCACTAGCTGATGCCGTGCCGATGCGTGGATTAAGTTTTTAAGATCCCTCGGGAACTCTTTGATTTTCCGGGATAAAAAGTAGCCTATGTCACTCTCCAGGTCCTTAACCATCAAAAAATCACGTCGATCCGTAGCTCTGTTGCGGCGGGATTGAAGGACAAACCAACAAACCAACAAACACAATTTCGCATTTATAGTATTAGTATGATGCGTATTATTAAGGAAGAATTAATACCACGACAATAAAGGCGATCTAATTAAATTTTAGAACACAGAAGCTACTATTGTGACTTAAATATGATAGTTAGATATATTCTCTCTGGGACATTTTTGTAGAGAATAATGAGCACTTTAACTATGTTGTACATCATTTTTATGTATCATCAATAGTTTTCTCAGCACATGCCAAATAATGCATTTCATAGGCAAAATTTTGCTACTTTGGGTTACATTATTGCAATTTTCTAAAGGATCTCTAATTTTTTTGACAATAAATTATAGCCTATGTTACTTCCTGATAACTTAGCTTTCTATTAGTGAAAAAATGGTTAAAATCGGTCCAGTAGTTACAGAGCCTATTCGGTACAAACAAACAAAAAAATTTTTCCTCTTTATAATATTAGTATAGGTTACAAAGAATACAACTGGAAAATTCACCGTGCTCGGGAAATCCTACAAAATCTCCACTATCTACTAGTTAATCTTTCAATGTGCATACAGCCCTATAAGGTTGTGACCTGCTACAATAGGATGAATACATTAAACTTACATTATGCAATAAATACAAGACGTGACGATAGCATCTATTTTCACAAGGAGAAATTTTTAGATCTAACGCAGACGGTTGTATTTTACACGACTGCATCAAAGCTAAAAGATTTTAGCAATCTATGTGTGTATTTATGTGGCTATTTACTTACATATATACAACCGTGACGCCTAAATTACTGAGCCGATTTTTATGAATGTGGTGCCAATCAATTTGTTATAAGATCAAGGTGATAAAGGCTCTCCGATCACAGAAAAAAATCATAGGCTACATTTTACAGGAATAAAATCAATATGATCTATATCATCCAATTTTCTGTAGGCGGGTTACAGTTTTAAACTTTTTCCTGGTTTTTTTTTTGCTTGTTATTTGGTACAAGCGATTTTTATCGGTCTACGAAATTAGATGATGATAAGCGGAGACCGATTGTATAATTCAACACGTGTACTGCTTTATGTACTTCCTCTGTATATAAGACATCTCTTTTCCAAAGCAGAAAGTTTTAGAACAGACGCAGATCACCACTTTTTAAATAGTAAAAGGATATACTAACTTTAAATACTTAATACTTTTATTCATTGTTAAATGAATGGAATATTAGCCCAAAAAACTAGTTAACTATTGATTATTACTTGTAAGTATCGGCTCACTTCGAAGGTTCTTAAATTAAACCTAAACAATGTCCAAACATTATTATTTAAGCTAAAAAAAATTTAGATTAAAGCGCGCAATTCATAAGACCTTTTTGATCGTTATGGCATTTAAATCACCATACTTATTCATTGTACTTAATAAATATGCCTTTAAATTTACGATTCATTTTGTGTTGTTGAGAAAAATAATGCTGGTAAGCCAAATTGCTTTCTGGAATTTACGTTAGCACGGGCGTTTGGCTGGAATTAATAACAGCGCTCGCAAAAGCATCGCTTTACCTTTAAATTACCAACTTCATTTGTATACTACAACTAACGACAGCCAACGGCTTCACTTGCATATTGTTAGAAATTGCAGCAATTTTGTATACCATGCTATCCCCGAGAAAATTCTAAAAATCCTAAACACTGTTAGCTGTAGTGATCATAACTACACATTTTATAGTTTCTGAATCCTCCCGACTGAATCCGGCCAATCTTCACTGAGATTAGCCATCTGCACGTGAAATATTATAGTGCATAAGACGTGTGCGCGCAAACACAGGTGCACTCTCTATTTCCTCACTCTCATAGTCCGCTGGGGCAGACACGACCAGGCGGAGGGCCGACGGCTTTACATGCTCTCTGAGGCACGGAGTTGACACACCGCCAAATTCCACTACCACAACCAGCAGCATGGGTCGTCTCTCTGGCCGAGGCCAGCAGAGGGTACGGGCTTCGAGGCGGGGCCTCATTACCCGGGCGGGACGCGGGGAAGTGCGCTTCCTCGGTGATCGTTTTTCAGCCGTCTTTAGAAGGCGGCTGTGGCTCCTGTTCCGTTATGGGCAGGGGCCTTGCGGCTGAGTGTCGTTCCGGGGCTCCGCGTCGCTGGCGGACAGGGTTGCCGCCGCGAGCGGAGCGGTGTCTGGTCCAGTAAGTGGGAACGCGCTACGGGCGATAGGGTAGCTGCCGTACGCGGGCCGATGTCTATCCGGGGGCCCCGCATCGCAGGCGGGCAAGTCGCCGCCGCGAGCGGAGCGATGTCGTGTTCGGTGGGTGGCCCCGCGCTACAGACGATAGGGTCGTCGTCGTGCGCGGGGCCAGTGTATCTCCAGGGACCCCGCGTCGCTGGCGGGCAAATCGCCGCCGCGAGCGGGGCGATGTCAAGTCCGAAGGTGTCAGTCCTACCACAACCGCCAACAAGATTCCAGCACTACCGTAATGAACCGAAAGGTGGCGGTTCTATCCTTTCCACCAACAAAAGCATTCCCAAAGAGTGTTGACGTCAGACAGGCGGCCGGTCGTAAAATTTCATACGTGGCTTCCAAGACATGTTGTGCCGACCCCACATTACGTGGGACAAGGACAAGGAGATGATGACAGACAATAATAAGATGGATACCAAGATAATTCTAATGCAGCCATTGTACAGCCTTTCACTCTCGGAAAGCGTAACTTGGGGTCAGCTAAGTAAGAACATGTGATGATTATAAGTAAGTTTATTCAAATACGGTCGATCTAAAAGCAATAATCACACAGACAAGGCCTACAAACATTGTAGTTTATACCTACTGTACTTCTTTGAGTAAAATATTGAAGTACTGTACTTTCAATCTTTGAATTGAATGTATCACATTACTCAGGTAGGCTCAATACTATTCCTTTTTTAAACGCCATGGAATTCATGCATTTTACATGACGCAACCGAGAATCAAAACATGTTGTTCTCAGCAAGCTTCCTGCCTCATAGCTATAATATCTCTGAGTGCATTTTACCGTGATCTGTGGTAGAGGTTATGAATTTTTCATAAAACGATCTGCGCCCATGTGCTCCCCGCTATAATGCAGCGTTGTTTTTGGACATACGCAGTACTTTTAAGCCTTTACGTTATGGACAGTGCGTTTGAAGCTGCGTCGTTATAGACTAAGGCCGATTTACACCAAACTCCATAATCATGTTTAGTTAAATTTTGTAATGCTGTCCTTCTCATGTCAACTCTGAAAAGGTATTGTCAAAAAGTGACAGCATTACAAAATTAAACTAAACATGACTAAGCAGTTTGGTGCAAGTCGGTCTAAGTCGATTAATATCCACTGACATAAATAATAAATAATTTAATTTAACAAGTAAATTATTAAAATTTGATAAAAAAACCGACTGCTTTAAAGAATATCAATTGAAAATTTGTAGCCCGTGTCAATCGAGATGATGTACAGATTTAAACGATACCTACCCCAAACTTCCAAGTCGGTTCAAGCATTTAGAAGTTATAGTGGAGTAAAGAAATTCACATACATACATGAACCCTGAAATGATTACACTTCCTTTATATTTTGGACAGTTGTAGTCGTAGTCGTAATCCTCGAATATAAAAAACCATGTTTAATCTTCTATATAAAGACTTTTATTTATTACCACAGTTTATTAATTTATCCCTTTATCTGAGTATGTGTTTACACTACGCTCTTAGTAGAATGTTACTAACTTTACAAACAATTTTATTGTAATTGTTTTAGAAATCCCGACTAACCATAGTACTTATATATTATAAATGCGAAAGTAACTCTGTCTGATTATACATGCGTGTGTACTATGTGTGTTTGATAACTTTTCATCCTTAACCGCTGAACACGTTCCAACAAAAATCTAGCAAGATAATAGTTTGCATCGAAAGCTTCGCAGGCACATGGCCTACTTTTTATCACGGCTTCCTCGGGATTACTAAAACATCTAAATCTATGTGGAAGTTGCGGGCATCAGCTAGTCCTTAATAAAGCCTAAAATAAATAAAAAATAAAACCGCGTACTCGTATATGTGACGAAAGCATCTACAATAACGAGAATCATTTAACTACTCAGTCGAAATACGCGTTGGTGTTATGAAGTTTTTAATTGCAGTTTTCTCTTTTCGTCGACTCACATGTTTCCGGCTGCGTTCAATTTTCACTAATAGACAATTATTTCGCTCGTGACATTGCTTTAAAAACCTCATAAAACGGTGGCCATGACTGTATAATGTAATCGCTTACTGATGTTACGAGTGCGTTGGGAAATAAAAAAGTTCACTGTACTCTTTATGGGACTATAGGTGATATACAATGGGTACAATTTTCTCGCGAAGGCACTTCGCCTTCGCGAGAAAATTGTACCCATTGTCCCGGTATTTTTCTGCATCAAAATCTGAAACAATGACAGAAATATGTGGCAATTTAAATAAAAATAACTTTAATTTCAAGTTGATTTACAGGTTGTCACAATTTGTACTTTATTTAAGTAAAACACTCATGTGTGGCTTATTAATAGAACTTCTTCTTCTTTATCAACCAATAGACGTCCACTGCTGGAAAAGGTCTTATGCATGTACTTCCACAGGTCTCGGTCTTGCGCCGCCTGAATCCAGACGCTCCCTGCGACTCGTTTGATTTCGTAGGTCCACCTAGCGGGGGGTCTGCCAACACTGCGCTTACCGGTGCGGGGTCAGGGTCTTCGAGCCCCGCCCATTCTCACTTCAGTTTCGAGACTCGCTGAGCTGTCAGTAACTTTGATTCTCCTACGGATCTGCTCATTTCTGATTTGATCTCGCAGGGATACTCCGAGCATAGCTCTCTCTATCACCCGCTGAATGACCCTGAGCCTTCTTATGAGGCCCATAGTGATATAGATCAGTCAATCACAATAAAGAGGTTAATAGCTGTTATATCGCAAGGGTTTAAAATAAGCTCCTATTGTTTAACCGCACACTATGGTCTATATTGTCTTCACAGCCGGTCTTCATTTGCATAGCTATACGCTGTAGCTTGTCGTTGGAGCATCTCCAGTTGATTAACTACGGTCTTTATGCTTTTGATGCAATCGCGTTGCTTGTGATACGTTGGCATTAAAACGCTTGTTGCATAGAAAACAGATTTCTTTAGATAAAAACTTAAGTCTAACAGTTTTAGTCCATAATATTACCCACAAGTTGGCCGTTGGAACTGGAAAGTCCTAAAGTTGGGGCTGCATACCAAGCGCAGTATGGGGCGCCCCCAGCACGTTAGACCGACGATCTACAGAGGGTAGCGGAAAGCGGCTGGATGAGGAATGTTGAGGACCAGGTGTGGACTGTGGTTGTGCTCATTATAGAAAGTCTACGTCCAACAGTGGCCGTCCACAGACTAATGTGATAATGACGATGATAATCTACAATACAAAATCACAATAACATACAATACATTATCGACAATACCTCAGTCGCAATCGATATTTTGATTCCAGCACGAAATCTAGGACTTCAGAAAGTCTTTAATATCCCTTACTTAATATTATAAAGACGAAAGTGTGTTTTTCCTTCAATCACGCCGTAACAGAGCAACGGATCGACGTGATTTTTTGCATGGGTAGGTACAGTTGAGAATCGGGAAAGTGTTATAGGTTACTTTTTATCCGGGAAAATAACAAAGGAACTCTTTTATTTTCCGGTATAAAAGTTTTTATCTCCGAGTTTCCACGGGATTTTTAGAAGTAAATGCACGCGGATGAAGTATCTGGCATCAACTAGTAATTTGCATTTATTAATTACATAATATCACTTTCTGTTGTTTTCTGAGCCAGAGTCTCGTGTATTGTCTCCAGGGATAAGCTTAATAATTTGCATAGCTATACGTTGCCAGCAGTTCATTGAATCAGCTTCGCTTGATTGGATATAGACGCCGTTTGTTTTCTATAGCATGTTTTCAATCGCATGATATTGTCCAGTTTAATCAGTGGAGACACAAAAATAATCATCATAAAAAATCTATTTAAATTATTCAAATTACGGCACGCTAGCATGTCACACACAGCTACAGCGAGCTCCATACAACTTTTGATTTTTATGACTTACTATATGATGCCCGCGATCTCGTCCACGTGGATAAGGTTTATTTATTCCCGCGGGAACTCTTAAATTTTCCGGGATAAAATGTATCCTATGTGTTAATCCTGGGTATGAGCTATCTCTCTTCCAAAAAGCCAAATCGGTTCGTTTGTTACGGCGTGAAAGAGTAACAAAAATCCATCCAACATCGTCACAAACTTTTACATTAGTAGGAAGTACTCTAATCTATGGATGGTGATTGTCTTGTCTTCAATCAATTAAAATCTATCATTCAATGGTAAACTTCAATTAATTGAAGACAAGTCACGCTATAAAAACGCTTTTTTTTCGTGTTCAAAAAACTTCATAGTTTGACTGATTTATTTATATTCAGACAAGAATCCAACTTCGTTTGTATGGGGTGCTCTCGAGAGAATTTCCTCTACATAAACATCCGACGCGGCGACGACGTAGCCTAACTTTATACTATTTACTAATACGTAGTAAGCATAGTAGACAATAGACATATTTCTATGCGTAATTCACTGGTTAATAATTGAAGAATTAAAAAACCGCGGACGAAGTCGCAGGCATAGTCTAGTTCTATAAACGGCATTGCCCTCGATCACTTCCTTCTTTCTAAAGATATTAGTGTCATTTTTGCCTTTTTAAGGTCTAACTATGAGAGTGCAAAATATTCTTACTAAAGCAGCGAAGGAGTTAAGCGTTTAAGATTTTGCGAGAGAAACCGCATTAAAAGTTTTACCTACTCGTGCCTCGAGTACAATTTTTCATAAAGATAGATTAATGTACCAGTTTTAATGCTGAGCCTCCAGTAGAGATAGCTTATAATGAAGATTTTAGAAAACTAAAATCTATGTACTATAACAAGCTTTTGCTTGTGACTTCGTCCGCGTGGAGTTTTATAAATCCCGTGGGAATGTCTATGTCACTCTCCAGGCCCTGGTTTATACGCATGCAAAAAATCACTCTAATCTGTTGCTCCGTTCTTACTTGATTGAAGCAAACAACAAACAAACACTCTTTCATATTTTACCGGTTTCTTGTTTAGAAAACTAAGTAAATGTTAAGTTCCGTTACTCTCTAGTATTTACACCTGAATAAAATACTTTATCTTTTTATTGATTTCAAAGAGACAGACGTTGTATGTCGACTTTCGTCTATAACAACCAGGTATATTATTATCTTTGATTTAGCTTTGGTTATGGAGGTTCTTCCGAACTGGTACCGCAGTCTAGTATTTTGCGCGAGGTGACAGAGATTTGATTACAACTCGCGATCCCAACTGCGTCTCTATAATTTACACCTGAGTGCAGAAAAGCAGTATTATCAGTATTATACAGCAAATATTAAAGTTTCTTGCTTACTACTTTCACTAGTTATTAGAAATGTAATAGATGTCTCCTCGAGAACTTCTAACCAGGAGTATTATTTAAATGCGCACTGAAAGGATTAGTCGTAGGTAGGTATTTTTGTGACGTTAATATAAAGAAATTAATATTACCTTTTACATTTACTAAAGATAGATTTTTATTTACTCAAGCGGATCCGACAGAGTCCTGCCCGAGCGTTGGCTTTTATTAAGGTGGGTAGAAAAACAAAAATCCTGGAACCCTAATCGCAGCGCCACTTACCGGGTTGTGAATTTAAACCGTCCAGAGACTCATCATACAAAAAAATCATCAAAATCGGTCCAATGGTTTGCATAACTTTTTGCTTTAGCCGACTTTTAATTTAAACTTCACCTATGCCAAATCTCATACTGTGCGTGCAATATTGCTTAATAAGATGTACAAAGTTTTCTCATCAAAAATAGTAGATTATTAACCAAGGGGATAAAGCAGTGTCTTCTGTCGCGGGTGAAGATTTAAATCGCGAGCGTAACGAAGGACTCGAGGTTTACTCCCGAGCGTAGCGAGGGTGTTAAAAACTTAAATCACGAGCGAAGCGAGGGATTTAAGACGAGTCCTGAGTGTAGTGAGGGATTTAAGTTCACCCAAGACTAAGACAGCTTTATCACCGAGGAAAATACTCTACTTTTCGTACCATTTGCGAAAAAATTAACACAATAATAATATGAGATAAGCATTTATTAAAAATAATGACAATTAAAAGTAATACGTATTTTAGAACATTAACTTATTTATAAGTATAAATTAAAATAAACTTAATGTTTATGTATTTGAAGAAAACAAAAACGCAGCAAATTCCTAGACTAATATTTTTTTGTCGGATAAGCAAAGGCATCAAGCTCATACGGCCTCGTCGGTTTTCGTAATTTTATTTACTTAATAATCATAACTGCATAATAAATGCGTATTCCTTTTTCAAAAAGATGTATAATGCATAAAGCATTATACATCTTTGCATACAAACTCAATGGTGTAAACACAGATGTAGTTCAGTATAAATTTCGGTAAGTATTCCAAATTTAAATCACATTCTCCCCCTAGAGGATGAATAAAATTCAGTACAATTTTCTTTCCCTGTTTTTCACAGATTAAAAATGACTATTGTTATGTTCGCTTTTTGTTGCACAGAATGTCACTTTTTTGAGCAAGTGGTACGAAAAATTATATTCCTACTTATGTACTTATATAGATTAGTAGTGTCTACTGGTTCCAAATTGCAATCCCTACTTCAGAATAAACAACCTACAAAGGACAAACAGAAAGCGTGTTGCTATGAGCAAAAGAATCCAATATTCATATTATTAAGATTCTCATAACATGCCAAACACGTAATTTCATCGCACATATCTTTGATAGGTAGGTACTGTAATATTCGAGGATTCCTTTCAAGTTTCTACATTAATATCGATCCTGTTTAATATACGAGAAAGGAACATAATTTCGTATTAAAACGGAATTTGGCATGTAAATAGTTTCCTTATAAGTGAAGTATTCTCTACAAAGCATGCGTAGCCGCAATAATACCTCATAATACCATCCACCAATACATAATAACGTATATTATGTATATTCTGTACCTAAAATTAATGTTTCTTTAGTTCATAATAGGCATTTGAGTATATTCTTCTTCTTCGACTAAGCGTTATCCCACTAGGTGGGGTCCGCTTTCCGGCATGCTCTAGCCCACTTTGCCCGGTCTTCTGCATCCGATTTTCGTAGTTTATTGGCTC
The DNA here is from genome assembly GCA_029955525.1 of Oeneis ivallda. Classification (NCBI taxonomy): domain Eukaryota; kingdom Metazoa; phylum Arthropoda; class Insecta; order Lepidoptera; family Nymphalidae; genus Oeneis; species Oeneis ivallda. The sequence goes on along the minus strand of JARPMR010000024.1, from coordinate 10,791,786 downwards.
TCAGATCAGCACTCACAATATCCAGCCAGCGCTTTTTTGGACGGCCGCGAGGTTTAGCTCCAGGGACGACGATGATAAGACATCTAATACCGACGTAGCTTTGTGGTTTCCGTGCCACATGACCGTACCATCTTAGACGGGCTTCTTGCAACTTGTCTCCGATGTCACGGACACTGAGCCTACTGCGGATGTGATCGTTGCGTTGTCGATCGCAGCGTGTGACATTGCACATCCACCGCAGCATTTTCATCTCCGTGACTCGAAGTTCTTGCACGTGCCTCGTTAAGGCTGGCCATGTTTCACTACCGTACAGGAGCACAGGTCGGATAATAGATTTGTAAATGAGTCCCTTCAGCTTAAGCGGCATTCGGCGATCGCACAACACATCGCCATTTCATCCAAGCAGCGCGGCGTTTATACGAGCTTTTACGTCGTGGTCGATGCCACCCGACTCGTGCAGCACGGATCCGAGGTATCTAAAGGAATCCGCACGGTGTGCACTTTCCTCCCCAATAGAGATACTTCCAGGATCTGTGCTGCAACATGCGAGGTACTCCGTCTTCGCCACATTAAGCGTCAGACCACCTTTCTCCAACGTCCTTTTCCAGGTGTTCACCTTACGTTCCAGTATCTGTCTATTTGCGTATATTATGGCATTTGAGTATATTATGTAGAATATAATAAAATAGAATAGAACATCATTAATTATTCATTTGTCAAACATAAGTAATAAAGAATTAGGTAATCCCATGACAGTCTCGCGAATCTGTACCTTCAATACCTGTACTTGGGAATGTTTCGTATAAACATTTAACTGAAATAATTCGACTGCCTCAAAAATCTTATGTTATGTTTTTTTTTTTTTTTCATTTTTGACCGTATATCTAAGTTTTCCTGTAGAGCATAATTCTGGCTATTAAGTACCCGCTAGTTAAAGAAAACGTTGAATTTTTCTGTAATATTCACTTAATCGCGGGCGAAATCGCGGGCGTCAGCTGTAGCATGAAATATATCTCAATTATAATTGTTTTACATTTACCGAGGCCAGTCCTTAGCTAAATTTCTTAGAGAGCCAATAAATATTAAGAACGGACATTTTTATGGGTCGCTATAAAGAAATAGCTAAGCTTGAGTTGCGAAATTAAAAGTTGCCTTATTACACACATAAATCTGTGTTTATGTACAATTAGAGCCTGCTTTGCCTGTTAATTATGTTAATTTTGAAGTATATTAAGCGTAATTTCCCGAACGTGGCATAGTTGCACCATGCACACGTCGTATGGCAACAACCCTTATTTTTCTCATTTTAAGAATAATGCAAGCTAAGTAAAATTTTCTTTAGAGTGAAATCACATTAATTGTCAGCATCGAATTGCATCGATTTAGATATTTTTTACTCAAAGACATAGTTTGATTTTTCAATATAATATGAAAATTAGCTTAGAAGTAGCTTCTCTACACTTTAATACGATTTCCGTTCTCATTATGGCTCCACACAACCCCAAAATATGTCAGGCTAACCCGATAACCATAAAACCGTAGAGTACTTTGTACATATCAACGACAATAAATCGCAATCAAATATTCTTTAAGACTATCCAACGTTTCAATGCGGCATCCTTAGAATAAATACTCCGAGAAACGCAATAGTCGACGCGGTGATAAGCCGTTTTTTAGTCGACCGAAAGCATATTCCTACGCAGTATCGTCGCATTAGTATGACGAGCTCGCAGAAAGTTATTAAAAAATAACGTACTGTGCTGTGAAAGGGTGTCATAATTCATCACAATAACCATCAAAAACGTAATTAACAGTACCAGAACAGAAAATAATTACATGGCACTCACACATTCATTGCTTGTTTTGAGCGAAACTTTGTTAGAAACTTCCAATCTATGAGTATTTAATCTAATGCTTCCTTATAATATAAAAATTAAAATAGAAGCTTCCCGCGGAAATTTTAAAAACTTAGTACACCACGCGGACGAAGTTCCGGCCAAAAAGCAAGCTCAAAATAAGTTAAGCTTACCCGATAACCAATAACAGAAGCCTCAAGCCAGAAATAAAAAATATTACACATTTTTGTACAAACGATTCAAAAAAACGTAGATTACTTACGCTATACATTTCGACGACAATAAATCGCATCCAGCGATATCAAATATTCGTTAAGACGATCCAACGTTTCAATGCGCCATTAATAATAATATCGGATACATTCCCGAATCGAGCCGGCCACAAATCAACTGTAAAGTGGAGGCGATCGCTTGCGGGTAATATCATGCCTCTGAAAAGAATATTAGCCATGATTTATACGATGTTATGTAAACCATATAGGTAATAAATTAATGTAAAAAAAAGTTTTTTCAACAAGAATGTGCCATAACGCCGCCACGATATGGATTTCGTGTTTATTTAATTATTGTTTACACGTGAGTGAGAAATACAGAGCGCTAGACGCGCAACGTATTTTTGACGACGTAAGCGCCAAAACTGCGTATTATCTAATTACAAGTTAATTAAACAACCAATCGAAAAATTAAAACATGTAATTGAAAAATACTTCTAGGCTTCTTGACAAAACAAAAACCCAACAAAAATAGTTTGCTCCTCCTGAGATAAATAGCAAAATGTGAACAAAACATGTAGGTATTTTTCAAAAAAATATACTATCGAAAAAAATTATCACCAATCGTGTTTTTAAAACACGTAAACCGAGATCATTTCCCCAAATATTAAGGTGGTAACTTTAACAAATTCTGAGATTCATAACAATGACAAAATACCAAATTGCATATTGCACTCTTAACCTAATATATCTTGGTTATTAAAGGTAGAGCCTAAAGACAAATTAGTCCAAACTCGAAGGTTCCACCCATAATCGTAATGGTTAATACTCGTATATACTCGTAATCCATTATCATGCTTTTGTCATCATAATATTGTATTGAAAAATACTCTGAAAATCTTAGAGCTAACTTACTTGTATATATAATCTATAGTATAATAAAACTGTAACAGGTCCAATTCTGTACATTGAAGATACACACATCAAAAGTGTCTAGGGATCAACATATATTTTTGCAATAACTTTTCTCCTGATTGATATTAATTAAAATTTTCTTTAAGGATTCATCAAATAAAGTGTTTTCGTTTGTCACAGTAACGATAAACCAAGTCACCTTTGCATTAATAAAGAAATTTGCCATTTTCCTAATAAAGGGATTTTTGACATTTGAACCACTAACATTAAAGTTCGAAAAAAAGACTGAAATAACAGTTTTCTTTAAAATTTTATTGGGTAACTTAAACAATTAATAATCCGTGTTTCTACCGCGAACACTAACAACACAAGAACATCGGTTTGGCATACTCAAAATGAGTTCATCCAAATCACGCTGTGGAATGGCCGCCCATGTTCGTTGCAACAACAAAAAAAGGTCTTCTTGCCACTGGATACCCTCCATATTCGGCAGAGCTCTTCTCTGTAGCATATCCCATGCATGCTCAATCGGGTTCAAGTCTGGCGACTGAGCAGGCCAGGGCAGGACATTGATGTTAGCTGCGGCGAGAGTCTGTCTTACAACTCTTGCGGTGTGCGGTCGTGCATTATCATGCATTAACTGAAATAAGGGACCGATTTGCACTTGTAGAGGAACGATGACGTCTGATACAATCGTCTCAGCATAAATTTGAGGTTGCCTCTGATCCAAATCAACTCAGTTCTTCCGCCGATCCAAATACCCGCCCATACCATGATGGTTCCACCACTATAAGGATGGACTTCCTGGCAGGATTTTAATCGCTGATTATGAAATTATGAAATGCACCAAAAAGGATCCATATAAATTTATAAAATCATAAATTTATTACAAAGCCACATCTCAATCTCAAGAAATCCGCATAAAAATGCTTGATCCCTAGACACTTTTGATGTGTGTATTTTGAAAATTTTTGTTTGAGGGCACTCTATAATCGATACTGAAGCCAAAACAATTTTTTTTTAATTTTTTGTCTGTCTGTCTGTCTGTCTGTCTGTCTGTCTGTCTGTCTGTCTGTCTGTCTGTCTGTCTGTCTGTCTGTCTGTCTGTCTGTCTGTCTGTCTGTCTGTCTGTCTGTCTGTCTGTCTGTCTGTCTGTCTGTCTGTCTGTCTGTCTGTCTGTCTGTCTGTCTGTCTGTATCTTGGCCGCGCATCACGCCGAAACTACTGGACGGATTTAAATGAAACTTGGCACGATTTACTTTTTATCCCGAAATTCAGCACCGTTCCCTTGGGAGAGGGGATGAAAGTCAAAATGTGTATTTCGCTGTAATTCATTAAGCCGTATTCCGATTTAATCCATTCTTTTTTTGTTAGAAAGCAGGTTCTTTAGAGATTGTCCTGTAATTATTTCAAGGTCGTCAATTTCGTAGTTCAGAAATTATAGACATCATAATCTTCAGTATAGGTCCAAATAACTTGAACCCCGGAATCTACAGGATACTTTGAATGAACGGCTCATCTTAAGCTGGCATGCGTAATTTATCTTATATAGCCATCGTGGATACTATTTTGTCAAAGTCAAACTACTCCAAAGGCGTCAGATTTTGCCAAACGATCATTATACCTACATACTACATAGTAGGTATGGATGTAATACATCGTATGGACGTAATATTACAGTGTTTTCCTATGTAATTTAATATCCTAATCATAATTACTAATATTATAAATGCGAAAGTGTTTGTTTGTTGGTTTGTCCTTCAATCACGCCGCAACAGGGCCACGGATCTACGTGATTTTTTTACATGGGTATAATTGAGGACCTGGAGAGTGACATAGGCTACTTTTATCCCGGAAAATCAAAGTGTTCCCGAGGGATTTTAAAAACTAAATCCACGCGGACGAAGTCGCGGGCATCAGCTAGTAAGTAATAAAACTATAACTCAACATTCTGTTGATAATAATTTACAAAATTTAGATTTCAACCCGAGGAAATTGACAAAATCGGTATTTTTTTAGCTTTTTTTGTAAAGACAGAAGGCTGTACGCTACTGAAACTCATCTGAAACTACTGATTAGATTTGAATATAATTTGGTAATATTTCAAAAACTCTATTCGTTTGCTATAAAATATATTTGTATGCACCGTTCATATTAGTACCGATCTGGTCGATAATATATCACATCGAACTAAGCTAGCCAGAAATCTTATTCAAAGACCAGTCGATCGCTTGCGGATAATATTCCTCTGGAAAGTAGACTAAGCTCAGATTCCATTTATATAATGTACAATATATTATGCACCTACAGCTATGAGTGTAATTTATTTCCATACGATCCATAAATAGTCCAGCCATTTGGTTTCTTTACTAGATAGGTTCGTTTTTAGGGTTCCGTACCCAAAGGGTACCAACGGGACCCTATAACTAAGCCTACGCTGTCCGTCCGTCCGTCCGTCCGCCCGTCTGTCAGCGGGCTGTATCTCGTAAACCGTAATAGATAGATAGATGAAATTTTCACATATTATGTATTTCTATTGCCGCTATAATAACAAATAATAAAAATTAAATTAAATTAAAAAAATTAAATTAAAATATTTCTATGGGTATACATGGAAATATTTTTATTTAATTTTTTTTAACGGAACCCTAAAAGAGCGATGCCCGACTCGCACTTGGCCATTTTTTTTATATCTTGTGCCTTTGAATCCCTCACTACGCTCAGGATTATAAATAAAATTTTATTAGAACCCTTTGCTTGTTCAGGATTAAAACTATGCACTCGCCAAAAAAAAACTTTGCTTTCTTGTTAAACAAATAACTATAATTGAAAATTCAACCCCTAAGGTTGTAAAACGGGGTTTGAAAAATAAAACTTAACGTGAGCGAAGTCGCGGGCAGAGGCTAATGTAATTCTATTTATTAGTACCCAATCGAAAGTTGAAAACAAAATAAATAAGCATCGAGTTTTAATTAAGGAGCTAACGAAAGTTTTAAAGTTCAAACCAATACCAACTTCAAAAGATTTTTTCAATTAATTTGGAACTTGACGAATCTCAATGTTGATACCCTATTTAAATTAAACTCGCACGTGAATCAACAAAGTTCGGATTAATGTCAATATTAATTCACCAAAACTCAGTTCCAAAGGGTTCTCGGTTCAAATCTTTAATAATACTTCTTAGAAACTTTTATTTTTACCCACGACATAACTTGGATGGAACGTAACTAATGTAACTAATTTCCTGAAAATTTTGAGTTTCCTAAACTAGTTTTCTAGTTTTCTGCATTGTGTACGTGAAATTAATATTAAAACATGCCCGATTGTAATTTTGGGCTGGTTTCAAAGTATATTTTACGTCTATACCAGGGTGAAACTTCTATACGCCATAGGTTTTAAAATTTTGATGTAAAATCACTTGTAGCACGCCTTGGGATAAGACAGACTAGTATGCCATGATGGGAAACGGCATGACTCATATAACGATCTCTTGAGCCGAAATCTCTTCATTTGAGATAAGTTATGCATATTATGCACGTTCTGTTTTATTTCAAGGGTTGGCACAGAATAACTATTTAGTATAAAATAAATAAAACTTAGTTTTTTTGAAGATCATAAAGGATTATTTTATTAAAATATTACAATATACTTATAGCTAAAATAATCTAATTACATACTATACAAACCATGCTCGCGTAAAATGGTGCCAAGAATACTAGCTGCATTACCGCGTTGGACAGCCAGGCTGATCCTTTGCGCAAAAAATGAGAAAATGAGCCAGCTCTTCTGTCACCAATTTCCTCTCCGCCAGTCCATCAATATCGAGAGAGCTTATTCTATTCTCAAACGATTTCGATCCCAACTGAAATCTAACTTGGCTGGGCAGTGTTCGAGAAGCCTCGAGAATCCAAAGTCTTGCCAGTCTTGTCCAAATCCCTCAGTGACTGAAGACCAAAGTCTTCTTAGTGCGTGTTTCCAGTGACAACTTATGGATCTGAACCGGTGGTAGAACCGTGACGTGTCATATTAAGAGCCACAGATTGGCCTACATGAAATAATTTTGAATTTGAAACACCGTTGCTAACTGGGTCTCCTACGAAGTTCCATAGTCACTCAGTGGGCCATGGAGAGAGCTATCTATGCTCGGAGTATCCCTGCGAGATCAACATCACAGCAATATTAAAATAAACCTTTGCGCTACACACGCTTCACTGGATGCTGCTGATATTAAGTGGCCATATAAATTCTCAGACGTCGTTCGAAATGATACCAAACGTTTCACTTTTAGCATTCACAGTAAAACATTATTATTTTTACATTTAACCCCTGCCTCCCTGTAGCGGTGAATATATTGCGGCAAGATAGCAAATACGAGTATTATAGAAAACGATACTTGTATTTTTAAAATGTGAATATGGTAGGCATTTTCAAAACTCGAAGAAATTTCTTATCACTCTTATTATTTTTACTATCTTCCGTATCCTTACTAATTTATTGGAACGTAGTTCCTTATCGCGCGGTGCGGAAGGGGGCTAGACGGAAAAAATTAAGGAACCGACACTCGCCACAATTTTGAAACCGACACTTTTTTGTTGAATGTGAATTTTGCATTGTGTTCGGTATTTTCGCGGTACAATATTGGGTCTCCGTAGCCTTGTGGCTTCGGCAGTCGCTTAACAGTTAAAAGTCGATGGTTCGAATCCCAGCTCGACAGACTGGACAGACAGTATTTTCTATTTTCTATTTTATTTTAAATAATTTCTACATTTGGGAAATGTAGAAATTGTTTAAAATAAAATTGAAAATGGAAAATTCGGTCTGTCGAGCTGGGATTCGAACCATCGACCTTTGGCTGTTAGGCAGCTGCAGAAGCCACAAGGCTACGGAGACCCGTTATTGTATCGCGAAAATACCGAACACAATGCCAAATTAATTAATCGAAAGGAACTACGTTCCATCCGGGTGTCCCTTGGCACCTCTCAAGTTTTTGTTATATTTGAGGACTTGGAGAATGACTGAGGCTGCCGTTTATCCCGGGAAAACAACAAGTTCCCGGTGATTTTGAAAAACCTAACTCCACTAGCAAAAGTATTAAAATTTACATTCGATGACTGATTTTTTTTGTTTCAATTAATTTTATGGATTGAAAATGGCCCCGTGACAAACATTTCTATAGTCAACCCCAAAGACTGTATGGCGAGCTAAGTATAAATCTTGAGGTCTAAAATGTCGCTGTCCAATAATTTGTATTTGAAAGTAAACTATTACTCGCGTGGTAACTACGCGAGGCTTAAGTTATTGCATTTTTGTGAGTCTAGTGTGACAGACGTCATGCTTAAAAATCATTATTATTTATCTGGCTACCCATCAGTATTTAACAACTACTTAACCTTTTCTCTCAGTGGAATCTTCTTTACGAACCGGAGCAGTGGTAGATTTTTGCCCTTATCCTTATCACGTACCTACTTAAACGCAACTTGGGCCGGGGAAGGATAAAATCCCCGCATGCGAGATGCGCGGGTGCCATTTTAGGGTTCCGTACCCAAAGGATGCCAACGGGACCCTATTACTAAGCCTCCGTTGTCCATCTGTCCGTCTGTTACACACTCCGTGAAAATTTCAACTATTTTGTCTTTCAACTTAATAAGGTAGACAGTTTTTGTATTTGAATTGCCGCTATAACAACAAATAATAAAAAAAAATTAAAAAATAAAGGGATACATGAAAAAGGAGTTGAAATAAAATTTTATTTTTTACCCTAACGTGGGGTATCTAGAACTCATTAAGTAGGGTTCAAATAATTATATTTTTATATTATTTTTTAGCTACAAAAATGAAGAAATGGGGGGCAGTCAAAGTTGTCGGTTTTAAAACATGTTTGTTACGAGGTCTATCTAGAAAACTAAACTAGTTAGGAATTTAAATATCTATATATTATGAACTTTATAGTGTATTTAAACGAAAATACCGATTAATATTGCGGTTTGTAAGTTGTGACCAAAAGAAACGAGCATTTTTTCCCCATATGCTAATTTAGTACTATCTTCTTCTTCTTCTTCTTTATCAACCGATAGACGTCCACTGCTGGACAAAGGTCTCTTGCATGGACTTCCACAGGCCTCGGTCTTGCGCCGCCTGAATCCAGCGGCTCCCTGAGACTCGTTTGATGTCGTCGGTCCACCTGGTGGGGGGTCTGCCAACACTGCGCTTCCCGGTGCGGGGTCGCCACTCCAGCACCTTGGGACCCCAACGACCATCAGCTCTTCGAACTATGTGCCCCGCCCATTTCCACTTCAGTATCGCGACTCGCTTAGCTATGTCGGTGACTCTGGTTCTCCTACGGATCTCCTCATTTCTGATTCGATCCCGCAGGGACACTCCGAGCATAGCTCTCTCCATCGCCCGCTGAGCGGTCCTGAGCCTACTTATGAGGCCCTTAGTTAGCGACCATGTCTCGGATCCGTAAGTCATCACTGGCAACACGCACTGTTCGAAGACTTTAGTCTTCAGGCACTGAGGAATTTTGGACGAGAAGACATCTCGGAGCTTCCCGAACGCTGCCCAGCCGAGTTGGATTCGGCGGTTGATCTCTTTCTCGAAATTGGACCTACCTAGCTGGACTGTGTGTCCCAGGTAAATATACTCGTCGACAATTTCGAGTGCAGAGTTCTCAACAATTACTGGGTGGAGCGGTGCATGAGCATTGGACATGATTTTCGTCTTGCTCATGTTCATTTTCAGGCCCACCTGTTGAGAAACCCTGCTGAGATCGTTGAGCATTGTATTGAGGTCTCTCAGAGTCTCTGCCATGACTACTATGTCATCGGCAAATCGCAGGTGAGTGATGTACTCGCCGTTTATGTTGATGCCAAGCCCGTTCCAATCCAGAAGCTTAAAGACGTCCTCCAACGCAGCGGTAAAGAGCTTCGGGGAGATAACGTCTCCCTGTCGCACTCCACGCTGCAAGTGGATTGGCCTCGTAGTCTGGTCCTGTATACGTACTGACATTGTGGCGTTTTCATACAAGCACTTCAACACTTGGATATACCGGTAGTCAATCCGGCATCTCTGTAGCGACCTCAACACAGCCCAAGTTTCCACCGAATCGAAGGCTTTCTCATAGTCCACAAACGCTAAGCAAAGTGGCCGGTTATACTCTTCTGTCTTTTGTATAACCTGCCGCAGCGTATGAATGTGATCTATGGTACCAAAGCCTTTTCGGAATCCGGCTTGTTCGGGAGGCTGGAAGTCGTCAAACCTACGAGCGAGACGATTCGTAATGACTCTCGAGAACAACTTATAAACATGACTCAACAACGAGATGGGTCTCTAATTCTTCAACAAGGTATTATCACCCTTTTTGAAAAACAGAACCACCACGCTCCTGTGCCATGCTTCCGGCGTTGTGCCCTCGTGGATGACGGAATTGAACAATCGCTGAAAAATCTTAAGTACCGGTTTCCCACCCGCTTTCAGGAGTTCCGCAGTGATTCCATCATCACCTGGTGCCTTGTTGTCCTTAAGCTGTTTGAGAGCCATTCTAATCTCGTATAGGCTGACGTCCGGGATATCTTCGGTATAGTGTCGGGTCAGTTTGGCTCTGGGATCTTTCGCCAGATCTTCAACAGGTTTTTGTGTCGTGGTATATAACTGTCCATAGAACTTCTCAACCTCTCCCAATGTGGTGGTACGGCTGTGATCGTCTAAGATTGATGATTTGTGATTAAGTATACTTGAAGAAAAGTTCATGAAAAACAATATTTCAGGAATAAGAGACATGTTGGTAGTTGGCATGTTATCTGTAACTTCGCGGATTTCCCAAAGTGAACGGAGACGCATCGCTCACCTGGGCAATACATTTGCGGGTGGACAATTCAGGCTATCATTCCATTCTATCTGGATACACGAGGCCCATTTGTATTGTATGGGCCTACCTTAGTAGAGCAGTGGGATAGCGTCACTTCGACACTCGGAAGTCCAGAAGGACTTAATTAAAATTATAAGCTAACGATCAGTATAGAATGCATGATAAGCTGGTGAATGTATGAATGCCTTCTTTGGGCCATCGCAATCCGACCGATTCTCTCGAACACTGGGGAACCCTACACCCAGCACAGGGGTCTTTGAACATTGTTATTGGGGCACGGACCAGATCACCCTTTTTCGCTGCGAAGCGTGTATTGCCCTTGTCTTCGAGAGACGGGTTCTTTTGAGAGCCGTAGCTCGCCCCATTACCATGGTTTTATTGATATATTCGTTTGTTATATTTGATATGTGGTTTGGCCAAACCAGATCGGGGCTGATCCGTATTTGAGAGGGCGTGTAATTGTTGTGTAGGAGAATCGCCGCCGGTGCGCCACACTGGTAGCCATGTACTGATATTGCATCAAATTTGACTATCAAAGTCAACCAGTTAATATTTAAAAGCCCACATCAACCTTAATGTCTCTCATTCCACAATATCGTGGTCACCCTAGCCATCTCCAATAAAGTCTCTCCTTTACACAATACCCTATGGTCACCCTAGTGCCTTGCAACTGCTTAACAATAGGACACAAAAAAAAAAGGTTCAAATCCCCTACCTGCTACCTACACATTCCACGGGCAGCGACTCAAAGTCGCTGCCCGTGGAATGTGTACAGATGCTTGACGAAACTGCGGCTTCTCTCGAGTATTTACTAGTGTTGAAATACCTAATTAAATGCCCTAATCAGTCCATCGTATTAAGCTAGATGAAGTCTAGCTTTCATAGACTGCACAGTAATTCAGAGACTATAGGCTTAATCTTTGATTTTGAAGTAGTCACGTAGCTCTTCAAACTAGACCTGTTTAGTTCACTATGAAAGGTATTTATCTGTTTAAATCAAAGTAGCTTACGGTAATTGTCCAGGTTGGAAATAATTAATTACTCACAACACAGAATTTCACTCGTCTGGGAATCGAACCCGTCGAGAAACGTAGAAATATCATAGCTATATTTGACCTGACTTAATTTATAACATCGGAGTATGTACTCAGCATGAAATAAAGTTATTGACCTTAGTCTGAACCTCCGTAATCTGTGGGAATCGAACCCATCTCGGAAGCTTAAATATTCGTATATCTACACCTAATAGTTATCTGAGCTTAGCTCTCTGAAATGAAATCCATGATCGTACATAGGTAACATGAGGGAATTTATAGACTATATTAATAAAAGAAGTGTTTATGGATAAAAGAATGAGATTTATTATCAGTTTCTTAAGATTATTAGGAAAGAAACTGTTTGATCATTTAATTCATGTTTAAGGCGCTAAATTACCTTAAGCCATTAATAGAATAGAATAGAATTATTCGTTATTCAATTAAATTTTTACAAGTACTTTTGAATAATTAATGAATCTACCACTGGTTCGGAATGCCCTCCAACCGAGAAGAACCAGTAAGAAACTCGGCGGTTGCTCTTTTCAAAACAGTTACAATACAGTAATTACTATGTTAAATATGTAGTATTTCCACTATGAGGAAAATTCAAGAATATATACAGACTTACTTCTATCTTAAGATAGTCAGACATACTGAGTTGGTTATAATGCAAAATGCTAGCTAAACTGTCTCGAAGAGAAAAGACACACACACACACCTTAATTTTACAGTAGGAACAATACATAATATTGTGCTAAGATTCACAGATAGTTAATTCAATTTAATTCAATCTTTCCTTTTAGGATAAATAATTTTACATAATTGAACAGGTGGTCTACTGGTGTACTAGGTTATCGGCGGGTTTATGTCAGACTTTCTCCCTCTATTATCCACGCCACACTAGTCTGTAAAGTAGTATTAATAGGTACAAGATATAGACCACCCCTGTGAGAAGAATTACCCAATCTACTGGGTTCCATGCCACATTCCTATCTCTCTGTATTGTTCGGCCCATAAGCTCCAGCGAACTGTCTGCGTCCATTACCATCAGCCTTTGAGACCTAGGCCTCTCAATTCAAGTCTTACAATTAACTCGAGTCTCTGTGGATCTTAGCAGTCTATTAATTAATTACGAAATTGAATAGAGTACATTACCAATTTACTGCATCGCCTCACTTAATCACTGTAGCTCTTAATTTATTAAATTATATTCTCTACCCTGAGTTATTTTTTTACAATTTCTTTCTTAAAAGGTTTACAAAGTTAATCAAGTCTATCTTAAATTAAGGCTGTTGGCTTAGATAATACGCGCACTGCCAATCAGCTTGTAAAGGACCCTCGAGTGTGCACTGGACCGCCACCCGGAGCCCTCAGAGCTCAACTGTCCCCGGTCTCTCGCCAGCTATGCGCTCGCGCCTTCGCATCCCCACTCTCGACTTCAGCCTCTGTGGATTTAAAACACGCCCAAAGTCAACTGTACAAGATATAATTGGTCTAATTGTATCCGTCACCCGTTGTTCTCGACCAATCCTGTCGCCTCACTAGATGTCACGCCTCCCAAACCGATCACGTCGTCAGTGCGTGCCTAGCCAAGTTTCTATTTTTTTGTTTGTTTCCATAAATCTGGTTTTTTTTTGTTATGTCCAAGTTCGCACGGCTTGTAAGGCCACAAAAAAATAAAGTTTACGATGCATTTCCTAGTTAAAATTTCTTATCGTGCCTTTACTCAGATTTCTCCTAATTTCTATAGTTTATTGCTTTCAAAGTGGTTTCGAAGTTTTGTGCCTTTTGTCTTATTTTGGCTTAATTGCCTTCCACATGCGAGCACACAATTTAACTTGTCTAAATTGTTAAATTTATAGGTCTAAGTGTTTATTTACGAGCCCCTTTTAATGTTAAGGTGTTGTTATGTTCGAGAAATTTATTTATGAGTCTATTCGGCGAAGAAAGAAAAAATATACGTTGTAGGTATGGGCGCGGACCACCTCACACTCCCCCAAATAGATTTTTAATACACCTAGTCTTCCCTAATGCCTCAGCATTTTGGACTAGTCGTTTGGAAATCTATTTCTCCTCTGTAATCACTCACTAAGTTCCTAATAGAACCCTAATGTTTACACGTTCTTATAGTAACGGAATAGGTGAATAGCGTTATAATTTCCTTTTGTCTTATTAGTACGAGCGTCGATCAAGGTGTATACGTTATTATATGGGACTGCTCCTATTATGTAGGGCCCTTCATATAGCCGCATGAATTTCTTTGTCAACCTTTTGTCGGCATCCGACTTCGCAAAGGCCTTAAGTTTTACTAAGTCTCCTATTTCGAAATGCACTAGCTTATGCGTTTTATTATAGTAAGACTCTCTACTCTCTGCCGCTTTAACTATGTTCCGTCGCACCTGCTGCCTAATTTGTTCTAGCATTTCTCGCTGTAGTTCGTTTTCCTTCACCATGCCTCTGTCAAAGTCAGTTGATAATGAAGTCCGTTTTCCCCACACTACCTCATTTGGTGTATAGCCTGTCGTAGTGTGTACCACTTGATTGTAACAATCCTCTATACTAGGTAATGCATCTACCCAAGATTGATGAGCCTTCTCACACTATGTTCTGAACAACCTCCCTAACTCTTTATTAACTCTCTCTGTAGAGTTCGGCCGCGGATTTCTGACAGATGTGTGCGTTAGTTCGATACCTAACTGACGAACGCCTGCCTCGAAAACTCTCGAAGTGAAATTCGCGCCTCTATCCGAACATAATGTCCTAATCTCGATTTGATTATGGAACTTCCTTACACATGTTAACGTAGCCTTTCCACTTGCCGCACGTAGTGGGTATAGCCTGATTAATTTGCTATACGCGTCCTGCATTACGAATATGTATTTGTATCCGAAACGACCCGCTGGCAAAGGGCCATAAATGTCGCAAAAGACCCGTTCTCCTATTTCTCTCGCCACCACTGTCTTAATCGGCCCCGTATGTGTTTCTAACGCGTGTTTTGACCTCTGACATATCTCACAAGCTCTCACAATTCGACCTATTATACGAGACATATTTGAAAAATAATAACGGTGCTTCATCAAAGCATAAACCTTATATCGTCCGAAATGACCTATCTCTTCATGTATACTAACAATCAAGTCTCTCTGTATGTCCTCGGGAATGTATAGCCGTAAAGTATTCGTCTTTCCATCGGTCCTATAAAGAACACCCTCCTTAAGCGTATAATATCTCGATTCAGACGTGCCCGTTACTTCCATACGCCTAATTATTTCGTTGACGACCTTGTCACGCTCTTGATAACTACCTATTTCCTTCCATTTCGCCTGTACTACTCGTCCTAACGACGTTTTAAATAGATACATTTCTGGTCCCGTAACCTTATTAGTTAACACGTCCGTTGTCCCTTTTATATGGCGGGATAATACATCCGCTACCGTGTTTAGGTTACCTTTCACATGCTCAACTGTATAATCGAACCGTCCTATGTAATGTACCCATCGTATCATCCGTGCGCTTAATAACTTACACGTTTGTAGGAATATCAAGCTCTTGTGATCAGTCCTAATCACTAAACGTGCTCCTCTTAAGTACGTTTCAAACTTTGATAGACTAAAGATAATTGCCCACAGTTCCTGTTCTGTGACTGTCCATTTCCTTCCGTTTCCGTTAAAGCCTTACTACAAAACCCTATTATTCGCTCTTCGCCTACATCGTCTAACTGATAAACATATCCGGAAACCCCCAAATTACTGCTATCGGTTTGCAGGTAATAAGTTTCCTTCGGATTAGGGTGTACAAGAAGCATTGTGTCTAAAAATAGTTTCTTGACCCTTTCGAAACAATCGTTTGCTGCCTGCGTCCAACGCCATTTGGTATTTTGTTTCAATAAATCGCAGAGTGGCCTAACCTCCTCACTATACTTCGCGATAAATCTCCTGAAATAGTTTATTAATCCTAAAAATCCTCGTAATTGTTTTATTGTTCGAGGTATGGGGAATTCTTGTATGGCTTCTACTCGCTCAGGATCCATACGCAATCCGCTAGTATTCACTATGTGACCTAGTAACTTCACCTCTACACATAAGAATCGACACTTCTCTAGCCTGCCGGTCAGTCCTGCATTCTCTAACTTATCTAGTACTCGATCTAAGTGCTCTAAATGTAACTTTATATCCCCTGTAGTAAATATGACAATGTCATCTAAATAATTCACGCAAAACTCGCGTACTTCCTTTAATATAGAATCCATTGTTCTAGAAAACCCTGCCACAGATGTCTTTAATCCTTGAGGCAAGACACAATAGGTATAAGTTCTCCCCATAAAAGAGAAACCTGTATACTTCCTAGAATCCCGGTGTAGAGGTATTTGAAAATATGCATTATTCAAATCAATCAAACTGATATAATTCACTCCATGAAAGGATTGTAAAATCTCAGATGTGAGTGGAGGTGATCCCGCATCACCTATCATTTTCTTATTAAGCTCGCGTGCATCTAATAAGAGTCTTATTGACCCATCTCGTTTCTTTGTGAATGTGAGAGGACTACAGTACGGTGTCGCCTCCTGTCTGATTACGCCTAATCTCTCCAACTTCTCTAATTCCTCCTTAACCTGTTCCCTATACGCTAAAGGTACCGGATAGCTGTGCTTCACAAAAGGGATTTCATCGGTTAACTCGATAACGTGCTCGTACCTACTAGCCAACCCTAACTTGTCCGTAAATACCTTACAATGCTTGTCTAGTATAGGCAATAACATCTCCCTTTGTTCTGAGCTTATACCTGACTCGTCCAGATGGTATTCCCTGTTGAGTTTACCGCCCGATTCTTCAATCGATAAGCAATGTCCCACCGATCTAGGATTATGACTCAATATAGAATTTGTCGCGATTGCATTCGTCTCTCCCCCTAACCTTTCGACCTTACAATCGGAGTTTAGCTTAACGCAAGACCTAACTCCCAAGTGTTCAATCGCCAACGTTCGCTCACTACCGCAGTTCACTACTCCTTTCACCCTTTCCAACCAATCATACCCTAATATTAACGATCTAGGTAGGCGTCGCATGACTAACACAGGTGTTTCAACTAATGTGCTACCTAATTGGAACTCTATTAACACCAATCGATTCGCGCTCTCGCTTCGCGATCCAAATGCTCCCTGTATCCGAATTGCCGGAATAGCGATCTCAGGTAGAGACCCGCTTTCACTGAGAATAGAGTCGTACAATTCTCTAGTCATTCCGCTAATTTGACTTCCCGTATCGATAAGTACATTCATGCTTCTCCCGTACAATGACACGCATACTTCAGGTAACTTAGGTAAAGAATAACCAACCTCTTCGTCAATCGATTCATCGAGTTCGTGGAACATCGTATTTGAACTCACTCCTCGTTTAACACAATACTCGCACGTAACGCCCCGTTCGCTACTCTCTATTACGTTGCTAAACTGGTTTTCCAATAGGATTCCTATACCTCTAATTTCCGACTGACAACTGTAATTGACGTCATTTACGCCGCCTTTTAGTGCTCGCTTCAGACCCTTTCCACCGACTCCTAAACTCTGTCCTGGTTTCCATCCGCTCCTAGTTAAAATATTATAAGCTACACCTGCCCGTTCGCTCTCCGAGATCTCTATATTCCCTGATTTACACAAATTTAATTTACCCGACCTCGCTTGTGTAGGGGAACCTAGCTTTTTGACGTTCCCTCCCCCGCATTTTCCGATGAAGTAAGGCTTTCGCCCTCTTTCACAAAAGTGATAGCCTGTCTGGTTCGCTCGGTTTCAGGCAAGGCTGGCCTGTTAGAATTTCCCCTATAGCTTGACCGACCCCATCGATAACCCCGACCTCTGTTCGAGTCTCTAGTACTCCACTTCCTAGCATTCATAGTAGCAACAATGGGACGCGCCAGCGGTGGCCCGTTATACCTTTTTCCTCTAAAACTACTACCTGCTACCTCTCTCGCAATTCCTCTAGGCTTCTCAACAATATTTTGCTCTATACTTCTTAGAAACTTTGCCCCACTCATAATGCTAACTCCCTCGGTCCTAGTAAACCATAACCGTTGTATATCTATAGCATAGTGACGCATAATAGCGTTTACTAAATCACGTTCGCTAAACGCAATAGTTAACGATTGCATCGACTCAACCTGCTCGGCAAAATGTTTAGACATCGTCATTCCTGAGCTACTCGTATATACGGCATTAATCAATCGATACCTCACAGACTCCTGGATCTGTTCGGTCCAATACGTGCGTCTAAAATCGACTTCAAAATCAGCGAAAGTAGTCCAATCTTTTGAATATAATTCCATAACCTGTCGCGCGTGACCTGTAATGCACCCAAGCGCTATGTCGATCTCGCGATCAAATCCATTTACCGCCCTAATATACTTCTTTAACCGTTTTAAAAATGAAATAGGGTTCGTGAATGGTTTTCCATCGAAATTCGGTTTGCTAACCGACGGCTGTACCACATATAAGTTTCGAGTTTCAGAAGACGCTATGCTGTGACTCGCGGACTCATAACTAGACCCCTGTCTAACATCTCGATCACCCTCACTATTCGTCAAACCAACCGATGCGTGTGACGTAACACTCACGTTTTCGTTTGATACCGGATTCACTTTTGAACTAATTTGTTGTAACTTCCCTTCGAACTCGCTGATTTTCTCCAAAATCAACTCTAAAGTCGAGCTACCTACGGTTCCCGTTTGCTCACTATCCTTTTCTGCACTGCCGCTTGGTAAGTCTATCGCTACCTGCTTCGCCTTACGTCCCTTTCTACCTGTCGACATATTTTATTTCGTCTTAAACCCCCTTTTACTTTACCGCCTAACTTCGCCAAGTGCTAAAATAAGCTGTTTATTACCGTGCCGCTTTCACGAAACTTGGACAAAACCTTTTAGATAATAGAACAATTCCGATACCAGATGTTTGGAAACGCTCGGGATGTGTCTTGTTTTATGTGAAGTCTCTGGGTTCAAAATAAATTCTAGGGAATAAAACAAGGGCAGAGAAATAAATCTAAGAAATAAGCAAAAGTAATATCTCCGATACTGCAATCTCCTCCTTAGAAACCTGTAAATTGCACATTTATAAGACATACTGCTTATTTCTGCTCCCTCTATACACGGAATAAATGTACAACATAATAATAACATGCACAGTGCTATTTCTGCTCCACCTATATATGGAATAATTTTATAACATAATAATAACATGCACGGTGTGTGTCTTAACTCCGTTTTTTCTTTAATGACTACACTCCTCATATACCTAGTCACGATTCCTACGTTGTGTTCTATTTTTATACTATTATAGATCTAGTCATACCGTTATTTCGAATACGTACATAGACCTCTGGTCAATCGGCAACAAATTCTGTGACCTAACAGGGTCACAGATGTGACACAGGATGATACACGCATCCTGGTCACGGCACCAAATTCTGTGGTGGTACGGCTGTGATCGTCTAAGATTGATGATTTGTGATTAAGTATACTTGAAGAAAAGTTCATGAAAAACAATATTTCAGGAATAAGAGACATGTTGGTAGTTGGCATGTTATCTGTAACTTCGCGGATTTCCCAAAGTGAACGGAGACGCATCGCTCACCTGGGCAATACATTTGCGGGTGGACAATTCAGGCTATCATTCCATTCTATCTGGATACACGAGGCCCATTTGTATTGTATGGGCCTACCTTAGTAGAGCAGTGGGATAGCGTCACTTCGACACTCGGAAGTCCAGAAGGACTTAATTAAAATTATAAGCTAACGATCAGTATAGAATGCATGATAAGCTGGTGAATGTATGAATGCCTTCTTTGGGCCATCGCAATCCGACCGATTCTCTCGAACACTGGGGAACCCTACACCCAGCACAGGGGTCTTTGAACATTGTTATTGGGGCACGGACCAGATCACCCTTTTTCGCTGCGAAGCGTGTATTGCCCTTGTCTTCGAGAGACGGGTTCTTTTGAGAGCCGTAGCTCGCCCCATTACCATGGTTTTATTGATATATTCGTTTGTTATATTTGATATGTGGTTTGGCCAAACCAGATCGGGGCTGATCCGTATTTGAGAGGGCGTGTAATTGTTGTGTAGGAGAATCGCCGCCGGTGCGCCACACTGGTAGCCATGTACTGATATTGCATCAAATTTGACTATCAAAGTCAACCAGTTAATATTTAAAAGCCCACATCAACCTTAATGTCTCTCATTCCACAATATCGTGGTCACCCTAGCCATCTCCAATAAAGTCTCTCCTTTACACAATACCCTATGGTCACCCTAGTGCCTTGCAACTGCTTAACAATAGGACACAAAAAAAAAAGGTTCAAATCCCCTACCTGCTTTTGAGTCGCTGCCCGTGGAATGTGTACAGATGCTTGACGAAACTGCGGCTTCTCTCGAGTATTTACTAGTGTTGAAATACCTAATTAAATGCCCTAATCAGTCCATCGTATTAAGCTAGATGAAGTCTAGCTTTCATAGACTGCACAGTAATTCAGAGACTATAGGCTTAATCTTTGATTTTGAAGTAGTCACGTAGCTCTTCAAACTAGACCTGTTTAGTTCACTATGAAAGGTATTTATCTGTTTAAATCAAAGTAGCTTACGGTAATTGTCCAGGTTGGAAATAATTAATTACTCACAACACAGAATTTCACTCGTCTGGGAATCGAACCCGTCGAGAAACGTAGAAATATCATAGCTATATTTGACCTGACTTAATTTATAATATCGGAGTATGTACTCAGCATGAAATAAAGTTATTGACCTTAGTCTGAACCTCCGTAATCTGTGGGAATCGAACCCATCTCGGAAGCTTAAATATTCGTATATCTACACCTAATAGTTATCTGAGCTTAGCTCTCTGAAATGAAATCCATGATCGTACATAGGTAACATGAGGGAATTTATAGACTATATTAATAAAAGAAGTGTTTATGGATAAAAGAATGAGATTTATTATCAGTTTCTTAAGATTATTAGGAAAGAAACTGTTTGATCATTTAATTCATGTTTAAGGCGCTAAATTACCTTAAGCCATTAATAGAATAGAATAGAATTATTCGTTATTCAATTAAATTTTTACAAGTACTTTTGAATAATTAATGAATCTACCACTGGTTCGGAATGCCCTCCAACCGAGAAGAACCAGTAAGAAACTCGGCGGTTGCTCTTTTCAAAACAGTTACAATACAGTAATTACTATGTTAAATATGTAGTATTTCCACTATGAGGAAAATTCAAGAATATATACAGACTTACTTCTATCTTAAGATAGTCAGACATACTGAGTTGGTTATAATGCAAAATGCTAGCTAAACTGTCTCGAAGAGAAAAGACACACACACACACCTTAATTTTACAGTAGGAACAATACATAATATTGTGCTAAGATTCACAGATAGTTAATTCAATTTAATTCAATCTTTCCTTTTAGGATAAATAATTTTACATAATTGAACAGGTGGTCTACTGGTGTACTAGGTTATCGGCGGGTTTATGTCAGACTTTCTCCCTCTATTATCCACGCCACACTAGTCTGTAAAGTAGTATTAATAGGTACAAGATATAGACCACCCCTGTGAGAAGAATTACCCAATCTACTGGGTTCCATGCCACATTCCTATCTCTCTGTATTGTTCGGCCCATAAGCTCCAGCGAACTGTCTGCGTCCATTACCATCAGCCTTTGAGACCTAGGCCTCTCAATTCAAGTCTTACAATTAACTCGAGTCTCTGTGGATCTTAGCAGTCTATTAATTAATTACGAAATTGAATAGAGTACATTACCAATTTACTGCATCGCCTCACTTAATCACTGTAGCTCTTAATTTATTAAATTATATTCTCTACCCTGAGTTATTTTTTTACAATTTCTTTCTTAAAAGGTTTACAAAGTTAATCAAGTCTATCTTAAATTAAGGCTGTTGGCTTAGATAATACGCGCACTGCCAATCAGCTTGTAAAGGACCCTCGAGTGTGCACTGGACCGCCACCCGGAGCCCTCAGAGCTCAACTGTCCCCGGTCTCTCGCCAGCTATGCGCTCGCGCCTTCGCATCCCCACTCTCGACTTCAGCCTATGTGGATTTAAAACACGCCCAAAGTCAACTGTACAAGATATAATTGGTCTAATTGTATCCGTCACCCGTTGTTCTCGACCAATCCTGTCGCCTCACTAGATGTCACGCCTCCCAAACCGATCACGTCGTCAGTGCGTGCCTAGCCAAGTTTCTATTTTTTTGTTTGTTTCCATAAATCTGGTTTTTTTTTTGTTATGTCCAAGTTCGCACGGCTTGTAAGGCCACAAAAAAATAAAGTTTACGATGCATTTCCTAGTTAAAATTTCTTATCGTGCCTTTACTCAGATTTCTCCTAATTTCTATAGTTTATTGCTTTCAAAGTGGTTTCGAAGTTTTGTGCCTTTTGTCTTATTTTGGCTTAATTGCCTTCCACATGCGAGCACACAATTTAACTTGTCTAAATTGTTAAATTTATAGGTCTAAGTGTTTATTTACGAGCCCCTTTTAATGTTAAGGTGTTGTTATGTTCGAGAAATTTATTTATGAGTCTATTCGGCGAAGAAAGAAAAAATATACGTTGTAGGTATGGGCGCGGACCACCTCACCAAAACCTCAGGTCGAGAAGAGACGAGACGGCCGTCATCAGTTTTCAGCCGCGTCAGCTGGCTCTGTCCGATAGACAGATCTCTCGCGAACACTTTTGAGCCTTTGTTCCGCTCAATGGTATCTTTAATACACTTGGTATTAAATACACGGAGGTCGCGAGTTTGTGCCTTAGAGATCTGCCTATTAATCCGCCGGTAGGCAGCCGCGTCCGCCGATGACTGCAGCCTCATCTCTTGTCTCTCCTTCATTAGCTTGAGAGTATGGTCAGAGAACTTTTCGGTTCTTTTCCTGCGGTGGGTCTTAAAGAATTTAGACCCCACAGTATGAACAGTTTCCACGAACCTGTTGTTTAGATCGTCTACAGAAACGCAGTCTGCTAGGCACTCGAATCGGTTCTGCCGTTCGAGTTGGAACTTTTCGGGATTTGGGATATGAGCACGAGAAGGTCGGAGAGTGGACTTCACCAGTCTGGCCCTTTCCAGCTTCACATTAATATTCAACGTGCCTCTTACCATCCGGTGATCGCTACCGGTTTTCACCCTATTGATCACAGAGACATCATTGAATATATGCCGCTTGGTCGATATAATGAAGTCGATCTCATTTCTCGTGGAACCATCGGGACTCAACCATGTCCATTTTCTGTGTGGCCGCTTCCTGAAGAAGGAGTTCATCATAAAGAGGCCCTCCTTCTCCATGAAGTTGACAGTACTATCTAAGAACTAAGATATCTAAATATCTAGTTTTAAAAAAAGTGATTCGGTCTTATGTATGGAACCCTAAAAGAGCGAGGCCCGACTCGCACTTGGCCGTTTTTTCACCTTACGTCACCAGTTTATCACGAAGGTACTATGCACGTTTTTATGCAGTAACATTTTGAATAGTTGATGTTAAATCTCTTTAGATTCGCCATCGGCGGTGACGGTCTTTTGTATTGGAGATTTCAGCGTCATTTTAGACGCTACCGCATGAAGGCTGTCCTTGAACGGCACTCCTTTTCACGACATCTGAAAGAGTCGGAACACTTTTCGATTGGTTCTTTGAAACGCTTTCACCACCATACTGGTCGTTCATTAAAGTGGATGACACTGTACAAGCCACAGTAGAAGCATTTAACAAGGCTTTGACGTGAAATGAAGCAAAATTTTCTAAGTGCTTTCTCCTTCTGTTACATATTGAAACATGGGTGTCCTTCAATTCAGGAGGTTTATAATGTTCTTTTAGGGCTCGACAAAGGACTAAAAATAGAAAATGTGGGTACTTGTAAAAGGTCATAATTTCAGGTGTAGTATTATTTCAATCCCTCGTGCCATCGTCACCAAAATGCATAAATCATCCTATCTCTCAACATAAGCCTAATATGTCATTTTAACCATTTAAGTAGACAAAATTGCCTAACATAGCCTTAAATTTTGTGAAAACGAGTTTGAAGCTTAGAAGAAATTCTACTATAGAAACCCAATAGTCGACGGCGGTGATAAGCCATTTTTAGGAAGCGGAAAGCATATATTATTTATACGCAGTATCGTCGCGTTAGTACGACGAGCTCGCAGAAAATTATTAAAAAATAACGCACTGTGCTGTGAAAGGGTCTCATAATTCATCACAATAACCATCAAAACGTAATTAACAGTGCCAGTACAGAAAATAATTACATGGCACTCACACATTCATTGCTTGTTTTGAGCCTACATTTAGAGTGGAACTTTGTTAGAAACTTCCGATCTATGAGTAATTAATCTAAGGTTTGAAGATTAAAATCTTTGTTCAGGACGTATTGCCAGTGATGACATATGGATCCAAAACATAGTCGATAAAAATATAGACCCTGCCCCTCTAGCCAAGTTACACTTCGTTGTATCTATTCTCTTTCTAAGATCGTCGCCGCTTGAAGTTTTGGCTAGGGCTTGACTAGATGGCGCTACAGCTAATCAAAGACAGAAGTGTCTTGATATTACTTCGCGGCATTTTGTATTTTAGATGTTCCATCTTAAATGCGCCATCTAGTTTGCGATTTGAAACCCGAACAAGATACGTACCTTGTTCGAGTTTCAAACTAGATGGCGCTTAAATTATCTAATTTACTATAGTGTGCATTTTAATGGACACTACAGTGAATAATTTATGCATTTTAAATGCTTAAAAAACATTTATAATACAAAATGCCGCGAAATATTATCAAGACACTTCTGTCTTTGATTAGCTATAGCGCCATCTAGTCAATCCCTAGCCGTCAACGATCGTAGAAAGAGAATAGATACAACGAAGTGTAACTTGGCTAGAGGGGCTGTATATGTATCAAGTCTATAATATTTTTTAGACCTGATATGTTATATGTTTAGGGTTAGGACCATCAGAGATCAGGAATCCATAGGAGAACAAGAGTTATAAATTAATATTGAGTCTTGAAATTGAAGTGGCAAAGACCAAAGCACATGACTTGAAGAACTGATAAACTTTGAGGTCCCAAGGTGTTCTTATCTTAGACTTAGTAAGAGTAGGCAAGATTAATTACTGCACGCAAATTAGCGAGAAACAACTTCCAACTAGCATATTTCAATCCTTTATCCCCCAAAAGCATATTCAAATTTTGATTACAGTGCTGTCAAGTTTGCCTCCAAGACACGAGCTAGTTACTAAGTGAAGACATTCTAGGTGAAATTAGCTTAAACTTAAAGCCGGTCTAGTGCACTTAGAGACTTTAAGATGGTCTGTGACCGGCTCACATACTTGAGTAAATTCTAGCTGTGAAACTTCGCTGCCCAACTCAAACTACTGTTTGGCTAATCCTAAGCATATCATAATAAAAATTTGTGTGATTTAGACTTGATTTAGAAGTAAGTACTTCAAGTGTATAACATTATACATATTTTTATTATCCTAAGAAAAATTCCTACCATTAGGTATATTATGTATTATGAATAATGGAAAGGTGTCACGATCCTCAGCAATTAGTAATTCGATGCAGAAATAGAGAGATTAAACTTTTATGTTTATATATTCACTCATACAACAAATTGTTTGTAATAATCTTCGAAATGGTTGTAACAATCTTGACATACATATAAATTTACTATTTTTAATCTCAGATGAGCGATTATGTAAGAAAATCGTATTCATTTAACAGCTTAAAACATAGTAGGTATATGTCGGCGTAGGTATCCTCGTCGGCAACAAAGTTAGACTTTGTTGCACAACGAGTAAAGGTAGCGTGGAATAATGACTTCATTTCTTAGGATGTTTATTCTTCGAACAAAGTACCCTCAGAAGCCCCTCTTTTACATTACACAGCCATGGTCAAGAAGCGGGAATTATAACTCAAAAACTAATCAAACCTAAGGAGAACTCATCTCTCAAAACGCTGAAAGCCTAATAACGGTCCCTGACCTCACATCTAGTAAACTTAACCACAACATGACAAACAAACCAATATCTGAACGTGAGGGTAGTTATCAAAAATATCAAAGTAGTAAAATTAATCAATTACACTAATCTACAGACAATATTCATTCGATTAGGGTGCGATTGCTATCGCAATCCCTCAATCAAATAGAACGACCTAGACGCGAAAGCATCTACTATTTAAATTGAGTGTCTGGACAGAACCTGACTTCGTATCATCAAAATAGCTGTTTCATACTAATATATCAAGATGGCGCGCATGATGGCGTGCCCGCGCTGTCAACAAAGTCAAATGTCAATTTGATTAAACTAATTTCAATAAAAATTCAAACGGAAATCAAAACAATACTCTTAATTAAGTAATATAAATTAAACGGAAATCAATTGCGCCCATAATATACTTACACGTAACCTGTAACTTATACTTATTTATTAATTCATATTAATCTGTCAAATGAATACAATTTTCACAAAAAAAAAACAGGATTCCTACAAGCTTATTCCAACCAAATCCAGTACGTATAATCCCGTATTAAGCATCTGTATTCGTCCACGGCTGAACATAATAGGTATATTTATTTTTAACCGACTTCAAAAAAAACAAAAAGAGGAGATTCTCAATTCGACGCGTATTATTGTGGTGTTTGAAGTCGTTTTTTTTAAAGAACTTTTATATAATATTAATATTCACACTTGTAGCGCAGAACGAATTTCCTTTGAGCATTAAACTTCATAGCCCTGACATCAGGCTTTCATGGTATTTAACAATAGTAAACAAAGCATTTAATTAGTTCTTTATTGATATAATATGTAGGAATAAATTAGTATCCGTCACATTAATAGTACATTATTGTCGAGGCTCGGAATAAAGCAATTTATGGACGAGTAACATTGGAAGGCCGAGGCGAAGCCGAGGACTTCCAAGTGATTTTAAAAGGACGAGGCGCTAGCCGAGGCCTTTTTAAGTAAACGAGGCCATGAATTGCTATTTCGGCCGAGGCTTATATAGTACTTTTCTCTAATTTGCGAGGAAACAACAAAAAAATAATTAAACAAACACTGTTTTATTTCATGTTAAATGTTATAGTGCAATTTGTACAGTTATGAAATGATAATTGTATACTTTTATTTTAGCTTCTTCCGCCATA
Organism: Oeneis ivallda; assembly: GCA_029955525.1. Lineage (NCBI taxonomy): Eukaryota > Metazoa > Arthropoda > Insecta > Lepidoptera > Nymphalidae > Oeneis > Oeneis ivallda. The sequence goes on along the minus strand of JARPMR010000024.1, from coordinate 10,764,703 downwards.
TCTGGTGGTGTAAAGTCCATTAATTCTTCATCCGATTCCGAATCCATTTTTATTTGAGAACAAGAAATATATTGTAAAAGAAAACACGTGTCACCAATAATTCTTTACCTCCAATTAAACCACGCTCTTTTTGTTCCATTTAAAAAAAAAATCATTTTTATTTTTTTAAATTGTATAACTCAGCGAAAGAAATGCACATTTAAAACACCTAATCACAGAGGAGAAACACCTAATAGAGGAAAGTGTACATTTTAAAAACCTCGTACCTGTCCAGCAATTTACATTATTGTCCTGTTACGTAATTGCTGGCGCCACGCCAGCAATGAGCCAATTAACGTTTCGTTTTTTTTAAATAAAGAAGCGATTTCCGAGCAAATTTGAGAAAAAATATTTATACTCTGCCAACTAGAGGCTAAAAAATATCCAAAATTAGACCAAGTGAAACACCAACAAGATCTTCGCTAATCAATCGTCTTATGAGATCTTTAATTACATCCATTAATGACCTTGAGCTCCCAAATAGCGCTTTAACAGCACCCCGGCAACAATAGCAGCCGTTTCCCCGGGAGGTTTTAATGACGCATATTTGGGGGATTGTACATAAAATCATTTTCATTGTAACCCCAATTCCCAAATGAGATCCATTGTTCGTCTTGATAAAACAACGCAGGAAAATTACGAGAGTCCGGTCCGCTTGTGTCCGTCATTCAATATAGAGTGTCACACAATATTGCCGGTTTTTTCACACTGAAACTACGGCTGTAGAATTTTCGGTTTTTCGTTTACAGTTTTGTGCACATAAACAATGAAGTGAAACCGACGATGAAAGTAGGGCAGATCCTTTCATTTCTTAAACAAAGTACACCTTTTTTAGGGTTCCGTAGTAAACAAGGAACCCTTATAGTTTCGCCATGTCCGTCCGTCTGTCTGTCTGTCTGTCTGTCTGTCCGCGGTTTAGCACAGAGACTATTGGTACTAGAAATCTGTAATTTGACAAGGGTATAAATATCAATCACGCCGACAAAGTGATGAAATAAAATTGTGAAAAATATTTTTTTTTAGGGTACCTCCCCTACATGTAAAGTGGGGATGATTTTTTTTTTCTCATCTATCCCATAGTGTGGGGTGTCGTTGAATAGGTCTTTCAAAAAGGTTGTGGGTGTGGGAACACCATTTTTCAATTCAGGGATCCGTTTGTGAAATATGATATTTTAAAGTGCTAAATTTTATTAGAGTCAAGTGTCCCCCCCCCCCCCCTCTGCCAGCTATATGGTTGTATATAGGATACAAGAAAAAATTCACAGCAGTAGTATATATAATGAATTTTAAAGGAAAACTATCACGGCTAAGTAGGGTTCATTAGTGAAGGAGTTATATCGGTTTTTCTAAGTTAGATATTACACGTAGTGTAAGTTACATATTTTGTAGTATATTATAGTATTTAAACCATGGAACTCAAAATGTACTATGTTGAGACTTTCAACTACGGAACCCTACACTGCGCGTGGCCCGACTCGAACTTGGCCGGTTTTTTTTTTTAGTGTTTACAATTTACATCCATCAATTCTATGACAGCTGAGTAAACTCTCGGCAGAAGGACTCACCGTATCGATTGACTGTTTCATTTTTCTACTTTCCTTGATTAGATAAGGATAAAGCGCGAGAGCAGCGGCGAGCGACGGTATGTAACTTCACAGCAGGACATCATCCTAAAGTTTGAGAGCGTGTTTGCGTAACAACCTCAATCCTTTTTTTTCTGTGATCGAAGCCTCAATCAGATTCAAAGTTATTTATTTTATGTACGCCAACTTGTGGCTTCCGATAAGTCAATACTTTACCACTGGTTGGGAAAGCATATTATACCGCTGAGAACCTACAACAGTCGCGTAAACAGCTTGAAGAAATAGACCTTCATAAAGTTGTATCAGGATTCACGACCTCTAAGTTCTATATGAAGTGTTATTTTAATACCTCGCGATAACACGCGATATGCGCAGCGAAGCTAAACTTGTATATTATAATAACCTTCTATCTTCTATGTTCTATCGAAGCAATGGCTGGATCATGCGTCATGCTCGTGAACGGGTGCCACCGTCGGAAGCGGGGCTGCTGGTCTGCCAGTCTTGACATGTATTGAATATTGTACTTATGTATTTTTGGAGTTGTTCTATAAATATTATATCATCGTATTGTTGGAAATATTCTATTCTAACAAGTTGCATGGGGTAAATCGGCATGGCATCCAGCTGCCCACAAGATATTATAAAAAGTTATTAAAATGTAAATACATATTACCTACAAAAAAATATTGTAAAATGTGTAATTTTGAAAAGAGCAACTGCTGAGTTTCTTGCCGGTTCTTCTCAGCAGAATCCGCTTTCCGAACCGGTGGTAGAGTCATGACTTGTCATAAGCGCCACAGGTTGGCCTACATGAAATAAATGATTTTGAATTTTGAATTTTTTGAATTATCTTCTATGTAAGTATATAAAAACCAATTGCTGTTTGTTTGTCTCGCCAAAAATCGAGAACGGCTGGGCCGATTTAGCTGATTTTGGTTTTGAAATGTTTATCGTAGTCCAGGGACGGTTTAAACGGCGAAAAAAAGGTTATAATAAGTTAAAAAAAAATGACATACAGGTACCTACACCGCAAGAATTGACTTTTTATCCCGGAAAATCAAAGAGTTCCCGAGGGAAGGGATTTGAAAAACTAAATCCACGCGGACGAAGTTGCGGGCATCAGCTAGTATTATATAAAATAAAAAATGTTATAGGTACCTGTAACGGATTTTTTTTCAGGTAGGTATCTACTTTTGTGTTGAAAGAATAAAATTACAAAGTGCTTTTGAATCGTAAAGTGAAACTGAGTGAAACGTCAAAATCACGTACTACGTAAAATTATAAATCCTATTGTTTAATATTGAACCCATTGTTTTAGGCATACATGTCACTTAAATCATGTTAATTGAATGCAATTACCTAAACAATGACTAGTTAAACGATTTTCGTGATATGCATTGTATTTAACAATTATTCGCAAAATAGAGTGAGTATGTTCGACAACGAGTTTACTCATTTTATTGAATAAAATAAATTGGCGGTTTGTACGTGGCTTTTCAAATTACAGTAAAACATTTATTGTAGTTGTATATTGAAATAAGAATAAGTTATTTATTACTTAAATTATTATTTTATTTTATTGTAGTTATTTCTGTATATTTAAGGCTTCTATAGTTGACAGTGAAAGCTATTGTCTTGCTATTGTCATACCTACTCCTGACATTAACTTTCTGCTTATTTGGAGGGCAAGGGCAAATATTTGTCAATTTCAGCATGGCTAATATAATTTTCAAAAAAAAAGAAAAGGAAAATCATAAACTGAATAACAGAATTCTTCGCCTAGGTATATTGAACATAAAGGTTAAAGTCTCTCGCCTATATTGAACATGGGGGTCAGAGATTTCAAAGTGGACACTACAGCAAAACGGCGGAGATCTAGAAAAAAATAGTTGCTTTGCGTGAATTATCATCAATAGAAAATGGGGAAGCTTGGAAATAAGTAATTATAATCGACAGAGTCAGTCGGCGGAACATATATTATGTTAGTTTAGCTTTGTTTTCAATACCTTTGCGCCATCGCCGCAGTAGACAGCTATTGCGTTCCGTGCGTTGAGTTCAGGTTTGTGTTGCTGTTTACGATTAGTACCTACTAATTCTCTTTGAGTATTAAACCAACTATTCTTGTTTACTTTGAACTTAAACAAAACTTTTAAACCAGGTTAAAAACGGTTTAGTTTTAGATTTTAGTTTCTATAACCTATTTGGTTTATCATTAATAAGGTACTAACATCCGTCCATTAAAATACAAAAACAAATCTATTTATTTAAACGCTATCCACCTACGCTCTGGACGCCGTAATAAACTTGGAGGCAATTAAGAGGAATGACCGCGGAAATTGAAGCGATTTCATTTCTTACCTCAAGCGGCGGAAAACATTAGGAGCGCCCGCTGATGCAATTAGGGTTAACTGGGAACGAAAGTTCCAACCTGGGCTTTTATCACTGATCTTTGTAATTAATCAAAAGCGGGCGGGCGAACGCGTAAAGCGAGCGTGTAGAAAAGCGCCCAGGAGCTTGTTAGTAGATTTTTTGTAACATTTTTGAGAACAAATTCATACTGCATCCGTGTAACTAATGACGAAGATTTTACAGTGTGGCCACGTAAACAAAGGATAAATTGAGATACGGAAAACATGAGAAGGTACATTTTGTTGTCTAAATTAGGTTTCTTTGATGTTGAAACAATAGAATTATGTCGTACTGTAAGCAGTATAAATGACAGATATCCCTAATAATAATAATATTATAATTGGGAAGTTCTAGCTTAGTAAGTTTGTCCTTCAATCACGCATCAACGGAAGGACGTAGTTTTTAATCATTTTAGTTAAGGACCTGAGCGTTACATAGGATATTCCGGAAAAACCAAAGGTTTCCCGTGGGATTTGAATCTTTTGAAAAATAACTTTAGATTGAAGAATTGATGATGGCGAATGCGAAATTCAGTCGAAATTTAGTCAGAAATATCTCCACGTTAACGTAGGTAGAGCATTTTGCAATACATGACACCAACCCAAATATTACCCCGTAGGTCTATTTTTATTGGCACTACTACGGCTATTTGTTAAATAAACTTAGCTATACGTAGTAGAAGTGGCTTCAAATGCGGGATTTCATTTTCATTTCATAGAACTTCAACCGGCGCGGCGTGGCACGGATGAAATTTTAAAATATAAACATCCGTGCCACGCCCGAACCAGTCTAAACAAAATCGACCCTAAATCTTACTGATTACCTACCACTGATTCTTTACTTTCAAAATATGTACAAACCGTAACGAAAATAACCTTCTTCTTCTTCTTTATAGATCGATAGACGTCCACTGCTGGACCTAGGTCTCTTGCATAATGGTAACGGTTACTGAATGGTCTGGTAACGTAGGCAAAACATAAAAAGCAAGAAATGGATTTCGATACATTTATACGCAAATTAATTGCAGTCGATAATGACGATAAATGCGATCCGTATACGTAATGAGTAATAATGACCGGCCACAGCAGCTATCGTAGCCATAAATTATAGTTTTGCTCAGTTAATACCAGCACTGTCCATATAAATTACGATAATTTTTATTTATTCTTAATTAATATAAGCATTCCTTTTGTTAAATACCTCGCACAAGCGGGAAATTTCCAGCTTACCTAAGTACAGTAAGATTCTAGCAGAAAATTTAATAATGCGATGATGAGCATCGCAATTTCGTTACAGGAATCTATGTAGATTTAAGATAGTTTTAGCAGGAAGTGTACCTCTGACTTTTCAGAGCTTTGTACATTTATGCAATTTAAAAACCTCGTGAGGAAACCTGCAATCCAAATGACTGAGAGTTCTCCATAATGTTCTTAAAGGTGTGTGGAGTCTGACAATTAATTGGCATTGGGCCATCATGGTGGACTATCATCATCAACCCATCAACGATTCACTACTGAGCGCAAATCTTTGAGAAAGGTTAGGTATAGGCCATAGTCCATGGTGGCCTATATGCACTTATCTATCTATATATATAAAGGAAAGTGGTGTTAGTTACACTATTTATAACTCAAGAACGGATGAACCGATTTGGCTGAAAATTGGTGGAGAGGTAGCTTAGAACCAGGAGACGAACATAGGATACTTTTTATCCCGTTCGACCGCGTTTCCGTCAAGTCACTATAAAACGTGGTATAACAAAAACGCACCTGACATGGAATAACAAAACGCAAATGACAGTGGAATAACAAAACTTAAATGACAGCTAAACGTAATTTTGTCTTTGGTTAAGTATGGTAAAAAATTTGACAATTATAAAAAGTGTTATAATAAAGCATTACTGATATTATAAATGCGAAAGTGTGTTTTTTTCTTGGTTTGTCCTTCAATCACGTCGCAACAGAACAGCGGATTGATGCGATTTTTTGCATGGGTATAGTAATGGATGTAGTAGTGGTTCCTCAGACCGGGAGAGCTACTTTTTATCTCGGATAATGAAAGAGTTCCCGCGGGATTTTTAAAAACTAAATCCATGCGGTCGAAGTCGCGGGCATCAGCTAGTAATATAATAAAATATATACCTTAATAAAATAAAGTTAAATCTAAATTGAAAATTAATTAATTCTAGAACCTCATTGTAAACCAACACAGCACCCAAAAATACCCAAAATACTAGCTAGCCCTTTGGATGGCCAAACTAATTCTTTCAAGTCAAGTGTTGAATCCAAGGTAGACTCAATGACTTTTTATGAAAATTTTTCAAAATGCGCTCAAGCCCAGAGTCTCCACCCAAAAAGACACAAATAGATATAAAGCTACAATCAAAGTTTTCATACATTTGCTTATTGGCGTAATTGGGGCTAGTAGCCACCCGTCTCTTATAACTTGTACCATAAACGGGCTTGGTCTGCGGAAGCCATTCCAAAAACACTACTTTCGTTTATTGCTGTACTCAACTTTTCCTAGAACGTAGCCTAATGTTTTGCATTCGCACACTACTTACCACTTAACACCACTAACTAAAACAGACGTAAATTATATAGTAGTATCCTTTTAATTCCAGGTTGCTGTTTTTTGGCTGGTTGTTGTATGTTGGTTGTGTTCCAGTTATAAGAAAGCATACCTGCTTGCGGCTCTATTTACATCTCAAAATACAAGAAAAACTAATATAGAGAATAACATATTTCAAATCTCTTGGTGTTAAAAATAATAAATTCATTGAAATTGATGAGGGTAGGATAGAATTAATCGAGGCAAAGTACCTAGTAAAAAAATTTCGTGTGAAAAACTTAAACGAATGCCCCAGTTTAAGCTTTTCTTTTTAGGTGCAAGTGGAATTGTCCTCCGTTTTATTGTTTGGTCGAACTAATGTATAAAACCCGAAAATTTTAGAGCCGCCGTTTTGGAACTTGGAAATGCGGAAAACCGGCGATATTGTCTAATACCCCGGACTGGATGATGGACACAAGCGCACGGGACCTCCGTAATTTTCCTGTCTTATTTTACCTAGACAACAATAGATCTCATTTTGGGGGTACAATGGAATTAATTTGATGCGCTTTCTCCTTAATAGCCATCATTAAAATCTGTTGTATGAATTGATGCCGTTGTAATGCCCTTGCTAATCTGCCACTATTTGTGACCTAGGTCAATAAGGGGGTAATTTTTGAGACATAATCAAAGAAAATGTTAACGGACAGATTTATTCATGGTTCAAAAATTTCAACAGTGAACTATAATCTAAACTAAAGGTAGGGTTTTATTTGTACAAGGCGCATGACTTGCAATGGTCTGACATTGTTATTTTATGATAAATATCCAGGCGAGTCGGCACTGAAGCTTAAAAACAGGACAGCAGGAAGCTACTTTATTGTATTAATTAAACATTAAATTAAGGGGATGCCCCATCCTTATAAAAATTGTAATTAATTAAGTACTTAGGGTACAAATAAACTATTCTTATTCTTATTGTTATATTTATCCTTATTCTTATTGTTGTTGTTATAGTTCAAAGAGCTGATGGTCGTTGGGGTCCCAAGGTGCTGGAGTGGCGATCCCGCACCGGGAAGCGCAGTGTTGGCAGACCCCTCACTAGGTGGACCGACGACATCAAACGAGTCGCTGGATTCAGGCGGCGCAAGACCGAGGCCTGTGGAAGTTCATGCGTGACCTTTGTCCAGCAGTGGACATCTATCGGTTGACAAAGAAGAAGAAGCAGTTTCTTATTGTTATTGATAAACCTGGCGCCAGCGACAAAGTCTAGCGACAGCGATACGCGACAGTCACTCGTGACAGTTACTCGCGACAGCTCCTCGCGATAGAGACTCGCGATAACTCGAGTAACTCGCGACAGCAAATGACCTGCACTCAATTAACCCTGCTAGTAATGGAACTCAGAACTCAATGACGAAGTTGACGCAAATCCCTTCAAGCTTTCACGAACCGACGAAATTGAAACGGCACATCAACAGCACTTGCTCGTACTACTAACCCCTCATCTTGCTATTACCTATTCTAAGCGAATTAATCGGGAGGGTCAATCGACAATCTTCTGATTCGATCCACGTAGCAATTAGTGGGGTAGGTGAATTGTTTCCATTGTATCCAAGTATGACGAAGAAATAGACGCCGATATGGTGTTCCACATCTTAGCTTTTCGTTACAGAATCGTTGAACTAAGGCGTTTCGTGCGAGAAGGTACGCCAAATATATGTACGTAATTAGCGATAAAGCAACAGTCGTAATATAGATAGGTACCTAATTTTTCATTAATCTGTGGTCGTAATGAGCTGTTCTTGTCCGACCACGAAAAAAATGTCTGAGTATATCGACTATCGTGTCATGACGCGAAGCTTCGTCAATGAAGGCGCTTATTAATGCGGCCGAGTTATAAGACTTAGGCCAAATTTCACCATCTTGGAATAAGTCTAACTCGATGTGAAATTAACAGTTATGCAAGAATAAACGAAATACAAAACAGTTATGAATATAGAATTTTTAGTTTCACCATATCCTAATTTAAGATCAAAATTGCACTGGCAATCGCGAAAGTAAATCACTACTATTGTTTAGGAGTTTTAGACACTAAAATAATTACAAACGGTCCGGAAGGTCCAATTCTCCGAACGTCGAGTATATCCGTTACGTCCTGGTACAGTTATTCTCGAAAAAAAATTGGTTGTCTGTAAAGTCGGTTTACGTGATAACATCATAAACGTCATAAAAGCGACACATCCGCTAACCACAGCGCGTACTCAATGACTGGCGGGCGGTGGCACCCGCGGCACGGCGGGCGCTCTCTCAACGCTTGGGCCGATCGTGCCTCTCTATCGCTTGTTTCGCGCTCTCGCTTGCACGCTCAGGCTTAGGCGGAACGTGACACTTTTTCGTGCGTGCAGCCGGTGTTCACCGATTTATAAGACGTTATCACGTCAAAAGAAAGCTTGGTAAAATCAGGACTCAGAGCAATGAAAACAGGCATTATAATCCAGTGCGGACCGGCTACGGCCCGTTTCGTCGCCCATCCGGGCCGATTTGTTGCGTGTCAATTGTTTTTGTAGTTGCACGTGAACCGAATGTTAATCACGGTTAATCGGGAGCCGAGCGGCGTTGCTAACTTTTAGTATACGCTATATTGTTAGGGAATTCTACATTGTTGTTATTGGCACTTTAAATTATGCCATTTGAGTTTGTTTGTTGAGACAAACCGTCAAATAAAGTGGATGTTAAATACAAAATATAAACTATGTACAAGGACGATGCAAGCCGCTTTTCGTATGTTATTTCACCTTAATACGTCTCATTCTTCAAAACAATAAATGTATATCGTTATACTTTTCCCCTAATACAGTCAAAAAATACCATAACAACAAAATTTTAATGATAAGTTGTGACTTTTCCGCTATATACATTTCAACAAATCAAAGCTAAAGGCCTCTCCCAAGGGGAGGGTTTGCCCATAATCACCACGCGGGGCAGACGGGTTGGTGATCGCAGTAGATGGTAGTAGTAGCACACAGTTCAGAATAGGGCTCATATATTATACGAGCGGCAAATTGCAAACGGCAGAGGCATCTGATGCCCGCGAAACGTGTCACGAGCTACCGTCGAGGTGCCGACGGCAGATCGCGTCGTGCCCGCGACGCATGCAATGTTGCCGCCGCGCTGGCGCGGGCCGGGCGTCTCGATGTGTCTATTTATTTAGGAACCAATTGCAAAATTTATTCCAAAGAGGAAACACTAATATTGCTTTTATTCTGTCGAGAAATATTAATGTATAGAGAACGTGATGGATATTTTTTACTCTGTAGGTATCCACTTTAATTAGGCAACGAGTAAAAAATTTTTAATTCCTTTCGAATGTCAGTAGCGTCTTTTGATGAGCTAACGGCTATTTTGTTACTGTTCTCGTAATTTGTAGTTCCAAATATAAGGATTGTTATTAAGGATTGTTAACATGATTTTCGTCAATGGAACGCATTTTATGTCCGCGACTCTTGGACTATTTGCAGTCGACTTGGACGCGGCATGACGCGGCACGCGTCGCCAGCATGTCGCCGGCTGCCGTCGGCATCTCGGGCATCAGTTGCCTCTGCCGTTGCAACTTGCGGTCGTATATATTTATTATAATATCTGCCCTAGATAGAGTTTATGTACAACCTAATTAGAAATACGGCCAATTGTTTTTGGGCTGAATAAAATTATGCTGAAATCATAGCAATTTTCCGCCTTTTCATTACAAATCACGTATAACTAGGTTTCTGCGTAAATCATAAAACTCTTGATGCATTTGAACTACCTATAAAAGTGTATGAAATTTCATTTAATCGCATGGGTTAACTATTGTAGGTACTTTACCCACCAAGCCTTTCAAGTTTCACATGATCTTCTTCTTCTTCTTGCAGTACCATCTTCTACCGAAGGTTGGCAATCATTAAGGCTAATTGTATCTTGTTTACCACTGCCCTAAACAATGACTTTGAGCTCATGTTAAACCACTGGCGAAGGTTCTTAAGCCAGGATGTTCGTCTTCGGCCAGGTCTTCTTTTGCCCTTTATTTCTAGAATGTCAATTTGTAAACGGCACATCTCTTGTTGAGCATTATGTAGTTTTCCGTCACTGTAAAGGCTTCTTACGTTCCATGTCGCAATCTTCATGGCTGACCCGGAGATTCTTAGCACCCTCTGACCATCTAAGGTCTGCCGGGGACTGAGGGCCATTCCATTGTTGTTTTCAGCCATAATGATTTATCCTGGGAACAAATAATGTGGTGGTATTCCGTTGCCTTCCTCATCGCTGCTTGCAGCCATAAGAACGTGATGTCCACTATTCAAACGCCTGGCAATATCTGATTACTGACTGTTCCGGCCTCCATGGTCTCCACTCAATAACCTATCAGTAACGCAGCTGCCCGCTACTGAGGGAAAATGCTTATTTACTGACGGCAATAACTCGTCAGGTCACAGAATTGTCATTGAGTCTTCTGCAGCTTTTTGTAGGGAATCATTTCCCAAGGGATTCCCACTGCACCCTCCAATTCTGCCGGTGAGTGGTCGGGGACTGTATCTACAGCTAACCATGATATCTCATGGCCGTTCCACTATCCGCCACCTGTGGACCCCGGTAGTAGCTCACACCTAAGCCCTACCTTATAAAACTCTTGATGCATTTGAACTACCTATAAAAGTGTATGAAATTTCATTTAATCGCATGGGTTAACTATTGTAGGTACTTTACCCACCAAGCCTTTCAAGTTTCACATGATCTGCGCTCATCTAATTCGGGTCAGTGGGTATTTGAATAGCTCGTTAGTTTGGCTGCCCTAGTTTAATAGTCTGTTCAGCTTAAATAGCGTGTTGCGTACAAAATAGTTTTGCTAATGCGGCACATTTCACAAGATGGGTTTCAAGTAAAGAGCTTCGAAAAGGAATGATAAAAAACTTATTAGAACTTTCGAGTATGTAGATAAATAAAAATCATCATATTGATTGAACACTCTGTATTAGTACATCACACAAGGCAGATAGAAAAGAACATGGGGCGTATCACCAACCCTTACCTAGTGGCTACTTGCTACTCAATAAAAACTGTCAGGCAGCCTGCTTAATTGCGATTATAGACAACCTTAGAATAGAATAGAATATAATAGAATAGAAATGTTTTTTATTCAAGTAAACTTTTTTACAAGTGCTTTCGAATCGTCGATGAGTCTACCACTGGTTCGGAATGCCGTTCCTGCCGAGAAGAATAATTAGAATAGAATTAGCGAAAGGTCACTGACTCATCACGAAATCTCAGGAACTATAAAACCTACAAACTTGAAATTTGGAATGTAGGTTATTTCTAGGGGGTAGGTGTCAGCTAAGAAACGGTTTTGAGAAAATCTCCCCCTAAGGGGGTGAAATGGAATTTCGATGGTTATATGAATGTTTTTGAAGTTAGACATATGGAAATCGGCATTTAGATTACTAACTTTAAATAATAAAGATTTGTATAAGTTATTTTGGAAAATCCCCCCTTAAGGGTCGTAAAATAAGGGGTGAAAGTTTTTATAGGAAAGTTTTAATTATTGTTATTGTTAACTTGAAATTTGGAACATAGGTTCTTTCTTGAGGGTAGGTGTCAGCTAAGATACGAATTTGAGAAAATCCTCCCCTAAGGGGGTAAAATGGGGTTTCGAAGGTTATATGAAAGTCCTATGTTTTTGAAGTAAGACATATGAAAATCGGCATTTAGATTATCAACTTTAAATAATAAAGATTTGTATAAGTTATTTTGGAAAATCCCCCATAAGGGTGGTAAAATAGGGGATGATAGTTTATATAGGAAAGTTTTAATTTGAAAGTTTAAGTTTGAGGTTTGAAAATCGGGATTTAGGTGACTAGCTGTAAATAATAAAAACCTGTATAGGTTATTTTGAAAAATCCCCATATATGGGTGGTAAAATAGGGGATGAAACTTGAATGAAGCCTAAGTATGTCACACTCTCTTTAACATTTCTGCGGTGGTGTCGTGTGATGCGGGTTGTTACGTTCCCTAAAATATGGTTGTGCGAAGCAATGGCTGGGTCATGCGTCATGCTCGTGAACGGGTGCCACCAGCGGCAATGGGGCTAGCTACTTTCTATCTGCCCGTCTTGACATGTGTTGAATTATAATTAGAAATAATTACGTATGCTTTTGTGGAACTTCCCCTCATTGTGGAAACTCTGCATACATAGAATAATATCTATTAAGTATATTGTAAAAGTATTTTGAAAAGAGCAACTGCCGAGTTTCTTGCTGGTTCTTCTCGGCAGGAACGGCATTCCGAACCAGTGGTAGACTCATTGACGATTCAAAAGTACCTACTTGTAAAAGTTTATTTGAATAAAAAACATTTCTATTCTATTCTATTCTAATGGAAAAGCTTTAATGATTTTTATTTTTATTTAAAATAGCGGTAGGACTTTTTGATAGGCTTCTTGCAGCGGGAAATTTTATCTTTTTATAATCTCATTGAAAATCAGAAATTATACGCGGACGCAGTCGCGGGCGACCGCTAGTATACCTATAAACGAAAGAGATCGTTTTAACTCAGTCTTGAGTCTGACCAGAGTGAGTATGCGATCTAGATCTAAGTATGGAGGTGTAAGTAGCGGTCACTCACCTCAAATTAGGCTTAAAGGCTCTCCATACATTTCTATATTAACTACAAAGCAGATGCAATTATCTGCAAAATAGTGTAGGTTATCGCGGTCGTCTAACTTGTGTTTGTCCAATTAATCTGTTTGTTCAAATCAACTTAGACATGTCATTACCGTTACAAATGCAGAAACGCTTCAGAAAGTTTTGTCAAAATCATTTCAATGCATCATGTCAAGTTATGGGAACGAAGTTCCTTTTCGAACGGTTTGGCGGATGGGGGCAAGACGAAAAAATGTTTAAGAATTTTCCGTCAAAATCCTTACTTAATCAAAATTCTTACGCCTAGCAACAAGGGTTTGTTGCTAGGCGTAAGAATTTTCCATCACGATCCTTATTGCCTTCGTTTACCTGTTATACACGTTCTATCAAAGCTTTGGTGGCGCAGTGGTTAAACAAAGGAGTAAAAAAAACTACAAAACAAATTTTTGCGGCTAAATTTACTAATGTCATCTATTGTGGGCAGCGTGACTTGCTTGAACTTGCTTTAATATCTGTTTTTTTAAGAGATGGTTCTAACATGTGGCGAGAGATGGCGTTGATCCTGAACTTCGTTCCAGCCGAGTGTTCCACGACACTCAAACTTTTGTTTTTTATTTAGGGCCGATTTCACCAACGTAAAATAAGTCTTATACGAGCGTAATTTTGATATTTTGACAATATTTTCAATACCAAAACTGTCGAACGCCCAATTTTTTCCTCGGTAAAACATCACTCGACGTTGGTAAAATCGGCACTTAAAATGCTGACGAAAACTGTATTCCTTTTAAAGCTTAAAACCCAAAACTTTTAGAGCTTTTAAATAAGATGAATAGATTCATTTATCAATCCCTAAATTATCAATTTATCAGGTGTCAATGAATAGTATGATTTTCTTACACAATCGCATGGCAAATGTTCTGTTTATCTTTATCCGTTTGCTCTGGTTCAGGGTGGCAGAAACAGGGTGTGCAGATAATACAGACTAGAGTACAACGCCCTTGCAATGTCCAATTAACACTACAACCTTGTAATCCAAGTATTCCGTCTCTTGTTTCAGTAATTATATTGGCTGAAGCATGATGCACACCAGACGATACAGTACATCCTTGTTCGGAGGTTTAATTACAGAGGACCAATTCATACGAGTGCAGCCCAAGAGACGGAAACTCGAATTAGTGTGAGTACACACCGATAGAACACCGATTGCATACCATAGTGTAGTGAAAATCGGCTTCAAGCGCCACGTCTCGCGCAGGTTTAAAACCGATTTGTAATGCTGAGCTGCGTTTTGACTCTTGACATCCGATTTGTACTGTTTTTGGCGATCGCACAAATAGGTACAAAGCTGAGTGAGTGTACGCCTCACGGACAGGACTTAAATGAATAGGTATATTATTATTGTTCTACGCCCTAACAATATTTTTTTTAAAATAATCCAGAATAGGTACGATGGCGTAACTGAAACATTGAGTAGAGAGGTGCAATTATATTTTTGGAAAGAAGATTTACAATTTATGTGTATATTGTTGGAAGCCATGCTGAACTCCACTAATAACCTACTCTTCCCTAAGCGGAATCCTTAATTGTTGTGTTAGTCCAGACAGTTGGGGTAGAGGCTTCTAAATTCTAATACTAATAAAATATAGGCTTCTAAATTCTGCATACATAGCATAGTACCTATTGAAAAAGAGCAACCGCTGAGTTTCTTGCTGCTTCTTCTCGGTAGGAAGAACATTCCGAACCAGTGAAGTGGTAGATTCATTTGACCATTCGAAAGTTTATTTGAATAAAAAATATTTCTATTCTATTCGATTTTATTCTAAATCGGATTGGCATCCAACTGCCCACAAGATAGAATTAAAAACTTATTACAATGTAATAAGTTAAGTAGTACATAATATAGCTGCATAAATAATATTATTGTAAAATGAATATATTAATTGAAAAGAGCAACTGCTGAATTTTTTGCCGGCTCTTCTCATTGGAATCCGCTTTTCGTACCGGCGCGGTGGTAAGAGTCATAACGTGTCATATAAGAGCAACAGGTTGGCCTACGTGAAATAAATAATTTTGAATTTTTGAATTCAATAACTATTACACTATTCACTTAATACGACTAGGCACCTATAAAGTTTTGTTTATTTAGCGATGGTTTCATAAGTTTTTTTTGCTATAGGAAAATTTAGATTTGATTATGATAAAGTTTGTGGGGTAATTTCCGTAAACTTACAGCAGTGTCATCGATGTGGCTTTTAGTAAATTGATGTAAGTTAATCACCAGCTTATAATATCGCCACAGTTCGCATTTTCATTTACCATCAATCATTTGCCCATCATCAACTTTTAAATAAAATTATCTTTAAATAAAGTTTAAAAAATATCTAAAATTAATATAAAATTTAATAATTAAAATAAAATTATCTTTAAATAAGTTTAAAAGAAAACTCAACGAATGGCTACTGGAGAAAATTTATGTAACAGAATATTTAGTGTAATAATTAGGTACCGATAAAATATAAATAATGGACATTTTGAAATTTATTTTTATTTTATAGTTGTCTAATAATCTCACTTTAATTTAATTTCTTTTTATTTTATAATTATTGTTTGTATTATATTTGCACACTATTAATTTAGTTAAATGTTATGTCTTTTACTGACAATATATTTTGTTACTACCATCCCACTGTACAAACATTCTGGCAAATAAATAATAATAATTGAGTAATTAAAATATTATTTTTATTATCAGTAATAACTTTGTTTGACCCAAATTTACCACACACAATCTAGTACCGCCGAATCCATCTCGGCTGGGCAGCGTTCGGGAAGCTTATAGTACCTGAAGGCTAAAGTCACCGAACAGTGCGTGTTGCCAGTGATGACTTACGGATCCGAGACATAGTCGCTATCTGTGGGCCTCATAAGAAGGCTCAGGATCATTCAGCGGGCGATGGAGAGAGCTATATGCTCGATATATCCCTGCGAGATCAAATCAGAAATGAGGAGATCCGTATGAGAACCAAAGTTACCGTCATAGCTCAGCGAGTCGCGAAACTGAAGTGGAATGGGTTGGCAGACCCCCCACTAGGTGGAGCGACGACATCTAACGAGTCGCAGGGAGCCGCTGGATTCAGGCGGCGCAAGACCGAGACCTGTGAAAGTCCATACAGGAGACCTTTGTCCAGCAGTGGACGTCTGTCAGTTGACAAAGAAGAAGATTAAGATATGTTGTAGATGTTGCGAAATAGAGATGAATAATTGGCTATTCATCTCAAAGAATTTTTTAAAGTTAGTATTAAGTAGTAAGTTTTGTTTTCCGCGGGAATTATTCCCGGAATAAAATATAGCCTACATATGCTATTCTGATGTATATAGGTGAGTTATTACATTGTGAAGTTTATGAAAATCCGTATATTTTGCGTGAAAGCGTAACAAACATCCACCCCAGTCCACCCACAGTCGCAGGGAACCGCTGTGGAAGTCCATGCAGGAGACTTTTGTCCAGCAGTGGACGTCTATAGGTTGATAAAGAAGATGAAGAATATTACATAGACTAGGTAGTAGGATATGTAACAATTAGTAGGAAGTAGGATAGCCTTGACAAAATCCAAAAGAACAAAAAGGCATTTCGAAAGAATCCAATACAAATCATTCCATCTGGATCGCTGAAAGAAACCGTATGATCTGTCGTGTCGACGGATGATGTCAAGACAAAGACGAATTATTCGGGTTGCGTCGACCCGGGTAATTTCCCCTGTGACCGCGTGTTTGCATGCCTCTTCGAACACATTATAGATAAGTGGCACGCTTTTTATGTATAGATCAATGAGGTTTTGAAACCTTACTATAATATTATTATTCAACTGCGTATGTCGAGGTCCTGACTCCTGAGTTCGATTCCTGGCTCGAGCCAAAAAATGTATTGGGTTTTCTTGTCAAGGATTTCTCATTACTAGTGAAGAAACTGGCCGCGGTCAAGTCGGATTTCCGTCCCATCGAACTATGAGAGTGAGGGAATAGATAATGCACTTGAGTTTGCACACAAACTAATTATGCACTATAATATGACCTGCACAGATGGATAACCTCTGTGGAGATAAGGTCGTGCCAGAGTGAAAACTTTTATAGTCATAAAAATAGAACTCAAAGCACCGCTACTCTATCAGTTAAGACAAACGAAACGAGCACAACTTCACAACGCTCAGGTTGGTCGGATTTTATTATCCTTGCCGAACCAACTTTACCTCTCATTCACTTGTATTTGCATGTTTTATTACTTTGGAGCCCTGGCTGCCGACAGAGTTAACTAAAATCACGTTGTAAGTGCAAAATTACGCTAAAAATACTCAGACACTTAACTCAAATAAAATTGGATGAGTTGGATTCTAATTAAATACTAAGACGACCTCCCTTGCAGTGTTGAGAGCTGTGGCCTCGACGTTGAAGGATCCGGGTCCAACTCCTGACTGTTAATTTGGGCATTTAAAATTTCTTTGGCTCTGGCCTGGTCTTAAGGTTGACTTCGCCCATGGTTAGTTAAACCTTAGACTGGCAAAGCTTACCCCCCAAGTTCCGTCAATTCAACGTTCAGGAACCGTACTTAGTAATCGTGCGTACCGATAGTTATTAAAGTAATTATTGGATTTATTAAAAAAAACATCGTTCAGTCTGAGACCTCGGAGAGAAATATGTAAAGCCGAGTATGACAGTGAGGGAATAGAGAATGCCCTGTGTTTGCACACATGCTGTTTCCTTCACTCGTCACTGTATAATAACTTATTCACGAAACCGTAGTTTTTCGATAAGTCTCCTCGACTTGTCTTAAACATCTAAACATCATTGAAAATTGTTGAAAAGTCAATCTCGAGGGAGCCTCTAGAGTCTAGATAGATCGAGAGGTATCTTGTGTTTGACAGTTGATAACTTTAGGAATAAACAATCGCCTTGACTCAAGGAGATGTAGGTACGACAGCATATCATGAGCTTGCGTAGAGCACTAGAGCAGAGAAAATCTCCATTGAATAGTTGCGTAAATGATTATTTGGTGAAAATAAAACCTATTCGATTTTAAATAATTATATTTATTATTATACTATACTATAGGGTGATTAAAGGAAGTCTCAAACCGAGCTGCCTTGACTTGATGCAAATTGGAGAATACTTAAATGGGGTTTTCTTATCAATGTTTCCGTCTTTTTCTTTGGTCTTTGGTCTCCCATAAATACATTGTTCGGGCTGAGGTCAAGCTGAGATATATTTCGCCGGTTTTCGGAGCACTCAAAGACGGGGACCACAAAAACTATCCTATCGTCGTCTTAACTCTGAACCAACACAGAACACTTCCTTGTGCCAATTTTGACCTGCACTTTAGTTCGTTGCTGCATAATACATAGTGGGAAGTTCCCAACGCTGTGCTTTCCACTTCGGGATCGCCATTATAGTAGGTACCTTGAGACCCCAACGTATCAATTCGACGAAAAATGTACCTCACACATCCACTTTAGCTTCAGCACTTGTTGGGATAATCCGTTAACCTGGTTCCTCTGGTTCGTGTTGCCAGTGATGACTTTCGGTGCCAAAACATGGTCGCTAATTACTATGAACATGATTAGAAAGCTATTTATATACTATGTATTTCAGCGGGCGATGGAAAGAGCGATTCTCGGAGTAACTCTGATGGTGGTATGTGATCAAATCAGAAAAGAGAAGATCCAAAGTAACTGACATTTACCTCATGCCGCGGAATGCCGCGGAATGCCTCAATTAATATGGTTGAGCGTAGCAACGGCTGGATCATGCATCATGCTCGTGAACGGGTTCCACCGGCGGGAATGGGTCTACTTTCTGTCTACCCATCTTAACATGTATTGAATTGTAAGTACTTATGCATTTTTGAAACTTCCCCTCATTGTGGATACACTGCATACATAGCATAATATAGTACATATTGTAAACTGTATTGAAAAAGAGCAACAGCCGAGTTTCTTGCTGGTTCTTCTCGGTAGGAAGGGCATTCCGTTCCGTGGTAGATTCATTTGACTATTCTAAAGCACTTGTAAGAGTTTATTTGAAAAAAAAATTTCTTTTCTATTCTATGCCGCAGGTTGAGTCATCAAAATGAAACATATTATTATGTTAATTTAATTTATTTAAGTATTATCTTTTCTAAATTTCTTGTAATTAACAAAGCATTTAAACAGATATCTTTGTACAGAAATCAATGTATTTTTTCTTATCTAGACGCATAATAAAAACATACCACAATGGCGGAGAAGTGCAAACCAAATACCAGTGATGGAGCCAATTGCCCATTCCGCTAAAACGCTAAAACAAAGTCAGCCCAAGTGTAGGTACACAATGGTGAAGAAGAATCTTGATGAAAGAGTGAAGCCAGTCAGGTTTTCAGCTCTAATTCTAATGTCATTGGAAAAACGCTGAAGTTGGCCAGTTCGGAATCAGCTGCTAATGTTAAGAAGAAAATTTTCAGCACCTTTATAGGTTAAGTGAGGACAGTTTTGAACCCAGAACCTGATGATGAAGATGATACTGAAGATATTCTCTCTTCAGGGGACACCACCTTGCTATCCAAATATAAAAAAGAACTGGAAACTCTCCAACGCGTAGACGCCACAAACATAGTACCCGCGTACAGTCCAGAGTTCGAGGCCTGACGCTCGAGTATGGGGATTGAAAAAAAAGACGGCCAAGTGCGAGTCGGACTCGCGCACCGAGGGTTCCATACTCCAAAAGTAAAAGTAAAACGATAATAATAAATTAATTTGCTTATTTATCGTTAACTTTGTTTGTAGAGGTTTATTGTTAATATAAAAAAAACTATGCTAGTTAGAGCGTTGGTTTTATTTTTCCTGTAAAATATACATAAACTTCTATTGACCATAATTATTTCAGATTTTTCGATTGGTAAACTTCGGAGATAAGGGGGGGGGAACGGTATTTTTTTGACATTTTGGCCGATTAATCAGAAACTATTATATATAGAAATAAATAAAAAACTGTTTTAGAATGCACAAGTAAAGGCCTTTCATATGATACCCTACTCGGTACAGTTATCTTACTTTGAAATTTCAAACCCTGATTTTCCCCCTTTTTTAATCAAACTAAAATAATTTTCGCATTGCTTTTATTTTTCCTGTAAAATGTACATAAACATCTATTGACCATAATTATTTCAGATTTTTCGATTGGTAAACTTCGGAGATAAGGGGGGGGAACGGTATTTTTTTTGACATTTTGGCCGATTAATCAAAAACTATTATATATAGAAATAAATAAAAAACTGTTTTAGAATGCACAAGTAAAGGCCTTTCATATGATACCCTACTCGGTATAGTTATCTTACTTTGAAATTTCAAACCCCCGATTTTCCCCCTTTTTTAATCAAACTAAAAATAATTTTCGATTTTTCTTTATTCAAATGATTTTGGGCCACTATTATACACAACTATGCCAAATTTCATGTCGATAGCTAATAGTTACTGAAATAATCGACTGTGACAGACGGACGGACAGACGGACGGAGAAAGTCTCACCATAAGGGTTCCATTTTTACCATTTTGGTATGGAACCCTAAAAAGGGGATCCCAACACTAACCTATTGAACCGAAAGGTGACGGTTCTATCCTTTCCACCAACAAAAGCATTCCCAAAGAGGGTTGACGACAGGCAGGCGGCCGGTCGTAAAATGTCATGCCAAACCACTTACAACATGGCTCACAAGACATGTTGTGCCGACCCCATATAGCGTGGGATAGGGACAAGGAGAAGATGATGAGGTTGAGTCAGCGTCTTCTTGAGTTTATGCCTCTTCCTCTTATTATGTCATTCTCTAGTGAATTTGAAGCTGTAGCGAATGAAATGTTGTGTAGTTACAAAAATCGGCTAAGTGCGAGTCGGGCCTTGCTCTTTTAGGGTTCCGTTAAAAAAAATTAAATAAAAATAATTAATTTTTAATTTACTTTAATTTTTATTATTTGTTGTTATAGCGGCAATAGAAATACGTAATATGTGAAAATTTCATCTGTCTATCTATTACGGTTTACGAGATACAGCCCGCTGACAGACGGACGGACGGACAGCGTAGGCTTAGTAATAGGGTCCCGTTGGTACCCTTTGGGTACGGAACCCTAAAAAATAGTCTTCTCTATAAAGAGCGTCCAAATCAATAAACGGAAAAACATTCTGGACATAAATCCAACTGGAAGAGGTAAACAAATAGAATAATAATACGGTAGTATAATGGAATCGTAAAAATATACCCAATGATATACACTAATGAGATTCATAAATTCATGAGTTCAGACAGTGGGAGGCATCAAATATTCACATGGTGGGGACGTCAACCGAATATTAAAAACTGTTTTCTTCTCATTTGGGTGCCTAATAAAAAAATGACAATTCCGTTTTCCTGTTCGATGCTATGGAGGAATTGAAAGAGAGATGGAGCATGTGGATATTCTTAGGGAAAATCATATACTTAGTTCAAGATAAGGAAAACATTATGTAAGTGAAAGTTCTAAATTGTAGAAGGTGAAGTGATGACTATAAAGCCCCAGTTAAACTTATTTGATAATAAAAAATATTTGATTAGATTCAATATTGAGTACCTACTAAAAGCTAATGCTCCGAATTTCAACAGTAAACAAATTGTTACCGAATGTGTCTAGAAAATTGAAAATGCGAACTCTATTACGCATTCCAAACAAATTTTTATTGGTGACATGTTATACGTGTCTCCTGAAAGTGCCTTAGGTTTGTTCAGGACTACCCAAATAATTGCTTTTACCACTTTGTTTGAACTACTCACAGACAGATCCTAAAACTTAAACAATCTTATTTAAGGTTCAAATTCGTTTAATTTTATATAATCGTACGCAAAAATAATAAGGTAGTCGGTACCATATTGTTATGCATTTCTGATAGAATTAAAATACTTAATTCCAAGTCCTTAATGGTATTTGCATTGTTATAAGAGTATTTCTCTTTCATGTTTGTTTCGCTAATAGCATTAAATAAGAATATATTATGTAAATGTTATACATAATCCTAAGAAAATGTTATCGTGTGTAGATAAGTACACCACAAATACACATTACCTACATCGACTAGAGGATTCACTCGTACAGTAAGGAGTAATCTCGTCGACAAAACGATTGTAAACATCCAATGAGGTACGTCTGGCGCCTACGCGGGCAGCCGTTTATTCGTACAAAGGTATTTTTCTGATTTCTAGTGGATATTAACAATACAGAAAATATTATTGTACCAAAATATCTTAAGCTATCCGTACCATGTCCAGGTTGTTTATAAATACTAAAAAAAAAAGAAAAACATACCGGCATATTTGTAGCTAAAATCGAATAAGGGTGAAACCACATTTATGAGGATCGATTCGGTTTTTGCCCATACAAAACTGTCATTTTCCATAGAAACGTGTACGGATCAAATCGGCTTTTCGATGCGTACACGACTCTATGGAAAATGAGAGTTTTGTATAGGCAAAATCCGAATCGATTCTCACAAATGTGGTTTCACGCTACATCATTCTTCAATTTTTTTAATCTGTTCATTTGTGGCGCAGGAAACAAAAAATACCTATTACGAGTAAGAATTTCCTCACAACAACGGTAAGGACCTTTTTCAGAAAATTTCATATTAATTAGTGGGTGTTTCGTGGAAAGTATTTTATTTTTGTTGAAATTGAAGTCATCGTGTAAAGGACAGCAGGCGTAATGAAAAAAGTTTTCGTTGAAACGGCCGGCCGAGAGTTGCGAGCTTTCAACCCCATAACAGTTTGTAAATTGATTTGACAGCAAAATTATCAAAACTCAGCCATTATTACTAGCTACGACATATTTTACGTATACTGGCATTTTTGTATTTAAATAATACTTAAATGAAAAATAGCTAAAATCTTAAACTAAAACCCAATTACCTGTAAGTATACTTAATATTTTTTTTGCGACACCCCATCAGCAGCGTTTCAAAGCGAAGCGATAAAACACTTTTTACGAGTAGAAATACGTATAGATAGTATAAAATTAAAATATGTTATAACTAGGTTAAAATAATAGAAATATCACCAATAAAGTTCAAAACCTGTGATTTAAAGCTCAAAGTGCTCAGCTCATAGTCCTCCCAGTTCATGATTTCCATGTGCAGATTATTATAACAACGCCATCTATGAATTGTTATTTTGACTATTAAGTACTTGGAGTGTTCGTTGCTAAAACAAATAGGTGATTGAAATGTCATTCTAATATTTATTAATATTATTGTGTTGGTGTGCCACCCACGGATGGCGGTCATAATTATTACTGGAATTAAGTCATGAATGTCAAGCTTTGACTATTCAACCTCTTGTCTTCCTTGGTTCTTTATCTATGCTTCCAAACTTGACACTTAGACATCATAGACTATAATATAATAAGTCTATGATGTCAAGTTTGGAAGGATGGAAATAGAAACAAGGAAGACAATTCATTAAAAGAAAGGAATCATGTCGACTGAACGTTTTCTGATTTATCAGGCAAGGATTTCCTTCGCCTTATTCGCCATTTGGAGAATAAAATTAAATAAGATCATTAATAAAATGCATAATTTATTTACACCAAGCACTTTAAATTATATTTACAACTCAGCTAACAAAAATTACAACTATAATTTAATATTATTATACAAAAATGTATGTTTATATTTCTGGTTCTCATTTCTTAACCTTTTATTTTATCACAGACACACATATTGTTTACAAAATTGTTATTGACATACATAATAGTCCAAGAGTCCACGTTGACATCATCTCGTAAAGACGATGAGTAATATTTAATTCTTAGAATACGCATGTGATATGCCGTATGAACATACTTAGGTATTCATGCCGATAAAATATTAGGAAATTTTTAAGTATATTTAAGCATATTTTTTGTACCTAGTCTACTATCGGGAAGTCTTTTACGCGTCAGCACAATAAAATTTATACATGCATACCACGATACCACAATATTATAATTTAAATATCACAAGGAATATTTTAATAAATTCATAATCTTTAAATCATTTAACTAAATCACTAATGCTGTGTTTTTACTTTTTACACAACTTAATTTAATTATTGTACTTACTATCAAGGCACGTGCTGTCAACATAATACTATATTATATTTAAACAAAAGCAAATCCATTATCTTACACAGAACATTTCACATTATACATAACAAAGTTAAGAAGAGCTTTGTTCTGGGTTTCAATAATTACTTGCTACTTTTTCGAATATGGTCAATAAGTTGAATAAAACTCGAGTTTAAATGAAAACCCTAAAATCACCCATTAGGTAAGTACAGCTTAAAGTAAAACATTTAATATAATGACTCTTTGCCTAAAAAGATTTCATAGACAACTTTGTCATTTTTTTACTTCATTCTAAAAAATATAGTAGGTACTATGAAGATAATAATTTTATCTTAATTTCCGTTCACACAAAACAATATACTTGGATAAGGAAGTAAAAGCCCAGTAAGGATTCCCATGCCCTTTAACACAGAGTGAGATCTATAGATGGCACTCCGCACTCAGCTCAGACTCAAGACTGAGTTAAAACGAGACAGATTTACCCAATATGTCAGGACATATTTGTGTCTCATTTTAACTTTATCTTGAGTCTTGAGCAGAGGTAGAGTACGATCTATAAATCTCAGCCTTAGCCCTTCTTAGCCAAACCAAACCAAGACCAAACTTCTCTACAAATGTCTACAAAATTCTACATACGACCTAAAGTAAGTAACCTATGCGTATGCAAATTGGTTTCTAACTGTGCGAGAAGAATTTTATTTTTAATGGTTACTGTACTACTACTGTAGTACTATGGTACTTACTCGTAATTCATAAATTCATCAGTCCATGTAGAGGACATGAAGGAACCCATCCAAAATCTTTCGCAGCGTGTAGTTAATTTTATTTATATCAAGATAACTTTGACTGCGATCTCAGCTGATGGTAAGTGACTATGCAGTCTAAGATGGTAGCGGGCTAGCTTGGAAGGGATTATGGCAGATTTAAATAAACCCATAACCCTAATCGATTTCTACACGCTATCGTGCCAGAACGCTATCTCGTGGCGGCACGTCTTTGACGTTAGGGTGGTAATAAGCCACGGCCAAAGCCTATCACTAGAAAAAAGATCGACCACATAGAGAGGATGCCAAATAAAATAGTAGGGGTAGGTAAGAGTGATAGAGTGATAGCAAAATGGACACCTCTAAAGTGAAATTTCAGAAAATGTTGGATGGATTGCGTGGAAGGAGATCTAAAAATTGGAGAGTTGGCATCGTGGAAAAGGAAAGCTAAGGAAAGAACAAAATTGAGGAAAATTGTAGAAGAGGCCAAGACCCACGTAAGGGTAGTAGCGCCAAAATAATTAAGTAATACTCGTTCCTAATTGATATTACTTAATAGTAATATAATTGACTAGATGTTGTTTTGTTTTGAATATTATAGAATCGTTTTAAAATCAATATCCGAAAGTTCCGTTCATGTACCTACGTAACTTTAACGTGATAACGTCTTATACATCGCACGAAAAAGTGTCACGTTCCGCCTAAGCCTGAGCGTGCAAGCGAGAGCGCGGAACAAGCGATAGAGAGGTACGATCGGCCCAAGCGTTCGTTGGCTTGTGACCGCTTATGACGGTATCACGTAAAACTATCCTCCGTAAACCGACTTTACGGACAACCAATTTTTTATTTATTTAGTTTAACGTACGAGGTGGCAGGTACGTATTTTTGTATAGGTACTATTCTTGCTTAATTTTAAGTTAGTCCGACATAAGGCTAAAGATAAAATGTTTCCTTTTTAGAGCTCTCATCAAGGAAACATATTCAAAAAAGAATAGCCTTGGATGGAAACTAATCAAAGGGCATTGGAGCAGTGCCGGATTAAGAAAGCGCGGGGCCCGTAGCAAATTTTTTCAAAGAGCCCTTGATCTGCTATGGGTTCTTAAGTATAAAATGGTAAAAATCAATAAAAAAAATTTTTTTCCAACGGGACTTGGTTACTTTTAGTGTTTGGATTTTATGAGAATTTTATCAGATTGTTATATTAATATTTTAGACTCAAAAAAACTATTTCGTGGGTTATACCCTTCTAACGTATGCGCGCCCGTGCGACAGCAGCCACGCGCAACCCTATTTCAATATTAAATAACATTATTGTCTATGGGGCTAGAGTTCTGAGAGTCAAAACTTTTTAAGAAATTATTTCCTCTTTAAGAATATTTTTTCCAATTTTCGATATCGCAAATGGTTATTAAGTTGTTATCAAAACGCTGAGACCTTTTTTGTTTATGTTTATTGTTAATAAGAAATTAAAATTTTGATTTCTAGAAAAAAAATGTCCTTCTCAAAATTAGATTTCGCATCAAATGAGCTATCGCTCATATTTTTGCCACAATTCTAACAATTTTTCGCAGGAAACTCACTTCTCGACTAGACTACTCGTGGCTCTCCTCGCTAAAAATTGGCCCAAAGTTATCTATTCAAAATATAATTTTTATACATATTTTATATATATTTATATATTTTTTCAACATACCACATTTTAATAAGTTTCACTCAAAAAATTACGCTCAGGCAGAGATGAGTGGGTTTAAATATGCGGGGCCCCCTTTCGCGCGGGGCCCGTAGCAATTGCTACTCTTGCTACGTGGTTAATCCGGCACTGCATTGGAGTATCCTTAGGGGTTTTCTTTTTCAGATTTCCGTTTAAAGGCTCCTGCTACCCACTTTCACGAAAGCAGCTTGGTTAGTTGACTCTTAGAAAATGCCTTCTCTTTTTTAAGAAGAGAATTTTCCCAGACGTTACTAACGGTAGGTAGGTAGGTATATTAAGTTCAATCCACGGAATATATGGTTATACCATTACGTGCTTATATTATTATTTCTAACTTCATATTTGTTAAGAATAAAAACGATAATAATCTGCCGACCGGCAAATTGATTATTATACAGCTTCTTGTCTACACGGTATTAGAAAAAAATTAGAAGATATCACAATACATAAATTACAAACAAAATTAGAACTAATCAATAACTAATTAATGTCCAAAAATTTCGTAGCTTTAGATTTGCCACAAATAATAATAATTATTATCACTATTCCCTACATATAGATAGGTACCACCGTAAACTTGTAAAATTCTTTAACTTTAATTAAGCGTACAACTGTGGTCAAGGTACCAATTCTGAAAAACAAACGATTCTGATTATTGTTTTTGTAGCTATGCAATTATGCATAATAATTTACAAATTGAAAAGCTTGTGTTAAAATAGATTATTTTTTACCGACTATTTATCAAATAGACCATCTTTAACATTAATTAAAATACACATCCATTGTAAGTTAAAAACATAATTATGGTAAGGGTCACAAGTCGTATATTATGGTTAGTTGTAAGTTCGGTTCAAACGGTCCTTCGGTTTAAATTACGAAAACAGATTTTCTGAAAAAGAATAGAATCTGTGAATTAATGATGTGAATTTGAACCTTATGATTGCAGTCATTTGGTACAAAATAAGTAACGATCTATTGACCTGTCACCCGCACCACGCTATCAGTAAAAAACTGAAGTTGGCAATGGCCCTGAAATAGCCGAAATTTTTAACGGCGGTCGTGGCTGTGGCCGTGGTCCCCGCCGGAGTCCCCGCCACCACCGTGGGAGTGACTGTGTGAGTGACCAGCTGTGAACAAAAGATATCAATTAGATAGATAAAAGTTAGATATCAAAGAAAAATTAATATTCCTTTGCTATAATCCGCCTAATAGGTCGTCCAACAGGACCCCTCCGCTTAATGATATTAAAGTAGAGATAGCCTGGTTAGTACTGCGGTCGCATTACTACTACTACATTCGGGGGGTCGCAGGTTCAAGCCCGGGCACGCTCCTCTGGCTCTTTTTAAGTTAAAGAAGTTAAATATCACAAGCTATCAACGGTGAATGAAAACATCGTGAGTAAACCTGCACACCTGAGAGTTCTTCGTAATGTTCTCAAAGGTATGTGAAGTCTGTCAATTTGCATTGGGCCAGCGTTGTGGACTATGGCCTATAACCCTTCTCTGAAAGGAGACCTGCGCTCAGACGTTAATGGGTTGCTGATGATGATGATAATCTGCCAAACCAGTTTTTTTTAAATACCGGAGCATCATCAGGAGATGTTCCGTTGTTGAGCATCTCAACAATGGAACATAATATCACCACGAAACTCCTCAACATTGAAGATTTGTTCTGGTTTGGCGGATTATAGCAAAGGAAATTTAATTTTTCTTTGAATATTATGGAATTTCGCAAAGTAACGCCTGCTTCTATCCAATATTTAAAACTTTGATCAGTTCTACGAATCCATACTTCCATCGCTCGTCATCATCTTCGTCTACTACTTTATGAACCGATAGATAGATAGTATCTATGTAGAATGTAGTTTGGTAACCATAATCATTTTTACTTATTATAGTGTATATTGTATTAATAATTTCTAGCTGATTTATTAGTTAATAGTAGTTTAGTTAATTTTTTATTTTTGATTGCTTCTGTGGCGTCACCCGAATCTGGGTTCTGGCTGAAAATCAGCGCTGTGTACTTATTATAAAGGTATGCAGCTTATTGCTGAGCCTGGACCTTTTTTTCGGGTTGTGCCACACATGACATTTATTTATTATGTTAGCCTGTGTTATGTTAACCTTAGGCTACAGTGATGTGTGTGGCACAATTTTTTAAAATAAATGCTTTTTCTTTCTTCTTTCTAGATGCCCACGGCTGGACAGAGTCCCTTGCATAGACTTCCACATGTCTCTGCTTTGCGCCACCTGCATCCAGCGGCTCAGCGGCTTAGCGCTCGTCGGTCCTAGTGGGGGGTCTGCTAAGAGCACGCTTTTGCGTGCGAGGTCGCTGCTCCAGTGGGGACCTTGGGACCCCAATGACAATCAGTACTTCGAACTTTAACATCCATATTGCCTTTTCAGCCTCATCATTATCTCTAACTATCGCCTGCCCTCTTCTTTGTACCTACACTTGTACCAGGTCTCCTCTCAAAAAGGGTTTCGGCCATAATCCATCACCCTGATCAAGTGGGGATTGGCAAAAACCTTCTTCACAAACCTTTGAGAACATTATAGATAATTCTCAGACATGCAGGTTTCCTCACAATATTTTCCTTAAACTCCGAAAGTTTGGGACCTTGGATTCGCACCCCAGAAACTCGAAACGAAGGCCAAAGTCTTAGCCCCTGGCGCGGTACAAAAATGACACTCACTTAACAGCTGCAATCCAAACATCAGTCCGAAACCAACGACCGCAGCAATGTACTGGAGGATGCCTTCCCTGTCATTACTCCAGATTTCGAAGAATATGACATAGAGAAGTGTTCCAGACGCGAGGCCTTGCAGCACCACGGAGTACACCCCCGCCGCTGTCGCCCCCTCGCCTCCGACGAGGATTATACCGATGGCGATACCCAGGGGCGATACAATGGCGTATACGACAATGTAGACCACAGTCAGCCACGTCTTAGTGCGGATGGCGACCAGCTCTACGCTTATACAGAAGGCAATGACTAGCTTGTGGGCTGCTACTGCTCCTAACATGTACCTGTGAACAAAAATTTATAATTAGACCAGCTTTTTCCAAACTTGACAGGGCGACTTCGTTCGTCTTGAGGTAAGTTTTTAAAAATCCCGCAGTAAAGTTAGCCTTTGTCAATCTTCAAGTCCTCAACTGTACCCATGCAAAAAAATCTCGTCGATTCATTGCTCTCTATTATTACCTGATTGATGGATAAACCAACAAACAAAGACACTTTCGCATTTACAATATTAGTTGGGATGCCTAGGCTAGGTAGGTAGGTCATTATGACTCGTACCACCCTACTGATTGGCCTCCGTAACCAAACTTGCTTGGACCCTACAAATAGTGAAATAGGTAGGTAATTGTACATGCGGTGAGTATGTTTGTGAGTTTGGTTAGTCCGAGGAATTACCCACCAACGGAGGAACTACAAAACTTTGTGTATCTGTGAAAGACGTGTGATACGGACGGAAAATTCACTCTATAGACAAATTTAACTCTTTGAAGAATGGAGAGAACTATTGATGAACACTGTTTTCAGTTTAGACAGGACAAAGTTTTATTCTAGCGCCATCTTGTAGCGAATACTAAAACTAACTTAGTGAACGAACTTTTGAAGCCACAGAGTATCTACCTTCCTATATTCTAAGCCAAACCGTGTTTTGCTACTCAACAATAGATGGCGCTGTAAGTCGTAAGAGACGCTTTTTGTAGCCTTCGCTTCCCAATTTTGGTGAGGGTAGTGGGGTAGTTACTCTTTCAAATGTTTTAATAAAAAACTATTTTTTTTTCGATTCCTGTAAAAATAAGAGCCTAAAAAATTGGTTGTCTGTAAAGTCGGTTTACGGACGATAGTTTTACGTGATAACGTCATAAAGAAACATTGATGAAAATTGCATACTTTTATGAATTGAATTGAATTATTATCACTGAATTATCATTATTTTGTATAAAACAAAGAAGGAGTTAATTGAAAATTACAATTTTTTCGATAAATTAACATTTATTTACACTCGTTAATTCAAATATTTTAAATAGTCACAAGCCATTAGCCAACGCTTGGGCCGATCGCGCCTCTCTATCGCTTGTTCCGCTGCTCTCGCTTGCACGCTCAAGCTCAGGCGGAACGTGACACTTTTTCGTGCGTGCAGCCGGTGTTCATCGATTTAGAAGACGTTATCACGTTAAACACTTTTCTTCCAAACATATTATAGCCTCCAACTTACCAAACATGTGCAGTGCTGGATTCCAAGCCAACGGCAAGTCCCTCGAAAAGCTCGTGTATTGAGAGAGCGAGCACGACCAGCAAACCGCGGATGGCTGAGTTGACGTCATCTACTTTGTCGATGGGAAGGTGGCTGTGTCCGTGACCGCTGTGGCTGTGACTTATTTCCACATCCTGGAATTTAATTAATATTCTCAATTAACATTTGCTCTCGATTTGCTCCGTTGCTGCGTGATTGAAGGACAAACAAGCGGTTATTTTTACTGAATTTTCAATCTTTAAAACAATCATAAGTAGGTAGTAATAGGTAAGAAATTAGGTAGCAGAACTTGTGACCGTTTTCAATATAGTTCAGTTTTCCTATTACGCGGAACATTTTGGTGAATTATATAGGTACCTACCGGTTAAAAATTTAATTTACCTACATAAATTGTTATAATAAATTAATTGATAAATAAATTGAATGAACGAACTGAAATCAAATCACCTTAAGGAGAGGGCAAACTGGCTACTTTTAGCGGCAGCGATCGCGCACTTTTATTGCCTTTAGCGTTTTTATGGCCTCTTGCGTCTGCTGCGCGATTCGCGCGTTTTTATGGCCTTTAGCGTTTTTATGGCCCCTTGCATCTGCTGCGCGATTCCGCGATCGAACGCAAATGGCCATAAAAACGCTATAGGCCATAAAAACGCTTTGATCAATGCCGCCTTTAGCGTTTTCATGGCCTCTTGCATCTGCTGCGCGATTCGCGCGTTTTTATGGCCTTTAGCGTTTTTATAGCCTCTAGCGTCTGCTGCTCGATTCCGCAGTCGAAAGAAAATGGCCATAAAAACGCTAAAGGCAATAAAAGCGCGCGATCGCTGCCGCTAAATGTAGCCAGTGTGACCTCTCCTTTACCGGTATTTACCTAAGTGCGTATTTGGTATTGACCGCCTAATCGCATTTTAATTTCGGTGGAACTGCTAATTTCTGTAAATTGGCCAAAATCAAATACAATACGAGACCGGTTTGAAATATTCGTAATTAATCGGTAACGCTACAGGGCAGAAGGTACTTACGATAATAATAAGTTAATGAAAAATATTTAGGTATTTAATACTTACAGATTTCAAGTTGTATGTAAATTGAGTAGCCTATTAGACTAATTAAATAAAATAATGGCCCAATAATTTTAGCATAAAATATAGTAACTGGAATGGAATAGGTAGGTACAGAATCCAGTCTGCAAATTAAGCTAGATTTTAACCTAGATTTCAGCTAGCTTCAATCGCTAAAAATGAATACGAAACAGCATACCTATTTGAGAAGCGGAGACATCTACCTCTATTCATGAACTAATCCAATGTATAGGCTGAAATGACCTGAATTCCTAGTAGGTACGATTGTATGAATCCCGAAAGTTCAAAATCTACTAGACACCTATGACCTATTAAGTTTTTTTCTTTGCGATTGCGAATTGTGGAGTAACATCTGATGATGCTTCGGTGTCGCAGCGAAACGTAAAGATTTACCTATTCTGTTTGGCGGAGTATAGAAAAGGAATATAAATTTTTCTTTAAATGTTGTTCAAACATAATATTTTGTCTTAATCATTGTTAATCATACCTTATTCTTTCTAATCGAGTTTGGGTCAATAAGATCAGCAGTGGAGTTTGTAACGCTCTTTGTTCCATTTTCTTTTCCTTCCACACTGTGATGACTTCTCCGTACACTCAAGTTCCTCACTAACGGGGACGCCTGACCGCTCCTCTTTTCCCTTCTACGTAAGTAAATGTGCACCAGCTCTTCGACTAGGTACATGATGAAGAAGCCGCATATCATCAACAGGGGCGCCAGTGCGAAATCAAACTCTTGCATGCGGCCATCCTCTGAAACAATTGAAAACAAACATAAGGTAAACAAAACAAGTTTCATGGCGGGACATGATTATTTTGCTGCAACACTCATTTTTTTATCTCAAAAATCCCGATTTTCCAAAAACATGTCTCTCAGGTTTCAAAATTTTCAAAATCTTAGTTCTTGAAAATTTTATTGCTATGATGTAAGCCTTACTTTTCAGCTATTGTAGTTTTCATAGAGCGTGAAATGGCGATTTTTTCTACATTACCTACCTACTTACTAGCCAACTACTTTTCGAGCTACATATAACATTGTTGCAGCAAAAGAGCTATTTATTTTATTTTATAACCACAGCTTATTTTTAAGGAAGAGATTTCTTCCAGAACTCCGAAAGTGAAAACAATTAGATCAAAATTACACCTACTGCAGATATTTAGAAGAATAGAAAAAACCACAGCCTAGTAGGCTTTACAAGAATGAATAAGTCAAGAATGAAGCCTACCTACAAAATTGAAAAAGTAAAAATTTTAAATAGTTCCACAGCAATAAGATGGGAATGTTTGTTATACTATTGAAAATTGTTTACAATTAATCATTTTATAATGAAAATCCGATATTATGATGAGAACCCGATACGCGCTTGGATGTTATTTTTGACATGTTTTGCGCGGATGCTAGTCAGTCTACATCAGAGATTCGCAACAAACGATTTTGGGCAAGAGACCCCTTTTCCAAAATGAACTGATACCTGAGACCCCCCATAGCCAAATTACTTCAAAAATCCGAGCTCTAGTTTTTCCTATTGATACAAAATACCAATTTAAAAACTTTGCAGTATGTTAAGTGAGTAAACTTGACATCATTTTTTCATCAAAAGTTTACAAAATAAATAGACATACTTCCTATTAAAATATTAATTCTTATAACAAATTGGTACTTGGTATACGTAACACAACTTAGGTATAGACTCTATACCTAAGTTACTCTATACTCTATACTATAGAGTATCTTGAAAGATTTAAATATGAACTAGTGTTAATTAATAGTGGTCGATTTATAGACCTCGTCGACCCCCAAAATCAGTTTTCGTTTATGTCGACCCCTGGGAAACCAATTTCGACCCCAAGGGGTCGATATAGACCACTTTGGGAATCCCTGATCTACATGGAGCGCGCTAAGTAAAACGGTATACCTAATAAATTACCCGTACCGGTACGAACAGTATACCTAATGAATTACCTACCTTATATTGGTGAACCGCAAACAGAAGCCACATTTCGAACAATAGCAAACCAACAAAATTATTATTCGCATCTGATCAAACATAGTCGCAGACGTGTGACGAATATGTACTATCAATCAAAACACTTATAATACCTATCGAGAATTATTTATTTCTGCATGGCATCGAAATATGCATGAGAACGATGCTAGACGCATAAATATGCGAATTCTTGACTTCGCAGAATACCGGGCAAGAAGAAGAAACAAGTTCATCGGTGCCGGCTCTAGTTTTACGCAAAGAATTAGCCAGGCGGTTCATCCCGAAAATACATCTCAATACGCTTTCGCACGTTCAAAACTTGTACAGCTAAAATTAGCTAGGTACCTACGTAGGTGGTAGTCTTGACCTATCATAATAGCCACAAGTTGATCTACATGGAATAAATAAATTTGAATTTGCATACCTACTCCGGTACCTAAGTAGGGTTGGAAATTGCGTTGAGTGAACCAGAATAAGGGCATAGGTAAGGAAATCATTGGAAAGGCAAATGACGATTTTTTAATAATCCTAATGTTTTATCGGAAGCTGATACCTAGTAAAGCTTATAAAAAGCATGTAAGATCAAGGTCACAAATCAATAGGAGGAAAATGATCAATATTTCTGCATAAATAAGTAATACCTAACTAAAAACTTCTCTAGGTGATCTCATAATAATACTTGGTATTAGGTAGGTACGTTCACTAGAACTTCAACTCCACTTCCACAGTGATTTTATATTTTACTGCTTGATAAATATCGATTTTATGATTGAACGACATCTCTATTAATTGATATTTTAAATTTCAAAGTGTATTTATTTCTTGTTTTGTCCTTCAATCACAAACCAACGGAGCAACGCATCAACGTGATTTTTCGCATGGGTATAATATTATTTATGTATGCGTATACTACCAAGTCTAAAATCTAAATAATCTCTTCGTACAAAGTCTTTGTTTAATTATGATAGAACTTCGCTTATACGTAAGTTTGTTTAATCATTAATATTATAGTAGCCAAAGTACCGCCAAATTCAAAACTGAAATTGTTTAAAATACTTTTATGTCAATACCAAAATAATGTTTAATAAAAATAATCATTGCTAAATCATAAATGATTGGCGACTGACGTTGATTTATAATTGTTAATTAGCTAGTAATTTGATTGATGGTCGTCAATAAATTAGTGTTTTTAATTGAAACACTAATTGTGGTCCTAATTAGATCAAATATTATGTTTTACTACAGTAAAATCATTCTGACCTACTAAGTAGACTTGCAAGACCAGTTATTAATAACTTTAAATCATTAATGACATAGTTAAATCAAAATTGCCATTGCTTGGGAATTTAATAATTTACTTAGTCGATTATCTTAACATTAATAACCATGACGAATGTTCCTCATTCCCCTCCAAATTAAGCGTAGAGCTTGTGTTAGAAATGGGCATATAATTATGACAATTATTGTGGTCATAAATTAAGTGACAATTATTCTGCAACGGGTTGGGATTTTCGATTTCAGTTCATTTAAGATTTCAGACCCTTGCCCATTGAGCTATTAAGGCTTCAATTAAACTACACATAGGTAAAGCCTGAGTGGCACTTAATAAATAAGTATTTGCTGTGGGTACATATTTAGAAACAATGCAATAAAATTGCAACATAGTTTTCAATTAATTTATGCAATAGTAAAGATAGTTATATTTTATAAATAATGTATAGAGATACCTACTGTACCCGGTAGCTGTTTCTAAGCGACTTCGAGATTTACGTAATAGACCTTGACATTATGAGCGTGGGTGTCTCGTCGGAAACTCCTGTGTGCTCGTGCATGCATATTTGTTTCCAACGACAAAGTTAAGTAACTTTTGTACTTAGCACAAACGGATTTACGACTGGAGTACCTGAAGGCCACTATATTATTGTACTCCAGGCTGTGGTAATTAAAATATGGCTTAGGTTTAATGATTATTACCTCTCATATTATGTTAGTACTTAAATAAGTAAGAGTACCTACCTACATTCACATTTGCAAAAATGGTCATGCATTGGGTTATACTAACTTGGGTCAACATTGCTTATCCAGCGCAACTATACATAATATAATATCATTGAACTTTAATCAATTTTTCCTTATAAGTAAACAATTTGCAGAAAAAGTTTCGGAGAAACACGAAACCGATGAGCGTCGCAGAGCGCATACGGTAGGTAGGTATGGTTTTTCACTTGTAGTCATAGATTTATGCGCGTAATTATTATAACTTTCTTAACGCAATAGGAATGACAAATGAACTGTTCTAACTTCCACAAGCATAGATTTGGGATTGGTAGTCGCTTCGCACACAAGTTACCAATCTTAGAATAAATATCTAGGCTTCCAATCCTAAATCTATGTTTGTAGCATGGTTTCGTTTGTAATTGCTTTTGCAGTACCTAAGCATGTTATAATAATTTATGCACTGTGCTTCGTGCATCGCTTACTCACACGGACCAACCACCCCTTTCTGTGAGAAACCACTTGTTTGGGTATTTAATCCAAGCTTGTTTACCTTTTTAAGCTGCTAAGGAAAAATAGAATAAACCCTGTGAGAATATGTACTAATAAACACACGGGACGCGATGTTCACTAGTTAATAGTAATATCCATTAAGTATGTGATACGTAGGTAAATTATTGTCAGTTAAATTCAATGATATCAAGTTTTACGAAACCCTAATGTAGGTACTTAGTGATTTCGACATAATATTATGATAGGCATCTAATATTCACTAACGAGAACGTATTTCGTTAGTATCGTTGCACGACGGCACTCGGCGAGCGTAGGCCGGTGACCGTGACCTTCACACACTTCGCTTTAACGTACTTTAATTCGTGATAATTATGCCACATGGATTATATTATCCTAGAGTATTATCACTTAATTAATAATAAATAACCAGTGTATGAAATAGCCCTGGATTTCACTGTGATCCATTAACACTGCCATACTCCTTCCAAGTTGGACCGCTATCGTCTGAGACTGTATAGTTAGGTCCTACTACTAACCTTCAGTCTATAAGATCGCAGTCAAGCACTTGTTATCGAATATAAAAACGCCCGCGACTTCGTGTGCGTTATGTATTAAATTATTTTTTTATTAGCCGTCAATTATTATTATTTTAACTTCATTATCTATTCATGTTGAATTTCTGAAAATTGTACATTTTTCCTTCTACAATGGACACATTTTTGAATAAATAAAGTCAGAGTTCCGTTGTGAAAGCAATTTCAAGATACAAGTTTTATTTATAATTCTTACCGAGGTACGAGTAGGTACTCTGTACATAATTATGTTCGTGCTTTCCATACACATTTTAAATGGATTTTTTATGATGTAATAACACAAGATTGTATGTTATGCCAGCGAAAACCCAATTTCCTGTTACCCAAAAACAGTGCAGATTACTTTAAAAACAACCTCATCATACTGGTTTTTGTTGGCCAAATTGCATTCTGATTTCCGACGAGTGTATACTCAAATAAACATGAACCGGCTCATTCTGAAACAAACCGTATATTTTCGCAAAAGCTTTCAAAGTTGCACTCCACGTCTTATTGCAATTTAACCGAATGCTTATCAACACTAATATTGTAAAGGCAAAAGTTTGTGTGTGTGTATGTGTATGTTTGTTACTTTTTCACGCAAAAACAACTAAACGGATTTGGCTGATATTGGGAATGGAGATGGATTGTATCCTGGATTAACACATAGGCTACTTTTATCCCGGAAAATCACAAATTTCCCGCGGGAATCAAAAAACATTCATCCACGCGGACGAAGTCGCGGGCATCAGCTAGTACTGCATAAGACTGCACAGTGCGCACCACTTCGTTTTCCTAGGACATAGGCTAGGGTTATTGATCAACGTGCTTCGAAAAAAATCGCGCAGAAAAGTTGAATCTATCATTTCTGCAGTCCCAATTGTGGTGATAGGCTATGAGTATGATGTTCTTCCTGCAACAATTCATTTTTAACCCCCGACGCAAATAGAGGGGTGTTATAATTTTGACGTCGATGTCTGTCTGTCTGTCTGTGTGTGTGTGTGTCTGTCTGTGGCAAACGGATGGACCGATTTCGATGCGGTTTTTTTCATTTGAAAGCCAGTTTCCTTGCGGTGGTTCTTAGCTTATTTTGGTTAATATCGGTCCAGCAGTGCAAGAGTATCAGCTCTTTTCGACGTATGATTGATTACTCGATTAAGTGCTTCACGCGTGCCAGTATAATTTAACGATTATTCAAAATTCAAAAAATTCTAAATTCAAAATCAACCAATCAGAGGCGATTGCGATTGTCACCACCATAGCAATCATTAACCGACTTCAAAAAAGGAGGAGGGTCTCAATTCGTCGGAATCTTGTTTTTTTTTTATGTATAATGTTCACCGATTACTCGAAGACGCCTGAACCGATTTGGAAAATCCTTTCTTTGAAGGACAAACCAACAACACATTCGCATTTACAATCTTTAATAAGGACTTACGGTTACATGGATGGGTCCGGCTTTAAAGGGATATGATGGCAACACACGTAGT
Source organism: Oeneis ivallda (assembly GCA_029955525.1). NCBI lineage: Eukaryota > Metazoa > Arthropoda > Insecta > Lepidoptera > Nymphalidae > Oeneis > Oeneis ivallda. The sequence continues at coordinate 10,725,924 of JARPMR010000024.1, read as the reverse complement.
TGTACACAGAAAGTTCTTAAATCTGTGTCACAGCATTACGACATCTCACCGCATCTCGCCTTGAATGACTCAAACAGATCTCCAGTTCTAGGTATACCTACAAAAATACTCATTACCTACTTCCAAAGCAACACGGATGTAGGTTCTATTTCAATAGCGTTATTAAATAATTTGATATGAAAAATTATTTTCGCCACTACAAGACTACAAAGTATATAATTTATTGTTGATATTTTAAAAAGAGTTCGACTGATTTCGATAAAATTTCAATGGGACCACTTGAACCTTTGAAACAAAAAACGAATTTTCCAAATCGGTTCAGGCGTCTTCGAGTAATCGGTGAACATAGGTACTCGTGCATTAAAAAAAAGATTCCGACGAATTGAGAACCTCCTCCTTTTTGAAGTCGGTTAAAAATGGTTAAAAGCAGTGATCTAGTATAGTGGTGAACACTTCTACCTTTTCCTCGGGGGGTCCAGAGAAGAAATAGAAAAGTTAAGTACCTACCTATCTAATTATTATTAGGGCTCGTACCCAAAGGGTACCAACGGGACCCTATTACTAAGCCTACGCTGTCCGTCCGTCCGTCCGTCCGTCTGTCAGCGGGCTGTATCTCGTAAACCGTAATAGATAAACAGATGAAATTTTCACATATTATGTATTTCTATTGCCGCTATAACAACAAATAATAAAAATTAAATTAAATTAAAAAAAAATAATTAAAATATTTCCATGGGTACATGGAAATATTTTTATTTAATTTTTTTTAACGGAACCCTAAAAGAGCGAGGCCCGACTCGCACTTGGCCGATTTTTATTCATGTCGAACTAACCGAAGATTTAGGTTGTCGTCGCGGTTTAAAGACCATTTCAAACCGTTTAAGATTCAGAACTAGCGGCATAGCGTAGTCCTACTGAATTATGTAAAAGATCATCACAAACGAAGCGTTAAAACGCTCAGTGCATTTTAACCTTTATTTGTACTGAGCTACGATTGCTACGAATCATGGTAAGCAAAAGTGAAAAACTTAGGTAAGTACCTAGGTATTTCCCGGAGCGTCAATGCTCTTCGATTACATAATTTCTAGCTTATGATGACACACTTGGTTTTTTATGACAATTCCATCCTGGTTGGCTATTTTTTTTTTGAGTAAAGAATCAGTCTAGCTGCTCAGCGCGGATATGCAGCCAGTTTTCTTAGATAATGATCTAAGCCACGTGGGCATTATTTGTATAGTAACTAAATTTACTTACACTAAGTTAGTACTATTACAAAAATATTATATTCTGTGACGTAAAGTAGAGAAAAGTCGATGGTTTGTCGCTTTATAATTTTTTACTTTCCTTTACAATTAATACTAAAGTCAAATCAATACAAATTGCACAAGTTGCAAAAGTAATCCGTTTGCCGCGTAAAGTTTTTTTTAAATATTATTCTACATTTTTATTTAATTTTTCTAAGTTTGATATTAATATTGAGTGGCAGTACCAGCTAAAGAGTGGGTTGGGGTACCAACTTTAATACATTTATATTATGAACGTTACAAAAATGCCAGAACTTAGACCCTCTTAGCTTTGAGTATCATATTTTATGAAGATAACCATTTCGATGCAGCTCCCATATTATAACGAGCTGCATCGAAATGAGAAGCAAAACCGAAAGAGGGTTCATTTCGATTCAGCTGTCAAATTCGAAATTGGAACTTTTCGATGCTGGAGTAGATAAACAATATTTATCTACTCCAGCATCGAAAAGTTCCAATTTCGAATTTGACAGCTGAATCGAAATGAACCCTCTTTCGGTTTTGCTTCTCATTTCGATGCAGCTCGTTGTATGGGAGCTGAATCGAAATGGCTATCTTCTTAAAATAGGATACCTAAAGCTAAGGCTCTGAGTTCTGGCACTTTTGTACCGTTCATATGACAGAGGCGCCACAGGCGGCTGGTGGCGGCTTACGGAGTTACTTTTTGTTGACAGAGGCGCCACAGGCAGCTGGTGGCGGCTTACGGAGTTACTTTTTGTTACTTTATTGAGCCTACGGCGTATTTTGTTAATGATTTTATTTTCCTTGTCGTAGATAAAATCTTGTATGCAACTGAACGTAATTAGTCATTTTAATTCTCGTACTATCCTATTTTGATACTCGGCAAGCCTCGTATCAACAGCACTCGAATTAAAATGACCCTCATTACGATGCAGTTGCATAAATAGCTATTTCGGGTGGTTACATTGCTAACACTTAACCCCTGTAAGAAAAGTACAGAGCTTCAACCCTACGAGGAGTAATTAACTTAGGCTACTTATATCCAGAAAATAATTAGGATTTGAATCCATGCCAATGTTCGTGCTCTACAATATACCTACAAATGATTTTGCTACGTGATCCATCTCGTCACGTGCGACTGAACAAATACACGGTAACTGAATGACCTAATGAGGATCATATTTCAATCTGTAATCAGAGATTAAATTAGGGCTGTCAATTTTGGAGCTTCTTAAAAATTTAAGAGTGAAATTACATTGTATGTTCTTGCAATTCACGAGCGGTTGTGTTTTTAGTCGTATCCGTACACATTACTTACCTACAATTATAAGCAAATTTCACCCCGGTTGGCTAATTTTTTTTGCGTAAGGAATCAGTCATTCCACGTGAGCATTATTTGTATAGTAATTAATTAGCTTCTGGAAGATTTATAATAGTACCTTCACTACACTTATAACAAACTTTACATTTAATTTTTCACAAACTCAAGTCTAAATCAAAAATGTATTTCCAGCAAATTTCTTCAATTTTCTCGATATACGAATAGTACGTTACGGTGTAATACCTGACTGACTGATTCAGATAAAACTTTCGCATTTTCTCCACTTTGATCAGCACTAGTTTACTAGAAACAAAGACGTCTTCATCAAAAGAATAAAGCCAAGGATCAAAACTAATTTCAACTGCCTTTAAAGGCGTTTCCCCATATAATAATAAATTATTAGCAGCCCTATCTATTCTTGTGCTACTTTCAGATATGATCAGAATAATTTCTTAGTTGGAACGCTCCACAATCGTTAGATAACAAAATAAATTACTCAACAACAATGCAAATGCATCAAATAACTTTGTTTAATTGTTCGTTACACACTCCGTTTTAAAACACTTGTAAACAGAACAGAATTACCTACTTATTGCATTCCTTGGATTTAATTTTTTTTTACACGAACAAAATAATATGATCTTTGGTTAATAGGTTTTTTATTTATTTTCTACGAATGTCTTGAATACCTACCACAAAAGTCTTGGTCTGTGTTTGGAAAATTTAAGATTTCCGCACAGTAACACTGCCTTTCATTTATATTACAGGCAATGGCTGTTTTGAAGCAGTTTTATAAAGGTGTTAATCCAAACGCCCCTGAATCATATACAAATCAAAGACCCAGACCTACAATTTAAATTTATCAGTTACTAGCAACCCGCCCGGCTTCGCACGGGTAGTAGAGCATAATACTATGCCTAAATATGGGGTTTTCTGTCGCAGGGTCGCATAAGCTGGTTACGTCGAATACTTAAGTGGATTTATTTTGGCGAGCGTTCGTTTTTATTAGGGTTCCGTACCCAAAGGGTACCAACGGGACCCTATTACTAAGCCTACGCTGTCCGTCCGTCCGTCTGTCAGCGGGCTGTATCTCGTAAACCGTAATAGATAGACAGATGAAATTTTCACATATTATCTATTTCTATTGCCGCTATAACAACAAATAATAAAAATTAAATTAAATTAAAAAAATTAAATTAAAATGGGTAGGTGGGTAGATGGAAATTTTTTAATTTAATTTTTTTAACGGAACCCTAAAAGAGCGAGGCCCGACTCGCACTTGGCCGATTTTTTTGCGATAACTCGTAAAGATATTCATTTAAATAATATTGTGTCAAGGATTATCATAATGTGCATAAAATGCTTAACTAACGTATTTATGTTGATAAGGATTAATACTGTATCCGTCTAAATAGATTTCCAATTGCCGCATTGTACATGTCCATTTTATTTTATAACAATTCGTTATATTTATATCACGACCTTACACGTTTGTTCACGGTTTTGATTATTCTACTATAATATTTAATTGACGAATTAGCAATGCTTAAATTGTAGAAACTACCCACCTAATAAAATATGGAGAACATGATAGAGAATAGAGATCTATGGTGAACAAATTTTCATGTCGAAATTTTTATTTCTAAAGGTTTTTGGGTTTCGGAATAATAGAGATCGATTCTAATGGGCAATTTATGGTGTTCATGCTGCTATCATGCATTTTAGCCAATAACGAGAGATTGTCGGCCACTCAGAGGTGATGGCAATGGTGGTATTTTAGATAATCATGCAGCTGATCGTGTAGTGTAATCAATAATTATTTGGAGTAAACTGACGTTGACAGTTTCTGATGAAAATAAAATACTGTTGAGAGTAAAGGATACACATCTATCACTTACTCATTACATCGTGTACCAAAACACGTCATACTTTTTTATTTCCTAAGCAATTTCCTAAATTATGTTTATTATAATCGATACAGAAATATTTTGAATAGCAATTATGATCTTCAGGAAAATCTGATCTCGTTTTTGTCGGCCTATACTGAGGAGATAAAACAACTTTTAGTACTAAAAATAGATCTTAAATTTTTCTATTCATGCATTCTATATAACAGCTTTAAAAAGGTGATATTTATTTCTATTTCTTTTACTTATTATTATGTGATCATCTATATATCTATATATAAATAAAAATGAATGTTGGTAAGCGCATAACTCAAGACTGGATGGACCAATTCGTTTAATTTATTTTTTTGTATGTTCCTTAAGGTCCACGGAAGGTTTTAATACTTAATAAAAAAAAAAACAAAAAAAAAGTTGGCGGTACGAAGTTCGCCGTGTCAGCTAGTAGGAAATATATTTTATTAAATGAAATGTTTATGTACTACAGGTATCACTATGACTACCTTAGTACCTTCTAATTCAGTAGAACTGGAAAATCACTATTAGAATAAATATAGCAACATTATTTTACAAAGTGACATTAGCACCTGTCAATTCACTCCAGTGAGTTATTTTACCTACTCATAATTTGAAGGCCCATAAGTCACAAGTGTTTACAAAAGCAATTTAAATTCAAGTGAGTTTCGCCGGACTGAAACTGAGTTACTTCACATATTTTTAGGGTTCCGTACCCAAAGGGTGCCAACGGGACCCTATTACTAAGCCTCCGCTGTCCGTCCGCGTCCGTCCGTCTGTCAGCGGCCTGTATCTCGTAAACCGTAATAGATAGACAGTTGAAGTTTTCACATATTGTGTATTTATATTGCCGCTATAACAACAAATACATGGAAAAGGATCCGAAATAAAATTTTATTTTTAAGCTATTGCATAGCTTTTATCGCGGGCTTTGAACTAGGACAAACAGTTTGAGCGCGGCGACCGAATCAAGAAATTCCGTAACGAAAAAAAACCTAACACCGTCGTTCAGTAAGCGTTCAACATTTAAGAGGTTCACATTTAGCTATGTTTGGCGCAGTGGGCGAGCGGCCGCTTTCTTTAGATGTCGCAGGTTCGAATCTCACTCGCGAAGTAGTGACAGTGCGCTTTTCTTGTTTGTTTGTTTTTTAATCATTTTTTTGCATAATTTTTATTATGCAAAAAAAAAATATTGCATAAATATTATAATTGCATAAGTTGATAAAAAATGCTATGCAATAGCTTTACCGCGGCAGTCCCCGAGTGCCACTTAATTTTTTACCCTGGCATGCGGGATGTCATTATCTAGAGCTCATTAAGTGGAGTTCAAATATATTTTTTAATAGCTGATGCCCGCGACTTTGTACGCGTGGATTTAGTTTTTAAAATCCCTCGGGAACTTTTCCGGGATAAAAAGTAGCCTATGTCACTCTCCAGGTCCTCAACTATACCCATGCAAAAAATCACGTCGATCCGTAGCCCTGTTGCGGCGTGATTGAAGGACAAACCAACATACAAACACACTTTCGCATTTATAATTGACCGAGCGAAGCGAGGTCTCTGAGTTTACTAGAGCGATTTGCACTTGTCCGTCCGTCCGTCCGTCCGTCCGTCCGTCCGTCCGTCCGTCTGTCAGAGCCTTATAACTTTTGAATTACTGAACGTGTAATTACTTCAAATTTAGATATAATATGTAAACCGATGGCCTCCAGCCGAAAATGGCTTAAAAAGTTATAAAAATCTTTATTTCAGGGGGGCTCTCATAGAAGCGAATGCGAAGAAAAATTTTTTTTTTTGCTATTCATAGATTTTCTGTGTATCATTTTAAAGACAATTTGGACCAGAGTACAAACGTATTTTTTTTTCCTAAAATTGACGAAATGGGGGGCTTTCAAAGTGGCGATTTAATACGCTCGCTTGAAGACGCTCTCTGAGAAAATTGGCTATATATTTTCAAGTTCTACTTATTTTCTTACTTCACTTGTATCCTGTACTTGAACAACAAATACTAAAATCATATGAATATTTTATAGAAACGAGATTATTTAATTTTTAATGAGCATCAGTAAATTTCACATAGCTTCACAATAATGCTAATAGATGGCGCAGTCATCTATTCAACTATTCCATGGAACTACTCGTAGGAGTTACGACTACGATCTATCCCAAAAACAGTTTTGCGTCGAGCATTATTATTTAGGTACATAATATAATAACATATTATTCAATTAAAATTATTCTTTAGTTAAATATCAAACTTCAATAAACTATTAATATTGCTCCATTTTGTATATTTTCTATTCGCGTCGATAGATGACGATTTGTACAGATGCCCCTAACCCGTTTTCACTCGTTAGTACCTACATAATAATTCAATATTTTCACTGACGTTCCCTAACCTTTACGGGCTACCTATGATAAGTTAGGTGATGATTCCTGTCAACTTCTTTATCACGATCCTGTACGGGACACCTAAAAGGACATTGGGACGGATGTTGGGACTTAGGATTGTGTTTTGGAGCTACGTAAAGAGACTCATAGGGGTACATAGGGGATGATTTAGGTATGTTTGGTGAAAACGGGCATAATAATAATGTCAGTTTTGGTCGAAATGTATCGATTGAATGAATAATCATGGGATACCGTTACCGCGAGGTCTCAGTTCGGGGCGAACCACTAGTATTAGTAAGGAAGTAAGGATTATTTTTTAGGTTCAAAAATGAAGAAATTGGGGGGTCAAAGTGGTCGGTTTTAGACCAATTTTGTTAGGGGGTCTATCGAAATTTGAAATTTTGGTATATTATTTACTATGTAGTGTATTTAAAGAATAAATACTGAAAACACCGATTTATAATGCGATTTGTACGTTGTGACCAAAACAAACGAGCATTTTTCTCCATATGCTTATTTAATTTTGCTTTCTAAGAACTAAGATATCTAAATATGTACTTGTACATATGTAGTTTTAATAAAATAATTTAGTCATATGCACGGAACCCTTAAATAGCGAGGCCCGACTAGCACTTGGTCGATTTTTTTCACTGTCGCATGACAAAAGTGAGATCCCAATTTGTCTATAAATAATTATATTAAATAGCCATTTCGTCACAGCAGCCTTGGCTTGAAGTCGCCTGTCGTTTTCACTTCACCTTTGCTACGAGTAATGTAGCAAATATCAACTCGGCAGGTTTAATAGTTCCTGAATAGAATAGAGCAGAGTAGAATAGTTTTTACGAGTACGAAGTCATTATGCAGATATTCAAATATGGTCAGCCACTGACGTGATGACGTCAGAATGACTTGAATGAACACTTTAAAATAAATTAATTTTCTCTGTTAATATTTAGGTACTGAATATTTAAGCAAAGGTATTATTATGCTGCTAAATAGGTACTAAATGCTGGAGAAATTTAACGATGATTGGTAACTTTGGTCAGTCATTTTGACGTACACCTAAGAAGTGTAGGTAAATCAGCTGCTTTTTAACCGACTTCAAAAAAGGAGGAGGTTATCAATTCGTCAGAATCTTTGTTTTTTTTGACCGAGCGAAGCGAGGTCTCTGAGTTTACTAGAGCGATTTGCACCTGTCCGTCCGTCCGTCTGTCAGAGCCTTATAACTTTTGAATTACTGAACGTAATTACTTCAAAAGACATGTCCCAGTTTAGTATGGAGGGTGGTTTTTTATTCTGAGTGTTCATTAACCAGAACCAAACTGCCATCACGTGAAAGAGAAAAAAAAAAATTAAACGCCATAAAAATAATAATTTTAGAGTCCTCGGTTTTTTTTTAATTAATTATGAAAAATGTCGTTTGTAGAAAATATTTTTCAATGGATGGTAACACTAAAAAACTTTTATAATCTATAGAACTATCAAATCTGGCACCGGTTAATGTCACGTAATGTCATTTTGAACCAAATACATGTCATTTTGAACCATGGAACTAGGAATCACAGACCAAGAGCTAGGAATTATGACTTTTAAACTGCATAAGTTCAAAAAAATTCCTTGTTCCTGAGAATTACCTGACATTGACAACTTACATAGAATAATATTTTTAGTTTTTTACCGGTGTATAAATCACATGGAACTAGGAATCACGACAAATCACAAGCAAAAAAATGAGTCAAAACAAAAAAAAAATTTTTATTAACAGAGGCTGTAAAAAATCTGTAAATTATTTTGATAGAAGTCTTTTGGAAACTCTATCCAACTACATTAAAATCATCCTTGTTAATTAAATTCAAATTTAAAAAACCAATTTTGGACAACTCCTTTAGATATAATATGTAAACCGATGGCCTCCAGCCGAAAATGGCTTAAAAAGTTATAAAAATCTTTATTTCAGGGGGGCTCTCATAGAAGCGAATGCGAAGTAAAATTTTTTTTTGCGATTCATAGGGTTTCTGTGTATCATTTTAAAGACAATTTGGAACTGAGTACAAACGTATTTTTTTTTTAATTTTTTTCCTAAAATTGACGAAATGGGGGGCTTTCAAAGTGGCGATTTAATACGCTCGCTTGAAGACGCTCTCTGGGAAAATCGGCTATATATTTTCAACCTGTACTTATTTTTTTACTTCACTTGTATCCTGTACTTGAACAACAAATACTAAAATTATATGAATATTATAAAGAAACGAGATTATTTAATTTTTAATGAGCATTAGTAATTTTCACATAGCTTCACAATAATGCTAATAGATGGCGCAGTCATTAACTATTCCATGGAACTAAGAGTTACGACGACTAAGAGTTGCGTCGAGCATTATTATTTAGGTACATAATATAATAATTAATAACATATTATTCAATTAAAATTATTCTTTAGTTAAATATCAAACTTCACTAAACTATTAATTGCTGCATTTTGTATATTTTCTATTCGCGTCGATAGATGACGATTTGTACAGATGCCCCTAACCCGTTTTCACTCGTTAGTATACCTACACAATAATTCAATGTTTTCACTGACGTTCCCTAACCTTTACGGGCTACCTATGATAAGTTAGGTGATGATTACTGTCAACTTCTTTATCGCGATCCTGTACGGGACACCTAAAAGGACATTGGGACGGATGTTAGGACTTAGGATTGTGTTTTGGAGCTACCTACGTAAAGAGAGTCCTACATAGGGGATGATTTAGGTATGTTTGGTGAAAACGGGCATAATAATAATGTCAGTTTTGGTTGTCATGTATCGATTGAATGAATAATCATGGGATACCGTTACCGCGAGGTCTCAGTTCGGGACGAACCACTAGTTATGTATGTCCACGGATTACTCGAAGACGCTTGAACCGATTCGGAAAATTCTTTTTTTGTTTGAAAGGATGGTCCCATATTATGAACTCGGTCGAGCGGTTTTTAAAATATCGACAATAAATTAATTAAAAAGAATTTTTTATTTTAAATTATTACCCATCGCTTCTCATCAACAATAGCGCAGTCCTGTGCTAAACGGTTAAGCTACGTGAAAATGCAATAATTATAGACTTTCGCATTTATAAAAATGGATTATGTATGCATTTATTCCGGTATCAGAGTATCACACGTTCGATGTGCCGGTAGTTATAATTAAAATGTATAATTTAAATATGGTCGTAACTACTGAACTGTATATAACTGGTTACCTGTTAATAGTGTATGCGAGAATTAGTTATGTAACAAATTGTAAGTAAATGAAACACGTTTGTTTATTCCGGACTGCAGTTCCGTTTGCGTTAGTGCGAAAAATTTAAATAGGTATGACTTTTTTGTTCTGTCTTTATGTAGTTTATATAAAAATTACCTAGATATAAACATTAATTAGTAAATTATTAAATAATTATTAATGTTTTTCCTAAAGCACTTTTATACCTAGGCACCATGAAGTACATAGACTGCTTGCCATGTTTAATCAAACAAAATAAGTAAATAACTTACAAAGTAAAGAAAAACCGGCCAAGTGCGTGTCGGGCCACGCGCAGTGTGGGGTTCCGTAGTTGCTAGTCACAAATATTATTGCTGACCTAGGATAATGCTTTTATTTTATTGAATATTGAATATAATTTGAGTTCTATGGTTTAAATACTATAATATACTACAAAATATGCAACTTACACTACCTGTAATACTTAGAAAATACAGGTATAACTCCTTAACTAATGAACCCTACTTAGCCGTGACAGTTTTCCTTTAAAATTCATTATATGTACTACTGCTTTAAATTTTTTCATATATCCTTTATACAACCATTTAGCTGGCAGAGGGGTGGGGACACTTGACCCTAATAAAATTTAGCACTTTAAAATATCATATTTCACAAACGGATCCCTGAATTGTGAAAAATGGTGTTCCCACACCCACAATAATTTTGAAAGACCTATTCAACGACATCCCCTACTATAGGATAGACGAGAAAAAAAAATTCATCCCCACTTTACATGTAGGAGAGGTACCCTAAAAAAATATTTTTCACAATTTTATTTCACCACTTTGTCGGCGTGATTAATATTTATACCCTTGTCAAATAACAGATTTCTAATACCAATAGTCTCGGAGCTAAATCGCGGACAGACAGACAGACAGACAGACGGACGGACATGGCGAAACTATAAGGTTTCCTTGTTTACTACGGATTATTATACGGATAAGCATGTATTATTATTACCTAATACATCGGTACATATTACAAAAGAAACAATACATAAATTGATAGTGTTCGTATAACCTTTATGTGTACCATCGCTTTTGTTTCACGAATCGGTGAAGCGTGATGGCACAAATAACTTTATTTAAATTCAATAGACACGTCATATGCGTTGGGCTTTTGTATAGACAGAAATTATGCACGCACACGTAACATAGAATGTAGGTAGAAAAATTTAAGGAAAATCTATGCTTAAAAGTAAGATATTAAAAGAAGCAGACAATATATTGCAGTTAGTTCAACGGGCGATCGATAGAGAGAAGAACGCTCGTAGTCATTAGCAACCCATCAACGGCTCACTACTGAGCGCAGGTCTCCTTTCAGAGAAGGGTTATAGGCCATAGTCCACCACGCTGGCCGAATGCGGCGGAATTGGCGGACTTCACACACTTTCAAGATCATTATGAAGAACTCTCAGGTATGCAGGTTTCCTCACGATGTTTTCCTTCACGGTTGAAGCAAGTGATATTTAATTGCTTAAACGCACTTGACTCCGAAAAGTCAGAGGTCGAACCTGAACCCGGGATCGAACCTGCGACCCCCCGAATAGGTGAGCACGAGGCTATCACTGCTTCACGCTATCACGCTCGGAGTATCCCATCAGAATTGAGGAGATCCGTAAAAGAACCAGATTTACGAAACTCTCAACTATCTCCACTTAAAGAAAGTACAAAAAGTTTAAAGTTAGAAGCCGATTAGAGTTGCCTAGGGCTCCACTAGACTGCCGTAATCCGCTTAAACTGAGTCATCGCTAGGTCAGTAGCAGTCAAAGGCTAACTTGTCTATCTATTTTTTATACGTCTATGAAATGCTGATCGTTGGCAAGTGCATAACTTGAGAACGGCTGGACCGATTTGACTAATTTATTTTCAAAATGTCTGAATTAGGTACCTATTTGTAATAAAATCATTTGTAATTTTGGAATTTTTTTTATTTTTTTATTTATTTATTAAAGTATGCCAACAGCGTGTACACAAAACTATGCTAACTTAATATTATACAAATTTTTATTCGGTGTGACACGCCACTTATAGGCGTACACAACACTTGCCTTAAGAAATATATATACCTAGTGCTTAAATAAATATTTTTTACATTAGCCATAGAAAATAGTACAAAAAGAACACTACCCAAAAACTATGTACCATTACAAAAACTAGAAAGACTAACTAAGACTGGCCGAGTTATCTCTCAAAGTGCAAACCGCTGATAGAATAACCTTTTTAGGGTTCCGTAGTAAACAAGGAACCCTTATAGTTTCGCCATGTCCGTCCGTCTGTCTGTCTGTCTGTCTGTCTGTCCGCGGTTTAGCTCAGAGACTATTGGTACTAGAAATCTGTAATTTGACAAGGGTATAAATATCAATCACGCCGACAAAGTCGTGAAATAAAATTGTGAAAAATAATTTTTTTTAGGGTACCTCCCCTACATGTAAAGTGGGGATGAATTTTTTTTTCTCGTCTATCCCATAGTGTGGGGTGTCGTTGAATAGGTCTTTCAAAAATATTGTGGGTGTGGGAACACCATTTTTCAATTTAGGGATCCGTTTGGGAAATATGATATTTTAAAGTGCTAAATTTTATTAGAGTCAAGTGTCCCCCCCCTCTGCCAGCTAAATGGTTGTATATAGGATACAAGAAAAAATTCACAGCAGTAGTATATATAATGAATTTTAAAGGAAAACTATCACGGCTAAGTAGGGTTCATTAGTCAAGGAGTTATATCTGTTTTTTCTAAGTTAGGTATTACACGTAGTGTAAGTTGCATATTTTGTAGAATATTATAGTATTTAAAGCATGGAACTCAAAATTTATTCAATATTCATAAATAAAACAAAAGCACTATCCTAGGTCAGCAATAATATTTGAGACTTTCAACTACGGAACCCTACACTGCGCGTGGCCCGACACGCACTTAGCCGGTTTTTATTAAAATTATTTGTACCCTGACAAAAAATATCGACATCTTTCTGAACATTAGCGAGGTCATTGTAAACTCTGATAAGACGGTTTATTGCGGCGTTCCTACCTAAGTTTGATTTGCTAACATGAAAAGTTTTCCTAGAAGGTACTCTTCTTGACTTCTCTTAGGAACGATGAAAGATAATAAGCATGTCGGCAATACAACGACGATCACTGAGAGGAAGCATAATATGAAAGTGTACAAGCCTAGAAATTAAAATATTTCCATCCACCCATGGAAATATATTAATTTAATTTTTTTAATTTTTATTATTTGTTGTTATAGTGGCAATAGAAATACAAAATATGTGAAAATTTCAACTGTCTATCTATTACGGTTTACGAGATACAGGCCGCTGACAGACGGACGGACAGCGGAGGCTTAGTAATAGGGTCCCGTTGGCACCCTCTGGGTACGGAACCCTAAAAAGTAATTTCATCGTGTTGATGTTAGTAAATTTTTTACATTGACGTTTAATAAAACCGAGTGTTCTGGATGAATTTTTAACTATGCTTTCCACATGGTCTCTAAAGCTGAGCCTCGAATCGAGCAGAACACCAAGGTCCTTTATGAGATTAACCTCTTCTAAAATGATTTTCTGGCCAAGAGTATAGGTAGATTGGATGATATGCTTGTTCCTGGTAAATTAAAAATAAACGATTATTATTATTATTACTACCTATTATTTATTGAGCGAAAAATTGAAAAAGTAGCCCGCAATATTTCAAATTCGGTAATAGCTGAGCATGAGCCATCCTTTTTTCTATGGGATTTCGATAGAGGACGCTACTCCGCCTACATTTAGGTACTTTAATTGATTATCGTTTATTGTCTTAATCATGCGACATTATTGGGTTGTCTTCTTTTATAACTGACTTCAAAAAAGAGGAGGTTCTCAATTCGTCGGAATCTTTTTTTTTATTTTTATTCTTATTATTATTATTTTTTATGTATGTTCGCCGATTACTCGAAGACGCCTGAACTGATTTAGAAAATTCTTATGTTTCAAAGGGTTCAATACTTCCCGGGTGGTACTATTGAAATTGTATCAAAATCGGTCGAGCGATTATTAAAATATCAACAATAAACTAAATAATTTGTACTAGCGCGGGCGTTTGAAGTCGGGTTTTTATAAAGAATTTTTTATATTAAATTATTATTTGACATAGTTTTGTTTTTCTTTACATTTCTACAAACAGCTTTTCACAAATTCACATAATGATCGTAAACAGGTAACGATTGTAATTATGACAGTACAGTCGGTGCAGCTTCAAAAATAGCACACAATTACCACCATTCGGGCGAGGGCCACCAAAACGGCAATGAAAATTTCTTCAGCTCCAAAGAAAGTAAAGTTCCGTTAATCGCACCGTCCCTCGCGACATACATTATGGTTTCGCACGCGACCGTTTTACAAATTCCGACAGCTGTTTTGCAAGGCACAATCTTTCGTTGCACATGAAAGTAAAGTAGATTCTTTGCCAATTCTAATGTCACATGTCTATTTTATTTAAGGACAAATCGTAAATTATTGCAAGCATGTATTGCCTTTCGCAATGGGCCAGCTTTGTATGTGAATAAATATTTTATCATTGCAAAACTGTTAATCTATATGTGCATAATGTAGATGCTATAGATAACTAAATGCGGTCTGAAGACTGAAAAGTAGTAGGGTCGATCCCCACGAACAAACAAATACACTTTCGCATTACTAATAATAATCCGCCAATTCGCATTGGGCCAGCGTGGTGGACTATGGCCTATAACCCTTCTCTGAGAGGACACCTGCGCTCAGTAGTGAGCCGTTGATGGGTTGCTAATGATGAATGATGATTACTAATAATATTATAGCTATGTACTATGTATTTAGAATCTATAATATAATAAAACTGTAACAGGTCCAATTCTGTACATTGAAGATATTTTGAAAATTTTTGTTTGAGGGCACTCTATAATCGATACTGAAGCCAAAACAATTTTTTTTTAATTTTTTGTCTGTCTGTCTGTCTGTCTGTCTGTATCTTGGCCGCGCATCACGCCGAAACTACTGGACGGATTTAAATGAAACTTGGCACGATTTAAGATAATACTACGAGGTATAATATAGGATACTTTTTATCCCGAAATTCAGCACGGTTCCCTTGGGAGAGGGGCTGAAAGTCCAAATGGGTATTTCGCTGTAATTCATTAAGGCGTGTTCCGATTTAATCCATTCTTTTTTTGTTAGAAAGCAGGTTCTTTAGAGATTGTCCTGTAATTATTTCAAGGTCGTCAATTTAAGTAGTTCAGAAATTATAGACATCACGATCTTCAGTATAAGGTCCAAATAACTTGAACCCCGGAATCTACAAGATACTTTGAATGTAAGGCTCATCTTAAGCTGGCAATCGTACTTTATCGTATATAGCCATCGTGGATTGCCCTATTTTGTCAAAGTCAAACTACTCCAAGTCCAAAGGCGTCAGATTTTGCCAAACGATTATTATACCTACATACTACATAGTAGGTATGGATGTAATATATCGTATGGACTTAATGCTACAGTGTTTTCCTATGCAATTTAATATTCTAATCATACTAATATTATAATTGCGAAAGTGTGTTTGTTTGTTGGTTTTTCCTTCAATCACGCCACAACAGAGCCACGGATCGACGTGATTTTTTGCATGGGTACTATAGTTGAGGACATAGGCTACTTTTTATCTCGGAAAATCAAAGTGTTCACGAGGGATTTTAAAAACTAAATCCACGCGGACGAAGTCGCGGGCATCAGCTTGTAATTAATATAACTAAGATGTCCAATTTAAATAATACCTACTTGTCTCGAGTAACAAGTTGACAACAGCTAATGAATTGAAAGTAAGTAGGTACTTATATTTTGCCGTGTTTAAAATTTTTCCAATGTTAAATAAATTTTTAAAAAATTCCACTATAATCTATATCAACCAAATACCTACTAGATATTCCTTGATTATTATAGGCATTTATTATGATAAAATCGCATTTATTATTACTGATAAAGCTACAGTAAATACGCAAGTAATGTTATCACGTTATAGATAAACGAAATCGAATTCGTTTATCACTCATCACAATCCGTAACATTAAATATCGTTATTTAGCGGCATATTTTAAAGGTGTAGGTATGACGTCAGAAGAAAAGCCAGAAGTGTTATTGAAGGTCGCCGAGGCCGCTTTTGCCTGTTTCTTGCATTCTTATCACATTCTTGAGAACAACTTGAGAATGACTTAGAAAATAGACAGCTGTCTATTACCTATCGCTAACTTTTTACGTGTGACAAGGTATTTCTCAGATTCTTGTTGCCACCCTCTTTTTCCTTCCAATATCATTGTTGCCACCCATTAATCAATATCAGTCAATTCCATCAATTAGATATAACTTCATGAATGATGAAAGACTGAAAAAAATTCAGATACCGATCACGCAAATATCAATCATCATTCATTGCATTAGACATAAATGCTGAAAGCAATAATTAGACCAGTGGTAAAAGTGACAGTGAAATCTATAGTCTAATGCACTCCACATACACTTTTTAGAATTCCGTACCCAAAGGGTGCCAAGTGACCCTATTACTAAGCCGCTAATTACTAATTACTAAGCTATTACTAATTATACCGTATAATATACATATATATATATATACTAGTGGTTCGCCCCGAACTGAGACCTCGCGGTAACGGTATCCCATGATTATTCATTCAATCGATACATGATAACCAAAACTGACATTATTATTATGCCCGTTTTCACCAAACATACCTAAATCATCCCCTAAGTAGGAGTCTCTTAACGTAGGTAGCTCCTAAATACAATCCTAAGTCCTAACATCCGTCCCAATATCCTTTTAGGTGTCCCGTACAGGATCGTGATAAATAAGTTGACAGAAAACATCAATCACCTAACTTATAGGTAGCCCGTAAAGGTTAGGGAACGTTAGTGAAAACATTGAATTATTATGTAGGTACTAACGAGTGAAACCGGGTTACGGGCATCTGTACAAATCGTCATCTATCGACGCGAATAGAAAATATACAATACAATTATTGTATTATAATAAGTAACTAAATAATAATGGTCGACGCAAAACTGTTTTTGGGATAGGTCGTTAGTCGTAACTCGTAGTTCCATGGGAATAGTTACTGACTGCGCCATCTATTAGCATTATTGTGAAGCTATGTTGATGCTATATGAATTACTGATGTACATTAAAAATTAAATAATCTCGTTTCTTTATAATATTCATATAATTTTAGTTTTTGTTGTTCAAGTACAGGATATAAGTGACCTAAAAACATAAAATCAGTTTGAAAATCCATAGCGGATTTTCCTAGAGAGCGTCTTCAAGCGAGCGTATAAAATCGCCACTTTGAAAGCCCCCCATTTCGTCAATTTTAAGGGAAAAATTAAAAAAAAAATATTTTTGTACTCAGTTCAAAATTATCTTTAAAATGATACGTAACAATTTTATGTAACGCGATATTTTTTTTTTTACTTCGCATTCGCTTCTATGAGAGCCCCCCTGAAATAAAGATTTTTATAACTTTTTAAGCCATTTTCGGCTGGAGGCCATCGGTTTACATATTATATCTAAATTTGAAGTAATTACGTTCAGTAATTCAAAAGTTATAAGGCTCTGACAGACGGACGGACGGACGGACGGACGGACGGACGGACGGACGGACGGACGGACAAGTGCAAATCGCTCTAGTTAACTCAGAGACCTCGCTTCGCTCGGTCAATGAACCGTAATATTAGATACTTGAAATGTTCACAGAATTTGTTTTTCTATTTTCGATAAATAACAAAATTAAATAATAATAAAAATAAAAATATTAAGAGGGTCTGCATACATTAACTTTTATTTTCGCTCGGTGTGTTTTTGTAAGATGATACGGAGCCCTTCAAGTGCGAGGCCTAACTAGCACTTACGAATACTGTGATAGTTCTCCAGAAAATGTTAATTTTCGTAGCGTTCACGAAGAAGCGGGTAACAACTGTTTTTTAGGGTTCCGTAGTAAACAAGGAAACCTTATAGATTCGTCATGTCCGTCCGTCTGTCCGTCCGTCCGCGGTTTATCTCAGAGACTATTGGTACTTGAAATCTGTTATTTGACAAGGGTATAAATATTAATCACGCCTACAAAGTAAAGTGGGGCTGAATTTTGTCTATCCCATAGTGTGGAGACTAGAGTGTCGTTGAATAGGTCTTTCAAAAATATTTTGGGTGTGGGAATACCATTTTTCGATTCAGGAATCGGTTTGTGAAATATGACATTGTAAAGTGCCAAACATTAGAGTCAAATAGCTAAATGCTTGTATATAGTATATATAAAGAATTTTATAGGAAAACTATGACGGCTAAGTAGGGTTCATAAGTTAAGGAGTTATATCTGTTTTTTCCAGATTAGGTATTACACGTAGTGTAAGTTGCACATTTTGTAGTATATTATAGTATATAAACCATGGAACTCAAAATATCTTCAATATTCATAAATAAAATAAAAGCACTATCCTAGGTCAGCAATAATATTTGTAACTTGCAACTACGGAACCCTACACTGCGCGTGGCCCAACATGCACTTGGCTGGTTTTATTTTGATCTAGGTTAGTTATTAATATTATAAATATCGATTGTTTTTACACTAAGATAAAAACTATTGTTTACTTACTATTTGTAATGCAATAAACGTGTTGCATCAGTACGATAAAAGTCAATTGTTTAGTAGAAACTAATAAATATTTCGACATATTGTGACAACACAATCTATCAATAAAATCGGTAGTTATATGTGTTGTTAGGAGTCAGGAGACTATTACTTCAATAACATGACTCCAACTTTAACTATAGTATACAACCTTTTAGACAAAATATCTACATAAGTGAGAAAATGTGTCAAAATATTTTCATTTCATATATATTTTTCAAAAAAATTCATCCTATAGGTAATAAAACTTCAAAATAAGTTTTTTTCTTAGTTCTGGAATAAAAAAAAATTGTGAGCCGTCGTGGGACGCCTGGCAGATGTGAAACATCGACATTATTTTGTAAAAGTAATATGCAGAAAAGAACAGATTGTGATAGGAACTAAATATGTCACTAAGTATACATATAACATCGCATGCCAGAAATCTGTTTTACGTGCGGCTATAGATGTTTCACATCAACAAAACATTTTTGCACATAATGTTAATTAAAATAATATTAATATGTGCTTTACTTTAAGGCTCCATCGATAGATAGTATTAGTAGTAGTATTAGTAGTAGTATAGTGATAAATAAAGACAATAGATTACTCGCTATACTTTCTATTAATTCCTTTATTCCAATATTGAGAATTATATTCGCCATTTATAACAGACCTTAGTAATGGAATTACGCTTTCTGCACGATGCGGTCACTCGGATAATTTCTACTGCAATTTGAATTTCTACCGCAAACATAAAAGCTTTAAGTCTAATTTGAAACCAACATTTAATGAATCTTACTCGGGACTCTTTCGACTCTCGGGATTCTACGAAACTTAATAAAACAGATTTTCACTAGGAAAAATAATTGAACAAAGTAGATACGTGTTAATAAAACGAGTGTTATTATAATGTCAAAAAAACTTAACTATTGTTTAGTGTTTCGTACATGAAAATTCATGACAAATAGTTAATTTTCGTCAAACCGCAAATCATCAAAATGACATGATTTTTGAGTGTTTCTCTCTTTGGTTATAAATTATAATTATTATACTTGTAATATGAGCAAAAATCGTTGCAATTTGCATATCTGCCTACCTCTAATATTTGCCTACCGACTATGGAGTTTCCATTCATAAGGAAAAAAAATATACATTCTAATTTGTTTACGCTTACCTACCAGTTTATGATAATCATGAATCGCCATTAGTAATTGTAGTTCACTGACCGTGGCTAAGATACTGGCTGGTTGAAAGGACTTTATGTAATGCTTCGGTAGATAAGGCAATGGACTTTGACAATCATTAACCGTCTACTGCTTTTGGTCTTAAGCTTTCTCTGGGATATTATGACGAGTAACTTATGTTACTCGAACGACGTAATCGTCGTTCATGTTCTTACCCAACTTATGATATAGGAGGCTTTTGCGTTTTGAAAATAAATTACGATATACGATTTTGGATACGACGGACAGACGGACGGACTTTGCGAAACTATAAGAGTTTCTTATTGTTTAACTACGGAACCCCAAAAGATAGTAGAAATTAAAAAAATATAATATATAATTATATCTAGAGCTCTATACCCAAAGGGTGCCAACGGGACTCTATTATTGTCCATCGTCCGTCCGTCCGTCCGTCTGTCAGCGGGCCGTATTTCATGAATGGTAATATGGTATGGTATGGTAGGTGTATTTCTATTGCCGCTATAACAACAAAAATAAAAAATATAAAGTTACCAATTAAAGAGTGTCTCCATACAATTAAAGAGTGTCGATGGTATGGGTGTGGGTGCAACTCGCACTTCGCACTTCGCCCTGGTTTTTATTTTTCAAAACTTTGCGGACCAATG
This sequence comes from Oeneis ivallda, assembly GCA_029955525.1. Taxonomy (NCBI): domain Eukaryota; kingdom Metazoa; phylum Arthropoda; class Insecta; order Lepidoptera; family Nymphalidae; genus Oeneis; species Oeneis ivallda. The sequence continues at coordinate 10,705,205 of JARPMR010000024.1, read as the reverse complement.
TTTCAGAAACTCTATCATACAATTTTTAGTTATTAAAATCAAAGTTGGTACGACTTACAGATAGATTGAATATTGAAACAGAAGTCAACATTTAGGTCCGCTCACTTTTACATTGTACTCGCCATGTCTTTACTGCTTAACTGATGCGGTACTGCGCATTTTCTTAGTTACACAACATAACCCTACTCACCTTAGGTACTATATACTAGTAGGTGATTTCCCACGCCTTAACTAAAGCTACCTGCAATATTGGTATTTCCTCATTACAAATGACTAACCATTACTACCTACCTATTACTCATTCAACTAATTACATGACATTGAGTTTTGGATGCTTTTGCAACTTTTTAAAACTATTGCTATTGGGATTCATTAGAAAATATATTATTATACTAGCGGATGCCCACGACCTCGTCTGCGTGGATTTAGTTTTTAAATTCCCTCGGGAACTCTTTGATTTTCCGGGATAAAAAGTATGTCTGTAAGCCTATGTCACTCTCCAGGTCCTTAACTATATCCATGCAAAAAATGAAGTCAATCCGTTAGGAACTCTGTTGCGGCGTGATTGAAGGACAAACCAACAAACAAACACACTTTCGCATTTATAATATTAGTAAGGATTAGAAAAGATAAGTAGTATATTTAGGTTAAGACTATCTCACAATCTCGTAATTAACATATTTTAATTTGCAATAACAAATATTGATGTCAATAATTAAGATAAAAACTATCCTATCTTTTAAGTTCAAATTACAGATAGTTACGAAGTTTGATCAAAATCTGTTCAGCAGTTTTCGAGGTTATCCCGAACATACATCGTGACACGAGATTTATAGATTCCGCAAAATTTCTAGTGTCTCTCTGCCAGCTTTTCTTTCCTCTGCTTATAGTACACACACTCTCTTTGAAAAAATTATATCCCAGTCTTTGGGATCAATTGAGGTGTCGTACTTGGCAGAGGCAAGAAATGGATGGTCAGCGATTAGCCCAAATCAATTGCCGGTTTCTCTTCCTTCCCAGAGACAGTGGGATGACATTATTTGTCTAGCAAATTCTAAAGACCGTGCTCGTCTTCTCGCTGTCTCTGCGAAAGAATCCGGACACTGGCTCCTGCTATCCCTTCTGCTAATCTGGGCACTCTTTTAGACCACGCCACTCTTGCAGTGGTAGTTGGTCTTAGGCTTGGCGCCAAAATAACCCAGCCTCACCGTTGCCACTGCGGTGACCGCGTCGACACTTACGGTCATCACGGGCTCTCCTGTTCGAAGAGCGCTGGTCGTTTCTCCCGCCACAATGCCCTCAACGACATCATCCGCAGGTCTCTTGCTACTGCTCACGTGCCAGCTGTATTAGAACCTATTGGTTTGGCACGTAGTGATGGCAAGAGACCTGATGGTATGACGCTTGTTCCTTGGAGGACAGGGAGGTCGCTTGTGTGGGATGCTGCCACCTGTGTAGATACTCTAGCTGCTTCCCACATCCATGCGACCTCCTCTGTGGCGGGTGCAGCGGCTACTAACGCCGAACAGGCTAAGAGGCGCAAATATGAAAAACTTGACAGTGGTTTCATATTTGCGCCTTTTGGTGTAGAGACCCTGGGGCCGTGGGGCCCGGAGGCTCGCGCACTTTTTTTAGTGATATCAAAAAGAGTGATCGAGTCTACCGGGGATCCAAGAGCTGGCAGCTACCTTGGCCAAAGGATTAGCTTGGCCATCCAAAGAGGTAATGCTGCCAGCATCTTGGGTACTATGCCACACTGCGGTGGCTTGGATGGGGTTTTAGATTTTAATTAGTTTTTACTTTAGTTTATTTTAGAATTAAATTTAGGTTTAATATAGTATTGTATATATGAAATTTTCTTAAGTCAAAATAAAAACTAATAATAAATAGGTTTAATAACTGTAAGGATTTACATCGCAAGGTTGCGTCAGAAAGTCACCGTAGCGCGTATAGTCCGGGAGGAATAGGCGCATGCGTACCGAAAACTATTCCACCTCAATTTTTCTATGCGATCCTCTTCAAATGGCCCTCCTAATTATATAAATGCATGTTGCCAGGGCGCCACCTGGTGCCATATTGTTTAAACCGAAATTGTTTAAACAATTGCAAGGAATTGTTATTTTTCAACCGGACAATTTTTTTTTATATTTTTTATTGAAATACCAATAAAAAAGGTCCTATGACTTTTCACGATAAAGTTAATATTTTTAAAGATATGAATTATTAAAGGTTTGAAAAATCTCAAATTTGGGTACTTTCGACCTATGAAAAATATATTTAAAAAAAAACATAATGTTTTAGTAATATTTTTTTTTAATTCTCTATACAATAGTTAATAATATTGTTAATAGAGATTTAAAAAAAATTCATTGTTTATATCTTTTTTTTAATTGTTAATTTCGCGCGATATGACTATATAATTACTATGACACACATATCATTCACATGATTGTGATACTATATGATACACCCACATTCGTGTTTTAATACCCCTTATTATACAACAGTTGCATAAATTACTATTATTCAATTCATTTGAATGTTTTTTCTAAACAATCAAGTGTAAATCGTAACGAATGTGTTTAATGAACAGATCTAGACAGTTAAACATAGTTCAAAATGTGTGGTTGGTGTGTAAATAAGTGATATTTATATCAAGAGGTGTTTGTTTACCCGAATACTCAAGTAAGGAAATCTAGACTATAAGCGACGCATACTTGTGAGCGCGCGAAATTAACAATTAAAAAAAAGATATAAACAATGAAATTTTTTTTAATCTCTATTAACAATATTATTAACTATTGTATAGAGAATTAAAAAAAAATATTACTAAAACATTATGTTTTTTTTTAATATATTTTTCATAGGTCGAAAGTACCCAAATTTGAGATTTTTCGAACCTTTAAAAATTCATATCTTTAAAAATATTAACTTTATCGTGAAAAGTCATAGGACCTTTTTTATTGGTATTTCAATAAAAAATATAAAAAAAAATTGACCGGTTGAAAAATAACAATTCCTTGCAATTGTTTAAACAATTTCGGTTTAAACAATATGGCACCAGGTGGCGCCCTGGCAACATGGATTTATATAATTAGGAGGGCCATTTGAAGAGGATCGCATAAAAAAATTGAGGTGGAATAGTTTTCGATACGCATGCGCCGATTCCTCCCGGACTAGTAGTCCGTACACAGATTTTTTTCTTCCCTGACAAAATAGCGCTTGAATCGTTGAGCCGGAAGTGTTAAATGACAGTTATTTATATTTCACATGTTATAAATACGAAAGTGTGTTTGTTTGTTGGTTGATCCTTCAATTACCAGCAATGAATCGACGCGATTTTTGCATGATAATATTGAGGACTTGGACACTGACATTAGGCTACCTTTTATTCCGGAAAAACAAGTCTTGATTTTTGCAATTCTCAGAAAGTGTTCATAATCATCATCATCATCAACCCATCAACGGCTCACTAGTCACTACACTACTGAGCGCAGGTCTCCTCTCAGAGAAGGGTTATAGGCCATAGTCCACCACGCTGGCCCAGTGCGAATTGGCAGACAGAGCAGAAAGTGTTATCTGAGGATAATTTGATATCTCGGCTATATCAAAGGATTCCCGACGAATTTTTAAAACCTTACTCCACCCGACCGAAGCCGAAGGCGTGGAAAGTACTATAGTGCAACATAAAAGTACGAAAAAGAGATTCACACCTAGAAGTTTGAAAGTCAAATATTCAAACATACGTGATACGTAATAGTTAGGTATAGGTATTATCAAAGGATGGCGATTTGTGTCTGTTTAGTAATGCAATACACGTACACAGTCTGCTCTGTGTTTCCCTTCATTGAATTGGTAATAAGTTATTTGTTGGTGGGTCCGGCCCCAGAGCATCTGACAGGAAAGTCGACTAGACTGATCGAGTATTATGCATATCTATGCTAACTATGATATCTATATTATACTAGCTAATGCCCGCGACTTCGTCCGCGTGAATTTAGTTTTTTGTTTTTTTTTTTGTATTAAAACCTTCCGTGGAACTTAAGGAACATACAAAAAAATAAATTAACCGAATTGGTCCATCCATTCTTGAGTTATGCGCTTACCAACATTCATTTTTATTTATATAGATATATCTATCTATGATATCTATGCTAAGTACATTGATAAGGTTCATTAGAACCCCCAAACCCCCCCCCCCCTCCCTTCCAAGTTAGACTACACTGGCTAGTGTACATCTTAGACTACATCGTCACTTAAAATCAGTGGAGATCGTAGTCAAACTCAAAGGTACCTTATCACTGAATTTTTCCAAGCTGACTCTAACTTGGCAATTTTTACAAACTAAACAAAACTCGTATCAAAAAAATATCCTATTCAGAATATGCATTTCCTGTGAAATAAGATTTCATAAATAACAGAACTGTGCCACTATAATAATACTTTAAAAAAAAATTTATCTTATAAAGACGTAAGTAATCAATAGATCGTTATAAAAAGATGAGTGGACGTGATCGGGCAATGGCACACATACCCACTACTGTGAGGTGCGCTTGCATAACCGCTATTAGATAATGTCTGTACGTTCTATTCTACTGGTCAAAAACAATTGAACCTTGGTTTGCTAATGTGACTCTTTGTGTCAAAATTGTTCAATTCATTTCATATTCCTACTCCCATGATTCATTTCATTGTCTGGCTAGCTATCGTATATCGATAGCCTATGATTACGATTAATACGGTAAGTTATTTATTTTTTAGCTGATGCCCGTATATCCTTGAGCGGCCGAAATGCCTCCTTGTACTTGTATAATCCTCTTCTTAGTGTGAAGGAAGTGAAATTCCTTAAAATCGGTTCAACAACGGGCTAACAGATTGACAGACAGAGAGTAAAAGAAACATGTGTTTTGTTTGTCCTATTGTACGTACCGAAGAATATAATGACCATGGGTTTGGAAATCGCAATTTTATTAATTTTTATATATTTAGTAGCGTATTAAGAACATCTAAGAGTACGTTATATGTTAAAGTTATGAATCTAAATAAGATATTCACAACAGCAGAACTGAACTCAAATACAAATTCGATCTATTCTCTCAGTCTATAAATGTTTGTCAATTACGTCATTAATTAATTATGGAAGTAATTAAACAGTAGGCATTTAACTTATAGAGTTAAAAAAATATGTCAGTTCATACCTATCAGTAAAACTTTATCATTATTGTGAAACCAGGAAAAACAAAACAAGGAATGTTCTATTAAAATATCTAATAAACATATTTTAGATAATAATAATATTATATTCTTATAACGATTGTTAACGCGACATTGTTATCTGTTCCGTTAAGATAAAGAGTTTATAGATAGACATAAGGATAAATAGACTAGAGACAGAAATAGCAAATGAAATAGTTGCGAATCCGATAACGAACTCACGATAAATTCAACATTTCAATTTTCACATTACCATATTATCAGATATTTTATTACTGAATTAATTCGTGCAAAATATTAAATTAAAGTAGGTAAGTTAGAGCAGTTGACAACAATTAACAACACCAAAATAGTCTGGAGTGAAGCTAAAAGTTTTAAAGGATAAACTAATAATGTCCTTTATAGATTTCGAAGTTACTCTTGATATTGTATTTAGTTAAAAAACACTTTTCAAATTTTTATAGATTCTACATAATATAAGTGAAACAAATGCACTCTCCAATCCACAAAACAAAGTTCGAGCACAGAGTGCCTAATATATTTCCTTTAACTGTTAACCTGAAAATTTTTATACTAGTAAGACAACAAGTTGTATTTTTATAGTAGTAAGACATTATATTATATATCACCAGGTATCATAATACCTATAGCTGTTGATTACGCTTGTAAAATAGAACAATCAGGAAATCCCTAACTAGCCTCTTTAATCCATTAGCAGCTTAGTTTTTCTGCCAGTTATGCGTATGTTTTTTCCTTTTCCTGTTAAATTGACAAACCTGCGTTGTATATCCGTTCACATGCTATATGCTAGTATCGTGCGTGTTGTAGCTACACTAATCTACTTTTAATGATTTTATTAACTCGTAAAATATTCATTTTCTTTTCAATTCACTAGGCTACTCTCTTGATAATATCAATCGGAATTTAATGTAAAAATTTTGGCTCTGTAATATGCAACACATTGAAAATAAATGAATATTGGTTAAAAATTAGACCTAACTTCGCGATTTTTTATTATCGAACAAATTTCATCATTTTATGTTTTTGTCCAAGCACGTCCCTTGGCAGTATGATGTAATTTTTGTGTGTTTTTTTGGTTTTACGGATAGTTGAAACTTGATCTACTACTGTAAAAATCAAATCTGTTTACTGTTAACGAGCGCACACCCACTCTTAATGCAAAATACAATAGTTTTAACGTTAAAGAATTAATTTAAGCACTTAATGTAGATATGTATTGCAATTATTGCTACGGTCTATGATATTAAATATGAAACATTGACTTACATATCCTTACTAATATTATAAATGCGAAAGTGTGTTTGTTTGTTGGTGTGTTGGTGTGTTGGTTTGTCCTTCAATCACGCCGCAACAGGGCTACGGATCGACGTGTTTTTTTGCATGGGTATAGTTGAGGACCTGGAGAGTGACATAGGCTACTTTTTATCCCGGAAAATCAAAGAGTTCCCGAGGGATTTTAAAAACTGAATCCACGCGGACGAAGTCGTGGACATCAGCTAGTTACAAATAAGTAACTATGCTTCGTATTGATAATATGCTAAACTATTTTATCATGGTGAATGTGTTAAATATAGCTTGTTTATATTTGACTTTACATATGAAACTTACTTGTTAAATGAAATGTTCTGAATGCTAGTGGAAACATGCATGGATCTTCTATCGATTTAGTTTCCACTAGCATAAAGCAAGCAGTTTATAGCTTTTAAGCGATTTTATAAACAGACGAGGTAACTTTGTGGTATTAAGAGTAATAGCCAAATATTTTGAGGTAGAGAATTATGAGATTTATTGAGTCAATTGATGGAAAAATGTTATTTCGGTAACAGAAAAGAGCATGAGAACCAATAAACTCGAAAAAGCGAATAAAGATAGGTATATAAGATCGGGCAAAGTGGGATAACGATCAGTCGAAGAACTATACAGTCAATATAAAAATTAAACATACAGTCGTTCTTACTACTTAGCGCTACTTTTCGCTCTTGTTTATTAGTAATCACAAATCAACAAACAGGTTGAATTGAAGATGAATAAGACTTATTTTAAATATTAGCAATATAATTATGAAGATTTTGACCATTCACGCCTAAAATAAAACCTTGTAAGATCAAGTTTACTGTTTAACAATAGGGGGAACAGAAAAAATTATTTAATGAAATACCTACATACTTAATAATAACAGCATATACTCATCTACAAAGATATATGACGTTGTATATTGTTAACAAATAATAACAAATTATTAATAACTTGAATATTAGTTAATAGTCAGGTTTAGTTTTTTTATACCCACAGTTTTCATAGATAACATAGATTTCAAACATAACATAGTTTTCATAGATTTCAAAGATAATATTAAGAACTTTATCATAACAATTTTGAATCAAGCTTAGGTATAGCTTGATAATTCACAAAAAAGTTTCAGACTAGATGAAGTTAAAACACCTTTTGATCGCTTACATAAACAAGTATTGAAAATAAAAGAATTGGTCAAAACAAGTTCGGAAAAAAAATAAAAACAGCGCGTACCTTGTAAATGTTCAATGTTGTGGTCGACCTCGGGGAGCAGGTGCATAAAGGTGGTCGACAGGAGCACACCGCCACCGAAAGAGAGCAAGGTCCTAACAATTTTGTTCTTGGATTTCAAGGAGCCCGCTTCTTCGGCGGATATCCATTTGAGCCGCTTCGCCACAAACATGGGCACGAGACCACATATCATACAGGCGCAGAACAAAACCACCATAGATACCCCCTTGGCGACGAGCACTCCTTCGGTGTCGTTTTCGCCATGCATCGGTTCTAAGTCTGCCATTTTTTTAAATCGTACTTCCCACAAGCTTCGAGGAGAATTGGTCGGGCTTAAAGGCACGTCCTCTTTTATACCGGCTCGCGGTATCAGCGATATGCGCGTGCGTCGGCTCAGACTGACTCGCCGGTACTATAAGCACCGGCGTCAGTTCGTTCCACTCCAGCGTAGCCTTTACATACAAAACAAAGCCTTTGAATGTTGCGCTAAATACGTTAATTGAGATATTAGTATTTACATCATGAATTTTGTGTTAAATTCTTCGTGTATTAATTGATAACATCGGGAAAACACCTATTCCGGATTTCCCACGCTTCTTAGAAAAGTTTATTACTACTTTATGTAGAAAGTGCCTCGAAGTTAACTAAAAATCCTTATTATAAAATCCTTAGTATAAAAAATTAAGAGGTTATTATAAAAAATATCATTCAAACACTGGAATGAGAAAATGTGTTCAGAACGCCGCTGGCTGCATTTACACCACTGGCACTAGATGAAAAATTGTATATTAACGTTTTGATGCTATTCACTATTCATTACCTATTTATTGTATTAAGACCGAAGCAAGGTCTCTGACTCTGCTTGGGTGAATTTGCATTAATTGTCTGAGTGAATTTGTGAAGTAGTGCACTTACTATTTCAAATTTGATTGTTCAGTGTCAATAAGTCTAAGGACTTTGTTAGCTCCCTTTCTGTCCCGGGTCTACTCGTATCTTAACAGCGGCTAATACATAAAAAAGCTGTAATGTATGATAAATTCAGTCACAACCTGTAGCTCAAAAATATCAGTTAATTAATAAATTATTTATCAGACAGACATAAAAATAATACTTACAGTTAATAGTACTTGCGAAAAATTTTAGTAGTTTACGACTTTGCCCTTTGCCATAAATAAACAAATTTTTTGCCATATATAAATAAATCTAGCAATCGTTACCTCATTTACCCTAACAGAATCAATTTTTTTTTAAATGAAACTTTCCTACTGTGATACGATAGACACTGCGTAGCCGTTTCTCGGTACTCAAGGTAAATATGTTAAATACTTCGATGACAGAAAAACAATTTCTTTCTGCCATCGAAGATTAGATAAATTAACACTGCTAAGTAGTATGCATGACTCACCTGTTTTAACTTTTAGTCCATTCTAATTATTCTCTTATTAAAATTTTAAACCTTATTAATTAATCAACACCTTTTATCACTGTTTGAGGTGGACATCTACATCAAATAGTTGCAAAGTGCCTCTAGACATAATCGGAGCAAGACTATATGGAGACCCAAAACTCATAAAAGAAATTTTATGTCCAGCCGGAGAGCTCTATCAGTTCATAGTACGATGACTTTTATGATAGACCTCCAAAGAGCAATACGGAGAAGACCCATGGGGACAGAAGGGGCATGACGGCGTCATGCCTTTGCCGTCAAGGCAAACGAGTCGGCTTTACCCGCAAGATACGCCAACAGACGTTTCACGTATAAATAAATCCACGGACAGAAGTCGCGAGTAAAAGAAAGTTTTTTCTTAAAAATCATTAGGTAATGACCAAAACGAATTATTTATTTACTACGTAATGACCCAAGAGATCATAGACTCAAGCAGTCTTTGTGCAAATTACAAACAAAATAATTCCACGAATTGACAAAATCTTGATATAGGTAAAATTTTTGTGTCTTGAATAATATTCGGTTTGATTTAGCATTCGGGTTGAGATATTGAGTTTGCAGTATGACGTAACACTAACCTAGAATAAAAATGTGAAATGTTGTATAAACTGGGACGAAAGATATTTATTTCTTCTTCTTTGCGTTTACTTTGCACTTGTTTATCGTTTGAGGAGATACTTGTTACGATTATGATGATGCGCTGGTTTCATTTCAAAAAACTACAACAATGTAGTAACAATATAATAATTCAATTGACGAAAAGGTTTTTTGCTTTGAATACACTTTGTTGATACCTACATAAGGTTGATATACACCAAATTAAAAACAAATCTTATATGTAAATAAGCGATCTCTGCCAGGCAACCACGTTGCAGAGGATATAAGTCAATGATTCGCGAGAAAGGGTTAGAAAGTGAAAAGTTAGAAAAGTGGGACAGAAATGCTTTTAGATCAAGCTACTTGAACCATGAGGGGGTGGATTGAAATCTGAAAATCGTGGATTCTAATCCGTAATCCCAAGTCTTGTATTATTATTAGACGGTGAAAGAAAGGTCTAGGAAACTAAGTACAACTTATTTTACACACTTTTTTTTGCACGCTTGCACGTGTTCGATCGTATAATTCTATCCTTCTAGACTGAGTTCGCCTAGACTTGTTTATACTTCAACTCAATGTCACTTCTGCCTTAAAGGACAGATTAAATCCCTGCTAATATTAAAAATGCGCAAGTGCGTTTATTTTACATTTCAATGCAAACACAGCAACGGAGTAACGAATTCACAAGATTTTTTGCTAGGTCAGTAGGGTGGTAGTTATGGATCTGAAGAGTGACAATCTTTGTATCCCGGAAAAAAGGGTTCCAACGGGATTTTTAAAAACTAATCAAAATACGTCGTAATACCTAATCAAAAGCTAGTTAGTTACAAAGTATCCCTGTGGTCTGTGGCAAGTTTGCATATAAGCTCAATTGTTTAATTGAAATCCCAAATATCTGCTAAATTAATCAATGGTCAAAATAGCTGATAAATGTTATTGAAGTTTTGTGAACTAATAGTAAGCAGCCTTTTTACAGCCCAGCTTTATCATCTATCATCGACTTTAATCGGTCTATAACGTTCGTACAATGTAACGACTATAATTACCTAATTTATAATACTTACTTAAGTGGATACAGTAGATAACATCGTTGCGATTTCATTTTCATACAAAAAGATCGTTATTTCAATCAAGGTAATGTTCTTATTTCCGTATAGGATCCCTAATTCCCTAGTCTGCAAAGAGCGAACTTAAAAAAAATTAAAGAAAAGAAAAAGAAATCGTTACTTTAATCTATGAACACAGTTATTTATAACTTTTTATCGTTTTAATTATATTTTAGTTACGAAGACAATAAATACCTGCGACTTCGATCGCGTGATTTTTTTTTTTCAAAATTGTATGGGAACTCTTTGTCTTTGTCATTACGGAATATAAAAATGATTTTCAAATACGGATTAAAAAATTCTTATACCTAAACCATTTTTGTTTATCTAACTTGAAGTCATGTCAGGGCGGATTCGTTCTTTCTTTTTTTGTAGCGTCAGAATTGAGGAGTTACCTATAGCTCCTCATAACTTCAGCCTATAGTTATAGGCTAGGAGTAAAGTAGGTTACCTTGCAGCACCAAAACAAATTTAGGACAAAAAAAAAATTATGGGACCATCTAACAAGCCAAACTCATGCGTAAAATAACCATTCCAGCGAAATTGGAATAAATGGCAACTCTACCGATTTTATTAAAAATATGATCCATTTTATTAAATACTAACAGATAATGATAGAAGGAATGATTAAAATTATAGATATTATAATATATACTATAAAATACGATAATATACTTACAATTATGTACAATATACTTTCAAATGGTTTAGGCTTAAATAGCAGTAAATTATTCAATTATTTCTTCTGATTGAATAAAGTAGGTATGCATTTAATGTAAGATAAGATCCAAATATATTAATGCCGTTATATATATCTGGAGATTACTCCTTTACTGAAAAGAAATAAAGCTACTTTTGTTGGCCGACCAAAATATATCTCCGAATTAAAAGTATTAGTAGGTAAATAATGATTTTTTTATAAAATATCCCAAAAGATCAGGATAAATCCATATTATCCATATCCACAGTACATAATACTATAAAAACGAAAGTAACCCTGTTAACTTTGGTACATTTTGATGAAAAGGTACCAAAACTAACACAGACCACAGTTACTTTTGTACTTATGACATAATGGATAATATTATTAATTTGAATAAATTTAAGAAAGGTTGATTATTTTTGTCCCGGAACTATAAATCCCTAGGGAATACCAATAGGCGCAGGCGCAAAGACGCGGCCAAACTTTGAATATTCAAAACGGCCAAAGTCGCAGGAAACTATAAAAGCAAAATAAAGCATAATTTACTACATTTACTATCAATTATGTACAAATAATAGGTAGCTTATATAGAAAAATAAATAGCCTTTTTATGTAGAAAGATAAATATCTATGTAGAGATAGTAATTTTCAGTGAGAAACAAAAGACGTCAACGACCTTTTGGTGTGAAGAAAAATGTTCAAGGTCAGATGGACAAAAACGATTTTAACTTAGCTGTAATTAATTAAGATTATTTATTTCATTTACCTTTTAAAAATAAAGCGAATTGTATAAAAAAAAAACATTTTTTAGTTCAACTCATCATCATCACTTATGAAAACAACTATTTTGTGTCTAAAACCCAAGGAATATTTTTTGTAAACCTATGCATGAAACTACATCTCGAATTAATTAAAGACTGTAATCCGTATTGAGAAAAATCTGTTCAAAGTGATATAACTAATTATAATTATCAATATTTACTTACGGGGTTTACTACCCCGCTTGAAGGAGCTGGGGCTGAAGGTGAACACGTCCAAGTGCGAGTTCTTCCCCTGTAGTCCAGAGTCCCATCTTCTGTTCCCTCGCTTCGAAGACCTAATTCCTGGGCTCAAGGAGTTGAACACTGACAATTTTTTCCTCTTGGGGTCTCCTATCTTTTCTTCCGCTATTCCGGAAGCCATTGAGGCAAGAAGGCAGTTACTCTCCACTGCTCGGGAGCGTCTTGAAGATCTTTCGGCCCACGTTGCTCTTACACTCTTGCGAAACTATTTTGCGGTGCCAAAGATCACATACCTACTGAGGACCTCTCCAACATGGTTGCATCCAAGCAGTATCGCGTCGTTTGACGATGTCCTAAAGGAGACCTTGGAATCGGTCCTCAACGTGGCAATGGGGAGGGACCAGTGGAGCCAGGCGGCCCTTCCAATCCGCCTAGGGGGCCTGGGGGTGCGGCGCGCCCGGGATGTGGGCCTGCCGGCTTTCCTTGCGTCGGTGCATGGGTCTGCGAGCCTTGTCGCTAGCATACTTGCTATTGATGGTGACCCTTCTCGCATTCCCTTTGCATCCGGCGCATTGGAGGCCTGGGTGGCCCTCAACCCGGGCGCATCCGTTCCGCAGGCTTCACACGTCCAGCGCCAGTGGGACAGCGTAAGCTCGGAGGCCACTTTGAAGCAACTCATGGATAAGGCAGCGGGTGCGGATTTGGCAAGACTGAAGGTGGTATCAAAATCGGAGTCGGGAGCGTGGTTACAAGCACTACCCTCACCTCACTTGGGCACTCTCCTCGACGGCAACTCGTTGCGTGTGGCGGTGGCTTTCCGTTTGGGCTGTGATGTTTGTGAACCTCATCGATGCATCTGCGGTTCCATGGTGGAAGCCAACGGCCATCATACATTGAGTTGCAGTCGTTGTGCGGGCAGGTTTCCGCGGCACCACGCCCTGAACGATATCGTCCGCAGAGCCCTCGTCTCGGCTGGCGTGCCCTGCATACTCGAGCCACCCGGGTTGAGCCGCACAGACGGCAAGCGTCCAGATGGCTTGACGCTCGTCCCATGGCAAAATGGCAAATGCTTGCTGTGGGACGCGACGTGCACTTGTACATTCGCACCAAGCCATCTCAGCCGGACGGCGCGGGTTGCCGGCGCTGCTGCAGAGTCCGCTGCTTTAAAAAAAAGAGGCAAACACGCCCCTCTTCTGGGCAGCTACCTTTTTGTCCCTCTGGCGGTGGAGACGATGGGATGCTGGAATGAGGAGGCTAGGAGATTTTTATTTGACATCGGACGTCGTTTAAGGGAAAGAGGCTGCGATCCACGCTCTGGGGCTTACCTGATTCAAAGGCTGTCAATCGCCATACAACGCGGCAATACCGCGAGCTTGATGGGCACCTTTGGCTCAGGGGCAACCAGGGGTGGTCTTTTTGACTAAAATGTGTTTTTGGTTTTATTTACTTACCTGACATTGTACGATTTTGACATTTATAATTTAATTTTTTTTAATTTAATTTAATTTTTATTATTTGTTGTTATATCGGCAATAGAAATACATAGTTAACTATACTACTATCAACTAATAAATCAGCTAGAAATTATCAATATTTACAATAAATATTATACTGAAAAATAAAATGTGAAAATTAATTTAACCGCACTTAAATACCACGAAGCTCAAAAAATCGGCCAAGTGCGAGTCGGGCCTCGCTCTTTTAGGGTTCCTTTAAAAAAATTAAATAAAAATATTTCCATGTACCCATGGAAATATTTTAATTTAATTTTTTTAATTAAATTTAATTTTTATTATTTGTTGTTATAGCGGCAATAGAAATACATAATATGTGAAAATTTCATCTGTCTATCTATTACGGTTTACGAGATACAGCCCGCTGACAGACGGACGGACGGACAGCGTAGGCTTAGTAATAGGGTCCCGTTGGTACCCTTTGGGTACGGAACCCTAAAAATAATGTGTGCAGCAATTACTTATGGAGTTTATAGTATACAACTTGAAATATATATCTATAAGATATTGGTGAGGCGATCTGTTGTATTATATTATGTACAGGGTGGGCCAGACCAGGTGGATATAAAATTTTTTTTAGATTGTTGACTTAGGGGCCTACCAGGACCCGCAAGGAAAAAAATCGGTTCCCACCCGATTACGAGAAAAAAATTTTTATTTGAAATTTTGGAATATCATTACCTTGACGAACTTTTAATTTTTTTTAAATTTTTCCAGTGACAATTTCCGCAATTTTTTATGGAATATCTTTATCTAATAACTGTGCTCTCTTAAGAAAAAATTCCAGTCTGATTAGCTGGTATTAAGAGCATTAAATTTTAAATTATTTCAAGAAAATTAAGTTCATACAAAATCTACAGAAAACTTTAAAATTCCATTAAAAATAAAAGAAGAGGTTCATAGCACTTGTGATTTTTTAAAAACTGTAACAACTTATGTTCTTTTGATTGCCAAAAGAAAAATTGTGTGTCAATGTGCCGGATAAAAAGTTATGATTTTTCAAAAGTCTTCGTTGCTCATTCGTGTAAATAACGACCTTATTGAAAAAAATTTTATTTGTTTGTGGAGACTACAGTATGTCCTTTAATTTTAACTGCCTCGTAGGTCTAGTGATAAGCGTGTTCGACTGCGACCGACGTGGTCCCGGGTTTGAGTCTCGGGTCGGACCAAACCAAGTATTGGGGTTTTCCGATAAGAAATTCTCAGTACTAGCCCAGAGTTTGGAAGTTGGCGTTGTTTCACCCCGTGCCTTGGAGAGCACGTAAAGCCGTTGGTCCTGTGCCTAATTTCTCTCCGGTCGTGTCGAATTTTCCGTCCCATCGGGCTATGAGAGTAATGAAACAGAGAGAGCACCTGTGTTCGCGCACACACTTGTGCACTTTAATATCTCCCACACAGATGGCTAATCTTTCTGGAGGTAGGCTGCCGCCGTGGCCGAAATTTGGTAGGGAGGACATTAATCCTTTAATGATGAATGACGGTATGGTCGGTATGTACTTTTTAAGAGAAAGAAAATAAAACAATGTTTCATTTTTCCAAATTTTGGCCACAGCAGAAGCCTATCTCCAGAAAGATTAGCCATCTGTGCGGGAGATATTAAAGTGCACAAGTGTGTGCGCGAACACAGGTGAACTCTCGGTTTCTTTACTCTCATAGCCCGATGTTACAGAAAATTCAACACGACCGGAGAGAGATTAAGCGCAGGACCAACAGCCTTACGTGCTCTCCAAGGCACGGGGTGAAACAACGCCAACTTCCTAACTCCGGGCTAGTACTGAGAATTTCTTATCGGAAAACCCCAATACTTGGTTTGGTCCGACCCGAGACTCAAACCCGGGACCTCGTCGGCCGCAGTCGAACACGCTTATCACTAGACCTACGAGGCAGTTAAAATTAAAGGACATACTGCAGTCTCCACAAACAATTAACATTTTTTTCAATAACGTCGTTATTTACACGAATGAGGAACGAAGACTTTGAAAAATCATAACTTTTTATCCGGCATATTGACATACAATTTTTCTTTTGGCAATCGAAAGAACATAAGTTGTTACAGTTTTTAAAAAATCACCGGTGCTATGAACCTCTTCTTTTATTTTAAATAGAATTTTAAAGTTTTCTGTAGATTTTGTATGAACTTAATTTTCTTGAAATAATTTAAAATTTAATGCTCTTAATACCAGCTAATCAGACTGGAATTTTTTTTTAAGAGAGCACAATTATTAGATAAAGATATTCCATAAAAAAATTGCGGAAATTGTCACTGGAAAAATTAAAAGTTCGTCAAGGTAATGATATTCCAAAATTTCAAATAAATTTTTTTTTCTCGTAATCGGGTGGGAACCGATTTTTTTCCTTGCGGGTCCTGGTAGGCTCCTAAGTCAACAATCTAAAAAAAAATTTATATCCACCTGGTCTGGCCCACCCTGTATATTGACAATAGATGGTAGCGCCATCTAGTTCCGGTAGTCTTGTAGCGTTGATTTCATTGGTCGTTGAGCATTACGTCATGCTCCCCACTCGTTCAGTGCATAAAAAGGAGACGTACGGTGTGTATCAGGGCATTGTGGTGAATGGTGGCAATGGCATTCCGCTTTCAGCTTTCGGCAGTGGACATTCTGCGTTTGGCGTTAAGAATTCTGATTCGGTCTTGGGTCGCGGTGTGATGCGCAGTTTTGGTGGTCTTAGGGTTTCGTTTGGTGTAGTGTTTCGTTGCATGCCTTATCATAGGCCATAAGCGAGTTAGAAAGGCGATTTGCTTAGGGTCTTCAATGGTGGAGACTGCACCTAGGCTAGAGTAGTTAGCCGGGTTTGTCTAGTTAGACATGGGTAACCACAATATTGGGTTCCATGTCTGTTATGTAACGATCACAATGTACCCTCCTTCGTGTAGGTAGTTATTTTTATTGAAGTAAGGCGATTGCTGAGAATGATATTCTGTTCTGAGATAGTTCGTGGTTCCTTTCATTAGACGCTCGGCGAGAGGGGTGCCGTCATATCTAATATTGTTTCAAAAATCCTGCCACATATCACTTTGCACAAAATTATCTCCGCGAAACTATAGTAGATAAAAGAACGTGAGTTAGACCAAAAAAATCCAATTTTTTTTCGATAATTCTATGTAAAAATCACAAAAAGTGCCATAATATATCTATATATATAAAAGAAAGTGGTGTTAGTTACAGTATTTATAACTCAAGAACGGATGAACCGATTTGGCTGAAAATTGGTGGAGAGGTAGCTTAGATCCAGGAGACGGACATAGGATACTTTTTATCCCGTTCGACCGCGTTTCCGTCAAGTCACTATAAAACGTGGTATAACAAAAACGCATCTAACATGGAATAACAAAACGCAAATGACAGTGGAATACCAAAACGTAAATGACAGCTAAACGTAATTTTGTCTTTGGTTAAGTATGGTAAAAAATTTGACAATTGTAAAAAGTGTTTTAATAAATCATTTCTGATATTATAAATGCGAAAGTGTGTTTGTTTGTTGGTTTGTCCTTCAATCACGTCGCAACAGAACAGCGGATTGATGCAATTTTTTTCATGGGTATATTAATGGATGTAGTAGTGGTTCCTCAGACCGGGAGAGCTACTATTTATCTCGGATAATGAAAGAGTTCCCGCGAGATTTTTAAAAACTAAATCCATGCGGACGAAGTCGCGGGCATCAGCTAGTAAATATATATAATAGCTCGACTTAAATTGCTCACCACAGGAGGCATAGAATTACACCATGCGGTTATTTTTACGCGACTACGGCGAAGTCAAATAATGGTTATGATTTTTAGCAGTCTTACTTACGTTACTATATATGTCACGAGTAGAGAAATGTGATTTGGGACACTCATTCTGCTGTGACGAGCGATCAAATAAACTCGGGTCGATAGTGAACTATAAACTCAAATATGGTTGAGCGAAGCAACGGCTGGGTCATGCGTCATGTTCGTGAACGGGTGCCACCGGCGGGAATGGGGCTATTTTATGTCTGCCCATCTTAAGATAGAAGTTAGTCGGTATGCATTTTTGGAACTTCTCTCATTGTGGAAACACTGCATACATAGCACATAGTATTTATTGTATTATAAACTTGTTTTGAAAAGAGCTACCGCCGAGTTTCTTGCTGGTTCTTCTCGACAGGAAGGGCATTCCGAACCAGTGGTAGAGCCAGACGATTCAAAAGCACTTGTAAAAAGTTTATTTGAATAAAAATAATTTATATTCTATTATATTCTATAATTATTGTCGTTATAATATGATTTATACATTACATTATATGACGGATGTTATAATATAATTAGATCCAATTTTCCGTAGTCCGGTTACAGATTTAGTCAATTTTCTTAAAAAGTAAAAAGTATGCAATTTTAGACTTAGACAAGTACTTTTTTATTTGAGATTGATAATGATGATGACTTTTTTGTACTTAGAGAAACTTTATTGAATCTTATAAGAAAATTGAAACAAGGTTATAATTACGCCAAAAGGCAAATAATCTGAGCGGAAACTTAATTTAGACAATACATTAGTGCAAGGTGCGCCGATTTCACCAACGTCAAGTGACGTTTTACCGAGTAATAAATTGGGCGTGCGAAAATCTGGCAAACTATCTTGTTGCTTACTACTGAGCGTAGGTGTCTCCTCTCAGAGAAGGGTTATAGACGCAGTGTTAGCCAAGTGTGAGGTGGTCAGGGCTGCGAACTCCATTCGGGGGTTCGCATGTTCGATCCCGGGCACGCACCTCTGACTTTTCGGAGTTATGTGCGTTTGCAATTAAATATCACACGCTTCAACGATGAAGGAAAACATCTATTGACCATACATACATAAACCTCTATTGACCATAATAATTTCTGATTTTTAGACTGGTAAGCTTCGGAGATAGGGGGGGGGGGGGGGGGGTGTATTTTTTCGACATTTTGCCCGATTAATCAAACTATTATATTTAAAAATAAATAAAAATCTGTTTAGAATGTACAGGTAAAGTTCTTTTCTTTTCCCCCTTTTTTAATTGAACTAAAAATAATTTTTGATTTTTTTATTCCAATATTGTTGGGCCTCTATTGCTATTCTAAATTTCATGTCGATAGCTTCAATAGTTACTAAAATAATCGACTGTGACAGACGGACGGACGGACAGAGAAAGTCTCACCATAATTGTTCCGTACCAAAATGGTAAAAATGGAAATGGAAATGAAAATGGTTCACTCATAGTCAGTTTTTACTTCGATAATGGCACTTATATATAAATGACAGCTCATTTACTTTTAAGATGTAATGATTAATTAATAATTTTCTAAGAATAATATGATTTATCGAATATCTGAGTGCGGCTGTAAACTCCTTTAAAACAGCCAACAAAAAATGCTATTGCCATATGAATTTCGCAAGGGCTCGACCTGTTTTATTGTAGTAGTCATGTAAATCATCTAAAATATTTGGTCTTCATATTATCATAGATTTGCAGGATTTGCAGCTTGTACAAACAAAACTATAAACATATTGTTACTAATGGAAAACTAACAAACACTTGCGCAAGAAGTGTTTATTGCTTTTGTATTGAAAGAAATAAAATAACAACCCCACATACTTGACCTACTTTGAAAGAATAACTTGTGTACCTACCGGGTACATACTACATACATGGTAGGAATAATATGATAATTTAATATTTCATCGATTCCTTGTTGGTATATCATAAGAATCAATATAGTAAATCGACCGGCAACCTTGTACTTTTTTTTTTATTTTTAGGTTTTTACCAAGCAGGTATGTCAGCCTAATCATACCCTAATCAAAATGAACAAAAACCTAATACAATCACTTTGTTATGAATAATCTGAACAGATTCCAAGCTCCGTCAGAAATTAAAACTTATACTGATGGCTAATTAGCCTAAACAACCGATGTATAATGTGCTTTTATTTGTCACTGTGTCACAAGTGATGCTGTGCGTTTAAAAAATGAAACGCGCAAATAAACCTAGTTCAATGTGTATTGGCTCACGATAGGTGCACATACAAAATAGGTAAGTAAATTCCTGAATTTACTTTTCTATTATAATTTCTACACGTATGCAATAATTATATACCTACTTATCTAAGTTTAGAAACTGGTTTTGGACCTGCGCAACTAAAGTAATATGCATCTTCTCGCTTTCGGGATTCCCAGAGATAAGGATAAACAGATTCCGGTTTCCACAACGCTTTCGAATGACAAGTAAAGGAAAATAAGATTTTTTTTGTTATAATAATATGAAGTTCACAATCATTATTATTTAATAAATTTGGTCAGGCAAAAATTTTTAGTTGATTCCTCCTACTTATTAGTTTGAAATCGATGATTTCACGGAGTACAATAGAAATGACAGAGAAAATATAATAATAATCATACGTTGCGTTTACTTGACCTATTTTGTCATTTTTACAGTTTACGTTAAAAAAACAACCAATAAGGCTGACTTTACCGTTAAAGTTAAACTTTCCGACCAAAAAAACCTAGCAAAGTGGGTTGCCTAAGTCATGGGTCTTTGATAAAAAATTAAAAAGGTTTGGATAAAACGTAAGTTTTCCCTAGCCACCTCATCAAGCAATCGTTGTGGCCAGGGCGTGATTTTTCCAAAGTACTTAGACGTAAAAACTAAAAAGGTCTAAAGTTTTTTTTAAAGCCAAGGTCAGATCACAACTTTCGTATTAATTGGGCAGTAAATGACAGATTATAGGTAGGGCAGCCCCTGAGTACCTACATCCCCAGAAAGTGGTGATAAACTACAATATCATCATCATCAGCAACCCATCAACGGCTCACTACTGAGCAGGTCTCCATTCAGAGAAGCTATATAGGGGTTGCTGCGTGATTTAAGGACAAACCAATAAACAAACACATTTTCACACCTACTATTATTAGTGAGGATAAAGATGTAAAGATACCTACTATTCGTATATTAAAATAATCGTATATATGTATTGCTATTAAAATTAGCAACTAAACATTAGGTACGGTCTACCTATAATAATTTTGTTCTTTCTCGCCCTTTCATACATATTTTATTGAAGTTTTTATTGAAGTTTTATGATGCTGAATTATATGTATTTATGAATGATATTCCAAAATTTTAAATAATTTTTTTTTTTCTCGTAATCGAGTGGGAACCGATTTTTTTCCTTGCGGGTCCTGGTAGGCCCCTAAGTGAACAATATAAAAAAAAATTTATATCCACCTGGTCTGGCCCACCCTGTACATATTATATGTATTTATGAAATTTCGCGGTCGTTTGCAAATCTATAGGCTTTGATGATTGTACTTCAGCGATTTGAATTCAATTCAATGTAAAGCAAAGCCAAAGTTTCGAAGATCGAACAATACTAAATATAAACAATAGAACAAATTGCATACATAAAATATCAGAGATAGAGCGCGCGTATTTGCATTGTTCCAAACTGAATGGAAAAACCAATGATTGCAGGACTACTTATACATAAATAAGGGATGTTTTTTACATATTTTATTATGTACATGTACATACATGTATTATGTTTTTCTCGTAACAGATAATAATTTACTGCTTTTCATGTTACAATTAAATCTACATCTACCTACATAATATTATAAAGAGGAAAGATTTGTTTGTTTGTTTGTTTGAATTGAATAGGCTCCGAAACTATTGGACCGATTTGAAAAATTCGTTCACTATTAGAATCCTACATTATCTGTGATGAATATAGGTTATAGAATATTTTCAAAAAAGTTAGGGATCCGTATGAAAACTTCGATAATGTAACCCAAGGTGTGAAAAAATCCTCGCGTACGCTGCGGAAACTATTGACAATAGAGCAAAGTGATGTACTACAGTTTTATAGAAGATATTATTATCTACAAAAAGTCCGTAATTCCTTAAATGTCTAACCATTACGGTTATGTCACAATATCTACTTTTCCATGTTAAAATATGCAATTTTAACGCCGAAAAATTCTTATATCGCGTACGCTGCGGAAAATATTGACAATAGAGCAATATTATGTACTACAGTTTTATAGAAGACATTAATATCTACAAAAAAGTCAGGATACTATATTATGTCTAACTATTACAGTTACGTCGCATTAACTACTTTTACATGTTAAAATTAAACTAATATTATAAATGCGAAAGTGTGTTTGTTTTTTGGTTTGTCCTTCAATCGCGATTTTTTGATTGGGTATAGTTGAGGACCTGAAGAGTGACATAGACGTTTATCCCGGAAAATCAAAGAGTTCCCGTCTCCCGAGGGATTTTAAAAACGAAATCCACACTGACGAAGTTAATAATAATCTAATATATAAAATTCTCATGTCGCGGTGTTTGTTACCAAACTCCTCCGGAACGGCTGGACCGATTTTTATGAAATTTTGTGTGCATATCGGGTAGGTCTTAGAATCGGTCAACATCTATTTTTCATACCCCTAAATGATAAGGGTGGGTCACCCCTAAATATTTTGTTGGCGGTACGAAGTTTGCTGGGTCAGCTGTTTTAATCTACATAATCGAAAAAAACATCATCACAACATTTAATCCAAATAAGTAATAAATGCTATTACTAATATCAATCCATATATTGAGCTTGCATTGAGAAAAAAAAATATGTACCTACCAGCTTATTTATCATGAGGCAGTTATTTTGAAATTAGATACAGATACTTCAATTTTATTTGTATGTTTATATATGAATGTATGGCGTACATGGACTATGGATTTTTTAGTTGATACTAGTGATAGGCCATAGTCCACAACGCTGCACGCTGGCCCAATGCGAATTGGAAGACTTCACACGCCTTTGAGAACATTATGGAGAACTCTCAAGCGTGCATGTTTCCCCATGGTTGTTTCCTCATGGTTTCTTTCTGTTGAAGCATATTCTATGGTTTTTAATTGCTTAAAAAAACGCACATATTAAGTTCGAAAAGTCCCAGGATCGAACCTGCGAACCTTGAATAGGACCTCTGGTCTCTACAGATAAACGATTTCAAGCTGATCTATATCCATCGATAAACAAAAAACAAACAAACAACTGACAACTGCCAAAACAACGCCTCAGGAATCCCTTTGATGTTGCAAACTCAGGTATTTCCTCGTTCGTGATCGGAATACCTAATGCTGTGTTTATGCTTAATTATTTGCAACTGGCTATTCGGTCGTGATGCTGTAATTTAAAATGGCAACTTCTCCTGATTCAATTTTTTTTGTTCTTAAGATTAATAATAAAATATATTATTCATTTTTTACCCGACTACAAAGCCAAAACCAAACTTTTTGCTTTGCCAAAAGGAAGGGTTGTGGCAAATCATAATAACCATTCATCAAATCATAAGGGGTTACGTATGTGATTAGTGATATTGTTTTTCTTTATTAATTTGGCTGGTCACGCTAGGATTAACTCGAAAACGCCTTTGTTTTTCATAAATACCCAATTACAGGATACTATTTAGATGACAGAGTCCAAATTAAACCTAATTAATTATATTAATCTCTATTGCGTAATTATCGAAAAGTAGCTTATCAGCAAATATTTCATACATAATTATTAATTTATTATATAGAAAATATAGAAGCTTATGACAGTATTAGGTATATGTTTATTTTATACCTAGGTATGCCTACCTAAAATATAATCGAAAAGCCCGAAAAATCCAAAATATGCCAAATCATAGAAGTGAGTTATATTTACCTAATTCTTAGGTAGGTACAGCGTTCTCTTATTTTTTTTTAAGAATATCTGCCAAGTTGAAGTTGACTAATATTCTCCTCTCCCCTCCAAATAAGCGCAAAGCTTGTGTTAGGAGTGGGTACGACAATAGTGCAACGGGTGTGATTCGAACCTGCGACCTTTCAGTTTTCAGTCCGCACCTCTAACAGTTGGGCTATTGAGGCTTCAAAAATAAATTATTATGTATAGCTATTAGAAACTGTAAAAAGCCTTGATAGCCCAACGGCCTATGGGTGCGGACTGAAACTGAATGGTCAACGGTTCGACCCCTGCTCGTTGCGCTATTATACTTCCTCCTAATAGAAGCTTCAGCTATTGCAGGGGAGAGGAGAATATATGTTCATTAATCAAGCTTGGCTAATATTCTTTAATAAAAATTCAATCATGTCATGTTTATCAGATGAAATGTTGCTTCAATATTATATAGGTAGGTATAATATTTTATGCGTTTTAAAGACTGCAATCCGCTTAAGAATCCGATAGAGTTAGGGCCGATTCACACCGGGATGGCAGCGGCCGGCAGCGGCGCGGCGAGCACTTTCAGCGTGAAATAAATTTAAACTTTATCTACATTATTTTAAAGACGAGTATCGCTTAAAAAGAGCACGCGGCCGGGCGCGGGCCGCGGCGTCGCGAGCGGCCTCGCGGCCACGCGCGTCTTGTCAGCGATACTGCTCATGTAGATGGCGGCCGCGCGCGCCCCGCTCTTCTTTTTTAGGGTTCCGTACCCAAAGGGTACCAACGGGACCCTATTACTAAGCCTACGCTGTCCGTCCGTCCGTCCGTCCGTCCGTCCGTCTGTCAGCGGGCTGTATCTCGTAAACCGTAATAGATAGACAGATGAAATTTTCACATATTATGTATTTCTATTGCCGCTATAACAACAAATAATAAAAATTAAATAAATTAAAAAAATTAAATTAAAATATTTCCATGGGTACATGAAAATATTTTAATTTAATTTTTTTTTAACGGAACCCTAAAAGAGCGAGGCCCGACTCGCACTTGCCAATTTTTTTTTCCTTTGTTTGTTTCTTTCTTTTTCTTCAGAAATAAGTGCTATAATAACCAATTCTATTATTTTCACTTCAAACACACGAGTTTCCTTGCCGAATGTAGAAACTAAACTGGCAAGAGGACACTAGGCGCGCGGTGCCGGGAGGCCGCGAGCGGCCGCCAGCGGCTGGAAGCGGACGCCGGCGGCGACGCGAGCCTTCCGCGGCCGGCCTCCTCGCGCATCTCCCGGCCGCTGCCGGCCGCTGCCATTCCGGTGTGAATCGGCCCTTAGGGTCTTAAAGTGCTCGATTGGAGACCTTGGAAGCATATAGCCTGTCGACGGTAGGTAAAGTGCAAAGTTTGCGAAATTTTTGATAAAATAATTAATCTGATAAACCTAATATAATCCCTCTGTTCCAAAACAACAAGCGATCATTGAGTGCGATCGTGATGCTAAGAAATAAATTATATATTATGGTATAATTATTCAAAAAGAAAACATAATATAAAAAACTTATAACGTCAGCACTATAAGCAATGAGTGTTAGACATAAATTGATAAAATAACTATTACCTACCTTAACTATTCCACGTGTAGTTGGTACCTGCCACCCGATTGAATAAAAGTTGCCGATCAAAATCTTATTCATTTCATGGCATCAGCGTGAAAGTAAAAAAAAACCATAACAGTATTAAATTAGAGCTCAATTTCGTATCAATTTCGTATGCATTCTCATACGTTTAGGTATGTACGATACGCTCCATAGCGCTCCATGTTAGAATCGGTTGTACTGAATTTGTGACATTAAATCAATACAGTCAAGGAATATTTTACTTTGACGCTAATGCTATGAAATGAATAAGATTTTGATCGTCAATTTTTAGACAACGATTAGTACCTGAATAGGATGGCTGCAAATTAGCATACACTCGGACGATGGAGAAATCATACCAATATCATAAATGCGAAAGTGTGTTTGTTTGTCGGTTTGTCCTTCAATCACGCCACAACAGTGCTACGGATCGACGTGATTTTTGCATGGGTATAGTTGAGAACCTGGAGAATGACATCTAGGCTACTTTTTAACCCTGAAAATTAAAGAGTTCCCGAGGGATTTAAAAAACTAAATCCACGCGGACGAAGTCGCGAGCATCAGCTAGTATAATCTATTTTTTCCGTTCCGTAGAAACCTTTGAGTAATAAACCAAAGAAACGCTTAGGCAATGTACGTCGCGGGCGCTTACGACGTTCTTAAGTTTGGTTTTTCATATGTAGCACGATTTCATTGTGTGTGCGTTAAGAACATCCTATGTGCTGTGCTTGTTGCGTCGCTTACGCCTTTTAGCGATTTTTAAGACAGGTAAGAAAAAATAGAATTTTGATGCTAAATTGTTAAGATGTGCCATTGTATAAGCCCATCAACAAACAAAAAAATTATATTCCTAAGTAAGTAGGTACCTACTTATTATTGATAGGTATACCTACAATATACATCAGTAACGTGAAAAACTTTTTTAAACACGTTTTTTTACGAGAAAATATAATCTACATACGTGATATTTTCGCATATTTATTAGCAGAAATAAAATTCGATGGGGCTTACGTTATCATTCGTTATTAACGATTAACGAAAGCGTTACGGCAAATGCAGGATATCGCCGTTAGGTAGGTACCTACTTAGATAACGACGATAGCGTTATCGGCTCAAGCACTTAGATACGCTGTTTCGCGATAAAACGCACAATTTTCCACAAATAAGAATCGTATAATATATTTATCGGTAGATTGACATCTAATAAACCTTGAAGATGAAGGTTACTTTCCAACTGCGTAAATTTTTTATATATGTTACGGTAAATGTGATAAATGTGGTAATTATTAATAATAATCGGTAATTATTATTAATAATTACCTCACCATTTGGTAAATGTGATAAAAACTATGAATTTCATCACTTTTATCGGTTATGTAAATATAAAAAATCAAAAGGTGACTGACTGACTGATCTATCAACACACAGCTCAAACCAGTGGACAGATTGGGCTGAAATTTGGCATACAGATAGCTATTATGACGTAGGCATCCTCTAAGAAAGGATTTTTGAAAATTCAACCCCAAAGGTGGTAAAATAAAGGTTTGAAAAACCGAACTTAACGTGAGCGAAGCTGCGGGCGGTCTTTGGTAAAAGTGATAAAACAAACGAGAAATAGACTGACAACCCCTCTAAGCCCCACCCGACTCCTCTCTCCAGCCACCTTTAACCTCACCAACAGTAAGGATTTTCGGGTGCAAGTATTCCTACGTCGCGTTGTTATAAAAAAACTAACAACGAAAACTGTGACAAACCTAACAGTAAGGATTTCCCGGTGCCGCCCAAAGGCAATATTTTGATTCCTCGTTCCTAGACCTATTAGAAAATATCCGCGATTTTTCAGATAGGGACCGGTGTTAAAATTTTCTTTTTTGTTTTTCTCCTGTTTTATTTTGAACCGATTTCCAAAAAGTAGGAGGTTCTTGATTCAGCTGGTATTTTAGCAGACGAGGCAGTGATAGCCTAGTGGTTAGGATTGTGGTCTCCTATTCGGGGGGTCGCAGGTTCGATCCTGAGGTACGCACCTCTGACTTTTGGGAGTCAAGTGCGTTTAAAGCAATTACATATCACTTGCTTCAGCGGTGAAGGAAAACATTGTGAGGAATCCTGCACACCTGAGAGTTCTTCATAATGTTCTTGAAGGTGTGTGAAGTCCGCCAATTCGCATTGGGCCAGCGTGGTGGACTATGGCCTATAATTTGTTAATAATGGTCGATAATTATTAATAATTTTCAATTAATTACATTTACCGTAACATATACATAACAAATATCTGATTAATAACAATTATACTAACGTCTTTTAAAAGTGGTCCTACTGTAAGAAACGTTGGTGTGACGTCATTAAATAACCGCCCGCGAGTACGAGTGTAGGGTTTGTAGTTTGTAACTCGAGCGCAACTCGAGCGTATTCGGTATAATATTATTATTATTTATTCTTTTTGGCACTTTAGTCTTTGACTGGCATTGAACTGAAGTCTTTGATCAGAGCTGAAATCCAAACAAATGATGATCCAATAACGCACAGTTCGTTCATAAACTTAATTGGTCACACATCTTTATTATTGCGTGCATTAAACGTATTATTTCCACATGGAAAAGACTAGAAAAAATAGATAAACATCATTTAAGTAGTTAATTATTATGAAGAAAACTCGTAAAAAATTAACAAAAAACAATATGTTTGAAACATTTTGTTCAATCAATTTGAATTTAGATTAATGACATTAACGGCAAATATTTCCATAAAAAGGTCAAAATCAATTTTCAAATAAGTATCGGCTAAAGCTTTTATCTAAGCACCATTCATACGATGCGCAGCGCCGTTTTTATGAGCTACTATCGCTATTTTATCAAATATTTCAACAGCTGTTTCACTCGGTTATTTTTTTATGATAGGTGACAGGTGTCTAGCTCTAGCCTAGCCTATTTTTAGGGTTCCGTACCAAAATGGTAAAAATGGAAAAAATTGTGCGACTTTCTCCGTCCGTCTGTCACAGTAGACTATTTTTCATGTTTTCATTTAATTTCATGTCGATAGCTTTAATAGTTACTAAAACTAGTAAAGCTATCGACAAGAAATTTGGAACAGTTGTATAATATAATAGTGGTCCTGTAGTCAGTAGTCAGTAGTCAGTAGTCAGTAGTGTAGTCAGTAGCTTCTGGTCCAACATCATTGGAATAAATCGGGGTTTTGAAATTTCAGAGTGAGCTAACTATAACGAGTGGGTTATGAAAGGGCTTTTCATGTACATTTCAAAACAGATTTTGGAACGTAAGTTCCTTATCGCGCGGTACGGAAGGGGGCTAGACGGAAAAAATTAAGGAACCGACACTCGACATATTTTTGAAACCGACACTTTTTTGTTGAATGTGAATTTTGTGTTTGAACTGTTAGGCGACTGCCGGAGCCACTAGGCTACGGAGACTCAATGTTGTACCGCGAAAATACCGAACACAATGTAATCGAAAGGAACTGCGTTCCATCCGGGTGTCCCTTGACACATCTCAAGTTTTTTTATTTATTTTTATATATAATAATTTTTGATTAATCGTGCAAAATGTCGGAAAAAATACCATTGCCCCCCTTATCGCCGAAGTTTACTAATCGAAAAATCAGAAATAAATGGTCAATAAAGGTTTATGTACATTTTACAGGAAAAATGCATCGTTTTTTTATATTAACAATAAACCTAAACAAAGTTAATGATTAAAAAACAAGAAAAATATGAAAATATGATAGCCAATAATTTTTTTTTAAGGTTCTTTTCAATAAAAGTTGGTACATAAATTATTTTAGCGCCATCTATTGTTGAATAGCAAAACTCTAGATACGTATTTTTTGTGTTGCCATTTCCATGTTAAAAGTTACCCACAAAACATAGTTTTACTACTGAACAACAGATGTCCGAGTGAGTTAGAGATTTGATGCATGATTTGAAGATACTGAACATTGTTGATCGGAATACGAATTTTATCTGTCAGAAATCGAGTCATTGTCCTGTTTCCTTGGTCCTTTCATTTTAAAGTTTAATGATTCTAGTAATTTTTTAATTAAAGCGATGAAAATATATGCTTATTTCTTGCAAGGTTCTTGTTAATGAAACGCATAGGCATACGCGCATGACAATCACAGAAAAATTCAATGCGCATAGTCAAAACATTGCGCATTTCGTAGGCTAACCTCATCGAGTCGATATACCGAGTTTGTGGCAAAGAGAAAGCCTTTCACCTTACACCTTACAGTATCACCGTAGTGCTATATTTTGGTGCTTGGTGTGTGTGCTAAGTGACTTCAAGAGGATTTTTACCATATAAACCGCATAGCAATAAAATTACAAGTAAGTTTCATATTTTCTCCCTGTGTTGTAGTTACATTATGTAGCTAATTCTAATCAATAATTTCCTTATTGAATTGACCTTAACTTTTAGGTTAATTAAGTAGGTATTTAATTGCGTTTAGCATGTTTTTTTTACCGTTACCAAAATGACATCATAAATGACTAAGCCCCTCCGTCGTTATTTATTACATGTACATTATGTATGTACATTCCTAGTTCGGTTCGGAGACATGTGGAATGAACGCCTTTTTTCCACAGTTATTTTTATGGAAATTGGTAAATTAAAGACACAGATACTAATATCTAAAAAATGCCTGCAACATTTCATTGAGTTTGATTGTTTATGATTGAAATAACAAAGTTTGTTTGTATGGAGCACTCTCGGAAGTGCTGCAGGGTTTTCTCCTATCCCTTACCTTACTAAATTATTCTTGCATACTTTCTTTTGAATAGGTAGTATTGTCTTCTTTATGACACATGTCTATGTGATTTAAAATAACTTCTATAATAAATTCAGTAAGATTTTAAACTACTGTTTTTTGACACAATTTTAGCATATTATCTGACTGCATTCTGGAGATAAATAAAAAACAATTTTTGCTGTTCATTAGTCTGGCTAAAACTCAAGGACAGCTTGACTGATTTGAATAATTTTTTGGTTTGTTTGCTGTAGTACAGGTGTGGTTTAAAAAAAATAGGGGAAACCCCAAAAGAGCAGCTGAAAAAATTCAAAAAATCAAAATTGGCATTATTGTGTAGGATTATCTTTCACCACTTTGGATTACTTTCAATGGACAGCAAGAGCAAAGCTGTGGGTAAAAGCGTGTTAAGTCGATTGCAATCAAGCAATCAAATTCAAATTCAAATTCAAATTCAAAATTATTTATTTCATGTAGGCCAACCTGTGGCTCTTATGACACGTCAAGATTCTACCACCGGTTCGGAAAGCGGATTCTGCTGAGAAGAGCCGGCAAGAAACTCAGCAGTTGCTCTTTTCAAAATAATCATTTTACAATATTAATAAGTAGCTATTACATTGTAATAAGCTTTTATACTATCTTGTGGGCAGCTGGATGCCAAGCTGATTTAACCCGTGCATCTTTGTTAGAATAGAATATGACATTTCCACAAAACGTACTACAATTCAATTCATGTCAAAGACGGGCAGACAGAAAGTAGCCCCATTCCCGCCGGCGGATGATATTCACAAACAAATTGTTTGTCACATGCAATCTTTTTACTACATTTTATGGCTCAAGAGGCCAAAGAACGAGCAACAAGCAGGGGTCCTGCTATTATTAGAAAAAATCACCTTGTCCTTATTGATGACTTTTTAAGAATTTCACTTGTCTCCCTGATTGTTGAAGCTAAATTAATACCAAATTTGTTATCAACCCTTCAGCTTATCCTTACTAATATTATAAATGCGAAAGTGTGTTTGTTTGTTGCTTTGTTGGTTTGTTGATTTGTCCTTCAATCACACCGCAACAGGGCTATGGTTCGACGTGATTACTTGCATGGGTATAGTTGAGGTCCTAGAGAGTGACATAGGCTACTTTTTATCCCGGAAAATCAAAGAGTTCCCGGGGGATTTTAAAAACTAAATCCACGCGGATGAAGTCGCGGGCATCAGCTAGTTTGTTATTAACCCTGCTTGATTAAATGCAGTAACAATTAGGTACGTACGTAGGTAGGTGGTGTTTCACTCCTGTTTCTCAGAGAACATGTATTGTAAAGCCAGTCCTGGTCAGGTCCTGCACCTGATCTCTTTGGGTGTGTTAGATTTCTGTTCCATCGGACTATGAGAGTGAGGAAATAGAGAGTGTGTCTATGTTTGTGCACACACTTTTCCATTATAAATATCTCTTACAAAGATGATCAATCTTTGGGAGATTGACCCCCGTGGCCGGATTCGGTCATGAGGATATTATTTTATTATTTAGGTGTAGAAAAAATTCATACAAATCATTTTGGGGAGATTTGTTCATTAAAGAAAATACCATGCAAATTACAGATAAAATTTATTCAAGACGAGTCTCTGGAAGAAGTTCTAAAAAAACCTTTTTTCTTCTAAAGTATATGATTCAAACTCCTAAGATTAATAATTACTCTAATCTGAGAGGTTTATATATAGATAGTTTACATATCGTTTTTATATAGAGTATTAGCAAGTCTTAACTTGTTAAAAACTCAAAAATATGCAAACAAAATTATCTTACAAGCACTATTTTTAATAGGAGTTTTGGAATCAGGACAAAAATCAATTATTAATTAGATTGATTAAAAACTTAGTTATTATCTGGAATAATTAGAAAAATTTATCAATCTGTTGGACTAACGTTTTAGATAAGAGAATGTACGTTATTGTGTGCCAAAAAATATCTTTTAACAAAGCAATAACAATCCTACTTCTACCCACGTTGTACCCAAAATTTCACCTTGTTGATCTTGTCAAATTAATTAAATTATGGAACCGTATGGAACAAGTTTAGTGTAGGAATCCTACCTACTACAGCCTTTCAATGACCTTACTTAATCTTCCAAGCCAACTACCAACATGAGTAATGAGTATGACTCACAATTTACGCCCCATACCCATACCTCTTAGTTTTTATCAGTGTACTTAATTATATTAGTCCAGTCGACAGGTACTTTCGAATAGAAAAAGGTCGCAAGTTAATAAAACTTTGAGATGTTGTTCAGGGATGGTTAATTAACATTGACTCATTTTTTGGACCTGGAGGACCCTGTGCTAAAAGAGGTGGGGGGGGGGGGGGGGGACTTCAAAATTGCTATGCGACAAAAAGGCAGAATTTCACATTATTTCTTCTTTATTCTTCTATTATTCCCGAATTATGATGAAATGTTATTGTAATAATTATGGTACCTGGTTACAATCACCAACTTTGGACACCCCCTTCCCGCGCTCACCCTACTTATCACAATTCACAAAAGGTTTTAGCGAATTTTGCAAAACTTACCTTTTTTTCGAAGCGTCATAACTCGGTAACGAATTGACATACAAAAATTTTTGTGTAACCAAATTGTAGGAAATGTAACGCTCTACTAAAAAGTATAGAAATACTTTTGCCGTAGGAAGTAAGGAAAAGAGTTATTGAGGAAAAACCGGAGGAAGGTCGAATGTCGTTTTGCAGTCCCCCTCCCCCCTCTTTGAGCACTGGTTCCGCGAGGTCCAAAACTTGAGAAAACGTTAATCAACCATTCCTGAACAACATCCCAAAGTTTCATTAACTTCCAGCCTTTTTCCACCAAACCCTAGTTTTTCTTTCCTGTCGACTGGACTATATGCTATGTTACGCTAAACGAGCATAACAGGCGATAGGTACTACATGTAAAATTTAGGAAGGAAAATAACCAAATGTAAACAACAGTCAGAAATAAAAGAAAGGCAACTTGTATAAACCAACATGAATATTTATTTCGATATTCACAAGACTTCCTACTAATCCTACTACTATTATTATAAATGCGAAAGTTTGTGAGGATATATTATGGATGGATGGATATTTGTTACTCTTTAAAACCACAACGAATGAACCGATTTTGCTGAAATTTGGGATGGAGATAACTCATACCCAGGATTAAAACATAGGCTACTTTTTATCCCGGAAACTTACAGTTTCCGCGGCAATTAAAAAACCTTAATCCACGCGGGCATCATCTAGTAATAAATAATCAAAATCATACACGTAAAAATGCGCGTGCGTGGCCCGATAACCACATTTTACGCTTAACCATCGCCGCTCCTCCCCTCTCCTCTCCTTTCGTCGCTTCGCCTCCCCACTGGCCACTACACTCTCCCAGCTTCTCGCTCATTTCATCATCCTCTGCTAACCTCCCTACTACTCATTGCCATATTCTCTATCCCCTCTCCTCGCTTTTTACACAAAATCCTTTTAGTAAGTACCTACCAGCTAACGAGAATCATCATCATCATCATCATCATCATGATCAGCAACCCATCAACCGCTCACTACTGAGCGTCTCGTCTCAGAGAAGAGAGTGAGGCGGAAATCTATAGATCGTACACTGGATCTGCTCAAGACTCAAGATAGAGATAAAATGAGACACAAATATATTTCGACGACCGACGTAAATCTGTCCAGTGATGCCAACTTGGCAACTTTATAGCTAGATCTAGCTATTTTTTGGTGACAGACAGCTACAATTTAATGAAACTTGTAGCTAAACTTTTTAGCTACTTTTTCTAGCAACTTTTCATCATGAGACGTAAGGTTATCGAGATTCGTATAGTAGAGTAGTAGATCTATGGTATGGTCATAGATGCTATGGTAGGTACAGGTTGGCGTTGGTTGCGAATTCTCAATTCCCCGTTTCCTGCTATGCTACAAGTTACAACCAAAGAAATTAGTATAATACACTACTATAATATTCGAAATCAGTGCAAGATACTAAACCCCAGCCATGGACATTGAATAAAACCCTTAATTAAAAATTAATCAATTAAAGAGGAAGATATTTAATTGATAAATTTTTACTTAATTTTTTTATTCAATGATTCATGTACACCGGTACACAAGACATTTTTGACTCTATTGTTAGATGAATATACAAATCATCGTAGTCGCAAATCCTAGTTCCATGGTATAAATGACCTAAACCTACTGTAACATTTTGATAATCTAGCAACTTTTTGGGGTAAAACTGGCAATCTAGCAACATTTTGAAAAATGTCTAGCAACTATGTAAAGCTAGCAGTTGGCAACACTGAATCTGTCTCGTTTTATCTCAGTCTCAAAACTGAAATGGCAATGGGTAGACTGTGTGTTTGACGGTGCCGTTGGAGCCGGCAACTTCCAGAGTGGATACCGTGTCCAAACAAGTTCAGTATGTGGCACCCTCTAGCACGTAGTTATTAAGGTGGAAGACACGGTTCTGCCCGCGAAATTCAAATTTAATTTGGTTTTTCGCAATTTGTAAACTAATACGACAAAGTAGGCTTATGGCATTCTAATTGCGACGATGGCAGTATCATCTTCACAGGTTTATATAAAAATCTTTACTTGAAAGTGTCCAGTTTAAGAAATTAATCAAAATATCGACTAATTTGTGAGTAACTCACGTCCAACTCAGTATTTTGATTAATTTCTTAAACTGGTCACTTTCAAGTAAAGATTTTTATGTAAACCTGTGAAGATGATAATTCCACTGGCGCAATTGGAAGGCCATAAGCCTACTTTGTCGTAATAGTTTACAAATTGCGAAAAACCAAATTAAATTTGAATTTCGCGGGCAGACCCTTGTCTTCCACCTTAAGAGGGTATCGGTAGACGGGAATTGTCTAAATGAGGAAGGCTGAGGTTTGGTTGTGGTGGCGTTTAAGAAACATGGGCCATGTTCAACAGCCGATATCCACAGGCCGATGTGACATCACTTCATATCCACAAGTGTGTGTACTGTGTATGTGCAATTTAATTTATTTTACTAACAAACTGATTCAAGGATTTCCCGCCGCCGCTCACGTCCTTAGGAATCATCAAATTACCTTCCTGCACGTTCTCGGTGGTGTTAAAACAAAAACGAGAACTTTCTGGCAAAAAAAGCGTCTAATTTAGTAACGCTTATTTATCAAATACGATTGAATAAATATAATTTAATTACCATATTAATTTATGTTCCTTTGTCGACCCTCTATTGGCCTTTGTTTTGGGTAACCGCGTGTGAAAACCATTTTCACATAGGCCATGTAGTTTTTAACGCCAGGGTGAAGGGCAAAATCATTGAAAGTAAGAGTTTAAAACATTAGGCCTTACCTGTCACGCTAGCCTCCAAGAAACGTGACGCCTCTACAAGTTAAGATTATGACCACACACGCAAGTTTATTTTACTACATTATATTTCATAACTACACCTATCACCTTTTGTACATTCAGAATTCTTATTCCTATTATATATCGGATATTCTTTCATGAGGCATTGATTGCAGTCAATCCCAATCGTGTGTTATATATGTCGGAAGGATGATGGAGAAATCAGACCCAAAAGTAAGAGTTTTTAGCTTTTGAAAATGTTTAGGATGTCACGTATCAAATATATATAGTATTGGTATGAAAAATTACATTGTTAGCATTAAGAGGAGTGTCTAGTGACGAAACGCGACGCGAGTAGGTATTTTCCAAAATGCTATCTGTTTCACAACGCTTCGCTGCCCGACCCGCATCGTGCGATAGAGAGAGTTGCAAGTCCAGGAGTTATTTGCCTAAATTTTATTCTTGAAATATTGTTTCGGGTCATAACGTTTTTACCCCCCTAAACGTTTACAAAATTAGACAATTTTGGTCTCATTAGATTCAGTACACCTTAATCTAGGCTCGTACGTTTCATTTTTTTAGTATTTCAGTTTAGTTAAATTTAAAAAAATAAAATTAGTCGAGGTAGTTTTTTAGTCAAAAATATGGATATTTAGTCACTAATAACTTTTAACATAAGCAATATTTCTTTAAAATTAAAACGTACGGGCATAGTTTTTCATTGTATCTGCAATATTTCAAAAAATTATGAACATTGGACAACATTTACGGGTAGCAAAACGTTATCGCTTTTTGAAGCTTTTTGTATGAAAATTTTCAACTAGACAATCCTCTTAAGTAATACCTAATTGTATTCTATGATAACTCATATCATCACGTATTCATCGGGTAAATATTGTTATACCTTCTATTGTGCTCTGTAAATAAGTTATAGAAATGTTCACGTTAACGCTGATCGTTTATAACTTGACAAACAAAACCTTAACACGAACAATACAAAAAGGCTAGGGTTTGCTTTCTCTAAGAACTTCGAAACTTTTAACAATGATTGTTGTTGGAAAGCAGGTGAAATTGAGTTGTCTAGTTCTTAATGGTGTAATCCAAGAATGCTATAAAAGTTTTCTAAAGAGTTTGAGATGGTCAACTCAACTCGCAGTGAACGATAATGTAGGGGAAGATTTCCGGAACTCACTGAAACAATTCACCTCGAAGAGTCATAGAGATAACCATTGCCTGAATTTGAAATTAAGCTGATGCCGGCGCCTTCGTCCGCGTAGATTTAGATTTTTTTTTTAATCGCGTGGGCACTTTGTGGTTTCGCGGGTTATTAAGTATAATATGTTCTTCCCCAGGATGCAAGCTCTTTGCTAAAAATCAATCTAGATGGTAAAACGTAATAAACAGACAGAGTTGCCTTCGTATTTATAATATCAATTTGGAAGTTTGGATGGATTCGACGTAATAGTTGATCATCGAACGGTCGATAAATGTTAGGGTGTGGATAGAAAGTTCCAAATTAGGTACTATCCGAATTCCGTAGTTGGCTACGCGCCAACCTTTTGAACGCCATTCAACGAAACGTTCCCCATAAATAATGCTTGAAAGCATGAAACGTCTAGACGGTACCATACATTTGTTGTGTAGGTATCACCTTAAGTTGGCGCATAACGAACTATCTTGAACACTAAATAAGTTGAACTTGTGCGCGGCACGAGTAAAGGGAGGAAACCGCGGGGGTAGTGCGCGCGTCTATTGATTTTACCCCGGCCAACGATCGCCCTGTCTCCTCGAATGCCAAGATTGTGACCATACGCGCTATTTTTAACCAAATTGTAATACGTCAAAATTAAAATAGATTTTATCGAATTTTTTTTACCTGCTCTTTGCAGGTCAAGTCAAGGTCTTTTGGTTTCTACCTTGTCAATGAATTTAGGGAGTTTAATTTAGCTTTCTCAATTTTTAAACAAATTAATTTTATTCATTATTATTTTTAAATTAGGTTTCTTAATTGTTAAATAAATGAACTTATTTTAAAAATGTAACGCGGAGGATACTATTTTTTAATTTTCTTTCACATTATTGTTATTGGACTTATCTTAAAAATGGATTGTTAGGGGCATAAAAAAATATGATCACATCAGATCACTTTTTTTTTTCACAGATCACATTATTATTTTCTCCTTTAAGTAAATGTATAGACTTCTTCATGCTTCCCTGCCGAAGAAATAGATTAATAAATTTTGCAAAATGTTCAAAGAATTTTAAAGTCTTCAACAAATAATTTATTAACCTCAAATCCGCTCATACTCCGTACTCTACCTCGTTACGTATTCGCAATCTCGCGTTTAACATTAATATTCAAAGGTCACATCGGCACGGCATTGCATGCTTGCGGGGGTTTAAAGCGTTCACGATATACCCTCTTGTTTTTTAAATTAATCGTATAATACTTGCTATCGTTTTCAAAAACTAATTTCGTGTCCAAATGCTATGTCGAACCATCACGTCACTTTAAAGGCTGATCTTGTAATACAGTCGTCGGCTTGAACGGTGGATTGGACATAGGTCTCTGGGAGGGATTTCCACATTAGACTTCACCAGTTCTACGCCATTGGTCTTCTTGATATCCTCGCGGCAGGTGGTCGGCTGAAGCTTTGATTCCACCGCGTGCGTGGTTGCAATTCCAGTATGACTAGGAATAATCTAGTGGAGAGCCTTATCAGTGGACTCACGCAGTATAAAGAAGAGAACAAAAACCATTCTATTAACTTCCGGCTTGTCCTCTATACGACTTGCGACACCCAGCTCTATTTGAGGGCTGCCGCTCTTCGAACTTTCAAAATATCATTAATCAAATAATAACACAAATCTCTATGTGAATAATGTAGGTCACTCTAGTTATCCGTAGGCCATTATTTAGGGTTGAATAGGCCCTGCGACAACATGGGACACCAGCCAACTTGTAATTGCCAAGTGGGACTTGGCAGTACATTTCTTATTTCATAACTTGTTAGTTTTTGTTACTTTAACAAAACATGATCGAATGCTGCTTTTACCGTTTGCGTATGCCCTGTGTAAAGTATATACTTTGTACCCTTTGAGTATTAAAGCTTGTACCAAAACAACTAACAGCTTAGAAACATCAGTAGTACAAAATTTAATTTAGGTAAATAATCTTGACCTTGTACTACTTGCTTTTTAGCAGGGCAATCCGGCCTCAAAAATATTTTCCGTAGTTTTTCCAACTTTGTATCGGATAGATTCTCTATCCCTGACAATGGAAAAAATTCGATACTGAACAGATTCTTAAATACAAAGGAAATATTTTTAGGAGCGGTTTGACCAAAAAGTCTATTTAAAACTTACCCCCTTATTGAAAAAACTCAAATATCTTCTACGAATGAATCTTAACCAAGTACCGTCGATGCAGCTAGTAGGGAATCTGCCAATATTACGCTTTCCGGTGGCGAGGCGAGGTGGCCATTCTAGCAGTACTTGGGACCCAAAGTCTTACCGTCCTCAAATTCATTCGAACTATGTCAAAAATTATTCTTCTACGGATCTCTTCCTTTCTCTTTCGACCATTCCGAGCTTAACTCACTCCATCGCATCGTCTGCTCAAATCATCATAACATAAAGAGTGTCATAAATCAATCCACGTATTGGGGTTGCAATCAGCCCTACTAATTGGTAAACACTTCATTTATGTATATAGATTTCTCTGACCTTCAATGTTGTTCTTTATATTGGATAAGATAGGTTATTAACTTCGGTTCAATAAATAACTGAAGATTGATCAGCGATCACAAAATATCGTAAATAGATACGGGGTGGAATGTGACGCAAGGCGTGAGGTGGGCCCCCCATTCCCATGCTCAAGGTCACGGCACCCACCACGGCACCGCTGTATTTATGTTCAAAGTTCAATGCACACTGTCAACCGTGAAATATTAAAAGTTCAAAATGAGGAGAGCTAAATACACTGCAATACTGCATTAATCTTTTCAGTAAACATTTGCGAGCACAAAAGAAATCTTTCATCATAAAGCTTTTCTGCTATAGCAAAAGGATATTGGATATGCACTAAAACAGCATAATAACGTTATACTATATAGTGGTTCCGTAGTAAATCTTTCATCACGTGTCTGGTATGCCCGCTTTTGTGACATACCATTTGTTCAGAAACTGTTAAAGCTGCAAAAAAGCTGCGGCATACGGATAGAAACTTGCTATCGCTAGAGAAAGTAAAATACAAAATAAAAAAAAAATTGTGTAAGAAAAATTACGTACCCTCTCCCGCCTTTCAAAAGTAAGTAGGTACTTACGAGTATATTAAAATCTTTAAGATTTCGAAAGCAGTTTTTGATAAAAATACCGTTTACAAATTAAACTCTACTTTTTCTCCGTCTTCATCAACCGATAGACTTTCACTGCTGGACAAATGTCTTTAGAGTGGATGTCCACAAGCTTTGGTCTTGCGTCGCCTGTATCGAATGGCTCCCTGTCACTTGTCTGATTTCGTCTGTCCACCTAGTGGGGGGGGGGTCTACCAAAACTGCTTTCCGGTGCGGAGTCGCCACTCACGCACCTTGAATTACAGAAATCTTCAATGATAAACTCTTAGCGGTAGTTTTTACTGATCCAGTAACTGTCGACATTCATCGTCAGTGAATGTTATTACTAGAACATGTCGTTTACAACACTATTCAATCCAACGTTAGTAGACAGTATTTGACTGGCAGGAAAAAATGTTTACACGGCCACATCAATACCTGCGATGCTGTCGACAGTCATTCGACCTGCCAAAATTCAAACACAAATGGCACGGTTTAAGATAAAGTATCATTTAATATGGACATCATCTTTATTTTCACTCCCATTTTTTTGTTCATTGGCACGCTTCTCAAAGAGTCGATCAAAGATAACAGGAATAGGCGATCCTCGTTCTCATCTTCGTCACTGAAGGGTTCTTCATAATCATGAGCTTTACGTTTTGCCCTATTTTTGTCCGACTGAGCGAAGCAATTATCAGTATGAGTTTGGTTATTACCACCATGGGACTGTGAAAGTTCTATTACGCATTGGCTATCTGTAGTCTGAGATACACTAGGTTCATCCTCATGAAAGTATATATGTTCCGGTTCACACATGTCTCTGTTAGTTACGTTTATTACATTTGTAAGGAATAACAAGTTTTTGTAGTACCTATATTCACTCTTTCGGCCAACACCGGACCCCCTTTGACGTTTAATTTCTCTTCCAAAACAGGTTCTGAGATTTCTCCATCTTTGCTGCAGTTTCCACGCTGAAAATATAAAATAACAACATTGAAACAGATGCCTATTAGAGATAGGCATTAATTAAACTTTATCCAAACTAACATTATAATAATAATTATCTAATGTAAAAGGGTACCTCTCCGTTTGTTTTCTTAAGGGTGTGTTTCCACTAAAGTGGAGTGGAGAGATATGTTCAATTATCAAACAAATCATTATAAATTATGAAAATTGTATCGTGTCATCTCTTAATGATCTGATATGTAGGTCTGCTGAGGACATCGCTTTGCTCCCCTTTTTCAATTTAGTGGAAAGATTATGTACAACAGAATAAGCACCAAGCACGGATTTTGTTTGACTTAATATGTAATATCATAATAGTCATAACCACAAATACATTCTTTTTATTTAATAAAAATAGTTGAAACAATTTGCGTTTTATATAGATTCTGCGTGCAGAAGATTTAATCTAATAACAAAAATGTCTAATCGTCTTTTTATGTGTAATTAACATATTATCGTTCATCAGATTGAGTTGAATCTTAGGGTAGGGAAAGCTAACATCCTGAAAATATTACGTTGATACTCTTTGTCCAGAAAAAAGAATAACTTCGGTATCGAAGCTGCGATGCAGCCAATGCATCGCAGCTTCGATACCGAAGTTTGAATAAATCCTTACTAATATTATAAATGCGAAAGTGTGTCGATTGTTTGTTGGTTTGTCCTTCAATCACGCCGCAACAGGGCTACGGATCGACGTGATTTTTTGCATGGGTATAGTTGAGGACCTGGAGAGTGACATCAGGCTACTTTTTATTCCGGAAAATCAAAGAGTTCCCGAGTCGAGGGATTTTAAAAACTAAATCCACGCGAGCGAAGTCGCAGGCATCAGCTAGTGAACAATAATTAAAAATTGCTTTTACTTACCTAAAAGACGTTTGTCAGTTTGTGACATATTTTTCTCTCCAATCACATCAATGATCTCATCCCATGCTTTCTTTTTCGACTCGTTGCTACAATCCGCCAACCTGTCCCAGATAGCTGGTCTCTTCTCAATTTCCTCGATCAATGAAACGGTATCAAAATTTGAATGTTTAGACATTTTTGTGACGTAATAACATGACAAAGCGACAGATAAGCAATCCAAGAGAATATCAGCAATATAACCACTATGTCGTATGTGCAATGGCGGCCGATAGCCAAATACTAACTGAAGTGATGAAGTCTGATACAGTGACGCGATAAAACGGACCGGCACGGCGACCGGTTGCGCGACCGGCGAGCTAATGTTAGGGAAAGAGTGAGACAGTCGATACACCATTGCAAGTTGCGTCACTACAATATGGCTGAATGTGGCGCGGTTGAACGAGAGTCGACCTACCAAGCAGCCAAGCAGTGCTGCCAACATAATGATGCGACGCGATAAACCGTGTGTCCGCATTGCAGAGGCG
The DNA here is from genome assembly GCA_029955525.1 of Oeneis ivallda. Taxonomy (NCBI): domain Eukaryota; kingdom Metazoa; phylum Arthropoda; class Insecta; order Lepidoptera; family Nymphalidae; genus Oeneis; species Oeneis ivallda. The sequence continues at coordinate 10,662,881 of JARPMR010000024.1, read as the reverse complement.
ATAAACTAGCGAATTGCGCTTACATCGCGTAATGACTGGCCGTACTCAGCGCGGACACATTCATTGGTTTTAGTGCCTACTATTGAAAATTACGCGCGACATAAACAAATAAATTTCGCGCGTCGCTTATGGCCGCCCCCATTTGTTTATAGTATAGTTTGTTAAAACGAAATCGCCGTCGCATCGCATTCGTCTTACCACCTACCAGTGCGGCTGCGGAATATAATATGCGGAATGGGCTTTTTAGAAAGAGGTGGCCTAGAGTGGATAAGACTTCTGCCTACTTTTCAGGCAGTCCAGGGTCCAGTCCAGTCGAACTCTTCGTTTTATGCGAGTTTTAAGCTATTAAATATCGCTTGCTCGGTGAAGGAAAACAGCGTGAGGAAACTTGCATGTCTGAGAGTTCTTCATAATGGTTTCAGAGGTAGGTATGTGAATCTGCCAATCTGTATTTGGCCAGCGTGGTGGACTATAACCTAACACCACGTTTAGGTCCTAAACCCTTCTCATTCGAACCTGAAAAGAGGAGACCTGTGCCCAGTTGTGGGATGGCGATAGGTTGAGATGGGTATTAAATTAAACTCTACCGAACCAATCTGAACAAAACTAAAATATCTATGTCGTGTGCAGTTCTGTTATTTAACTATTTAAGCGATAAATGTCAAGGTCATGTAAGTGAGTCGCATCCATGTCACGTAACATCGAATTATTATACATACTCTTTAGTCATGACATATTATTTTGGCCTTAAATATTTCTTATATAGGCGGTTTTTTACCAAAAGTAAAAGTTGGTTCCAAAAGGAAGGGTTATGATTTTCGCAGTCTATGTATGTATGTTTGTATGTGACTACGAATGTTCCATCGAGGCGCCTAAACTACTGACCCGATTTTGATGAATGAAAAATCAATTTATCGATACTACGGTCCGGGTGACATAGGCTATATTTTATGCGAACAAAATCAACATGGCGGATGTAACACCCAAAAAAGGGGGTCTGAAAAATTTTTTTTGCTATTGTATCGAGTGGGATTTCAAATGAAAGAGGAGAAAACTTTTGAGTTCATAAATATAGTACAATATTAAAATATACCAAGCGACAGAAAAACAATTTTACTATAATATTTCAGCGTTTATGAATACTCCTAGCGCCATCTATCGGCAGCCTTTATCGCCACCCCACCGAGTTTCGATACCAATACAATACAGCACATTAACAAAGACATAAATACAAACAAAATCGATATTTCGGATTTTACATCCAATTTTCCGTAGTCGAGTTACAGTTTTTAATTTTATTCTTGTTTAAGCTTTTTGAACACTTATAGGGTATTGACAAAAATTTATTCGTCTTGTTCTTGTTTTTGAGGAGTTGGTAACCCTAAACACCAGAAGAGGAGAAATGCTAACTCGTACTCACTTATCTACAGTCAATAGTCAATGTAAAAATATTGTCGAGTGGATACTTCACTACTTCGTTCTCGGCATGTCATAGAAAGTAGAAACAGTGATATAATTTGTCATAGCGTGTATTTGGCAACAAGTGTACCATTATTGACAACGATTTAAAGATAGAATCCGTGTCATATTCACGTATCGTTCTCGCGTTATATAGTTATTCCATAATGAGTAATCACTATCGATATGAATGCAACTCGTACTAACTTAACAGTAGTCAATGTCAAAGTATCGTGAGTGGGTACTTCACTAATCACTATGCTTCGTTGTCGGCATGTCATAGAAACTGATAATTTGTGATAGTATTTAGCAACAAGCGTTTGCTGATTTAACGATTCAAAGATACAATCCGTGGCGCATTCACGTAGCGTTCTCGCGTTTGTTATCCCATAATGAGTAATCACTATCGATATGAACCAGTGCACACGGATTGTTCCAGGATGCCTGCCGCAGTACCACCAGCTGAGAATGGCGCGCCGCGTAGCGAGCTTGAGCAGATCCAATTACGAGCCGGACAGGTGACCGATGAGGTAAGAAGTACTTAACATTATAATTAATTCAAAAATTAGTCTCGTGTAGTACATGTTCTAAGTAGGTACTATTAAGGTTGATTATACGGGACTGCCTGCGAAATTCTAATTTAATTTTGTTTTTCGTAATTTGTAAACTAATACGACAAAGTAGGCTTATGGCATTCTAATTGTGCCAGTGGCAACTGGCAGTATCATCTTCACAGGTTTATATAAAAATCTTTACGTGAAAGTGTACAGTTATAGAAATTAGTCAGAATATCGACTAATTTGTGAGTAACTCACGTCTAACTCGATATTCTGACTAATTTCTTAAACTGGACACTTCCAAGTAAAGATTTTTATATAAACCTGTGAAGATGATACTGCCATCGTCGCAATTAGAATGCCATAAGCCTACTTTGTCGTATTATTTTCCAAATTGCGAAAAACCAAATTAAATTTGAATTTCGCGGTCAGACCCGTATAATCCACCTTAAGAATGAATTTGCGACACTGAACGAGAACGAGAACGAGTCCGTCCGCTTATTAGTAAATCGTTCTTTTAGTACATCGTTACAACAAGCGGAAAATAAGGAATCAGACAATAATGTACATCGTTCATTTCGACACTGTCTTAGAACTCTGTCGCATATGAATATACAGCGAAATCTTGATTTTGACACTAACGGCTTTTATAAACAATGCTTAACACCTCAGCAATAGAAAAAAAAAACAGTAGTTTTGGAGATATTCAATCGGACAAAGTCGTATCTGAAACTCATTCCGAAGAAAAACGTCGCTTGTAAAGAAGCGCTGCTGTCGCTAACTTGTCAAATAACGGCGGCCGCCAGTTTTGCACGAATCTTTTTTTTAATTGATACAGAAACTTTGCGAGATGGTCTCATAAAAACTTTGGGTTCTAACTCCTGAATCCTGATGCTGCAGGGTTACTGCTCACCTAAAATGTGGTGATTTATAAACTGTCGCTTATGAATAAGTAGTTATTGTAGGTTACCAAGCAAAGACTGTAGTCTTTGCTTGTTAAATTCCAAGACCCAACTCCTCAATCCTGATGCTGCAGGGGTTCTGCCCACGCGGGCGAAGCCAGTTAATACCTAATATCGGATACATTCCCGAAGCGAACCGGCCACAAACCAACTTTAAAGGATAATATCCCTCAGAAAATATATTTGCCACGATTTAAGTATACGATGTTATACGTAATCCTTAAGAATAGGTTATAAGTCCATTATCAAACGAAACCTTAATCTGCTATTCCTTAATTTCAGTCTCTGGAGTCCACTCGGCGTATGATGCAACTATGTGAGGAGGTGAGTGTATCATAAACAAACATAAATGCGTGTTTAGTCATAACAGTGCTAACTTCGTTGTACACAAACTCTAAACCTAACTAAATTGACAGGTATAAAAGTAGTGCTCTCCTTTTCACAATGTTCTCTGTAGAAAGGGATTGTCGATTTAGTTAGGAGATTGCGTATAACCGAATTAGCACCTATTGTCATAGTGTAAGTGAAATATTTGAACGGACGCTGTCATTTAATAAGTTTCAAGATTAACTACTTGCCTCTGCAACCATTGCCATGAAATTTATTTTATGGCAGTTACTAGAGAAATCTTAAGGTTGCATTCAAATTAGCTTAGCACTTAACAATGTAAGCCTCAATAGCCCAACGGCTAAAGTGCGGACTGTAAACTGAAAGGTCGCAGGTTCGAACCTCACCCGTTGAACTATTGTCGTACAAACTCGTAAGTTTACAATTATTTGGAAGGGAAAGGGGAGTATTAATTGAGTTCAGATTGGCTATTAAAAAAAAGATACAGAATGCCTAGTTTGAGTGTGCCCTAAGATGCAAAACAATTTTTTTCGAGTATGCCTTAAAAACTTAACCTCAACGATTTTAAGAATGAGCTAACCTGGCCGTCTTTTAAATACCTAAATCGAATGGTAATTTTGTTATTAAGACATAATAATTATTATGTTAATATTTTCACGTAATTGATATTTATTTTAATCGTGTTTCTTAAAATACTTTGTTGTATTTCCAAGCGAACAAATCACTGGAGAGAGTTAAAATACCCGTTTACGATTAGTTCATAGATGTAACATCCGGATTCGTCAAGTTAGATATTTATTTTTGAGTGACTTTGTTCCCCCCACATAGTTTGAACATTTTATGTTGAGTTGTTCCATTGTTGTGATTATTTGTAACCATGTGTGAGAGAGGTGTTATAGTAAATAGATTAGTTATAAGTATGTTGCAAAATAAAAGGTAACAGGTACAAAGGTTGTATAAAAAAACCATGTGTGAGAGAGAGGTGTTCTCGATGCGAGGGAGTGAGGGGTATAGCGAAGTGTCCCCGCGAGCCCCAGGCTCGGTTTGACCCCGCCCCCTGACCCCTTAGGACGCAGCCTTTGCTATCCCTGGCTGTTGTGTTATCGATGTCGCTAGTTTATATACTATTCGATGTGTATGTATATCTATTGTAGCTGTCCGGTAATATTTTTACTATATTGTTTTATTTTATATACATATATTTATATTATATCCTTCTGCCAAATAACATAATATATTAAGTATATATTTTATTTCATTTATACTAACCATTGGGTGTTGCATGATCCGTGGCTACTTGTACCCGAGATTGTTAGTTCTCTATAGCCCTTTGTGTTGTATGTAGCATTGTATAATGATTATATGTGAGTGAATACATAACCCTTTGTCCAGATTTGGCGTTGACAGTTAATTCAAGAGGCTCACTAACACGAAATGTGGATTCATGCTAAGTGAGTTTACTGAATTGATTTCAAACGGGTAAACTAATACAATTAACTGTCGGCATCCAACTAACTCGTCCAAATAGCCTGTTTGTATAAGTTATACAAAATTCATAGCATGAAAGAGCCGATTCATTAGATGGATTCCAAAATCTACTGGTTTGGAATAGTTGTCTGGCGGCCCCAGAACGTTATACGTTACAGACATGCTTTAAGTTTCCTGTCGACATAGTCAATATGTTGTGCTTGGGCTTGCTTTCAAGTGAATGTATCTGAATTTGATTGGACGCATTTTTCTAAATCGACTTCGCCCATGCGGCTGTTATCACAACTTCAAAAGCACGCTCTACTTTCCTACTTCCTCTTTACTTTAAAATAAAGAACACTACAGAAACATTTTCCTGTGACTTTTTTGTTTGAGAATACAGTTAAAGTATCTATCATTTGGATTCATCCGAATTACATCTATAAATAAGTAAACTGTACCCTATTCTTCTGTTTTAAGTTTCTATCTCTATACTCTTTTAGTTCAATCTTTACTTTAGGTCTCTGTGTAGTGGCTGATCTCTGTTGTTGACTGTACTATTATGTTGTATGATTTTCGTGCCTTCTCCAACATTCACAATACTACCAATAAGGGCGTAACCACACGCCGTACCTACTACTTGACTCCAACAAATATATCGAGCTACACCTTCCAAACTCTCACAACATATACAGACCAGAATTATTGTCAATATCATTACGAATGTTTTAAATGTTCCTATTTATTTAGTTATTTATAATAATATAGTATAATATATTGTCATCGAATATAGGTTTTGTGTTCCTATATACATAGTTAAAAATGAAAATCGTTACTATTACTTTATTTATGTTTATTTATCTTAATGTCTGTACCAAAGTTTCATTCAAAAAATATGACACTGTACAGATTTTGCATAACTCCAAAGTTACACAGCTCCACTTCGATGGGGGATATCTTCATCTAAACTCTGTTAGCCTCAATAGCCTAACGGTTAAAGGTACGGACTGAAAACTGAACTGGTCGACGGTTCGATTCATACCCGTTGCACTATTGTCGTACCCAATCTTGGGAGGACAGAGGAAAATATTTATGTCAAGTTCAGCAAATATTCTTTGAAAAAAAAGAAAAACTTCTTTACATTACTTAAAATGTATGTAGCTGAATACTGCTGAAGGTGAAGATGTCCTCCCAACACTATAATATTGAATCGCATCGAACACGCAGTCGTGATCGCGCGTCGCCAGCGCGACCGCCGGCCTCGGCGGAGTCGCCAGCCCGACCCACGTCCACTCACTCCACTGTACCCCTCACAACTAACATTGCTCTCTGACTTTTTGTTTCTGCGGCTGGTGTGTAGAGCAAGGAGGCCGGCATTCGTACTCTGGTCGCTCTAGACGACCAGGGAGGTGAGTGAACTGCAATTGCAACACTAAATAATTTTCCATTTTATCTATTTTACTTTTTCGCTAACCTTACCGGAGCCGTAGGGCTGTCGGCCGCCGGGCGGGCGCGCCGATAGCGTGGAACTTCGAGGGGTATCGCAGCTGCTATGTATTTTTAACTTACATATCTATTGTCGCAATGCAAAGGTGCGGGCATCCTTAACCTCATTTGACATTTTGAGACACACACAGAGATGACCACGGAAAACCCACATCTTTGTATCCTTACTATGTTTTGTAGCTAATCTACACCATATTGCACTACTTATCAGCGAGCTTTACCCGACGACGCTCGGGCGGAACAAATTAACATTTATCAGCCATCTATTATTAACTGCGTTCGTACGAAAATTTACATTTTGCATTTCAGATGTTTTGTACTCAACTCTAAATCGACAACTTACCTGAACCACATGAAACGAATTAAGATTTAAGATAACCGAGCGAAGTAAATTCGAAACGCTTCTCCTCAACGCACGACTCTTTAACATTACACAAAATAATCATGATTCATATGAAACTGAGCACAGATAAAACTGAATCTGGTTTTACTTGCAAGCTTCACTGCATGCATGTCGTTGTTCGAGTAGAGCGCGTCGGCGCGGTGCGGGCGGCGGGCGCACGCACGTCCCGCGCCGCACCGCACCGCGCCGCGCCGCACCGCACCGCGCCGCGCCGCACTGCACCGCACCGCGCACGCGCCTAGCGCGTCACGCCGCCGCCCGCCGCTGCCGCTGCCACGCACTCCGCACGCCGCACGCGCGCGCGTCCGTGCGGACGGCCCACGCGCACGCCCGCCACCCACACACCCCGATACTCTCTCCTGCGATATATTATTTTGATTTGTATTTTATGTATAGAGCGAGGACGCCGGGGGGCAAGCGCTTCATATGTTGAGTCACCAGGGCGGTAAGAGTCAACCTGACACGTGGGTAGTCGAGCCGTGAGAACGTCTGTGTTGAATGTGCAGTTATACTAACTAAATTAATCTCTTTGTTTTTCTTTGACGTTTCTCTTGAATAACGACTTATCTCAGATCGATGTTGCGTATGTTTCTATGTTTCGATGGGGATGACTTTGACAACATAGTGTAAATAGACGCCCGATGGCCGTTCGTTGCTAATTGTCGCAAAAGACTGTAACTCTATCTTTTGCTGAAGATTTAATTTGTATGAGCTGCGCAATCTGTTTATTTCTTCCGTTGATATTATCGATCGGAACGCTTTTTATAGGTATATTTATTTATCTTTCCGAACTACTCCTCTTCTCTTAACGATCTGCGGTTCTGAAATGAACGCGCGTGTACCGCGCGCGTCTGTCGACGCCGCACCCGGTATGCGCCTTCATCCTGGCTAGCAGCGTACTGCAGTGTTAGAGCCGTAGCTCTGTGACTGTTAGCTCGATGCGGTCTGTGTCGGCGCGAGGCCGGCGGCGCTGCGCCGCTCGCGACGCGGACGGCCCCCGCTCTGCGTACGCCGTACACTATCATGTAGGAATGGCTTGTCGGAACGCTCATTCGCTAACCTCACCAACATCGACCGCGCGCAGCGGCCGCCTGCCTCAGCGCGGCTCACCGTGACCATATTCATGTATTATTTTATTTTGTCTTTAGTTGTGAGTTTGAGTTGTGTTGAGTTGAGTTGAGTTGAGAGCGCGAGGTGCGAGGTGCGCGCCGGCCGGCCAGCGCGCGCGCCGCGTCTCGCCTCGGCCTTCGTTTGGCGCGCTATAGTGACATCATTATTGTGTTGTAGAGTCACGAGGTGGGCATGAAAACCCTGGTCATGCTGGATGAACAGGGCGGTAAGCATCCCGTAGTACTTTATACATCACCCATAACTTAGCAAGGCTTCGTCTCAAATGCCAGTTCGAAATGTCTATGAAAATTCATTGAATGGCGATTATATAACATTTTAATGTCGATTGAAAAGTGTGCCAACAGTTAAATAATGATGGATAATAAAACGAAGGTAAAAACTTTATCATCATCATGTACTTAAATAGTGAACTAATGCGCATCTCCGTTCCGAATTCCGACTGAGCCTCGATCTGAATGGAGACGTTAAGATTGAATCTTCTTTATCTTCATATTTTTTTTTTCTTTACTTCACGCATCTAGCTATGCACGATTATTTCAATTTTGCTGTTGAATGCATGAATTTAGTATTTATTAATATTCTAAATGTTAGTCGAGGAAGTATTTGGTATTTTTATCACTTAGTTTTAGCACATACATCATTTAATATCAAAGGTAAAAACTTTAATTAGTTATCTTTAATCGGATCGAGTGTAAGACAATGCAATCAAAAGAAAAGGACAGTTCAAAGCTTTCAATAACATTAGAATTGCTGTCATAGAATACGGAATGCATGGTTAGAAAAAAAAATGTACAATCGAGCTTCGCAACACACCACCTGTCTTACACTTAGCTCCGATTATTGTCGAGAGCGTTGAGAATTTACAAAAAAAAAGTAATTATATCAAAAATTTCAAGAAAGTGTCAAACATTTAAATTTCGCGAAGTAAAGATAACAAAAATGAGTTATTTGTTAGGAGCTGAACACAAAATAACTGTAAGACTTAAGGCCAGTATTAAAGCAGTTTCTGTGGTGTGTGTGGACAGAACAATTGGACAGGATCGAGGAGGGGATGGACCAGATCAACGCGGACATGCGCGAAGCGGAGAAGAATCTCTCGGGTATGGAGAAGTGTTGCGGCATCTGCGCGCTGCCGTGCAACAAGTGAGGAACCAATTTAATCTTATATTTTTTGCCCGCGACTGCATCCTCGTGGATCTAGTTCATAAAAATCCCGCGGAAACACTTTGATATTCCACGATAAAAGGCCAGAATATCGTCATGATCGTAGAACTACGACGAATCTGCATTTTACTAATTTTACCTACCAATACCTACAGCCATTTTAAATAATTTCCGAGTTTTTTTTTTCATAATTTTCTAAATAAAAATCAATAGCAATAAAACACTTTGTGAAATTTCATTGCTACAGATTTTTTATTATTTAAATTATTTCAAATGGCTGTAAGTACAAAAATGCAGATACGTCGTTGTTCTACGATCATGACGATCGCGATATATCAATCTCCAGATTCTTAAACTATACCCATGCAAAAATTATGTTAACCGTTGCTGTGTGATTGAAGGACAAAACAACAAACAAACACATTTTCGCATTTATAATATTAGTAAGGTTAGGGTCTGATCGATCCCAGGAACGCATCTCTGACTGTCGGTAAGTAACTAAATATAACTTGCTTTAAAGGTGAAAGAAAACATCGTGAGGAAACCTGCATTTTTAATTTTTTTATTCGATGACAAGCTTTATTCCTTGAATGGCGATCTCACCTGATGGTAAGTGACGATGCAGTCTAAGATGGTAGCGGGCTAACTTGGAAGTGGTGTGACAGTGAACATTCAACCCATACCCCTAATCGGTTTCTACACGCCATCATGTCGGAACGCTAAATCACTTGGCGGCACGTCTTTGACGGTAGGGTGGTAACTAGCCACGGCCAAAGCCTCCGACCAGACCAGAGACAATTCGGAAATTATAAATTCCCAAATTGAACCCGCCGGGAATCGACCCCGAGACCTCCCAGTTATAAGACAACAGCGCTCACCACTGAGCCAGGGAGGTCATCAAATGCCTTGGAGATCTCCATAGACTATAATCTCTCGAAGGTATGTTAAGTCTGCACATCCGCACTTGACCAGCGTGGGCGATGGTTTGAAATGATGATGATTCATCATCATCAATCAATCATCATCTTTCAAGGTTTCAACCTTAAAAGTGAACTTACATGATTCCAGGGGAGCGTCGTTCAAGGAAGATGACGGTACATGGAAAGGGAATGATGATGGAAAGGTGGTGAACAACCAACCCCAGCGGGTGATGGATGAACGCAACGGCATCGGCCCGCAAGCTGGATACATTGGAAGGTTAGTATTCCAAGTGGATACTCTAACAAGTGTAAATTAAAAACTATATTTTTAAAAAACAACCTTTTAGTAGCTGCATCAACAGACCCTGGATATCATCTAGGACCAGAGCACTTCTCAAGATTAATCAAATGAGCTCAAACTCGATGGGGTTACGTAGTTTTACTACACAGTTTCCATAGCCACCTTCCGCCCTTTTCATGAGATTAGTTCTATGTCAAAATAATATTGCATTGTCATCCGATTAACATTTGTATGTACATGCAAAATTTCAGCTCAATCGGAAACCGGAAAGTGGTTCTAAATTCATCTTCCAAGATTTGAACTAAACATACATACATACATTGCAAGTTAAATAATAAGCATGTAAAAAAAGCTCAAGTCTGATTCCTGTTTCGCTGATGTCAGTCACACGGCGCGGGATTTTCTGTCACAATAAAACGAACACTTTGTGAAGAATCTAATCATTTTTCTTGATCTGCAATTAGTCTAGTAGCAATGAAGGTAAAATGACGTGAAGAGCGCAAGCATTTGTACGTATAGAACGACACATTTTCAAGTTCGTTCGTGAATCCCTTTTCTGTATTTAGACAAATAAGTACGGATATTTATAATAGAAAATAATAGAATAGAAATGTTTTTTATTCTAATAAACTTTTACAAGTACTTTTGAATCGTCAATGAGTCTACCACTGTAATAATATAAATAAAAACTCTATAAATGTTCTTATTCCTATAATATGAGATATCTACCAATGACCCTAGCTAGTGGCCACATTGGGAGAAGTAGTAAGACAATCAAGATAGGTGCAACATGGATAGAAGTTGTGATTCATAAAAATGGTAAAAGAAATCTACTTTAGATATCGAATAACGTAACCTTTTGATTGCTTCAACGATGAAGGAAATTACGGACACCTGAGAGTTTCCATAATGTTCTCAAAGGTGTGTGAAAACTGCCAGCGTGGTGGACTATCTATATGGCCTATAACCCTTCTCTGAGAGGAATCCTGCGCTCAGTAGTGAGCTGTTGATGGGTTGCTGACGATGATGTTGCTGGTGATGTGTACCCCACTTTAAATCACTAAAGATATGCCCTGCGTTATAACTTAGAAGCATCCAAACTACTTCAGTACAGGGTCATCGAAGTCCAAAACTTGAAAAAAATGTTAATTAACCATCCCTGAACAACATCATAAAGTTTCATTGACTTCCGACCTTTTTCCACCAAACCCCACTTTTTCCTACTGGGCTATTATTGCTGTGCCCCAACGGGGTTCCAAATATACTAAAATATATAGAATTGTAAGTTGGAATGCAATGAATAAATGAATGAATAAATTATGATGATGATGAAGAACCTTTTGATAAAAACAATAAAAGTAATGGAGTTAACTTACCATATTACAGGATAACAAATGACGCCCGAGAAGACGAGATGGAGGAGAACATGGGCCAAGTGAACACCATGATCGGCAACCTGCGCAACATGGCAATCGACATGGGCTCCGAGCTCGAGAACCAGAACCGCCAGATCGACCGCATCAACCGCAAGGTGAGTAAACCAACCGCCAGCAAACGGGTGCCAATATGTCGGGGGTGAACACGCGATTTCGTCTAAACATTTTTATTTTTGAAGTGAAAACTTCTTTAGGCGCGTTGAGCACTTTTTTGGGTGATCAAAAAACATGGATTTCGCGTCATCGTCACCTTCACAATCGTCACCTGGAGATTTCAGTAAGCGTTCAACATTTTAGAAGTTCCCAAGCAATCTTACAAGATTGCTTGGGATTGTACACAGCACAGCGGGCAAGCAGCTGCCTTCCTTACCGTTTAATGTATGATGTCGCAGGTTCGAATCTCACTCACGAAATCTTGACAATGCGCTTTTCTTATTTGTTTTTAATTGTTAGCAAATCTAGTTTTCACTTCTATCCGCAGTCCTTTTTTTTTATCGCTGGGATATGCCTTTACGCATCCAGCTTGCCAGGCGGATATGTAGGACTCATAATGAAAGTAATACCCACTAAAACCCAGCGGCACCGTCCGCGTCGCAAATGGGACATCACAGGATTATCGGCGTCCGTAAAACTGCCATTTTTTTTATTCTTTTGATATTAATTGAGGGCCGATTTCACCATTCGCTATAGAAACCTAGTTTAATAAAACCAAGTTTAACTTAACTGAGTTTAAACATACACTTTGACCTCGGTTTTAGTCAAACCGATTTCACCAGCTCCATACTAATCGCGTTTAGTAAAACTAAGTGTACCTGAAGTGTTGTAACAATCATAAACGAAACCATGAAGTAGTAAAGCAACAAAATTCAATGCATTAGAGTATCTGTGTTAGTTAATTTGTTTTTTAGTTTATTTTGTACCAAAATGTCCACTTTAAGAAGAAAAAGATACCCACCCCACTTTTGCCGCCAGTGACATTTGCTCTTTAAACTCGTTTAATGGAGCTAAACGTCGAAAATTGGTGTTTAGAATTTAAACCGTGTTTAGCTTTAACTGAGTTTAGTTGTCGTTGGTGAAATGCAAGCTATAACCCTAAACTCTAAAGTTAAGCGCGTAAACTGAGCTTAGCGTGAACAAATCGCGTTTAGTTTGGTCGGTGAAATCAGCCCTGAGTTTATCTGCGATATAAAGTTTAATTGAACTTGCACAAACATTAAGTTCTAAGTTATGTCCAAAACTAAATCAGCTGCAGTAATTTTGGTCCAAGAATTATTTTTTTCTTTTTTTTAGTTTATTTTTCAGCTAATTTGGCTTGGCTTTCTAAATTGGATCAGGCGACATTAAAGTGTTTTCGTATTTTAAGAATCCAGTAGGCTTCTGAAAGCCCTAAGGTACAAGATTAATTAAGTACTTACTAGACGAAATCGCGTGATAGAAAATGTAGAAAAAAAATTACGTTAACAAAATTATTGCAAAATGTACTCGAAAATGGCGAGATATTTGATACAAAATAAAATATGTGCTTTTTTCTACATCTAAATCAAATATTTCAAATGCGAATTTATTATCATTAATAAATATAATAAGTTCTTCGTCATTTCTATTGTGTATCATGAACATTTTCACCATCAGTAGTGATAATCTATCACTTAATTTGTGTACGTGGGTTTAACTGTTTCAAATTACATCTTTACGCGACTAACACTTAAAGCTTATAGTCTTAGAATTCACGAAGCGGGGTAGCTACTTGACAATGCTATAGTCTCTACAATCGTACTTTTACCCTAAACAGGATGTTGGTCCAATTTTCGCCACTTAAGCTTGACGTACTTTGATATCTTAACACACTCGTACAACACACATCTCAACGCATAACGCATAATATATCATGAGTTAAACTCAAAACGCACTTTTTCTGTCATCAAGTATCAAGTACCACAGCATAACAAATGCACGCACTGTAAAACTGAATTAATTATTTATGACAAGTCACAGTTACTCTACAGATACTGCCCGTGTGATTGTGTAAGAAAATCGTATTCATTGCTTAAAACGTAAGATGTCTTTAGTTATTAATCAATTCATACGTTTTAAACTGTCAAATGATGATGATTTTCTCATTGAATCACGTGGCTTGTTGGTAGATCCAACATCATTAAGGTAAAGGTACCATTGTAGTGACTTCCCAACTGTCAACAGTTTCCCGCAATTTAATTTTTTTATTCGGAGGCACTCTATTATTGGCCTTCTTTATTTGAGTATGCTTCCATAAAATCACCTAGTAGTAATTCTCACTAAGCATGTGTTTTTCATTCGTCAGTAGTGAATGCGGTTTGAATATTACTGGGTGTTGTGGGTTGTTACTCTATATGTGTCTATTAACATATCCACATCAAAGTATACGGTCACAAAATCATTCTACTTTACCATCCAATGACTATCAATCCTCGAACTAGAATAGCATCTGCAGTTACACTCATTTGTTCCACTCATCACAATTGTATTACTAACTGTTAACAACATGAAACTATCGATATAAATTGGTACTCTTCATTTTATATGTGAAACTTTTGCGACCACACTACTAACGCTTTTATTTGGAAAACTTTTAGTAAGTATCGAGTGTTCATTTATTATACAATTACAATCTGGGTCCAAAAAATACCCGAAAACAAATGATACCTTCATTTCCCTTCCAAAAAATTAAAAAGTTTTAAAAAGTTGCTACTAGCGACCCGCCCCGGCTTCGCACGGAGTAGAGCATATTACGCCTATGCTTTGCAAATTCCTTGAAATGTTCCACAAGTTATATTGAACAGTACGTAGGCTTATAAAAGAAGTATCGCTCGGCTTATAATATAGCAACGACGCGGCGCGCGCGGGGGTGGTCACTGGTCGCATGAGCGGGTCCCGTCATCGCCATCGTCGGGTTAAAATCCGCGTATTTATATTGGCGCGCGTTCGTTTTTATTTTGCGATAACTCCTAGATATTCATTTAAATTGTATAGTGTAAAGGATTATCATAATGTGCATGAAATGCTTATGGTAACTAACGTATTTAAGTTGATAAGGATTAATACTGTCTCCGTCTAAATAGATTTCCAATTACCGTATGGTGTGTGACCATTTTTTTAGAAGTTAAAATGGGTATAGTGAGCTATCCTTAAATGATAGACATATGCCATCGCGAACTTTTTTGTAAAGACTTATCCCACCATACCACCACCATAAACTGTTTTGTTATATCTCAAAGGGATTAGGCAGTGTTTTCGAGGAAAGCTCCCAAGCGGCTTGAATTTTTCTAACAACTAATTTACACAAAACCTTAACAAATTATACACTAAAACCTTCCTCATGAATCACCCTATCTATTGGTGAAAACCGCATGAAAATCCGTTCGGTAGTTTTTGAGTTTATCGCGAACAGACAGACAGACGCGGCGGAGGACTTTGTTTTATAATATGTAGTGTAAAAAAATATCGATATCGATTATTACATTGTCGTTGTGTCAAAGCAAAGGTTTCAACTGTAAATGGACAGTACACCCGTTTGTACATTGAAAACGCAAGACAACAGCATTTCTGTATCGTAGGGCGAATCGAACGAAACGAGGATAACGCTTGCCAACCAGCGAGCGCACGAGCTGCTCAAGTAAACGTCGACAGCACACTCACACACACACAGTCTCGTGGTTCGGCCGGTTGCATAGCCCTAGATACTATGCTAGAAAGACATTTTTAATTATACTAAATTTGCCAGATACCATAATATGCGTGACAGTTCTCCGTTTTAGGTTTCACCCATACAGTTTCTTCTTCTTCTTCTTTTTCAACCGATAGACGTCCACTGCTGGACAAAGGTCTCTTGCATGGACTTCCACAGGCCTCGGTCTGGATCCAGCGGCTCCCTGCGACTCGTTTGATGTCGTTGGTCCACCTGGGGGGGTCTGCCAACACTGCGCTTCCCGGTGCGGGGTCGCCACTCCAGCACCTTGGGATCCCACTACTTTTCCCACCCACCCATTCTACTTTTCTACAAACTAAAATAATAATAGGTTAAAAAATTTATGATTCTAGTTATCGATAAAAAATATATCCATTAATTAAATTTAATAAAAATGGAATATTCAGAAAAGAGTACCTTATATCCTTTACCTACATGATACGGGACGTTTCCCCTTAAATATTGACACTTATAGGCAAATAGATGAATCTGTGTGTCTCGGGAAAACCTAATAACCATAAAATCGATTTCATAGTCCTTGTTAATTTTTCGCGATATTAAAAAAGTATCGAATAGATTTAGAGCGTATCACTATCAATTTTGAACTGTCAACCATAAAATGGTATTTCTAAGATACTATTGTATTTTCTGTACTATGAAAGCAATCATACTAATTCAGTTATACACAAACTCTAAACTAAATTGATTGATCTTAAAAATAATGTTACCCTTTTCACAATACTCCCTGCGGAAAGAATAGGATTACATTAATTTTAGAGATTTTAAATTAATTTAGTTTAGAGATTGACAGAATTAGCATTACTTATAATATTCTTCTTGGTTGCGCTTGTATAATTAATTAAGTGCATTATATTCAATAGCGCTTTTTGTTAATAAAAATGTATTGTAATGTTGGGTAGATGCATTTTACACCTTGCTATAATATTATCTGGGCTCAGTGTAAAATAAATCCACCCATAAACTCATTAATTTGAAGGTAGCTAGAAAATATATTATGATATATTTTTACAATTCTTTTAATCTCGTTGTATAACTTAGTGTCAAACTAACAAATACTAAAATCAGCAACCGGTCATCGTTAATAAATAGTGTTTACTCTATTCCGATAAAATTTTTAAATTAATCAAAAAACTAATGGAGAACAACTTAAAAATTACTATTTACTGTTGTAATTGATGTTTGTCTTTGCTTTCATGTAATCCAAACGCTCAACAGATAAAATATTACGTTTGGTGCTCATTTTATGTAGACCAATTGAAAAAAAAAAACATTTAACCGTAACAATATCTTACCCTGTACTTGACGTAGTTGAATATTGAGATTTATTATTTTGTGAATGTGAATTTACCCTGTTATCGGCATACTACGTTAAAATATATAACGTCGCTTTTTGCATGTGGTGACACTCGATAACCAATATGTAACTTAAAAAAATCCTATTCATGTTATCCTCATATTGTGCAACTATTTTCAATTGATAACAAAATAACAATCAATTTATTGATTTAGAATAGCGTTAATGTTAACTTAAAAAAATTTATTATTAGAATGCTGCTAAAGGATGAGTTGATATGTGATAATAGTTCGAAATTAAGTACATAATTAGTGTTAGTTATTAATATCTCTTTGAAATTCACGAATCTGCACACCAGATCTCATATAGCACTTCATAGGAGCATTTATGTGTTGAATAAATGAAAGCAATCGTAATAAGTTTTATCGGAGAATGAGTTTAAAAGGTAGTCTTTGAACAAAATTATGTCTTGAGTCTTACTCAAGACATATTGGCGCAGAGTAGAAGCGACGCGTGATTTCTGAAAAGTCAAAGTGTGCTTAACCTTATCACCGGTACGTGATGTATAAACGAAGGTTTGTGACATCTATATCTATATATATATATATAAAAGAAAGTGGTGTTAGTTACACTATTTATAACTCAAGAACGGATGAACCGATTTGGCTGAAAATTGGTGGAGAGGTAGCTTAGAACCAGGAGACGGACATAGGATACTTTTTATCCCGTTCGACCGCGTTTCCGTCAAGTCACTATAAAACGTGGTATAACAAAAACGCATCTGACATGGAATAACAAAACGCAAATGACAGTGGAATAACAACACGTAAATGACAGCTAAACGTAATTTTGTCTTTGGTTAAGTATGGTAAAAAATTTGACAATTATAAAAATGATAGCTAAACGTAATTGATAATAATATCATCAGTAATATGTTTTCTCTTTGAATCATCATTAACAATGCCGCGAGCAAGACGATCAAATGTTTCCTGCTACAAAGCTAAGGATTGACGTGATTTATTGGATAGGTATAGTTGAGAACCTTGAGGGTGACAAAGATTTCCCGCGGGATGTTATGAACTAAATCCACGCAGAAGTCGCGGGCATCAGCTAGTAAAGATATAATACAATATTTTTACGGTACATATTGAAGCTAGAATTCAATTTACCATTTCAGACCGCAATGTAGCTTGAGCCAATTTGTTAGGCTCGACCACAACGGCGACAAAATGTTCCATACATTCCCAGTAAAAAATTAGTCTAGTCGATACTGAAAATTACTATAAAAATCACAAATAGTGTGCACAAATGCGTAAAACATAAAAAAAACATTCAAACCAAACAATTCATAATTTAAAAAAAAACTATTTTTCACAAACAAAATATTGTAATATCATAGGATTTGTGCATATCCTAAAACATATCTGCTTCTATGAATTGATAAACGCACTCGATGGTGCTAATCTTGTTGTACACAATCTTTAAACTAAACTAAATAAACAGCTTAAAATAATTCTATCCTTTTCACAATGTTCCCTGCAAAATAGAGACATGGTTTTTGGAGCTATCAATTTAGTCTAATGATTGTTTCCAAAAGAATTAGCACCATTTTTGTAAACTAGAGTTTAAAAAAGTTTATAGATAAATATTTATACTAATTTGAATAAAATGTAAACTTTTCTTATGTTATGATTATGAGTATTTTCTTTTAATTTATTTTATACTTTTTTAATTTAGTTTATTTTTGTATTTATTTAATGTTTACTCGGCGATTATATAAGTGAATACGTATCAGTACATCAAATACTTAAAGTAATAAAACTATATATTTAGCAACTAAAACTTTTTTTAACAAGCAATCCCTAAAATAGTTTAATTACCCGCACATTACTTTAAATTGGAAATGTTTACTGAAATTATGATTCTTTTTTATTTAACTCTTCCTACACTTACATAGTTGTAATACAAAATTAAAAGATAGGCCCTAAAGTAGTGTAATCACTTGGATACTAAAGTCATATGACTAACCGTGAGATCTCGTCGTTGAATTCTTACGACATTTCGCGATCGCTTGAAAGGATTACTTATCGATACGACTGATAATTTTGTCACCGCTTGTCATGATGTTGGACGAACTCAACAACTTTGGTCACGCGACATGTCGGGCGACAAAAGTTCCATGACAAAAGTCGCCCAGTGAATACACGGCTTCACTGTAATGACTAGTATAACAATGTCATTCATAAAATATACTGGATATGTTTGGATATATTTGTATGTCTGTGTTAACCATAGACTAAGTATATTATGATACTATGTCTATGGTGTTAAGTATGCCTCAACCACGAGACACATAAAGACACACTTACACAGACAGGGCTGCGACGTCGTCCGTGAGTACATGAATTATATATTTTGTACGATGCACTTAGTTAAGCTATGCACAGCTTAGCGAAACGCTTATTTAATTTAAGTGAGTTTTTCTTTGGTCTACAAATTGTTATAGCTCGCCAAATTTTATTATTTTTTTAATTTATTGACAGTTAAAAAACTTAACCCTATTTTACCTTTTTGGGGTTAAAATTTGCAAAAACTGTAACACTAAGTCCCTTTTTTAGTGGAAAGCCAAAATTTAAAATTTCATGGATGTAACTTGAAAAATGAAGGACTTTTACAAAAACTTTCATCCACTATTTAACCCCCTTGGGGGTGGAATATCAAAAAATCCCTTCTTAGTGGGTGCCTATGTCATAAAAGGAATCAACTGTCAAAATTTCAAGTCTCTAGGACCAACGGTTAGGCTGTGCATTGATATATCAGTCAGTCAGTCAGGGTAGAATTTTGAACAACTGGAACACGTTCTTTATTTTTATTTATTGAAACCAAAAAACTAGGGGTAGAATTGCCAACTGTCACAATTTCAAGTTTCTAACTCCAGTGTTGCTGGTGCGTTGATAGATAAGTAAGTCAATCAGGACAAGTTTTTATATTTTTATTATTATCTTTGACCTGTCGGCAACATAGCAAAGAATTTGACGAGCTATACATATTAACGTTACTTTGTTTACTTTGTAACCACAGTTTTGTCAGCTATTAAAAATGCTTGAAAAGCTTACTCATGAACTCGCACATGCTTTCCTAGTGTGTGTAGTGCCGTGTAAGTTATGCAAATAATCTTGTATTGTAGATCCATAATACAATCAAAGGATTTACAGGCACTTATTGTGAGAGATGAAGAATTTATTGACAACTAAATTTTTTTCATGATAATTGATCATAAAAATGTATGTGAATATAATATAGACTAAAGGATTTCTTTGTTAAAGACGTCGGCAAAGTAAAGTGTCAAAAAAATGGCTTTCTTCTTATATGGCTTTACTGTAAGTTCATAGTGTACATTTGACTGATTGGTAGATAATGTACAATTAATTTTAATTGCATAACTTATGCTATTTTTATTATAATTAAGGAATTCCGTGTAAATAATAAGGTGGTTGGCAACAAAATCGGTGGTCTAGAAGTCAAGCATGTGCAAAGTTCAGACATTTTATTGAGAGTTAAGGAATCATCATCAACATCATTAGCAACCCATCGACGGCTCACTACTGAGCGCAGGTCTCCTCTCAGAGAAGGGTTAAAGTTAAAGTTGAGTTAAAGAATGCTATTCTAAAAATGATTTGTAACTAGAGAGTTTGTTTTCTAGACCATCAAAAGAATGTATAATAGGTAACTTATTAATAATTAACTTTTTTTCTTAAATATTATGTGCTCTATTAGGTAAGTTTATCCCAAAAGTACCTACTGAATACATGTTAATATTATGTCACTCTTTTTCAATTATATTGAGCATACAGTAGAACTAATAAAATGGGACATTCATTACACAAAAAATATATTAAGTAGTCTTTGAAAATAATAAATAATTATTTTATACATATATCTTTCATTAATGCATTTCAAACGCTTGTTCTGTTTATCACGAGGACACTCGATTCACTTCAAAAAACATATTATATTGATTATAAGATTCCACAGTACCTTTCTTTGTTTATACATTTGCATTGCACTGGACAAAAATTCTGTTTTTAACACATTATTATGTGGGTATAATGTTACCCAATTCACGGTCGACATTGTTGATTGGCTGATTTCGCAAACCAGTCCTGCGATTGTGTAAGAATATTATTCATGTGACAGCTTAAAACGTATGTTTGATACATCTTTATATGATTCCATACGTTTTGAGCTGTCAAACTATTTTCGTACACAATCACATGACTAATCCGGTAATCAGTCCATTTATAACTGGTATTCCTTTTAATATCAATGTAGCCCACATTTAATATATAATATTAATGTATTTTATAAATCAAATGTTTTAGGGTGAGAGTAACGAGACCCGCATAGAAGTCGCGAACCAGCGAGCAGGTAAGCTGCTCAAATCCTAAGCGCCTCATAGCTTCGTCAATACAAGGGATAACAGAACGAGATTATCGAAATGGTGTTGCAAGACTTTGGTATGAAGCTTTGTTATATGATTGGTGCCTTTTATAGCCATCCGCCATCTTAATTATTTTTTCAAAATGGCTGTCGCACCTAGGAATCACTAGAGGACACTCGGATGACATAAAACAAAATATAATAGAGACTAGCTGATGCCCGCGACTTCGCGACTTAAAAATCCCGCGGGAACTCTGACTATCCGAGATAAAAAGTAGCTCTCCCGGTCTGAGGACCCACTACTACAACCATTACTATACCCATGCAAAAAATTGCATCAATCCGTTGCTCTGTTGCGACATGATTGAAGGACAAACCAACAAACAAACGCACTTTCGCATTTATATCAGTAATGCAAAATTGTAACACAATCTAGACAACCGCAATCTAACATCGTTCGAAATTTAGGTTGCTAGGTTGCCTAGCAACCTAACTTTTTGACGGCCGTCTCAGCACGCATACATGCGTCATGAGTCTTGGTGGCGCTTTGTAAATACTTTCAAACGATTTTAAATTTTGGAGGGGCGCGCAATGTTATCGTAATGAACTAACGCCGCGATCTTGTCCATTCACTATAGTTTGTCCCTTGCCGTCATGTTGGCACCATTGCTTATCATTTAGGGTTTTCATTATGTGAAGCATTGGTGCCAACATGGCAAGGGACAATTAATAGTGAACGGTCTGTAGAAGCATCCCTTTATTAAAGTTAAAGTTTATGACACGACTTTGGCTGTGTTCTACTTGTCAATTTCATTCGAGTGAAAATAGATCCTTGTCATACATCCAAGTCCAATAGTTGTAAATAATATTATGTTTTTAGAGGCTTTTCTTCAAAAAAGAATCCTAAACCGTTCTTTATCGTAAGTTGTACGTTAATGTATATTTTGTATTATTTATTTAATTTAATTTCTATCAATTCAAAAATATAAATAATGCGTTACTTCATGTTTCACCTTTTCTTAATCTTTGCTGCAAATAATAAATGTGTGATAGTGTAATGTAAGCAACACCATTTTCAATAATAAAATTTATTCGTGGCTAGGGATAAAAGTAGGAAGTACGATATTGTATAGTCTGACAGGAAACGAACATCATACTCATTTACTTCACGAAATATATTAAATAGTGTAAAAAAAATATTTTTTTAAGAATTTCATTTTAATTATATTTTATGTTAATTTACAACTAAACGCTTTTGTTGGGCATTATTAACTTAACCTTTGCAACCTTTGCTTTTAATAATCAATAGAAAAGCTAACCTTACTTTGTGAAGTAATAGTATTATTTCAAGAAAGGTTCAAAAAAATTTATTGAATTTTTTACCTACTTACCTTTCTATAGTAATACTATTTCATTTAAAACTTTTTATAATTATTAGTATCTTATTAGCTTTGGTAATTAATTTATTTAAGTAATGTGCCAAAGTTCCTTTTATTATCAAAATTATATACTTAACTAATACGAAAAAAGACAAAATCTTTTATTTTCATTGTAAACGTAAGAGTAAGCTTTATAACATATTTTGCTCGGAACAATAATAAGAAGTACCAATTTAGCTCAAACATAGAGAACACATATTTTCGATAGATCATAGTACCATAGATAACCGTCGGCATATAATACACGTATATTTCTCGAAACGCATTAAATAAAAAAATATCTTAGACGATAGAAATTTTTAATATCTAAAAAGATAGTGAGATCAATAATGTTACTAGCTATATTACTGTTTAAAAAATTATAAAAATGTAACATTGGTGTTTAATATTGCATTTTTGAAATTATATAAAATGAAAAGCAAGTTATTTTCCGTCTTCATACTTGTTGGACCTAAATATTTGAATTTTCCAATATTTAATAACACCTTAATCTCTCAGTAATACCAGTTACAATTATTACGAACATTGTATAGTGATTATAGTAATAATATTATGCAATACTAGGTATACCTATTTATAGTTGAGCATTTAAATATTTATTACATAAAGTATGTCGTTTTAAGTATATTGCAGGACTGTTCACACGAGTTTTCTCGATTGCTGTGTGTATTTTCTAAACGCAGCATCAAGAAAATACGTGTGAATGCGGCCCTTCGCAACGTTTTACCGGCCTTAGAAGTATGAATATAGGAATGTTAAAGATGAGGGCTTGACTTATAGTTACTATACTCGTGTACAGAGGGCCACTGAACGATACGTCAATCCTCACAAAAAAAATTGAATTGGGTATTTGACTAGTCAAAATTTTGATATTCATTATTTATAATCGAAAATTTAATATGTAAGAAATATTTTGTAAAAACAGAAAATAAATCGGTCCAAAAACAAATAAGTTATCTAAGAGCTTTAAAGTTTTCTGTTAGACAGAGAGAGTGCTACTGAAGTGTGATGTCACAATTCAGCAGCTCCATACACGCTCCATTGAAAATTTTTGTTTAGAAATCAACACAAAAATACAGTCACAGTAAAACAGCTTATAATTCCAAGACTAGTAAAGATATTAAAAAAAAAGAGAAATGGGATTGTCTAATAATATTTAAAAATGGTATTTTAAATAAATAAAAAAAATATCAGTCAAATACCCAATTGTAAAACGAAACATTGTAGAAATATGAAACTTAACTGGTCCTCTGTACAAGTGTTAGATTTAAGAATTTTCCAAATTTTTCTGTCTCTCTCGATCATCTTAGTTTAAGTGTAGCGTGGTTTAAAAGAACCCACGTTTTTTTATCTAAGTACATATTCCAGTAACACATATATTTTAACCGTAATATAAACATAGGACCTGTGTTATTAAGATCAATTTAATCAATGTGTATACATACCGCCTGCGCAAACTATATTCATTTATATTCAGCCTAATATTTGTCTACTTACAGTACATAGATATCTATTTTCTTGAAGAATAGAATAGTTAGTTAAAAAGTGTTAATTTTTAATTAAATTATTGATTTGTTAATATTACCTATAACATTTTGTATTATTTCTTCACCCCCACAAAAGAGTTTATGAGTGAAAACTTAAAACAACATAAATATTCGTTAGAAAGAAGAAACCAATGCAATTTATTGGTACACAATAGTTATTTGAGTTATATGGGGCCAAAGGAATTTTTTGTTCCCCGAGGGCGTTATTTTGAATTCAGAGCGAAGTGAAGGATTCTATAGTAGACTCCCGAGCGCAGCGAGGGATTCTAAAGTAGAATCCTGAGCGTAGCGAGGAATTCAATATACGCCGCCCGAGAACAAAAAATTTTGGCCCCGAATGACACACACTATTTTTCATCATTACCTATGAGAAAAAGCTAGGAAACCTACTCTGTATAGAGTATAGACATTACCAATACGTATATTGAAAGTTTAAATAAAACACAAATAAATTTTTATGAAATAATTAAACATTAATATTTATGTTGGAAGGGGCGTATATATTATCTAATCGACAAATTTGATCACGTGATTTATCGAAGAGAACAGCTTCTCAAACATTTTTGAATTTCGACACATTTTTGAATTCTCTCTTCTGATTGGTCCGCGTTAGTCTTTTAGTATAATGAAAAGTTCCATGGGGTTAAAATTAAATTTTGCTCCCGCTATCCTCTGAAGCCAATATTCGTTTTTCGAATAGGTATGATGAAAAAGTATTTTTTTTCTTTCGGTAGATTTCATTAACTAAACTTGAAATAACTTTTAAGGGAGGTGGCAAGTTATTCCAACTGTACCTAACTCTTTTAAATTAAACAAAAAAATATTATCCATAACATTTATTAATAATGACTATTCTTAGGTATAATAATATTTTAAGTAATAATTACGTCACTGTTACTGTTATTCATTTTCTACAGTCACACCTAGCAACAATATCTCTGGAGTATTTTCATGAATGTTCGTCAAACAACTGAAACAGAAAAAATTACCTTGTATTACGTTGCCAAAAAATAATTAAGTTCACTCCTCACATAATAATTAAAAATTATTTTTAAAAAAACCGACTTCAAACGCCCCATAATATGCCTAAATAGCCTCATAAACAAGCAACTTATGTAGGCAGGCATTAGTTCAGGCATTTAGAAGTTATGGTGGAATAAAGAAACACATACATCAAAGACAGAAGTGTATTGATAATATTTCGCTGCATTTCGTGTGTTTTATATGCTAAAAACAACAAGTCAAAATGCTGCGAAATATTATCAATACACTTATGTCTTTGATCAGCTGCAGCACCATCTAGTCCAGCCCTAGCCAAAACTTCACGTGACAACGATCGTAGAAAGAGAATAGCTGATACAACGAAGTGTAACTTGGCCAGAGGGGCTGAAAACATTACATTCCTTTTTTTGGGCAGTCGTGTGAAAATCTGCCATAACGGTTTTGTAGTTAGGTAAAGAGCGCATTCAAGTGCTAAACTGGCAAAGTGGATTCTACAAACCTATATTAGCGACTGCTTCCAAAGCAACCATCAACGCGAAGCCGAGTATTGAACAGAGGAACTGCATCAGGCCTGTCCTGTCTTGTCGCCACACCTCGAAGAACACCACGTAGACCAGCGTGCCACACGCGAGTCCCTGATAACAATCATTTTATGGCCTGTTTCAGTTTCACCACTTGCTGATAAAGTGCCTGATATACATCTAACAGATAATATATCTGCTGGATAAATATGCGTTTAACTGCCAGATTGACTTATCAGATACTTATGAAACAGAAATTTTAATGCTATCCGTCAGATAAGTTGTGGATAGGTTATCAGACCTTTATCAGCCAGATACATTTAACACATAAAATATCTGCTGGATAAAAATGCGTGATATATTTTTGAGTTTAACTGCCAGATTGACTTATCAGATACTTATGAAGCTAAATTTAAACGCTATCCGTCTAATAAGTTGTGGATAGGCTATTAGACCTTTATCAGCAAGTTAAGTCAATCTGGCAGTTAAACTCATAAAGCTATATCACACAGATTTATCCAGCAGATATTTTATCTGTTAGATATATCACACCCTATATCGGATAGTGGTGAAATAGGCCCTTAGAGAAGTTGACTTGACAGCAGGATTGTATCTAGGTATACTAAGGCCTAGCGCAAACATACAACTTTTACTTGAACAACTATTTAGTTGTGTTTCATAAGTTTATAGGAATGTACTGCGATCATAGAATGTGCGCGAACTATCAACACGATAGTTGCTCGACAAAAAATCAAAAAGCCGTATGATTTGCTTTTGATTATAGTTTAGTGATGTGGAATTCACGAAAAGTACACAACTAGACTAAACAGTTTAGTCGATGTAAAAGTTGTATGTATGCGTCTTACCTAAGTCTAACCACGGCCGAAACTTCCTTGATTTTATAAATATTCATTTACCTTTCCAGGTACCTTTGACGAGTTTTGTAAGCTTCATAAAAACGGTGACATATTCTGACAAGTCTAATTTTTTTATCATCTACGTGATCGATAAAATCTGGGAGAAAGATACGATTAGTACACTTCAGAAGTTAAGTATTTAGGTATCTGAATAGGTACCTACTTATGTTTACCCTTCGTTGAAGCACCTACGATCGACATACCTCAGAATCCGCCGACGTTACCTAGGAAGTAAGGGTACATTTGTGCACACGCGGGGCGTTGCGCGTCGCGCGGTTAACTCAACCATTTGGCAAAGTATGAGAGCGTTCATGCAGAAGTTTGTGTTAAAGGCGGCCCCGCCGCGTGTGCATAAACGTACTTTATGAGTGAAAATATTATGTAGATACCTACACCAAAGAGTAGTATGTAGTATTGTAGGTCTAGGAACAATGTGTACAAAGCTTGTGCACAGGTACTCGGAACTAATGTGAACTTTCATAAATTGTAATGGGGAATGTCAAAAGTTTCCGGTACACTCCTAGGGGGCGTTTCATTCGGCACAAGAATCGGCTATCACCAGCTATCATTTATACCTACTGCTAAGAGTAGGTAACCTGGCGCGCTTCAGAATTTGTTCTGGCAGTTCTGTTTTTAGGGTACCGATTTCCGAAGTAAACAAGGAACCCTTATAGTTTCGCCATGTCCGTCCGTTTGTCCGCGGTTTAGCTCAGAGTCTATTGGTACTAGAAAACTAATTTGACAAGGGTATAAATATTAATCACGCCAACAAAGAGGTGAAATAAAATTGTGAAAAATTTTTTTTTAGGGTACTTCCCCTACATGTAAAGTGGGGATGAATTTTTTCTTTCTCGTCTATCCCATAGTGTGGGGTGTCGTTGAATAGGTCTTTCAAAATTGTTGTGGGTGTGGGAACACCATTTTTCGATTCAGGGTTCCGTTTGTGAAATAATGACATTTTAAAGTGCTAAATTTTATTAAGAGTCAAGTTTGTCCCCCCTCTGCCAGCTAAATGGTTGTTTATAGGATACATGAAAAAATTCACAGCAGTAGTATATATAAAGAATTTTATGGGAAAACTATCACGGCTAGGTAGGGTTCACAAGTTAAGGAGTTATATCTGTTTTTTCTAGGTTAGGTATTAGATACACGTAGTGTAAGTTGCACATTTTGTAGTAAATTATAGTATTTAAACCATAGAACGCAATACATTCAATATTCATAAATAAAATAAAAGCACTATCCTAGGTCAGCAATAATATTTGTGACTTGCCTACGGAACCTACTGCGCGTGGCCCGACACGCACTTGGCCGGTTTTTTTTCATTACCTGTAGAACAACAGAGTATATCCCAGCTTCAGTCGCCCCAGCTCCGCCCACCAGCATGATGCCAACCCCGATGCCCAGCGCCGACACGAAAGAGAAGGTGAAGATGTACACTACGGACAGCCATCGCTTCGTACCGGCCGCCAGCAGTTCCACGCCGATGCAGAAAGCTATGATGTACTTGTGCGCCGAGACCGCTCCGAACATGTACCTGTACAATCACATCAATCAATCACAAGAGTGATCATCATCATCATCTTCATCAGCAACCCATCAACGGCTCGCTACTTAACGCAGGTCTCTCAAAGAAGGGTTTATGTAGGTAGGTAAACATAAGAGTATCTAGGAAGAATCTTTATCAACCGATAGACCTCCACTGCTTGACATTGTTCTCTTGCCAATTGGTCTTGGTTGGTTCGCTGTTCCACAAGCCTCGGTCTTGACTCTTGCGCCGCTTGTATTAAACGCGGCTCCCTGCGACACGATTAATACGTATACAAGCACAACATACCTATTACTGGTATAAGTGGTACCTACATAATATATATGTGCATACATTAATTATAAAGCCTTAGTAGCGTGTAGATAGTGTAAAATATAGCAAATTGCTTAATAGTAACTTACTTTAAAAAATGTTAGGTATTTAGGTAATATTGAGAGGACCTAAAGTCAACGGGCGGCGGAATTCGAACAATTCACATTTCACACACTACTCCAGTAGACAGGTAGTTTAAGATGGAAAAAGGTCAGAAGTTAATGAAACTTTGGGTTGTTTTTAGGGATGGCTAATTAACTATCACTTAGGAAATTTAACGTTCTATAAAAAAGTTATTGAGGAAAGATTCCAAGAAGGTTGAAAGTTTCCAAACCCCCCCCCCCCCCCCCCCCTTTATTTATTTATTTTCCGATTAAGATACCAAAGTAAAGGTATCAGGAAATCAAACAGTAGGTATCTGCGTTTGTTTGGTTCGCTGAATAATTATCTAAATAGCTAAATCTCATGATATAATCAAAAAGATCACAAGAACAACAGGTATGTCTTGTCATTTGAAAGAATAACCGATAAGGTAGAGTCAACAACCGATTTGGTTTTGTTTTAAATTTATAATATGTATACAATTTTGTAATTGTACTTCTAGAGTCTAGACCAACAAAGATAAAATAATAAACCTGCAATCTAATCTTTTTTTAATACTTAGTTAATCCATGTTTTTGCTAGTCGGTGGCCTAAATAAAAGCTAGGGCTTCGATAAGTCGGCAGATATCTTGCACCTAAATATTTTGATTTTAATCATTGATTATTGAAATGAAATTAAATGAAATATTCTTTATTGTACACCAAAAGAAAAAAAAAAACAACATGCATAATTAACTTAGAAGAAACAGAGTACAATAGGCAGGCCGCCTATATGTATATATCGCTAAAAAGCGATCTCTACCAGGCAACCCATGGTTAGAGGAAAGAAAATTAAAAACAAAATTATATGTAAGGGTGTACACTAATTAATTAATGATGAATATAAATATATAGATGAAGGGACAAATGCAACAAAATAATAAGAACAATATTTTACAAAATAAATAGACCTAGTTAATTATAAATAAGATAAGACAATATATTGTGAGGGCAAAAAAAATTCGCTTGACAGTATCGTTAAAAAATCTATTTATAAACAAAGAACAGAATTATTTACTGTTTAATTTGCAATTTTTAAGAAAAAATGAAACTGGGATGACCTTTAATTCGATGGGTGCAGAAGATGAATCCGAACCTTTCCTAAGTGAAAGCGAAGAACACTATGGTCGTGCATTATCCAAAACTTGAATGATAGATGTATGGATATATTACTTAAGATGCACTATATGTATTGACTATTGATTGACCGAGCGAAGCGAGGTCTCTGAGTTAACTAGAGCGATTTGCACTTGTCCGTCCGTCCGTCCGTCCGTCCGTCTGTCAGAGCCTTATAACTTTTGAATTACTGAACGTAATTACTTCAAATTTAGATATAATATGTAAACCGATGGCCTCCAGCCGAAAATGGCTTAAAAAGTTATAAAAATCTTTATTTCAGGGGGGCTCTCATAGAAGCGAATGCGAAGTAAAAAAAAAAATATCGCGTTACATAAAATTGTTACGTATCATTTTAAAGATAATTTTGAACTGAGTACAAAAATATTTTTTTTTAATTTTTCCCTTAAAATTGACGAAATGGGGGGCTTTCAAAATGGCGATTTTATACGCTCGCTTGAAGACGCTCTCTAGGAAAATCCGCTATGGATTTTCAAACTGATTTTATTTTTTAGGTCACTTATATCCTGTACTTGAACAACAAATACTAAAATTATATGAATATTATAAAGAAACGAGATTATTTAATTTTTAATGGGCATCAGTAATTCATATAGCATCAACATAGCTTCACAATAATGCTAATAGATGGCGCAGTCAGTAACTATTCCCATGGAACTACGAGTTACGACTACGACCTATCCCAAAAACAGTTTTGCGTCGACCGTTATTATTTAGTTACTTATTATAATACAATAATTGTATTGTAATTTTTTTTGTACCATGTTATTCAATTAAAATTATTTTTTAGTTAAATATTGTATATTTTCTATTCGCGTCGATAGATGACGATTTGTACAGATGCCCGTAACCCGGTTTCACTCGTTAGTACCTACATAATAATTCAATGTTTTCACTAACGTTCCCTAACCTTTACGGGCTACCTATAAGTTAGGTGATTGATGTTTTCTGTCAACTTATTTATCACGATCCTGTACGGGACACCTAAAAGGATATTGGGACGGATGTTAGGACTTAGGATTGTATTTAGGAGCTACCTACGTTAAAAGACTCCTACTTAGGGGATGATTTAGGTATGTTTGGTGAAAACGGGCATAATAATAATGTCAGTTTTGGTTATCATGTATCGATTGAATGAATAATCATGGGATACCGTTACCGCGAGGTCTCAGTTCGGGGCGAACCACTAGTATATATAGTAGGTAAGCAAATCTACTACTACACGACGGTAGGTACTAACGACGATAATTATGTGGACGGACGAGCGAGTCGCTGGTTGCCGCTGGAAACTTACATGATCGTGTGCTCTCGGTGGCAACTCTGAAGAGACCATGTCCAGCAGTCGATGTCCATCGGTTGAGACAACGGCAACGATATTACATAAATTAGTATCTAGTCAATGTAGGTAGTTTCGAATAACAAAAAAAATTACGCGAATCGGTCCAGAAATCCCGGAGAAATCGGTGGGCATACATGAGTAAAAAAGATACCGGCCGAATTAACAACCTCCTTTTATGGAAGTCTGTTAAAAATAATTTATAAGATACTAGCTGATGCCCGCGACTTCGTCCGCGTGCATTTAGTTTTTAAAATCCCTCGGGAACTCTTTGATTTTCCGGGATAAAAAGTAGCCTATGTCACTCTCCAGGTCTTCAACTATACCCATGCAAAAAATCACGTCGATCCGTAGCCCTGTTGCAGCGTGATTGAAGGACAAACCAACAAACAAACACACTTTCGCGTTTATAGGTAATATTAGTAAGGATTCTTACGCCGCGCATGGCCGCTAAGATAAATCTTATGATCAAATTAAAAAGTAACTACCCACTTACAGCAATCAGTTTCTCAATAGGATTACATACAAAATAAATTGACACCTGATAAATGTGAAGTGGTTAGCAGGTAATTGAGAATGAACTCAAGCCGCTACGTGCCTTGCTTAGACGATAGATAGGATGCTGATAGGAAGTGAAATGGATATAATTTCAAGTACTCTCACTCGCCTATGCTTAAGTAGGTATACTGGATTATGTAGGTACATTGTGTGAAAAAGATAATACCGTACCTACCAGTTAATAAAACGCTTGTGAGTTGCCGTGTATAAGTATCAAATACCTATATCTACTTAGTATGTAATGAGTAGGTATAGGCATACCTACCTATGTACCTACTCTACAATAAGTTGGTATGCTCTCCTAACCGCTTGTTGTTTGATGTTGAACTACTTAAATTGGACATGAGCAAGGCACATAGCAAGGTGTTGGATTGGCGACCTTGCACGGAAAGCGCAGTGTTGGTAGATACTCCACTAGGTGGACTAAGGACATCAGACGAGTTGCAGGGAGCCACTGGTTATAGGTCACGCAAGACAGACGTGTGAAGTATGCAAGAGACCAGAATATCTATCGCTTAATGCTCCCTCAATGCAAATATGGTTGAGCGAAGCAATGGCTGGATCATGCGTCATGCTCGTGAACGGGTTCCACCAGCGGGAACGGGGCTACTTTCTGTCTGCCCATCTTAACATGTGTTGAATTATAATAAGGTATGCTTTTGTGGAACTCATTGTGGAAACACTGCATACATAGCATAGTATCTATTGAATTGTAAACCTGTTTGAAAAGAGCAACGGCCGAGTTTCTTGCTGGTTCTTCTCGGCAGGAAGGGCATTCCGAACCAGTGGTAGACTCATCGACGAATCAAAAGCACTTGTAAAAAGTTTATTTGAATGAAAAACATTTCTATTCTATTCTAATAAAGAAGAAGAGACATGGTTTGAAATCGGTTTTTTTATCAAAAAATAAGTATGTAACTTACCAAACACTTCTAGCAGACGACTCCAGCCCGACAGCAAGGCCTTCAAACAGTTCGTGTATTGACAGCGCCAGCACAATCAATAGGCCTCTAAGGGCTGCCACAACGGTGTCATCAGATTCCACAGCCAAATGACTGTGACCATGGTGCTTCGCCTGGGCTTCCAACTCCTTAATACGTTTCTCAGAACTCTCAGCCTCCGTACTGCTTCTTCGTATGCTCAGCACCCTTGTGAAGCTTGTATTGGCATTCTTGTTGTCTCTACTGTTTATGTAAACGTGAACCAATTCCTCAACCAGGTACATCATGAAGAAACCGCTGCACATGATCAGTGGGGCGAGCGCTATTGGCATCTTCGGCATTTCGTTTGATTCTGAGGAATAAAAACAAATTGTTATAGGTTTTGCCAACCAGGATAGCATACCTACCTACTACATCAGCGACGCGATGGTTCAAGAAAGAACAGGCTACGCAAGATCGTATTTGAGTGGCAGTGAAGTGCAGGTGGCACTTAAAGAATTAATTAACAGCATAGGCGTTTACTAGCTTAAGTATTATCCGTATAAGTACCTATACCTAAGCTCTAGGATCTGTGTCTAGTAAACGTCAGTCGCAAAGAAGATTAATTATACCCCGTGGTCTGTCCCGTAGTCCCTGAAAGGGACCACAGGGAAAAGGTAGAAAAAGACTTATTTGAGGAACATGAAAGATTTTTTAAATTTGTTTTTATATCGCCCTTTACTGCGATCTCAGGTAATAGTTAGTGAATGAAGGACAAACAAACGCAATTTAGCAATATTATACCTATTAGTACCTAGGGATTATTTTCAATGGAAGTAGGTAGGTAAAAGTAGGTATGCATTTTACATCGCGCGCTACCTTGAAAAATCCTTGGTAAGTGCACTAGCCAAATGTCACTTGTTACAACATCTACGAAACCGAACCAGCTGTGGCACAGGTACCATAGTACTAGTACTTAGGTGTTGTACATTATATCTCTCTAGTGTGGCCGAGGATGTTCGCAATAATAGGCCATTCCGAGCGGTTTTGAGCTACATCCTTGACTATGTTCCACGTCACCACTATCCTCGCAACCTCTGCCAGAACCGTAAGCCGCCAAGTTTGTTTATGACAGATTTCTTTTTCCCCGAGGGTGCCAGTCGAGACCCTGTGTTGTTGGTTCCCATCGAAGTTTAGATAACTCTTCGAAGCGAACCCAACAACATATACCTAACTATCACTGTACGTGGCATCACGCGGCGGATTCGAATGCGCAGTGTGACATCGCTCTAAAGATACAAGGTAGGTAATCTATTCGTAAACAACTTTACTTAATATGTAAGTTTAAAAAATCTTCTTAAAAAGTATTAAGTAGGTATGGTAAGTAATTAAGTAGATTGTCTTTGAGACTTGAGAGGGTCCTTCATCTATATTGGGTACCTACTTATAAGAGTATTCTTACTATTATTATAAATGCGAAAGTTTGTTTGCTTGCTGATTTGTCCTTCAATCGCGGAGCAATGTATCGACAATATTTTTGCATGGTTATCGTCAAGGTATAGTTGAGGACTTTTAAAAGCAGTAAGGAATACCTAAGTTTATACCTCACGTTGCAGGCTAAATCGCGGGCTACATCAAAAAATATTATATTCCTAATTCAATACTATTAAGAATTAAGTAGGTATTTAAATACATGAACATGTCACCAGTGGAGAAATTCATTTTTAATTTTGAGGTGAATTGATATACTTATAAATATGTGCAAAATAAAATAAAACCATAAAAGAAATAATAAATTATCGGCCCAAACTACAAGCGGCAAAGATAGATTCGCAAAATATCAGGTTTTTATGAATATTTTATACAAATACAAAACTACAAACCTACTAATACAGAAGCAAAACATTTGCACCTTTTTCTCATTATTTAAAACCTTAGCCCAGTCGACAGGTAGGAAAACGTGGGGTTTGGTGGAAAAGGGTCGGAAGTTGAAACTGTAGGAATGTTGTTCAGGGTTGGTTATTTAACATTTTCTCAAGTTAGACCTCGAGGACCCTGAAGGAGGTGAGGGGGGGGGGGGGGCTGCAAAATTTCCGACCTACCTCCGGTTTTTCCTCAATAACTATCCTCGAGGTCTAAAACTTGAACCACCCCTAAACAACATCCCAAAGTTTCATTAACTTCCGACCTTTTTCCATCTGAAACTACCTACCTGTCGACTGGACTAACTGTTGCATTGGTAAAAACATCTGATAAGACTGCAATATTTTCTTATTCAAGATTATAATATTTAAACAGTAGACATAAGGATAGGGAGGCAATAATAGCAAAAGCAATGGTTTATGTGACACGGAAATTCCTATTTGCCATTTAACCTACGCTTGTGAATCAAACAAATCTCAACCCGTTAACTGTACTGCTTTGTAAGATCCTCTGTTTAGCACAGGGTCGTCAATTGTTCGGGATTTCCCGGCCTCTTCCCACCCGTTAGCGATTTTTTTTGTAAATAGGAACCTAATTATTTTTATATTTTTTGAACACTAATCATGACCTCTATGTCTCTACGGACAGGAGGTCGCCAATGGTACATAAGATAATGTGGAATTCCTAAATTGGAGCTACATTGTCTCTGGTCTGAAATGGCTTGTAGTACCTACAAAACGTGTAACAAACACGTTCACAAATTGGTAGGATTAATAAAGGTACTTTCTTTCAATATATTTTTTCTTAATGTGGGAACCCTAGTTTAACGCGATGAGTGTGTGAAACGAGAAACAGAGCTTGAATTTATTAGATATTTATGCTATTGTCCTTTTGTCTAACATATTCTATTATATCAAATCAAAGATGTCCGCATGTAGTTTGGTTTTCACAAATACCGCAGAGACTTTATTTTGGGCGTTTACCACTGGTACCAGTGGGTGGACCCAGTTCACGGCACAAATACCTACATAATTACCCAGGCATTCTCTATAGCTATCAAACGATGTTTCTAAGACCTTCCTGGCGCAGTGGTGACTGGTGAGAGCTGAGGTCTTGGAATTTGGAGACTGGAAGGTCTCGCATTTGCATCCCACCAGAAGCAATTTGAGAGTTTATAATTTGGATTTGGCCGTGGCTTTTGGCGCCTACTGTCTACCTGTCTGTCTGTCTGTCTATAAATATTAAAAAAATGCGTGAGTGTCGTGGAACACTAGGTTGGAACGAAGTTCCTTTTAATAATAAAGTAATAATAAAAATAAATAAAATAAAAAATTCCACATGTAGAAATTATTTAAAATAAAATTGAAAATAGAAAATTCAGTCTGTCGAGCTGGGATTCGAACCATCGACCTTTATGCGACTGTAGAAACCACAAGGCTACGGAGATCTAATATTGTGGTGTGAAAATATTGAACACAATGCCAAATTCACATTCAAAAAAGTGTCGGTTCAATTTAGTCTCAATTTTTTCCGTCCCCTTTCGCATCGCGCGATAAGAAACTTTGTTCCAAAAATAAATTTCATTTCTTTCATTTCTTTCGTTAAGTTCCTACAGAAATGAGTAGAAAGGTAC
Organism: Oeneis ivallda; assembly: GCA_029955525.1. Classification (NCBI taxonomy): domain Eukaryota; kingdom Metazoa; phylum Arthropoda; class Insecta; order Lepidoptera; family Nymphalidae; genus Oeneis; species Oeneis ivallda. The sequence goes on along the minus strand of JARPMR010000024.1, from coordinate 10,626,814 downwards.
CTTTATTGGCATTTAAAATAAGATAATAAAATAAATATGTATCATAATTAATTATTACAGGCTTGCAGTTGGGCACCTAGCTACATCGTGTTAACTTGTTGAAGTAGTCGACCTTATTTTAGTTAATTAAAGTAACCCTATTTAAATCAAACTTGAGATACGGAACTAATCTAGGATGCCGAGTTCCTTCAAAGACATGGGCATGTCTAGTTCTACGTAAGTACCTACAGTATTTTACCTTTTCATGTCACAGAAAAGGTCGTTCGTTACACCTAGATAATTTTCTCCATAAGGTAACCTACACGTAATAAAAATATTCAAAATTATGTAACTGTGAAACTACCTATATTTACTTATCTGATGTTTGTAGAAAGAAAAAATATTATCTCCAAAACTTATAGGCAAATGTTCATTTTTGAAATGAGTTAAAATTAAAATATAGCCAAAAATTTACACAAACATCAGTTAAATAAATATTAATTTAATAGTCGCAAGTCGCTTGGCGGACGAAAAAATATTGGCGCGTTAGGTACTTCACTCTGCTTGCTACCAGCACACGAGTAAATATTCCGAACAGAGAGGAAGCTTCCTAAGAAGGTCGAAGAAGTATACCTATTCTGCTAGGGTTGTCACCTGATGCATGTCAACAATTTAAGGAAAAATAAAAATATTATTATATTATTATATAATATTAAAGTTTGTATAATTATGTATAATTTCAGTTATATTCTGAACTTGAACAAAAAATACTTAAATTAACAAAAATATAATTTTTTTAATGAACATCAGTATTTTTGCCATAACTTCACAATTAATGTTGTTTCACAAATAATGGCCCAGGGAAGCCTTAATATCGATTTTGAACGAAATCTGACGAATAACAAAGAATTTCAATATGGCGGTGACTTTTTTATTATTTTGGCATCCATTTCCTCTTTCTTGACCCCAGGGAAGCCTAAATATCGATTTTGAACGAAATCGGTCGAATAACAAAGAATTTCAATATGGCGGCGACGTTTTAAAATTTTGGAACCCATTTCCTAATTCTTGACCCCAGGGAAGCCTAAATATCGATTTTGAACAAAATCGGTCGAATAACCAAGAATTTCAATATGGCGGGGACTTTTTACTATTTTGGCATCCATTTCCTCTTTCTTGACCCAAGGGATGCCCAAATATCGATATTAAACGAAATCGGTCGAATAACAAAGAATTTCAATATGGCGGTGACTTTTTAAAATTTTGGAACCCATTTCCTAATTCTTGACCCCAGGGAATCCTAAATATCAATTTTGAACGAAATCGGTCGAATAACAAAGAATTTCAATATGGCGGTGACTTTTTTAAATTTTGGCATCCATTTTCTCTTTCTTGACCCAAGGGAAGCCTTAATATCGATTTTGAACGAAATCTGACGAATAACAAAGAATTTCAATATGGCGGTGACTTTTTTATTATTTTGGCATCCATTTCCTCTTTCTTGACCCCAGGGAAGCCTAAATATCGATTTTGAACGAAATCGGTCGAATAACAAAGAATTTCAATATGGCGGCGACGTTTTAAAATTTTGGAACCCATTTCCTAATTCTTGACCCCAGGGAAGCCTAAATATCGATTTTGAACAAAATCGGTCGAATAACCAAGAATTTCAATATGGCGGGGACTTTTTACAATTTTGGCATCCATTTCCTCTTTCTTGACCCAAGGGATGCCCAAATATCGATATTAAACGAAATCGGTCGAATAACAAAGAATTTCAATATGGCGGTGACTTTTTAAAATTTTGGAACCCATTTCCTAATTCTTGACCCCAGGGAATCCTAAATATCAATTTTGAACGAAATCGGTCGAATAACAAAGAATTTCAATATGGCGGTGACTTTTTTAAATTTTGGCATCCATTTCCTCTTTCTTGACCCAAGGGAAGCCCAAATATCGATTTTAAACGAAATCGGTCGAATAACAAAGAATTTTAATATTATTTATTAATTAATTTAATACGTACCTATACGTATAAAAAGTACTTACTTCTCATTATCTCTCAGACATAAAAAAAAGGAAATGTCCTTATTGTCTTTGGGTTATTTTAAACAAACTGTGCAAGAGTTTGGCATTTTTACACTATTTAAGTACATAAATAAATCTAAATCACTCACTCTTCGTCTATTTATTTCCACTAAACGCACGACCGTCAGCCCTTACGTTCTGACCCTGAGTGGACCGGTTTGACCCTGAGCGGCGTGTCGGTGAATGTGTCGGTGAGAGCTCACGCACACAGCGTTGCGCTATGTATGAGTGAGCCCGCCGCGAGCCGTTTGTATGTAGCTTCCACTCTGTTACCTTACTCATGTGCTACCAGATTGTCCCGTGATGCAGTTTTCATCTTTGATTCTCCTTATTTCATAAATCGTTGCAGTGATGTATTCGTTTTGATCTTAGATATTTTTTTTGCGTAAAAATAAATATCATATTATGTATCAACACCAAAATAAACTTCTCCATCGTCACTTGTGAACAAGTTACTTAGGATTTTGCGAAGAATAAATCATCGGCCAAGTGGGAGTCAGGCCTCGCTCTTTAGGGTTCCGTACATATGACCAAATCACTTTTTTAAAACTAGATACATATTTAGATATCTTAGTTCTTAGATAGTAGGTACTAAATTAGCATATGGGGAAAAAATGCTCGTTTGTTTTGGTCACAACTTTGAAATCCCCCATTTCTTCATTTTTGAAGCTAAAAATGATAAAAAATATATTTAAACTCAATGTGCTCTAGACAATGACACCCCACATGCCAGGATAAAAAAATAAAATTTTATTTCAACTCCTTTTTCATGTATGGGAGTCCGAGCCCCCTTTATTTTATAATTTTATTTTTTTATTGACCGAGCGAAGCGAGGTCTCTGAGTTAACTAGAGCGATTTGCACTTGTCCGTCCGTCCGTCCGTCCGTCTGTCAGAGCCTTATAACTTTTGAATTACTGAACGTAATTACTTCAAATTTAGATATAATATATAAACCGATGGCCTCCAGCCGAAAATGGCTTAAAAAGTTATAAAAATCTTTATTTCAGGGGGGCTCTCATAGAAGCGAATGCGAAGTAAAAAAAAAATATCGCGTTACATAAAATTGTTACGTATCATTTTAAAGATAATTTTGAACTGAGTACAAAAATATTTTTTATTTTTCCCTTAAAATTGACGAAATGGGGGGCTTTCAAAGTGGCGATTTTATACGCTCGCTTGAAGACGCTCTCTAGGAAAATCCGCTATGGATTTTCAAACTGATTTTATGTTTTTAGGTCACTTATATCCTGTACTTGAACAACAAATACTAAAATTATATGAATATTATAAAGAAACGAGATTATTTAATTTTTAATGTACATCAGTAATTCATATCGCATCAACATAGCTTCACAATAATGCTAATAGATGGCGCAGTCAGTAACTATTCCCATGGAACTACGAGTTACGACTAACGACCTATCCCAAAAACAGTTTTGCGTCGACCATTATTATTTAGTTACTTATACTTTAATACAATAATTGTATTGTAATTTTTTTTGTACCATATTATTCAATTAAAATTATTTTTTAGTTAAATTTTAGTTAAATATTGTATATTTTCTATTCGCGTCGATAGATGACGATTTGTACAGATGCCCGTAACCCGGTTTCACTCGTTAGTACCTACATAATAATTCAATGTTTTCACTAACGTTCCCTAACCTTTACGGGCTACCTATAAGTTAGGTGATTGATGTTTTCTGTCAACTTATTTATCACGATCCTGTACGGGACACCTAAAAGGATATTGGGACGGATGTTAGGACTTAGGATTGTATTTAGGAGCTACCTACGTTAAGAGACTCCTACTTAGGGGATGATTTAGGTATGTTTGGTGAAAACGGGCATAATAATAATGTCAGTTTTGGTTATCATGTATCGATTGAATGAATAATCATGGGATACCGTTACCGCGAGGTCTCAGTTCGGGGCGAACCACTAGTTATTTGTTGTCATAGCCGCAATACACGTCAATAGAAATACACGTCACTCTGTGAAAATTTCAACTGTACCTGTTACGGTTTACGATATACAGCCCGCTGACAGACGGACGGACGGACGGACAGACGGACGAACGGACAGACGGACAGCGGAGGCATAGTAATAGGGTCCCGTTGGGTACGAAACCCTAAAAAGTACCTAAATTCCTACAATTTATTTTCCTAAATAAATTAACAGCAGTAGTTAGCCAAGACCACATAATAACGGCACTCAGAACCAGTGGTAGAAGTTTATTTGAATAAAAAACTTTTCTATTCTATTCTAACAATATCGTCACGGGTCTCACCTTGCAACAACTCAATATTTTCAGCGACTTCGGGCAACAGATGCATGAAGGTAGTCGCAAACAAAACTCCACCGCCAAAAGACAGGAGTCCGGTCACCAACTGATTAGAGGTCCTCATATTTGGCCCGCTCGAATTCTTGAACCAGCCGAATTTAATGGAAATAAGCATGGGGGCGCATCCGACCACCATGGAAACACCGAATAAGCAAACCATTGTTATTATTTTAGCTCGCAACGCGTATCCCTGTTCTTCTTCGACACTCACACCGGCTGGATCCATGGCGGCACTCGTTTTAATGTCAGTTTTAATTTGTTCGCACGAGGTCACTTCACGCGCAACAGCTCGCTAGTCGCTACCGATCTCGTAGCTGTCGGTCCGTGCAACTGAGGATTCTTCAGTCAGCGTCCCCCGTAGGCGGAATCATGATAAAGTTATTAAATGATAAAAATGCCACCGGCTGTTTGCTCGCTGCGACGCGACGGCAATTACGACTCCCGACTCTCAACGCTATAACAAATGCATTTCGGTTCATGGGAAATAGAATACGTAGTAGGTATGTAGGCGAAGTAATTTTCATATACCTTTTAAGGTAATGATTTTTTCATCTCCCCATCTCGGAAAGAGTATTTTTGCTCTTCGATATCGGAGTGTAAAAGCCGTTTTTATCCTCTAGAGGATAAAGTAAATTGAATTTAGAACATCGTGTGCACTAAGTTTGTGAATTCAAAACATCATTAAACCTATTTACTTCTACCTCCATGGTGCCGAATTTATCATCAACCTTTTTTAATTTGTTAAAAACTCAGACTTGGAACCTTCTTGGTGTACTTTTTTTTAATTTGCTTTGCGCACGCCATTTTATTTTCACGTCATATTGTTTGAATGGGGAGATGAAAAATTACGTGTTGCACTCGAGTGCAAAGATTTTTCACCTCGTGCTCCTTTGATTCCCTCGCTAACGCTCAGGATTCTAATTTTTGAATCACTCCCTGCGTTCGTGATTCAATTTTAGAATCCTTCGCTTGCTCGGTCATCAAAACTGAGCACGCGGTTAAAAAGCAACTTTGCACTCTTGTATAACAAATAACTATTAAGGCATTGTTAGCACACTTTTCGGCTATGACGGGGGCTGGCATGTTAATAAGATTCTAATTATAATATATCCGGGTAATGTTATTATTACTGCGTAGTGTTTAGATAGATGTAACAGAAACCTACACGATGGTTAAATACTGTTTTTTAAGCTATTGCATAGCTTTTATCGCGGGCTTTGAGCGCGGCGACCGAATCAAGAAATTCCGTAACGAAAATAAACCTAACACCGTCGTTCAGTAAGTGTTCAACATTTTAGAGGTTCACAAGTAGCTCTGTTCGGCGCAGTGGGCGGGTGGCCGCTTTCTTTACCGTATGGTGTATGATATCGCAGGTACGAATCTCACTCGCGAAGTAGTGACAGTGCGCTTTTCTTGTTTGTTTGTTTTTAATTATTTTTTTGCATAATTTTTATTATGCAAAAAAAAATGCATAAATATTATAGTTGCATAAGTTGATAAAAATGCTATGCAATAGCTTTACCGCGGCAGTCCCCAAGTGCCACAGATTTTTTCATTTATTTTTTCGATATACATCATATAAAGGTAGCAGATGAATATCTTCTAAAATGCTACTAAGCTATGGATTGGTATACTATGATTTAGCTACTGACGAACAATTTTGAGATTCTGAGATACGTTTTGAGAGCAATGACCTTTTAAAAATCTGACAACACTAGTTCAGAGTTCAAGGACGCTTATGTCAATCGGTTAAAATAAATGTCAGTACTCAGTATTGTCACTTGTTCCTTCAAAGTTCAACTACCTATTTTATATTTCAAAAATATAACAAAAAAAAAAATATGAAAAAGTACGTGCAAAATGTTAGAAAAAAATAAAGATACATAAAAACTCATTACGGGCTTACCATAAAGCGAAAAACTCTAAAATGACCAGAAAAGTAGTATATTTAATTGTTATCGCTTTATTGTCAGTATTAATTTGGATTTATCGCAGTTCGAATTTAGAATTCAGCAACACGGTATTGGTATTAACGCAAAATAATGTCATAAAAAATACTCTATTACAACCACATAATTCAACATGCAACCGTAAGTAATTTTATCAAATTAAACTCAAACAAGTAAAAAGTAAAAAGCATATTGAAGCGTCAAAATATTTTGTATTTGAATAATTTTTTTATCTAACTAGCTCCAACCGTTTTTCTAAATTACAAATTGTTTTACTTGTGATTGTAAAGTTTTTACAGCAAAACCAAAAAGAAGTGTTAAGCATATATGTACATACATACATTACACACATTAAAGTATGCTTTACTATTATTATATTATAATAATTACACCTGATGGTACACCTTATACCTTTGTGGTTTATAACTATTAGGAAAGCTAGTAAATTATGTAAACTTTAACTGCCAGCAACCAGTACCTACCTACATTCTTATATTATGTGAAAAATATTTTAATTGATTTTAATTTTGATTAATTTATTTTAAATATGAAAATTAGCTTTTTTACTACTTTATATAATTATATTACTTAATAAAAATAAAATAATTTTCACAGAATGTATGTTGAGCTATGGAAACTTGGTAAAGTTACAAAATAGGTACCTAATCTAAATTCTATTTTTCAGAACCACCGTTCATTGTGATAATTGTGACATCCTATGTAGGCCATGTTGAATTAAGGAGTGCCCACAGGAGGGCAATGCCCTCTGCCTTTCTTTCCTCACTAAATATTACCAGGGTGTTCTTATTAGCAAGGATACCTAAAAATGAGAGGTAAGATCCCCTAAGTAATTTTGGTGCAAATATTTTTTTTGCGTTGTACAGTTTACTTAATCTAAATTGACAGTTTTAAATGTAATGTTTTTCTTTTCCATAGGGACATTTGTGAAAAGAAATGATAATATCATTATTTTAGTTGAGGGGTTGTGTAATAATTATTTATACTTCATCATCATCATCATCATTAACAACCCATCAATGGCTCACTACTGAGCGCAGGTCTCCTCTCAGAGAAGGGTTTAGGTCATAGTCCACCACGCTGGCCCAATGCGAATTGGCATATATACTTACTGTCATTTGATTGCTAATCTGAGTGAAGGCATTGTAGCCTATCCTGTTCCTCAGTAAGCATTGGCAAAAAAAAATTGATTTAAATCTGTTTTCACATACCTATTATTATGCACATCCAAATTAGCACCATTTATATAAATCGTTAAATAAAAATCATATCAATTTATCCAAGATCTATATAATATTATGTACACTAATTTGTCAAGTATGTAGGTCAAGCTACTACTCGTAAATATTGCATGTACCTATGAAGAGTTATCTGAAAAAGTATGATATCACATATCAGTGTTTTGCAATCCTAAATCAGGATAGGCACAACAAAAACTTATCTAAATCTCACCTAATTTTGAAACTTTCAGATATATAACACAAGATGCTATCAACAATGAAAGCAACATATTTGGTGACATACTCCAAGGTTCTTTTTATGAGAATTACAGAAATCTTACCTACAAACATCTCATGGGATTGAAATGGGCATCCTCAGTTTGCCAAAAAGCGTCATTTATACTAAAAGTTGATGATGACACTGTTTTCAACATAAAAAAGACCTATGAATTCCTCAAGAAAATACCAATACCAGATAGTACTGATTTAGTCATGGGATATATTTTGAACAAGACAGAACCAAGAAGAAATGAACAGAACAAGTGGTATGTCACATGGGAAGAATATCCCAGAAGTGTTTATCCATCCTATTTATCAGGCTGGTACTACATTATGAGTCCAAAAATTGCAGCTATGATATCTGAAGAAGCCATCTACCATCCATTTTTTTGGATAGATGACATTTTTATTACTGGTCTCCTAACTGAATCTCTAGGTATAAGGTTAAGGCAGTTACCACAGGATTTCTGGCTTGAGTACTATGAACTTTTAGAATGCTGCCTTCGTGATATGATAAAGAAATCAATCAAGTGTGATTATGTGGTTGGGCCAAATGGTAGAAGAAACAATTTGATAGTAGAATTTAATGAAGCTTTTGCCAACTGTGAGAAATGGGGCAACTGTACAAGCAGGGCACATTCAAGTGATTTGAAGAGAGAGTGTGTTATGTTCAGAGACCGGACTATATTTAGTGACGGCAAAGCTGAAATACAGCATATTAACTTATAATTATTTTATACTTAGTTTAAGCCAAACACAATTTCGTAAAAATATTATATTTTATCACTTACATTTATATATATGACACTTGTAAAGCGTAGTCAACATTTTAATCCTAAATGAATTATCTAAAACAAGACAAGATTAACTTATTGCTGTGTTAACAAATTCAACCATGATAAAAAAAATCAAAATAATTTATGTAAGAAATTGATATGTGAATATATCAGTCAGTCAATTGAGCATTTTAATCATTCAAACACAAAAAGTGTATAAGTACAATATACATAGACTGTTATAAGTTATTACTACATAACAATTTTGCTATTTTTTTTCAAACCTTTACTATCTTCATTAAGACTGTAGCCAAGCATTTGTAACTGAACTTCCATTCACTTCACAGTCTTTAAAGCCTTTCATAACATAACTTGATTGAAACCATTTTACATCATCAGTGGACTCAATTTCATCAAATTCTGGTTCCTCTTCAAAATTAATTTCTTCAGCATTTTTAGTGATAACGTCACCAAAAATTTGGAAGTTGTTACAACAGGAAATATTTTCAAGATTTCGTGTCCTGAAGTCTAGACACACAACTTTACAGCTTCGAGGTATTTTGTACCCATCAACTGACACAAAGTTTTCAGAGCAGACAATATCCTGGTAGTTTGACATGTTCTTCTTAATAAAAATGTACATGTTAGTGGGAGATAATGCATTAAAGAATATCGGACTTAGTTTTTCAGAGGTCACCAATGTTCTGCAACAATAAAAAAATTATCCTTACAGAGTAAAAAAATTGTAAATTACAAGTACCTAGCCCAGTTTTAGACTTTATTTGACTTCAAACCAACATCCAAACACCATCAAGTTTTGGTAAGATTTGGTATTTTATATGGTAACTAGCTGATGCCCGCGACTTTGTCCGCGTGGATTTAGTTTTTAAAGTCCCTCGGGAACTCCTTGATTTTCCGGGATAAAAAGTAGACTAGATGTTGACTCGAGTAATAAGCTACCACGGTATAAAATTTTGTAGAAATCTGTGCGGTAGTTTTTACGTGAAAGAAAGACAAACAAACAGACAAAAAAAATTTAGCTTCTGTTTTGATATCTGTATCTTGAACACAATTAGAAGCAAAAACCCTTTTTTGAATCTATTTCATGTACAGAATTGGTTTCGTTTCTGTTTTATTATATGTATAGATATTTAAGGGTGGGCACAAAACCAGCTAAAAACCAAAACCAGTTCAAATGAGTGTAAATTTCGTTAAATATAGTAATAAGTACTAAAATTTTAAGTTAAAGGTGTGTGTAAGATGCTTATTTCAATAATTAAGTAATTGGTGTTGAGTCATTACAGATCTTTGCTGGAAATATTCGATATAGTGCACAAACACATCCTAGTTCACTTTCTATTCCCTCACTCTGACATGATGACAAACTGATACAACCGAAAGGAGATTAGGTGCAAGGAGATCAAGGCTTCTGGTGGTCATTACATTTCTTGACAGAAAAACCCAATAGCTCTTTATTTTAGCCAAACCAGGACTAACACCCAAGACTTCATGATCTGCAACCAATCAAGCTAGCCACAAAACCTACAAGGCAATCAAGACAGTTTAAAATAAAAGTAATACAAGATTATACTTACTTAAACACACTCATTTGTATTTTCTGGTCTGTTGCAATATGGGCAGAATGGCATTGTTGCTTGTGACACACTCTAGGCAATATTAGTCTATAAACTTCTTTACATGTGATTGGAGTTGCGCCCAAAATGATGCAAACCTCTTCCGGAGTTGAGACACTGTCAATTTCTTTCAATAGGCTCTGAAATTTATAGCTTTAGTTAGTCTTGAGTAAATAATTCTTTGCTTCACTTTACAAAGTAATTGTATAAGGGGTATTTGCTTCCAACAAAATATGTTGAGAAAATGTGAAATCTTTCTAAGATCAAACTAACCATCTATAATATCTAAAAAAAAGATGTACTTTTTTTTCAATTAGGTATTTAACTATAGGTAGTCTAAAACTCTACCTCTGCTCTCTACTACCTTTACATCTGTAGTGAAAATAGAGTGAGAGGCAACTTCTATACAAGCACCCTTCATCTTAAATTCTGTGATGTTGTCGTGTGGTGCAGGTTGTTCATTTCATTTCATTTCATAGCCTTTATTGCTGATTACAAAAATTACATAAATAAGTAGTGTTTTTTTTTTACAAAGTTTAAATTAAACATCAGCTTGTCCTGCGACATAGGCCTCCTCCAGAGACTTCCAGCTGCTCCTTTCTTGTGCTGTTCTGCGCCATGAAGCACCAGCCACCACTCTTAAGTCATCCTCCCATCTTTTTCTTTGCCTTCCTTTACACCTTATCCCATCCCTAGGATACCACTCAGTCACTTCTTTTGTCCATTTTGCAACCTTGTCCCTCATCATGTGCCCAGTCCAATGCCATTTTAACCTTCTTATATGCTCTGTCACATCTTTTACTTTGCTGCGTTTTCTTATAGATTTTAGGTTTATTCTGTCTTTTTTTTTATGTTTATCATACTTCTCTCCATACTGTGTTGACAAGTTTCTAGTTTCTTTATGTTGGTTTTTGTAAGTGACCAAGTTTGGCATCCATAAGTAATACATGGTATTATGCATGAATCAAATACCTTTTTCTTTGCACTTACTGGGAGTTAATATGCATAACTTCTTTAAAAGCCCAGTATCGTTTCCATGTCTTACTTACTCTTTGATTCACTTCTTTCGTCATCTGGTTGTGTGGAGAGACCACTTGTCCCAGGTATACATAATCCTCAACATATTCTATTGGTTTATTATTAATTTGTATAGTAATTTGGTCTCCATTTGTCATCAATTTAGTTTTCTCTGTATTCATAGTTAGACCTACTACAGAACTTTCTTTTTCCAGTTGTTTTAACATTATTTCTAGAGTATTAGAATTGCTTGATATTAGGATAAGGTCATCGGCAAACCTGAGGTGGTTTAATTTTTGCCCATTTATAGTAAGTCCATAGTTATCCCAATCTAAATTGTGGAAAACCTCTAAAATTGCTGAGAACAATTTAGGCGAAAGAGGGTCTCGAGAGACAAAAAGGGGAAGAGTTCCAAATAAAAAAGGGAGTCACCTTTTTTATTTGGAACTCTTCCCCTTCTTTCTCTAGTCTGACTCGTTCTGAACTTTTTCTGTATATCGCTTTTATTAATCTAATGAACTTAGCTGGTACTCCCTGTTCTTCAAGTGCTTGCCATAGGTGGCTGTGTTTTATTGAGTCAAAAGCTTTATTATAGCCGACAAAGGCTAAGTAATATTCTTTGTTATATTCATTGCATTTTTCAATTATTTGTTTGATAGTATGTATATGATCAATTGTGGAGTAATTGCTTCTGAATCCTGCTTGTTCTTTTGGTTGGCATTGATCAAGTACTTTTGTTATTCTACCGAGTATCAGGTTTGAGAAGATTTTATATATATTTGAAGTAAGACTTTGACTTTGACAGTTTGAAGTAAGTAAGGTGCAGGTTGTTACATTCTCCCAAATATGGTTGAGCTAAGCAACAGCTGGAACGTCATGCAAGCAACATCATGCTTGTGAACGGGTGCCATGGGAGAGACTGGGGCTACTTTATGTCTTGACATGAATTGCATTGTAGTACCTACGCTTTTTTGTGGAAATATTATATTCTATTCTATCCTAACAAAGTTGCATGAATTAAAACTGGCTTGGCATCTGGCTGCCCACAAGATAATATAAAAAACTTATTACAATGTAATAGCTGCATAATAATATTGTAAAATGATTATTTTGAAAAGACCAACTAATAAGTTTCTTGCCAGCTCTTCTCAGCAGAATCCGCTTTCCGAACCAGTGGTAGAGTCATGATGTGTCAGAAGAGCCACAGGTTGGCCTACGTGAAATAAATAATTTTGAATTTTAAACTTCAAAATGTATGATGTGCTGTGTTGCATACACAATTGTTAAAAATTTACAAAATTTATGAATGTATTAAACTACCTACTACTACTTTCTATCTGCCCGTCTTAACATGAATTGAATTGTAGTACACTTTTTGGAACTTCCCCTCATTATGGAAATATTATATTCTATTCTGACAAAGTTGCATGGGTTAAATGGGCTTGGCATCCCACAATATAGTTTATAAAACTTATTACAATGTAATTGCTACATTTAATAATATTGTAAAATGTTTATTTTTAAAAGAGCAACTGCTGAGTTTCTTGCCGGCTCTTCTCAGCAGAATCCGCTTTCCGAAGCGGTGGTAGAGTCATGACGTGTCATAAGAGCCACAGTTTGGCCTACGTGAACTAAATAATTTTGAATTTGAATTTAAGCAAAATCTTAGGCCATAAATATGAAAAAAGGAATACCTTTATGATGAAGTCCAGATTACTTAATGCCGTTGAGGCTACAAAAAAATGTCTTTCTGCCAGGTAACCCTCCCTTAAATCTTCACACGATTTTCTCCTGTTAACAACTTGTTTCAACCACTGATAAGTGTAGGGTATCTGAAGCCTTTGATAGGCAATAAATTTAATGAACTCCACAACAATATGACCACAAGATATAGAAGTTAATTGGTCACCTATGTTTAAGTCGATTTTTATAAATTTGTTAGCTTTTAGGGCACTCATATCGCTAATACTTTATGTTTAGACGTTTACAATATTTGTAATTACGATGAGAGTCTCTTTTAATTAATAATTTTAGTCGCAGCCCTTATTTTATTTTTATTTTTTCGTAAATTTAAATTTTCTACAGTTATAATTACCAAAGACAAAAGTGGCAAAAGTGGACATGGACAAAGACACAGATTAATAATTTATGTATACCAGATACATAGACAAAGAGAATAAATTCAATCATAGATTACATTACCAAAGACAAAGTGGACATAGACAAAGAGAATAAAATCCATCAAACACCACGAACACTATAGAACACTAATCCTGGATTGTGATTATCCTGGATTATTCCTTTACATTTAATATCCCAGTATCCCATAGAAATAGGAAGACTAGTCGCAATTCCTAGTTCCATGCATTATCCACTCAGTTTTATGGTAAATACTTTTTTCTTTTTTTTTACGTATGTCCTAGGCATAGACTTGGGTCCTAGGCTCATAGATACACGTAGACTACACCAGCTTCACTAAAACCTAAAACCTTAAAATATGGCATCCATCGACCGTCCTTCTTTTACCTATAATAATAGCTAAGTAAATTCGTGAGTAGATTCCAATGAAATAAAATTATAAAAAAAATTATCCTGCGGAAAATGATTTCAAAAAAGGAAAAAAAATATTTTAAGTTGTATGTTACAGAAATAGGTAGGTATAGCTTGGCGAAAATGAGTAGAAATTAATAGATGCGCCTCTGTCGCAAAATTTTCTTGAATCTAGCAACCCTAACTAGCCCAAATAGTACGACAGATCAGTTTTGATACTTATCTACTTTACTGAAATCGAAGTAGTACATTATTTTTTATTTAGATACAATTTACTAAAATTAATAATAGATAACCTAATTTAAATCCAAATAGTAAGTAAATAATTTATAAAAGAAGGTAAAATTTAAACTATATTTCTACTAAATTAATTAAAACTAAATTAAATCTTTATGTGAGTCTTTGTATGAGGTGTGTTCCCGGGATCTAAACTGCGACCCCCTGAATAGGAGACCACAGTCCTAACCACTAGGCTATCACTGCTTTATCAACATAATAAGATAATATTAACATTTATTTCATTGAATTAATAGACATGCCCGTAATGTCGGCGGTTTTTCGGAAAATATTGTGAAGTTCCGACAAAATATTTCCCGCTCCATATTTCGCAAGAGAACGCCTACAATTTAATCGAAATTAACTGCGGATGGTTTTTATTTATATTAATCGACTCATTTTTAAGTATTGTACATGAATGGCGCCTACATAACTATTAACTAAGATCTAAGAATGGTGCCATATTGTGTGTTGCCAGGAAAGAAAAAAATTAGTTCTCTGGTTTCTACTCTTTTTGGAGACGTAGTCATAATAGGCTATTTGACCACTTTTAGAAAATCATCTTAAATTGTTAATAATGCTATGCTGAAGCTAACGAAACATATATTTCGGCATAATTTTCATTATTTTTCATAAAAATCGAGAAATAAATTCAAAAAAATAAATTGCCGCCGAAACTTTCCATTTGCTCTCATGACGTAACAGTTCACATTTCAAACAATGACAATTTTATAATATGTGTTTAGGCCGCGTGTCGCATACTATTTGGTATTTAATAAAATAGTAACGATGAAAAACAGACGAAATTAGCCTATTACGCCGCACAAACACGTCGAAATGTATTGACAAAATGAGAATTCCATAGGTGGTTTGGACTGTGACGTCATTCGAGATCACGGAACGTTTTCGATCACGTGACCATGGCCAGAATTATAGCAATTTTATTTAATGTTTTCTAATTAAATAAAGCTTTATTTTTTAGTTTTGTCGTATGGAATAATGTTTTTAGATAATAATCTTTTAGGATGACACCAGTTGAAACGATATTTTTATTATAGTCAAATACCCTATTCCTATTTCCATGCTTTTTTGCCTAACCCATGGAACTAGGAATTACCACTAAGTCCAAGCCAAACCTCTAATTTTGACCGGAGGGGGAAAAAAGTCATGAAACCTTTTTTTCGTAAAATTTTAAGCTCTACACATTTTTCTTAGAATGTTTTGTCTAATTTTTATCGTTTTCGAGTAATTGCGAAAAAACACATGTTTTTGTTGATCAACCCTTGCCGGGAGTTGCAGACTCCAAATCCTTTGCACATTCTTTTTGTACCTATCATTGTCTACATTATATAAAAAATGCAAAATTGAGTGTTAAATTTTGATTTCAGACCTTATTTTACTCGACTTTAAAACGCACTGGCGTAAAACGAATTCAATGACAAAAAGAATCCAATTTCAAAATTATTTATGATTTTTTCGTCCTGTCATGTAATTTATATTGCTAATTTAATGCGTGAATTTTCCGCAATGTTTAAATTACAAAAAATAGTTGCGAAATCTTTAAAATATAAGGTTTTGTTGTATTCTCGTCATAAATATGCAAAAGATGTACGTTTTGGCCCTGATGTTCGATCACTGATGTTACAAGGAGTAGATATTTTGGCTGATGCTGTAGCTGTTACAATGGGACCTAAAGGGCGAAACGTAATTTTAGAACAAACGTTCGGCCCACCAAAAATCACCAAAGATGGAGTAACTGTTGCAAAGGGAATAGATTTGAAAGATAAGTTTAAAAATATTGGTGCTAAGCTTGTTCAAAATGTGGCCAGTAAAACCAATGAAGAAGCAGGAGATGGAACTACGACGGCTACTATATTAGCCAGAGCGATTGCAAGGGAAGGTTTTGACAGCATTTCAAAGGGAGCTAACCCTATTGAAATTAGAAAAGGCATTATGTTAGCAGTAGCAGCAGTTTCAGAACAATTAAAGAAAATATCAAAACCCGTTAAAACGTCTGAGGAAATTGAACAAGTTGCCACAATATCTGCCAATGGTGATAATAGCATAGGACAACTTATTGCAAGTGCTATGAATCGAGTTGGTATAGATGGTGTTGTTACTGTTAAAGATGGTAAAACATTAGATGATGAGTTAGAAATAATAGATGGAATGAAAATTGAACGAGGTTATGTTTCCCCTTATTTTATTAACTCTAACAAAGGTCCGCGGGTTGAATATAATGACGCATTAATTCTTTTTTCTGATAAAAAGATATTTAGTGCTAATCAAATTGTCCCTGCATTGGAAATTGCCAATAGTCAAAAGAAACCTTTAATTATAATCGCTGAAGATTACGAAGGTGAACCAATATCAGTTCTGGTTGTAAATAAACTAAAAATTGGACTGCAAGTTGCTGCTATTAAGGCTCCAGGTTTCGGTGAATATAGAAAAAATACATTAATTGATTTAGCTATCGCCACTGGGGGTGTCATTTTTGAAGACAATGAAAATTTGATTCGCTTAGAAGATTGCCAACTTGAGAGTCTGGGAAAAGTTGGTGAGGTTGTAATAACTAAAGATTCAACTCTATTATTAAAAGGGCAGGGTGATAAAGCAGAAATAGAACAACGCATTGAACAAATTAGAGCAGAATTTGAAGATGAAAAAAGTGAATTTGAGAAAAAAAGACTATTGGATCGTATTTCTAGATTAAAATGTGGAGTGGCAGTTTTAAGAATTGGAGGTTGTAGCGAAGTTGAAGTAAACGAAAAAAAAGATCGCGTTAATGATGCTCTCAATGCTACGCGAGCAGCGGTCTCAGAAGGAATTGTGCCAGGTGGTGGCGCGGCTCTTATACGTTGTATTCCTGTACTAGAAAGACTTCAACCAGCTAATTCTGATCAAGCAGTAGGCATAAATATAGTCAAAAAAGCTCTACGTACTCCTTGTTCAACGATTGCTAGTAATGCTGGCTTCGATGGGTCTGTGATTGTATCTAAAGTTGAAAATTTAGATGCCAATTATGGATACGATGCTTTAAATAACGAGTACGTTAATATGATTGAAAAGGGTATTATAGACCCTACAAAAGTTGTTCGAAGGGCACTAACTGATGCTAGTGGAGTTGCATCATTATTAACCACTGCAGAAGCTGTTATTTGTGAAGCGGCAATCGAAAGAGCAACTTCTCCAACTTTAGGACCGGATACCCAGGGAGTTACTATTTATTAGAATTTCTTCTTTTTCGTGTTAAAAAGCGTTTTATTTTTTACAGTTTTCCTAAACATTTAATTAGTTTAAAAAATCGGCCAAGTGCGAGGCGGGCCTCGCTCTTTTAGGGTTCTGTACATTTGACCAAATCATTTTTTTTAAACTAGATACATATTCAGATATCTTTGTTCTTAGAAAGTACTAAATTAGCATATGGGGAAAAAATGCTCGTTTGTTTTGGTCACAACTTACAAACCGCATTATAAATCGCTGATTTCAGTATTTCCTAACTAGTTTAGTTTTTTAGATAGACCCCCTAACAAAATTGGTCTAAGACCGACAACTTTGACGGCCCCCCATTTTTTAATTTTTGTAAGTAAAAAAAATATAGATATATATTTGAACTCCACTTAATGAGCTCTAGACAATGACACCCCACATGCCAGGGTAAAAAAATAAAATTTTATTTCGACTCCTTTTCCATGTATGGGAGCCGCCCCCTTTATTTTTTAATTTTATTTTATTTTTATTATTAATTGTTGTTATAGCGGCAATAGAAATACACAATATGTGAAAATTTCAACTGTCTATCTATTACGGTTTACGAGATACAGCCCGCTGACAGACGGACGGACGGACGGACGGACAGCGGAGGCTTAGTAATAGGGTCCCGTTGGCACCCTTTGCGTACGGAACCCTAAAAATTACTTTTTTATGTAACGTTGAGGGTACGAATAAAAGGGATGAAGCCTATGCAAGAAACCCCTATGCACAGTTATTATTAATTTATCTATTGGTGCCTATTAGTTTCTGTTTGCATACTATACCTACGGGTTGTGTCGATGATTAACATCTCTTAAACAGTCTAGTTCGTGTAAAAAAACTAAAACTGAATTAAATGAACGTTTGGGTAGGAAAGGTAAGTAGTACAGGTACTTCTATAATTAATATGTTTATAAAAATCAATAGCTGTTTGTTAGTCTTCTTCTTCTTCGTTTGTTTGGCTCCGCGCGTTTGTTAGTCTGGCATACTTAAAATACTATAAACGCAATAATCGGAGGGGTGATAAGCAAAACGACTTCAAAAAAGGAGGAGGTTCTCAATTCACCGGAATCATTTTTCTTATGTACGTTCACCGATGACTCGAAGACGCCTGAACCAATTTGGAAAATTCTTTTTTGTTTGAAAGGGTCACAAGGGTATATACTTCCCAGGTGGTCCCATTTAAATTTTATCGAAATCGGTCGAGCGCTTTTTAAAATATCAACAGTATTATATATAAATGTGATAATTATTAATAATTTTCGGTAATTATTAATAATTACCTCACCATTTGGTAAATTTGATAAATACTATGAAATACATCACTTTTATCGGTTAATATTAATAATTCACTGTTGTCTTTGGTAAAAGTGATAAAACTAACGAGAAACAGTCTGACAACCCCTATAAACCCCACCCGACTCCTTTCTCCAGCCACCTTTAACCTCACCAACAGTAAGGATGTTCGGGTAAAAGCATTTCTGGGTGGTTATAAAAGCTCTAGACTATAGCTCCTTAATCCTGATGCTGCAGGGTATTGCCCACCCAAACTACGGGGATTTAGGAATTGTCGATTACGAATTGATATTGTTGCCTCTAAGCATAGATTACATCATGGAGCTCTAGGTTCTAGCTCCTCAATCCTGATGCTGCAGGGTACTGCTCACCCACACTGCAGGGATTAAGGAATTGTCGATTATGAATTGATATTGTTGCCACTAAGCATAGACTACATCATGGAGCTCTAGGTTATAGCTCCTCAATCCTGATGCTGCAGGGTACTGCCCACCCACACTGCGGGGACTTAGGAATTGTCAATTACGAATTGATATTGTTGCCACTAAGCATAGACTACATCATGGAGCTCTAGGTTATCACAAAATCCACAAGTTTTATTCACGGAAATAAAACCACTTTGCACACGTGCTTTCAAAACAAATGACGCGTTAATATTGAACAATCGCATGATACATCATAGGAATGTTCGAATAAAGAATGTTCTGATAATACAGAAAGTTTAGATTAATTTTAATGTGTGTTTTTGTATTGCCTGCTTTCAATTATGTATGCGAATAATAAATAAAAAAAAGGATTGTGTGGTTTTATGAAACCACGGTAAAAGTGAAACTTTTTTTACTATTATATAGGCGCCGCCATATTGGCCTTGGCTGCTCTGACGAGCGCCTTTCACTTTATCCCTACTCCGCGGCCGACCGTCACGCGACATGCAACACACAGACGAAAAAGTTTGAGACGATGTAATAAAAGTTTCACTTTAAAAATAATAAAGACCCTTGTTTAAATTTATTTTAGTTTGTTCATTAGATCACTATCGAATATAATACTCAGTTAAGTTTTAATACATATATTTAGTTTAATAGAATAAAATAATGCATTTGTTTAAAAAATATCATGTATGTATTCGATCTTAAGTCGGTGATTCCGTCGCATCGTGTATACCCGAAAACATCACCCGCCCAAGCCCTATTAGACCATCGCGATGGCCAAGTTTACGACGGTTTACCTTTAAGCGAATTTTATTTTTAAAAATTTATTAAATTTACCAAGAGTAAGGTGTAATTCCCGCACCGGGAAGCGCAGTGTTGGCAGACCCCCCACCAGGTGGACCGACGACATCAAACGAGTCGCAGGGAGCCGCTGGATTCAGGCGGCGCAAGACCGAGGCCTGTGGAAGTCCATGCAAGAGACCTTTGTCCAGCAGTGGACGTCTATCGGTTGATAAAGAAGAAGAAGAAGAAGAAGGTGTAATTATTAATAATCACCGAAAAAAGTGAATAATTTATTACTTTTACCATCAATCTTGGTAATTATTAATAATGATCGGTAATTATTAATAATTTTCAATTAATCACATTTACCGTAACATATATATATATATATATATATATATATATATATATATATATATATAATATCACGTTTATTTTTTTGACAGATTTTGGTTGCGGCCACAAACATGCGGCCAACTTGGATCGGACTTATTGAAAGGAAAGGGAAAGTGTGAATCATAGAAATACAGTGATCGCTCCTAGTTCCATGGTGTGAATTGACTATTGACAGTTGAGTGTTGACAGTTGACACTTGTACAAAAATTATTAGGGCGCGAAATTCTGCCAAACTCTGCGAAAGTATTTTTTTAGGTGGTAAAAAAAACGTATTTCTAAAAGGTTTTTAAGAATTATAGATAAAAGAAGTACCTAAATAAAAGAACCACAATAACTTCTATGATACTCTTTTTAAAAAAATAATAAATAACCTCGTTATATGATTTAGATAGATGTCTGAAAAGAGTGAAATTTTGTTTGCCTCGCAATCGCAAATTCAAGAGTGCTTGGAACATGGCCAAGAATCGGAAGAAAGTATGGTACCGAAAGAACCCAGCACAAGCGACGATGAAGCGGGCCCAGTTACGATGAGGAAACGAACAAAGAATTTTTCTGACAGTGAAAGTGACTTGGAGAAGGAACCAAGAAAAGAAGAAGAAAATATAACTATAGAAGATGTCACATCGCCAACTAAATTTGAAGATATTGTTCACTTTAGTAGCAGTTCCCTCAAACGCACCAAGAAATCTAGGATAAAACCTATTGAAACTTCTGAAAGTGAAAATAGTTCTTCTGAAGATGTAAAAACACAGAAAAAGTCTATCCGAGCTGAAAATAAAATGAAGAAACTGAAGGAAAAGTTCAGAGGTTTGATTTCTAATCATGCAAAGAGTTCACAAGGAACAGAGTCTCTATCTGATTCAAATTTACATAAGTCTGATGTTGAGGGAAGTGAACATTCCGATGAGGAGGTATCTTGCTTGAAAATAAATGAGGTATGGATGTACAGTTAAAACCGTTTACGACAACATTGTTTAGAACAACCTTTTGCTTATATTGACCAAAGTCAAAGGTCCCGGCTGAATGCTATATGACCGCCTTATTAAAAATATCGCTTTTTATGACATCGCTTACTATGACATACCTGATTAAGCGACTACATTTTACTAATATCTTTGGAGAATGATATCTGTTAGAACGATCAGCTGTATTGTAAACAATTTGAATAGGTAACAGTATCCACATCTGGAGCACAATATAATGGTCAATGGCTATTAAGATTGCAAACTAAACAAAAACGTGTTGAGTTTAGGTCTTTTGTAATTCTTAGAAACAAAATACACATGCATGCAGTATAATCAAAGCCCGCTTCTTCATATCCCTTCAGTTAGTTTGTTACTTATCAGTACACAAGACTAAAAATTATTGTAGAGTTATTGTATAACAGAATGTAATTTTATTTATTTTATACGTGAATATATTTTTCCTATTAATATATATGGATTTACACACATTCAATAATACCACTTCATAAAAAAATACTTTGTACCTCGAAAACATCACCGGCTGTTACGACTAACGGTTTTTATGAGCAAATATGAGTAGACCCTTCTATAACAGATTTTGACTGTATTTGTATTTCTTTTTTGAAAATTAGGTAACATTTATAATTACATAGACATTATGATATTATAATGCAGGCACACTAAAAGGTCATTATTGTGAACAACAGCTTATTAGTTTTTTTTCTATTTAACTATATGAGGGGAGACCTTGCCCAGTAGCGGGCCATAGGTGAGTTGATAATGATGCAGTTTGGTGGATGGATGGAGGTTAGGTGAAAAAAGATGTAAGAATTTTCCACCACAACACCTGTTGCCCTTGTTCCATTATAGCTTTGGTGGTGTAGCAGTTAAACTAAGGAGTGAAACTATTGCTTCAGGGGATCGAATTCTGACTTCAGATCATGAATTTGTTTTTGTTTTTTAATTTTTGGAACAAAGTTTTATAGAAGAGGAATTCCGAACAAAATATTTGTGTGTAAAATTTACTAACCCCATCTATTGTGGGCAGCGTGAACTTGCTTTAATGTCTGTTTATTTTATACAACATGTGGCAAGAGTTGGTGTTAATTCTGAACTTGAAACTGAACTGAACCGAATATTCCATGACACTCACAGATTTTTTATTTTGTTTTACTTTCAGAAAATAAAAAAATCTGTGTATTCAATGAATTCCATATGCGATCCTGATACTTCAGATGAGGAAAGCAACCCCAAACCAATGCTTAAACAGAAAATAAAACAACCTGAGGCTAGAAGAACAAAGCCTATATCCCCAAAGCCTATGAGAGTAAGTTCAAGTTATTCAAGCTATGATGAGGTGGTATTTTTACTCATCTAGGTATGGCAAAGCTGAAAGGAAGGGTTGTGATTTTAGCAGTCTGTGTCTGTTTTTATGTAACTATTTATGAATGTTTCACCATGGCACCTAAACTACTTAGCTGATTTTGATAAATGAGGTGTCTATTGATTCATTATTATAGTCCTGGTAACAATATAGGCTAAATTTTACATGAACAAAATCAATAATATGACTGATGTAATGTCCAATTTTCTAAAGTCAGGTTACAGTCTTTAATCTATTTTCTTATTGACATTTTGTTGAAAACCATCAAACATCAGTATCAAAGGCTATAAAATTCTCAACATGATTGGAAAAAACTTTATTTTACAGTTTTTGCAATTCATGAAGGCGAGTGAGCTTTACTTGTGGTTACTTCGTGTACATGCACATTGCATAAGTGTGCGTGCTTGTCAAAGCCTAGGTGGAAGCGGGCAGGCGCGAGCATTGCGCTTGCTAACACTTATACAGATACGACACACACAACCATAAGTCAGTCGCCCTCGTGAATTGCAAGAACTATACCTTCAAACAGTACACACTACTGGTGTTGTCTGCCTTCCCTTTCCACCTCCTAATTTGTGAGCTTCTTCACATTTTACAAAACCCTCTAGGGTTGGACAAGACTGCGAAGTTGGGGTTGTTGGGGTTCTTTGATTTTTGGTAATATTGCCATATTTTTTTTACGCTATTGTAATTCTGTAAAGCTGGAAATAAACTTTTGTTGTAAAACTCAAAGTCATTCATTTAAACAAACAAACTATCACATACTTAAAGTAGGTATCCGAGACTTCCGGCCAAAAAAAGTGGTTTGCGTAATTTTTTCCTGAAAGAGTAAAAAATTTTCTATCAAATACAATGCAAAAAATCAACATGTCAACAAATGATGACAGTAAAATATTTTTGGGATTTTGAAAAAAAATATTTTTTTTTACATTGTTTCGGCTTTTCAAATTAACGCTTATCGAGCTTATTATAAACCTAATAAGCTCGGTATGCGTTAACGATGTTTAACCATCATTTATTCAAAATTTTCGAATCCACTTTGAGGGGACTTTCAATGTTACCAGCTTCTGGACCATTTATTTTAAGTTCATGAGGCAATGTATGTTTTTCAATCACAGATGTCAGCAAAACAAGCAATGGAGAACATGCACAAAATAAAAAGTGAATCCAATCGCATGCTACGGGAGAAACAGGTCTCTTTGCCTTATCATAGACCAAAGGCTTTGTCGCTCAAAGACATCTTGAGTAGGAGGAAGCCTGCAGTTACTTCTGATGGAAAGGCACTTCCTATTAAAATGAACAATGAACAGTTAAAACAATACTCGTAAGTGGTTTAATGCTAAACAGTATGTCCTCTCTGACTGTGTTACATAGCTCATTGCTGAGCATTGTTGCCCCTTTCCATTAAACACGGTATTCGGTTATTTTTAATATTTAAAAATTAAAAAAAAAACCTTTATAACGGTAGGGGTTTTCTTGGTGTAACAATGCGGTGGGTTACCAAATTTCTACATACAATGAAACTAAGGTCTAAGAGTAAAGGATTTTGACTATTTAATAATTAATGATTAGTGTTAGATGTTAGTGATAATAATTGGGTACAGAGAAAACAAAAGGGTCTTTTTTAGACCATTAAAATACCCATCCAGTGAACAACTTGGGTCAACATTGCTTAACCAGGACAATTGACTCATATGTATAGTTGTAACTAGGCTTTACATCCCACTTATCAGAGTTTTAACTTGAAGACACCAATATAGTTAGTTTTGTAGGACAAAACTTTCAATATTAGCATTACTGATTGTAAGATATAAATATTAATATGTTTGGTATTACTTTCAGGTTATTGTTAGAGCAAAGACAAAAGGAAGTGATAGAGTTATGTAAAAGTGACACAGAGGAAGAAGAAGATTGTCCAGAAGATCAGGCAATTGTCAAAAATGATATTTCCACAGACACTACTACCAATGGTTTAACAGAGCTGAGATTAGATGGTGTAAATATACAACAAATTGCTGAACATACTAGCGGCAACTTCAATGAAATAAGCTGTATTGAAACTAATGCTCAGGAAAATAGTGTTAATTTAAATAGTGATCTTGATAAACAGACAGACTCTTCAATGGATACAGAATCTGTAAATGATTCTGCAAATATGGATGTTGATAAGGAAAAAACTGATGTTAACAATATTCCAGGCAATAACATGGAACATAGGGTAGATATAATGTTAGAATATTTATCAGAAAATCTAACAGTTGCCAGAAAGTCAGATACAAATGTATCTGAAAAGAATACTGAACAAGACAGTCAAAAAGAAACTGCAAGCATGGATTTAGAAAAAGAAAATGAAACTGAAGTTACCTCTAATCCAAGAAGTGACAAGGAACAGAGGGCAGACATCATATCAGAAGAACTATATGAAAATCAAACTGATGTATCCAAACAAAAATCTGTGCGAGACTGTCAAAGTGAACTTGCAAATATGGATTTTATTAAAGAAACTGTCGTTAACAATATTCCAAAAAGCGACAAGGATCAGAGGCCAGACATTGTATCAAAAGAATTATCTGAAACTCAAATATTTAATGTATCTGAACAAAATACTGAACAAGACAGTCAAAATATGGAATTGCATTATGATTCAGAAAAAGTAGCTTTAATTACAGAGAGTGAAGATAATAAAAGGGAAGAAAATATTTCAGAAGTTCCTACTACTAGTAAAGAGAAACAAACTGAAACTCTGCAAAGTGATGATGAAGAATTTTTAGATAATGATTTTAACTATGATGAAATTGACAAATTGATTGAAAATGCGAAAATTGCAAGTGGTATGGTAATTACTTTACTGAGTGTTCAGTGTTGTATTTCTCATTAACACAATATAAAATATCAACTATTTATTTTCAGATGATACACAACAATATATTTCTAATCCAAAATTGACAGGAGCTCCTGGAATGGTCATAGACTTAGATGATACAGATTCACTAACTTCGAAACAGCTTACTGGTGTGGATCTTTTGAAAGAGAGGTTTTCATATTTTGCCAAACTCAAGTCTTTAGAAGACATGGAAAAAGACAGAGAGAAGAAGTAAGTATATTTGTTATAACAACGACTTTAACAGTATAAGTTAACACAAAAATAGTTTGATGTTTCTATAAACTTTTATGTGAATATATCATATAATATTATCTTCCTTCAAAGATTCAAACCGGGCATCCAGCATCTTAAACTAAAACAAGAATTAGAAGAACAAATAGCTGAACAGCGATCAAATGAATGGGAAAAACGTCTTGAAGAAGAGAAACGTCTTAAGTCCGAAATTTATGACCACTACTCAGATGACGATATAGAAAAGCTTGAAGCTAAGTTAGAAGAGGGTAGCGAAAAAGTAGATGAGGAAAAACTTGAAAGTGAAAGTTCCGAGGGCGAAGAAGAACCGATAGAGAATGATATCATATTAGAAGATAAACCGAAAAAGCGAAATCCGATGGTTGACGATGAGGCCGAGGAATCTGAATGTGATGAAGAAATTGCAGGTGAAAATGATGATGAAACAGATGTTAAAATGAATGAAGATGAAGTTGATGATGGCGAGGAAGCGGATTTAGATTATGATGATGACACAAGTGACACGTCTTCAGAATCTGAGGACGAAATTGAAACTAAACCTAGGAAAGGCAGAATATTAAAGGCCTTTGAAGACTCGGATGAAGAATCTGCTGAGGTAGAATCGACTCTTAAAAATAAAGATGTAATTAATGAAATAACAGAAGAAATAACTAGCCAGCCAGTAGCCACTTCTAAGAACCTGGAAAATAATTTAGCTATTAAAGATAGTCAAGGTAAATACTATAAATAAATATACACTTTTTGAATCACATTTCAATTACCTCACATTAACACAGTTTATTAGGCTCAGGACCGCTCCGCGGGCGATGGAGAGAGCCATGCTCGGAGTGTCCCTAGTGTCCCTGTGGGATCGAATCCGAAATGAGGAGATCCGTAGGAGAACCAGAGTCACCGACATAGCTCAGCGAGTCGCGATACTGAAGTGGAAATGGGCGGGGCTCATAGTTCGAAGAGCTGATGGTCGTTGGGGTCCCAAGGTGCTGGAGTGGCGACCCCGCACCGGGAAGCGCAGTGTTGGCAGACCCTCCACCAGGTGGACCGACGACATTAAGCGAGTCGCAGGGAGCCGCTGGATTCAGGCGGCGCAAGACCGAGGCCTGTGGAAGTCCATGCAAGAGACCTTTGTCCAGCAGTGGACGTCTATTGGTTGATAAAGAAGAAGAAGAAGAACACAGTTTAAACAGTTCACTGCAGGTGCATGTTTAGATGAACATGCAATAATAAATGAAAGTAAGATACATTATAGTGCGCAGCAGAATAAGCTATTTGACCAACAAGACATCACAATTAATATACACACATCAAAAGTGTCTAGGGATCAACATATATTTTTGCAATAACTTTTCTCCTGATTGATATTAATTAAAATTTTCTTTAAGGATTCATCAAATAAAGTGTTTTCGTTTGTCACAGTAACGATAAACCTAGTCACCTTTGCATTAATAAAGAAATTTGCCATTTTCCTAATAAAGGGATTTTTGACATTTGAACCACTAACATTAAAGTTCGAAAAAAAGACTGAAATAACAGTTTTCTTTAAAATTTTATTGGGTAACTTAAACAATTAATAATCCGTGTTTCTACCGCGAACACTAACAACACAAGAACATCGGTTTGGCATACTCAAAATGAGTTCATCCAAATCACGCTGTGGAATGGCCGCCCATGTTCGTTGCAACAACAAAAAAAGGTCTTCTTGCCACTGGATACCCTCCATATTCGGCAGAGCTCTTCTCTGTAGCATATCCCATGCATGCTCAATCGGGTTCAAGTCTGGCGACTGAGCAGGCCAGGGCAGGACATTGATGTTAACTGCGGCGAGAGTCTGTCTTACAACTCTTGCGGTGTGCGGTCGTGCATTATCATGCATTAACTGAAATAAGGGACCGATTTGCACTTGTAGAGGAACGATGACGTCTGATACAATCGTCTCAGCATAAATTTGAGCGTTGAGGTTACCTCTGATCCAAATCAACTCAGTTCTTCTGCCGATCCAAATACCCGCCCATACCATGATGGTTCCACCACTATAAGGATGGACTTCCTGGCAGGATTTTAATCGCTGATTATGAAATTATGAAATGCACCAAAAAGGATCCATATAAATTTATAAAATCATAAATTTATTACAAAGCCACATCTCAATCTCAAGAAATCCGCATAAAAATGCTTGATCCCTAGACACTTTTGATGCGTGTAAATAAATAAATAATATTATAAATCTTTGATTAATTTCATATTAACTCTCTTACAGATGATGAGCTACAATTAGCTCAAGCAAACAAATCATCTGAAGATTTATTTAGCACCCAGGAATCAGACAAACCTAATCTAGTAGTCGTCGCTTTAAATAAAGATAGTGCAGATAACAAAAGCGCTGACTTGGGCACACAAACCTTTTCAATTTTAGATTCATTACAAGCTAATCAAACATTGGATCTAGAGTCACAGGAGAAAACACCTGTTTGTAGAACACAGACCATAGGTGATGTAAGTATGTATAAATACCGGCTCTTCTCAGCAGAATCTGCTTTCCGAACATTGTTGTCATAAGAGCCTTAAGTTGACCACATGAGATATATAATTTTGAATTTGAATTAAAACAATCAACTCCTTATGATCATTTAACTTTATTAATATCCAAATACACATTATTCGGTTTAAGGACATTATGTTATGAGCTATGTGCTTTTAAAGTAATTAAATATCACTTGCTTTAATGGTGAAGGAAAACATGGTAAGGAAAGCCTGAAGGTTCTCTGTAATTTACTCAAAAGTGTGTGAAGTACCAGACTTCACACTCCACATCCAAACATCCGCATGTTAAATTATGACCTTATTTAACTTATGGCACTTTTCTTTCTGAGAAGAGTACCTACTCTTCCTAGTAGTGGGCCAGTGTTGGGTATAACCTTCAAAATAATCTTTTCAGGGCTTATTAGTGGGAGTATATCCTGATAACTTCATACCAACCCAAAATCCATCACCACAATTTTCACAAACTCAGGAAATCGGTGACGATGTCGTTGCATTATGTACTGGCAAATTTTACGACAACCCATTCTTATCACAAGACAAACTAGAAAAAAATTTCTCTCCCCTAAAACTTACAGAAAGTTCACAAACACAAGAATTCGGTGATGATATAGCCGCACTTTGTACTGGAAAATTCTATGATAACCCTTTCGTGTCACAATATGGGGGAAATAGCGATATTAACAAACCCGAAACTTCAAACACAACCGAGAAACCAAAGAAAGATGCAGCAAGAACAAGTAACGAAAATAATTTAGTGAATTCAAATATTGACAAAGAACAGGAACTTATTCCGATACATGTTGAGAAAACTATTTTAAATTCAATACTTGAAGAGTTAGATGGACCTGATTTTGAGGAACCGAAGACTAAGTATTTTGCAAGTGATACTCAATCAAATAAAAATAATGTCGGATATAGTCAAGTAAAGAAGAAATTCGTTATTGACTCAGATGATGAAACAAACGATGGTACTTCCAAAAAGAAAAATAAGAAGTTAAGGAAGAGGAAAGCAGAAGAAAGGGCGTTGCAGATATCAGGTGATTTTATAGTCAGATAAACATAACTGTAAACCTAAATTACTTTACACTCTCCTGAGACACTTACTTATGAGCAATCTCTGTCAAGGAAATTGCTATCATTTTCTGCAGAAAAAGATAGCACTATTATTTAGAACAGGCAATTAAGCATAGTAGTAGTATAGAATTATGTAGTAGTAGTACGCAACTAACCGTCACAAGTGGAGGAGCACCGCGCGAGAGGTGGTGCGACCCAAAATCAATCAAGAGACTAACGACGTCTAACAACTAATGTCACATCATCCCAGCAGCCACGACTACTGACAAGAATGACCGATTGAAAAGAATTTAGTAATTTAGAGAATGCACAATAGCGCTTCTTTGAATATATAGCAGAATGTGTATCATTTTGATTTAACATTTCAGATGATGAAGATGAGGAAGAAGAATTAGCGGAAGATCCGAGCGACGCTGAGTCTGATATAAATGAAGATGAAGAAAGAATTGTGGAGTATGACTCTGAAGAGAATGAAGTAAGTTTTATACTCCATACTAATTTCATAAACTTGGAATTCTACAAATGTTACCTTTGCGATTTTCTTAGAAAGGATCAGTTGAATTAAACTTGACTTTTGATTTGGAAGTCATGTAAGACATACATGTATACGCTTAGCACAAGCACAAGCGTATACGCATTACTATACTGACGCAATGCCATGCGGTAGCAATATATTAATACAAGTAGGGCGCGTGGGTGCGCGGCCCGCAAGCGGACCGCGGTTTTTCTACTCGTCTAGTAGACTTTCAGCTCCTGATCATTTTCTATCACAAAACCACTCTTCCATCTTTTATACTCTTCGAGATAGACACCGTTGAAGTTTGTATGGCCGCCATCTTGAATCCGCCATTTTGGATTTTTTTCAGCTCACTGCCAATTGGATGAGATTTCGAGTGACTTTTGTTCGAGCACCCCCACCTATCTACATTACCATGGCCGTGCTCCTCACCCACCTTCCAAACCCTCGATCATCATATGTCATAATTTGTCATAATGAAAATTCTTCAATAAAAAAAAAATCTTGAAAAGGAATTGTATCAAAGTCGTGCATGATTCCCGGCTTCTAGTCTCTTCAATATTCGCCATATATTTTTGTATGAAGAAAAAAAAAATTCCGCCATCTTGAATTTTTTTTCTGTTCGTCAAGTAGACCTTAGGGTCTTGATCAGCTTTTGCCAGGAAACCACTCTTCTATCTTTTATACTCTCCGAGATAGACACCGACGAAATTTGTATGGCCGCCATCTTTTTTCCGCCATTTTGAATTTTTTTCAGCTCACTGCGAATTGGATGAGGTTTCGAGTGACATTTGTTCGAGCACCCCCCACCTATCTTCAATACCCTGGCCGTGCTCCTCATCCGTCTCCGAAATCCTCAATCATCAGCTCTCTCCATAATTTTCCTCCGAATGAATTTTTGTCCTCTATACGAAACCATCGGTGGAAAAAAAATTTTTCATACAAAATTTTACAGGAGAGGTGATCAATCAGTCAGTGAATCAGTGAATCAGCACGAGCAGCTATATATATATTAATACACTTGTATAGGTGTTAAAGTCTATGAAGGAAAATGTATTTACGCATATTTTTTTTACTGACTGTATATCTTTGATCAAAGATTAAACTCTGTGTTGCAGGTGGAAGTGCAACAAAAAGCATCAAAGAAAAAGCGTGTAGGTGCCTTCTTTGAGAACGAGGCTGAGTTGACTTCGGAAGACGAATGGGTGGGTTCAGGGGACGAGGATGAGAGAGGACTGGACCGGATGGAGCGGGAGGAGGGCGACGACGAAACCTTCCACCAGGGACAGCTGCAGAGAGAGCTCGAACAGATTCACATGTGAGTTGGTTTAACAAGGCATAATAAGCACAGGCTGAGTTGACTACGGAAGACGAATGGGTGGGCTCAGGGGACGAGGACGAGAGAGGACTAAATCAGATGGAGTGGGAGGAGGGTGACGACGAAACCTTCTACCAGGGACAGCTGCAGAGAGAGCTGGAATAGATTCACATCTGAGTTTTAACAAGGCATAATAAGCACAGGCCGAGTTGATGTCGGAAGACGAATGGATAGACTTAGGGGACGAGGACGAGAGAGGGCTGAACCAGATGGAGCGGGAGGAGGGTGACGAAGACACCTTCCATCAGGCCATGGACAGTTGTAGAGAGAGCTTGAACAGATTCACATGTGAGTTGGTTTAACAAGGCATAATAAGCACAGGCTGAGTTGAAATCAGAAGACGAATAGGTAGGCTTAAGGGACGAGTACGAGAGAGGACTAAACCAGATGGAGCGGGAGGAGTGCGACGAAGACACTCCACCAGGGACAGCTGCAGAGAGAGCTTGAACAGATTCACATGTGAGTTGGTTTAACAAGGCATAATAAGCACAGGCTGAGTTGACTACGGAAGACGAATGGGTGGGCTTAGGGGACGAGGACGAGAGAGGACTAAATTAGATGGAGCGGGAGGAGGGTGACGATGACACCTTCCACCTTGAAAGATTCACATTTGAGGTGGTTTAAGATTAAGACAGCTTAATGCTTGGAAACGGGAAAGAATTTTGTCACAAAGACTTAAGAAAACAATTTTTTATGGACTCATAGTGACTCTGAAGAAAACTTTTTTCCCTTTTCTTCCATTAGCTTGTTAGCCAATGTATCTTCCAATATTTTATGAATTCAACTTCTCTTCTAGGCGGGAAGTCCTCGACCAGGATAAGCGAGAAGTGCGTATGATTCAAGAACTGCTATTTGAAGATGGCGACCTTGGTGACGGGCATCGGCAACGGAAGTTTAGGTGGAGAAACGCAGGTAACAAATAAATTAAATTGTCTGTGATTAAAAATAGAGAGTTTTACCTACCAATAAAACTTACCTATTATTTTTCCTGAGATATCCGGAATCCATGTTGAGTTTAGCGTGTCTTTTTCGTATGTTCTGACTTAGCGATACCCTCGCTTCGGGTCCCCACCCTGTATCCGTTTCCGCTTTGTGTTCAATATGGCGACGCCGCGGGATCGCGGGTGAGGCCATCTTATTTTCTCATTATAAGCGTAAGTACCAGGTAGGAATTATGTGGATTCCGGATATCTCAGGAAAAATAATAGGTAAGTTTTATTGGTAGGTAAAACTCTCTATTATTTGTTCCGTCTTCGATATCCGGAATCCATGTTGAGTGATGTGTTTGATTTCTCCTGGTACTATTTTGTTGATGCTATAATGTGTTCAAAAATGCTATGGCATGCAAAAAGAAATAATTACGTATTAGATGACTATATTTCTATAGCCAGAATTGAATCATCTTCTTACCAATGTAATGATGAAACCACCAAAAACAACGCTATAGTGAGAGACCTCGCCACTGACCGTGAAGCCCACGGGGGCACAGGCTTCCCAACCGGTTAAGACACAAGGAAGATCACTTTCCTGGTAATGTTTGGTAATGTATATCTGATGCATCCGTGATAACATAATTCATGGGATTTCCCTTCGACTGAATTAGAGTCGTCTGCATCAGATTTTCTAGCCACCATTCTAGTTCGACACACACCTCTTTCGGTAAACGCATGGGTTTGAGAGGATGTTGACGCAGACAACTGCTATGACGTCGATGAATGGTTCGGCACTGCTACCTTCCCCGGTGGGTGATGAAGGTAGCAAAGTTGAGAAAACCCTAAGAGGACAGGGCCTGCTTAAGGGTCCAACTGCCAGTTGCTAGAAAGGATAATAGACCCAATTTCTTATATCCATCAAGGGACGGGGACAACATGGCTATTGGCTAGGCTTTTCGTCAGTGGACTCCTCGCTGCGACCGAGGGACTCGTCGCTGCGCTCGCAATCCTTTACATATCTTAAGTATTTCCTATAAATTGAACAAAATCAAAGGATTCAGTATACTAAACTCATTTTAATACTTGTTGATGTGTCTTTCCAACTAGATTGTCCAAATTGAGCAGTATCTGTTTTGCAAACAAAGGTCAAACGTAATAATGTGGCATTACCAAACATTATTTTATTATAATTTATGATCACCATAAACCATCATGTGCTCCGTGTCAATCTTTGGTAAAGCAAGATCAAGCCTCTCTATCCGACGCAAGTAGAAGTAAATGGTAGTACGTTTTGAAACAAGTTTTCCTCATCAGGTTCTGAAAACTCAAACAATAATTAGAATGACTATACAGATATGATTTCATAGAATGGAATAGAAAAGAATAGTCTATTCAAGCAAACGCTCATAAAGTTCCTTTGATTCAAGTGCATTCAACATTCCTTCGAAATGCTCTTCCAACTTTTGAAATCTGTGTAAACTTTGTTATACTTTTCAAAAAACTGATGTACAGTTCTTTTTCAAGAGGATAGTTATAAGGATTTATAAATTGTATATGCCAAGTCTATCCGGCACAAATCAATTATGCCTCCTAAAATATGCTTCTGGACCTCCGATGAGTGCTAACTTTAGTCTAAGTCTTCATCAGTATTATTGGAAGAGCTGGTATCTGATATAGTTTCTGCATTTCAAAATATTTAAACATATCGACCCTTCCATAGGTTGAGTGGTGCTTACAGCCAGCCCGGGTTTTAGTTCCAGTGACAGAGAAAGGCATTGTAAGCATAGGCTTTCTCGTTCTATGAATCCTTTGACACGTATTTCGAAGCAAATATGAGCCGTGTGTAAGCAAACAGATCTACACTGGTATTCCCCACGTTCAAAACCTGACCTAAGTCGTTGGTGGTTTCGGAATATGTATTGCAGGGGGACTGGGGGATGGATATCAGCAGATGTCGACTGTATTGCTGCACTGTTCGACACTGAAACCATCCTTGGCGAATAATAGACGAGGCAAAGTTGTGTCTCCCATTAGGAACTAGGCCTGTCTGGGAGACTAACTGCATTTCTACTAATTCTGTAATGCCATGCGTAGTGTGGAGCATTTTACTGTATCATATGATGATTGATGATGATGTCCTCCATGACGTAGGTATCCGTTTACGGCGGTCTTGGCAAGAACCGGTTATGGGAGCAAATATGGATCGCGAAACCAAATTTTGTTTTCAAATACTGTTGCACGGCGCACAGTGTAACTGGTCCGACCTATTATACGTGTAGAGGTAGGAGGTCCTTGGCTGGGTCTTTTTATTATGGCGTTTGGCGTAGAGTTCCTTTAGACGCTCCTCAAAGGATGCCATCGCCTCATCTCCTTTATATCATATATTTCAGTATTAATCTGACATGCATTACTTAACATGATTTGCCGGGACATGCAAGCTGATATTTTGTTGCTAGATTCAACATTACCAGCTGATGACTCGCATAAATATTTTGACCATTCGCAGCTCGATCGTTATATAGCAATGGACGCCAGAATTCTAACTCCTTAGCGGCTATGTAGTACACCATACAGCGTATACTTAGGCAAAGTTGTCTCCTCATTAGGAACTAGGCCTGTCTGAGGGACCAACTGCCTTTCGACTGTTCCTGTAATGCCACAGTCTCTCATTAGAAATTAGTACTGAATGAGAGACCCACTTTCGTTTTGAAAGTGATGCTGAAGTACAACTGTGTAGTGTAAAGTACTTTTGCACCCCGATTCTACACCCTTCGACAACCTACCGTTTCAATACGATCAGGTACCTATCGATCTCGTATCGAAAATGTGCAATTCAGAACGTTCGGTTAGAGGACTCGGTTATCGATCGACAAGATACACGTGCATTTAAGAAGATTGTTTACTTTACCAAAATTTTACTTATTGTTTTTTAATGTCAATATACCTATAATATAGTAAACATTTACATACCAAAAAAAAAAAAAAAAAAAAATTTTTGTCTTCGTGACTTTTTTATACAAAACAGTAAACAGCTTGATAGAATCAAGAAGTCGAACGAAATGTTCGTTGGTTCATTTTGGTTGGTATTTCGACAATTTCACTGAAAATAGATCTTATCATACGATAACAAACCGAATCGATCGATAAATATGTCATCGCAAGGTTCCGAATCGGGGCGCTGCTCCGACAAGGACTCCGCGTTGCGTTTTGTGTCCCATATGCCGAGAAACTCAAGGCATTGCGTCGGAGCCAGCATGGCAAAGTTGTGTCAACCCCATTAGGAACTTGGCCTGTCTGAGGGACTAACTTTTGGTTCCGACAGCTCCTAGAAATCCATAATATAGAAACATAATCCATATAATCTATAATATAGAATAGAAATCTATACAATAGAAATAGGTGTCTAGTCGGAACCAACACAGGTGTCGAATTTGCTCGTTCATGCTAGGAGTTTCAACAGTTTCAAGTTTCAAAAGTTTCAACATCAAAATGTTACCTGTACTTGAAACTACACACAGGATTGAATGGAGAGCGGGTAAGAGCTGTTTGCCAAGAGAAGTCATCCAAATTGTACTGTCCAATCCGTAGTGGACGCGAATGGTTTTGTTGTTGATAAAAATCCAATGATGGTCAGTTAATTATGGCAGTATAAGTAGCTTGGACTGTATTTTTTCTGTTCTAGTATTTCTACCTCTAACCTATAAATTCTCGATCTGTGTGGTTATGTCGTGATAATTAAGATTCCACGCTTAGATAATTCTGAAGAATAAATTATATATAATATAATTGTAATTCTTCGGAAGTTTCGTGAATGTCTCCCGATATATTAAAATCACTAGAGACAACCGCCTTGAAATGTTCGTTAACTTAGCGGTAAATTGTGAATAAAATTTCTTACCCTCTTACTCGTAGCTGTCACGATTATTGCTCGCCCCCCCCCCTATTTTTAAATAACGTCGAATTGCCTCGTTATTAAATAAGGGTTGTGAACTAAGAGGGATTTTATATGAAATATTTCAATGAAAATTAGGAGTAATCTGAAAATATCGTTATTATTTCTGTGGACTTAATATAATCGAAATAATGAAACGCATAATTTCGATTTATTTATCTGAGCCTTCTCCACCTTATTGTCAGGCGGTGATTGCAAAGTGAATTCTTATTAGAAAATATATTCACCACGTTGTTTATCAAGAAGGCTTCTTGTTGACCAGAAAAAATAAAAATTGAACTTACCGATTTGCTTAAAATACAAACCACTTCTGGATATATCATCAGACTCCTGCTGCTCGCTGCTCCTGCTCGCTGATGAACTGCCCGAAAAACCATTTTCCTGCCTCTTCTTTCCTCTGCAAACTTGAGCTTCTTCTGTGCACGTGGGGTTCATTTACGCGTAACCGAAATTTCCCCGTGATAGAAAATATGCACTATTAACACTAATACTATATATTTTTAACACTTTGCTTGCAATATTTTTTGCCAAGAGAGACGGATTAACGAAATAATCTTAGATTTGACGCGCACGCGGAGAAAATACACAACGCTATGAGCTCAAAATGGCAGCCGTCTCCTACTGCTGTCGTTATTCTCCATCGCAGAAGCGAGGGATTCTATTCTTGATATAAATCTTAACACTTGATATACTTTTATATAATATATCACTATATTTAGGATTATTAAGAAATTTTTAGAAACACGTCCGAACAATACGAAAAACGACGCTATAATGAGAAAATAAGATGGCCTCACCCGCGATCCCGCGGCGTCGCCATATTGAACACAAAGCGGAAACGGATACAGGGTGGGGACCCGAAGCGAGGGTATCGCTAAGTCAGAACATACGAAAAAGACACGCTAAACTCAACATGGATTCCGGATATCGAAGACGGAACAAATAATAACTATTTCATCATACCTATTCGAAAAACGAATATTGGCTTCAGTGGACAGCGGGAGCAAAATTTCATTTTAACCCCATGGGACTTTTCATTTCTCTCTTCTGATTGGTCCGCGTTATAGTGCTTTAGCATACTAAAGAACTAACGCGGACCAATCAGAAGAGAGAATTCAAAAATGTGTCGAAATTCAAAAATGTTTGAGAAGCTGTTGTCTACGATAAGTCACGTGATCAAATTTGTCGATTAGACCTACGCCCATACTTCCAACATAAATATTAATGTTTAATTATTTCATAAAAATTAATTTGTGTTTTATTTAAACTTTCAATATACGTATTGGTAATGTCTATACTCTATACATAGTAGGTTGATACTCCTAGCTTTTTCTCATAGGTAATGATGAAAAATAGTGTGTGTCATTCGGGGCCAAAATTCGGGATGAAATGTAGCATCTCCATTCCAAATTTCAGCCAAACCGGTTTATTCGTTGTGGCGTTAAAGAGTAACAAACATCCATCCATACATTCATCCTCACAAACTTTCGCATTTATAATATTCGTAGGATAAGATATAATATTAGTGGGAAATAGGATACGTAAAAAACGTGTGAATTTTTAAGCTTATGAATTCGGCCTTGTTGTGTAGAATAGACTAAAAACTTAGATTACAATGTTACAGAAGGTGAAGAGGAAACTGGCACGAATCCAGATGAATTACTGGAGACACAGGAGGAAGAATTTGAGTCTGAGGAACAGTGGAGAAAGCAGAGGCACGAAAGAGAAATGTTTTTAAGGAAATTGGTAAGTATCATGTCTTGACCGAAATGATGTCAACTGCTTATTCTAGTGGGAAATGGGACTTCCACAAGCTGTCTTTATATATCTATAAATAAACATTTATTCAGCTTTTAAGAACAAGTAAGTGTTTAAGAACAAACAAAATATAAACAGACAAAAACTTAAACACTCAATAATATTATTGTTCCTAAATGTTAAAGCTGAAAAAGCTACTGCCTCAGCATATTGCTGCAACATTAAAATGCTGAGCGCTGATTTTCAGGCATAGCATTAAATGAAATCGCGAGCCAACCACGAGACAGTTATACAAGATAAGTAAAATCGGCACTAAAAGTGCGTCAAATGTTTACAACGTTACCGTTCACTATTTCATACGAGCTGTCATACTATGCGCGTGTTTTGACGTTAGTTAAAGATTAGTTGGTAACTTCACTATTGTGCATGTGCTTTGTTATTGGTTTGGCGGATTTTAGCAAAAGAAGTTTATTGTTTCATGTGAATATAATGATTACCACAAAATGTAAAGTGCCTTCCATTATGTTTGAGAATTATTGGGAACTAACTGAAGCCCGCGACTTCGCCCGCGTGGGCAGAACCCTTGCAGCATCAGGATTGAGGTGTTAGAACCCGAAGTTTTTACGGGACCATCTCGCAAAGTTTCTGCACAGATTTAAAAAAGATTCACGCAAATCGGTTCAGAAATGACGGAGATATCGATATACATAGGTAGAAAAACACAACTCCTTTTAAAAAAAAATCGTTTGAAAAGTAGCCTTTGTTACTCCTTATAATATCAGCTATCTGTCAGTAAAAGTCCCGTCAAAATCGGTCCAGCCGTTCCCGAGATTAGCCTAAACAAACAGACAGACAGAAAAATTTTGAAAATTCATGTGCATTTAGTAAAACCTAATACTAAGCTTATTTTATCCAATTTAGCAAGAGAAAGATGAAGAGGAATTAGATACAAGTGTAAGCAGGACAGCAATCATCAAAGCCAACCTGTGCTCCCGTAGTATGTCGATGGTGCTCTCTGCAACTAAAAATAACAAGATTGAAAAAGATGATACTGAGACTGTTTCAGAGAAGAAAAGTGCAAAAGATATACCCAGTCCAAAGAAACCCTTTATGATATTTCAGGTAATTAAATCAAAGTTTCAGTATTTACCATATTATTTGAAGACGTGTAGTCCCATGTCCCCATTGACCGTGTCCCCATTAACGTGCGATATCGATTTAGTCCCGTTGTCGAGTAGAGAAAAACCAGCAAGAAACTCAGCGGTTGCTCTTTTAAAAACAGTCTACAATAGGTGCTATGTATGCAGTGTTTCCACAATGAGGGGTAGTTCCAAAAATGGATACCTACTTACAATTCAATACATGTTAAGATGGGCAGACAGAAAGTAGCCCCATTCCCGCCGGTATCCAGACTGATGATGGAGATGGAAGGTGGCTATAGAAACTCTGTAATAATGTAATGTGCTATAGAAACGATGTAACCCCATCGAGTGTGATTCTGATGATGTAGCCTGCTACTAAAAGCTTGTTTTTTTAAAAATAAAATTTTTAATTGGAACGTAGTTCCTTATCGCGCGGTACGGAAGGGGGCTAGACGGAAAAAATTAAGGAAACCGACACGACACATTTTTGAAACGTCATTTTTTGTTGAATGTGAATTTTGCATTGTATTCGGTATTTTCGCCTTAGAACTCGGCGTCTGCATGGCCTAGTGGTTAGGAGAGTCGCCTATAAATTCAACGTCGATGGTTCGAATCCCAGCTCGACAGACTGAATTTTCTATTTTCAATTTTATTTTAAATAATTTCTAAATGTGGAATTTTTCCCTAATTTTTTATTGTATAAATTGGATAACGCCATCTGTGAAAAAACAGTAACTCCACCAGAGTAACTCTTTGGTGTTGTATCAGTGCAATAGAAATAAACTAAAAATAATTCATCGTAGTTAATCAATTTAATACTAGATGACACCATTAGTTTATTACAATTCCTTCACTAAAATACTACTACTAAGGTACTACGTTCCATCCGGGTGTCCCTTGACACGTCTCTTTTCTTTAATACTATATAGAATTAGTGTTTATGTTAAATGGTTTTTCAGCAAAACTATCACGGTTCGCTACTGACTCGCGGTCGCGGCGCGCTCGCCCGGCTGGCTGCACTCGCTACCCCGCTGGCAACAGACGACGACGACGCGCCGAAAGTCGTCACCACAGCCAACAGACGCAACTTCGTCTTCACGGCACTCGAACGACGAACACAGGACGAACAGCCCAAGGTAAACGCGATGATGCGCGGCGGTCTAGACCAGCCCCTCTAGCCAAGTTACACTTCGTTGTATCTATTCTCTTTCTACGATCGTTGTCACTTGAAGTTTTGGCTATGGCTAGACTAGATGGCGCTGCAGCTGATCAAAGACAGAAGTGTATTGTTTTATTTTAGCATTTAAAACATTTATAATACAAAATGCCGCGAAATATTATACCAAAGAGATCCCAAGATTCCCAAAGTAGTCGATAGCGAGCCCTTGGGGTCCAAAACGGTTTCCCAGAGGTCGACATATACGAAAACTGATATTGGAGGTCGACGAGGTCTAAAAATCGACCCCTATATTAATTAACTAAAAGAGCTGCAACTATTATTCAACACAGTACTCTTTGAAGGGGTCACACCCAAAAAGTGGAAGAACGCTGTGGTAACATTGATTTTTAAAAAAGGCGACAAAAGAGACAGCCAATTATAGACCCATAGCGATCCTCCTCCACATATATAAAATTGCTAATAGACTTGACCATGCACAGCCAGTTGAACAGGCGGGATTCCGAAGCAAGTTCTCCACTATAGACCACATATTTGCAGTAAGGCAGCTAATAGAGAAGAGTGTTGAATACAATCAAGAATTGTGCTTGGCTTTTGTTGATTTTGAAAAAGCATTTGATTCCGTCGAACACTGGGCTATATTCCACTCGCTACAGAGATGCCTTGTGGATAGTAGATACGTGGAAGTGCTTAAGGAAATATACAGGGGTGCTACAATCCAAGTAAGGCTTCATGAACTTTCCGAGCCAATTAGTATCCAACGAGGACTGCGTCCGGGCGACACCATATCTCCAAAACTATTCACTGCCGCTTTAGAAGACGTTTTTAAGCTACTTGACTGGTCTGACAAGGGAGTGAACATTAATGGAAGAGTGCTGTCGCATCTACGCTTTGCCGATGACATCGTTCTCTTCGCTAGACAACCTGAAGATCTGCGGACAATGCTCGAACAATTGCAGGAGGCTTCGTCTGCTGTCGGACTAAAAATGAATATAGGATAGACAAAGTTCATGTGTCAAAATACGGATATGGACCACATTGCTATCCAAGGCCAACGGATTGAAAAAGTCGATGAATATGTATACTTAGGACAAATATTGACCTTGGATAAGGAAAGCCAAATGAGAGAAGTAGAACGTCGAATCCAATGGGCTCGGATGGGCTGCCTTCAGTAAACTATCCAACATCCTAAGAAACAAGAAGATCCCCACTTATCTCAAACGTCAAATGTTCGAGCAGTGTGTGCTGCCAGTCATGACCTACGGTTCGGAAACCTGGACACTGACAAAACAATTAATAACAAAACTACAAGTGGCACAACGGGCAATGGAGCGAGCCATGCTCGGTATATCGCTCATTGACCGGATACCTAATACCACAATCCGTGAAAGAACTGGACTGACAGATATTGTTTTGAAAGTGACTAGGTCAAAGTGGAGATGGGCGGGACATGTGGCCAGAACAACAGACGACCGATGGACCCGCTCGGTGCTTGAGTGGAGACCACGTACCGGCAAGAGAAATGTGGGGAGGCAACCATCGCGCTGGTCTGACGACATCGTCAAGCTTATGGGAAAAACTTGGTTGAGATTGGCATAACATCGAGAAGAATGGCGTGCACATGAGGAGGCCTATGTCCAACGATGGATTACATGAGGCTCGAAAAGAAGAAGAAGAAAGATATTAATTAACACAAGTTCTTATTTGAAACTTTCAAAATACTGTATAAGTTGTGTTACGTATACCAACTTGTTATAGAATGAATAATATTTTAGTTGTACTTTTAAAAAGCTCAACAAGTCGATAAGTTCGTACAAGATGAAAAACTCGGATTTACTGAATTTTATGTCCATTTATTGACGTGATAACGTCTTATAAATCGATGAACACCGGCTGCACGCACGAAAAAGGTTTACGTTCCGCCTAAGCCTGAGCGTGCATGCGAGAGCGCGGAACAAGCGATAGAGAGGCACGATCGGCCCAAGCGTTGGCTCCTGACCGCAGCCGCCCGGCGCCCGCCAGTCATCGCGTCCGCGCTATGGTTAGCGGATGTGTCGCGAGCTAGTTCTAGCAGCACGATGTTCATCTTTATGACGTAATCACGTAAAACTATCGTCCGTAAACCGACTTTACAGACAACCAATTTTTTTGATGTCAAGTTTTCTCACTTAACCAACCCCAAAGTTTTTAAATTGGTAATTATTTTGTAGCAATAGGAGAAAAGTAGAGATAAGATTTTTAAAGTAATTTAATTTGGCTTTATAAACCCTTGCAATTTTTTTATCCACCCCATTGTAACAACTTTTTTTAATCTTTATAATGAATACTCGTTTTGGATTACAGGTAACTAAACGCAAGGCTGAAACAAATGCAAATACTCCGAGGCTTATAAAGAAAATGAAGACTGAAGATCTGAATAAACTTAAACACTATAAAAACACTTTATTTGATCATTTAAAGAGTTGATATAATTACTATAAAACCTATTTTATATAATTATTTAAACTAGATTTAGTCAAATTGTTGGATTATATGACAATATTATTTGTATAATATAAAAAAAGTTTTACCCAAGACTACGTGTTTAGGATAGTAAAGGCCTGTTTCACCACCTTCAAGTACACTTTAACTGACAAATAACTTTGAGGTTTGACAGATTGCCCATACAAAAAACGTCAAAACGTCAACTTTTAAACCGATTTCATAAAAGGAGGAGGTTCCCAATTCGTCGGATTCTTTTTTTTTATGTATGTTCACGGATTACTCGAAGACGCTTGGACCGATTTGGAAACTCTTTTTTTGTTTCAAAGGGTATTCCCAGGTGGTCCTATTGAAATTTTATCGAAATCGGTCGAGCGGTTTTTTAAATATCAACAATAAATTAGATACTTTAAGGTGGAAGACACGAGTCTGCCCGCGAAATTCAAATTTAATTTGGTTTTTCGCAATTTGTAAACTAATACGACAAAGTAGGCTTACGGCCTTCTAATTGCGCCAGTAGAATTATCATCTTCACAGGTTTACATAAAAATCTTTACTGGAAAGTGACCACTTTAAGAAATTAATCAAAATACTGAGTTGGAAGTTACTCACAAATTAGTCCATATTTTGATTAATTTCTTAAACTTATTCACTTAACTTCATTCGTTCTAGTGCTTGACAGTATCATCAACACGTAAAAAACATCGTTGCTTGTGACAATCCTACATTGAAACATCGAAAGATTACAATATAATGTCCACTACATTATGTAATGTTTCGATTTTTTCTGTGTTATGTACAAAACATGTTGAATTTTGCTCTCAATAAAAAATTATACATATTATAACTAGATGATGCCCGCGACTTCGTCCGCTTGGATTAAGGGTTTTGAATCCCGCGGGAACTCTTAAATTTTCAGGATGATATGTAGCCAATGTGTTAATCCTGGGTATGAGCTATCTCCATTCCAAATTTCAGCCAAACCGGTCCTTTCGTTGTGGCGTAAAGGAGTAACAAACATCCATCCATCCTTACAAACTTTCGCATTTATAATATTAGTAGGATATCGTTCTTTTATTTATATTGTGTAAATACTAAGGTTTAGTTTGAAAAATTAGCACAGTAATAATTAGAATAATGTTTTTAGTATGTTAGACGAAAATAAATAAATATTGGCAGAGTATTGTAAAGTTTGTTTTTATTCAAAAGATTTGTTATCAATATTGAACATGAGCAAGACGGAAAAATTGTCCAATGTTTTTGCTCCGCTCCACCCGGTAATCGTTGAGAACTTTGCACTCGACATTGTGGAAGAGTCTAATATAATATACATGGGATACAGTCCAGCTACTCCAGCTAGGTAGGTCCAGAT
This sequence comes from Oeneis ivallda, assembly GCA_029955525.1. NCBI lineage: Eukaryota > Metazoa > Arthropoda > Insecta > Lepidoptera > Nymphalidae > Oeneis > Oeneis ivallda. The sequence continues at coordinate 10,582,719 of JARPMR010000024.1, read as the reverse complement.
AGATAGCTCAGCGAGTCGCGAAACTGAAGTGGAAATGGGCGAAGCACATAGTTCGAAGAGATGATGGTCGAAGGGGTCCCAACGTGCTGGAGTAGCGACCCCGCACCACAGCAGTGTTGGCAAACCTCCCCCTAGGTGGACCGACAACATCAAACGAGTCGCAGGTAGCCGCTGGATTCAGGCGGTGCAAGACCGAGGTCTGTGGAAGTCCATCCATGAGACCTTTCATCCAGCAGTGGGCGTCTATCGGTTGACAAAGAAGAAGATTATCAACATTTATGAAAAAAAGAACTCCCAACCCAACAACGACATCCCAAAGGAAGCGTGGATAATATGAATATACTGACAAAGAAGTATACTCTCTCTCTCTCTCCTTGCTATCTCTTCCTCCCTCTCTACTTCCTGGTTCTGAGATCAAACAAAAAGATTGACCCATAGTTATAACCATAATGGATTAGCCAAGCTTGAGAGAATATTTTACATTTTGTCTTTTTCACATTGAACCAATCTGATCAAGGTCGGTTTGGTGAGGCTTATAATGGATAAAAAGCATAAAATGAATAAATAAACTATCTGTATCAATTTTTTTTTGACAAGTTATTGTAATCTATCTCAATTTTTGACAACAATCATTTTGTGCAAGGAACATATATTACTGAAGCATTTGTGCAAAGTGCAAATTTTGATCCTGTCTTTTGTATTTTCAATGTGTAATATTTTACAAATGTCAATGTAACGTTCCGTTACTACATCATCCCCTTTTAAAAAGAAACTAATGATTCCCTTTTCTCCCCCCTTTTAAAAATTAATATTACATGAAATTGATTGTTACTACACAATGACTTAGGAAATAAATGAAGAAGAACAGACTTCTCGGTTTCAGCCAAGAAGTTTCAGCTTTTGTCTCATCCTGAATTGGCCATCAGCTCTTCAGTTTCATTCAGCTAATAAGCAGAGCACAGCACAAAGTTGTTTTCATGCATAATTGACCGAGCGAAGCGAGGTCTCTGAGTCTACTAGGTGAATTTGCTCTTGTCCGTCCGTCCGTCCGTCCGTCTGTCAGAGCCTTATAACTTTTGAATTACTGAACGTAATTACTTCAAATTTAGATATAATATGTAAACTGATGGCCTTCAGCCGAATATTGCATAAAAAATTATAAAAACCTTTATTTCAGGGGGGCTCTCATAGAAGTGAATGCGAAGTAAAAAAAATTTTATCGCGTTATATAAAAATGTAACATATCATGTTAAAGATAATTTCGAACCGAGTACAATTTTTTTTTTTTAATTTTTCCCTTAAAATTGACGAAATGGGGGGCTTTCAAAGTGGAGATTTAATACGCTCTCTTGAAGACGCTCTCTAGGAGAATTGAATATGTATTTTCAAGCTGATTTTAGTTTTTTGTTTCACTTGTATCCTGTACTTGAACAACAAATACTAAAATTATATGAATATTATAAAGAAATGAGATTATTTAATTTTTAATGGGCATCAGTAATTCATATAGCATCAACATAGCTTCACAATAATGCCATTGCACATGCACATTCCATGGAACTAGGGAGTTACGACTATCCCAAAAACAGTTTTGCGTCGAACATTATTATTTAGTTAGGTACATAAAATAATAACTTATTATTCAATTAAAATTATTGTTTAGTTAAATATCAAACTTCAATAAACTATTAACTATTGCATTTTGTATATTTTCTATTCGCGTCGATAGATAACGATTTGTACAGATGCCCGTAACCCGTTTTCACTCGTTAGTACTTATTAATTCAATGTTTTCATTAACGTTGCCTAACCTTACGGGCTATGATAAGTTAGGTGATGATTTCTGTCAACTTCTTTATCACGATCCTGTACGGGACACCTAAAAGGACATTGGGACGGATGTTAGGACTTAGGATTGTATTTAGGAGCTACCTACGTAAAGAGACTCCTACTTAGGGGATGATATAGGTATGTTTGGTGAAAACAGGCATAATAATAATGTCATGTTTGGTCGTCATGTATCGATTGAATGAATAATCATGGGCTACCGTTACCGCGAGGTCTCAGTTCGGGGCGAACCACTACTATTTTTTAGCCACGTTTTCGAATTATTTGTCCATAGATAAATTCATGATAATTATTAATTGCAACTGGCAATATTGAAGGACAGCTTATGTTGGATGCACTGACACAAGCTACATCCTTCCGCTCTTTTATCTCAGTCTCATCTTTTGATCAGTGCATCCATCTTGCTCACACTCGAGCTCACCCGCGCGTCCTTCAGGCCGCCGACTCCGCCGCTGTCTCGCTCAACTTCAATCAATGCTTTTTTTCTGTGGTGCGTGCTCGTAGTGTAGCGTGGAAGAAATTCTAGTCAAGAAAAAATACAAAACCCTATAGAAAGTACACCTGACAAAGGTAGTACGCAGCTGAAATGGCGAGTGAAAATAAAGAAATAGGCGACATCGTTAAGAAATGCAAAATCTTGCTGTTGGACATCGAAGGGACAACAACATCGATCAGCTTTGTTAAGGTAGGTCTAAATATCTGACCGGCCGGTGTTTTGTTTAAACACGTGATATTTTTGTAACTCTTCTATTAACATTTATTTTTATATTTTATTCGTTCTATTTCATCTTGGAAATTTGACTCCCAAAATTTTTAGTATTGTCTGAGAAATGCAAAATGGTTGCGTTTTCGGGCTCACAACATGGAGGACAGAATCAAAAATCAAAATGGTACCTTCTCAAAAAATAGGTAGGATATATAGTAAAAATACCGATTATCTAGTAGCATACCTAAATAATGAGAGGTTACATTAGAAAATACTTTTGCGTATATTAGTTTTAACTTTTAATAGAATAATTAATTGCACATGGTATTTTATGTTCGTAGTTTGAATATTATCAATCTGTATTAGTTTAATAATATTTAGTATGTAATGATTGAATTATATAAATTACATGGAAACATTTTAAAAAAATCGGGTTTACTACCGGCATAAACAGCTGTTCGACGCAGCTGGCTGTTTAAAAAATGTGTCTATACTGTCTTTTCCAGACGTCACTTCAAGAGTGTTGTCTCTTTTGCGCTCGTCAAAAATGTATTCAATCACGACAGAGATGATAAAAGTAATTCGTTTTGTTTATTGTTGAGAATACTAAGCCATGCTCTTTTATAATTATATTTTATTAATTAATAACTGGGATTTGCAGTATTAAATATGATCTTTACCATTTTATTAAAATCTGTGTATTAATTACTTTTGAACCATACGTGGTCTCTTTGTTCCATTGTAGTTGGGCTCTTATTACTAGGTGGATAAAAGTCATATTTGTTCGCAAGCTGCTGTAGTACCATGTACCTGAGTCCGTTTAATCGAAAGCGAAATTCCGACGCGTGGTTGTACTGTGTAGGGTCCAATAGTCCAGTTTATTTTTTGTTGCCTGATCACTTGTGTCATTGACCAACATTATTTGAATAACCCAGTTTGTATCTACTAACATTCTGTCGCATCTCTTGAAAAATATTGCAAATTGTTCTTAGGTTTATACCACCTACCTCCATTTATTTGGAAAGATTAACAGGTAGGTAGGTAAATCTGGACTAGGTAGTTAAGAAATGCAGTGTGCGCCTGACCTGAAAAATTAAGCAAGTTCTTAGTAAGTTTCAAGTTCTAAGTCAGATCTAAGGACTTGCTTAGGAAAATGGTGACATGACAGTTAAAACTTAAAAAACACGATTGCAGCTCGCCTTGAGTTAGCTGTTTAATAGTGATACATAGTACATACCTAATTACATATTATTTCCTATCCTGGGATAAAATTTCGCCTAAATAGTTTTTTAAGGTGCCTGTGATAATCCCGTTAAAATCATTCTTAACCGTTCTGTAGATAATCCATTACAAACAGACAGACAGACAGACAAAAAAAACCTATGTTGCTATTGTCCTATATTATATCTTCAAGTGATAGGGTTAGTAAGCCGGTTCGCATTCATTCTTCATGCAGTAAAATTGATATAATATCACTTAAAAATACTATTTCCAAATGAAATCTTTATTCAGTCATTTGAAAATGTTTGCATTGTATATGTAATATTTTTGTTCAGATAACATCGAGTAATTTTAGTGAATTTGTTCAAATCGGCGACGGCCATCGGAGGTAACGCAACCTGCAGAAATTATAAAAAAAATAGTGCAGCGTGTTTCCCTCCAAGGTAATCATTGGGTTGTTTTTCTAAATAAATGATATTAATAGGCAAGTAATACACTTCAAAAATAACTTTTTAACATGCTCCTAATTAGGGATGTAAGGAGAAAGGAAATGGAGTCAGAGTTTTTAAATTTGATTTACCAGAGTCGGAGGCAGGTCGGAGGAGGTCGGAGCAGGGTTAGAAGTGGTGGCAGGAGAGAGATTTTTTATTTAAGGACAAATAAAACATTATTCAGTCAAACTTTTTCATTTTAATTATAAAATAAAACGGTCGACGCAGGCCGCCGTCGCTATGTTATGCTTCAACCTCCGATTAAAACCGAGATTCGGAGCCAAAGTCGGAACCCCTTCAGTTCAGACTTGTAATATTAATCGGAAATTCCGACTTAACGGAGTCAGAGAGAAGGTCCATAACATCCCTACTCCTAATATGATTTTTGGAATATTTTATACAGAATGACAATAATTATGGGGGCCAGGATCTAGCATTTTTTTCCAAAACTTTATTTTTTTTTACCAAGGGGCCGATATGTGGTATATCAAGTCTTCCAAACTTTTATCTCTTTTATTCAAATGATGAAATAATATATTATCTCATGACTCTTTCTTTTATTGTTGTATCTGATGCAAAGATCCTCGCCATCAGTTTTCGGCCGTCAATTTATGTGGTAATCATTAAGTAGTAAAGATCAATTTCGGGGTCGCCGAAAATCCGTTTTTCCGAATTAAATAAAAAATAAAAATAATTAATGGCTTCAAGCGCAAAACAGTTAAGACAAAAACTTCATTTTATGGCTTTCATGTCCTAACTTGATAGGAGCACTAAGAGGCCGCTATCCGGGCTCCGGCACATCGACACATTTAGTTTGTAGGTCCAGGCACAGAATATACTATATACAGGGTGGAAAAAAATTATGGGCCCTGGAGGGGAACTACCTTAAATCTTTAAGTTAGATAATTTTACTTAAAGGAAACATTCCCTTATTTAAAAAAATAAACAAAACTGCATTCAAAGTTTTTCAAAAATTCGAAAATCGAACGAGCTAAAAATTCAAAAAATAAACATCTGCTATTTTATTGCACTAGTCGATACAGTCGATGTTAAAGATAAAATCTCTCCAAGAAACATTATGTTTTACACTCGTCTTTCGTACAAGATATCCATAAAATCGAATTTCTCTAGTCAACATTCCCTAGAACTGTTCACCTTCAATAGAAATAGAAATTCTTTTCTTTTTATTTTTTTTATTTATTTTATTTGCTCAATGTGTGTTTACATAGGATGTTAATTGCTAAAAAAAAAGTTCAACACATTAGCTGTAGCGGCGTACAAACACTTTGCCATGTTGATATACAATAGAAAATCTACACATTCCAATACAATAGAAATATACATTTTAACTACTTAATAATATTTTAAATAATATTAAGTTATTAAACTTATAAATTATAGGTATATACAACTTATAAATACTAAAATGTCAAGATACTAAATTGTCAGAGACCAAAAATAAAATTAGAAATATTTTTTATCATGCTGGAAATATTCTTCTAAAGAGTAAAAGTTTTTTCCCTGCAGCCATTTCTTCAGCTCTTGCGCAAACTGACTCATTGGAAGTGATTGTCAACAAGTAAAAGACACGTTATAATTTTGTTAAAAGTCTAACATCCAAAGACATTGTATGAAGTATAAGCTTGCTAATTATCTCTAAGACCTAAGTACCTTGTTGAAGATTTAGATAAAATCGTTTTTTTGAGAATTGAAAAAAAAAGAATTGCAATTTAGCTTCTGCACTGTCGAGATACATTACAATTCTTGTTGTTTGAAAAGTACTTAAGCTTCTAATAAATCGAATTGTTCTTGATACGCCATTACTACACAATTACTAAATGGAAGCAAAACAAAACAAAATCGATATATCGATATAATATTTTTTGAATTTTTAGCTGGTTCGATTCCCGGGTGAGACAAGCGAATTTTTGAAAAATTTTGAATGCAGTTTTGTTTCTTTTTAAAAATAAGGGAATGTTTCTTTTAAGTAAAATGATCTAACTTGAGGATTTAAGGTAGTTCCCCTCCAGGGCCCATAATTTTTTTCCACCCTGTATATTATATAGGTACTAATTGGTACTTTTCGAAATTGAATTAGACACATAATCGTCATCAGTAAATAATAATATATAAAAATTCTTTTAAAAAAAACCTACTTCAAACGTCACTAAATGAAGTCGGGCGGGCCTAAATAGAAACGATGAAACGATTGCGCCACGCTAGCCAAAATTTTAGTTTGTAGGTCCAGGCACAGAAGTACTAATTGGTACGGGTATGTTGAAGTCGGCCTAGCGTTGCAGTTTCATAGTTCTATTGAGGCCCGCTCGACTAATAACAATGCATTTTCAATAGCGGCGAGAGCATCAGCCAATCAGAGATGATTGGGATCGTCATACCATGGCCGGTGCAGTGAAGCAGTGAGGCCAAGATCTATAGATCGTACTCTGGCTCTACTCAAGACTCAAGATAGAGTTAAAATGACACACAAATATGTAATTCAATTCAATTTTTGATTATGGCGCACAGGTGCACCCAGAGGGCGCGATTTACTTCGCCAATGACGTGTGGGATGGAAGAGACACGTTTGAAAATTGCTGGTATCTGTTATTATTCCAACTTGCAATTTTGATGCATCTATAAGTAGCAGGATTTTTAAAAGCAAATTATTTAAAAAATAATATAGGATTAGTCACATACCTAGAACAACACAAAATTTCAATTATATACTACATAAATAATTACAGCTTAATATTATTATATTTAATATATTTACAAAGAAATTTACAAAGAGGACTATACACAGACATTAACAAACATTAACATTTAAAGGACAGGGGATTTGGGGCGGGAGAACATTATACAGAGGATGAAGAAGTTTAGGACAAGAGAAGAGAATATGGGAAACAGCACCTTCGTCCAGGCCACATTCACACAGGGAGTGGTCTTTAACTCTGATCTTGTGTAGGTGAACAGGTGTGCAGGAATGACCAAGACGTAAGCGGCATATTGTGGAGGTTACCCACCTACCTGCATATCTATGGGAGAAAAACCAGGACCGTCTTTGTATATCTGGTTGTATTGAGGCATAGAATTTACCTTTAACCGATTTTGATTCCATCCGATACGAATTCCAGGACTTACCCAGATAAGATTTGGCAAGGCTAGTAAGATCTTGGGAATTGTTTTTAAAATGTTCAAGTGAGCCTAACTGTACAGCAGCTTTAGCACAAGAGTCAGCTGTTTCGTTTCCTGAAATACCAGAGTGACCTGGGATCCACACAAGAGATATAGCTAATCTCACAAATATGTATGTTTTAACATAAATCTGTCTCGTTTTAACTCAGTCTTGAGTCTCAGCTCAGCTCAGCTGAGTGGGAGTCCCATCTGGCATCTATAGATCTCACCCTGAGAGCCTAGTGGATATGACGAGTTACAACTGCGCGCTGCGGTCTCCAATTTGGGGGGTCGTGATTTCGATCCCGCACACGCACTTCTTGACTTTTCATTCACTTGCTTTAACTGTGAAGGAAAACATCGCAAATTCGCTAGGAAACCTGCATGCCTGAGAGTGTTTTCTAAGGTGTGTGAAGTCTGCCAATTTGAAGTTGAATGATGATGAGACATCATCGTCATTAATTCATCAGTAATCATTTTTAGACAATCCCGCAGCTGATCGAGGTAAAGAGAGTTCGTTATACCTGAGGAGATTTCTACTGCGCTCTTTGAAGAGACCCTTTTTTCTTTGCGAGGTCTTTCACTTGGAAGAAATAAAGCGACTCGCTACAAAAAATCGAAAAACAAAAGCGGTCGACAGCGTGAACTGAAAGTAGGACGATGAAAGTTTTATTGGTTTCTGCGAAATGATTAGTTATCGGTAATCCATACTTACCTGGAAGAGACTCGATAGTAAAACCGCCAAGGATTAACAAAGTTAACTGTTTAACAGACGGGATCAGACTTAAAATATTTAATATTTAATATCTACACACATCAAAAGTGTCTAGGGATCAAGCATTTTTATGCGGATTTCTTGAGATTGAGATGTGGCTTTGTAATAAATTTATGATTTTATAAATTTATATGGATCCTTTTTGGTGCATTTCATAATTTGAATCAGGAACTGTCAATCAAATTCGAGTAAAAGATGAAAATCAGCTGTCAATATTTTCCCTATAAAAACATACAACGCATTGAAGACATTATTAGTGCTACTGTTTCCCTACTACTGATTAAAACCAACGTTATTATGGAGCGGCGACGTCATTTAAGCAGGGAAGAAATGCTCAGAGCCGTGGGAATGATAGAAGCTGGTTCCCGGCAACGTACTGTGGCTTTAGCTCTGAATACAAGTCAGAGTGTTATCAGTCGACTTTGGACACGTTACCGAAGCACTGGTACCGTGGCTGAGCGCCATGGAGGACGGTATCGCTGCACCACACGGAGACAAGACCGATACATTCAAATCTTAACTCGAAGAGCTCCAACAATAACCGCCATGATGTTAGCCGTGAGGCTTCATCACTCTTCAGGGAACTTAATTAGCGACCAAACAGTCAGAAACCGCTTGCATGAAGTGAACCTTCATTCCCGAAGACCGCTACGGGTACCACCTATAGCAATGACTCAGACTCAATGATTAGGACTCAGTTTGTAGAAATAATACTTGAGGATGGGAGGCAGTATAACTCAGCAACTGCGTTAGTTCCTAGGGGTGTGCCACAGGGTTCTGTGTTAGGCCCGTTGCTTTTCATATTATATTGCGCTGATATAATACATCAAATTAAAAACTGCAAATATCACTTATATGCAGATGACTTGCAGCTATATTATGCGTTTAAGCCTGAGGATTTCCAAACTGCTGTTAATTTAGTTAATGAGGACCTTAACCGTATAGCTGAATGGTCAGATTGTTACACACTTGTCCTTAACCCGATTAAATCTAAATATATTCTGTTTGGATCCAAGAAGCAGTTAGCAAAAGTTAATGTTCAAAGTGCTACTGTAAGCATAAGGGGAAATGCCTTGGAGAGAGTCTTCCAGACGCGTAATTTAGGTTTGCTTATGGACACTGATCTGCGCTACGAAGACCATATAGCTGAGAAGGTTCGCAATTGCTTCTACCGACTGAAGATACTTTACAATGTTCGTAAATATCTCTCCCTGGAACTGCGAATCCAGTTGGTGGAAGCGTTGGTCCTCTCCAGATTAAATTATGCAGATGTTGTGTATGGACCGCGACTTTTATGTAGGACAAAACGCCTTATACAACGCGTGCAAAATGCCTGTGCGAGGTTCAGTTTTGATATTCCTCCTCGAAATCATGTCACCCCTTTTTTAAATAGCCACCGATTATTAAAAATGAGATCGAGGAGAAAGCTACATCTCGCTGGGTTACTTTTCGGGGTGATTAAACTTGGTAAGCCTTTGTACCTCGCCAGCAAGCTTAGTTGGGCGGACGATGGTGAGTCGAACAGTCTTCGAAGTTGTCGCAATCCGCTTCGAGTTCCTCATCATCGTACTGCTGCATTTAGGGGTTCTTTCAGGTATTCCGCCACTAAATGCTGGAACAACATACCCCCTCCTATAAGGAATTTAAAAAATAAATTTGCGTTTAAAACTCAAGTAAAAAAATTCCTTTTGGAGAAACAAGTGGAGTTCCAGGATTGTGTTGTGGAGTATTCATTTCTTTAGTGGGTAGTGTTTTATTCAGGATCGTAAAGATGTAGCAACGTAATTTAATGTATAATAATTATCTGTAACATATTATAGTATCTATGTAGAATGTAGTTTGGTAACCATAATCATTTTTTATTTATTATAGTATATATTGTGTTAATAATTTCTGGCTGATTTATTAGTTAATAGTAGTTTAGTTAATTTTTAGTTTTAATTGCTTCTGTGGCGTCACCCGAATCTGGGTTCTGGCTGAAAATCAGCGCTGTGTACTTATTATAAAGGTATACAGCTTATTGCTGAGCTTGGACCTTTTTTTCGGGTTGTGCCACACATGACATTTATTATGTTAGCCCGTTATTAACTTAGGCTACAATGATGTGTGTGGCACAATTTTTGAAAATAAATGCCTTTTCTTTCTTCTTTCTTTCTTTCAATGCACAATCGTAGGATTCGATATCAATGGGCTCTTGAACACAGAAATTGGGCAGAAGAACAATGGCGTTTCGTGTGCTTTTCTGATGAGTCTCGTTTTGGTATGAGACCGGATACAAGACGTATACGACACTGGAGAACCCCTGGACGCCAACAGCGATTAAAATCCTGCCAGGAAGTCCATCCTTATAGTGGTGGAACCATCATGGTATGGGCGGGTATTTGGATCGGCGGAAGAACTGAGTTGATTTGGATCAGAGGCAACCTCAACGCTCAAATTTATGCTGAGACGATTGTATCAGACGTCATCGTTCCTCTACAAGTGCAAATCGGTCCCTTATTTCAGTTAATGCATGATAATGCACGACCGCACACCGCAAGAGTTGTAAGACAGACTCTCGCCGCAGCTAACATCAATGTCCTGCCCTGGCCTGCTCAGTCGCCAGACTTGAACCCGATTGAGCATGCATGGGATATGCTACAGAGAAGAGCTCTGCCGAATATGGAGGGTATCCAGTGGCAAGAAGACCTTTTTTTGTTGTTGCAACGAACATGGGCGGCCATTCCACAACGTGATTTGGATGAACTCATTTTGAGTATGCCAAACCGATGTTCTTGTGTTGTTAGTGTTCGCGGTAGAAACACGGATTATTAATTGTTTAAGTTACCCAATAAAATTTTAAAGAAAACTGTTATTTCAGTCTTTTTTTCGAACTTTAATGTTAGTGGTTCAAATGTCAAAAATCCCTTTATTAGGAAAATGGCAAATTTCTTTATTAATGCAAAGGTGACTTGGTTTATCGTTACTGTGACAAACGAAAACACTTTATTTGATGAATCCTTAAAGAAAATTTTAATTAATATCAATCAGGAGAAAAGTTATTGCAAAAATATATGTTGATCCCTAGACACTTTTGATGTGTGTATTAAGTATATTGTAAAAGTATTTTGATAAGAGCAACTGCCGAGTTTCTTGCTGGTTCTTCTCGGCAGGAACGGCATTCCGAACCAGTGGTAGACTCATTGACGATTCAAAAGTACTTGTAAAAGTTTATTTGAATAAAAAACATTTCTATTCTATTCTAAAAAAAACTTAAGGTTTTATTTTAATAAAATATATTTTCATGACCATAAAATGGTAAAAAAATAATTTTAAAAACATTAAACTTGTCTAATGTGTTAAACAATTTCTAACAAATGACGTAAAATTATTTTTCCTACTTCATTAATGTAATTGTAAGTTGCAAAAACAGCCATATAATTAATTACATCTGTCTGAAAAAAATGTTAAAAGTAACATTTTTTTAAACGGCTTAAAGATTCCATTGAGTTCCTTACTTGTAGGAAACACGCCCAGATCGATAAAACATCTTTCGGCGCGGCTAACTCAAATATTATTTTGTTGAAATTCGTCGTATTCGTCATTGATGAAGGTCGCGTCCACTTCCATTATTTACAATGGTAGTGTTTTTTAATGGGTTAATAATGCACTCGGCCCTTAAATTCTTACGGAAATGCGACAATTGTGCAATAATTGCGACTTTTATTCATATGTTTTACAATTATTATCAGAAAAAGTTAGTGACAGTAATTAGGACTCTTGCCTCAGAGAGCACTTTAAACCGTCGCGTCGTATTTCTCGTAGTTCTTAGTGACGGCTCCGGGGCAACTAGACCAAAAGTCTTCCAACGAGGTTATCAATAATAATGACGCGCCCAAAATCATCCAGACATGAAAGGATATTGAGCCAACTAATAGAATTTAACATCCATAATTTTATTGATCATAGATGTGTAGTTCTCATTTCTCAGTAGTAAATTCTATGGCCTATTTAGCTATCGATTTTATTTATAACTTTGGTGTATCAATTATCAATTAATAATAAATTATGACGATGACACACTCCATCTGTTTTTGTCCTGATTTAGTCAAAAACATAATGACGATATTTTATTTCAAATGAATTTGTGTTTCATATTTCAAACTCCTACTTTTTTAACCGACTTCAAAAAAGGAGGAGGTTCTCAACTCGTCGGAATCTTTTTTATATACTATATATATTTTTTATGTATGTTCACCATTTACTCGAAGACCTGAACCGATTTGGAAAAAAATCTTTTTTTGTTTTAAAGGGTATACTGCCCAGGTGGTCCCTCTTAAATTTTATCGAAATCGGTCGAGCTGTTTTTATAATATCAACAATAAATTATATACTTTCTGGTGGCGCGGGCGTTTGAAGTCGGTTTTTTAAAATAATTTTAAATATTAAATTATTTCAGGAGTATGTTTCTTTACAACTTTTCGATGGGTCCTATGTATAAGGGCCAAAGTAACAATTTGGCCATTTTCACTTTTTGGTGCTAAATGCTTCCTTTTACTATAATTAATAACATGCACTAAAAAAAAACTCATATTTATTGGTAGAAGTACTATTTTTTATTGCAGTAAAAGGGCTCAAGTAGCACACTTTTAAACGTACAAGGGCCAAATGGTTGTTTGAGACTTATGCGTGGTGATATCCTGCCTGTTTGTCATTTTACCAACCTAAAAAAGGCCAATGTTATGTTTGTCATGCTTATAATTACGGTCCTATAACGCCGAAAATTAAAGAAAACTTTGAAAATCATGTCTGATTGATGTTAAATATTAAAATTTGGTAGCATATAATGATAAAATTTCAAAGATTGCGGAGTAATATTGATGACGATGAGTAAATGTTTATTTTTTGATATTATTTTTGATTTATATAAATATTTTTTACTTTGATTGCATTGTATATAATACAAAGTCTTGGTACAATAAAAAATATTTGATTTTAAGTACTTACGTTGACATTCATTAGATAAGATTTGAGAAAGGATATTACATTATTGATTATTTATTGATCTATACTAATATTATAAAGAGGAAAGATTTTTTGTTTGTTTGTTTGTTTGTACCGAATAGGCTCTGTAATTACTGAACCGATTTTAACCATTTTTTCACCAATAGAAAGCTAAGTTATCAGGAAGTAACATAGACTACAATTTATTTTCAAAAAAATTAGAAATCCTTAAGAAAATTGCAATAATGTAACCCAAAGTAGCAAAATTTTGCCTATAAATTGCATTATTTGGCGTGTGCTGAGAAAACTATTGATGATACATAATAATTATGTACTACATAATTAAAGTACTCATTATTCTCTACAAAAAGTCTCTGAAGGAATATAACCAACTACATATTTAAGTCTTATTATTATTTAATTCAATAGTAGCTTTTGTGTTCTAAATTTAATTAGATCGCATTTTACTATCGTAGTATTAATTCTTCCCTACAAATACATATTATAAATGCCAAATTGTGTTTGTTTGTTGAATTTTCCGTCAATCAAGCTACAACAAAGCTACGGATTAACGTGATTTTTTTATAGGTATAGTTGAGAACCTGGAGGGTGATATAGGCATCCCAAAAAATCAAAGAGTTCCCGCGGAATTTTAAAAACTAAATCCACGTGGATGAAGTCACGGTCATCAGCTTATCTTCAATAATATAAGTTTTGATTATTTTTCAGAAAAAAAATCTAAAAAAATAGTCAAATAATTTTAATAGTTTTATTATTTTTAGGGTCTAACTGAGAGTTCAGAACATTATCTTACCAAGTAAGATAACGTATAAGTAACAATGTGACTTATACCCAAAACAGTCACATAATTTGTGTTATTTTTGATGATTTATTTACTCTAATCCATCAATATAAATTTGGGGCTATAAAAATCTAGAAAATATACAATTTTTAAATGTAAGCGTGTACTCAGTAAATGGCACTTTGGCCTTTTTACTAGTTTTTTTGGCCGAGTAAAAATACTAAAAAATTGACGAATATGGGCATATGTGCAATAATTAAAAAACAATATATATTTAAAAAATATTATAGCTCAAATAACGGCCATAGGTGTAATAGTAAATATGCAAAGTTTCATAAAATTCAGTTGTAGAATGCAAGAAATATATCAAATTGAAACTTTGAGAGCCTCTACTGAAAAGTTACGATTTTGCACTTTGGCCCTTATACATAGGACCCATCGTTTTATTTCTTCTACATACCTACTCTATCCGTTACAAATTACAATAGTAAAGTTGATTACTTTTTTGTTTGAGAAAAAGGTGCTGGTTCTATTCCTGAACTGTGTATTATATGAAGGTAGGTAAGATTTGACGGTGTCGTGGTCTCAATCGATAAACGTCCATGGTCCACACTTCACAGCTAGACACGATTTTGTACCGCGTTAACCAGCAGATCGTCCGTTAATTGTGGGGTCTTGCAACGCTGCGTGTTCCGGTGCGAGGTCACCACTCTAGCACCTTGTGACCCTAACGCCCACCGATTCTTCGCACTATGTGCGTCCCGCCCATTGTCATCTCGTTTTCTCGAATCGATAAGCTATGTTGGAACTTCGGTTCTCCCTCATATCTGATCCGATTTGATCCCCCAGCGCAGGGATACTTTGAGCATAGCTCGCCCTCAAAAGAGCCGAATTCAAAAAAGTAGGACGTTCTCAAATTATTTTATTATTATTTTTAATTTTCTTAGTTACGGGATAACTTCGCCGATTGTTAACTCTGATTTTAATGAATATTTTTTGATGCCCCGTTAAAATTTAAAGCAAATATTCTAAACATCTAATGTGGAAAATTAGAGGATCCCTTTTATTGAATTTCACGCGTTTGGAAGACGGGCTCTTTATCAATTTAATGCATAGAAATGATCTCGACTCTCGTAGTCAAGTAGGTATCCTATACTTCGAATGATTTCCCTGTTGTTTTCAATATTATAATTGGAGCATAAAACATAACCTTTGGAAATAAACTGGCTGTCCCTGCCGGAGCCGGTCGCTGTCTAGGCTATCCGGTTTGGGCGACGGACGGTGCAGTTCGTTCCCCCACCCTGTCGCATCGTGCGGCGAGTTTCACTGGCCTATCACGTTATGCTAAATCGTTAAATTGTTTCTCGGCCTTATCTATTTTTATTTATAGCTTAAAAGTATTTAAGGTCATTGAAATTTCATTCCTCTTATACATAACCTAAAAAATTTACACTATTGTATTCATGCTTAAAAGTTTCCAGGATACTTTTCACCCCGGATTACCAATTATTGGTAACCGAATTTGCATTGGATTTTTAACAAACCCAAAATCCACGTGATCATCAATTAGGACCTTTCTAATGTTGTACTAATATTATAAAGAGGAAAGATTTTTTGTTTGTTTGTTTGTTTGTACCAAATAGGCTCTGTAACTACTGGACCGATTTTAACCATTTTTCACTAATAGAAAGCTTAGTTATCAGGAAATAACATAGGCTATAATTTACTGTAAAAAAAAAAATTAGAGATCCTTAAGAAAATTGCAATAATGTAACCCAAAGTAGGAACATTTTGCCTATAAAATGCATTATTTGGCGTGTGCTGAGAAAACTATTGATGATACATAAAAATGATGTACTACATAATAAAAATGATGTACTAAATGATGTACTACATGATGAAAAGTACTCATTATTCTCTACAAAAAAGTCCTTGAGGGAATATATTTAACTATAATATTTAAGTCACAATAGTAGCTTTTGTGTTCTAAAATTTAATTAGATCGCCTTTATTATCGTGGTATTAATTCTTCCTTACTAATATACGTCATACTAATATTATAAATGCGAAAGTGTGTTTGTTTGTTGGTTTGTCCTTCAATCACGCCGCAACAGAGCTACGGATCGACGTGATTTTTTTCATGGGTATAGTTGAGGACCTGGAGAGTGACATAGGCTCCTTTTTATCCCGAAAAATCAAAGAGTTCCCGAGGGATTTTAAAAACTACATCCAGGCGGACGGAGTCGCGGGCATCAGCTAGTGTTATATTGAATGCGAAAGTGTGTTTGTTGTTTTGTCATAATCGACCTGCTGATAGTAATGTCATAATTGTCGTTGTTGTAGGACAAGCTGTTCCCTTATGCGGAGGAGAATGTGAAACGGTTCCTGGAGAGCCAGTGGGAGAGCGACGATGTGAAGGAAGCGGTCACGGCGCTGCGAAAGCTGGCGCTTGAAGACCAGGAGAACAGCGTGGAGGGACATGTCGCCATACCTGGAGAGGTAAGCCTGGACTCTGGAGTCATTGACAGGTTTCCACAACACTTTTATTGTCCCAATGGGGCGCATTTCTCACTGCTGCTCGTGACGCCTTTCCAAATTACATAACAGTGGAGGTTTTTTTTTTCTGGGGAAATAATGTGGTGAGTCCACAGATCCTTCAACTTAAGATTCCAATAAGAGTATGGGATTTCGGTTTTAAGACTATTATTAGGTGCTAGTGATAATTGATATTAAAAGTGACTGATGTTGAGAGAACTTGGACACGTAAAGACGAGGTATGAAGGATACGAAAAAGCCTGATGCTACAAACTGTCTTTGAACTGAACGGCTTACCGTGCCTAAAACAAGACGGAAATTTCATACTGACCTCCTGCAGTCTCGCTCCAGATGCTTAACCAGCACAATATTTCTGGCGGTTGGCAAACCGCGGATACAGGCGACACAGGATCGTTTTCTTTGGCGATCATTTCAAGCGCCCTATTTCCACCAGTGGACGTTTATCGGTTAAGTCTTAACCGATAGACGTCCACTGGTGATAGATAGTTAACATGATGATGGTAATTCATATTATAAGTGCAAACGTTTTTAATATAAATTTTCAGCCTCAGAGCCATTTTGGATGACGACGTGATTGTTATCTTTTATACTTATAAAAAGACTTGTCCTAACTGACTGATCTACAACAATTTTAGCAACACACAGCCAGACTTGTCCTAACTGACTGATCTACAACAATTTTAGCAACACACAGCCAAAACCACTGGAGTTAGAAACTTGAAATTTTAACAGTAGTTTTCTTTTATAACGTAGGCCTAGGCACACAGTAAGAAAGGATTTTGGAAAGTCCTTCATTTTTCAAGTAAAATTCATGAAACTTGGTATTTTGGCTTTCGATTAAAAATAATGAAGTGCGTGTTTCACAATTTTTGAAAATTCTAGCCCTAAACCGAATTAGGCTTAGGGCTAGAATTTAGTTTAGGGCTAAGGCACGCGGAAGAAGTTGCGGTAACAAAAGCTAGTTTTAAACATGTAAAATAACAATCAGTTAGATCAAATTATTTATAAGTTGTCCAATTATACTTTCAGGATGCATCAAAAGAAGATCAGATTGAGGGTCTAGTCAACAATGTGAAGTGGCAGATGTCTTCGGACCGTAAAGCTGGCCCGCTCAAGCAGTTGCAGGGGCTGATTTGGAAGCAAGGCTACGACAAGGGAGACATTAAGGGGCAGTAAGTAGTTCTTACTGGTGTTATCATCAATACGAAAGTATGTTTGTTTGTTGGTTTGTCCTTCAATCACGCACGTGTTTTTTTGCAGGGGGATAGTTAAGGACTTGGAGTGGGACATAGGCACCTTTTACCCAGTACACAGGGTCCCACTGGTTAATAATATAAAAACTTAACTCCACACCATTGACTTAATACTATCACTATCACTACATATTATAAAACAAAGACCCCTGCCGCGTCTGTCTGTCTGTTCGCGATAAACTAAAAACTACTGAACGGATTTTCATGCGGTTTTCACCAATAGATAGGGAGGATTCATGAGAAAGGTTTTAGTGTATAATTTGTTAAGATTTTGTGTAAATTGGTTGAAATATGCTGATAATTATTATTGAGTCAATGCTCCACACAGATGAAGTCGAGGGCAAAAGCTAGTGTTACGATATCACTCAAAATCCCACAAGATAAGCAAGGGCATATAATAATCAAATAACTGGAGCTGTAGTTGAGCAAATAAGCAGTGAATTAAACATCTATTTTGAGTAGAGTTTGTATACAAATAAGCTATATACATTTCAACAACATTGATAGAAATGTAGAGTATCAAAATACTAAACTAAAGTAAAATAGATTTAATTTGTCTTGTTTTTAGGCTCAAAGTGCATTTTACGTATTTTATCAAGCAGAAACTTGCAATACTAAAAATATTATAATTGCGAAAGTGTGTTTGTTTGTTGGTTTGTCCTTCAATCACGCCGCAACAAGTCTACGGGTCGTCGTGATTTTTTTCATATAGTAGTTTTGGTATAGTTCAGGACCTGGAGAGGGACATAGGCTACTTTTATCCCGGAAAATCAAAGAGTTTTCCCGTAGGATTTTAAAAAATGAACCACGCGGACGAAGTCGCGGGCATCAGCTACTAACTTACTCAATAACGAAATTATGAATGAATACTGAGGAGCAACTTTGAAAATTCGGAATTTTATGACTATTTTACTGTGACGTAATTTTTTTGCTATCTATCATCCAATTTGGGATGTACAACCTATTCTGTGTCCTTAGCAGGTACTTATAAGGGCACAGATTAAAATAATGTAATTTTTTTTAGTGTCTATGATGATGTCTCTGGGGCACTTGAACAGTGGCAGTCTGTAGATGGACAGAAGGTCTACATCTACTCATCAGGCTCAGTTCAAGCCCAAAAGCTGCTGTTCGGTCAATCCTTGGCTGGTGACCTGCTGAAATACATCGAGGGCCACTTTGATACCGCTGTTGGTGCAAAACAGGAGGCCACCAGCTACTCTGCCATTGTAGAGAAGATTGGCTGCAAGGCTGACGAAATTCTGTTCCTGACTGACATAGTCAAAGGTAAGAACTTGTATGTTGTTAAACTTTAATATCATCATCTCCTTGTCCTTGTCCCATATAGACATCCCATATCCATATAGACATGTTGTAAGTGGTTCGACATGACATTTTACAACCGGCCGCCTGCCTGACTTCAACCTTCTTTGGGAATGCTTTTATTGGTGGAATGGATAGAACCACCACCCTTCGGTTCAATAGGGTAGTGTTCATTTATTTATTTATTTATTTATTCTGTACATTTTAATACTTAAAAACTAAACTTAAAAATAGAAAGGACGTGTACAAGGACATCTTATCGCTACAAAAGAGGATCTCTTCCAGATGCCCTAAGTTGCCCTAGTGTTGTTAAACTTTAATGAAATATTTTATTATTATCTACGGTTTTATTTATATAGCTTAAGTCCAGAGCCCCACTATTAGTCTAGGTCTAGTCTGGTTCAAGCAAATAATTGAAACTATAGCCCATTGTTTTTGTTTTTGTTTACTGCTCATAATAACGCCTATATTATAACACCATACTGTGCATAAAAATGAGTAGATGATTGTATTTGTAACCACTGTTTAAACTGATATTTAGAACTAAATGAACCACAAGTCAATGAGTTCTAAACAGTATAAGGGAGAATACAGACTAGCTACTTTAACCGGCAGAGATCGGCGTTTTTATGGTTTTTGCGACTGCATCGCGTTTCAGCGATTTTTGATCGCAAAAACGCCAAATCGCGCGATTTAGCGTTTCTGCTATTTTCGATCGTTGATCTCTGCGATCGGATTGTACATCAAATGGCAGAAATCAGAAAATCGCAGAAACGCGATGCAGTCGCTAAAACGCTAAAAGTCATGAAAGCGCTGAGCGCTGCCTCTTCAAGTAGCCAGTCTGCCCCTCTCCCTAAGACATTGGAACTTTTAGATGCATAGGTGATATCAAGTATACAGATGGTACCAGGATGTTCCTCTGTGGTGATACTTTCAAGAAAACTATGTCCAGAGAAGCCTATTAGTTAAGATAATGATGATAAACCAACAAAGACTGCCCAACTTCCCACTTTGGCGCGAGTGTTGTAAAAACACTGGTTTTGAGCAAAAGGGCTAGGCGGCACGTAATTCGTATGGGAGCTTGTGATTTGGTGGCGGGCGGCGATTCCAACAGACCTTTTTCGAACTCTTCGGTCACACCAACTGACAGTTACGTCCTCCGCCGCCGCCCCCGTACAAAGCATGTTCTGTTTGCCGTTATTTATTGGATAAAATATGGTCTAACAAATCATTGCTATAATATTATAAAATTATTCGCGCTCGCTAACATGGGGATTTCTTTTCCAATCACATGAATCAAATCAAATCCCCAAATTAATCTATCACTGGTTAGAATACCCTTCCTAGTTAGTAGAATGCCCTTCCTACCGAGAAGAACCAGCAAGAAAATCGGCGGTTGCTCTTTTTCAATACAGTTTACAATAGGTGATGCTATGTATGCAGTGATTCCACAATGAAGGGAAGTTTCCACCAGTGCATGGTGCTAACATGTGTAGCCAGGGCTATACTTACAATTCGATTCTCATTACAGAGGCTGAAGCAGCCCGAAGTGCTGGCTTGCACGTAGTGCTCGTAAGCCGAGAGGGCAACGCACCGCTTCCCTCTGAGGCCACAGAGAGCTTCAATGTGATCCACTCGCTGGGCCAGCTCTCCTCCAACAAGCGCAAGACGGACCCACAGGTGCCACGATGATTCCATGATACCCACATGTAGCCAGCTTGCATGCACTATAGTTACCTATATGTATATATTGTCTGTGGAGGTTAGTATGAAGTAGATGTAGCTTTGTTGTAGTAGTATGAACAGCAATATTTACATTACACATTATTTGTTTCGCATCGTATATAGTTGGCGCCAATCATTTGGTGACCGCTATGCTGAGATGCGAGTGCGAGACTGTTTTAGAATATTCGGCACGAACTTCGCCTCGCATTGTATAGATAGTTACCTTCTTTTTGTTATTAAAATATTATTTTAAGTTTTTATCTAAATATGTAATTTGAATATTGCTGTTCTGTATGTTTATTATCTTAAAATTATGAATGAAATATGACTATGAAGATTCAAATGTTTGTGCTTGTATGGTGTTGGTGGTCTCAATATTTGCTGCTTAACATAAAATATTGTTGTTGAAATAGTTGTTAAAGTAGGGTATAGTATAGGTTAAATAAATAAATATTTTACTCTTTTTTGAAAAGTGTCTCAATTTGATTCTAAGGTGATAATAAACTACTAGAAAATTTACTAAAATTTTATTCTATCGATAAGTACCAAATAAATTTAAAGTTTGCCTTTTAAATTTCCGTGTGTAAACGCTAGACGCCTCACGTCTAGAAGGTCATTGCTCACGTCAGACGATGTGGTGACGTCGTAAGGACAGTAAATTCGTTCGCTCAAATGGTTGGCGCCCTTTGTAAAGCCGACACATAGTGACCGCCGGTACATGCCGAAGGCGGCGGGACATACACCCACTGTGTACTTTAGTGCGTCACGCTAAATGTTTGTGTTGTATTATGATGTATATGAATATAAAGTGATGGTTCAGATCGAATACTACCAGTATTTTGATTTTGTATTTTTCATTAATCTAAAAAAAAAATGATGGTACTAAATGATTAAATAATGTATTTGTTTATTTTCACATAGTTTCTAAAATACCGTGTATTTGTCAGGGTTCGAAAATATCCGATATTTATTATAAATATCAAAATATCGGATATTTATGATATATATCAGATATATATCAAGTTTGATATATATCAATTTTGTATGAAAACCATATTATTATTTTATTGTATTATTTATGAATACTATGTTACATAAACATACCAAAATTATCAAAAAAAAACGTTTTCAATGTTTTATTTATTTAGGTACTTAAAATCAGACAAATGAAAACAAAACATAAAATCTTCTTTTAGATAAGGCAAAATTAACTACAAAATATAAAATCTTCTTTAAGATCAGGCAAAATCAACTAAAAAACATAAAATCTTATATAACAAAAAATCTACTTACTCAAAAAAATAAATAAAACCTTTTTTTATTTTTTTTGAAGAAATTTTTCTGACACGACTGACGGACTGACGCCAAATGTCGGCAGAAGTGTTGCCATTTATGGATTAGAACTTACCATTAAGGAGTATGTTTTAACTCTACTCCCACACCATCTTCATTTGGCAAGTAGAAATACAGTAACAAATTTAATAATATTAATTTTTTAAACCATTTTTGTATTGCAATATATTATTAAAAAAATAATATATATCGGATATATAATGATATATATCGGATATATATCTTGATATATATCCATTGATATATATCCTCGAACCCTGGTATTTGTAATACAAACTATTTGAGCGGATGAACTATGTAGACCTGCCATTACACTACGTCAAATGTCAGTACATTCGACAGTGTAATGGCGGATACTGTTTGACTTTTCGATGCGTTTCGCATATTTGTAGCATAGATAAAAAAAGTGAAACTTTGAAATTAAATATAAAATTTATTTTATAATTTTGTGAACTGAAACTTCCACTTCCCGATTCCTCATTGCCTAAACTATCTTATTTTTATATTATTTCTCACTAGGAGTAAAATACCCTATTGAGAAATATATTGAGTTGTAAACATTGTACATTTTTCAATAACCGCTTTTTAGGGTTTCATAGTAAAAGAATGAACTTTTATAAATACGTCTAGTACACTTGTTAATTCGTCCGTCTATCTATCTTGTGTGTCACAGGTCTTAAATTAGTATCATTTAATAGGATTCTCGGATCCTTTGAATTGCTGACATAACAATAAAATATAGTGTTAGTATTTCTCACTTAATGATATAGTTATGTTTGTAGTATAATACATGTAGTATATTATACTATCAAAGTGCTTTGTACAAAACAATTTTAATAATGAATTTATATTTCTAAAAACTGCTATATAATTTTATTATAAAATATTTCAGGAAGAGCAACCTGCTAAAGTTCCTAAGACTGATACTAGTAATGACGTTAAGACTACAACTGAAACAGAAACAACAAAACAAGAAACCCCAGTGGAAGAGAGAGAAACAGAACCAGAAAAAATGGAAGTTGAGGAACCACCTGTGAAAAAGACCACTGATGAGTCAAACAAAGTTATTGACGATATGGAAATCTGTAAAGAAGAAGTGATTGTTGAAGAAATCACAGATTTAAAGGACAGTGACATTCCTGTCATTGAAGCTGAACCTGTTGTTGTAGAATGTGAAGAATCTAAGGCTGATAAAAAAGAGGCTGAAAAAATGGAAACTGAAATCACTGAAAAAGTAGAGTCAACCAAGGTGGACCCTGAAAAAAGAGTTGAGGATGAAAAGATAGAAACTGAGGTATCTCAGCCTGAGAAGTCCGAACCAGAAAAAACAGTTGATGACACCTCAGTTAGTGACAAAAACGAGGATGACAAAAAGACTGAATCTTCAGAATCACCCACTGTGCCAAAAGAAAAAGTAGAAGTCAATGAAGTTACGAAACAAGCACCTATTGCGGAAGAAACGCCACCCACTATCATAACCGAAATTGAAGAGATTACTGAAAAAGAAAATGTTATAGAGATGGCAGAAGTTATTGAAGATTTAGAGCCTGTTGTAGAGGAACCTAATGGAACAGAGGATATGGAATTGAAGAAAGTTGGTGATGTTTTAGAAAAAGAGTGTGATGAGATCTTATCGAAAGTACAGGATGTAACGAATTTGGATACTATCCCATTAAAGTCTACATTGAAAACAATTGCTGAAGAGACAATGGAAACAGACAATTTAGATTCTAATGATATAATGGAAAGGATATTAGACTCGGAAATGGAACTTGAAACGAAACAGTCTGAAAATAATCTTAAAACTGAGGCTGTAGAAGATGTAAAAACAGATATTGTAATCGATAATGCAGGTGAAGTTGCTGAAAATACAGATAAAGTAGTAGAAAAAACAGACAAAGTTGCCGAAAAAGATCCTGAAATTACAGAAAAACCTCTAGAAGAAAAACCTGATATTGTGGAAGCAGAAATAAAAAGTGTAAAAACAAAGGTTGATAATGACGAAATTAGTACCACAAAAGTAAATAGTGTTTCAGAAGTCAAAGAAACAGAAAGTAAGATTGACAAAGAAATTCCTCCTGAAGAAACCAAAGAGGAGGAAAAATCTGAAACAGAAATAGTACGCGATAAGGAAGAAGAAGCTAAGGTTGAGGAGAAAAACGAAACTGCTTCAGAACAAAAATCCGACGAAAACACGCCAACTGATACGAAGGAAAAAGATAAAGTTACGGAAGAACAAACACCAAAAGAAAGTGCTACTGAGGAATCACAAGTGAACGGCGATACGACAAACGGTGAAAAAGAATCAGTGAATCAAAATGGAGATGCCAGCAAAGATGAAGAATTAAATTCGCGACTATCTGTAGAGAATGGTGACGGCAAAGAAGTGAACGGTTCAAACGGCGACTCCATGGATGCTGAAAACGAAACAGAGAAAAAAGTTGAAGCTGACGTGGCTGATATTAAAGTAAAGACCGTCACAACAGACGAACCGCACAGCGAACCTATAGAGCAGCCTACTGAAGCATAAAATATCTTGGTAAGTTCTATGTATGTCTGACTAGCTGGCGCCCGCGAATTCCTCACTCTCTAGGACCTCAAGTCTCAACTATGCCCCAGCAAAAATCACGTCAACCCATAGCTCTATTGCTGCGTGATTTAAAGACAAACCAAAAAACAACACTTTCGCATTTATATTGTTAGGATTTCATAGTTATTTGTGCTGTGGTCTTTAAATGTTGGTCCCCAAGAACAAAGTCACATCTGCTAAATTCACAACTTGAGATTTGAACCTTAGAAGTTTTTGTACTATAAAATATGTGATTATTTCTGCCATAAAAGGAATATTATTTGTATGTACATGTTTAATATTAATAACACGTACAAATAAGCAAAGCATCACTGTCTCTGGCTATTTATTATTGATTTTACTCATGTTCCTTTTAAGGCAGAAATAATCACATATTTTATAGTTTACAAAAACTTGTAAGGTTCAAATCTCATGGAGGTCCTGGTTTTTATTCTTGGCAAGGTAAATTTAGGATTCTACAATTCTCAAATTGGCTTAGCTTTGATGGAGTTGTTGGTTTCCAATTTTCTATTTCACCAAACAACTAGTAAAATGTCAAATGGCTTTTAAAATTCCAAAATTATGTCAAGAGTTAATAGATTGTTACGGCAATTAAAATGTCAAAATCTTTAAGAGTATATACTAGATTTGGTCTTTGGTTGGATCTGTATTTTGAAAATACTAGTGATTAAACATTCTAGTATTTTAACGATTTCGACTGAAACAGACTTAAAGCTTTATTAAACGGTTCCAGTGTGGGGCGGGGTGGTAATTCGAGCGTCGTATCGTTGGTTTCCATCACAAGATGACAAGACTGAGGCTGCTTCCACGCTGACATCACCTAGTTTATATGTATTGAACTTTCTATACCGCGCGGTGACTTATTTGTACATTGCCCATATGAAGCAGACAAAAATCATATCCATACTTAAAGCGATACCATTGCCACGATGGCGAAATCATTTGATTTTGGGGCACGTGAAATGCGTGAAATATGCAAATGTACCTTTAAAATAATATCTGTACCTTTATGTAGATTTGCAAATCTTGCTACAGAGATAAATTTCGAGCATCCGAAATAAATGACGTCAAAAGTAGAATGGACCAAAAATTTTTGTTTTAAGGTATATTCAGTATTATCGATTTATTAGTCAAAGTTTCCGCTTGGGTAGAATATGAAGATGAATCTTAAGATTCATTTTACTTGTACCTAACGTTTAGTGTTTCAGTACTCGAAATCTACTATAATCACATGTTTCCCGTTTTCGTGAACTGAATCTAAGGTTTTTGACATTTAATTACTTCATATCTGTTACTCTAGGTCTATGCCTGTCATCCACACAGAACTGTTACATGCCAGTTTTGTATGGGGGGGGGGGACACACAGAATCACACTGTGAAATCAGTTTTGATTAAATCTGATCAACTTACCGCTTTGGCTCATAATATTTCTGGTTGCGTCTGTTGCAAACTGTAAATACTCATTTTGTTAACCTCTAAGATCCTAAAAATGTCCAAAAAATATAGAATCGCTGTGCAGGTTATCTTTATGTATGGATAAATAATCATTTATTCCTCGAACTAAGGAATTAAAACTAGATTATTCTAAATTAAATTGATGATTGTATTTAATTATTTTGGGGGTAAAAATGTGTGGGTATTGTGATGATACAATCTATGAGTGCGGTATATTTTCTACTTAGAATTAATGTATGTCAATGATTCAATTTTACTGTTGAATATAAAATATTTTCGCTTTTTAAGTGTACCTATCAAATAATATGTAATACTTAGTCTTAAGTTAACTTACTAAGCTTAAATGTTTTGTATTTAAATTTACCTAAAATATATATTGTAAGTAGAATATAAATTGAAGTAATTTTAATATTGTGCTGATTCAGAAGTTTTGTAAAGTGTGACAGTACAATTATTATATCGCACAAGTTGTATGAACATTCCTTTGCAGTTGATTTTATGCGGAAAATTTATTAGGTGCTTTTTAGATTAAACCTAGAGCTCGCGCGTCTTATTTGTATAAAATTTTACAGTGGATTCTTTTATAGGTTTGATCCAACATGCTAATAATTAACTATAAAGTCACCATTTCACAAACGTGCCGTGTGTCGTATACAGAGAAAATCGAAACATTATTTTACATTATCACTAATTACACTAACTTTTCAGCAAAATTAATTTAAACGTAAATTACTTGTGTGACAACACAGTGATCTTTTTTAAGCCAGAGTTTACATTTCCATTTGGACGATTTAAACACCGCTCCTTTCGTGCACTTTCAATACGAGTTAGCTGACGTCACACATAAAAATCTAACGCTCCTTATTGGCTGACGATATATTTTGTGTCTGCTTGCTCAGAGCTTAAAACTTTAATAATAAAATCTACAATCCTGGATTTTCCCGCGAAGTCTCATCGACAGAAACACACAATGTATTCATTATTTATGTATTAATGGTGTTAATCAAGCATATAATTTAATCGTAATAATATCAGTAAGTGACATTTTAAAATAACACAAAAACTTTAGGTCTTACTACAAAATACATTTAGATAAACTTTAGTGGAGTGTTTATTTTCAGTAATACAATTTGGCAATATTTCCAATACAAAACAGTGTTTATATCATTTAGTCGTCAGTTAAACATCTGAGGCGCGGAAGTGCCCTCACCAATTCGAGCAAAGGCGTTGCCGTAATATCCTTTTCTCGAAGTCACTCAAGACATTTTCGGCCCCCCTGTAACTTCATTGTAGATAAAGCTAGAAGCCTGAATTTTCAGTGACCAAGGGGGCATAATACAAACAGGTATAGTTCCAAATTACGTTCAATTTGAACCTGTAGTTCCTCAATTTTGTCACCGACACACTCACTCAGCAATCAGCTAAGTTTTAAGCTACCTACCGTAAAATGTTTTGAGATCGAACGTAAAACCAAGTCGGTTAATTTATTCAGTACTTATCTATGGGAGCATCCATCCAACAAAGTCATAAATAATTAATAATAATCGGTTAATTAACAACATTTTATAGCGACCGTGTCAATATTAGACATCTTTATTTTTTTAATAAATAGAATGACTTGCCAATCGCAAACGGCAAATAGAATCTACACACAACAAAATCTACTTAAGTTAGTTCTCTGAGCTCTTTATTTAAGTTTGTGTATGCAATAGCTAACACTAAGTTCAATTTAGGCCTATTAAAATAGTAGATTTAGGTACCTATTCTTAAGCGATTATGTTGTCGTGCGATTGCTAAGTTATTTTATTTAAAAAAAAAATAAAGATGTCTAATATTGATACGGTCACTGTAAAATGTTGTTAATCTAAATATGTAATTATTTATGACAAATTTGTTGGATGGATGCTCCCATAGATAAGTACTGAATAAATTAACCGACTTGGTTTTACGTTCGATTTCAAAACTTTATAAGATAGAAGGAACTGCGTTGCGAGACTTGGATTTTTGTACATGCGTTTTTGATGGGATATTATTTTCTTATTGCAGTAAGGCCGTAGGATTTTGATAGCTAAGGGCGTGTCTACTCTAAGCTCACAACATGCGACGTTACTGTTTGCCGGCAGACTAAGGACCTATACAGACGCATAGGTCTTTAGGTAATTTGAGAGCGTTCGCCGCAAATGAGCCACAAACTAAACGATTCGCTGAGAGTTAGGTTCAAACGAACGTACTGAACGGTAGTGTCAACGCTCTATTCCAAATAGTGTAGGACACTGGTGGATGAGCTAACTGTGAGCGTAATGTAAACACGCCCTATAAAGTGTTGTCTATTTTATACGAAGATCATTGACGCGAGCTTAGGGGATGGCATTGTACAATATTTGTCACCGCTTGTCGTATTTAGCTAAGGTAAGATTATTCCTAAGTATTAACTGTATTGTGATCTTAATTATCGTACATATTACAATATTTTCGTAATTTTTATTACACTGCCAAATCACTTGCCCACACTCACTCTTCGTTGGTTCGCTCCATGTTGTGATAAGACTGGAAAATAGGTAATTATAGATATCTGGGCTGTTATATAAAAGTACAGACACTCCATAATTTGAAAATATACAGTGAACGAACTTAGAAAACTAGTAGTTTTTTAAAATGAGAGCCATTTAATTTTATGAAAAATTAATCCTAGACTTATGCAAAAAATAGTCAATTATTTCTAATCTTTTAGTTATTAAGTTTCAATATTTATTTACGTAAGTGAAATAGGCATTTTTGGCCTTTGCGCCATTTTATGTTGAATGTTTTAATATTATCATTGTTTAATTTAAATAATAAATGAGTATGCTGAATTATCAACATTTTACCATCACAGATAGCAAATGGCATTGTATATTTTCAAATTAAATGACCCAGAATGACTGAAAACTTGAAAACTATCATTCAATTATTGCCAAATATATTTATAGAACTGCACTCAGACATGACTTTTATGGGTTGCCGTTTTACGTTGATGAAGTGTTAGAGGACTCTGAGAATGAACTTTTTTTTAATCGAAACCGAGGAGTTTCTCAAATGAATGGTTAAAAGTATTGTTTTTATAAGTATTAACTTGTATTTGTATTTTATCTTCGGAGTATTTATTCTTTAAATACTCCGAAGTTGAGAGCCATACACAAGACTGACCATTTCTAAAAAATATTTCACTGTGTGCTTTTTCTATAATTGTGCTATTTATTGATTATTATTTTAAAGATCAGGGTGCGTCGGAGTAAATCTTAAGGTATTCGATTCGAATACATGAAGAACACATTTTTATTTGCTGAAGATTAATATGCGCTAAATAAAAAATATTTATGTTATAGTTATGTATGTATAGATAAAACTTACACCACCTTATTCATAACACGAAAAGTTGTGTAAAACATGTTATGAGTTTAAAGAATGGATACTATTTTGTATTATTTAAATTATAGTTTCTAAATGAACGTTCCTTTAGTTATAAGAATGTGTTGTCGATTTGGCGAACCAGCGTCGAGTGAGGGCCAAGTAACGTATCTAGACTGATTTTAACTCATTTGTACTCTCAAATTCCATTCAATATTTGTCCTACCGGCATTTTTGAACAATTTTACATAACTGTTTATTTGTTTATCAACATGTCGAGGTTCATCCATGAGAGAAGCTTAAGTATTAAGTAAGTTTCCCATTAGTTTTTCTAGGATGCCTTTGTATAAATAATAATATTTTGAATTCGTCTAGAATGTATTAATTTTAATTTTCACAACTAATGTTAAAATATAATGGATGTAGAATTTTAGTGCTTTTTCATTTATAACTTATCCTTTCCTTTCCAGAAGCTCTAGCATTACTTAAAGTTATTACATACTAAGGCGCGCTTGCAGAAACGTCGAGTTATCCTTTTAACCCAAAGTTTCAGTTAAATCTGGGTTAAAAGGACAGATTTGACCGATTCGTATAAAGCTTCTGTCAAAATTACAAAATAATTTATTCCTGGGTTAACTAACTCGGCGTCTCTGCAAGCGGGTCTTATCAAGTATAGTTCTTGCAATTCATGAGGGCGACTGACTTATGGTTGTGTGTGTGTCGTATCTGATGTGTGAGCGAGCGCAATGCTCGCGCCTGCCTGCTCCCACCTAGGCTTTGACAGGCACGCACACTTATGCAATGTGCATGTACACGAAGTAACAACAAGTAAAGCTCACTCGCCTTCGTGAATAGCAAAAACTGTAACTTTAGCTGTTCGTAAAGCTGTCATGTGGTATGGCCACTTTTGGGAGAATGTAATTTATAATTTGACATCTCACAAAAAGGTAATTGGCGCCGAGCTAGAGGTTAGTTAACTTTTAAAGTGTGATTTTTTTGACGTTGACTATGCGTCTACGGTCTACCCCTTTCGTATGAGATAAACACGTTAGTCATCATCAGACATTAGTCATGTCACATGTCGCATGGTAGGGGCAAAATACGACTCCCGACTCGTGGTCACACCAGTGTGACTACGAGGGATCGGCGGCTGCCAATACTGCGCTTCCCGTTTCGGGGTCGCCACTCCAGCACCTTGGGACCCCAATGACCATCAGCTCTTCGAACTATGTGTCCGCTTATTTCTTCCACTTCAGTATCGCGACTCGCTATAAGCTAACTCGGTGATTTTGGATCTCCTAGGGATCTCGTCATTTCTGATTTGATTTCGCAGGGATACTCCGAGCATAGCTCTCTTTTCATCGCCCGCTGAGTGACCCTGAGCCTTCTTATGAGGCCCATAGTTAGCGACTATGTCTCGGATCCATAAGTCATCACTCATACACTCATACTGTTCGAAGACTTCAGGCAGGATTTTGGACGAGAAGTCATCTCGGAGCTTTCCGAACGCTGCCCAGCCGAGTTGGGATTCGGTGGTTGATCACCCTTGGAATACTACATTAAACCTAAATTTACTCTAAAATTAAAACTAAAATAAAAACTAAATAAAATCTAAAACCCCATCCAAGTCACCGCAGTGTGGCATGATGGTACCCAAGATGCTGGCAGCTTTACCCCTTTGGATGGCCAAGCTAATCCTTTGGCCAAGGTAGCTGCCAGCTCTTGGATCCCCGGTAGACTCGATCACCCTTTTCGATATCTCTAAAAAAAAGCGCGCGAGCCTCCGGGCCCCACGGCCCCAGGGTCTCCACACCAGAAGGCACAAATAAGAAACCACTGTCAAGATTTTCATATTGGCGCCTCTTAGCCTGTTTGGCGCTAGTAGCCGCTGCACCCGCCACAGAGGAGGTCGCCTGGATGTGGGATGCAGCTAGAGTATCTACACATGTGGCATCCCAAAAATTATAAAATAAAGCCGGCCAAGTGCGAGTCGGACTCGCACACCGAGGGTTCCATACTCCAAAAGTAAAAGTAAAACGATAATATTATATTAATTTGCTTATTTATCGTTAACTTTGTTTGTAGAGGTTTATTGTTAATATAAAAAAAACTATGCTAGTTAGAGCGTTGGTTTTATTTTTCCTGTAAAATATACATAAACCTCTATTTACCATAATTATTTCAGA
This sequence comes from Oeneis ivallda, assembly GCA_029955525.1. Taxonomy (NCBI): domain Eukaryota; kingdom Metazoa; phylum Arthropoda; class Insecta; order Lepidoptera; family Nymphalidae; genus Oeneis; species Oeneis ivallda. Next base: position 10,550,894 of record JARPMR010000024.1, on the reverse strand, counting down.
TTTTTCGATTGGTAAACTTCGGAGATAAGGGGGGGGGAACGGTATTTTTTTCGACATTTTGGCCGATTACTCAAAAACTATTATATATAGAAATAAATAAAAAACTGTTTTAGAATGCACAAGTAAAGGCCTTTCATATGATACCCCACTCGATATAGTTATCTTACTTTAAAATTTCAAACCCCCGATTTTCCCCCTTTTTTAATCAAACTAAAATAATTTTCGCGTTGCTTTTATTTTTCCTGTAAAATATACATAAACTTCTATTGACCATAATTATTTCAGATTTTTCGATTGGTAAACTTCGGAGATAAGGGGGGGGGAACGGTATTTTTTTCAACATTTTGGCCGATTAATCAAAAACTATTATATATAGAAATAAATAAAAAACTGTTTTAGAATGCACAAGTAAAGGCCTTTCATATGATACCCCACTCGATATAGTTATTTTACTTTGAAATTTCAAACCCCCGATTTTCCCCCTTTTTTTATTAAATTTAAAAATAATTTTCAATTTTTCTTTATTCCAATGATTTTGGGCCACTATTATACACAACTATGCCAAATTTCATGTCGATAGCTTTAATAGTTACTGAAATAATCGACTGTGACAGACGGACGGAGAAAGTCTCACCATAAGGGTTCCATTTTTACCATTTTGGTATGGAACCCTAAAAATGGGTTGCCTGAAAAAATCCTGGCTAGGCTATACCTAATCAATTAAAAATTAAAAAAACCACTTTTTTTTAATTCTACCGATGAGTTTAATGAAACAATTGTACACCATCCGTAAGTACAAAGCATATAGAATGTGCTTCACTTGGAGTTAATACGTAGTTGTAGGCAGACTCCCACTAGAGATTGACGACAGAAGAGTCGCAGGAAGCCCCTGAATACAGTATACAAGATACCTATGATCAGAATTGACGCCTATCAAAGAAAAACGGGGCGCCTTCTCTTTAATATCAAATGATTCGACACCGTTCGATAAATTCCCGTACGGTATTGGTCATAGGTCCCGGACGCGGCTTGACGACGCTGACGTCATGGCTTCTTGCGCTCGCGTTGTGAATCACGCGCCGATGTGTCACCACCACGGACGCCGCGGTTGCTACTCGCTCGACGCAGCTCGCTGTTTAAGATCTATTTGCATTGTTAGAATATATATTGTTGTTACGCATCAGCCGGTAGTTACCCATTTAAACGTTTTCAATTAAATGCGGGTAGTTTACTGTTTAGCAGTAGAAAAATCCAAAGTTAGGTAATTTAATTCCAATCAATCGAAACTATAGTTTCACCAAAAATGCCTGTACTGCCAACTGCCTGCCTGTCGGTAGTTGCATCTGACAGACGGTTACCGATGGGACGGGAATCCGAAACGAATGAATGTGAGAGATCAGGATGCAGGACTGACAGCTAACGTGCTGTCAGCTCCGTGCCTCGTAAGGCACGGGGCTGACAGACCGTCTACAACTCCGGGCTAGTAGCTACCTACTGAGAATTTCTTACAAAAAGACCCAATACGTTTTTGGCCCGACTAGCGACTGACCCAAGAGTCGAACCCGGCACCTCGACATCTGCAGGCGACCTAGACTAACGAGGCGTTGCCTGTCAATATAATGTAAACCTATTAATGCACATAGGCATGAACTGCTAGGTACTGAGTAGGTAAATTTACGGTACCTATCTTACGGTCGCGGGAATTGAGGGCAAATTGATAAGAACCGCCTCATTTCCATGAAGAGGAGGCCGAGGTTACACTTATTTTTGAAAACTTTAAGCCGGCTGAGTTATAGGTTGAATACCTTCCTATCAGTGGCGAGCAGTTCATTTATAAAAGCTCACTCTGAAATACATTTTATGCCTGTCTATTGCTTATATTGTAGAAAATAAATCCTGTGATACTTAACCATCACAACAGTTATACATAATATGATGATGTAAAGTAAGATGGACCCGGGTTAACAACGGGGGGGGGGACTATATAGCGTTCCTTGTTGGCAGTAGAGTACGTACCTGGTAGGCCGCCCATCAGACAGGCGTTTTCACTTTCTTGTCCTGAATTTCATAACTACAACGTAGCACCCCTTGTCTAAGGCCAAAGACTAAAAGAATAATATGGAGAAATCAATATTGGTATTATATATATAATCAATATTAACACCTGAATGTGGTACTTTTACACTAGAAAAACTAAAAACTTGTCACCTAGACCTGAAACACTGTTGTGCAACCATTTGAAAGCTCTGGGTTCGAGGTAGAGATCGTATATTTCGGTTGCAAGTTTTTAGTTGTGGAACAACAGCTGGCTACTATTTTCACCCGACTGCCGAAGGAGCGTATGTATGTTTGTCTATTTCTTCGGCACGCCGAAGTTCTATAAATAACGGCGTAGGTACTTAAAAAATCTATCAATGCTATTTTTTTTATAATATTATATCCTGGAATTTTCAGTTCATATTTTTTTAGCGCAATCGGGGTTTTAATATTATTTTTTAAAAGACTTATTTGTTATACTACTATCCTACTTCCTACTAATATAATAAATGCGAAAGTTTGTGAGGATGGATGTATGGATGGATGGAAGTATGTTTGTTACTCTTTAACGCCACAACGAATGAACCGATTCGGCTGAAATTTGGAATGGAGATAACTTATATCCACGATTAAAACATAGGCTAGTTTTTATCCCGGAAAATTACAGAGTTCCCGCAGGAGTTAAAAAACCTTAATCCACGCGGGCATCATCTAGTTTCAAATAATTTGAGTTTGCGCGTAAGTTTAGTTCGAGTGTAGATACCCCGGCTAGTTTGGATCTATTCAGGGTCCTAAAAGCGGCTTCGCAAGACGCGTTCCGAACTGCAGATGGTAGTGGCAATTATTTGGCGGCTCAGTTACCGTCTTTATTTTTCCTACCTCTAAGTACCTTAGCCGTTTTAAGCTTGAAACACACATAACGCGCGACGAAAGCGGCACGACGACGCTGACGGCAGTTACACGATAGGACATTACACTGAATGCGATTGAACTGACGTTTTCTACTCAGTATAATTATTAGTAAATTAGTTTACTATTGAATTATTAGCTTAGTACTGAATTACTAGCTTTTTCCTGCGTGAAGTAAGTGTTTTTAAAATCAAACGGGGATTGTTTGTTTTTCCGAAATAAATACCCTATCCTGTCTTACTCTCTAGGTCCTCAAATAGGCAAAGAAAATTAATTCGATAAGTAGCTCTATTGCGGTGTCAATAGACAAATCAAAAACTAACAAAATTTGAGCACAGTGCATTCAAAATTAAAAAAAAATTAAAAATTCAAAATAATTTATTTCACGTAGGCCAACCTGTGGCTCTTATGACACGTCATGACTCTACCACCGGTTCGGAACTAATAAATTATTAAAGCTAAGATAATATAAAGAACTGTAAGGAGCATGTCACTTTCACGCAATCATTTTTAATGGCGCACTTCGCAAAGTTCATTTAAATATCTACATATTACATGCATATTATCGCATGTCACGTTGGATACCTACATTTCCTTCGCGCATTTTGTGTGTCTGAGGCTGAGGCTTTACATCAGTATAAAAAGTAGACGGCAAGCTAAAGGGGGCAACCGGTAGCTGACACGCCCGCTCGCTAGTCGCTTGTATGCGAGCCGTTTGTATTTTTATGTAACTTGTTACTCCGGCACGTTGCGCCATACCCTCCGGCCCGCTCTGCGATGCGAATCCTAAGTACTATAATATTATAAATTGGAAAGTTTGTTAGGATGGGTGTATGGATGGATGGATGGATGTATGGACGGATGGATGTTTTATAATAAAATTCCACAGTCGATCTTAGACTTGCCTTTACACAAGTTTAAGGAATCAGTTAAAACTAATCTCATGAAAAAAGCATATAATATGCAATTGAAGACTATTTAGAATTTAGATGATAAAAAAGCGTGGACATAATTCGTTCCAGCGATCCATGAGACAGTAGTTGGTAATTAAACTGTATAACTATTCTATTGAATTGTAAACTTGTTTTGAAAAGAGCAATCGCCGAGTTTCTTGCTGGTTCTTCTCGGCAGGAAGGGCATTCCGAACCAGTGGTAGACTCATCGACGATTCAAAAGCACTTGTAAAAAAGTTTATTTGAATAAAAACACTTCTATTCTATTCTATTCCAGGATTAACACACAGGCTCCTTTTTTAACTTTATCTAGGAAAATTATTCCCGTGGGAATTATAAAACCTTAAACCACGCGGACGAAGTCGCGGGCATCATCTAGTCATGAATAAAATTATAACTCGCATTCATTAGTAAACACCTTGAAACTTGACTTGCAGTAAGCTTGCAGCAGTCGTCTTGGTCTGTATCGATTGAAGATTTGTTGGAAATCTAGGCGATCCTGTGTCCAGCTGGTTGATTGCGGCAAAGCTGCATCAATAACTGCTACAGCAGTGAAATTTTCTATAAATATTGATAAATGTTTTAATAGTGTGACATTTGCAATCGCCCCTGATTGGCAAATACTCACTATTTATTATTTACGCTATTGGTTATAATGCATTTTTGAAGAAAGAACGCGAGCTTTTACATAATAATCGGCTTTAACAGTTTCAATTGTGGTGATTGGCTGAATTTACGGTATTCTTGTTGCAAAAATGCATTTTACTCAATAGCGACCACTGTAGCAAAGTTTAGACGTCGCGACGTGTGAAAATCTATTTATATAAAAGAAAGTGGTGTTAGTTACACTATTTATAACTCAAGAACGGATGAACCGATTTGGCTGAAAATTGGTGGAGAGGTAGCTTAGAACCAGGAGCCGGACATAGGATACTTTTTATCCCGTTCGACCGCGTTTCCGTCATGGAATAACAAAACGCAAATGACAGTGGAATAACAAAACGTAAATGACAGCTAAACGTAAGTATCATCAGTAATATGTTTTCTCTTTGAATCATCATTAAAAATCCTGCTACAAAGCTACGGATTGACGTGATTTATTGGATAGGTATAGTTGAGAACCTGGAGGGTGACAAAGATTTTCCGCGGGATGTTATGAACTAAATCCACGCAGACGAAGTCGCGGGCATCAGCTAGTAAATAATAAAAAATTGAAATTTTTTTTCTTTGAATTGGTGTTTTTAAATAGAGTGGGTAAATCATTTCAAATGGCTTTCCAATAGTCTACCACGAGCACGCTGAAACGCGGGCTAAAGCCACATAAAGCTGCATTAAGTGTACACCTATCTTATCTCGAAAGCTCGTGAAAGTTGCCTCTCAGTGAGGGCCCGACGTCCTCCGTACCCTTGGCCTGCAGTTCGCCCTCACGACCCTTCGCCCTTGCCTCCGAAGCTACGTACCCTCGTCGCTCTACGCCGTACGCGACCCTAGTCTATAGTCTATACCCTTCGCACTGATGTCTACTTGCATAAAGATGCTTCTTTATTTTTTATGCATTTCACTTGATATGTGATGCCGATAGGGCACGTATTTTTGTACCTAAGAAGACCTTACACACTTTTAATAATATGTATATTTAATTTTATAATTATCATTTGTCTGCAGATATTTAAATCTTTCTATGACAATCAACAATAATGTCAATATATCTCAGCTTTATTATTACCTATTACACAAATATACTACTGAAGAGGCGGCAGTATAACGCAAGTTGTAGTATATTTTAATGATGTTTATTACATAATTATGTACAGTCCTTCTAAGTAGGTACGCATAATATTGTGACTGGCAACTACGGAACCCTATATTGCGTGTGGCACGACACGCAATTGCCCTCTTTATTCTAATGAAGCTTTTGTTGTTGTTGGTTCTTCTCTGGCTGACAGGTCAGTCAGGGGGTACGGGTCTCGAGGCTGAGCCCTTACCCAGGCTCGTCCTCACAGATAGCTGCAGCTACCTTGACTATTTGTTTCAGCCCTTTTGAATAGAGCTGAGGCTGCGTCGGTCTGGCGTCAGCCTTGGAGACATCGTCATATCCGGTGTGACATCACACCGGATATGACACACATGTGTCATGTCTAATGCGTCTTCTCCATCGTCGCCACTGATGCGGCGCGGCGCGGCGCCATCAATTGGGTACGTATAGGAGTTCGCGGAGCAGAGGACGCCCGTCCGGTTTTCTCGCTTGAAGCAGGGCTATTCCGTGGAGGTGTACGCACGCACTTGTTTCCGCCCGAGCAAACATATTGCGTGCAAGATGACGGACATACTCCTCCACGGTTGGTGTGGTGATGACGTCATTGCGGACGTATCTTTGAGCTCCTACAATGAGTACATCTGTTCTGCTGGACCTGGAATCGCTTTTTCTGGTACTCGGGACAGAGAGCGTACCAGGCTGGTGCCGCATAATTCAGGCGCGAACGGACGGCTCCGTAGACCTTTAGTTTGGTTCTGGTGGTAAGTTTGGAGGCGAAGAGTGAGTGGAGCATTAACCATGCCGCCGCTGCTTGGCAGACCACGTGATCAACCATGGAGGTCATGCGCAGCTTCCGGTCAATGTGACATCCCAGATACCGCACTGAAGTCTTCCACTCTATATCCTGACCTCGCAATTTGAGCTGGCGATGGCGCAGCGGCCTGGAGCCGCCGGTTAGTAGAGCGGCCGTCTTCCCGAAGTTGACAGCCATCCTCCACTTATCCAGCCACTCCGGAAGCAGGTCCAGCAGGCGCATCTTGCATGGTGCATCTTGTTAGTGGCGATGATTTGATGGTGGGACGAAGATGGTCCCGGAGCGGAGGGTGGGACAGTCATTCGTGTACGCCGCGTAGAGACGTGGCGACAAACAGCTCTAATTAAGCTCTAAAATTTTCTCCTAGTGTCAATTGCTGTAACTAGATGGCGCTACTAGTTATTAAAAATATTTGTTTATTCACTTGTTCTTTGAAGTTAAAAGTTATTTTATTTAGGACGTACAGTACCTGTCGAGTATAGTTTTAAAACTTTTGAAAATATCATTAGATACAACTTACACAAAATATTTATTATACTAAACTTATTAGCGTACCATCATCATTGTTGTTTCGTGTAGCGAAAAGACGATGTACCTAGCCGCATTTATAATGATGAGAAAATATAACTGATTTGTTGGTTTTAGTGGCCTACCACATAGCCTTACCATTACCAAATATATTTTAGTATTTTTTTATCATGGATTTTTCCAACAGTTGCCGTTCTATTTTTATTACATAGGTAGAGGTACATACTAACAAAATAAGACTGCGACACTAGCGCCACACACCTTTCTAGTTTCTAATTCGTACTAATACGCCTGCAACGGGTTTTATTTTATTCCCAAGCTTTCTAAATTTTCGTCTGTTGACCTTCCGTTGCCGACGAAGATTTCTCAGTACAATTTTCGTGACGTAACTTGTGAAAATTTGGCGAAATTTCATACTATAATAATAGGGATGTAAGCTGTAAGTAGGTATTAATTAGGATTTTTTATTGATTATTAACCCTCGACAAAAACGAGGGGTTATAAGTTTGACGTGTCACGTGTATCTGTGCATCTATTCGTCTGCATATGTGTGCCTGTCGGCTGTCTGTTCCCACGTAGCTCGCCAACGAATGGACTGAATTTGATGCGATTTTTTTCTGTTTGAAGACTGACTTTGATGCGATTTTTTCTGTTTGAATGCTGACGTGATCGAGATGGATCTTATTCATAGCTATAATTTAAGAAGATCTGTTTAGGCATTTAAAGATCATCAGCTCATTTATAGGGTTCCGTACCAAAATGGTAAAATGGAACCCTTATGGCGAGACTTTCCCCGTCCATCTGTCACAGTCGATTATTTTAGTAACTATTAAAGCTATCGACATGAAATTTGGAATAGTTGTATATAATAGTGGCCCAACATCATTGGAATAAAAAAAACCAAAAATTATTTTTAGTTTTATTTAATTAATAAAGGGGGAAAATCGGGAGTTTGAAATTTCAAAGTAAGATGACTATACCGAGGGGGGTAATCATAATATAACATCAAATAACCCCCCCCCCTTATCTCCGAAGTTTACCAATCGAAAAATCAGAAATGATTATGGTCTATAGAGGTTTATGTATATTTTACAGGAAAAATAGTACCAACGCTCTAACTAGCATAGTTTTTTTTAATATTAACAATAAACCTCTACAATTAAAGTTAACGATGAATAAACAAATTAATATAATATTATCGTTTTACTTTCACTTTTGAAATACGGAACCCTCGGTGCACGAGTCCGACTCGCACTTGGCCGATTTTTTACTTTTATCGTAGAACTATTATATATTCTGTGCTTTTAGGCAAATTAAAAATAATAAAAGCAAGCCCATCAAGCACGGACCAGCTTTGCGCAGCAAATGCTACCGAATTGGGTGCATGATAAAATTCGCGGCTTTAGACATTTAACAGCATTTTGTGCGCCCTCTCTGATTACACATACCGATTCTTCTTCTGATTTTTTTCGGTGTAGAATAATAATTGAAGTGAAATATAAGTACTTATTGTTTTAAAAACAAATTGATACAACTAATTTGTATGTCTTATTTCTAATTCTTAATTTTAATAATTAGTATTCTTAACAATTCAATGAATACATTTTTTAAATTCTTGGACTACCGAAGTAATAAATCATTTTGATAGTCATGTTATACATTTCTCTGACATTCTATTATTGTTTTTCAGAATGTCATCGGTCGTGTTGTGTACGCATGTATTGGGTTCTTCATTCTTGGGTTCTAGTTTCCAATTCGTGAAATATTAATATTAATATTTTTGTTCTGTATGTGAAATCTCCATCGCCCTTCTACTATCAAACCGCAAGGCTCGTTTTGCTCTGCACCGCTACGTGGTTGTCATATCGCGGACGTGTACGCACTTAGCGCTTTGCTTCCTCGTTCCTATTACGCACCGCCAAAGTTCGGAATGCCCATCCGGCTTCCGTTTTTCCAACTAATTTGTGTAGGCACTAGACATCTTCTAGGCGAGCGTGCTTCATTTTCAGCCACATCTTTACTTACCACCAGGTTATAACGCAATCAAACTCTAGTATGTATATCTTTTTATTTAGATACCTACCTACCAAACGGGGCTCTAGTTTAACTTTTTGTGCTGGTTTGTCGATGACATTTTATCCAAAAGTTAGTTTCCAGTCATGCAAAATTTAAAAAGTGAACTTGCGAAGTTACATTTCAGGCCTCAGGAAATTAAATCTTAGACATAGCAAGGTACACTTAAACGGACGTGCACAACGTGGACGTATGTATTTTGGACCGATTTTGATGCGATTTTTTCTGTTTGAAAGCTGATGTGATTGCGATGAATCTCAATTCGAATATAGTTTATGAAGATCTGTTCAAGCTTTAGATCATCAGCTCCTTTGTAACTTGATTAATCTGCGGGATCCCCAATCCTCATTAACTTACAGCAGATATGGTGTGTTTGGGCTCATTAGAATGCAATAGAATGCAATGGTATGCAATGTATGTGTATCTAAGTGATGATGATAGATGATCTCAGCAGAATCCGCTTTCCGAGCCGTTGGTAGAGTCATGTGTGTCATAAGAGCCACAGGTTAGCACTTGGCCTACGTGAAATAAATAATTTTGAATTTTTTGAATTTTGATGATCGAGGATCGAGGTAATCTATAGGTATAGGGAGGAGATCTGGGTAACAAGATGTTGGGTATATCATACCAGTCCTCAGTAATCAGTACCAGTTCCATAGTCAGGCCATAGACGGCCATGCTCGGGGTGCTTAAATTTTTAATTTACATTTGTTAGGGAAACGCTTCAAGTACCTAAACTTGTTAATACATAAATGATTCGCGTTGAAAATTACGCGAGTCTTTATTGTGAGTTTATATTTTAGAGTGCCGTGGTAGCGGCGTAGCTGTTTTTCTGATGCGATCACAAACCGGTTGACCGTCGGCGTAATGACGAGCGCGGCCGCTCGCTGTCGCCATCGTTGATCAATCATACAGTTGGGCGAACTTAAACTTTGACCCATGTGTGATTGATGTATATGGTTAGTGCACATACCTACCTATATTGCAAGTGACAACGGACGGCGGAGCATTGATGTACCTACATGAGTCAGTAATCTATCGCATGAACTAGTCTTTTAATTATAATACAACAGTGGACATGACGTGCACTACTTTGTATATAAATGTATCGATAGCATTTGTGGCACACGCTTGCATGTTGCGTGGCTGCCGTTTGTAGCCATTGCCCTCCATATAACCACACTAATAACATAAATGCTAAAAAATTCTGTCTGCCTGTTACAATTTCACAGCTGTACCGATTTCGACAAAGTTGGGCGAGCAGGAAAATCAAAGAAATCTTTAAATCCGATACAAATTAGTCGGTTTTAGTTAGTTCATCATCATCATCATCATTAGCAACCCATCAATGGCTCACTACTGAGCGCAGGTCTCCTCTCAGAGAAGGGTTACAGGCCATAGTCCACCACGCCGGCCCAATGCGAATTGGTGGACTTCACACACCTTCGAGAACATTATGAAGAACTCTCAGATGTGCAGGTTTCCTCACGATGTTTTCCTTCACCGTTGAAGCAAGTGATAGTTAATTGCTTAAACGCACTTGACTCCGAAAAGTCAGAGGTGCGTACCCGGGATCGAACCTGCAACCCCCCGAATAGGAGACCACAGTGCTAACCACTAGGCTATCACTGTTTAATTAATTACTTTGAACTTTTAAAGAAACTAACTGCGAATATGACGTGGACATACCAATGCCCACGTTAAAGTGGCGTTGATGTAAGTCTAGCTTAAGGCCTTTGACTGCGGGTAAATAATTAGAACTGCATGCTTCCTAATGATATTTAAAAGCGTTTACAAAACCCAGGATCTGCTATGCCAACCAATGTTTGCTCAGCATAGCAGACCCTGCCCCTAACTCTAATAATTAGGGTCATTTGGTCACCAAACCTACTGGTCCACCAACCAACTTGTTGGTGGTGGTGGATGCGGACAAACACAAGGAACGTTTACTGCCGAACTGTATATTAGCAACACTGTGTCATCGGTATAGGTGAATGTCGAATTACTACCTACTTTGCATTAGCCGGAATAGCGTCACATTTTTCTTCAGATATGCCCGAACGTTTCGAGATATGAAGTGACAAATGAATGATTATCCGGATGGGTAAACGATTCTTGTTTGTTTGTTGTGGAAATGTCAGTGGTGCTGAGATTTTTCTTTGGTCTGGACCTCCATAGAAAATAAATACCACAAAAGAAAGATTATTAGTTTATTACCAATACTATTAGGTACACCTTTTTTTTGGAAGAGTATTACCAACTTGACTAATATTCTCCTCTCTCCTCCCGTTGCACGGGCGGAGATCAAACCGGCGACCTTTCGGTTTTCAGTCCATACCTTTAACCGTTGGGATATATTGAGGCTTTAAACACACCCACAAATAACAATATTATGTAATTATCCGGGATAAAAAGTGTCCTGAGTCCATTTCCAACTGTGGGAATGTCTAAAAATTATTGCACCGGTATCACGATCGCAATCATCAGCTGTGATTGGCTTTTAATTGGCGTTCTTGTTGCATTAATGCTTGTTTACTAATAGCGATGCAGTCTAAGATGGTAGCGGGCTAATTTGGAAGGGGTTTGGCAGTGAACATTCAACACATACCCCTAATCGGTTTCCTCACGCCGTCGTGCCGGAACACTTCGGCGGCACGTCTTTGACGGTTGGGTGGTAACTAGCCATGGCCATAGACCAGATCCCGCTGGGAATCGAACCCGAGACTTCCCAGTTATAAGACCACAGCGCTCACCACTATGCCAGGGAGGTACCACCACTATGCCACTATGTCAAAAGGTCGAGTATCAGCCAATCTGCCCCCCGAGTGTCTAAAACTTATTCATCAAAACTTATTCATTTCATGCATTAGCGTCAAAGTAAAATAAACCATAACAGTTCTCAATTCTCAATACTCAGTAATCAGAACTCAATTTCGTGTATGCATTCTTATAAGTTTATGTATGTAAGATACGCTCCATAACGCTCCATGTTAAAATCGATTGTACTGAATTTGTGACTTGAAATCGATACAATCAAGAATTTGTATAGTATATATTGCTATATAGTTTGCTTTGACGCTAACGCCATCGAGTGCGAGTGCGATCGGTAGAATAACCTTTATAGACAGTTGGTACCCAGAGGTGCGATTAGTAAAATTAGTCCATTGATCGTAATCGTATTTGATGACATTAGCGTCAAAGTAAAATAAACCATAATAGCATTGAATTAGAGCTAAATTTCGTGTAGGCTTTCTGATACGTTTACGTATGTACGATACGCTCTATAACGCATATTAAAATCGGTTGTACTGAATTTGTGATTTTAAATCAATAGTCAATACAGTTAAGGATTATTTTACTGTGACGTAATAATATGATAATAATCGTCATCGAATACGAATACGATCAATGGAATAACTTTTAGAAAATCGGTACCCTGAGGTGTTTAAGCGCTCGTCACATTACAGCAATCATTTTAGACAATCCCCAGCAATGATATTGGAAGGAAAAAAAAACTCTTTTTCCTTCCAATATCATTGATCCCCAGCGTGTGAGATCTGATCGCAGTCAAGGGGATCTTGTCATAAAAAAACAACAAATTGTACTGTTCTAATTCTTTCACCTTCGCTTAATTTACATATTAATCTTATGGCCTAAATTGAAGCCGTTTTTTCCCCTTCGTTGTTAAGTTAGCGTTTGCATAACTGCGTCTAATGGTTTAGCAGCGTAGACCGTAACCCAGTTAAGCGAAATTCGGCTTACGACATCACGTTTTGTTGTTACTTGCTGATATTTATTTACAGAATGTGAATAAGTATTTAAATCTATATGATAAAAATTAACTGCCACATGTATGAAGGATCATCAGATTTTTTTATTGTGCCCGTAATTGTTAGGTTTGTATGGAATTTTTTTGGAACATTCACTGGAAAAGTTGGAAAAGATAGTATTTTTGTATGAAACTCTCAAAAATTTTTTCATCTGTAAATTGCACCCGTGCAAAGCTGGAGCGAGTGCTAGTATAGGAAAGGAAGAAGAACATAATATACTATCTGATGCCCGCGACTTCGTCCGCGTAGATTTAGTTTTTAAAATTCCGCGGGAACTCTTTGATTTTCCGGGATGCCTATGTCACCCTCCAGGTTCTCAACTATACCTATCCAAAAAATCACGTCAAGCCGTAGCTTGGAGATTGGATAAACCAATAAACATACTTTCGTATTTATAATGTGTATTAGTACCTAAGGAAGAAAAGCACATTACATACTTAATTATTATGTGTAGCGTATAGCGCGTTCAATTACGCGACATTTTAAATACAAAATCCAAAACAGGCGCACCGAATCTAGAACAAGGGCCCCGGCAGCGGCAGCAGCAAAATAGTGAAAAAGTACAGATCCTCAGTAAGAAATTTGAAAATCAACAAGGAATTTACAATAAGCGCTGTTAATCAAAACCTTTAATTCCATTTAGTTCATTTAATTACATTTAGATATTATATTCATCGACTTAAAGCGAAGCGCAGTGTTGGCAGATCCCCACTTGGACCGACGACATCAGTCATCAGACGAGCCGCAGGTCGCCTTCGATAAAATTTAAATAGAACGACCTGGGAAGTATACCTTTTCGAATAAACAAAGAATTTTCCAAATCGGTTCAGGCGTCTTCGAGTTATCGGGGAACATATTGTACACAAAAAAAAGATTCCGACGAAATGAGAACCTCCTTTTTTGAAGTCGGTTAAAAGAAAAATAAGAAGAATTTTCATGGTAATTTGCACTGATTAAATAACGGTTGCTGGCTAGATACAAGCAGCACAAGATGTTGATCCTTTTAAGAGACCTATGTCCAGCAGTGGAAATCTATCGATTGATAGAGGAGAAGAAGATATTTCATGGCTGATTTGCACTCATTAATTAGTAACAGTTGCTGGCAGCCGCTAGATACAAGCAGCACAAGATTTTAAGCACCTTTTAATAGATGACGATGATGAAGTTCCTACAAAGGGTGACCTCTATTAACTCCTTGGTAGATCTATGTTTACAGGATGGTAGGCCAGTTCCTCTGAAAAAAGAAAAATTTTTATAGTCCACCTCTGTTACGTTAGCTTTCAAGTAGGAAAAACCGCATCAAAATCGGTCCATTCGTAAGGAAACTACCAGGGAACAGACAGACATACACATACATAGATACGTCAAACTTATAACACCTCTCTTTTCTCTTCTTTTGTCGAGCGCTAATAAAATACTGCTAAGAACAGAGTATAAAAGCGCGGGAACGTTCCCCACTCGCCGCCATCTTGCACGGGAGTGCGTCGCGTCCCATTGTGCGCTGGTCGTTCGCCCGAGCCGCCACGTGCAGCGCACATCTGTCCAACAAGCGGGGACGGCTGGCAGCAGTACTGCACCCTATGCGTCACAATTCACATTCTCATGCCAGCGAGAAGCGAGCTCACAAATAAACTTTGAATAATCGTGCAAGCAGTGGCTCCAAAATAAACCTAGCATAACTTGATGCTATCCTGGTATATAGGCGAAATTGACTTAAGCGAAGGCCAAACCGGCGCGTCCAGCTTGCGTCGTGCTTGCAGAGTCTGCACGCTGGACGCAACGTTTATTTCGTATATTTATAGTGGTTTTTAAGCTTATCGGATACAAATACAGGACCAATAATCAACAAAACTAGTACCTATCGTTTACTTTATGATACTTCACATGGATGTAAAATATCTTAAAGTCAAACAAATTATTCTGAAGTATTCTGGAGAATATGAAAATAGTAGAAAAAAGTTTCTTCGTCTTCTGCAATAGCCATTAGAAGTAACATTTCTTAAGATTCGCTCAATTCGTCTCCAAATATCTTATAATTTCAAATCCCGCTTCCCGCTACACCGCACGATTGACGACACGGACGCTGGGTTGATAGCTTGTTTGATGTGAACTACTTTTGGACGCACACAGGACGCCTTCGTGCACGCCATCGCAGACGCAAATTGAACGCGCCTCGATTGACGCAAATTAAATCGTAGACGTGGTCAAGTAATAGTTCCAAGTCATCATCACACAGATTATACTTACTAGTCTATGGTACATTAGCATGAATATAATCATGCGTCATGCTCGTGAACGGTTGCCACCAGCGGCAATGGGGCTACCTTCTGTCTGCCCGTCTTAACATGTGTTGAATTATAATTAGAAAGAATTACGTATGCTTTTGTGGAACTTCCCCTCATTGTGGAAGCTCTGCATACATAGAATAATATCTATGTATATTGTAAAAGTATTTTGAAAAGAGCAACTGCCGAGTTTCTTGCTGGTTCTTCTCGACAGGAACGGCATTCTGAACCAGTGGTAGACTCATTGGCGATTCAAAAGTACTTGTAAAAGTTTATTTGAATAAAAAACATTTCTATTCTATTCTATCCTATCCTATCCTATCCTATCCTATCCTATCCTATCCTATCCTATCCTATCCTATCCTATCCTATCCTATCCTATCCTATCCTATTCTATTCTATAAATAACTCAACAGACGATGGGCTTGACAAAGGGGTACCTTTATTGGGATCAATACATATCTGGCTACATATAAGAAATCGTCTGTTAGCAAAAATCTGACGTGCACACCATCAGAATCTTGCCAGAACGTAACACTAGCCGAATGCTTAATTCTCTGCCAGACCTTTCTGATAAATGCAGCAAGCATAAAGCATTAAACGCTAACTAAATATACCTATAATGACTGCACAGGTTTCGTTTATTTAAAAACTTACTCTCTAGGTAGGTGGTCATAGAACATAAAACAATAAGCTTCGTATACTGTACCCCAAATGAACTTTCAGCAAAGGAAAACGTAGGTAGTCTAGCTGTTTGTTACGTAGGTAGGTGAAATCTTCGAATCACTTTCAGCGTTGCGACGGATATTTTATAGAAACTATGATTTAACACTCATATCATCAAAACTATTTATTTGAGCCTTTAGAATTTTCCTCTTAAACTGAGAAACTAAACATGAAAATAAGAACAAGAAAACGGTAATGCGAAAAAGCAACAAAAACGCTCAAATAAAACCGATATTTAGTGCTGTAGGCGAGGCGCATGCTCCGTCAGAGGGTCACCCTCCGGCCTCCCCTTTCTATTACGCACTCTATTTAGGGGCTGAACAAAGAACAACTCGGGGCCTATCTATTTTGGTCTCTCCAGAACATTGTCTGATACTTCATTGGATTCTGAAAGCACCAGCTTAAGGTGAAAAGAACAAA
The DNA here is from genome assembly GCA_029955525.1 of Oeneis ivallda. Taxonomy (NCBI): domain Eukaryota; kingdom Metazoa; phylum Arthropoda; class Insecta; order Lepidoptera; family Nymphalidae; genus Oeneis; species Oeneis ivallda. The sequence continues at coordinate 10,534,563 of JARPMR010000024.1, read as the reverse complement.
GACGCTGAAGAAATGATTTTCATAGAAAATGGTGCCTCGCAAATTTTGTCGTTATTGTTGATATAATATTTAAATTTTCAGTATTATGTTATAAAATAAAGTGGATCGAACGATTTTGACTATCTGTGCACGTTTATCTCTACAAGTAATGAAGAATTTTCTTTCGGATTTCAATAAATGGCAATATCTAGTCTGATTATGCGAGGAGGCTTAGAGTAGAATGTCTCTATCCAAATTAATAAAATTGAAGTGTCTGACTCTGTTTATTACTTTGAAATACTTAAGTGCCTCTCAATTTAAATGTTTGTCTATACCTATTATGTCTGGACTAGTCTTCAGAATGGCTGAACCGATTTTGACAGGACTTTAGGACGATAGGCAGATAGAGATTTATAGGTTTTTGTATATATTCCTTTAATCTCTCTGCACCGTTTCTAGATGGTTCCATCCCGATGCTAAAGGCCTATTACCCACATAAACTGTGGGGATCTAGCAGCTGACGATATTGATTGATATTATAGGTACCAAGTAAAGACCATGATTGAACTCCAGATCCCAACTCTTTACCTGTGATGCTGCAAATTACTACACTCCTAAACCGTGGGAAACGAGAAACTCTCGAATGTAGATTGAAGTTGGTATGGACTTCATTGAATTCCAGGTAGAACAAAACAGTTTTTATAACTAAGTTATTAAGTATAAAATAATTTTATGCAGTTAAAATTCGACACGTTACAGACTGTGTGTGAAATCTCAAATTTTGAAGAAAAAAAAATATACATTTGACCGTTTTAGGAGTCTATATTTAAGTGTATGGTTGGTTTTTCGAATCAATATTTCCTAATATATGTGTATATTAAATATTTATCCTAAATTAGTAATAACATAAATTTATTTTTCGTTAATTATTGCAGGTTGCGAGTAATTATTGGAAATCCGATGCTTCCCGGAAGCGACAGGGCAGCGGAAGCGGACGGCCGTTGGGCGGGCGCCGGGCGCGGCGTCAAAAGGCGTAAAGGTCACAACTCCGATTGCAACTGAACCTTCCATGAACTGAACAAATTATAAAGCCATGTAAAGAAAACCGGCCAAGTGCGAGTCGGACTCGCGCACCGAGGGTTCCGTACTCCAAAAGTAACAGTAAAACGATAATATTTTATTAATTTGCTTAATCATCGTTGACATTTTGGCCGATTAATCAAAAACTATTATATATTATATATAAATAAATAAAAATCTGTTTTAGAATGTACAGGTAAGGGCCTTTCATAATATGATACCCCACTCGGTATAGTTATCTTACTTTGAAATTTTAAATCCCCGATATTCCCCCTTTTTTAATAAAATTAAAAATAATTTTCGCTTTTTTTTTATTCCAATGATGTTGGGCCACTATTATACATCATCATCATTTCATGTCGATAGCTTTAATAGTTACTAAATAATCGTCTGTGACAGACGGACGGACGGAGAAAGTCCACCATAAGAGTTCCATTTTAAACAGTTTGGTACGGAACCCTAAAAATCACGCCATCTATCACACTTTAAAACAATATTGAAAGATCTTAGATAACCACTACTTTTTAACCATAAAGCATTACGTTTTTATCCTTACTAATATTATAAAAATGCGAAGGAGTGTCTGTTTGTTCGTTCGTTCTTCAAACACGCTACAAACTGAGCTACGGATCGACATGATTTTTTAAAGGGTACAGTTGAGGATCTGGAGAGTGACATAGGCTACTTTTTATCCCTGAAAACAACAAGAGAAGAAATTTAGGAGCATAATCAGTTATTATCGCATTCAGTTAATTTTTCATGCCAAATCAAAAACACAGACTGGCCAAAGTACTCAAAAATAAGTAGTTGATGCGATTTCCAGTTTTTACTGGAAAATCCGTTTCCCAATTCTGAGCCCGCAAAACTTAAGTGCCCGGGACATTTATCTTCAAATGATGTCCGCAAATAATCTTCATCGTAATCTCAAAAAAGTAAGTTTGGCACGTAGTGATGGCAAGAGACCTGATGGTATGACGCTTGTTCCTTGGAGGACAGGGAGGTCGCTTGTGTGGGATGCCACCTGTGTAGATACTCTAGCTGCTTCCCACATCCATGCGACCTCCTCTGTGGCGGGTGCAGCGGCTACTAGCGCCGAACAGGCTAAGAGGCGCAAATATGAGAAACTTGACAGTGGTTTCATATTTGCGCCTTTTGGTGTAGAGACCCTGGGGCCGTGGGGCCCGGAGGCTCGCGCACTTTTTTTAGAGATATCAAAAAAGGTGATCGAGTCTACCGGGGATCCAAGAGCTGGCAGCTACCTTGGCCAAAGGATTAGCCTGGCCATCCAAAGAGGTAATGCTGCCAGCATCTTGGGTACTATGCCACACTGCGGTGGCTTGGATGGGGTTTTAGATTTTAATTAGTTTTTATTTTAGTTTTAATTTTAGAATTAAATTTAGGTTTATAGTATTGTATATATGAAATTTTCTATCATCTCAAAAAATATATATTTTTCAGCATATCTTTTCAGAGCGAAGTCGTATTGAGAGTAGGTATTTCACACTTTAAGAAATCAATTTATTTTTTATTTATTTTTTTGTCTCGTATTTATTGGGAGTTGGGACCTATGAGACCCGGTCAGGGCAATGCAAATGTTACAATTGCTAATATAACAATAAAATGTTCTAATATTGAATAATTCAATAAAAAATTAAAAAAAATAGTCCGATTAGTCAACACATTTGGGCTTGAAAAATGAAAACATGAAAATGTAAGGATTTAAAACGAGTGTTTGTTAATAAACATGTGTTTAATCCGGCTTTAGCTATTGTGAAATAAATTGTCTATAATATGCGAGTCATTGAAAAGAAGCTTTGCCTTTCCAAAAGGAGAAGTAACTCATCATTAAAACATTTTTCCATCATTTAAGAGTGGGTTTATGTATCTTTTGTACCTACGTGATCGTGATCGAGTATGAACCACCATTTCATAGTTTCCTTAGAAGTTCTAAGTCTGATGCGCACCGACAACCATCAACCAAACTTTCTCTATTCAGGGAACCAAACCACCAACGCTCTTTAACTTTTACGGGCTACCTAAGCTAAGTAAGGTGACGCTTTCTGTCAATTTCGTTTTCATGACCACCTTCATTTTTCGTTTTCAGGAAAACCTAAAGGTAAAGAAGACCTGCTTAGGGGATGATTTAGGGGTTGGTGAAAACTGGCTTTGATGAGAAAATTCTTTTTTAGATTATGATGTAATTTGACATGACAATAATTTTTCCCAATATACCAGAAATTGAAGAAAATACTAATGTACACAGGGCGTTATTTTAAGAGCTGCCAGTGAGGCAAACATTTATAAAATATTAGTGACTATAGCTGATGCCCGCGACTTCGTTCGCTTAGATTGAGGTCTTTTAATTCCTGAGGGAACTCCTTTAATTGTCCGGATTTAAAAGTCCTTTATAAATTATTGTGAAGTATAAAGTGTGATATAGAAACTTGATTTAAGAAAGGATTTTCCGAACTACAGTGTCTCCTAACAGAAAAACTAACCCATTAACGGCTCACTACTGAGCGCAGGTCTCCTATCAGGAAGGGGCTACAGGCATTAGTCCACCACGCTGGTCACATGCGAATTGGCAAAATTCACATATCTTTGAAAACATTATGGAGAAGTCAAGCATGTGATATTCAGTTGTATTTATAAAAAAGTCTGAAACTCGGAAAAGTCAGGTACGTGCCCGTCAGCCAGCCCGCGATCCCCCGAATAGGAGACCGCTGCGCTGTTCAGATAACTCGGCTATTATATCAATAATAATAAACAATGTCCTCCCGACCGAATCCGATCACGGCGGCCAACCTCCTTAGAGGTCAGCCATCTGCGCGGGAGATATTATAGTGCACAAGTGTGTGCGCAAACACAGGTGCACTCTCTATTCCCTCACTCTCATAGTCCGATGGGACGGAAATCCGACACGACCGGAGAGAGATCAGGCGCAGAACCGACGGCTTTACGTGATCTCCGAGGCACGGAGATGACTAACCGCCAACTTCCTAGCTCCTATGTGGACCTAGATAGGTAGGTGGCCCTTCCTAGCTGGTCTAGTACTGAGAATTTCTTTGGAAGAAAAACTCAATAAGTATACTTTTTTTTTAACGGCCCGACCCGGAATCGAACCCGGGACCTCGTCATACGCAGTCGAACAAGCTAACCACTAGACCAACGAGGCAGTTAATAATATAATTCATTATTGTTACAATATAATTAATAATGAATTATTATTATTTATGTTAAATTTAGAAAACAAAGGAAAACCAAAAGCACGAGTCGACTCCCAAGAGCCGCACGCAATACATTTTTGAGTAAGTACTGAAAAAATCGAGTGACGTCAGCAACACAGTCGGCCGCGTCGGACGCGCGGACGTAATGAGTTAATGACGTCACTGCCGAAACTTTAGCTACCTTGTCATTATAAAACCCGCGATACAAATAAATGCTAAGTGGGTAAGACCCACTTAGCATTTATTTGTATCGCTGCAACTTGCAACTATTCTACTTCAAATATGGTGTAAAAATTTCCGTCCTACGAGTACTATTAACCAAACCAAGCACAGGTACAGGTAGGTATGGTATTTTCCACTAAGTACTTATGACTATTTTTTTAATTTTATTTTTACTTTCATATTTTATCTTAATGACAGTATTTTGTTCTAAACTAGCTTTAGACCGCAACTTCGTTCGCGTGGAGTTATGTTTTAAAAAATCCGCAAGAAATATTTGTTTTAGCCCATGTCACTCAAGTCCATAACTATGCCCATGCAACAGATCATATCGACCCGTAGCTCTGTTGCGGCCCGATTGAAGGACAAACCAACAACCAAACACACTTTCGCATTAATAATCTATATATATAAAAGCGAAAGGTCATTCACGCACTGATTCATCACGATCTCAAAAACTATTGCATGTACAGATCAACGATCAGAACAAGTAGGTAGGTAGTTTATAAGTAGAAGATGTCAGCTAAGAAAGGATATTTGAAAATTACACTCCTAAAGGGGTAAAATAGGGCTTAGAAGTTTGCATGAAAGTCCTATATTTTGAAGTTAGTGAAACCAAATTAGCATTTAGGCTAATAATTATAAAAAATACGTACCTAAGTATATCAACTTTTTTTTGAATATCACCTTTTAAGGGTGGTAAAATAGGGGATGTAAGTTTTTGTTGAATTTTTTTTATTGTCTACAAACCTGAAATTTAGAAAATAGGTTTCTTTTAAAGTTGAAACATCATTTGGGAAAAGATTTTATCCATATCTACCTCTAAAGGGGTAAAATAAATAAGGGTTTGGAAGTTTGTATGAAAGTCCTATGTTTCTGAAGTTAGAGACACCAAAATTCGCATTTAGGTTAACGCTTATATAAAAAATAAGTATAAATGAATGCATATCGCGAAAGGCAAAGTTGCTTAGTTTTCGTAAGTTTCTATGAAAGTCCTATGTTTTTGCTGCTAGAGCTACAAAGATGAGTTAATCTGGTTTAAAATGTAAATAAATAAATGAGCTAATAAAGACAGGAATGCCCGTACAATAAATAGACTAGAAATTTTAAGTGCGGAAACCGGCCCAGTAGAAGAAGAAGAAGAAGAGAGGGGGAGAAGGGCATAGGCGCCACGGGGAAAATTCTCATGCTCACGGGAAATCAGGAGTTCTACGCAGACGAAGTCGCGGGCATCCACCAAAAATCACCCTGAGGTGCGTTTTTTAACAGTATTTTTGAAATTTCGCTTTTATATAAATCAGATGTAATATTATAAATTTGGGAGGGTGTATTACTGTCCGTTTGTGCGCTGATTATGCATGAACCATGAAACAATTTTGAGTCTGGCATTTGCCTGGAACCTGCTGGAGACAGGCGTAGGCGATACTGGGATTTTTTTTAATTTCATGGTAAATCAAAAATTCATCGCGGACGAAGTCGCGGGCAACAGCTAGTACAGCTGTTATAAAGGAAATAAAGATAGATAATAGTTGACACTACCTCCAGTCTATTTTTCTTTGTATTTTCCTGATCTTGAGGTTGCCTGGTTGAGATCGCTACCAAGCGATATGAGACCGCTTTTTGTATCCCTTTGTATACTTTTTTTTGTGTACTTATATTTGTTTTTTCTATATTTTTACCTTTTTGTGGTTTAAATTAAATACCATTCAGTATGTTAAATATCCTGTGTGCCTATATTGAAATACCTAATGATGCACGTGACTTCGTCCGTGTAGATTAAGTTTTTTATGATTCCCATATTAACACATCAATTTTCCGGGATAAAATGTGTTATTTCTAGATTATTTTAGTAGAAAACCACTAAACAAGGTTTAAACAAACTGTAAAAGGAGACGAAAGGAAAGCGCTACGTCTCGTAGCAGATGTTACATAAATGCGTATAAAGATGACTTAACTTACACTATGTTAAGTCATCTTTATACGCAGTCTACAATAACATTTTTGATGCCCTATTAGGAAGGTACGGTTACCTACTCGGAGATCACTAATTTGGATTGGACATAATCTTACTGGTCGGTAGAGTAAGATTCCTGTCTAGGTAATTTTACACGCAATTTTCATGTCACCCTTTTTGTTAACCAAAGGTTTTTGCAATTATGCATTTCATGCATATTATATGCATGAAATGCTTAAGGTAAATAACGTATTTAAGTTGATAAGGATTAATACTGTACATCCGTCTAAATAGATTTCTAATTACCGCATAGTATGTGACCATTTTTTTAGAAGTTAAAATGGGTATAGTGAGCTTTCCATAAAAGATAGATATATGCCATCGCGGACTTTTCTGTAAAGACTTATCCCACCATACCACCACCATAAATTGTTTTTTTATATCTCAAAGGGTTTTTAGGCAGCGTTTTCGATGAAAGCTCCCAAGCGGCTTGAATTTTTCCGACATTGCCATATTTCAACTAATTTGCACAAAACTTTAACAAATGATACACTAAAACCTTCCTCATGAATTACCCTATCTATTGGTGCAAACCGGATGAAAATCCGTTCTGTAGTTTTTGAGTTTATCGCGTATAGGAGTTTATAGACAGCCAGACAGACAGACGCGGCGGGGGACTTTGTTTTATTATAGTGTAGTGATGATCTCTGCGAAATTAGCGACGTAGCGAGTTCATTGTTTAGTCTTCATAGTGTTTTAAGAGTCGAGCGGATTAATAATACGAGTACTACAGCTGTCAGTGGCCTGTGAAGTTTTATGAAAATTATCCGTTCACAAGATATGTACAATGTACCTACTCGTGAACTTATTTTTATATGCAGAATATCAGTATAAATTTCAACTTAGACCTCAAGCAGTTTCTGAGAAAAAGGCCTTGACACACGGACAAACAGTCGGACAACGTAATGGGTTTCCCATAAGGGTTCCGTTTTTTTTTCGGAACCCTAAAAATGTGTGAACCCTTACCTGATTGTGACAGTTTTATTAGGTAAGTACTAGCTGATGCCCGCACCTTCATCTGAGTAGGCAGAACCCCTGCAGACTCAGGATTTAGTAGTTGTGTCCTGGAATGTAACTATGTACTCTTTGCTTGGTACCTACAACAACTTTTCATAATCGACAGTTAATAAATCACCACCGTTTAGGTGGGTACCCTGAAGCATCAGGATAGAGGAGTTAGAACCTAAAGTTTTTATGGAACCATCTCACAAAGTTTCTGTACCTATCGATTAAAAAAAGATTCACGCAAATCGGTCAAGAAATCACGGAGATATCGATATACATAAATAGGTAGAAAAACACAGCTCCTTTATTAAAAGTCGGTTAAAAAAATAGCGTAACTTACTCCTTATAACTTCAGCTAGTGAAAGTTCCATCAAAATCGGTCCAGCCGATCCCGAGATTAGCCGGAACAGACAGACAAGAATTTAAAAATTTTTGTTATACCGATAGTAACGAATAGGTACACTTTCATATTATATGCATTTGTAAAGAGCATTTATTTTGGGTTATTCCTATATGCCCCCCTGATTTGTTCCCTCAGGGGGACAGATATAGGAATAAAAAGTTCGATCTGTCCCCTTGTCGCTAACTGGGGGACAGATCGAACTTTGTTTTCTTAGGGTGACAGATAGGAATAGCCCGTTATTTTGACATTACAGACAAACATTTCAATTTTATTTATTTGTATAGAACTATTTCATATTTTTTTATATTAATTAACCTTTAATTTTTAAACTAATTAACCTTTTGAACCTTGCTGACAGTAGGTAATTCCTGCAATAATATAAAGGTAAAAATGTCTTTATTAACCGACTTCCAAAAAGGAGGAGGTTATCAATTCGGCCGGTATCTTTTTTTTTTTTTTTTTCTATGTATGTCCACCGATTTCTCCGGGATTACTGGACCGATTCGCGTGATTTTTTTTCAATCGACAGAGGATGTTTGCGAAATGGTCCCATAAAAATTTTAACCTTCAACTCTTCAAGCCTGATGCTGCAGGGATATTGCTCACCTAAAATAAAGAGATTTACTAAATGTCGATTACGAATTAGTATCGTAGGTAACAAGTATGGACTACATCATGGAGTTCCAGGTCCTAGCTCCTCAATCCTGATGCTGCAGGGTACTGCCTACCTAAAACTATGGGGATTTAGGAAATTTCGATTACGAATTGATATTGTAGGTAACAAGTATGGACTACTACATGGAGCTCCAGGTCCTAGCTCCTCAATTATAGGATACTACACTTAAAAGCTTAAAATAAAAATTCTTTTCAAAAAACCGACTTCTAGCGCCACTACAAAGTATAAAAATAATTTTAGTTTGTCCACGTTTGTTGACGTCGGGCGGGCCTAAAATACAAACTATGAAACCGACTCGCGATGCTCGCTCGACTTCTACAAACGAGTCTCTCATATTGTGTAGCGTCGCGCATCAGTTTCATAGTTTGTATTTAGGCCCGCCTGACTTCAACAAACGTGGACAAACTAAAATTATTTTTATACTTTGTAGTGGCGCTAGAAGTCGGTTTTTTGAAAAGAATTTTTTTTGAAGATACATTTGTTTATTATCGTTATCAATGTTCTATCATAACGTATTTATTATCTTGTTGATTTTTTCAATATCTCTACCAAGCAGTTGATAGGGAGATAATTTGCAAGATTACTCATACTGTTGTGACAAAAGGACAGATTCTTTTAGATTTCTTTATTAGGGAGAGAGCAGACTGGCTACTTTTAGCGGCAGCGATCGACGTTTTTAGGGTTCCGTAGTAAACAAGGAACTCTTATAGTTTCGCCATGTCCGTCCGTCTGTCCGTCCGCGGTTTAGCTCAGAGACTATTGGTACTAGAAAACTGTAATTTGACAAGGGTATAAAAGTATTAATCACGCCAACAAAGTGGTGAAATAAAACGTGAAATGACGTCTGTCCGTCCGTCCGTCCGCGGTTTAGCTCAGAGACTATTGGTACTAGAAAACTGTAATTTGACAAGGGTAGGTATAAGTATTAATCACGCCAACAAAGTGGAGTTATATCTGTTTTTTTTGTTATTACAAGTAGTGTTAGTTGCATATTTTGTAGTATATAATAGTATTTAAACCATGGAAATCAAAATTGAATATATTTTGATTATATTCATAAATAAAATAAAAGCACTATCCTAGGTCAGCAGTAATATTTGTGACTTGCAACTACGGATAACGGAACCCTACGCTGCGCGTGGCCCGACACGCACTTGGCCGGTTTTTTTATGGTTTTGAGTCGCAGTTGCGTTTTTTAGCATCGGTGTTTTGCGATTTTTAAACGCTAACCTTCGCTATTTCTAGCATCGTAATGAACACAGTATAGTATCCAGTCTCTTCTCTCCCACATGCGCCTATATGGTTTTGTATTCTTCCGTTAATTAACTTAGGTACGTTGTTTCAATTAAGTAATTATGGATGGAGTTAAATTAGTTATTAGATTTTTCTTAATTCAAACTAGGTATGTTTTGTTTTTACTTTACAACCTTACATATTTTGTTGTTTATTAGAAAGATCTTGGATACTGACTTGAAAACTGGAAAAATTTGGCTCTTAAAATAATTCTTAAATTATTTTATTTATATATTATTCGTAAATATTAGTAAATTCTTTAAAAAAAAACGCAGATAGAGTCAAAGACGCTGAAGAAATTACTTGTATAATATATTATCGTAACTCGTATATCTTTTTCTTTTTTTTAACGACGCTGAACGTAAAATAAATTCCCCTTTCCCCTCCAACTAGGTAGTCGCACCAGTATGTGTACCAGTTGGAGTTTGAACCATCGACTTTCAGGCTTTCAGACCGCGCTTTTACCATTGCGTATAGGCTATTAAAATGCGATTAATTATTTAAAATCGAAAATGCCTGATTTGATACATCTATGTTCATATATTGGCATAAATTAATATTCCCATTAGTTAAAATTTACACAGAAAAATAAATAAAGTAGACGTAGGTCTGTATCATTTCAAGCATATAACTTTTTTATCTAATTAAAATCTAAATTAAACTAAATTAAATCTATAATGTCACCGCAGCGCGGCATACCTACTATACCCAGGATGCTGGCAGTATTGCCCCTTTGGCTGTCCAAACTAATTCTTTGGCCACCATGGCCAGGTCCCAAAATTTTTATACAAAAAAAAAATGTAAAATATACTACGCGGGCGACGTAGCAGAAATGCTAGGTAGAGTGACTTATATCGAAGTAACTTTCACTTAACCTACACGCGCACATGTTTATGTAAGCTTTTCGGAGTCGCGCTATAAATTATGCTTTCGGCTGCAGCTTTAGAGACCGATACAGCGTGTAACTTTTTATTTGTCATTGAACATTATTTTTCATAGGGCTCTTTAGGGCTCATTAGGGCTCGGGAAAAATAATTAAAAACGTTAAATTTTTTTTTTGTAAATTACACTTTTTACTTCTTTACACTTTTTTAATTTAAACTACGTTGCTAAAAGGTTGCTAACGTTGTGGGGCCCTTTTGGCGGCTAAAAGAGCAACCGCCGAGTTTCTTGCTGGTACTTCTCGGTTGGAATGGCATATATATTCAAAACCAGTGTGAAGTGGTCACTTCACAGTTGATTCACTTAAAGATTCAAAAGCACTTTGTAAAAGTTTATTTCAATAAAAATCTATTCTACTCTATTGTTAAAAAAACATCGATGTAGCAAGATAGCCGTATATTCTTCAGCAATTATGAGGTAATTGAGGTTTGAGGGATAAAATTTTCATGGAAGCCCACAGTACTTATAGTAACTAACTACTACCTAAGCGCTATTGTGTGCGGAATTTTCCGAGTAAAATCTGTTAGTGCTTCCATACGATTCTAGATGGCGCTGTAAGGGAAATGTAATCACGTAATTTCTATAATATGAAGTTTAGTAGACAAAAATGGCAGTGAAAATATCAGGAAAATACAAAATCTATATTACATAATTAGTACTAGTAGTATTTTATTTGTTTTGTAATCCTACTTTCCTCATAATAATGTATATTTTTTTTGTGACGAAAGGTACCTTCGAAGTAGGTAAGTACTACTATAGTTTGGCGCAGTTGCTCTGTGGCCTTGTAAGAGGTTTCGAGTTCGCAGGTTTGGGAAAATTCCTAAACATACTAATATTTGGTCTAGCAAAAGCAAAAGGCTTCGGCCGTGGCTAGTTACCACCCTACTGACAAACATTTATTTAACTGATTTCTAAGGCAAACGATTTAACATTGTGGATGCTGGAAGTTGCATTACTTGCATATAAAGTAGAAGCCCATTAGAATGTCTTTTTAAATTCGCATTGTTTGACTACTGAACTTTATAAACCTCATCGAAATTGACTCAGCCGTTTTTGGGGAAAATAGTAGCACCGGGTAGCACCAAATAGTACCTAACACTTCTACCGTAGTCCTTTAAGTTAATATTTCGCAACGATTACCTACCTACTAGAAATAAATAAATAATACCTTAGATTAATTACTCGTAAATATTCTTAGAATAATACATTAAAAATTAACCATAATATATGCCTACCTAATTATTAAAAACTAATCTCAATAAATAGATTTCGAACACAATGCAGAAAAAACAAGGCTCACGTTCGAAAAGACGAAAACCACGCCACAGTATTCACAGTAATGAGCACGACGCGATTGGCCCAGTTCTGGGGAACTCACCGAATCCGAACATTTGCGAATATTGGCGAAATAATTGGCGGAAATTGGGCGATGTTTTGGCGGGACCCTAGCATCCTAGATCTTTTAGATCACACTGACAGGTTACGCAACGCGGCGCCACCTCGAGTTGTGTGGCGCCAACGATAAAACCATTCTTTGTAGTTTATGAAATTGTTTTCCCAATTTTTGCTTTCAATAAAGACTTTTTCTCAGGCACTCAATGCAATAGGTGGTAAAAGTACGAGTTTTTAATTTTTTTTAGGCTTGTCCTATGTAACCAAAGCATATCCAAAGTCTACATTTTTCTGGGTAGGTGTTTAATCTAAATTTAATTTTAAATGAAAATAAGTATACCTTTTACCCTTATCCTGGGTCCTATAAATACTAATTATGATGCAAGGTGATAATCTGAGAAATAATAATTAGTATTGCAACTTTACTTCTTTTCAATGCTACAAAGACACTCCACAGAATAAATTAAATCTCGACTATTCTAAAAACTATACGAGAAAATATGATGTGCATTTCAAAAACACTGCGGATTCGCGGAAAACTAAAGGAAATGCGACATCTATGAACGTCACCGCAAACTTCAGCGTACAGAAATGCGTTTTACAATCTTTATAACGGCAGCAGTAATGGTACTACAAATTTAGTTCTTGCCCTACAAAAAGCGTTTCTCCTTTCATAATAATAAGAATACGTCGAGCGGGTCGGTTTGGCTTGGCGTGCTCGCTCGTTCCATACGTACGGACGCGGCGAGTCTCGCCTGTGTGCGTGGGCGAGGCTGTGTGCGTGGGCAGCCGCCCCGCGTCCCTCCCGCCGCCTGCTGCCGCCCGCGTCCACTGAACGTATCTATAGTAGCTTTCTTCGCTTATATAACGACATACATATAAGCGCTGTAAATAATATACATTGTGAATAGCGAACTATGTGCTGCCACCTAGCGGCCCGCTCGACTCAGTGAGCCACAGACTACGCAAACTCGGTTTCTTTTATGCAGCATATTAACGCTCAAGGACCTGAAGTTTTACTGCTCTTGTTGTAATTTAGCGCGGAACTGGGAAACTTTATTTTTCCTTATGCATGTCAATATTTGTTTTTATGACATGCACTTATAATAAACGGTTAAGCTACCGAATAATAACAAAAAGCATGGTCCAACTATAAAAATGTCCGTTTTACGTAAATTAATTGTCTTAATTTCCAACTAAAAAAAGGAAGGCTTTTGACCTTCTATAATTTTTAAATACACTGTACACCTACATTTGAAATTGAAATGAACATAATAATCATATTTTATATTCACTAATCTCAGTCAAAAGATGAAAACAATAAAATTTTCGAAGTACTTATTTGAATATTTTTTATATAAAATTTTTTTGGAGTTTACTCCTTTAGAATCGATTTTAGGCGCCCGGTATGAGAAAAATTTGAGCAGTGAAATCTGTTTTGAATGACCTCGTTACGTTTTTCACAACGATGCAAATTTCTACCCTAACGTTGAGTAAATAAGGTTGGTTTTCGCTTGAGTTGTCGAATGCCCTTGTTACGTTTTTCACAACGATGCAAATTTCTACCCTAAGGTTGAGTAAATAAGGTTGGTTTTCGCTTGAGTTGTCGAATGCGAAAGCGCTTTCGCTTCGGGAAGCCGAGCGCGTACCGATCGGGTCCGAGCGGCGCCGCGAATGCATTACGAGGTTTTAAGTAGTAAACTCCAGTCGTGCGTCGGAGCTGACACACACTTTTTTTTTATCTACCTACCTGAAGGGTAGCACATCACCTCTTCTGCAACACCACAACATATGCGTAAGAACAAGCAGTTTAGTTATGGTTTCGCTTTTGCTTCGCATGTCACCACCATTGTGATTGGTCCATACCGGAATATAACTCTAAGACCCTTTGATAAGACCATTCTTGTTATCGTTTTGCAGCGGAGAGATTATGCTAAAAGCTATGATAATGATATTCAAAGGATATTATGATTGAAAAAAGGTGGAATTTAGTGATTTTAAATTTTAACTGTTTACACACTCTTACTATGCTTTACTTACGGATAAGTTAATAAACTTCTAATCTTTATTATATTTTTACAGTTACTACCTAATAATTTTAATATTTATTTATATATTTTAAATTTTAATATTTGACGGCACCCCTCCTCTCGCCGAGCGTCTAATAAAGGCAATCACACACTATCTCAGAACAGAACATCATTCTCAGCAATCATCTTCTCTCAATAATAATGAATACTCACAAAGGAGGTACATTGTAATTTTTACGTTACAAGCATGGAACCCAACATTTCCATGTCTAACTAGACAAACCCGGCTAACTATTCTAGCCTAGGTGCAGTCTCCACCATCCCCATAGCTGCCCTGTCTCCACCATTGAAGACCCTAAGCAAATCTCCTGTCTAACTCGCTCATGGCCCATCTCAAGGCAACGAAGTACTTTCCCAGCAACACGAAATATACATTGGGACGAACCCACCAAATAACCAATTCAGCAACAGTCATTCCAAAACGACTGATCAATCTTTCCGCAGCATCACCAGTTACACAATCAATCACTCCAGATCACTAATTGACATGACAAAAGCACACCGCATCAAAAACCAAGGACTATGGTCCATGATGGTACCTAGCAATTATTATGTAGTCTCCTAACCAGCAACTCTCCGACAATTGCATAATCACTCTACACCATCATTTTATCACAATTAAATCACTAATCCTTTATTAATCCTCAATCCAACCAAATAATGACAGAACCGCAACAACCTAAAACGAACCGAATGAATAACAACTAATCTCTATCTGACCGCGTCACAACTCACAGAATTCCGAATCATAGACCATGAACACTAGAATATGCTACCATAGACTACAAACATTAGGGAATGTGACATGATACAACTATCCACAGACCAATCGATAACACATGGAACTGGGAATTACGACTACGTCAACAGATTGTCTCACAAATATCCTACATATTTAATTCAATAAAACAAATATTTTTTTAAGTGAATGTTCGAAATTCGTTAGTCTGTGGCTTATAACGCGGCTGGCAGACGTTCGCCTTGGAACTCGGAAGTGAGTATTTTTTCGCATTACGACTCGACTTGGCTCGCTTGCCTCGACTCGACTGGCTCGACGGGCTCGACTTTTATAATCTCGAGCCGTAGCCGAGTAGTAACGGCACAAGCAGCCAAAAGTTACCACGATCTCAGTCGAATATTTTTTCAAAATGGCGCCCTAGCCGTTCGTTTTTGAACGTAACGAAACAAGGTACTCCATGTTAATTTTTTATAATTTTTCAAATTAAGATTTTCAGAGGAATTCTCTTCATTAATTAATTAGGTCCAGGCATGTGATTAGTTAATTTTTCAATGTAAATTGTTCTACCCTCAAAAATCTACTGTCTTACTAAAAGGAATTAAACCAATCAAAACTGATAGAATAAATATTTCAGGAAAATGTTAATTCTTCGCAACTTTTTATTTAAGTAAACTTTTTCTATATTTCAGTCCACCTCTAAAAAGATTTCTGACAAAAATTATTTTACCGTCGTTGTAGGTAGGTACCTCAATATTATTCTCCTAAGAAAAGCAGACATTATAATATGCCATTTATTTTTAATTTGCCTTATTTTCGATATAATATTATCGTTTTACTTGAATACTTTTACTTCTGGTGTACGGAACATTCGGTGCGCGAGTCTAACTCGCACTTTTATTTTTCAATGGAAAGTGTCCTACCCTCAAATCTACTATCTGACTAATAGGAATTTAACCAACCAAAATTGATAGATATTTTCAGGAAAATGTTAATTTTTTGCAGATTTTTGTGTAAACTTTTTCTACAATTCAATTTTTCAATATAAAAATTCTTCTGACAAAAAGTTATTTTACCGTCGTTGTAGGTAGGTAAATATTAAATTATTTCATTAAAAGCAGACATAATATGCCACATGTAAAATTAGTCACGAATGGGTAATTTTTTTGTAAATAGGTATTATTTTCTCAACATAAATAACTATCCGTCACTGCATTTTTAATTTGCCTTTTTTTCTCGGAGAGCCTAACTTCGGACCGACCAAGTATGATCGCAACAGCAGCTTTACGTGTACACTGTCCATGCTACATACGTCCAAATAAAATCCTTTTCGTTAACGACGATGGCCTGTATCTCCTCGCATATTATACCGTTACCTGGGTATTTTCTGCGTCACACAGTTCTGCATACATTTCGCATTCCGCTGAGACCTACTAACAGTTTTAAAGGAAAACGTTCGATTTATATAGGCTTCTTGTAGGCGGAAAGCTGTGGGTACGTGGTACTACGCCATATGTCCCGGGAACATCCCGCGAGCTAGCTATGACGGATTTGCCATCTGTTGAGCATAGACTATACGAAAACGATGTAGACGGAATACTTAATCTAATTTTCTAATATAATACCAATATAAGTATAATAAATAAAATATCTATGTATTTCTCGAAATAAAAGTTAAAAATAAAAGTTGTTGGTGGACTTACTATTCCATCGTAAAAATTATTTCAGCTCTTTCTTAATGACTTACTTAGAGAATTGAAATATAAAAATAATTAGAGAACTTAAAAGCATTTTAGAAAGTAAATACTTTTTACTTAATTACTAAAATATTTTTTGTCATTGACTTCATAATCTTCCACTTTTTATTGGTTACTAAAAATCACATAAACGTTTTCCATACACAAAATATACCTGATTCAGAAGGGCGGATTAATAATAATATTTAGGTTAGGTGGATGTGCTGCAGCCTGCATATAACCACTAACCAAGGGAGATGCTTGTTTAATCTGAGGTTTTCGGTGATATATTTTAAGTACACTAAGTTTCAGAAGACTACCTACTAAATGTTGCACCTAATCAGTATTAAAATCCACAACATTTTTCTCAAACTCGCTTCAGTTACAATGAACACGTTTCCTCCATCTATAATTTCCTTTAAATCTGTGTAATGGAAGGACTTTACACAATAACAGACATTATTTACTCGACAATAAGGGCTATAATACAATGACGCTAGTGTAAAGAGTTTTTAGTAGCAAGCGCGTTGCGCGTCGCATGTCAATGACTCAACAACGCGCAATGAACACGAAACAGAAAAACTTTTGATATTGCTGGTTGCATGCGCTCAGTGCTGCGATGATTCTTACTTCTCACTTCTCAGCATTATTCCGAAGAAATTCGCAAAATCTTTGCCTACCGAAATTTTTGAAACGTAGACTGACAATTTTTAGTTTTTGTATTAAAAACTAAATAGTATAAACTGTACACAACAGTAAAAACTAAACAGTTTAAACTGATTTAACCTGAGTTTAAATCGCTTCGCTTTTAGATAAAAACACTGGCCTTCAGCAACGTCAATTTCGGGCATTCATGATCAATGATGACTTTATCGAAGAGTCGTGAATTGTTAACTTAAGTATAATAATTATATATACTCTGAGAGTAAATTAAATAGGGTCACTCAGAGTCTGAGTGACCCTATTTACTCTATGGTTTGAGTCATAGATAAATAATAATGATGAGAGTGAGGAGTCGATGACTTTTCGCTGTGCCTTTAAAGTAGGCTTACGTGAAAGAAATGAAATGAGGTTGAGTTAGTGTTTGAGTTTTTCTCAAACAAATAGAGTTCAAAACTCCAAACTCTAGATCGTGCTCTGATTTTTATAAATTCTAATAATTACTTACTATAAAATCATGTTCGCGTGATATGAACAGCCCAGCTGATTCTTTGCGCAAAAAATTAAGCAGATTAATAAGGCAAATCATTATATAAGTATTTAAATTATTTTACACTGCTTACCTTACTTACTACTTGAATAGAAAATTTTAAGATGGAAAAATAACAACGCCCTCAACAGATCATTTCAAAAATGTAACCAAACTTGAAACAATGATAATAATAAATAATTAACCAAATTCCGACAAAGTACGTTCATTGGACAAAATTAAACGAAAAATTCATTCAACAATTTGTCGCAATAAATTCATCAAATCGTCTTATCTTTTGTACTAATCTAAAATTTATTCCATATTCTACAAGTCGGTTAGGCACAAGAAGGCAAAAGTTTTCAATGGATCATGCAAGATTGCGAAATAAATCCTATTTTTTCTTTCATTCAAACTAAAAAATTAGTTAAACTATCCTTTGGGGATGATATGGATGTAACAAAATCCTCGCAAAATTCAACCACAAAAATCTTCGGTTCAAGGCACATTGCGGCAGCATTGCGTAGCTGTGCTTGTTAGTTTTGTTAGCGCAGCGACGTCTTTAGTGTTTACTTAAGTAATTTTGTCGACCAATAAATAATCTTTTAATCAGGAATAAAACAGCCACATAGTTAAACACAAGAAAAAAAGATGAACACAATTATAACAGCTTTAAACTGTCCAACCTGATTTTTTTTAAATCACAGGGGATAAAATCTAATATAAAGCGCAATTTTTACTACTCTTTTTTCTGTATATTACTAAATACCTACTAATTAAGAATAAGAATGGAATAAGAAATTTTTATTTGAAAATCTCAGTACAGTGCATAACATTGGAATCCTGACCCCTAAACTAGGAAAGCCCGTATCTTAGGGGCCAGTGCCATTCCCAAACATTGATTTATATTAATGATTTCACTGGTGCACATAAAACAATGAGTAGAGATTCCTACATTGAATGAAATTATACATAAATAGTTTAAGAAAATGATGAAACAAAAAAAAAAAGAGATAATAAAATAAAAACATTGCATGCTTTGCTCTGTTTTAGTATATTGTGTGTGTGTGTGTGTGTGTGTGTGCATGCGCGCGTGTGGTGTTTGTTTGTATTTGTGTGTGTGTGTGTATGTGTATGTGTGCGTCCATGTCTGTGTGCATGCGACTGAGAGTGTGTGTACCTAAGTGTGCCATATTTCCTACTGTAATGGATTCATAATGTATGAACTAAGTCAGTATTTAAAATTTTTTCTGTGTCCTCGTAGTTATATTTAGGTAATAATTTTTTTAAATACTTTTTCAGTCCATGTCTACTCATCTTATTAATTTTGCCTTTTCTGTTGAAGGATCTATACAAAAAAGGGCCTAGGTAGTCAAATTGTCTCCTAGCAAAAGCTGTTTTGGTTTTAGGTAGGAAAACACGGGTTGTACGCCTCTGATTCGTTTCCTGCAATCTGGGACACGTGTTGTGATATCGGAGTATAGAGTGCAAGATGAAAAGTTGACGTATAGACAGCAGCTGCGATTCCTTATATAGTTCTGCGGTAGAATATTGTCGTGGTTTTCGCAGCATCACTTTAATAACAGACCTTTGCGCTCTTTCCACTTCTATCATATGAGTAGCTGCTGCACCACCCCATACTGGAATGCAATAGGTTAGCAAGGATTGGCATAGTGCAGTGTAGACATTAAACATAACTTTTCTGTCTACTACGTCCCGCAAGTTTTTAAATACTGGTATCAACCTTCTCACTCTTTTTGCTAATGAAGAAATTTGAGAATGCCAGTTTAAATTTTGGTCAATACGAAGGTATTTCATTTCAGATGTATGTTCCAGGATTTCACATGTACATGAGCTATTTTTGCTTTCCGATGAATAACAGGGCATGCAGGTATGCAGTTTCAGCTCAAAATCCTGCGGTGGCTGTGATGCTCGTGTTATATTGAAGCAAACAACTTTTGTTTTTTTAAATTAACAGATTTCCAATATAAAACGTCATAATATTTAGTAATCAGCAAAGCTTTAATTTTTGCTGTAAAACAAAACACAATAAAAAAACTCTGGCTAATCAAACAGGCTTCTCAATTTTCTTTGTGGATTTCAATGAAAATAATTAAATAAAACTTTATCGACCAACACCTTAACCAACACAACAAATTGGGTTGTTCCTGACTCATCCCACAGAAACTCATCCCACTAATATTTTTTTCTTAACTCATCCCAAACTGATATTCTTATCTCAACCCACTACATTAATTGTATTTATTTTCTTTACTCATCCCAAAACAAAAATTACCTAAACATTCGAACTTTCATGTATGGTTAGCATAAAAATGCATTTGAACTAAAATATTGTACACATTTATACCTTTAAAAAAACTTAAATAGATAAATATTAGCAACTTTTCCAATAATTGTTAAGATACTAAATTTAAATAAAAGAGATGGCAATAGCTTTCGATATAGCGGTTTTTAATTTTGAAACTCAAACCTTTCAACATGCTAACTAGATGGCGCTTAAATTACCTAATTATTTTAATGTGCATTTTAAATGGACACTACAGTGAATAATTTGTGCATTTTAAATGCTAAAAAAACATTTAAAATATAAAGTGCTGCGAAATATTATCAATACACTTCTGTCTTTGATCAGCTGCTGCGCCATCTAGTCTAGCTCTAGCCAAACCTTCAAGCGTTTGCAATCGTAGAAAGAGAAATAGACAATCGTTAGTGTATCATAGCTACGGGGGCAGAACTACCAAATACTGCAATCAAAGGTTGTTATTTTCACTTTTGTCCAGTTCTTGTCAAACGTGCAAAAAAACTGAAAATGACAAAAGACACATATAAGTTGAAACATCTCTCTCTTTGTTTAGCTTTGCCTCTGGTTCCAGAAGACCTGGTTGACGATGCTTTTTTGTATATAATGGAGGATTGTCCTCAAGGGGATAATGTTACTAAATTCAATGATTATCTTGTTAAAACTTGGCTATATGATGGCATATTTCCACCACATATGTGGAATGTGTGCCTACCTAGCACATATTGGTAATAATACTTACGATACTTACGCTGACGTCATCCGCAGCTCACCATTTCCCGCCAAAAATACCTTTTGTTTAAAACATACCTTATACATACCTTTTCCAAATACCTATTTACCTATTACCTATTTATTTACCTTTTTTACAAATACCAGGACAGTTACCATGTTACCGATCCCCATTAATATTACCGGGGATTTATCTCAATTACCGGGAGCAAGGAAAGGAATAAGAGAGAAATAAGTACACAAGGAATTCACTTTATTAAAGGAGAGAAATAAAACACAGATTGTATGTAAATAACTTTTTATCGACATCGCTTGTTTCTATACGAACACCATGGATATGGAAGGTGTGAGGTTGCCCTGAAAAAGACAAGAGCTCACGTGGTGAACGTAAAGAAGATGTCGTTTCTTCGTGAACGGGAGCAAGCAGAGTTCATTTCGGAAAAAGGAAAATTTAGCCTCGAAAAAGGCTCCTCAATGAACCAATCTGCACATTTGTGTGATCATCGATGACACTGAAAGAAAACTCACCTGAGAAGAAGTCACCAGGAAAAATTCTTCAAGTTGGCGCCATCTTACGAAAAAAACTTCGCGGGAATTTTCACTTTGAACGAGCGGAGCGGCGAGGTGCGCGCGCGCCGCTGGTGGCGGTCGAAGCTGGACTAACATCGCGACTCGCGCCGGCCGCCGATAGCAACTGGCGTGCGCGGCCGGCGTCGCCTCCCCGCGCGTCGCGCCCCTCGCGCGCCGAGTTATGTAGGATTACGTCATGGCTAAGGAATGCAAGTTCTACGAAACAAGATCTGTGTCTAAAAATAGATTTTCCTGGAAGCGCGAACGCCCTAATTGATTTTATGTAAGCGTTCTGATTGGTGGACGAAAATTGTAAATATTTTAATCTTGTTTTTTATTGGTGATTAGTTTTAAGCCTGTTTGTATAAATTGAGAGTGCATTTCCATTAAATTATTATTCGACTCTTCGACATGAAGCAATAAGTGGTTTCTTTACCAACCTGCTCGTAGTACACCGTTACAAATGTATGTAATCTTACAACTAGAACAACTAATGCACTAGAAAGCTGGCATGCAACTTTAAACCGGCACATTTCAAACAAAAACATTAACATGATAAAGTTACTTTATATCTTAAAAAAAGATGCGCGTCTGCAAATGCCAGGCTTAGCCAAAGTTCATCATGTTTTCCAAAATCAGTGAAAAAATATGAAGAAAATGAAGAAAAAATCAAAATTGCCATCCAGGAATTAGTTGAATGGAGAATTGTAATAGGCCACTGTCTTGAAAAGTTGGCCCCATATGTTTTTTTTAAAGATAAGTAGGGGTTTTGATTTTAAAATGAGTAATTATTAGTCTAGTCTAACGTTCCTTTTTAAAAAAATATAAATATGGTTTTTGTGACCTTGTTGATGACCTTTAAAGGTAAATTTTGTGTCATTTATCTTTTCGTTTTATAAAAGTAGCTCTTGTTTTATCATAATTATGTAGGTATGCTCTTTATTTTGCGAATGTTGATTTTTTTAACCTATCATTTCTTGTTGATTGTTTCATATTGTAAATGTTGTATAATCTAATTATTATTTTTTCGTTTTTCGCCAGCAAACCGCTGGTAAAGAAACAAACAGATGCAGAGTAAAGAATATTTTTATATGTTTTTTAAATAACTAGCTTTAGTTTTATGCTATGACTGTTATTCTGTGAAAGTTGATTTTTATAAATGTTTTTTTTTATATAATTAAACACATATTATATTATATCCTTTTATTTTGTTTTTGTTTTATTTAGCAGTAATTTTGATGTAGATTTTTACATGTTTTTGATTTTAAAAATACAATTCATATTCAACATATTTTTTGTCGGACCGTACTCAAAATCACAGGTTTTAAATAATAATAATTACAGCGGGATGAGTTAAGAATACTCATGGAACAAAAATCCCAAAAAATTGCTGTGGGATGAATTAAGAATACAAATGGGATGAGTTAAGAAAAAAATATTAGTGGGATGAGTTTCTGTGGGATGAGTGAGGAACAACCCAACAAATTAGTTATCACTAAGAGTACAGCTATGTACCTACCTACTATGAACCTACCTATTTAAAATTAATACAACAGTGAAAGAAATATTGAACTTGGTATCCATGGAAGTAGGAAGAGGTAGGTATCTCTTATAAATTTGACTCTCTCTGTTTGACTTGACTTTATAGCAGATTTTCAACATTCCCTAAATTTGTTACTTTTGTTCATCTACTTCTCCATATTTTGAAAAATTTCAAATAATTTCACCTTGATATACCTACCTATTAGTTTTGATGTACCATTTTAAGCTCAATATCAACACTAAAACTTTCAATACCTAAATTGAAAATGTATGCGATTGGTTTGGCCAAATGATCGAGGATATCAGCACAGATAATATGACATTTTGCGGCTCTTATGCGTCATGCAGGTCTTGCATGTGCAATCATCTCCCACAAAAGCTCCACAAAAGGGTGACCCTACGAGTAGAGACTTGTAGGGACTCGACTTGTAGAGACAAGTATTCGTGATGACAAAAACATACAAACACGACTCAAAGTATGCAAATATTGCTATTAAAATTAAGGCTTTGAATTCAGTTTACAAGTTTTCTTCTTATCTCCTGTATCTAAGTAGGTATTCCGTTGCTTTAAACTTTAAACGACGGAAAAACTTGAAGCATACTGTCACAGGATATCATGCAATATTTGTTTGATAAGGCTAAAGGTATATTGCCGCAGAGTCAAAGCAACGCGATACTTCATTATTTCTCAAACGTTACAAAGTATTTAAATTTTTTTTAACTAAGCTATTAATATACAACAATAACATAAACTATATTAAACGGAATTGAAGCGTTTCATTCGTGTTGATGCTTTATGTCTGTCTTTTTCTTTTATTATCTTACTAGCTGATGCCCGCGACTTCGTCCGCGTAGATTTAGTTTTTAAAATCCCTCGGGAACTCTTTGGTTTTCCGGGATAAAAAGTAGCCTATGTCACTCTCCAGGTCCTCAACTATACCCATGCAAAAAATCAC
This sequence comes from Oeneis ivallda, assembly GCA_029955525.1. Lineage (NCBI taxonomy): Eukaryota > Metazoa > Arthropoda > Insecta > Lepidoptera > Nymphalidae > Oeneis > Oeneis ivallda. The sequence goes on along the minus strand of JARPMR010000024.1, from coordinate 10,510,462 downwards.
GGTGATCCGTAGCTCTGTTGCGGCGTGATTGAAGGACAAACCAACAAACAAACACACTTTCACATTTATAATATTAGTATTAAGTATTAAAATATTATTTTTATATTATCTTGACTGAGTAAAATTATTAGTATTCTCTGTAAAATTTTAGAAAAGATGATTTGCTTCTTGTACCATGCGCGCCCCATTTTGTTTTGAGCCTAAGTTTTGTTTACGTTTTGTCACAGGAAATAAAAGCCTATGAATTCTACGTTAGATAATATAGGCCTCCTATGTCGAATATGGAACTAAGTTCTCGGAGAATAGTATTTAACAAAATATGCTGGTTTTCTGACGATTTTTTGTCTCAGCCGCGTAAAGTAAAAATGTACCTAATCTCCTCCTTAGTTAACAAAAGTACGAAGTACATATCTCCACAGCTGGGCAAAGATTTCATCTCTCATAAAAGTGAGCTAAGTTCGCTGACGTTGCTTCAGTGGTTGACACGGTGCCGATGTTTTCCTCAACCCCATTAAGTAGCACAGTTTTTGCAATTCACAAAGGCGAGTGAGCTTTACTCGTGGTTACTTCGTGTACATGCACATCGCATAACTGTGCGTGCCTGTCAAAGTCTAGGTGGGAGCGGGCAGGCGCGAGCATTGCGCTCGCTCACACTTAGATACGACACACACACAACCATAAGTCAGTCGCCCTCGTGAATTGTAAGAACTATAACATGTAGTTGTTATATCCCACCGCCGCGCTGGGCAAAGGATTTTCCCTCATAGAAAACCACCATGCTGCTCCGGTATTTCCCACGATGTTATCGTCAATCGCGTAAAATGATGAAATATTAACGTCCACAGCTGGGCAATTTTTTTTCTTACACAAAAGACAGGTTTCGTGGCTTTACCCATCACGCTGCTCCAGTGGTTACCACCATTTTTCCTCAAACAGGTAATATAACACCGTATAATTTTCCAATACTGGACAAATTAAGTATTCTTCTTTCACACGAGAGTCGAGAGCTTTGATCAATAACGTTGCGCGTAAAGTATCAGGTATCAACGTATTATTTCCCACATTATTTTGGGCAAAGGGCTTCTTCTTTATGGAAGCTAAGACCCATCACGCTACTTGCTAGATTACACATAGGCTGTGTAACAGAGCTGTGTGACATACCTATGAAAGGATCTTTGAACGGTGAACCCATTGCACTATTATCCCAAGCAAACCCCTACCATAAGTATGACTAATGGAAAGGGGTCACGACTTCCATTGCGGAATATTATGCAGAGAGAAAGAGAGAGAGAGAGAGAGAGAGAGAGAGAGAGGTGAAACATTATCATGCCTTCACTCAAAGAACGTGAATTCAGAAAAACGTGATTTGCCAGCGTTTAAAATCTGTCATCTCACTACTCATTTTAAATGGACAGCCTTAATGAACTCTATACGCCGTGATTAGCGCTATACAATTTTCACGGTCACGTTAGCCTGAAAAATGCGTGAAAACTTAGATTGAAAACTTTTATTAGGGCCTTAAGAATAAGTTTCAAGTCAACCAAAGATGCCAAAGTCATAAGAACTAAATGTAGAGGGCGTTACGCGCGATTTTCTTAAGTGATATTTTCATTCTTATTGATTTTTGTATGATAGAGTTTTTTTCCACTAAAATGTGTAGAAGTAGTGGTAAATAAAATAATATATAGTATAGTTTACGGAGCTATTGTACATAAATAGTATATTACTGTTATTAATTAGGATTATTTTACAATAGGTAGGTAGAGGTTCTAGGTATAAGTATTGTAAAATAATCCTAATTAGTAGAACCCCTATAGAACCCCTTGTTTTTATTAAGTTCTTAATAAACTGTAGGTTTGTTTTAGGTATTCATATTAAGTCCTTAGTAATTTTTTATACTAAATTACCTTAGTACATAATATTATTTTCGTAACACTTGCTCAAAAAAGTGACATTCTGTGCCACAAAAAGCGAACATAACAATAGTCATTTTTAATCTGTTAAAAACAGGGAAAGAAAATTGTACTGAATTTCATTCATCCTCTAGGGGGAGAATGTGATTTAAATTTGGAATACTTACCGATACTGAACTACATCTGTGTTTACACCATTGAGTTTCTATAAAGCATTATACATCTTTTTGAAAAAGGAATACGCATTTATTATGCAGTTATGATTATTAAATAAAATTACGAAAACCGACGAGGCCGTATGAGCTTGATGCCTTTGCTTTTCCGACAAAAAAATATTAGTCTAGGAATTTGCCGCGTTTTTGTTTTCTTCAAATACTTTATGTATTTACGTTACGTTTACGTTACAAATAAGTAAATGTTCTAAAAATACGTTACGATGTTAAATCAAAGCGACAGTGACAGTGAATTGTCGGATTCCATCAATGCAAATGCTCAGACGCAAGAACAGAGAAATACTCAAATCAACTCATCAACAATAATTAATGTACCAAACAAAAATGTAACTCTCTCTATCAATAATAATTGGACCAATGTTTCGAATGTTAACTTTTATTTTTAATTGTCATTGTTTTTAATAAATGCTTATCTCATATTATTATTGTGTTAATTTTTTCGCAAATGGTACGAAAAGTAGAGTATTTTCCTCGGTGATAAAGCTGTCTTAGTCTTGGGTGAACTTAAATCGTCACCCGCGACAGAAGACACTGCTTTATCCCCTTGGTTAATAATCTACTATTTGATATAAAACCGTTTACAATTATTGTTTTATTTACCTATTTAGTTATTCAGTGCAGCCCATGCAAGTGTATTCACTCACTACCATGACCCTAAGGTTGGTAAGGCTTGTGCCTGGTCACTGCTGGTAACCATGGACTTATTTCATGATCGTTTCCACGCTGTACCAGCAATTAAACGCGATACTGTGCCCTACGCTCACCGCTCACGGTATAATTTACATCGTTATCAGCGACCGACTGATAACACGCCACCTACAATCGAATAACAAACGAAAACACCTACGCGCCAACCCTAAAACCTAACCGATCCCGATTCCCGAGCGCGCTCTAGCGACGACAGCAAAAAGTGACGCAAGCGAGACGGGCACCTCAATTTACTCTCATAGATTAATAACAATTAACACCGAATTGGCACAACAAGGAGTATTCTGCATGACAAGTTAAGGTCGGAGTCTTGTTGATGAAAAAGAGGCGTTATTTCAAAATACCTATTTCGGAATTTCAGGACCGAAATCAACTTCATAACAATTAACGATACGACCCCCGCCTCTAAATTCCTCGCCCCGAGCGTGCCCGCTATACGAGGCGATACGACGCCTTCGCATAGATAGAATAGAGAGCGGTTTCGGAACGCACCGTACTCGCTGCGGCTGTGTGCGCGGCGTGCGCCTGTGTGCGCGTGCACGTGAACGCGCACACAGGCGCGGCGCCGGTGAGCGCTGTTCACCGCACTCTGTGAGCGCAAACAACCATCTATAAGGCCACGCTATAGCTGACAGAGGGCCGCGCCGCGCCACAGGCCGGTCACTGTTTTCGTATCTTTTCTTTTTGCACTAATATGGCGAGGCTCAAATTGTTTGTTTATCTAAATAATTATGAATGCATTTATAAGATTTATAAAATTTAAGCTTACAAATAGTTTAGAAATATTAAAAAAAATATATGTGTGGCACTCGGGGACTGCCGCGGCAAAGCTATTGCATAGCATTTTCTAGGCGCACGCACACAAACACCGTGCCCAAGTCTGCCGAACTGAAACGACCGACGGGGTGTTAGGTTTATTTTCGTTACGGAATTTCTTGATTCGGTCGCCGCGCTCAAAGCCCGCGATAAAAGCTATGCAATAGCTTAAAATTACGTATGCTTTTATCTTCGTTAATATTATGCTGTAAATGAAATATTATGTGATTTAAGTGGATACTTAAATTTCAAAGGATAAAAAGATTGTGTACAGCTAATTACAACAGCGGACTCCCGAAAACAGTTATCCACTGTTAGTTAATTATTGATTGATGTGCTTAAGCAATATCTACGTGTGTACCACTGATCACTAGATCCCTGGAAATAGATTGCTTTGATGAAAAATTAAAGGCCTCAGATCATAAAGGCGAATGTTAACAATTAAATGCAAGCGTTATCAAAATATTGACGCAATAAGGTAATTGCGGTAAAACAACGTAGTCCTTTCTAAATGTACACACGCACCTTCACTGTACAAAGTTTTCGATTGCAAGATTAGAGCACTTTCTAGACATCGGAGCGCTTGCTGCCAAGGATACAATTAAAAACGTTCAGACTATTACTCAGATTTAAATAAATTATTTGTTTAATTATCTGAGGAAAATAATAATTAAGGTGAGTAATATTCTAAGGCTAATCGATGACTTAGAAAACGCGTTGGGTAATGGGTATTAATATGTGCTATAGCTTAACAGGGCAAAGTTATCTTTACTAAATGGACATTATTCATAATGCCCAGGGATAATGATTAATACTGAATTACAAATATGGCTTAGTTCACGATTAGCTTAGTTGAACTACATTATTCTGCAAATATAAATAATGCCTGATCAATCACTTTATATTATGTGGTAGCAAAATTTTGCTATAGTCTTTGAGATTGTTTTCATAGAGATGGATTTTCTTACGAATAAATCAACTTTTGGCTTAAAAGGTATAGGTTTAACTCAGGTTTATTGTCTATAATCCGGATGTTGTAACTTGTAAGACTATGTTATGTTTTATTTTTGATCTTTCACACGGTTTGTGCATGAATAACAATACTCAGAGATTAAGTAAAATTTTAACTACTTATATTTGAAGTATGTGTATTGAAAAAGTATATAAAAAGGAATGCCCACTACTGAATATTTTTTTTTATTTTATATAATAATTTGTCTAATAATTAGTATAATTATTTTTCAAATAACGTGCTACTGTAATTTCATCGCTAAATAGTTATCACGAGTAATTTTTGTTGTTAACTTGATTATGTATCTAAAATTTAAAAAAAAATTTTTTGTTCAGGCCATGTTGCGATTTTTCTTATATTTTAGGGTCCCATAGTAAACCAAGAAATCCTCATTTATATTTACGTTATTACGAACAGTTATAACAAGGAAATAAAATGTTTTAAATAATTATAAAAAAAATAACCAAAACTTTTCATCAAGCTATAAATCAATTTGTATAGATTGGTGTAATATAATTAAGATAATTTTTACGAAAAATAATTTGTCGGCAATAAATTAGAAACTTACAGTTTCAGAACACCCCAATACACTTTCAAGGAAAGCTTATCCCATAGTTTATAATTTACCATTAAAAGTATTTCAATAACTCTTTCTAATCCTTTAAAAAATCAAAAATAGACTTCCCGTACAAACTAAATGGTGAAACGTTGAATCGGCTTAAGGCGCGGCGCAGCCGGTATATTTCCGACATAATACCGCTGCGTCGAGCGATTACTACTATATATTCTATATACATTTAATAGCTATACAGGCGCGCATAGAACTGGCCGTACTTATGTGAGCGCTGCGAAGCGGATCTCTGCGTCGCTGTAGCGCTTTACAGCGGAATGGCGTCTAGTGGTACATTGCACTGAGGCGCTTTAGCGCATCGCACTCTGGGAGCCGGGCTTATTATTATCGTAGATTGGCGTCGGCGCAACTACACGGTTAGAAGGACGTTCCGTTTTAAATATCAGGTTTTATTATTATGAAGAGCGGCGTAGCGGAGTGCGGACGGTGGACACTTGGACGGTGGACGGTGGACGGCGGACGCGCGGCGGACGGTTGCGTGCGATAACATTTGACATTCGTAATTAGTCGAGCTCGGTCGGTGTCGCAGCGGCGAGGCCGGCTCGGCGGACATTCCGCTGGAGTCCGCGGGGCCGGACAAAGAGGTCGCGCGTTGCGTCAGCGCTGCGCTCTCGAGTCTCGGCGCGCGCGGGCCTCGCCGCTCGCGGCAGTGGCACGGTTCGACAATCACTCTCGGAGTCTCGTCGCCGCGACGCCCGTCGCTCTCGCACGCCCGCATGTAGATACCTACTCAGCTCATAATAAACCTACGCCTACCTTGAACGCCCTGCCTACATTAGAAGTCTTTGCCTGCCTTATTTTCAGCTCCCCAACTCCAAAATGCGACTAGGTTACTTTACTTTGATGGGGTCTGTAAGAGGTCTTACAGACGGTAATTTTTCATGTAGGTACTTTCATAAAAAGTTTTGGTACCTAACAGTTGTAAATATTGTAGAGCCCATGTAGAGCCATTAAGTATTATACATATGCTTAGTATTCACATACCCACCTCCATATTAAGACGTTCTTTTTCCGCGTGGAATTATAGCAAAATTCATGAAAATAATCAAGTCGATGTGTTGTTACTTCTACTTGTTATGTTGATAAGTTTCTGCGTGATTGCAATTAAACAAACAAACACACTGAATACACTTTCAGTTTGTTTGTTTCACACATTATTAAAATCTTAGTAGCTAGGCACCTATGGCATAATAATATGAGCTATGGCATACAGATACAAGCTGATACCCGCGGCATCTTTCGCCTGGATTTAAGTATTTTTCTGGTGGGAAGCTTTGGCCGTGGCTATGTTACCACCCGCCCACCCTACCCTCATTTAGCGTTCCTGTATGATGGCGTGTAGAAGCCGATTAGAGTTAGCTAAGTTAGCCCGCTTCGATGTAAGACTGCATAGCCATCAGGTGAGGTCGCAGTCAAGAGCCATCGTCAACAAATAATAATAAAAAAATACGTTATGCACTCGGGGACTGCCGCGGTAAACCTATTGCATAGCATTTTCTAGTCGCACGCACACAAACACCGTGCCGAGTCTGCCGAACTGAAACGACGGGGTGTTAGGTTTATTTTCGTTACGGAATTTCTTGATTCTGTCGCCGAGCTCAAAGCCCGCGATAAAAGCTATGCAATAGCTTAAAACTCGTGCTAAGTCCCTGACAATAATATGAACATAATCCTATATCAATTTCGTTCAGGTTGAAAGCTATGGGCCGAGTTTTGTCAAAATCGGTTTGATGTTTGAGTTGTACAGGTAAGGTCCCAAGGTGCTGCAGTGGGAAGCTTAGTGTAGGCAGACCCCCCACTAGGTGGACCGACTACATCAAACGAGTCGCAGGGAGTCGCTGGATTCAAGCGGCGCAAGACCGAGGCCTTTGGAAGTCCATGCAAGAGACCTTTGTCAGTGTACGTCTATATCTAATTGCCTATCATTGCAATCGGCATAGGTACCTACTTTAATTAATGAAAATGAATCAAAAATGTTGATTTCCCATTTGGTCATATTATAATATTATCACTACTTGTTTACTAAAATCCAAAATAACAAACTCTCTGACTAATGAGACCAAAATTCGAGTAAACGAATTCACGAACATTGCAAAACTCACTTTATTTCTTTATCGATAAGGTTCAGAATACAGGAGAAACATTTTATACGTCAGGCGAAGTCAAAGAGCAGAGATATAGATAAAAACGACTGAGGAAAACATCGACACTGTGCGCCGAGTGATACCAAGTAAAGTAACGTAGTGTACAACACTCCTAAACCCAATAAAACAGAAATACGTACACACAAAAACAGAACCTTTTGGTCTTACAGATATGGGTGAAAATCGCGTGCGTTATATGAAGTTGGAGTGATGTTGATCCTTGGTATAAGTCGCAAAATCATAATGAGAATGAGATGAGTACACACCGTCCTCTACGGCTCACCTGTAAAGAATGAACAAGGTGTATTCAACTCATTAAATCATGAACATTGAACAACGCAACGCACGTATTCCGTCCCGCTCTTATGAAAGTTTCAGCGAGTCGAAGATCGCAGTATTTTTTTTACCCGACTATGGCAAAACTTAAAGGAAGGGTTATGATTTTAGCAGTCTATGTGTATGTATGTGTGTATACGTAATATGTATGTGACTATTGATGTGGTCCACCGTGCTGAATAAACTGCTAGGCTAAGGTGCTATTGTCTAAAAATTTCCGATCAAAATCTTATTCATTTCATGGCATTAGCGTCAAAGTAAAATATTCCTTGACTGTATTGATTTAAAGTCTATCCGATTCTAACATGGAGTGTTATGGAGCGTATCGTACATACCTAAACGTATGAGAATGCATACACGAAATTGAGCTCTAATGTAATGTTGTTATTGTTTACTAGCTGATGCCCGCGACTTCGTCTGCGTGAACTTAGCCTTTAAAATGCCTCGGGAACTCTTTGACTTTGCGGGATAAAATGTAGCCTGTCACTCTCCAGGTCCTCAACTATAGGTACCCCTCCAAAAAATTACGTCGATCCGTAGCTCTGTTGGGGCGTGATTGAAGGACAAACCAAGGCACTTTCGCAGTTATAATATTTCACCATATAAAGTGCAAGTGCATATAGTCGACGTGGTTTTGAAGTTGAGGACCTGGAAAATAACACAGGCTACTTTTTGTCCCGGGAGCATACATTTAAACGCCCGCGCCACTACAAAGTATATAATTTATTGTAGATTTTTTTTAAAACGCTCGACTGCTTTCGATAAAATTTAAATGGGACCACCTGGGAAGTATACCCTTTGAAACAAAAAAGGAATTTTCCAAATCGGTTCAGGCGTCTTCGAGTAATCGGTGAACATACATAAAAAAAGATTCCGTTCAATTGAGATCCTCCTCCTTTTTTGAAATTGGTTAAAATAATAATAAAAATTAGTTTAAATTTAATGAAGTTATGGAGTTAAACAGTCAAAATAGTTCAACCCCTATCTCAGAGAACATACATCCCTCCATCCGTATACTACATCTATTATAGATATATCTATACAAACATACATCCGTATACATCCATATCTCACAAACTTTCACATTAATAATATTAGTGGGATAGTATGAGAAATAATAAGTAGCATAGGATATAGTTAATGTATTTTTAGTAAGTAGGAGGAGGTTACAAACATATATAAATACATGCATACACACATACATATAAACATACATGCATGCATGCATGCAAGCATACATACATACATACATACATACATACATACATACATGCATGCATGCATACATACATACATATATACATACACGCATACATACATATATGCATGCATACATACATACATACATACATACATACACACAAACATACATACATACATACATACATGTATGCATGCATGCATATTGGCGCATAATTTAAGGATAAATATGTGAAAAGTAGCATACGAATATCCCGCGGGAACTGTTTGTTTTCCCGGAATAAAAAGTAGCCTTTGTCACTTTTCAGGTCCTCAACTATGCCTATCAAAGTCATTATAATAATTATCTAGCAATGTACTCACGATGACTGGACAAATCGATACCTTGTACTATTTGTATTATTTATTTCGTAATCCATCCCTAATCCCTTAGAAATTTTCTATTGCTAATGAATAACTTCAATAACTGTGTTTATCTTACTTGATCGTTGAATTGGAATTTTTTACTTATTCTCGATGCTGCGGATAATGTAAGCGTGATTTAAGTACAATCAGCGCCATCTATCAGTGTTTTTTCAAAATCCCGCGGGAACCTTGGATTTTTCCGGGATAATTTGTAGCCTATGTGTTATTCCAGGGTATAATCTATCTCCATTCCAAATTTCAGCCAAATCCATACAGTAGTTTTTGCGTGAAAGAGGAACAAACATACACACAAACTTTCGCCTTTATAATATTAGTAGGATTTTACAATGCCGTGAAATGAATAAGATTATGATCGCCAACTTTTAGACATTCGGGGGGCTGATCTAGATCATGTATGAAGTGTTCGACTTCACAATCGACTCGTTATGATAGTATGATGGTCGGGATGACATAGGCAGGCTACATTTCACACGAACAAAATGTCCTAGTCGGATTACAGTTTTTAAACTTTTTGCTTGCTTTTAACCCCTGACAAACAGAGGGGTGTTATAATTTGACGTGTGTATTTGTGTCTGTCTGTTCAGCTACATTCGTTACAGCCTACCCAATGGACCGATTTTGATGCGGTTTTAAAGCTTTCACTGGTGCGATTGATTTGAAAGGTTTACTTTTAGTTCGGATTATTTTAAAGATATTTTAACCTAGAGCTTATGCAGCAGCATCAAGAATAAGGAGAGATACCTAACTCCTCTGCGACTAACAGCAGATAATAATATTGTGTGTTTGGGCTCATTAGAATGGTCTCAATGAATAGGCGTTAGATAGATGATGATCGAGGATCGAGGTGGTGGGTCTGATGATGGAGCAGAAAATTGGGTAACAGGATGTGAGAAATATCCTACATAGTCCAGCCATAAATTCACATGTCGGGGGTGTTTCAAATTTTCACTTGTAATATCAAACGCAATGCCGCTACGAAAATGTTTTATCATATTTGTAATATTAATTATTTCGTTATTTACAGCCTAACTATAGTCTATAAAATCGCACATTACTATGGATTTTTTAAAACAAAGAAATGCATTGTTCCTTTGTTTCAATTTTTCACTGATCGTTGAAATTAATAAGCATCGGCCCACAACTTTATTTGTATGAAAAAAATTTTTTAAGTTCTCGATGGAATCATGCTGAAGTTGTTCACGTATTTATCGAGTATGTCTATAGTTACCTATTAACCAAAATCTTGAGTGTTCACGGGAAATGAGAAGTTACTTGGTATAAGACTAAAATTATGAGTGTTTGCTTGTTGGTTTGTCCTTCAGTCACGCAGCAACAGAGTAACGAATCGACGTTATTTTTGTATCATTGAAGATTTTCTTTTATTCATGACAAGATATCCTTTGACTGCGATCTCACCTAATGGTAAGTGACGATGCAGTCTAAGATGGTAGTGGACTAACTTGGAATAGGGTATGGTAGTTTTTAATAAAACCCACGCTATGCCCTTAAGAGTAGTGTCTAGTGACGAAACGCGACGCGAGTAGGTATTTTCCAAAATGCTATCTGTTTCACAACGCTTCGCTGCCCGACCCGCATCGTGCGATAGAGAGAGTTGCAAGTCCAGGAGTTATTTGCCTAAATTTTATTCTTGAAATATTGTTTCGGGTCATAACGTTTTTACCCCCCTAAACGTTTACAAAATTAGACAATTTTGGTCTCATAAGATCCAGTACACCTTAATCTAGGCTCGTACGTTTCATTTTTTTAGTATTTCAGTTTAGTTAAATTTAAAAAAATAAAATTATTCGAGGAAGTTTTTTAGTCAAAAATATGGATATTTAGTCACTAATAACTTTTAACATAAGCAATATTTCTTTAAAATTAAAACGTACGGGCATAGTTTTTCATTGTATCTGCAACATTTCAAAAAATTATGAGCATTGGACAACATTTACGGGTAGCAAAACGTTATCGCTTTTTGTATGAAAATTTTCAACTAGACACTACTCTTAATCGGTTTACTACGTGTCATGGTACCGGATCGCTAAATCATTTGTCGGCAAGTTTTTGATGGTAGGATAGTAACTACTAGCACATCTACTACTTACCATCCTACCATCAAAAAAGAGGCCTTGGTTTGGCCATGGTTAGTTACTAAATACAACTACAAGATCAGACCAGGGACATTTCAGGAATTCTTACAAATTGTCCCCGCCGGGAATCGAACCCGGAACCTCCCTGTACGGCCACAGCGCTCAGCCCTGCTCCATGGGCGTCGTCAAAAATAATGAAGTCGCGGACAAAAATCACAACTTTCAGGAGAAGCCCTCGATATAGCTTATAGTGATCATTGTTTTTTAATTCTACTCATAACAGCTAGCCTTCAATTTTCTTGGAATTTTCAGCGGCGGAGGATTCTCAGAAAATTATTTCCCTACTCTATTGGTGTGCTTAGATTTAAAATATTGTGTTATATATACTACTGGACCGATTTTAACCATTTATTCACCAATAGAAAGCTAAGTTATCGGGAAGTAACATAGGCACTAATTTATTTTCAAAAAAATTAGAGATCCTTAAGAAAATTGCAATAGTGTAACCCAAAGTAGCAAAATTTTGCCTGTAAAATGCATTATTTGGCGTATGCTGAGAAAACTATTGAAGATACATAAAAATTATATACTACAATATGATTAAAGTACTCATTATTTTCTACATAAAAATCGCCGAATATATCTAACTATTGTATTTAAATCACAATAGTAACTTTTGTGTTCTAAAATTTAAATAGATCGCCTTTATTATCGTAAGTATTAATTCTTCCTTACCAATACATAATTATAAATGCGAAAGTGTGTTTGTATGTTGGTTTGTTGGTTTGTCCGTCAATCACGCTGCAACAAAGCTACGGATTGACGTGATTTTTTGGATAGGTATAGTTGAGAACCTGGAGGATGACATAGCGGACGAAGTCGCGGGCATCTGCTTGTATTATATATAATTCCATAACATATTATCATATTATAAGTCTTAATTGCGTCCTGCTGCAACCATTTTTATGACCAACTCATAAAATACTTAGTCTTTACTTAGGTAAGTAGTCTCTTAGAGCATATTTTTTCGAGGAAGGATAATATTGTGAGGAAGCACGTGCTGTGTAAATTCAGCATATTATTAAAGAACTAGCTTTTGCCCCCGGCTTTGCTCACGTTAAGTTCGATTTTTCAAACCCCCATTTTACCCCCTTATAGTACGAGATCCGAACATAACATCGACCTTCACCCATCTGTTTACCGAATGAAACATTTTTTTTATAAAATTCCATACATAGACAAATACGTCTTGTATGTATTGCCTATCAAAATATGTTCATGACTATCATTATTTAAAAAAAAATATTAATTAAATTTTTTTAGCGAGTTTTTATATATTCATAGGATAACAAAGTATACCTAATATAATGAACTTCAGCTCACTTTCAAACATTTTAGTTGTCGCTTCGACACTGACGAAGCTGACGATAACCTACGAGTATCACCACCAAAATCATATCGCAGTTTGTATATACATAGTTAGTTAAAGTACCTACCAGTCCTACTACCCTAAAGGAGATTGGCGAATTCCATAGACTTTCTGAGCCAGACGAACTGAACCGTGGGCCTCAAGCCCACGTTCACGAATCAAACTTCTCATGCTTGTTCTAGTAAACCAGTCTAACAAAAAGTTCATCAAAGTCTATCAAATAAAGTTGGGAAAAAAAAAATATATTCACCTGTATTGCCATGTAACGGTTATTTATAATGTGCACTTGTGAATAATTATATTTTTGATCCCCATCTTCTAAAAATATCGGATTTACACGGAAAAATACTCTGAAAAATATTAATTAAAATTAAATGATTTCTGAATCTGACGGTTTTTAAAAATGCTGGGTCAAAATTCACCAACCTCCTTTTCAATTGATTTTTCCGCAAAATTTGCTTTGCCGGTAAAACGGCAGCAAGCTGTCCCCTGCTGGACGTATTTTTGATGGTCGAAGGCCCCACCATCTAAGACATTCCGGCACCGACGGAGTGTAGCCGATAAGAGATTAAATTATATTATTGGTTTAAACTTTAATTAAAACATTCGTAACTTTTTTCAAGTTAGACCGCTAGGTCCTTAGACTGTATTGTTAATTACCATCAGGTGTTACGGACGGCAGTCACGGACTATCTTGACATGAATATAAAAAAATGTGTGTTATAACTTTACAAGGATATCCAAAGAATATTATTTTGTGCCGCTTATTCCAGAGGCTCCCAGAGCGTCCACCTTTCTTATAATGTATTTGTTTTCCGGTGAGGGCTACAACTACCCTCATTAAATGTTTTTTTTTTAAATCGATTCCAGCTGTTAAGTGAATCCGGCATCGATTGTGAGATAACCGCCGATACATAGATACCTAGTTACTTACATCAAAAAGACATTCTTTGAAGTGAATTAAATTTTTAACACCTTATTTTCCTCAGTAGAAATAAATACTTACGGAAAACGCTCTGATGACGAACATTGACGTCATCCATCGAGTAGGTAGGTATAATAATACATAATTGTTAGGTAGACCTGCTACGAATGCCACAGAATAATACCGACCTACTACTAACGATTTATTTATATGAACACTAGCCCACGACTTTGATAGTAAATATAATTAGTCTATGGCCCACGATGCGTAGGTATTTATTAGGGAACAAGCGATAGAGAAGCACTATCGGCCCAAGCGTTGGCTTGTGACTAGTGACTAGATAGCGCCCGCCGCCGGCCGCCCGCCAGACATCGCGTGCGCGCTGTGGTTAGTGAATGTGTCGCGATCTAGGACGATATCACATAAAACTATCGTCCGTAAACCGACTTTACAGACAACCAATTTTTTTTCGAAGCAAACCTAATAAGACATCTAAACTATCAGCTAGTTATTCATACTGTCACAAATATCGATACTTTGCCCATTTTTAACCGAGCTATTCAAAGATAAATCACTAACTGACTGTCCTCCGCTCTCGACCATCCGGCACTCGCTTTATTCCCCCCCATTTTTCCCACTCTTTGTTGTCGGGGCTACACGTGCTTATTCCTGATTGGCCAACGCAACCATGTTTGCCAACAACTAACAAATTACCAACATAAACAAGTGTTGCCACACTGAAAGAATTGCCACTTGAAAAATTCATTTAACACCGTCTTTTTTATGAAATCATGACATTCGGCCATCCAATATCGTGCAGCCTCCGGCGCACGTACCCTACTAAAAATCTGGTAACCGCATACCTTACATACATAGATATAGATATATCTATATATCTATATCATACACACAATATAAACCGTTTAGCTGGAATGTTGCACTTCAACACTGTATTATCAACATGCATTAGAATAACAACATAAAATAATATCCATAATTTTTTTGTTAATATACCCACACTACATTTCAACTAAATTAATAATCCTTTTGTATATGTATAACCTAATTTTTGAACATGACATTCGGTCGTAATTCTCACTGGACTTATTTTATTGTGAATCAGATTCGAAACTAATTATCTTTACTAAGCTTGATCATTATTTTAATATTACGAATTACTCTAGCACTAACCAATTAACACCAATTTCATATTACACACTACACTTATAGTTATAGAAACTTTAGACCCACAGAACATAAACTCTAACGAGAGGTTTAGACCTATCTAAGAACTATCTCGTGCTAGTGCTACGTGAAACAACTACTCATCGTAGCTTAGCCAGCACAGTCTCTAAGATATTTTAGGAGCGAGGTTAACCCAACTCATTCAATCCTTATCATTTTATTATAAAAATGTCATTATCTCACTCAAAATCCAATCTTCAGACTAAATATCTCAAGACTAAAAATTCAAAATTTTAATTTATTCACAAATTCAACCCTAAACCTTTTCATTTCATTCAAATCTTTATTCGTTCTATTAACCTCAACATAATTTTTAGTTAAAGTTAACAATTTCTTTTAACTATCTGTTAATTACAAACTAAACTCTGCATTCATAATCTCTGTCTAGTCAATAATTTTAAGTACTCAAATTTTTAAGTTTTAAATTAAAAGTTCTGGTTCGAAATACCGCAACCTAGCGGGAAGAACCAGTAAAAATACCGCAACAAATATTTACTTATTAAGTCATTTTTTTTTATTACTATTACGCTGTTTCTTTTCAATCATGTTACTGTATATGGTATACTGACTATTCACTTAAATACCATCTTGAAATCGGAAATCAATTAAGTGACTCACTCACTTCGAAAGCAAACTTACTTCACCTTGGTTTGGTCTACTTTAAGCAAATTCCAATAATATCAAATTATCTCTTATTTATCCTAAAAAAGTAGTTTATCCCACCACCACATTCGTGTATGCGGTGCCATCAGTTCTGTATTATTGAGTATTGCAGTCTACGAATTTATAAAAAAAAAACGCAATAAATTGTCTTTTCAAAAAAAATGTTTTACCTGACAGATTTACTGGCTACAACCCAGAACTTGTATCAAATAATTAATTATGTTATTCATTTCTTTAAACAATGTTTTCATCTTAAAATTGCTTATTTATAAAACATTCATTATCAAATATTTAAAAAAAAAAATCATTCACAGTCATCTAAATAGTAATTTAAATAATATAAAATTTATTATTCATCCAAAAAATATAGTCAACAAGAAAATAATATATCTATATAAATCTAAAATAAACAATCACTAATTTGTATTAAAATAACTAAATAATCGGCAATCAAAGCAATTAATTTGTTCGTTAATGGTAAACGGTTCGAATTCTGAGAATCCATCCCTAACATTACTAATGACGTTCATCTCTGTTTCAAGCAGTCGCAATATATATTTTTTTTATTCGCAGGTGATCTCAAAATCTCTAGCTACGAATCAACACTGAACTTGATTGCTAGATCCTTTAAAAATACCTAGACAATCTAACTATATCCGTCCCTATCGATTTGTAATGTACCTGACGAACGACCTCTCAAAATCACCATTCCTTCATTTCTATAATTTTATGCTTGTTGTCAACGAAACTCTTTTTACCATACCAATTACTAAATCAGATTGGAAATGTTCAGAAAAATCTTTCGTTCACCGCATTATTGCCTTTGAAACTCACTACCTCAGCATATTAAAGACAGTCAATACACACTTTCAAATTTAGAGTGAAGCAGCACTATCTTTCTTAATGTACTGTATAGAATTAAAATTTTTATAAAAATGTTTATGAAAATATTTATGTATTTTTGCGTATTTATGTTTTATTATATAATTTATTTTAAAAAAAAATTTAACTTCATTGGATAGAATGTTATTGTACTACCAGAAAACCAAAGAGTTTAACATCGCTGCAACGGAACTTAATAACCGTTAGAAAAACTACGCGAGCCCTCACAAAGCTCAGCTTTTTGCTAGTATATTATTATAGTATATAATTATATAAGGATGTACATTTTATACCCATGCACCACTTTTTAATTTCACCTCTCACTTTTGAGCAAGATGAAAGAAATCTCCACATAGAGATAAGCTTCACCTTTGTCCAATTCATCTGATAATAGATTTTAAGAGATTTTTATTTCTTGTACATAAATAATAAAAATAACATAAATATACCTATTCAAATTCAATTCAAATCCAATTCACATTCAAATTAAGTATTTATAAAATTAATGATATTATCGTTCAAAACTTCCATGAAGAGTTTCTTTTTAAAATATTATCTTTTAAATTTCTACTACAGGCGCAAGTTGACGTTCAATGCGTTGAAATACTTATTTATAAATAAATAAATAATCTGCTTGCCTATCTTTGTAGAACCAATGCTGGAAAATTTTTAAATATGCGTCAACTTGTGGGCACTTACATTAAATAGTTCATAAACACACACATTAACTTTCTCTAAGAAAGGTTTAAGAATGCCACTAATAAAGTATTTTTTTTAATGCCATTAGCACAGTTAAATACGAGTAGATCTAAATCAAGACAAAATAATTTTAAGAATAAGACAAAATAACATTAGATATAATTCCAAGTATTGCACAATATTTTGCTCCAGTTTACCTTCGTAAGTGTATTTTAACCTACTCGTATGTTTCTTCAGTTTCAATCTGTCATTAATCATTAAACGTAAGTATACGATACAACTGTTTTTTTATTTTACCTAAGAATAATCGTAATTTTCATCGCAATAAATTGGTAAATCGATCACCAAATTGATTTACAAGAATTATAAATAATAATCAATAATTCATGATTAAAACCTCGTCAATATACCCCGCCTATCGTACCCGTAATGAATATCCTCAAAACACAAATGTTTCATCAACTCACAAAGAAACAGTTCATTAGAATATATTTATTATAACATTCTTTATCAAAGAAAAGTTCATATTCATCATATTCATCAACTTCAAATATTCATAATGATAATATTAGGTAATTCTCAAAAGCACTATATGTCACTAACATATTATTTGCTACCAAAGCTTGCTACTGGAGTTATATACAAAATAATAATAATATGTATTATTATTTAAAACACTCCCCGTAATAATTGCGATTTCCCGTTTCTCAGTTCATCAAGTCTTAGTTCTTATGAATAAAATATTGCATGTACCTACCATACTCTGTAATAAAGTAGGTACGCAATAAAATTTTCTAAAAAGTGAGTAAGTAAATAAAGATTCATCAAAAAAGTTATCTTCAAAAACATACTGATCTTACTTAGATAACATTATCTTGTACATGTATAGATACCTATTATAAACTGTCAAATTCCCGATTGCAAGGAATTTAAAAATAACACTCTTTTTGTCTGTTTTCTTTTTTTTTTGAACCCTACTTACGCGATTATTCATACAAACGCATTATTATAAAGCAAAGTATATAACATAGACGTGAGTCTTCAAACTTTTTTTTTAATATATATATATATATATATATATATACCAACTTAAACGACCCGAAGGTATATTTATTTCGTTCAATAATAACTTCATATTAATATATTTATTTTAAAAAATATTGGTAAGTCCTACAAAACAACGCAACATGAAATGCACGCGGTCAACCAATCGCGTATCCTACCCGTAAATGCTGATCAAAAAGCTACACGACCACCTAATAATGAAGAAAGTACTCTTAATTTCATCTGATTTTTGACAGTTTTGCCTTTTCATAGTTTAAGCCTTTCTTGTCCTCGCGGCCAATTAAGAACAATTATTATATTGACAAATATTTACAATCATGCAGGTGATCTTAAGTTTATCATCAAAGGACAATCTTGCCAACCTGAGTAGTCTACTCTAATTCGTATCATTGGGCATTTTGCCCTTAATCGTGTCACAGGCTTTCTTACCTTCGTATCATTTAAATGATTGCTAATAAATTACTTAAGATATAATTCACTGTTACACTTTGTCCACCTCTAAACCACTATTATTTATCCCAATTAGGTTTATTCAATTTTTTCAGGCTAGTTACTGTATTTAGGAAAATTACGGTAATTTTAAAGTTTGGAAAAAATATATACTAAAAGAAGTTGGTTAAAAAAATAAAACAGCAGAACCATTTAAAAGAGATTCACTCATGTCCAATAATGATAATCATTCTCGATTTCGGCTTGGTTCTGATTTTATTCTACTAGGCGGGTAGATCCAAATTAAGAATTGAACCTTAGGAAGATAATGAAATCATGGCGGAAAACGTGTGGCATAGTTTGCATCACGTACACGATACTTAAATTTACCAATATTTCCTTAAATATTATAAAAATATAAAAATATTGAAATAAAGGTATATGATATGAAAACTATTATAGTAGTAGTAGGTCTCCTTTTTTTACGGAAATATTTTTAATACCTACAATGTGCCAAGATAAATTTATTCTGTCAATAAAGTGGACCAAATAACTTTTTAGAATTAAATTTCTCAAATAGAGAAAATATTTCAGTGCTGTTTGAAATTATAGAACTTATCTTCCTGTATACACTCACTAGTATCGTGAACCGAGAAAAAAGTGGATATAAAACTATCATAAAATTTAACTATCAAAATATTATGTATGACATATTTTATTGTTTTTCAATTGAATGCAGATACTTAACTGAGAATTTGCACGCCATGCAAATGGCAAAATATGAAAGAAAATATTATGACAATATATTACTATCGCATTACTACTCACATTTAGAAACTAAACGATTTCATTTCATTTCATGTATAACTTGACACTCTCACTTATCTTTAGGACACCCGTAGTCCGCCAAATAAAATTTATCACTTTGAAATCCATGGCACACTTGGCCACTGTTCGAATGTCTATGGACGCACTGGTCCAATACAGTAGTTAACATACATAGTTACCATCAACAGACACACATGGTCCAATACAGTAGGTAAAATACTTATTTACCACCTATAGACGCACTGGTCCAATACAGTAGGTAACATACATAGTTACCATTAACAGACACACATGGTCCAATACAGTAGGTAAAATACTTATTTACCGCCTATAGACGCACTGGTCCAATACAGTAGGTAACATACATAGTTACCATCTACAGACACACATGGTCTAATACAGTAGGTAACATCATAGTTACCGTCTAAAACTAAAACTATCATTTTGACTCAACTCATAGTCTAACTATGCCTTTCAAGTAAGAAGGCTTAGAATCAAACATATCTATCAAACTTTGGCTGCCACAAACTATCATTTTCACTCAACTCGTTATTTCATTTTACCCTCCAAATAAAACATGACGAAAATTACAAATCTTTAATTTGTTTGCACATTACATTTTTAGTCAGTTGAAACGAATGGCATCAACACACATGGTTAAAACTTAAAATAAATAAATAAATTAAGGACTTACATAGCTTCACTATTATAGTAACCTGGATACATATGAACACACTTACAATCATGTTGTACCTGCATTTTTGTGAATAAAATTTCATTCATTCATTCATTCACACTTAGTCCAATATAGAATAAACTTTGTTAAATCTCACATATTTATATTCACTCGCTATCCTTATCAACCCCACACTGTTTTTAAACTGTTCATCGAGTTCGCAACTGTATTTATATTATCTGCCTTAACTTAACACCGGCAAAATTAAACTACGAAAATTATATAATGTGGGTACTATATAAATGATTCATAATTGATGTCATACCTTCAACCCTTTTAACATCTTCTAAATGTATCGAGTTCTCATAACATAAGAAAGACTATTTCTTCAAATGTTGAATATAGCAAGGATACATTATCAAAGAGTCGCTTTAACCAAATGATCCAAACTGATATGTCAACATAGCTTTTAGTCATGATCATACGGGATATAATCCAATATGAAAATTGACCTACCCGAAATTAATGATGGGTGTCGCAATGCTAACAATATCACAGGAAAACAGTACTAAAGAGTAGCCTTAGCCAAATGTTCCAAGTGATATGATAGAATCACTGTAGTCTTAATAAAATTATTGTAAAGGACAAAGCCTTTCAACAACTTATTACTAAATTAACACCATTAATTCCATATAAAATACTATAATCTTAGCTATTCGAAAAATAATTATTCACAACTATTTTGAAGGTATAACATTTCATACAAAGTAATCACTTCTTACATACCATTGGGTTCATATCCCACTTCTGAAGTTGTCACAAATATCGATACTTTGCCCATTTTTAACCGAGCTATTCAAAGATAAATCACTAACTGACTGTCCTCCGCTCTCGACCATCCGGCACTCGCTTTATCCCCCCCCATTTTTCCCACTCTTTGTTGTCGGGGCTACACGTGTTTATTCCTGATTGGCCAACGCAACCATGTTTGCCAACAACTAACAAATTACCAACATAAGCAAGTGTTGCCACACTGAAAGAATTGCCACTTGAAAAATTCATTTAACACCGTCTTTTTTATGAAATCATGACAATACTATCATCATAATAATCATGCTAATATTATAAATGCGAAAGTGTGTTTGTTTGTTGGTTTGTCCTTCAATCACGCCGTAAAGGAGCTTCGGATCGACGTGATTTTTGCATGGTTATAGTTGAGGAGTGAGGGCCTAGAGAGTGACATAGGCTACTTTTTATCCCGGAAAACCAAAGAGTTGCCGAGGGATTTTAAAGCCCAAATCCACGCAGACGAAGTCGCGGGCATCAGCTATTTCTGATATAAAATTGAGCCTAAGTTACTCCTTGTGTTTTCGCCACCTGTTTATAAATGCTTATTGTACCTACCTAGATATCTAACGTCTACCCGAGTAAATCCGTACTATATCGGTTCATCTTTTTTGATTTTAAAGTTTTGAAGAGTAAGATCTATGTAATATATAAATACGAAAGAGGGTTTGTTTGTCCTTCAATTACGCAGCAAAGGAGCAACTGATTGACTTAATTTTTTTTTAATGATAGTTGAGGACCATGAGAGTCGGACTCGGAAAAATAAAGAACTATATATGGATTTTAAAAATCCTAACAAAACCTAGTAGTAAATAGCTAGTGTGGGAGATTCTTGCGTCACCAGTTTAGGGAATCTCCTTACTACTCCGTCTGTAGCGCCGTGTTCTCTATCAAGGTTATAGAGCTTGTTAAAAGAAGTTACTCCGTGACTTTAAATATTTAATTAATTGCACATTAATATTATATTACAAAATTACTAAACCCTACAGTGGAACAGTGTGATGTGTGCGGCCGGTAAGGAGCAACTGAACTCGAAGCCAGTTCAAAACGTTTAATAAAACTCGATCGACAAAATGCTCGGTCAGCACATCAAACAAATGTCCGCTACATCCTCCTGCATCCTCCTGAGTAAGAATAGAATAGAATAGAATAGAAATGTTTTTTATTCAAATAAACTTTTTTACAAGTGCTTTCGAATCGTCGATGAGTCTACCAAGTGAGTGACTGGGCTTCTGGTCTCCTAGCTCCATCTCTCCTATCAGCTTCTGGATCTGCCTATTTTCGGATTCCTCGTAAATTTCCAGGAGTTTGTCCTTGAGTACCTTGTACTTCCGTTCCTCGGGCGGGTTGACCAGGATGTCTGTCACCTGCTGTATGACCTCTTTGCCTAACTTCGCTACCACCATATTGTACTTGGTGTCATCGCCAAGCTTCTGCGGTGCCAGTATCGCCTCCAGTTGAATGAACCAGACCCTGGGCTGGTCTGTCCAGAACTCCGGGATCTTGGATGCTAGCGATATGGATGCTAGTCCCGAATCTTCAAGTTTTAGCACGGTCGCTGGTTGCGTCATTTTTAAAAGTCTTTCGCCGATTTACACTGAATTTAATTAATGTCTTTATTTAACTTAAAACACTGTCCAGTTGAGTTGAGTTGCCCTTTTCGTAGAACCGACCGCCTTAAAAACGCAACGACGCAAATTTATTTACACGTGTAACCTTGATAGTCCGACGCGGTGGTCACCAATGTGGGAGATTCTTGCGTCACCAGTTTAGGGAATCTCCTTACTACTCCGTCTGTAGCGCCGTGTTCTCTATCAAGGTTATAGAGCTTGTTAAAAGAAGTTACTCCGTGACTTTAAATATTTAATTAATTGCACATTAATATTAAATTACAAAATTACTAAACCCTACAGTGGAACAGTGTGATGTGTGCGGCCGGTAAGGAGCAACTGAACTCGAAGCCAGTTCAAAACGTTTAATAAAACTCGATCGACAAAATGCTCGGTCAGCACATCAAACAAATGTCCGCTACAGCTAGAGAAAAACTATGTCAAAACCCAAAACTGAAGACAAAACTATTGTTTCAAAATTAATAAGCCTAATGGTTTAAAATTGTACCCATGGATGGATAGATTGCTATCAATCTACCAACAACATAGACCATGTTTTATAGATTCCAACCGCTGAAATAATCAGTGGCTGAAATCATTTAGGCAACATTTAACGAGGGCTTTACAGTATTTTCATATGGAAAACGCTTTTCCAATGTACAAGTTTTTCCAATGCAGGTTATTTATCGTGATTACCATACCATAATATCATCAGGGGGCTGCACCTCATTATATATGCCTAAAAGCTTACCTAAAAAATGTAAGTTTACTATCAAATCAAAATATCATAAGAAACCCATCAACGGCTCACGACTGAGCGCAGGTCATCTCCTCTCAGAGAAGGGTTATAGCACAGCCTTACTGTGTGGTTATAGCACAGGTGACATAGGCTAGTAGCTGTAGCTATAGTCCATAGTCATAATGCTGGCCCAATGCAAATTGGCAGACTTCACACACCTTTGAAAACGTTTTGGACAACTCTCAGGTGTGCAGGTTTTCTCATGATGTTTTCCTTCACCGTTGAGGCTTGTGATGTTTTATTGCTTAAACTTACATAGCTCCAACAAGCCAAAACCTGGGATCGAGCCCGCGAAACCCCGAATAGGAGATCGCAGTCCTTACTGTATGGCTATCACGGCTAATAAAAAATAGTGTGTACATCTATTACTTAGTAGCTGGCGCCAGCCACTTCGGCCGCGAGGGTTAAGATTTATAGTGAAGGAAAATCTTGTGAGGAAACCTACATGCTGAGAGTTCTCCATAATGTTCTCAAAGGTGTGTGAAGTCTACCAATGCGCACTTGGTTATCTTGGTGGACTATGACCTATACCCTTCTCATTTTCTAGAGGAGACCCGTACCGTGTTAATAAGCTTCAATAGCCCAACGGTTTTAGGTGCGTACTGAAAACCGAAAGCTCGCTGATTCAAACTGTAGCGCTATTGTCGTGCCTACTCCTATGACAAGATTTAGATTTAGTTGGAGGAGAAGGGGAGTATTAGTTACGTTCAGCATGGCTAATATAAAAAAATTGAGTGTCGTCGAACACTCGGCTGGAAGGAAGTTCAGAATCAACGCCATCTTTCGCCGCATGTTAGGAAAATCTCGTAAAAAAACATTACAGCAAGTTCAAGCAATTTTAAGCTGCTCACAATAGATGGCGTTAGTAAATTTTGCCGCAAATATTTTGTTTGGAATTTCTCAGTTCAGTAGTTCAGTAGTTCAGGTGACAGTGTTGTCAGGTATTTTTGGACCTGTTATTCGTGTTGCTGAAGCTGAAGCTCTTTATACCGTCTATTTCGCGCTATACCTACTTTGAGTACTAAAAAGTATACCTATCAACTCAGTTATAAGATGAAGTAATGTTTCATATCAGAGCGACTGCCTAAGGAGTGGATGGTAATACTGGATCCAATCAACTTCAATGAATCGCTGATAGTATCAGACGGAACTCTAGCTCTGCGGTTGCACTAATGAATTTTTAAATTTATTCAAAGCTAAACAGATTTAGGATATCTATATTGTTAGATTTTTCTAAGTCTAGTTTTAGCAAATGCTACCTGCCTGCATTGATGAATTAATAATTTATTACCTAAGTATTTGCTGCAAGATGCGATCTTGACACAACTTACCCATTGCATAAAATATATTTAAAAATATTTTATTAATTATCATTTAAAAAGATTTACGGCTAGTTTTAAAAAGTTTGATATTTGAATTTAGAGTCGGCGTTTTTCATTCATGATTTTTAGGGTTCCGTACCAAAATGGTAAAAATGGAACCCTTATGGTGAGACTTTCTCCGTCCGTCCGTCCGTCCGTCCGTCCGTCTGTCACAGTCGATTATTTCAGTAACTATTAAAGCTATCGACATGAAATTTGGCATAGTTGTGTATAATAGTGGCCCAACATCATTGGAATAAAGAAAAATCGAAAAGTATTTTTAGTTTTATTAAAAAAGGGGGAAAATCGGGGGTTTGAAATTTCAAAGTAAAATAACTATATCGAGTGGGGTATCATATGAAAGGCCTTTACTTGTGCATTCTAAAACAGTTTTTTATTTATTTCTATGTATAATAGTTTTTGAGTAATCGGCCAAAATGTTGAAAAAAATACCGTTCCCCCCCCTTATCTCCGAAGTTTACCAATCGAAAAATCTGAAATAATTATGGTCAATAGAGGTTTATCTATATTTTACAGGAAAAATAAAAGCAACGCGAAAATTATTTTAGTTTGATTAAAAAAGGCGGAAAATCGGGGGTTTGAAATTTCAAAGTAAAATAACTATATCGAGTGGGGTATCATATGAAAGGCCTTTACTTGTGCATTCTAAAACAGTTTTTTATTTATTTCTATATGTAATAGCACACGAGTAAGGTAACAGAGCGGAAGCTACATACAAACGGCTCGCGGCGGGCTCACCCATACATAGCGCAACGCTGTGTGCGTGAGCTCTCACCGACACATTCACCGACACGCCGCTCAGGGTCAAACCGGTCCACTCAGGGTCAGAACATAAGGGCTGACGGTCGTGCGTTTAGTGGAAATAAATAGACGAAGAGTGAGTGATTTAGATTTATTTGTGTACTTAAATAGTGTAAAAATGCCAAACTCTTGCACAGTTTGTTTAAATTAACCCAAAGACAATAAGGACATTTCCTTTTTTTTATGTCTGAGAGATAAAGAGAAGTAAATACTTTTTTATACGTATAGTTACGTATTAAATTAATTAACCGACCGATTTCGTTTAAAATCGATATTTGGGCTTCCCTTGGGTCAAGAAAGAGGAAATGGATGCCAAAATTTTAAAGTCACCGCCATATTGAAATTCTTTGTTATTCGACCGATTTCGTTCAAAATTGATATTTAGGATTCCCTGGGGTCAAGAATTAGGAAATGGGTCCCGAAATTTTAAAAATCACTGCCATATTGAAATTCTTTGTTATTCGACCGATTTCGTTCAAAATCGATATTTCGGATTCCCTGGGGTCAAGAATTAGGAAATGGGTTCCAAAATTTTAAAAAGTCACCGCCATATTGAAATTCTTTGTTATTCGACCGATTTCGTTTAAAATCGATATTTGGGCTTCCCTTGGGTCAAGAAAGAGGAAATGAATGCCAAAATTTTAAAAAGTCACCGCCATATTGAAATTCTTTGTTATTCGACCGATTTCCTTCAAAATCGATATTTAGGCTTCCCTGGGGGCAAGAATTAGGAAATGTGTTCCAAAATTTTAAAAAGTCCCCGCCATATTGAAATTCTTTGTTATTCGACCGATTTAGTTCAAAATCGATATTTAGGCTTCCCTGGGGTCAAGAATTAGGAAATGGGTTCCAAAATTTTAAAAGTCATCGCCATATTGAAATTCTTTGTTATTCGACCGATTTCATTCAAAATCGATATTAAGGCTTCCCTGGGCCATTATTTGTGAAACAACATTAATTGTGAAGTTATGGCAAAAATACTGATGTTCATTAAAAAAAATCGTTTCTTTATATTTTTGTTAATTTAAGTATTTATTGTTCAAGTTCAGAATATAACTGAAATTATACATAATTATACAAACTTTAAAATATTTTTATTTTTCCTTAAATTGTTTACATGCATCAGGTGACAACCCTAGCAGAATAGGTATACTTCTTCGACCTTGTTAGGAAGCTTCCTCTCTGTTCGGAATATTTACTCGTGTGGTAATAGTTTTTGAGTAATCGGCCATAATGTCGAAAAAAATACCGCCCCCCCCCCCCCTTATCTCCGAAGTTTAATAATCGAAAAATCTGAAATAATTATGGTCAATAGAGGTTTATGTATATTTTACAGAATTACTACTACGATAATAAAGGCAATCTAATTAAATTTTAGAACATAAAAGCTACTATTGTGACCTAAATATGATAGTTACATATATTCCCTCGGGCACTTTTTGTAGAAAATAATGAGTACTTTAATCATGTAGTACATAATTTTTACGTATCATCAATAGTTTTCTCAGCACACGCCAAATAATGCATTTTATAGGAACAATTTTGCTACCTTGGGTTGCTTTATTGCAATTTTCTTAAGGATCTCTAATTTTTTTGAAAATAAATTATAGCCTATGTTACTTCCTGATAACTTAGCTTTCTATTGGTGAAAAAATGGTTTAAATCGGTCCAGTAGTTACAGAGCCTATTCGGTACAAACAAACAAACAAACAAAAAATCTTTCCTCTTTATAATATTAGTATAGATTATGTACTTTGGTTATTTACCACAAAATATTTTATCAAAGACGAGCTACCGGGGTACAGCTTCAGAATACTTTGTTTACTTGATTTAAAAACTCATTGAAAACTTAATTTTGTAGCCTATGAAGCACGTATAATTTTAGAATAGCAAAATTTGAAAGGTGTCTGTCTCTCATGACATCGCTGCTTACTTGACATTTCGCCTCTGCAGGCCACTGCAGGCTGAACGGCTGAAATACGGAGACCGACATACAAAGCTGCCAAAATCTGCATATAGACTGAACGGGCTTTGTACCACGGTAAGCTGAACGAATTTTGTATTTTACTGAAAGTAAAAAGTTAATTTAAATAAAAACTAGCTAAGGCTCGCGACATCCTCCACATGGTTAGGTTTTTAAAAATCCCGCGGGAACTCCGCGGGATTTTCAGGGGTATAAAGTAACCTGTTTCACTCTCCAAGTCCTCAACTATACTCATGCAAAAATCACGTCGATCCGTTGATCCGTTGCTGCGAGATTGAAGAACAAACAAACAAACAAGCAAACACACTTTTGGATTTATAAAATTAGTAAGGAAAATTTAGAGTGAAAACGTGTGAATAGTACCTAATTATGTATGTGTGTAGCTGGATATACTAGGAGACTCTCTCTGCGTTGTCATCCTCATTACTGAGGGTCACGATCCTTGGCACTAATCACTTTCTCACGCATTACACGATGTTCTTCCATTTAGATCTACCCTCGGCATTGCGTAGAGCAGCGTAGAAAGATGTACCAAGTTACCAAGGTTACGTTTACGTTTGGCCTCTTCCCTTCTACCTTACCCGTGAGTGCCCGTGACCAACAGTTTTTCTAAGTTTTCAGAGCTCATTTTAAAATTTAAATCATCCCAAACATGTGGAATCAATGTCTAGTCAATGTATTTTATATCCGGCATCCTATTACCCATCTACAATTCTACACATCACATTCCTGCTCTATCAGACATTATCCAATTTGTATAAAAATACTAGTCAAAATCAACTTAACGAATGCAAACAAGGTAGGCCTATACGTTTTACGGAGCTGAATTCCTGTGACAACCTATCTGCTCTACCCTCGGACCACTGCTTGTAAGCCACAATCATCAGGACGAAATCAATGAACCCATATGTATTGTATACTAATATTATAAAGAGGAAAGATTTTTTTGTTTGTACCGAATAGGCTCTGTAACTGCTGGACCGATTATAACCATTTTTTCACCAAAAGAAAGCTAAGTTATCAGGAAGTAACATAGGCATGTAATTAATTTTCGAAAACATTAGAGATCCTTAAGAAAATTGCAATAATATAACCCAAAGTAGCAAAATTTTGCCTATAAAATGCATTATTTGGCGTGTGCTGGGAAAACTATCGATGATACAAAAAAATAATGCAGTATATGATTAAAGTACTCACTATTTTCTACTAAAAAGTCTCTGAAGGAATCTAATTAACTATCATATTTAAGTCACAATTGTAGCTTTTGTGTTCTAAAATTTAATTAGATAGCCTTTATCATCGTAGTAGTAATTCTTCCTTACTAATGCATAATTATAAATGCGAAAGTGTGTTTGTTTGTCGTTTGTCCCTCAATCACGCTGCAACAAACCTGGAGGCCGGAGGGTGACAGGCATCCCGGAAAAACAAAGAATTTCCGCGGGATTTTAAAAACTAAATGCACGAGGACGAAGTCGCGGGCATCAGCTAGTAAAATATACTTACATCTGCAGTAATTTGTTGAATAGTTGGCTAGTTCGCAATATACCTTGGTAGCAGCATCAGATCAAGGTTGCCATATTTAAATAATTGTAGTGTCATCGGGTATACTTATAGTTTACCAAAATATCAAGACCATTAAATACATACCTAAATCTATAGGTGTATTATCATTTATAAATAAATATCAATTATGGCTTAGACACCCGCTGAAAAGATCTAATAACCCTTTAATGGCAGGACAGATTTTCATCAGCCATAGCTTATCCATTAAAACCCGCGAATAATATATAACTTAATTGTTGTCGTTATATAACTTAATTGTTGTCGTTTACAGGTAGGTACTTACTGATGTTTAATTTTTAACAAAATTGGTGAATATCTCTTTAGCTTACCTAATATAGCCGATGCCCGCTAGTCCGCAATTTAGGTTTCAGTTCCTAAGTTTAGCTGGGCAGTACCTCTGCAGCATCAGGATTAATGATTTGGAAACTGAAATTTTGTGGTGAGGAAAAAAGTAGATTCACTCCTTAATCATTCTCTGCATACCTGTGAAAGTCCCATCAAAATTATTTCAGCCGATCCAAAGATTAAATCATTCAAACAGACAGAAAGCCACGCAAACATTTTATTTGGGATATATAATTGTTGTTCTCTTTGGGATTTTAATGACTTCAATTTACCTACTAAAGAGGTAGGTACAAATAAAAATAAAACCTAAATATATATATTACAAGTACAAATAACATAACTGAAACATTCGTGTATCACTTTTGAAAATACCTACCTCCGAACATGGCCTGCTTTCTCACATAGCGGCGTAAAGTGACACCAAGTGAAGAGTCAGCTTTACGTTCGACACGGGACACCAAGCCACAATCGATGACGAATATACGGAAAAAATACACAGACCAAAATGCACCTTCCTGCATTCGCAACAGAGGCTAAAACTCCTTGTATCGTGTGTTATCTGTAAAAGCTGTGTTAGTTGGTGTCAGCGCATTGCAGATCGTGCAAAATACATGGCTCATATTATGTGCACATGGTGACAAGCGCGCGCGCACCTTGCGCATTTCAAATTGCACTATTTAGCGAAGTCCAGCTTGTAGAATTTTTTTTTAATGTTTTACTAAGTAGGTAACTGACGCCCGCATCTTTGTCTACGTAGTTTCTTCTTCTTCTTGTTTATCAACCTATAGACGTCCACTGCTGGACAAAGGTCTCCTGCATGGACTTCCACAGGCTTCGGTCTTGCGCCGCTTGAATGCAGCGGCTCCCTGCGACTCGTTTGATGTCGTCAGTCCACCTGGTGGGGGGTCTGACAACACTGCGTTTCCCGGTGCGGGGTCGCCACTCCAACATCTAGGGACCCCAACGACCATCAGCTCTTCGAACTATGTGCCCCGCCTATTTCCACTTCAGTTTCTTGACACGCTGAGCTATGTCGGTGACTTTGGTTCTCGTACGAATCTCCTCATTTCTGATTTGATCTCGCAGGGATATACCGAGCATAGCTCTCTCCATTGCTCGTTGAGTGACCCTGAGCCTTATTATGAGGCCCACAGTTAGATCCGTAAGTCATCACTGGCAACACGAACTGTTCGAAGATTTTAGTCTTCAGGCAAAGACCAGGAATTTTGGACGAGAAAACATCTCGGAGCTTCGCGAACGTAGATACGTAGTACGTAGATTTAGTTTAAGTTTCAGTAGTTTTAGTTAAAAGCCCTTTAGGGATATCTCATATCATCCATCAATCAATCATCTCAATCGTTTGCCCACTTTTAGGCACGGGTCTCCCTATCAGAATGAGACAGGCTTAGGCCATAGTCCAACCACGCGGGCCAAATGTGGTTTGGCAGACTTCACACACCTTTGAGAACACGATCGAGAACACTCAGGCATACAGCCTGCAGGTTTCGTTTCGATGTTTTCCTTCACCGTTACATTTAACGTGCTTGTGTATGTTTATTTAAGGCACATTTTTTTTATTTGACTGCGATCATAAACATGACGTTAATACCTAAGTGAAAATGCAGCCTAAGATGGAGCGCGCTTGCCTAGAAATTATTTATTGGCGAAGTGCAGTGCGCTTCACTGTTCCAAAAATGTTCTTTTCTAAAATGTTCTTTGCTGTTGAAGTTTTTTTATGCTGATCTTTATTTTTACAACGTTATGTAAAAATGTAAGACGAGGAAAGCGAGGTGGGAAGTTTTTTAGTACACAAATATGTACACTACGTTGCGGAGTTATAGTTCAATTTTCCTTGAAACAATTTAGAAAAGTCGCGTTTCTACGCTTCGATCCTACCACGCCAATATGCTATGAGCCTTGCCTTGGTTAGCGTAGCTTACTATTTCATCAGTACTCATTTACACAGTATTCCTTACTTATGTTCAGACTATATTATCTATATATATAAAAGAAAGTGGTGTTAGTTACACTATTTATAACTCAAGAACAGATGAACCGATTTGGCTGAAAATTGGTGGAGAGGTAGCTTAGAACCAGGAGACGGACATAGGATACTTTAAAAAAAAAAACAGAACAGCGGATTGATGCGATTTTTTGCATGGGTATAGTAATGGATGTAGTAGTTGTTCCTCAGACCGGGAGAGCTACTTTTTATCTCGGATAATGAAAGAGTTCCCGCGGGATTTTTAAAAACGAAATCCATGCGGACGAAGTCGCGGGCATCAGCTAGTATCCTAATAATTTAAACTCAAAACTGAAAGTAAAAACAAGTGTGAGTATTGATTTTTATACCTACAGCCTTTCCTACAGCGGACAGCCTAATCCTCAAGTTTTAAACCTAAATGTGTACTAATGTTTAAAATTCCATCCCTATGGGGTGAAAACGGGTAGTAAAGTTTGTACGAAGATAATAATATATATTATCACAAGTTTTTAAAAAAAGAAGTACTTATTTTACATTTTTTGAAAATTCTACCCCCGAAGGGGTTAAATAGGGGTTGATAGTTTGTATGAAACTTAGCATTTTGGCTCATGATTAAAAATAAAGAAGTACGTATTTTACATTTTTCGAAAATTCTACCCCCGAAGGGGTTAAATAGGGGTTGAATTTTTGTATGATAGTCCTTCATTTTTAAGTTATTTTTTTAAGTAATATTAATGAAACTTGGTAATTCGGCTCATGATTAAAAATAAAGAAGTATGTATTTTACATTTTTTGAAAATTCTACCCCTGAAGGGGTAAAATAGGTTTTGATAGTTTGTATGAAACCCCGCCATTTTTTAAGTTATGTTTATGAAACTTGGTATTTTGGCTCATGATTAAAAATAAAGAAGTATGTATTTTACATTTTTGAAAATTCTACCTCTGAAGGGGTAAAATAGGGGTTGATCGTTTGTATGAAAGTCCGTCATTATTTAAATTCTATCCATGAAACTTTGTAATTGGGCTTTCTATTAAAAACAAAGAAGTATGTCTTTTACAGATTTTGAAAATTCTACCCCCAAAGGGGTTAAATAGGGGTTGAATTTTTGTATGATAGTCCTTTTTCAAGTTAGTTATCAAGGTTATGTTTATGAAATTATCTTGGTTCTTGATTAAAAATAAAGAAGTACGTATTTTACATTTTTTTTAATTCTACCCCCAAAGGGGTAAAATAGGGGTTGATAGTTTATATTAAAGTCCGCCAATTTTCAAGTTAAGTTTATGAAACTTGGTATTCTGCTCATGATTAAAAATAAAGAAGTATTTTACATTACTTGAAAATTCTACCCCTGAAGGGGTAAAATAGGGGTTGAATGTTTGTATGTTAGTCCTTCATTTTCCAAGTTAAACAAGTAAAGTTTGTATGAAAGTCCGTAATTTTTCAAGTTATATCCACGAACACGAAACTTGGTATTTTGGCCCTTGATTAAAAACAAAGAAGTACGCATTTCACAGTTTTTGAAAATTCTTTCCATAAGACGGCGCCCACACACAACAGACCATCACGGTTTACGTGTGGAAACCAGCCCAGCAGAAGAAGAAGAAGACGGCGCCCGCGCCCGCAGCGGTTGCGGGCCCGCGGCATCCGTAGAATGCAGATTTGTATGGAAAATGAAGTTTCAATTTCCACGACGCGGTTTGCGCCCTCTGCGGACGCAGTACTAGCGGTACCGCAACCGCTGCGGGCGCGGGTGCGAACCGCGCCGTGGAAACCCAGAGTTAAAGGCTTAAATAAAGGTTTAATGTTCGTTTTTTAATCCCGATAAAACCAGCCGTTTCGATGGGATTTTCAAAGAACCTAATTCCACGCGGACGAAGTCGCGAGGGCAACAGCTAGTGTACCTATATGTTTAGGTCAAATCTTGGAAGCTACATTAGATAGAACCATTTCCCGGTTTCCGATTGAGCTGAAATTTTGCATGTATATTTAAATCGGATCAATGCAAGTTATTGTGACATGGAGCTGATCTGATGATGGAGCCGGAAGATGGCTATCGGAACTCTGTAATAAAACGATGTAATGTAATGTAACCCCATCGAATGTGGGCTCGTTTGATTCATCTTGATAATATCCAGGGACTGGATGATATGAGCTAGCTTGTATTTTAAAAATTAAATTTTTAATTTTACACTTATTCAAACTAAAATGCACGAGCAAAGTCTGGGCATTACCTAACTATTAGGTATATAATATAAACTCTTTATTGCGAATCGCGAGTCGCAAAACTGAAGTGGAAATGGGCGGGGCACATAGTTCGAAGAGCTGATGGTCATTGGGGTCTCAAGGTGCTGGAGTGGCAACTCCGCACCGGAATACGCAGTGTTGGCAGACCCCCACTAGATGGACCGACGACATCAAACGAGTCGCAGCAGAGTCGCTGGATCCAAGCGGCGCAAAACTGAAGCCTGTGGAAGTCCATGCAGGAGACCTTTGTCCAGCAGTGGACGTCTATAGGTTGATAAAGAAGAAGAAGAAGAAGAAGATAGACTCCTTATAAAAAATATCATTTCAAACCATTCATTAAATAAATTATTAGAAGCTTAAAAAAATACGGTCTTGATAGCTTGTTTGTTTACGTTATGGCCCGAATGAGAATCTGCTTAATCATCGAGATAAGAAATGCCGCCACGCCGTTCTAAACAAACGAAAGTATGAAATGCAATTGGCAATTTCATTGATTTCGAATTCGTTGTAGTTTTTATAGGAATAATCGAAATTGACGCGAAATTTTGGAAATGCGAATTGTCTTCTTTGTTTTATATTATGAGCAGTTTATATTATCGATCTGCGTGCGGCACATTGCCGTGGAGCGGGCGTTTGGCGCCGCGCCGCATGAACTGTACGCGGCATGGAACGCGACTAGCAAATGCCGTGTCATGAATTGTTTGCGAAACTGACTACAGCGCGGTAAGGGCGTCCTTGCTAGTCATGCAAGTGGCGCTCTCTCGTGAGAGATGACGGAATAGATAAATACACGAACTAAGTTAAGAAACGATTAAATTTCATTTTTAAACTCCATCGATTGTTTTGTTAGACAATTGGATAAGACTAAGCCGATGTACGCAGCAATGGACTTCATCCAACCGTGAATAACTAAATGTTTTGTAAAAGTAGAGCGCGGGTGGCAGGGAAACGGAGCTAGTGCGGCCTCGCGGCCCTCTTTGCCGCAACACAAATCGTCGAAATCAAAACTTTCACGCTACGAACCGCTACGAAGTTTTGCTACGAACTTCCTGCTACGCCGTTGCGCCCTGCACTCGAAACTTTGTTTGGAAAGCTTTTTTATCAGTCACATTCCGAGCCGTTATCAGTGAAAACTTCAATGAAAACTTCATGTCTTTAAGCCTGCGTCTTGTGCGCGTTTATCTATGCGGTTTGTTATCACGTTTGCGAATAAATATACTTAACTCAGTTACGATCAATCTTTATCAGATTTCGCGAGTTTGTATTGACATTTATTAAGTCAATAAAATCGACTTAAAGGTGAATTGTAAATAAAAATATCCTATAATCATATAATGATATAGGATATTTTTATTTAAAAAAACCAAACGCACCAAATACACTAGACTAGATATACCTAATGTACGACAGGGTATGATGTACCTAAGATTTCATAACAAAGTACGAGTACGACAAAAACTCAAACTGGTAATCAGTGAGACCTTCAAATACTGAGAAGGTATTTCTAGCAGGTAGCTGGTAAGAGGTAGAACCCCGTACTGGGTACGGCTGTACAGTGGTGGTTTTGTTGTTCGACTTGCAGGTGGGCCGAGAGTCGGCGATGGGGCCCGAGTGAGGAAAGTCGTAACCGCCCGCAACGCTCGCTCCGTCGAGTGTCGACCGTCGCCCCAGTCTACGCTCGGCCTCCGCACACAACGCCAGTGAGTGACGCCGGTGCTAGTGACTTTGAGTTTTGACAGTTGTTATCGTGATCGTGCCATGTTTTCGTATCGGAACTATGGTGTATCCCCATGAAAATGTGGAGTGATTTCCAGGTAAGACTACTCATATTCACTATCCTAACTCGATTCGTTTCAAGTGTTGATTCGTTGAGTTTTTTATTCGACTTCAACTTAGTTTTCAACCTCCCTGCGTTGAGTAACATTTCGGTGTATCTGTTATAAAATGCGTAGATTTTTCGTGTTTAACTTAATTTTACAGTTCTGAAAGGCCTTGCTTCATTTAATTTCAGCATTTTTTTCTTATAAATCTAACATTTCATTAATGCCACTGCCAATTTTAAAATTTCACATTTCGCTATCTCGGCTTATTTTTGAATGCCACAATGCGAACTTGTGGCATTTTCGTTTTATTTAATTTATCAAAATTCGAAAAAAGAGTAGATTCCTTAAAGATTTATTTAGATCATTGTTTTATATTATTGTCTACCCTCTTGTTAAATTAGTTAAATTCATCACGCAATAAAACTTTTTGTACGTAACAGTGTCTGGTTATTAGAATCATAGTTTAATTTCTACCAGTTTCATGATATAATCGCTTAGAAACTTGATTTTTCAATGTTGGTTTCTTTGTTACATACCTACACTAAGTAGGTATTTTATACTTTTCACACCTAAATTAAGTTTTACATCTAACCAAAATTATGAGCGAGTTTTTCTGACAGAATGTATTTTTTGTGGTATAATTAAGTTAATCTAGGGTGAAAAATAGTGAAATGCGAAAAACTATGATTTGTTTCAAAGTAGCGCGCCTTTTTCGAATCTGACATCTCGGCGCGGTTCCGGCGACCTGTCAAACGTCATGTGATAGATAGAAGGGCGCATTCTGTGGAGTATTAAATTAAATCGCTGTATTCTGATAACTGCGCCGCGCTCGAGGCGAACGAGAACTCGTCACAGAAATACGTGCTCGTTGCCGTCTCGCTCTATCGCATGGGGGCGTCTCGCTCTAGCGACGGGTGTTTTTGTGGCAGAGCGGGTTTTTTGTCGGCGGGCGCGAGGCTGCCGGCGCCGCTCGCTCGCTCGACTCCACATTAATTATCGCCGAGTTGGCTCGCCATCAGTTGCCAGCGCGAACGCACTTTACTTTCTATAACGTTTTATTACGAAGTCTTGCTTATTTTTCGGCATTTCGGCAAGTTTTACCGTAGCTACAATACTAGCTCGGCTTTTCCAACTTTTACTCTGAATGAACTTTGGAGATTTGTCTGATACACACTTATAAAGTTATAACATTGAATTAATTGATATGAGAATCATACAGAAGAATTCCTGACGTACAGTAGTTGGATGTTTTTATGATACTAGTTATGAGTCGTTGGGTTTTCCTATGGCACCCCGCACACAGTCAATATTATTGTCAATATTTACGAATATTGACAATATTATTGACTGTGTGCGGGGTTTGATCAATATTATTGTCGAAGTCCGGAAATTTCGTCAATATCGGGGGGAGGCAGGGATATTGACAATAATATTGACAGTGTGCGGGCGCGCGTCAATATTTTAGTTGAAAAAAGATTTCAAGGCAGGCGGACGTGCGCTCGCAACCAAAAATGGAGGACATCCCCAGTGCAACAAGCAATGAAAAAGAATATTTAATAGAATTTATTAGAATGTGGGAGACGTAACGATTTTCGCATCAGTATATCTTGTTTTTTTAAGTAAGGGGTTACTAAAGATAGTATTTTTTGAAAGCTACTACCTTTTATTCTCATGTAATTTTTAAAATCATCTTTTTCTGTATTTCGAAGTTCTTTTATTAGATTTAAATGATTTAATTCCACTTTTCCACTTTGTCATCCAGTATTTAAGCCATCATTAATGGTAAAAATGGAACCCTTATGGTGAGACTTTCTCCGTCCGTCCGTCCGTCTGTCACAGTCGATTATTTCAGTAACTATTAAAGCTATCGACATGAAATTGGGCATTGTATATAATAATATATAATATATAATAATGTATAATAGTGGCCCAACATCATTGGAATAAAGAAAAATCGAAAATTATTTTTAGGGTTCCGTACCCAAAGGGTACCAACGGAACCCTATTACTAAGCCTACGCTGTCCGTCCGTCCGTCCGTCCGTCCGTCTGTCAGCGGGCTGTATCTCGTAAACCGTAATAGATAGACAGATGAAATTTTCACATAATTATGTATTTCTATTGCCGCTATAACAGCAAATAATAAAAATTAAATTAAAAAAAAAATTAAATTAAAATATTTCTATGGGTACATGGAAATATAATAATTTTTTTTTTTTAACGGAACCCTAAAAGAGCCTTTCTGAAATCACTTTTTGTTAGAAATATTGACAATATTACTGCGTAGTGTGCGGGGTCTAAATATTGACGAAAATATTGTCAATATTTTCGTCAATATTTTCGACAATATTATTGACTGTGTGCGGGCTGCTTATGAGCGCGTCGAGGGGCGAATTGCCATAGCAACAGACTGGGGGCCCCACCCAGAGCCTACCTTCTACTCGAAGATATCTATACATATTCCAATTCGGATTTCATTCAAAATTTAATTTTGCCGCAAATATATCACCAAATAATTAGTTGACATGATCAGAGATAAGGTGATAACATTTTTGCGTACCTACTACCTTTGCCACAATTCGCAGTCTGTTTTTTTTATAAAAATCTATATTAAATCGAGTTTTACGATAAAGCAGTTATTTATTGTTTCTTTCCTTGAAAAACGCGGAATTGAGAATGATTCTAGGAAAACTTCCATTTATATCTGGCGGTTTTTATAATAAAGCTACCTAACTATCGCAAATCCCAAACTTTCTTACAAAGTGCTTTAATTTGTGGCCAAGATAACTACAACATTGGGATTGGACAATATAAATGAGCTGTACATTTTTTGCTTGTTCTATTTTCGTGTTTTATCGTCATACCCTTGACATTTAGGCTACACAAGGTGCATGTTTACAGAACTGACATAACGAGATAGACCATTGTAAATTACAAGCAGCTAACTATTTACGCAGGTGAAATCAAAGATTAATGTTAGAGCAAGCACTTTATAAAAAGTAAAAACTGCAGTTTCTAAATTATTAAAAAATCTATCACTGTTGTTGATAGAAGACCTTCTATTTATAATGAAGTGACCGCTTTTCGCGTTCTGGCTTTGGGGAATACCTGTACTTTGAAAATAGAACCTCCCTACCTATCGAATACCTAACTAACCTATCAATTCTTTT
Organism: Oeneis ivallda; assembly: GCA_029955525.1. Taxonomy (NCBI): domain Eukaryota; kingdom Metazoa; phylum Arthropoda; class Insecta; order Lepidoptera; family Nymphalidae; genus Oeneis; species Oeneis ivallda. Next base: position 10,471,559 of record JARPMR010000024.1, on the reverse strand, counting down.
CATGTAGACTAACGAATGCGAACTAAGTATGACCTAATGTATGACTTGTAACTAACATCAGAAACAAAATACCTACTTTATTTTTCAAAACTTGTACACTGTAAGTTAACTGAAAATATTGAACGATAGTAAGTAGGGGTGATAATTAAGAGAACTTCAAAATGAAGCCACAATTGCAGAATAAATTTCAAACTAGTTCTTAGAAAACATCTTAAAAAACTTCTTGATTTGTGTACAAATGTCTAAAGTACCTACAGTTCATAATATTTAATTTCACAAGTGTTGCAAAATATAATTATAAACAACTGTATATACAATGCAAATAAACCCACACCTCTATTAGTAAAAGTTGTAGCCTAAAAACTTTTTGGAACAAACTGCTTCCATTTAGGCCTAGTGCGTGGGGGTGGCAGGAGGGGGTGGGAAAGGGAGGGTGCACTCAGGAATGCGACTTGTTGCAGTCACGTGCACCCGCTGTCAGACGTCACACGTAAACCGCTTTCATATAAGGCTTTGCCTATTGCTTTTATTGCGTTCGACTTTAAGGTCAAACCCCGATAGGTAACTTCAAATTCAGAAATGTCCTCTATTGATTAAACTTTACGTACCAAGTGAACCAACCTATCTAGTACTTTTACATGCAAAGCTGATATAGGCTAGAATGATTGGATTGGCTGAATCACTATACTAGTGTTTTTATGCTGAGGATATTATAGTGCTTGGAGGCAAAAAAGGCATTGGACCTGAAGACAATACAAAATACTAAAAATGCCATACCTATTTTTAGCGCTTTCGTTTCTCCGAAGATTCTGCATTTAATTAATATCACCACGGGCACTTAAGTATAAATTACAATTCATCTTATAAGTAACTTTATTTATTAACTAGCTGATGCCCGCAACTTCGTCCGCGTGGATTTAGTTTTTAAAATCCCTCGTGAACACTGATTTTCCGGGATAAAAAGTAGCCTATGTCACTCTACAGGTCCTCAATTATACCCATGTAAAAAAATCACGTAGATCCGTGGCTCTGTTGCGGCGTGATTGAAGGACAAACCAACAAACAAACACACTTTCGCATTTATAATATTAGTAAGTATGATTAGGATATTAAATTACATAGGAAAACACTGTAATATTACGTCCATACGATGTATTACATCCATACCTACTATGTAGTATGTAGGTATAATGATCGTTTGGCAAAATCTGACGCCTTTGGAGTAGTTCTGTGGCTCTGTTGTGGCGTGATTGAAGGACAAACCAACAAACAAACACACTTTCGCATTTATAATATTAGTATGATTAGAATATTAAATTGCATAGGAAAACACTGTAACATTACGTCCATACGATGTATCACATCCATACCTACTATGTAGTATGTAGGTATAATGATCGTTTGGAGTAGTTTGACTTTGACAAAATAGGGCTATCCACGATGGCTATATACGATAAAGTACACATGCCAGCTTAAGATGAGCCGTACATTCAAAGTATCCTGTAGATTTCGGGGTTCAAGTTATTTGGCCTTATACTGAAGATTGTGATGTCTATAACTTCTGAACTACTAAATTGACGACCTTGAAATCATTACAGGACAATCTCTAAAGAACCTGCTTTCTAACAAAAAAAGAATGAGTGAAATCGGAATACGCCTTAATGAATTACAGCTAAATACACATTTTGACTTTCATCCCCTCTCTCCCAAGGGAACCGTGCTGAATTTCGGGATAAAAAGTATCCTATATTATACCTCGTAGTATGAACTTAAATCATGCCAAGTTTCATTTAAATCCGTCCAGTAGTTTCGGCGTGATGCGCGGCCAAGATACAGACAGACAGACAGACAGACAGACAGACAGACAGACAGACAGACAAAAAATTAAAAAAAAATTGTTTTGGCTTCAGTATCGATTATAGAGTGCCCTCAAACAAAAATTTTCAAAATATCTTCAATGTACAGAATTGGACCTGTTACAGTTTTATTATATTACCAGCTGATGCCCGCGACTTCGTCCGCGTGGATTTAGTTTTTAAAATCCCTCGGGAACACTTTGATTTTCCGGGATAAAAGTAGCCTATGTCACTCTCCAGGTCCTCAATTATACCCATGTAAAAAAATCACGTAGATCCGTGGCTCTGTTGCGGCGTGATTGAAGGACAAACCAACAAACAAACACACTTTCGCATTTATAATATTAGTAAGTATGATTAGGATATTAAATTACATAGGAAAACACTGTAATATTACGTCCATACGATGTATTACATCCATACCTACTATGTAGTATGTAGGTATAATGATCGTTTGGCAAAATCTGACGCCTTTGGAGTAGTTTGACTTTGACAAAATAGTATCCACGATGGCTATATATACGATAAATTACGTCTGCCAGCTTAAGATGAGCCGTTCATTCAAAGTATCCTGTAGATTCCGGGGTTCAAGTTATTTGGCCCCTTACTGAAGATTGTGATGTCTATAATTTCTGAACTACGAAATTGACGACCTTGAAATAATTACAGGACAATCTCTAAAGAACCTGCTTTCTAACAAAAAAAGAATGGATTAAATCGGAATACGCCCTAATGAATTACAGCGAAATACACATTTTGTCTTTCATCCCCTCTCCCAAGGGAACCGTGCTGAATTTCGGGATAAAAAGTATCCTATATTATACCTCGTAGTATTAACTTAAATCGTGAAAAGTTTCATTTAAATCCGTCCAGTAGTTTCGGCGTGATGCGCGGCCAAGATACAGACAGACAGACAGACAGACAGACAGACAGACAGACAGACAAAAAATTAAAAAAAAATTGTTTTGGCTTCAGTATCGATTATGGAGTGCCCTCAAACAAAAATTTTCAAAACATCTTCAATGTACAGAATTGGACCTGTTACAGTTTTATTATATTATAGATCAATCAATCAATATCTATAGTCAGTCAAAGGAAGTCGTGTTTCATTTATGTTAACGGAGCGCCTGTTAGGAATTTAGAAAAAAATGTGCCAATGTTCAATCTCATAGTGATACGCGGCGTTTCGCGCATCTCGTCATCACTTTTATTACACATCACGCCCGTTAACAATCGACCACGTGGGGCAAGTAAACACATAAACAAATGAATGAATTTGCCGTAACGCATCGACGTCATCGACGAAGACACGCATAATAATCGCTTATGCAAACGAGCCTTATTATGTAAAACATTATGAATCGTGCCGACATGTTTTGACATAAACATTTACGACCAATTATGAGCCTATTGTGTGACTCAATGAACTTAAAAGACATTACAATAATATAGGGCATCGACACTGACTTATGAATGGACATAAAGAAACACCTGTTTAGAAAAAATACGAAGCTTAGCTGTTGTCAGGTGTACCGAATTGAATGCAGACGATCATAATTTTATTACCGTTGTATTGAGTTACCAAGTTAAGATCGCTTCTTTGCTTTTTTCACATAATATTATCTTGTTGTGGCATATTGCGGCTTCACTCATATCATAGTGCCAGCGCTTGCATTTTTTATTCTTATTTTAAATGCGAATTTTTCGTCTTAATTTAGCATTCAACATTATATTATGCAGTAATGCAGTATTATGTGTAACGTGTACAAAAATCTTTTACATAAAAATCTAAGAAAGTCATTCAATGCCACAATGCGAAACAGATTTCTTCAAAATATTCGCATCGTGGCATCATGGTATTTTATTTAAAATTTCTCAAAAATTACAGTTTTGTAAAATAATAGGGAAACTGGTAATTGCCAATTAATATAGTCCTTATGTACCTATGTAATTTTTCTATCTGATTTAATATTTACGTAATCTTAGAAAAAGTGTAGTGTCTGCAAAAAGGTGGGACTCGGCAAGCGAGACAGGCGAAGTATGTGAAACATTGCGAATTCCTAGCAATAAGTAACACAAGTGACGAATGTCGAGCACGGAGCAACAAGCAAACGTACAGAACAAGTACGCCGTCATTATCTCGAGTCATGAATGAAACGAAACGTAAATTGAAATGTATCGCGTGCTATAATCCGCACATTAATCTCACTCAAATGCCGATCGTTGCGTAACATTGAACACAAACGGCTCAAGTTCATTGATCCACTTAATGTCCGCTAAATGTGTCGTTGTTGTCGAATGTCAAAACAATGTTACATAATTAACGCGTTTACATGCCATCTGTGCACGTGGCCAGTGGCCACGTTCCGGCGCCGTGCCCACTTCCGACTGTCGGTTAACAGTAGCGTTCTGAAAGAAATTCTTTTTAACCGACTTCAAAAAGGGAGAAGATTCGCAATTCGTCGGAATATTAAGCTATTGCCTATTACATAGCTTTTATCGCAGGCTTTGAGCGCGGCGAGCGAATCAAGAAATTCCGTAACGAAAATAAACCTAACACCGTCGTTTCAGTTCGGCAGACTTCGGCACAGTGTGTGTGTGCGTGCGACTAGAAAATGCTATGCAATAGCTTTACCGCGGCAGTCCCCGAGTGCCACACGTATTTTTTTATGTATGTTCACCGATGACTCGAAGAGGCATAGGCCGATTTGAAAAATTCTTTTTTGTTTCAAAGGGCATACTTCCCAGGTGGTCCCATATAAATTTTATCGAAATAAGTCGAGCGGTTTTTAAAAAATCTATGCATATAATAAAACTGTAACTGGAAGATTTCTGTACATTTAATATATTTTGAAAATTTTAATTGGGGGATGCTTTACTATCGATACTGAGCGCAAAACAGATTTTTTTTAAATTTTTGTCTGTTTGTTTGTCCTTCTTTCACGTAAAAACTACCGCACAGATTTCTACAAAATTTTATACCGTGGTAGCTTATTACTCGGGTCAACATCTAGGCTACTTTTTATCCCGGAAAATCAAGGAGTTCCCGACGGACTTTAAAAACTAAATCCACGCGGACAAAGTCGCGGGCTTCAGCTAGTCAACAATAAATTAAATCCTTTAGTGTGTGTAATGTAGTAAACCGGGAGTTTAAAGTCGGTTGTTTAAAAAGATTTTTATATTAAACTAGCTGATGCCCGCGACTTTGTCCGCGTGGATTTAGTTTTTAAAGTCCCTCGGGAACTCCTTGATTTTCCGGGATAAAAAGTAGCCTAGATGTAACCCGAGTAATAAGCTACCACGGTATAAAATTTTGTAGAAATCTGTGCGGTAGTTTTTACGTGAAAGAAGGACAAACAAACAGACAGACAAACAGACAAAAAAAAATTTAGCTTCTGTTTTGATATCTGTATCTTGAACACAATTAGAAGCAAAAACCCTTTTTTGAATCTATTTCATGTACAGAATTGGTTTCGTTTCTGTTTTATTAGGTATAGGTATGTATAGATTATTTACCCGTATACCTACGGTAAAGCCAATTAATAGAAAGGGTTACGATTTTTGCTGTCTTTGTATGTATGTTTGTATGTATGTGACTATTTACAAATGTTCCACCATAGCGAATAAACTACTGAGCCGATTTTGGTGAACTATGTGTCAATCGATTCGTTTTAATGATCCGGGTGAAATCGGCTACATTTCACACGAACAAAATCTATACTTATGACAGATGTTACACCCAATTTTCCGTAGTTGGGTTACAGTTTTAAAACGTTTTTCCTTGTTTGAACCCACCTTATTCGCAGCATTATTCGGCTTTCGAAGGCGTTAAGTTTTTGAATGTCCAAGACTTCCATTAAGTCCTAACCATACAAAAATAGGTTCTAACTAAAGGATTGCAAAACTTGATTAAAAAAGCGGGGTTTTAGGTGTCCCATATTGGTTGTTGGAGGAAAAAACGGGACGTCCCACCAAAAGCGGAACGCCTCGCAACACTAGCGATCGGTGATTACCCGTGATACGTCACCATGTTTATTTATGAGCTTATGATTATAAAATGACGTTTTCGCCCATTCCGATACCGTTGACCGGTTGCCGTATAATAATAGCATTCATTCATAAATGATTTATAGTAACTACCTACAAAATAGATTTGTAGTGGCATTAATAAAGCCATTATCGCATAATTATAGCTATACAATACAAGATTTTACGCTACTTGTCGACTCGCGTCTGTAGTAAAACTCAAATCAACCTTGTTTTGTTTACATGTTTCGCATCTAAATTACGTTTGAATTCTTAACATTTTTTGCTGCATTTAATTAATTTACTACATGTAGTAAATACTTAATAGAACAACAACGTAGTACCTACAACTTCGTCAGCATATTAAAATACGTTAAATAATTTATAAAATAACTAGCTGATGCCCGCGACTTCGTCCGCGTGGATGTAGTTTACTTGTACCTACTAGTTGAAATTGGTCTCATACTTATAGTCGAAATCGTACCCACCCCACTACAAAAAGTACTTAGACCCATGCCATCTACAGTTCTATCCTTTTATTCATCCTCATTTGTAGCAGCTTTCATCAGGTTTGACTACTTCTAGCATAAGCTCAATGAGAATTATTTGTAAGACTACTTGTAAGTTAAGCAGTCCATCGCGTAAACAATAAAAGAAAACAAATAGAGGGCAACGGAATGAATTCAAAATATTGGCAGTCAAAACAGCGAAATTAATGCTACAGGGAAATAACTTATAAGATTTATTAGTTGTTAAACTTTCACCCCGAGCCTGAACTTGACCGTCAAAATGAGAAAAATGCCCATAAAAACATCAGTCTTGTGCGATGATGTGAATTTACATAAATTATTGGCGGCGGCGCGTCTGGGGCGGCCGTGTTTACCCAATGCACTGTTTACATAGGCATGCCGAACAAGAGTTCAACGACACGTATATGGTTTTAATGCTTTACGGCCGTGAAATTGGGTCGCCTTATTCCGGACACATGCGAATAAACGAGGCTACTTGCGAAATGCGAATGTCAGGTGCGCCGTGCGCGCTTTCAGGGCCTTTTTTGCACAGCACCGGCCCGTGGGCGACGGCCACTGAACATACGTGTTATCTAGTCGAATAACTTACTATTAACTACAAGTTTGAGGAGACGGTGGGGTGAAGGGAGTACGTCTTCACTCATTGACGGTTGAAGCGGCCCGCGACACTTTCACTTCTCCGTTATTGCACTACGCGCCTACTGCACCGCTCCCCCTCGGCGCTGCCTCCCCGATGCATTCACCCCTCGCCTCCCTGTCCCTGCACAGGGCTCGCGAACATAAGGGTGCCTTTCAAATCCAAGAATGGAAGCTATCTTTGAATAACGTTAATCGTTTAACTTTTTTACGATACTCGCTCGAATACTTAAGGCCTGGGAAAGTGTAGCTATTTTCTGGTTGTTTTCTTTATATAATAATCCGTAAATATCAGCTGTTGGTGTGTGACAACGTGTGGGCGCTCTTGACAGCTAACGGATTGGACTGCTCGAAAAAGTAACATTGTTAAAGATTTCTCGGGAGGAGGTCGGCGACCTCTGTCGCTATGTCAGGCGTGCAAGGAGACAATGCTCGGTATGCTAATAGTAAAATGATTGCATCAGAGCAATCAGTCTATCAGCGATCTTATCTCGAGTGTAGCCGAGGAGCGCGCGCGGACTGCGGAGGCGAGTAGGGCGAAGTGGGACAATGTCATTGCTGAGGGCTCGCCATTATTTGCGTAGCCGTGTGTCAAGTAACGCGTCCCCGAGTGACAAGTGGTCGCGGGTCGTGACGGCAGTTTGTAAACACGGCCGGCCTTGCTCCCGGCCGCTGTACCACCGCGCCGTTAGTCACGCACGAAAACCCCCGATACCGCATCTCTCAATGAGTCGATCACTATCTCCGCGCTATCGACACTGCAATCAATAATGCAAATCGATACGGAACGATTCAATAGGCATATTACGTAAACAGAGTGACGTGGTTAATCTAACTGTTATTAGATGGATATTCATCATCACAAGCCACCACATGTCTAAGGCTTAGGCCATAATCCACCACGATGACCACACACTTTTGAGAACATGGTGAAGAACTCTCAGGCATTCAAGTTTCCTCACGTTGTTTTCCTTCTCCGTTAAAGCAAGCGGAAAATTGCTTCTTCTTCTTTTCACCCGATAGACGTCCACTGCTGGCCATATGCTTGCGTGGGACATCCACAATCTTCGGTCTTGCGGCACCTGCAACCAGCGGCTCCCTGCGATGTAATCAGTTTAATCTAACACTGAACTCCGTAAAGCTAGAAGTGCGAGCCTGGGATTTGAACCGTAGACCCTCGAAAAGGATGCCAAAGTCTTAACCTAAGCCTAAATAAAATTAGCGTGATAAATAGTAGTAGATGCGATGAAGTAGTTCCGACTGTGAGTTCGCATAGCGGCCCGTGGACGGAGGGCGTGCGCCGCGAAGGAAACCGAAGCGTCCGAGCGAGCGCCGCCGGGCGCCGGGTCCGACTATCGCTGATTGATGGCCGATAGATAGCTCGACATTGAACCCGCTGCACGGCTACTGTAAATATATCTAGTGCGGACTTCCGCCCGTGACGTCGCAGCCGTGACGCGCCGTGACGTAGCGCCTCGTACATTCTTTTTGTTTACACTATAAAGTATAAAGCATATTTATTTACATTGTTATTGCATAGCGGGGTCGCCCGCCTTATCTTTTATTGCTTTTGGCTTTTCACGTGTTTGTCCTACCTTACCGTTCTGTTTCGGATTTTTCTTACATAATAATGATTTGTTTTATCGTTTGTTTATGTAATAACACTTAAGATTATTTGCTTGTGAATACATTAACTGTTTGAATGGCATTACTTTATCATTATACTAGTATTTAACGGTCGTCTATTAGGAGTAGTCCTTTGCTGATTTTGTTTATCTATATTAATACAAACATACTTAAGGTGACCATTAAGGGAATTTCCAGAAATCTTAAGAGGTTTTTTCGATACTAAAAATGCTTATGAAAGATTCAGCCGTATCGAAGAATTGCTGATGAGGTCAAAAGAAGTCTCATCAGCGCCGATCTCTACTGAAGTCCTTATCATTTCTTTGATGCAATCGATCTGTTACTCTCGTTTTTAACAGACTTCAAAAAAAGTAGAGTTATCAATTCGACGCGTTTTTTTTTCAGTATGCGGCTAGGGCGTATAGTATAGTATAAAAATGCGGCTCTTACGGCTCTTGAGGCCGTGTGATTACGTTGATCACGTTTACAATAGGAGTAGGTACCCCGCAATGAAAAAACAAAGCTAATGTGATAGTAAGAGAGCCAATACTCGTGAATGAAAAAACAAAGCTAATGTGATAGTAAAAGAGCCTTTGACCCGTTATAGGATTGTTGTTAGTCATTCGCCTAGAAGGCTCCTGGGACTAATCTTCTAAGTGCGCAGCCTTCTGAAGAGGGCACAACCCCCCCACGGCGGGTGGGGGTTCATTAAAAATTCATTCTTATTTCGGAGCGCTGTAATCAGCCGCAAAGGGGAGACGCACGTTTCGGCTGCTCTCATTATTCAGTATCGTATCCATTAGTATTGTTAATGTACAATGTCTGAATGAAAATAATGCATTATGTAGGTGAGTGGGTGGGCGGAAAAGTTAAAAAGTTCACGACTTTACTGTTACTGAGAGTGGAAATTATTTTTTTGAATAAGCGCCTAACGTCTACGAAGGTGCCTACGCCTAATCTAGTGTCTACGAGTCTACGACACTGGTGCTAATCCAGTTGTACATTCATCTGTAACTGAAGTTTGTACGCGCAGACTTTAGTAGTTGTAGTAGTGTAGCTTTTCGCAGGGAACATTGTATGCACAGGACAGCACATTTTCAAAACAACCTATAAAATATATTAGGACCAATGTCTGTTATAATTATTTATTGATGGATGATGTCTTACTTATAATGAATTCGATATTAAATTAATGTTATATTAACTACTCTGTACCTAAAAAATTGGCAAACTAAGAATTTAAGCACAAAGTAGGCACTGTTTAGAAAAGAACAACCTCTGTATCTACCCACTGAATTTACTGAAAAAGTGGTAGGCTTGACAAGTGACAACAACTTCGATAAAAATCCTTTTATAAAGAAAAATCCACTTCTTTAATAACTTTAATTTCAGATTCTGAACTTAAACTAAATATCTATTTTTAGATAAACTTCTTTTATGTGGTTGAGCACGTTTAGTTTGGACACCTGACTTCGCTTATGACAACAGAGTGTGCTTTAAATACTTTTCATAATTGGATAATTACGGTAATGTAGTGCACGAATGTATGGGTTCGACACATTTCTATGGGGAGGCCACCCTCTCATCCCGTCCTACGAAAGGTCGTACCATTTGTTCACATTAATGTTTTGGATCGAAATGAACTCGAAGTTGTTTCATTTTCATTTTTTGTATGAAGAGCTCTACTTGAGTTTTAGGCCATGGAAAAAGATGTTCCTAGTGCTTAAACGTTATGTAAAAAGCTTTTCAGTAAAATGAGTTAACAGTTATTTCAACATGGTTATTTCGGAATAAGTAAAAGATAATTGAATATAAAAAAATTCTTTAGAAACAACCGACTTCAAACTCCCACTTTACTACATTACACACACTATACAAAGTATTTTATTTATTGTTGATATTTTAAAAACCGCTTGACTTTAAATTTATATGGGACCACCTGGGGAGTATACCCTTTCAAACAAAACAAGAATTTTCCAAATCGGTTCAGGCGTCTTCGAGTAATCGGTGAACATACATAAAAAAAAAGATTCCGACGAATTAATAACCACCTCCTTTTTTGAAGTCGGTTAATAAATGGGCATCTTTTATCGTAAATCGTGCCGTAAATTGCCATAAGTTGGTAGTGGTATCAATTATTCTTTTTTATCTATGATAGTCTTTCGATAATTTATTGAGCACATTTTTCTATTCCATATTTATATTATGTACTTAGAGTTTATTTTATTTAAGTAAATAGATTTAATTATTTATGGATCTACCTAAATATGTAATCTCTAAATTTGATTTGTTGATAGAGTAGGTACAGAAAAAATTAATTGTTTTCCGAAAACTATTTTTGATTCGAATTCTATCCGAAAAATGTTTTCGGATCGAGTTTTATATTTAGTATCCATAGTAGGGGCACCAGGGGGTCGTTGGCGTGAGGTGTCCCCCCCGGCTCCCGCATGGCATCCCGTCTCCTCCCCTCCTAATCTTTTTTAGTCCTCCCATCGAGCCTGTGACGTCACTAACTCACTGCTCACAGGTTTCGCAATGAAAAAATGATTAAGCTTTTTTGTAACGTAAAAATCTATAGATTCCAAAGTAAATTTAGCAAATTAAGTAAATGTACTGCGATAACTTTTTGATTGAATAATTGTGACACTTCTTTGTTGAGAAAAGTAAATATTGAAGGCTTTTTATCCTAATTTTTAGCAAATGTGAGATGAATAGATTAAATTCACTGTTGTGTAGTTCGAAAGGGTGCACGTTTATGCAAATTGGCAATAAACTATATTAATAACTAGGCAACACTGAATGAAATAGGTAATTAAAAAAAATTTAGACATGCATAATTTATTTAAGTAACACTAGAAGTTTCATGAACTGAAGAGATCGGCAGAAATTAAATGTTTTTTTGAATCATCGCTTAAAATGATCGAGGCGATGAAAAATAAAATTTGGAATTCGCACGTGTTTTTCAAATCGGTGTTATGCAGCGCTTAGTTGGAGACATATAACTCCAGTATCAAATACGACTTAATTAAAAGCATTTTACTGTAACGGTAACCGCTAAACCGGATTGCTGGCACGTGACGAACATTTACGGGGTTGAGATGCACTGATCTGGTATCTGGCACGCATCACATCAGCTGATCGGTCGTTTTCCTTTTCATCTGGCACTTCGCGTAATTAATTGAACGCCACGGGCGGTACGCGCGCCGGCGATCGACTTTCATACTTACCTCGTAACTACACCACCGTTATGGACCAAGAGACCAACGTTAGTTTTTGTGGTGTCTATGTGGTGAAAACATAAAAAAATTACGTCATAGTTACATAATGTGACAAATAGGAGCTATTTGATTCTTCTTCGTCTTTACAAACCGATTGATGTCCACTGCTGGACATTTATCCCTTTCATAGATTTGCATGTGGCGAAAACATAAAAAAATACGTCATTGCTACATAATGGTGACAAATAAGAGCTATTTTATTCTTCTTCATCTTTACAAAACGTCCACTGCTGGACATTTATCCCTTGCATAGACTTGCACATAGCCTCGGTTTTGTTCTGTCTAATGTAATGAGTCCATCAAGTGGCGTGCAAGGCCGCCACTCCAGCACCTCTCTATAAACGTGTACCTAGGTACTCCAGTTTTAAATATGTGTAGGGAAACATACACGCTTAAAGCCGCTGGATACAGGCGATGCAATACCGGAGGACGTGGAAACTGGAAGTCTATGGAAGAGATCCTTGTTCATCAGTAGACGTCTATCGCTTTATAAAGAAGAAGAAGGGACACGTATGATAGGTACATGACTGTATAACAAAAAAAAAATTAAGTGGCACTCGGCGACTGCCGCGGTAAAGCTATTGCATATCATTTTTTATCAACTTATGCAATTATAATATTTATGCAATATTTTTTTTTGCATGATAAAAATTATGCAAAAAAAATAATTGAAAAGCGCACTGTCACTACTTCGAGAGTGAGATTTAAACCTGCGACATCTAAAGAAAGTGGGCGCTCGCCCACTGCGCCAAACAGAGCTAAATGTGAATGTTGAACGCTTACTGAACGACGGTGTTAGGTTTTTTTCGTTACGGAATTTCTTGATTCGGTCGCCGCGCTCAAACTGTTTGTCCTAGTTCAGCGATAAAAGCTATGCAATAGCTTAAAAATATTTGTGTAATTTTTGGTAGGTAATCTTGTTGCGGTCTCTTATCCTACAACCATCAAGTGCACCAAAGCCATTAACCTTCATTCTGATTACTGAATGAATCTACGTCCCCATCTTTAGTTTAATCTACACCCGCCCGTGGACAGACGTCGCCAGCTCATTTCGCTTTTTATTGTCACGTTTCTTTGCATATTTGCAACGTGATGCGAAAAAACGTTTTTTACCAGCTACAAACAGTTTATCTCGTTATATCATAGATAATGCCGGTTTCTTAACCATAAACGATTGCAAATAGCTGTCTTTTGCACTATATTTACGTGATGCTGATGTGCCTATCGCCTACTGACAAGGTGTAATAAAAATAATGAGCTTTACGAATTTTTTATAAATTCATGGATTTTATTTTGATGTGGTATGGTGGTGGTGGTGGTACAAATCTGGATTAAATGTTTGATCTTAATCTAGATTTTGAATAAGATAGGATTAAAACCAGCCGTTTTACACTGTCTCTCATATCACCAAGTTTAAATAATTGTATTGGCATTATTAGTCAATCGCAAAACCTGTCATCGATAACAAAAATAAACTCGCTGTCAAAACAGGTTCAAAAGGGATTAACAGGTGTATTATTCATATCGTCCGCAAAGGATTTATTGTAGTGCTGAAAGGACGTAAGGAGCCCGCATTCAATAACAAGCCCGTATAGAAGCCAATTAGCAGGAGACGGGGAACGCCCATAATCCTCAGGAACAGCTAACATTTGCGTTAATATACGTTTTATTGATGCACTAGTTTAGTAATAAGTTTATTGACGCACTAGTTAAGTTATCGATCGCTTGTGTCAATATTTTTTTAAATTATGTTTTCGTATTTTTGCTCTGAGTACACACAGTAAGACAATAGTACCTATTGTATTATAGTAGTAAAATATTGAGTATTATCATCAATAACGCCATGCTGTAAAAAAGTGAGGTTTTTATTTCAACACCACCACAAAAAACAGGTAAGCGCTTAGACTACATTTCAAGTTTTTCTATGATCAAGACATCAAGTGCTTTCTTTAAACGTAATAGAAGTGTTTTCCTGTCCGTAGCGTGTTTTTATAGACCTATGCTATGGTGTGATAAATTGATAATGATAAATCAATATGGTGTAACTTATGTTATTAATAATAGTTTAATTCAATTATCACGGTGCCAATCCCCGTTATTGCATAGCGGGGTCGCCCGCCTTATCTTTTATTGCTTTTGGCTTTTCACGTGTTTGTCCTACCTTACCGTTCTGTTTCGGATTTTTCTTACATAATAATGATTTGTTTTATCGTTTGTTTATGTAATAACACTTAAGATTATTTGCTTGTGAATACATTAACTGTTTGAATGGCATTACTTTATCATTATACTAGTATTTAACGGTCGTCTATTAGGAGTAGTCCTTTGCTGATTTTGTTTATCTATATTAATACAAACATACTTAAGGTGACCATTAAGGGAATTTCCAGAAATCTTAAGAGGTTTTTTCGATACTAAAAATGCTTATGAAAGATTCAGCCGTATCGAAGAATTGCTGATGAGGTCAAAAGAAGTCTCATCAGCGCCGATCTCTACTGAAGTCCTTATCATTTCTTTGATGCAATCGATCTGTTACTCTCGTTTTTAACAGACTTCAAAAAAAGTAGAGTTATCAATTCGACGCGTTTTTTTTTCAGTATGCGGCTAGGGCGTATAGTATAGTATAAAAATGCGGCTCTTACGGCTCTTGAGGCCGTGTGATTACGTTGATCACGTTTACAATAGGAGTAGGTACCCCGCAATGAAAAAACAAAGCTAATGTGATAGTAAGAGAGCCAATACTCGTGAATGAAAAAACAAAGCTAATGTGATAGTAAAAGAGCCTTTGACCCGTTATAGGATTGTTGTTAGTCATTCGCCTAGAAGGCTCCTGGGACTAATCTTCTAAGTGCGCAGCCTTCTGAAGAGGGCACAACCCCCCCACGGCGGGTGGGGGTTCATTAAAAATTCATTCTTATTTCGGAGCGCTGTAATCAGCCGCAAAGGGGAGACGCACGTTTCGGCTGCTCTCATTATTCAGTATCGTATCCATTAGTATTGTTAATGTACAATGTCTGAATGAAAATAATGCATTATGTAGGTGAGTGGGTGGGCGGAAAAGTTAAAAAGTTCACGACTTTACTGTTACTGAGAGTGGAAATTATTTTTTTGAATAAGCGCCTAACGTCTACGAAGGTGCCTACGCCTAATCTAGTGTCTACGAGTCTACGACACTGGTGCTAATCCAGTTGTACATTCATCTGTAACTGAAGTTTGTACGCGCAGACTTTAGTAGTTGTAGTAGTGTAGCTTTTCGCAGGGAACATTGTATGCACAGGACAGCACATTTTCAAAACAACCTATAAAATATATTAGGACCAATGTCTGTTATAATTATTTATTGATGGATGATGTCTTACTTATAATGAATTCGATATTAAATTAATGTTATATTAACTACTCTGTACCTAAAAAATTGGCAAACTAAGAATTTAAGCACAAAGTAGGCACTGTTTAGAAAAGAACAACCTCTGTATCTACCCACTGAATTTACTGAAAAAGTGGTAGGCTTGACAAGTGACAACAACTTCGATAAAAATCCTTTTATAAAGAAAAATCCACTTCTTTAATAACTTTAATTTCAGATTCTGAACTTAAACTAAATATCTATTTTTAGATAAACTTCTTTTATGTGGTTGAGCACGTTTAGTTTGGACACCTGACTTCGCTTATGACAACAGAGTGTGCTTTAAATACTTTTCATAATTGGATAATTACGGTAATGTAGTGCACGAATGTATGGGTTCGACACATTTCTATGGGGAGGCCACCCTCTCATCCCGTCCTACGAAAGGTCGTACCATTTGTTCACATTAATGTTTTGGATCGAAATGAACTCGAAGTTGTTTCATTTTCATTTTTTGTATGAAGAGCTCTACTTGAGTTTTAGGCCATGGAAAAAGATGTTCCTAGTGCTTAAACGTTATGTAAAAAGCTTTTCAGTAAAATGAGTTAACAGTTATTTCAACATGGTTATTTCGGAATAAGTAAAAGATAATTGAATATAAAAAAATTCTTTAGAAACAACCGACTTCAAACTCCCACTTTACTACATTACACACACTATACAAAGTATTTTATTTATTGTTGATATTTTAAAAACCGCTTGACTTTAAATTTATATGGGACCACCTGGGGAGTATACCCTTTCAAACAAAACAAGAATTTTCCAAATCGGTTCAGGCGTCTTCGAGTAATCGGTGAACATACATAAAAAAAAAGATTCCGACGAATTAATAACCACCTCCTTTTTTGAAGTCGGTTAATAAATGGGCATCTTTTATCGTAAATCGTGCCGTAAATTGCCATAAGTTGGTAGTGGTATCAATTATTCTTTTTTATCTATGATAGTCTTTCGATAATTTATTGAGCACATTTTTCTATTCCATATTTATATTATGTACTTAGAGTTTATTTTATTTAAGTAAATAGATTTAATTATTTATGGATCTACCTAAATATGTAATCTCTAAATTTGATTTGTTGATAGAGTAGGTACAGAAAAAATTAATTGTTTTCCGAAAACTATTTTTGATTCGAATTCTATCCGAAAAATGTTTTCGGATCGAGTTTTATATTTAGTATCCATAGTAGGGGCACCAGGGGGTCGTTGGCGTGAGGTGTCCCCCCCGGCTCCCGCATGGCATCCCGTCTCCTCCCCTCCTAATCTTTTTTAGTCCTCCCATCGAGCCTGTGACGTCACTAACTCACTGCTCACAGGTTTCGCAATGAAAAAATGATTAAGCTTTTTTGTAACGTAAAAATCTATAGATTCCAAAGTAAATTTAGCAAATTAAGTAAATGTACTGCGATAACTTTTTGATTGAATAATTGTGACACTTCTTTGTTGAGAAAAGTAAATATTGAAGGCTTTTTATCCTAATTTTTAGCAAATGTGAGATGAATAGATTAAATTCACTGTTGTGTAGTTCGAAAGGGTGCACGTTTATGCAAATTGGCAATAAACTATATTAATAACTAGGCAACACTGAATGAAATAGGTAATTAAAAAAAATTTAGACATGCATAATTTATTTAAGTAACACTAGAAGTTTCATGAACTGAAGAGATCGGCAGAAATTAAATGTTTTTTTGAATCATCGCTTAAAATGATCGAGGCGATGAAAAATAAAATTTGGAATTCGCACGTGTTTTTCAAATCGGTGTTATGCAGCGCTTAGTTGGAGACATATAACTCCAGTATCAAATACGACTTAATTAAAAGCATTTTACTGTAACGGTAACCGCTAAACCGGATTGCTGGCACGTGACGAACATTTACGGGGTTGAGATGCACTGATCTGGTATCTGGCACGCATCACATCAGCTGATCGGTCGTTTTCCTTTTCATCTGGCACTTCGCGTAATTAATTGAACGCCACGGGCGGTACGCGCGCCGGCGATCGACTTTCATACTTACCTCGTAACTACACCACCGTTATGGACCAAGAGACCAACGTTAGTTTTTGTGGTGTCTATGTGGTGAAAACATAAAAAAATTACGTCATAGTTACATAATGTGACAAATAGGAGCTATTTGATTCTTCTTCGTCTTTACAAACCGATTGATGTCCACTGCTGGACATTTATCCCTTTCATAGATTTGCATGTGGCGAAAACATAAAAAAATACGTCATTGCTACATAATGGTGACAAATAAGAGCTATTTTATTCTTCTTCATCTTTACAAAACGTCCACTGCTGGACATTTATCCCTTGCATAGACTTGCACATAGCCTCGGTTTTGTTCTGTCTAATGTAATGAGTCCATCAAGTGGCGTGCAAGGCCGCCACTCCAGCACCTCTCTATAAACGTGTACCTAGGTACTCCAGTTTTAAATATGTGTAGGGAAACATACACGCTTAAAGCCGCTGGATACAGGCGATGCAATACCGGAGGACGTGGAAACTGGAAGTCTATGGAAGAGATCCTTGTTCATCAGTAGACGTCTATCGCTTTATAAAGAAGAAGAAGGGACACGTATGATAGGTACATGACTGTATAACAAAAAAAAAATTAAGTGGCACTCGGCGACTGCCGCGGTAAAGCTATTGCATATCATTTTTTATCAACTTATGCAATTATAATATTTATGCAATATTTTTTTTTGCATGATAAAAATTATGCAAAAAAAATAATTGAAAAGCGCACTGTCACTACTTCGAGAGTGAGATTTAAACCTGCGACATCTAAAGAAAGTGGGCGCTCGCCCACTGCGCCAAACAGAGCTAAATGTGAATGTTGAACGCTTACTGAACGACGGTGTTAGGTTTTTTTCGTTACGGAATTTCTTGATTCGGTCGCCGCGCTCAAACTGTTTGTCCTAGTTCAGCGATAAAAGCTATGCAATAGCTTAAAAATATTTGTGTAATTTTTGGTAGGTAATCTTGTTGCGGTCTCTTATCCTACAACCATCAAGTGCACCAAAGCCATTAACCTTCATTCTGATTACTGAATGAATCTACGTCCCCATCTTTAGTTTAATCTACACCCGCCCGTGGACAGACGTCGCCAGCTCATTTCGCTTTTTATTGTCACGTTTCTTTGCATATTTGCAACGTGATGCGAAAAAACGTTTTTTACCAGCTACAAACAGTTTATCTCGTTATATCATAGATAATGCCGGTTTCTTAACCATAAACGATTGCAAATAGCTGTCTTTTGCACTATATTTACGTGATGCTGATGTGCCTATCGCCTACTGACAAGGTGTAATAAAAATAATGAGCTTTACGAATTTTTTATAAATTCATGGATTTTATTTTGATGTGGTATGGTGGTGGTGGTGGTACAAATCTGGATTAAATGTTTGATCTTAATCTAGATTTTGAATAAGATAGGATTAAAACCAGCCGTTTTACACTGTCTCTCATATCACCAAGTTTAAATAATTGTATTGGCATTATTAGTCAATCGCAAAACCTGTCATCGATAACAAAAATAAACTCGCTGTCAAAACAGGTTCAAAAGGGATTAACAGGTGTATTATTCATATCGTCCGCAAAGGATTTATTGTAGTGCTGAAAGGACGTAAGGAGCCCGCATTCAATAACAAGCCCGTATAGAAGCCAATTAGCAGGAGACGGGGAACGCCCATAATCCTCAGGAACAGCTAACATTTGCGTTAATATACGTTTTATTGATGCACTAGTTTAGTAATAAGTTTATTGACGCACTAGTTAAGTTATCGATCGCTTGTGTCAATATTTTTTTAAATTATGTTTTCGTATTTTTGCTCTGAGTACACACAGTAAGACAATAGTACCTATTGTATTATAGTAGTAAAATATTGAGTATTATCATCAATAACGCCATGCTGTAAAAAAGTGAGGTTTTTATTTCAACACCACCACAAAAAACAGGTAAGCGCTTAGACTACATTTCAAGTTTTTCTATGATCAAGACATCAAGTGCTTTCTTTAAACGTAATAGAAGTGTTTTCCTGTCCGTAGCGTGTTTTTATAGACCTATGCTATGGTGTGATAAATTGATAATGATAAATCAATATGGTGTAACTTATGTTATTAATAATAGTTTAATTCAATTATCACGGTGCCAATCCGATAGAAGAAGATAGTCTATGTTTTTATCGTATCTCTTTTAACTCAAAAAATAGTACAATAGAATATCTCGACGACAGTCTTGGGCATCAGCTAGTTTAACATAGAGTATAGATACTTATTAGAGACGTGATTCTGTGCTAGACGTACCTATGGAAGGCGAAAAATATTTCATCATTTATTCGTTGAAGGCCGATGGCAAGATATTGCCCAGAAAACAAAAAAATATTCGTTGCATAAAATATTTTCTGGCAAATTTTGTGGACCTCAAGCCTTCCTCAAGCCCACCATTTGCGCAATTGAAAATAATACGTAAACTTACAGAAAAATTGTGTTACTTCGCCTGTATACTTAATTTAACAATTCAAGCACAGTGCACACTTTTTCACACACCGACTTCAAAAAAGGAGGAGGTTACCAATTCGTCGGAATCTTTTTTTTAGAATAGAATAGAAATGTTTTTCATTCAAATGAACTTTTTTACAAGTGCTTTTGAATCGACGATGTTTCTACCTCTGGTTCGGATTTCGGAATGCCCTTCCTTGCCTTTTTATGTAAGTTCACCGATTACTCGAAGACGCCTGAACCGATTTTAAATTTTTTTTTTGTTTGAAACGGTATTTTTCCCAAGTGGTCCTATTTAAATTTTATCGAAATCAGTCGAATGGTTTTAAAAAAATCAACAATATATTATATTCTTTGTAGTGGCGCGGACGTTTGAAGTCGGTTTTTTAAAAATATTTTTTTTATATTAAATTATAAATTCATTTATTTAATGACCATTGATCATGAACGCACGCCAGATATTGGTTCTCATTCTCTGATGTTTATTATAATGAATTTTAGCTAGTTTTAAGCTATTAAAAAGAAAAAAGTTCATTGTACTTAGTTTTAATATATGGACTATGTACTTATGAAGCGGAGTCAAGTCAAGCTTGCATAAAGTATTTTTCTGTTGGGCAAGCGAACGTGTCGAGAGAGGCCAAGCCGCGTATCGAGCCGGTCGGGCGTATTTCTCATGCGCGGTGTTGCAATGCGCGGCTGTGGCAAGACGCAACAGTAAAGCCTGAAACACACGCGTCCAATGCGCCACGCAACCAGTCCAACGCGCTCATGGCAGTTGGAATACAAACAACTGCAAAGCGTGAGTACACGTGCCCCTCTACTGCAGTCACTTGCTGTACTGTGACTTCATACAGTTCATTGTCCATATTCGGTTTAAAGAAATTAATTCCATAAAATCGAGAATTAAATGACCTTCACTGTCGATACTCACGCGTTCAGTGATACGTGCTGTCGTATAGTTTCCGTCACGCGGTTTGGGTTTGTGTGTTTCAAGCTTTACGGAGAGCGGCGCCCGCGCAGCTGTCACGTCGGCGTCGTCGACTTACAACTAGTGATGCTCTTTAAACTAAAATTTCAATGCGTTTTAATCGATTAAAATACGAGACTATATCTCCACTGCGTTTTTTAAAGATTCGATTCAACTTATCGAATAGTAGAAACTGCTGTAAATGATTACCCGACCATCTAGGCTAGATCCAAACCAATGATTTCACCATAGATTTTTAGTCGGTGCGCAACTACTGCTTAGCGACCACCAATCTTAAATCTATGGATTTCACTTATGTATTAAGTAGGTACATTGTGTTGTATCATTTTCTACAGACTCAGTTTTATTTCTTCTACAAGTTTGCCTTTGAGTGCGATCTCACTTGATGGTTTACTGACGAAGCAAACTGAAATACAAACGGGCTAACCTGGAAGGTGCATGGATTTTTTTTTAATCATATCGTTAACAGAAATATCGATTTTATAGATTTATCGATTTGATTATATTTTGAGTGAACCAGTCTGTTATTTAGGATCAGTGAGCAAGTCGAGTCCGGAGCTACCTCGAGCTCACCACTCGGAGCAGCAGCGCAGAGCACGCATGTGCGCGTGTGTGGGTGACGTCAACGCGCCACTTTCACCGCACTTTCGTCGCTGGCGCGCTAAAAAACGGAGCGCGTTAGACGTTGCTATTAGTACATGCGATGCGACTCGCGTTCTGTCGCGCGAAACGATACGGAATTGTTTTCTAAAGCGCTGTACGCTGTTATGTGCGAGTATATATATATGCTTTAAATTATATTAGGGATCTATATCCTGGAGATGCAATGCAAACTCTTGGACACAAGGTAAAAAAGCGTCGCCGCTCAACCGTCATGTCACCAGCGTCCATTATTGACAGAATGAGTTCAGCGGCAATTTACTAAGTATAAGAAAGCACGACAGTTCTCGGTTCGGTTCGGTTCGGATCGGATCGGTTCTTGAACTATAGATTCAAATTTGACGTTGGGATCCCAAGGTGCTTGAATGACGTGTTCCCACAAGGGAAAACGCAACGTTGGAACCCAGGTGATCGGACGCTCTCAAGCGAATAGCTGATAGACGCTGGACACAAAGTGGCAATTTCTGTCCAGGGACCAGTGAACATCTGTCAGTTGAGACGAAAACGAGCTTAACATAGGGTAGCTTTACACCTTGCACACTACAACCTTTATAAGGTTAGGTGTTTGGTACGACTCCATACTTTAGTTTCTACCAATTTCCCAGACAATATATCCCGTCAAGGGATGAAATAGAAGCTCGGCCCTTTAGTTGTGCCCGGTCATTACAAACAAATGCAAACATCTACCTCTGAGGAGTCCTGCTTTAGAGTTTAGGATTCTGAAGCAAACTTCGAAAACTGACCTGTAAGGACTTTCACGACGAAACTGTAAAGCGTGGAAGCGTTGAATTTAGTCTCGCATAAGGTCCCTCATTTTGCATAAAATTCTCTACCTACTGAAGTTTGTTGGCTTCGTTAGCCTTGTCGAGAGTTGCATAAGACCTTACGACGAGAGAGACTATCATACGCTGACCAGTGTTGCGTCCTTTCTTTTTTGACCCAGCGTGTACCAGAGCTATTTATATCTCGACTATTTTTCATGCTCTCTATAATTCCAAAGTTGGAGAACAATCTCTTTCCCTAATCCATTTTCAGCGTACCTAGGTAAATATTTTCGGGGAGTAGGAAATGCTCATGGATACCGACCGATTGGTGGTCTCTTACTTCACCCTTCAATGTCCTAAGGACTATAACCTCCTTCATCTTTGACCTTCGATCTCGGTACTGCTGTGCGCATGATTTAATGTAAAGGCTGACAATTGGGTTGCGTTCATTTTTGCCATTCTAGCTTATTCTTGGTACGTCTTCTCATTATGTTTTATCATGAACCGAGCAGAACATCATAGCGCGTGTAGAATGCCGTGTCCACTAGACGGTGCTAAGTGCTAACTCGGTCTACAAATACCTACGCCCCGTCAGTTACAGGTTCGGTAGGCACCTGTCCGCACTCCGTAGCTCTACCTGCGAGCTATAACTAATTTTAAATCGCCTACGATCGTAAGGATTCGCAGTTCGTTCGCACCGAAACAAGCAAAATCCATTTGTTGCTATCGCGCCTGTCTAATTAAGCTCTGTCATAGACTCTTCGAAGGCTCTATTACCGACTCCGAACTTAGAGCGAACTATAACATATTTGGTAACGAATTTTGTTTAGTGGAGAGTAGGTTTTATGCGGGGGTAGTAAGGTCGATATTGAGGGTGGAGTTTAATTTCGCTCAGTGTGACAATTACGGCGATGCGGCCCGCCTTCGCGCCGCAATCGATAGGCCTAGCGCGGGGCGGGGGCGGGCGCGGGGGTTGGATCGAGGGGGGAGGAATGGTCATTACTTATGCAAAGCAGTGGCAGCGGCACTCGTGACCGCACGTCCGCGGGATCCGCTTCATACACCACCACTGATTTGGACAATGATGCGAACCATCAATAACTGAACTATTGATTAATTAGAGTCTGAATAGTACAATGGTTGAGGGTAGGGACTGAAAACTGAGAAGGTCGACGGTTCAATCCCGACCCATTATCCACGTTGCACTATCGTCGAGCCCACTCCTAACGCAAACTTTACGCTTGACGTTCGGGGAATCGAACCTTTCAGGCCGTATGGCTCATTTGGAGGGGAGAGGAGGATATTAGTCAAGCTCAGCATGGCTATTATTCTTTTAATAAAAATTCTTTTCAAAAAACCGACTTCTAACGCCACTACAAAGTATAAAAATAATTTTAGTTTGTCCACGTTTGTTGAAGTCGGGCGGGCCTATATACAAACTATGAAACCGATGCGCGACGCTACAGAATATGATAGACTCGTTTGTAGAAGTCGAGCGAGCATCGCGAGTCGGTTTCATAGTTTGTATTTTAGGCTCGCCCGACTTCAACAAACGTGGACAAACTAAAATTATTTTTATACTTTGTAGTGGCGTTAGAAGTCGGTTTTTTGAAAAGAATTTTTATTTTAAGCTTTTAAGTGTAGTATCCTATGATTGAGGAGCTAGGACCTGGAGCTTCATGATGTAGTCCATACTTGTTACCTACAATATCAATTCGTAATCGAAATTTCCTAAATCGCCATAGTTTTAGCCTGCAGCATCAGGCTTGAGGAGTTGAAGGTTAAAATTTTTATGGGACCATTTCACAAACATCCTCTGTCGATTAAAAAAAAATCACGCGAATCGGTCCAGTAATCCCGGAGAAATCGGTGGACATACATAGAAAAAAAAAAAAAAAAAAAAAGATACCGGCCGAATTGAGAACCTCCTCCTTTTTGGAAGTCGGTTAAAAATAGTTGGCCTGCAAGTTGCAACCCAAACTTTTCAGAAGGTACTTACTATTGGCGTGGATGGATTTAACAACACAACCTACCTCTTGCAGAAAATGGTTATACCGTCCTAAAATGGGCAAAAGGTAAACTAGCCCATTGCGTTGCCGAGTAAAGGGACTTGTGGTAGGAAGGTGGGTATAAAAAAAAAACTCAGACTATAACTTGCAAGTTCCAACATCATCTGTTAGAATATTTTTGTAGGAATTAGAAACTCAATTGATATTGTCATAATTTAACATAACTACCCTCACACTAGAAACCGCGAGACTTTTCTTCCCTGACGGACGCGTTTGGTACCTTCGTAGGCTCGTCAATAATTATCACCATACCTCATTTGCATTAAAACTGTACAATAATTAGTAGGTAACAAAAGACGACAAAAATTGTAAAATGTTACGTATTTAGATTAAAGACTTTAAATCTTACTTATCTTACTAATACATTTATATTATGTATGTATTATAAATACGAAAGTGTGTTTGTTGATTTTTCCTGCAATCACGCTGCAACAGAGCTACGAATTGACGTGATTTTTTGCATGGGTATAGTTCAGGACCAGGAGAGTATCATAGGCTAAATTTTTATCCTGGAAAATCAAAGAGTTCCCGCGGAAAAACTAAATCCACGCAGACAACGTCGCGGGCATTAGCTAGATGACATTATACTTGACATAATAGTGGCGATAGGGTATATATACCTACGCCAAAGAATAGCTAGTTACCTAAATTGGCCAAATACAATTTTCCATCTACCCACCCGAGAATTGAACCAGGGAGCCTTTACGGTGGATGTGAGAATTCAAACTTCTGTCAGTAGGGCCGTCCAACGTATTCCTATCTCTCCATTTGAATGTAGCAGGGGACGTTACAAAGGGACTACGCAGGGCCCCTAATCTGCGAGTTAGCTATGGGTTAAGGGAGCTCATTTCGAAATTCGGGGTTTGGTCTTTGTGCGCTCCCTCGGGCGCGGGCCCCTTGCAGCGTGGACCTTTATAACCTTTATTGCTTATTTCGACTAACGGTCTAACGAAGTATAAAAACTTTGCATCTTAAATTTGCTTATACTGATAACAAAACGTTTACGTACCATTTATAATTAAAAAACGAAACGGGTATCTTGATTTAAGATTAAGAAAATGCCTATTTACTCTTGATTTAATGGAACTAAACCTTTAAATCAAGAGTGAATAGGCTTCTTCTAGGCAAGCGCGCTACATCTTAGGCTGCATCTTCGTATACCATTAGGTGAGATTGCAATCAAGCGCTAGTCTATAAGTATACATCTATATAAATAAAAATGAATGTTGGTAAGCGCATAACTCAAGAATGGATGGACCAATTCGGTTAATTTCTTTTTTTGTATGTTCCTTAAGGTCCACGGAAGGATTTAATAAAAAAAAAACCAATAAAAGAAAAGGAGATGGCCAAAAAAGTACATTCCGCGTACATACATAGTAAATATTTATTAAATATTAAAAATAGAAAGATGAATTATTAAGTAGTTTTTAACCTCTCTGAACTTGTCAGTTTTTATTTCAAAATATTGAGGAATACAAGATGAATTCGTTAACTTCCGCCATAGTGTAACATAGAGAAATCAGTAGAAAATAATGGACATTCCTTACCATGCGTATTACACGTTGACACGTTATTTGGATGACAAATGCTTTTACTAGGAACATTTTAATCATACTGAAACTGTCTTTGTTGATATTTTTTGCATTCAATAAATGAAAAAGAAAACAATATTGTATTAAAACTAACAATGTTCTATGTTAAAATGAGTATTATTTAATTCCTTTCCTACATTCTGCAACTTAATACATAAAACGGAACGCGTTTACGTGTTTGAAAATGTGTCATAGTCTATGTCAAACGTCAATGTTATGATAGTTTTGTAGTCGTTTTCCTAGTTCCATGGTTGATTGCATTGCCGTTTCTTCGTTGCGCTTGCGCTCGTTTTACCTACTGTGTTTGTGTTCTTGCGATTATTTTCTAATTTTTTTGACCCCTGCTTATCTCTACTTACTGATACCTTCTACCACTCGATTACCTTGCTATTAAAACTGGACTCTGATTTGCATTGCGTTTCGGATTTGTTTTGTGATCATAATGAGGTGCATCAACTGCGGAGTAGCCATGCAAAGGTTGCAAAGGCATCTCATATCCTTGCTTTGCGTGCTTCCTTTTGCACACTACCAAACAAGACTTTCACGTTGGACAAACATTGCTCAAACACAGGTGTGAAGTTGGAGTAGAAAAAACTTATTCTGATTTATTTTTATGTATGGTATGGGATATTATCATTATGCATCATATTTTCTGGTGAGAAGGTGGCCTTTACCTTGTGTAAATGCCTATTATTACTAAAACCATATCAGTTTACCATAATAATTCGCAACTGTTCGCTATTTTAAAGCTCCTTAATTTTTTTAATCACAATCTATACTCTTACATGTTTACGTCTAGTACGTTGTAATGACAAGTTCTGTGAGGTGTTTACTTATAGTAATTTAATGAGCCTATAATGACGAATTTATAACACCAAAAGTCATTGGTGTACACTAAGTTTCGAATGCCCATAGAGAAATTGGCCATGTCCTTTAATTTTTACTTTTAACTTTTGACAGAGCGAAGTCTGTCCGGGCAGCTAGTAATAAATAAAAAGCAAAATCCAATGAGTTCCGTCGGGAATTTTAAAAGCAAAATCGCGGACGAAGTCGCGGGCATCAGCTGGTTAAATATAATTTAAAATTTTCTTCCATCATCCTCTAGAATAAAGCGTGAAGCTCATGCTAGATATACGCATAACGGTAACGAGTTTATTTGAAACAACGAATTTTAAGATTCCTGCAGTCCGGCCGGTATACCATTGAATGAAGAGTTCAAACTAAACTATTCCTAAATGATCTTCAGTAAAAGTCAAAGGTAATATCTATTGATAAAAGAATAAAAGCGTCTGAGAAAATTCCTGAAAAGAAAATAGCTTGCAAGTTCAGCTTATAATCAAATTCTCGCACGAAAGACAATTCGCTGGCTTAAAGCTTGCGGCGACGTCATTCTAAGCTGAGCTCGTGAAAAACTGTCGTGCTAAGACCAGAGAGTAGGGACCGGTATAAGTTTGCGCGGGAAAATTCATTCCCGCGCTTTGTAACGAGTTTTCTTGGGGGGCGGTGGGTATATAAGGACCGCGCCGCCCTCTGTACCTACCACTACCTAATGTAATTGGGAGCGGAGCGGAGCTCAGTTCTGTAGGCTTTGCTTCGTGGGCGCACGTCTGAGAGATTACGAATTCATTGTCATTACGCTTTCATGCCGCACGAGAACGTACTACGATATATTGTGTCTCTGCTATTTACTTATTGTGTTACGTAAATTTATTTCTGAAGATACATACATACACATACATATTATAAAAAAATGGTTAGAAAGCCCAACCATAATGTTTAAGTGGTTGGACCTAGGGATAGCTAGTTTCATGTTTTTAATCACATAAAGTTATTACCTCTAAGTTTTCTTATCATCTTATTACCAACCAGTGCAAGATTCACTTGACGATTCAAAAGCACTTTATAAAAGTTTATTTTAATAAACAAAATTTTCTATTTATATTCTATTATAGGTAGGTAGGTACAGATTTACCTTATGGCTACATATCAGTATTCAGTAGAATTTACAATGGAGTCAAAGATATTCTTGGATATAATGCATAGCCCAGCATCATGAAACTATTCTCAGTCATCGCAATTTTTTAATTTCAATTAAGTTATCTAAAGACTAGATTATATATTTTTATTGCCTAGGTATTAACTTTTAGGACAATGTCGAACAAAGTAAAAGATGTAAGGAGATATTTCCAAAGTTTGGCATTCAATTTAAAGAAATCGTTATTAGACAACGATTGTGCCTTGTATTTTTACGTAAGAATAAAAATATAAAATACAAAGCAAAGCGCCGACTTGGAATGTTGCAAGCGATATCGCTCTTATCACCGCTTATCACCTTCAAGGTGACGGTCCGATGTAACTCCGGCGATTGCCGTATCACCAGCAATTATAAATGTGCGCCTATTACACAAGTATTTAAATATTATTTGTTCATCCCTACGCAAAGAAACATTACAATTTTTCATTCACAAATGAGCAAACGGTTGTGTACACATACTAGTAACTTAAAACTATAGATATTATTGGCCCTCAAGAGCGCAACGGTTAAAGGGTAGACTGACTGACTGAAAACCGAAAGATTAACGTTTCAAACCACACCTATTGCACTATTGATTGGCCCTCTCCTAAGTCCTAACGCAAGCTTTAAAATTATTTGTTGGGGAAAGGGGCATGTCCTACTAATATTGTAAATGCGGAAAGTTTGTGAGGATGGATGGATGTTCGGTGGTTCTTCTTCACGCCACAACGAATTAACCGATTTGACTGAAAAGCTCATCATACCCATGGACAATTATAAGGTCTGTGCCATGGATTAACATTTATAGGCTATATTTTATCCCGGAAGATTGTAGATACCGTGGGAATAAAAACCTTAATCCACCGACGAAGTCGCGGGCATCATCTAGTCATTCATTATTGTTCAGCAGGGCTAAATATTTCAAAAATTTACTTATACTATATTATGTATATTTAATTTAGTGGTATTAATTATGTGTTAGGTGCTGTGCAAGTTTAATAAGAAGAATTTTGTTTAAAAGTAAATCATGTGCCACATGATGCCACATTGTAAATGCAACACATATTTTAGATTTTCCTCACATATCTGTCACATATTAAAATTTTAATAAAAAACACGGTATTTTACCTAATCGCAATTGATAAGAATCGCACAAAAGAAAAAAAAAGTGAAACAAAAATATCGCCGTAACTTGAAAGTATCGGCGATAAGTTTTCGCAAGGGCGGGAAACGCGGCGAATTATGTATAGGTAATATCGAAGGCCACGTGCTCAGTTGACGTTAACAAAGTTTCCCGATGCGGAGAAAACTTTGTGACATGTGAGTGGTAGACACTTACAATATGTGCCCCTCCGAGCGCCCCCGCCCCCGCCCGCCCCGCTGCCGCCCCCTCGCCGCATCCGCCGCCGTGACTCAGCGGCGCCCTCGCGCGACGTCGCTCCGTCTGCCCCCATGGAAAATTTATACCCACCCCAAGAATATTAGAATTCCACCCGTCCAAACTCGACTCTACCGCTCGGTGATAAAATCCATTATCCCCCGGCGGTCGGTCCAAAGACAAAGGAGCGATAGCAATTTTGCCGAAAACAAACCCTAACTCCAGAGGGATATAGTTTGTAATTTATGAGACGAGGTGACTCACGTGCTGCGAATCGCCACGTTGACATCGCAGAGTTCGGTCGCCAGTTGGGTTGGGAAATAAAACTCTTTTTTCCAAGACCAAACCGACCTCCCCATACTCTCATTATGTATGTGTATAACCCATACATACCCTATAGCAACAAAATTAGTAAAAACTACAGAAATGTACTAGTCTTTCCACTCACAAGTTTCCTTTATGTGCTACGAAAAACAGAAATCATTAAAGTGTCTGCATTCAATTTCATTAACGTTCCACATCTATAAAGCATCGTCAGCAACATTGGGCGACTTTGAATTTTCTCGTTTATTCCTCGCTGGCACGATGGCTCGCGTCTCGAGAGCGTGTGCTCTCTCATCTCCTTAATTCGTCCTTCGCCGCAGCCCCCTGCCCCTACCAGCGCCGCACGGGGAGGGTGCTCACTCTCTCGTTAAGCGGAGTTGCCCCCCTTATTTATGCCCGGCGCGCGGTGGTGGGCGGCGGGCGCGCCAGCCCGGGGGGCGCTATATCGACGTCGGTTCGTATCTATGTACTGGTGAATTAAGAGCGAGTCGGCTTTCATTTTACTTTAAAGCTTCCACGCTCGTGTGCTCGCCTTTCAGACGAATTGTTCCACCCGCGCAAACTTCGACTCTAACCCCCAGCTATACGGCTAAAAACTCCGTCGCTGTTTTATTCGCCTTCAGTGTTTTATAACTTCAGAGTGGGCGAGGTGGTGGCGGGTGGGTTTTTGTGAGTAGAGAAGGACTTTTTTGACGTACGTTTTTATGTTTTATTCGTTTAGGGTTCGCTAAGATAACGATGTCATACTGAGGGCGAAAAGTACGCTCTGAGGAACAGGTTCGAAGCTCTGCATGTGCTTTGTAGCTGAAAACATGACAAAAACAATTATTGTCAATATCTCTCGTTTGGTACCTGTTATGCTTTCTGGTCTATAAGTAATATCATCCCAGAACTTTAGATGACGCATCTCCCAGAGTTTGGATATTGTAACTTAAGACTGTAAAGTCAATCAAATGTAAATTGTAACTACGCAACTTATTTGGAAATAGGCGAGGGAAACTATTTTCTAAAGTTTGTTAGCAAGGACGGGTGGAGTGGGCGGCTCAGTGTAGGTACGCACAACGTCTTCAGAGAAAGTGAAATTTAGCACAAGTTCGGAGAAATACAACTCTACGCGGCCCCCCTCCGCCCTTAGAGGAGTCATCTTCGGGGGTGGCAGTCGGCAAACCCGGCTTATAACAATTAAGTTTATTTGCTCGCGCGTTTTCCACTCTGCCTCAGTGAGGCAACATGATTTTCCAGCGCGTCTTGAAATATTATATAACACACTACACTTTCGTACACTCTATGGGCAGTTTAGAAAACTCCACCGCAAGTTGGATCGTCTACCTTTCTCGTTAAACTTGTCGAGTATGGGCGTAGCATAATTAGGGGTCGTTTCACGGTTGCACCGAGTCTGGCTGGACCGGGGTAGGTACTAGACGGTAGGGGTCTTTGTATCACATATGAAAAATCAGAAGTGGCAGTACCCCGTGACGGTTGAACGACCTTTGTTAAGGTGTCGCTTTCGGGCAGGTTATTTAGTGCGGCAGGGCGCTGGGGGCGGGCGGGAGCTCGGCCGGCCGGGTCGCCGGGCAACGCAACTGGGTCACACCGGGCCTTCCACCACCCACCAATTATGTACACGCTCGTTACCGGACACGCGTTTTTCAATCACATCCATATTTAATTGGGCTTCACAGCCTGAAAATATGTACCTACCGCCCTGTTTTACCCGGAACTCTATTTAAACTGCTATGTCACCGTTCAAAGGCAATGTGCACCATTGCAAATAGTGCACATTGCACCGTTTGGATGTTTATATAATCGATAAATTAATTCGATAGCGGCGAAATCTATGTGTTCATGACTTAATGAGCATGTTTACTCGTAAGTTTCGGAGCTTCGTAGAAAGTAGCTTAGATGCGCGAAGCGGGAAAGTTTGGGCAAAGTAGTTTTAGACTTGCGTCGTCTTGCGGAGCTTCTTGTAAGACGGGAACTGTGCCCTAACTTGTTGCATGGATGCATCGCGGGGGCGCGGGTGGGCGCGGGTCGCGGGGCCGTCTTCATAGTGAATGGGCGCGAGATGTCGTGGCCGGCCCGCGTATGGAGATGCCGCCATTGATAACCGTGACCTCGCCCTTATCGCGGACGCCTGCCGATGACTCCCGCATACATTACTCTTTACACCTATATTTACGCTTAGGTCTAGGTGTGTCCCATTTATTGTGTACGCCTTATATTCTCAAGAGGTCTTTATAATACATGGGAGAGTAGACTAGAGTGAGTTTTGCACTAAAGAACCAACATCACCCATAATTTTAAACTCGTAATTAGGTATTCTAAGATTTCTAAGGAACGATTCGAATAATATGTAGGAACATGAACCATTGGATCTGTTCGTCAGAAATCTCAAGGTATCTTCTGATGTTCTTAGGGAAGTTTATTGTTAGATATAGGTTTTTCACTATTTCATGGTGCCGGAACAGATCGGTTCAGGTGCGGATAGTAACAAAAATCAAAATATTATGTAAAATAGCAGTGAGATTATGATCACAAAACAATTGGTAGAGTCAAGGAAGCACGTCAATTGATTGATTGATAACTGATAAGAGAATTGGGGGCGGCGCATTCCAAGTGCAACCTTGACATTGGAAGTAATGTCGCCGGATCGATTGTCGGAACTCACAAAACCATCTCAAACAATAATAGTGCCGGGACGATGAATGGGCACATTAGCGAGCGGAGCGGCGCGGGCGGCGGCCGAGTCATTACGCGCCCCCATTAATCACTGCAACAATCGGCCGATATCTCGCTATTTACAAACGCGGGAGCACGTGTTCGACGCTCGTACTACGCGGAGTGTATTGACCCATTTAGATAGCTCGACCTTCGCGCGGCCATTGTGAGCGAAAAACATAAAAATAAGTTTTATTGCGGCGTCGTTATACGTATCGCTGCGAGTGCGGGCCCGTCACGCTCGCGCCGCCCGCCGCCCGACAGCTGATCGCTACGTGACATTTTTATTTTATTCGCTCTCTTCCGGGGATTCTCCGAGATACGTGCCGTGCCAGTGACGTCATTATCCCGCGCGCCGCTGATTTATCGCCTCCGAAGCGCACGCTGCGAAGTTCATCCTGCGGTCGGAAAATTTATGCACCGCGTACGCGCTCGCCTCGCAATGTCAGTGCTAACCGCTAAGTGCACTGCCGCCTTGAACCAGTCCCGTTGCCGTTTGTCGCACGGCGCGCTTGCAATCGCGGTTATTGCTTTCCGGCTGCCTAATTAAATTGCAATAGCGGCGGAGCCTTATCGTTCATTAAGTGAATGCGGTGTAGCTAAACATAGACCATTTGTGGTTGCTATAGGTAAGCATTCGTCTTTACGAACCGAGATCGACGCGCCGAGATATTACGATTTGATTTAGCATACAGTTCATAGAGACAGAGTGAAGTGAAAACAATCATATTTTAAAATCGTTTGAAGGGCTACAGGGTATACCCAGTGTATGCAAGACTGGCAGTTATCCGTACATTCGACTTCGTCGTTGTCTCAGCCGCGATGTCCTGAAATCTGGATATAGCTCTCACTCTCTTGCAATGATCGCGACGAAAAAGGTTCTCCCAGCTTCAGGCTTCAAATTGTCCAAAAACTCCCAATCTTGAGATCACACAAGACTCAAAATAGTGTTAAAATGAGACAAAAATATTTCTGATATTATTTAGATGGCACTCTTACTCAACTCAGACTGGACCAGAAGACTCAAGACTGGGTTAAAACGAGACAGATTTATGTCAGGACATATTTGTGTCTCATTAAACTTTATCTTGAGTCTTGAGTAGAGCCAGAGTACGATCTATAAATCTCAGCCTACACTAGCGGCACGCTATGATGGCCGGTTTGACACATTACAATAGTGATGTGGAATGTCAATTTATTCTCGAACAAAAAACAATTAAGTTTTGTTTTTGTACCTGATTAAATAGGTTTAATAAAACAAAAATGTATATGTTTATTTAATTTATTTGAACGAACTGAATATTTGAATGAAAATGAATATACATACTTTATATGCACACAAGAAACATATGAATACAAAAGATACCAAAAAAGGTGCCACAAAAGGCCATAATTAATCAGATTCGTCCATACTACTATTTTCACTGTCGTCACTGCTATCATCACCCACATTAATAATTATATGTTCGTTTTCTATAATATTATCTATTTTCACATCTCTTTCATAATCTTCCCTTATTAATTTAACAGTTCTATTCACAACCTTTTCCCAGTCTCCTTTAGTCACATGTTCACAAGCTTCTTCTAATAATTTTAGCATTTTTTTTGTGGTAAATGGGGGTTCTGTATTGTGTCTTGCAGCATATCCCTTAATTTGAGCCCACACCAACTCAATCGCATTATACTCACAATGGTAAGGCGGTAACCGTATAACTCTGTGCCCATGTTCTAATGCTATTTCGTCAATGACGTATCGGATCTTGGTTGGTTTGTTTTCTTTTAAAAGACGTACTAATTCCGCTTTTAACATATTCATGTTTGCATCTACGCCATTTTTACGAAGCCATGCGACGATATCAGCTTTCTTTTGGGATTGGGCAGGTGGCTTGTCAATTTGCATCGAGTGGTATGGGGCGTTGTCCATAATTATAATAGATGGTTCAGGGAGGCTACACAACATTGAGGTAAACCATTCAGTAAACTTTTCTCCATTCATGTCTTCATGATAGTCTCCAGTGGTTTTTGACGCAAAAGCCATGAGAGAACCTTCGACAAACCCGTTGATGGTTCCGGCGTGACAAATTATAAGTCGCGATCCTTTTCCTACAGGAACTTTGGAAGTAGATGCTGCTGTGTCATCGTTCCAAGAACGGCCTACAGTATGGTTAGCATTAAGCCATGTTTCATCCAAGAACACAACATTTTGCCAATTTTTGATTTCTTTCACTTGCCGTAAAAAAGTATACCTTGCCATCGCTATATCAAATCTTTCCATCAATATTTTGCGTTTGTTACATTTTTTGTATCGAAATCCAATGGTCTTCAAAATCTTCGTTAAAGAACTTTCCCCACCGAAGAATAATCCAGCTTCCTTCAGTGAATGCACCAACTTTTTTCTTGTTGGATACTCCTTCTGTAAATAGTAGCCGTAAACATGTCTTCGGATAGCATCGGCATCAAAGCTATCGATGCCTACGACTGGTTTTGCTCGTTTTCTCTTTTTTGGTGTGTGAAGTTTATTTTCTTCTGTGCCAGTCTCGCCATATTTTTTTTTAGTTATCCGTCTAACAGTTCGTTGTCCAATATTAAGCGCATCAGCTACGCGTTCAACCACTGACGTTATAGGTAAAATTGGCCCTCCATTTTGAGCTTCACGATCGAAATAGTTACGAAGGCGTATTACGAACTCACGTGTCTGACTATTTAGAACAGTTCTCTGCGTACGTTCGGTCATATCGACGAAATCCACAACAAAGGGCTTGAACAGAGTCCAAATTAACGAGCAAGGGTCAACAGTAATGCAGTATCAATATTTGAAATCCAAAGCCAGGTCAAAACTATATCACAATCGCATTGCACTGACAGTTTATACTTTTCGAAGCAACGTCAATTCGAAACTGCTTTGTTTTGCATTGAGCATTGACGCGAGTTTGCCGGAGGTAGTAGTTGTGCTAGCCAGCGATCCTATGTGACGATCGTATTAGATTCCATTTTTAAAAATTTTCAATTTAGAAAACCAAATGCCGAGTTGTGGTATATATCATATAAAAATAAAAATTTTACCTTTTGTATGAAACAGCTGATATTTTTTTGCGATTTCAGAGGTTTGTCCACATAGTGAAAATTGTTCATATTCACAAGTACATTCACCCCTTAAATGGTGCAAACTGATTTTTCTACACTTGTATACATTTTAGAAATCAATTTAATAAATAAATTTTGAGTCCTAAACCTAAAACTACATTCGATAAAATTTATGAATCTCTGCACATCACTATCGTCAATAAAGTAATACAATTATTTCCTTCAAAGTCGTTATCAATTAATACGGAACTTCATGAGCGGACAAACGTCAAACCGGCCATCATAGCGTGCCGCTAGTTTAAGTTTCCTCGTGCGGTGTTGATCACTGTTGATATTCGACAACTTTGGGACCTCAACGTCTATCGGTTTTCTATTCTCTAAACCACTTGCCCCGCCTATTGCCACTTCAGCATTGCGAGTTGCGACTTGATGAGCTATCGATACCAACCAACCAACTCTGGTTCTCCAACCGACTTCTCATTTCAGTTTCAGTATTCAGTTTTCATACGAGGCCGATAGTTAGCGACAATGTTTCATATACATTTACATATATTAATGTATGGGGTAAACGGGATATACACCACTGCACTTACCTGCTCATGTCATGTCATACGTACCCACCTGCACTGCACCTTCCTATAGTTTCGTTTCAAACGTTTAGTCTACGTAGTGTGTGCTTGAGTGTAGTCATAGTAATGCAGTTCTATATTATGCAAAAGCTTCTACTTGGTAGTCTGTTTCTGTAGAGTGCAATAGTTTTAACATTACGCTTTTGTCTCCTTCGCCTACGTTAAGATACTACGTTTAAAAAATGTTACCTAACAAAACTCTTCTTCGAATTTGCTGTTAATGCCAGTAAGTATCTAGGTACTATAATATTCGTTTAACTGCCTCGTTGGTCTAGTGGTTAGCACGTTCGACTACGGATGACGAAGTCCCGGGTTCGATTCCCGGGTCGGGCCAAAAAATGCATTGGGTTTTTCTGTCAAGAAATTTTTCATTACTAGCCTGGAGTTAGGAAGTTGGCGGTGAGTCACCCCCGTGCCTCGGAGAGCACGTAAAGCCGTCGGTACTGCGCCTGATGTCTCTCCGGTCGTGTCGGATTTTGCGTCCCATCGGACTATGAGAGTGAGGAATAGAGAGTGCACCTGTGTCTGCGCACACACTTGTGCACTATAATAACTCCCGCGCAGATGGCTAATCTCTGAGCAGGAGGACATTACTATACTTATTCGTCGTGTTTTGGTAGCGATGATTTCAAGAGACCTATGTCCAACAATGGACGTCTATTGGTTGCGATATTTACGGCCCGGAAGGTCCAATTCCCCGAACGTTCAATTTATATCCTACGCCCTATTCCTAATGCATATAAATCATAAATAATATAAAAAAATCTTTTTAAACAACCGACTTCAAACTCCCGCGCCACTATACAAAGTACATACATAATTTATTGTTGATATTTTAAAAACCGCTCGACCGATTTCGATAAAATTTATATGGGACCACCTGGGAAGTATACCTACCCTTTGAAACAATAAAAGAATTTTTCAAATCGGTTCAGGCGTCTTCGAGTAATCGTTGAACATGCATAAAAAAAATCCGATGAATTGAGAACCTCCTCGTTTTTTGAAGTCATAAATGTTGTTATAAATGAAACAAACCCAATTTTTGAAGTGAAAACTTCTTTAGGCGCACTTTTAAAACTTTAAACTTCGTTGAGCACTTTTTTGGGGGAACAAAAAACATGGATTTCGCGTCATCGTCACCTTCACAATCATGGATCAAAATGGATGGAGATTTCAGTAAGCGTTCAACATTTAAGAAGTTCCAAAGCAACCTTGTACAGCGCAGCGGGCAAGCAGCCGCCTTCCTTACCGTTTAATGTACGATGTCGCCGGTTCGAATCTCACTCACAAAATCGTGACAGTGCACTTTTCTTATTTGTTTTTAATTATTAGCAAATCTAGTTTTCACTTTTATCAGCAGTCCCTATGACTGCCAATTTTTTTATGCTTTCAAAACGCTCCCCCGTAAAATGCATGTTTGCAGATTCGTATGTTTGCCGTAGATGTAACGATATGTGCATCGAAAGGGAAAATGGTAG
The DNA here is from genome assembly GCA_029955525.1 of Oeneis ivallda. NCBI lineage: Eukaryota > Metazoa > Arthropoda > Insecta > Lepidoptera > Nymphalidae > Oeneis > Oeneis ivallda. The sequence goes on along the minus strand of JARPMR010000024.1, from coordinate 10,434,004 downwards.
GTTTTGCTCGGAGATGACGCACGGTTCCCCGAACGCGGCCGGAGAGCCGACACGGGAATGTCGGCCCGCCACCTATGGCCTCGCTAGTAGCTGCTGATGCTTAATCGGGTGTTTGCTCTTAGGTACATATTATCATTATAATATTTTGCATGCACAGCTAACTTATTCGTACTAGCTTTTATTCGCGACCTCATCTGCGTGAAGTACCTACCTAAAGGCTTTTAAAAATTTGGGAACTTTTTTAACTCTAGTATGTCACTAACAGTAAGGTTACCATGCACGGCACGACGAATTTTGATTCAACTTGTGATCTCAGAAGTTAGAAGAACTTCAGGGGATATCACGAGAAAACGGGTACATACAAAAAATACCACAATACTTCAAAAGACTTTCCTCAAACATTTCAGCCCCCTAGGGATGGATTTTTTCCTTCGATGCCTATGCTCTAGACTAGAACGAACCTAACTTCCAAATTACAAGTTGGTAGAAGTCTTCACACGCCTTTGATAACGTTATGAAGAACTCTCAGATGTGCAGTTGTCTTTGAGTATTAAAGCAGTTGTCCTTCGCCGTTGAAGCATGTGTTAACTTAAGTCTTAAACACATACCTAACTCCAAAAAGTCAGTGATGCGTGCCCGCGATTGAACCCGCGACCCCCTCAAATAGGAGGTCCTATCCCCGCATTCCTAACCACTAGTAGCCCAGTAGTTGTCATTACTCAAATCCATCCACTATATAGAATAAAAGCCTATGCACTTGTACCGAAGCGGCTTATCCTTTCGCCTTTCTTAGAAAACTTTAAAAAAAATACTCATCATAATAAACGCATAGAGCCCCGTCTCGTACGAGCATCGTAATTCGTAAACAATGCGTTTCGGGATTTCCCTCCCTTTTTATGCGAGAACACATTCCTGAGGGATTCCTTTTGTTTGCGCTTAAACGGTCTTGTTCATTTTTTCTCTGTCATCTTAAAGAGTTATTTGACGCGGGATTGCGTAACTGCGTTAGACACGCGTAATTTAGGCGTTTAGAATTTAAACCGCGTTTAGCTTTAACTGCGTTTAATTGACGTCGGTGAAATGCAAACTATAGCCCTAAACTAAACTGAGTTTAGCGTGAACTAATCGCGTTTAGTTTGGTCGCTGAAGTTTGCCTTGGGTCGTTACAAAAAACGTTACAAAAATGTTTTTTTTAAATTAGGGTACTAGTACTACTTAATATATACCTAGTTAGCCTGTATAAATGATACTAAACAATTTATAAGTAAATAAAAAAAATACACATTTTAATTATGATTTTTTTTAAATAGGTACCTACTACCTACATACAGTTTTCTACCCCAAGAAATAAAATTTATACCTAGTTCCTACCTTAACCAAGGTATACAAATACAAACTGTCTTAAATAGGCAGATTACTTGTTTTATAGTAAGTGGTTAGTAGTTTAAACGTTTTTGGGTTTGCTTAACAATTGTAAATGGCTAAAAAAAGCAAATCAATCAATTATCAGTAATCCAAGTTTTTTTTTTTTTCATGTACAAAAGTAATTTAAAATAAAATAAAATAAAATAAAAATGATTACAAACATAATGTAAAATTAAAAATTGAATAAGTACATCAAACTAGTCATCCTTCATAGACAGAATTATTTTCTATTTGGATCTCGATGTGTCGAGATCCAATGTCTCATCATTGGACTGCACAAGTCCCTACCCACGACCTGAAGGATGCCGTTACCAGAGTTACGCAATCTTTCCCAGAAGGAAGATATACGCGTTTTAATATTATTTCATGCGAATAAGCCATCCTAAACATACAAACGAACAAGAAGGTACCTTATTAGTAGTAATAATATTGCAATCGATTAATAATAATAAAATACTTTTATCCAAAAAATATTCACCTACAAAACGTAAGCCAACTTAAAACGATAGTCTAATTCAAAACGGGACAGTCGTATAAAAAGCTCCAAGAAGCTGCGCGGGCGCAAACCGAGAACAGGATGTGAGACTGGTCGGCGCACACAGCCGTGTTGACGTGTACGTACGCCCGGGCACGCACACAGGCGCGCGCGGCCTCGCTCGCCCGCTCACGGAAATGTGCGTGCCAGCGACTGCCTAGTGCCTTGGCGTTGGCTCACGCGGCATGCCGAATAAACCCGAATACGAACAACTACGCTCGTTAAGGAAACTTTGGCTCTGAGGTTCTTTTAGTACCTACAGTATGCTTTTCTTTTTTTTTCTCAGCTTTATTCTGATACTTGAAAAAATTATAAATTAAATAGAAATATGTAGGATATATACACCAGCTGTCGCTCTTCACAAAGACCAACGCCTCAAAAATATTCGAATATTAAGCTAGGTACCTGTATGTATTATTTTAAAAGGCCCTCAAACCAAATTCGTTCTTAAACGTAACTTTGATCTTCTTTAAAAGTACAAAAATTAGGGATTAATGCAAATATATTTAAATACTTTTCCTTATCTGGTATAAGTTATACGTTGGATCTATTAGTATTGTCAGAGTTCAGAGATAATATTGTAGAATCAGTAAATTTGATAATTGTTTTGATAACGCTAATTTGGCAAGATAAACAGCGCAAAAATTATTTACCTACTCAATAGCTGTCCACATGTAGTGTTTAATAAAATTTAACAAAAAAAAAAGAATAAAAAAGATGATAACATTGATTACTTGTAATTAATTGTAAAACGAATTTATCAAAACAATCATAATCCGTTCTACATCAATAACAATTCACATGCCTAATCAATAAAACAATTGTTATGGCTTCCGAAAGCCGAAACAATCAATAAATCTTCCCGCGCGTAAAGAATTTATAACGGTGCTCCTCTCGGCTAGGCTAATCTATAATCTTTAGCCACCTGTAAACAAATCGAACCGATATTTCCGATCAACTCAGTGTTGTCAGACAGGTAAGGGATGGAAATCCGTATTTTATTGAGTAATGTTTTAGTATAGGTAAGTAAACCTTTCTGTAATGTAAAAAAAACAGTATCCTGAATCCTGATTAGAGTTAGAACAATAAAATTTTCAATTATCTACCTAATTTAATCTCGCAAAATAGGTTACATAAATTGCTCTCTAAACTATCAAAAATTGTACAATTTCGTAATTTTTCTTCTAAAAAATGTGACTTTGTGTAAAAAATTACTGAAATGTTTTTGTAAAATTTTAAGGAAGTGCAGGAAAATGTGAATCAATTAATTAAGTAATACACATTTTCCTACACTTCCCACAAATATTCTGGTAACACTTGCTCAAACGATGAATGAGTTCGCCTCTGGTCACGTGTTCTATTGTACCGAAAAGGAATGTTAATCATAAATCGGTAGTTCAATAGAGTTCGGTATCGCAGATTAACACCTCATCATGCTATTAAAATTTATGAATGGAACACCCAAAAAAAATACTATCGGGATCATTTTGTAGTAAATTTTTACACATTTTTGCTATCGTCGTTTATCTTGAAATTATTATTAAACTGATCTCTTAAAAGCGCTTTGTTTGTCAGAACTTCACCCACGTCATGGTGCGAAATCTATTTTGCTGATACTCGTAGGTAGGTACATAACTTGTATCAAAACAAAAGATAATTGTAATATGTAGCTATTAAGTTAGAAACTTAAGGGAAGTTATTTATTTACAAGAATACACTGCTCTAAATGAAATATCAATCAAAATTCTGATACTGATTCTGATCTGATGAGACTGGGACTGGACATTGATTTAGTTAAAAAAAGAGTTCTTGCCATAGCAATAGCAAGCATGTAGATATAAATGCTAAACCAAGCTATTCTATTTTCGTTTTCTTTTATAGCCTAGCTTCATAATACAGAACTACAGTCTACACCCCATGCTATCAACCCCATTTTATAGTTGACTATAATATAACGCTCGTGGAAGCGTAGGTAGCTGGCTGTAGCGTTAGATAGAAGCGGACGGCCGCTACGCGATGTTATTATGTGCTGCGTCTGTGTGAACGTGCATGTGCACGAGACTCACACAGGCGCAGAGTCCCTGGCCCCGTACCCCTCACCCGCGACCCGTTCTGCCCCCCGCGCCTCGTCTCCCCGCTCCGACCCGCACTGGTTCGACGACGACATGGCTTAGCGCGCTGTGAAGCAATGCGGAGCCGCCATCTATTCGCTCTTTACAATGCCATAGAAAGTTCGTTCGACTCGCCCCGCCGATAGAACTTTTCCTACCTTCACTGACCGATTATGCACCGCTACCTTGTCAAGTCCCATCATACTTCGAAGTAGAGTCGTTGCCAAAATATTTAGTCATTTTTGGATTTTTATTTTTTTTGGTTTTCGACCGAGCGAAGCGAAGGTCTCTGAGTTTACTAGAGCGATTTGCACTTGTCCGTCCGTCCGTCTGTCACAGCCTTATAACTTCTGAATTACTGGACGTAATTACTTCAATTTTAGATATGATATGTAAACCGATGGCCTCCAGCCGAAAATGGCTTAAAAAGTTATAAAAATCTTTATTTCAGGGGGGCTCCCATACGAAATGGGGGGCTTTCAAAGTGGAGATTGTATTCGAGGCTAGATTTCTAAAACCACTTTGTTTTAAAACTTGAAACTTACACATAATTTGAGTTATATTCTGTACTTGAACAACAAATACTAAGATTAGATAAATATTATAAAGAAACGAAATTATTTGAGTTTTAATGGGCATCAATGTTTTTAACAAAACTTCACTATACTGTTACTAGATGGCGCTGTCTTTAATATTGTAAATACGCATCCCATCCACGACAGCAGATGACGATTGACGTCATCAGATTCGGCGCGTTTTAATTACAATATAATATAGTAAAAACTACCTCATGGGAATTATGGGATACCGCGAGGTCTCAGTTCGGGGCGAACCACTAGTAATACTTAATTTAGCTCTTTAAGATACCTAGACGACGCGCGACGGGGCTATAAAATTCCGCGCGACTATCCGTAGCTAGCGATAAAATAAACGCAGACATTTCCAAGTTTCGAGCGGATAGAACGAACGAGCGACGCGGCGCGCATCAGAAAAAGAACTTTACGACAAGATTAGAAAGAGCGAGCGGTGTGGCAACCTCGCACGGCCACGTTCCAAGGCGCGATGCGGCAACGCCGCGAGCCAACGTCATATACTAAATTTATTTTCATGAGCGCCAGCGCTGGCGACGACACCGCTATGCACTACATTACATACATTCGGGACCGCATGATACTATAACGTTATCACGCGGCATCGTCTATTTTCGAATATCGCAAAACTGCACTGCACGGTTTTTCGTAGCCGAGTGAAGCAAAGGGGTCGGCGAGTTGCGTTCACCAGTGAACAATGGAACGGCCCGTTTTCCTCGGAGCGATAAAAGGGTGACGCAAAATGATTATTTGCAGCGTTGCGATGAGTGGCCGCTGAGTCAACCGTGCCAGTGTCGGGCTGCGACGCTTAGCACAGCGCCTCGATTCTCATTGCGTTATCTACTCAGCCACATTCAATGCAACGTCTCGGAATAACTCGGTTCAGCTGTATATTATCTTCTATGTATAGTACATAGTTTACCTGTTTCGTAAAAATACCTTTTACTGGGACAATTATTTATTTTCTTGTTAGTTTCACATAAGTACTTAATTAGAATTAAGTACTTATGTGAATCATGATTTATTAACTAACTTTTGCTCGCAGTTTCGCTCACGTTAATTTCGATATTTCAAATCCCTATTTTAGGCCTTAGGCGTTGAATTTTCAAAAATCCTTTTTTACCGGATGCCTACGTCATAATAGTTATCTGTATGCCAAATTTCTGCCCGATCTGTCCAGTGGAGCTGTCCGTTGATAGATCAGTCAGTCAAAACCTTTACCTTTTTACATATTAAGTATTTAGATTTTAGATAAAAATCTGTTGCATAATAAGAATGCAATTTAAAAAATAAATTGTTTTTGTTTTATTATTTTTATAACTGCATTCTCATAATCAAGGTATTTTTAATTAAAATTGTGCCAAACTTTTTATTGTTGATTTTTTTTAAACTGCTCGACTGATTTCGATAAAATTTAAACGGGACCTGGGAAGTTATACCCTTTCAAACAAAAAAAGAATTTTCCAAATCGGTTCGGGCGTCTTCGAGTAATCGGTGAATATACATAAAAAAAAAAGATTCCGGCGAATTGATAATCTTCTCCTTTTTTGAAGTCGGTTAAAAAGAATTTAACCCTAGATTTTCTTCAGGTGATTTTAAAAGCAAAGTAAAATAATGGTATAAGTATACTTTACTTCATGATAGCGATTAGCGATATAGATAGATGTAGCTGGCTCATTTACCGTGCAAAGAATCAGCCTGGCTGTCAACGCGGAAATACAGCAAGTCTTAGCAAGTATTCTTAATGCAAGTACCATCCTATTTGGGCATAACTTGTACATTAAGATAAGGCTTTGTAAAGTTATTAACTGATTTTTTATTTTATAAAATTTTATGTTTCTACCTAAATATTTAATTTTAGTAAGTACATTACTTTTGACGGAAAAAACTAACCAGAAGTAGTTTTGCACTCTGTGCAAAAGAAATCACAGTCCAAAATAAGGGTGGGTTTAAGTAGAAATGCAAGTGTACGGAGATTAGTACTTTTACCCGTTGGACGTAAAATCATAATAGTGTGGTGTCCTATTTTAACTAAATAATTTATTGTTAATTTTAAAATAATGGTAGAATTTTTTCGTCTGACGAAAATCATTTTACGAAAAACGTAATTTTTCAATGAGTGTCGAATATAAAACCCATATTACTCGTCTATCTTCTGTTGATAGTGGTTTGTTTATAAATACGTGCTTAAACCTGCGAAGTGCGTGAGGCGTGTGCCACCTAATTGTGGTGGCAGGTGCACAGCCATCTGCCCCGGGTGGACTTGGTCTTGAATTGTTTTTAAAACTCCCTTTTTTATTACCATCGAAGGTTCTGCGTTGCGAAATTTCATTGCTCCCACTGTCTCCACGAACTGAACGCGCGATGTATAGCGTCCAATAGAAATGTCTGAACTCGAGTCTCTGTCGACAGTCTATTGCATAGTCTATGGCACCCCGCACACAGTCAATATTATTGTCAATATTTACGAATATTGACAATATTATTGACTGTGTGCGGGGTTTGATCAATATTATTGTCGAAGTCCGGAAATTTCGTCAATATCGGGGGGAGGCAGGGATATTGACAATAATATTGACAGTGTGCGGGCGCGCGTCAATATTTTAGTTGAAAAAAGATTTCAAGGCAGGAGGACGTGCGCTCGCAACCAAAAATGGAGGACATCCCCAGTGCAACAAGCAATGAAAAAGAATATTTAATAGAATTTATTAGAATGTGGGAGACGTAACGATTTTCGCATCAGTATATCTTGTTTTTTTAAGTAAGGGGTTACTAAAGATAGTATTTTTTGAAAGCTACTACCTTTTATTCTCATGTAATTTTTAAAATCATCTTTTTCTGTATTTCGAAGTTCTTTTATTAGATTTAAATGATTTAATTCCACTTTTCCACTTTGTCATCCAGTATTTAAGCCATCGTTTCTTTCTTTTTTAGGGTTCCGTACCAAAATGGTAAAAATGGAACCCTTATGGTGAGACTTTCTCCGTCCGTCCGTCCGTCCGTCCGTCTGTCACAGTCGATTATTTCAGTAACTATAGCTATCGACATGAAATTGGGCATTGTATATAATAATATATAATATAAAATATATAATATATTGGGCATTGTATATAATAATATATAATTTAAAATAATGTCTAATAGTCGCCCAACATCATTGGAATAAAGAAAAATCGAAAATTATTTTTAGGGTTCCGTACCCAAAGGGTACCAACGGAACCCTATTACTAAGCCTACGCTGTCCGTCCGTCCGTCCGTCCGTCCGTCCGTCTGTCAGCGGGCTGTATCTCGTAAACCGTAATAGATAGACAGATGAAATTTTCACATATTATGTATTTCTATTGCCGCTATAACAACAAATAATAAATATTAAATTAAATTAAAAAAATTAAATTAAAATATTTCCATGGGTACATGGAAATATAATAATTTAATTTTTTTTAACGGAACCCTAAAAGAGCGAGGCCCAACTCGCACTTGGCCAATTTTGGTTTTATTAAAAATTTTCAATTTTGGTTTTATTGTTTTGGTTTGGTTGGTTTTATTAAAAAAAAATCGGCCAAGTGCGAGTCGGGCCTCGCTCTTTTAGGGTTCCGTTAAAAAAAATTAAATAAAAATATTTCCATGTACCCATGGAAATATTTTAATTTAATTTTTTAATTTAATTTAATTTTTATTATTTGTTGTTATAGCGGCAATAGAAATACATAATATGTGAAAATTTCAGCTGTCTATCTATTACGGTTTACGAGATACAGCCCGCTGACAGACGGACGGACGGATGGACGGACGGACGGACGGACAGCGTAGGCTTAGTAATAGGGTCCCGTTGGTACCCTTTGGGTACGGAACCCTAAAAAGGGGGAAAATCGGGGGTTTGAAATTTCAAAGTAAGATAACTATACCGAGTGAGGTATCATATGAAAGGCCTTTACTTGTGCATTCTAAAACAGTTTTTTATTTATTTCTATATGTAATAGTTTTTGATAGATCGGCCAAAATGTCGAAAAAAATACCGTTCCCCCCCTTATCTCCGAAGTTTACCAATCGAAAAATCTGAAATAATTATGGTCAATAGAGGTTTATGTATATTTTACAGGAAAAATAAAATAAATGCGAAATTTTTTTTGTCATCCAGTATTTAAGCCGTCGTTTCTTTCTTTTTTTATTCAATAAAGTTAATGCAATAACCAATGCAATGGTTTTTTCTTTGTATCCATTTTAGCACACGTGCATGCAAATCAAGCTTCTACGTCTTACTGAATCACTTTTTGTTAGAAATATTGACAATATTATTTGCGTAGTGTGCGGGGTCTAAATATTGACGAAAATATTGTCAATATTTTCGTCAATATTTTCGTCAATATTATTGACTGTGTGCGGGCTGCCTATACATATTATACACACGTTGCAGCTGCTACAATAGAGCAGCTTGTTTTTCCAGTTTAAAATTATAAGAAATTTAATTTCCACTAAACTGCTATTCTTTTAATCCAAGTCTTTGTTATTACCTACCTAGTTGAAATGTTACGTTATGTTAATGTGTAAGAGTTTTGATAGGGTTACTTGGACTCTGGGAGCTTTTCTTTTGAATGTAATTCTGCATTGGTATGGCATTTAGGATATTTTGTATCGTTAGGCACTACGATCGAATAAATGTCCGTTGATTAGGTGAAATTATTTCATCGTAGAATTTTATAAAAGCTTGAAATACGCTATGAGAGTTGATTAATAAGAAAAAAAATTAAAATCCAGAAGAATATTCTTTGCCACATTTAAGTGATCCTTCGAGCCGGATCTGGCCCAGCGGCCCGCACAAATTAAACTATTCCTGGTTACGGCGCCGAGTAGGACTGGCCAACTGGGGCATCTTGTTGATTTTCTAATTTGGCTGCAGATCTTTTGTGTAGCGAACGATTTGTAGAGGAAGAATGCGGACGCCAGTTGTCCCGAGTCCGGGTAAATCCCACAGTTGTATGGCTGAACACGAACTCTCTACCTGGGCCGATCTGCAGGGGTTGCGCCCCGGGTGCATATTGTGCCCAAAAAAAGAGAAGGGTCCCTTCACAAAGCGGGCCCAGGTATCTGTAGCGTAGCCTTCTCATCGTATCGCATGCGGCTTGCGAGGGATCCGCGCCGTTGTTTCTAGGAGGGACTCGTACTTATAACATTCAACATTTTAGGTTCTTGCTTTTTTCGTTCGCTGGTTCTTTAGCTGTTTTATGTTGGCATTATGTATTATTGATGAGTAATTAATAATTATAACTTAAGTATCTACCACAACAAATGAATAGATTCTATTATTAATACTTCATAATTAATATCTCTAATAAAATGTGTGTCTTTCTCTCAGTGTCGTTGTACAGGTATGGCAGTGGTCAGTTTTAAAGTTTGCGTTGTGTGTGTTGCAGGGCTCGGGCGGGTGCGGCGGGTGCGGCGCCAAGCGGCGCGCCGGCTCCCCGTGCGAGGGCGGAGGCAAGGTCGCGCGCTGGGAGGACTCGATCGCGCGGCTCGAGGCGGTGGCCGCCGGCGCGGGCGGCGAGGAGTGCTGGCGCGCGGACGAGGAGCGGCGCGCGTGCCGGCGGCGCTGGTGCGGCGGCTGGTGCGGCGCGCACGACACCATCCGCGCCGAGAACGGCAAGTCGTACCTGGAGCTGGGCGGCGCGGCGGCGCGCGCGTGCTGCGACGGGCGCGCGGCCGGCCGCTGCGCGTCGCGGCGCTGCTACCGCGAGCGGCGCCTCAAGATGATGAACCTGTGCGCGCTCAAGCTGGCGCGCTTCCGCCAGACGGCCGACCCGTCGCTGCGGCGCTCGGTGCTCGTGTGCAACACGCTGCGCGGCATCGAGCGCGAGATGGAGCGCGAGAGCGCCGAGGAGCCGGCGCCCGAGCTGGCGTGCGCGTCGGCGGCGGGCGCGGCGCGCTGCGAGGTGCTGGGCGCGCGCGACGCCGCTGGCCGCGCCACGCCCTTCCCCGCGCCGCCGCCGCCCGACCGCGACTCGGGCTACGGCGACGAGGAGGCGCGCGCCATCGACTGGGGCTCCGTGCTGAGCCTGTCGTCGCGCTCTGCGCTCGACCCGCCCGAGGACGCGTGGCCCGACGACTGGGGCTGGAGCGAGGACAGCTTCGTGCGCCTGCTCGTGCCCACGAGTTAGTGGTCGCCGCGCGGGCAGGACGCGCCCGCGCCGCACTGAGCGCCCGCTACCGCCTCCGCCGCCGCGCCGCCAGCTGAGCGAGGCCGCGCGGCGCGGCGCCGGCCGCCCGCGCGGCACATCTAGTCGGCGCCCCGCCGCCACGCAGTCACTAGTTAGTGTTATGTGATTACAATGGGAAGGTGCTAGCTTCGGACGACACGCGGGACTCGCACGCGACTCGACTTATTTTTGATAGTTTTTTTCCTTTGAGTGAACTCTGATAGAAACTGGAGTGATTTAGCCGAAGACGTTATTATCGGATGTTTGAAATTTTTGTTGAAATTATTGTGTAATTAATTAGATAAATGCTATATTTATTACGTTGAGAGGGAGGAGTGAAGTGACTATTTGAAATTATTTCTGTCTTGATATTTTCTATTGTACCGGATGTATCTGTGAGTCGAAGCGCGACTTCGGGTGCGGTAATGTAGTTGCGGTGCGCCCGCGCGGCCGCAGTACGGCCGCCCGCGCCGCCGCCGCCGCGGCAGTCGCGTACTGGACACGTGCCGGTCGCCGCACAGAGCCGCGATTCTCGCTTTGGCCGCTGTAGATTGCAGTTCCGAATTGTCATCTGAACAAATTGTAATTAAATACGTAGTAAGTACTTAACTTAACCTATATGGACTTTCATTAGTTCCGCATCCACTGCTCCCGGGCGAACAGTAATTGGGTGTCAATTATACAGCCTTATCGACAGTCCGATGAGTCTCGCGACTTTAGCATTTTCTGTTGAACGATTGGAATTCGTCAAATGTGATTTAACATAATTGTGAATGTACTTAAGACATCTCATTTGGAATTGTTATTGAATCGAAATCTGTCCGAGAACCCGCCGGTCCCCTGGTGAAACTTCTCTTTTATCTTATACCGATTAAGAGCAATAAATAATAATTTAAGAACAAACGTATACTAATATAAAATTACCACTGGATAATAATTTCTTACGGTATTTACTACTAACAGTTAAATGCAGTTCCTAATATGTAATGATTTTAATATAAGTGAGTAAAATAACAATTAATTTGCAGTATTTAATTCTAGTTTTGTATTGACGTTCGCCAGGGGGTCGTCGGGAACAATCGAGGGAATCCCCCTGTAGCAACATTTAATAGAAAGAAAATAGGAAGACGAGTGTTAGAAATGCAATGAGATTTGAGACATCGAAAATACTGAATTTTTTATAAACCAAACTCAAAATACAACCCGGCCTTCCTAAGAGAGTTCTAGTCAATGTGATTCTACGCCATCCAATGAAGCAATGTTACATGGATGGGCGAGATAATGATGGGTCATCTCGTTAGTGACGTCGGGTTGGATGCACCTTGCGTGAAATGTGGCTTATTGTAACAGCGTGTAATCGGGATTGCGGCCGGGGAATATGGCATGTAGGCCTTTAACACATCTTCGCCTCGCACGAGCAGTTCCGCTATAGTTTCGCTGCTGTCAAACCGAAGCGGAACTATAGCGAAACTTTCTTCAATGCAGACATTTGCCTCTGCATCGTAATGTATAATCTATTTTTCCAATAATGGTTTCTCGCAGGAACTCGTAAGCGCTAAGTATAGCGCATAGGACGTTCTTACCTATGACGATGTAAGCATGCGTCAAAAGGAAAGGGTGTTTACCCGTGGTGCCGTTTTAGGCTGGAACCACATCTGTGCGCATCGATTCGCATTTTGTCAATACAAAACTGTCATTTTTCATAAAGTCGTGTACGCATCGCAAAGCCGAATTGAACTGTCATTTTTCATAGAGTCGTTTATGCTACGACTCTATCAAAAATGACAGTTATGTACGGACAAATTGCGAATCGATGCGCACAGATGTGATTCCAGCCTTAACCGCCAACATACGCTCGTCAGTTACGCGTTTAAGACATCTATGGAAAAATAAATATATATAATTTCGCGGCGAAGATATGTGTTCAAGGCATTAAATCTTCATTCGGTACATGAGCTTAAAGGCCCTTTGTTTTTGACATTGCATATTTTCCAAGGCCACCTATTCTTCGTCGAAGTCCGCCCGCCTACACAGCCGGCCGCCTCCCGACATCGCCGCCGCGGCCGCTACCACTTCAAGCACTCGGAATTGCGACTGCATGGACCAAACATACCTAGCACGACTTAAATAGAGCAAAGTACAAATTTCAGATAAAGTAAGATGCATTAGTGCTCCGGCGCATGTTTGTCCACCGTTGTCAATTACTCAAATATTTGAATTGTGATTCGGTAGCTAATGAGAGAAACTCTATGTTCTTAAATTTAGTGTACATATTATATACGGAGTTGGGCATTATGGCGCGGTGATCGTGGCCGTTGTAAATACATAATGTAAAGTAATTTTATGATATTCGATGTGAACGGGGTGTCGGCCCACCGTACTCCGTCACCATCCCAACAGCCCAACTACTCGATCGGGAAAGGTACTCTGCAACCGTTGGAAGGCTCTACAGCGCTTAGCTAAAGTGGACGTAGTTACGCAAAATAGTAACACAAAACCACCCACAAAACTTGCCAATAGGAAAAATAACCTTCTAATATAAGCATCCAACCTACATTTGTCAAATTAAGTAAATAAAGACACATGTTTCAGGATTTCAGGATCCGTTTTTCGTAAGTACGTCCAAGTAAAAGAGTTGGTCACCACGAGGCAATCGGGTATTATTATTATTTTCAGACCATTTTATTTTCGGTTTACTTAACCATACAAAAATAAATTGTAATTTGTGTGTGTAACCAACTCAATTCCAGTTTGTAGAGTCTTTCAGTTTCTAACAAAGAGGCCACCCCATTAACTTCTTGGGCTCTTGGAATACGTGTTGTATCATACGACCTCTATTCTGTCCAATACACTCAAGTACAGATTTACAAGTTACATATAATTCGTTCTAATATAAGTGACACAAAATATTGCCAGTAGGTACAGATTGGGAGATGTCTAATTAGGTTTAAACGAGTTTTAAACTCGAACACCATCCACATGGTCAGAAGGTCCGTTTGAACAAAGATTTTTTTGAGTTTGCCAATAAGTTTTACATTCCTTTCATAGTTTTGAATTCCGATAGAAAAATTTCGCATTTCAGGGTAAATATCTTAAAATACATAAGTGGAACGGCATTATAGAAAATAATAGATAGAGTTGATATTTGAATTCATATTATTTCAAACTAGTTTGCCCTTTCGTTCTCTAAATTAGTAGAATTTATCCCAAATATCATAACACAGCTTCATTATCATTACCTACCTCACTTTCAAAGTCTTTACCTAGCAAACAAATAGCCTAATTTTACTTAAAATTATCCAGGTTTCAACCCATTGTAAACCGACTTCCGAAAAGAGATAAGTTCAGCCGGTACTTATTTTTTTTTCTGAACCGATTCTTTTCTTCACGTGTTCTTTTTTTAATGATTACTTTAGTACGATAACATTGTACGTTGATTAGGTCTATTGGAGGACACCTTCCGACCGTGTACATGGGCTTAATATAATTGGTTCACTCGATAGCTTAGTGTTGAGTTCCGATCAGTTTTACGATTTATTTTGCATACTTACCTATCTAGATATTATTTTTTTGTTAAACTTGTCCGTATGGTTGGTTGTGATGGTTTACTTACGTAAGTTAGTGAAATATGGATATAAACGAGTCTATTAATTGAAATAAAATACTTTCACGTTTGTACTAAAATTTAGCCTAAAAGTTTGTGCGTCTGTTGTCTGCGAATTTCAGTTTTTGTGACGTACTTAAAGTGAATTTGTGAGTCTGATTGCTTGCGAGAGGTATTTTTTTTTAAAATTCTTGACCGTACCAATTAGAATAATAAATAATAATAGATATATGATGAGCATGAGAGATGACAGAAGCACAATCTTATATCAGATGCTTGCAACATGTACAAATAACAGATATTAAAATACATTTCCATTTCTTTCCAATGAAATTCATTGTTTTCATAAATTAAAATATATATTGAAAATTGTATAAAGTGATCAAATTTAATTAAACAGTGTAAATCGTGCTCAACACGTATGAACTTTTGGTATGAAATCCGGTATGTCTATTCGAAATTGTGTACAAATTAAGCGGAGAGGCGAGAGCACTATTTATTACATTATCACTATTCCTTGAATTGTTACTCAGCTCGACTTACGAACGGCCTTGCATCTGTAAGTTTTATGACGTACGCTTTATATTTGTGATTTTGTCAAACAAATTAGCGCTGCGCCATTTTTGTTTGACAAAATCACTTTGTAGCGATACTTCACTGCGTCGTGTGATATCGGTCTAAATGAGTAAAACTTACATGTGTAAGGCGGCCTACGCTTCACGAAAGTTAAAAAATGCGTCTGTAAAGCCAATCGCACATCTGAAACAGAGCCGCAAACGGGCTTTTTTCATTATAGTTCTTGCAATTCACGAGGGCGACTGACTTATGGTTGTGTGTGTGTCGTATCTGTATAAGTGTGAGCGAGCGCAATGCTCGCGCCTGCCCGCTCCCACCTAGGCTTTGACAGGTACGCACACTTATGCAATGTGCATGTACACGAAGTAACCACAATTAAAGCTCACTCGCCTTCGTGAATTGCAAAAACTGTACTAGAAAATGCGAGTGATGCCCTGTAACAAATACCAGAACATTGTTCCCGTCAGGGCCACCTCTGCTGAAGTCAACAGATATCACAGGCTATTGTACTATTGATGAATATGCTTTGCGTGCCTCTTGCAGCATTTGTGAAGATCTTCTGATCATTTGAACTGGGCAGATTTCTACTGAATCATTTCCATCATCTTCGTTTCACAGTTAAAACGTACGAGTATGTTAGATGAATTGATAAATTAAACCATACGTTTTTAGCTGGTAAATGAATACGATATTGCAAAGGGGGCAAGACGCACCTCGTTGGGTGGCTTAAATCGACTCCTGCGCAGTTTCTACTTTCGTGACGTGTACAGAGTACTGTTTATGGTCAAGGCGAGACGCGCACTGTGTTGTGAGTGTGACTACAGCAATAATTGTGGACAGTAGACCTTGTCTTATCCGTCTTCTCTTGGTATGGCTACGTTATCAAGTGATGCGTTTTCCAATCACTAATTCTACCCTTCTAGCACATCCCATTTCAGCTCATCAAGGGATAGATAGATGTCCAGTCAAATGTCTGTGTTACAACAGGCAATATCACTATGGTTTCGCTTTTGTGTGACAGTAGTGATACTTCATGGAATTTTCTAAATGGATTAGGTACTACAGTATGACGATCGCAATCTCTGATTGGCCGACAGTCTCACGCTATTGGCTAAAATGTATTGTTGCGGCAAGAATCATTTAAATTCACCCAATCACCACTGTAGCAATGATGGATGAAGCTATTCCGGAACCGACCAGCTGTTTCAACGCAGACATTCGATTAAATCATCGTCTAAAAACCCACTTTTCTTACCTTTTTAACGCCATTTATGGCGACGCAATAAACCATCATAAGAATCATGTCAATACTTTGAGTATTTTGTCAGCAAAAAGCTAAATGACAAACGGGCTTGGTGTTGGAGTTACCGTATTTGACAAGGTGTTGAAAAGAATAAAATACTTAAGTTGGCCATTAACTTCTACACAACTAACATATTTCAATGCTTAAGAGCGTTCCAACCCCTAAGTGTTTTGTATATTTTAATAATACCTTTCTTATAAAAAATTAAACACTTAAGTAAAACCAAAGTTCTATTCACATTCATTCACACATTCACTCATTAATTCACTGACTGTCATTTAACCATTCCCAGCGATACAAAGCTGTAAAGACGAATAAAACATGCTCAATCCGAAAAAGTCACGCGCATTTGTAATGGTTAAAATTGAATAAGTATTAGTTTACATTAGTTTTATATTAAGTTGTGACATTAACGCGAAATGGATTTCAAACCGATAGGGTAGCCATACCAACAGTCGGGTACTCTTCCAAGAAGCGTGCCCGACATCATCATACGTAACTTAATAAATCTAAGTGTAATAATTCTTTAGTGTTTTCCATTGCCATTGGTTACCAAAAATGACAGGATTTTTATTGAAACGATTGTGTATATTCTAGAAAAAATACTCCCATTAGAACATCGCGAAACCGATTCGTATACACTTGTAGTGCACATCGAATTGTTATACGTTCCTCAAGATTGAAGTTATACGAAATGGTTTCCCCGCGTTCTAATGCAAGAAATATTGTAATATAATTATTGTTTAAGCTGTTGTGTCGAAAATAACAAGAACAGGAATAATTTGTGAAACAATGGCACAAAGAATGAACATAAAATATTATATATATTATAGATACAGAAATGTGGCTATAAGAGCAATTTTTATAATAAATATTTACTGTTGATGAAAATGCAGTCTTTTATTTGAATCGTCATTAGACCTTAAAGATTTTCCTCAAAGTTAAAAAAATATTGCAACGTCGTCCGTATAATTACACAGCAGAGGTAAACGTCCTTTATCACAATAAGGCATTTTATTATTAAGTAGGTATTTACATTTAACATCCGGTTAGCACTTGAACACAACCTCACTTGATCAAGAAGCTTCTTGCAATCGACACTGTGGTTCAGTGAAAGATTTGAGAAGAGAACAAATAATAGAAATATAATGAAGGTAGTTTAGTTGGGACTACAGTAAGTAGGATCGTTCTAGACTACTTCTAGACTGTAGAGGTAAACACACAGCCGGAGCCTCCCAGACCATACAGAAGAATCGAACTCTGGAACTCTCACTTAGAATTATGACCACAAATGTCACCGATATAGTAGGTATAAAGGCATTTATTGTAAAATCACAGTTTCATAAATAAATTCAGTTCACAATGTTCTCGAAATTCTAGTTCGTATCACCGTTGACAGCTTGAATTCCATGAAGAGTCCGTTTATGTTTCCACATGTCTCCGGAACGTCTAGATTAAAAAAAATGCGTGAGTTTCGTGGAAAACTCGGTTGGAACGAAGTTCCTTTTTAATAATAAAAATAAATAAAATAAAAAATAATAATCTGAAGTCAGGATTCGAACCCCCGAACCGATAGTTTCACTGCTTCGTTTACGCCGCTACACCACCAAAGTTATTACGACCAGTGTGTAATAAACGAAGGCAACAAGTGTCGTGACAGAAAATTCTTACATTTTATCGCCTAGCCTTCATCCGCAAAACCGTCCTAAAAGGAACTTCGTTCCAATAAAATTATACTTAGGCCCTTTAATGGCTTGGGCACGATGCCTTCTGCAGCTGTGACGATTGGAGCTTTTGCGTTCAAACGTGGCATCGAGCTTCCGAAAACCGACTAAAAATCGCGAAAACGCCTATCGCCGCTGCTAAAAGCATTGTGTCTGAGAGCCCTCTGGCCCTAAGAGCAGCCACGCAACGAATAGTATTGATTTGACAGCTAGAAGGGATCAGAGATGCGATTGTCTAAAGTAATTCCATTGATCGTAATCGTATTCGATGATATTAGCGTCAAAGGAAAATAAACCATATCAACATTGAATTAGAGCTCAATTTTGTGTATGCAATATGCATTCTTATACGTTTACGTATGTACGATATGCTCCATGTTAAAATCGGTTGTACTGAATTTGTGACCTAAAGCAATACAATCAAGGATTATTTTACTTTGACGCTAATATCATCGAATACGAATACGATCAATGGAGTAATAGACAATTGGTAAGTACGCAGGTCATAGTTCACCACGCTGGCCAAGTGCTGACTGGCAGACTTCACACACCTCTGAGAACATTATGGAGAACTCTCAAATTACAGGTTTCCTCACCATGTTTTCCTTAGCCATTGAAGCAAGTAATATTTAATTGTTTAAAACTCACATAACTCCGAAAAGTCAAAGATGTGTCCCTGGGATCGAACCTCGGACCCACCAAAAAGAAGGCCGAAGACTTAACCACTATACTATCGCCGCTCCTATAATCTATCTTCTTAGTGACACTCTTGGCAGAGCGATCGTGATCATCACAAAGTGAAGTCTTTAGCGGCAGATGTGATTCGCCTCACGAGCTTTCGCCACTTCTCCCTGCTGGCTGACAGCCTGGTACACTCGTACAATGGACCGCCCACAGCAAACTTAATTTGGTCGGTCTACCGTGTGGGCGACCGTCGTTCTCTGGTGCCCTCCACTTTGTCCTGCACGACAAGGCGCTCAGTGGACTCACTCTCACTTCAGGAGACGTGTTCGAAGAACTTTAGTGTGCGGCACTGTACGCCTACGCTTATATTCTATACCGACGAAGTAAAATTTACCTAAAGGCAGTTCCACAAACGTCGCACTCGTGCGGCTTCTCGCCCGTGTGTATAAGGGTGTGGACGGTGCGCGCGTACGGTCTCCGGAATGCGGCGCCGCAGATATCACATTTATACGGCCTGCAACACAAATAAATATATAAAAAACCATGTGATATACATATTATATAGTTAAGAAGTTTAAAAATTGCACATAACCCGACATATTATGCATAATATGTAACATCAGCCATATTGATTTTGCTCGTATAAAATGAAGTCTATGTCACCCTTTGGGTTGAATGGTCGAAGCTCTCAGACTATAATTACAAATCGACTGGCTACGTCATTCATTAAAATTGGAGGAGAGATGGTTATTCCGTGCTCAGTGGGCCAGCGATGACATAAAAAGACGTGTGAAGTCTGCTAATTTGCATTGGGCCAGTATGGTGGACTATACCTTTTCTCTGGGAGGATACCATACCGGGCCTATACTAAACCAACGCTAACCCTAAAGTGACCCTTTCAATGTTATATTAGAATAACCCTTCTCCCAAAGGAGACCTGAGCTCATCAGTGAGGCGTTGATTGGTTGGCTTGATTGCTGATGATTATAATGAAAACCTTACGGCTGCCATTGTATAACATTTCAAAAAAAAAAATTAATACTGCTATAAAGCGCTAGCAGTACGGGCCCTGCCCCTCTAGCCAAGTTACACTTCGTTGTATCTATTCGCTTTCTACGATCGTCAACGCTTGAAGTTTTGGCTAGGGCTAGACGAAGCGCCATCTAGTTTGAAACTCGAACAAGGTACGTATGGCGCTTAAATTATCTAATTTACTATAGTGTTCATTTTAATGGACAGTACAGTGAATAATTTATGCATTTTAAATGCTAAAAAAACATTTATAATACAAAATGCGGCTAAATATGTATTATCAAGACATGTGGTGGAAAACCTTCTTTCGAGCTGGCCGCAAGCGGCCAGCTCGAAAGAAGCTGCCAGGACAGGACAAGTCCTGTCCTGGCAGCTTCTACTTCGATCAATGTTATTTTTATATAAAGAACGTGCTCGTAATTTGAAATCGTGTGATAGACGGATGCGTGTTTAATGTGCGCGCTGGTCATTCAGATCCTAGATTTCTATCAAGAAGGTCGTGCGAGCTTAGACCTATTATTGTACATATTTATATCAGTCAGTCTCAGAACCTTGAAGCGAACGCATCTCCTGATTTTTGACATTTGATAATAACAACTCAGTCTATCACACAAAGTTCAAATCCACAACCTAGTTTCGCGATATTGTTTTCTCAGTGTTCTGTAATATTATAGGTAACAAATATACAGTGAAAATATAACCAATCTTTCATTGATGAAGAGCTCAGGGACTCCAGCAGGAAATTAAGCATTTATAGTGGTGGTTTACCACTATAGACACTTCTGTCTTTGATCATCTGTAGCGCCATCTAGTCTATCCCTAGCCAAAACTTCAAGCGTTGACGATCGTAGAAAGCGAATAGATACAACGAAGTGTGACTTGGCTGAAGGGGCAGTCAGTGAGCCAATGATAGGTTGTTGATGAATCGGCTCTAGAGCTGTGCTAGTGTTACGTCAACGGATGGTGATGAGTGGTGAGGCGGTAACCTTTGGTCGGTGTGTATGCGCGCGTGCTCACGCAGGCGTGCCGCCGCGGTGAACGTCTTGGGGCACGCGGCGCACGCGAAAGGGCGCTCGCCTGTGTGCGTCCGCCGGTGGTCGTCGCGCTCCACCTACCACAACGTTTCACACACATTCTATACAAATACTGGGAACCCGTGTGACCTCTACACAAATGCAGAGACTACTAAGTTACCGAAAAACGTTGCCAGATCCTCAACTAGGTGGAACGACGGCATCGGACGAGTCGCAGGGAGCCGCTATAGATACAGGCGGCGTCTATTGTTGAACCTTTGTCCAGTGGACGTTTATCGCTTGATAAAGAAGAACTACTAAGTCCGTGACACTCGCTGTCTTCTATTCAGCATCACATGATCGTGATAGGTGCGACTTAAGAGACACACAACCAGCGTTTATTATTACAAAAAAAAATGGTTGTCTGTAAAGTCGGTTTACGGACGATAGTTTTACGTGATAAAGAAACATTGACGACGACTGCAGACTGGCGCGACAAGCTAACGTTTGGGCCGTTCGTGCCTCTCTATCGCTTGTTCCGCGCTCTCGTGCGTGCAGCCGGTGTTCATCGATTTATGAGACGGTATCACGTCAAAATATTTTACAAAACCAATCAATACTTTCAAGCTAAATTTTTATTATGCCTTCCTATCTTTCGTTTGTTTTGCAAATTCGTACCTATTTTGTTATACTCATCAAAATAAACGAAGTTCCCTGAAAATAATTGCACTAAAACACTGAGAGGTATTTAAAGGGGTCTATAACTTCTTGCAACGTCTCGACTCAACGATCTAATGTCGTAGGTCCACCCAGTGGGGAGTCTGCCATGACGTCACTTCTACACCTTCTACCCCAACCACCATCAGTTCTTCAAACTATGTGCTTCACCCAAGCGGCTGAATGAGGAATGCTAAAGACCGGACGTGTTAGGTACAGTTAGGGAAGCTCTTTCTTCAAAAGTGGACGTTTGGTGAAAGCATTAGGTTCGCAGGAAATTTCAAATTACCTTGACTTTGAAGGCCTTGGAGCAAAGGTCGCAGGGATAAGGGCGTTCCCCGGTGTGCATTCGCATATGAATCGCCAAGTGGCCGGACTGATTGAAGCGACGGCCGCACACGCGACACGGGTAGCCCTGGGTAACAATGCATTAATTAATCTATCTCTAGTCTCTACTCGTGTATATCCCTGGCCTGACGAGCTAACGCGCTATGGAAGCTAGTGAGAAAGTTAATTTTGACCGATGGTAAACTATATTAGAATCTGTATAGTAAGAGTGCCAGGCGCTTCGCAATTATGATATTATTAAGACAATCGTACTTCAACCCATTTACTCGGTCACCGCTTAGTCGTGTTGAGGCTCTAAGGCTGAGAGCTATAGTCTATAGATCATAATTCGTACTCTTTTTTATAGATCATCTATAGATCTCACCCTATGGGTAAGATCTATAGATGGCACTCTCACTCAGCTCAGACTCAAAACTGTGTTAAAACGAGACAGATTTATGTCGGAACACATTTGTGTCTCATTTTAACTCTATCTTGAATCTTGTGCAGAACCAGAGCACGATCTATAGATCTCAGCCTAAGAGTGAATTGGTGGTGTGTTTTCCTACTTTACTTGTATTATAGGAATAAAAGTGTTAATCAAACATTTAAATCACCCCCGACCGGTCGATACACGGCTATAGGTCAAATAAAAGCATAGCACCTATAGGTATGGGTTAATTAAAAGGAGGCAGTTATTTCAAAATCACAGACACTGTGTCATCTGTCAATCAAAAAACTTGGTTGTCTGTAAAGTCGGTTTACGGACGATAGTTTTACGTGATAACGCCATAAAGAAACATTGATGAATAAATTGTGTCACAAGCCAACGCTTAGGCCGATCGTGCCTCTCTATCGCTTGTTCCACGCTCCCGCTTGCACGCTCAGGCTCAGGTGGTACCTGGTACGTGACACTTTTTCGTGCGTGCAGCCGGTGTTCATCGATTTATAAAACGTTATCACGTCAAAAACAAATCAACAAGCAATCTGTATAGTATCCGATAATAGCAAACTTACAGGTTTGGAGACTTTGTGCATCTTCTTATGTGTGTGCAGAGCGCACATGCTGCCCAAGACCTTATCACACTCCTCGCAGACATATGCTACGAGCGGCGCGCCCGCCGGCCGGTCCTCGCCGCGCTTGTGGCGGTATAGGTCTCTGGAAGCAAGCAGAGCATAGCATCAAATGGAGAGAAGAAAATATAATATTAGTCTTAGCCCCGATTTCACCAACGTCGAGCGACGTTTATCCTCGGAATAAATAGGGCGTTCCGACAGTTTTTGTATTGAAAATACTGTCAAAAAAAAAAAAAAAAAGATACCGGCCGAATTGAGAACCTCCTCCTTTTTGGAAGTCGGTTAAAAATATCAAATTTATGCTCGGATAAGACTTATTTTACGTTGGTGAAATCGGCCCTAAGACTATTAACGCATAGACCGATAGTTCCATACAACGAGACAAGCATAACGTGTAACCATTTTTCGAACTATGTGTGCTAAGAGGTGTGCGTTGTGTATTTACGCTCGCCGACACGTACACTATAGAATGCGTGCCAGTAGGCGAAACTAGTCTTTAAAGGCTACCATGAAAGGGTTTATTTTCGCTCGCCGACACGTGCGCGTCGATAAGCGTAAAGAGCCTTTGAAGGCCTCCATGAAAGTGTTACACTCCGCGCGCGCCTACTGTCTTTCTATGCGTTATAATTCTATGGTATTAGTATCAAATGGAGCTGTACCAGTAACTAAAACATTTAAGTTTATGGCCTGTTTCACCACTTGCTGATAAAGTGCCTGATATATATCTAACACATAAAATATGAGCTGGATAAATCTGTGTGATATCTTTTGAGTTAAACTGCCAGATTGACTTATCAGATATTTATGAAATAGAAATTTAAACGCTATCCGTCACATAAGTGGTAAAACAGGCCCTAAAATATAAAATGGAGCTTATCATTATCAGTAACCAAAAATACCAAGAAAATACAACTTTAGTATCAAAAGAATTTCTATCAGAGTAAACTAAGAAGAAAGAAGTAGAATTTAAGGAAGTTGGGATGACTATAATATGCATGACAATTGGCGCAACAAGCGATTTCTTCCGGGTAACCTAAAATTCGTAGATGAAATTTTGATTCACTTAGGTATATACAAGCGTTCCCACAAGACGAACTTTTTTGAATGTCACCATAGCCATCTCTATCTCCTGTAATACAGGAGATAGAGACCTCTATGGTGACATTCAACAAAATTCGCTTCGTGGGAAGGCCGTATTAGGTACCACGAGTTGTTATATTAAAATACTAGCTGATGCCCGCGACTTCGTCTGCGTGGATTGAGTTCATAACATCCCGCGGGAAATCTTTGTCACCCTCCAGGTTCTCAACTATACCTATCCAATAAATCACGTCAATCCGTAGCTTTGTAGCAGGAAACATTTGATCGTCTTGCTCGCGGCATTGTTAATGATGATTCAAAGAGAAAACATATTACTGATGATATTATCAATTATAATTTAGCTATCATTTTTATAATTGTCAAATTTTTTACCATACTTAACCAAAGACAAAATTACGTTTAGCTGTCATTTACGTTTTGTTATTCCACTGTCATTTGCGTTTTGTTATTCCATGTCAGTGCGTTTTTGTTATACCACGTTTTATAGTGACTTGACGGAAACGCGGTCGAACGGGATAAAAAGTATCCTATGTCCGTCTCCTGGTTCTAAGCTACCTCTCCACCAATTTTCAGCCAAATCGGTTCATCCGTTCTTGAGTTATAAATAGTGTAACTAACACCACTTTCTTTTATATATGTTACGGTAAATGTGATAAATCTGATAATTATTAATAATTTTCGGTAATTATTAATAATTACCTCACCATTTGGTAAATTTGATAAATACTATGAATTTCATCACTTTTATCGGTTATTATTAATAATTCACTGTTGTCTTTGGTAAAAGTGATAAAACAAACGAGAACCAGTCTGACAACCCCTCCAAAACCCACCCGACTCCTTTCTCCAGCCACCTTTAACCTCACCAACAGTAAGGATGTTCGGGTGCAAGTATTTCCTACTTTGTCATTAAAAAAATAACAACAAACGCTGTGATGAACCTAACTAACAGTAATGATTTCCGGGTAAAAGCATTTCTGGGTGGTTATAAAAGTGGCCAACCTAGCCAAAAGTAGGTAAGAATTTCCAGATGCAAGTATATACGGGTGGTCCTAATGGTGCCGCCCAAAGGCAATATTTTGATTCCTCGTACCTAGACCTATTAGAAACTACGAAACTTTACTTTATACTTTAGAAACTATTAGAACTATTTCCGATAGGGACCGAGCCACTGAGCATTAACTACATCATGGAGCTCTAGGTTATAGCTCCTCAATCCTGATGCTGCAGGGTACTGCCCACCCAAACTGCGGGGATTTAGGAATTGTCGATCACGAATTAGCAAGAAAAGGTTAGAATTATTTTGCTATAATCCGCCAACAGAAAAAATCTGTATGGTCAAACATGCAATTAAAAGCTAAGCACCACTCACCTACCCAGCCAAGCAAAAAAGCCAAGTTCCCAAGCAAGCAATGCCACCACCACTCACATGCACCACCACACAAGACTTTTACACTACTCTCGACGCACGTTTCGCCCCGACACCGGAGCATCCTCAGGAGATTTTCATCCTCAGGAGATTACGAATTAATATTGTAGCCACTAAGCATAGATTATATCATGGAGCTCTAGGTTATAGCTCCTCAATCTTGATGCTGCAGAGTACTGCCTACCCAAACTGCGGGAATTTAGGATTTGTCGATTACGAATTGATATTGTAGCTTACATCATGGAGCTCTAGGTTATAGCTCCTCAATCCTGATGCAGCAAGGTACTGTCCACATAAACTACGGGGACTTAGGAATTGTCGATTACGAATTTATATTGTAGGCACCAACCATAGACTGTCATGGAGGTCTATGTCATAGCTCCTCAATCCTGATGCTGCAGATTACTGCCCACCTAAATTCTGGGGATTTAGGAATTGTCGATATTGAATGGATATTGTAGGTACCAAGCATAGACTACACTAGTGGTTCGCCCCGAACTGAGACCTCGCGGTATCCCATAATTCCCATAAGGTAGTTTTAACTATATTATATTGTAATTAAAACGCGCCGAATCTGATGACGTCAATCGTCATCTGCTTTCGTGGATGGGATGTGTATTTACAATATTAAAGACAGCGCCATCTAGTAACAGTATAGTGAAGTTTTGTTAAAAACATTGATGCCCATTAAAACTCAAATAATTTCGTTTCTTTATAATATTTATCTAATCTTAGTATTTGTTGTTCAAGTACAGAATATAACTCAAATTATGTGTAAGTTTCAAGTTTTAAAACAAAGTGGTTATAGAGATCTAGCCTCGAATACAATATCCACTTTGAAAGCCCCCCATTTCGTATGGGAGCCCCCCTGAAATAAAGATTTTTATAACTTTTTAAGCCATTTTCGGCTGGAGGCCATCGGTTTACTTATCATATCTAAAATTGAAGTAATTACGTTCAGTAATTTAGAAGTTATAAGGCTCTGACAGACGGACGGACGGACGGACAAGTGCAAATCACTCTAGTAAACTCAGCGACCTTCGCTTTGCTCGGTCGATCATGGAGCTCCTCAATTCTGATGCTGCAGAGTACTGCCCACCTAAACTACGGGGCGAGAGCGCGCTCAACCAATGTATTCTGCCGCTGTCCGCTGGCAGTGACTGACTTGTGATATTTTCCTAGCGACAGCTGAACATGTTATTTTAACATTGAACAATCGCATACTACATCATAGGAATGTTCGAATAAAGAATGTTCTGATAATACAGAAAGTTCAGATTAATGTTAATGTGTGTTTTTGTATTGCCTGCTTTCAATTATGTATGCGAATAATAAATAAAAAATAATAAAGACCCTTGTTCAAATTTATTTTAGTTTGTTCATTAGATCACTGCATCATATCACATCACACTAATTTTATAAAGGCGAAAGTTTGTGTGTCTGTATGTTTGTTACTCTTTTACGCAAAAACTACTGAACAGATTTGGCTAAAATTTGGAATGGAGATAGGTCATACCCAGGATTAACACATAGGCTACAATTTATCCCGGAAAAGTAAAGAGCTCCCGCGGGAGTCAAAAAACCTTAATCCACGCGGACGAAGTCGCGGGCATCGTCTAGTTAGAATATAATACTCGATTTAGTTTTGATACATATATTTAGTTCTAATATAATAAAATAATGCATTTGTTTCAAAAATATCATGTATGTATTCGATCTTAAGTCACATCACCCGCCCCAAGCCCTATTAGACCATCGCGAGGGCCAAGCTTACGGCGGTTTACCTATAAGCGAATGTTATTTTTAAAAATTTATTAAATTTACCAAGAGTAAGGTGTAATTATTAATAATCATCGAAAAAAGTGAATAATTTATTACTTTTACCATCAATCTTGTTAATTATTAATAATGATCGGTAATTATTAATAATTTTCAATTAATCACATTTACCGTAACATATATATAGATATGGTGCTACTACGAAAAATATAAAGCTTAGCCAATAAACTAAGGTCAATTCCAGGTCTGATCATAAATTAAAAAAAAAAAAAAAAATGAAAAAAAGATTCTGATGAATTGAGAACCTCCTCCTTTTTTGAAGTCGGTTAAAAAGACATAAACTGTTAACTAACCTAGCTGTAGCAAACAGTTGGTTACAAGAGCCGCAGTTCCACATCTTGTTGCTGTTGGCCGTAGAGTAAGGTCTCCGCTGCCTGGCCGTGGCGGGCTGACTTACTGCTTCCAGATTTGGATACTGCTGTTCACTAGTGTTGCTGATTTCAGATGGAAGCGAACTTGATTCTAGTAAGGATTTATCCTGTACATAAACAAGAGGTGTTTGTATTGTTAGGCTGAGGAAAATACCTTTTTTTTAAATCCAGAATAGAATAGAATAGAAATATTTTTTATTCAAATATAATATACTTGTTTGTTACAAGTTCTTTTGAATCGTCGATGAGTCTACCACTAGTTCGGAATGCCCTTCCTGCCGAGAAGAATCAGCAAGAAACTCGGCAATTGCTCTTTTTAAAACAAGTTTACAATAAAATAGATATTATTTATTAATTTATTTATTATGCTATGTATCCAATGTTTCCACAATGAGGGGAAGTTCCAAAAATGCATACTACTTCCAATTATTCAATACATACTAAGATGGGCAGACAGACAGTAGCCCCATTCCCGCTTGCGGAACCCGTTCACAAGCATATGACGCATGACCCAGCCGCTGCTTCGATCAACCATATCTGAGGGAACGTAACAACCCGAATCACCACACCACCACAGAAATTCATATCAAGAACGCCCTTGAGTGCGATCGCACCTGCTGGTAAGTGACGGTGCAAACTGAAATACAAACTGGAAGGCGTGAAGGAATTCCATCATGCTGGAATGGCGACCTAGCACCGGAAAGTGCAGCGTTGACAGACCCCCAACTAGTTGGACCGACAATAGACGAGTCGCAGGGAACCACTGGTTACAGGCGGCGCAAGCTGTGACAGTAGTAAGAGACCTACTTTGCCCAGTTGTGGACGTCCATCGGTTGATAAAGAAGAAGAAGGTAGTAGTCTCACCATTTCCCCTGTATAAAAGTCAGACTCCTGGCCGAAACATACGAGTCGATGTCGATCCATCGCGTCTCCGTTCGCGAAGAGGTAGCTGCAATAGTCACACACGAACATCGTGCTGAACTTTCGCACGTTTATGTTGCTTTTGCCGTACAAGTCCGTACAACATAGCAGTTCTGAAAAGAGCAACTTTTTAAATTTTCACTGCATAAGACCCAATTTCACGAACATAGATTAAGTCTTACACGAGATTAAATTAGCTGTTACGCCAAGAATAAACAATATTTACCTTTCACCATACCCATCTAGTTAGATGGGTATGGTGAAGCCATAGCCATTTCATCTGAGAATAAAACTAATATTATTTTATTTCATTGATCTCTCACAGTAGATTCAAATCGACAAAGATATGTCTACCGAACTGTAGTATGGTTGTCAAATCATGCCTCTTCTTTCGGACCACATTTGCTTAAATCAGAACAAACCTTTCAAGACTGAAAACTGTACTGTAGGTAGATGTTCCTGCTAATTAGTGGATAGGTTGGGTAAAATTAGTTTACCTCGCGGCTCCGTCTCCAGCGCGGTTGACAGCACTCTTTCGCATACATTGCATACAAGCCAATCACACTCCAAGTTAGTTCCAACGTTGCTTGTGTCTACGAATTAAGATAAGGTGAATTATATATTACAGTATACTTTGAGAGATAGTATACCTAGGACTAGGAGGGATGTGTACGCAGTGCATAATATCAGTCGGTTGCACTGGGTAAGCTTTGACCCAAGTTGTTATCTGGATGGGAAACCGATTTTGGAATTTGGCTGTTTCTTTCCATCCATGCTTCGGAGAGCATGTTAAGCCTTTCAAAACTCTTAGAAAATCTACAGGAGGTTTCCACGCGTGTTTTCTTTCACCGTTTAATTAATCAAGTGATATTAGTACCTATATCTAATTAATATAACACACATAAATGTGCAATGCCAAACAAGTGGCGCGTGGGATTCAAAAAAGGGGACAAAAGTCTTATACATTAGGCTATGAGAATATCCCCCAACCCCTTATCACCACTACTAATCAGTAGATAGGTAGGTATGTATAATTAATTACACAATTCCCTTAAAAATTCGTTTTACAAAATGTTATGTATCCTACCTATTTTGCTTCGTATGCTGCTTAAAACTAAGCATAGTTCAGCAATGCAATTAGGTCGAATGCTTTGATTTTCTCTCGTTTTTAGTCCGGAATACGAACAGACTCGCGACAAAAGAACGAGCTCCGTGCGCTCTGCATTTATAAAATAGGTCAGCAAATTGCATACGTACGGCTGTGGCTAAATGCTAATACTTATTAGTTTATTAAAGAGACAATTGTGTACCCATCTTCACGCCATGAATATACATACCTACCTACCTATTTCCAGGACGAATCTATGTTTACATTATACTATTATGTACCACACACACTAGTCACACTAACATCACACTAATC
The DNA here is from genome assembly GCA_029955525.1 of Oeneis ivallda. Classification (NCBI taxonomy): domain Eukaryota; kingdom Metazoa; phylum Arthropoda; class Insecta; order Lepidoptera; family Nymphalidae; genus Oeneis; species Oeneis ivallda. The sequence continues at coordinate 10,404,011 of JARPMR010000024.1, read as the reverse complement.
ACATCACACTAATATTATAAAGGCGAAAATTTGTGTGTGTGTGTATGTGTGTGTGTGTGTGTGTGTTCGCGCGTGCGTGTGTGTGCCGTCGTGTGTGTGCGTGCGTGTGCGTGTGTGTGTATGTTTGTTACACTTTCAAGCAAAAACTACTATAATAACTACTAATCATCTAGTTTAAATAAAATTGTTTAAATAAAGTTTGTAAAAAAATCCCGCTGGCCTCGGAATTTTTGATATCAGTTTATAAATTTATTCTAATAAAATTGTAACCTAAAAGAAGCCTACTTTAATGAGATATAGGCTCAGAGTAGATAGATAGGTCATTTTAAGGCATATTTATATAACGATGGTAAAGCAAGAAACTCTGGGTTGAATTTGATACTCGTAAAATTAATCAATTAATAAAATAATTAGACAATTTTATTTTTGGTAACTGATTTAAAATATATGAATTTGTACCTGTGCTCAGTGCTTCGGAGAGCATAATAAAATTGCTAACGTTGGTCATCAGTCATGACCAACGTTTACAATATTGCATACATGAGCAGTCAAACATGCGTTTCAAAAAATTTGCTATTAAATCTAAATAGGCGCATCAGTTCGGAAAATACTAATACCTTCTAAAACAGGATTGTCCACTTCAGAAGTCGATAAAATTGTTGGTTCCTGTTCTTTGTCGGAACAGTGTGAAGAAATTGTGTGATCAAGCAGATCTGCATCAGTTGTGAAAATCTCGTGACAAATCACGCACGAGTGCAAGGCTAATAGATTCGGCCCTAAGTCCTCTGTCTCCTGAAATAACGTGCGCAAGGATTTAGATTTTGTTAATCCCTTAGAATATCTTTTAATACAGACAAAAAAAAATGTATTAGGTATACTATCTCTCAAGTATGTACATTATACATAATTATAATAAGAGCTAAGTAAGACATAATAATATTATGAAGAACGGCATCTACAGCGTAGAATGTATGTTTGATTGCTAGTAAGGCTGGAGCCACATCTGTGCGCATCGATTCGTATTTTGTCCGTAGGTACAAAATTTTCATAGAGTCGTGTACGCTTATTCGGCTTTTCGATGCGTACACGACTATGAAAAATGACAGTTTTGTATGGACAAAATGCGAATCGATGCGCATAGATGTGGCTGCAGCCTACTATTACCAACTCTAGTTTAAAAGATTTTAAAAATACAGTTGATAAGAACAATGAATACACCAAAAAGTGACTCAACCTTATTTTTGTCAGAAGATACTTGTACAGGCAGTAAGAATTGGTTAACTGTGTTATCGTCTAGCAAAATTGGCTCGTAATTGAGGAAACTATCCGACTGTACTATGTACAATTCTGAGTTTAATTCTTTATTTGGTTGTTCTGAATCCAGAAGGGAAGCATTCTCCACGTTGAAATAACGGCCAGAAATATTTGAATTCAATGATAGATCTGTTTCTACTGTAGAAATAAATGATTCTGTAACTTTCACAAGATCGTTATCGTTCGTAATTGAATCGTTATCCATAGTGTTACTAGTAAATATGAGGTCATCTGGTCCGTAGTGGTCCCTTATGGATTCTGTTAATTCTTTATATGGGTAATCTGGTGGATCAAACATCATTTTCGTTAATATCTGAAACAAAAGTTCATGATCATCTTAATATACGTCACTTAAGTAATATACGTGCGCCTCGGGGCCCGGGGGCGGGGCTCGATGTATCATATTGTAGTCGCAGATAGCGTTAAAAAATGCGCAGCAGCCTGCCATTAAATTTATGAAAAAAAAATTAAGTTATTATCTTTAGATATTAATTTAATTTTATAAAAAAGAAGAAGAACTTTTCAGAAACTAGAAATCGATCACAATGTTGATGAACAATGTTTCTGAACGTTGTCTGGTTATCATACAATGTCAGATTGACGTTAACTGAACTTGACATTTTGTGTTTTGTTAGTAAACGGTAGAGTTTCAATGTTATTTTAGTGTTTCGATAATTTGAGAATAACTAAAATGAAAGTAGACGTGCAACAGAATGCCGATAAGCCAAAAATACCCCTGCCGACACTTTCTCAGATAAATGCCGATCGAATAACTCTCGTAAGTAAAAATTTTGAGGTTATATTATTGTTTTTAATAATATGGTATTTTCTGTGAATTAAAGTTGTAATTGATCTAAAAAGTGTTTGTTGGGTATAGAAAAATCAAGAATAAAAATCGGCCAAGTGCGAGTCGGGCCTCGCTCTTTTAGGGTTCCGTAAAAATTGATCTAAAACCGACAACTTTGATGGCCCCCCATTTCTTCATTTTGTAGCTAAAAAATAAAAAAATATATGTTTGCACTCCACTTAATGAGCTCTAGACAATGACACCCCACATGCCAGGGTAAAAAAATAAAATTTTATTTCGACTCCTTTTCCATGTCTGGGAGCCCCCTTTATTTTTTAATTTTATTTTATTTTTATTATTTGTTGTTATAGCGGCAATAGAAATACACAATCTGTGAAAAGTTCAACTGTCTATCTATTACGGTTTATGAGATACAGCCCGCTGACAGACGGACGGACGGACGGACGGACGGACAGCGGAGGCTTAGTAATAGGGTCTCGTTGGCACCCTTTGGGTACGGAACCCTAAAAACCAACATTAGGTGCGATGCTGGTGAAAACTGGTTTTCCTCACAAAAACAGGATATTACTTCATCTACACATTTTGAGGTTTTCAAAATATTTTGAAATTTTCCAGCTACCTAGTTATTTAAAATTCTAAAACTAACGTAAATTAAATTATATATGAATTTATGATTTAACATCAGACCTACTACCTTCTAGGTCTAGGAAGTACTCATTGATTAAATTTTTTTTTAAATGCTTTTCCTTACATTATAAATGAGGAAAGTGTGTTTGATTCGTTTGTCTTTCAATTATATAACAATGGAGCCCTGGATTATCTTGATTTTTCATGTATATATTACACATATACATAGTTGAAGAGTCACTAGCTATTTTTCATCCCAGAAAAACAAAGACTTCCAGCAGGATTTTTGAAAAACCATCTCTGCACAGATTAATCTTAATCTTTAAAAATTTAAGATTGCATTTCAAAGTGACATAAATAAGAGTAAACAGATACAGCTACAAACCAACTAACCATCAAGATATAAAATGTTATTTTTATATATGCAAAGTGCAGCACCATAATTATGGTGCCTTAAAAATTTCGGACAACATACTTTGAGATTGAGATAACACTTGTGTGATTTTCAAAAACTGCATTAAAATAAACCCTGTAGATTTGCAGGAAAGTGGTACTATAAAAATGCACAAAGAACTTATTAAGTTAAATGTACAACATACTGTCTACATTTTCTGTAAAATATTGGATGCAAATGGGCCAAATATCCAACTAATACCAATAATACTGGTGCTACTTCACTTGCACACAATCTCTAATTTAAATTGGCAGCTTACAATAGAGTTATCCTTTTCAATTTAGTTTAGAGATCTTGTATTTATCTGAAACTAGCTGATGCCCGGGACTTCATCTGCATGGATTTAGTTCTAAAAGTCTCTCGGGAACTCTTTAATTTTCGGTATAAAAAGTAGCCTATGTCACTCTCCAGGTCCTCAACTATACCCATGCACAAAAAACATGTCGATCCATAGCTCTGTTGCAGCGTGATTGAAGGACAAACCAACAAACACAATTTCGCATTTATAATATTAGTATGATACTGCTATTGCCTATTATAATAATTTGTAGTCTGTAGAGAGCACCCAATACTGGTAAAGCTAGTATAATCAGATTTCCAATGGATTTGCATTAACCTATTTTATTACTCGTATTATTTATTTTTATGAATAAGTCATTCATACAATTCAATTTGGTGGGCAAGAAATATATACTAAAATTCTGTGAAATAAGTAGAAATAATATGAATGTAAAGAATAAAAAAGGAATACATAAAAAAGGAATCGAAATAAAATTATATTTTTTACCTTGAATGTGGAGTTCATTGTCTAGAGCTCATTAATTTTTATTATTTTTAAACTTCAAAAATGAATAAATGGGGGGTCATCAAAATTGTGACCAAAACATACGAGCATTTTTTCCCCATAATATGCTAATTTAGTACTATCTAAGAACTAAGATATCTAAATAGGTATGTATCTAGTTTAAAAAAAGTGATTTGGTCATATGTATGGAACCCTAAAAGAGCGAGGCCCGACTCGCACTTGGCCGATTTTCTTTTAATAAATAACAATATCTATAAAATGCAACATATTATAAACATTTACTCTGTAAGCATTTAAATTTATTTAAAACATTTCATGTTGGTCCCTCATATTTATATTCAGTGAGTGGCCCACTGGACTTGTCCCATTCCATAAAATCTATGTAACACTCCACACTGATTTTGAAATCAATATGGTTTAATGTTTTCAGCTTGCAAATCAGTATTGGTCACCACAAACTAAAGAGAACCACTTACCTTATGATGCTGCAATTGTGGAGTCAATTTACCAAGCAGAGATCCTTGGATCCAGGTGAGTGTTTTTTAAATAGAAGATTTTTTTTACTAATAATTGCACTAACAAAATTTCTTAGCCCCACTGAAGTTAACAAAACACTGTTACAGGGTCAATAGCCTAATGGATTTAGTTCATTGACCCCCATTTTAATTTTTGAACTTTGCCAGTTATATTATTTAAAATTATACTTTTTGAAAACTCTTTTTAAATATTAATACTTTTTCTTTGAAAATGTAATTAAATAATATTAATATTTATATATTTATTAATTTTTTTTAGTTTCTTTATTTTATTCGAAAATATTACTAATATAGGTACAAGTAGAGATAGTAATTGACTAAAAAAAATGTTTGGTTTATACTGTACGAAAATATTGTGGACAGTTTAGTAACTTACATAACTGTAAATAAGAGTTATTTTACCAAAATTAATTCAAAATTATTTAAAAAAATAAGATTAAATTTTTGGATGTACATATTATTTAAGTGACTGAAAATTTATTCACTCATGCATACAAATTACGTAAAAACTTTGTTATTTGAAAAATATATTAATTTAGTTCACAATTATCAAATTTTATGTTCCAACTGAACAAAAGATTTTCAGAGAGTCGCAAGCCGCTGGCTATTAGCCCGCAAGATCGTTTCCTGTGGCGATCCTTGCAAGAGATCTATGACCAGCATTAGATGTCTAGAGTAGAGATGGCGGATTGGCGTTCGTTACCGATACCAATCGAATTGGATTACGCGGAAGCTTTTTTTTATTCATGTCAAGCATTCTGACTGCAATCTCACCTGATGGTAAGTGACGATGCAGTCTAAGATGGTAACGGGTTAGCTTGGAATGTATGGCAGTTTTATTTAAACCCATACCCCTTATCGGTTTTTACACGCTATCGTGCCGGAACTCTGAATCGCTTGGCGGCAAGTCTTTGACGATAGGGTGGTAACTAGCTATGGCCACAGCTAGTCAATACATAATCACTACATAGGTATTATAAAACAAAGTCCCCCGCCGCGTCTGTCTGTTCGCGATAAACTCAAAAACTACCGAACGGATTTTCATGCGGTTTTCACCAATAGATAGGGTGATTCATGAGGAAGTTTTTAGTGTATAATTTGTTAAGGTTTTGTGTAAATTGGTTGAAATAGGTATGACGATAATTGTTGACAATGTCGGAAAAATTCAAGCCGCTTGGGAGCTTTCATCAAAAACGCTGCCTAACATTGCTTGAGATATAACATAACAATTTATGGTGGTGGTATTGTGGGACAAGTCTTTATAGAAAAGTCCGCGATGGCATATATAGCTCACTATACCCATTTTAACTTCTAAAAAAATGGTCACATACCATGCGGTAATTGGAAATCTATTTAGACGGATACAGTATTAATCCTTATCAACTTAAATACGTTAGTTACCATAAACATTTCATGCACATTATGATAATCCGTTACACCATACAATTTAAATGACTTCGGCACGGTGTTTGTGTGCGTGCGACTAGAAAATGCTATGCAATAGCTTTACCGCGGCAGTCCCCGAGTGCCACACGTATTTTTTTTATATTTTTGTCTCTTGCACTTGAGGGTATTTTAGTTCATTTTTTTTTCATCGTCATTGTCAAGGAACTCCATACTGAACTAGTATATTTCCTTTAGGTACTTCACTTATTGAGCGTGTAGGTAATTCAAACTGGCAGCTACGCGCTCCCGACCCGCCTTCGATGACACGTCCGCGCGTCTTCCTTCCAAAAGTTCAAGACCGCTCCGCTGCCCGCACCCGCTCGCACCTGGGTTGCAGACTTAGTCTTTCTCTTCTCATTTTGATTAATTAAATATATTTTAACTAGCTGACTCGGCGAACTTCGTACCTATATAAATAAAACAAATAACTACTAAAACTATCCTATCTTTCAAGTTGGACCAAATTACAGATAGTTACGAAGTTTGATCAAAATCGGTTAAGTAGTTTAGGACTCCATCGCGGACTAACAACGTGACACGTAATTTATTAGGATTCCGTAGTAAACAAGGAACCCTTATAGTTTCGCCATGTCTGTCCGTCTGTCTGTCTGTCTGTCCGCGGTTTAGCTCAGAGACTATTGGTACTAGAAATCTGTAATTTGACAAGGGTATAAATATCAATCACGCCGACAAAGTGGTGAAATAAAATTGTGAAAAATATTTTTTTTAGGGTACCTCCCCTACATGTAAAGTGGGGATGAATTTTTTTTTTCTTGTCTATCCCATAGTGTGGGGTGTCGTTGAATAGGTCTGTCAAAAACGTTGTGGGTGTGGGAACACCATTTTTCAATTCAGGGATCCGTTTGTGAAATATGATATTTTAAAGTGCTAAATTTTATTAGAGTCAAGTGTCCCCCCCCCCCCCCCCCCCCTCTGCCAGCTAAATAGTTGTATATAGGATACAAGAAAAAATTCACAGCAGTAGTATATATAATGAATTTTAAAGGAAAACTATCACGGCTAAGTAGGGTTCACTAGTGAAGGAGTTATATCGGTTTTTCTAAGTTAGATATTACACGTCGTGTAATTTGCATATTTCGTAGTATATTATATGTAGTATTTAAACCGTGGAACTCAAAATGTATGTTGAGACTTTCAACTACGGAACCCTACACTGCGCGTGGCCTGACACGCACTTGGCCGGGTTTTTTTTATATATATTAAGATTTCTTTCATTTTCAATTCTTTTATATATTGGCGCAATTTTATATTACAGTTTTGCAGTTCGTCGTATCATGATGCTGGAGTTTTCCCAATACCTAGAGAACTACTTGTGGCCACACTATGAGGCTGGGAAGGCGTCGCATGCGCACATGATGTCTATTATTGTCATGATTAACGAGAAGTTTAGAGAAAGAGTGCCGGCTTGGCAGGTCAGTTCACCACCATCTCAACCTAGCTCTTAAGACCCGTATGATTATATGCACGACAGCATACAGCAACACACGTTTATGAATTTTTTGTCTGTGTCTGTGTGTGTATATCTGTGTCGTGGGTGTGTGTTGTCTGTATGTTGTGTGAGCTAATAAAAATGCTACAATGTGGAGATCGCAATCAGCTCTGATTGGTTGAATTTATGGCGTTCTTGCTGCATCAATGCATTTTAACCAATAGCGAGACAGTACCAACTAATCAGAGGTGAATCTAATCGTCACACAGTAGCCATCTTTTTAGACAATCGCATAGTCGTTTTTGTGTGTGTCATAATAATAAAATATAATAATTTATTTATTTAAATAAAATTCCACACTTACAATAATTATTACAGTAAAAATACATAAGTATATAAAATATGATCATAAAGCTTTTTCTCTTCTCTGAACTCCCAAACTAGGAGAACCCGTGTCTTGGGAGTCAGTTTCTTTTCAGTTGTGCAATGTGCAGAACAACAGAAAACATCACAACTTTCATAAGTTCATCAAGATTATATATGTACATTTGCTTTTATATCGTTAAGTGTGTGTGTGCTGGTGTATGTGTGTGTGTGTGTGTGTGTGTACGCGTGTGTGTGTATGAGAATGGACATTTTTCAGTGATAGGTGTAAGAAATAAGTTTATATTACCTGTAGTAGTACACTACATTGCTATATTTATATACTACCTACACAAATTTTTTTGAAAAACGAGTTAGGTTTTCGGTAGCTTCATAGTTTAACTGGCTCAACATATAATTAAGTTTATTTTTAATTCCATAACTATTAGAATGCATTCATCATCATCATCATCATTAGCAACCCATTAACGGCTCACTACTGAGCGCAGTCTCCTCTGAGAAAGGGTTATAGGACATAGTCTACCACGCTGGCCCAATGCTAATTGGCGGACTTCACACACCTTCGAGAACATTATGGAGAACTCTCAGGTGTGCAGGTTTCCTCACGATGTTTTCCTTCACCGTTGTAGCAAGTGACATTTAACTGCTTAAACGCACTTGACTCCGAAAAGTCAGAGGTGCGTACCCGGGATCGAACCTGCGACCCCCGAACAGGAGACCACAGTCCTAACCACTAGGCTATCACTGCACTATTTTGAGAATTTAATTATTAATTATTTAATTATTAATTATTTTGAGTTTATTATTAATATTCTTATATATAAATTGTCCTAAATAGCTAAATTGCCGTTTCGCGAATACACTACTTGTTCGTAAAAATAATTTCTTTATCTCAAACTATATCTGGGACTTTTGCTCAGTATCAGTTTAGTATCCCATCGCTTGTTATTGAAAGAAAAAATGTTTGTTCTCAGGCATTCCTCAAGAAACCAGAACACTTTCCAGCCTTCTTTGAACAAGTGTTAAGAGCGAGCGTAGTGGAAGAAGCGAGGAATATGCGCGAACAGACGGCGTTGCTTCTCTTCCTTAACCATTGCTTTGGAAGTATGGAGGTGCAGCTTTGTAGAGACCAGGTCAAGAGGCTTGTCTCACTTAGTATGTGGATCAGTTTGCAGGAAGGTTAGTCAGCGTAATAATCATTGATATTTCTATAGTATAAGTTTTAAAAGCATAAAAGATGGATTTTGGACCATATGCGAACGGACCATCCGCCAATTGGACTAACTGCGAATTAAGTGAGAACCAATTAGACGAAACTAATAATAGACCAAATGCACCTAAACGATTTCATCAAATTTGGCTTTCAGAATAAAAAATATATTTTTAAAGTTTTAGTAGCTTAGTTCAGTTCGTAGAAAAACCGAAAGACGGCATTTCGTTAGTTGATTTCTAAAAAAACGTAATACAACGCGGGCGAGGTCGTAGGCTAGCTGTCTACGACTTCGCGTGGATTTAGTTGTTAAAAATCCGCGGGAACTCTTTGATTTTCCGGTATAAAAAGTGGTCTAAATCACTCTCCAGATCCACAAAACCCATGCTGATCCGTAGCTCTGTTGCAGCATGATTGAAGAACAAACCAACAAACAAACACACTTTCCCATTTACAATATTAGTAAGATATTCCCCTGGACCATTCTGTAGGGCTATTCTCTTAGATCTCAGTGGTTATCGAAAGTTGCTAATTAAGAACTGTCAAACCAGCATTTTGTATGACGAAATGCGGGTTTGACAGTTCATACTAGTAACTTTCCATTGTTTTCCAAGTTTAAGTCATTGGAAATGTCAAAAATAAGGATTATGGCAGATGGACAGAAGCCAGTTAGAGAATGTGTACAACGGAAGGTAGTATTATTGCTTTACTAACTGCTGTTTTAGGAAGAAGAAACCAAGAATTCAAAGCCGTACCAAAATGGCGTAAATACTGGCGCGCCATACAAAAGAAGGACAAGCCCGAACTCATGGATAAGTTAATGTGGGAGCGACGCTACTTGCAGCGACTCATGATCAAGTTTATGCGCATTCTGGAGAGCATTCCCGAGACCGAAGACGTCGATCCTCATGCTGTTAGGTAAGAATATTTTCAAACCATTTGATGCGTAAAGTGGCTCTTATTACACTGTCGTCAGAACTGTAACTGAAGTTGTTCTGAAGTTATCACAAATATTCCTGTAATTTAAATTGGGTTCAAATATTTTTCTATGACTCTTTAACGACAGGAAATCAAATCTTACATTTTTTTAACCGACTTCAAAAACGGAGGAGGTTCTCAATTTCGTCTGATTTTTTTTATATGTATGTTCACTGATTACTCGGAGATGCCTGAACCGATTTGGAAAATTCTTTTATTGTTTCAAAGGGTATACTTCCCAGGTGGTTCCATTGAAATATCGAAATCGGTCGAGTGGTTTTTAAAATATCAACAATAAAGTAGGTTAGGTATATACTTTGTAGTAGCGAGAGGCCATTTGGTCAGTTTTTTAAAAAGATTTTTTTATATTATTTATTATTTAAACACTTCATAAATATCGTGTAGAATATTCAAAATTAGTAAAACGCAGATCCCTTCCCTGTTCGATTCTCTAAAAATGATTGCTACAGTGTGACGATTGCAATAGCCTCTGATTGGCCGATACTCACTCGTTATTGGCTAAAATGCATTGCTGCAGAAATAATACGATAAATTCCGCCAATCACCACAATTGAGACTGTTGCAATGATTGTTGCAGCTTTTACATAATCGAGAAGTTGGTTAATCTACGTCATAGATGAGATAGCAGTCGCAAAAGCTTAGTGCGTAAAGAATAATAAATATATAATCAATAATTCTTTTAAAAACAGACTTCAAACGCTCGCGCCACTACAAATTATATAATATATTGTTGATTTTTTTAAACCGCTCGACCGATTTCGTAAAAATTTATGGGACCACCTGGGAAGGGTCCCTTTGAAACAAAACAAGAATTTCCCAAATCGGTTAAGGCGTCTTCGAGTAATCGGCGAAAAAGATTCTGACGAATATAGAACCTCCTTTTTTAAAGTCGGTTAAAAAATAATGGTTGAATATGTTATTAGGTACTGTGAGCGGTTCCTAGAGCTGATGATAGACCTGGAAGCGCTGCTGCCCACGCGCCGCTTCTTCAACACCGTGATGGACGACTGCCATCTCGTGGTGCGATGCCAGTTGGCGCCACTGGCCAGACGACCTGAAGGACAGCTGTTCATACAGGTGAGTGCTTAGAAAACTTTCAACTATACGGTTTAGTTTTTCTCAATTCTTTCAGCATATTTTCTTCGATGCGTTTAGCAGCGGCGATCGGCGGTTTTGCGATTTTTAGTGTCTTTTCGGAAGCTCGATGCCGCGTTTGAAAGCAAAAACGCCGATCGCCGCTGCTAAAAGCTTCGTGTCTGCGAAGGAAGACATCGCTTTTAGCAGCGGTAAGAACGTTTAAAAGGCCGTTTCTACAAAAAGTTACCTGTAATTTATTTGTTCTTTCGATTCCCAGGCCCCACCCCTAAAATGACCCATCTCACTCTGTCAATATCGGAAATGTGCGAGACATACTCAGTACCCCACCCTTAACAATGATCCATCTCACTCTGTCAATATCGGAAATGTGCGAGAGACATACTCAGTACTCGTTTGTTAAAAAAAATGGACTTTAGGTGCGTGCAACTCGGTCACAATGTGACTAATTCTATTGTACACAATTACTAAACTAAACCAAAAACAGGTTTAAATGTAGTACTATCCTTTTCTGCAGGGAGCGTTATGAAGAGTATAGCACAAATAGACCTATGAATTTTGATAGTTCAGAAATTGTATACAACTTGTCATGTTAGCAGGCATAATATAAGTTGTAGTTATAGTGTGCAATGCAACCGAGTTTACAAAGGAAAATGAAAAATTTATAAAAAAATAAATAACACATTAGATATTCTATCACGCTTTTATTTCAATGCTATTTTTTTAAATCAAATCATAAATAATATACTAATTAATATAGGTAAATATTACTACGTTTTGTAAGTGTAAAGTGATTAAGTTATACATTAGTGCAAGAGAGCAAAAATCATGTCATAATAAAATTGATTAAATCAGAGCTGCTTATAGCTGCACGCAAAAGATCGTATATTTTTCGTTTGTAAATTATAATATTTTTTGTAAACATTGGGACGGACAGACAATCATTGGGATTAAAAAAATGCAGTCTTATATACATTTGTGTTTTCACTTTTCACCTTATGGTTTTTCTTAAACGTTAAACTTGTAAATATACAAGAAAATTAATAAAAATTCACATTTTTATCTTAAACATAGGGAAATAATATAAATGTAATATTAATTTAATCTCTAATTAAAATTAATAATAAAACTTAGGAATAATTTTGGTCCAATTTGTCTAATTAAGTATCTTCAGTGAGCCAAAGTAAAATGACATTACTAAAGTAATTATATAACTGACACATTATACATATAAAATGGCAATGGATATAGCTACAGTTAAAAATAGTTTTGATCCAATTTAAGATTATTAAGATTAATTAAGTATCTTTTATGAGCCTAACTAAAACCGAATTAACAATAAAAATTCGTTTATTACTTAATTTACGATTAAAAATAAACAATATTAATTCGAATTTTTGAGAAAGTACTTTTTAGACTGAAAGTACCTATCTTCTAACATGCTTTAACATTTCTTTTTTAATTATTTATTGAAATCCTAATAAATTCAACGCAAGACTATGAAACATTAAAATTCATAGCTTAGACACATACTTTGCCTAAAATATCTATTCGTGATACATTTCCTAATTATTAAAGCTAAAAAAGCTCTGCATCTAGCATTGCAATATTGTCATTTGTGCACGCAAGACGGTACTTAGAATAAGTCGTTTTGTACATTTTGACATTTCACGCGCAGTCGATGCGTTTTTAAAAGGATTTTTACAAATGCGCAAGAACAGCTGTATTAATAGTCCAGACTCCAGTGGGTTGGGCCTTTGCATCGTTTTAGCTGCGTCTAACGTACATATTTCGTAAAAGGTGGACGTATGCAAAAACGCATGACATTTTAACATGCAGGCGAGGTGCGTTTTTTACTCTGATTCTGCGTGCCGTGGAGCATCCAAGCTCCAAATTCTATCTTACTTCGTTCAAGTTGTTTATGACATGCTTCAACCGCGTCTTTTTAATAATAACTAGCTGATGCCCGCGACTTCGTCTGCGTGGATTTAGTTCATAACATCCCGCGGGAAATCTTTGTCACCCTCCAGGCTCTCAACTATACCTATCCAATAAATCACGTCAATCCGTAGCTTTGTAGCAGGAAACATTTGATCGTCTTGCAGCAAGACTCTTGCTCGCGGCATTGTTAATGATGATTCAAAGAGAAAACATATTACTGATGATATTATCAATTACGTTAAACTATAATTTTTATAATTGTTTTTACCATAATTTTTTACCATAATTAACCAAATACAAAATTACGTTTAGCTGTCATTTACGTTTTGTTCTTCCACTGTCATTTTCGTTTTTTTATTCCATGTCAGATGCATTTTTGTTATAAAAGGTTTTATATTGACTTGACGGAAACGCGGTCGAACGGGATAAAAAGTATCCTATGTCCGTCTCCTGGTTCTAAGCTACCTCTCCACCAATTTTGAGCCAAATCGGTTCATCCGTTCTTGAGTTATAAATAGTGTAACTAACACCACTTTCTTTTATATATATAGATGACGTGTGTCGAAACGGGGAACGTAACATTGGCCTGTTGTTATTGCGCATGCGTAAATATACGCACACAGTCGCAGTTTTATCTGAACAATGCGCACACAAACACTGTGAAACATGCACCAAACAATCGATTAGAAATCTATTCAGTGTATATTAAACATGAATTAAATTCTAGCAAAGGTTTTTACATCGATAATACTTTTTGAAACCTAAAATAGGTGTGATAGGTGTAGAGAAATATTCACAGTTAATATATTTTCATCGTTGATAAATCTTTTGCTTTCGCACAATACTGTTCGTTTTCTTTAATTTAAGGCACGTCTGACTATGGAATCACAGTAAATCAATTTATAATAATATTAAGTTTTTGGTATCATTAAAGTATGCAGAAGTCATTCAGGGGGTTTCAACGTTAAATATAATTAATACAAAATTCACGTAAGTGTTAGATTTAAAATTCGCTTAACGCGTATCGTACAACTAATGTGAATAGGTAAAATCGATGGATATTGGATATATGGAATATTAAGGGCCTTCCAACACTGTTTCGCCTCAACAAATGCGATTATTTGCATAAAAGTTGAATTTTACTGTATGTGACACAAAATAAAGCTCACTTTATGTTACTTTGAATTTAGTAGAGGTGTTGAGGTGATATGGTGTGATAAGGCTCTAAATATTGTTGAGACAACACTTATCAGATACATTCTGAAAACAGACAGGTATTACTTGATATCGCCAACAAATTGTTATTAAATTATTATTATTCATTAATACAACAAGCTTTTAACAGACTTCACTAGAAGTTATCGTTGACCTTCATAAGGCACTTACATATTTATCCATATAATTTTATCAATAGTTTTTGAATATTCTTTAGTTTTGTAAACTTTTGTTGTCTTGACGTTTAATAAAAATTTTATAGCATGTCAACCATCTCAACCAATAAAACCATTCCTGTTAAGTAAACTAATTTGACAGGTGTAAAAGGTGTTTTTTTTTAATATTCATTACAGTACAGTTTTGTGATAAATCATTTCACGCAACATCGGCAGCTTTGATCTACAGGACTGACCAATGTTGTCCTTTGACATGCAACAAGGTTTGTCAAAGTCACACTTAGCAAGAAATCATGAAAGTCTGTGTGCACATTTGTAGCACTTTGACATATGGGTGTGATACTATTTCACAAGATATTATGAAGCTAAAAGTTCAGACATGAATAGTATTTATTACGTCTTTTAAACCTATCAATTTAGTTTAGAGAACTGAATTTGGACCATCAATTGTCTTTCTTCACTGTATGTTAAATTATATGTAGTACTAACCAGGTTGCGAAGTACTATTAGCAAGTTAAACATGTGTTCTGCAGTCCAATCAGTAATTCCCACCATTCATATGAGTCATTTCATCACCCCACTCTCCAGTTGGTATCGGTTCGGCGTAACAGCAGCTTTTCCTCAACAAAAACGTCACGTGCGATTGTCTGACTACACACACATAAAAGATCAATATAGCTTGCAATAGATTCACGACTATGTGTGCGTAGAAGAGTCCATCGAAGTTCAACAATGATACCAAAAAGAACAGCCATGCTATCGTCATTATCAGGAAAAGCTGCATGAATAGGTCAAAACTGAAACAAATTACACTGTATAAAACAACCGTTCTTATGTAATTAAAGCAATATTAATTAAATAAAAAATAATTAGTGAGTCATCAAGGATTCAAAGATTTTGGAAAAAAATTCCAACTTGGTATACTTTGTCGAGAATAAGCAAGCATGTTAACAGCTTCAACAACATACCATCCTTTTAGCTTGTAGTGTATCCTTCCATAAATGTTTATCCGTTTGATAACTTTAAGGGTTGTAACGTAAAAGAATAGATTAAATATTATTGTGAATGCAATTGGTGTGAAAAATACGGCAATTCCCAGCCATCCTGAAAAAGATAAAGTGCAAATTATTTTAAGAACCTGACATCTTCTAGTCTGAGTGAGTTGAGAATAAATTCAGTGTATCTACGTTTAATGGAGGCGAGTTTCTGTGACCATCTAACTATTCAATCATCATATCCCATCATTCTCTATATAAATCAACTGCTCATCAGGAACTAATCCAAATCCATGGACCCAAACACTATATGCCACACATAGTCATGGAAGTTATATAAATTGTGTGACTCAGATCTCTACCCAGGCTGGAAAAAGAGCTTTTAGTTTTTAAGCAACACTTACCTATAGTTTCCTGTTCAACATCGTCAAGTACAACAGTGTTAGAAAGCCTCATCTTCTTGTAAGGGCTTATGCCAGAGTCCAGTAGGAAATGTGCACAGATTGCCATAGCGGCCATCACTCCAACAGCAAACCAAACTACACTCGAATAGTAACAGTATTTACGTACATCTGTCACGCGTAAGAAAACATTCCTAGACCTGCAAGATAAATATAAGTCCATTTGCTTAACATTGTATAGCAGATATTATACAATGTTTTGTCTTCTTTCGGATGTCAAATTAATGATGACAGAGCAAGCTGCAAATAAGTGTATAATAGTTCACCAACTATACAAAGTTTACAGTAGTAAGTAAGCAAGTAATATCATAGTCTGTAAGAGATAGAACCCTTCAGTATTGTCTCTTTGTATCTTGTATTTTTAATTGCAAATAAATTAATAAACTAGTATTTCTCTTTACAATTCTCTTATAGCGTAAGTCTATCTCATTGATCTGGGTATGACTTATTTGGTTGAGTATAATGAGTTAATGACCTCAAATCGCCAAGAAACTTGGATTTCCTGCCTGCCTTTCCACCCCTGTACTTTGAAGGGCATAAGAAGCCACTTTTTCAGTTTGATTTTTGTAACTATTTATAAAGAAAGTAAAGTAAAAAAGCAAACTTGAATAAAATAAATTAAATCACATATCAACTTACTTAAATGTTTTCCAGATGTAAAATCCAAAACTGTTTAGCCAAAAGAATGCTCCCAAGAGGCTTATGTATAAAATTATATCTGCAACATACACAAATATATACAAATCTGTCCCCATTTTAGCCTAAGCTGCTGAATAAATTTCGATAAAACTTAGCAAGGAGATTACAACTTAATAGTAAACAAACTCACCTGTGACCATGATACTGACGTGATTGCTTAATTCTGTAAATATTCTGACCAGATCTGCTGCTTGACTGACTATTAAACACATAGTAATAGTAGTTATTATATTCCCTGCCAAGTCGCGTAGTGTTGGTAAGACGAAGTATATTATGGCCACCAGTAGATATAATACCATAGCAATGGCATGGAACAGAGGATTTAATATTTTCTTCATGAGAAAACTTGTCTCTTTCCAATTTATTATTACTTCTGGGATGCACACTAATGCATATTTACCTGTTATGTTCGAACTTGTTACAAGAATCTGCAAAAATAACAATTTGTTTTAATTGATTTGATGGTTTTCAGCACTAAAATATATATAATCTTCATACTGTCATTATTATAAAAATAATATAAACTGCGATATCCTTCCTAATATTATAAATGCAAAAGTGTTTGTTCGTCCTTCAATCACACCGCAACAAAACAACAGATTGATGTGATTTTTTTGCATGGGTATAATTGAGGACTGTGAGAGTGACATAGGATAATTTTAATCCAGGAAAATCAAAGAGTTCCTGTGGGATTTTAAAAACGAAATCCACGAAAGACAGGCATCAGCTAATTTATGTATAACTAGCTGATGCCCGCGACTTCGTCCGCATGGATTTATTTTTTAAAATCCCTCGGGAACTCTTTGATTTTCTAGGATAAAAAGTAGCCTATGCCATTCTCCAGGTCCTCAACTATACCCATGCAAAAAACCAAGACGATCCGTAGCTCTGTTGCAGCGTGATTGAAGGACAAACCAACAAACACACTTTCGCATTTATAATATTAGTATGATTTAAATGTTCTCTTCATGTCTTATTGGGTTTACATTAGTAATGTGCAATATCATACCTTATCCATGCAATATTTAGCTTGATCATGAATATAAGACGATGGCTCCTTCACTTCTGGAATAGCTATAGCTTCATGGATGCTAAGTGTATTTGTTATGAGTGGATCGTCTTTGATATGATCTGAGCTGTGCTGGTGGTATATCAAATGCTGTAGACGACCATCTTCTAAGAGATTTAGTCTGAAATTAAAAGGTTTTAGATAATTTGTGCTGCATGTTCTCCAAAGTAAAGTAAAGTGGTAAAGTCTACCAATTCACACTCGGCCAGTGTGGTGGACTATGGAATAAACCCTTCTCATTCCAGAGGAGATGTATTGTGATTAATGATGATGAATATTCATTGGTTAGCTGCTTCCATCTTAGACTGAATTGTCACTTTCCACTAAGTGTGACTCCAGTCAAAGGCTATCCTGTTGTAAAAAAATAACAATGCTGTTTGTGTCATACATACTCATCTTCAGATTTTCCCAAATCAAATATTGGTCGCTGTTGTGTTGTTGCACAGTCTGGTATCCCAGTCACATATTTGAAGTACTTCACTGTTGCACTTTTACCATCTTCTGTCTTAAACTGTGGCTCCCACATACCTGATCATATGTATGTATGTATGTATGTATATACTTTATTGCACCACAAAACAAATGAATACAGGTTACAAAAAAAGAAAACTTAAAATGTAGATACAAAAAGGCGGTCTTATCGCTAAATAGCGATCTCTTCCAGACAACCTTAACGCTAGGGAGAAAATGAACAAGTAGACAGTGGGAGGTGGTGTATATAATATACCTAAATACTAATAGGTAAATAAAATAAACCATATAATATAATAATAATAATAACATACAAATACACTAATATATACAAAATAAATATAATACACATACATAAGACTATATAATATACATACATATATATTACTACTGATTTAAATCGTAAACTATGTCGTGATGATAGCACAGAGATAGATAATAATCTTTGACGTCAGTTTTAAATTTATTATGGGATTCAGCACGATGAATTTGCGAGGGAAGCTTGTTCCATAGACAAATAGCCTTAACCGTGAAGGAATTACTAAAATACTTCGTCCGATGTGTAGGTGTCTCTAGCTTGAGTTTTTCCGCTGGCCTTAAGACTCTATCTGGTCTGTCATGACCACGAAATTTAAAGTTCTCCTTTAAATAACTTGGAGTCATAGGATTGAACAATACACAGTACAGAAGAGAAACAATAACAATCATAAATATTATTCTATCAGAATTTATGTAAGTTAGAAGATAATAATGAAAAAAACTTTTCCCATAGCAAAGGGGATCCTAGTTGGGTCCGGCATGTTGCAATAAGCAAAGCAACACCATGGTATACAGTACCCGGCGATATATATATAATATATATCGCCGGGTACTGTATGTACTACTACCATATACTGTATATATATATATATATATATATTGCACATCGGCATATATATATATCGCCGGGTACTGTAGCATGGTATTGCTTTGCATACTTTTTGTATTGTATTGTAATGCCTTGTTTAACTACCATGCTATTTTTAATTAATCTATACTTATAAAAAGACTTGTCAATACATAAAGTTTAAAGCCCATTAACCTGTCCCATTACAAAATGGCAATGATTGTACATTTCAGTCAAGTAATTTAAAGAATGGCAATGTAGAGTCTACACCTGGATATTATTATGTCTCTTGCTACGATTACCACAGAACACAATCTTGCATTATATAATACACAAAATTAATCAATAGAGTAAATATAACATAGAAACTGTATACTTACTTTGATTAAACAGTTCTAACAGTCTGCAAACAGAGTCAACCATGATTTCGTTAAGTTCACAACATTTATTTATTTTGACTGCATACACTTTCTCTGATACCTCGTTGAGATCATCCTCACCTACTTCTGCACCAGTGGTAGTTACCCACAATAACAATACTAAAGTTTGAGTATAAACAAGTATCATTTTAATTTATTTGTTGATTAATTTGTTGCACCACGCATTAAAACTTTTGCTTGAACTTTTGTATGGTACCTACAAGGCACGCAAAGGCACTTTTTCTTAACTTTGTTGTTGGTTTGTTTAGAAAATGGAAGAAAGGTGAGTCATGTCATAGGTATTCCATTTATTTTCTTGAATGCAGCTCTTTTTTCGTACGTATTTGTAAACTATTCTCTAAAAATACGATACTTACTCACAGACACAAGTCACAACACGCACGAAAAGGAATTGACACTTGACAGTTGAGTTGACATTTGTATTTGACAAATGGCTGACAGTTTTGAACATGGTAGGTAGGAAATAGTTATGAATTAAGAACTCATGGAACGACTACGTCTAATTCCTAGTTCCATGGATCTACAAATCGTCGTCTCCGGATTCTACTTTCATGCTTCCATGGTTAAGTTATTGATCATCGATTAATAATTAATTTACAGTGAGAACACCTATTAAAAGTTTTCTAATTCCTTGCATAAAGCAAAAAGCGGAGATTGAAGGTCTGCCCGCGAAATTCAAATTTAATTTGGTTTTTCGCAATTTGTAAACTAATACGACAAAGTAGGCTCATGACATTCTAATTGCGCGAATGGCAGTATCATCTTCACAGGTTTATATAAAAATCTTTACTTGAAAGTGTCCAGTTTGAAATTAGTCCGAGTATATATCCACTAATTTGTGAGTAACCATGGAACTAGGATTTGCGACTACGTCTAATAATTCACGTCAAACTCGCTAAACGTTCCTCAATAGCGTAACGATTAAAGATCCTGCCCCCCTAGCCATGTACTTACACTTACGATTGTCTATTTCTCTTTCTACGATTGCAAACGCTTGAAGGTTTAGCTAGGGCTAGACGAGATGGCGCAGCAGCTGATCAAAGACAGAAGTGTATTGATAATATTTCGCGGCATTTTGTATCTTAAATGTTTTTTAGCATTTAAAATGCATAAATTATTCACTGTAGTGTCCATTTAGAATGCACATTAAGGCGATACATTTCAAGGCGAGGCAAGATTTGGTGAGGTGTGGGGTGCCGCCCGCGCGCGCCTCAATTAAATGTACATAATTTTACTAGGCATAAAAAGAGAGTATTTCCATATCTTTTCATGTAGTTCTCTTTTCCTATCCTTTTAGATCTAACCACTGATTTCTTTATAATTTTGTTTTTCTATTAGCCATTTTAGCGATGCGCAAACGTAAGATTGGACGGAGAAATTTGACACAGACCCAACCTCGGCAAGCGCTCGATTGAGACTGGCGGGGTAGCGGGCAGCGTGGCGTGTTCTGAAAACGTTGGGTAACGTTCAAGTTCTGGGTTAAATTTGAATTTAATAAATATAGAACTTTAGTTGAAAACCAAAATTTAGCAGGTTCTCTGTAGTACTTAAAGGGAAATATCTCCATATAAAAATTATGTGCAAATTCAGAAATTTTATATTTAAACAATTCGTTTTAGAATTTTATTTTAGCCTTTTTAAAGATTTTATTTGATCGAGTGTATCGATTTAGCACATTCTTTAGACAATATCTTAAGGTATATCATATATTTTTTGTAAGTCCGTTATTTAATAGTAAATACCTAAACCATTTGATCTAGCAAACCTGTTTTCTCCGCTTAGCCTCCGGTGCCAAGCCTTAAAATAATTAGGTAATTTAAGCGCCATCTAGTTAGCAATGTTGAAAGGTTTGAGTTTCAAAATCGAAAAGATTCAAAATCGGCTACGGGTGCTGAACTGAAAACTGCCGGAACACTATTGTCGAACCCACTCTTAACACAAGTTTCAGCTTATTTGGAGGGGAAGGAGACTGTTAGTTGAGTTCAGTTCGTATTAAACAATATCTACCCAGCTCATTCCACTCCAACGAGGTCCGTAATATTATATCGATATTTCCATAGGTTTAAGTTAATCCATTCCATATTCAACTCGTGAGATGTTTCAAACTGGTAGAGGTCACACCAATCATTGGAATTAAAAATTAAATCATTTCATTATCATCATATTCTTTATTTTATAAAAATAATAATCATGCACTCGCTTATAACTCAATACCACAATCATTTTATTAAAACCCACCATGCATTAACTTCGTTTTAGATTTTTTGTTTATTTTATCGTTCTGAGCAAAAGGACGAATAAAATAAGTAGTTTATTTCACATTTTAAAATAAACAGTAGGATTCCTTTTATATGTGAATCATTTAAAAGAAACTAGATGTTAATTCATATGGGTAAGTTAGGTACCTACGACTTACGCTAATTCAATTAAATTTTACATTTAAATAATATGTATAAAATATGGCACATTAATAAAAAATTCAAGTTATTTGGCATTGTCTTTGAATAATAATGGATTCAATTGATGATTCGAGATCTTTTTATTTAAAAAAGATAACGATCACTGAACTTGGATCAATAAAATATTGCATTGAATTAAAAACTTAATAGGAATTAATTGTGTCCAATAAGTAAAAGAGGTTTACATTCTTAATAAAGGTAAAATATAAAAAACATTTGTTTTGGTATTTAGAATAAAATAAACTTATTTTAAGATCACCTAAGGAAGGGTATTTGTTTAGATAAAGAACTAGGCAGCGATTTTATAAAGAAAAAGTATTGGTATCTTAAAATAGATAAGAAAATATTACTTACATATAAAAAATCAAATTACATTACATAGTTAACTCGATTTTTTACTCGCATCATTTATTTAAGTATTCTACTTACTTTATTTTGAATATACTTGACTGTACAATATACATTATACAAATAGTAAAATATTATGCCACATGTACCTATTCTATTCTATCTATGGCATATTTTTACAAATGACTAATTTTCTCCGTCACGAAGTTCCAGAGCTTACGACAATAGTTCAACGTAACTTACAATCTAGGTACACAGAATTAATTAGATGTTTATTTAGTTATACACTTATAGGTAAATTCGTGATGGGAAAAGGTATACCCTCTATTTACAACTAATTAAGTCTAACCTCGACTGTATCGTCCGCTAAGATTTCCTGATCCTCTTCATCATCGTCGGGACTAAGCTTCTCTGCCCATGGTCGAGTGACGAACAAACAGCAGTTGTCGCTGGCCAGGCCTTGTATGACACGCTTCCGGAACACCACCAGGATTAGAAAGATCACTACGCCTTGGAGGCAGTTGAATATGTCCATAATTCGCCTAGAAAGAAGTGGATGGTAAGAAAGATAAGGGCCTAGAGTCCATAGATTTAGGATTGTTAGCTTAGAGAGGTCAATCCTAAATCTATGCCTAGAGTGTGAAAATGAGTGATTTACAATACCTCAGATGTTTCATGTTACACAGACCAAATTCAGGATTCAATAAGATCTGCTTATTAATTAATTTAGTGCTTGCATAATATTTTTCTTAGTTCATTTAGAACCTAGGCTCCAAAATTCAGATCCTTAGGAATTATAAGTTAGGAGATAAAGTGACCGGTAGGGACTTTTCGCTTTTTTTTAGGATACAGATAAATCTAGGATCGTCAAGGCTGTGCCGCTGTCTCATGTCTTCCAGAGTGAGCTTCTGTACTATTATTTTAATAGTACATAAGTACCTTTTACCCGCAACTTCGTCCGCGTGGTGTTAGGTTTTAAAAATCCCGTGGGAACCCTCTGTTTTTCCGGAATATAATATCACTCTCAGAAGTCTTCAACTAAACCCATGTTGGAGACTTCGCCTTCAACCGGTTTACCGGCGCGGGGGTGCGGGCTGCGGGCGCGGGTAGCGGGCGTCTGGGCCACACCTTATTCTTTCTCTCTGGGCGACTGTGCGATCATCGTGTCAACTTAATCATTACTGCAATCCACTATACACTGTAATTTATACTCATACGAAATAAAGGAAGTTATCGTACCATCAAGACTTTATTATAAACACACCTGCTCAACCAACCCATGCAAAAAAATTATATCGTTCCGTGGCTCCGTTGTTGCGTGATTGGAGGAAAAACCAACAAAGTAACACACTTTTGTATTTACAACATTAGTATCTAAGGAGTAAGGAATTAAGGATATTAAGAATGGGTATGGGTATAAAATGTGTCTTCTTACCAAATTATGTGTGATTCGCCGTGAGCAAAGCTAGCTATTTCAAAGATCCAGGAAATGCCCATGACCAGGAACAGCTTGAGAGAAATCAAGAACCTAGAATAACATAAAACAAAATTAGAATGCAATAGAAGTCGTTACTATCTCTAACACCCGCCGATTTATTTTTTATTTTGATTCAAACAGGGTCTTGCTAAAAGCTCTCCATTTTTTGGCGCGTTTCTTTTGCGCATTCTTGGGACCAGCCCTCCGATTATCGATGAAAATCGTATTCATTTGATGGCATTAGCGTCAAAGTAAAATAAACCATAACCGCATTGAACTAGAGCTCAATTTTGTGTATGCATTCTTATACGTTTAGGTATGTACGATACGCTCCAACGCTCCAAGTTATAATCGGTTGTACTGAATTTATTACTATAAATAGATTTTACTATAAATAGATTGATGCTAATGCCATCAAATGAATAAGTTTTTGATAGGCAACTTTTAGACAATCGGGGTGCTGGTTTTGTACGCAGATTCCAACTCAATGTGGGTTTCCATCGATATGTCCGTAGTCCGTACAAAAAAATTTATTTAGTCTCTAAAATGCGAAGTACTAGTGCCACAGAGTAAGGTTAATACTGTGCTAATACAGTACCCATTACAAATATCAGCAAGCTCTATATTATCATTCTTTGGAGAGGAGAGAGAAGAGGCTGCCCGGTCGGTCTTTTTCTGGGGCTCGATGAGTTATACTATATTTACCTACTTACTGCCGGTTACTGAAGATATATTATTATAGGACTAGATTAGATTATGCCTCCTTTGTCCGACATTTTTGAAACTTGTTTGAAACCCCATGGGAACTTTTTAAATCCTGCCATAAAAAGTAGCTAGGTTTCCATTTCATGGGTATCAATAGCTTTTTTCCGAAAGAACCCTTAATATTTCCGGGATGAATTGTAACCAAGATAACTCGACCTTATAAAATCCTCTACCTACCTGTGAAAATCTAGACAAAATCAATGCAACCATTTCGAAGATTAGACCGTACAAACAGACAGAAAAAATCTAAATCACGTGTTTGGGTTATGCTGTCATTCCCATATTCATATGATAAGAGGCAGGTATTTTGAAATTTAGAGGTTTAGAATTATTATTAATCTTCTAATGTGAAAAAAAAATACTCACTTATGTTTAAGGTTATTTAACTTGTTGACTTCGTACTTTCTCGTACTCGTCCACAATATCAAGGAGGACATAAGAAAGAGAACTACATTCGTGGTGATCAGTGTAGCGATTGGCCCATAGAAAAATATCCATGTTTCTGTGCGACCTGAAAGGATAATAAATAATTAACGTAAGAACAACCCGCCTCTGTATAGCCATGTTACACTTACGATAGTCTATTTCTCTTTCTGCGATTGCAAACGCTTGAAGGTTTGGCTAGGGCTAGACTAGATGGCGCAGCAGCTGACCAAAGACAGAAGTGTATTGATAATATTTCGCGGCATTTTGTATTTTAAATATTTTTTTAGCATTTAAAATGCATAAATTATTCACTGTAGTGTCCATTTAAAATGCACATTAAAATAATTAGGTAATTTAAGCGCCATCTAGTTTTCCATTTTGAAACTCAAACCTTTCAACATTGCTTACTAGATGGCGCTTAAATTACCTAATTATTTAAATGTGCATTTTAAATGGACACTACAGTGAATAATTTATGCATTTCAAATGCTAAAAACTATTTAAAATACAAAATGCCGCGAAATATTATCAATACACTTCTGTTTTTCATCAGCTGCTGCGCCATCTAGTCTATCCCTAGCCAAACCTTCAAGCGTTTGCAATCGTAGAAAGAGAAATAGACAATCGTAAGTGTAACATGGCTACGGGGGCAGGTCACGTTTCTATCTATCTATCTATGCAACTCGCTAGAATGTGATGCCGCTCCCGCTTTCCCCTTCACCCTTACCCTTTCTAACACCGTACCCCAAGGCATCGCATGAATCTGCACCGCCTGTGTGGTCGAAATTCCACTATCTCTCACTAAGCGATTTGCTTCCTCGTTCCTAATGCGCGCCGCAATGGAATGCCCTTCCGGTTTTTTAGGGTTCCGTACCCAAAGGGTGCCAACGGGACCCTATTACTAAGGATCCGCTGTCCGTCTGTCCGTCCGTCCGGCCGTCCGGCCGTCCGTCCGTCTGTCAGCGGACTGTATCTCGTTAACCGTAATAGGTAGACAGTTGAATTTTTCACAGTGTGTATTTCAATTGCCGCTATAACAACAAATAATAAAAATTAAAATTAAATTAAAAAATAAAGGGGGCCTCCCATACATGGAAAAGGAGTCGAAATAAAATTTTATTTTTTACCCTAGCATGTGGGATGTCACTGTCTAGAACTCATTAAGTAGAGTTCAAATGTATTTTTTATTATTATTTAGCTACAAAAATGAAGAAATGGGTGGCCGTCAAAGTTTTTAGGTTTTAGACCACTTTTGTTACGGGGTCTATCTCAAAAACTTAACTACTTAGGAATTTGAAATTTCTGTATATTATGTACTATATAATGTATTTAAACAACAAATACTGAAAACAGCGATTTATGATGCGGTTTATAAGTAATTGTGGCCAAAACAAACGAGCATTTTTTTCCCATATCTAAGAACTAAGATAAGTATTTAAATATCTAGTTAGATAGACTAGAAAAGTGATTTGGTCATATGTACGGAACCCTAAAAGAGCGAGGCCCGACTCGCACTTGGCCGATTTTTTTTACTAATAATAATAACTTGAGTATCTATAAATCAAGAGTGAATAGGCATCTTCTAGACAAGCGCGCACCATCTTAGGCTGCATTCTTCACTTACATTTAGGTGAGAGCGCAGTGAAGCGCTAATCTGTATATTTAAAAAACCTAGGCTTCTAGCGCTTGCTACATTACATCAGCCCCTGTAGCCAAGTAACACTTCGTTGTATCTATTCTCTTTCTACGATAGTTGTCACTGGAAGTTTTGGCTAGAGCTAGACTAGATGGCGCTGCAGCTGATCAAAGACAGAAGTGTTTTGATAATTAATATTTCGCGGCTTAAAAAAACACTACAAAATGCCACGAAATATTATCAACTATCAAATTAACAACTATCGTAGAAAGAGAATAGACACTTTCTTCTTCTTCTTCTTCCCTGACCAAAGAACCATGCTGTCGCCAACTTCGGCAGCTATTATCATACTTCAGTCAAATTTGAACTGCTGAATTATACATGACGTTTTCTTTCTGCTTCAATGTAGCCAATAGCGAGAGAGGCTCAGCCAATCAGAGGAGATTGCCATCGTCATTTTTAGACAATTCCACAACAGGATATAATAATGAATACCGGATAAAAATTTACAGTAGTTTTTGAGATAAGCGCGCGCAAACAGACTCAGCGAGGATTCAGAGAAACTCAGAAAGTTGCATTGCAATTTGTCTGCACTAAAGATAAGTAGGCTTACCGCTAAACCAGCAGCTGTTATCCCCAATGCCTGGCTTAAAGTGGTCTCCTTCACTCATGTCAGTGATAAGTGAAACGACCAGAAAGAAAATGGCGAAACCCCAGCCGTAGCAATTGTATATGAGGAGCTGTTTCCTCTCGGTCTTCTTTAGATAACTTGCATCCCTGAAAAGATTATAGACCTAGTTTACGCTTTGCAGTAACCATAGATCACAAGTCATCAGCCACCCATCAACGGCTCACTGCTCAGTGCAGGTTTCCTCTCAGAGTAGGGGCTATACTAATAGGCAATAGTCCACCATGCTGGCTCAGTGCAAATTGGCAGACTTCACACACCGTTGTCTCAGGTCTTCTCACGATGTTTTCTTTCGACGTTAAAACATGCTGATATTTAATTGCTGGTGCCCGGACCAGCGGTGACCACCAGTCAGAGGTGACCACATTTCTTAGCCTCTAGATCTAAGCTATCACTGCTCTAATAATCCTTATTTCAAAACAACACAAGTTCGAAGTGTTTGTCTGTCTGTTACATTTTTCACGGATCGTTAAACCGATCGTGAATTTTGGTTAAGGTAGCTTGCACCCCTTGTAGATGCACATAGGCTTTTATTTTTATCCCGGATAAATGTTTTTTTTATTCTAAATTTTTTATGAGGCTTTTCTTTACAAAAAAGAATGCCAGCCCCATCGTTCCCTGATCTTACCTTACACAATTAACTTATCGACTTAAAACTACCTTAATTTAAAATCAAACAGCATCCTAGCTGCCTCTGAAGTAGGGACAGCCAGAATGCTTTGAAATATTCCTACATTATTTAAATTCAAATTATACTTATTAATAATTTCTTGCCTTTTATGACTGCGTTCCTGACACACTCACTCAGCTGGTGTTGTGTATCTTCCTCCATACTACATATAAATGTTTTATGAAAAATAAAATCTTCCACACGAAAAAGTTACTCTTGTGTTAAGAACAGAACAGATACTAAAGCTAATGTAGACGTATCTTTTCGTCAGTTCGACATTTATGTGTAATAGGTAGGCACTAGTCAGAGGTTAAAAATATAACTTACAGCACAGTTCGGAACATATTAATGCTGATGACGTTCATCCAAGAGAAAGTAGCTATCATCCAGAAATAGACAAGGAATCCTGAAAAAAGAATGGTGAAATGTAACTTTCTAAATCATAAAAATCGCTGGTTAACCCCAGGGCCCAGACTTCAAAGTCTGTAACATCGGCGCAAGGTGGCTTGTCTATCGGTATAACAGGATATATTTCGGAGTGTGCTCCGGAACTGTTCAATTTAGTTCAATCCTCATCTTTCTACCATCGAACCCCATGGCATCGATCGCATGAATCTGCACCCCTACTTGGTCGAAATTCCACGATCTCGCACTAAGCGCTTTGCTTCCTTGTTCCTAATGC
The DNA here is from genome assembly GCA_029955525.1 of Oeneis ivallda. Classification (NCBI taxonomy): domain Eukaryota; kingdom Metazoa; phylum Arthropoda; class Insecta; order Lepidoptera; family Nymphalidae; genus Oeneis; species Oeneis ivallda. The sequence goes on along the minus strand of JARPMR010000024.1, from coordinate 10,375,379 downwards.
GCGCCGCAAAAATTTCGAATGCCCTTCCAGCTACCGATTTTCCGGTTATAACTTGGGTATCCTTAAATCAAGAGTAAATAGGCATCTTCTAGGCAAGCGCGCACCATCTTAGGCTGCATCTTCACTTACCATCAGGTGAGATCGCAGTCAAACGTGTCTATAATCTATATATTTAAAAAAAAACTAAATTACCTACCTATCAGTAGCTGTAAACGTCATAATTTAATATAAAAAATTCTTTTTAAAAAATCGTCTTCAAACGGCACTACAAAGTATATAATTTACTAGCTGATGCCCGCGACTTTGTCTGCGTGGATTTAGTTTTTAAAATCCTTCGGGAACTCTGATTTTCCAGGTTAAAAATTAGCCTATGTCAATCTCCAGGTCCTCAACTATACCTACCCATGCAAAAAATCACATCGATCCGTACTCGACTCTGTTGCGGCGTGATTGAAGGACAAACAAACACACTTTCGCATTTATAATATTAGTATGATTGTTGATGGTTTAAAAACCGCTCAACCGATTTCGATAAAATTCAGTAGGACTAGGTACCTGGGAGGTCAATCCTTTGAAACAAAAAAAGAATTTTCCAAATAGGTCCAGGCGTCTTCGAGTAATCGGTGAACATACATAAAAAAAAATTAAAAAAAAAAAAGATTCAGACTCCTTTTTTGAATCATCATCATCTCAACCGATCGCTGGCCCACTACCGGGCACCGGTCGCGTTTCAGTATAAGTTCTAGAGCTAAAGTAACTCTATGTCGGTCTGTAATAAATAATTTTATAAAGATTATAACCTTTTCACGCCTTAATTTTCATGCCTTAACCGCTAAACGAATGGACATAACTATGTAGGATATTTTTTGTTCTTGAATATAGGAGTTCTTTCGGGATTTTTAAAAGCCTAAATTTACAAAGGCATGAAGTGATATACATTCACTGCTGGACTTAGGTCACAGAATGGAACTTACGCCGTCATTATCCAGCGGCTGCCAGCGACTCGCTCGCTGTGATCATATTAATTACGAGTACGATAAGAAATTGTTATCATATCCGTTGAACAGTGATTTACCTGTTATAGTGCATATTTGCCCTCTGAAACCGGGACTGAGTTGTAGAACTCCAAGGGATAAGAACCCGAACGCCATACTGGCACACATGCACATGTAGCATACCCCCTGAAGGTCCCTGAAAAAAGTAAATCGATATTTTAATTAGGGAAAAGAACGAGGTCCATAAAATATTATGTGTATCTATTAGAGGCGTGGATTGGCGAGTCTCACTAATCGAAAATTTCTTTCACTTTGCAAAGCGCATGTGTTGAATTGTAAAATTCACTCTATCAAATCAACATGATGCTGTATTTACTCGTAATATTTAATAAAAATAATATAATTAATATTATAACCCAAACAATAGTTGTTTGTGTTATATGGGGCCAAGGAAATTTTTTGTTCCCCTAGGGCGTTATTTTGAATTCAGAGCGAAGTGAAGGATGCTACGGTAGAATCCCGAGCGCAGCGAGGCGAGGGATTTTAAAGTAGAATCCTGAGCGTAGCGAGGATTCCAATATACGCCGTCCGAGAACAAAATATTTTGGCCCCCAGTGATTTCATTGTGAGAACAATGAAACATTCGAGGGCTTCTTTATTTTATTTCGTACCGATTTCACCAACGTCGAGTGGCGTTTACCCTAGGAATAAATTGGGCATTCTGTAAACTGAAATTGAACTGAACTGAACTGTATTCAAAGTACTGAAATTACTGTCAAAATATCAAATTTACGCTCGGATAAGACTTATTTTACACTACTTGGGAATTGAATTAAGACTTATTTTACATTGGTGAAATCGTCCTACTTAGAGCGAGAGAGGTTTGCGCTTGATGACAATTGATGGAAACAAGATACGAGCGTCTTAAAGGTGCTCAAATAGGTACAGAATAAATAGGTAGGTAAATAAAAGAATAAAATATAGTAAACGTTGCTTACCTCATTTGCGGCAAATACACGTAAATTGCGAAAGTAGCTAGAAGGAAGACCACAGAAATAAGCGTCAGAACTCCCCCTGTTTCGATGTCGTTGTTCTTTTTGATCTTTTCGAAACATGTCACTGCCACTGGTATCAGACCCTGGCTCGTATCGGTAGCATTACGATACATCTGGCCTAAGCAATATCTGAAAATATAACGAAGGATACTATATAGTTTATCATTTTTACCTTTGTCATTATGAAGTTTTAAGCTCTTTGGAAATGGATATCGCAATAACATACAATGGCACTGATTCAGTCCCGCATAAAAATAGATGCTTGTACCTACCATAATTTCCTTATGTTCTACTTGTAATTCTTTTTAAAATACCGACTTCAAACGCCCGCACCACTACGAAGTACATAATTTATTGTAAATTGTTTAAAAACAGCTCAACCGATTTCTATAAAATTTAAATTGGACCACCTGGGAAGTATACCCTTTCAAACAAAAAAGAAATTTTCCAAATCGGTTCAGGTGTCTTCGAGTAATCGGTGAACATACATAAAAAAAAACCGACGAATTGATAACCTCCTCCTTTTTTGAAGTCGGTTAAAAAGTGTTTAAATTACAATTTCAAGCGACCCACCCCTAGTTACCAACTACTATTTTTTGCACTCAAATTCAAAATTATTTATTTCACGTAAGCCAACCTGTGGCTTGCCAACCGTGCCATAGTCTTGCCTTGTCGGTCGTCTTGCCAACCGTAGAATCATGACGTATCACTTATGAAGTTATGACACGTCATGATTCTACCACCGCCGGTTCGGAAAACAGAAAACGTATCTCATTTTTAAGCACTTTCTTGACAAATTCTTACGAGCCAAAGAGGTGGTGAGGTGAATTTCTTAATGAATACTTACAAGTCTGGATCTTCCACGAATATATAATTGGGCGAGTCTTGAGTGGAGACCATGTTCCCCTTCAGGATAATGTCTCTGAGGAGCATGTGGCCCATCTCGCAGTTCAGATTTATCTTCTCCGTCGAGTTGTTGTCGCAAAACCCCCGCGGCTTGATGATTTCATTGTTTGGACAGCAGGGGTCTGCCGATAGCGCCAGCCCGCTGGCTATCAGCAACAGGAATACGAAATATTCCTGAAAATAATTTACTTGAGATGAATTAAATCTAGATGGAGCGATGACATCTGGAAAGTGGCAGGCATCGACTGGATGCGAAAGGCTGAGGATAGGCAACGTTGGCGCTACTCAAATGAGGCCTATGTCCAACAGTGGATGCATTCTGGCTGATGATGATGAATAAAAGCCTAGGAGATGGCCTAGTGTTTAATGGCTCCTTTTCGGGGGCTCCTGCTTTCGATCTGAGGCTGAGATCTATGATCGTACTCTGCCTCTGCTCAAGACTCAAGATAGAGTTAAATTGAGACACAAATTTATGTCCTGACATAAATCTGTCTCGTTTTAACTCAGTCTTGAGTCTGAGTGAGAGTGTCTCTTATAGATCTCACCCTGAGAGTTTGTTAGAAACTTCCAATCTATAAGTAATTAATCTAAGCTTTCACTTATCTCTAACTTGCTTTGAATAAACTTTTGCGTTTGAAATTGAATAAACTTTTATCATATTTCTGCGTTATGGGCCGTAATAAACCTAGCCAAGCTACTAATATTACTTCCGATTTATATCTACACCATTTATAATTAACTGTTTATCAGTAATATTATTAATCGCAGGATCCGGTTACATGGACCTACGAGTACCATAAGTTTATTGAACCGATTTTATTTTTAACTCCTTAGTTTTATTGATATATATATCCAGATTTATTGTTATCATGTGGTAAACTGACCAGTGTGTGCATAGTAGTCTGCCATGATATAACTAATTAGGTATTTGACTGTTGTCAAAATGTTAATATTCATTATAATAATCGAAAATGTAACACGTAAGAATAACATTTGTAAAAACAGAAAATAAATCGGTCAAAAAACAAATAAGTTATAAACTGTTTATTACTATGGTTTTACTAGGACTGTATCGGTCTCTTTCTAAAACGAAATTGTCTATGAAGAGTGTATGAAGCTTTTGAGTTTCGACGTCACACCTCAATAACCCCATACCTCTATATTTCCAAGACTAGTTGAGATATTTAAAAAAGAATAAAACCGGCCAAGTGCGTGTTGGGCCACGCGCTGTGTAGGGTTCCGTAGTTGCAAGTTACAAATATTATTGCTGACCTAGGAAAGTGCTTTTATTTTATTTATGAACTAGCTGATGCCCGCGACTTCGTCCGCGTGGAATTAGTTTTTCTAATCCCTTGGGAACTCTTTGATTTTCCGGGATAAAAAGTAGCCTATGTCACTCTCCAGGTCCTCAAATATACCCATGCAAAAAATCACGTCGATCCGCAACTCAGTTTTCCTATAAAATTGTTTATACTATATACTACTGCTGTGAATTTTTTCATGTAGGTACCTATCCTATATAAACAACCATTTAGCTGGCAGAGGGGGGGGACACTTGACTCTAACAAAATTTAGCACTTTAAAATATCATATTTGTGAAAACGGATCCCTGAGACGAAAAATAGTGTTCCCACACCCACCATATTTTTGAAAGACCTATTCAACGACACCCCACACTATGGGATAGACGAGAAAAAAAAATTCATCCCCACTTTACATGTAGGGGAGGTACCCTAATAAAAATTAATTTTCACAATTTTGTCTCACCACTTTGTTGGCGTGAGTAATATTTATACCATTGTCAAATTACAGTTTTCTAGTACCAATAGTCTCTGAGCTAAACCGCGGACGGACCGACGGACGGACATGGCGAAACTATAAGGCTTGTTAACTTTGGAACCCTAAAAATGGCATTGTGTTATAATGTCTAAAAACGTTATTTTAAATAAAATATACGTGTGGCACTCGGGGACTGCCACGGTAAAGCTATTGCATAGCATTTTTTACCAACTTCGCATACGTCTAGTCGCACGCACGCAAACACCGTGCCGAAGTCTGCCGAAAACGACGTTAGACGATGCACGGCTTTCAATGCCGCACCGCTGTGCCGGTCGGAGTGGGGGGTGTTAGGATTATTTTCGTTACGGAATTTCTTGATTCGGTCGCCGCGCTCAAAGCCCGCGATAAAAGCTATGCAATAGCTTAAAAATATCAGTCAAATACCCAATTGTATAACTTTTCATTCATTTGTCTCAACGTATCGCTGGTCCAATAATGGCCTCGAGAATATTGCCGACTCAGGAATGATGACTGAATCACTGACTGATGATGAATGAAACTGAAAATTGATTTTGATAACAAAATTTAATTTAGGAAAAATTAAACAGACTTCAATATACCGAAATCAAGAATAACTGAAAAGGGAAAAGTGTCCATATCTTGAAAACTACTGATCCGATTTTGATGAAACTTTTACTGTTACCTAAGCTGAAGTAAATTTAAGCAAATTAAAAAGAATAATCATCACCCGATCAATAGTTTGCGTGGACATACATATATACATACATCGTCGTTTGAAAAAAAAATAATAGGATCCTACAGGTTGATCTTACAATTCAAGACGAATCAGAACACAATCCATTTAGTGAATTGTTTCTTGGCCATGAATCGCACGCCGACCTTAGTTTAGGAGCAATAAATTTAATAAAATTACCCTCCTTACATATGATTATAGATCGTTGATTGCTCGCTGCCCCATTTTCAGAGATCACCTGGTGATTAAGGACATGAGTTCTGGATAAAAAGACTATCGTTGCAAATAAAAAAACTTTTTACATCCCGTTTTCCGTCGAGGATTAAAAATAGTCTGTCCAATGCCAAAAAGTGTGTTGTTCCAAATTCAAGCAACCTCGTGTGTTCGTGCTAGTGCTTTTTTAACCGACTTAAAAAAAAAGGAAAAGGTTCTTAATTCGTTGGAATCTTTTTTCTTACCGATTACTCGAAGACGCCAGAACAGATTTGGAAAATTCTATTTGTTTTAAAGGGTATAGGTGATCCCATTTAAGTTATATCGAAATCGGTCGAGCGGTTTTTAAAATACCTATCAACAATAAATTATATACTTTGTAGTGGTGCGGGCTTTTGAAGTCGGTTTTTAAAAATAATTTTTTATATTAAATTATTCATAATCGGTGCATTAGTAACCCAACACTTTTAATTACAATGAAGATTGGCTGAAAAAGGAAATTTGATATGAAATGTGAGGTTATGACGTGATTGTCTATTTTTAACTTCTACCACAATTAAAACCGCTAGAACTATCAATAAAATAATAGTAATATGGTAGTAATAGTACTTACGGGTTTTACGAAAATAGTTATGTCAAAAATTATAATTTTTTAAACCGCGCGAATTTTTTTGTCGTGGTAAGTGACGACGCAATTTGGAAACGGACTCTTGGAAACGGTATTGCCACAGTATGAAACTATCCTTACTCTGTGATATTGAGTTTAATGAAACTCATACCCCTAATCGGTTTCAACCCGGCATCGCACCGAAACGCTACGTGTCACAAGCAAAATATTAAAAAAAGAAAAAAAACCCCGACGCTTTAAAGAATATCAATGAAAATATCAATTATCAAATTTATGAGAAAAAAAAATGAAAAACATATTTTCGTAATCACCTTTAATTTGATACCCCACTCGATAGGATTTGAAGAAAAAAAATTTTTGAACCCCACATTATGGCGTCCAAAATCCGTCATTTTTAATTTTTCAAATTTTGATGTTCTCGTTGACACTCGCGCTGGCACGGCGAATCTAACAAAGTGCCACTTATCAAAATCGGCCCACGCGTTTGGTCTTTAGAGTGCCACAAAGGAACAAACATACATACATCCATAGAATGATAAACACATTACCACTCCATTGCGTCGCGCAGTCGGGAAAAAACACGTTAGGTACTCCCGCTGGCCGTATCTATGAGATGTTTAAGTCTGAAATCGTGGCATGTTTGTGATCAATATGTAAATCGATTCTTGGAATTCTTAAACAGATCTGTTTACCAAAGAAGGGAATTTCACGGATTAGTTAATAGTTTAATACCTAATTATTATTAATTATCTTGTGACTAACTCTATTTACTAGATCTCTTTGTTTTATGACCAAGTAATTTGGTAATGTGCGTCATTAATTTAAATAAATAATAAAGATTATGCGTAAATGAGACAGTAGTCGGAATCACTAATTGATGGGTTTTGTTAAGAGCAAATTGTTTTTATCTGAATCTTCATCATCAGCTCGCTATTGAGCCATTCAGCAGACTTCACACGCCACAGAACGTTATTAGACAGCTCTCAGGAGTGCAGGCATCCTCCCAATCTTTTCCTTCTCCTTTAAAGCATGAGATCTAAGCATGTGATACCTATCTAATGTTTTAAACTGACATTTAAATTCTTAAGACAGAAGTAGCGGACCCTGGCGTAAGCCGGGACAAACGCTAGAAAGAAGAAGAATTCGGAAGATGGGTGTATAATGTATTTGACCGATAATGGTGTATAGATAGGGTGACCCCCTGAATACGAACTGTAGTCCTTACCACTGTGCCAACACTGCTGTACGAATCTGAATCTTAGGTACTTACTTAATATATGGGTAATTATAATTTGATGACTTGATGAGTTCTTTGGAAAGTAAACAAAGCATTTTGAATAAGATCTTTTCTGTAATAACGCGTAAATTCTGTAATAATTTATGATAATAAGGCTATCTTAGGGGTCACGTAAAACAAGTACATATTAAAAAACAAAGGCAGTTATTTCGAAGTAACACAGCTACACTTCAGTAGTAGGTAGTTCACAATTTGTTTGTTTAATTTTAGCAAATGCAGTCGCTAGTGTATAAAGGTTTCCCGGTTTAAATGGTAATCTATTTAATGGCTGGTACTGGAGGCCATTTTTTTTAAGTTTGTTTTTTCCTAATTTCTTACTTGCAACAATAAAGTTGATTATTTTGAAATATTCTGATTGTTTATTCGTTTTATTGACAGTCTAATAGTTCCTTCATACATGGTAGGAAGTATTTAACATGTACCTTTTAGCATTTTGATTTTATTGTTGATAAACCTTAAGGTGACGGTACTGTAGGACTCTCCCCTATATAATATTATTAAGCATACATAATATTAATAATATATTAATAAATTAATAATATTAAGGGCCTGTTTCACCACCTTCTGATCTAACTTATAGGTACGCATATTTTGAATATGCGCATATATACTAGCTGATGCCCGCGACTTCGTCCGCATGGCTTTAGTTTTTAAAAATCCCACTAGAGCTCTTTGATTATTCGAGATAAAAAGTAGATCTCCCGGTCTAAGGACTCACTACTACACCCATTACTATACCCATGCAAAAAATCGCATTAATCCATTGTTCTGTTACGACTTGATTGAAGGACAAACCAACAAACAAACACACTTTCGCATTTATCATATCAGTAATGCAAAATTATAACAAATCTAGACAACCGCAATCTATCATCGTTCCAGATTTAGGTTGCTAGGTTTGGTAGGTTGTCGTATAATTAGCATATTTTAATTTGCAATAACAAATATTGATGTCAATAATTAAGGTAAAAACTATCCTATCTTTTAAGTTGGACCAAATTACAGATAGTTACGAAGTTTGATAAAAATCGGTTCAGTAGTTTCAGAGTTTATCCCGAACAAACATTGTGACACGAGATTTTTATATAATACTAGCTGACCCAGCGAACTCCGTACCGCCACTACTTATAAATGAAAAATTAGTTAAATAAACATTTTCCAGTGGACCAAATTGTGAATCTAAACCATCCTCGAATCCCCTTGAACTCACACAAAAAATTTCATCAAAATCGGTCCAGCCGTCTAGGAGGAGTTCAGTGACATACACACGCACACAAAAAATATATATATCAAGACTAGCTGACTCGGCGAACTTCGTATCGCCAACTTATCTATATAAATAAAAAGCAAATAAACTATCCTAATCCAAAAAACTATCCTATCTTTCAAGTTGGATCAAACCGCACACGGTGTGCAAATTTGGATGGACGCGATAGACTCCTAAACTACTTAACCAATTTTAATAATCGGTTAAGTAGTTTAGGAGTCCATCGCGGACAAACAACGTGACACGTAATTTATATGTATATATTAAGATATAGCTGTCATTTGACGTAAAGTAAGAAAGTGACATTTACGCTTAGGCTATGCGACACTTATCAGAAGGTGGTGAAACAGGCCCTTAATATAATAAAAAGCGGTTATAGGCTATAGCCTAGTGGTTAAGACGGCGGCCTCCTTTTCAGGGGATCCGGGGTGCGATTCCAGGCAGGCATGCACTTTTCTTATTTATTTGCGTTTTTTAATAAGGAACACATTGTGAGGTAGGTAAGCTACATGCTTGAGATTTCTCCATAATGTTCTCTGTTATTTTGTCTACAATTGACATCTTAATTTAGATTTAATTTACGTATAATATTATGTACTACTAAAACGAATCAGCTAATTACTTTATTTATTGATGTAATTACAAAGAGTTTACGACCTATGACCCGCGGAACGCTAAAGACAAATTTTATACATAATAATTTTATAGATGATAAACAGTTATCAATAATATTATTAACATAAAATAGTACCTTCTTTTAAAATACATGTTTGCAACTTTGCCTGGAGTTAACTTCAATTAAGCCTCAATAGCCCAACGGTTAATGGTGCGGACTGAAAACTGAAAAGTCGCAGGTTCGATCCCCACCCTTTGGACTACTGATACCTACAGGATACTCACTCCTAAAATAAGTTTTCCGCTTATTTGAAGGATATAGCAGAATAAAGTTCAGCTGGGCAAATTTTGTTATTAAAAATAAAAAACCGGCCAAGTGCGAGTCGGCCTCGCGCACCGAGGGTTCCGTACTCCAAAAGTAAAAGTAAAACAATAATATTATATTAATTTGCTTATTCATCGTTAACTTTGTTTCTAGAGATTTATTGTTAAATTCAAAAAAACTATGCTTGTTAGAGCGTTTGGTTTTATTTTTCCGGTAATGTATACATAAACCTCTATTGATCATAATTATTTCTGATTTTTCGATGGGTAAACTTCTGATATAGGGGGGGGGGGGGGGGGGGGGGTTATTTTGACCGATTAATTATATAAATAAAACTATTATATATATAAACTAGTAGGGCGCGTGGGTACGCGGCCCACTAAAGTGGACCGCGGTTTTTCTATTCATCAATTAGAGTTTCAGGTCTTGATAATTTTTTACTTGAACACCACTCTTCCACCTTTTATACTCTCCGAGATAGACCTCTGGGTCCCGATCAACTTTTGTCAAGAATCCACTCTTCAATCTTTTATCCTCTCCGAGATAGACACCGACGAAGTTTGTATGGCCGCCATATTTTTCCGCCATTTTGAATTTTTTTTCAGCTCACTGCCAATTGGATGAGGTTTTGAATGACATTTGTTCGAGCACCCTCACGAGCACGATATCCTCAATCATCAGTTCTCTCCATAATTTTCCTCCGAATGAATTTTTGTCTTCTATACGAAACCATTAGTGAAAAAAAAATTTTCATACAAAATTTTACAGGAGAGGTGATCAATCAGTCAATCAGTCAGTGAATCAGCCCCAGCAGCTATATATATATATTAAAAAAATCTGTTTTAGGATGTTCAGGTAAAGGCCTTTCATATGATACCCCACTCAGTATAGTTATCTTACTTTAAAATTTCAAACCCCCGATTTACCCCCTTTTTTAATTAAACTAAAAATAATTTTTGATTTTTTTTGATTTCAATGATGTTGGGCCACAATTATACACAACTATTCCAAATTTCGAGACGGACGGACGGAGAAAGTCTCACCATAAGGGTTCCATTTTTACCATTTTGGTACGGAACCCTAAAAATCCTTTTACATTATTTTCCGAGAGCTGTTTTGACAACCTGTAAAATTCTTTTCGAAAAAATTATAATCACCTAGGTTTTGCTCGCGACTTCGTCCATTTAGAGTAAGGTTCTTGTGGGAACCCTTTATTGTTTTTTGGGATAGCCTATATCACGCTCTAGGTCAAATTTAAAACACCCCCGACATGTGAATCTATGGCCGAACTATGTACGATAACTTGACATCCGGTTAACCAGTTTGTTGCTCCGTTATCAGAACCCCTCCTTTATCCTCGATTATATCTAAAACCTACTCACTAAGACCATTCTAATGAGCCCCCCGAACACACTACATAATATTTATGCTGTAAGTTGCGGAGGAGTTGGGTATCCCGCAGACTATTAAATGCTGCAACATCATTTCAAGATGACCATCATGCCTTGGAAATAATCCGAAGTAACAGTAGGACACCAAATTTTAAATCAATCGCACCAGTGAAAGCTTGTAAGACCCTTTAATCAAGTAGAAAATGAGCTGATGATCTTCAAACGCCTGAGTAGTGAGGACATCTGTATAAATAATAGCTAAGATCCACCTCGATTACATTAGCTTTCAAACAGAAAAAACTGATCAAAACAGGAACAGACAGACACATAGATACACAGTACACACGTCAAAGACTTAAAACCCCCTCTTTTTTGTCGGGGGTTAACAATTACGTTGATCTTTGATCCGTTTTAGCTTGATTGAAGGACAAACTAACAAACAACCACTCTTATGCACTTGATAATCATAGTAACCAATCCATGGTGACTGCTGATATCCGTTCTTAGTTGTGAGCAATCCATTAACGTCTCACTACTGAGCGCGGGTCTCCTCTCAGTGAAGGGTTATAGTCCATAGTCCACCACGCTGGCCCAATGCGAATTGGTAGACTTCACACGCCTTTGAGAACATTATGGTGAACTCTCAGGCGTGCAGATTTCCTCACGATGTTTTCCTTCACCGTTGAAGCAATATGTGATAATTAATTGCCTAAACGCACTTAACTCCGAAAAGTCAGAGGTGCGTTTCCGGGATCGAAACTTCGACCCCCAGAATAGGAGACCATAGTCCTAATCACTGCTTGAGTACCTACATAAAAATGTGGACAACTGAAAAGTCAAAGTTTTTGCCAAAAACTGAAAATTCCCTTACGTTGAAGCATTGCTTTGTAAAGTCGCATTGGGAGTTGTTTTGATTTCTGAACATAAATAGGTAATAATATGTTTAAATTAAAACATTCTTTTGGCGCCAATCAGGGTAACCTTAAAAGCAGATAACGTGAGTGCTAAAGTTAAATGACCCAGAATCTTTTCAATACAGTTTAACCTATAAGTAGACTATTTTTTTTAGTTTTATGTCTGTGTTATAAATAATTTTATATCAATAGGTAGGTATACCTAAGTAAGGTTTTTATAAATAGGTACTTTTTCTAGGATAAAAAGCAGAAGTAAGGTACCTATGTAGTGTAGTAGTTACTCTTAAAGTCTCCATATTATTTTCTGTAATAAAATGTCACATTTCATACCAGTAGACTACATCCATACGATATCCAAGCAAAAAATTACGTCGATCCGTTGCTACGTGTTTGGAGGACAAACCGAGAAACAAACACAATTTGTGATCGTTTATAATATATACTAGCTGATGCCCGCGACTTTGTCCGCGTGGATTTAATTTTTAAATCCCGCGGGAACTCCGGGATTTTCCGAATTTTCCGGGATGTCTATGTCACCTTCCAGGTTCTCAACTATACCTATCCAAAAAATCACGTCAATCCGTAACTTTGTTGCAGTGTGATTGACGGACAGACCAACAAACAAACACACTTTCGCATTTATAATAGGTATTAGTAAGGAAGAATTAATACTACGATAATAAAGGCGATGTAATTAAATTTTAGAACACAAAAGCTACTATTGTGACTTAAATATGATACTTAGATATATTCCCTCGGGGACTTTTTTGTAGAAAATAATGAGTACTTTAATCATGTAGTACATAATTTTTATGTATCATTAATAGTTTTCCTAGCACACGCCAAATAATGTATCTTATAGGCAAAATTTTGCCACTTTGGGTTACATTATTGCAATTTTCTTAAGGATCTGTAATTTTTTGAAAATAAATTATAGCCTGTTACTTCCTGATATCTTAGCTTTCTATTGGTGCAAAATGGTTAAAATCGGTCCAGTAGTTACAGAGCCTATTCGGTACAAACAAACAAACAAACAAAAAATCTTTCCTCTTTATAATATTAGTATAGATTAGCAAGGATTCTAATTAATATTAATAATGTACAATTAAATTAAAAGTTTAAATACATCCGTAGTGATTCCTGCGTAGGTCTATCTATCAGACTTGTGTCGCTATCTGCTTTCATACAACGTTTCATAACAGACGCCATATTTAGTAGAATGATAAAACAAATTCTATTATTGTTTTATTCGATGCTAGGTTTTACTAACGGTTTTGCTTAGCAAGCAAATTAGATGTGCCTGTGAGCAGTCTACGACTGCTTATTATCTCAATTTATTTATTTTAATAATTTTAATAAATAAAATTCTTTTTAAGAAACCGACTTCAAACGCACGCGCCACTACAAAGTATATAATTGATTGTTGATAAAAACCGCTCGATCGGAATCGATGAAATTTAAATCTGACTACCTGGGAAGTAAACCCTTTAAAACAAAAACGAATTTTCCAAATCGGTCCAGGCGTCTTCGAGTAATCGGTGAACATACATAAAAAGAAGATTCCAACGAATTGAGAACGTCCTCCTTTTTTGAAGTAGGTTTAAAAGGAAAAGGTGACTGAATGACTAATTGATCTATCAACGCAAAGCTAAAACCACTGGACGGATCGGACTGAAAGGCATACAGTTAGCTATTATGACGTAGGCATCTGCTAAGAAAGGATTGTAGATAAGCAAACCCTAAGGGGGTAAATAGGGGTTCGAAAAATCGAACTTAACGTGAGCGAAGCCGCGGGCAAAAGCTAGTAGTTTAAAACGTTTGCTATTAGATACTGAGCGACTGAATACATCATCATCATCAGCAACTCATCAAGACAACCTACTCAATTCGAGTGCATGCTAAAATAAATAATATAAACCTTGAAAGGATTTAAGAAAACATGTATGCTTTAACATGGCTTTAACAAAAGTTAAGTTCGCTCCGTCGTCGGTACCTACCCTATAAAGGTATCAAAAAATTGATATAATTGTACCCTGGGCAAAATAATATTTCTGCTAGACTAATTTGTAGTTAAATATTAACAATAAAATAATTTACTTTTACCATTTTAAAGTATTTTTGATGAAATAAACGTTAAATTGTTCTCGCGTTCAAACAATCACTCACAAAACTACCTTCTATTAAAATATTATCAACGAATGCTTCTAACTTATTCTAATAACTTGATCTATTACCTACGTTTTCATAACTTTCTGTATATTTCCATAAAGCCTTAACACGGTTTTTCTTGATGTTTTCGCTATTAATTATAATAAAGCTTACCTTAAAATAAAACATTGTGGTGGACAGATGACGCAAGTAGACCAACGTCCAACAGTGCAATACGATAGTAAGACACGCGCGGTATCACTTCACCCTACGAGAGACAAATGACATCTAACGAATAACGACTGAGGGGCGTAAATCATCGATATATTGTATAGCCTCTCGATACTTGCAGTTTGCACCGGCTTTTGGCGTGAGCTGAGATGCGCGTACGCACCGCGTATGTCGCCGACTGAGTAATCAGTAAACACGTTTCTTGTACGATTTACATCCCGACTCCCGAGCCGGTTCCTGTGTGGGACATGTAATTATAAATGGGTCTTTAATTTTACATTTCGCTTGGAATAACTTATTATTTAACCGACTTCAAAAAATACAAAAAGAGGAGGTTCTCAATTCGACGCGTATTTTTTTTTGTCGATGTTACTCCATATCTCCCTCAAATCTTAACTTCAATAAATTTTTTTTATTTGAAAGGGCGTATGTGCAGGTAGATCCCATTTAAATTTGGTGAGGATTTGATGAATATCTTCGGAGATAGAGGACGGAACTCCTCAATGAATGAGAGGAAATCGCTCGCGATCAGAGTATGTGTAGACTTTTTAACATACATATATAAGCTAAATTTATATTCATCATCTTATTTTTACAAGCTTTTATTTATCTTGCAATGTATGTTTAGTCAAGTCTTGCAAGATGTATTCCAAACACGACTTATCTGCTATTATTTTTAAAGACTGTACTAGTGTGCTGCATATCCTGGCTGCAGTTTCCATCATCAGAGCCATTTCATGGATATCATTTAAGACTACTTATCAATACGAATGAAACGAGCCCAAACTAAATATGGTTACGTAGTTTCATTATAGAGTGCTCATAACCACCGTTCAGCTTCATCATCAGACCCTGGATATTATCTAGGACCAGAGTACTTCTTAAGACGAAAGAAACGAGCCTGAACTCCATGGTGCTACATCGTTTTACTACAGAACTCCCATAGCCATCTTCCGCCTCCATCATCAGATCAGCTCCATGTTACAATAATATTGCATTGTAATCCGATTTACATGTCATGCACATTTTCAGCTCAATCGGAAACCGGGAATGCTTCTGAATCTCCGAAAAATAAATACTTAAGTTGTAAAATTTCCTTCTAGGGAAAATCGCATGGAATAACCGATAAATTGATTTTGCACAGCAACAATGGTACAGGTAGGTATATAATAACAAATCGATTCATCAAAATTGGCTGAGTAGTTTAGGCGCTACGATGGAATATACGTAAATACATACATATCTACAGTATTCTGCTAAAATCGTGACCCACAAGGGTTTTGGTATTGTGGTTTTAAAGGTTTCTACCAGGAACTACCTACCTACCTAACAAATCTATCAAAATCAATCAACATTCAATAACAATTATTTTGAATAAATTGAAAATTTAAAACACCCCCGACATATGAATCTATGGCCGGACTACGTACAATGGTATATTGTGTTGGTATATTTGTGATATCCTGTTACCCATATTTCTACTCCTTCATCAGATCCTCAATCCTTGATCATCATCTATGTAAAACCTAATAATTGAGACCATTCTAATGAGCCCAAACACACACTTACAGCAGATATAGTATCTGCTGTAAGTTGCTGAAGAGTTGGGTATCCCGCAGAAAACTTAATACTGCAGCGTCAGCTCAAGGTTACCATGCCTTGAAAATAATCTGAAGTAACAGTAGGTACACTAAATTTCAAATCAATCGCACCAGTGAAATTTTGTAAGACCATCAAGTAAGAAATACTTCTATCCTACTAATATTATAAATGCGAAAGTTTGTGAGGATGGATGGATGAAATTTGGAATAGTGATATACCCAGGATTAACACATGGGCTACATTTTATCCCGGAAATTTAAGGATTTCCCGCGGGAATTAAAAAACATTAATCCACGAGGACGAAGTCGCGGGCATCATTATATAGTCATCTTCATCTAGTATTATAAATGCGAAAGTTTGTGAGGATGGATGTATTGATGGATGGATGGATGTTTAACGCCACAACGAATGAACCGATTTGGCTATAATTTGGAATGGAGATAGCTGATAGGTACCCGGGATTAAAAAATTATCCCAGAAAATTAAAGAGTTCCCGCGCGAGTAAAAAAACCTTAATCAACGCGGACGAAGTCGGGCATCATCTACTTAGTTAATAATCTTCAAACGCCTGAACAGATCTTCATAAATTATAGCTAAGATCCACCCTCCATTACACATTTCGGTTGACGGAGTTATGAAGTAAAATCGCTAACTTTCATTACATGTCCCGGAGGAACCTTATTGTTTATCAGGGTAAAACTATCCTTTTGTTTACCCGGAGTATCAGCTACAAATCCCTTCAGTAGTTTTCGCGTGATGCGCGCACAGACAGACAGACAGACAGACAAAAAATTTAAAAAATATGTTTTGGGCTCAGTTGGCTTCGTTAATAAAGCGTCTTCCAATTAAAATTTTCAAAATATAATTAATTAATGTACAGAATTCGTCCAGTTACAGTTTTATTATATTATAGATTGCAAGTTCACTGTTCACTCAATATTTTCATTGTTAAGTCATAAATTTGATTGAAAGTTGATAATCGCTCGATGCAATACGACCCAAAATATTAGCTCGATGCAATATAACCACTTACCAATGACTTATTACACTACTATGACAAACAAAAGGAAACGTTATGATTTTAGCAGTCTATGTAGGTATTTATGTATTTACTTACTTATGTTATACCGAAGCGCCTAAACGACTGACTCGATTGTGAGGACGAATGAGATGTCATTAATCGATTTCATATTATGGTCCGAGTTTACATCGTTGGTCCGGGTGAAATAGTACAGTACCCGGCGATATATATTGCACATCGGCCTTTGGAATAAAACGCTATTCTATTCTATTGCAAGGAAAGCTAGCCAGAAATTCACGTAGTAATTACTGAAATCTCTTCACAATCGGCGAGCACATCACGTAACATATATAAAAAAAATGCAGTCGAACTGTGAATAGAATAGAATAGCGTTTTATTCCAAAGGCCGATGTGCAATATATATCGCCGGGTACTGTAGTTTATGCGAACAAAATCAATATGACCGATGTTACATCCGTAGTCGAGTTACAGTTTTTTTAACTTTTATCCTTCACTATACCTTTACAAAAAAAAAAATAACCGCGGAAACCTAGGATTGCGGTCTTAAGAACGGAGTACGGTCAAGGTCAGCCTTTCGTGTGCAACGTGCACTATTTAGTGCGAAAACGCACATCTGAAAAACAAGTCCCTGTTTCGAGTTTCAATTCGTAGTTCGACGTCTTCGATAAAAAGAAAGGTCTTTTATACCCGACTTAGGCGAAACCAAAAGGAAGGGGTTAAGATTTTAGCAGTCTATGTTAGTAAGGAATACTATGTTTATGGTGTATGTATGAAGGTAAGTTTGTATGTATATTGGATTATGATACTTTACCTGTTGTGGGATTGTCTAAAAGTTATTGCAGCATCTTGACCTCCGATTGGCTGAATTTATGGCGTTCTTGCTGCATTGATTCATTTTAACCAATACTGAGAGTCTCGGCTAATCAGAGGTGCGATTGTCTAAAGTCATTCCATTGATAGTAATTGTATTCGATGACATTTGCGTCAAAGTAAAATAAACCATAACAGCATTGATTTAGAACTCAATTTCTTGTATGCCACTGCGTAGTGCGTGAAGCTCGAATCAGTGTAGAAAGTTAGTCAGGTCACTGTTATAATTCTCTAGCTGCTATGAAATTCCCATCATAATCGGTTCATCCATTCAGATGATAGTCCTTTTCAAATTGAGCGATACAAAAATTTTAAAATAGTCTTTAGAGTTTAGAGCATTGCACAAACAAATGCTCTAAGTTTAAAGTAAATAAACTTTTAATTTATGGGATATCTCGAGCTTTTATTCTCTGTGATATTAGGTATGTGAAAAGGATTAGAATCGAGGATATAAAAAAAAATCTTGTACACCAATATAAAACATACGCTTCTTTAATTCCTTAAAAAAAAAGCAACGTTGGAAATACCAGTTTTATGCTTGTTTTATATGAGACTAGCTGACTCGGCGAACTTCGTACCGCCAACTTACCTATATAAATAAAACAAATAACTACTAAAACTGTCCTATCTTTTAAGTTGGACCAAATTACAGATAGTTACGAAGTTTGATAAAAATCGGTTCAGTAGTTTAGGAGTCCATCGCGGACAGACAACGTGACACGTAATTTAGATATATTAAGATAAATGCAAAAATAGAACGTACTTTACTGTATAAGTATAGTTTGCACATCTTTTTGGTGACTTTATGTGACTTTTAGTGCCGATATCACCAACGTCGAGTGACGACGAGGAACTTTTACCGAGGAATAAATTGGGCGATTTGACAGTTTTTGTATTGAAAATAGTGTGAAAATATCAAATTTACGCTCAGATAAGACTTATTTTACGTTGGGGAAATCGGCCCTAAATAGTAGAACAATAACTAAAAATTTGAAAAAAATCCACAATTAATTTGTAAATAACTTTTAAAGCTCAAGATTAGTAATATTATGTGCTGCTTATAAGGCATAATGCCTTCTAGACAGCACATCTTATATACTTAATACTTATCTGCCCTATTTTAGTCGATTTTTATACATTTAGGTAAATGTATTTAAATCGACTAGACAGTTTAGCTTCATATATTATGTACTGTAATAAGTGATGTAATTAGATGCTAGCGATGATGTATTTAATAATTGCGAGTTTCACTTTCGGCCAATTTTCTGCCCAAACCGAAACTGAACCGAAACTCAATAAATGGTAACCTTAGGCTTGGTGCTAATTATAATACTATTTAATATTAATATTAATACTTAGTTTTATAATTACTCGTATAATAACCCGCGACTTTGTCTGCGTTGAAATTATGTAATTTTCAATCTTTACTTTTACCCCCGTAAAAAAAATCAACTAACTAAGGTAAAATCAAGTTTGTTTTGTGATTATGAATATAAATAAGTAAATTATACAGTTTTTATAATAAGTTTCAACAAATCACATTGAAAGCTTTAAGTAATATTAATAATTAAGTGCCAGTGTCATTTACGATTAATATATAGCATATTTTATCAAAAATTGTTATTTTTAACGATAATAAATAAGTACATAATATTTGGCTTCCAAGTTCCAATGTCATCAAGTTCCAAGTTGCAATGCAACGTTTAGTTTAACATAGAAATGTTAGTATTTTATTTACCAAAAAATATATTTAGTATATCATTATGCTTATAAACATAAAGAACTTTATATCCCGGTAAATCAAAGAATTCCCAAGGGATTTTTGTAATTTGAAATGCACGCGGATGAAATCGGGGCAATTCCGTGCCGGCCGATTCAACAAATTATTACTCGATATATTTAATTTCTTTTTTGTCAAGAAATGAAGGTACTGGAGTTTGGCAGTTACTGTGTGAGTCCTTCCTGAAGGCCAATGTCCATAGTGTGGGGTACCACGTCTTCTTCGTCGTCTTCGCCGACCGCTAGGTGGCGTTCAATGAACCCCGAAATACAGTCCAGCCAACCCCTCTTGAACATTGCTTTTATAACGCGTTTTCGGAATACGACGAGCAGGAGAAATATTACCAGTCCTTGTAACATATTGAATATGTCTGTTATAACCCTGAAAAGTAATTTTCAATATTCAATAAGGTTTTTAAGAGTCATGATGCGATTGCCATTAGTAGGTACACCTACGTATCTTAAATTTAATAAATATAATAATTTTGAATAAAGTTTAGGTTCATTTTTTGTTGGTAAGTAATTAAATCATTTTCATTTGATAGCTTAAAACGTATGGTATCGAACATACGTATGAGAACATTTATCATAATGATAAATGTTCTCAGAAAATGCAGAAACGAAATACGAAATAACAGCTAGTAAGGCCCAGACCCTCCTAGCCCCTTCCCCACTTCTCTATGAAATATCAAAAAAAAAAAATACAGTCTATGTGGGACATAAAAATGTAAGTTTTCACCAAATTTCGTGAAAAAAATTTTTTTTTGTAAAAGATAAAAATAAAAAACCAAAAACTTGGTTATTTGAACTTTTAACATACATTGTGACGTTATGTGAAAAAAGTGTAAATACAAAAGTTGTAGATCTTTTTATTACCTACAACTTTGCCATTTAACTTTTTTCCATAGGACTTGTAGTTTAGCTGGAAATCGAGATATACCGTATTATACCCTTAAACCCCCCCTACCCTCCACTTCCCGACCTCAGATCGCCCGTAAATTATTTTACCTTTCATTTTTGTTACATTCTCTTCCTTTTCCAATGGGTTTCATCCTACTATATTTTTTTTAATTTTTCACCATTTTCAAAGGAATCTGCACTGGTCTACTAGTAAATTAATAAATGAAATCCGCTTACCAAATAATGTGAGGTCCGCTTAGAGAACTGACCATTTCAAATATCCACGGCAATGCCATTACGATGAACATTCTAACTGTCATAACAAACCTGCAACGTATTAGTTAAATCAAATAAATAAAACCGACTTCAATTTGCATAAAAAATCTTCTTTGCTTTTGCATCGAATCATGGAAGTACATAAGGTATAATTAAATTATATGCATATTTATAGACATATTTTGAATTCAGGTCATAGTTTTATTTCTCCGTTTTATTAATGTTGAGCTTTATAATACATCTCATTTTCCTTGGCACACTTATTTTTAACTCACATTGCTATGATATTTGTAGCAGGCATTGCCACAATAACGGATTTGACTTGTTAAAAAGTGCCTGCGAAAAATCGAGACCAACTAAGTGGACCTAGTAAGTAATACTACGGATAATCTACGTTACTTTAGTTAATCTCAACCCAACGCCGACCCACTATTGAGCACGGGACTCCTCTCGAATAAGAGAGGCTTAGGCCTTAGTCCACCACGCTGGTCAATTGCGTAACAAAAAGAGTTATAACAGAGAGCATCTGAGCTAAGTACCGACCTATTACAGTCTTCGACCCCATGTCTAAGGAAAAAAGGGAGGAACACAAAAAAAAATTGCGGGTTAGCCGACTTCACACACATTTGAGAGCATTGCATGGAGCACTCTCAGGCATACAGAGTTTCCTCACAATGTTTTCCTCCCGAAAAAGAGGGCGAAGTCTTATCTACAAAGGCTATCAACGCTTCAAATTCTACGTTACTTACTTGTATTTAAGTGCCTTTATATGACTAGATGCGAAGGAGTGGCGGCAGAGATGAGTCGATATGTAGAAAAATATGCAGACGTTGGCAAGTATCAAGATTGTCATGATGCTGTACATGTATTGCCATTGGTGGCGCATGCCTGAAAAGACATAGATTGGAGATGATTAAATAAGTATAAATTGATTTAATGAGATTGAGAGGATACAGCTGGGCTGGGCGTTATTTGGGAAACTTCACCGATAACGTCGTACATAACGCAATGCCTAAAGACCAAAGTCTTTGATCAGTGCATCTTACCAGTGATAAGTTGTGGTGCTGAAACGTGGACATTGACAGTGATTCCACGAACTTCAAATCGCTCGCGCTATGGAGAGAGCTGCCTACGGTTGAAATTTCTTTGAGGGATAAAGTCCGCAACGAAGTTATTCGCCAAATAATGGAACCGACGTAGCTCTCTTAGGATTTCATTTGGTTTTCACCACTCGATAGGTGGACGAGGGACGACTAAGCGGATAGACGAAGTAAGTCGCTGTTAGCCGCTGCCTACAGGCGGCACAAGATCGTGTTCTATGGCGATTATTTCAAAAAACCCGAAGTCATAACCGTTGGCATCCTTAAGTGGTCGGAAGCCAACCTAATCGCACGAAACGCTTTATTTCAACGTTTCTGAAACGAACCGCTGAGGTGTGGAACGGCCTTCAAGCATCCGTGTTTTCTTCCGCGTATAACTTGAATACTGAAATGTCTGGATAAATAATACCACGTACTTAATGCTCTAATGCCTGTATTAACGAACAACTGCCATTACACACAACAACTTGACAATACGAAGATACAATTAAATTATCTACCCACATACAAGTGGGTACCTACATTACACCTCCCAACTTATTCTAGATAGGTTTAAACACTAAATAATCTAATTAATAACATACACAATAATTACAAATTAAACTACTGAAATTTAGTGACCGGTTTCCTAATACGCTTGGAACGGGACACTGGCGGCGTTGTGGAAACCTCTGGTGGAGAAGCAACCCTTCCAACATTTTGGCCATCATTGCTATTTTCCTCCCCTACCATATCCGACCCCGCATTCGTAGGACTTGTCTCCACCGAGATCTCACTTCCTGCGGTTGCCACCGGGGGTATGACGACATCCTCATTCCTAGATGAGTCATGGTTATTACTCGGTATTGTTGGACAAGGAACATCGGACATGCGTGATCTGCGCCTAATTTGATCTACGTGCCTTTGCAAAATGCGATCGTTTCCCGTATCGATTAAGTATCGACGCGACCCTTCATTCGCGGTGACCGTGCCTTTTGACCATTTATCACTATGTGCACCATACTCGCGGGCCCAAACTAAGTCCCCGGGTGTCAATACTCGCTCGGTACCGTCCGCCAGCGCTGTCTGTCGGTTCTGAGCCTCACGTACTCGGTCCTCTCGCGCGCGTTCGCTACGCAACAAGTCTAAACGTGAACGCAAAGGTCGGCGTTGTAGCACGGCGGCTGGGCTTTTACCTGTAGTGCAGTGGGCACTGTTCCTATATGCCATTAAAAATGCCTGCAACGCTGCATCGAAATCAACATTATCTCTTTGAGCCTTCCTAATAGCGCGTTTACATAATTTGACTGCGTTTTCTGCCGCTCCATTGGAAGATGGGTGATAAACGGGTGAAAACGACTGACGTATACCATTATTTGCTAAAAAATTCTTGAATTCCGAGCTGGAAAAAGGCGGCCCCTGATCGGAGACCAGCTCCAAAGGCAGCCCAAACCTGGCAAAGGTTTGCCTTAATACCTTAATTACACTTAATGCATTTGTTTTAGACATCTCGAATATCTCTAGCCATTTCGAGGTAGAATCGATAAGTATCAAAAATGTTTTACCGTTCAAAGGGCCTAAAAAATCGATATGTAACCTCGACCATGGTTGCACGTGATAAGGCCAGGGTCGTGGCGGAGCCCGAGCTGGCGCCGGGGCCTCCATTGCACACGTTTCGCACTGTTTACATGTGGTTTCTACTTCCGCATCAATGTTAGGCCACCATACGTAACTACGAGCTACGGCTTTTGTTTTTACTATTCCCATATGCCCAACATGTAGTTGTTTTAAAATTCCCTCCTGCAGACACTGAGGAACGACCAGTCTATAACCCCACATTATACAGCCGCGCTCACAATACAACTCGTTACGCCGCAAATAATAAGGCTTAATTTCCTCGTCTGAACAGCTAGCAGACCAACCAGACTGAATATATGACATTACTTTACTTAGCAACTTATCTTTCGACGTATTCTTCCTAATGTCATCGTGAGTGGTAGGTAGGAAATTTTCTACAAAATTCACGTACGTGACTTCGTTCACCGACTTGCGGTTGTCACTACTCTGTGACGGCAGCCGAGACAAGGCATCCGCACAGTTCTTGCCGGAGGCGATGTATTCGATTTCATAATTATAGCCCGACAAAAGAACCGCCCACCTCTGTAAGCGCGAAGCCGCCATAATCGGAATTCCTACCTTGTTTCCGAAAATGTACGTCAACGGCTTGTGATCCGTTCGTAGCGTGAACTTCCTACCGTACAAGTACTGATGGAATTTCCTTATTCCGAACACTATCGCGAGAGCTTCTCTGTCTATCTGTGAATACGCCCGCTCCGCGGCCGACAAGGAGCGCGAAGCGTACGCGACGGGCCGCTCGCCCTGCGCCGTGACTTGCGAGATCACCGCTCCCACACCGACACTGCTCGCGTCCGTCGTCAAGATCAGCGGCAGCTCAACGGAATAGTGCACCAATACCTCGCTTGACATCAACTTATTTTTAATTGTTGAAAAAGCATCCTGGCATTCCTTACTCCATATAAACGCGACCCCTACACGTAAAAGATTATAAAGAGGAGCTAATATGGTGCTAACATTCTTTATAAACTTGGAATAATACATTATCATTCCTATGAACGCTCTCAGTTCCGAAACGTTTGACGGCGCGGGAGTTTTAACTATGGCCTTGACCTTGTCCGGGCAGGTGTGCACGCCCGCTTTGCTGATAACGTGACCTAAGTAATTTATAGATTCCGCAAAAAAAACTACATTTCTCTTTCTTTACTCGCAACCCGTTTGACCGTAGCCGTTCAAAAACTTTATGCAAATTATTCAAATGATCCCTATTATTTGATCCAGTGATGATTATATCGTCGAGGAAGACACCTACGTGCGGTAGATCTGCGAACAATGACTCTAACTTTTTTTGGAAAATACCCGGACTCGACGATAGCCCAAATACCAACCTATTGTACCTAAATAGCCCCTTATGAGTATTTATTACCGTGCATTGTCTCGAACGCTCATCTAGCTCAAACTGTGCATAGGCTTGCGACAGATCAATCTTACTGAAACGCTCCCCTCCATGCAGACGCGTCAGCAAGTCTTCCACTCGCGGCAGTGGGTAACGATCGACTTCAATTACTTTGTTCAACGTTAATTTATCTATTTATTACTAATTTATTTAGTCTTCAAGTCAAGAGTGAATAAGCATCTTCTAGGCAAGCGCCCTCCAACCTAGACCTCAGTGCTTTCCATCATTCGTCATCATTGTCGTCAGGCGCCTGCCTATCTCGCAATAAAAAAGACTAAAAGTGGATGTCCATTCGTTGAGATAATGATGATGATGATGATGATGATAACAATGATTATGGTCATGAATCGATGGACCTAATTCATGAAGTATGATTCTAAAAGATTTTTCCAAAAGTATGGCAGTATGGCTTGGAATCAACTTTGTATAATTCTTAGCATCTATCAACGAAATGAATTTGTGATACTTACTAAAAAACCAGCATGACATGTACAACCCTATACCAGGCTTGTGATGGTAGCCTGGCAGAGAATTGGCAATAACCATACAGACTGTTATAACTGTTGGACATCCCCAAGCGTACAGAGCGTACCAGAGGAACGCCTTCCAGCCGTAGTCGGCTTTAATTGGACGTCTGAAATATGTACAAATTATTTGTATTTATATTATACGCAAATTCTGCTCCCTCAAAAATCACATAATATATATAACCATATAAAATTGCAATGCATTGATATGGAAATTATTTTTGACGTGATAACGTCTTATAAATCGATGAACACCGGCTGCACGCACGAAAAAGTGTCATATTCCGCCTGAGCCTGCGCGTGCAACCGAGAGCGCGGAACAAGCGATATAGTGGCACGATCGGCCCAAGCGTTGGCTTGTGACTAGAGAAAATTGTAATTTTCAATTAACTCCTTTGTATTATACAAAATAATGATAATTCAGTGATAATAATTAAATTCAATTCATAAAAGTATGCAATTTTTTATCAATGTTTCTTTATGACGTTATCACGTAAAACTATCGTCCGTAAACCGACTTTACAGACAACCAATTTTTTTATCAAGAACTAGCTTTTACCGGCGGTTTCACTCCCGCCATAAGTCTATAATATAATAAAACTGTAACAGGTCCAATTCTGTACATTGAAGATATTTTGAAAATTTTTGTTTGAGGGCACTCTATAATCGATACTGAAGCCAAAACAATTTTTTTTTAATTTTTTGTCTGTCTGTCTGTCTGTCTGTCTGTCTGTCTGTCTGTCTGTCTGTCTGTCTGTCTGTCTGTATCTTGGCCGCGCATCACGCCGAAACTACTGGACGGATTTAAATGAAACTTGGCACGATTTAAGTTAATACTACGAGGTATAATATAGGATACCTTTTATCCCGAAATTCAGCACGGTTCCCTTGGGAGAGGGGATGAAAGTCAAAATGTGTATTTCGCTGTAATTCATTAAGGCGTATTCCGATTTAATCCATTCTTTTTTTGTTAGAAAGCAGGTTCTTTAGAGATTGTCCTGTAATTATTTCAAGGTCGTCAATTTCGTAGTTCAGAAATTATAGACATCACGATCTTCAGTATAAGGTCCAAATAACTTGAACCCCGGAATCTACAAGATACTTTGAATGAACGGCTCATCTTAAGCTGGCAAGCGTACTTTATCGTATATAGCCATCGTGGATAGCCCTATTTTGTCAAAATCAAACTACTCCAAAGGCGTCAGATTTTGCCAAACGATCATTATACTTACATACTACATAGTAGGTATGGATGTAATACATCGTATGGACTTAATGCTACAGTGTTTTCCTATGCAATTTAATATTCTAATCATACTAATATTATAAATGCGAAAGTGTGTTTGTTTGTTGGTTTGTCCTTCAATCACGCCACAACAGAGCCACGGATCGACGTGATTTTTTGCATGGGTACTATAGTTGAGGACATAGGCTACTTTTTATCCCGGAAAATCAGTGTTCACGAGGGATTCTAAAAACTAAATCCACGCGGACGAAGTCGCGGGCATCAGCTAGTAGGTAATATAGGTAAGTAATCCGAAGGTGGTGATTCCTATAAAAAATTACCCATTTTGATTTATTCAATTTTTCAGCGGTTCTTTTGGGTTTCCCCTAGTTTTTTTGTTTTTACGTTCCCTCAAATATGGTCGAGCGAAGCAATCGCTCGATCATGCGTCATGCTCGTGAACGGGTGCCGACGGCGGGAATGGGGCTACTTTCTGTCTGCCCGTCTTTGACATGAATTGAATTGTAGTACGTTTTGTGGAAATGTCATATTCTAACAAAGATGCACGGGTTAAAAAAAAATCGGCTTGGCATACAGCTGCCCACAAGATAGTATAAAAACTTATTACAATGTAATAGCTACTTATTAATATTGTAAAATGATTATTTTGAAAAGAGCAACTGCTGAGTTTCTTGCCGGCTCTTCTCAGCAGAATCCGCTTTCCGAACCGGTGGTAGAATCTTGACGTGTCATAAGAGCCACAGGTTGGCCTACATGAAATAAATAATTTTGAATTTTGAATTTTGAATTTTAAACCACTCCTGTATTAAGGCGAACAAAACAGAAAAAAAAATATATTCTAATCGGTCCAGCCGGTTTTAAGTTTAACCAGACTAACGAACAGCGATTCATTTTTTTATAAATAGAATATAGATTAGCGTTACTGAACATGACTAATATTCCCCTTTCCCCTCCAACTAAGCGTTAAGCTTGTGCAGAAAGTAGGTACAACAATAGTGAAACGGGTTAGGTATGAACTGTCGACATTTCGGTTTTTCCTTTTTTGGTAAACCTTGCTCCTTATTTCTTAGACAATGGAAATTTCTCAAAAAAAAAAAATTTAAAAAAAAATTTTTGAAATGCTAATTCCAAAAATTTTACTGTTATCGACAGGTAACATTACGAAAAGTATCTCATACGAAATACCTTCGAATACATTATTTAATAGTTTTCACATAATTATTATTTAAGTCACGCTAACTCTTCATCTCCATAGAAACGGTGGACACGGTGGTAGTCTTGAACTGTCTTATGAGTTTATGAGACACAAGTTGCCGTAGGTACATGAAATAAACAATTTTGAATTTAAATTTGAATATGCAACAAGATATCTAAGATACAAACCTTATATTTAAAAGAATCTGTATTGATATTGCGTTCGACCAAAAGAAGCTTGATATAAAAAAGAAATAAATGAGGAAACCTGAAACAAAAAAATATTTTCTAAGTATAAAGTTGTAATTTTTATCTATACTAATACATATTATAAAGAGGAAAGATTTTTTTGTTTGTTTATTTGTTTGTTTGTTTGTACCGAAAAGGCTCTGTAACTGGACCGGTTTTAACCATTTTTTCACCAATAGAAAGCTAAGTTATCAGGAAGTAACATCTAGGCTATAATTTGTTTTCAAAAAAATTTGAGATCCTTAAGAAAATTGCAATAATGTTACCCAAAGTAGCAAAATTTTGCCTATAAAATGCATTATTTGGCGTGTGCTGAGAAAAATATTAATAATACATAAAAGATTGCCTTTATTATCGTGTAATTCTTCCTTACTAATACATATTATTATAAATGCGAAAGTGTGTTTGTTTGTTGGTTTGTCCGTCAATCGCGCTGCAACAAAGCTTCGGACTGATGTGATTTTTTGGATAGGTATAGTTGAGAACCTGGAGGGTAACAAAGAGTTCCCGCGGGATGTTAAAAACTAAATCCACGCGGACGAAGTCGCGGGCATCAGCTAGTCAATAATAAGTAATAAGTATAATGTATATACGCTTTATGATGAGTCTGAGATTGAAACTTGAAATGGGATGTGCTCTCACTCTGTGCAAACTAAAGACAGAGTTATACATAAAACCCTAAACATAATAAGGTTAT
Organism: Oeneis ivallda; assembly: GCA_029955525.1. Taxonomy (NCBI): domain Eukaryota; kingdom Metazoa; phylum Arthropoda; class Insecta; order Lepidoptera; family Nymphalidae; genus Oeneis; species Oeneis ivallda. The sequence continues at coordinate 10,346,369 of JARPMR010000024.1, read as the reverse complement.
TACTTACTACTGTTGAAACATTCAAAGGTACCAATAAAAAAATGAATGTGTTACTTCGTTTAAAATAACTTTTATTATAACTATTTAATTTTATTTCTGACTAAACTATACTGACCGCTCCCGAGCATACTCGTAGGGTACTTAAAATTAAACAAAAGTAATGGGGACAAAGAAAAATCGACGTTCGAAGTAGACAAGCGAGACCACTCTCACCACTCACCATAAAAGGAATCGACGTAGACGACGACGAAAAAACAAGTTACCTATAACGTGTTTTTTCGTTGAAGTTATAGGTGTCAAGTGTCAAGCTGAACTTAATAATAACTAGTGGTTCGCCCCGAACTGAGACCTCGCGGTAACGGTTTCCCATAATTACTTATTCATTCAATAGATACATGACGATCAAAATTGACATTATTATTATGCCCGTTTTCACCAACCATACCTAAATCATCCCCTTTGTAGAAGTCTCTTTACGTAGGTAGCCCCTAAATACAATCCTAACATCCCAATGTCATTTTCACCTTTAGTTGTCCCGCAGAGGTTTGTAATAACAAAGTTGACAGAAAGTGTCAACTAACTTAACATATGTAGCCCGTAAAGGTTAGGGAACTGTTATAGTGAAATCCTCAAGGCCTCAATCAAACTTAATAGGTATAGTTTTTTGGAACATTCAAATTAAATTACTTGTACACAGCGTCAACTATCGACACGATCAGAAAACATGTAAAAACAAACTGCAACGTGAAGTTTTATTGATGTTTGCTAAATGACTAAATAATAATTTTAATTGAATATAAATGTTACATTATAGCTGCATTTGCTATATGAGATGAGAGCGCCATCTATTGACATCATAGTGAAGTTCTGTTGTTGCTGCTCATTAAAAGTTAAATAATTTAGTTTCCTTATTACATTTATCTAATTTTAGTATTTGTTGTTCAAGTACATGATATTACGCTAAAATTATAAAACTTTCAAGCCCCAGCTTTCAATGGTTATTCCGTTGTGAGGTCAAATATAATCTCCACTTTGAAAGCCCCCCATTTCGTCAATTTTAGGAAAAAAATTAAAAAAAAAAATACTTTTGTACTCTGTTCCAAATTATCTTTAAAATGACGTACTGTAACCCTATGAAAAGCAAAAAATTTTTTTTTTCTTCGCATTCGCTTCTATGAGAGCCCCCCTGAAATAAAGATTTTTATAACTTTTTAAGCCATTTTCGGCTGGAGGCCATCGGTTTACATATTATATCTAAAATTGAAGTAATTACGTTCAGTAATTCAGAAGTTATAAGGCTCTGACAGACGGACGGACGGACGGACGGACGGACAAGTGCAAATTCACTCAAGTAGACTCAAAGACCTTCGCTTCGCTCGGTCGAATAATGGTAATGTTCTCCTGTCCCCTCCAAAAATAATTGTCGGATCCATAGTACATAAATTATAATAATTCAATGATCGTATCCACGTACAATAGTGCCATGGGTGGAATTGAACCGTCGACCTTTCAGTTTTCATTTCGTACCTTTAACCGGTGAGGCATTTTCTTTTAATTTATTAATTAGTTTAATTTATTACCTTGTGCCTTGCAACCTATCAAATGCACCAAATGTAATTTCGAAGTGCTCAACATGACGTATGCCATTGCTAAACTTATACAAAAGTTTATTAAGCTCTTCCCTTGTAGATCTCTGCAACATAAAACATTCAGTGGGATTTTTAAAAACTATATCAATTGTTGGTTTGTTAACAGTTAATTATTTTTATCGCAGTACTTAAAACGTTAATTTAATTATTATAAAACCGCGATATATATGTTTTAGTAATGTTATTCAACAATATCAACTAAATCGAAAGCTTAATAATAACTTAATCGAAAGCTGAATAACATGAAGAGCTGATTGACATTATTTCACACTCTCTCTTCTGCAACCGCATCGCACGCCGCGGCCGACAGAATTATATAATTTTTAGGGTTCCGTACCCAAAGGGTACCAACGGGACCCTATTACTAAGCCTACGCTGTCCGTCCGTCCGTCCGTCCGTCCGTCCGTCTGTCAGCGGGCTGTATCTCGTAAACCGTAATAGATAGACAGATGAAATTTTCACATATTATGTATTTCTATTGCCGCTATAACAACAAATAATAACAATTAAATTAAATTAAAAAAATTAAATTAAAATATTTCCATGGGTACATGGAAATATTTTTATTTAATTTTTTTTAACGGAACCCTAAAAGAGCGAGGCCCGACTCGCACTTGGCCAATTTTTTTATTCAAATAAACTTTTACAAAGTACCTACTTTCGAATCGTCAATTAAATCTACCACTTGTTCGGAATGCCGTTTCAGCATTTCACCCTCACCACCTAGGTGTCTGTAGTACTTCGACCCTCCATTATGCCAGATCTTTTTTTTCCACGCACGTCCATATTATTGTGGAATCAACTTGAAACCACTTCGGTGGTTTTCCCACTAAACTTCAACATGGGATTATTCAAGGGGCGGACCAACAAATCCCTGAAAAACTGGCAACACAATTGGTGGTGCCTCTGGTGCTCCAAATATTCATGGGCCCGGTTAGAAAATACTTAACTAGGTGTTGTAGTAGACGACAGACAACACACTGGTCTGGAGTCTGGACTCACCATAAAGAATTTACATTACACTTTGGTCTGAAAACTATTTTTCATTTTTAAGAACATTACATAACATAATATAAGACCAGCTTTAGATGTAATAAATAATTAATAAACGTTAATCCTTACTAATATTATAAAAAAACTTGAGAGGTGTCAAGGGACACCCGGATGGAACGTAGTTCCTTTCGATTACATTGTGTTCGGTATTTTCGCGATACAACATTGTGTCTCCGTAGCCTAGTGGCTCCGGCAGTCGCATAACAGTTCAAAGTCGATGGGGTTCGAATCCCAGCTCGACAGACCGAATTTTCTATTTTCAATTTTATTTTAAATATTTTCTACATGTGGAATTTTTCCCTAATTTTTTATAACTTATAAGTTATAAGGGATTCGAACCATCGACTATTAACTGTTAGGCGACTGCAGAAGCCACTAGGCTACGGAGACCTAATGTTGTATCGCGAAAATACCGAACACAATGCAAAATTCACATTCAACAAAAAAGTGTCGGTTTCAAAAATATGTCGAGTGTCGGTTCCTTAATTTTTTCCGTCTAGCCCCCTTCCGTACCGCGCGATAAGGAACTTACGTTCCAAATGCGAAAGTGTGTTTGTTTGTTGGTTCGTCCTTCAATCACGCCGCAACAGGGCTACGGATTGACGTGATTTTTTGCGTGGGTATATAGTAGAGGACCTGGAGACTGGAGAGTGACATAGGCATAGTGCCATACATATAGTAGGCATAGGCGCGACTTCGTCCGCGTGGATTTAGTTTATAAAATCCCGGATTTTCCGGGATAAAAAGTAGCCTATGTCACTCTCCAGGTCCTCAACTATACCCATGCAAAAAATCACGTCGATCCGTAGCCCTGTTGAGGCGTGATTGAAGAACAAACCAACAAACAAACACACTTTCGCATTTATAATATTAGTAAGGATATTATTCATATAAAAACATATTATTCAATTAAAATTATTATTTAGTTAAATATTATCAAACATCAATAAAATTTCACGTCGCGGTTGTTTTTGCATGTTTTCTGTTCGTGTCGATGCGATGGTCCATGACGCTGTGAACAAATAATTTAATTTGAATGTTCCAAAAAACTATACCTACGTAGCTATTTCGTTCAGCGCTAGACTTTCGTGCCGCGACCTATACCTATTGATGTCTGATTTCATTACCGTTCCCTAACCTTTACGGGCTACCTATGTTAAGTTAGGTGACGCTATATTGTAAAATGATTATTTTGAAAAGAGCAACTGCTGAGTTTCTTGCCGGCTCTTCTCAGCAGAATCCGCTTTCCGAACCGGTGGTAGAATCTTGACGTGTCATAAGAGCCACAGGTTGGCCTACATGAAATAAATAATTTTGAGTTTGAGTTTGAGTTTGAGCTTTCTGTCAACTTCGTTATCACGAACCTCTACGGGACATCTAAAGGTGAAAATGACATTGGGATGTTAGGATTGTATTTAGGGGCTACCTACGTAAAGAGACTTCTACTTAGGGGATGATTTAGGTATGGTTGGTGAAAACGGGCATAATAATAATGTCAATTTTGGTCGATTGAATGAATAATTATGGGATACCGTTCGCGTTACCGCGAGGTCTCAGTTCGGGGCGAACCACTAGTTAGTAGGTACTATAGACCGCGAGCGGCGGTCGCGGCGCGCGGACGTGGAGCGTGAAAGAGACGATACACCTAATACTTATGCACCTATGTAGCTACAAATAATATACTTATTGAGAAACCTGCCGTTAGTATAATAATATATAGGAGAAAATATTACCTCATTTCGGGCAGGGCACAGTATACAATCACAGTCAGGATCAAAAACACAACCGACGCAAGCAAAAAGTAAGCGACGAGACTTTCTTCTAAAATTTGTTCCCCTTCCTCTTCTTGGCACATTACTGTAAACCTTTCATTAAAGTTTAACGACCCATTTGAAACACAAAATCTGAAAAAGAAATATCATTTATTTCATAATCGATATCGATAGGGACTAGGGAGATTTTTTTTTACCTCTAATTTTTATTTTATCGACCGAAAGAGCAGCAATGTACACAGTGTAGCTGTACAACACGAGCACGTCGTATCAACAGATTTTTAGGGTTCCGTACCCAAAGGGTGCCAACTGCCAACGGGACCCTATTACTAAGCCTCCGCTGTCCGTCCGTCCGTCCGTCTGTCCGTCCGTCCGTCCGTCCGTCTGTCAGCGTAAACCGTTATAGGTAGACAGTTGAAATTTTCACAGAGTGTGTATTTCTATTGCCGCTATAACAGCAAATAGTAAAAGTTCAAAAAAATAAAGGGGGCTCCCATACATGGAAAAGGAGTCGAAATAAAATTATATTTTTTTACCCTGGCATGTGGGGTGTCATTGTCTAGATCTCATTAAGTGGAGTTCAAATATATGTTTTTTTATATTTTTTAGCTACAAAAATGAAGAAATCCGTCAAAGTTGTCGGTTTTAGACCAATTGTGTTAGGGAGCTATCTCAAAAACTAAATTAGTTAGGAATTTGAAATTTTGGTATATTATGTACTAAATAGTGTATTTAAACAGCAAATACTGAAAACACCGATTTATAATGCGGTTTGTAAGTTGTGACCAAAACAAACGAGCAATTTTTTCCCCTTATGCTAATTTAGTACTTTCTAAGAACTAAGATATCTAAATATGTATCTAGTTTAAAAAAAAAATGATTTGGTCATATGTACGGAACCCTAAAAGAGCGAGGCCCGACTCGCACTTGGCCCATTTTTTCTAGATTGACGGCAAAAAAGTTTGTTGGTCCTTGTGTATGGAGGAACTTCTCGAAGACTAGACGATGCAACCAAAAATATAGTGTGAGATATTACGCCAACTCGTGATTTCGTCATCGACAGCATCGAATGTTGTCTATATTCCAAAACCGCGCAATTTTCTCAGAGTTTCATCATTTCATGTATCTTTGTTCTGATAGCTCCGTATTAGCAGGCTTTGTATTGTACACTATAGTGTGCATGTGTGTGCGCAAACACAGATGCCCACTGTTCCCCTACTCCCATAGTTCGATGAGATGGTAATCTCACACAACCGGAAAACGATCGAGTGCAGGACTGATGGTTAATCGAATTCTCCGAAGCGCGGTGGTGTAACACCGCCAACTTTCCATTTCCGGCTGCTACTGAGAATTTCTTGATAGAAAAACTCAATACCTAATTTTTCTTGGCCCGATCTTAGTCTCGAACTCACGGACTCAAGGACCTCACGATTCTCAGCCGAAAATACTTTCCAATAAACCATCGAGGCAGTCAAATATGCATAGAAGAACGTTATTTTTTGTTAATGAGAAAGCTGAAAATAGCTTGTTCAGAATCAATTATTTACCTTATCGATTGTAATAATTTTTAAACCATGTTACATTTTACCCAAAAAATACCTAATAAACAAGTCAAGTGTTTTAACCGACTTGAAAAAAGGAGGAGGTTCTCAATTCGTCGGATTCTTTTTAGGGTTCCGAAGTAAACAAGGAACCCTTATAGTTTCGCCATGTCCGTCCGTCTGTCTGGCCGTCCGCGGTTTAGCTCAGAGACTATTGGTACTAGAAATCTGTCATTTGACGTTATACAACAAAGTGGTGAAATAAAATTGTGAAAAATATTTTTTTAGGGTACCTCCCCTACATGTAAAGTGGGGATGAATTTTTTTTCTCATCTATCCCATAGTGTGGGGTGTCGTTGAATAGGTCTTTCAAAAATATTGTGGGTGTGGGAACACCATTTTTAAATTCAGGGATCCGTTTGTGAAATATGATATTTTAAAGTGCTAAATTTTATTAGAGTCAAGTGTCCCCCCCCCTCTGATAGCTAAATGGTTGTATAAAGTATACATGAAAAAATTCACAGCAGTAGTATATACAATGAATTTTAAAGGAAAACTATCACAGCTAAGTAGGGTTCATTAGTTAAGGAGTTATATCTGTTTTTTCTAAGTTAGGTATTACACGTAGTGTAAGTTGCATAATTTGTAGTATATTAGTATTTAAACCATGGAACTCAAAATATATTCAATATTCATAAATAAAATAAAAGCACTATCCTAGGTCAGCAATAATATTTGTGACTTGCAACTACGGAACCCTACACTGCGCGTGGCCAGACACGCACTTGGCCGGTATTTTTTTTATGTATGTTCACCGATTATTCGACGACGCCTGAACCGATTTGGAAAATTCTTTTTTTGTTTGAAAGGTTATAAGGTGGTCCACCACCATGAAAACCTTAAATTATAATTGACCTTATGCGACCGGCGCGCGGGACCAGTTTTGTAAGCGCCCACGCAGAGTCACGTAGGAACCACGAAAATTGGATTTAACATCAGCTGTCGAGTATTGATTTTGTTCGTATAAAATTTAGGCTATGTCAGTATCATCTATCGACATGATGATGAGTTTGATCGACATCTGTTTCGTCTCAATCGGCTCAGTTGTGGCCGCTATTAGACAGTGCCTCGTTCATCGTTCATTTTCGCAAAAATTTTCACAACGATGAACTAATCACACTTTCTAATTTGGGCCTTAGGCGTCACGGTGGAATATTCGTAAATAGTCTTAGTCACAAACATACATACATAGACTGCTAAAATAATGACCCTTTCTTTTTGCTTTGTCATAGGCGGGTAAAAATAACGTTGTATTACAAGGGGTTTTAAGCTACCTACATTTACATCAGTGGTTTTAAGCAATAAAACTGAACTAACTGATCGCTGTTAAGATGCAGTTCCATTCCCAGGGAGAAAAGGACCATCCTTCCATCATCAGTGATAACATAGCTTAACTCGGTATCATCTACAAAAGTGAAATTCTTGCACGTCAATTTCATGGGCGTCGTGATGTTATTATTTTTCAAGTCCACGCATACGTTTTCATCATCTGCCATAACACTCGTCCCCGGCTTACAGCAATACGCATCATCAGGTTCGCAGTTGCAGGAAATCAAATATAGAGTCACGAGAAACAAAACTAGTTTCATTTTAACTATCACAAAATATAGAGTTAAAATCTCTACGCATTATAATCATCTAACGAGTTTAACAAACACGAAAATTATTTTAGTCATAAAATTTGTCTGAAACCTGCGCTCTCGCGCGACTTGTTGTGGCGCCCGCGAATTTGTTACTGAAGAGTGAAGAGTAAAGCCTAAAAGAAAAGGAGAGTTGAACTGGAATAGTTTCGGACGCTCACAATCTCCAAAATATTACTATGGGTGACCTTATCATACATTTTATGTATTACATAAGGTTACCCATGTGTATCTTGACAATGAAAATATCCTTACTAAAATTATGAGTGCAAAATGGTGTGTTTGTCTGTTGGTTTGTCCTTCAATCACAGCTACGTAAAAATGAATGAAAGCTCTCTCTGGACATTGTTTTTAAGGTTCTCATTTTGTTTGTCAATCAACCGGCTTACGTATCCAATTTTATGTGAAAACAAAGTAAAATGATTTTAGAGTAATTTGAACAATCTGATGTGCATGCATCTTGAAAATTAGAAAAAAAGTTATAAGTTTTAGTTATAATTTCGGTATTGTGTCTCATACTCAACTGTTTTGCAAGCTTCTGCAGATGTTTCGATACGATAGGCACCAACAAATTTTAACTTAAACTTACTCAACTGTTTTGTAAGCTTCTGCAGATATTTCGATACGTTAGGCACCAACAAATTCACTAATACTCAGTATTTTGTTCCAGCTTCTGCAAATGCTGAAATTCTACGCAAGGTTTGAAATCAGCGATGAGACCGGCGATCCCATGACTGACCGGGACATGACTCTTCTGCATTATTCGAGGATTACTTCTCTGCAGGTAAGTTGTGATAAGTACCATCTGGTAGATTTTAATCAAATTTTAACAGGTTTTACGAGTTGTTTACGCCTGCTAACCTGCGCTTATATTTTACCTACCTATCCGTATTTATATTTTATACATCTAAGTTTCGATTTCGCCAACGTCGAGTGAGGTTTCACTGAGGAATCAATTGGGCCTTCTGACAGTTTTTATATTGAAAATACTGTCAAAATTACGCTCGGATAAGACTTATTTCATGTTGGTGCCTAAGTACACAATTTATACACTCATATAATTGACAACTAAATAAAATTGAAGTGTCCATCTGTTATTTCGAAATAAGCTCATATTATGATTAAGGATGATTATACGAGTCTGCCCGCGAAATTCAAATTTAATTTGGTTTTTCGCAATTTGTAAACTAATACGACAAACTAGGCTAATGGCATTCTAATTGCGCCAGTAGAATTATCATCGTCACAGGTTTACATAAAAATCTTTACTTGAAAGTGAACAGTTTAAGAAATTAATCAAAATACTGAGTTGGACGTGAGTTACTCACAAATTAGTCGATATTTTGATTAATTTCTTAAACTGGACACTTTCAAGTAAAGATTTTTATATAAACCTGTGAAGATGATACTGCCATTGTCGCAATTAGAATGCCATAAGCCTACTTTGTCGTATTAGTTTACAAATTGCGAAAAACCAAATTAAATTTGAATTTCGCGGGCAGAACTGTGTCTTCCACCTTAATTGAACAATGGCGTAATCCGAAAAATAATGAGGTTTCCTTCAAAAAAAGAAATTTTATACATACTTAAATTACGGCTGAAGTGGTCTAACCGGGGTTGAACAGTCAAAGCGCTGATCCGATCTTGTCGTTTCTCATAGAGGTAACTTTCATTGCGGTATTAGGGTGAGATCTATATAGATAGCACTCTCACTCTGCTCAGACTCAAGACGGAGTTAAAATGAGACAGATATATGTCGGGACATATTTGTGTCTCATTTTAACTCTATCTTGGCCTTAAAGCTGAAATCGCCGGCATATTTGAAAACTGTTAATAATAATCTTTAAACGAGCAATTCTTGTATATATATATACCTACTATATATATAATCTAAATCTCGGAAACGGCTTCAACGATTTTCATGAAATTTGGTATGCATGGGGTTTATGGGACGATAAATCGATCTAGCTAGGTTTCATTTTTAGAAAAGGTCGTTTTATCCGTGTATTCAGGCAATGAAAACCCCCTTACAATATCATTAGAATACGAAGGTAAATTTCGCCATCATCAATTTTCCGATAGCTCGACGGTAAGTCGGGCGGTCCCGAAACCAGAAGACCCCGGTTCGAGTTCAAGACGATTATATTTTCCCCTATGAATTTTATTATAATATCCGTATATACCTATTTAGACTCTCACACCCGCTTACAAAATAAATACATATTATTATTATTATTATTTTTTTTTTTAATATATAATTTACAATATTTATAATTTATAATTTTTTTTAATTTATATAATTTGACGACCTCCCTGGCTCAGTGGTGAGCGCTGTTGCCTTATAACTGGGAGGTCTCGGGTTCGATTCCCGGCGGGGTCAATTTGGGAATTTATAATTTCTGAATTGTCTCTGGTCTGGTCTGGTGGGAGGCTTTGGCCGTGGCTAGTTACCACCCTACCGTCAAAGACGTGCCGCCAAGCGATTTAGCGTTCCGGCATGATGGCATGTACAAACCAATTAGGGGTATGGGTTGAATGTTCACTGCCATACCCCTTCCAAGTTAGCCCGCTACCATCTTAGACTGCATCGTCACTTACCATCAGGTGAGATCGCAGTCAGACTAGCTTGTCATCGAATAAAAAAAAAATAATTTCCAAAAAACACGGTCACCCAGATATTAATATTTTATTTCAGAAAGCCGCCTTCTCGAAGTTTCCAGATCTTAGACTGTTTGCCCTTGCAAACGTCGCTAGTGTTGATACGAGGGAATCTCTGCAGAAACACTTCGGGAATCTTAGGTAAGATAACCTCGTCGTTGACCTTAATCTCCCTTAATCCATTGATGCTGCAGATCTAAAGTCCGTAGAGCTTGTTCATCTGAATCCATCGCTGGTTCACTATCGGGTGGGTCCTTACGCAGAACTCTCAGGCGTACAGGTTCCTCACAATGTTTTCCTTCACAGTTAATGCAAGTGATATATTGTAATTGCCTATATAATCTGAATATCGGAAACGGCTCCAACGATTTTCATGAAATTTGGTGGGGTTTCGCGGGCGATAAATCGATCTAGGTAAGTTTCATTTTTAGAAAAGGTCGTTTTATCCGTGTTTTCAGGCAATGAAAACCCCCTTACAATATCAATAGAATACGAAGGTAAATTTCGCCATCATCTATAAATTCCAGCTCGACAGTAAGTCGGGCGGTCCCGAAACCAGAAGACCCCGGTTCGAATCCAAGACGATTATATTTTCCCGTATGAATTTTATTATTTATTATTTTTTTTAATATATAATTTCCAAAAAACACGATTTACCAAAAAAAAAATAACCGAGCAAAGCTCGGTCACCCAGATATTATTATAAATGCGAAAGTTTGTGAGGATGTATGTAGGGATGGATGTTTATTACTCTATAACTCCACAACGAATGAACCGATTTGGCTGTGGCAATAGCTCATACCCAGAATTAGCACATAGGCTACTTTTTATCCCGGAAAATGACAAAGTTCCCGCGGTAATTAAAAAACCTTAATCCACGCGGACGAAGTCGCGGGCATCCTCTTGTACATTATGTATTTTTTATTTTGTTCTACTTAGTGACAAAGCCCTTCGAGCTATTGCTACGTACCTGAACCTCGTGCCACCTGAAGAAAAGCAAGACGAAGCGCCGTGGCACCGATTGGATAAGGACTTCCTAAAAGAATTGCTGGTAAGGCCTAAAGGATTCTTTTGTGTTTCTCTGTACATTCTTACATATGTTCCCTGTAGACATTTAAAAATAAATTCTTGACTCCCGCTTTGTCTGTCTGTCTGTGTCATCGTAGCACTCAAATGGATGGACCTATTTGTATGTGGTTGATTTTGATTCGCAGTGGACTTTATTCGAAGGCTTCTTAGCTGTTCCATGAAAATCTGTTCTGCTGTTTTTTTTTATAAGCCTATATCGGACAATATAAAATATTTTTAATAGTTTATTGCTGTTTATATTTGCTAGTCCGTGTACCCTTTGGCAAAGGCCTCCTCCAATCCTTTGCAATCCTTCCTATCTGCTGCTCGTCTCATCCATGTTTTTCCTGCTAAAGCCTATTATAAATTTCGTCTCGCCATCTCTTGTTTTGTCGTCCCTTCCTTCTCTTTCCCTCTCTGGGATACCAAACACGGACCGCTTTGCTCCATTTATCCTCACCCCGTATGGTGTGGCCAACCCATCGCCATTTAAGCAGCTGTTTAAGGGCTAATAAATATTTTTTTCTATTCTACCCGGCTACGGCAAAGACAAAAGAAAGTGTAAAATTCAGCAGTCTATATGTATGTATGTTTGAATTTATGTACGTTCGACCATAGCGCCCAATCTAATGCGCCAGTTTTGATAGTACATGAGATGTCATCGATTCGTTATGATGGTCCGGATGATATAATAGTGATTGAAGTCAATATGACAGATGTTACATCTAATTTTCCGTAGTCGAGCTATTTTTAAACCAACTGAAAAAAGGAGAAGGTTATCAATTCGTCGGTATCTTTTTTTTATGTATGTTCACCGATTACTCGAAGACGCCTGAACCGATTTGGAAAATTCTTTTTTCTTTAAAAGGGTATACCTCCCAGGTCATCCCATTGAAATTCTATCGAAATCGGTCGAGCGGTTTTTAAAATATCAACTATAAATTATATACTTTGTAGTGGCGCGGGCGTTTGAAGTCGGTTTTACAAAGTGAACAAACAATTATTATTGTATCAGATATCTCGGCACGAGCGGCGTATATCACAGTTAGAAGAACTGAACTCCATGCCCTTATACCCCACTGAAGAGATAATTTGGGATGAGAACGTTGTTCCAACTGAAATATACAGCGGAGAGAACTGCCTCGCGCTGCCCAAGCTAAACCTTCAGTTCCTGACTCTACACGACTACCTGCTGAGGAACTTCAATCTCTTCCGCTTGGAGAGCACGTGTAAGTACTTACATTTTTTAAAAAAGCAAATTATTAACGCAATCGGGGTTGACTGCGTTAAAAAATATCAACTGAAATCACATTTTTTTTTTGCGGGCGTCATATTTAAAGACACTCCCAATAAAAACTTTTGATAACACTATCGATATTTTCATACGGATCCCTAACTTTTTTGAAAATATGATATAGCCTATGTTAATTAGGGATAATGTAGGATTCTAATGGTGAAAGAATTTTTCAAATCGGTCCAGTAGTTTCGAAGCCTATTCAATTCCAACAAACATTTGTTTGTTTGTCCTCTTCTTTTTAATATTAGTATAGAAAACCCCGACTGCGTTAAAAAATATCAACTGAGATCACAAGTTTTTTTTGCGGGCGTCATATTTAGTCACTCCCAATAAAAACTTTATAGTTTTACAAGCTGATACCCGCGACTTCGTCCGCGTCGATTTAGTTTTTAAAATCCCTCGGGAACTCTTTGATTTTCCGGGATAAAAAGTGGCCTATGTCACTCTCCAGGTCCTTAACTATACCCATGCAAAAAATCAAGTCGATTCGTAGCTCTATTGCGGCGTGATTGAAGGATAAACCAACCAACATACTTCGCATTTATAATATTAGTATGATTTAGTTAGGCATCTTCTAGGCAAGCGCGCTCCATCTTAGGCTGCATCTTCACTTACCATCAGGTGAGATTGCAGTCAAGCGCTAGTCTATATATTAAAAAAAAAAAGATTTTTAATTCTATGTGATATTGTGAGATGGTGATTTGTTGTGATGGTTGAGTTTGCTGTGGGGGTCTTCACAAACCAGTAAAAAACAGTTTAATCAAATATTTTGCTTCGATCGTTTATCATTATCACAATTCACAGCACTAAAAAAAATGGTCTAAAATACATGTATACGGTCTCTGTTCGGCTATTTACTCATGTGCCAAAGTTGACATAGTCTATACTATATTATGTGTAACTAACACCAGTGAATAATTAACCTATTAGTCATTATTCACTGGTGGATACAATATAATCTATTCTATTCTGGTGGTTGTATTATGATTATACACGTGGGTGTACCGTGTACCTACCTGGGTGAAGGACTCTAAATGATAGTCTTTTGTGATTTCATGCTTGATGATGACGGCTTATCCGTGTCATAAAATAATATTGATAGTCTATACTTTATTATCAAATCGACCTTCTGAATTCAACAACTTATGGTTAAAATTTTTTGTTAAATCTATTCTATTATTTTCTATAAAAACAATATTATCTTCTATATAAATAAAAATGAATGTTGGTAAGCGCATAACTAAAGAATGGATGGACCAATTCGGTTAATTTATTTTTTTGTATGTTCCTTAAGGTCCACGGAAGGTTTTAATACTTAATAAAAAAAAAAATTTTACTTTTTAACTTTTGACAGAACGAAGTCTGTCCGGGCAGCTAGTCTTATTATGTAATTATGGATGTGTCTTGTAATCAGTCAGGGCGGGTTTGCACAATGAAAAAAAAAGTTGTTGATATGTGAATGTATATATATATATATATATATCAACATATCAACAACTTTCTTTTTCGTTTTTCGAAACACTATAAAGAATTTGTTCATGCATCTATAGACAGCGGCGTCTCAAGCGTAAACTTTCCTTGATATCTGTCAACTTTGTCGAAATGTAGGAACAAAGCGTACATGGTAGGTACCGAGATGCCTTAGGACGACGGTCATCGCGTTTTGAGTGACACGGCAAGTTCTTTTTAATCACTTTACAAATGTTTGTGTTTCTGTAGAAACGAAATATGTACTTTTACTGGCTCATTCGTAAGTTGTTTAAAAACGAAGCGTCCACTTGGACACTTGGACTAAAATTTTCTTTAAGGCTCTAATTCACTCAAAACGATGGATACCTAAGCGCCTGCTTTGCGAATTTCCTACAAAAAAGTAAACCTTTCGCCATTCGGCAGGTCAGCCAGCGCTGGCCACATTAAGTTCACGTAATTATAGAGCGCGTTGGCTCGTCGTATACAATGGACATTTGATCCGATTATCTAGTGTGTTTCACAGGGTTATTGATACATTCATAAACAACGAGTAAAGAAAGTCCTTGAAAATTCTGAACGATATGTATTATGTACATCTGCCCCCCGATCGTTTAAAAGGTATTCCATTGATTTTATTCGTATTCGATGACATTAGCGTCAAAGTAAAATAATCATTGATTGTATTAATTTAGTCACAAATTCAGTACAACCGATTTTAATATGGAGCGATAAGGAGCGTATCGTACATACGTAAAGGTAGGTACGTAGTACTATTATATATTCTGTGGTAAAGGTATAAGAATGCATACAAGAAATTGAGCTCTAATTCAATGTTGTTGTTAGTTTATTTTACTTTGACGCTAACGTCATCGAATAGGATAACGATCAATGGAATAACCTTAGACAATCTCAGGGTATACGAGTACAATCCTTGTGCATAGGTGTTGGAACCGAAGCTCTTATGATTCAGTTTTTTCCAGGGATTTCATTACGTTTAAAATAATGGCCACTGGCGCTATCATTAGTGTTCCACACCCAAAGTGTGGCATTGGGAGCATATTATTACTAAGCCTCCGCCGTCCGTCCGTCCTTCCGTCCGTCCGTCCTTCCGTCCGTCCGTCCGTGTGTCAGCTGGTTGTATCTCATGAACCGTTATTATTATTATTTTTTTTAAATATATAGACTAATAGTTCTTGAGCACACTCGCCGAAATATATCCTGTAGAATACCGACAGACAGGCAACCTTGCGCCGATGTTTCAGACTTTGAAGTTTGGAGTTAAGAGGATTGTCTAGTTGAAAATTTTCATACAAAAAGCGATAACGTTTTGCTACCCGTAAATGTTGTCCAATGTTCATAATTTTTTGAAATGTTGCAGATACAATGAAAAACTATGCCCGAACGTTTTAATTTTAAAGAAATATTGCTTATGTTAAAAGTTATTAGTGGCTAAATATCCATATTTTTGACTAAAAAACTTCCTCGACTAATTTTATTTTTTTAAATTTAACTAAACTGAAATACTAAAAAAATGAAACGTACGAGCCTAGATTAAGGTGTACTGAATCTAATGAGACCAAAATTGTCTAATTTTATAAACGTTTAGGGGGGTAAAAACGTTATGACCCGAAACAATATTTCAAGAATAAAATTTAGGCAAATAACTCCTGGACTTGCTGGACTCTCTCTATCGTATGATGCGGGTCGGGCAGCGAAGCGTTGTGAAACAGATAGCATTTTGGAAAATACCTACTCGCGTCGCGTTTCGTCACTAGACACTACTCTTAATTAGCGATTCGTCGCCAATGAGTCTTCTGGCGCGTCTATCCACCGAATCCAATGCAGCAAGCTGGTACTTGGCAGAGCCGTCCCATAAATGGCTGCAGTACTCCATGCACGATCGAACTTGTGCTTGATACAAGGTAACAAGCTGCTCCGGCGTGAAGTAGCGCTTGACCTTATTGAGGATACTTACCAAGTTTCTTGCCAGCAGTTTTTGCCTTGGATTCGATGCATCGTCAGAAGTTAAGGTTTGACGAGACATTTATACCAAGAAGATCAATACTGTCAGTGACTGATACGGATACATTTCGGAAAGTCGGAGTCAGGGGGAATGGACTCCGTTTGGCGGTGAATAAACACGCTTGCGTTTTGGTAGCATTAAATTTGACAAGGTTGGCATCACCCCAATCCGATACTTCTTTCAAAGCCAAATTTATGCGTTCTACCTAAGCCTCTCTATGCTCGAAAGTTTCAGCGCCACTAGCACGGGGACCGGACATGTATCTCTCCGTAACGGTGCTGTCATCCGCATACCCAAAGATACCGGGCCTGAGGAGGTCATTAATGTGCAGCAAAAAGAGCGTTGCGGAGAGAACTGATCCCTGAGGGACACCGGCGTTAATCGCCATCAGATCAGACGAGGAGCCATCTATGACCACTCGAAATGATCGCCCACTCAGGAAATCTGATATCCAGTTACAAAGTTATTACGGTTATCTATTTACGGTTATCGAAATATTACAAATAATAAAAAAATAAAGTAAAGAATTAAAAAGGGACTCCATAATATTATAAACATTTGTGTTTGCTCGATCTTAATCTATCTATTTAAATAAAAATCAATGTTTGTTTGTTTGTTTGTCCTCTATGCGTTCCGAAATCATTGATCAGATTGTGATGAAACTTTGGTAGGGTGTTCTGGGGACGCTGGCGAGGGTTCCTGGCTTAAAAAATCTGTAATATAATTTCTTTGCAACACATGCCGGGTACAGCTAGTTTTAAATAAGAAATATAGGTGTGTGGGTCGGACTCGCATTTGGTTTTAGGTTTGTTGGATAAACGGTTACATGAACTAAAATAAACATATTTTTTTATTATTAATAGAGTCACCGTGACTTCGTAGTACACTAGCGGCACGCTATGATGGCCGGTTTGACGTTTGTCCGCTCATGAAGTTCCGTATTAATTGATAACGACTTTGAAGGAAATAATTGTATTACTTTATTGACGATAGTGATGTGCAGAGATTCATAAATTTTATCGAATGTAGTTTTAGGTTTAGGACTCAAAATTTATTTATTAAATTGATTTCTAAAATGTATACAAGTGTAGAAAAATCAGTTTGCACCATTTAAGGGGTGAATGTACTTGTGAATATGAACAATTTTCACTATGTGGACAAACCTCTGAAATCGCAAAAAAATATCAGCTGTTTCATACAAAAGGTAAAATTTTTATTTTTATATGATATATACCACAACTCGGCATTTGGTTTTCTAAATTGAAAATTTTAAAAATGGAATCTAATACGATCGTCACATAGGATCGCTGGCTAGCACAACTACTACCTCCGGCAAACTCGCGTCAATGCTCAATGCAAAACAAAGCAGTTTCGAATTGACGTTGCTTCGAAAAGTATAAACTGTCAGTGCAATGCGATTGTGATATAGTTTTGACCTGGCTTTGGATTTCAAATATTGATACTGCATTACTGTTGACCCTTGCTCGTTAATTTGGACTCTGTTCAAGCCCTTTGTTGTGGATTTCGTCGATATGACCGAACGTACGCAGAGAACTGTAAACCTATTTAATCAGGTACAAAAACAAAACTTAATTGTTTTTTGTTCGAGAATAAATTGACATTCCACATCACTATTGTAATGTGTCAAACCGGCCATCATAGCGTGCCGCTAGTGTAGTATGTATATTTGCGTACATTGTTGATAACAGTTCATACACGGTGTAGCTGTCTATGATGTACTTACCAACTTGTCTAGATAACCAAAACGAATGCACACATTGTATTTTTTGCAAGACTGAACGAAATCAGAAATGATGTCATCATTGCCAAAGATAAAATTAATCTTGTCCATAGATTTGATTGCAAGTAAAGAATTGCGATCAACATATTAATTTTGTATTTTTTTCCAGATGAAATCCGGCAGGATATTGAAGATGCTGTTTATCGATTGGCGCCATGGTAATTTTAATTATTTATGAAAATCCTATTAATATTATAAATGCGAAAGTTTGTGAAGATTGATGTATTGATGTATGGATAGATGGATGGATGGTTGGATGGATGGATGGATGGATGGATGGATGTTTGTTACTCTTTAACGCCACAACAAACGGACCAATTTGGCTGAAATTTGGAATGGAGATAGCTCATACCCAGGACTAACACATAGGCTAACTAACAACATACTAACAATAGGTGTAGGCAACACATTTAATTCCGGAAAATTAAAGAGTTCCCGCGGAAATCAAAAAACCTTAATCCACGGGGACGAAGTCGCGGGTATCATCTAGTGTACCTAATAAAATGTTAAAGAAAACTTTGTGATTAAAAAAAATTGAAAAAAAAAATCAGAATCATGTACTGAATCACTGGTTTCAGTTTTCGTTAGCTTATCGCTTACACCCTGTTTAGTATTCTGAACACATAAAATTATAAAAGGAGTTTGGCGAAGCCCCATAGTGTTTGCGACCCAGACTTGTAGCCCGCGTTCACGAATCAAACTTCTGATACTTGTTCTAGTAAACCAGACTAACAAAAAAGTTAATCAAAGTCAATCAAATAAAGTTGGGAGAAAAAAGATATTCAGTAGTAAATTGTTACAAATGATGTATGTGATGTGTATGTTTCCATTTCATATATTTAAGGCAAATTACCACTATAGCTTTGAATCAATCATTAATTTGTGCTTTTAATAATCTAATAGGCACAGAATATTACTGTCTGAATATACATATGAGAACACGCTTCCTACCAACCTTACCTAAAATGTGTAATTCGTCGCAATTCCTAGTTCCATGGTAATTCGACTAGTACTGTCATGTAATGCGGGCAATGGTATTATCACGGAACTAGGAATTAATACGTCTAAGGTAGTCCTGATAGTGCATGGAACTAGAAAAACGACTAAGTGATGGTGGTTGTCATGCTGTTCTATTGTCATGTAATGCGGCCAATGGTATTATCATGGAACTAGGAATTACGACTACGTCTAAGGTAGTCCTGATAGTGCATGGAACTAGGTAAACGACTAAGTGATGGTGGTTGTCATGCTGTTCTATTGCTTGTGATTACTTTAAGTTCAGAAAGAAATGCTGTGTCTTGTCCAAAATCACGCCAATTGGTTAGTATTAATACACAATGCATAAAAAACACAAAACGAACGAAAAATTAAAATAAACGCGCATATGCCCAATGCAATAAAAATAAATGTAATGACCACGGACAATGAACGTGGAGCTAGGAATTACGACCTTCCTATTTCTATGACCACGAATGACATTTGCATGGAACTAGGAATTAGAAGCAGTGATAGCCTAGTGGTTAGGACTGTGGTCTCCTATTCGGGGGGTCGCAGGTTCAATCCCGGGTACGAACCTCTGACTTTTCGGAATTAAGTGCGTTTAAGCAATTATAATTAAACCTGCACACCTGAGAGTTCTTCATAATGTTCTCGAAGGTGTATGAAGTCCGCCAATTCGCATTGGGCCAGCGTGGTGGACTATGGCCTATAACCCTTCTCTGAGAGGAGACCTGCGCTCAGTAGTGAGCCGTTAATGGGTGTTATAATGATGATGATGATGAGGAATTACAACTCATCTTCCTAGTTCCATGGACATTTGAGTGGGTTGACCATGGAACTAGGAATTGCGACTATAGTCTTCCTATTTATAGGGAGTTGACAATTGACATTGACATAAATGATTTGACAAGTTTTTACTCTTTACTCCGTAAAATGGGTATTGCCATTAGAACGGTTAATTATATTGTGTAATTGTGAATAATTATATTTTTGATCCCCAACTTCTAAAAATATGGGGTTTACACAAAAAAATACTTTGAATAATATTAATTAAAATGAAATGATTTCTGAATCTGAACGGTTTTTAAAAGCACTGGGTCCAAATTCGCCATTCTTCTTTGAAATGAAATGATTTTAAATAAAATGAAATTTCAAAATCATTTCATTTCAAATTATAATATGCTAGATTCACTTTTTAAAAATATAATGAATAGTTCCATTCATTCTATTTTTAAAATATTAGCTGCCAGCGGCGTCATCCTTCACATCTGGCATGTTTATAGCCAAGTGCTAGCTGTTCTGAATATTAAAATAAAACAACCGATTTAACATCTCATGCGTTACCATATTACAATAGGTTTGTAGGTGCAGGGTGGCCTTCATCACAATTTATTTCATCTGGCAAGGATGTGTGGGCAATTAATGAAGCTGAACAAATGAATTGTTCTTTGAACATAAAATTATAATCTTCCAATCAAACAAATCAAGTCGATCACAACATGATAATTCCTCGGTCCTCCAATAGATCAGCGTATCAAAAAAGCGATTCGTCTCAGTCGTGGTGCGCTGGTTACCAAGAAACTGTTTACAAGAGGGCTCCCTCGCTACCATATCCACTCTACGCTCCGCTAGAGAGCCTCACAGTGCCACTCTTGATATAGATGTGCCATCAGGTTCCTAAACTGGCGAACTAAAAAATCACACAGCGAGATGTTAATTTCGCAAAGTATTTCTACTATCCTGAGCCCTTTTCCACGTTTTGGCATTGTTTACGACTTTCTAAATCAATAACTCCTATCTAGCTTGTTCGAGTTGCACTTCTGCGAAAAATGAACATGAGCAAGACGAAAATCATGTCCAATGCACATGCTCCGCTCCAACCAGTAATTGTTGAGAACTCTGCATTAGAAATTGTCGACGAGTATAGTATATACCTGGGACACACAGTCCAGCTAGGTAGGTCCAATTTCGAGAAAGAGATCAACCGCTGAATCCAACTCGGCTGGGCAGCGTTTGGGAAGCTCCGAGATGTCTTCTCGTCCAAAATTCCTCAGTGCCTGAAGATTAAAGTCTTCGAACAGTGCGTGTTGCCAGTGATGACTTACGGATCCGAGACATGGTCGCTAACTATGGGCCTCATAAGTACGCTCAGGACCGCTCAGCGGGCGATAGAAAGCTATGCTCGGAGCGTCCCTGCGGGATCGAATCAGTACTGAGGAGATCACCAAACTCACCGACATAGCTCAGCGAATCGCGAAACTGAAGTGGAAATAGGCGGGCCATATAGTTCGAAGAGCTGATGGTCGTTGGGGTCCCAAGGTGCTGGAGTGGCGACCCCGCACCGGGAAGCGCAGTGTTGGCAGACCCGCCACCAGGTAGACCGACGACATCAAACGGGTAGCAGGGAGCCGCTGGATCCAGGCGGCGCAAGACCGAGGCCTGTGGAAGTCCATGCAAGGGACCTTTGTCCAGCAGCGGACGTCTATCGGTTGATAAAGAAGAAGAAGCAGAGGTCGTTTGCGCAGCAGTGTGCCGTGCTGCGCAAACGACCTCTTCATAAAGTTTCTTGTATTAAGTTGACTTACAGACGCATTCCACTCACTGAAGGCGAGGATATACGCGTACAACCCCTAACTGAATTTCTAAATTGCAGGCTCGCAGAAGATAACAGCGTATACTTTGGAGGTTGGGCTCGTATGGCGCATCCGATTCAAAGCTTCGCAGTTGTGGAAGTGGCGAAGCCAAATATAGGAGAGAAAGCACCTTCGAGAGTACGCGCTGATGTGACCGTTACGCTCAGCGTGCGCAACGAAATCAAGCACGAGTGGGAGAGTTTGAGGAAACACGATGTCTGCTTTCTCATCACCGTCCGACCGACACAAGGAATCGGTAAGTAGTTTTCAATATGCGGGTACATTACATTTCTGGGCGTTTTACTTGATTTTGGCTGCGGCCATAACATAAAAAATCTGTGTGGATCCCAGTGCCAGTGTAGAGTAACAGGTAATACGTCACTATCCCTTTATTGGGTTGTATGATATAGTTCCAAAGGTTTCATAATGTCCTTTAGGTACATAGAAGTTTTAAAAAAATTTATAAAATGCTCTTCCTCCATAACTCCAGGAAAAGAGTCGTGATGTAAGTATTACCAATATTACCCTTTAAAGACTCGAAAATTTTCAATTTATATCTGACTGATCCTTTCAAAATAACACTAGTCAACATGTCATGTTAATATGTAATTTTTAATTGAGTAGAACGAACGTTTGTGTAACAATATTTTTTGTAGGGACAAAGTATGACTACAAGAAGAGTATGGTGGACCAAGCTGGGATAGTTTACGTAAGGGGCTGCGAAGTCGAGGGCATGTTGGACGCATCCGGAAGGGTCATCGAAGAAGGCCCAGAACCCAGGCCTGAGCTGGATGGTGACTCGAGGACGTTCAGATTGCTTCTGGACCCCAACCAGTATCGGTTGGATTTGGACCAAGCAAGTAAAGGGAAAGAGGTAAATGAATGTATGTTGTCTACTCGTAAGTCGCTTACGTATGTTTCGTACAATAGAGTATAAATGTAATGTTTAAATTACATAAAAATAATTGTTTAAAACTGCCATTCGATTCGGACGATTTAAACGCTGCCATGTTGCTGCGCTTTCAAACATGCTGACGTCACGAGCTCGAATCTTAACCAATACGATTTCCTGATAAGCGTTGTTACATGGGTTTTGACGTCATATTTCGTTCTAACCCCCCCTTTGGCGAGATTGTCACCAAAAATTTTTAAAATAACGGTCGAATTTCGACCACTGGGCGAATACAAGTAGAAATTACAACGTAACTTGCAACTGACCATAATTATTATCCTCCTCATCTGAGGTACAGTTTAGTAACGGATTTTCCTTATTATGATATGAGATAAACTAGTATCTATTTCGGACGCTTATGAATAACAGCGCAAACATTGAAGCATTGTTTGCAGTGAGTTTTTTGGCACATACATTAATGCCTGTTAGTTTTTTGCTCTTTATTCATTTAGATACTGGCGAATCTCGAGAGTCGTAGTCTTTTAATAGACGCAACAGAGCTTTCATTGCGCTGTTTTTCGCCTTCTGAACTCACTGTTATTATGATAATATTATAAGCTCGCCAGTATGTTTTCCTTTTCATTTCAATGTACCGAAGCCTACAAAGTAAATGCATAACAAATGTATCTACTACTCGTTCGTTTAAAATTGAGCCCTGCACCATAGAGTAAAGAAATCTACACCCCTCGCGCTTCCCCGCACCGCAGCTCAAGTCAGACCCACAGTAAAGACACAGAATAAGAAGATGCAGTATAATAGTTTATCTATTGTTTTATTTATTAAGTACTAGCTGACCTGTCTTAACTATGAATATTGAATTCGAATTGGTATAAATAATAAAAAAATATTTACAAAAAGTGTTTATTATTCTAATGCTTTACGATATACAACATTCTTAGTTTTTTTTTACCAAACTTACCAAAACTCCTAATATCCAAAGTTCAATTTAATAAATTGAACTTTTAATATCAGGCGTGATGGCTCTGAACTAACCGTGATGTGCACTAAGAAATTAAGTTTTCTTAAATCCTTTTTGTAAGAAATAATAAATTAACTATTTTACTCGTATTTTTATCAATAAAATAATTCCGACCGAATCTGTTTTAAACGATATTCAGTATTTTTACATCCTCTTTGATATTTGCAGTACGCATTCTGTCACTTCTATGTCAAACGTCATAAGGTTACATTAAAAAGTTTATATTGTCCAAAGCGCGTAATAATTTTATATGTTGGTTAAGTATTCTTAAATTTTCTAATTTTCCGCGCAATTTTCTTATTTTTTTCTTTCATAAGAACCTTCTCCTGACGATAACAAACACAAAAAAAGAATTAATGAAATCGGTCCAGCCGTTCACGCGTGACCAAGGGAAATAGGTGGGAATCTGTGCAAATAAATAATTTGAATTTGAATTTGAAATTTATTTGTAATAAGGTAATAAGCGGTGCTTCGCGAGCGGTTTACTAAGTGGGTCTGACTTGAGGTGCGGTGCGGGGAAGCGCGAGAGAGCTAGGGGAAATTTGTAACGCGTAGTACCACTAGATCAAAGGCGTCAAACTACTGCATATCCTATAATGTCCGTACTGTCGGCATGGAACTAGGAATTACGACTACGTCGATTACTTTACTCTATGGTGCAGGGCTCAATTTTAAACGAACGCTTATACATTACAATCTACATGTTTAGTAAATTATGTTTGGGGCCTAAAAAATAGGTTTAATAGCGGTGATAGACTTCAACCTCCTTTCTAGGAGGTCATATCACTTACATTAACGCTGCCTGAAGGAAAACATCGTGAAACCTGAGTCATGAGTGGCTCAGAGATCCCTATAATGTTCTTAAAGGTGTGATAAATCTGCTAATCTGAACTTGGCCAGCGTGATGGACTATGACTTAAACTCTTCATTTGAGACCAGGGGGTCTATCGCGTAACTTTTTCTCAGTCCTTAAAGGACTGCATCAATGTCAAAATATGATTTTGAGCTTCTCCTATTGGCCAAAACCATGTTTTGACATTGAAATAGTCCTTTAAGGACAGCGATAAAAGTTACGTGATCGCCAGGCTGTGCTCATCATTGCTCATATTAGAGAATAACAGCTATAATATCTATCATAAGATCTATATCTATCAGAGAATAACTATAACTATATAATCATATAAATGTTATAGATCTTCATTTTATTTATTTACTAGCTGATGCCCGTGACTTCGTCCGCGTGGAGAAAAAGTTTTAAAAATTGCTTTTTCGTTGCACTACGCCAGTATCTAGTCTGTACTACGTGGTATAGAGCTACAATAGCAACCCACAATCGACATTTTCTTCAGCCGGTACTCAGCAGCATAAAGAATCAGGAATTGGTACCTGGAGTTCAATGATGTAGCCCAGTGGTGTAACTAACAATGGGGAGAGGGTGATTCCTAAACCAAACCGAACGATTGTGAAATTAGGTGAATAGATTGATGTCATCTAAGAATACAAAGCTACTGTACGAAGTTTTTGTAAAAGCAAAACGGAAGCTCGAATTTTTTTTACAGCAGCTTGCCACTGCGTAGTTCATACTTGGTACCCATTACCCATTTAGGTGAGCAGGACCCAGCACCAGCAGCAGAATTCGTCCAGTCCAGTCCAGTTTTATTATAAGTATAGTTAGATGGATGAGTTAGGATTTTGTTTGTTTGTTGTTTTTACATTGTTTTTTTTTTAATTTATATAATTATATTATTAAACGTTTTGTTTTTTACCTAATTTTTTATTTAAAATATGTAGTTAATAATTAATTATTTTTATTTATATATATATTTTTTAATATCGTTTTAAACATTTTATATTTAAACTAGCTTATGCCCGCGACTTTGTCCGCGTGGATTTAGTTTTTAAAGTCCCTCGGGAACTCCTTGATTTTCCGGGATAAAAAGTAGCCTAGATGTTGACCCGAGTAATAAGCTACCACGGTATAAAATTTTGTAGAAATCTGTGCGGTAGTTTTTACGTGAAAGAAGGACAAACAAACAGACAGACAAACAGACAAAAAAAAATTTAGCTTCTGTTTTGATATCTGTATCTTGAACACAATTAGAAGCAAAACCCCTTTTTTGAATCTATTTCATGTACAGAATTGGTTTCGTTTCTGTTTTATTATATTGTTGCCGTCCATAGTTACCACTTACTACAATAAAACTCGATTTTAGTATCGCATGAAATCCTTTATTTTGGCACGTAATAAGTAACAATTTGAGGGCTTAAAAAACTAGATACAAGGACGAGCAAAATACTCGTATACAATATACCGTTACCTACTCGCGGAAATGCACTGAAACTGCAGTCTCACACAGAAGACACTACGTTCTCAACAGAATCTGGTCATAAGGAACACCGTGAACGCCCCTCGATACGTAAGGAATTCTGTCATTCAAAGGGGAAGGGGGAGGGGGATACGTATATCGAGACCATCGACGAGTTCATCGCCCGCCAGACGAAGCTGCTCTTCGAGCGGGCCGATAGCTCAACGCACGTCCACCTGCAACAGATTGCCCCATGGCACACTCGCCCTCCTGATCGGAAAGCGTTCCCTCGGGACCTGCTCCCGAGGAGGGACGCCGACTCTGAGGACGACAGCAAGTAAAAGAAGAACCGTCCCGAAAGGGACGAATCCAAGGACGGCGCCGTATTTACGGCGTGCGAAAGATACCATGCGTGCATGGGGCGCACCAGCCCCGAACGGATTTCTCCATTTCCCGGGAGGGAAGTGCGCGAAGAACACGTATGCTCTTCAGTTCAGTCGACACTCGCCAGCGGCACAACGCGGAGCGGGCGCCTTCACTACGAGCACAGCAAGCACGGGCAGTTCACGCCCCTACAAATTTCCATACCCCTACAAAATCCGTAGCAAAATGATGTATGACAATTCTGAACACCACGTGACCATCTGTGACATCCATTTTATCATGGAACTAGGAATTACGACCAATTACGACTACGTATTTTATTCTGTGATCTCAACATTTTACCATACGTAGTATCCAAAATCTGTGATTTTACCCGACGGCATTTTAGTTAGGAGTTGGCATTTATTTTATTTGTTTTTAATGGTGAGTTGTGAGTTCAGAGTGGTTGCGTTGATTAATTACCGTATATTTGTTCCCATAATAGCAACTGATATCTCAATTTATTGAGATGTATTGCAAGTGTTGTGTGCCTGGTTGTAATAATTCGCGAGAGGACGCTATATTACATATGTTTCCACAATGTTGAAAGGACTCCAAAAGTGGCTTAGGTTAATTAATTGTGACGATTTGCGACATAAACGTGTTACCGAACTTAGGCTTTTGCAAGTGTGTCATAAGCACTTTGAAATACGTTTCGTGACACAAAAATCAACGTATTATTGGAACAGCATTTCCTACATTATTCTTGGAATCTGAGATCCTTAGTGGCACTCCATCCACTCTTCTGGAGGATCCTGAAGACACTAGTAAGTTGAAATTTAGTTTTTTTGTATATAATATGCTTACATAGATATGTAATGCTTTGATTCAGAATCAGCAAGGTGAATAATCTATTTAAAGCATAGGTAGCTTAGAACCTTTGTTAATAAATTCTTAGGCTTATAAATGAATCCCTTTTATTTTCAGGACCAGAGAATCAAAATCATTGCTATGCTCGTATGATACATTATGATTATAACAAGACTGATAGGATTCTAAACAAGACCTGCAAATATCACATTCATCAAGTAATAAGGGGCTTTTAGGTGAGAAAATATTTTTAACTGTTATTTGAGAAAGTTATTTAGTAACTGACTTCGATTGAAACTGGGTTGAAAATTGGTTAATCATCTACAATATATTACTTAAATTATCTTACATATAACCAGCAACCTTGCGGATAAACATTATTTAAATTTCCCATGGGTACTGATTGTCCACACTCAAAATTATAATTTTAGTTTTAATAATATAATGTTGATGATATTTATGATAAACAAACTGTTGTTTTTCAGAAGCCGTGCCATCTACTTCCAAAAGAAGATTGGTGGAACACTGTACTACAGTAGGTCAACAGAATATTTCATTGGGTAATAATCTTTATTTTCATCTCTTTGCTCGTAAGTTCTATACAAACTTAGGTCCAAACAATTATTTCATAAAAAATATGAATATTTAATTATACATAAGTAACTTTTATTTTCAGAGAAACTTTTGTCCACTCCTCAAAGAAAAGTCTGTATGTAATACAGTGAAGGACAAAAGAATGTTAAAAGGAAATTGATAGATAACTCTACTGCAGAATGTCAACAAACTAAGTATTTCATCAGGTAGTCAATACATATAACTTTTTATTTCTTACATATTACCAGCAACCTTGCAGATTGACATTTGGTATTTAAATTACCCATGGGTACTGAGTTTTCAGACTCTAATTTATAATATTACTTTTAGTGCCGATTTCACCAACGTCGAGTGACGTTTATCCCAGGAATAAATTGGGCGTTTTGACAGTTCTTGTATTGAAAATACTGTCAAAATATCAAATTTATGCTCGGATAAGACTTATTTTACGTTGGTGAAATTGGGCCAATAATATGAAATGTATTGGATAATAATATAATATTGATAATTTATGATAAACAAATTGTTATTTTTCAGATGCATTGCCATCAACTCTAAACAATTAGCACAGACATTAAAATTAATAATGACGAATTAATAAGTTGTCAAACTCATAAAAAAAAGTACTTCACACCTTGCGTTCATACACAATAAAAATGTGTATTTTAAATTGGTGCAATACTATAAAAAAAATTTTATCAAATATTGCTTGACTGGATGGCAAAGAAATGCAACAGTATGTTTTTATCAAATTTAAAAAGAAATTGAAAAAGAGAAATAAATAAATACCTGAAGAGAACTGTTATATTACTTAGACCCTTAAGGCTATCGCATACATACAAGTTTTAGTTTTACAACTATTTTGTTGTTTTTGAGCGCATTAATATACTGCAATATAAATTGAGCGTTTGATTGATATTTGTCCAAATGTTAATCAAAAGCTTCGATGTAAGAGTTGTATGTATGCGCTAGACATAATTTGAACCTATAGTACCTATATACCTATAGTAGGGGGCATGCCGGGGCAGACGTAGTCGTAATTCCTAGTTCCATGACCGGGACTGTAAAAGAGTCCAAAATGCAAGTATCCAAAGCTTCTTTTCACAAAAAATAAGAACCCAGAGCACAAATCTTAAAAAAAAAAACAAATGCTATGCTATTGGTTAGAGCAAAATGATGCAGCCAGCCAATCACTGGCTTTGATTCTAAGGGATAAAAATTTGTATGGCCGTGAGCCATCTGATACGTAGTATCCTCTAATCTGTGACAGCAAGCATTTCGAGGCATCTACGCTATTTATATAGCAGCGCGGTCCAATGTAGCTCAGTCGCTCGTCGCAAGCCGCGGCGCGTGGGCGTATGATATGAGTGTATGATCATGACCGCTACATCATGTATAGATTGTATTTGTTGCACTAAAGAATTGGGATTAATTATCCTGTAATGTCAGTGTAAGTGTGGAAATAAATCATACTTCATACTAAATTTATAAATGCGAAAGTTTGTGAGGATGTATGGATGGATGGATGGATGTTTGTTACTCTTTAACGCGATAACGAAGGAACCGATTTTGCTGAAATTTGGCACAGACATAGATTATAGTCTGGAATAGCACATAGGCTACTTTTATCCCGGAAAATTAAACAGTTCCTGCGGGATAGCATCGCTTTTTTTACGCATTTGTCGTTCAAAATACGCGCAATGGAGTTTTAGATTGACGTGATTTTTTTGCACAGGTGAAGTTACGGGCCTGAAAAATGACAAAGGCTACTTTTTATCCCGGGAAAACAAACGGTTCCTGCGGGATATTAGTATGCTACTTTTCACATATTTATCTTTTAATTACGTAGCAATTATGTATGTATGTATGTATGTATGTATGTATGTATGTCTGTATGTATGTATGTATGTATGCATGCATGTATGTATGTATGTATGTACGTACGTATGTATGTATGTATGAATGTATGTATGTATGTATGCGTCGCTATTTTTTTACGCATTTGTTGAGTTTAGATTGACGTGGTTTTGTACACAGGTAAAGTTGAGGACCTGGAAAGTGACAAAGGCTACTTTTGCCTCGGGAACAAACATTTGAAAAGAAATCTATAATAAAAAATTCTATTTTTAAAACCGACTTCAATCGCCCGCGATTGAAGTCGCTAATGCAAAGTATCTACTGTATTGTTATTTTTTTAAAAACCGCTCGACTGATTTCGATAAAATTTAAATGAGACCATCCGGGAAGTATTCCCTTTGAAACAAAAAAGAATTTTCCAAATCGGTTCTGGCGTCTTGGGAGGAGGAGTAATCGGTGAACATACATAAAAAAAGATTCCTACGAATTGGGAACCTCCTCCTTTTGAAGTCACAACCAACTAAAAGTCGTAGTAACAACCATACATTCATCCATCCATCCATCCGAACGAAAAAGAATAAAATAATAAACATTAATAAGTCTTAATTAATTATAAATTAAATTAATTAAAACTAATACATAAATAAATGGTTTTAATCTCAAATTAGCACTTAAGCAGCCGACGCGTTTAGTAAGTGGCACGTGTATCGATAACTTTTTGAGCAATATTCGGAGCTATAGTTGTACGGTTGAAGAACTGGCACTATCGGACCATACTGCGCAGATCTTCAGCTTTACTGTTAAAAAATTTAGTCGGTTAGAATACTGGTTTATTTTAAGAATAGACATCTAGTAAAGAAAACTTGATTAAATTTAAGAAATGCTTAAGTAGTATTACATTTTCAGATGTTTATGAAACATCTGAACCGAATGAAGCATACAATAATTTTTTCGAATTGTTCACACTTTTTTACTTTCTCTGCTTTCCTTACATTAAAATTAAAATACAATCAAATCGAAAACCAAAGTGGATATCAAAAGGAATAAGACGATGTTGCAAAAGAAAACGAGAGTTACTATGGAAATATAGAACAAAACCTAATAATGAAAATAAACAAAATTACAAAGTATATGGTAAGCGTTTAAAAAATATCATCAAACTAACACAAAAATCACAAAATGATTAAAAACTTCGCTAAACAAATCTAAGGTGACATGGGACATTATAAATGCTAACAGATTAAAACCCAATAATAACAAAATTGAACGTATTAAAAAAGGGGACGAAATAATTAGTGACCCCTTAGAGATTGCACAAGCTTTTAATGAACATTTTCTTAATCGTAAAACTTTATCATCAACTAATAAAAGATCAAGCACTAACTGGAACAAGCCGAACTCATTTTTTATGAAACCATCATCGTCTTCACAAATAAATCTATATATATAAAAGAAAGTGGTGTTAGTTACACTATTTATAACTCAAGAACGGATGAACCGATTTGGCTGAAAATTGGTGGAGAGGTAGCTTAGAACCAGGAGACGGACATAGGATACTTTTTATCCCGTTCGACCGCGTTTCCGTCATGTCACTATAAAACGTGGTATAAGAAAAACTCATCGGACATGGAATAACAAATCGCAAATGATAGTGGAATAACAAAACGTAAATGACAGCTAAACGTAATTTTGTCTTTGGTTAAGTATGGTAAAAAAATTTGACAATTATAAAAAGTGTTATAATAAAGCATTACTGATATTATAAATGCGAAAGTGTGTTTGAATGTTGGTTTGTCCTTCAATCACGTCGCAACAGAACAGCGGATTGATGCGATTTTTTGCATGGGTATAGTAATGGATGTAGTAGTGGTTCCTCAGACCGGGAGAGCTACTTTTTATCTCGGATAATGAAAGATTTCCCGCGGGATTTTTAAAAACTAAATCCATGCGGACGAAGTCGCGGGCATCAGCTAGTAGTATTATAAAAACACTAAAAAATACAAATACCATTGGGTTTGACGAAATTTGTACCAAAGCAGTAAAATATGTATCTGATATAATATCGCCAGTTTTAAGCTATATTACAAATATATGTATAGAGAATGGTGTATATCCAGATAAATTAAAGACGTCCATTATGAAGACACTTTTCAAAAAGCAAGATAGGGAAGACATGGACTGTTATCGACCATAGTGTCACTTATACCAATTTTCTCTAAAATAATAGGAAAGTATATTTTTAATAACTTAAACGATTATTTTGAAAAGAATGAAATATTAACCGAAGAGCAAAAAGGTTTTAGGAAAAACAAATCTATAAATTTGGCAATATACCAATTCCTGAAGGGAGTCATGACAAATGTAGATAAAAGAAAGCATGTGTGCGTACTTTATATGGATCTCACAAAGGCGTTTGACTATGTGGACCATCAAATATTGATTGATAAACTAAGCGTGTATGGGGTTAGAGGAAACATTTTATCACTTAGAAAATCATATCTAACGGGGAGGAAACGAATGACCCAAATAACAAGGTTAGTAAATATTGATAAATCAGAAACAGCATATATATCGGAGTCAAAAACCGTAACCGCTGGAGTACCGCAGGGAAGTATATTAGGTCCGTTTTTGTTTATAACATATATAATTGATTTCCCCACGGTAACCAACCACGAGATGATTTTATTTGCTGATGATAGCACAGTGATATTTATAGGTGACAACTTAAATTCTTTTGAAGGTGACATTAATAATACCATAGGAAATATTATAAACTGGTTGACATGTAACAATTTAATTTTAAATCTTGACAAAACTAAAATAATGACATTTGTAAATAGACGTAATAAAATAGCATTGGACATTAATTATCGAGGTAAAAAAATATCAGAAGTAACACATACAAAATTTTTAGGCTTACATATTGACGACTGCCTAAATTGGAAAACCCATATTGAGAATCTGTGTGTGAAGCTAAATAGATTTTCATATGCTTTGCACATGCTCTCTAAAGTAGTTAACCAGTCCGCAGTGCTAATAGCTTTTAACGCATATGTCACAGCAAATATTCGGTACGGGATTATATTTTGGGGAAATTCGACAGATAAGGATAGAGTATTTAAGTGCCAAAAAAAGTGTATAAGAGCTATATGTCATTTGAGCCCCACTGATTCCTGTAAGCCATATTTTGATAAGTTGAAAATACTTACCTGCCCGTGCTTGTATATATATGAAGTGCTAGTATTCATTAGAACTAATGAACAACTATTTAGATACTCTGATAGTGAACGCAGACAGAATAAAGTATGTTTCACACAGCATGCGACGGCATTTTTTGGTAACAGTTTATTTAATATGGCTCCTCAGTTGTACAATAAACTACCAGCATCATTAGCTGACCGAAAACTAAATATATATATATAGAATACGCGATAGGTATATTATTAGATATGACGAAAGCCTATGATAAAGTGCAATATAATATTTTACTAAACAAGATATATGACCTAGGCATCCGAGGCTCAGCACATAAATGGTTCGAATCTTATCTAAATAACCGTAAACAGTATGTAGAAATCACTTATTATGACTATAAATTAGGCGAAATAAAGAACATACGGGCTGATATAGAATTAATAAATAGTTCAATACCACAAGGAAGTGTACTTGGATGTATCCTATTCTTACTTTACATCAACGACCTTCTGAAAATCGTGCAAGATCCATGTGTGTTATTTGCAGACGATATATCCATACAAACTTCGTGTACAGACATTACAAATCTAAATAGTAAGCTTTACGACATCCTGCATACGGTGAATAGTTGGTTGAGTGACCTCAACTTGGAGATCAATTTCCAGAAAACAAAAATAATGCAATTTAGACCTTACCAAAAGAAACCACTAAAAATAAATTTCTATTATGATGGGATTAACCTAGAATGCGTTGATACATTTAATTTGCTAGGCATAGATATAGACTCCAATATAAATTGGAAATCACACATCCAAAAAATAAAGTCCAAACTTTCCAGATTTACTTACGCTCTTAGAGAACTGAAAAAAAACAACCGACATAGAAGCGGCCCTATTAGCATACTATTATGCAAATGCTTGGCTGAGTTACGGCGTGGTTCTGTGGGGAAACAGTACAAATGCACAAGAACTGTTTATTTTGCAAAAAAAAAATGCATTAGAATTATCAAAAACCTAAATAATAGGGAAAGTTGTGCACCCCACTTTAAATCACTAAAGATTTTAACCCTGCCCAGCATTTACATATTAGAAGCATCCAAATTTGTTAGAAAACAACCACAAAACTTCACAAAACTAAAAGACGTACCGCGACGCTATGAACTTCGGCCAGCGCGTAAGCATAATTTGCATAAACTAAGCTCCAACCTAAAGATCCATAGTACCGGCCCCAACCCGATGTGCGTAAAAATATATAATAATATTCCAAACCACATAAAACAAATTACAAGTGATACAGCGTTTATCAAGTCCTTAAAAATGTTTCTGATAGAAAGAGCGTATTATAAAATAAAAGATTTTTTTGACGAATAAAAATGGTGTCCGTCTCTCTACTTAAACTAGTAATTGCTGTGCCCCAACGGGGTTCCAATGTAAATATTATATATTGTAAGTTGGAATGCAAGGAATAAATGAATAAATATTATAAGTTTAAAAAAGAAAATTAAGGAATTTTTGATGATGAAAAAATATTATTCAATTAAAGAGTATTTAACAGACATAGAGCTATAGGTAGTACATAAATTTAAGATCATTAGAATAAGTTAATAAGAATAAGGTCGACGTTTTTAATCAAATAAATTTTATGTTTGACATTCTAATAAAATAAATCGATAGTACCTACATCCTCGAAATTCCACTGAGCACTTACTTTTATGAAATTTTGTTATAGTAAAGCTCTTTATTTCTACACATAAACTTAGAATAAGAATTATTAAATATTAATTTGCATGCCTATCCGGCAGTTTGCCAGCATCTTTATTATACTGTAACACCATTGTACTTCTCAATCTATGCAAATAAATGATTTGATTTGATTTGATTTAAAAATAATTATTAACTACATATTATACACAAAAAATATAGTAAAAAATAAAACGTTCAAAAAATATATTTAAAAAACAATATAAAATATAATTATGCTTTAAAGAATATTGTATTAAAAAATAAATCTATACATATAATAAAACAGAAACAAAACCAATTCTGTACATGAAATAGATTCAAAAAAGGGGTTTTGCTTCTAATTGTGTTCAAGATACAGATATCAAAACAGAAGCTAATTTTTTTTTGTCTGTCTGTCTGTTTGTTTGTCCTTCTTTCACGTAAAAACTACCGCACAGATTTCTACAAAATTTTATACCGTGGTAGCTTATTACTCGGGTCAACATCTAGGCTACTTTTTATACCGGAAAATCAAGGAGTTCCCGAGGGACTTTAAAAACTAAATCCACGCGGACAAAGTCGCGGGCATCAGCTAGTTTAAATATAAAATGTTTAAAACGATATTAAAAAAGATAATTGGACGAATTCTGCTGCTGGTGCTGGGTCCTGCTCACCTAAATGTGTAATGGGTACCAAGTATGAACTACGCAGTGGCAAGCTGCTGTAAAAAAAATCGAGCTTCCGTTTTGCTTTTACAAAAACTTCGTACAGTAGCTTTGTATTCTTAGATGACATCAATCTATTCACCTAATTTCACAATCGTTCGGTTTGGTCTAGGAATCACCCTCTCCCCATTGTTAGTTACACCACTGGGCTACATCATTGAACTCCAGGTACCAATTCCTGATTCTTTATGCTGCTGGGTACCGGCTGAAGAAAATGTCGATTGTGGGTTGCTATTGTAGCTCTATACCACGTAGTACGGACTAGATACTGGCGTAGTGCAACGAAAAAGCAATTTTTAAAACTTTTTCTCCACGCGGACGAAGTCGCGGGCATCAGCTAGTATCATATAAAACTATATAACCAACCTAAATCTAACATCTATATATATAAAAGAAAGTGGTGTTAGTTACACTATTTATAACTCAAGAACGGATGAACCGATTTGGCTGAAAATTGGTGGAGAGGTAGCTTAGAACCAGGAGACGGACATAGGATACTTTTTATCCCGTTCGACCACGTTTCCGTCAAGTCACTATAAAACGTGGTATAACAAAAACGCATCTGACATGGAATAACAAAACGCAAATGACAGTGGAATAACAAAACGTAAATGACAGCTAAACGTAATTTTGTCTTTGGTTAAGTATGGTAAAAAATTTGACAATTATAAAAAGTGTTATAATAAAGCATTACTGATATTATAAATGCGAAAGTGTGTTTGAATGTTGGTTTGTCCTTCAATCACGTCGCAACAGAACAGCGGATTGATGCGATTTTTTGCATGGGTATAGTAATGGATGTAGTAGTGGTTCCTCAGACCGGGAGAGCTACTTTTTATCTCGGATAATGAAAGATTTCCCGCGGGATTTTTAAAAACTAAATCCATGCGGACGAAGTCGCGGGCATCAGCTAGTTCTAAAATAAATAACTTAATCATTATTCTGGTAACCTCACTCAGAGTGCAACAAAACAGGTGAATCTGCTCCGCCACCAAGTTCGGGGTGCGAAGCGCTCGCTCCAGCGGCTCCTTCTTGTGCAAGTTGGTGCGCCCTCGTGGCAGCGCCAGCGTTGGCGGCGCCAAATAAATAAATAATAAATCTTCTTATAGTTTGAGCGGAAAACCTAGTCACCGCCTGAGGTATGTGAGCGGCAGGACGGGAGAGGTAAACAATCTTGTAGCTAACTCAGTCTGCCGTCGACCACGGCGACGGTTACACGTCTTAGTTGTTTGCGCCCCTTTGTCCCAAACACACACGAGATAAAATATCCTGAGATGGGTCCGCCAATTCCATGTAATGTGAAAAATATTATTTACACTGTGCACAGTTTTTTTCTCAAACGAAATGGTGACAAGGAAAGTATAGAACACAAATATGATATGAACATTAATAAATTAGTGGCAGAGGCTACAGGAGTGTCAGCTCGAAGCGTAATGAGAATTGTAGCTGAAGGGAATTCGAATCGGCAAACATTGGAAAACCCAAAATTTTCATCTCCACGGAAACCTAAAGAAATAAAAAAGAGAATCCACATTGATGATTTCGATATGGGAGTAATAAGAAGAAAAATTCATCAGTTTTATACAGTTGATAAAAAAATCCCAAGTATTCGTAAATTGCTTGCAGTTTTAAAAGAAGATGGCATCGTGAACTGCGGTTATACCTATTTACGGGAGCTTTTACACAAGATGGGATATTTTTTTAAGAAATGTAAGTCTAGGAGACACATTTTAATTGAGAGACACAGTATTGCTGAATGGCGAGTAAGGTATTTAAGAGCTATACGGAACTATAGAAATGAAAACCGAAAAATATATTTTCTGGACGAAACCTACGTTAACAGTTGCCACAACTCCAATATGTGTTGGCAATCTGAATCGGAGCCCGGGATTTATGCTGATATTGGCAAAGGGCGTCGTTTAGTGATTGTTCATGCTGGTAGCCGAGACGGATTAGTTGACGGTGCCTTAACAATTTTCAAATCAGATTCGAAATGCGGGGTTTACCATGGCGATATGAATGCCACAAATTTTCATAACTGGGTTAGTCACAAATTGAAAAATAAACTAGCTCCTAACTCAGTGGTCGTTATGGACAATGCCTCCTACCATTGTGTACAGGTTGAGAAAATACCAACAATGTCCATTTTAAAAAGAGTCATGCAAGATTGGTTACGAAAACATAATGTTGACTTTACACCAGACAATACTAAACCCGAACTCCTTTCTCTGATAAAAAGTGTTGGGTCCGAAAAAATTTACACCATTGACGAAATATTAAAGGCTGCAGGCCACATCGTTCTTCGCCTTCCGCCGTATCATCCCGATCTCAACCCCATTGAGCTTGTGTGGGCCGATATAAAGAACAACTTAGCTTCAAATTACATAAATTCTTCATTGGACGAAAAAATTCCAATCATCACAACATTGTTTTCTGAATTCACTCCTGAAAAATGGCAGAAGTGTGACGACCATGTACAAAAAATTGAGAACCAATATTGGAACCACGACATGAGGTTTGAGAATGTGATAGATGAGCTGATCATAAATCTAGGAAACGAGTCAGATTCTGAGGAGGATATGGAAATTGACGACAATAATGAAGAAGAACAGACGATATGGATTAATTTTGTACTGTAACGGTGGCAGTGAAAATTTTTTTTTATTTGCTTAATGAGAAATGGTAATTTGCAACTGTTTTGTATCGTAAATAATAAACTGTACTCATTTTAGATATGCATTTATTCTTGTTTAACCAGGAAATATTTTTTTTTGTTATAATTACCCATTACATTTATTAAGACATTTTCCGACATGTTATCCTAAGATTTATCTGCCCTAAAATATCTCATGTGCGTCTAGTCAACGTCTTGTCAATCGCGCCCTCCCCCGTCTCACCGCCCACATACCTCAGGCGGTGACTAGGTCTACCGCTCAAACTATAGTAATACCATAAGTACGTTCACGTATAATCAAATCTTGTTGCTTATATTTGACC
The DNA here is from genome assembly GCA_029955525.1 of Oeneis ivallda. Lineage (NCBI taxonomy): Eukaryota > Metazoa > Arthropoda > Insecta > Lepidoptera > Nymphalidae > Oeneis > Oeneis ivallda. Next base: position 10,308,146 of record JARPMR010000024.1, on the reverse strand, counting down.
CTGCATTAAATAAGCTGTTACTGAGATTAATAAATTATAACCAAATGATCGCAGTCTGTTAATCGATCATCATCATAGATGTTGTAAACAGAACATGTGGCTTGGCCAAAGATATTAAATCTTTTATACTAGCTACACCTGGCTCATAAATAACATCATTTCCTAACAACAATCAATAAATATAAATGTAGACATCTAAATAAAACGACAGGATCTATCTAAAGTACGACAGGCTTTACGAGTACGACTAAGGGCCAAGGCAGACACGATTATCTGCTTTGGCCCTTAGTTGTACTCATTGATTGAATATTTCTTTTCATTAATTAAGACCGTATATTTTAGTATGAGCAGTGATGGCCTAGTGGTTGCGACTGTGGTCTCCTATTCGGGGGTCGCAGGTTCGATCCCGGGTACCCAACTCTGACTTTTCGAAGTTAAGTGCGTTTAAGAAATTAAATATCACATGCTTTAACGGTGAAGGAAAACACCGTGATAAGCGTAAGCGTATGCTCAGCCCCACAAAGAAGTTTTGCACTTTGCGGAAGCGACATCTTCTTCTTCTTCTTCTGGGCTGGTTTCCACACGTAAACCGTGATGGTCTGTTGTGTGTCAGCACCGTGAGGAAACCTGCACACCTGAGAGTTCTCCATAATGTTCTCAAAGGTGTGTGAAGTCCGCCAATTCGCATTGGGCCAGCGTGGTGGACTATGGCCTATAACCCTTCTCTGAGAGGGAGACCTGCGCTCAGTAGTGAGCCGATGAATGGGTTGATAATGATGATGATGATGATGTTAGTATATCTTTGGTCTTGACCTAGAGGTTCTTCCTAACAGGATGTTACAATTTCTTTTTTGGTTATTCATGAAACTCAGGACGTATACGAGACCTTCAACATCGTGATGCGTCGCAAACCCAAGGAGAACAACTTCAAAGCGGTGCTGGAAACAATCCGCGAGCTCATGAACACGGAGTGCGTGGTGCCGGAGTGGCTTCACGACATCGTGTTGGGGTACGGTGACCCTGGCCAAGCGCACTATACCAGGTATGGACATCAATTGTACCCCTCACAGGATTAGGGTTCCTGTCAGAGCTGTGTTCATCACGATTGATCGGATCAAAGTGATTTATGACAACTTATACGCGATCGATTGAGTCCTATTTCACCCGCTTGCGCTAGTTCTTACAGTTCCTCGTTATAACTTGGTTTTTCTTTTTCAATCGTAAACAGATCATTCGATCACGAGATTTGTCAACGTTTGTTTTGATCCGATCATCTGACCAATAGGTCGCGATCGACCCGGGTGGCAAGAAATGATCGATCGACAAAGCTCCAGTGCCTATCCATTTGTGGCAACGTGCTTCACAGAACAACCAGGTCATTGATAGATGACGCGATAATTTTATCACGCCATCTCCTCCCTATAGTTAAGGCCACCTTCTTATGGTTTAGGCGGGTGCGCGGCGGAGGGATTCAAGCGGAGCCCTGCAGCCTCCTCCGCACGTAGCCACAGGCGGTTTCGGCTCGAGGTTGCCACGTCTCTGAAACAACCTCCAGCCGGAATCGCGAGGGCTTCAAAGTGGAAACACGCGGCGTATTTTGTATGCTAAAAATAAGACTTACTATACGTAAAAAAAGACACTATCTAATACGTAAAAATAAGTTAAGGAATAGGTATAATAAATAAAATACTTAAGGATGATTATACGAGTCTGCCAGCGAAATTCAAATTTAATTTGGTTTTTCTCAATTTGTAAACTAATACGACTAACTAGGCTAATGGCATTCTAATTGCGCCAGTAGAATTATCATCTTCACAAGTTTACATAAAAATCTTTACTTGAAAGTGACCAGTTTAAGAAATTAATCAAAATACTGAGTTGGACGTGAGTTACTCACAAATTAGTTGATATTTTGATTAATTTCTTAAACTGGACACTTTCAAGTAAAGATTTTTATATAAACCTGTGAAGATGATACTGCCATTGTCGCAATTAGAATGTATGGCATTCTAATTGCGACAATGGCAGTATCATCTCATCAGCCTACTTTGTCGTATTAGTTTACAAATTGCGAAAAACCAAATTAAATTTGAATTTCGCGGGCAGAACTGTGTCTTCCACCTTAAATAAAGACAAGCTAATTTTTTATAATTTTATACAATCTATTTTTCCTTATAGCTTTCTGTGTGTTTGCGACTGGTTTACCTTTTAAGACAGCTACGGAAAAATAGACTTTGAACTATAGTTATTTACTTGTACCACATTCCGCCCACCTGGTACAAACCTTGAGTCGTTCCACGTGAAACTTGTTTTTGACGATCGCAGCAAATCGCACGCACTTGTTTAAGTTTATGTGCGAAAAGCCACGTGCGCCATGCCATTCATTTAGAATTTTCTGCGAAGTTTTTCAGGCCTTTGCTTGGAAAAATTAGTTGCGTAAATATTACACATCGAGCTTTAGAAAGGAACAGTCATCCGAAGTATATTTTTAACGTAGAGCGTCATATCTGTCACACAAATAAACACATATGAGCGACAGAGACGATGTTCTATGAAGCGGATGCCTGCTGACCGAAACTTCTGAAGCTCTATGTGGACCTTAGGGGTCCGGTTACCTTTACGACATTACATGCATAAAATTGCACCCAGAATATAATACCTCGCTTCTCGTCAAACAGAATGCCCAATGAGATCCCGACTCTGGACTTCAACGATACATTCCTGGACATGGAGCACTTACGCAACAGCTTTCCAGGATACGAGATCAAAGTACAAACTGACGATCCCAGGAAACTAGTACGCCCATTCAAGTAAGTCGAGAATATATTAGGTACACATCGGCTGTACTGGTACCGTTGATGGTTAGTTACTGGTATCTAATACTTAGATTTGTATTCGGGTTACTGTACAGTACAATATGTTACAAAAAATTAAAGAGTGAGAAACGCAACGATGGAAGACCCTTCTATTTAGGTGTCTAGGTTCTATTTAAGCGAGTTACTGAATACAAACGGCACAAGATCGTGTTCTGCGATCTACGTCCAGCAGTGACCTTCATCAATTGGGACGACGACGAAATGGTTGTTTATTTATTTACCCGATTGCCAAAGGAGGGATTTTTTGAGCATATGTATAATTACATATTATGTTAAAAAAAACGTTCTTTTGAGCGTTGTAATTATGTATGCAAACTTCTTTGACATGCTCTAGTGATCTAGTCTAAACTGTAATTTGACGAACCAACGTGAAAAAAACCATTTAATCTATTTGACTTTTCATGTGATGTAATTCATTAATTTTACTAGCTTTTGCCCGTGGCTTCGCTTTGGCCCGCTTGCAGAGACGCCCGGTTAGTTAACCTAGGAATTTTGTAATTTTGACAGAAGCTTATTATACGAAATCTGTCAAAACCCAGAGTTAGCTGTTAACTCTGGGTTAAAGTGATAACTCGACGTTTCTGCAAGCGCGTCTTAGGGGTTTAATTTTCAAAAATCCGTTCTTAGTGGATGCCTATGTCATAATAAACAGCCCGATCCGTCCAGTGGTTTGAGCTGTGCGTTGATAGATCAGTCAGTCAGTCACCTGTTCCTTTTATATATTTACATTAATTTGCGGGTTTTTTATCAGGCTAACATTTGAGAATGTGATGCGAAAACAAGAGCTAGGCGAGAATGCGATGGACGAAGACGACGCTCGCAAAGTGATCGTGGTCGAACCTCACGTTCAACCCAAGCGGGGACCCTACCTCTACAATGAACCCAAAAAGTGAGTATGAGAATAACAGCTCCAAGAAGAAGACGTACGTACCTATATTCAAATTCAAATTCAAAATTCAAAATTCAAAATTCGTTTATTAAACATCATATACAATTTATAACACAAGTAAGGCTGGAGCCCTCTTTTAAGTGTAATAGTACACTTGTACCAGAAGACACCGCTCTTCCATAACAATATCCGTCGATGTATTATGAAACAATAGCTACATATTATGTTTAACAATAAAAATTACTATAAAATACTACATAATATTTTTACAGTAAAAATTAATTTAATAATGCTGTGTGATTGCGCGTAAATTAAGTTCTGTGTCTGCGCGTATGTGTATGTGTGTTTATGGTTAGTGTGTATGTGAGTATGTATGAGTGTGTCTGTGTCTGTGTGTGTGTGTGTGTATGTGAACTTGTGTGCGTGCGTGTGTGCATGAGTGTTACGTATTGGTCAAAGTGCTAAGTTCAATTATTCAGTAGATTTAAACAATGATTCAACCTTTTCATAGTCACATGTAGATAAATATTTAGTTAGAACTTTTTTACAATCTCGTAATTTAGGAGGATGTATATCGAGTGTTTTGTTTATTAGGTTATAAAGATAAGATGAAAGTCTAACATATTGATTTCTAGCAAATTTAGTTCTAGCATGTCGTGTTGCGGCAGCAATATATTTTCTTCGCTTGCGAGTACTTGGTACTGAGAATGGCAGTGATTTATGCTTTCTTAAAATAACATTTAAAATGTATAATTTTCTAACTGAAAGAAGTTCACATAAAGAGTAAAGCTGTGTCGTGGGGAATCTATAGGATTTTGATAGCATTACTTTCAGAAGCGACCTATATACAAGTAAAACATAGATCGAAAGTTATAAAATCAATGGGAAATTTTGTGATGGAAATTGTAAAAGCTTCTTCGTACTTTGAGATTGAAATTGAGAAAGATCTTTATACATAAACAGTTTCCCGTATGCTCGAGTTTTACAAACGTAGTTTTGTTTTGGTCTGTTGTCCGATAGATACGAGTAAGTACTCCATAATTTTGCAAATACTATTATAATGTTGTGAGAGTTGAGACCTATGAGATACTTGTCTATGTGTGAGACGTTAAAAATTGCGGTTTGTTGTAAAAATTAACGCAAAAAATTGATAGATTTAAAATTTCGAAACTAAGACAACATTTTTACTGACGCGTGTCCTATTTTCAGGAACAACATCTTGTTCACCCCTACCCAGGTGGAAGCAATTCGCTCGGGGATGCAGCCTGGACTCACTCTAGTAGTCGGACCACCCGGAACTGGTATGGACTTTACTAATACTAATCAACAGTTTACTACTAGATACTGTACTGTATGGGGTCCAGGCACTTTGCTGGGATGTACCATGGTATTACTTTGCATACTTTTGTATTGTATTCCCTTGTATTATACATATTATAACACAAATCCTACTATGTAATATAAATGCGAAAGTTTGTGAGGATGGATGTAAGGATGGATGTTTGTTACTCTTTAGCGCCACAACGAATGACTGATTTGGGGAATGGAGATAGCTCATACTCGGGATTGGCACATAGGCTACATTTTTATCCCGGAAAATTAAAGAGTTCCTGTGGGAATTAAAAAAACCTTAATCCACGCGAACGAAGTCGCAAGCGTCATCTAGTAAACTATATACTTATATTAGTCTCGGTGTATAGTTACTAACTTGTTTGTCGGTCGAGCCAAAATAGTTATCCAAAATAGTTATTACGCATTTTTGTTAAGAAATTCTCAATCAGGAAGTTGTTATTACTGCGCCTCTAAGAACCGGTGAAGTTCTCGGCTCTGCCCCTGATCTCTTTCCGGGGATCTCGCTGTTCCATAGAAAAGTGTTTGCGCACACGCTTGGGCACTATATTAGTCCCTGCATAGGTGCATGGCCGACATTTGGCCATGAGACCATTATTATCATATTAAGAACATAGATTGACAGGTCTTAGACTAGCGCCATTTTACTGACGGGCTTATAAATATTTCTATATTATAATTTTCCTGTCCTTTATACAGAAGCGGATGGGAATACTTTAAGACCGGCCGAAATTTAGTCTCTTGATACATAAACTGCATTTGAACTCCAAATCGTCTTTAAAATTGGAGTTTGAATACAATTTTATTGCAGTTCATACAAATGTATCGCTAGTCGTGACTGCTGTTAGCAGTAATTATAGAACTGCATCCAAACTATAAATTTGGACTCGACTTGTACTTAAAAGTACGTTTGTTTAGACACTAAATAATGGTAAAAATTGTATTCATAACTACTTATTCCAGTACATTAAGGAGTTATTAGCGATTGAATAGCCAGACTAACGCGGATTTGTTTGATAATATTACGAGAAGTTTAGAGCAGCGTGGGAGTATGTATGGATTACTTTACTAAACATACGAAATTGCTAGAAATAGCACGTATACCTGTGTTTTTCTTAGAACCATAACATGTAAACATTTCAATTAATTTCAATGAAGCGCTGAGTAAAGCGCTAAAGAACCGAATCATGGTTACTCCGCAATAATAAATTGCCCATTTCGATTTCGGTGAATTAACAAATGTTCTTCGAATAATTTACTACCGTACTGCAGAAACTTTAAACTAGGAAAGACGAAAATAAACATTGTTAAAAAATGGATAGCTAAAATGTATAAATTATTTCTTACACGATCCGATAAAATAGAACTCTTAAAGGAAAACTTCAATTTCTCGTTGCAAAGTTGTCAATCTTTTAACCTATCATTGAAATCGTAGCAGTAATCTCAAACCTGTACCAAAACTTCCCGTGGATGTGGACGATTAGTAGTATCACTACGATTAGTAGTGTTCTCTTCCTCTGACGTCCCGTATCACAAAAAAATGTGAGATAAAGATAGTTTTATTTGCTCGAACTTGCGTAAGTACATAGATTTATTGATTGTATGACGTCAGCTGTAACATATTCTGCCATTTCGGATTAGATGTGAAACACAAAAGAGAGGAGAGCGGTGGCAGAGAGGGGACATAAGAAAGCGTCATGCCGTTTTCCGTCACGGCATAGATAGATAGATAGATACTCTTTATTTGAAAAAAATACAAAAGAAACAGACACAAAAGCATGACATAAAAGTCGGCCTTATCGCTTAGTAGCATCTCTACCAGACAACCTTAGGAATAGGAAAACATAATGAAAAATGAACTGCAGGTAGTCATTTCCTATAACATACATACATACAAATAACTACATACTAATATATATACCAATAATAAACAAATAAATAAAACAATATTATACATATTATTTATAAAATAGACTAATATATACTAAATTTCCCTTAAAATAGGAGAAATATACTCGTAAATATATAATAATTTAAAAAAAGTGTCGCCTTCAGTTTACCAGATAATGATTTTTACAGCATTTTTGAAAACGTCTAGTGACAGACACACGTAATAGAGACGTAATTATTATTTCTTGGTGATACGGGTGATGTTTATAAACGATCCAATCATTCCACAGGCAAAACCGACGTAGCGGTGCAGATAATATCGAACCTGTACCACAACTTTCCGTGGCAGCGCACGCTGGTGGTGACGCACAGCAACCAGGCGCTCAACCAGCTGTTCGAGAAGGTGGCCGAGCTCGACGTGGACGAGCGGCACCTGCTGCGTCTGGGGCACGGGGAGGAGGCGCTGCAGACCGATAAGGACTTCTCCAGGTTCCTTTGTAACATAGTCTATAATAAAAATTCTTTTTAAAAAACCGACTTCAAATGCCATTACAATGTATAAAATACCAAAAGCGCTTCAAGTACGCCTATAGAAGAGTTCCCTCGATTTCTCCAAGATGTCTCTATATTATGTTAATTTATGAATTTAAAATGTTCAATGCTTTTAATTATCTTATACGGTATAATATCTAGATACGGTCGCGTAAACTACGTGCTAGCGAAACGCCTGGAACTTTTGGAGCAAGTATCGAGGCTGCAAAGCACGCTGGGTGCGGGCGGCGACGCGGGCGCCACGTGCGAGTTAGCGCACCACTTCCACGTGTACCACGTGCGGCCGCGCTGGCAGACCTTCCTGCACACGTGCAGCAAGGATCAGGTAGCTATAACCCATTAGTGTAGCAAAAACAGGGTCCCAAGGTGCTGGAGTGGCGACCCTTCCCGGTGCGGGGTCGCCACTCCAGCACCGCGGAAAACGCAGTGTTGGCAGACCCCCCACTAGGTGGACCAACGACAGGAGCCGCTGGATACAGGCGGTGCAAGACCGAGACCTGTGGACGTCCATGCAAGCGACCTTTGTCTAGTATTGGACGTCTATCGGTTGATAAAAAAAAGAAGTGGCTAAAATCTGTGCAAGTGAAATGCTTCGAAATACCGGAACAGGCGTCAGGTCTTTGAAGCTCGCAGGGCATGGGCGACATGGGTGATATCCGCAAACTGCCACGTAAACCAAGTGCGGCTTCCTTCCTGCACACGTGCAGCAAGGATCACGTGGCTATAATATCCTATCAATATAGCTACCAGACCGGTCAAACTTGTCGCGATGACCCGACACCTTGGGTGAATCAACGGCCCAAGTGTTGCTGGTACATTATGAAGTGACATAAAGGCTTAACCACCTTTACCTTTTATTCATTTCGTAAAATTGCGGTAAGTACATATTTAAGTCAGTGTCGAATAACTTTTAAAACAAATTGTATTTCTTTAGACCAAATCAATCGAGACGATCAACAAAGAGTTCCCATTCCACGAGTTCTTCGACGATGCTCCCAAACCGCTGTTCCCCGGAAAATCCTACCAACAAGACATGGACATTGCTGAGAGCTGCTACCGGTATTATTCACTGTTCACTATAGCTTGACTTTATTCGAGTGGATTCACTTCAGTTTTTTCCATTCATTTCCACAAAATCCTTTGCTTTCCAGGGAATACAAACGCAAAGAGTGATCTACTTCTTTCATAGTCCTATGGTTGCCGGCAAAACTAAGACGTGCCCCCAAATAGTTTAGCCTTCTGGTACTATGCTATGAAAAACCCATTATTAAACCCAAACTCCTAGTATAGCTTTGTTAAAACTTCCATACCCCTTTCTCAAGTTAAACGCCTTAATCTTAGACTACATCATCACTTAACCCCAGATGAGACGACAGAGTGCTATCTTGTCACCAGAAAAAAACTAACATTATAGCGCACTTATCTACATCTTTACTAGATGTTCTACAGACACCATTGTTTTATATGAAATATTACGTCATTTGCCTGATTTGCTGAATCTAAACTAGCGGCACGCTATGAAGGCCGGTTTGACGTTTGTCCGCTCATGAAGTTCCGTATTAATTGATAACGACTTTGAAGGAAATAATTGTATTACTTTATTGACGATAGTGATGTGCAGAGATTCATAAATTTTATCGAATGTAGTTTTAGGTTTAGGACTCAAAATTTATTTATTAAATTGATTTCTAAAATGTATACAAGTGTAGAAAAATCAGTTTGCACCATTTAAGGGGTGAATGTACTTGTGAATATGAACAATTTTCACTATGTGGACAAACCTCTGAAATCGCAAAAAAATATCAGCTGTTTCATACAAAAGGTAAAATTTTTATTTTTATATGATATATACCACAACTCGGCATTTGGTTATGGCGTGAAATACGTTAAAAATGGCGTAGATGCAAACATGAATATGTTAAAAGCGGAATTAGTACGTCTTTTAAAAGAAAACAAACCAACCAAGATCCGATACGTCATTGACGAAATAGCATTAGAACATGGGCACAGAGTTATACGGTTACCGCCTTACCATTGTGAGTATAATGCGATTGAGTTGGTGTGGGCTCAAATTAAGGGATATGCTGCAAGACACAATACAGAACCCCCATTTACCACAAAAAAAATGCTAAAATTATTAGAAGAAGCTTGTGAACATGTGACTAAAGGAGACTGGGAAAAGGTTGTGAATAGAACTGTTAAATTAATAAGGGAAGATTATGAAAGAGATGTGAAAATAGATAATATTATAGAAAACGAACATATAATTATTAATGTAGGTGATGATAGCAGTGACGACAGTGAAAATAGTAGTATGGACGAATCTGATTAATTATGGCCTTTTGTGGCACCTTTTTTGGTATCTTTTGTATTCATATGTTTCTTGTGTGCATATAAAGTATGTATATTCATTTTCATTCAAATATTCAGTTCGTTCAAATAAATTAAATAAACATATACATTTTTGTTTTATTAAACCTATTTAATCAGGTACAAAAACAAAACTTAATTGTTTTTTGTTCGAGAACAAATTGACATTCCACATCACTATTGTAATGTGTCAAACCGGCCATCATAGCGTGCCGCTAGTGTAGTTTTAAATTTGCCATGCTCGGCAATCTGAGCCGTCATCGGGCCTTGTCCTAATAATTACAAATTAAATAGCATCGTGATCTCACTTTGCACCCACTTTACATCAAATCACCATAGCATGCACATTAACTTAATAACACATAAATAACAGTTTATTGATATTACAATTGTTTATATCGTTAGACAAATGAAGCACCAAGAGTTACGTAACCCATCACATCACCTATCTACATTGATGAATAATTGCTATCGAAAATTGAAATGTTTGTTAATGAATTTTTGATATTTTGCAAGAGATAATCGTAGCAAATTTTGGGATGGGTTCAGATGATTATTGTGATGGTTCTTGTTTTGTATACAGCTACATAGACCACATATTCGAGGAGTTGGAAGAGTTTCGCGCGTTCGAACTGCTCAGGTCAGGTCTGGACCGCTCCAAGTACCTGCTGGTGAAGGAAGCCAAGATCATCGCCATGACGTGCACGCATGCGGCCTTGAAGCGCTCGGAACTAGTGCAGATGGGTATGGATACATTTGGTTTTTTGTATTGTAACTAGTTTTTGCCCGCGGCTTTCCTCACGTTAAGTTTGCTTTTTCAACACCTTATCTTACCCCATTTAGGAGTTTAATTTTCAAAAATCCTTTCGTAGTGGATGCCTACATCATAATAACTATCTATATGCCAATCAGCCTGATCTGTTCAGTGGTTTGAATTGTGCGTTGATAGATAAGTCAGTCTGTCAATCAGTCACCTTTTGCTTTTATATGTTTAGAAGATGAGAAGAATTTTGGCTTTTAAATAAAAATTGGTGATCAGTTTCACTGACGTTAAATAAAAATAAAGCGTTAACCTTTTCGTTTTAAACCGTAGGGAGTTTAGGGAGTGAAAATTTAATTTTTCCTTGAGACCAAAGAAGTTTTTTGTTCGAATTAACTTTTAGTCTTAAGAATCAAGTAAATCTGCCACTGCAGCACTAGTTTGGAATGCCGTTCCAAAAAACGCCGTTATTTACTATCTAAAATTTGAATATTTATTTTCACTGTGAATTCAAATAAAAAAACGTGTTTTAGTCTCGAAATCAATATTTACAATTTACATACCTACATTTTAAATTGGTCAGGTTTCAAATACGACAACATATTGATGGAAGAGTCGGCACAAATCCTCGAGATTGAGACCTTCATTCCACTCCTGCTGCAAAATCCCCAAGATGGCCGCTCGCGCCTCAAGCGCTGGATCATGATAGGCGACCACCACCAGCTGCCGCCGGTCGTCAAGAACATGGCCTTTCAGAAGTATTGCAACATGGAACAGAGCTTGTTCACGCGAATGGTCAGACTCGGAGTCCCATATGTCGAATTGGATGCTCAAGGACGAGCACGATCAAGGTAAGGTTATAAAACTCCATTGTAAAGCTCGGAAAAATTAAGAGCGTGCTAATAATATTTTCCCAGTGAGGCATCAGTTCCTCCAATCATCATCCAAGTTCAGGCATCATCCAATATTATTTAGAATAGAGCGCACCCAATTCACCCGATTTCTCTATTAAAAATTGATGGAAATCTTCATTAAAGGGCTTTTATTTTCTATTTTCGAATCCTGCTTCCCATTGGTGTTTAATCTGTAAACACAATTCACCGGTCTGAAAGTAATTCTTTCCATTGAACATTGTATATTATACATACGTACAACTACGCCACCATATGTGATGATAACACCATTTTGCGCATACCACTTAAAAGCATCTGGCACATTAATTTGCAATTACACACTAATCACATCTTAAACAGTCGCGATGACGTCACGTCGCTAGCGGTCGCTTTGATTAGTCATATCTTTCAACGCTACGAGATAAGAACGTGTAATTTAAGAGTTATTACTGCATGCAATTATTCTTGCGTAAAATATTTCAGTTGCATTGGAATTTAGAATCATGCCCCAAAAAAAAAATAGTAAAGGTAGGTAGATATCTCTCTTATTTTCTATTATCTTGGAACTTGGAATTTCATTTAACCATTTTAATTAGGATGGTGATGAAATTGTTAATTTATTCTTATATTGATTTTGTTTAGAAGATAGTAAAACTACTTTTATAACTGTAATTTCTTACTTAACTGTAATAACTTAACTAGTCTCGGAAATGTAGAGTTTCAAAGTTTTCTGTTAGACAAAGAGAGCGCTACTGAACTGTGATGTCACAAGACAGTAGTTCCTTGTACACTCTTCATACAAAATTTCGTTTTAGAAAGAGACAGATATTTTGACATCAGTCAAATACCCAATTGTCTATCCCCCGCAGTATATGCAACCTATATCGCTGGCGGTACCGCAACCTGGGCGACTTGGCGCACGTGTGCCGCCTGCCCGAGTACCGCGCCGCCAACGCCGGCCTGCGCCACGACTTCCAGCTCGTCAACGTGGACGATTTCAACGGCGCAGGCGAGACGGAACCCAGCCCCTACTTCTACCAGGTGACATTGTCTATCCCCCGCAGTGTATGCAGCCTGTATCGCTGGCGGTACCGCAAACTGGGCGACTTGGATGGATGAGATAGAGATATAGTCCCACTGTTAGGCAGAGATATATATATCCCTTTTTATGGAACACCTAAGCCCAAATAAGAATCACATAACAACGAATGGGTCTGTACTGCAACGTTTTCTAATAATTTACAAGACGGATCCAAAGTCTACTTATTTTATTTTTTATTTAAGTTTAAGTCGGGCAGAAGTCATATGCCTGTGTCTGATATTTCATGAAATTTCTGAACGCAGTTTAATATTTTTGTAAAATCGTCTCCATGTATCCTTCCAAACTTCCTCAACCCGGCATGTCTCTGTTAAGAATATATCTACGATTTTTTTACGCAGGAACCCTCAATATCCTCCGATTTAAAAACAACCTCAACCTATTGACCTCTCCCTCTTCGCCGGCTCACGTTCACGCAAGCATTAGATTGTCCTGAATAAAATAAACTTGAACAATAACAAAAGCTCAAACATTGTCCTGATGTAACTCCTCTAGAACTTGGCGGAGGCGGAATACGTGGTGGCGGTGTTCATGTTCATGCGGCTGGTGGGGTGGCCGGCGCACCGCATCTCCATCCTCACCACGTACAACGGACAGAAGCACCTCATCCGTGACGTCATCACCAAGCGATGCGCCGACAACCCGCTCATCGGGAGGCCTCACAAGGTTAGTGGATGTAGATTTAGTGCCAATTTCACCAACTCCGGTCAACGTTTAACTAAAGAATAACTTAGACAAATAGAAAGCTTTTGTATTGAAAATCTGCCAAAACATCAATTGAGGATATTCTCTTAAACGTTATGTGGCGTTGGTGAAATCAGCCCGTACAGTTTTTTAGTTCAAGACTCTTAATGCTGCCTTTCCCGGTGCGGGGTCATCATTTTTTATCTTTGGTTTTATCAATATTGACAGTTTCATTTCCGCAGGTTCAGTATTGATCAGTAGAGGTAGCCATCAGAACACCTAGGTGAAATTGGTGGGACTACGGGCACTTAACACTTAACCCCAAAATTTACGTACCCCATTGCCAATTAACTTCGCGTCACCATTAACATGTCGGTAGATTTGTTTGCTTCCGATGTTCTCCTTCGAATCTCCTCATTTCTCATTTGTTTCGGGATCTCTTTCTTTCGGGACCTCTTTCTTTTGGGACTATTCTGTACATGCTGACATTCTGCTGTAGGTGACAACAGTGGACAAGTACCAAGGGCAGCAGAACGACATCGCGCTCATATCGCTGGTGCGGACCAAGGCCGTGGGGCACGTGCGCGACCTGCGGCGCCTCATCGTGGCCGCGTCGAGAGCGCGCCTCGGCCTGTACATCTTCGCCAGAGCCAACCTGTTCAGGAACTGCTTCGAGTTGCAGCCTACATTTAACCAGGTGAGTCAAGTTTACGCGCCCTATTTTATAAACTCTGCGTTACTACTTACCCTGTATTACTCATAGGCTCATAGCACCCTCTATAACAAGAGAAATATTGTGTCCCCTATCGTAAGGCAAAGTTGTCCCCTATTGCCGTCATATTTTTTAGGATTACTTGATTGACGCCATTTTGGATTTAATTGACGACATTTTGGCGTTGTGAGCATAGATACGAGTGTCTCAAGAACTACTAATATTGTAAATGGCGCGCTCACCTCTATAAGTAATTTATGATATCATAGATTAATTAATATTAGACTCTTAGACCTCTTAGAGTTAGTCTATGATTTCATATAATAAAATTAATGTATCATTTCATAGATTAATTGTATAGATGGGTGCGCCATTTGCAATATTATTAGTTCCAGAGACACTCGTATGCCAAATGTGGCGCTTCAAATTGATCCATAATCAGGCTGTCATTTGCATAGGGATAGCCAAACCAGTGTTAATGATAGAGATCAGTGCCCTTGAACCATTCCCCTTCCAGCTGGTGGAGCGATCCCTGGAGCTGGAGATCGTGCCGGGGGAGCGCTACCCGGCGCAGCGCAGCGCGGGCGCGGCCGTGCCCGACGCGCTGGCGCTGACGGTGCGCGACATGCCGCACATGGCGCGCTTCGTGTACGACATGTACCTGGACATCGTGCGGCACTCCGGCTCCCAGGTACACAACGTTACATTTTTAGACGAAGAGCTTATCTGTTAGGTCTCTCTTCATCCTGGCATGTATGCGATAACTGCTCTTTTTGCGTGCTGTTAGTTATGTACTGCCAGGGGATTGTCTTAAATTGCGAACATTGTAATCGTCATTAATTGGCCGGAACTCACTCGCTATTGGATAAAATGCATTATTGCAGAAAGAACGCGCTTGAAGCAGCTTTTACTCAATCGGCCTGCAGGTTACAGTTTTAAACTTTTTTTCTTGTGTACGGCAGAAATCGCAGAAGTCGTGGAGCGCGCCGGGCTCGGGTGCGCCGGCGTCGCGGCCCGAGCACTTCGTGCCCGCGCACCCCGGCGCCGCGCCCGACAGCGACGACGACGAGCCCGATGCGTCCAACGCACCCGACGCCACTCCCAACGCTGCGCCCAATGCGCCCACCTTCACGCCCACCGAAATCGTCAACGAGCTGGAAGAACCCAACGCTTAAGCGCGGTTTCCACCACGAGCGGAGTGAGTGGAGTGGACTCCGTACGGACTCCGCTTAACTCGCAAAAACTGCATACAAGCACTTCTACCAACAAATAGTCTAGCGGAAAGCATTAAGCGTACAAAAAGAGTCAAAATCAACTCGCTCGGAAGTGGCGTTAAGGCAACTTTCAAAACTCTTTGTTGGTGTTAGTGTAAATCTATTTTTTACCGACTACCGGCCGACCGACTCGGTATCTATTCTTTTGTGTCCAAAGAGTTCGTTCCGCTCATAACCCTTTTGCGGTGGAGACCGGCCTTAAGAGCTGGTCTCCATGAGAGTTTCTTACACCTGTAACATTTACATTATCTTGACTTTTAATTTATTTGAGAAGCCCCTACTGTCGCACAATACATTTCGGAATGGAGAAGTTTCATGGTGTTATTTCTTACCTTTATTATATTTTATAGAATTGAGTATTTGACGGTACTCAAAATGTTGATATTCATTATTTATAATTGAAAATGTAACATGTAAGAATAATATTTGTAAAAAGAGAAAATAAATCGGTCCAAAAACAAATAAGTTATAGAGCTTTATAAAGTTTCTAGTTAGACAGAGAGAGCGCTAGTGAAGTGTGATGTCATAATTCAGCAGCTCCATACACGCTCCATAGAAAATTTCGTTTTAGAAAGGACAGATACAGTCATAGTAAAACAGCTTATAATTCCGAGATTAGTAAAATATATATTTAAAAAAGAGAAATGGCATTGTGTTATAATATTTAACAACGTTATTTTAAATCAATGAAAAAAAAAAACAGTCAAATACCCAATTATAATGGTCGGTATAGTTAAAATGCAATGATGCATCAAGAATGCAATAATTTCGGCCAATCAGAGATGTGATTGCGATCGTCATACTGTAGCCATCATTAAAGTTATCCCACGACGGATTGTAATTCTCTTAGTGTGGGATTTATTTTGATTATACTAGCGGCACGTTATGATGGCCGGTTTGACACATTACAATAGTGATGTGGAATGTCAATTTATTCTCGAACAAAAAACAATTAAGTTTTGTTTTTGTACCTGATTAAATAGGTTTAATAAAACAAAAATGTATATGTTTATTTAATTTATTTGAACGAACTGAATATTTGAATGAAAATGAATATACATACTTTATATGCACACAAGAAACATATGAATACAAAAGATACCAAAAAAGGTGCCACAAAAGGCCATAATTAATCAGATTCGTCCATACTACTATTTTCACTGTCGTCACTGCTATCATCACCTACATTAATAATTATATGTTCGTTTTCTATAATATTATCTATTTTCACATCTCTTTCATAATCTTCCCTTATTAATTTAACAGTTCTATTCACAACCTTTTCCCAGTCTCCTTTAGTCACATGTTCACAAGCTTCTTCTAATAATTTTAGCATTTTTTTTGTGGTAAATGGGGGTTCTGTATTGTGTCTTGCAGCATATCCCTTAATTTGAGCCCACACCAACTCAATCGCATTATACTCACAATGGTAAGGCGGTAACCGTATAACTCTGTGCCCATGTTCTAATGCTATTTCGTCAATGACGTATCGGATCTTGGTTGGTTTGTTTTCTTTTAAAAGACGTACTAATTCCGCTTTTAACATATTCATGTTTGCATCTACGCCATTTTTACGAAGCCATGCGACGATATCAGCTTTCTTTTGGGATTGGGCAGGTGGCTTGTCAATTTGCATCGAGTGGTATGGGGCGTTGTCCATAATTATAATAGATGGTTCAGGGAGGCTACACAACATTTAGGTAAACCATTCAGTAAACTTTTCTCCATTCATGTCTTCATGATAGTCTCCAGTGGTTTTTGACGCAAAAGCCATGAGAGAACCTTCGACAAACCCGTTGATGGTTCCGGCGTGACAAATTATAAGTCGCGATCCTTTTCGTACAGGAACTTTGGAAGTAGATGCTGCTGTGTCATCGTTCCAAGAACGGCCTACAGTATGGTTAGCATTAAGCCATGTTTCAACCAAGAACACAACATTTTGCCAATTTTTGATTTCTTTCACTTGCCGTAAAAAAGTATACCTTGCCATCGCTATATCAAATCTTTCCATCAATATTTTGCGTTTGTTACATTTTTTGTATCGAAATCCAATGGTCTTCAAAATCTTCGTTAAAGAACTTTCCCCACCGAAGAATAATCCAGCTTCCTTCAGTGAATGCACCAACTTTTTTCTTGTTGGATACTCCTTCTGTAAATAGTAGCCGTAAACATGTCTTCGGATAGCATCGGCATCAAAGCTATCGATGCCTACGACTGGTTTTGCTCGTTTTCTCTTTTTTGGTGTGTGAAGTTTATTTTCTTCTGTGCCAGTCTCGCCATATTTTTTTTTAGTTATCCGTCTAACAGTTCGTTGTCCAATATTAAGCGCATCAGCTACGCGTTCAACCACTGACGTTATAGGTAAAATTGGCCCTCCATTTTGAGCTTCACGATCGAAATAGTTACGAAGGCGTATTACGAACTCACGTGTCTGACTATTTAGAACAGTTCTCTGCGTACGTTCGGTCATATCGACGAAATCCACAACAAAGGGCTTGAACAGAGTCCAAATTAACGAGCAAGGGTCAACAGTAATGCAGTATCAATATTTGAAATCCAAAGCCAGGTCAAAACTATATCACAATCGCATTGCACTGACAGTTTATACTTTTCGAAGCAACGTCAATTCGAAACTGCTTTGTTTTGCATTGAGCATTGACGCGAGTTTGCCGGAGGTAGTAGTTGTGCTAGCCAGCGATCCTATGTGACGATCGTATTAGATTCCATTTTTAAAAATTTTCAATTTAGAAAACCAAATGCCGAGTTGTGGTATATATCATATAAAAATAAAAATTTTACCTTTTGTATGAAACAGCTGATATTTTTTTGCGATTTCAGAGGTTTGCCCACATAGTGAAAATTGTTCATATTCACAAGTACATTCACCCCTTAAATGGTGCAAACTGATTTTTCTACACTTGTATACATTTTAGAAATCAATTTAATAAATAAATTTTGAGTCCTAAACCTAAAACTACATTCGATAAAATTTATGAATCTCTGCACATCACTATCGTCAATAAAGTAATACAATTATTTCCTTCAAAGTCGTTATCAATTAATACGGAACTTCATGAGCGGACAAACGTCAAACCGGCCATCATAGCGTGCCGCTAATATAAAGTCCTCTTAAAATATACATCGTGAACTTCTCCTTTTGGTCATTAACGGCTGATCATAAATTATTATGGATGATGTTTTTCATTACTTATTGGAAATATGTGCTTTTGATGAATGTAAATGTAGGATTGTAATTTAGCATAAGCAAATAAAATAAATAACTTTAACTTACTCCGTTGTTTTACTTCTATTAGATACTTTTTGAGCCTATGCCCTTGCATATACCTACCCTTATTATGCGGTAAAGCAGCCGATATTGGAAAAAAATTTGTATTGCAGAAGAGGACAATTCGGGCAATCTATAATTTAAAACCGCGGGATTCCCTTCGTGAAAATTTTTAAGAAATAGGCATTCTTACAGTAGCTTCACAATATATTTATAACAACATAATATTTGTCAGACAAAACATTGTGAATTACAAAAAAAAGGGTGATTTACACGATAGGCAGGTTAGAGATCCAAACAGGCTCGTGATTCCTCGATTGCGCCTCAAGAGGGTCCGAAAGACATTTGTGGTAATAGACGTGACGTTCTATAATAAAATTCCACAGTCGATCTTAGACTTGCCTTTACACAGGTTTAAGAAATCAATTACTACTAACTACTCATGAAAAAAGCATATTATACAATTGAAGACTATATAAATGACAATAAAGCGTGGATATAATTCGTTCCAGCGATTCATGAGTCAGTAGGTAATAATTAACCTGTACGTTGTTACGTTCCCTCAAATATGGTTGAGCGAAACAACGGCTGGGTGATGCGTCATGCTCGTGAACGGGTTCCACCGGCGGGAATGGGGCTACTTTCTGTCTGCCCGTCTTAACATGTGTTGAATTATAATTAGGTATGCTTTTGTGGAACTTCCCCTCATTGTGGAAACACTGCATACATAGCATAGTATCTATTATATTGTAAACTTGTTTTGAAAAGAGCAACCGCCGAGTTTCTTGCTGGTTCTTCTCGGCAGGAAGGGGATTCCGAAGCAGTGGTAGACTCATCGACGATTCAAGAGCACTTGTATCAAAGTTTATTTGAATAAAAAACATTTCTATTCTATTCTATTCCTAATTTTCGTGAGGTTACCTAATGCCTTACTTCTACTCAAAATACATGTTTTTCTCAAGCTCTCAAGGAGAGGATCATCATCAGTCTACCGACTACCTTTCTTCTTCTTCTTCTTCTTTCTTCTGGGCTGGTTTCCACACGTAAACCGTGATGGTCTGTTGTGTGTGACCAATCCTTCCAGTGTTGTTACTCCAACCATCCCAGATCTCTCCAGGAGCCTAGCAGGCCGCCCAGGTTGCCAAGGACTTCTTAAAGAGAAGCTGGAGATCCGAGGTGGTTCTTGCGTTGTTCTTCCACGCCACGTGGGCGTTTCATCTGCCTCCATTCAGGCCCTGCACAGAGGACTGACCGACTATCTTTATAAATTATTATTTAAACACGTAGACCTCGCTAAATCAGGATATTATCTCTTGGAGGAAACTCGATAAAATTCCCTACAAATAGGTATCTACATAGTTTTAAAATTTTGCGCGCACAAATAGCACAAACACAAACTTGGTGCATGGACTTTGTTTTATTTCTGTTGTGATTGAATGCCTGGAACGTGCCATTGCCCGCACTTTGTTTATTAACTCCGCGTAACGGCCGCTTTTGCTTTTCGCTTTTCTTCGAAAATAGTTTATACAGTTCTAAAAAAACTTTATTTAAGAGTGGCTAAGTGGAGTGGTGGTTTTCCGCAGAAAACGTGAGATAGCACGAGATTTAGACCTGTGAAGTTTTTTTTTTAATTTTTTTTCGCAATCAGCACCCCGAAAACCGTCGAAAATGAAACTTTAATAAGTAAAAAAAATATAAATTTAAGATTAGTAATAATTTTAGATGATTACAATTTACAGGGTAGGTACCAGTACATAGATATTTTTTTAAAGACATTCCTATTTTTTTTTATGATTTCGCCATCAAGGCCAAAGTACAACAGTAAGATACACAATTTTGAACGTTCTTGTACATCCTCGGTAGTATAGTGGTAAGTATCCCCGCCTGTCACGCGGGAGACCGGGGTTCGATTCCCCGCCGGGGAGGCTTTTTTTTATTTCATATTTTATTATTATCTCTTATTTTTGATCTAAAAAAATACGAATTATTGAAAAAAATTCTTTTTACTTCATAATAATAATGTGATTGTTGTCCAAAGACATTGTCATTCCCAAGGAGGGTTGACGACAGGCAGGCAGCCGGTCGTAAAATGTCAAGCCGAAACCACTTACAACATGCCTTACAAGCCATGTTCAAGTCCCGACTCCCGACCCCACATAGCGTGGGACAAGGAGAGGGAGATGATGATGTTGTCCAAAGACGAATCATCGGCCTACCGCGCTTGGCCTAGGGCCAACTTCAGGTGGGGGGGTCCGATTCGAATGTGCTAATCAGCTAATATATTGAGATTTCAGACAATAGGGCTCTACAGTCCACACCATGGGGTTTTAATCGGGAAACCGACCTGCACGCCTAGTATGCACGCGCGAGAAAATTTTGTCGACGCCTTTTCTCGTATTATCTCTATATCTCTATCGACACTAACATGGTTGCACACATGGATTCGTCGAACGAGAAATTAGTCTACATCGACAATATTTCTCTCTCTTCGCGTGAGATTGATATCACTTCGACAGGCTTCGGCAGGGCCTCCGCCCCTCTCAGGGCGCGATAGTACAATTTTCAATAGTTTTCTTTTTTCGCGAGCGCCATGTTTAATTTTTATGACACCTCTTGTGTTAAAATCCGTCTAACATGCGTCTTACTGTTAAGCATGCCAAAGAAATAACATACATAGAATATGTTCATCCTTATTTGTACATATATACGCAAAAACATTATCCTCCCTAAAGCAGTTGGGTAAAAAAGCAATTTTCAGGCCAAACCAAACAAGCTAAAATAGCACTTCGGCATCGTAACTTTAATTTGTTTTACCGTATGTCTACAACAGTTTAGTCTATTCTACGGCCATTCCATTTATAAATTGATAATGATATATTATTTTCAGTGATCCAAAGCATAAAAGTGTCTGCAAAGTGCACACAGAACACTATTACTCCTAGTGAAAGTGCAGGTCTAAGCTTCTTGAAGCCTTTAGTTGTTAGTACCTGTGGTAAGTGGTTAGTACAAGTTAAGCCGGCGTCATGGCAGGGCGTACGCATCAATGACTCGATGACTCATATCTCGTAAATACTTACGAATTTTGTGGCGTAAAGTAACTTAGTGCCGTGGGTTATTATAGTGAATTTACGAACATAGTGAAATATGAAGCTGGTTATATATTTTCTCGTGGCTGTCGGCCTGGTTTCCTGTGAACCTGAAACTTCGTACTGCTGTAAACCAGGCCAGGGCGTCATGGCAGATGTTGAAAACCACTGCGTGGACATAGTGGGCAACGTGACGACGCCCACGAAACTTGCGTGTGAGGTCGTGTACCATTTCAATCAATCGGAATATAACTTCATAGTGACTGATGATGGAAGGTTGATCTTGCTGTTTGGATTAGAACCACAGATTGAATCTGATCAGTAAGTAACTATTATTATTGTTATTTTTTTTATAAAAAGAATATTACTTATTATCTAATATTTTTATCGACATAGCTCAGCGTGTCGCGAAGCTGAAGTGGAAATGGGCGGGGCACATAGTTCGAAGAACTGATGGTCGTTGGGGTCCCAAAGTGTTGGAGTGGCGACCCCACACCGGGAAGCGCAGTGTTGGCAGACCCCCCACCAGGTAGACCGACGACATCAAACGAGTCGCAGGGAGCCGCTGGATTCAAGCGGCGCAAGACCGAAGCCTGTGGAAGTCCATGCAGGAGACCTTTGTCCAGCAGTGGACGTCTATAGGTTGATAAAGAAGAAGAAGAAGAAGAAGAATATTTTTGACGTGATAACGTCTTATAAATCGATGAACACCGGCTGCACGCACGAAAAAGTGTCACGTTCCGCCTAAGCCTGAGCGTGCAAGCTAGAGCGCGGAACAAGCGATTGAGAGACACGATCGGCCCAAGCGTTGGCTGTAGTCATCGCATCCGCGCTGTGGTTAGCGGATGTGTTGCGAGCTAGTTCTAGCAGCACGCTGTTCATCTTTATGACGTTATCACGTAAAACTATCGTCCGTAAACCGACTTTACAGATAACCAATTTTTATTAAAGAATAGGTATGTTCCCTGTTTAGAGCCGCAGTAAACAAAGTAGGTACAACTAAAGGTTGTCAACCTCTGCTAGCATTTAGGAGATGCAACCTCCGCTATGAGATAGCACTAGAAGAAGAGAAGAAAAGAATATTACCTGAACTTGAATAACTTGTGTGTAGTAGGTACGACAATAATGCAACGAGTGGAGAATGGAGATCGAACCGTCGATCTTTCAGTTTTCAGTTCGCACCTTTAAATGTTGGGCTATTAAGGGATGTTGCCTGAGTTAAAAAATAAATTATTTCTTAGCGGTCTTCCAAAATAAGTAACGTAGGTAGTTAGGTACTCTACCATCCTAATCTGTGTAGGTACTCTACCGTTGTTGTAACATGCGTCAAATGTTTATGACGTCACAGTTCACTATTTGATACAAGCTCCACACTTCACACATACATGAGAGTTCCCATATACATAGTATAAAGAGTTGCTAAGTAGATTAGTTTGCTTGGCAACGACCCCATTGAAACTACTGGACCGATTTTGTTGCTGTTTTTATAGTCTATGGAAAAAACTAGTCTCAATGTGCCGTTAAGTGGATATTTATTCTTTTTCTTGGGAACTCTTTGATTTTCTGAGTTAAAAATTACCCTACGTCCTTGCTCAGGATGCAAGCTGTTATTTAGGCGTATAAAGATAACGAACAGACAGACAAACAGCCAGAGTTACTGTCGCATTATCAATACAATTTTTAGTGTGGATTGCAACACCATTTCATATTTCAATCAATATTCAATTTCGCAGAAACGAAACGAAATTTCCACTCAGTCATTGTGTTGGACGGTGCTTGAGATGGATTTTAGCATAGGTAAGGTCAGGACTGTATCAGAAGGAATTCCGTTCTCATATTTTATTAGGTATATAAAAAAACAAGTCTTTTTAGCTCTTATAATATGATGAATGATGATAAAATCATAACATTATAATAATATTATGATTATTATTTAAACGAAAGCATTATATAAACACGATTTCATGGTTCCTTACCCAAAAGATGCCAACGAGACCTCATTACCTGTGCTATTACTGTCTCCGCTGTCCGTCCGTCTGTCAACAGGCTGTATCTCATGAACCGTAATTGGAAGATACTTGAAATTTTCACAGAATGTGTATTTCTATTGCCATTATAACAACAAATAATAATAAAAAAAGTTAAAAATTAAAGAGGGCCATAATTTTAAAATTTTGTTATTGCTCGATCTTACTATGGTGTTAAGTGTACGGAAACTTCTGTATACGGATCCCACTCGCACTTGGTCGGTTTTATTAAATTATTGTGTCTGTGTGTTTGCCCAGGCTAATCTTCGATAAAAGCCCTATACGACTTCTTATTAAAACTTGCAGGTTTTGTATAACAAATCGAACACTGAACGCGAATGAGAGATCCGCAGTGGTATGCGATGAGGTAGAAGAAGAGATCATCGACGAGAGGATCCTTGGATACTGTATGCTCGTGTCTGCTGTGTTCCTGGCCCTGACTGTGATCATTTACTGTGCATTACCTGAAATGAGGTATACATAAAAAATAGTCCATACCTATACAGTAGCACATAGTACCTATAGCTTTTGCCCGCAACTTTGTCCTGACTTGCAATACCTACTTTATTAATTGTTTTTTCGGGATAAAATGTATCCTATGTCAATCACTCTCTTATGTACGTCTTTAACTATCTTCTTCTTGGAGTAAGCGTTATCCCACTTGGTGGGAACTGGGATAACGCTTACTCGAATTAATTGGCAAAGTGGGCAAATTTTTGGAACGTAGTTCCTTATCGCGCGATGCGAAAGGGGGCTAGACGGAAAAAATTAAGACTAAATTGAACCGACACTTTTTTGAATGTGAATTTGGCATTGTGTTCATTATTTTCACACTACAATATTGTGGTTGTGGTTTCTACAGTCGCATAAAGGTCGATGGTTCGAATCCCAGCTCGACAGACTGAATTTACTATTTTCTATTTTATTTTAAATAATTTCTACATGTGGAATTTTTCCCTAATTTTTTTATTTTTATTATTAATTTATTATTAAAAGGAATTTCGTTCCAACCGACTGTTCCACGACATTCACGCATTTATTCAATTAATTGTTGGCTCTCATATCGGTGCCAAAATAGGTCTATAAGTACTTTATATATCTATGCAAAAATCAAGACGATTGAAAGATATAAACCAAAAGCTGCACATATGCATTTTATAACTGATAAGATCATTCTATACGTCCTCGGTTGCCTCGCTTGGATATACCTACGTCTCTTTTACGATCTTTGTCAAAAAGATGGGAAGATAAAAGGTGGTTAATTTTTTGCAGTGTAAAAATAAAACCAAATGGTAACATAATTGTAGGTAAAATAATATCTATAATCTTTTCTATAATATAAGGTATTTTAGTACTTGTTGACGCCTAATTTGTGTTTCACGTTCCAGGGATTTACAAGGAAAGAGCATAATTAATTTTTGCACAAGCTTAGCGCTTGGACTCAGCATTTTGGGCATAATGAAATTACAATTTGAGTACTCGGATATGGGATTGTGTGCTGCACGAGGTATGTAAATGAATTTCCTATAGCCTATAATAGTTAACACGCGCTCATTTAGGTACGTGTAGATAGGATACCACTGAAACACGCTGAAATCAATATGATAACACTATTTACTTTTGTTGATAACCACAAATATTAGGTATGTAGACCGTGTATACTAAAGTGACGTAGGTACGATGTACATAAATTCAGCACATCTGCTCGTAGCACTCTAGGGCCCGCTTGCAGAGACGCCGAGTTAGCTAACCCAGGAATAAATTTGTAATTTTCTGTCAAGTCTGTCCTTTTTACCCAGAGGTGCTAACTCTGGGTTAAGACATTTCTGCAAGCGCGCCTAGGAATCTCTTCAATGTTCTATCAAACCATAATATAAATTAGACAATTACCGCACAAGTATGATTAAAAGAACTATATTAGTGGACAGTCAGCCACAGCGACATGTTGGCCAACAGTAAGATTTATCAATTATCATCCCTAAAAATCGTAGTAAGTACCAACCGTAGAAAAGCGGGATGTGGTTGAGCTTATGAAGGGTCTTTAGTCGGCATCACCAATACCATCTCCCAACCGTTGGCTACCGTTAGCTACAAAACGCCAACGGAAATTACTACTAGGTAAATCGCAAACGACGCAATCAAATTTTATCTAATGTCCAGCCCTAATCTGAAGTGTAGCCTGACACCTTCCGCTAACTTCACTGACAAAATAGGGATCAATCGAAGATAGGGATCTTGCTGACATAATATTATTATTAAAGTAGTTGTAAGTGAAGCAAACAGCCTACACGGTTTAACATTCGAATATAAGTTAGATTTTAGTGACTAACCTCATCGATGGCTTCTTCGAAAACCATAGGTAGGTACGAGTATGTGTAAAAATATTTCAAACGATTATTCATTATTTTAAGTATTACAATTTTGAATCTTTTGAATACGTTTGTACATGGACCTAAGTTATTTGTTGCGTCCGTTCACATACTCGTACTTTGGGTGACAAGTAGGTAGGTATTCTGTGCTTTGGTTTACGCAGGAAATATAATACTTGAGACCACCGTTTTTATGAGGTATTTTGTTGTAAGTATCTGAGTTAATTATTTATGTATTAGGTATATTATGGTACTAGCATGAACGTATAAAAGGTACTAGGTACAGCTAAAAAGGGTTACCAGTTGGTATCTACTGGGGAAACTGGTGATCAGAATAAATATGATTGTTTTTACCATTTTTACTGAAAAATGTATTGAAAAACGTTACACGTGCGGATTGAAAATTAAACACTCGGCGACATTAGATAAACTCGCCTGCTGCACGGGCCTTTTTATTTGCGCCTTTTTATGTAGGTATCTACCTACAATTTATCACACTTACATATTATATGCAATACATATCATTTAAGTATTTGAACTATTTTTTTTTTAACTATTTTGAGTACCTACCTAGTTAAATCGCATTTATGAACTGATAACCAAGACTGAAAATACGTAAGATACCAATAAAAAATTTACCTTTGCTTATATTATAGTAGTTCGATAGAATAGTAGAATTCGAAGCACGTAGTTTGTAGAATGGTTTGTAGATTGTGAGTAGGAGTCACATTGGCGACTGGCGTTAGTGCCCGGATTGGGCAAAGACCAATGTGGGCATACAGTACATATAAATGTACTGACAATTGCCTATTCCAGCAACGCATTCTGTATAACCTCTGAGTGTACAACACTCTTCTATTTGCTTCATTACCTACCATTTCCATACCATACATACCATTTGGTCACCCTTTACCATTAATCATAATTAATTATGGCATAGTTAATAAAAACTTACTTATTAAGTATCTAAACTTTAAATTTATTGATTTTAAATTGTTGTTTTAGGTTTCTTCATTTACTTCTTCTTGCTTGCAAGCTTCTTTTGGACGAACGCGATATCAATACAGATTCTTCTGAATTTAAGGTCAGTTTTAAAATAAACAATTACTTATCTCTCTTTAAATTGTCAACAATTGTCTCTTTTTAAAGATTATATCGCACCTTCGGTAGAACAAGGGCATAACTGCAGGTTTTGCAATTTTACAAGAGAGCAATTTTAAGAATTTTTTGGCAACACCGTCTTTTTCTGTTGATATCGCTCATATAATATAATTCTCCTTTGTTTGAAATAAACTTTAATCATAACATTCGAGGCATGTTATTTTCAAGGATATTTCCAAGAAGGATGAACCGAATACATTTTTAATGCATTTCTTCTTGTTCTACTGAAGGTGCGATATAATTCAACTAGCCAAAATCACAAAAAACAGTTGTTCATACACCGCGTATAAAAGAAGCAAGAAGTGAAAAAGAATGTCACTTACTTAGATACAATAGGACGCAGCGATGCGTGTCATTTGTAACGTCCTCGTCAGTCATCTAGAAAACTAGACCATTGGGATCCGATGTTGATCGAAGATTCCAATGTTTTTTTATTCCGGAAGCTGTTATTTGTGCAATGGAAACGGAAACTTCTCCAATTTTAGGACGGGATACCCAGGGAGTTAGATACTATCATACTAATATTATAAATGCGAAAGTGTGTTTGTTAGTTGTTGGTTTGTCCTTCAATCACGCTGCAACAGAGCTACGGATTTGATTCCGTATTTTTTGCGTGGGTATAGTTGAGGACCTGGAGAGTGACATAAGCTACTTTCTATCCCGGAAAATCAAAGAGTTTAAAAACTAAATCCACGCGGACAAAGTCGCGGGCATCAGCTAATCTATTAGGTACTATATTTATTATAATTTCTCCTTTCTCGTGTAAAACACGCTTAAGGGCATCCCAAATGAAAACAAAATTTTAAAGTTGATGTTGATAATAACTGAATATCTTTGTATTCAAAGTGAACTGAATATCTTTGTATTCCTTATTTAGCATATTGGCGCAATCACAGCCAATTCCAAGGTCTGCACACTTAATTATTGATGAATTAACGACCGAACAATGTTGTCACGAAACAGGCTAGACAGCTATATAGTTACCAATATAATGCCTAATTATCATAAACCCAAACAGTCTTTGGATATACAATACCTAATTTAGATATTCATGTCACAGAAATACAAATGAATGGATTAGGCGCCACATTATGCAGTCGCTTAATATAGCCTTTCCTTGTAATCCCTTATATGTAAATATAAGTATAGTTGGAAAATTAAATAACTACACTTTTTGCGAAATCGACTTTATTGCATTTTCAGAAAGTCCAATTAAAGCCGCATCTTTCTGTAATTCTAATTTTTGATTATCATAATTAATTAAAAAGTTATATGAAAATGAATCTTGCATGGCGCCATACTTGGAAAAATAAATATTGAAAAATTGATAAAAAAGTAGCGAATAAAAACTAGATAACTTAGCAAAAAATAAATAAGTTCTCTCTTGCATCACTTCGAGAGCGAATAAAATGCATAAAGTTAGTTATTTAGTTTTCCCTCGACACATATTCTGCTTTACAGGGGAATTAAGCTCGGAAAAATTAAACAAAGTCAGTTATTTAATTTATCATCCCATGATTGCAAAGATATAGGTACTATTAAAATTGAATAAGTACACTTATTCAACTATTCAAAAAAGTTCTGAGAATTTTGATAATTTCAGGACAAGCAGAATTAAATAAGGGATTTTATTTAACTTTATTAAAGCAACCGAAACATAAATTAGAAGATATTTAGTTTTGAATATTTCTTCTTCTTCTTCTTTATCAACCGATAGACGTCTACTGCTCGACAAAGGTCTTTTGCATGGACTTCCACAGGACTCGGACTGCGCCGCCTGAATCCAGCGGTTCCCTGCGACTCGCTTGATGTCGTCGGTCCACCTGGTGGGGGGTCTGCCAACACTGCGCTTCCCGGTGCGGGGTCACCACTCCAGCACAACGACCATCAGGTCTTCGAACTATGTGTCCCGCCCATTTCCACTTGAGTATCGCGACTCGCTGAGCTATGTCGGTGATTCTGCTTCTCCTACGGATCTCCTCATTTCTGATTCGATCCCGCAGGGATACTCCGAGCATAGCTCTCTCCATCGCCCGCTGAGCGGTCCTGAGCCTACTTATGAGGCCCTTAGTCAGCGACCATGTCTCGAATCCGTAAGTCATCACTGGCAACACGCACTGTTCGAAGACTTTAGTCTTCAGGCACTGAGGAATTTCGGACGAGAACGAGCTTCCCGAACGCTGCCCAGCCGAGTTGGATTCGGCGGTTGATCTCTTTCTCGAAATTAGACCTACCTTGCTGGACTGTGTGTCCCAGGTAAATATACTCGTCAACAATTTCGAGTGCAGAGTTCTCAACAATTACTGGGTGGAGCGGTGCATGAGCATTGGATATGATTTTCATCTTGCTCATGTTCATTTTCAGGCCACCTGTTGAGAAACCCTGCTGAGATCGTTGAGGATTGTATTGAGGTCTCTTAGAGTGTCTGCCACGACCACTATGTCATCGTCAAATCACAGATGAGTGATGTACTCGCCGTTTATATTGATGCCAAGCCTGTTCCAATCCAGAAGCTTAAAGACGTCTTCCAACGCAGCAGTAAAGAGCTTCGGGGAGATAACGTCTCCCTGTCGCACTCTACGCTGCAAGTGGATTGGCCTCGTACTCTGGTCCTGTGTACGTACTGACATTGTGGCGTTTTCAAACAAGCACTTCAACACTTGGATATACCGGTAGTCAATCCAGCATCTCTGCAGCGACCTCAACACAGCCCAAGTTTCCACGGAATCGAAGGCTTTCTCATAGTCCACAAATGCTAAGCAAAGTTGCCGGTTATACTCTTCCGTCTTTTGTATACCCTGCCGCAGCGTATGAATGTGATCGATGGTACCAAAGCCTTTTCGGAATCCGGCTTGTTCGGGAGGCTGGAAGTCGTCGAACCTACGAGCAAGACGATTCGTAATTACTATCGAGAACAACTTATAAACATGACTCAAAAACGAGATGGGTCTATAATTCTTCAACAAGGTATTATCACCCTTTTTGAAGAACAGAACCACCACGCTCCTGTGCCATGCTTCCGGCGTTGTGCCCTCGTGGATGACGGAATTGAACAATCGCTGAAAGATCTTAAGTACCGGTTTTCCACCCGCTTTCAGGAGTTCCGCAGTGATTCCGTCATCACCAGACGCCTTGCTGTTCTTGATCTGCTTGAAAACCATACTAATCTCGTATAGGCTGACGTCCGGGATATCTTCGGTATAGTGTCGGGTCAGTTTGGCTCTGGGATCTGGCCAAATCTTCAACAGGTTTTTGTGTCGTGGTATATAACTGTCCATAGAACTTCTCAACCTCTCCCAAGACCTCAGGTCGAGAAGAGACGAGACGGCCGTCATTAGTTTCATCTCTTGCCTCTCCTCCATTAACTTGAGACTATGGTCAGAGAACTTTTCGGTTCTTTTCCTGCGATGCAGATGGGTCTTAAAGAATTTAGACCCCACAGTATGGACAGTTTCCACGAACCTGTTGTTTAAGGAGGAGAACGCCCGGTGAAATCAACATTGCTCAAGAGGTAATTACGATGGGATACGGACACCCTATTCCGATTACGGAAGCTAAAACAAAGGACTGGCTGAATCGTTGCAGAAAAAAATATTATACCAGATGAACTACACGCATAGTACGCAAGTCTTGCTTCGACAGATACAATCATAGAAGACTTGCAATCCGGAAATGATTCCCAATAGCCAGTTAATAATTTGTAGTAAATTGAAAAGATGATTAATAAATGATTGGAGACTGCTTGAGAATAGTTTATAGAACTGTAAGTGAATAAGGCTAGCTCTTGCAGGCATAGAAAACTTTTAGCATCCCTACCTACATTGAAATCAGTTCAATCGTACTAGTTTTATAATTAAACCTTTCTCAGTTACTTAATTATATTTATAATTGATAGTTTTGATTTTAGTGAACGTTACATACGCTTAGTTCGTTTGAACTGATCTGATCTATAATGTAAAATTTAAATTTACAAAGGTAATACTAAAAGAAAGATGATAACTGTTATAATTTCAATAGAATCCTAGTTTAAATTGAAATGGATGTAATCCTACTAATATTATAAATGCAAAAGTTTGTGAAGGTGGATGGATGAATGTTTGTTACACTTTCACGCAAAAACATTTAGACGGATTTTGATAAAGCTTCACGATGTCATCAGAATAGCACATGAACTATATTTTATCCCAGAAAGTTAGAGAACTTAGAGAACTTCTGCGGGAATCAATAATTAGCTAGTCTTCAATCCTAGTGTTCCACAAACTATTAAAATCTTTATTATTTTATGAGTAGAGTCGTTATTATAACAATTACTAGCGTCACTGATATACTCCTACTTCGATTAAACCATTATAAGTAAATAATGGGTCATTTTAACATCTCCGTAAAGTGGAAAAACTAAATAAAGGTACTTATATCGTCACTTTTTCGTACTTCAACGCAATATTGACGATGAAGAACTAAACAACTGACATGGAAAAATAAATAAGTGCATCAAATATTCAAAACCTTGGTGAGGGAAAACTAAATAATTGCTTTTTATTTTTTTTTCTCACAAACAAATGAATCAAAATGTACGTCAAGTAGATTCAGAAATAGATACAGTAACAATCTATAACATATCAAAACATGGACAGTTAAATTGTTTATGAAAAAAAAGTTATCTCCATTTCTAACGCAAAAAAACACTAAATCGCGTTTTACTCGCGATATTGGTTTTGTTAGTTATTTAATTTTCCAACTACAGCGACGAAATACATAATTGAATCACGCGATTTATATAGTAAATGGTAAAGACGTGGATCAGAGGTGGTCTTAAAATTGCCGATAAAATGTTATTCATTTGATGGCATTAGCGTCAAAGTAAAATATTCCTTGACTGTATTGATTTAAAAAGTCACAAATTCAGTAAGTTATTCTAACATGGAGCGTTATGGAGCGTATCGTACATACCTAAACGTAAAAGAATGCATACACGAAATTGAGCTCTAATGTAATGTTTTTATGGTTTATTTTACTTTGACGCTAATGCCATGAAATGAATAAGATTTTGATCGGCAACTTTTAGACAATCGGGGGGCATGATACCTACTGCTGATGTCTCCTTATCAGACTAGGTATGGCATTACCAGCTTCGCCCCATTGAACTTTTGTGACCGGGTCTGCCCGCGAAATTCAAATTTAATTTGGTTTTTCGCAATTTGTAAACTAATAGGTACGACAAAGTAGGCATAAGGCATTCTAATTGCGCCAGTGGCAGTATCATCTTCACTGGTTTATATAAAAATCTTTACTTACTTGAAAGTGTCCAGTTTAAGAAATTAGTCAGAATATCGGCTAATTTGTGAGTAACTCACATCCAAATCGATATTTTGATTAATTTCTTAAACTGGTCACTTTCAAGTAAAGAACGTATTAGTCCATGTTGGTACCTTTAAATATAAATTCATAAGGAACTCAACAATTCCTCAATACCCACTGTTCTATGATATGTGGGCAGTACAAGTTCAGTAGTTTTCGCGTGATGCGCGGACATACAGACAAACAAAAATTAAATAAAAAATCTGTTGGCTCAGTATCGATTGTAAAGCATCCCCCTATTAAAATTTTCAAAATATATTAAATGTACAGAAATCTTCTAAGTTACAGTTTTATTATAAGTATAGATTTAAACGTGATAACGTCTTTTATATCGATGAACACCGGCTGCACGCACGAAAAAGTGTCACGTTCCGCCTGCGCCTGAGCGTGCAAGCGAGAGCGCGGAACAAGCGATAGAGAGGTTA
Organism: Oeneis ivallda; assembly: GCA_029955525.1. NCBI lineage: Eukaryota > Metazoa > Arthropoda > Insecta > Lepidoptera > Nymphalidae > Oeneis > Oeneis ivallda. The sequence continues at coordinate 10,275,085 of JARPMR010000024.1, read as the reverse complement.
GCGGCTGTGGTTAGCGGATGAGTCACAAGCTAGTTCTAGCAGCACGTTGTTCATCTTTATGACGTTATCACGTAAAACTATCGTCCGCAAACCGACTTTACAGACAACCAATTTTTTAAGTAAGTAAATATTACTTACTTAATGATTATTATTACCATTCCTTTACAGACGTCCAACTACGTCCGACTACGGCTGGAAGGCGCTCCTCTGGTACGCTCTGTACGCTTGGGGATGTCCAACAGTTCTGACAACCGCAATGGCTATAGTCAACTTTCTCCCGGGCTACCATCGCAAGCCTGGTATAGGATTAAACACATGCTGGTTCTATAGTAAGTAAAAATTTTATAGGCCGATGCGTACAAAATAAGGCTCAAAAGTATACATTGTAATGTACTATAATCAGCATAATCTATGGCAAACTGCGAGCATTCCTAAAATGTTTCAAAGTAAATCAAAGCAGTAATGTATCTAGGTAGGGTACATGTAGGTTGTGTAAGTAGAACAAACTTACCGCGAATGCGCGTTTCGATGTTCTTTTTTAGAACATAGGTACTATGCTTCATAAGAAATGCATAACCTACAATGGCTAGTGGACATAGAGTTCAGTATTATTTGGAAAATATGGGCCAAGTGCGAGTCGGACCTCGCTCTTTCAGGGTTCCGTACATATGACCAAATCACTTTCTAGTCTAACCATATTATATATTCTGTGGTCTAACTAGATATTTAAATATCTTCTTCTTCTTAGATAGTACTAAATTGGCATATAGGGAAAAATGCTCGTTTGCTTTGGCCACAATTATTATAAACCGCATCATAAATCGGTGTTTTCAGTATTTTTTGTTTAAATACACTATATAGTACATAATATACAGAAATTCAAATTCCTAAGTAGTTTAGTTTTTGAGATAGACCCCGTTACAAAAGTGTTCTAAAACCGAAAACTTTGACGGCTCCCCATTTCTTCATTTTGTAGCTAAAAAATAATAAAAAATATATTTGAACTCTACTTAATGAGTTCTAGACAATGACACCCCACATGCCAGGGTAAAAAAAATTTTTTGTTGACTTCTTTTCCATGTATCATGTATGGGAGCCCCTTTATTTTTAATTTCATTTTTATTATTTGTTGTTATAGCGGCAATAGAAATACTTACACACTCTGTGAAAATTTCAACTGTCTACCTATTACGGTTTTCGAGAAACAGCCCGCTGACGGACGGACAGACGGACGGATGGACAGACGGACAGCGGAGGCTTAGTAATAAGGTCCCGTTGGCACGCTTTGGGTACGGAACCCTAAAAAGAGAAGACGAGTCGCCATATTCGCTTTGAAAGTTGAATCTCATGCTCGTAGATTGGCCTTTATGATTGGAGTTTGGACACACTTAAGTACCTACTCCATTTCTTATTATCAATTATTTTCGCCAACTAATTTGGTCGAACCGACTATACCTAATTGGTTGTCTACCGAGATCGACAATAGATGATCAAGCCCGAGTAGGTAGGGTTATTGCTCAACCTTTTAAAATAACATTAAATAATAATATAATAATAACATTAAATAATATAATATGATATTGTTTCATTCCAGACATGAAAGTACAGTGGCATTACATGTACAGCGTCATGACAATCTTGATCTTTGCAAACATTTGCATATTTGTCTACATATCTGTTCTCCTGTGGCGACTTTCGTTCGCTTCTACGCACATAAGGGCGCTAAAATATAAGTATGTTTCTAATTAATTGTTTATTGTTTCTGTTACAAAAATAAGTATAATATAAGAAAGGTATATTTTTTAATGATTTTACATAATTGCAGGTTCGTTTTGACAGTTCGATTGATTATCATTATGGGATTGCCTTGGGTATTTGAAATGATCAGTTCGTTAAGTAAACCTCATGTTATTTGGTAAGTAGAATGTCGTACTCATGAAACTCGTTAAAGATTTAACATGAATTTTAACTATAATATAATATAATAAGATTTTAATATAAATTATAACTTTTAATACTTATTATATATATATATATATATATATATATATATATATATATATATATATATATATATATATATATATATATATATATATATATTAAGTATATATATATATTTTAAATAATATAATATATTTTAAAATATCATTGATAATAATAATAGTAGACTCTAATTAAGATTTTTTTAACTTTCAGGGTCATAACAGACATATTCAATATGTTACAAGGACTATTAATATTTCTGCTGCTCGTCGTTTTCCGAAAACGCGTGATAAAAGCAATGTTCAAGAGGGGTTGGCTGGACTGTATTTCAGGGTGCGTCGAACGCTACTTGGCGGTCGGTGACGATGAAGAAGACGTGGTTCAACATACCATGGACGTCGGTATGCAGGATACACTAACTAAATGTTGATTTTGTTGACACAATTGCTGTTATGAGACATTATATACTGAGTGTAAGGGACACGCTAACGAAAATTTTGTGAAAAGTTTACACTTACATAATGTCGGTAATGTAATTACAAATACCGTTTATTTCAAAATATTGGATTACCCATATTGTATATTTTGAGCTCGCAATGTATCGTAAACAATGCGATCATGACTCTGCGATCAACGAATGCGGATACGCGAGGACATCTTTGAACTTTTAATAAACAGCTGATCACGCGCATATGAAAGTTTACATAAATGGAAGTGTACACTGTATATTGCTGTTTTGTGTTAATTTGTTGTTTTGAAACGAAGTTCCTTATCGCACGGTACGGACATGGCGGATGGGGGCTAGGCGAAAAAAAGTTTAAGAATTTGCCGTCACGAACGTCAAGCCCGCCCTTCTATAGTGTAGACATGTGGCGAGAGATGGCGTTGATTCAAAAAGGTGTCTAATGTTTTAAAAGGAACTTCGTTCCAACTTTCAACCGAATGTTCCACGACACTCACGCAATTTTTCTAATAAAAACCAAATTGAGAACTGATTAGGTTCACAGATGATTTTATGTTATAATTAATTAAAAACTGAAAAAATAAGAATAGTTAATATGTACCTAATAATGAGAAAAATAATGAGAATAAAATTCTATAATTAACAATAAAAAAGAAAAATTGACAAAGGTATGAAAAGAGAAAAAATTCGCACTCTGTATAATGTGAACATATTATGTACGTTATGTGCCTACATATTATTTTCAAGACACTCAAAAGTACCTAGTCAAACTACTTACAATTTCCCACCATGAGTGAACATTTTGAAAATTAATTGTAAGGTTTATATCGTTTATTTTTATTGTTCTTGTACAAACACATGTATTTTTCCATGAAGTGGACAAAGGTGAAGCTTAACTCTATTACAGAAACTTCTAGCTTCCTTCGAGAGTGAGGTAAAATTATAAAGTATAGATAAAAATGTACATAATTTTAATTTTTATAAGTGACATAATAATAAAACTTCAATTTATTATGAGAACTAAGATTATAGGTTATCATAAGGTATTTAAATAAAATATTTAATCAACGAACTCTATATCGAAGTTCAAATTGCGGAGGGCGCGGCAGCGCGGCATCTGCCCGCCCGGGCGCACTATGGTGCAAATGCCTCGATATCATCTCAAAAATCAATAACTTTGAAACTATTTGGAATATTGAAGTGAAATTTGGCATAGCAGTAGATGAATAATAACAGATTTATATTTAGTAAAGATTTTATTTATTTTTTGAACATAAATAGATAAATTTGCGTAATAAAAACGAAGTTAGCAATTTTTTGCAATTTATTCATAAAATTGTTTATTTTATTTGTCAATAATTAATTTATGAAGGTTTATTTATGCATAAAATCAAAACTAAGTATTAAAAAAGTAATAATAATAAAACTTATGTAGGTTATTACCGATTTCGTCAATCGGCATGTCTGTTAAAAAACTATAATAAAAATTAATTAACATTATCCTTACCTATATAAATATTTGACTTTGTATTAAATTTATACATCTATAAAAAATGTATAACTGGTATGTAACAAATTAGCATTTATTTTATTTTAATTTTATTATTTTAAGTATATTATACGGCAGAATGTAAGCGAAATTTATAATTATTAACAGCTGTTATACCTACATTCTCACGAATTAGCTGGTATTGGGTGCGAGAGAAAGTGCTCAGATCATCGACGAATGAGGATGTGATGCACACTAATGTACACTCCAGATCCATACATTTCTAGTACGAGTTCGTCAAAGGTACGTCAAAGTCACGGAATAGGAACAAGAAGCTAAAGCACTTTTGCAAACAGTTTAAGATTAAGGATATAATTAATGACAAATGATTACTTACATGCCACATCCAGGATGATACAATTCAAATAATTAATTTTTTATCAAATTGTGGTTTACCTATCTTTGAATTATATGTAAAGTAATGATATTAATTAATTGTTAGAATAACAAATATTATAATTTGCACTTTCACCACAATAACCAGGTCTCACACTTTATTTTTGCTAATGAAGTAACTAGTGCACATTAGATGACCACAAGAAAAAGATATGTTATCTATTTCTTTACTTATTTATTTGCATTCAAAATTTTTACGGGTGAAGTCATGGGTGCTGGCTAGTGTAAGAATAATAACTAAATAATAGAATATTAACTTTAGCATAAAAACTTAAAAAATAAAATTCTAAGAAAGAAATAATTTTATATTGAAAAATAAATGTTATTATTTTAATACTGCCATTCAATAGTTTAAAGCTGATTTTAAAAAGGGGGCAGATTGGGGCAGTCAATTATTATAGATTCTTAAATCTTCTTCTTAAAATTCAATCTTCGGCAAAATTCGCTAATTGCTAAAAGTCAAGCGAAACATTTTGTATGCACTAAATTGGGTGACATTAATTTCAAATTTTATTTTATATATTTTCCAATTGAAATTTAATAAGATCAGCTCTTTGTTATTTAAGTGAATTGTAGATTAAGCGGATAAAGTAAAAAAAATCCTAAAAATCACGACTTAAATATTGTTTTTATGTGTTCAAAGTTTCACTTAAAATTACGTATGAAAATAGTTGATTATAAATTCTCAAGTTTGGAGTGTCATAATAAATTAACAGAAGGACTAATAAAAAAAAGTCTGCGGGACTAATAAAATATATAGACTTTCAGGAATAGAATACAATAGTTGTTTTATTTCTGTAATACTATTGCGAAAATTGAATTTCGAGATGATATCGTTGCGTCTGCACCATAGTGGGGCGGGCCGATGCCGCGCTGCTGTGGTCGCAAATCGGCACCGCCGCGCAATGAACTGTTTTTTGTACTATTATATAAAATAAACTTACAATTTTATTTTTGTAAATAGAAAAGCATAAATATACTTAAAATATTTATTTTTTGATATACCTACCTACGTAAAATATTTTGTATTTACCATAATTTACCTATGTGTATTATTGTTGAAAAATTATTCTATGTATGTCAACTGAAAAGGTTAAAAGCTAGTTTTGATAACTCGGCCTCGCAAAATCATACAGCTACTCAACGAGCGTGGATCTGCGAGCGTACCGCGCGCCGGCTGGCCGCATAAATTACACTACTGACTACTTACATTTCAATTATTGGGATTGATCAAGTCAGGTATTCGATCCGAATCGAGGGAGTACATGAAATACTTGCCTAAATAGTTTATTTTTTCACTGTTCGGGAGGTAACTAAGTACCTTGTTTTTTGAATATAAACGCTTCTGTAGCGGTAACGAGTAGTTTCTAAAACAGCCTTTTAACTTTTAGCTTTGATAATATTGTCAATGAATGAAATGGCGTTGAAACACAGACGGATTGAACGAAACATAATAATAAGGCCCAGGCCCGATATCTTTGGGTATTATGCGGATGACAGCACCGTTACGGAGAGATACATGTCCGGTCCCCGTGCTAGTGGCGCTGAAACTTTCGAGCATATAGAGGCTTTGGTAGAACGCATAAATTTGGCTTTGAAAGAGGTATCGGATTAGGGTGATGCCAACCTTCTCAAATTTAATGCTACCAAAACGCAAGCGTGTTTGTTCATCGCCAAACGGAGTCCATTCCCGATGACTCCGAGTTTCCGAAATATATCCGTCGGTCACTGACAGTAGGTATTGATCTTCTTGGCATAAATGTCTCGTCAAATCTTAACTTTGGACGATGCATCGAATCCAATGCAAAAACTGCTGGCAAGAAACTTGGTATCCTCAATAAGGTCAAGCGCAACTTCACGCCGGAACAGCTTGTTACCTTGTATCAAGCACAAGTTCGATCGTGCATGGAGTACTGCAGCCATTTATGGGACGGCTCTGCCAAGTACCAGCTTGCTGCATTGGATTCGGTCGACAGACGCGCCAGAAGACTCATTGGCGACGAATCGCTAACTAACTCCAAACTTCAAAGTCTGGAACATCGGCGCAAGGTTGCCTGTCTGTCGGTATTTTACAGAATTTATTTCGGAGAGTGTGCTCAAGAACTATTTGAACTAGTTCCTCCATCACCCTTCTACCATCGCACCGCAAGGTATCGCTCGAATCTGCACCGCTACGTGGTCGAAATTCCACAGTCCCGCACTAAGCGCTTTGCTTCCTCGATCCTAATACCCACCGCTAAAATTTGGAATACCCTTCCGGCTTCCGTTTTTCCAACTGACTATAACTTGGGTACCTTTAAATCAAGAGTGAATAGGCATCTTCTAGGCAAGCGCGCTCCATCTTAGGCTGCATCTTCACTTACCATCAGGTGAGATTGCAGTCAAGCGCTGGTCTATAAATTAAAAAAAAAAAAAGGATTTCTGCGCTTGCTTATGCAATGTAATGCAACAAACAATGAGCTTGTTTGTTTTTAACTTCACTAAAACAAGGAATCATAACTTCGACACAGAACTTCGCTCCAACAAGCGCAAAAATCCGGCTATACCTACCTACCTACCTACGTACGTTTCGAGAATCGAGATCGACCCACTCAAGGTCTCTTGTCTGAAATGTAAATAAAAAAACTATTTTCGTATAAACCGGCCCACCTATCCGTGCCACGACCGGTGTTTAACTGCTTATCTTACGGCGGCTGTTATGTAAATATGTGTGCGATATTTTCGGAACAGCACTCCATTCAAGGAGTGGAGTCGATATACCATAACGCTTGAGCGTTTCCAGATTATGACTCATATTACCCCATGGATTCATTAAAGACCGCCTTTATTCAGTATTTGTTCAAAAGATGATAAGTGGCTTTCGTACTAACTCAAGTCGTTAGGCATAGATTAATATATATATACTTAGGTAAGGAAGGTCGCAAATATTTATATTACGTAGTCGCTTGATCCTCATACTCGGAGTCACTCCGCGGGCGATGGAGAGAGCAATTTGTCCGGACTTCGAAGTATCTGTGCAGGATCAGACACATTCATCTCGTGGGTAGGTAACATTTATATTTGCACATATTATTATAGGTATTTAATTTCAGAAGTGGAAATAATTATATTTAAGGTCGTTAACTTTTCCAATAACCTTGAGTAGGTATTGAGCTGTAGGTACATTATTGTCTATATGAATCAAAATTGAAGTAGGTACCTGTCTGTGATTTAGAAGTAAATAAAATACAAATATTAAGTGATGATTAGTAATCATCACTCACTTAATAATCATAGGTCACTTATAATCGTAGGTAATCATTGATTACCTACGATTATAAGTGACCTATGATTATTATGCACAATTGCATAACCCAAACACACGTTTTTGAAATTTATTGTCTCTCAGTTTCCGCGGAATGGCTGTATTAAATTTAACGGAATTTTCACACAAGTGCAACTTATCTCACACTGTGTCTCAGGCTACATTTTGTCCCGGGAATAGTTAGGGTTCCTTCGTAAAAAATAACTTTTAATAGAGATCGGTTCAACGACCTAATTATTGTCCTGAGGACAATACCCAGGTCGTTGAACCGATCTCGGCGTTTGGCACTGATAGCTTGCATTCTCGAGAAAGACTTACCTAGGCTTCTTTTTATCCAGAATTCTCGGAAATTTTTAAGAATATTAAAATTATTCAGAAGAAATTATTCAGAAGTTTTTATGAATATTAGGTAGATAAATACGCACTAAATAGGTGTGTTTTAGTTATTTTGGTAAATTCGTAGAAGTTAAGTGACTAAGACTAAGTGAAGAAAACATGCGTTTCATATAGGTATTGTACAATACTAGCTAAGTACTTATAGCTAGCTAATTTCCGCAACATTGTAGCGTGTTGCTTTAAAAATCCCATGAAAATTCATTTTCTCGTAAAACGTAGTCAAATCACTGTCACATACCTAACTACCTAATCTTCAACCTGTCTGTGAAAGTCTCGTCGAAACGAATGGGTTTTGTGACTGCTATTTTTCTATAGTATACTTCTTTTAAATTAAGTTTTTAAATATTATGCATTTTTCTTTTTTAAATATCTTAGGTATTTAGTATCTGAAATATCGAGCTTTAAAGTTTCCTGTTAAACAAATAGAGCGCTACTGGCATGTGATGTCATCATAAGACAGTAGCTCCACAACTGCACTTCATAGAAAATTTTGCTTAAGAAACAGATATAGTCGCACTAAACGGCTTCTAACTTATTTGTATTTTATGGTATTTTGACTGGTTTATTTTCAGTTTTTACAAAATATGTTATTCTTACATGTTACATTTTGACAATAGTCAAATAGGTACCCAATTAGCCATGCCGTTGCCATGCCGAAACTAGCCCGGACAAAAATACCAAAAAAACTTTTAAAAACGTGTTTAGGTTTTAGCTTCTAGCATTCTTACATAGGCATCACTGCTAAGCCGTTTGGTGTCTACTTATTTTATATGAAATTGTAATAAGGACATAAGTAGTAGGTATAAGTAAATTGCAGTTTTAAACAAAACGTTGATTTATTAAAAACAAAACATTTCTTAATAATTAATATTTTTATATACTTATTAAAGACAATATTATTTTAGTGCAACATAATTATGTAATGTTAAATAGTTCACATATTGTTTTAAACATAGTTAACAATTTGAACATAATTTATAGGTAGGTAGGTACTATGAGACTCAAATATGACAAAACATGTGAAAACCCCACAAGAAACCCCTCCTATAATTTTGAGACCCCGTAACTTGACAGTTTTACATAAATACATGTCAAATAAGTCACAAGATATGAATATTTTGGGGGTAGTCACAATTTAATTTCCAAAGAATCTAAAAAAGTAGAATAAAGCTTTCACATCTCGATAAAGTTGTTTGCAAGTCTTGACAACCTTTGAATAGGTATTCCTGACAACTTTAACCAGATTTGCAAAATCGTACTAAGCCTAAAGATCCAAATATTAGAAAAGCCCTTCAATTTCACCGCTCTGCGTGTTTAAATCTATATCGTAGATGCAAGGCCGAGTCGGTAGACCCGGCATTTTGGATATTTCGCCCACCATGGGCACCACAAAACCGGCGCCCACGGACACGAAGATGTCATTGATGCGTAGGGTGAAGCCCGTGGGCGCGCCCTTAATGCTCGGATCACCGGTCAGAGAGTTGGATGTTTTGGCCATACAGACCGCTAGCTTGTCGTAGCCCTGTAAAGTGAAGACAAAATATAGTAACGCTAATGGCCTTTTTCATAATCGTTAAGTAAACTTTAACGACGATTAAAGATATTATAACAGATCGCCAATACATAAACTGCAAAAACGTCTTTTTTGTCGTTTATTGTCCTAAACTATACAAATAAAGGCCGTGGAATGGTGCCAAGAATACTGGCAAAGGATACGGACAATATTATGAATAATTATGATACATATACGCACAGAATCATCCTTTCAGGCTGATCCTTTAAGCATAAAATGCCTAAGTCTTTCTCTCCTAGGGTCACGGGTTATGTGCATTTGAGCAATCAAATATCACATGCTTCAACGGTGAAGAAAAACATCGTGAGGAAACCTATACACCTGGGAGTTCTCCATAATGTTCTCAAAGGTGTATGAAGTCTGCCAATTTGCATTGGGCCGGCGGAGTGGGCTGTAACTCTTCTCTGAGAGGAGACCTGCGCTCAATATTGAGCCGTTGATGGGATGCTGACGGTGATGACACTAATACGCTATAAGAACTATGGATAGGTAACACTCACCCTTTCAGTGAACGCCTTAATCTTCTCCAAAACATCATCAGTATATATCGCTTTGAAGCGATCTGTACCAGGCAACCACGTTGCAGAGGATATTATGGCCACTTACCCTTCTCTGAGCGGAACCTGTGCTCAGTAGTGAGCTTTCGATGGGTTGCTGATAATGATGATGATACTAATATGCTATAAGAACCATGGATAGGTAACACTCACCCTTTCAGTGAACGCCTTAATCTTCTCCAAAACATCATCAGTATATATCGCTTTGAAGCGATCTGTACCAGGCAACCACGTTGCAGAGGATATTATGGCCAGTTACCCTTCTCTGAGAGGAACCTATGCTCAGTAGTGAGCTTTTGATGGGTTGCTGATAATGATGATGATACTAATATGCTATAAGAACCATGGATAGTTAACACTCACCCTTTCAGTGAACACCTTAATCTTCTCCAAAACATCATCAGTATATTCAATTTTTCCGGCGCCGTACATTTCCTTGGCAATCTTCTCTATTTTCTGCTGAATGGACATATCCAGCGGATAGAGGTAGTCGAAGCGCGAGGTGTGGTCACACGCCGCGATCACAGCGTCCGCTAGTTCCAACGCGCCCGCTCCTCCTTTGGCCCAGTGGTTGCATATAACCGCTCTGAATGCGCCGTTCTTCTCCGCATACTCTTTGACCATGTTGAGTTCTGCTTCAGTGTCGTTACTGGTGAATGATAAACAATTTTAAACCTCAATAGCCCAACGGTTAAAGGTACGGACTGAAAAATGAAAGGTCGCAGGTTCGAATCCCACCCGTTGCACTATTGTCGTACCCACTCCTGGCACAAGCTTTCCGCTTATTTGGAGGGGAGAGGAGAATATTAGTCAAGTTCAACTTGGTTGATATTCTTTAAAAAAAAAAAAAAATTAAAGAACAAATGAGGAGCGACGGAATAACATATTTGCTGCATCGCTGTTATCTCAACAAGCTTGATTTTTCAAAAAATGTCTCTAAATATCTTCTAAAAATCACGTAGCAACGGATCGACGTGATTTTTTAGATGAGTGCAAGGCTACTTATTGTCCCGCAAAATGAGAGTTCTCGCGGGTTTTTAAAAACTAAATCCACGCGGACGAAGTCGGGGGCATCAGCTAGTAAATCATAAATGCCCAAATTGTACCCGCTAGGAATCGAACCCAGGACCTCCTACTTATAAGGAGATCGTCAAATACCTAGCTGATTACGGTGGAAAAATTAAATTGTTATGTGACGCTCACCCGTGTCTATTAACAGCGATGACCACTGGGACGCCGAACTTGTTTCCGTTACTTATGTGTTTACCCAAATTGCACAAACCCTTGCTGAGCAACTCCAAGTTCTCCTGTAAAAATAAATAAATTGATCAATATAATTATCTACAAACTTTTAGAGCTGTGAAAAGAATTTATTAATTTCTTACGCAATCGCATGGCAACTCGTATTAAAAAACTGTTTTCGGTTCATCGAATATATATGAATTGACCAATGAAACCTTATTTTTTTAAGCTTTGAAATTCAGTGACGTAGCTCTTTTTAAATACCTATTAATAATGATTTTGTCTACAGTCTACAGTTTATTGCCTACTAGCTGATGCCCGCGACTTCGTCCGCGTGGATTTAGTTTTTAAAGCCCCACGGGAACTCTGATTTTCCGGAATAAAAAGTAGCCTATTCACTCTCCAAGTCCAACAAGGTCCAGGTGTCACAAACAACTTTCGGACTTTTTGAGGCAAAGTTGAGGAATTAAAGCAAAAAAGGGTAAGCATCCTTTTGGAGATTTTTTAAAGAATTAATATTCTTTTAAACCAAGCCAATCTGAACTTGACTAATAATAGTTAAATCCTCCGTTACCCTCCAAATATGCGAAAAGCTTGGATAAGGAGTGGGTACGACAATAGTCCAACGGGTGGGTACGAAAATAGTACAACGGGTGGGTACGACGATGGTACAACCATCGACCTTTTAGTTTTCAGTCCGCATCCTTAACCGTTGGGCTATAAAGGCTATAATGTATCATGGATGCTTCAACAGAAAACATCGTGAGAAAACCTGCACACCTGAGAGTTTTTCACAATGTTTTCAAGGGTGCGTGAAGTCTGCCAATTCGCATTGGGCCCGCGTGGTGGTCTATGGCATATAACCCTTCTCTGAGAGGAGGCCTACGCTCAGTAGTGAGCCGTCGATGGATTAGCAGCTGATGATGATCATGGATGGTACCTGAAGGTAAACGTCGTGCAGCGGCAGGCCGGGGCTGACGGTGGGGCCGCCGCCGTGCATCTTGAGCGCGCGCACCGTGCTCACGATCACCGCGCAGTGCGGGGTGTCGCCGCTCGCCCGGCACTTGATGTCGAAGAACTTCTCCATGCCTGGACAACATTAAGAAGCATCTTGGGACCAATTGAGAACTTCTACAGAACCCTTTTCCCAATATTTAAACTTTTTAGTACCTAGCATCTCACATCATTATAGAAAATGTTTATTATCATCATCTTGGAGAAATTCTGTTGTCCAAGATCCCTTAGTGTCTAAAGCCCAAAGTATTTGAAAAGCGCGTGTTATCAGTGATGATATATGAGTTATGAATAGAATAGAATAGAAATGTTTTTATTCAAATAAACTTTATTACAAGTGCTTTTGAATCGTCGATGAGTCTATACCACTGGTTCAGAATGCCGTTCCTGCCAAGAAGAACCAGCAAGAAACTCGGCAGTTGCTCTTTTCAAAACAAGTTTACAATAAAGTAGATATTATGCTATGTATGCAGTGTTTCCACAATGAGGAAAAAGAGAATAACTCCTAGAGATAGTCGCTAAGAGCCTCAAAATAAATCTGAGCGCGTGTGATAGAGAGAGTAAAACTAGGTCCGTAGAAAAACAGCCATCTACAAACTAATGGTTTGCGAAATTGTGAAGCTGAAGCAGAACCACTAGACGTTGCGGTCCCAAGGTGCTGGGTTGGGTACCTCGCACCTGAATGCGTAATGTTAGCAGACTACCGACTGGACAGATGACATCAGACGATGTGCAGGATACGTAAGTTGCGCAATATGAAGTTTTCTAACGATAGATGTCAAGGAAGAAATAAGGACAGCACAAATTTACTGAGTTTTCTCCAACCTTTAATTTGAAAATGAAATGAAAAGACATTAAAAAAAATAGTAAAAGGGTAACAACTGGCGGTCTTATCCCTTGGAAGCGATATCTGCCAGGCAATGTTGATGCAATATTTACCGATATCAGATCCAAAGCCAGCTTCAGTAGCCACATATCCGTCCGCCCTGGCCAGCTTCATGGCGATCTTGTCGGCCAGGATGGAGGAGCAGCCGTGCGCGATGTTCGCGAAGGGTCCCGTGTGCACCAACACCGGCGTACCTTCCAGGGTCTGCATCAGGGTCGGCTCGAACGCGTCTTTGAGTAACACCATGAGGGCACCCGTCACTCCCTAGAGTTTTGTAGAAAAAACAAAATCAATATTTTAGACACATTGATTGTTAAAAGGGAAGTCCAGGACTCTTCGGAATTACTTACGTTTTAAGCATTGAAATAGACGGTGAAGGAAAAATTTGTGACGAAACCTGCAAAGCTTAGAGTTCTCTCAAAGGTGTGTGAAGTGAATCCGCACTTGGCCAATGTGAGACTATGACTTAAAACCATCTCTGAGACCTGTGCGCAGTCGTGCGATTGACAACTTTTGGACCTCTACCGGCAGAAGAAAAAAGGGACACTGAATTGCTCATCCAGTTTCTTCAACATTAGGATTTAGGAGCTTGTGCGTTATTGTCAAACATTTTAATAGAGCTGTTAGAGTCATGTTAGATTAAAGCAAGACTTTTTCTTGTCTTTGAAATTGGTCACTTCGCTTCCAACCGAAAAAAAACTTACCAAATCGTCAGCAGTAACAGGGTTGCCACTCTTGTCCAAAGCCACCACCATATTAGCTAGTCGCTCCTTGATATCCTCAACATTTTTTCCCAGAGCCAATACAGCCATGATTTCCGAAGCCACTGCTATATCAAAACTGGTCTCTCGCGTGAACCCTTTCTCGGTAGGCGATTGACCGATGGTAATCTTACGCAGGTATCTGTCGTTTAGGTCCACAACTGCAATATGTAACAAAATAATATTACTTATTAGATAGTAGGTAGTGGGGGGTAAGGGAGTGCACCACCACCTTAGTGCTCCAAATGTCAACCTCACCTGCCCGTGGTGCCCCCTGCTGATTAACGAACGAGGCTCTGACGACCGAATAATGGCGGTATAACCATTCAAATGAGCTGGACTGGAATAAATTACGCAGACCGGTGTCGGGCAGCAGCGACATCGGTGCAAGCAGTCTGGCCCTGCGATGGCCAACACGCCTGCCCAGCGTGGCCATTATGGGCATATCTTCCCATGATTAGCGTCACAACACAACGGCCCCTAGTCCCCGGCAGCCGTACTATTCCCGTTCACGGTAGCGGACGTGGTCACGGTAGAGCAGGGGGTGCAAAGAATCACCGGGTTTCGGACAGCTACCATAAACATCGAATGTATCTGGCAACTTATAATACACGGACATTGAGAGCGGACGAACACCTCGCTGAAATCGAAATAGAGCTGAGCAGAATTAAATGGCATGTTTTGGGGCTATCAGAAGTCCGAAGAGAGGGGGAGGACATGATAACCCTGGAATCGGGCAATATGCTCTATTATCGACAAGGCGACCAGGCTTCACAAGGAGGTATTGGATTTTTGGTCAATAGAGTCCTCACAAATAACGTACTGGAGATCAGTAGTGTGTCGTCGAGGGTGGCATATGTTATACTCAAGCTGAATAAGAGGTACTCCCTTAAGATAGTACAAGTCTATGCGCCCACGTCGACACACGCTGATGACGAAGTTGAGGCCTTATACGAAGACATTGCAAAGGCGCTTGATAACACCACCAAAACTCACTTCAATGTCGTTATGGGGGACTTTAATGCTAAGGTGGGAGTACAGGAACATGGCGAGTTAAAAGTAGGACCACACGGATTTGGTCACAGAAATCACAGGGGGCAGATGCTTGTTCACTTCTTGGAGCGGAAAGGGCTATTCCTGATGAATTCTTTCTTCAAGAAAAAGCCCTCTAGAAAGTGGACATGGCATAGTCCGGATAATGTGACTAAAAATGAGATTGACTTTATAATGACGGATCGCAGATATATATTTGAAGATGTCTCAGTGATCAATAGGTTTGATACCGGCAGCGATCACAGGCTTGTGCGTGGTATCTTAAATATAGATCTGCAATTAGAGAGACAACGTCTGATGAAGTCAACTCTCCGACCAAAACCGTTGCAAAGTGTAAGCTCCGAACAATTCCAAATTGAGCTCAAGAACCGGTTCGAGCCGCTGGAAACCAACTTGGACATTGACCAACGATTCACCAATTTCGTAGATGTCGTTCGTGAAGTGGGACGCAAATACTGTCAGAACGATCATAAAAGGGTGTCAAAGATATCCGAAGATACCCGTAAACTTATGGAGCAGAGACGGGAGACTTCCTCAGCATTGCCTGAGTGGCATACTTTGAACAAGCGCGTCAAGAAGCGAATAAGATTCGACCTCCGGCGCTCCAACACCCGCAATATACAAAATGCGATCGAGCAAAACCGAGGTTCGAAAGTGTTCGCTAAGCGACTTGAGAGGAGCCACTTAACAAAGTTGAGAAACCCCGTCAGTAAAATCGTAACGTCTCAAGCAGAGGTCCTAGAGGAGATCGAACGATTTTACTCTCAACTATACTCCTCCAAAGCTCCAAAAGCGGCTCAAGACACGAACGACAAACGTGCGACATTGACCCGCCACTACACCGAAGACATCCCAGACGTTGACCTTGGCGAGATGCGAATAGCCCTCAATCAACTTAAAAACAACAGGGCACCTGGCGATGACGGCATCACATCAGAGCTTCTACGTGCAGGAGGTACTCCGATCCTGAAAGAGCTAGCAGAGCTCTTTAATGACGTCATTGCAAACGGAACAACGCCAAAAGCATGGAGCAAGAGTGTGGTAATTCTTTTCTTTAAGAAGGGTGACAAGGAGCTTCTGAAGAACTATCGGCCGATATCACTCTTGAGCCATGTTTATAAGTTGTTTTCGAGGGTGATCACAAATCGCCTCGCCCGAAGGCTTGACGATTTTCAACCTCCGGAGCAGGCTGGGTTTCGAAAAGGCTACAGCACCGTAGACCACATCCACACCTTGAGGCAGATTATACAGAAGGCCGAAGAGTATAATCTACCACTCTGCCTTGCTTTTGTGGACTACGAGAAAGCCTTCGACTCTATCGAAACTTGGGCTGTTCTGGAGTCACTGCAGAGATGCCAAGTCGATTGGCGTTATATCGAGGTGCTGCGATGTATTTACGATACTGCGTCAATGACCGTCCAAGTACAGTCTCAGCAAACAAAACCAATCAACTTGAGAAGGGGGGTTAGACAGGGGGATGTAATATCCCCAAAACTGTTTAATAGTGCACTAGAAGACCTCTTCAAAACGCTGGACTGGACAGGACGAGGATTTAATATAAATGGCGAATACATCTCACACCTGCGGTTCGCCGACGATGTGGTTATCCTTGCAGAGACTCCAGAAGATCTGGAGCAGATGCTGAGTAGTCTAAGCCGCTCTTCCAGACGAGTTGGTCTCGGGATAAACATGGACAAAACCAAGGTTATGTTCAATCAACATGTTGTCCCGATACCCGTGAACGTCGAAAATGTTGGAATCGAAATTGTTTCAGAGTACAACTACCTTGGCCAGACCATACAATTGGGTAGAAACAATTTCGACGAAGAAGCCAACAGAAGGATACGGCTGGGCTGGGCGGCATTTGGAAAATTAAGTCAGGTCTTCTCATCGTCAATACCTCAATGCCTGAAGACGAAAGTCTTCAATCAATGTGTCCTTCCCGTCCTCACTTATGGCGCTGAAACGTGGACACTAACAAAAGGCAAATTTAAAGTCACTCAGAGAGCTATGGAGAGGGCTATGTTAGGAGTTTCTCTTAAGGACAGGATTCGAAATGAAGAGATCCGTAAGAGAACCAAGGTCGCCGACATAGCTCAAACCATTAGCAAGCTGAAATGGCAGTGGGCAGGCCATGCTTGTCGCAGAAGCGATGGCCGTTGGGGCCGAAAAGTCCTAGAGTGGAGACCGCGAACAAGTAAGCGTAGTGTGGGGCGCCCTCCAGCACGTTGGACTGACGATATAAAGCGGGTGGCGGGAAGTGGCTGGATGAGGAAGGCTGAGGACCGGGTGTGGTGGCGTTCTCTGGGAAAGGCCTATGTTCAGCAGTGGACGTCCGCAGGCTGAGATGATGATGATGATGATGATGATGAGATAGTAGGTTGCTTAAGTACAAGATAATCGCATATATTGCGGAAACTTCCACTTAACCTGTGAGGCTATGTACCTACTATCAATGAGGTAAGATGAAATTAGCTTTGTAATTACCGTAATTGTATGTGTATACTTGAAAAATGAAAAATCACAAAATTTGTGCATATTCTATGAATATTCAAAACCAAATCTAACTTTGCAAGAAGTCCATATATTAACTAACAATAATTAATTAATTAATTAACTTACCTCTGTTCCACATAATTTTATTGGTATCGATATTCAGTCTAGCAAATTTGGTCCTTTCCTCCGGCGTTAAAGCGTCTGGGTCTGTTTTGTTAATGCCCAATCTTTTAAGCCTTCTGAGCTGAATGGCGGAGAACTTTCTCACACCCTTAATCTTTGGCACCAGTCGGTCGTATAAGGGTCCGTCCTTTTGTGTAAGCTCATGGAAGATGCGAGCGTCCATTTGCGCTGCTAGGAGGTTGTTGGCTGCGCTGACAGCGTGAATGTCACCCGTGAGATGAAGGTTGAAATCTTCCATTGGTATGACCTGCGTGGGAACTGGGATTAGATGAATAAGTGAAACCACCTAAGCTACAGCTGTTCTTATTGCTAAGGTTTAGTGTGCAAGAAAAGCAGTAAAGGTAGATGGCATATTACAACTAACGTCTCTATCTCTCTAGGCCACTTGTTATCTTATACTACCGTTGGCTTACATTCGCTTGCTTTAGCGGTGTATGAAAACATCGTGAGAAAACCTGCTTGAGAGTTTTCCATAATGCTCTCAAAACTGTGTGAGGTCTGCCAATCCGTATTTGGCTGAGAGAGATCTGCAATGCCCAGTAAGGCCGGCGTTGGGTTTGGAGAAATATCAAATGACTTACTTAAGAGTTAGCTTTTATCTCATAAGTTACTTAATTAAAGTTGGTAATAAGTTATGTCTAAATGAAATCTTTCGTGTTGTTTCGTGTTATTTTCGCTATTTACATTGCCCGTACTGTGTACAAAAAAATAGTTTGCCGTTTACATGTCCATATGCTTCAACCAAGGAAGGAACCAAGGAAATCTGCTTCTGAGAATTTTTCATAATGTTCTCAAAGCTGTGTGAACTGTGAAGTGTGACAATTTGCACTTGGCCATGCGAGCGTAGTCGACATTTATGATTGAGCCATTGATGTATTGCTGATGAATGAATGAATGATGTTAAATTTTGAAATAGAAATAATGTCTTTTTAATAACCGACTTCAAATTCCCACTTTACTAGGTACATTATACACACACACACTATACAAAGTATTAAGTAATTTATTGTTGGTATTTTAAAAGCCGCTCAACCGATATCGATAAAATTTATACGGGACCACCTGGGGAGTATACCCTTACAAAAAAAAAAGAATTTTCCAAATCGGTTCAGGCGTCTTCGAGTAATCGGTGTAATAAAAAAACCGGGAGTAATCGGTTTTCGGTGTAATAAAAAAAGATTCCGACGAATTGATAACCTCCTCCTTTTTTGAAGTCGGTTGAAAAGAATTTTTATATTAACGCAATATTATTTTTAACGCAGTGAACGTTCACTGCGTTAAAAAAAAGCAGTGACCTTCAACTGGTGCGGCAGCGGTCCAAAATTGAATCTATCGGTCTTTCGTACTGTGCGTAGCAGGCCTTTCCGACCCGACATCACTAGATAGTAGATGGTATTTAATCTCTATTATCTTGGCGAATGCATATTGTATATTAAATAATTTAATACTACTAAAATCCTCATGAATCACTTATATTTACATTGGCTTCGCCCCTAGATTCTCCAAACAGAAATAAATAAATTGGCAATCGAAAATCTCGGGTCGATAAGGAGTGATACCGCACTAAATAGTGATTTGTAGTAGTGATGGGACAAAGAAAAGAAAACAAGTGTAAGTTGGAAATTAAAAACATCCCTAACATGTGAATATATAGTCGGTCTATTTATAAAATTTTATACCCAACGTCATGTCCAGTTTGCTGCTCCATCATTATATCCTCCTCCTTGATCATCATCTATCTAACACTTACTCATTGAGACCATTCTAATGAGCCCAAACATACTCTATCTGCTGTCAGTTGCTGAGGAGTTGAGATCCCACAGAATAAAAAACAAGATGGCGGAATTTTTTTCCATACAAAATATCTGGCGAATATTGAAGAGACTAGAAGCTGAGACGAGACTTTGATACAGTTCCTTTAGAATTCTCATTCTGACAAATGATGAGATATGATGATCGGGGGTTTGGAAGTCATCAAGTAGACTTTCGGGTCCTGATTATCTTTTGCCAAAAAACCACTCTTCCATCTTTTATACTCTCCGAGATAGACACCGACGAAATTTGTATGGCCGCCATCTTGAATCCGCCATTTTGGATTTTTTTCAGCTCACTGTCAATTGGATGAGGCTTTGAGTGACTTTTGTTCGAGCAAACCCTACCTATCTTTAATACCCTGACCGTGCTCCTCACCCATCTTCGAAATCCTCAATCATCAGCTTTCTCCATATTTTTCCTTAGAATGAATTTTTGTCCTCAACGAAACCATCGGTGAAAAAAAATTTTTCATACAATATTTTACAGGAGAGGTGATCAATGAGTGAGTCAGTCAGTGAGTGAGTTGGTGAATCAGCCCCAGCAGCTATATACATAGCATAGGACGGACGGACGAACAAGTGCAAATTCACTCAAGTAGACTCAGAGACCTTCGCTTCGCTCGGTCAATAATGGAGGGGTCTGTGTGTTTGTTTATCTGTGTATCTTTGTTTTCCCGATTACGGCAAAGCCAAAAGGACGGGTTATTTTATGATTTGAACAGTCTTTTTTTGTATGTATATGTAACTATTTACGAATGCTCCACCGCGGCGCCCAAACTTCTAAGCCGATTTTGGTAAATGATGTGCCATTATGATCCGGGTGACATAGGTTATATTTTATACGAACAAAATCAATATGGCGATGTTACATCCCAAAAAGTGGAGTTGTCAACCGTTTCTTTGCCTGGGGAATAGCTTCTAGTTTATTTTTCAAAACTGTTATTTTGCTGGTGGACTAAACGATATAACACGGTATTGCACGAAATTGAAGAATCTACGATAAGAATGCGTACGTCCTTCTCCTGTAGGCTTTAGCGAGCACAACACTACTGGTGGCTCGACGCACACAGTGCGGCAACAGGCCGGTAACGGTCATCCACCAAAAATCGCCCGCTGCCGCAGGGGTTGGACATTTTTTACGTTCTATGCGGCAGGGGTCAGTAAAGGCCCGATACGATATTTTTATGCCTTTTAGCTAAGTTTTTAGTCACAAATCGAAAACTATATTTGTCTCTGTCGAACTCGCAAAAATGACAAAGTTACACGTTCCGCACCAGCGAGAGGAACCTGGTTTTCGCTGTACGCACTGAGTTTGAGCACCGCATAGTGCCGATAATGGCCGATACGCAGTGAAGGTGTTAAATTATACCTGCGAATACCCTCCCCCGGCGGCGCCGCCTTTGACGCCGAACGTAGGTCCTTGGCTGGGTTGCCGCATGCACGCGAGCGCGTTGCGGCCGCGGTGCGCCGCCAACGCTTGCACCAGCCCCAGCAGAGTGGTGCTCTTGCCCTCGCCCAGTGGCGTCGGCGTTATTCTGCACAAAACAGTAACATTTTAATGGGGCAAGTTAAATTCAAATTCAATACTATTTATTTCATGTAGGCTAACTTGTACCTCTTACGACACATCAAGAGTCTATCACCAGTTCGGAATGCAAGTCTTGTTAATTTTTATTATAATAAGTACCTAGTCTTATAAAAGTAAACTTTCCCAAATTGAAATTCAATTACCTATTTAATTTTTTTGAAAAACCTAAAGCGTTCGAAATGGAGGGTCAAAATCAAATAGACATCCTAATATGAAAAAGATTGGCACATTCATAAAAAAAATAATTTTGTAGTTTCATAGTTTTCGACTTATCGTAAGCTAGCTGATGCCCGCGACTTCGTCCGCGTGGATTTAGTTTTTAAAATCCCTCGGGAACTCTTTGATTTTCCGGGAGAAAAAGTAGGCTATGTCACTCTCCAGGTCCTCAACTATACCCATGCAAAAAATCACGTCAATCCGTAGCCCTATTACGGCGTGATTGAAGGACAAACCAACAAACAAACACACTTTCGCATTTATAATATTAGTAAGGATAGTAAGGATACAATTTCAAACTTAACACGCACACAATAGGTATAGTCACGGTGCTTGTACAAAATTCACGCACAGAAACGCTCGCCTTACACTATAATTATTGTTAATTTTTAGCAGAAGAACTATTTGTGAAATTAACCCTGCAATGAATACTGTTCAACATCATCACTCACCCCGCAACGACGATGTACTTCCCGCCGCGTTGGTGCCGCAAGCGATCAAGAACAGAGAGCGAGATCTTGGCCTTAGTGTTGCCATACTGTGACACCTCGTTGGGGAAAAGACCAATCTCTTCCGCCAGCTGGCTGATGTGCTTCGGCTTTTGAGATCGCGCTATCACGATGTCACTGTGAAATAAATCTTTCTTCACAATAATGTTATACCTAAATGCGAAAGTGTGGCTTTTGGCAGCAACGGAATAACAAATCTACTCGATTACTGCACTTTAAGGGCAAGTGCTGTACCTATGGACGCTTGTACCTGTGGACACAATCGATTCTGTCGAAACTAGCAACCCTAAAATTCTAATTTGGACGCGAACTGTTAACCATAGACAAAGCTTTACGGTCGAATGTCACTACCTACCAGTTTAAGAAATTAATCAAAATATCGAGTTAGACGTGAGTTACTCACAAATTTTTGACTAATTTCTTAAACTGGATACTTTTAAGTAAAGATTTTTATATAAACCTGTGAAGATGATAATTCCACTGGCATAATTAGAATGCCATAAGCCTACTTTAGCGTATTAGTTTGGAAACTGCGAAAAACCAAATTAAATTTGAATTTCGCGGGCAGGCCCGTATAATCATCCTTAAATTAGAATTTTAAGATTGCTAGTTTCGACGGAATCGATTGTGTCCACAGGTGCAAGCGTCCATAGGTGGTCCATAGGTCCACTTACCCATACTTGTCAATGCTATGCCACTTATTTTGATATCATCCATATCGATTTTACTAATGATTTTTCATTTTTAGACGATAGTGTTAGCAGTTACGTGCATGTCACCCATTATAGTGATACAAATCAAGACGTAGATGACTAACTGCCGCACTCAGAGTCGCTAATCGTTACTCTTGGATTTTAAAAGTTTCATTCTCAGACGTTAACGCTTCGTTTGTACATAAATGACAATTCAGTAATAGATTTAATGATAATTAATTAATTAATCATTAAATGATATAATTGGGGGATGCCCCGTCGCTCAGGTCCGCAGGAACTATCTTTCACTTCCCTGCACGTGTCCCCCGGGTGGTGCTAAACGAGCGACGAGCTAGACGGCGTAACATAAAAAAACGCCATACGATTAATAATAATTGTGACATGCGGCTGAGTGCGGCAGTTAATCACAAGTAGAATAGAATAGAATAGAAATGTTTTTTATTCAAATAAACTTTTACAAGTACTTTTGAATCGTCAATGAGTCTACCACTGGTTCGGAATGCCGTTCCTGCCGAGAAGAACCAGCAAGAAATTCTTTTCAAAATACTTTTACAATATACTTAATAGATATTATTCTATGTACGCAGAGTTTCCACAATGAGGGGAAGTTCCACAAAAGCATACGTAAAAAAATAATTAAATAAAGTCAATGATTAATTAATCATAATTTAATGAATGACTCTGAGTGCGGCAGTTAGTGAAGCGGTTACCTAGGTGGTGGGGTGATCGTATTGAGACGCAACGTCTGCAGCGGCCACACGGGCGCAGTGCTCCGCTCCAGCTGCCTGCGCGCAGCTATCACGGTGTTCCTCATGAGCATCGCCACGGTCATCGGACCCACGCCGCCGGGCACGGGCGTCACGTGGGACGCTACTTGGATGGCTTCAGAATATGCTACGTCACCCACTAGACGCTGGCCGCTCTTCTTGGATGAGTCTTCAAACAAAAGTTTAATTTTTATCTATGGTACCTACCCACTGATTGGTACAATTTTTTTGTTGTAGCATGGTGAGTAGGTACAAGAAATTCAATTGAAGAGACCTCAATTGCCTTTTCGAGTGAAAATACGTCAGTCTCTTGTTTATCATTATCATCATTATCAACCTTTAGATGTCCAATCATCATCATCATCATCAACCTTTAGATGTCCACTGCTGGACATAGGTCTCCTGCATGAACCTCCACAGGCTTCGGTCTTGCGCCGTCTGAATCCAGCGGCTCCCTGCGACTCTTTTGATGTAGTCGGTCCACCTCGTGGGGGGTCTGCCAACACTGCGCTTACCGGTGCGGGGGTCGCCACTCCAGAAACTTGGGACCCCAACGACCATCAGCTCTTCGAACTATGTGCCCCGCCCATTTCCACATCAGTTTCGCGAGCCGCTGAGCTATGTCGGTGACTTTGGTTCTCCTGCAGATCTCTTCATTTCTGATTTGATCTCGCAGGGATACCCCAAGCTCTCTCCATCGCTCGCTGAGTGACCCTGAGCCGTATCTTATAAGGCCAACAGTTAGCGACCATGTCTCGGATCCATCTCGATCCATGTCTCGGATCGGTCTCTTGTTTGTACAAGTGCGGAAGAATAAATCGTCATTTAATTAAAAAGTACTTAATTTTATTTACTAATTGTAATTAACCAGTCATTTAATTGAAAAACTTATAGTTCCATGTACATTATGCAGTACTATAATAGTGTATAATTGATAATAAAAGTTTGAGTCAAATAAGTTTTTATTTTACTCACATATGGTACTTATTCGTTATGAACAACACTGTCTTATTACACAATGGGCATTTTAAGTTTGAACAACGCCGTTTCCACCCGAGAACATCCGATAAGGATTAAAACAAAGGTTCGAGATGAGTCAAGTCAAAACAGTCGTGAGCGTGGATTATAACTATTTGCTAATAACGAATGTTGGTACAATCTGTCACCGAAGGCGTTAAGTATTTTGTAAACAGTTGTATGTTGTTTTGTCCTTTGTTCCGTTGGAAGAGTATACAGGTACCCGTAGTCGATAGTAAGCAATAAAAATTAAGACATAGTAAGTACATGAGGTGAGGACTATGCTTAGTAGTGGCGTGCAAAGAGTTCGTAGCAACGCGAACGGTAAGACGTAAGTTTTTTCAACGTCAGCTTAACTTTTCTTTCTTTATACAGCAGTTTACGCTAGATTACCAGTGCCATCTGTTAGGTACATTTTTTATGAATATTTATTACCCATGCTGATCATGACTAATATTCCCCTCTGCTCTCTGAATAAGCGTAAAGCCTGTGTTAGGAGTGGACACGACAATAGTGCAACGGGTGGGGATTAAACCGGTGGCCTTAAGGCACGGATATAATAGTATAGGTTTCAGTCCGCACCTTTACCTAGCCGTTGGACTATTGAAGTTTTTTAACGAAGTATCCTATAGGTTTACGTTTTGATCTAGGGTAAACTTACCAGGTATGGCATTAATTCCACAGTCGATGACAACAGCGCCTGGTTTGATCCACGACCCGCGAACTAGCTCCGCCCTGCCTATTGCCACCACCAGGATGTCGGCAGTCTTGGTCTACAACAAAGTTTTTATACACTATCGTTTACACCATCTTCTCAATCAACCGCCGCCCCACGGGTCTCCTCTTAGAATGAGGGTTGAGGCCACTACTCTGGCCATATGCGGATTGTCAGACTTCACACACGTTTAAAAACATTGCGGAGAACTCTCAGGCGTGTAGGTTTCCTCACGACATTTTCGGTCACCGTTAAGCAAGTTATATTGAATTTCTTAAACGCATCTAAATCCGAGACGTCTGCAGAGATGCGTGGTTCGAACCCCCGAAAAGCAGGCCGTTAAATCTTCACCACCTAGGCTGTCATTCATGTTTCGTAATTATTTATTAATAATAATAATAGTAATCATCATCATCAGCAACCTATCAACAGCTCACTACTGAGCGCAGGTCTCCTCTCAGAGAAGGGAAGGCCATAGTCCACCACGCTGGCCCAATGCGAATTGGCGGACTTCACACACCTTCGAGAACATTATGAAGAGCTCTCAGGTGTGCAGGTTTCCTCACGATGTTTTCCTTCACCGTTGAAGCAAGTGATATTTAATTGCTTAAACGCACTTGACTCCGAAAAGTCAGAGGTGCGTACCCGGGATCGAACCTGCGACCCCCCGAATAGGAGACCACAGTCCTAACCACTAGGCTATCACTGCTTAAAATAACTAATATGAAATGAAATAGTGTGCTTTCATGCAGGACTTGGAAGAGAGCACTTTTACACTTTATTTAATTTAGAATACCGACCACTTCACTCAAGTTCTTCGTTTTCGAATGGCACACAGTAACGGTCGCGTGCTCCCATTTCAACAGTTCAGCGACCGGCGTCCCCACGATCCTGCTTCTGCCCAGTACTACAGCAGTTTTGCCGGCGATCGTAATTCCTGTACGTTTGATAAGCTCCAGGCAACCGGCCGGAGTACAGGGGATGAAGCCTGACATATCGCCGAGGGCGACACGACCCTCGTTCATGGTGTTCAATCTGAAATCATCATCGTCATCAGCAGCAACCTATCAACGGCTCACTACTGAACGAAGGTCTCGTCGTAGAGAAGGGTTATAGGCTATAATCACGGGCTATAATTATAGTACTCCGCGCTGGCCCAAGGGAATTAGCGTTCAACTACGATGGCATGAAGAAACCGATTAGAGGTGTGAAGTTCCAAGTTAACCCGCTACTCACTACCATCTTAGACTGTCACTTACTATCAGATGAGATCGCAGTCATTCGCTATCTTGTCATCAATATTTTTTTTTTGATAAATAGTCGACATTTGACAAATAGGACAATAGATAATAGACAAATAGGAATTTGACAATAGATCCTAATGTAGCAAGAAGATACTCATCAAGAAGGTAGGTTCACCGAGTTTGTACTCGAGACCTCGAGACTCATCATTCCAACACATCGGTTACCTACCTACTAAACTTTTTAACCGACTTCAAAAAAGGAGGATATTATCAATTCGTCGAAATCTTTTCTTTTGTGTATGTTCACCGATTACTCGAAGACGTGTGGACCGATATGAAAAATTCTTTTTTTGTTTCAAAGGGCATACTTTCCAGGTGGTCCCATATAAATTTTATCGAAATCCGTCGAGCGTTTTTAAAATATCAACAATAAATTAAATACTTTGTATACTTAGTGTGTGTGTAATGTAGTAAAGCGGGAGTTTGAAGTCGGTTGTTTAAAAAGAATTTTTTACATTAGGTATATTTTCACTTCTTCTTCTTAACGTGCCGTCTCCTTGTGAAGGTTGGCAATCATGATTTTTGTGCTCTTTCCGAACCACTGGCGCAAGTTTTTAAGCCAAGATATCCTTCTGCGGCCAGGCCTCCTTCTGCCTGCCACTTTCCCCTGCATGATAAGTTGAAGGAGTTCATATTTCTTGGTGTTACGCATATATTATATACACACTAGCTGACCGGCGAACTTCATACCGCCAACTTATCTATATAAATAAAATAAATAAACTATCATAATAAAAAAAACTATCCTATCTTTCAAGTTGGACCAAATTACAGACAGTTACGAAGTTTGATCTAAATCGGTTCAGTAGTTTAGGAGTCCATCGCGGACAAACAACGTGACACGTAATTTATATATTACATACATATATATTTTCACATGATGATCTTAATCTTACCCATCAATATCTTTGTGAGAGGAGACGGCGTCGGTGACGAGGTGGGCATCAATGGAGTGCGTGGAGTCGAGAGGCATCTGCACGATAATCCCATGCACCAGGGGAGAATCATTCAGGGCTGCCAACTTGGCTAGAAGCTGAGAATAAACAATAAACATACTCATAAGAAATACTCGTATAAAAAAGCTCAGAGCCACTCAGAAACTCACAAGCATAACTCTCTGACCTAATTTCCAATAGTTCCGAGAGCTATGCTCGTGAGTTTCTAATATAGTGATCAGAATTTCTCTTAATTTCTCTTCGTGATCAAATAAAATCCCTAGAAAAACCAAAACCTATATTATTATACGAGCACCTAGCCCAACAAGTTG
Source organism: Oeneis ivallda (assembly GCA_029955525.1). Taxonomy (NCBI): domain Eukaryota; kingdom Metazoa; phylum Arthropoda; class Insecta; order Lepidoptera; family Nymphalidae; genus Oeneis; species Oeneis ivallda. The sequence goes on along the minus strand of JARPMR010000024.1, from coordinate 10,247,316 downwards.
CAACGCTTTAGTAAAGTGAAATGGGCGGGGCGCATAGTTCGACTTCGAATAGCCGATAGACGTTTAGGACAAGTATTCTGTAGAAGCAGTGATAGCCTAGTGGTTAGTACTGCGGTCTCCTATTCGGAGGGTCGCAGGTTCGATCCCGGGCACGCACCTCTGGCTTTTCTAAGTTAAGTGCGTTAAGCTTCAACGGTGAAGGAAAACATCGTGAGGAAACCTTGCACACCTGAGAGTTCTTCATAATGTTTTCAAAAAGTGTGTGAAATCTGCCAATTTGCACTGAGCCAGCGTGGTGGACTATGGCCTAACATTTCTATGAGAGGAGACCTGCGATCAGTAGTGAATCGTTGATGGGTTGGTGATGATGAAGTATTCTGTGATCCTGTGTATTCTTGGTGATGAAGTATTCTGTGATCCTGTGTATTCTTGGTGATGAAGTATTCTGTGATCCTGTGTATTCTTGGTGATGAAGTATTCTGTGATCCTGTGTATTCTTGGTGATGAAGTATTCTGTGATCCTGTGTATTCTTGGTTCCGATGCTTAAATGAGATCGACGCAAGATCGAGACGTGTGGAAGACCCTACACGAGATCTATTTTCAGCAGTTGACGATTGGCGACAACGATAGCTTCGTGCTTGATTATTATTTAAGTTACCGATGACAGGTTTGCAATATACCTGGTTGTAGGTTCTAGTTACTTATAACTAACTAGCTGACCCAGCGAACTTCGTACCGCCAACTTATCTATATAAATAAAACAAATAAAGTACCCTAATCCAAAAAAACTATCCTATCTTTTAAGTTGGACCAAATTACATATAGTTACGAAGTTTGATTAAAATCGGTTAAGTAGTTTAGGAGTCCATCGCGGACAAACAACGTGACACGTAATTTATATATACTTAAATATTAGGTAAGATAGGCAGGTACGTGATGAAATCGGAATTATAACGCACCGACCGTAAAGCAGCCCGCACACAGTCAATAATATTGTCGAAAATATTGACGAAAATATTGACAATATTTTCGTCAATATTTAGACCCCGCACACTACGCAGTAATATTGTCAATATTTCTAACAAAAAGTGATTTCAGAAAGGCTCTTTTAGGGTTCCGTTAAAAAAAATTAAATTATTATATTTCCATGTACCCATAGAAATATTTTAATTTAATTTTTTTAATTTAATTTAATTTTTATTATTTGTTGTTATAGCGGCAATAGAAATACATAATATGTGAAAATTTCATCTGTCTATCTATTACGGTTTACGAGATACAGCCCGCTGACAGACGGACGGACGGACGGACGGACAGCGTAGGCTTAGGGTTCCGTTGGTACCCTTTGGGTACGGAACCCTAAAAATAATTTGAATGAAAACCCAATGATGTTGGGCCACTATTATACATTATTATATATTATATATTATTATATACAATGCCCAATTTCATGTCGATAGCTTTAATAGTTACTGAAATAATCGACTGTGACAGACGGACGGACGGACGGAGAAAGTCTCACCATAAGGGTTCCATTTTTACCATTAATGATGGCTTAAATACTGGATGACAAAGTGGAAAAGTGGAATTAAATAATTTAAATCTAATAAAAGAACTTCGAAATACAGAAAAAGATGATTTTAAAAATTACATGAGAATAAAAGGTAGTAGCTTTCAAAAAATACTATCTTTAGTAACCCCTTACTTAAAAAAACAAGATAGGTATACTGATGCGAAAATCGTTACGTCTCCCACATTCTAATAAATTCTATTAAATATTCTTTTTCATTGCTTGTTGCACTGGGGATGTCCTCCATTTTTGGTTGCGAGCGCACGTCCTCCTGCCTTGAAATCTTTTTTCAACTAAAATATTGACGCGCGCCCGCACACTGTCAATATTATTGTCAATATCCCTGTCTCCCCCCGATATTGACGAAATTTCCGGACTTCGACAATAATATTGATCAAATCCCGCACACAGTCAATAATATTGTCAATATTCGTAAATATTGACAATAATATTGACTGTGTGCGGGGTGCCTAACGAAAGTATGTAGTTTTGCATGCATTAGGTAAAGGGGAGTAGTTGGTCAAAACACGAGACTACATTTCTCATTTTTTATTGAATTAAAAAATTGATCCTCAAATTGACGCAAATTATTTAAAGTTAATGTTTGAAAGAAAACATTGCTTTGTTCGTTATAATAAAATAACCTAACGAAAACAACAAACAATTCAAGATCATGTGATACAGACGTATCATATCAGCTAAGGTCGGCAACTAGGGGTGCCGACCTTAGTTGATATGATACGTCTGTATGTATCGCGGTTATGAAAAACATCGTAAAGTCGTTTACGTCAATAACAATAGACCATCAGCTGTTGCAAGGGCGTCGCCAGCCGAGGACCAAAGGGGAGCAAGTTGATAATAAATGGAGGATGGGAAAAGTATGAATTGTAGATACAGCCGAGAGCTTATGAAGCTGTAAAGCAAGTGTTAAGAGCCCTTGACTGTAAAATAAAAGTAAGTGTGTGAAAATGTGTTTGTTTGTCCTCAACGGATCGATGTGATTTTTTGCAGGGGTACATAAAGCTGTTGTGGACTTGGAGCACTCTCCAAGTTCACATCTCAAAAGATAAAAATAAGAGGTAGCCTATCCTAAGCCTAAGTCGCGGGCAAAAGCTAGTATTTATATTAAAATGAGAATCATTTGAACAAGGTGTGAATTTATTTTTGAACAATATAAACATGAAACGCAGAAGATAATATTATTTTTATGAAGCGAAAGCGAAGTTAAAGGAGTCGTGGAAAGGGAGCCGAGGGCCTGTATGTGCCATAATGCAATAATAATAATTATTCTGTAGGCTCGCTGGACGCCTATTCCGCAGTTGGATTAACTCCGACACTGACGCAGGTCACTGTCAACTCATGTCCATCTCTTGCTGATTCTAATCACGTCTACACTGTCGCAGAGAAACGGTGATATCAGTTTATTGTCTACACTCTACAGGTATATCGGACGATATGCAATAGAATGGATACCTACTCGAGAGATTTTGATCAAAAAGTTAAATAATCTACACGACGGGTTTGTGGTTTGTAGTAGGTCGAAAATTCGACAAAAATTAAATAGGTAGTCAAAACGACATTTAAGACGAATTTGTGGTTTGTTTGTAGTTGAACAAACAGTAGGTCGAACAGTTGGTTGAAAATAAATCCAAACACCCCCGACTCTACGTATTTTTGTTTGCTCTGCCTCTAAGTGTTTTTGCGTAAAGCGCGAAGTAAGAAGCCAGTCTTCTGTATCAGCCCATGTAAAAACTTATAATTTTTATTTACATCATAGTCCAACCGTGGTCGTGGTCATAGTCAATAAAATATTGACAAACTCTGATTGATGACCAACCGACCGACAAGTGACAATGACGATGACTACTTAGGTACCTACATGTTCATGGTCATAGTCATTATCAATCACCCAGATCCTCATCACTGTCTAAACGTCATGTCATGTACCTCCGTAATAAAAAATACTCAACATATCCAGCGAAAATATCGCCACTGTCTAAACGTCATGTCATGGTACCTCCGTAATAAAAAATACTCAACATATCCAGCGAAAATATCGCCACTGTCTAAACGTCATGTCATGGTACCTCCGTAATAAAAAATACTCAACATATCCAGCGAAAATATCGCCACCGTCTAAACGTCATGTCATGTACCTTCGTAATAAAAAATACTCAACATATCCAGCGAAAATATCGCCACTGTCTAAACGTCATGTCATGTACCATCGTAATAAAAAATACTCAACATAATATTATCCAGCGAAAATATAGCCACTGTCTAAACGTCATGTCATGTACCTTCGTAATAAAAAATACTCAACATAATATTATCCAGCGAAAATATCGCCACTGTCTAAACGTCATGTCATGTACCTTCGTAATAAAAAATACTCAACATAATATTATCCAGCGAAAATATAGCCACTGTCTAAACGTCATGTCATGTACCTTCGTAATAAAAAATACTCAACATATCCAGCGAAAATATCGCCACTGTCTAAACGTCATGTCATGTACCTTCGTAATAAAAAATACTCAACATAATATAATCCAGCGAAAATATAGCCACTGTCTAAACGTCATGTCATGTACCTTCGTAATAAAAAATACTCAACATAATATTATCCAGCGAAAATATAGCCACTGTCTAAACGTCATGTCATGTACCTTCGTAATAAAAAATACTCAACATAATATTATCCAGCGAAAATATCGCCACTGTCTAAACGTCATGTCATGTACCTTCGTAATAAAAAATACTCAACATATCCAGCGAAAATATCGCCACTGTCTAAACGTCATGTCATGTACCTTCGTAATAAAAAATACTCAACATAATATTATCCAGCGAAAATATCGCCACTAGCTATCTAAGCGTCATGTCATGTACCTTCGTAATAAAAAATACTCAACATAATATTATCCAGCGAAAATATAGCCACTGTCTAAACGTCATGTCATGTACCTTCGTAATAAAAAATACTCAACATAATATTATCCAGCGAAAATATAGCCACTGTCTAAACGTCATGTCATGTACCTTCGTAATAAAAAATACTCAACATAATATTATCCAGCGAAAATATAGCCACTGTCTAAACGTCATGTCATGTACCTTCGTAATAAAAAATACTCAACATAATATTATCCAGCGAAAATATCGCCACTGTCTAAACGTCATGTCATGTACCTTCGTAATAAAAAATACTCAACATAATATTATCCAGCGAAAATATAGCCACTGTCTAAACGTCATGTCATGTACCTTCGTAATAAAAAATACTCAACATAATATTATCCAGCGAAAATATAGCCACTGTCTAAACGTCATGTCATGTACCTTCGTAATAAAAAATACTCAACATAATATTATCCAGCGAAAATATCGCCACTGTCTAAACGTCATGTCATGTACCTTCGTAATAAAAAATACTCAACATAATATTATCCAGCGAAAATATAGCCACTGTCTAAACGTCATGTCATGTACCTTCGTAATAAAAAATACTCAACATAATATTATCCAGCGAAAATATCGCCACTGTCTAAACGTCATGTCATGTACCTTCGTAATAAAAAATACTCAACATAATATTATCCAGCGAAAATATAGCCACTGTCTAAACGTCATGTCATGTACCTTCGTAATAAAAAATACTCAACATAATATTATCCAGCGAAAATATCGCCACTGTCTAAACGTCATGTCATGTACCTTCGTAATAAAAAATACTCAACATAATATTATCCAGCGAAAATATAGCCACTGTCTAAACGTCATGTCATGTACCTTCGTAATAAAAAATACTCAACATAATATTATCCAGCGAAAATATAGCCACTGTCTAAACGTCATGTCATGTACCTTCGTAATAAAAAATACTCAACATAATATTATCCAGCGAAAATATCGCCACTAGCTATCTAAGCGTCATGTCATGTACCTTCGTAATAAAAAATACTCAACATATCCAGCGAAAATATCGCTGAGAACTCCTTACCTCCGTTTGAGTGCAGTCTCTGGGCAGCTTGATGTGCTCAGCGAGGATGCCGATGTTTTCGGCAGCCTTCAGCTTCATGCGGATGTACACGTTGGAGTCCTCCCGCCCGCCCACCTGCACGATCGCCATGCGCGGCTGGAAGCTGCCGCACTGGCGCCGCAACTCCGACACTTGCTGGCGTAGATCATTTTCGATAGATCTGACAGGAATAGAATAGGAATGTAAATATTATAGAAGCAGCGATAGCCTCGTGGTTAGGACTGTGGTCTCCTATTCGGGGGGTCGCAGGTTCGGTCCCGGGTACGCACCTCTGACGTTTCGGAGTCAAGTGCGTTTAAGCAATTAAATATCACTTGCTTTAACGGTGAAGGAAAACATCGCGAGGAAACCTACACACCTGAGACTTCTTCATAATGTTCTTGAAAGTGTGTGAAGTCCGCCAATTCGCATTAGGCCAGCGTGGTGGACTATGGCCTATAACCCTTCTCTGAGAGGAGACCTGCTCTCAGTAGTGAGCCGTTGATGGGTTGCTAATGATGATGATGATATAAATATTATAACAAAAATGGATCAAAAATGTGTGTGATTGTATATCTGTTACTTTTTAAGAACTCCCAATTTGCTCAAATGATTATTAGAACGATACCGAAAACGTTTTGGTTGTGCGTGTTTGTACGGGTTAGGTATACGTACTCGGTTCTTACTTATTTAATATACCTACTTTTAATAAATCTAAATCAAACCACAAGGAACAATCTCCTTAAAAAAAAAAGAAAAGTCGAGATAAGCTGCAAGTCTTGTGCACTGTCCTTTATATCTTTGTTTCATTTTTATATTACTGGTACTAGATTAATAAATACATAAATAAATAATAAATAAAAGTCCAAATGCATTTATATTTTGAATTTTATCGCAAAAAATACCTACCTACAGGCACATAATACTTAATAATACAGGCTACAGGGGTAGGCGATTATTATTTTCTCAATATGATTTTATATTTTTTGCTTAATAAACAAAAATGAGATTGGTATCCAAAAACTAAATTACCTAACCGATCTCAAAAGCAGATGGTACATCATTCAGTAAATTGAATGACAAAAAATTAATATGTATTTTTGGTTTATTTTTTACCCGACTACGCCAATTTACGAGTGTTCCTCCATAGCGCCTACACTACTGAGCCGATTTTGATGAATGAGGTTTCAATCGATTCGTAATTAATATTATGGTGCGGGTGACAGTTGTTTCCCTTATATGTGGGTGACAGGCTATATTACATGCGGTGTTGGTTTATTACTCAAAGCATGCGAACAAAATCAATACGACGGATATCTAAAGGTATGAACAATTTCCCCCAGTCGGATTACAGTTTTAAACTTTTTGCTTGTTCGTAAGAGTAACACTCAAATGTAAAATTATATGAATAATCCAAACACCAAAAAAAAAAAATAGCAATAGAGGGTAGTCATACCGAGCGACCTCAGTTCCCGAAATTACTTTTGCCGCCATCCTTACAAGTGGCTTGGCAGATTGCGAAAATCCCACTGATGTAGCTCATTGACTAGGTACTCCTGAGGTCCGTCACCTTAGATAACCCCGACCTGATACCGCTTGCAACCAATTTATTGTTTATACTCACAAAATAATGAAAAATTTCATCATACACACGCGTATTTTTACCCGACTAGCACCAACAAGTGAGATCGCAGTTAAGGGCTACTCGTATAGGTGGCTACCTATACGAGTAGGTATATACCTTTGGTGGCTACCAGCACCACCAAGTGAGATCGCATTTAAGGGCTATCTTGAAATCAATAAAGAAAATTACACCTGAATACTTAATAGGTAATTACAAATTTATAACATAGGTACAATCGGGCTTACAAACCGGAAAAAATTCCAAATCGGTTTCGGTTGTTAACCCCAATACCTTAACCGGTTAGGAGTGAAACCGTTTCAAATTCGATTTCGCTCAAATTAACGGCTTTACCGATCTTTATTATTTTTCCGCTTGGGTTGCGATAGGTCCAGGAGAGAGCCAAACAGAAATCTGAGGAACTGGTGCTGTCACCGAAACGGTTGTAGGGATCACACCGATTAGCAGGTAAACCGTACCGGCACAGTACCGGTGTAGATAAACCGGTTAAGATAGGTAGATCTAAAATAATAATTAATCAAGCCCTGGGTTGATCTACGATGTAGTTCATTTTTAATTGTTACGTTCCCTCAAATATGGTTGAGCGAAGCAATGGCTGGGTCATGCGTCATGCTCGTGAACGGGTGCCACCGGCGGGAATGGGGCTACTTTATGTCTGCCCATCTTAAGATAGAAGTTAGTCGGTATGCATTTTTGGAACTTTCCTCATTGTGGAAACACTGCATATATAGCATAGTATTTACTGTATTGTAAATTTGTTTTGAAAAGTTAAAAAGAGCAACCGCCGAGTTTCTTGCTGGTTCTTCTCGGCAGGAAAGGCATTCCGAACCAGTGGTAGATTCCTTGACTATTCAAAAGCACTTGTAAAAGTTTATTTGAATAAAAAATATTTCTATTCTATTCTATTCTATTGATTATTATTATTACCTACTGCGGTATTTAAGGCCTACTGACTAATTATCCTGTAGATGGGCACAGATAAAATTATTATAATGGAATCAATATTTTATTTAGGGTTCCTTAGTGTTTATAGACAGACGGAGTGCTTTTGCAGTTGACGTGCCTATAGTTAAATCACAGTAGAAAGTCAAATACAGTCCGTTGTACAACTCATACAAGAACTGCACGCCAAATGCACGCGAATACCTAATGGGTAGGTACTTATTGTACCTACAACAGACGTCTATGATCTAAACTTACCTTAAGCAGTCTGTACAGAAGTTCTTAAAAGGAAGTTTGAGTAACGAGCGGACAAAAATCATTTTGTTCCAAAAATTAAACTACCTGTTTAAAAATTAAACTACATATTTTAAATAAACTAAAAATTGAACAATTTCAATACATCTTTCTCTTACAAAATGATGATGAATCTAATATAGTTCGATGATCATTTAATTTTGGTCCAATCCAATAGTCAATATTTATATTATAATTAATAATCATCAAACAAAACTTTATCTATACCTACTTACTAACTAATAATAAATAAAATTAAAGTGTGTGTGTGTGTAATTTCGAAATAATTGCCTCTGATTAAGCTCATAGTTATTTGAACTTTAACCCGTTTATAAAATTTTTGTCTGTCTGTTTCAGGGGCTAATCTTCGGAACAGTTGAAATATTATACATACAAGGAGTAAAATAGGCTACTTTTTAACCTACTTTCAAAAAGGAGAAGTTGTGTTTTTCTACCTATAAGCATCGATATCTCCAAGATTTCAAGCTGATTTGCGTAAATCTTTTTTTAATCGATAGGAAAATTTACCATATTTATGATCCCCTAAAAATTTCGGGTTCCAAAGCCTCAACCCTGATTCTGAAGCGGTACCTGATACTGCCTACCTAAACTGTGAGGATTTAGAGATAATGTAGGTAGTAGGTATCAAGTAAAGATTTCACCGTTGAACTCCAGGACCCAACCCCTCAACCTACAAATCAGAGTTCCTATGGGATTTTTAAAAACTAAATCCAAGCGGACAAAGTCGCGGGCATCAGCTAGTCATAAGTAAAGCATCATTTGTGTAAGTGTATGTCATAAATACAAAACGTATACTTATCTATCGTTGACATTTTAAAGAAAGTTTTTCTGAGGCAGGTTTTAGATTAGGAAAAACTTTTCAGCAGACTTCATCTGAATTATCCTTGCCAAAATAGAAACAAATAGATACCTACATCTAAGTGCACCGAAGTTTTAAACGTAATTTTGTAGCTTCTAAGTTCTCAACCGTAGGTAGGTTCCAAGGTTATTTAATAAGTAATAACGACCCTTATTATCTTAAGAAATAAGCAAATTAGAACTTCCTATAGAATACTATATCAGTTAATAAAGAAATAGGTATACTTACAAGAGCACAGAATCTAAATCCTCTTCCGTTTTCCACATGTTCAGGTAAGCCGGTACGAGTAGGTATGTTTTCCACACACGTAACACATTTACGAGTACAAGCACTTTAGTGACTTTAGTTAGCGTCAGGTCACACACTAAATGACGCTTGAATCTGAAGTATCGGAACAAAACCGGTTTCACCTGAGAATAGTTTGTTAATAAAAATTGACATACGTTTTTTTAGTTATTACAACTTTTATTGGTTAGTTTTTGAAAGTACCGTACCTTGAGCTATCGCTTCAAAAGTGAGTGTAAAAATACTGTGTGTTTTTATACTCATCTTACACACACGTATTTTCCTCATTTGATATTGTGTGATTATAAGCAGGTGTCGACATAGCGTATCTTTTGATGTGATAGGAATATTATTACGGGAGTCGCTATAGCATCAATCATAAGTCATATTAGGTAGGTATCTAAGTACGCTTTTTATAGGTCTACCATCGTTTTAAAATGATCTACCCACTTCGTTTTTTCAAACACTGAGGCACACGTATAGTCTGCTTCTACACCAATACCTACAGGGTGCAGCCATAGTACAAACAGTGTACTATGGTGCAGCTCACAGAATACTTTATACTCCTAGGTGCAGCCTAGGCTAGCCTCTATAAGCTCCAATAGAAGGCATTTGCTGACAATTTCGACCGCAGTACTTGAACTGAACTACTATTGTATGGTTCATCACTTGGGAGGTTAAAAAAAAAAATTTTAAATAAAACACTTTGTTTAGGTAAATCAACACTTTTTATTTTTAAAAAGAGTTTACAATAGGTATGTATTTCGAAATCAAAGAAGTAAACACTCACACTAATGATACTGAAAGATAGATCACACTGAAATCGTCAGGTTGTTACGCAGAGAATTTATAGGTATTAAAAATGATCTATCTTAAACTGGATGTTCTATATGTTGTAAGAAACACATAGACTTTAACTTAAAATCTATAAGAGATTTCTGAACTTATTTCTAATAGTAACTGCTTTCGAACACAAATAATATAACAGTAATTTTACTTTTATAAACATATTAAAAGTTAGCTGGCTTTTTGAAAAAGTACATCAGCTTTTTAATTTGCTTCCTTACTAGTAGTATACATATAACTATATGCCTTGTTTCAAATCAATGTTAAGACGTTTGCTAACTTTTGCTGTCAGAAAACAGGCCATCCGTAGATTGTCAAAGCAACGTGTCAATGCAGGCATGATTTATGTTTTTTAACAGCAAATAAAGTTGGTAATCGTTAATAAAGAAATAGGTTGGGTAACATTGACTTGTCAAGGTTTACACGCCATAATAATTTATGGCTCACATGGGCATACATTATTTTGTCCCCTTTTACAAAGTGCCAGCCAAATGGCACCAAGTCATTTCTACACAATTAATGAAAACTAAATTAACAGGTCAAAAAGCAGTGCTATACTTTTCTGCAGGGATCATCATGAAAAGGTTAGTACTAATTCTGGACTAGGCAATTTAGTTAAAAATATGCGCAAGACTATATACACTATAGGTATTTAGCAGTTTTATAACGTAGAAAATATTTAAGTTTATAACGTAATATCACAAAATCACGTAAAAAGAAAAAGAATCATTACATTCTAGTTGAGTAATGTTACCTTTAATACAAAACATAAAGAAAAGCGCTTTGCTCAGAATCTAGCACTCGCGATTCTGTAATGATCAAGTTTTAAAAGAATCAGTTTCAAGTAGCCAAACGACTAATTAAATACAATGTATTTATAACAAAACTAAAACAATCTTATAGAATGCAAAATTTGACATTCTACTTAATCAACAAAAAAATCAGACTGGAAAAAATAAAAGAAAAACTAAACTAACAAAATCTTTTTTTTTTTAAACAAAATAAGGCATATAAAAAGTACTACACAATAGTAATCTGACTATTGCAATCGGTCTCATCAAAATATCGGCCTATCGGCTTTTTTGACCAAAAATATCCAAATAATATCCGCCTATAGACGACCGATAGCAATACTCGTAGTCTCAAACTGTCTTATTGACTGAGACTACAATGATTTCAATAGTTATAAAAATACCTTAAATTCCGAAAATTATAACCAAAAGGACATCCGCAATGGTCAAGTAACGTAATTAACGTACGCCTTACCTCCTCTTTACACAGAACTGTAATCAACAAAAATTGTATGGACTTTTTTGACAAATTAGCAATGTTGCTTATAGTAACATCTTCAGATTTAAGATAAATTGAATATAGGATTTGGGCATTAGTAAACACATGGCATATAAGCAACCGATTAGTGTCTCTTGTTCTGTGTAACGAGAATTTGGTTTGAGGGGATTGTTTTAATACTTTAGAGTTTTGATAGTTGGCTACGGACCGAGCTCATTTTGACACTTTTTGAATTATTTTGAATTTTTTTTCTCGCACAGTCCTTTCCGTTGGTCTCTTTGTTGGTGAATGCGCTGGAGCTACTGAGCGCTATAATAATTAATCTATGATTATCACTGGACTGGCTGTCCCTATACAACTGACAGATTAAATTGTGGATCAATTTGAAGCGCCACATTTGAAATACGAGTGCCTCTGGAACTAAAAAATATAAAATGCAGGCAGAAGCAAAATGTATCTACGATCAATTGTCAACTAGTGCTCTCATTAATTTTAGTTCCTTGGACACTCGTAACTGTTTACAGCGCCAAAATGTCGTAAACCAAGAAGGTCCAAGAAATGGATGACAGCCTGTCCAGTGTTAATCATAGATTAATTATAGGGGTGGAGCTCACTCCGCTATCCTGTCAATGAGGTACGGTATCAGATGGAGTCACCTAAGAGTCCAAGAGGCGGAAATCGTCCTCCTTGTCGAGGTGCGCGTTAGAGCACAGGTGTATGCGCATCACGTGCGCGGGCATCGGCGGGGTGTCGCACAGCTTGCACACCAGCGACACGTTTGACGACGACGCGACCGTCCTGCCGAACAAAATGTCTTCTTATTGCACCGCTGTGAAATTTTCTAAAACTGAATGCTTCACCTGTGGGATTGTCTAAAAATGATTGGTAATCTTTTTTTTTTTATTCAATGACAAGCTAGTCCTTGACTCCGATCTCACCTGATGGTAAGTGACGATGCAGTCTAAGATGGTAGCAGGCTAACTTGGAAGGAGTATGGCAGTGAACATTCAACCCATACTCCTAATTGGTTTCTACACGCCACCGTGCCGGAACGCTAAATCGCTTGGCGGCACGTCTTTGACGGTAGGGTGGTAACTAGCCGCGGCAAGCCTCCCACCAGACCAGACCAGAGACAATTCAGAAATATCAGCAGAATCAGCTTTCCGAACCGGTGGTAGATTCACGGCTTGTAGAAATAGAGTAGGGTTTTATGTGCCTAATATACATTTCAAGTTAATCCGCTAATCACAACTCATCAACTGATGAGTTGAGATTGCAGTCAAGGATTATCTTATCACTGAATAAAAATAAATAAAATACGTCTACTATGCACTCAGGTTCGATGTATGCCACGCCACAGCCTTCTCCAACATATCCGGGACATCGAGCTCCAAGAGGCCGTCATGACTTACCTGTCAACCAGCGTCTTCAGCTCTTCATTGTCCCGCTTCATCGCTAGCAGCGTGTCCTGCGGCACGTCGTCCAGCGCGAGGGGCGTGTGCGGGGGTACACCACTGCCTTCTCCAACATATCCGGGACATCGAGCTCCAAGAGGTCGTCATGACTTACCTGCCGACCAGCGTCTTCAGCTCTTCATTGTCCCGCTTCATCGCTAGCAGCGTCTCCTGCGGCACGTCGTCCAGCGCGAGGGGCGTGTGCGGGGGTACACCACTGCCTTCTCCAACATATCCGGGACATCGAGCTCCAAGAGGTCGTCATGACTTACCTGCCGACCAGCGTCTTCAGCTCTTCATTGTCCCGCTTCATCGCTAGCAGCGTCTCCTGCGGCACGTCGTCCAGCGCGAGGGGCGTGTACGGGGGTACACCACAACGTTCTCCAACATATCCGGGACATCGAGCTCCAAGAGGTCGTCATGACTTTACCTGCCGACCAGCGTCTTCAGCTCTTCATTGTCCCGCTTCATCGCTAGCAGCGTCTCCTGCGGCACGTCGTCCAGCGCGAGGGGCGTGTACGGGGGTACACCACAACGTTCTCCAACATATCCGGGACATTGAGCTCCAAGAGGTCGTCATGACTTACCTGCCGACCAGCGTCTTCAGCTCTTCATTGTCCCGCTTCATTGCTAGCAGCGTCTCCTGCGGCACGTCGTCCAGCGCGAGGGGCGTGTACGGGGGTACACCACAACGTTCTCCAACATATCCGGGACATCGAGCTCCAAGAGGTCGTCATGACTTTACCTGCCGACCAGCGTCTTCAGCTCTTCATTGTCCCGCTTCATCGCTAGCAGCGTCTCCCGCGGCACGTCGTCCAGCGCGAGGGGCGTGTGCGGGGGGTACACCACAACTTTCTCCAACATATCCGGGACATCGAGCTCCAAGAGGTCGTCATGACTTACCTGCCGACCAGCGTCTTGAGCTCTTCATTGTCCCGCTTCATCGCTAGCAGCGTCTCCCGCGGCACGTCGTCCAGCGCGAGGGGCGTGTGCGGGGGGTACACCACAACGTTCTCCAACATATCCGGGACATCGAGCTCCAAGAGGTCGTCATGACTTACCTGCCGACCAGCGTCTTCAGCTCTTCATTGTCCCGCTTCATCGCTAGCAGCGTCTCCCGCGGCACGTCGTTCAGCACGAGGGGCGTGTGCGGGGGGTACACGTCTGCCTTCTCCAACATTTCCGGAACGGTGATCTCCATGAGGTCGCCATCCGGGACGGATCTCCATTCCCAAGCGTTCACTACGCATTGAGGTTCACGTCGCTTGCGTCGTTTTAGTAGCAACCTGGGTAATACCAATGACTTTTTAATTCGATTACGGCAATGCCAAACGGAAAGGTCAGTATTTTAGCAGTCTATCTGTCTATTTTACGTAAGTTAAACCGTAGCGCCCAAACTACGAAGCCGATTTTGATAAACGAGGTGTCAATAGATTCGTTTTTATGGTCTGGGTGACATACACATAGAGTGACGGATTTTTATCCAGAAAAATCCCTGATAAAAGCCTCAATAATTCAACTTAGTATCTCAAACAGTTTCTGAGAAAAAGGGCCTTAACACATGGACGGTTCCGTTTTTTTTTCGGAGTCCTAAAAGTAGCAAGTAGCAGTAATAGGATCGCGGAAACCGTAAAAAAAACCTGTGATATTTTAGTGTCTGGTAAAATTTCGTCCACTTACTTCATTAGATGCTCCCGTATATGGTTCGGAATCTTCGATCGCTTATCATCTTCAGTGGGAGGCATGTCCGCGCCGCCGCTGTAGGACATCATACAGTCCATCAAGTAGCGTATGTGGTTTATCTGCAGAAATGAACGAACTTCTCATTATTATATAATTTATTTCGTGCTGCCGTGTCTAGATACTTTAACACAACACACTGTGATTGTGTGCGTAAGCGCAGAAGTACTGAGATTACCGTCTACTCGTCTTCACGCACACATTCGTACCGTGTTGTATACTTGGTTACACAAGTAAAGCGCGCGTATAAAAGTACTATGACTAGAGGTCTCCCATTGGTCGAAATTCGACCCGTTACTGTTCTGTGTCGAGGCATAATAAAAGTAGAAAAAAACTTTCACTATAGTTATGTTTGTTAATCTATTAGACAATATGAGATGGACGAAAAGAGTTACCGAATGGGTACCAAGAGGAAGGAAAAGGAAATGAGGCCGCCAAAGGAAGAGATGGCGGGATATATTTTTGGAAAAATGCGGACCAGACTGGATGTGACAGGCTAGAGACAGGAAGCGCTGGAAAGATTTGGGGGAGGCCTACGCCGTAGAGGCGACTTATGCGTGAAACATTGTGTTTTTTTTAATTAATTATTTTCGCAAATTTACATATTAATTATTGACATAGAATTGTATTTTAATGTATATTTGACCTGATTATTTTACTATTAAATAATGTATATTTGACCTGATTTTTTAATTATTTTAAATATTGACATGAATAATTGTAATTTGTAATATTAATTTATGATTTTATCAAATTGTGAAAGTTATGGTCCGGGAGCCAGTGACAGATTTTCATGACCAAGTCCCTCCCAATCATAACTTCGTGAAATGCATTAGGGATTTATATTATGAATATTCGCGACCGTCAGCTGCGACTCCGTGGGTGGGGAGGGCAGTGGCAGCCTCCAACGCATGGAGAAAAAAAAAAGTTTTTTAGTCATTTCCTCCCATTTGAAAATTTGTCAGATTATAGTTTACCTAATATTTTGAAGGAAAAATAAATTCAGCTGACCATAACATGGTGGATTATACGTCAGCTGGCTGCTTGAACATGAAAAAAAAAATTATATTTTCAATGATTTCCTCTCAACTAAAAATTGACCTGGTGATCGTTTATATGCTACTATGGATGAAAATTAATTTCAGCTTGCTGTATCGCAGTGGAAAGTTTGTCAGCTGGTACCTTGTAAGGTGTGACGCAGCAGCATCTATCACCTACTGAATCTTATCAGCTGACGACTTTTCCCTTGACTTACAGCTAGCTGAGTTTTTTCAATAATTACTAATGCATGTTAACAATCCTCTTATAAATTTTCATCCAGGAGGAAATCACTTTTCTTAAGTTATTCTCTTTCTTTTTACAGATTGAGGCTATACATAAGCCCTTTCTATACTGCAGCTAGATTGTGGATTAAAATTACCTTCTCCAGATGCTATGCTATATAGCAGAGCATAGAATGCTAAAGGTTCCGTGATAACGTCTTATAGAAACATTGATGCTACAATAAATGCTAAAATAAATTATGCATTAATTAATTTACTTATACCAACATTTCCTCCATTAATAAACTTCATATTTGTTATCAAAACACTCAAATAAAGCATACTGCCGAATAACTTAAGAAACGTGATTTCCTCCCGGATGAAAATTTATAAGAGGATTGTTAACATGCTTTAGTAAATAATGAAAAAAATCAGCTAGCTGTAAGTCAAGGGAAAAGTCGTCAGCTGATAAGATTCAGTAGGTGATAGATGCTGCTGCGTCACACCTTTCAAGGTACCAGCTGACAAACTTTCCACTGCGATACAGCAAGCTGAAATTAATTTTCATTCATAGTACGATCACCAGGTAAATTTTTAGTTGAGAGGAAATCATTGAATATATAATATTTTTTTTTCATGTTCAAGCAGCCAGCTGACGTATAATCCACCATGTTATGGTCAGCTGACTTTATTTTTCCTTCAAAATATTAGGTAAACTATAATCTGACAAATTTTCAAATGGGAGGAAATGACTAAAAAACTTTTTTTTTTCTCCATGCGTTGGAGGCTGCCACTGCCCGCCCCACCCACGGAGTCGCAGCTGACGGTCGCGAATATTCATAATATAAATCCCTAATGCACTTCACGAAGTTTCGCTCGAGAGGAAATAATTGACCGAATTTGTACCTGGCTCCCGGTCCATTAAAAAGATTATATGAATAAATTAAAGAATAATGTAACTTTATGTGATCTACTTGTAATTTTGTAACGAATTAGAAATAAAGGGCTTTTTTATTTTATTTTTTATTTTAAGACTTTAATCTATTCTCAATTTGACGTGTGTGTGTCAAATACATGGTAGTGTGTGTAATGGTTTTTTATTCATTTAATGTATTTTTATGCACATAGTTCGAAGAGCTGATGGTCGTTAGGGTCCCAAGGCGCTGGAGAGGCGACCCCGCACCGGGAAGCGCAGTGTTGGCAGACCCCCCACTAGGTGGACCGACGACATCTAACGAGACGCAGGAAGCCGCAGGATTCAGGCGGCGCAAGACCGAAGCCTGTGGAGGTCCATGCAGGAGACCTATGTCCAGCAGTGGACATCTAAAGGTTGATAAGACGAATAAGTATTTTTATGCATAATTCAGCATAGATATGCACGGTACTCACTCTGCCGATGTCGTCGACGGACAGGTCGGCGTCGATGTTGACGAGCAGGTCGTGCTCGGGGAAGTGCGGCGTGGCGCGCTCGTCGCTGCCCAGCCCGCACAGCACGCTCACGTAGCGCGACTTGCCGCTGTCCTTGCGAAACTCCGCCCTGGAATTAGCCGTCACATTCACCACCAGCTCGACCATAACCGACAGCGCTGAGAGGCTAATGCCCGCTTGCAGAGACGCCGGGTTAGTTAATCCAGGAATAAATTTGTAATTATTTTGACAGAAGCTTCATACGAAATCTGTCAAATGTATCCTTTTAACAGCTGCTAACTAAGGGTTAAAAGGATAACCCGGCGTTTCTGCAAGCGGGCCTTAGAGAAACTTTAATATCTTGTTATACACAGGAATAGGGTACTTGACTGATATTTATTTACATACTAGTTGATGCCCGCGACATCGTTCGCGTGGATTTAGTTTTTTGAAATCCCTAGGGAACTCTTTGATTGTCCGGGATAAAAAGTACCCTGTGTCACTATCCAGGTCCTTAACTATACATACCCATGCAAAAAAATCTCGTCGATCCGAAGCTTTCCAACCAAAACAAACCAACAAACAAACACATTTTCACATTTATAATATTAGCATGATTTAAAATAAAGTTTCTGAATATTATAACAAAATGCTATTTTTTAAATATAACTAGTCTCGGAAATATAGAGCCGTAAAGTTGCCTGTTAGATATAGAGAGCGCTACCGACGGTCACAAGACAGTAGATTCATATACTCTTTATAGAAAATTTCGTTTTCGAAAGAGTCGCAGTAAAACAGCTCATAACTTGTTTCTTACCGATTTTGAAAGAAATTAGTTTCGTAATGTAAATTCGACTTTATAGTTGTGTATTCAGGACTAAAGATATTTATTTCGTCATTGAAATTTACGGTGAGTGGTAATGAAACGCGAGGTAAATGACTAATGCGAGGTATTGTAACGAAGTTCCTTATCGTACGTTGCGTATCTGGAGGATGGGGGCTAGGCAATAAAAAGTGTAAGAATTTTCCGTCACGAGTAGTGTAGACGGTCCATATTACGAGATGGTTCTAACATTTGGCGAAAGATGGCGTTGATTCTAAAAGTTAATGTTTTCATTATTAAAAGGAACTTCATTCCAAGCGAGTGTTCCACACACGCATTTTTTTCATAACTACTGCTACTTACTCTGGACAGAAAATTAGTGCGATGATAGCGGGCAAGCCTCTGATATTCGGAAGCAGAGTGGTGTGGCGTAGTGTGAGCTTACTGCTGACCTCATTCTGACCCACATCGGCGGCTACCAACAACCTGCGAAACATTAAATGCATGAGTCGTCATCATCATCACCAACAACTCATTAACGACTCACTACTGAGCGCAGATCTCCTCTCAGGGAACGGTTATAATCCACCACGCTGGCGAATGCGAATTGGCAGAATTAACGAAAAAAAAAAGTGTGTGTGTCAGCTCCGACGCACGACTGGAGTTTACCACTTAAAACGTCGTAATGCATTCGCGGCGCCGCTCCGACCCGATCGCTACGCGCTCGGCTTCCCGAAGCGAAAGCGCTTTCGCATTCGACAACTCAAGCGAAAACCAACCTTATTTACTCAACCTTAGGGTAGAAATTTGCATCGTTGTGAAAAACGTAACAAGGGCATTCGACAACTCAAGCGAAAACCAACCTTATTTACTCAACGTTAGGGTAGAAATTTGCATCGTTGTGAAAAACGTAACGAGGTCATTCAAAACAGATTTCACTGCTCAATTTTTTCTCATACCGGGCGCTTAAAATCGATTCTAAAGGAGTAAACTCCAATAAACCTCCAAAAATTGCAGCAAAATTTTTCTAGACACTAAAAATACAACTTTAATGTATTGTTATGTTAATATAAAAAATAATTAAATATATTTATTTAAATATCACTTGCTTCAATGGTGAAGAAAAACATCCTGAGGAAACCTGCACATCTGAGAGTTCTTCATAATGTTCTCGAAGGTGTGTGAAGTCCGCCAATTCGCATTGGGCCAGCGTGGACTATGGCCTATAGCCCTACTCTGTGAGGAGACCTGCGCTCAGTAGTGAGCCGTTGATGGGTTGCTAATGATGATGAAATGATGATATTTAGTTGAATATTTTTCATTTTTATAAAAAGTTTCTAATCAATTAAATGCGCAATGCGCATCCAAAGGCATTGTAAGTACCTTTCGTACACCTCTTGCGGCTCCGTGTCCAACAGTACCGAATTGACGGAGCTCCATTCCACTTGAACCGTTTTTTCACGGCTCGCGTACATGATGTTGTGAACCGATGTCTCCAGGGGGCTGTGACCAAACAATATTAACGTTAGGCGTGTGTAACTCTTTACTGAAACGACTCAGCGAGTAGTTTCTTCTAAGTGATCTACTGATTCGAATCTCTAACATGTATCATTATTTTGGCTCAATTGAATCTTTTGGTTTTGGTTGTTCGCAATTTGTAAACTAATACGACAAAGTAGGCTTATGGCATTCTAATTGCGCCAATGGCAGTATCATCTTCACATGTTTTTATAGAAATCTTTACTTGACTAATTTGTGTGTAGCTCACGTCCAACTCGATATTCTGACTAATTTCTTAAACTGGACACTTTCAAGTAAAAGTTTTTATATAAACCTGTGATGATACTGCCATTGGCGCAATTAGAATGCCATAAGCCTACTTTGTCGTATTAGTTTACAAATTGCGATAAACCAAATTAAATTTGAATTTCGCGGGCAGACCCTGGTAGTTAAGACTTCAACTTTCTTTTTTTGGTCTGAGGTTTGATCCCAGGCAAGCATCTCTCACTTTTCATTAAATATCACTTCCTTTATAACGGTGAAGAAAAGCATCGTAAGGAAACCTGCTGAGAATACTCCATAATGTTCTCAAGGGTGAAGTATGCCATTCTGGCTTCTGCGTTTGCCCAGTGAATGACACCAGTTGTACCTTCGCCCAATATACATAAGTTTCATCTTATCTGCACCGTCACTTACCACCAAATGAGATCGCAGTCAATGACTTACCTCCATAACACAAGTTACCACTTACCTGTCAGGTCCTTTGAGGCAAGCATCAGCAATGCACTCCTTGTAGCTAGGCGGCTCGATCTCGTGCAGTTGATTGTACGCCAGCTCGGTTTGTTCCTTGTTCAATGCACGCTTTTGAGCCATATTCAGCTCTGATGCCGTTTGTCTAAGGTCGTGATTTAACTAGCAACACAAAATAATTTTTTTAAACTATATTGCACGTAACAAGGTTATATACTTAATTTAGTGTATTTGTAGCTGAATTTTCTTGTAGCATATTGTTTATATAATAAATTATGTTATACATTTATATCATACTAGCTGACCCAGCGAACTTCGTACAACTATCTATATAAATAAAACAAATAAACTATCCCAATCCAAAAAAAACTATCCTATCTTTTAAGTTGGACCAAATTACAGATAGTTACGAAGTTTGATTAAAATCGGTTAAGTAGTTTAGGAGTCCATCGCGGACAAACAACGTGACACGTAATTTATATATATTAAGATTATAAAACGTGAAATTTTAATATTTGTCTTCCCGCACTGACATGATTGTCTTAAAAAATACATAATTTGAATCTAACAATGGCAGATTAATAAATGTGAAAACGAAACTCGAAAGCGATTTCGAACCAGTAATATTAATTCGCGTGCGTGCAACAAAATTGCCCAAGAGACTTGTCAAGATAGAAAAACTATAACAATTCATTACATTAATTTAGTCAAATATTAGATCACTTTAATGGCAATTGATTATTTGTACACTTTATGGAAAGTAATTAAGAAAATGTAAGAATCAGAATCAGAATTTATTTATTGCATTATACACTAGTAGCATGAGATTGGTAGGTACAATAGATTGTAGGGCATAGTGTATTACCAATCTAATAAAAAAATAAATAAAAAATATCTGAAGTACAAGGCATTGAGAGAAAAAAAAATGCTATAAATAATTTTATGTATACCTAATCATATCCCTGTTTCATTAAAAAATTCCTCTGGTGTGTGGTAGGCCTTATTAATAAGCCAATTTTTCAAAGTTTTCTTAAATTTAGCTAAAGGAAGTTCCTTGATATGATCAGGTTAGCTAATATATACTCGAATGGCCATGATGCATGCACTTTTACGGTATATTACGGTAAATATTACAAGTAATAAAAAATATAACTACCTTGGAATCGTAGCTTTCCTCGCTAGGGACCGCATATCCTCTGTCCAAAAGTGCCTTGTTTACGCTTGTTTTGCCTCCTTCAGCCAACAGTTCAATAGATATTATTCCGTGTGCCACCGAATAAATCTAAAACCAACATACACTATTGCACAAGTACACATAAGATATTTTAGCTACACTGTCAAATGGGATATTACCAACTCCAAAAAAATCATATCAGAAGCACTATATAGTTAAAATGTGAGTTTAGAAATCAAAATTTTTCGAATTCAAAATTATTTATTTCACGTAGGCCAACCTGTGGCCCTTATGACACGTCATGATTCTACCACCGGTTCGGAAAGCGAACTCTGCTGAGAAGAGCCGGCAAGAAACTAACTTAGCAGTAGCTCTTTTCAAAATAATCATTTTAAAATATTACCTATTATGAAGCTATTACATTGTAATAAGTTTTTATACTATCTTGTGGGCAGATGGATACCAAGCCGATTTAACCCATGCAACTTTGTTAGAATATATTTCCACAATGAGGGGAACTTCCAAAAAAACGTAATACAATTCAATTCATGTTAAGACGGGCAAACAGAAAGTAATTCCCGCCGGCGGGACCCGTTCACGAGCATGACGCATGATACAGCCATTGCTTCATTTTTGCTTTGGTTATCGGTCAGTGGTATGGGAATTTGTATAAAATAGTGAAATATGACGTCATTTGACGTATTTTTTGTGATTTAATCGATAATTTAAAAGGGGTCTTCTACAACCGACAGACGTGTACTGCTTCACATTGGTCTTTCGCATAGACATGCCTTGGTTTTGCGCCACCTGCAGGCAGCGGCTCCATAAGACTCGTCTGGAGATTGTCAACCTAGTGGGTGGTTTTTTCAACGTTGCAACGTTGCGCTGTCCGGTGCGAGGTCACCTCTCCAGCACCATAGACGACATCAACGACCATCAGTTCTTCGAACAATACGTCTCGCCCATTGACTGACGCATTTTTTTTTAAATCAATGACAAGATAGTCCTTGACCGTGATCTTGCCTAATCTTAAGTGACGATGCAGTCTAAGATGGTAGCCGGCTAACTAAGAACGGGAGGGCAGTGAACATTTAAACCATACCCTTAATGTTTCTACATGCCATCGTGCCGAAACGCTAAATTGCTTGGTACTTGGCACATCTTTGACCGTAGGGTGATAGCTAGCTACGGCGAAAGCCTCCCACCAGACCAGACCAGAGAATTCAGATTATATAATCGGAATTATAATTCGATTCCACGTTTGACATTAGCTACTGTCATTTTGTAAAATAATGATACCACATATAATAGTGTAGTGATGAACACAAAAATCGATAAACAATCGCGATTTATGTTTATGTAATCATAATATTGGTGTGCCAATTAAAGACTAAATTATTGATTTTTATTGAAATAAATACATAATTACTCATAATAATTATTTATTAATTAGTAACCGCTGCTTTATTTTATAAAAAGTTAATATTTTTGTTTTTTATATTAAAAACAAAACTTATAATAAAAGAACCTAGATAGTTTTCTATATTGGCAACCCGTGCGCGCTCGTGCAGCTATCGCCATTTTGTTTATCTTGTCATTCGGCTTCATTCTCCCAGTCTGACTGCACGAATATCTTGTTTCATTGCGAATCGATATTTTGTTATTTTGTTGGGTTTTTGTTAAAGTTTTGTTACGTTGTGTTTGTTGTTACGTTTATAGTTTTTTTGTGAACTTTGAGTGAATCAGCTATTTGTTTTGGTTTTCCATCAAAATGGATCCTCAGCCAAGTACATCACAAAAAGACGTGGATGTTTTCTTGTCCCCAAGAAAAAAACGTCCACGAAAAGCTTTCACTGTTACTGAAAAAGTAATGATCCGCAATGCCTACAAGTACGTGAAAAATGAAACTTCTGCGCAATTGGAGGCCTTTGAAGTAGTGGAAGAAAATGAATGTATGAGCAAAGTTGCTGACATATTGGGAATAACCTCACGCTCTGTTTGTAACGTTTTGAAGGAAGTAAATAAAGGTGCGGCGCCAACTCCTAAAAAAACTGGACCAAAGCGAAGTTTCAAAGACAAAATTGATGAATTTACATTCTCCGCAATACGAAGACTTGTTCATCAGTTCTTTTACCGAAATGAACCTCCAACGATTGCAAAGGTTAGTCAATCAGTCAGACAGTATTATTTTATACCTACATCTTTTATATATATAAGTAATGATTCCAAACTATTATAAAATTTACTATTTTAGATTTTACAAGTGATGAACGATGATCCAGAAATGCCCAAGGTTTCCAAAGACACCCTCAGAAAAATTTTGAAGCATCTTAATTTTAAATTTGTTGCACGGTCACGCAAGAGCACACTTATTGATCGAAATGATATAATAACATGGCGCCAGCGTTACTTGCGATCTATATGTCAGTTTCGACGAGAAGGGAGACATATATATTATCAAGATGAAACTTGGGTTAACGCAGGTAAGGCTAACATTTTGAATTTATATACATTTTACATTAAATTTAATAGTAATATTGAATGTTAATGTACTATATTTATTTTTAGGTCATACTGTAAAAAAACTTGGGTGGACAAGAAAGTCACATCATCTCGGCAAGCGTTTTTGGAGGGACTGACCAGTGGATTAAAAAATCCATCTGGAAAAGGCAAACGTCTCATAATTAGCCATATAGGTAGTGAAGAAGGCTTCCTGGAAAAGGGGCTCATGATTTTTCAAGCAAAGAAAAATTGTGAAGATTACCATGATGAGATGAACGCAGTTTGTTTTGAGGAGTGGTTCGCTGGAGTCTTACCAAAATTAAGACCAAACTCAATTGTGGTGATGGATAATGCACCTTACCACTCCCGAAAATTGGAAACGGCACCAAAAATGAGGTGGAAAAAAGCTGCCATTCAAGACTGGCTTTTAAATAAAAATATTCATTACGAACCAGATATGGTTAAAGCTACGCTTTTAGAACTGATTCCACATAACGAGTCTTTTAATAAGTACGCTGTAGACGAAATGGCAGCACAACATGGGATCACGGTTTTAAGACTGCCCCCTTACCATTGCGAGCTGAACCCTATCGAATTGATATGGTCGCAGGTAAAGGGGCATGTAGCTCAAAATAATAAAACCTTCAAATTGACAGACGTGAGAAATTTATTTGAGGAAGGCATTCAAAAAATTACGGCTACCGAATGGTCTAAATGCGTATCCCATGTTGTCAAAGAAGAGGAAAAAATGAGTAGGCTAGATATTTTAATTGACAATATCACAGACACATTTATAATACATGTTACAGAAAGTGACAGCGATAGCGATAGCGAAGACGGCGACGATTTATAAAATAAAATATTACCATAATACATCTATTTGTTTTATTTCTCATGTTCCTTCATGATCACATTTTTTTATTTATTTCACACACAATTATTAAAGAAAACTCTCAGATCCTTAATAAAATTAATCGTCATAACTAAATTATCCGTTCAGAAATATTTAATTTCCTGATATACTTAGTTTCTATTAAAGTAGTAGTTGTTTAGATAACTACTATAAACGAGAGGAATCGATTCGGAAATATTGCATTTCCGTATCGAATAATTTCGTAACGTCACTATTTAGTACTTGTCATAACGTTGCAACACTGAAATTGTCAAATCTGGAATCGAATTAAAATTCCGACTTTAAATTCCCAAATTGCCCCCGCCGGGAATCGAACCCGAGACCTCCCAGTTATAAGACCACAGCGCTCACCACTGCGCCAGGGAGTTCCTCAAACACTTCAGCTTCGTGACTTGAGCTTAAAATGGTTATCAAACATAAATAAGCAACATGGAAAAAACGACTGAAGTAAAACTTATGAAACGCAACGGCTATGAGAGAAAGAGAGAAAGAAAATGTGTACTCGCACCTCTCTCTCTTGCCCCTACAGTAATATATGAAACGTAACTCTCTCTCTTTCTATATTCACTAACTTATATCTCCCTCTCAACTTCCCGCCTCGCCCGATCACACTTTTCGTAACGCATTCACCAGCTTACTTCCCAAGTCAAGTGTGCGAAGTTTTACTTCAAAGTTCGATGTTACGCTTGTAAACATGATAATCCTCCAACCTTGCCCAAAAGCCGGCCCTTCGAAATCATTTCAATGAACAGTCTGTGCGCCTGGGGGCTCCACTGTGAGTGGGTGTGCAGCAGCGGGGCGGGCGCGATGTTGCTCAGCACGCACTGCATGGCCAGCGGTGGGATCTCTTCGCACTGTGGCGGAAGCTCCCTCAAGCTGGGCATGCCCACGCGCCCAACACTCCCGTAGTCGATGTAGACCACCTGAAAACATTCACTACTGGTACAAGCAGACAATTTTTGACCGACTTCAGAAAAAGGAGGAGGTTTTCAATTCGTCTGAATCTTTTTTTTTTATGTATGTTCACCGATTACTCGAAGTCGCCTGAACCGATTTGGAAAATTCTTTTTTGTTTCAAATGGTATACTTCCCAGGTGGTCCCATTGAAATTTTATCGAAATCGGTCGAGCGGTTTTTAAAATATCAACAATAAATTATATACTTTGCACTGGCGCGGGCGTTTGGACTTTAGAGTCGGATCTTTAAAAAGAATTTTTTATATTAAATTGTACTGGCGTACACTCGACGGTTGTTTTCAACTCTCGATGCAAAACAGGAAGCATAAGTTTTGCCGCTTTGTCTGTATTTGGTTATATGTTTAAGTGATAATTCTCTGTTTTGTTCTCAGAAAGCACATCAAAACACCTTCATAAATTTTGTAGAGCTCAGCGGTTCTTTTCTCTATTTATGCCATTTTTAGTGGGCAGTTAAGATGATGGAAAGTTGCCAACTAACAACTGTCAAACCTGCATTTCTTCATACAAAATTCAGTTAAGACAGTTCTAGTTATTCTGAATTGGTGTGCAATCCAATATAGCGGATTCCTGTATTTTATAGTTTTATTTCATCAAACAAATATCAATCTCTCTCAAAATAGAAAAATTAAAACGTTTTCAGTAATCCATCAATCCTACTACCCGTACAGATAAATAATGGGATTAGAAATGGCGGCTAATTATGCCAGTACTGTCAGCATACACAGGATCTATACTGACAATTCGCTAATAATCAATAAATTATAATAATAAATAAATAAATAAGATATATCGCTATAACGTTAAATTAAAACATATTGTTACTAGCGGACTGTCATCTAATTAAAATATCTACCTATCATCTAATTAAATTAATATGAAACTGGACTGTTACGAATGTAAAAGAGTAAAGACGGTCATCATAACAGTTTATTGTTGTTCTTATCGGCGAGTGTAAGTATAGATAGCGATAGTGTGCGAGTGAGAGATGAACAGAAGCTACGCCATTTTCAGTACCATTTTTTAAGTATAATAATAATAATTATTATATGTGTATATATTTATGTTTATTATATTTCCCTTTAGCTTTATATGTATTTATTTTGTACGCGGGTGTGAGAGTCTAAATATATATGGATAATAATAATATCTTTATTCATTTATCAATAAGCTTACAAATAACATATGTGAAGCCCTGTCTCCTATGGAAGTATATACTGTGTTACAGGAGACAGTGTATTCCCTACATATATGAACAAGATGAATGAATAGACGATTGACAAATAGTAATTAAAAATACTGTTACATCGTTCAAAACCTTCGTTAAAAACGTTTGAACTTCAATAACCCAACGGTTAAAGGTGCGGATTGAAAACTGAAAGGTCGCAGGTTCGAATCCCACCCGTTGCACTATTGTCGTACCCACTCCTGACACAAGCTTCCCGCTTGTTTGGAGGGGAGAGGAGAATATTAGTCAAGTTCAACTTGGTTGATATTTAAAAAAAAAAAACTTATTTTAGTTAAATAGAAACATTGCTTATTATAATTGTTTATTAAACATTGTTTGTGGGTGTGTGTGAGTTTGTGTCTGAGAAATGTACAGGTTTTCATTAAAGTTCGGCCGTTCAGAGAATACGTTCCTGACACCTGTCAGTTAGTCACGACAACTGTCACAAAATTATAACATTAATTGATTATTGATATAATAATGTTGTTTTAATGCTCATCAATTGTTAAAACGGTAAACAACCAGCAATAACATTTTTATCGTAACTGCAACGCCATTACAAAGTTACGTCGTCAGTTCAATCGCGACGTGTCAGGAACGCATTCTCTGAACGGCCGTAGTATAGATAAATTCATAATTTGTCACCCATGCCTGTTGTGTATGCCTACCTCCATCATATCGTCGGGCAGGAGGCGCTTGACCCTCGCGCGGAAGAGCAGCGTCCCGCTCTCGTCCGAGTACGGGGCTGCGACGAGCGTGTCCACGGCGACCGCGTGCGTGTACGCGAGCAGCGGCTTGCGGTTCAGCGACATCTGAATCATGTGCAGCTCGGCCGCCGTCGACTCGTCCGCGTATTGCACCCAGAAACGACCCACGTTGATGAGCTGGGAGAAATTCACGTGCATTACTCACAATACAGTAAACGTATGAATGCATGCATGCACCCATTCATCAACCCATTGCCAGCTCACGTCTGGGCAAAAGGCGCTGCGCAAACGTGGACACCTTTGAGTCCTGTGTTGGATTATTGCATATTTTATTTTCATACAATAAATATGGAATAAACCAGCAACTGCGCAAACGTACCTAGACACTTTTTGTGTCCTGTTGCTTCCACTCCATATTTATTGTATGAAAATAAGTGGCTTGTATCGACTGAGAAGGGTTTAGGACGTAGTCCACCAAGCTGACCAAGTGTGGATTGACAGACTTCACTCACCTTTGAGAACATTTTGGAGAGCTCTAACATAACGTAATGCATATTCTTTTTATTTTTAAACTAGCTGATGCCCGCGACTTCGTCCGCATGGAATAAGTTTTTAAAAATCCCGCGGGAACTCTTTCATTATCCGAGATAAAAAGTAGCTCTCCCGGTCTGAGGAACCACTACTACATCCATTACTATACCCATGCAAAAAATCACATCAATCCGCTGTTCTGTTTTTTTTTTTTAAAGTATCCTATGTCCGTCTCCTGGTTCTAAGCTACCTCTCCACCAATTTTCAGCCAAATCGGTTCATCCGTTCTTGAGTTATAAATAGTGTAACTAACACCACTTTCTTTTATATATATAGATATACAATATTATATAACACTTATGATTTATACGTTACATAAAAAGTAATTTTATTTTTCGAATTAATTCCAGTCATTTTGCCGGATGTGGCAGTTGAACGCATCTAGTTAGAAAATCTTCA
The DNA here is from genome assembly GCA_029955525.1 of Oeneis ivallda. Lineage (NCBI taxonomy): Eukaryota > Metazoa > Arthropoda > Insecta > Lepidoptera > Nymphalidae > Oeneis > Oeneis ivallda. The sequence goes on along the minus strand of JARPMR010000024.1, from coordinate 10,218,121 downwards.
AAACGAAAAACTACGCATTTTCATTTCTTTTACATTTCTTAAAAATAAAAAGCTTGAATTCATGTTTTCTTTATTTTCATTTAAGCACATTAAAATATTCTTTAATTTAGTCTTTATTTCATTAAGCTAGGCCAGGTGCTTTGGAAGATATTGAAGATTGAACGGCAAGTGAAGGATCATCTGCTCAAAACCATGTATGTATCCTCTGTCTGTAACCTTTTTCTATATTTATTATATTTAATACTAATATAATAATACTTTATGTTTCATATCATGTACGACAGTACGGTATCATGTTACTTAATGTATTATGTATCATATAATATATTCAGGTACCTATAATTATGTACATAATTATCATATTCAATATTATATTTATATATTTATATGTATATTATTCTCTTTTTACCCTAGTCTTTTGCACACCTACAAGACGTGTTGTCTCACATCTCAAGGTTGACTGGTAGAAAATGCTTTAGCATTGAGTCCGCCTTTTGTACTATTTTTGTGCAATAAAGTGAATAAAAAAAAAATAAAAAAAAATCTAACCGACCCTATTTCTTTGCGGTCCAGTTTATTTATACCTGTGAAATTTGCAACGGGAAGTACGTATCGTCGATCTCGGGCAGGCGCGGCACCATTTTGTTCAAGTCTGTGTGCTTCTTCATCTCAGCGATTGCATTGGCAAGCGCGGTCGCTTTTTCAATTCTAAAAAAAATTTTGTTACATTATTATTATATTACTATTTAACTGCTAGCAACTATGTTTGTATCATAGAGGGAAATTCCTACTTTCCAAGATACAGTTTAAATACTAGTTTGGAAAGTGGGAGATCATAAAACTATTTAAGTATCACATTAATTGTTAGCACATCACTAGTTGTAACACCTTGTTTCTTTGTTTAAAATAAAATATATTCTACTATCTGATGCCCGCGACTTGACCCGCGTGGATTTATATTTTAAAAATCCCTCGGGAACTCTTTGATTTTTCGGGATAAAAAGTAGCCCATGTCACTCTCCAGGTACTTAACTATAACCATGCAAAAAATCACGTCGATCCGTAGCTCTCTTGCGGCGTGATTGAAGGACAAACCAACAAACAAACACTTTCGCATTTATAATAGGCTAGCGTGAAAACTTCTAAGAAAAAAAAGATAAAGGCACATCACTTTTTTTCAGCGCGCTTTTGCTGAGCATTCGGAATTTTATTCCATGAATAATTTCTAATATAAATTATTATAAGAACATTTGTATTAGAAATTTCTATTACTCTTCTATTTGACATATTATATAATATGTCAAATATTCAATATATTATGTCAAAAATTTTACCCATCTCAGATGTCTCACGACCCATGAATATGTGTGTGTGGCGTCTGCATATAAGCGTAAGTCTGTGCGTGCATTGCGTGTGAATCATGAATTTTACATTAAGAAATACCTTATTGAACATCGTGTGTGCATCTATGCGTATTGTATATTAAGAGCATTCATATTTGGAAATATTCAGAGAGTATACTAACGGCAGTGGAGGAAGCAGTGATAGCCTAGTGGTTAGGACTGTGGTCTCCTATTTGGGGGGTCGCAGGTTCGATCCCGGGTCCGCACCTCTGACTTTTCGGAGTCATGTGCGTTTAGAATAGAATAGAATAGAATAGAAATATTTTTTATTCAAATAAACTTTTACAAGTGCTTTTGAATAGTCGATGAATCTACCACTGGTTCGGAATGCCTTTCCGCAATTAAATATCACTTGCTTAAACGGTGAAGGAAAACGTCGTGAGGATACTTGTGAAGTCCGCCAATTCGCTTTAGGCCAGCGTGGTGGACTGTGGCCTATAACCCTTCTGAGAGGAGACCTGCGCTCAGTAGTGAGCCGTTGATGGGTTGCTGATGATGATGATACTAACGGCAGCAACGGTATTCTGATGTCCATTCTCAGCTGTCTGGCTTTGATCGCTTTATACACTGGCAGCACCACTTGACCAGGGATAGTTGGGTCCTAAAAACAAAATACACCTATTATACTATGTACGTAATATATACCTATATTTTTGACATATTGTGATATTTAGCAGATAGTAAGGTAAAACCCGAAGTTCTACGCAGATCACTCCATTCGAAAAATAGAAGGCGTCAACCAAGTAAAATATGGTATATCAATATTTTAGCAAGAAAAGGTTAGAATTATTTTGCTATAATCCGCCAACAGAAAAATCTGTATAACTTTATTATACAGATTTTTCTGTTGGCGGATTATAGCAAAATAATTCTAACCTTTTCTTTCTAATCATGGACTTCCGCAAAGTAACGCCTGCTTCTATCCAATATCCATATTTTGCTTGAATACAATATTTCAGATAGTTAATTTACATTGTAAAAAGTAGTATTATACTTACACCATCTCCTCCATCGGATTGATCCTTCTTATCACTTTTTGGTTTCTGGTTCTCTTGGAAAGTCAAATATACTTTTCTGAAACAAAAGTGATAGTTGAATCTTTAAATTTTATTTTTATATTCAATAGGGTATTTTACTCCTAGAGAGAAATAATCTAAAAATACCTAATTATGATAGTTTATGCAATAAGAAATCGGGAAGTGTAAGTTTCAGTTCATAAAATTATAAAATGAGTTTTATATTTTATTTCAAAGTTTTCACTTTTTTATCTATGCTACAAATATGCGAAACGTCAAACAGTACCCGACATTGCACTACGTCATAACGTCAGTAGTCTATATAATTCATCCGCTCAAATAGTTTGCACTACAAGTACAAGATAATTTGGAAACTGTGAAAATAAATAAATACATTATTTAATCATTTAGTACCTCATTTATTTCAATTTTTTTAGATTAAATACTGGTAGTATTAGATCTGAATCATCATGTTATATAAATATACTATCATCACAATACAACATACAAAAATTTAACGCGACGCACTAAAGTACACAGTGAGTCTCAAAAGTGGTGCCGCCTTCGGCATAGACTGACAGCCGCTTTGTGTCGGCTTTACAAAGGGCACCAACCATTTGAGCGAACGAATTTACTATACAGTCGACGTTATCACATGGCGTCTAGCTTTTACGCGCGGAAAATTAAAATCCAAAATTTTTTTGGTACTTATCGATTGAATAAAATTTTAGTAAATTTTCTAGTAGTATATTTATCACCTTAGGATCAATTTTAGACACTTTTCAAAAAAGAGTAAAATACCCTATTGTAAAATGCGATCAGCAATGAAAAGGTTAAGAAATAGTTACATCTGCCATTAGAAATATTGAGGGTAGAATGCATCGTCGTAAATCACCTATTAATTCTTTATTACGACGTACACTGAGCCCTATAATCTATGATTAACATTGGAGAGTCTGAAGTTATATTTTTTTGTTGTTCTTGTTTTAGCTTTCTGGCTTTATTCAGTGCCAGCACAATACACTTGGAGCTACTTGATTGACGCTTATATTGACGCTTATTTTGACGCTGTAAGTAGATAAACGAGCGTCTCTGGAACTTAATATTATTTATCTACTCCAGCATCGAAAAGTTCCAATTTCGAATTTGACAGCTGAATCGAAATGAATCCTCTTTCGGTTTTGCTTCTCATTTCGATGCAGCTCGTTGTATGGGAGCTGAATCGAAATGGTTATCTTCTTAAAATAGAATACCTAAAGCTAAGGCTCTGAGTTCTGGCACTTTTGTACCGTTCATATGACAGAGGCGCCACAGGCGGCTGGTGGCGGCTTACGGAGTTACTTTTTGTTACTTTATTGAGCCTACCTACGGCGTATTTTGTTTTGTTAATGATTTTATTTTCCTTGTCGTAGATAAAATCTTGTATGCAACTGATCGTAATTAGTCATTTTAATTCTCGTACTATCCTATTTTGATACTCGGCAAGCCTCGTATCAAAAAACAGCACTCGAATTAAAATGACCCTCATTACGATGCAGTTGCATAAATAGCTATTAGCAAATAGCACACCAACCTCTATAATTAATATATAATTTCATAACTGACCTCTTTAATCTAATAATTCATATGAAATCATAGATTAATTGTAGAGGTCGGTGCGCCATTCGCAAGAATATAAGTTCCAGAGACACTCGTGTGTCAAATGTGGCGCTTCGAATTCAAATTCAAAATTATTTATTTTACGTAGGCCAACCTGTGGCTCTAATGACAAGTCATGACTCTACCACTGGTTCGGAAAGCGGATTCTGCTGAGAAGAGCCGGCAAGAAACTCAGCAGTTGCTCTTTTCAAAATAATCATTTTACAATATTATTATGAAACTATTACATTTTAATAAGTTTTTTATACTATCTTGTGGGCAGCTGGATGCGCCGATTTAACCTATGCAACTTTGTTGGAATAAAATATATTTCCACAATGAGGGGAAGTTCCAAAAAAAAGTACTACAATTCAATTCATGTTAAGACGGGCAGACAGAAAGTAGCCCCATTTCCGCCGGCGGCACCCGTTCCTTTGATCCTTATATTCATGCTGTCATTTGCATAGGGACAGCCAATCCAGTGTTAATCATAGATAATAATAGAAATCAGTGGTTATGTATTAAAAAGAAGTCACACCGGCTGTTGTGGTCAAACGTCACCCTGGGCTCATCTCCAATCTGTTGCTTCACTATGTTCTTGATGGCCGCGGCGTACACTTCCCCCGGCTGGCCGTCGGGGAAGCAGCGCAGGTACACGGTGTTGCGAGGGTCGAGGCCCCCCAGGACCTTCACCGCGTCGCGCTCGCGGGCCTCGTCTGTTGACCCTTGCACGAAGTATTGAGGGTAGAACGCGCCTGCTAGTATGACCTGGCAACACAACATTTTTAATTTACTAGTTGATTCCCACGACTTTGTCCACGTGGTTGTTTCTGGACTTCAAAAAAAGAGGAGGTTCTCAATTCGTCGGAATCTTTTTTATAATGTATATTCACCGATTACTCCAAGATGCGTGAACCGATTTGGAAAATTCTTTTTTTTTTGTTTCAAAGGGTATACTTCCCATTTAAACTTTATCGAAATCGATCGAGCGGTTTTTAAAAAATCAACATTAAATTATATATTTTGTAGTGGCGCGGGCGTCTGAAGCACGTTATTTAAAAAGAATTTTTTACATTCAATTATATTCGAAGACAACATAATCCTAGACTGCGATCTCACGTGATGGTAAGTGACGATGCAGTCTAAGATGGTAGCGGGTTAACTTGGAAGGGATATGGCAGAGTACATTCAAACCATATCCCTAATCTTTCTACACGCCATCGTGCCGGAAGGTGTCGTTGTCGGTAGGTTGATAACTATGCCACGGCCATAGCCGTGACCAGCAAGATCAGACCAGAGACAATTCAGAAATTATAAATTCCCAAATTGCCCTCGTCGGGAATCGAGACGTCCCAGTTATAAGACCACAGCGCTCACCACTGCGCCAGGGAGGTTGTCAAATAAGTTGAATCAGTGAGTCAGTCACCTTTTCCTTTTATATACTGGATGACATTTTCCACGTCTCGGAAAAAATATGGTGTGATAAGTTAATGGAGTAGAAGCCTATGGCATCGTTCTTTTCGCAATATTGATAGAATTACTAGCTGACCCAGCGAACTTCGTCCCGCCAGCAAAAATATTTAGGGGTGGGTCACCCTTATCATTTATGGGTATGAAAAATAGGTGTTGGCCGATTCTCAGACCTACCCGATATGCACACAAAATTTCATAAAAATCGGTCCAGCCGTTTCGGAGGAGTTTGGTAACAAACACCCTGACATGAGAATTTTATTATATTAGATTTTATATAATATTAGAAGAATTAGAAGAATCATAATAAGTTAGTAAAATTTAAAAGAAAAAGTAACGATGCCATGAGCTTCTATTCCATTTGCTTATCACACCCTATTTTTTCCGAGACGCTGGAAAATGTCATCCGATATTTAGAGATAGAAGAGTATCGGATATTAATATGGTTGTTAAACCCACCTGTAGTATCAAAGGCTAACTTTTCGTTTGGAAACCGTAGTCGTTTAGGGAGTGAGTCAGTCAGTCAGTCACCTTTTCCTTTTATATATTTAGAGATAGAAGAATCATCATCATTAACAACCCATCAATGGCTCACTACTGAGCGCAGGTCTCCTTTCAGAGAAGGGTTATAATAGGCCATAGTCCACTACGCTGGCCCAATGCGAATTGGCGGACTTCACACATCTTCGAGAACATTATGAAGAACTCTCAGATGTGCAGATTTCCTCACGATGTTTTCCTTCACCGTTGAAGCAAGTAATATTTAATTGCTTAAACGCACTTGACTCCGAAAAGTCAGAGGTCGCACCCGGGATCGAACCTGCGACCCCCCGAATAGGAGACCACGGTCCTAACCACTAGGCTATCACTGCTTCGCGATAGTTATATATATATATATATATATATATATTACTATATATATAGCTGCTGGGGCTGATTCACTGATTCACTGATTCACTCACTCATTGATCACCTCTCCTGTAAAATTTTGTATGAAAAATTTTTTTTTCACCGATCGTTTCGTATAGAGGACAAAAATTCATTCGGAGGAAAAATATGGAGAGAGCTGATGATTGAGGAGTTCGGAGACGGGTGAGGGGCACGGCCAGGGTATTGAAGATAGGTGGGGGGTGCTCGAACAAATGTCACTCGAAACCTCATCCAATTGGCAGTGAGCTGAAAAAAAATTCCAAAATGGCGGATTCAAGATGGCGGCCATACAAATTTCGTCGGTGTCTATCTTGGAGAGTATTAAAGATGGAAGAGTGGTTTCTTGGCAAAAGATGATCAGGACCCAAAGGTCTACTTTATGAACAGAAAAAAAATCAAGATGGCGGAATTTTTTTTCTCCATACAAAATATATGGCGAATATTGAAGAGACTAGAAGCTGAGAACTATGCAAGACTTTGATACGGTTCCTTTTCAAAATTTGTTTTTATAAAAGAAATCTCATTCTGACAAATGATGAGATATGATGATCGAGGGTTTGGAAGGTGGGTGAGGAGCACGGCCAGGATATTGAAGATAGGTGGGAGGTGCTCAAACAAAAAATACTCGAAACCTCATCCAATTGGTAGTGAGCTGAAAAAAATTTCAAAATGGCGGATTCAAGATGGCGGCCATACTAATTTCATCGGCATCTATCTCGGAGAGTATAAAAGATGGAAGAGTGGTTATTTGATAGAAAAAGATCAGGACCTGAAAGTCCACTTGACGATAGAAAAACCGCGGTCCGCTTGCGGGCCGCGCACCCACGCGCCCTACTAGTATATGTCGCCGTGGAGGCTAAACGGGCTTCAACCTTTAAACCATTCTCCCCGATTTTTATTATTAATTAATTAAGTTTAAATTTAATCTTATTATTAATATCCAAATTGTGCAAAACAAGTGAAGGAATAGTTAATTTACTTTAAAAAGGACGAGTTTTTGGTGTAAGTACTTGTTTGTTTCCTAATTATCTTCATGTAAAGATTTTGCTATCCAAATTGCTGTAATATTAATGCTTAATTATTATGATGATTTTAGAAGTCATTTTATGTGTTTAAACTATTATTTACTCGTTCATTAAATAAGTAAGCAATTTGTCATGATTGCGTCTTGTTTGTTTCCTAATTATTTTCATGTAAAGATTTTGCTATCCGAATTGTTGTAAAATTAATGTTTAATTATTAGAATGATTTTAGAAGTAATTTCTATGTGTTTAAACTATTATTTACTCGTCTATTAAATAAGTAAGTACTTAACATGACTGTTACCATCCAATCGAATGCAACGCCGCCCGACCAATAGCAGCAAAGCACGTGGAAGGGCTCACGCAGCTTGCATTCGATTAAGATGGCGTATTTTTCACATTAATTTTTGGGCACTTGCCAGCGATAGGTTGTAAGGGGAAACTCTTGTCGATTTGAGTATTCAATAAAATCAGAAGTCTAGGTTATACCTAGGCTTCATTTTGTAGTTTAGTTTTCAGTGCTTTTGAGTTGAAATTGTTACTTGCAATATTTTTGGATAAGACGATTTAATTATTAAAAACTAACTTTTAAATTCATTGTGGAATTTTCCTAGCTTAAACTATTGTAATAAAACCAGATCGTGATAAGTGAACTTACGGTGTTTTCGTTCAAATTATAATCAACGCCTAAAAATAGCGTGGTGTTTCTTTTAGTTCCTTTTGTGGGTATCGAGCCAAGTCGAGACAAGTTGTAATTTTAAAACTACCTACTTATTTTATTATTATGGATTTAAATATTAGGATAATTAACTTTGATTTCCTATTTTGAATTAGCTTTCGCTTTAGATATTGACTTTCGTTAAAATGGATAGTGATGGCAGAATCGGTGACCCATGTGAGGTCAACGATTCTGCTCCTCTTAAAAACACTGGCGAGACCACTTCGCCGACATCAGAAGTGGGATCGCTCCAGCGATCCCTTTCTGCCGCTCAGTATGTTTCAGATCCTGGCCCCAACGATGTGGACCCAGGGGCGCCGTCCGATTGCGCGCCTGGCCCAAGTGTACCAGCGCAGACGATGCGGAGCACGAGTGCAGCCCTGCCGCCGCAGCCGCTGCAGGCGGGCGCCATCCCGCCCGAGTTCTTCACACACATGGTGACCATGATGCAGAGCATGAGCGAGCAACTGCTGCGGCAACCAGGTGACAAAGTGAAGATAACGGACGTTTTCCTGCCTTCCTACGACCCGGACGGTAACGTGGGAGTACGTGAGTGGTGTGATCATATTTCTACAGCTAAAAATAATTATCAGCTTAGTGATTACGATATTCGTATGAAAGTGACTAGCTTACTAAAAGGGCGTGCTAATATCTGGGCAGACAACTGGCTAGTTACTACATCTACGTGGGAGGAGCTGCGTCAAGTCATCATCACTACGTTCGAGCCGGAAACTCGCTACTCGCGGGACATACTCAGGTTTAGAGAGCATGTTTATAATTCCTCCAAAGATATAGCGGAGTTCCTGACGCGTTCCTGGCTTCTTTGGCGACGGATCACTAAGGATAAACTTGATAACAGCGATGCCGTCGAAGCAGTCATCGGAACGGTGAGTGATGAGCACTTAAGAATTGATTTAATGAATGTGCGCGCTACTTCGGTGCCAGAATTAATTTCTGTTGCTTCCTCTATTCGCGCTAAACGGCCTAACCAGTCAAATAGTTTAAACCAGCCCCCAAATAAGCGTTCGAAATTTTCACTTGATAATCGAAACAATTCTTTCTGTGAATTTTGTAAAAAGCCGGGACACTATTCATTCAAATGCCGATTCAAAACCGCGTCAAGTAGTTCAATCAGTAAACCACTTGCAACGTCATCATCACCAGTTACGCCGAACAACAACAGTAATAAATTCTGCTCATTTTGTAACAGGCCGGGACATAGTTTTGAGACCTGTTTCCGTCGCGAAAGACAGATTAACTCTAACGTTAACACGGTGTTTAAAGCTAAATCAAATTTAAATACCATGCACATTAGAATTGGTAATATGGTTTTGAACACTGTGTTTGATAGTGGCGCTGAATGCTCTTTGATGCGCGAATCCGTTGCTAGCAAACTACCCGGACGTAGAAATGAAACGGTTAATTGTTTACAAGGAATAGGTTCATTTCCGGTTATTTCCATGAGTACTTTAACGGCAATTTGTGTCATTGATAATGTTAACGTAGAAATCCTATTCCATGTTCTGGCTGATTATGAAATGACATCAGATGTACTAATTGGGGCAAATTTGTTGTTTGAAACTGGTCTAAGTGTAATCGTTACACAAAATAGCGCAACTTTGATACCTCAACGTCGTGTTATGCAATTAAGAAATAATAGTCCGATTTTTGAAAACCTAAATCATGATCTTATTGACGAATCTGAGGTTAATCAATTATTAAGCTTGCTAAATAATTATGCCCATCTTTTCACTCGTGGTTTTTCAAAATCTCGCGTTAACACCGGTGAATTAGAAATTCGTTTAAAAAATCCGGATAAATATGTTGAACGAAGGCCTTATCGGTTGAGTCCAGTTGAGCGTGAAAAGGTTAAGGAGATTGTTAATGAGTTAATCGAAAATAACATCGTTCGGGAAAGTAAATCCCCATATTCCAGTCCGATTATCCTAGTGAAAAAGAAAGACGGAAATGATCGCATGTGCGTGGATTATCGCGAATTAAACTCGAATACAATCCGCGATCATTACCCTCTTCCTTTGATCGGGGATCAGATCAACCAACTAGCTGGGGGGAAATATTTTACTACACTTGATATGGCATCAGGATTCCACCAAATCCCGATCTCTGCTTCCTCTGTTGAGAAAACCGCCTTTGTTACCCCAGATGGGTTATACGAATACCTCACGATGCCTTTCGGCCTCTGTAATGCACCTGCTGTGTATCAGAGGTGCATAAATCGTGCATTAGGGCCCCTTTTAAATATCGGAAGTGCCAATAATGATCCTCATAGTAGCGTAGCTCAGGTCTATATTGACGATGTAATAAGTAAATGTAAAAATTTCTCGAATGGCCTTTCAAATGTAGAAAGAATCTTGATCGCCCTACGCGATTCAGGGTTTTCAATCAACATCGATAAATGTATGTTCTTTAAAAGATCGATTGAGTACCTTGGCAATGTAATAGAGGATGGACAAGTTCGTCCTAGTCCCAAAAAGGTTGAAGCTCTACTAAAAGCCCCTGCTCCGACTACGGTTAAACAACTCCGTCAGTTTAACGGTTTAGCCGGATTTTTCCGAAGATTTATTCCTGACTTCGCACGAATAATGATTCCCCTGTACAATTTGACTAAGAAGGGTGCTAAATGGCAGTGGACTCACGAACACGAAGAAGCACGTCAAAAGGTAATCCACCATCTTTCCTCCGCACCAGTCCTCACAATATTTCAAGAAGGTGAGCCGATTGAATTATACACCGACGCCAGCAGCCTTGGCCTCGGGGCTGTGTTAATCCAGATCATCAATGGTCGTCAGCATGCGATTGCATACTTCAGCATTCGCACTACGGACGCTGAAAGCAGGTATCACTCCTACGAGCTCGAAACGCTAGCTGTTGTGCGTGCAATCAAACACTTCCGGCATTTTCTCTACGGGCGGAAGTTCACAGTAATAACTGATTGCAATGCACTGAAGGCTTCAAAGCACAAACAGGATTTGTTACCCCGCATTCATCGATGGTGGGCGTACCTACAGAATTTCGACTTTGACATTGAATACAGGAAGGGCGAGCGTATGCAGCATGCAGACTTCTTTAGCAGAAACCCAAGACCCATAACTGTTAACGTCATGACGAGGAATGTCGAGTGGATCAACGTCGAACAGCGTCGCGATGCTCAACTTCGCCCTATCATCGACTCTCTTTATAATGGAGAGGATATCCAGGGGTATCTGCTCGAAGGTAATGTCCTTAAGTACAAAAATGCAGACCCGATCCTGGGGATGCAAAAATTAATAGTTGTGCCAAAGTCTTTTCAGTGGAGCCTGATCAATACTTACCATAATGCTCTCAAACATCCGGGCTGGGAGAAGACTCTTCATAAAATTAAAGAGACATACCATTTTGATAAGATGAACTCCGTAGTTCGAGAATTTGTGGACAACTGTGTGGTGTGCAAAACATCAAAACAAACTTCAGGAGCCACACAGGTAACGCTTCATCCCATAATGAAACCAACGGTCGCATTTGAAGTCATCCACATGGACATCACCGGGAAGCTTGGCAGCCCTGAAGACCAGGAATACGTCGTTGTGACAATCGACGCATATACAAAGTATGTACTCTTACGTTATACTAATGATAAAAGCCAACACAGCTCTCTGGCTGCCTTGAAGCAGGTCATTCATCTATTCGGAGCCCCAAGGCAGATCATAGTGGACGGAGGACGCGAGTTCCTAGGGGAATACAAGAAATACTGCGACAGTTTTGGTATTGAACTTCACGTTATAGCCCCTGGTGTGAGTAGAGCAAATGGTCAAGTGGAGCGAGTAATGGCGACACTGAAAAACGGCTTAATCATGATCAAAAACTATGAGACTCCGGAATGGCACACAGCTTTAGAAAGTTTACAATTGGCTTTTAATTGCACTGTTCATAGAACGACTGGCACAGCCCCACTTACACTCCTTACACGTCGTCAAAACTGTGTACCACCGGAACTCCTAAACCTGGTCAACTTTGATAACGTCTCCATAGATATGGAAGCATTACATGCTCACGTTCAGCGGAGGATGACCGAAGCGTCTGCCAAAGATAAAGCAAGGTTTGATAAAGGGCGGGCAAGAATCCAAAATTTCCAACGAGGGGACTTTGTGTTGATTAAAAACAATCCCAGAAACCAAACCTCGCTCGATCTCAGATTTAGCGAGCCTTCAGAGTCTTCAGAGTGCTTGAGAACGACCGATACTTGGTGAAGAAGGTCGTCGGACACCATGGGCGCCCCCGCAAAGTTGCCCATGATCAATTACGACGCGCCCCACAACCAGGCGCAACCCTTCAGGCGGCCGTGTCGCCTCAAAATGATCAGCAGCCTGGGCCTTCCGGGATTGCTACGGTCTCGCATCCCTTGGCTGCATCACCTGCGGCTGCTGCTGAGCAGACTGCTTAAGTCATCTGGATCTTACACTCGGTGAGCGTATTACTTTCTTTTCAAACAGCAATTAATTATTAAAACACATAGCACATGACATAATTTTAATTATTACTATTAACTTGATATTTTTGACTATAACTCTGACTTTACTTTGACTGTGACTGTTACAAAAAAAAAAAAAAATAACAATAATAATAATAAACAAAAGATGTACGTTGACGTGTGGAGCCGATCAACGACCAACTTATTAAAAATAACTATTGACGTGTGGAGCCGTTCAATAGTTAACCCTATCCGAAAAGAATAAAATGTCCCCTGTGTACCACGGCGTTCAGGACCGCTTAGAGCACAGCATCGACCTTCCCAACTCCCCAGCCTTTCTTCCTTCTTTTAGAGCCTTCTTCGTGGACCTGTCCCCCTCACATCCTACCCTTTAACACTACATATAACTGTATTCATATGAAAATTATGAGCAGTGTCTTGTGTGTTAAAAAAAAAAAAAAATAAATAAATAAATAAAAAAAAAAAAAAATAAAAAAAAAAATAAAAAAAAAAAAATAAATAAAAAAAATAATAATAATAATAATAATAATAATAATTTGACTGTTGTCATGTGGAATGAGCAGTTAGACTGATAATGATTTACTGATTTGACTGTTGTCATGTGGAATGAGCAGTTATACTGATAATGATTTACTGATTTGACTGTTGTCATGTGGAATGAGCAGTTATACTGATAATGATTTACTGATTTGACTGTTGTCATGTGGAATGAGCAGTTACACAATATATGAAGTCACTTAATTAACTGTTGTCATGTGGAATGAGCAGTTACACATTGCATGAAAATGACTTATTCACTTATCTTTAATGTCATGTGGTATGTGCAAATAGTTTATTTATTTAACTGTGTTCATGAGTGAACAGTTACAAAATTGTTTTTATTTTACTCTGCCGTCGCTTGTAGCGAGCAGTGTCAATATGCAAACATTTTCAAATTTAACCATGACATATGCTTCAATGCTTTATTGCCTTGGATTTTCCTTAGTTTAAGGAAATCCTAACTAGCAAAAGTCTTACTTACAAAAAGTCCCTTGGAATCTATAGGCTTAGGTTCACTGTGGAAGTGCCCTTGCCTCAAAGCTAATTTCTTTGTCTACAGAACTTAACCTGGATAACGAGGCGCTGCAGGGCACGCATCGCATGCAGTATGGCCGTGTCGCCGTGGAGGCTAAACGGGCTTCAACCTTTAAACCATTCTCCCCGATTTTTATTATTAATTAATTAAGTTTAAATTTAATCTTATTATTAATATCCAAATTGTGCAAAACAAGTGAAGGAATAGTTAATTTACTTTAAAAAGGACGAGTTTTTGGTGTAAGTACTTGTTTGTTTCCTAATTATCTTCATGTAAAGATTTTGCTATCCAAATTGCTGTAATATTAATGCTTAATTATTATGATGATTTTAGAAGTCATTTTATGTGTTTAAACTATTATTTACTCGTTCATTAAATAAGTAAGCAATTTGTCATGATTGCGTCTTGTTTGTTTCCTAATTATTTTCATGTAAAGATTTTGCTATCCGAATTGTTGTAAAATTAATGTTTAATTATTAGAATGATTTTAGAAGTAATTTCTATGTGTTTAAACTATTATTTACTCGTCTATTAAATAAGTAAGTACTTAACATGACTGTTACCATCCAATCGAATGCAACGCCGCCCGACCAATAGCAGCAAAGCACGTGGAAGGGCTCACGCAGCTTGCATTCGATTAAGATGGCGTATTTTTCACATTAATTTTTGGGCACTTGCCAGCGATAGGTTGTAAGGGGAAACTCTTGTCGATTTGAGTATTCAATAAAATCAGAAGTCTAGGTTATACCTAGGCTTCATTTTGTAGTTTAGTTTTCAGTGCTTTTGAGTTGAAATTGTTACTTGCAATATTTTTGGATAAGACGATTTAATTATTAAAAACTAACTTTTAAATTCATTGTGGAATTTTCCTAGCTTAAACTATTGTAATAAAACCAGATCGTGATAAGTGAACTTACGGTGTTTTCGTTCAAATTATAATCAACGCCTAAAAATAGCGTGGTGTTTCTTTTAGTTCCTTTTGTGGGTATCGAGCCAAGTCGAGACAAGTTGTAATTTTAAAACTACCTACTTATTTTATTATTATGGATTTAAATATTAGGATAATTAACTTTGATTTCCTATTTTGAATTAGCTTTCGCTTTAGATATTGACTTTCGTTAAAATGGATAGTGATGGCAGAATCGGTGACCCATGTGAGGTCAACGATTCTGCTCCTCTTAAAAACACTGGCGAGACCACTTCGCCGACATCAGAAGTGGGATCGCTCCAGCGATCCCTTTCTGCCGCTCAGTATGTTTCAGATCCTGGCCCCAACGATGTGGACCCAGGGGCGCCGTCCGATTGCGCGCCTGGCCCAAGTGTACCAGCGCAGACGATGCGGAGCACGAGTGCAGCCCTGCCG
Organism: Oeneis ivallda; assembly: GCA_029955525.1. NCBI lineage: Eukaryota > Metazoa > Arthropoda > Insecta > Lepidoptera > Nymphalidae > Oeneis > Oeneis ivallda. The sequence goes on along the minus strand of JARPMR010000024.1, from coordinate 10,202,997 downwards.
CCGCAGCCGCTGCAGGCGGGCGCCATCCCGCCCGAGTTCTTCACACACATGGTGACCATGATGCAGAGCATGAGCGAGCAACTGCTGCGGCAACCAGGTGACAAAGTGAAGATAACGGACGTTTTCCTGCCTTCCTACGACCCGGACGGTAACGTGGGAGTACGTGAGTGGTGTGATCATATTTCTACAGCTAAAAATAATTATCAGCTTAGTGATTACGATATTCGTATGAAAGTGACTAGCTTACTAAAAGGGCGTGCTAATATCTGGGCAGACAACTGGCTAGTTACTACATCTACGTGGGAGGAGCTGCGTCAAGTCATCATCACTACGTTCGAGCCGGAAACTCGCTACTCGCGGGACATACTCAGGTTTAGAGAGCATGTTTATAATTCCTCCAAAGATATAGCGGAGTTCCTGACGCGTTCCTGGCTTCTTTGGCGACGGATCACTAAGGATAAACTTGATAACAGCGATGCCGTCGAAGCAGTCATCGGAACGGTGAGTGATGAGCACTTAAGAATTGATTTAATGAATGTGCGCGCTACTTCGGTGCCAGAATTAATTTCTGTTGCTTCCTCTATTCGCGCTAAACGGCCTAACCAGTCAAATAGTTTAAACCAGCCCCCAAATAAGCGTTCGAAATTTTCACTTGATAATCGAAACAATTCTTTCTGTGAATTTTGTAAAAAGCCGGGACACTATTCATTCAAATGCCGATTCAAAACCGCGTCAAGTAGTTCAATCAGTAAACCACTTGCAACGTCATCATCACCAGTTACGCCGAACAACAACAGTAATAAATTCTGCTCATTTTGTAACAGGCCGGGACATAGTTTTGAGACCTGTTTCCGTCGCGAAAGACAGATTAACTCTAACGTTAACACGGTGTTTAAAGCTAAATCAAATTTAAATACCATGCACATTAGAATTGGTAATATGGTTTTGAACACTGTGTTTGATAGTGGCGCTGAATGCTCTTTGATGCGCGAATCCGTTGCTAGCAAACTACCCGGACGTAGAAATGAAACGGTTAATTGTTTACAAGGAATAGGTTCATTTCCGGTTATTTCCATGAGTACTTTAACGGCAATTTGTGTCATTGATAATGTTAACGTAGAAATCCTATTCCATGTTCTGGCTGATTATGAAATGACATCAGATGTACTAATTGGGGCAAATTTGTTGTTTGAAACTGGTCTAAGTGTAATCGTTACACAAAATAGCGCAACTTTGATACCTCAACGTCGTGTTATGCAATTAAGAAATAATAGTCCGATTTTTGAAAACCTAAATCATGATCTTATTGACGAATCTGAGGTTAATCAATTATTAAGCTTGCTAAATAATTATGCCCATCTTTTCACTCGTGGTTTTTCAAAATCTCGCGTTAACACCGGTGAATTAGAAATTCGTTTAAAAAATCCGGATAAATATGTTGAACGAAGGCCTTATCGGTTGAGTCCAGTTGAGCGTGAAAAGGTTAAGGAGATTGTTAATGAGTTAATCGAAAATAACATCGTTCGGGAAAGTAAATCCCCATATTCCAGTCCGATTATCCTAGTGAAAAAGAAAGACGGAAATGATCGCATGTGCGTGGATTATCGCGAATTAAACTCAAATACAATCCGCGATCATTACCCTCTTCCTTTGATCGGGGATCAGATCAACCAACTAGCTGGGGGGAAATATTTTACTACACTTGATATGGCATCAGGATTCCACCAAATCCCGATCTCTGCTTCCTCTGTTGAGAAAACCGCCTTTGTTACCCCAGATGGGTTATACGAATACCTCACGATGCCTTTCGGCCTCTGTAATGCACCTGCTGTGTATCAGAGGTGCATAAATCGTGCATTAGGGCCCCTTTTAAATATCGGAAGTGCCAATAATGATCCTCATAGTAGCGTAGCTCAGGTCTATATTGACGATGTAATAAGTAAATGTAAAAATTTCTCGAATGGCCTTTCAAATGTAGAAAGAATCTTGATCGCCCTACGCGATTCAGGGTTTTCAATCAACATCGATAAATGTATGTTCTTTAAAAGATCGATTGAGTACCTTGGCAATGTAATAGAGGATGGACAAGTTCGTCCTAGTCCCAAAAAGGTTGAAGCTCTACTAAAAGCCCCTGCTCCGACTACGGTTAAACAACTCCGTCAGTTTAACGGTTTAGCCGGATTTTTCCGAAGATTTATTCCTGACTTCGCACGAATAATGATTCCCCTGTACAATTTGACTAAGAAGGGTGCTAAATGGCAGTGGACTCACGAACACGAAGAAGCACGTCAAAAGGTAATCCACCATCTTTCCTCCGCACCAGTCCTCACAATATTTCAAGAAGGTGAGCCGATTGAATTATACACCGACGCCAGCAGCCTTGGCCTCGGGGCTGTGTTAATCCAGATCATCAATGGTCGTCAGCATGCGATTGCATACTTCAGCATTCGCACTACGGACGCTGAAAGCAGGTATCACTCCTACGAGCTCGAAACGCTAGCTGTTGTGCGTGCAATCAAACACTTCCGGCATTTTCTCTACGGGCGGAAGTTCACAGTAATAACTGATTGCAATGCACTGAAGGCTTCAAAGCACAAACAGGATTTGTTACCCCGCATTCATCGATGGTGGGCGTACCTACAGAATTTCGACTTTGACATTGAATACAGGAAGGGCGAGCGTATGCAGCATGCAGACTTCTTTAGCAGAAACCCAAGACCCATAACTGTTAACGTCATGACGAGGAATGTCGAGTGGATCAACGTCGAACAGCGTCGCGATGCTCAACTTCGCCCTATCATCGACTCTCTTTATAATGGAGAGGATATCCAGGGGTATCTGCTCGAAGGTAATGTCCTTAAGTACAAAAATGCAGACCCGATCCTGGGGATGCAAAAATTAATAGTTGTGCCAAAGTCTTTTCAGTGGAGCCTGATCAATACTTACCATAATGCTCTCAAACATCCGGGCTGGGAGAAGACTCTTCATAAAATTAAAGAGACATACCATTTTGATAAGATGAACTCCGTAGTTCGAGAATTTGTGGACAACTGTGTGGTGTGCAAAACATCAAAACAAACTTCAGGAGCCACACAGGTAACGCTTCATCCCATAATGAAACCAACGGTCGCATTTGAAGTCATCCACATGGACATCACCGGGAAGCTTGGCAGCCCTGAAGACCAGGAATACGTCGTTGTGACAATCGACGCATATACAAAGTATGTACTCTTACGTTATACTAATGATAAAAGCCAACACAGCTCTCTGGCTGCCTTGAAGCAGGTCATTCATCTATTCGGAGCCCCAAGGCAGATCATAGTGGACGGAGGACGCGAGTTCCTAGGGGAATACAAGAAATACTGCGACAGTTTTGGTATTGAACTTCACGTTATAGCCCCTGGTGTGAGTAGAGCAAATGGTCAAGTGGAGCGAGTAATGGCGACACTGAAAAACGGCTTAATCATGATCAAAAACTATGAGACTCCGGAATGGCACACAGCTTTAGAAAGTTTACAATTGGCTTTTAATTGCACTGTTCATAGAACGACTGGCACAGCCCCACTTACACTCCTTACACGTCGTCAAAACTGTGTACCACCGGAACTCCTAAACCTGGTCAACTTTGATAACGTCTCCATAGATATGGAAGCATTACATGCTCACGTTCAGCGGAGGATGACCGAAGCGTCTGCCAAAGATAAAGCAAGGTTTGATAAAGGGCGGGCAAGAATCCAAAATTTCCAACGAGGGGACTTTGTGTTGATTAAAAACAATCCCAGAAACCAAACCTCGCTCGATCTCAGATTTAGCGAGCCTTATGAAGTCTTCAGAGTGCTTGAGAACGACCGATACTTGGTGAAGAAGGTCGTCGGACACCATGGGCGCCCCCGCAAAGTTGCCCATGATCAATTACGACGCGCCCCACAACCAGGCGCAACCCTTCAGGCGGCCGTGTCGCCTCAAAATGATCAGCAGCCTGGGCCTTCCGGGATTGCTACGGTCTCGCATCCCTTGGCTGCATCACCTGCGGCTGCTGCTGAGCAGACTGCTTAAGTCATCTGGATCTTACACTCGGTGAGCGTATTACTTTCTTTTCAAACAGCAATTAATTATTAAAACACATAGCACATGACATAATTTTAATTATTACTATTAACTTGATATTTTTGACTATAACTCTGACTTTACTTTGACTGTGACTGTTACAAAAAAAAAAAAAAATAACAATAATAATAATAAACAAAAGATGTACGTTGACGTGTGGAGCCGATCAACGACCAACTTATTAAAAATAACTATTGACGTGTGGAGCCGTTCAATAGTTAACCCTATCCGAAAAGAATAAAATGTCCCCTGTGTACCACGGCGTTCAGGACCGCTTAGAGCACAGCATCGACCTTCCCAACTCCCCAGCCTTTCTTCCTTCTTTTAGAGCCTTCTTCGTGGACCTGTCCCCCTCACATCCTACCCTTTAACACTACATATAACTGTATTCATATGAAAATTATGAGCAGTGTCTTGTGTGTTAAAAAAAAAAAAAAAAAATAAATAAATAAAAAAAAAAAAAAATAAAAAAAAAAATAAAAAAAAAAAAAATAAATAAAAAAAATAATAATAATAATAATAATAATAATAATTTGACTGTTGTCATGTGGAATGAGCAGTTAGACTGATAATGATTTACTGATTTGACTGTTGTCATGTGGAATGAGCAGTTATACTGATAATGATTTACTGATTTGACTGTTGTCATGTGGAATGAGCAGTTATACTGATAATGATTTACTGATTTGACTGTTGTCATGTGGAATGAGCAGTTACACAATATATGAAGTCACTTAATTAACTGTTGTCATGTGGAATGAGCAGTTACACATTGCATGAAAATGACTTATTCACTTATCTTTAATGTCATGTGGTATGTGCAAATAGTTTATTTATTTAACTGTGTTCATGAGTGAACAGTTACAAAATTGTTTTTATTTTACTCTGCCGTCGCTTGTAGCGAGCAGTGTCAATATGCAAACATTTTCAAATTTAACCATGACATATGCTTCAATGCTTTATTGCCTTGGATTTTCCTTAGTTTAAGGAAATCCTAACTAGCAAAAGTCTTACTTACAAAAAGTCCCTTGGAATCTATAGGCTTAGGTTCACTGTGGAAGTGCCCTTGCCTCAAAGCTAATTTCTTTGTCTACAGAACTTAACCTGGATAACGAGGCGCTGCAGGGCACGCATCGCATGCAGTATGGCCGTGTCGCCGTGGAGGCTAAACGGGCTTCAACCTTTAAACCATTCTCCCCGATTTTTATTATTAATTAATTAAGTTTAAATTTAATCTTATTATTAATATCCAAATTGTGCAAAACAAGTGAAGGAATAGTTAATTTACTTTAAAAAGGACGAGTTTTTGGTGTAAGTACTTGTTTGTTTCCTAATTATCTTCATGTAAAGATTTTGCTATCCAAATTGCTGTAATATTAATGCTTAATTATTATGATGATTTTAGAAGTCATTTTATGTGTTTAAACTATTATTTACTCGTTCATTAAATAAGTAAGCAATTTGTCATGATTGCGTCTTGTTTGTTTCCTAATTATTTTCATGTAAAGATTTTGCTATCCGAATTGTTGTAAAATTAATGTTTAATTATTAGAATGATTTTAGAAGTAATTTCTATGTGTTTAAACTATTATTTACTCGTCTATTAAATAAGTAAGTACTTAACATGACTGTTACCATCCAATCGAATGCAACGCCGCCCGACCAATAGCAGCAAAGCACGTGGAAGGGCTCACGCAGCTTGCATTCGATTAAGATGGCGTATTTTTCACATTAATTTTTGGGCACTTGCCAGCGATAGGTTGTAAGGGGAAACTCTTGTCGATTTGAGTATTCAATAAAATCAGAAGTCTAGGTTATACCTAGGCTTCATTTTGTAGTTTAGTTTTCAGTGCTTTTGAGTTGAAATTGTTACTTGCAATATTTTTGGATAAGACGATTTAATTATTAAAAACTAACTTTTAAATTCATTGTGGAATTTTCCTAGCTTAAACTATTGTAATAAAACCAGATCGTGATAAGTGAACTTACGGTGTTTTCGTTCAAATTATAATCAACGCCTAAAAATAGCGTGGTGTTTCTTTTAGTTCCTTTTGTGGGTATCGAGCCAAGTCGAGACAAGTTGTAATTTTAAAACTACCTACTTATTTTATTATTATGGATTTAAATATTAGGATAATTAACTTTGATTTCCTATTTTGAATTAGCTTTCGCTTTAGATATTGACTTTCGTTAAAATGGATAGTGATGGCAGAATCGGTGACCCATGTGAGGTCAACGATTCTGCTCCTCTTAAAAACACTGGCGAGACCACTTCGCCGACATATATATATATATATATATATATATATAGATTTCGAGATTCGCGATAGAAGAGTACCGGAAATTAATTATGGTAGTAAACCCACCTTTAGTACCATAGGCTGTTCGTGTTTGTTCCAAGGTGATGCTCGGTTTTTGGGATCGATGCCTTCCCTTGAGAGCCGCGTCCGTATTTCTTTGACCATTTCGTCGAGTTCTCTGAGAGCTCGGATCTGCACGTAGAAACTTCTCGCCCATTGCGGTTCATTCATGTCTGGCCGCTTGAACTGATTTTGCAGGCGGAGGTGATTCCAGACCTATAATAATAAGTGTTATATTTAAAAAAAAGTATTTAAAAAAACCAGCTTTTAGTTCCTGGCTACGTCATCAGGCCCAGGATATCATCTAGGACCAGAGTACTTGTCAAGAGCATATTTCAACATCGCCAAGTAAACTTTAACCGTCGTTTTGACAGACCACAAATAAAAAATCCTGTCAAAACGTAAATTTTATTTGTCGCTTAAACATGTGGCGTATACTACCTCTTCAATAGGACTATAAAATAGCCATAAGCCAGCTGTCAACGAGAACTATTTGTGTTCCGAACATTAGAAACAAATAAACAGTGGCGCAAATAGTGTGCGCGTAAGATTCCTATTTCGTGTATCATCCAGGTGTTCATTCGTAATTCTAAATTCTTGTATAACTAATTGTTATTATCTCCTTCAGTTTTGTAAATACTGCGAAATACAGCTTCAAGTGTAAATACTAAATTGTGTCTCATTTATTCAACAAACGAAAAGTGGCGGCAGAAGAGCCACATATGATTTATGGTTTTATTGAGCAACACGCCGACATCATCCAAGCAACGTTTATAAATAAAGCTGAACTGATCTATAAACACTACTCGATGGTTGTGAAAAAAGCAAAGTAACAAGCAAGTGGCCTTTTCAAAGGCAAAAAAAGATAAAGTTACCTTGTAAACATTCAGTATAGCAATGCAGTCGCTCATGGATCCATCAGCCCATGTCAGTTTGGAATTGTAAGCGTTCAGACGCTCTCTGAATGGACTACTGAACACATTTTTCACAGACATGCCAGCAGCTGTAGAAAAATTTAATCATTTGAGCATAAAAATTCAAATATTCTATTCAATATTATAGAATGTTACCTATAGTAGATAGTAGATACCTTTTGAAAGTCAACATAATCAAGTCAATAATCTTATATATAAAATTCTCGTGTCACAATGTTAGTTACCTTACTCCTCCGAAACGGCTGGACCGATTTTTATGAAATTTTGTGTGCATATCGGGTAGTTCTGAGAATCGGCCAATATCTATTTTTCATAGCCCTAAATGATAAGTGACCGACCACTAAATATTTTTGCTGGCGGTACGAAGTTCGCTGGGTCAGCTAGTATTCTTATAATTAACTAGCTTTACCCACGACTTCGATTTTTTAAAATCCAGTGGGAACAATTTGCTTTTCCGGGTAGTAAGGTAGCATATATTATGTCACTCTCTGTCTCTAGGTCCGCAACTATGGCCATGCAAGATCCATCAAGTCATTGCTCCGATGTTGCGTGATTGAAGGACAAACTAACAAAGCAAAAAACAAATACACTTTCGCATTCATAATAATATTAGGGAGTAAGGTTGTCATTTATAATGTTACACAAAAAATGTGTGGACGAAAATTTTAAAGTGTCTTCATAATAAATATTTTACTTCCCTATGTTATTGATGCTGTGGGCATTCACTACACAATAATATTGTTACGTAAGTAATTATAAAAACGCCTAATCAATAACAATAAACTAAAATAATATTCTTCTTCTCCTTTATCAACCTATAGACGTTACTATATCAACCTATAGATGTTACAACCACTGCTGGACAAAGGTGCCCTGCATGGACCTCCACAGGCTTCGGTCTTGCGCCGCCTGAATCCAGCAGCTCCCTGCGACTCGTTTGATGTCGTCGGTCAACCTAGTGGAGGATCTGCCAACACTGCGCTTCCCGGTGCAGGGTCGCTACTCCAGCACCTTGGGACCCCAACGACCATCAGTTCTTCGAACTATGTGCCCCGCCCATTTCCACTTCAGTTTTGCGACTCGCTGAGCAATGTCAGTGACTTTGGTTCTCCTACAGATCTTCTCATTTCTGATTTGATCTCGCAGGGATAAAATAATATTAAGTAACATAACTTTGCCGTGTGGTGACGGCAGATCAGAATATAATTGTCACCACCCCTCCTCTTCCCGCGGGTGTCGTACGAGGCGACTAAGGGAATATAACGGAGAACGGGCAGTAGCGTCCTCTGTGCTACTGCCTTCTACTGCGATCACCAACCCGTCTGCCCCGCGTGGTGATTATAGGCAAACCCTCCCCTTGGGAGAGGCCTTTAGTCCAGCAGTGGACTGTTATAGGCTATTGATGATTGATGAAGTAACATAAAATAATATTTTCTCACCCATAATAATGCTCTCATTCAAGCACCCAAATATGTATCCCAGAATGATAAGCTTGGACAGCATGACGTCGAGGGGAAGCTTGGCCATGATGCGTCCCATGAATGTGATGTCCCCATCCGTTGCACACCATTCACCGTCTAGAGTCTTTCTCAATGCTCCCATCTTGCAAAAATAATTGTTAAAAATATATAAATACTAGCTGATGCCCGCGACTTCGTCCGCGTGGATTTAGTTTTTAAAATCCCGCGGGAAGTCTTTGATTTTCTCGGATAAAATGTAGCCTATGGCATCCTCCAGGCTCTCAACTATACCCATGCAAAATATCACGTCGACCCGTAGCTTTGTTGCTGCGTGATTGAAGGACAAACCAACAAAAAAACACACTTTCGCATTTATAATATTAGTAAGGAAGAATTTATTTATTTATTTATTAAATAAGGTACAATCACAATATACATATTAAACATTGCCATAAATTAACAATTACATAAAACAAGTAGCTGATATGAATATCAATAATGATTGTACACAGCATTCATAACATAGAGTTGTGCAAACTAAGAAGAATAACTTATATACCTAAGAAAGTGAAAATTTAAAAATAATATTTGAATTTAAATTTATCAAACAAATTTATCACTGCAGCTGAGGTAATAAAAAATTTTAAGATGTTGAAAATGAAAAAAACTGGTGATTTATGGGGTATGTCTGTAAAAATTATATCTGACATAATAAATGACATTGCTCCTTATTTAGCCGTAATTTTTAATGAATGTGTTGCTATGGGTATCTTTCCAAATTTGATGAAACATAGCAAACTCATCCCCCTGTTTAAATCAGGCAACAGAACTGACCTCAATAATTACAGACCTGTATCAATCCTTCCAACACTTAGTAAGATATTTGAAAAAATTATACTTGATCAACTAATGAAGCATTTTAATGTTAATAACTTGCTACACCCCGAACAGTACGGCTTCACGAAGGGTCGAAGCACGACTGATGCTGGTGCAAAGCTACTTGAACATATTTTCGATGCCTGGAAGCATTCGCAGAATGCTATTGGGGTTTTTTGTGACCTATCTAAGGCGTTTGATTGCGTTGATCACCAAACTCTTTTACTCAAACTTAGTCATTATGGCATAAGAAGCGTTGCACTTGATCTCATTGCCTCTTACCTTAGTGATCGAACACAAAGTGTATGCGTAGGTGACGTGAAGTCGCGGGGTTCATCTACTCTGTTGGGTGTCCCACAGGGCTCTATCCTGGGTCCTTTTCTATTTTTGGTGTATATTAATGACTTACCATATCATGTCCGCGATGCTTGCAATATTGTGTTGTTTGCAGATGATACATCTCTAATATTCAAAACTGACAGAAACAAAGTAAATTTTAACGATGTGAACAATACCTTATCTCAGATATCGCGTTGGTTTACTGTTAATAATTTAACGCTAAAAAAACTAAGTGTTTAGAATTTATTGTACCAAATGTTAAGAAAATTGACAAAACAATAAAAATAAACGGGGAAAACCTTATAATTGAGAACTCCACAGTTTTTCTGGGGGTGACCTTGGATAGTAAGCTTCAGTGGGACGCTCACATAGAGACATTAGCGGGTAAACTCAGCTCAGCTGCCTATGCTGTCAGAAAAATCAGACAGTTTACCGATGTAGACACGGCTAGGCTGGTCTACTTTGCCTACTTCCATAGTGTAATGTCGTATGGAATCTTATTGTGGGGCGGAGCAGCTCATATTGAAACTATTTTTATATTACAGAAAAGAGCCATTCGATTTATCTATAAACTCGGTTCGCGCGTATCTCTTCGTGAAAAGTTTAAAGAGATTGGTATTCTTACGGTAGCTTCACAGTACATTTATAATAATATAGTATTTGTGAGACAAAATATTCATCTGCATAAACAAAGAGGCAATACACACAATCGACTCATTAGAAATCGTCATAAACTAGAAATTCCATCATGTCGCCTGCGCAAAGTGCAAAAATCCTTTGTGGGGTTGAGCGTACGCTTATATAATATGATTCCGAAGGAATTGCTAGATTTGCCACTGCACAAATTTAAACAATGCGTAAAAACTCACTTACTGAGTCGCGCTTATTACAAAGTTAATGACTTTCTTAATGACAAAGTTGCATGGGATCTTAAAATTAGTGTTTGAATAATATTATTCAATTCGATGCTTTGATACGAGTAGACTAAGTATGTCACGCTCTCTTTAAACATTTCTGTGGTGGTGTCGTGTGGTGCGGGTTGTTACGTTCCCTCAAATATGGTCGAGCGAAGCAATGGCTGGATCATGCGTCATGCTCGTGAACGGGTGCCGCCGGCGGGAATGGGGCTACTTTCTGTCTGCCCGTCTTTGACATGAATTGAATTGTAGTACGTTTTGTGGAAATGTCATATTCTATTCTAACAAAGATGCACGGGTTAAATCAGCTTGCCATCCAGCTGCCCACAAGATAGTATAAAAACTTATTACAATGTAATAGCTACTTATTAATATTGTAAAATGATTATTTTGAAAAGAGCAACTGCTGAGTTTCTTGCCGGCTCTTCTCAGCAGAATCCGCTTTCCGAACCGGTGGTAGAATCTTGACGTGTCATAAGAGCCACAGGTTGGCCTACATGAAATAAATAATTTTGAATTTTGAATTTTTTGAATTTTGAATATAAAGAAAAAAGAAAATTAAGCTAGGAAAAAGAACTAAGTACATATTAGATGCAAGATATAATATACGACATGACTCATCGATAAAAATCGATGAGTTTTTTTCTAAAACTAACAGGTGAATCATGAAATATGTCGATGTCAGGTATTTTTTTTGATATTTCATTATAATTAGCACATATACGTATGATTGGCGATTGATGTCCCAGATTTGTTTTCGCATAAGGAATATGGAATACGTTTGACAATTTGTAACTACGAGAGTGTCCACTTAGAACAGATAAAGCTATACGATTAAGAAGGTTGCTACATTTGACTTTATTGTGTATTATATTATGTAAGAAGCACAGATCGAGTATTATACGTCTATTTCTAAGAGAAATCATTTTAAATTCGGCCAGTCGCTGATTATATGGTTGTCTGTGCGAGATGCCACTGACATTAAAGGCAAGTTGTCGAGTAAAGGCACGTTGTATACTTTCAATACGTTGGGAATGTACGCTGTAAATAGGATTCCAAATTACACTGGCGAATTCAAGGCAACTTCTCACTAAGGCATTATATAAAAGAATTTTAGTTTTAATGGAAAATCCCTTCGTATTGCGTCTTAAGAATCCCAAAAGCTGGGAGGCTTTGGTAACAATATTGTTCACATGTGACCTATAGTTCAACTCTTTGTCAATAGTGACTCCTAAGTCTCTAATCTCCGGTAACTCTTGCAATACAACATTACCAATTGAGTAACTAGAGACAAGTGGTTTTCTCTTTCTTGTATAATTTATATGAAAGCATTTGTTAGGATTAAGAGCCATATTATTTTTGTCACACCAGTTAATAATTCTATTTAGATCATCTTGTATTATGTTCATGTCATTTTCAGATTCTAATGTTTTATAAATTTTCAAGTCGTCTGCAAATAATGAACAAGAACAATGTATTACTTCTGTGGTGATGTCATTAATAAAAGTCAGAAATAACATAGGCCCTAAGTGGGAGCCTTGAGGTACCCCAGATTGTGCTAGATAACTAATAGATTCAAAACCATTTACAACAACCATTTGGGATCTGTTCTCCAAGTATGACTTAAACCATTTTGTTAAGGAAGTCCCGATACCATACTGGCTGAGCTTGTTTACGAGAAGTGTGTGGTCAACCCTGTCAAAAGCGCTACTAAAATCTGTGTATATAGTATCAATCTGCTGGCCTTTTTCTATGTCTTTTATAAGATCAGCTGTAAAATTTGATAAGTTAGTTTGTACAGATAATCCGCTTCTGAACCCATGTTGAGAACTTGTGATAAAATTATCCAGGTGTTTGGCTAATGTTGGTTGTAAAAGACTTTCAAAAATTTTAGAAAAACATGAGAGAATTGAGATGGGGCGGTAATTTTTAATATCCATTCGATCACCCTTCTTAAACACTGGGACAATTCGTGCTTTTTTCCACTCATCCGGAAAGATACCTTCCTCAAGGGATCGATTAAAAATTATTGTCAAAGGCAGGGCGAATCCTGGGCCACAACGTTTGACAAAAATGGGAGGAATACCATCGGGACCTGCTCCCTTTTGAGGATCTAAAGATTTAATTTGCTTTAATACATCTGATTCAAAAATCTTTATTTTTGCAAGTTGTGTAATATTGCAACTTTGTTGCAATAATATCGAACTAGATCTGGTTGTTCGGGTGTAAATAGAAGAAAAGTGGTTAGCAAAAAGATTTGCAATTTCCGTTCCTGACTTTGCAACCTTATGGTCTAGTTTCATAGACTGGGGTATGGAGGATTCACGTTTTTTTTTATTTTTGAAGTACTTTCAGAAGTATTTTGGATTTTTAGAAATATAAGACTCTGCATTATGCTTAAAATCATTAAGGCATATATCATAAAGCGAATGACAGCGACCACGAATGATTTGGTATTCTAATTCATCTCTAGGGTTATTGTATTTTCGAAATTTTCTACGGAGTTTGTCTTTTTCCGATAATAATTTAATTAAATTACGTTTAAACCAAGTAGGGTATTTTGAAGAAATAATCTTATGTTTAGGTACAAATTTTTCGATAATGTCAGATAGCCAACTGTAGAATATCAAAACCATGGCATCAACATTTACACAAGGTGACATTTTTTTCAACCAATCGATATTTTTAATTTCTTTTACAATTTCATTATAATCGGCTTTGAAGTAATTGTAATCGATACGACTCTTAGGACGCAGGTAAGATATATGAGAGTATTCGATACTAATTAACAGATTAGGATGATATGGGTCAAGTTTACTAAGTAGGTTAGAAGGCTGGGTAACCACAATGTTAGACAGGTTACTTAAAACCAAGTCTATCATCGTAGTTACTTACACAATTGAATTGAAATAAATTATTAATAGACATAAAGTCGACTAATGAGTAACCAAGAGCATTGTTATAGTTGGATGGAGACATGTATGAACAGTTACTATTTGCACACCATTTAATGAAACCCATATTAAAATCTCCTAATATTATAATGTCATCGACGTGATTGGATACTCTATCAACTCTGTCCAAAAAATTATTCAAAATTTCTAAATTTACTGGTGGGGGCAGATATACTACACAAACTCCAATTTTTTTAAAGACGTTATTGCAAGTAATTTCCAACACCACCCATATGTTTTCATCATTGGTTTCCCAACTTATAACACGAGACGAAGAAATCTCACGAGAGACAGCAATGAGAACGCCTCCTCCATCTCTTTTGGAATTTAGGGAACACATACGATCTTTTCTATATACAACGTATCGAGAGTCAAACAATTCCGTATCAAAGATGCTAGAATTAAGCCAAGTCTCAGTGAAAACAATAATTTTATAGTCTGAAATCAAGATATTCTTTAGTACTTCATTGGTCTTTGTTCTCAATCCTCGCACATTCTGATAATAAATCTCAAGCTCTGTAAAAAAGTAGAAGCCGTAACATTAAAATTAAAATTATTTAAACTAAAAGCTTAAGACTATTCTCATTTTTAATTAATATAGCTTGGCTGAACTCGTCCTTCCGTACATAAATTTTTCCATTTCTTATCCATGTGAATTTATATTTTGTTTCTCTGGCTTTGATGCGTGCAGCGGCATGTAAAGACTTACTACTCGGGGTTAAATGTTCCGAAACAAAAATAGGCACACGCGGCCCTCCAATTCCTAAATGTTGGGAACTCAGTTTGTCATCAAGGTTTTTCTTATTGTATCGTGCTACAGCTGCTAGGAGAGCATCACGGTGCTTTATGGTACGTAGTTTGACGATGACCGAACGTGGCCTGACGGAGTTATTATTCAGTTTAGCAACACGGGTAGCATGTTGGATGTCATCAACAGAGACATGGTTTTTTACAATTTGGCCTAATTGCACTACTGTATCGACTAAATTTTCTGCTTTATGCTCCGGGATGCCATTAATTTCAATATTACACTCTCTCAAATGTAATTCGACAACATTAAGCCTGGTTGTAAGATCCTTAAGTGATGTTTGAAGGTGAGAATTTTCCTTTTTTAATTGATCAATAACAGCAGATTTTTCTTCTAACACGACCCTCATTTCCTCAAACTGCGTGTTTATAAAAGACATAGATTCACGGAATCCTTCAATTTGTTCATTAATTGAATTAAGTTGCGCTGTAACCATTTTTTGTATCGTTGTAGTTAGTTCCTGTTTAAGAATATTACGTAGAGTGCTCTCAGTTATATAGTTTCCACCATCACTGCTAGCCATTGATGCAGGTGCAGGAGACTTGTTATTTTTTTTGTGAGTCGCAATGTAGGTCTCTGAAGATTCGTCGTCGTCAGTTCCTGTGCTGAGAGGCGGCTGGTCTAACGGGAGTATGAGTGTTACCTGTCTTTGGTTGTTTGCTACAACACTCCGGGCATTTCCAATTACACCTTTTGTTTTGGTTCATTTTGTCAAACTGCTTAGCAGTTATGTTAGCGCATTCGCAATCATATTTAGACTTACAAATGGTACAAATAAGGAATTCTTTCTAAGGCAAAGTATTTCTGCATCCAGTACATATCTTATCACTGGAAATAGTCGCCATTATTTTATAACACTGGTTCTCAGAAATCACTATATTATATTGCGGGATAATATAACCAATGGATAATTGTAAAATAACGAATGTTTTTATTAGCAATTCTTCTTCTTCTTCTTCTTTATCAACCTATAGACGTCCACTGCTGGACAAAGGTCTCCTGCATGGACTTCCACAGGCTTCGGTCTTGCGCCGCTTGGATCCAGCGGCTCCCTGCGACTCGTTTGATGTCGTCGGTCCACCTGGTGGGGGGCCTGCCAACACTGCGTTTCCCGGTGCGGGGTCGCCACTCCAACACCTTGGGACCCCAACGACCATCAGCTCTTCGAACTATGTGCCCCGCCCATTTCCACTTCAGTTTCGCGACACGCTGAGCTATGTCGGTGACTTTGGTTCTCCTACGAATCTCCTCATTTCTGATTTGATCTCGCAGGGATATACCGAGCATAGCTCTCTCCATCGCTCGCTGGGTGACCCTGAGCCTTCTTATGAGGCCCATAGTTAGCGACCATGTCTCGGATCCGTAAGTCATCACTGGCAACACGCACTGTTCGAAGACTTGAGTCTTCAGGCACTGAGGGATTTGGGACGAGAAGACATCTCGGAGCTTCCCGAACGCTGCCCAGCCGAGTTGGATTCGGCGGTTAATCTCTTTCTCAAAATTGGACCTACCTAGCTGGACTGTATGTCCCAGGTATATATATACTCGTCTACAATTTCGAGCGCAGAGTTCTCAACGATTACTGGGTGGAGCGGAGCATGAGCATTGGACATGATTTTCGTCTTGCTCATGTTCATTTTCAGGCCCACCTGTTGAGAAACCCTGCTGAGATCATTGAGCATTGTATTGAGATCTCTCAGAGTCTCTGCCATGACTACTATGTCATCGGCAAATCGCAGGTGAGTGATGTACTCGCCGTTTATGTTGATGCCAAGTCCGTTCCAATCCAGAAGCTTAAAGACGTCCTCCAACGCAGCGGTAAATAGCTTCGGGGAGATTACATCTCCCTGTCGCACTCCACGCTGCAAGTGGATTGGTCTCGTAGTCTGGTCATGTATACGTACTGACATAGTGGCGTTTTCGTACAAGCACTTCAACACTTGGATATACCGGTAGTCAATCCGGCATCTCTGCAGCGACCTCAATACAGCCCAAGTTTCCACCGAATCAAAGGCTTTCTCATAGTCCACAAACGCTAAGCAAAGTGGCTGGTTATACTCTTCAGTCTTTTGTATAACCTGCCGCAGCGTATGAATGTGATCTATGGTACCAAAGCCTTTTCGGAATCCGGCTTGTTCGGGAGGCTGGAAGTCGTCAAACCTACGAGCGAGACGATTCGTAATGACTCTCGAGAACAACTTGTAAACATGACTCAGCAGCGAGATGGGTCTATAATTCTTCAGCAAGGTATTATCACCCTTTTTGAAGAACAGGACCACCGCGCTCCTGTGCCATGCTTCTGGCGTTATACCCTCGTGAATGACGGAATTGAACAATCGCTGAAAGATCTTAAGTACCGGTTTTCCACCCGCTTTCAGGAGTTCCGCAGTGATTCCGTCATCACCTGGCGCCTTGTTGTTCTTGAGCTGTTTGAGAGCCATTCTAATCTCGTATAAGCTGACGTCCGGGATATCTTCGGTATAGTGTCGGGTCAGTTTGGCTCTGGGATCTTTGGCCAAATCCTCAACAGGTTTTTGTGTCGTGGTATATAACTGCCCATAGAACTTCTCGACCTCTCCCAAAATCTCAGATCGAGAAGAGACAAGACGACCGTCATCAGTTTTAAGCCGCGTCAGCTGGCTCTGTCCGTATTAGCAATTAATAAGAATTAATACATGATACGAATGTAACCAATACCTTTGTTTGTACCGGCGGCGATAATTAAATTTTAGAACACAAAAGCAACTATTGTGACTTAACTATGATAGTTAGATACATACCCTGGTGGACTTTTTTGTAGAGAATTATGAGTACTTTAATCATGTAGTACATCATTTTTATGTATAATTAATAGTTCTCTCAGTATACGCCAGATAGAGAATTTTATAGGCAAAATTTTGCTACTTTGGGTTACATTATTGTACTTTTCTTAAGCATCTCTAATATTTTTGTGAAAAAAATAAATATAGCCTAGGGGCCATTCATAAAATACGTCCGCATACAAGGGGGAGGGAGGGGTCTTGCTGAGTGTGACAAGATGTGACAAGGGGGGACGGGGGGTCTACGGCAACGTGACGTTCGCCGTTCATTATATTTCGACATGAGCGCTAGCTCTGTCGCGCGGCTCTAGCAGCGTTGCGAACCGTCACAACTGGTTTCTTTGTTTTATAACTAAATAAACATTTTTCATTCTAGTCCGGGAGGAATCGGCGCATGAGTACCGAAAACTATTCTACCTCAATTTTTTTATGCGATCCTCTTCAAATTGCCCTCCTAATGATATAAATGCATGTTGCCATGGCGCAACCCGGTGCCATATTGTTTAAACCGAAATTGTTTAAACAATTGCAAGGAATTGTTATTTTTCAACCGGACAAATTTTTTTTATATTCTTTTTTGAAATACCAATAAAAAGGTCCTATGACTTTTCACGATAAAGTTAATATTTTTAAAGATATGAATTTTTAAAGGTTCGAAAAATCTCAAATTTGGGTACTTTCGACCCATGAAAAATATATTTAAAAAAAAACATAATGTTTAAGTAATATTTCTTTTTAATTCTCTATACAATAGTTAATAATATTGTTAATAGAGATTTTAAAAAAAATTCATTGTTTATATCTTTTTTTAGGGTTCCGTACCCAAAGGGTACCAACGGGACCCTATTACTAAGCCTACGCTGTCCGTCCGTCCGTCCGTCCGTCCGTCCGTCCGTCCGTCCGTCCGTCCGTCTGTCAGCGGGCTGTATCTCGTAAACCGTAATAGATAGACAGATGAAATTTTCACATATTATGTATTTCTATTGCCGCTATAACAACAAATAATAAAAATTAAATTAAATTAAAAAAATTAAATTAAAATGGGTAGGTGGGTAGATGGAAATTATTTAATTTAATTTTTTTAACGGAACCCTAAAAGAGCGAGGCCCGACTCGCACTTGGCCGATTTTTTAATTGTTAATTTCGCGCGCTCACAAGTATGCGTCGCTTACCTTTAAGTATCGCTGTCTCTCTCTGACTCATGCGTTGCATCGGCCTCTCTGTGTCTTGAATCATTATTTATCATTTATCTTAAAAACTTATATAAATTTATATAAATTTATTAAAAACAAATTGTAGACAATTTAATTATTAATAACATTGCTCTCTTTAACAACCTTGATAAAGTTGATAGTTTTTAAGATAAATGATAAATAATGATTCAAGATACAGAGAGGCTGATGCAACGCATGAGTCAGAGAGAGACAGCGATACTTAAAGGAAAGCGACGCATACTTGTGAGCGCGCGAAATTAACAATAAAAAAAAAAGATATAAACAATGAAATTTTTTTATATCTCTATTAACAATATTATTAACTATTGTATAGAGAATTAAAAAAAAAATATTACTTAAACATTATGTTTTTTTTTAATATATTTTTCATGGGTCGAAAGTACCCAAATTTGAGATTTTTCGAACCTTTAAAAATTCATATCTTTAAATATTAACTTTATCGTGAAAAGTCATAGGACCTTTTTTATTGGTATTTTAATAAAGAATATAAAAAAAATTGTCTGGTTGAAAAATAACAATTCCTTGCAATTGTTTAAACAATTTCGGTTTAAACAATATGGCACCGGGTTGCGCCATGGCAACATGCATTTATATCATTAGGAGGGCAATTTGAAGAGGATCGCATAAAAAAATTGAGGTGGAATAGTTTTCGGTACTCATGCGCCGATTCCTCCCGGACTATCTATAATATTAGTATAGATTGTATACACTGTTCCTGATAAGCACCGCTATTTGGTATAACCTCTTGGCTTCTGTTTTCCCAAATAACAAAAATTTGAGAAGCTTCAAATCAAGAGTGAATAGGCATTTCCTAGGAGGCAAGCGCGCTTTATCTTAGGCTGCTGACTTACTATCAGGTGTGATGGCAGTCAAGCGCTAGTCATTTAGAAAAATATACGCAAGAAGTAAATTGTTTTGTTATTATCCGCTAAACCCATTGCGAGTTCAAATCCGGGCACCTCTAATTATTCGGAGTTTTGTGCACTTATGCAATTAAAATATCACAGTTCAATAGTGAAGTAAAACATCGTGAGGTTACCTGCTCGCCTGACTTTTCCCAATGTACTCAAAGGTATGTAGTCTGCCAATATGTTTAAGGCCAGCATGGCGCACTATGGATCATAACCCTTCTCTGAGACGAGACCTGCGCTCATTAGTGAACCGTTGACGAGTTGCAATAACCTGTGTGGTGTATCATGGTGCGGGAAACCACCACTGCCACTCGGCCATCAGCACTGTGTTAACGAATGCAAAATTTGTATACGACTGGTAAGGTATCTACAATTTTAAGTGAGTGTAGTAAGTGTAGGTGTGTCTATTCATTTATTTAATGAGGTAGCGTCGCGTCGTATCTTTGTGTGTATACTTGGCGCTCATTAGTAGTGTGCCCTGTCCAGCAAATTAATTTGTCGTTTGTACAACATGAGTTACGTATTGATGCATGTCTCTCGCACCATCATTAGTATCGTTAGCAACCCATCAACGGCTCACTACTGAGCGCAGGTCTCCTCTCAGAGAAGGGTTATTGGCCATAGTCCACCACGCTGTCCCAATACGAATTGGCGGAATTCACACACCTTCAAGAACATTATGAAGAACTCTCAGGTGTGCAGGTTTCCTCACGATGTTTTCCTTCACCGTTGAAGCAAGTGATATTTAATTGCTTAAACGCACTTGACTCCGAAAAGTCAGAGGTGCGTACCCGGGATCGAACCTACCACCCCCCGAATAGGAGACCACGGTCCTAACCACTAGGCTATCACTGCACAGAGTATAATGATTACACTAGCGGCACGTTATGATGGCCGGTTTGACACATTACAATAGTGATGTGGAATGTCAATTTATTCTCGAACAAAAAACAATTAAGTTTTGTTTTTGTACCTGATTAAATAGGTTTAATAAAACAAAAATGTATATGTTTATTTAATTTATTTGAACGAACTGAATATTTGAATGAAAATGAATATACATACTTTATATGCACACAAGAAACATATGAATACAAAAGATACCAAAAAAGGTTTTTAAAAATTTTCAATTTAGAAAACCAAATGCCGAGTTGTGGTATATATCATATAAAAATAAAATTTTTACCTTTTGTATGAAACAGCTGATATTTTTTTGCGATTTCAGAGGTTTGTCCACATAGTGAAAATTGTTCATATTCACAAGTACATTCACCCCTTAAATGGTGCAAACTGATTTTTCTACACTTGTATACATTTTAGAAATCAATTTAATAAATAAATTTTGAGTCCTAAACCTAAAACTACATTCGATAAAATTTATGAATCTCTGCACATCACTATCGTCAATAAAGTAATACAATTATTTCCTTCAAAGTCGTTATCAATTAATACGGAACTTCATGAGCGGACAAACGTCAAACCGGCCATCATAGCGTGCCGCTAGTTTAAAGTGTTTATTTGGTAGTAGTTACCTCCTTCAGCACAAGTATGGTGCGGCATATGTTGGATAAGTCGGGGGGGTCCATGGCGAGAGCCAAGATCTCGCTGGGCGAGCCCATGTCGAGCATCTTGGCTATAAGCACCAAACGCTCTAGAGGGCATCGGGTAATTTCCGGCTCGCATTCTTCCGGTAGGTCTTCCTGTAACAAAAATTTAAAACTAACTATACTTATTTGTGTTGTTTCATAAATAATTTAATATAAAAAAATTACCTTTAAGTACCTTTTGAATAGTATAAAAAATATGTCCTCCCGACCGAACGCGGTCACGGCGGATCACAGAATAGCCATCTGCGCGGGAGATATTATAGTGCACAAGAGTCCGCGTGAGCCGCTAACACAGATGCACTCTACATTCCATTAGTCTCTTACAAAATCCGACACGATTGGAGAGAGATCAGGAAAAATAAAAATGTAAATAGTATAAATACATAAATTAATCATCTCTTTAAATGAAATAGTATAGAATAGAATAGAAATGTTTTTTATTCAAATAAAATTTTTTACAAGTGCTTTTGAATCGTCGATGAGTCTACCACTGGTTTGGAATGCCCCAGTACTACTTAGTATCTTAATATATATATTTCTTGTGTGCGTGTGTATGTCACTGAACTCCTCCTAGACGGGTGGATAGATTTTGATGAAATTTTTTGTGTGAGTTCAAGGGGATTCGAGGATGGTTTAGATTCACAATTTGGTCCACTGGAAAATGTTTATTTAACTATTTTTCATCTATAAGTAGTGGCGGTACGAAGTTCGCTGGGTCAGCTAGTACATATATATATAGTATTTCACACTTACATATAACTTCTCAGTGACAAGTCGGAACACTCGACCGTCCCGTACTCGTCCGGCGCGGCCGGCCCGCTGATCGCAGTTGGTTTTAGACGCCCAACATAGTTGGAGTGACGTAAAGTTTGTGCTTGGATCCGCGACCAACTTTTTCATCAGGCAGAAGTCAATCACTTAAAATAAAATGAAATAATAATAAGCATAATAAAGCACAATCATCATCATCATTAGCAACCCATCAACGGCTCACTACTGAGCGCAGGTCTCCTCTCAGAGAAGGGTTATAGGCCATAGTCCACCACGCTGGCCCAATGCGAATTGGTGGACTTCACACACCTTCGAGAACATTATGAAGAACTCTCAGGTGTGCAGGTTTCCTCACGATGTTTTCCTTCACCGTTGAAGCAAGTGATATATAATTGCTTAAACGCACTTGACTCCGAAAAGTCAGAGGTGCGTACCCGGGATCGAACCTGCGACCCCCCGAATTGGAGATCACAGTCCTAACCACTAGGCTATCACTACTTCATAAAGCACAATAGTGAAAGAAATTTAGTATGCTAAAGCACTAACGCGGACCAATTAGAAGAGAGAAATGAAAAGTCCCATGGAGTTAAAATTAAATTTTGCTCCCGCTATCCTCTGAAGCCAATATTCGTTTTTCGAATAGGTATGATGAAAAAGATATTTGTTAGTCAAGCGCCCCATATCGAGCTTGTATGTGTAAGATTTTTTTTAATACGAAGCCGAGAAAAAAAGGTATCTCATTCGAAAGTTTTGTAGGTTATGCGTGAATAAAATGTCCAAAACTGATCACAGAGTTCTTGGGATTAAATGTGTAGTCTTCTATTTATGACAGTGAGTGTAAAGGTAGAACCATGGTGTTTAATAAGCTCTTTGCACTAAAACACCAATTAAGCAACAAACAAAGGTTGTACCTAACAATTAGGTACTTCCTACTTCCATGGCAACAATGGTGTCGATGAATGCGTAGTCGTAATTCCTAGTTCCATGGATCAATGTGTCACTAACCAATGTCATATTGTCAGTTTAGCGTCAATGTTGCCGCAATGTTCGCATTTCATTGATTACCATTTTCTTCAAGGTTATTTAAATATGTAAGAAAATTCACTCAAATAAACAAAATGAGTTAAACACAAAAAACTATTCTATTTATTCAGACAAACGTCAATCAGACAATACTTAAAATGATAAAAATTAAATAATAATCTACCATTTTGTATTTATTCTACTACTAGGTAGATTATAATAACTAAAATGCCAACACTGAACTGACGAAAAAGAACTTACAAATCAATTAAGATTCCTTACTACGCGTTCGTTTGAAGTTGAGCCCTGCACCATAGAGTAAAGTAATCGACGTAGTCGTAATTCCTAGTTCCATGCCGACAGTACGGACACAGTATAGGATATGCAGTAGTTTGACACCTTTGATCTAGTGGTACTACGCGTTAGAAATTTCCCCTAGTCACCGCACCGCACCTCAAGTCAGACCCACTTAGTAAACCGCTCGCCAAGCACCGCTTATTAAAAATAAATTTCAAATTCAAATTATTTTTTTGCACAGATTGAGTAGTGCAATGGTGTTACATTATAATAAAAGTCCCTACAATCTGCCGGATAGGCATGCAAAAATAATATTTAATAATAATTCTTATTCTAAGTTTACGTATTAAAAGTTCAATTTATTAAATTGAACTTTGGATATTAGGAGTTTTGGTAGGTTTGGTTAAAAAAAAAACTAAGAATGTTGTATATCGTAAAGCATTAGAATAATAAACACTTTTTTTATATATTTTTTTATTATTTATACCAATTCGAATTCAATATTCATAGTTAAGACAGGTCAGCTAGTACTTAATAAATAAAACAAAAGATAAACTATTATACTGCATCTTCTTATACTGTGTCTTTACTGTGGGTCTGACTTGAGGTGTCATAACTACACACTCAAAAGGACGATGCAAAAAATTGTATGAGCACTGCCCTCACCCAGCAACAGACGTGGCACTATTTTCAATATTATTATGATGTCCCATAAAAAGACTAATAACCATTTTCAATCCAAAAATGATTGGGATTTTAAAAAAAATAGTTTTTTCTGCATCTGCGTCAGAAACGCGTCTGCGACTTACAATAGCTTTTTTTTAGTTGGTTAATGCTCCTATATGTTCGTTTTATAATTGTAAACTACTCAACTGGTGGTTTTTTATTTCTAATCTATTCTATCCAAAACAATGCACCAAAAAATAAATAAATAAATTCTAACTCGATTTTTATGAAAACCCCAAACCTTCGGCGGATGTTGTCATAGTAAAAAATCATCAGGCTGCCATGATGTATTAACTTCGATAGGTTTAAAATCTGTTGGTGGGTGGGGACGCTCTTTTGCATAGTAATTTGGTCAATAATCTTTTCGCCGTTGCCCTTTCGTTATTGTTACGTTTAAATGTTTTTGTTTAGTTTTAATTAGTAAATTATTCTTGTTTGGTTACTATTGTTCGCGTGTCGTTTTTTCTACGATGAGTTAAAAAAGGAAAAGTTTTGCATAGTGCAGAGTATTTATTACCTACTTTTGAATTTCTTTGAAGACGAGAAAAATAAGAAATTAAAATTCACGCCCTTCGACATCCAAGACGTCATTGTCATGAAAAGCATTGCCAGAAAAGCAAAATTTCGTAATAGTCATGTTTACAGTAAAAAATATTATTTCATTGTCAACGGTCCAGTATGACGTCACTTTGTATGGGCAGTATGGGCAAGTGCTGTTCCTATGGACTCTTGTACCTGTGGACACAATCGATTCCTTCGAAACTAGCAACCCTATAATTCTAATTTGAACGCGAACTGTCAAAAATAGACAAAGCTTTTCAGTCGCGTTAAAATTAGAATTATAGCCTATAATTCTAGTCTATAATTTATAGGGTAGGGAAATTAGCAACCCTATAATTTATAGGGTTGCTAATTTCGATGGAATCGGTTGGGTCCACAGGTACAAGCGTCCACAGGAATGGCACTTGCCCCTACTTTAGAGATGAAACATGAAATTTCTCAATTTGCTCACCATATTTAATGTCAGGCACAGTGATTGAGCTCTCTGCTATGTTGGTGGCCAGGATAATCTTGCGGTGTCCCACAGCAGCTGGCTTGAAGACCCGCACTTGTTCATCAGCGGTGATGGTGGAATGCAGGGGCAGCACCCACCATTTGTATCTTGCGCATTCCTCGTTTACTACTTCCCTCCTAAAATAAAAGGAACGGTCAAATGCGTGTCAAGCCACGCAGTGTAGGGTTCCGTAGTTTCCCGTCTCTATAAGAATACTTAAAACTTAGTGACAATGTTTCATTGACACCTAAATGAGATCTTTTCTTTTTAAAAAAAGTATTAGCCAAGCTGTACTTTACTATTTATTACTCCAAATAAGGGAAACGCTTGTGTTAGGAGTGGGTATGACGATAGTGCAATGGGTGGGGATCATACCATCAACTTTTCAATTTCAGCCTGCACCTTTAAGTTGGGCTATTGAGGCTATTACAGTCTCAATCGTTGTTATAGGCTGATATGGTTTTTGCCACAACAACGCTTTTCAGAAAATATTAAGTGAGTATCGTGTGATTGCAATTATTGTCACACTGTGGCAATAATTTTTAGACAATCCAGCCGTTGGTTCTCTTATGGGTGTCTTAAATTCTAACATGTACATATAATGAAATGAAAATACACTTTCACACCAACCAACACAAAACAAAAGAACATAAAACATACATATAAGGGTAGAAGCTGTACAAATAGGCGGCCTTAGCGCTAAGAAGCGATCTCTTCCAGGCAACCTAACGACGAAACAGTAATAGAAGAAATACTGGACGAGGGTTTAAAGTGTAACTAAAAAGGAATAAATGATGAAAATAATAATTAGGTGAAAAAATATATATATATCAAAATATAATAAACATAACTACATATCCATAAATGATACATGCAATATATACTTAAATGTCATATTATATGAATACTAGCTGATGCCCGCGACTTCGTCCGCGTGGATTTAGTTTTTAAAATCCCGCGGGAACTCTTTGATTTTCCGGCATGCCTATTTCACCCTCCAGGTTCTCAACTATAAATATCCAGAAATCATGTCAATGCGTAGCTTTGTTGCGGCGTGATTGATGGACAAACCAACAAACAAACACACTTTCGCATTTATAATAAGTATTAGTAAGGAAGAATTAATACTAAGATAATAAAGGCGAACTAATTAAATTTTAGAACACACAATCTACTATTGTGACTTAAATATGATAGTTAGATATTATATTCTATTCCCTCGGGGACTTTTTTGTAGAAAATAATGCGTACTTTAACTATGTAGTACATAATTTTTATGTATCTTCAATAGTTTTCTCAGCACACGCCTCATAATGCATTTTACAGGCAAAATTCTGCTACTTTGGTTTACATTATTGCAATTTTCTTAACAATCTCTAATTTTTTGAAAATAAATTATAGCCTATGTTATTTCCTGATAACAAGCTTTCTATTGGTGAAAAAATGGTTAAAATCGGTCCAGTAGTTACAGAGCCTATTAACAACCAAACAAACAGTACAAACAAACAAACAAACAAGCAAACGCTAGACGCCTCACATCTAGAAGGTCATTGCTCACGTCCGACGATTTGGTGACGTCGTAAGGATAGTAAATTTGTTCGCTCAAATGGTTGGCGCCCTTTGTAAAGCCGACACATAGCGACTGCCGGTACATGCCGAAGGCGGCGCGACTTATGTGACCCACAGTGTAATTTAGTGCGTCAGGCTAAATGTTTGTGAGTTGTATTATAATGATAGTATATGAATATAAAGTGATGATTCAGATTTCAGATCTAATACTACCAGTATTTTGATTTTGCATTTTTCATTAACCTAAAAAAAATATAAATAAATGATACTAAATGATTAAAATTGGGAACTAACATAATAATATTATCATCAGTGCTAAAGGGGCTTAAGTTGTTAATATTTTCCAAAATAACATTCTTTTCTTAAATTAGAATTTAATTCATAAATCTACTTAAAAACATTATTTTTGCCATACTACAATATAACACCTAAATAATAACTATGTATGCTGATTCATTGTTATAACGCTCATTACTGAAAATAATGTTTATTGATATTCGCCCTATTAGCACCAGGCCACAGAAATTAAGAAATATTTAAATAAGATTTGGTGCAAGTCGCCCTAAGTCTAGTAACTTTCAAGTTTAGTTCAATAATTAAATACAGCAATGTATATGCGATACTCCGAGCATAGGGCGAGGCCACAAAACTGCGGTGTACGACGCACCGCAATAACAACGCATCTAGGGAATGTTTAATAGGAGGTGATGTGCGGCGCCGTTTTTGCTCGCACCGCATTGTTGTGGCCTCGCCCATAGCTCTCATCATCGCCACTTTTTACAACATGTATAATGTTACTTACTTCAATTGATCATTCATGAGGCACGCATAGAGCTCCTCGATTTCGTATATTCCTGGTAGGAACACAAGGACAGAAGGCAGGTCTGCTTCGGATCTGTCTTTATACTCTTCTACCTTATCGATTTGCTCAAACGCGTCGATCAGTTTTATCACCAGGTGGTACATTTCCGGCAGGATCGCTGGTTCATTTGATTTTGGTATCGCTTTTTGCACTAACTGTATAGAACAATATTTTGACTCAGCTATAAATGCTGCACAAATCTTTGATGGGTTCATAGAAAAAACTTAAGACATTAATTTTATTTGGGCAACTGTTATTTCAAACAGTATCTTCGCGTGAAAGAAAAGCTTTGACGTCACTTCTGTCACCATTATTATCTAAGATGTTTACTCTGAGTCTGATCCATTCGCAGTTAAGGCAGTAATACCTGGGTGACCGAGCTTTGCTCGATTTATCGCCCCCGAAACCCCTTGCATACTAAATTTCATGAAAATCGTTGGAGCCGTTTCCGAGATTCAGATTTTATATATATAAAGGGTGGAAAAAAATTATGGGCCCTGGAGGGGAACTACCTTAAATCCTTAAATTAGATCAATTTACTTAAAGGAAACATTCCCTTATTTTTAAAAAGAAACAAAACTGCATTCAAAGTTTTTCAATCATTCGATTGTCTCACCCGGGAATCGAACCAGCTAAAAATACAAAAAATAAACACCCGCTATTTTATTGCACTAGTCGATACAGTCGATGTTAAAGATAAATTTTCTCCAAGAAACATTATGTCTAACACTCGTCTATCGTACAAGATATATATATATAATAAATGTAGTATGTTATATATATATATATAAATACAAGAATTGCTCGTTTAAAGGTATTAGATAGATTTAATGGTGCGCCAAATAAATCGAAATCTAGCAGTGTGAAAAAATTAAGAGCTTCGTCAATAAATAGGTTGGCGACTAAAAAACTAGAAATATAATAGAACTATTGAACTATTACGATCCTTTTTATATTAACTACAATCTCGTAATTAAAATAAAATAATATCTAAATTTAAAAAAAGTTTTTATCATTGGCCGGATCAGCCGTAGACTATTACGACGTACGCATCCGCTAAGACAGGATTTTTGAAAATTCAACTTCTAAACCTAAGCCCTCTTAGGTGTTAAATTTTAAAGTCTTTGAGCGGGTATAAACTAATTAGTAATAAAGAGTTTCAATACAAAAAATGTTGCAATTAACTAATACTTACTGAACCAAATTTTTGCAAGGCATCCAAATAAAACTCCTTCAGAGTGAATGGTGGTCTGTCATTTGTAACTTTTAGAAAAGAAGGCGTCCTGTGGCCCTGCGTCCACGTAGGGATCAGGAAGTATTCGGCGAAGGTCTCACAATTGAACGTGGCAGACATGAGTATAACTTTGACAGTGGGGGACACAGTGTACAAGAGCTTTTTGACGACAAGCAGCAAGAAATCCATTTCTTGTCCACGCTCGTGTACTTCGTCGAGTATTATGTGGGTGTATTCATTCATACTCTTTGCATTCACTGAAAAAATATTTTTTTTTTACTCAAATGTCAACATCTTTATCGTCTTCTTCATTATCAACCGATAGATGTCCACACATGGTTATGAGACACGGTCGCTAACTATGGGCCTCATAAGGGTCAGGGTCACTCAGTGGGCGATGGAGAGAGCTATGCTCGGAGTATCAAATCAGAAATGAGGAGGAAAGAGGAAAGGTATCTTGCATGGACTTCCACAAGCCTCGGTCTTGCGCCGCCTGAATCCAGCGGTTACCTGCGACTTGTCTGGTGTCGTCGCTTCTCCTTGTTGGGGGTCTTCCACTGCACTTTCCATTGCGAGATTGCCACCTTGGAACCACACCGACCATCATTACTTCGAACTATATGCCTCGGCCATAGCCACTTCAGCTTCGCGACGGATCGCCTCATTCTTAACTTTCTCTATCATTGTATAGCTCTCTCCATCGCCCGCTGATCGACCCTGAGCCTATGTCAATAATATAACATATTTTTAACAAAAAGTAAAAAATTAAAGAAGCATAAAAAACTTACCAAGTTTTTGTAACAAAACTCCTGTTGTCACATATGAAATCCTTGTGTCATTTGAAGTTCTGTTCTCAAGACCAATCTAAAAAAGCAAAATTATTAAAAATTATATCAATTTTATAGTCATTACTCAATAGCATACACCAAATCTAATAATCTAATACTAAATGTGAAAGTAATCTAATTCTGAATATTATAAACTAGACGATGCCCGCGATTTCGTCCGCGTGGATTAAGGTTTTTTGATTCCCGCGGGAGCTCTTTACTTTTCCGGGATAAATTGTAGCCTATGTGTTAATCCTGGGTATGAGCATATCCGTACCAAATTTAAGCTAAATCCGTCCAGTAGTTTTTGCGTGAAAGAGTAACAAACATACACACAGACACACAAACTTTATAATATTATGTGTGAAGTGTGATAGTGTGATGTGAAGTGTGATAAGTGTGATAGTGTGATGTGATGTGATGTGAAAGTTTGTGAGGATGTTTGGATGGATGGATGTTTGTTACTCTTTCACGCCACAACGAATGAACCAATTGACTGAA
This sequence comes from Oeneis ivallda, assembly GCA_029955525.1. NCBI lineage: Eukaryota > Metazoa > Arthropoda > Insecta > Lepidoptera > Nymphalidae > Oeneis > Oeneis ivallda. The sequence goes on along the minus strand of JARPMR010000024.1, from coordinate 10,172,805 downwards.
ATTTGGAATTATCCCGGAAAATTACAGAGTTCCCGCGGGAGTTAAAAACCCTAATCCATACTGACGAAGTCGCGGACATCATCTATTTAGTTATAAATTTTTTTTCTTATAAGCCAACTTGTAGCTTTTGTGATAAAACTAAACCATGTCCTGATGATATAATATTAGTGACAAATGACAATAATATACCTACAGGTTAATACATTTTCACAGAATAAATGCTAAGCCAATGTTTGTTTGGCACTGAGAAAGCTTGCACCCCAGATACAAACCGAAGCCCACACATTTATTCCAGGAAATTAAAATGAGCGCACAGTATTTGTTACTGGTGAAAGTTTGTCTGAAATATCATATGAAGTTCATTTTTGTTATTATTCTGATGAATTGTATGTATATTATAAATATAATATTTGCATGCTGAAATGGCAGAATATGTTGGGACTGATATCATACATTATATCTATTTTGTGCACATGTTTGAGCATGTAAAACTATCTCTATCTTTTCATACCTGATAGCCCACAAGTCCACCAACATCCCAACCCCTCTCCTGTGCTACTCTCCTTGCTATTGATATAGCTGCTATTTTCCTAGGCTGTGTGACAACAATCTTACATGGCACTCTATGGTTGTACGCATCATCCAGAATCCACTGTGGCACTTGGGTTGTCTTACCACAGCCTGTGGGACCTTCAATGATTACTACTGGATAAGCCCTGATTCTGTCCAATATCTGAAAATTAATATTGAAGAACTCTATCTAGATAATTTATAAAAATTAGTAGGGCGCGCGGGTGCGCGGCCCGCAAGCGGACCGCGGTTTTTCTACTCATCAAAGTAGCCTTTAACGTCCTGATCATTTTCTACCACAAAACTACTCTTCCATCTTTTATACTCTCTGAGATCGACACCTATGTTTGTAAAGCATCTTGAATCCACCATTTTGGATTTTTTTTCAGCTCACTACCAATTGGATAAGGTTTCGAGTATTTTTTGATTGAGCAGCCCCACCTATCTTCAATACTCTGGCCGTTCTCCTCAGCCATCTCCCAAATCCTCAATCATCAGCTCTCTGCATATTTTTCCTCCGAATGAATTTTTGTCTTCTATATGAAACAATCAGTAAAAAAATTTTTTAATACAAAATTTTACAGGAGAGGTGATCAATGAGTGAGTGAGTCAGTGAATCAGCCCCAGCAGCTATATAGTAATTGCTGTTTGTTAATCTGACCAATTTAAATATTGTTTTACTAACATAACAAGCTCCAGGGCTCAGATATATGCAAGCTCTGCCAGGACCAGGAATTGGTGGAAACGCCGTTGCATATTATCTGTTACTGCCCCGCTTTAATGCATAAACGAAGCATCCATCTAGGGAAACACATCGTGCACCCTGAGGAGGCTACACTCATCCCAGCCAAGAAAGTGCTGCTGTTCCTGGCGGTAACGAGTATTGGAGAGGAGCTTTAAAAAGTGGCGAGCACAATAGACCGGCGACGGTCGACGTGCTACAGGGCCTCAGGAAAAAAGAAGAAGAACTATATCACTTGCTGTGTCTCTAAAAATAATTGCTAGTGTGACAAATGCAATCGTCTCTGATTGGCCTATACTCACTCGTTAGGAGTGGGGGGCACGTTTTTACAGGGGTAAGAAGTTACACGCGTTTTTTACCGGGATTTTAAACTCTTTGATGGACATAATTGGACTCATTTGTTTTCTTATAATATCGTGCATTATATAAAAACAATCAGTGACCTGCCAAGCGCTGAGCTGCTAGGTTGTGTGCGTGTGTTCCGATTTCAACCATGTAAGTAATTTTTGATTCCTGATGACTATACTTTTTATTTTGTCAAAAATTTTAACCTTGAACGTTCATAATATACCTTTAATTTACAATATTGTTTTATTCTACTATCGATATCCATTAATAATGACTTCAATTTATATTAAAAAACGTGCCATGGGGCAAGTAGTTACAATTGTTTGGGGTAAGTTGTTACATGTAACAACTTACCCCAAAAATATTACCTTATCTGGTATTGTACCGTTCGTTTTCTTATTTTAAAAATTCTACATATTTTTTGTTTTTTCCAGAATGAGAAACTATAAAAGAAAAACAGAAAGAGGTACAACTAGTAAAGAAGTTTATGAATCTGCTGCAGCAGAAGTACTGCAGAATAAAACGAGCATTCGTAAAGCAAGCGAGATGTTTAATTTGTGTCCGATGTCCTTATCCAGGTATGTCAGAAAAACCAAAAACAACGAAAGTTGTTCTTTGGGTTACGTTAAACTTAGATTGGTATTCTCAGAAGAAACAGAACATAAATTATCTTCTTTTAGCTTAGCTTTGAGTAGATCAAAAGTTCAGAAATATATTTTGGTTTACTACCAACAGAAGTACGCAAACTAGCTTATCAATGTGCTCTAAAACTCGATTTAAAAAATATTCCCCCCAGCTGGCATAAAAATAATACGGCTGGGCCGGACTGGTTTAAAAGTTTTATGGATAGAAATCCTCAACTATCTCTACGAACACCAGAAGCTACATCTTTGAGTAGAGCAACATCGTTCAACAAAACCAACGTTAAAGATTTTTTTGACATACTGCAAGGCTTGTTCCAAAAATATGAATTCACTGCTTCAAGAATATGGAACGTTGACGAAACAGGTGTCACGACGGTACAGAAGCCTAAAAAAATAGTTGCTGCCCGGGGTCAAAAACAGGTCGGTGCGATCACATCTGCCGAAAGAGGGACACTTGTTACTCTTGCATGTGCCATAAACGCTGCTGGGAATTCAGTTCCACCGATGTTCGTGTTTCCCAGAATGAGATACACGGATCTTTTTCTTCGTACTGGACCAGTAGATGCGATTGGAGCGGGAAATTCTTCGTGATGGATGACAGAAAGTAGAATTTTTAAAATTTATGGATCATTTCATTCAACATGTCAAGCCTTCTTCTGAACAGCCCGTTCTGCTCCTTTTGGATAACCACAGCTCGCACGTAAATTTTCATGTCGTTGAGAAAGCCAAAATAAACAACAAATCATGCTGTCATTTCCACCGCACTGCTCTCACAATTTACAAACATTAGATGTAGGAGTTTATGGTCCTTTTAAAAACCACCTTAATCGAACACAGACTGCCTGGATGTATAATCATCCAGGAAAAACCATGACGATTCATGATCTTCCTGCCGTGGTGAAAGATTCACTGCCTTTGGCCCTAAATCCTGCAAATATCATGAGTGGATTCAGATCAACAGGGATATGGCCCTTCAATCCTGACATTTTTCAAGACAGTTACTTTGCACCTTCTTATGTCACTGATCGCCCTAATCCAGAAACAGATTGTCCCATGACTTCGCAGAACATCTCCAATTTGACACTAGACCTGGAAAATCCAGAATTGTTAGATTCTGCACCTCAACTGAACATAAGCACCACTGAAATCATACAGGCAATAGAAGCAGCAACAAATCCAATGCCTGACACTACTCCTTAATAATAATAGCCTCGGTAATGGGTGTACCCCAGGGTTCTATTCTAGGTCCATTCATGTTTTTGATTTACATAAATGATTTACCACATTTTGTCCAAAATACTTGCGATATTGTACTATTTGCTGATGATACGTCTTTGATTTTTAAAGTCGATAGGACGAAAGACAATTTTGACGATGTAAATATTGCATTATCTCAAGTTTCTGAATGGTTTACGGCAAATAATCTACTTTTAAATGCTAAAAAAACCAAGTGTGTTGAGTTTTTATTGCCCAACACCAGAACTGTCAGTAAAAATTTAAAGATAAGTAATGAACCCTTGAAAAGTGAGGACTCCACAGTGTTCTTGGGATTAACCCTGGACTCAAAACTGCAATGGGGTACCCATATAGCAACACTTGCTGGCAAGCTTAACTCTGCTGCTTACGCTGTTAGGAAGATTCGACAGTTAACTGACATAGAAACTGCAAAAATTGTTTATTTTGCATATTTCCATAGTATTATGTCATACGGAATCTTATTATGGGGTAAAGCAGCCGATATTGGAAAAATTTTTGTATTGCAGAAGAGGGCAATTCGCGCAATATATAATTTAAAACCGCGGGATTCCCTTCGAGAAAAATTTAAAGAAATAGGCATTCTTACAGTAGCTTCACAATATATTTACAACAATATAATATTTGTCAGACAAAACATCGTGAATTACAAAAAAAAGGGTGATTTACACGATAGGCAAGTTAGAAATCCAAACAGGCTCGTGATTCCTCGATGTCGCCTCAAGAGGGTCCGAAAGACATTTGTGGGAATGGGTGTAACGTTTTATAATAAAATTCCACAGTTGATCTTAGACTAGCCTTTACACAAGTTTAAGAAATCAGTAAAAACTAATCTCATGAAAAAAGCATATTATGCAATTGAAGACTATTTAGATGATAAAAAAGCGTGGACATAATTCTTTCCAGCGATTCATGAGACAGCAGGTGGTAATTGAACTGTTTAACTATTCTATTGAATGTAAACTTATTTTGAAAAGAGCAACTGCCGAGTTTCTTGCTGGTTCTTCTCGGCAGGAACGGCATTCCGAACCAGTGGTAGACTCATCGACGATTCGAAAGCACTTGTAAAAAAGTTTATTTGAATAAAAAACATTTCTATTCTATTCTATTCTACTAAAAATATTCCTGTTTCACCTTGTCCAAATCCCGTTGGTTCACAAGATACAGAATGTTTGACTACATCACTGACTCCAGATTTGGAAAATTTTCAAAAAGAAAATGAAATAGAATTGTCGATACCAGGTCCATCTGGTAAATAAAATAAATAAAATAAAAAAGCCCTTTATTTCTAATACGTTACAGAATTACAATTAGATCTATTCGCTTAGAGTTACATTATTCTTTAATTTAATTTATATAATCTTTTAACTTTCATAATTTGATAAAATAAAGATTTATTAAATTAATATTACAAATTACATCATTTATGTCAATATTTAAAATAATAAAATAATCAGGTCAAATATATTATACATTAATTAAAAGTAAAATAGTAAAATAATCAGGTCAAATATACATTAAAATACAATTCTATGTCAATAATTAATAATATGTAAATTAGCGAAAATAATTAATTAAAAAATATCGTATTTCACGTATAAGTCGCCTCTACGGCGTAGGCCTCCCCCAAATCTTTCCAGAGCTTCCTGTCTCTAGCCTGTCGCATCCAGTCTGGCCCGCATTTTTCCAAAAATATATCCCGCCACCTCTTCTTTTGGCGGCCTCTTTTCCTTTTCCTTCCTCTTGGTATCCATTCGGTAACTCTTTTCGTCCATCTCATATTGTCTAATCTACAAACGTGTCCAGCCCACTTCCATTTTAATGTCCTAATTCTTTTCCTTATGTCCATCAGTTTAGTTCTCTTACGAATGTTTTTGTTACTTATTCTGTCTTTCAGCCTAACACCGAGCATGCTTCTCTCCATCTTCCTCTGGCAGATAGCTAATTTTTCTTCTTCTTGCTTCCTTAGTGACCATGTCTGACATCCATATGTCAGACATGGCAATATTGCAACTTCGTACAACTTCTTTTTTATTTTTATATCGATCTCGCTGCTTTTCATTACCTCCTTAAAACTCCAAAACTTTCTCCACGCCATGGCGATTCTTCTATGTATTTCCTTCTCAGTACAGTTTTCAAAAGAGACGGACTGGCCTAGATACACATATTCTTTCACATACTCTATATTTTCACATCCTACTCTTATCTCTTTCTTTTCGGCGTTTGTTAAAATTTTGGTTTTAGAGATGTTCAAAAAATAAACCAGCTTTTTTACTCTCCCGTGCCAGTTCCTCTACCATGCTGCCAAGATCCGAAGCATTTTCTGCAAACACTACGATATCGTCTGCGAAGCGCAAGTGACTCAGATATTCACCGTCAATCTTTAGACCTTTATTTTCCCACTCTAGATTCCTGAAAATGGCTTCAAGGACTGCTGTAAAGATTTTAGGTGATGCCGGGTCACCTTGCCTCACGCCTCTACCTATGGGGAACTCAGGACCATCCTTTTCTAGTCTTATTTTTGCTCTGCATTTTGAGTAGACGCTTTTGATAAGGTTAATGTATTTTGGATGGATACCTTGCTCTGAAAGTGATGACCATATCACATTATGGTGTATAGAGTCAAATGCTTTTGTATAATCTATAAAACACATGTATAGCGCTATGCCGTATTCGTTTGCTTTCTCTATTAGTTGTGTTACTACCTGAATGTGGTCAATAGTAGAGAATCGTTTTCTAAATCCGGCCTGCTCGCGTGGTTGGTGTTCGTCTAAAGTCTTTGACAGTCTGTTAAGTAATATTTTTGCGAAAATTTTGTAAATATTGGACATGAGGCTAATTGGTCTATAATTGCCCAAGTCACCTCTGTCGCCCTTCTTATGCAAAAGTGTTATAATCGAGTCAGACCACTGCTCTGGCGTCAATTCTGCGTCCAATATTCTGTTAAATAAAACATGTAGTGGCTCCCGTAATGCTTTTAGAAAGGATTTTAATACTTCGTTGGTGATCTGATCGTTCCCAGGAGTTTTTCCCTTCTTTTGGGATTTAATGGCATGTTCAATTTCGGAATAAGTTATAGGTGGTATGTGAGAACCTTCAGGCACGTAGATGATGGAGTGTGAGCTTGCAGGTATATCCTGACTGGCCGTATATAAGCTTCTATAAAATGTCGTTGCCTCATTTATTATATCTGGCCGCCTCGACAGTATATTCCCACTCCTATTTTTTAGGTTGGCAGCCCACTCAAACTTGTTACTAAGTTCCTTGAATGCTTTTCGTACCGCTCCTGTTTTTGATATAAAATGCTCAAATGTTTGTTGTCTTCGCCTTTTTCTTTCTTGTAAGATATTCCTGTTTATTCTTTTGCTTATTTGGGTTATTTTAAATCTTATTTCTTTCGTTCTTTTTTCTGTATATAATGCTTTCCGTTCTTGTAAGAGGTTCATGGTTTCTTGGTTTGTATATTTATTGTTTCTTTTTATCTCTTTTGGTAACTCTTTTAGAAGTAGTTTTACTTCATCCATCATATTATTATACTGCTCTTGTATATTTTCAGTTACTGTAAGTGACTCTATCAGTCTATTTTCCCAAAATTTTTCACACTCTTCTGATATTTTCGGTAGATTGGTAGCGTATTTACCGGACTTTATAAATCTCCTAGTTTTCTTCAATTTTATTTTTATTTTGCATCTAATCATCCGGTGGTCAGTATTGAAATTGAGATTATTTACTATATCAAAATTTAGTACTTGATTGGACTGATTTGTGAGAATATAGTCAATTTCATTGAAGTACTTCCCATCTGGGGACCGCCAAGTCCATTTTTTATATGCTTTGCGTTTATATACACTATTTAGGATCCTTAGATTGTGTTCTAATGCGAACTCTACTAATTTTTGGCCTCGCGCACTCCTTTTTCCACATGAATATTTTCCGAATACACTTTCTTCACCCTTCTGTATTTGGCCAATTTGTGCATTAAAGTCTCCTAATATAATTAAGCTCTTAGACTTTACATAATCTAGAGCTGCCTCTACAGACATATAGAAACTTTCGATTTCATCATTATCACAAATTTCAGTAGGGGCATACACTTGAATGATAGACCAACCTTGATTTTCAGTGGTCTGGATCTCTAATGACGCGACTCTATCGGAAAAAGCTTTGAAACTTATAATGTTATTTTTAAGAGTCTTCTTTATCCAGAATCCAACGCCATTTCTTCCTTTACTGGCCGAGGTGTGACACAAAATGAAATCTGAGTACTCTTCGATGGTCTCTCTATCTCTTCTCACTTCACTCAAGCCTATAATATCCCAGTTAAGTTTTTCAATCGCTAACTCTAACTCCGTAATTCTACTGTCTGAAAGTAATGTGCGTACGTTAAGAGCAGCGATGTAGAGAAACGAGTCTTCCTGGGACAAAGAAAAGGTTTGTACTTTAGTATGGGGAATTATATTATTTGGGGGGTATTGGTCATACTTCTCCACGGGGACCAGCCGGCTTGGAGAAGGTGGTAAATTATATATTGTATTTTTTTATTTTTTTATTTTTAGTAATTTTTGGGGGGGCCTCTACATGTCATTCTTCTTTATTCTGTCTAACGTATGCCATCATGGTGTTTCTATGTACTCTGTGCTTTTTAGCATTTTGATTGTTTTTCCAGGTACTGTGTGTTGGGCTCAAGTCTTCTGTGTTTTGGTTTTTTTGGTTTTCTGTCGCAGTCCTATTATAAATCGGAGAGAGGGATAATTGTCTCTTTTTTTTCGTGTTATCTATCGTTTTCTCTTTGATAATGAGCTTGTCATATTTTAAATATGCGATATTTCCTTTCTCTAACTCTTTCTTCATTTGTAACTTCAATCCCTTCCTTTTTTCCAAAATGGGTGTAGGAAATTCATGTGTGACGTAAATACCCGAACCATCTAGGCGCTTTTTGTTTTTTAAAATATTTATTTTAGTTCCCAATGTCGTTAATACTACCGAAATGGGTCTAGGTTTGCCTTCTTTTTTGCCAAGTCTTTTTGCAGATTGGATTTCTAATGTTTGGATAGATACTCCCAAATTTTGGTTGATAATATTAATTATGTTATTTTGCAAGTCGAAATACGACTTTTCGCTTTCGCTGACTCCAAAGAAAATTAAGTTTCTCTCCACGCTGGATTTCTCTAGATGGTACAGTCTTTTTTCTTGATTTTCTAGCCGTGAACGCAGACTATGGATTTCCCGGTTTAAATCTTCAAATTTTTGATTCATATGTGCATTCACTCTCGTTGTTATTTTTTCCTCCATTTGTGACAATTGTGATTCTATTGACGTAAATTTAGAATCTATATCGTTCCTCATCTGTATAATTAACTGCTTTAGTTCTTCCATGTTTGAACTCATGCTGCCCTCTAGTGTGATCTTCGTTTACTACTATGGTCAACACTCAAAGCTGCTTGTATCCATCGATTGGGAAACACCGGTTTCCTAGTTAGTTCGCTGAGATGCCACTAGGTGGAGTTAGTAGTATATTTGTCAAGCCAGTTAATTAGTATTTCGACAGATGGCATACTAATTTGTCCAAAGATCCAAAGAATGACTTGCAAATTTGGAATAGTAGATTTGATTGTTTGCACAAAAACTGTAATTATAGATCATTCTTCGACTTATTTCACTCAATCCTGTGCAGTTGATGATCCATGTAAGTGTAACTAAACGTGTTTTTTCCGTCGATAATAGTTCTTTCAAAAATTTTAATCTAATTTTAACCGTTTTTTCGGCACTAGTGTTATTCCACTTTTACTATGTTTACACATAAATTTCGCTACTGTCCACACTTGTACTAATAAATTGTCCCAACAGCGACTTTTTTAATCACTTTTTGAGTTATTTAGGCGATATTTCACTTTTTAAAACGATTTTTTAACACAGCTGATGTGTATAAACATTGGCACACTGGCGCCCTCTCCCTGAGGTCCATCTGGTATACAAAGTAAATTTGAAAATTTTTCACCTTAAAAAATAAGACCCTTTCCTAAAGCAGTAGCTCGAAAACAATCTATCAACAGTCGTCGTAAACGCAAATCTGCTGTGCTAACCGACACACCTGAAAAAGACTCATTAAAAAGAGAGTATGAAGAAAAACTGGCAAAGACCAAAAAAACGTGTGACAAAACTAAAGGAAAAGGCAAAGGTAAAGGTAAAGGAAAAGGAAAAGGTAAAGGAAAGTCCTCGAAAATGAGCGAAGAAGGAAAAGAAAAGGTGAAGAAAAAAATTTGGTTTCCGATTCAGATTCTGATACCTACTGATGAATGGTTTTGTTTAGTGTGTAGCGAAAGTTATAGCACCTTGATAAAAGAAGATTGGGTAGAATGTTTAAAATGCAAAATGTGGGCCCATGTCAAATGTGTAACGGGAAATGTTTGCTCATTCATTTGCATTAATTGCAATTCTGATGAAGACTGATTTAATATTTGTGTGTGATATTGTTACCTACCTCTATAAAAATTACTATATATCTTTCTATAATATAAGTGCCTTAAAAATGTTAGAATCCAAAGTAAAGTTCAGTTTGCCAAAAGTTTATTAAAATAACTTATTAAGAAGTGGAAGTGAATAATTTAATTACTACAAGTTGTTATTTGCAGACTAAGTCTGTGTTTTTATATCAGATTTAAAAATGTTCCTGCCAAAGTGATTTTCTACCAAAAAAACTTAAATAATTACCATAATAGATATTATAATTACTCATAAATGTTAGAAGACTGTATAAAGTGATCTCTATTGTTTATATCGTTTTGAAATACTAAAAAAAATTTATATCACTGATGATTTTGTTCATTTATCTACCGTAACATCGTGCCCCGATGATGTAACAACTAGCCCCAATAGGGAATATGCATGATTTTTTTTTAATTTCTTAAATTAATCATTTACATCTTTATAACATATAAAAAATATAAATAGGTTTGAAAACAGTCAAATAATTTTTAAAAGTGAAATTTAAAACATTGAAAAAATTTGAGCCGTTCAAACGCCACCATTAGCGCGCGCTTTTGATGACGTCATTCGACATGTCCCGTGTTTGTTTACTATAGCGTTTCAGTTACTTCATACTTATTTTCAGTTTTAATTGCTACACAAACCATGGAAGAAGTTAAAAAACCTTCTTACAAGTATTGTATGGTACCTAAGTACAAAAACACTATTATTAGTACACCCGATAAAGTGGTTTTTCGTATTCCACGAGATGCGAAAGTACGAAAAAAAAGTGTAAGAAAATTGTTCATGTAAATCGGAATATCGTATTTATCTAATACTTATTTACAAAAAGTATATCTTCTTCTTCTTCTTTATCAAGCGATAGACATCCACTGCTGGACAAAGGTCTCTTGCATGGACTTCCACAGGCCTCGGTCTTACGCCGCCTGAATCCAGCGGCTCCCTGCGACTCGCTTGATGTCGTCGGTCCACCTGGTGGGGGGTCTGCCAACACTGCGCTTCCCGGTGCGGGGTCGCCACTCCAACACCTTGGGACCCCAACGACCATCAGCTCTTCGAACTATGTGCCCCGCCCATTTCCACTTCAGTATCGCGACTCGCTGAGCTATGTCGGTGACTCTGGTTCTCCTACGGATCTCCTCATTTCTGATTCGATCCCGCAGGGATACTCCGAGCATAGCTCTCTCCATCGCCCGCTGAGCGGTCCTGAGCCTACTTATGAGGCCCTTAGTTAGCGAAAACAAATTAATTTGATATTATCCTTTCACTATTACTTCTAGAGTACGGAACCCAACTAGAGTACGGAACCAAAAAGTATATAAACATATCAAACTTGAGTGAGCTTCAATAACATAATATTACGTATAAATTATCATGATATAGACGTAAATTAGGAGTTTAGGAACACAGATGGTTATTTAAAGGTTATGTTTTGTTTTAAGTATTATTTAAACATATAAGAATAAAAATCTATGTTAAGGACTAAAATATACCATGTAACATAATAATTACATTGCAGCTTTCACTCCTTTGATCTCTGCGTTCGTAAAATCGAGATTTGATACAAAATATGCTGACATCATAAATGCATCTATTTTCGGTAGATTATCCGATTGTGCTTTGACAAAACCAGTTTCAGTCATCGACCTAGATTGACTACAAATATAAATTCACAAGTAATCACACAGGAATACAGTTTTAAACAATTTTTCTCACAAACACTGTATGAATATCGACGCTGTAAATCAACCGTAAACCAAATGACGTCACATTTCGTTTCGACCAATGGCGACGCGTTTTGTAAGTTTGAATTTCCCTCCTTTATTTTTCACTTTCTATATAATATTTTCTGGGTTTAAATAATAACTAAATAAAAAAAATACCTTTTAAGTATAATGATAAGGCAATAAAGAATCTAGAAAAAAATATTTGAGACAAATTTAAATTTTATGCATATTCCCTATTCCGGGGTAAGATGTTACAATCTACTTGTTTAGTTAAATTCTCCATTGTGAAAAAATTACATAAATTTTAATAATTTTTCAGTCATATTTTCATAGCTAAATAGACATACTAACATTACAAGTTATCAAATGTATAATTTATTTGATAGCTTTTGTCATATTAACAACTATCTAAAATTGTAACAACGTGCCCCCCCGCTCCCCTATTGGTTGAAATGCATCATTGCAGAAAGAATGCCATAAATTCAGCAAATCATCTCAAGACTAGACTTTAGCTTGACTGATTGATTTACATCAGGGATTTTCAAACTAATTTGGGCAAGAGACCCCTTTTCTGAACTGATACCTCACAGAACTGATACCTCAGACTCCCATAGTCAAATTACTTTTAAAATCCTATCTCTAGTTTTTTTCCTATTGATACAAAATACTTACCAATTTAATAATTTTGTGGTTGGTTAAGTGAGTATACTTCATGTTCAGATCATGTTCAGATCAAAATTCAACGATATAAATAGACGCAAAATTGAGTTTTACATAAAAATACTTAAATAGGTCCTTAATTATTTTTTGAAAAAAATAAAAAACATTAAAATCGCAAATTAAACATAAAAAAATAAAGAATTCAGTGTGATGGACGAACCTGGTGACTTTCTAACAAACTAGCTAAATCCGGTTCAATATCTATGATTGGTGAAAAAACGTACGTTAATAGTTAATAGAGATCGATTTTTAGATCTTTTTGACCCCCAAAATCAGTTTTCGTTTATGTTGACCCCTGGGAAACTGATTTCAACCCCAAGGGGTCAATATCAACCACTTGGGGAATCCCTGATTTACATGAATCATTGCTACAGTCTCTGTCTACTGAACAGATGTTGTTGTATTTATGAGTTCAATTATTGAGTACTTACTTGATCATGAAAAGAATTGATTGCCAGGTTTTTAGTGTCTTCCTTCATCTGAAAGGAGTACCTGCTGTACACTTCAGTCATAGCCTCATCTGTTAACTTTTCTTGAATTTTAGTACTGGAGGCACCCCAGGATGACAACTGCTCACATGAGTCCATTCCTCTAGCGATGCTCCCATAATTTTCATTTTCATTTTCCCTTTCCCTTTCACTTTCATTCTAAAATTATACCATAATACCATAAACCAATGTGTAACTCAAAGTACACTTTTTTTATTGATAGATAGGCTTGTGCTTGATGACAATCAATGGGAAGTATTGATAAGGTCTAGGTTGGAGCACGCTTGCAGAGAATATGCCTATTCACTCTTGCCTTGAAGGTACTCAAATTATAGGTAGCAGGAAACACGGATGCTGGAAGGGTGTTCCACACCTTGGCGGTTAGTTTGAGAAAAATTGAACTAAAGTGTTTAGTGCGACTAGGTTGGATTTCTACCAAGTAAGGATGCTAATGCTCACTACCTCTCACAGTCTCAAACATTTGATGGTTCATCATAAACTTTTAATTTGATTCAGGGCCTATTTCACCCTTGCCAAGCAAACTTTAACCCTAACTTTAACTGACAAAATATGATGTGACAGCTTGCCAACAAAACCTTGTCCCAAGCATATATCAAGGTCCCTGCTATAAAATCAAAATTGATTGGTTAAAGTTTACTTCAAGATACAGATCCTCAATGAAGTAAAAATTTCAACATTTAGTAAAATAAATATGTGATAACAGTGAAAATGAATTGCATTCACAGAGTTAAACATTTGTGTCATTTAGTTTTACCCTCTTATCCCTCTTTAGTTAACTAACAGGTCTTAAATTAGTGAAGAAGATAGTCCATATTTGTGAAAAAGATAGTGAAATTGTCCATAAATTAGTTTAGAATTTAGTTTATTCTACAACTGAATAACTAAGAAGGTATTAAGGAGTCTTCAACAGTTCAGGTACCTTTCTTTGACTTTGACTGTAAAATATTGAGGTTATAAAGTTAAATCATTGTCCTCCTAAGGGCTGATTTCACCAACGTCTTATGTGAGTGTAAATTTGCTACTTTGGCAGTATTTTAATACAAAAACTGTCAGAACACCCAATTTATTCCTCGGTAAAATGTCACTCGACATTGTTGAAATCAACCATAAGTGAGACAAATGAATGTAAAGTTTTATTTGTGCTGCTGCCATCTTGGGTTGAGGATGAAGGGGGGAAAGTTAAGGGGTAAAATTTTGAAACGTGCCGCCCCGATAGGGGGTAAGTGGGGGGCAGGGGGAAGAGGGGGGGCAGGGGGAGAGGGGGGGGGCAGGGGAAGTCATCCCCCCTCACTTCCTTTGCCGGACGCGCATACTTTTTTTTTAATGAATTTTTTAATATTGATTAAACTGACATTGGTAAAACCTTTAAAACGTGTCGCCTGGTTAAGTGGAGGGAGAGGGGGGGAAGAAGGGGAGGTACGTCATCCCCCCTCACTCCCTCCGCAAGAAACTTACTAATTTTTTTTTATTACAACCCTCTAACCTAACCAACAGTGAGAACTTACGGGTCTAGCACCTGCGGCCTGGCACCAACAATATTATTTATGTTCTAACCCAACCTAACCTAACTTTATATTTTCCATAGTCTGGTGGTTAGGGGAAGCATAGAAGCCCCTCCAATTTGATTTTTCATTTCAAACCAATAGAACTCGATGCTCAAGTTTTTCTAGGCGGTAGAAAATAATAAACACGAAGGCTGTGGCATGAGTTGTGTTCTGTTCAAGCTACAAATCAAATGGGCTACGCCAGAAGACACGCGTCCGGCAAAAAAAATTGTTTCAGGGGCACCGAAAGACCCTCTAGGACGCCCCTATAAACTCATCTTGGCTCTATCAGGGCGGCACGTTACAAAAGCCGAGCCGCCATTTGGATTGGAGATAGCTCATACCCAGGATTAACATATACGATACATTTTATCCCACAAAATTGAGTTTCCGCTGCAATCAAAAACCCCTTAATCCATGCGGACTAGGACACAAGCATCAGCTAGTTTTAAGTTTAGTGTATATTTCGAGAATAATCCTACAACTAATACAAAACAATACGTTCCTACATGTTTATATAATATGAAAAATCGGCCAAGTGCGAGTCGGGCCTCGCTCTTTAAGGGTTCTGTTAAAAAAAATTAAATAAAAATATTTCCATGTACCCATGGAAATATTTTAATTTAATTTTTTAATTTAATTTAATTTTTATTATTTGTTGTTATAGCGGCAATAGAAATACATAATATGTGAAAATTTCATCTGTCTATCTATTACGGTTTACGAGATACAGCCCGCTGACAGACGGACGGACGGACGGACGGACGGACGGACGGACGGACGGACGGACGGACGGACGGACGGACGGACGGACGGACGGACGGACGGACGGACGGACAGCGTAGGCTTAGTAATAGGGTCCCGTTGGTACCCTTTGGGTACGGAACCCTAAAAACGACGGTAAAAGTATATGAGTAGGTATTTGAAACGGTACTTACCCTAAGATACATTTCAGTTTCCCGTTCCCTAATTTTACGCGCGTAATCGGTGCCGCTCACTGTAACCGATTGGCGATGATCTTCGCGTCTATTCAACTCGTTTATACAATCATCTTTTGTAATACGTAGCCCACCAGTGAGGTGAGTGAGGGGAGCTGGAAGCTTGACTTGGGTACCCGAAGGGCCACTGTTAAAGAAGTTCCTCAACTCGTTCATCGCTTTGCCGTAAGTTTAAAACAGCACCATATACCTAAATGCAGAGCTATTTCTCAATAATTATTATTATTCATAAACTAGTTTTAATAGAGTACGTAAGGGTATTTTAACAAAAACTTGTCACACACTAACTTGTGAAATGCATGATTGTAAGGAAGTTTTAGTAGGTAAGTATTATTAAATT
The DNA here is from genome assembly GCA_029955525.1 of Oeneis ivallda. NCBI lineage: Eukaryota > Metazoa > Arthropoda > Insecta > Lepidoptera > Nymphalidae > Oeneis > Oeneis ivallda. The sequence goes on along the minus strand of JARPMR010000024.1, from coordinate 10,156,923 downwards.
CATACCGCTAGTTAATGATAGCTCACAAAATATCACTTCGTTGTAGTAACCATAATTTTTAAATCAAACATTCACAAAGCTATGTTGTTTTACTAGGTTCTATTTAATTTTAATCCAAAGTATCCAAAGAGAATCCACATAGGTATAATCAAAGGATGAATTTTACGTACTAAACAAGATGGAAACGCCCATAGAGTCCAACAAATCTAGAGTTTTCATTTGTTTGTATTTAGTTATAAGCATGGAAGTTGCTAGGTGAAAACTTTTATGTATATTATTATAAATTAACAGTATTTTTTCACTTTATTTTGTTTTTTCGTTCTTACCTGTAGTTCTCACTTCTCACCTCAAATTCAAATTCAACTGAACACCAGACACAAGGCACACACAAGGAACATATTATATTCAAGTATATATTACTGAAGAGCACAGATTAAGTATTAGTTACTATGTAACTGAAGAGTGAAGACCAGACACCGGATACGGGTGGAACCACATCTGTGAGGATCGTTTCGGATTTCGCCCATACAAAACTGTCAAATTCCATAGAAACGTGAACGGATCAATTCGGCTTTTCGCATCGATTCGGCTTTCGCATTTTTTGTACCTAAAAGTGCCGAAAATCCTTACAAGTGTAGCTCACGTTTCGCATGCGAAAGGATCCTTTCGCATCCTTACGGATCCGTAAGGATGCGAACGGATCCTTACGGACGCGAACGGATCCTTACGGATCCTTACGGATCCGTAAGGATCCTTACGCGTGCGAAAGCGTCTTCGGCAACTAGGGAAATGCATGAAGTGACAAAAAGTATCGATATATCGATGAAATTACTTTTTATCTCAAGTATGTATGCAAACACAGGTGCCACTTTTCCGCCATGTTGGAATTCATTGTTATTGGACCGATTTCGTTCAAAATCGATATTTGGGCTTCCCTAGGGTCAAGTAAGAGGAAATGGATGCCAAAAATTAAAAAAGTCGCCGCCATATTGAAATTCTTTGTTATTGGACCGATTTCGTTCAAAATTGATATTTGGGCTTCCCTGGGGTCAAATAAATGGAAATGATTGGCAAAACTATAAAAAGTCACCGCCATATTGAAATTCTTTGTTATTGGACCGATTTCGTTCTAAATCGATATTTGGGCTTCCCTGGGGTCAAATAAGAGGAAATGATTGGCAATATTATAAAAAGTCACCGCCATATTGAAATTCTTTGTTATTGGACCGATTTCGTTCAAAATCGATATTTAGGCTTCCCTTGGGTCAAGAAAGAGGAAATAGATGCCAAAATTTTAAAAAGTGACCGCCATATTGAAAATCTTTGTTATTGGACCGATTTCGTTCAAAATCGATATTTGGGCTTCCCTGGGGTCAAATAAGAGAAAATGATTGGCAAAATAATAAAAAGTCACCGCCATATTGAAATTCTTTGTTATCGGACCGATTTCGTTCAAAATCGATATTTGGGCTTCCCTGGGGTCAAATAAGAGGAAATGATTGGCAAAATTATAAAAAGTGACCGCCATATTGAAATTCTTTGTTATTGGACCGATTTCGTTCATAATCGATATTTGGGCTTCCCTGGGGTCAAATAAGAGGAAATGATTTGCAAAATTATAAAAAGTCGCCGCCATATTGAAATTCTTTGTTATTGGACCGATTTCGTTCAAAATCGATATTTAGGCTTCCCTTGGGTCAAGAAAGAGGAAATAGATGCCAAAATTTTAAAAAGTGACCGCCATATTGAAATTCTTTGTTATTGGACCGATTTCGTTCAAAATCGATATTTAGGCTTCCCTTGGGTCAAGAAAGAGGAAATAGATGCCAAAATTTTAAAAAGTGACCGCCATATTGAAATTATTTGTTATTGGACCGATTTCGTTCAAAATCGATATTTGGGCTTCCCTGGGGTCAAATAAGACGAAATGATTTGCAAAATTATAAAAAGTCACCGCCATATTGAAATTCTTTGTTATTGGACCGATTTCGTTCAAAATCGATATTTAGGCTTCCCTTGGGTCAAGTAAGAGGAAATGGATGCCAAAAATTACAAAAATCGTCGCCATATGAAATTCTTTGTTATTGGACCGATTTCGTTCAAAATTGATATTTGGGCTTCCCTGGGGTCAAATAAGAGGAAATGATTGGCAAAATTATAAAAAGTGACCGCCATATTGAAATTCTTTGTTATTGGACCGATTTCGTTCATAATCGATATTTGGGCTTCCCTGGGGTCAAATAAGAGGAAATGATTTGCAAAATTATAAAAAGTCGCCGCCATATTGAAATTCTTTGTTATTGGACCGATTTCGTTCAAAATCGATATTTAGGCTTCCCTTGGGTCAAGAAAGAGGAAATAGATGCCAAAATTTTAAAAAGTGACCGCCATATTGAAATTCTTTGTTATTGGACCCATTTCGTTCAAAATCGATATTTAGGCTTCCCTTGGGTCAAGAAAGAGGAAATAGATGCCAAAAGTTTAAAAGGTCGCCGCCATATTGAAATTCTTTGTTATTGGACCGATTTCGTTCAAAATCGATATTTGGGCTTCCCTGGGGTCAAATAAGAGGAAATGATTGGCAATATTATAAAAAGTCACCGCCATATTGAAATTCTTTGTTATTGGACCGATTTCGTTCAAAATCGATATTTGGGCTTCCCTGGGGTCAAATAAGACGAAATGATTTGCAAAATTATAAAAAGTCACCGCCATATTGAAATTCTTTGTTATTGGACCGATTTCGTTCAAAATCGATACTTGGGCTTCCCTGGGGTCAAATAAGAGGAAATGATTTGCAAAATTATAAAAAGTCGCCGCCATATTGAAATTCTTTGTTATTGGACCGATTTCGTTCAAAATCGATATTTAGGCTTCCCTTGGGTCAAGAAAGAGGAAATAGATGCCAAAATTTTAAAAAGTGACCGCCATATTGAAATTCTTTGTTATTGGACCGATTTCGTTCAAAATCGATATTTAGGCTTCCCTTGGGTCAAGAAAGAGATTTCCTCTTTCTTGAGGAAGGGAAGCCCAAATATCGATTTTGAACGAAATCGGTCGAAAAACAAAGAATTTCAATATGGCGGCGACTTTTTCAATTTTTGGCATCCATTTCCTCTTACTTGACCCAAGGGAAGCCTAAATATTGATTTTGAACGAAATCGGTCCAATAACAAAGAATTTCAATATGGCGGCGACTTTTTCAATTTTTGGCATCCATTTCCTCTGTGTAGAAGAAGATTAATATCGTGGTTGAGCTAGCAATCAAAATATCGATGCCACCATCGACCATCCCTACGCAGACAACAATGTTTATAGGCTTTCGCCTCCTTACGGATCCGAAAGGATGCGTACGCATCCTTACGGATCCGTAAGGACGCGTACGCATCCTTACGGATCCGTAAGGACGCGTACGCATCCTTTCGGATCCGTAAGGACGCGATCCTTACAAGTGTGTCTTATAGCATCGGCATAAATGCGAATCGATCCTCACAGATGTGGTTCCACCCTACTACGTACGTACTACCACTACTACGTCACAGAACACTATTACTCCTACAGTCTATTTGGGGAGAGGTTACCATTATATGTAAACAATTATGGCGTCAGATCACGTGATTATATTTTCACTGTACTAGTGATGCGAAACATTGGCAGACAAGTTGAGAATGAACGATTGATTGAATGAATACATTCTTAAATCGATTATCAATACTATTTAATATGATATTCTTCTGAATTGTGATGTTGGAAACGATATTATTAAGACCTTTCAATACGGATCCTATAATTTTAAATATTCAAATTTGTAGCTAACTGTAAATGTTACATAAAATATTATGTTTGAATTAATTTTAATTTATTACATATTAAATTTATAAATGGTTTGTCCTTACAATATTTTATTTTTATTATTATTTATATTATACTATTATTTTTATTATATTTGTTATTACAATCCTTCTCCTATTATGATTGTCGAATTATTCGACTTTATAAATCATTCGAACTGATCGAATGATTCACCATGATTAGTAACTACTTTAAACTACTTGACAATTTTGAAATAGATTTATAAACTTAAAGAATCAGGTTAACATTCCAATCGTACAATTGAAACCATTAGTTAAAGTCTCCACTTCTTTTCCGAGAATCCGAGTCGTGAATAATGTAGTAGGCATGTAGGCATTTCGACTAGCCTGAACTGACATTTCGCGCTAAACAACTTTTTTTTTTATTCGATGACAAGCTAGTCCTTGACTGCGATCTAACCTGATGGTACGATGCAGTCTAAGATGGTAGCAGGCTAACTTGGAAGGGGTATGGCAGTGAACATTTAACCCATACCCCTAATTGGTTTCTACACGCCATCGTGCCGGAACGCTAAATCGCTTGGTGGCACGTCTTTGACGGTAGTGTGGTAACTAGCCACTGCCAAAGCCTCCCACCAGACCAGACCACAGACATACAATTCAGAAATTATAAATTCCCAAATTGACCCCGCCGGGAATCGAACCCGGGACCTCCCAGTTATAAGACAACAGCGCTCACCACTGAGCCAGGGAGGTCGTCAACGCAGTCGAAACATGATGAGTAATTAAAATACTAATAAGTAGTCGTCATTCGATTATGAGCATTAATATAATACTAATGTTCAATTCGAAAATGTGTACATTAGTAGTTGTAAATTATTCGAATAGTCAGATCATTCGCAGTCACGCATCGCTAACCGGTTGCCATTTGCCTTAATACACGGATCTACGAGCGTAATAAATACGACTTCCGATTTTACAATCGACTAAGCTCGTTCTTATCATTCACTCTATGGTTCACGTTTTATTTCCAGCACTAGGGATTTGTTCTATTTCATATGTCAAACACAAACTAGGCTATTAGTCTGTGTTTTTTTTTTCCGATGGTGACTAGATTAATGCTAAAATAATATCGTAAACTGCATAGTTTGAAGTACATTTGTGTTTAATATAAACTTAAAAATGTTTTGCTTCGGGAAATAAAACGTTTGTGAGTGATTTATAGCGCGAACAGTGAAAATAGTGTTAGCAAAACTGAAATGTCCTGTCCGGTATGTTTTGTTTACATATAATGGTAACCTCTCCCCAAATAGACTTGTATACTACGTACTGGACACCACCTGGACACCAGTCACCACAACACCATAGACCACGAACACCAGGGGGGGTGGTCAACTTTGTATGGGGCAGATGTAAATACCTACTAGGGCAAAATCTCAGAGTACAAAATTACTTTTTTTAACCTAGTGTTCATCGTCTATGGCGCGTCATCGTCATTTAACTCTGTGATTCAATCTTGTTCCTGGTCTGTGGATTAAATTTTCAAAATTTTTCAGCAGCAAGGGTCGTCTTCGCTGGCCGTGGCCAGTTTGGTCTGTATAATGTACTTTGTGGTGGCCAGCGGAGGGTACGGCATAGATAATACACTTACGGGCCAGTACGGGCTTCGAGGCAGGGTCTCATTACCCAGGCGGGGACAATGGCGTCCATAGACTACGAACACTAGATGGCGTCTTTGTTATTGTTTCGTAACAAACAAATTGATTTCTTTTTCTTGCAATTCTATGAACTTTATCGTGTCGAGGAGTAATAGTTCTGTGACTCTTAACAGAGTCATATATATTCTGTGACAGACTGACTCAAACCATGAACTTATTATACAAACAGAACTGATAACTCAGAAAATTTGTATTTACGAAAATGAACCTTATGGCAAGTACATAAAGTATATTTCCTGTTGCGCTTTACACAGAGGCTAATCCGAACCGAGAGGGATAGTAATAACGGAGGCCGTTTGTCTCGTTCTTTTCATCTTGCCAGCCTAAAAAAATGATTTTGATCAAAGATTTTGGCTAATAAAATCAGTTGAGACACATGTTTTAATTTTATTTTAACATTTTTAAGTCACCGTATTTAATTGCATTAATTTCGATAGATATATTTCTTAACAAAAAAGAAAATATAAATTTTTATCTATAATCGGAATTATAATTCGATTCCACGTTTGACATTAGCTACTGTCATTTTGTAAAATAATGATACCACATATAATAGTGTAGTGATGAACACAAAAATCGATAAACAATCGCGATTTATGTTTATGTAATCATAATATTGGTGTGCCAATTAAAGACTAAATTATTGATTTTTATTTAAATAAATACATAATTACTCATAATAATTATTTATTAATTAGTAACCGCTGCTTTATTTTATAAAAAGATAATATTTTTGTTTTTTATATTAAAAACAAAACTTATAATAAAAGAACCTAGATAGTTTTCTGTATTGGCAGCCCGTGCGCGCTCGTGCAGCTATCGCCATTTTGTTTATCTTGTCATTCGGCTTCATTCTCCCAGTCTGACTGCACGAATATCTTGTTTCATTGCGAATCGATATTTTGTTATTTTGTTGGGTTTTTGTTAAAGTTTTGTTACGTTGTGTTTGTTGTTACGTTTATAGTTTTTTTGTGAACTTTGAGTGAATCTATTTGTTTTGATTTTCCATCAAAATGGATCCTCAGCCAAGTACATCACAAAAAGACATGGATGTTTTCTTGTCCCCAAGAAAAAAACGTCCACGAAAAGCTTTCACTGTTACTGAAAAAGTAATGATCCGCAATGCCTACAAGTACGTGAAAAATGAAACTTCTGCGCAATTGGAGGCCTTTGAAGTAGTGGAAGAAAATGAATGTATGAGCAAAGTTGCTGACATATTGGGAATAACCTCACGCTCTGTTTGTAATGTTTTGAAGGAAGTAAATAAAGGTGCGGCGCCAACTCCTCCTAAAAAAACTGGACCAAAGCGAAGTTTCAAAGACAAAATTGATGAATTTACATTCTCCGCAATACGAAGACTTGTTCATCAGTTCTTTTACCGAAATAAACCTCCAACGATTGCAAAGGTTAGTCAATCAGTCAGACAGTATTATTTTATACCTACATCTTTTATATATATAAGTAATGATTCCAAACTATTATAAAATTTACTATTTTAGATTTTACAAGTGATGAACGATGATCCAGAAATGCCCAAGGTTTCCAAAGACACCCTCAGAAAAATTTTGAAGCATCTTAATTTTAAATTTGTTGCACGGTCACGCAAGAGCACACTTATTGATCGAAATGATATAATAACATGGCGCCAGCGTTACTTGCGATCTATATGTCAGTTTCGACGAGAAGGGAGACATATATATTATATATTATCAAGATGAAACTTGGGTTAACGCAGGTAAGGCTAACATTTTGAATTTATATACATTTTACATTAAATTTAATAGTAATATTGAATGTTAATGTACTATATTTATTTTTAGGTCATACTTTAAAAAAACTTGGGTGGACAAGAAAGTCACATCATCTCGGCAAGCGTTTTTGGAGGGACTGACCAGTGGATTAAAAAATCCATCTGGAAAAGGCAAACGTCTCATAATTAGCCATATAGGTAGTGAAGATGGCTTCCTGGAAAAGGGGCTCATGATTTTTGAAGCAAAGAAAAATTTTGAAGATTACCATGATGAGATGAACGCAGTTTGTTTTGAGAAGTGGTTCGCTGGAGTCTTACCAAAATTAAGACCAAACTCAATTGTGGTGATGGATAATGCACCTTACCACTCCCGAAAATTGGAAACGGCACCAAAAATGAGCTGGAAAAAAGCTGCCATTCAAGACTGGCTTTTAAATAAAAATATTCATTACGAACCAGATATGGTTAAAGCTACGCTTTTAGAACTGATTCCACATAACGAGTCTTTTAATAAGTACGCTGTAGACGAAATGGCAGCACAACATGGGATCACGGTTTTAAGACTGCCCCCTTACCATTGCGAGCTGAACCCTATCGAATTGATATGGGCGCAGGTAAAGGGGCATGTAGCTCAAAATAATAAAACCTTCAAATTGACAGACATGAGAAATTTATTTGAGGAAGGCATTCAAAAAATTACGGCTACCGAATGGTCTTAATGCGTATCCCATGTTGTCAAAGAAGAGGAAAAAATGAGTAGGCTAGATATTTTAATTGACAATATCACAGACACATTTATAATACATGTTACAGAAAGTGACAGCGATAGCGATAGCGAAGACGGCGACGATTTATAAAATAAAATATTACCATAATACATCTATTTGTTTTATTTCTCATGTTCCTTCATGATCACATTTTTTTATTTATTTCACACACAATTATTAAAGAAAACTCTCAGATCCTTAATAAAATTAATCGTCATAACTAAATTATCCGTTCAGAAATATTTAATTTCCTGATATACTTAGTTTCTATTAAAATAGTAGTTGTTTAGATATACTACTATAAACGAGAGGAATCGATTCGGAAATATTCCATTTCCGTATCGAATAATTTCGTAACGTCACTATTTAGTACTTGTCATAACGTTGCAACACTAAAATTGTCAAATCTGGAATCGAATTAAAATTCCGACTATAGTCTATTTTTTTCGAGCGGCAACCCGTTAAAACGTGAACGCTAAATCTACAACTATGTTGACCATGATTTTTAAATTCTTGTATTGTGTGATGGGTCAAATACGTACGATGCCGATTCCGATTACGATGGTCTCTTATTCCTTACTTTTGTACTATTATTATTTTTACAATTTTCATTATTTTAATGTTTCATTTCAAACCAATAGAACAGAATTTCTGTACAACCCTGACCTAACCTATGATTTTGGTAAATATACCGATCTTGCGGCAACGGAATAAGGCGCGGGAGGGGAAGTTTGGCTGTATTTATTACTTTGGGTGCCTTTGACCAGCTATTATGATTAATATCTAGAGAAAATGATTAATTTATCACATTATCTACACATGACCAGTCATTATAATATCTAGCAATGTACTCACTATGACTGGACAAATCGATACCTTGTACTATTTGTATTATTTATTTCGTAATCAATCCCTAATCCCTAAGAAATTTTCCATTGCTAATGAAAAACTTCAATAATTGCGTTTATAATAAAGTTATAATTAGAAGGAAGATTGCAAGATTGAATTTGTCTCACATAACGATAATCTTATAAGATTTGACAATATGAAATCTTTTTCGTTTTTTACTTTTCCATCTGGTGATACCCAGGTCCATCGTCGGTTGTCTTTTTTTTTTGTTAAAATAAGTATTGACTATAGCAAGTTTATGCTCGAGGGCGTATGATATTAAGAGTTCCCCTCTTTTACTTCTTGAGCCGTAGCCGTACTTGCCCATGATAATGCTTTCATTCTCTTTCGGTTGTCCAATTTTGGCGTTAAAGTCGCCTAAAACAGTAATATTTTTATCTGCAACTTCGTGCGCTTTATTTAAAGTTTCATAGAATTGGATAATATCCTCTTCATTTGAATTTTCCGTAGGGGCATAAGCTTGGATGATGGAAATAGGTGTTCCGTTAAAACTTAGCTGCAACATTGCCACTCTATCCGAAAACCCAGAAAAGCTAATAATGTTACATTTATATTTTTTCTTTACTAAAAATCCTACTCCATATAGCCCTGCCTTTTCACCTTTGTAGTAAAATATATAAGTGGAGTGCTCTTCTATACGACAACAATCTCTTCTGATTTCAGATAGGCCTAAAATGTCGAATTTTACTTTTTGTAATGCATGTTGTAATTCTAAAATTCTTTCTGTGGATGCAAGTGACCTGACATTGTAGGTGTAAATTTTGGACATGGGAATTATTACTTAATTGGGATGATTGATTAGAGTTTTTAATTATTTTGCTATATATATCTGGAGGGTTTTGGTCATACTCCTCCTCGGTGACCAACCGTATTGGAGGAGGGAGAGGGATCCTTTGTTGTAGTTGCTATTCATCTTGATCTAATGTATGGTAGCTTGTACTTGGCTCCGGGGTGAAAAAAGATTCGTTTTGCATAGATATTGATGTTTGTTTAGGAGTCCAATATGATGGCAGGGTATTTATTTTCTGTATTCTTATATCTTCATTGGTTTTTCTAATATTTTTGTTTTGGTTGTTTTGTGGTGTTATGGATAAATTGCGTTTATTGCGTATATTTCCTTGCTCGAGTTTTTCTTTTTGTTCTATAACAATTAACTTGTCGTACTTTATGTATACTTTGTTGCCTTTTTCCCTTTCTAATTTTGCCTTTTCTTGTAGTTCTTTTCTCTTTTCAAGTATTTTAGCAGGGCAGTCCTCTTTAATATAGTAATTAGATTTCTCTAGCAGCTTTTTGTTTCGTAAAATTTCTATTTTTCTACCGAGCGTAGTGAGAGTAATTACGATAGTTCTAGGTTTACTAATTTTTCTACCCTTTCTTGCTACATATTCGATTTCCAAAGCTGTACAATCAACTTTCATAATTGAGTTGAAAACTTCTAGTGCTATTTTTAATAAATCTTGGTAACTACGCTCTTTTTCTTCTACGCCGAAAATTAAAATCTTCCTCGTTCTAATATATTTTTCTAAGAAATCCAGTCGTTGTTCTTGCAATTGGATTGTATTTTCAAGTATACAAACTTTTTCTTGAACTTGGGCAAACTTTTCGTCTATTTTCTGAAGTAGGTTCGTTTCACTACTTTTTATGCGGTTTTTTGTAAATAAAATACGTAACAAACATTGAAGTACTAAACCACTTAGAATTTCCATCAGATCATAGATTAGTAAGAGCTACATTAGAAATAAGAAATAGGATAAAAAGCAGAAAAACTTTCCAAAAATCTGTCGTTCTTCCAAGCAATGAATCTGAAATTGAAACTTATGTAAGAAACTTAACAACAATTCTAAATAAAATAGAAAACAATACTTACAGACACTCTATAGAAAATATCAATGTGCAATCCTACTACGATTCCATAGAAATGGCAATAAAAACTAGCCTGGAACCCAAAATTAAACAAAATACTAACAGAAAAGTGATTTTAAAAGAAGAAACCAAGCTGCTTATAAAAAGGCGCACTGAGCTTTTGAGAAAAAACAACAAAGACAAAGATACTAGAAAAGAATTAAGTTATATATTCAAAATCACAAACAGAGCCATAAGAAAAGACTATGAGAATCACAGGAAAAATATAATTGAGAAAAATTTAGTAAAATACAGAAGTTACAAAAGAGCACAAAAGGAATTAGTAACACACAAAACCTGGATACAGGCTTTGAAGTCAGGCGAGAAGGAAATAAAAACTAGGTCAGACCTTTTGAATTGTGCTACTAAATTTTATAAAGACCAATATTCGAAAATACCTGAAGAACAAAAAGATACAAGCCAAGAACAAGAAATAGAAGAAACACCAGAAGAATGGGCATTGATAAACGAAATTGAAACATTAGACCACATCAAATCTCTTAAATGTGGAAAAAGTGCAGGGCCTGATAATATACCAAATGAGTTAATAAGAATGGGCGCACGTCAGCTAACTACACCATTAACATTATTATTTAATACCATTATACATACAGGACAAGTACCATCGCAATGGACTTTTTCAGAGATCATTCTCCTTTACAAAAAAGGAAACCCACTTGATATCTCAAATTACCGGCCCATTAGCCTTCTTTCAAGTATCTACAAGCTTTTTACATCCATCCTTTCTAGCAAAATTGGTCCACAAATTGACATTTTCCAACCTGTAAAACAAGCTGGTTTCCGTGCAGGATTCAGCACAATAGATCATATTTATGTTATGGAACAGATCATAGAGAAGTATAGAGAATTTAATAAACCGCTATACATAGCTTTCATAGACTACACGAAGGTATTCGATAGCATTTCACACGATTCTATCTGGAAGGCGCTAATTAAATGTAATGTAAATAAAAAATATATCACAGTACTGAGGAACATATACATGACAAGCAAAAGTAAAGTAAAACTAGAATATAGCGGAGAGGAAATTAAAATATCTAGAGGCGTTAGGCAGGGAGACCCAATATCCCCAAAACTGTTCATCGCAGTTCTAGAAGATGTAATCTGCAAACTAGACTGGAAAAATGAAGGCATAAACATATTTGGAAAATACCTAAGTTATTTAAGGTTTGCAGATGACATTGCACTCTTCGCAGATAATAGTAGAAAGCTCGAAAGAATGATAGGTGCACTAGATAAAGCAAGTAAAAAAGTTGGACTGGAAATGAATATTGGCAAAACTAAAATTATGACAAATAGCTCTCTAAATAGAATACTTCTTAATAATACTCAGCTAGAATACGTATGTTCCTATTTATATCTTGGCAAACAAGTCACATTTAACGCCACAAGTGCTGAAGAAGAAGTAGACAGACGCATTACCAAGAGCTGGAACAAATTCTGGGCGCAAAAGGAAATAATGAAAGGGGACTACCCCATAAATCTAAAAAGAACAGTAATGGACACATGCATTCTCCCCTGCCTCACGTACGCTAGCCAAACGTGGGTATTTACTAAATATATAAAAAGCAAGATGATAACATGCCAGAGGGCAATGGAAAGAAGCATATTAAATTTACGTCGAATACAGAAAGTGAAAAGTGAAGAAATCCGGAAAAAGACAAAATTAACCGATGCCTTGAATCACGCTTTAAAACTGAAATGGAAATGGGCTGGTCATGTAGCGAGATTTACAGATGAGCGATGGACAGCGAAAATTCCCACTTGGCCAGGCCCAACAGGAAAAAGAAAAGTCGGTAGACCGAAATCGCGCTGGTCCGACGACATTGTAGTAATAGCAGGGCCTAACTGGCTGAAATGCGCCAAAGACAGAAACAAATGGCACCAACTGGAGGAGGCCTATACCCGATGAGGGGTCCTTATCGATAAGAATAATATTTTCAACCATTAATTATATAGATTAGATTAAGATGTACTTACTAATTTACTAATAAATAACACGAATCAAATAGCACGCACATACTCACATCCACAGACTAAAACATTCACACGCTACATAAACTCACATAAAGACACATCATACCAGTACATAAAGTATAAACCAAATACTAACATACCTACTAACCTTTAGATAAGCTTAAACTGTAAATAGTACCTATGATAAGGAAAAATAAAGGCTTTTTTATTTTTATTTTATTTTATTTATTTAATGATAATCTTATTGTCACCCTGTTAGAAAGGGACACACGGCCTCTGTACTAACTATCTCGCTCGGCTAGCTTTTCAGCTGCGCGTACTCGGTCCTGTTTGTTTTCTAGGTCCATGACTCAAACCTATCAGTGTTGCCAACAACACAAGTTCTGATCATGGACTTAATAAACAAACAAGACCGAGTACTCGCACCTGAAAAGCGAGCCGACCGAGATAGGTAGTACAGAGGCCGTGTGTCCCTTTCTAACATATGTGAGACAAAATATTCAATCTTGCAATCTTCCTATAATGGTTTTTTTTGTTGACAAATGGCCGCCGCCAGACTTTTGGAATTTTTTTACAATGTTTTGTTAGAAATAATTATTTATTGAAATATTCTTTTTAATTGAAATTTTAAAAAACTTGACTATGGCTCAAACGCTACATAATTTTGTTTGGAAAAACAGTGAAGAGGATCATTTTGTGAAAAACAATACAATGCACTAATTATAATTGTAAAATTAATAAACACTTTGGACTATGGCTCAGACGCTCGACGCGCGGAGCCACTGAACGGAAGAAGAAGAAGAAGAATAATATAAATAGGAAAGATTTTTTGTTTGTTTGTACCGAATAGGCTCTGTAATTAATGGACCGATTTTAACAATTTTTTCACTAATAGAAAGCTAAGTTATCAGGAAGTAACATATAATGTATTTTCAAAAAATTAGAGATCCTTAAGACAATGCAATAATGTAACCCAAAGTAGCAAAATTTTGCCTATAAAATGCATTATTTGGCGTGTGCTGAGAAAACTATTGATACATAAAAATTATGTACTACATGATTAAAGTACTTTTTATTCTCTACAAAAAAATCTGCTAGGGAATATATCTAGCTATCTTATTTAATGCACAATAGTAGCTTTTGTGTTCTAAAATTTAATTGGATCGCATATAATATCGTATATTATCTTTAATATTATTAATTCTTCCTAACTAATACAATGCGAAAGTGTGTTTGTTTGTTGGTTTGTCAATCACGCTGCAACAAAGCTACGGATTGATGGATACTGATTTGGATAGGTATAGTTCAGAATCTGGAGGGTGTCTATCCCGGAAAACCAAAGTTCCCGCGGGAATTTAAAAACTAATACCACGCGGAGGAAGTCGCGAGCATCAGCTTTTTTTTTCATTCTTACCTGTGGTTCAAAATATTTAAAATATCTTTCCATCCGAAAAAAATACCGTTCCCCGTCCTTATCTCCGAAGTCGGGGAAAATCGGGGGTTTGAAATTTCAAAGTAAGATAATTATACCGAGTGGGGTATCATATAAAAGGCCTTTACCTGTGCATTCTAAAACAGTTTTTTATTTATTTCTAGATATAATAGTTTTTGATTAATCGGCCAAAATGTCGAAAAAAATACCGTCCCCCCCCCCTTATCTCCGAAGTTTACCAATCAAAAAATCTGAAATAATTATGGTCAATAGAGGTTGACCATATTTTATAATCCACGTAAGATGGTGCTTCTTCTTCTTTATCAACCGATAGACGTCCACTGCTGGACAAAGGTCTCTTGCATGGACTTCCACAGGTCTCGGTCTTGCGCCGCCTGAATCCAGCGGCTCCCTGTGACTCGTTTGATGTCGTCGGTCCACCCGGTGGGGGGTCTGCCAACACTGCGCTTCCCGGTGCGGGGTCGCCACTCCAGCACCTTGGAACCCCAACGACCATCAGCTCTTCGAACTATGTGCCCCGCCCATTTCCACTTCAGTATCGCGACTCGCTTAGCTATGTCGGTGACTCTAGTTCTCCTACGGATCTCCTAATTCCTAATTCGATCCCGCACGGACACTCCGAGCATAGCTCTCTCCATCGCCCGCTGAGCGGTCCTGAGCCTACTTATGAGGCCCTTAGTTAGCGACCATGTCTCGGATCCGTAAGTCATCACTGTCAACACGCACTGTTCGAAGACTTTAGTCTTCAGGCACTGAGGAATTTTGGATGAGAAGACATCTCGGAGCTTCCCGAACGCTGCCCAGCCGAGTTGGATTCGGCGGTTGATCTCTTTCTCGAAATTGGACCTACCTAGCTGGACTGTGTCCCAGGTAAATATACTCGTCGACAATTTCGAGTGCAGAGTTCTCAACAATTACTGGGTGGAGCGGTGCATGAGCATTGGACATGATTTTCGTCTTGCTCATGTTCATTTTCAGGCCCACCTGTTGAGAAATGGTGATGGTGGTGGTGATGATGGTGATGGTGATGATGTCTAATTATTGTAAATAGAAACCGATTTACTTTTGCAAAAACAACGTGATAGTTTTATTGATAATTATTTGCTAATTGAATAACATAATTAGTAAAAGACAAAATAAGAATAGCTGATGCAAAACTGTATTTACAATAATAAAGACAGCGCCGTCTATTAACAGTATAGTGAAGTTCTCTTAAAAACATTGATACCCATTAAAAATTAAATAATTTCGTTTCTTTATAATATTTATCTAATCTTATTATTTGTTGTTCAAGTACAGAAAATAACTCAAATTATGTGTAAGTTTCAAGTTTTAAAATAAAGTGGTTTTAGAGATCTAGCCTCGAATTTAATCTCCACTTTGAAAGCCCCCCCCCCATTTCGAAGAAAAAATATTTTTTGTACTGTGTTCCATATCGTCTTTAAAAAGATATATGGCAAGCCTATGGAAGGCAACAAAAAATATTTTCCTTCGCATTCACTTCTATGAGAGCCCCCCTGAAATAGATTTTTATAATTTTTTTATGCAATATTCTCGGCTGAAGGCCATCAGTTTACATATTATTATATCTAAAGAAGTAATTACGTTCAGTAATTCAAAAGTTATAAGGCTCTGAGTTCTGACAGACGGACGGACAGACAGACGGACGGACGGACAAGTGCAAATTCATTCAAGTAGACTCAGACCTCGCTTCGCTCGGTCAATTAAGGATTGGGTACAGTATTAAAACTAAACACACATAGGTAATAATAAATATATTTTTATTTATTTTTTTACAGAATACTAATTTTCAATCAATAGTACCTACAGATAAATCAGAGGTAAATATTATTTGAAAATAGCGACCCGCCCCGGCTTCGCACGGGTAGTAGAGCATAATGATATAATGATGCCTACATGTTTTATGACCCGTGACCCGCGGCGCGTGAATATATTTTCGCGCGTGTTCGTTTTAATTTTGCTTTATCTGTTGGTGTAAAGGACTATCATAATGTGCATGAAATGCATAAGGTGTCTAACGTATTAAGTTGATAAGGATGAATACTGTATCCGTCTAAATAAATTTCCAATTACCTCGTGGTATGTGAACATTTTTTTAGAAGTTAAAATGGGTATAGTGAGCTATCCTTAAAAGATAGATATATGCCATCGCGGACTTTTTTGTAAAGAATTATCCCACTATACTTTTTTTGTTATATCTCAAAGGGATTAGCCAGCGTTTTCGATGAAAGCTCCCAGGCGGCTTAAATTTTTCCGACATTGTCAACAATTATCGTCATATTTCAACCAATTTACACAAAATCTTAACAAATTATACACTAAAACCTTCGTCATGAACCACCCTATCTATTGGTGAAAACCGCATTAAAACCGTTCAGTAGTTTTGAGTTTATCGCGAACAGACAGACAGACAGACAGGCAGACGCGGCGGGGAACTTCATTTTATAATATAGTGACGTTGTAGGTAGGTACTATAATCCTAATTTTATAAGTACATTATTTTATAAATAATTTTTATTAAGGATGATTATACGAGTCTGCCCGCGAAATTCAAATTTAATCTGGTTTTTCGCAATTTGTAAACTAATACGACAAACTAGGCCAATGGCATTCTAATTGCGCCAGTAGAATTATCATCTTCACAGGTTTACATAAAAATCTTTACTTGAAAGTGACCAGTTTAAGAAATTAATCAAAATACTGAGTTGGACGTGAGTTACTCACAAATTAGTCGATATTTTGATTAATTTCTTAAACTGGACACTTTCAAGTAAAGATTTTTATATAAACCTGTGAAGATGATACTGCCATTGTCGCAATTAGAATGCCATAAACCTACTTTGTCGTATTAGTTTACAAATTGCGATAAACCAAATTAAATTTGAATTTCGCGGGCAGAACTGTGTCTTCCACCTTAAAGCAAGATTATTAAAATATTTGCTTTCAGACAGTCAGAAGTGTAAAAAAATCAAAATTTATAAAATAAACCCGACTAAGGGCCGATTTCACCAACGTAAAATAAATCATAACCAAACAAAGATATTTTGACAGCATTTTCAATACAAAAACTGTCAGAACGCCCAATTTATTCCTCGGTTAAACGTGGTGAAATCAACCTTATATAATTTTATAATTATTCTGTGACACCAAGCAAAAAGGGGATAAGTCATACCTTCAACTACACTTCACTACAGCCATCGAGATATATCGCTTAGAAGCGCAATAGTCGGCGCGGTGATAAGCCATTTTTAACCGACTTCCAAAAAGGAGGAGGTTCTCAATTCGGCCGGTATCTTTTTTTTTTTCTATGTATGTCCACCGATTACTCCGGGATTACTGGACCGATTCGCGTGATTTTTTTTTAATCGACAGAGGATGTTTGCGAAATGGTCCCATAAAAATATTAACCTTCAACTCCTCAAGCCTGATGCTGCAGTGATATTGCTACCTAAAATAAAGAGATTTAGGAAATGTCGATTACGAATTATTATTATAGGTAACAAGTATGGACTACATCATGGAGCTCCAGATCCTAGCTCCTCAATCATAGGATACTACACTTAAAAGCTTAAAATAAAAATTCTTTTCAAAAAACCGACTTCTAACGCCACTACAAAGTATAAAAATAATTTTAGTTTGTCCACGTTTATTGAAGTCGGGCGGGCCTAAAATTCAAACTATGAAACCGACTCGCGATGCTCGCTCGACTTCTACAAACGAGTCTCTCATATTGTGTAGCGTCGCGCATCGGTTTCATAGTTTGTATTTAGGCCCGCCCGACTTCAACAAACGTGGACAAACTAAAATTATTTTTATACTTTGTAGTGGCGTTAGAAGTCGGTTTTTTGAAAAGAATTTTTTTAGTAAGCCTTTAAAGTCCGGCTACTTGCGCAGTTAGTAGTAGGTACGTCGCGTTAGTACGAGCACGCAGAAAATTATTAAAAATCGGCCAAGTGCGAGTCGGGCCTCGCTCTTAAAGGGTTCCGTTAAAAAAAAATTCTATTAAATTTCTTTAATTTAATTTAATTTTTATTATTTGATGTTATAGCGGCAATAGAAATACATATTATGTGAAAATTTCATCTGTCTATCTATTACGGTTTACGAGATACAGCCCGCTGACAGACGGACGGACGGACGGACAGCGTAGGCTTAGTAATAGGGTCCCGTTGGTACCCTTTGTGTACGGAACCCTAAAAATGAGGTACTGTGCTGTGAAAGGGTATCATAATTCATCACATTAACCATCAAAAGCGTAATTATTACCAGTATCGGAAATTACATGGCACTTACACATTCATTGGTTGTTTTGAGCCTAGCTACGTTTGGATAGAACTTTGTTAACTTCTGTTCTAAGCGTAATAACTCGATGACTACAACATAAAAAGAACACTAACTGTTAATATTGGTATAACTATACATAATTTATGAATTTAAAATATGTATTACACCTATACATGTACCTAAATATTTATATTAATATATTAATATTTAGGTACATATTTTTACTTACTAGCGGAAAATGATATTTATATACTTGGGTACTTATTACTGAAATCTCAAGAAAGATATATCTTTACTATCATTACTAGGTGCAGTTAGGTACCTAATGAAAAGTTGCGTTTTATGACTCATCCTCTTTTTCCTTGGCACTTCAAATTGAGAATTATTGATAACCATACCTTCCTACTATAACATTATTGTGACACAAAAATTAAAGGTAATTGTGAATGTTTTATTTTTAAGAATAATGTATTAAGTACAACCTAGAAACCTTTTGCAAGCAATAGAGACATTAATATTAGTTTAAACTAGGATGTATTCAGAATTGGATCTTTGGTAAAGGATCAATGGGGCTAACAGGCAAACAAACAATGTACCTATACTTGAACTATGAAAATATTATTAATCCATTTATGTTCTTCATGATATCAAAAATACCTACAATAGTAAAAAAAACAACGGTTCAGGCCCATCATGATATTTCACTTGTTAGCTACCATTGCCTGACTAGGAAAAAATGTTCAAATAGAATGTTACAGGTACTTATATAGTATAAAGATATGTTTTATATTCACATACATGATGATACACATGTATATCGATGCTGGAAATTTATCTAGTAATTATATAAAAAGTCAATTTGCGATACGTGATTGTGTCGATACAGCAAAATTACTTTCCAGCGTCGATATGTATATAGGTACTTTACTTTATACGAGAAAACCAGTATCCACACGCATTCATATTTTAAAAGCCTCCAATTAGTTATAAGTACTTGGAATCATGTATCAGTGATAGCCTAGTGGTTAGTACTGCAGTCTCGTATTCGAGGGGTCGCAGGTTCGACCCGAGGCACGTCACAAGCTTCAACGGTAAATGAAAACATCGTGAACCTGAGTGTTCTTCATAATGTTCTCAAAGATGTGTGAAGTCTGCCAATTTGCATTGGGCCAGCATGGTGGAATATGGCTTCCCTTAACCCTTCTCTGAGAGGAGACCTGCGCTCACGCTCAGTAGTGAGCCGTTGATGGGTTGCTGATTATGATGACTTGGATCATTGTTAGAGTCCAGTTTGAGTAAAAGGGCAGTTTTTAGGATTCTGTTCTTTTTATAATTTGGGCTTAGGAACAAACAACTTGGACCTAGGTAGCTTATAAACATCAAGAGAAGCTTATAAACGTCCAAAATGCTTTTGCAAATCACGAAATAATTATTGGAACGAAGTTCCTTTTCAGACGGTTTGGCGGATGGCGGCTAGATGAAAAAATGTGTAAGAATTTCCCGTCACGACCCTTGTTGCTAGGCGTCAGAATTTTCCGTCACGACCCTTATCGCTTTCGTTTATACACGTCCTATCAAAGCTTTTGTGGCGCAATGGTTTAAACGAAAGAGTGAAACTATCGGTTCGGGAGTTCGAATCCTGACTTCAGATTATATCATATTATTTTAAAAAAAATATACTATTATTTTTATTATTAATTTTTTATCATTTGTAATTTAATAATATTTGGTAAAAAAATTAAAATAATTTACACTTGTTCACGCACACTTCAGGCCGACTAATGTCTTTAGGAGTGAAGCTATCGGTTCGGGGGTTCGAATCCTGACTTCAGATTTTATATTGTATCAATTTATTATTAGAAGGAACTTCGTTCCAACCGAGTGTTCCACGACACTCAGCTTTTTTATCATTATTGAGTAATAGAGCAATAAGACAGATTGAAATGTTTTAAACTATACCAGAAATTAGTTAGCTAACGCTATAAATTAGACCAAATGTTGCGTTTTAGTTATTATACTATTGTCTTTCAGATGTTACGCCATCACCACAATACAACTACGAAGAACACTTAAAACACTAAAATTTGCTATTTTTAATTGTAAGCTAACATGATCGACATGGACCTTATCTATAATTTATGATGCTCCGCGCAGGCGTTTAAAGATCAGCTCATTTCCTGATTAAAGAACTTAAATACCACCAGATCCCATACTAATACATTTTAAATAATTAAACCTTAAAATTATATATAAACTTCCAAAATCCAACAATAATATTTTTCCACAACAATTAAATAGCTAGTTTATAGCACAGAACAGCATTTGGTGCAAATTTTTTACCCTTGCCACATGCATTAACAGAGATTAGAATAATAGGCATACCTATTTTTGAATATTGCTTTAGAATCGTCTTCTGTAGTTCGTGCTTAGAAAACTGCTGTGCTGTCAGTAACACTTATACCCATAATGTGCATTATAAGGAGAAACACACAGAGTATCTTTAGAAATATTGTCTATCTCAAAATCATCGTTTAACATGTACAAAGTTTGCAGTTTCATATAAAATCAAATTGCAAATGTTTGTGAAAAATAAGTTCTCACCTATGAGAGATAGGCAAAATTACATTTTCCTTCATTATTTATTTGTTTAACAAGATAGAAAAGTTTTTTGTTACGAGTACCTAGTTTACATTGTACCCCGAGCGGGCGAAAGATTCTATAGAATAACTCGCTACGTTTAGGCAGTGTGTGGAATATCATGGAGGAAACATAGTGCTGTTAATAAACTCGCCGGCATATTTAGCGGAACATAAAAAAAAGGTTTGATAATTGATATCAGTATCATATAAGGTTGCTGGCTGGTTTATACGTCATTTAATTTAAAAAGAAATATTTTCAAACTAAGAAAACAACTGAACATCACATTTTATGCAATTGTTTTAATTTTATTCAAATACACCTTATCTGGAGCGAACTTCGATTATTTCTTCCTTCGGAGTTTGATTTAAAATTTCATTGAAATACTGTTTTTTGTTAGTTTTTTTTTAATCGCGTATCTTTCTGGAGTTGATGACTGAATTATGCCTGACTTAGCCCCAACGGAGATTGCCAGGGCACTCGAAATGCGAAGAAATGGTCAAACCTACAGTGATATGCAGAGATCTTTGTCGACCAGTTTCAACGATCCATCGCAGTATCCAACGGTTCAGGGAGACCGTTACTTATGTGAGAAGAGCAGGACAAGGCAGAAAAAGACGCACTTCGAGTAGGGATGATCGTTTCATTCGGCTTTGTGTACGTAGGAACCCCCGTTGGACGGCCGTCCAAGCCCGACATGAGTTAGAAGCAGTGCGGGGTGTAACCGTAAGTGAGCGTACGGTACGAAGAAGGCTCGAAGAAGCTGGTTTGGGTTCATTTGTGCCCGCCAAGGCTCCAAGGCTCGAGGTAAATCATCGTAGAAACAGGTTAACTTTTGCGCAGGAACATCGACTTTGGAACGCGGACCAATGGAGTAAGGTTTAGTGATGAGTGCAGAATTCTCTTAAATCAAATTGACGGCAGGCAAAGAATATACAGACGCAAAGGAGAACGATACATTCAGACAAATTTTGAAACTACAGTTGCATACGGTGGTGGATCAATAATGGTTTGGGCGGGCATTTGTTTGGTGTGCAGACTTGGTAGTGATTGACAGAGGGAGTCTGACTGCAGACCGCTATATCAGAGAAGTTTTAGAAGAAAATGTCGTACCGTTTGCCCCATATATCGGTGACGATTTTGTTTTTATGCAGGATAATGCTCGGCCGCATACCGCTCGGGTAACTCAAGCTTATCTTAATGATATGAATATCACTGTTATGGAGTGGCCGGCGAGATCACCGGATATGAACCCAATAGAGCACGTTTGGGACTTGCTGAAAAGAAAAGTTAAGTCCAGAATTCCAGCTCCTGCCAACGTGGGAGAACTGCGAATCGCCTAGTTGAGGAATGGCGGAGACTATCCCAGGAGACCATCGATAACATCATTCTCAGTATGCCTAGACGGGTAGAAACTTTAATAGGAGCACGTGGAGGAAATACGCGATATTAATCACCATTTTTCTAATTTAATTAATTGTTATTTTAATATTAAATTTCACTTTTCCCGGTTACATGAAAAGTTCAAAAATGTAAAATTTTTCACAATTAGCCTTTACTCGCAAAATCTGTTCTTAATGTGATCTCATTTTAAGTAAAACAAATGAAACTTTAAATAACAAAAGAAGTGTAGTAAGTAGATTTTAAAATAAAACCATATTTTTTTAATTATGGACCTTTTTTTTATGTTCCGCTAAATATGCCGGCGAGTTTAGTTACGGTAGTTCATACACATTAGCTTTTTCATTGAAATCAGAGGTGCGATTGTGTAAGAATTGCCGATGAAATCGTCTAAGTTCGGCGTCAAAGTAAAATAAACCAAAACTGCATTGAATTAGAGCTCAATTTCCTGTATCCATTCTCAACCGTTAAGGGAATCGTACATACCTAACCGTATTTGATTTGATCGGCAATGCTTACACAATTGGGGGGCAGGCTTGCAAACGTGTTTGAGAACTTATTTTTCACTTTTTGATGACCAACAGCATATCTAGTACATTAATTATCCTTAGAACCTGTTTCACCACCTTCAAGTAAATTTTATCCATCAAATAAAGTTGACGTGTTTATAGGTTTTCTACGGGCTATCTGTCAAAATGTCGAATTTATTTGATGGATAGAATTTACTTGAACGTGGCGAAACAGGCTCTTAATAACTTATTATTTACTGATCGTGCTCAAACTACTCTCTACACTTTATTAACAAGATTCTACTCTCACTGATTATGTATCACTATACAAATATAAATAATACCTAACTAATATAAAACTATTCATTCGAGTTGATGGCCGACAGTAGAGCATTCTCACACGCGGCGACCATAAATAATTTCTAACGCCAACGGAATCGAAGTGGTGAGTCTACAGTCTACACGGAAAAACTTGTCGAAAACTAGTTTTATCGGCTAGCGGTTTCATAGAAATATGATTCATCGCGATAAGTTGCGTCGATAATGAAACTGAGGTGCGATTGTCTTATTATTCCATTGATCGTAATCGTATTAGACCATAACAGCAATGAATTAGAGCTCAAATTCGTGTATGCATTCTTATACGTTTACTTACGTACGTACGATACGCTCCATAACGCTCCATATTAAAATCTTCTATACTGAATTTGTGACTTTAAATCAATACAATCAAGGATTATTTTATTTTGACGCTAGTGTCATTGAATACGAATACGATCAATGTACCCTGATCGTCGCGTATGAGAAAAGGCCAACTCACCACTGTTTATACTATGATAACTATCATCAATAAATAGTTAATGAAAGATGACAAGAAAAAAAAATGCAGATTTTTCAATTCTATCTAATAAGCACTTAAGGTTGATTATACGGGTCTGCCCGCGAAATTCAAATTTCATTTGGTTTTTCGCAATTTGTAAACTAATACGACTAAGTAGGCTTATGGCATTCTAATTGCGCCAATGGCAGTGTCATCTTCACAGGTTTATATAAAAATCTTTACTTAAAAGTGTCCAGTTTAAGAAATTAGTCAGAATATCGAGTTGGACGTGAGATCTACTCACAAATTAGTCGATATTCTGACTAATTTCTTAAACTGGACACTTTTTGGTAAAGATTTTTATATAAACATGTGAAGATAATACTACCTATATTACCAATGGCGCAATTAGAATGTCATAAGCCTACTTTGTCGTATTAGTTTACAAATTGCGAAAAACCAAATGAAATTTGAATTTCGCGGGCAGACCCGTATAATCCACCTTAAGGTACTTACGGACAAGCCAATGGCGAAACAGTTGAGAATCGGTTTAAGTGCAGTTGATATCATCATCTAAATTGACAGACATCCATAGCTGGTATCAAATTAAAATTTATTTATTTCACGTAGGCCATCCTGTGGCTCTTATCACACGTCATGACTCTACCACCGGTACGGAAAGCGGATTCTGCTGACAAGACCCGCCAAGAAACTCAGCAGTTGCTTTTTTCTAACATTCAATAAACAATGCAGCTATTACACTGTAATAAGTTATTATGTTTTCTTGTGGGCAGCTGGATGCCAACCGACTTCTCCCAAGTAACTTTGTCATTAAGAAAGTCATTAACTTTGTAATAACCACGACTCAGTAAGTGAGTTTTTACACATTGTTTTACATTATTTTTTTTACATTTCTAAATTAAATTACAGTTACATTATTAAATTACCTATCGAAATGAACCAGCAATATACTCGGCAGTATGAAGCTGTATATTATCGTGAAAATGTAAGAAAATATAATGGTCTTTTTAATGTACACTTAGACACGAAAATTCTATTATTTTATTACATTATTGTAATAAAATAATAGAATTTTCGTGTCCGTTTATTTACCTATTGATATGGATTACTACGATGCATGACAAAAGTTAACTAAGCGTAAAGGTAAAATAAATTTAAGTAAACATACAAACAATATTTATACCAGAAACCATAATAGTAATATACATTTGGACACCTATTCTAATTATATTGATAAAAATTAAAATATTATACACTATTAATTCGAAGTAAATGTTTTTGCAATTCACGAAGGCGAGTGAGCTTTACTTGTGGTTACTTCGTGTACATGCACATTGCATAAGTGTGCGTGCCTGTCAAAGCCTAGGTGGGAGCGGGCAGGCGCGAGCATTGCGCTCGCTCACACTTATACAGATACGACACACACACAACCATAAATCAGTCGCCCTCGTGAATTGCAAGAACTATAGGAAAGAAATGGGAGATGAGATCAACTATGGGATTGTCTAAAAGAACGTCCTGGCTGCACCAATGCATTTTAACTGATAACAAGAGAGTACTAGCCAGTTAGAGGTGATGGGGATCTCACACTGTAACAGTTAATTATTGACGTGATAACGTCTTATAATCGATGAACACCGGCTGCACGCACGAAAAACTGTCACGTTCCGCCGGAGCCTACGCGTGCAAGCGAGAGCGCGGAACAAGCGATAGAGAGGCACGATCGGCGAAAGCGTTGGCTGTATCAATCCAACAATCGATCAATGTTTCTTTATGACGTTATCACGTAAAACTATCGACCGTAAACCGACTTTACAGACAACCAATTTTTTTTAAACAGTCCCACAGCAGCTAAACGGGATTGTTCATTTTCGAATGTGCATACATGGCTTTAACACAAAATGTACACAAATAATATCAACAAAAATATAAAGCGGCCCCAGGACGATTGTTATTAAGGGACTTCTAAATAGTTCCATATAGTTTTCATAGATGTCAAAGATTTTTTCTTTTAAAAAATAAGCATTAATCAACCACCTACAATCTTAAAACACGAATACAAAAACCCAAGTTCAACAAAAATAACCCAAGATTGTAGGCATCGAAATCTAGAAAATAAGGTATGTTTCAACCCTGTGTTACCCAGAACAGTATGTGACTCTCTAGTGAGGGCTATATGGAACCTCACTCATCTTGTTACCTAAGTCACTGGCATAATCTGTTATGTATCTCTCCAATCTTAGCGACTATTAGTGACATCTAGTAGTGAACTTTAGTGACCATATTTCAATAATATACATTTACATTGAAATATATAAATAGAAAGAGATATGCACAATCAAATGTCTGCATTAGAAAAGGCAATTTCGCTTTTGTTGACTTTGTATCTAGTGTTTCAGCCCTAGCTGAACACTGTTTCAGAGTGTGTCTACTTCACACCAAACAAGCAAAACTCACAATGATGAAACAGATGGCGCTATAATATCAAAAGCAAGTTGACTATTCAATATACAATTCCAAGAAGGTTTGGTTGGTCCGACCAAGCATCGGACGTTTCACGGCCGCTTTACAAGTATTACCAACAATTTTTACAATTAAGTGATTCAGTTGTCCTTAGATGGCTGGATGGACCAGCCCAGGATGCGGCGGTCGAAACCGCAGCTGAAGAAGTTGATGCTGGAACCAATATCTTCTGCCCACGCCACCGATGTTACCATTCGACGGTGACCCTAGGAACGACGTAAAAATCTCTTATCTGAGAGCCATGAGGTTTAACTCTGTTGGCGATGCGTGGCAAAAGGAATGTATTGTGTTCATACTTGCTTTATGAAAGTTTTTGTGAAACACGTGTTTTTAAGCTATTGCATAGCTTTTATCGCGGGTTTTGAACTAGGACAAAAAGTTTGATCGCGGCGACCGAATCGAGAAATTCCGTAACGAAAATAAACCTAACACCGTCGTTCAGTAAGCGTTCAACATTTTAGAGGTTCACAATTAGTACCTCTGTTTGGCGCAGTGGGCGAGCGGCCGCTTTCTTTACCGTATGGTGTAAGATGTCTCAGGTTCGAATCTCACTCGCGAAGTAGTGACAGTGCGCTTTTCTTGTTTGTTTATTAATTATTTTTTTTGCATAATTTTTATTATGCAAAAAAATATTGCATAAATATTATAATTGCATAAGTTGATTAAAAATGCTATGCAATAGCTTTACCGCGGCAGTCCCCGAGTGCCACTTAATTTATTTTTTATTTTTAAAAGCCCAAATACCAAGTTTCATGGATATAAATTGAAAGATGACGGACGTTCATACAAACTTTCATCCCCTATTTAACCCCCTCGGGGGTGGAATTTTAAAAAATCGTTCCTTAGTGGGCGCCTGCATCATAAAGGGAACCTACTGTCAAACAAGTTTCTAACTCTTATGGCTTAGGCTGCGCATTGATAGATCTGTCAATCAGCCAGTCAGCTCATCAGTCAGTCAGGACTCAGGACAAGTCTTTTTATAAGTATGGGCAAGTGATGTACCTATGGACGCTTGTACCTGTGGACACAATCGATTCCGTCGAAACTAGCAACCCTAAAATTCTAATTTGAATGTGACCGTAAAGCTTTGTCAATGGTTGACAGTAAACCTTTCAATAGGAGACATCGTTAGGTTTACGAAAGCTACAGGTAGGTTTGAGGGGGGTGGGCTGCCTGGGCACCAGTAACCTGTGTCCAAACACGGGGAATTGGGTGGAATAGTTCCGACACAGGACTGATCACCCGCCTGGCGTTAGCAGGCGTCCCCTCCACAAATACAATACAATACAATGGTTGACAGTACAGCACTTGCCCCTATAGATTGTAATACCTGTCTGCTGGAGCGGGGCAGCCTCGCCAAGCGTTGCCCCTGAAGGTCGAAGATCCTCACTTGCCGGTTGTCATGGGGGATGGCGATGAGGCCGTTGCCGCTAACTCCCACGCGGTTCACCGAAGAGTCGGAGCGAATCGTTGCCAACGCTGATCGCATGTTGCGCACGTCCCATACCTGAAAATAGTTAGGAAAATGTACATTTAATCATTATTTTAATACTGATGATTTAAGATTCCCGCGGGAATTTTTTAATTTTCCTGGATAGGATAGAATAGAACAGAAATATTTTTTATTCAAATAAACTTTTTTACAAGTGCTTTTGAATCGTCGATGAGTCTTACCACTGGTTCGGAATGCCCTTCCTGCCGAGAAGAACCAGCAAGAAACTCGCCGGTTGCTCTTTTCAAAACAAGTTTACATACAATACAATAGATACTATGCTATGCTATGTATACAGTGTTTCCACAATGAGGGGAAGTTCCACAAAAGCATACCTAATTACAATTCAATACAATGTTAACATGGGCAGAGAGAAAGTAGCCCCATTCCCGCCGATGGAACCCGTTCACGAGCATGACCCAGCTGTTGCTTTGGAATTTGGGAAGTTCCACAAAAGCATACCTAATTACAATTCAATACAATGTTAACATGGGCAGAGAGAAAGTAGCCCCATTCCCGCCGATGGAACCCGTTCACGAGCATGACCCAGCTGTTGCTTTGGAATTTTGAAAATTGGAAAGTTTCATCAAAATACGTCCAGTAGTCCAGTAGTTAGTTGTTTTCGAGTAAAAGAGTAACCATCTATCCATCCTCACAAACTTTAAAATCATATTACTTTTACTAATTTACTTAATATTATAAATGCGAAAGTTTGCAAGGATAGATGTATGGATGGATGGTTGTTACTCTTTCATGCCACACCAAATGAACCGATTTGGCTGAGTTTTTGAAAAGCTCATACCCAGGATTAACACAAAGGCCAAATTTTATCCCGGAAAAGGAAAGAGCTCCCCCGGAAATCAAACCACGCGGACGAAGTCGCGGGCATATAATATTAGTGGAATTAGTAGGATGAAAAAACAAAACTGCCAACCGACAGCGCAGTTCGCGTTCAGTCGGCGTGCAGTTGTAATACTGTTATGTCAACTGCAATTAGAACAGCATCAAAACTGCCATGCAGTCTGTGCAGTTCAAAAGCAGTCTGTCTAGGCACAAGCAAAGCTGTCAAATGAATACAATTTTCTTACGTAATTGCACTTCTGATGTCTTCAGGCCTTAAAAAGTGCTCTTCACAATGCTCCATGGAATAGCATTGCTTTTGGACAGTATCAGTTTAGTTTATAGAACTTGTGTAAATATTACACAACTAGATGACGACTTCGTCCGCGTGGATTTAGTTTTAAAACATCCCGCGGGAGTTCTTTGATTTTCCGGGATAAAAAGGAGCATATGTCACTCTCCAGGCCTCAACTATCCATGCAAAAAATCAAGTCAATCCGTTGCTCTGTTGCGGCGTGATTGAAGGACAACCCAACAAACCACACTTTCTCATTTATAATATTAAGTAAGGATGTACTAATTTGTTTTTAAAGAATATCAGGCACATTAACAGCTATCAGTAATAGGATCGTTCATTGATTGGTGGATCTTGCAGTATGGTTTAAACTTCAGAGCAATCAAAAACATTAGCAAGGAGTTTATGGTATATGAAAGTTTTTGTACCTTGACAGATCGATCGTCTGAACCAGAGACGACTTTGTCTTCACGTGTAAATACTGCAGAAGTCACACTCCTAGAAAAAAGTTTTAAAAGAAATAAAACACTATTCATTAATTCAATCATCTCGACCCATTTTCGGCGCACTTCTGGGTACAGCTGCACCCCGATTCAGAACATTTCGATAACTTCCCGTTTCGATACGATTAGATATCGATCTCGTATCGAAAATTTTTTGTCGTGCGATTCAGAACGTTCGGTTAGAGAATTCGATTCGATGTCGACTACGGAATCGGCTTCGTTATCGATATCGACAAGCTAGATAAAATTACATGTGGATTTACGAAGTTTGTTGTTTTACCAAAATTTCACTTGTTATTAAATTCATGTTAGCACTAAATAAATAGATTTTAATCATTTTCGAAGGTCATTGAAGTAATTATTTAAAATGATAACTTGTTAAATTATTGACGGCCAATTTTCAGCCTCGTCGATAGATGGCGCTAAGTTCATGTTTCATCCCTCTGGGTTCTTATTTTATTTTGTTGTGGTGTACATAATATGTTATTTTAATGTTAAAATACGTACAATATGGTATGTACACATTTACATACCAAAATCATTCATCATAATAATTTTATACGAAAAACCAGTAAACACAGTACGTAAACAAAAGGATACCGGATGCCCTGTAGCTTTCGATAACTAACCAACTAAAATTATCGGACGTTCGGAAAATCTTATTCGATAAGGTTGTTGTGAATAGCGTTTGATAGAAGATATCGAACGATATCTACGTCGGTTCGATTCGGTTTCGATTTCGACAACTTCTCTGTCGATACGAGTACTCTGAATTGAAAATTCATCTTATCGTACGAAAACAAACCGAATCGATCGATAATTATGTTATCGTAAGGTTCTGAATCGGGGTGCAGGTCTCCTCTTAAATGACAAGGATTTGGGTCATAGTCCAAAAGGCTTAATAAAAAGCTTGTAAAGCAAAACAAGCTCTAGGGCGTGGTGGTACTGCATAAACTAGCCTGCACCGCGAAGTTATAGCAAGGTATTACTATTGGTTCTAGATTACTTACAAGTTTTGTTTTCACAATTATAAAATTATCAACACAATACACACAATACTTAAAAGTTACGAATCCCTGGTTTAGAGCAAGCTTCTAAAACACTAGCTGATGCCCGCGACTTCGTCCGCGTGGATGTAGTTTTTAAAATACCTTGATTTTCCGGGATAAAAAGGAGCCTATGTCACTCTCCAGGTCCTCAACTATACCCATGCAAAAAATCACGTCGATCCGTAGCTCTTTTGCGGCGTGATTGAAGGACAAACCAACAAACATACACACTTTCGCATTTATATTATTAGTATGACGTATTAGTAAGGAAGAATTAATACCACGATAATAAAGGCGATCTAATTAAATTTTAGAACACAAAAGCTACATTGTGACTTAAATATGATAGTTAGATATATTCCCTTGGGGACTTTTTTGTAGAGAATAATGAGTACTTTAATCATGTAGTACATCATTTTTATGTATCATCATTAGTTTTCTCAGCACACGCCAAATAATGCATTTTATAGGCAAAACTTTCCTACTTTGGGTTACATTATTGCAATTTTCTTAAGGATCCCTAATTTTTTTGACGATAAATTACAGCCTATGTTACTTCCTGATAACTTAGCTTTCTATTGGTGAAAAAATGGTTAAAATCGGTCCAGTAGTTACAGAGCCGGTTTGTTATTCGGTACAAACAAACAAATGAGATTGAGCCGAGGTCAGAGTCTCACAGGCGGCGTCTTCAGGAAGATGTTCCCCTCGATCTCTTTGAGTCTTAGAGCCCCAGGCAACACAAGCAAAAATTAAACATACTCAGTGTGTCCTTGGAAAACGGAGACGGAGTGTATGGGCTCGCGGAAGTCCCACAGCCGGAAGGTGGTGTCGCGCGATGCCGTCACAACGAGTCGGGCGCTGTGGTGCGCCGACGCGTGCGTCAACTCGTGGTCGTGACCTGACCAATCAATAGCATGTCTATTTATTTAGATCCATGGTGTACATTGTGATCCTTGGTCACACACACACACACACACACACACACACACACACACACAATTATAATATTACACACACTATTTTTGTATACATAGCTTCCGACTCCTTATACCTAGATATTTATTCATATTATTTTCTATTGTTAGTGTCTATTGTGTTATACCCATCTCTTTCACTTAGTACATTTTTACCTATGAAATTATATTATTATGTATTTTGCAATTATTGTGTAATCTGTTTGGCCTTACTTTATTACTATTCTTAATTGTATACTAATTAGAAGCAACGCTGTTGATTACTTTATAATGAATAAATAAATAAATAAAATCGAGTTATGTGCATTTTTGCTTTCTTGGGATCATTTTGTAGAACATTCCATCATTCTAAATTCATTATAACCTAGCGACAACTTCAATGAACTACTTTTTTTAATTTTTTTTATTTGATGATAAGATAGTTCTTGACTGCGATCTCACCTGATGGTAAGTGGAGATGCAGTCTAAGATGGTAGCGGGCTGACTTGGAAGGGGTATGGCAGTGAACATTCAACCCATACCCCTAATCAGTTTCGCCATCGTGCCGGAACGCTAAATCGCTTGGCGGCATGTCTTTGACCGTAGGGTGGGTAAACTTAGTACAGTGCCCTTTGGATCACTTCTACACCAAGGTATCCATTTATTGACCACCTGATGCCCACTTTTTAACTGATAAAGGATTCATAAAGTTTCTGTTCTGTGTGTACCAATGTCGATGTTATGAAGCATAGTGGTAGGCGTCACAAAACAATATTGAGGTAGAACTGTTATCACCACTGTTTCACTAAGGCAACATGTGTCACAAAACTATGCCGTCCATGTTGTTTGAAAACATTGTTTTTCTTGATCTCAAACACCCTAGTGATACCTCTTTTTTGACATTTTTCAAGCTTTTATTTCTATAAATAGGAATAGTGTATGTATTAAATCATTTTACAAGTTATAATTTTATTTGAAAAGTGTCATCACTATATTGCTAATTGCTATAAATAATTTGAATATAGTCAAAGATTTCCCATGCACTTTTTGGAAACATTAATCCACACAACTGTGGGCGGGATAATAGATCAAGCTGAAAGCAAAATATCTTAAGTTAAAGATTTTACCTGTTAATATCTGCAAGCAGTCTCCAGTCTCAACGTCATATAGGTTGGCCGTCCTATCCCAAGATGCGGTTATGACGTGATCGCCCCCGGTCAGCCAATCAGCGGCAACCACGACACCCAAGTGACCAGAAAGTTCAGTGAGCGGTGTTCGAAGCACTTCCGGCCTATCGCCATCGCCTAAGCTTTCTTCTCCACCCCCTTCTAGGTCCTCCTCAGAAGATTGGCCGCGCTAGAAGAAATAATAATAGATTCCTTTTATAAATGGGTATTTGACTGTGGTCAAAATGTTGATATTCATCATTTATAATCGAAAATGTAACATGTAAGAATAACATTAATTGTGAAAACATTTCTTCTCCACCCCCTTCTAGTTCCTCCTCAGAAGATTGGCACGCTACAAGAAATAATAATCGATTCCTTTTATAATTGGGTATTTGACTGTTGTCAAAATGTTGATATTCATTATTTATTATCGAAAATGTAACATGTAAGAATAACATTAATTGTGAAAACATTTCTTCTCCACCCCCTTCTAGTTCCTCCTCAGAAGATTGGCACGCTACAAGAAATAATAATCGATTCCTTTTATAATTGGGTATTTGACTGTTGTCAAAATGTTGATATTCATTATTTATTATCGAAAATGTAACATGTAAGAATAACATTAATTGTGAAAATAAATCGGTCAAAAGACAAATAAGTTGTAAGCTGTTTTACTACGACTGTATCTGTCTCTTTCTAAAACGAAATTTTCTATGGAGTGTGTGGAGATGCTGACTTGTGACATCACACTTCAGTAACGCTCTCTCTGTCTAATAGGAAACTTTAAAGCTCTATATATCCGAGACTGGTTAAGATATTTAAAAAAGAAAAATGGCATTGTGTTATATTTAAAAACTTTATTTTAAATAAATAAAAAAATATCAGTCAAATACCCAATTGGGATAATGTGTAGTTAAGAAGAATATTGTTTCTTTCTGATTATAGAAAATACAGGGTCTGCCAAAATAAGCGCCAGAGCAGAAACGATACTTGTAGCTGCGGTGCGTCCGCGTTTTCGGACGCGGCATCGAGTTTCCAAAAAGCTACAAAACGCAAATCGCTACTGCTAAAAGCATCTCTGCCCTGGCCGTAAGGAAAACGTGCTATCAAAACTAGTTATAACTTTATCCAATTTTATATTTCTTCAAGGAAAAGATTACACACAAGCAATGATGACATTTCAACATCACATCACAATAATTTCAACATCACATCATAACAAATGCTTTTAATCAATCTTAATACACAAGTATAGCTCACTACTGTCACACGTCAGATAAAACATCTATGAATACTAGCTTTAAGATGCTGTAGGATTGTCCATTTACTGCTACAGTGTGACAATCCTAATCACCTCTGATTGGCTAATACTCTCTTGCTATTGGTTCAAATGCAGCAAGAGCCCATCATAGGTGTTCATGTTAGTTACACTGTAGCAATATTTTTAGTTAATCTCAAAGGCTTACCGGTAAATCCCAATTAACTGCAGCCTGCCACACATGAGCAGTGTTGTCACCACTGCTAGTGAGTGCTATATCTCTTGTTGGATGAAACCTGATAGAGTTCACTGAACCTGAGTGCCCAGTGTACTGCAAAAGGCACTTGCCCCATTCTACACTCCATATACAAGCTGTGTGATCTGCAATAAACAATATTAAATTAACATTTTTAGAGCTCTGGATTGGTCTGTGGTCTCTTATTCTACTAAAGTGCATGGCTTCCCAAATGAGTAGAGTAATATTGTAAGAGAGACTAATATTATAAATGTGTGTGTTTGTTTGTTGGTTTGTCCTTCAATCACATCTCAACAGAGCCATGGATCAATGTGATATTTGCATGGGCATAGTTGAGGACCTGGAGGGTGACATAGGCTACTTTTTATCCTGGAAAATCACAGAGTTCCTGAGGGGTTTTAAAAACTAAATCCACACAGACAAAGTCCCAGGCATCAGCTAGTTAGTCATAATCTCAAATGATAGACATAGGGTGTGCAAAATCTCCACAGAACACAATCTAGTGCTGCTTGGATGCAGCAGTTGCACACAGCTTGCTTGAGATCATGGATCTACCTAGTGTGGATTTTTTATAATAATTAATGCATAGTAAAATTATTTACATACATTTTGTTCAACTCACCTTTATAGAAAACTAGCTGCACCCCATGGTTTCACCCGACTTCTTTCCAAGGAAATATCAGGATAAAAAGTAACAAATATGTACCTATCAAGTTTCATTGCAATCGGTTCAGTAGTTTTTGCATGAAGAAGTATTAATTTTAGAACACAAAAAACTAACTATGATAGTTAGGTATATTCCTTCGTGGACTTTTTTGTAGGTAATAATGAGTACTTTAACCATGGTAGAATTTTTATGTATCATCAATAGTTTTCTCATCGCACGCCAAATAATGAATTTTATAGGCAAAACTTTGCTAATTTGGGATACATACATTATTCCAATTTTCTTAAGGATCTTTATTTTTAAAAAAATATATATATAGCCTATGTTACATCCTGATAATTTAGTTTTCTACTGGTGGTCCAAGATCCCAGTGCCGCCAGACCTAAGTTATTTTCTCAGCAATTATTTGTGTACGATAGAGTACTGTTCGAATGTCCTTTCAGTATATGCGTACCAGCTAGATTGTGCCGACGGCCAATTTCCAGATACCAGGTGCTAAAGGTAGGTAAAAACTAGAATAACTTATCTTAAATTCTCAGGGCTGATTTTCATATATGTTTTAAAGAATATTGTAAAAATTAATAAATTAATACTGCCAGACGCTTACCGCCGGCGGTTACTTTAGCCAGACGCTTTGGAGCTCCCAAAAAAATATATAATTTAAGTTAACTTATATTCTCAGTTCTGATTTTTATACATGATACTCAGGGAACTATTGCGATATTATCTGTAAGCTGCCAGACCTATTGGATGGGTCAAACATCCCCCCAGACACACATTATGCGCCCCCATATGTATGAGCGCTAGAACATGATTCACTTGTTTAAGTGTGTGAGAGATAATATCATCATACTATAATATTATAAATGCGAAAGTGTGTTTGTTGGTTTGTCCTTCAATCACTCTGCAACAGAGCTATGGATCGACGTGATTTTTTGCCTGGGTATAGCTTAATTAGGATCTAGAGAGAGAGAACTATTGCAATATCTTCCGAGATTCAGATTATATATATATATATATATATATATAATCATCCTTTCACGGTAAATGTTGATCCAGTGAGAAGTTAGAACAAATGTTGATCCACCTATTTTACGTGTTTACTCAGCTCTGCGTCGCGCAAATTGATATACTTTGATCCGTCCTTGATGCGCGTGTGACGTCGGTGGATTTGCACTTACAGGTTTTCAATATACTCATCAGCGATTTGACCAATATTTGTTGATCCATCAACGGTCGAAAAAATCATACTGAGTATGATTTCTTAGATCCAGAATATATTTAACTTAGCGACATTTACTAAGACTAAGTTGATCCGGAGCCAAAATTGACGAATAGGTACTCGAACACAAAGCGGCAACGTCGCGTCGCGTTCTGCGTGTAACAGAGAACCCAGTAGACTACTTCGGTAGAGTAATCTAAAGCAGCCCGCACACAGTCAATAATATTGTCGAAAATATTGACGAAAATATTGACAATATTTTCGTCAATATTTAGACCCCGCACACTACGCAGTAATATTGTCAATATTTCTAACAAAAAGTGATTTCAGAAAGGCTCTTTTAGGGTTCCGTCAAAAAAAAATTAAATTATTATATTTCCATGTACCCATAGAAATATTTTAATTTTTTTAATTTAATTTAATTTTTATTATCTGTTGTTATAGCGGCAATAGAAATACATAATTTATGTGAAAATTTCATCTGTCTATCTATTACAGGATATTATAGGTACAGAGAACTATCGGTCAAAGACAAGTCTATCGATTTATTCTGTGACAAAATCGAAAAATTCAAAGTTAAGGTTAAAAATGCTTTTTAAAGCATATAACATATTCATAGTCTCCATTACAAGCTTATTAATTTAACTTTTTGTCTAGTTTAATTTAGGTATTAACTTGTGTTATATATTTTGTAATATGTTTAAGTACGACCTATTTATAAATTTTGCATGATGTGGCTGCCTATAAGTGAAATTACATGTCTTTCACTACCTTATGTTTATGTTAAGTTTAAGTATATTTTACGTGTAATTTTGTTGGTTGTCCAAATAATTAAATAAAAAAAAATAAAAAAAAAATTACGGTTTACGAGATACAGCCCGCTGACAGACGGACGGACGGACGGACGGACGGACGGACGGACAGCGTAGGCTTAGTAATAGGGTTCCGTTGGTACCCTTTGGGTACGGAACCCTAAAAATAATTTTCGATTTTTCTTTATTCCAATGATGTTGGGCCACTATTATACATTATTATATAATATATATTATTATATACAATGCCCAATTTCATGTCGATAGCTTTAATAGTTACTGAAATAATCGACTGTGACAGACGGACGGACGGACTGAGAAAGTCTCACCATAAGGGTTCCATTTTTACCATTAATGATGGCTTAAATACTGGATGACAAAGTGGAAAAGTGGAATTAAATCATTTAAATCTAATAAAAGAACTTCGAAATACAGAAAAAGATGATTTTAAAAATTACATGAGAATAAAAGGTAGTAGCTTTCAAAAAATACTATCTTTAGTAACCCCTTACTTAAAAAAACAAGATATACTGATGCGAAAATCGTTACGTCTCCCACATTCTAATAAATTCTATTAAATATTCTTTTTCATTGCTTGTTGCACTGGGGATGTCCTCCATTTTTGGTTGCGAGCGCACGTCCTCCTGCCTTGAAATCTTTTTTCAACTAAAATATTGACGCGCGCCCGCACACTGTCAATATTATTGTCAATATCCCTGCCTCCCCCCGATATTGACGAAATTTCCGGACTTCGACAATAATATTGATCAAACCCCGCACACAGTCAATAATATTGTCAATATTCGTAAATATTGACAATAATATTGACTGTGTGCGGGGTGCCTATGAAAGATGCGTTAGCTGCTTGAGGATCAAACTTTGACAGATTTTATTGCGGAAAGAAGTTTGCGCGGGTTTTTGACCTACCAGTTTTTAACCTCGGACGAAAAAAGAGTTGTGATTGTGTTTAGGTATACGTGTAAGTACCTACCTAGGTACTTAATATGCGTTTCAAATAACAATGGGACCAGCATAGATGCCATCTTTTCACCAGTGCTGTCTGCCAGAAGCCGAATCAGAATAATAAAAAAAACCGGCCAAGTGCGTGTCGGGCCACGCGCAGTGTAGGGTTCCGTAGTAATTGCAATACACAAAATATATAATTGCTGACCTAGGATAGTGCTTTTATTTGATTTATGAATATTGAAAATATTTTGAGTTCTATGGTTTAAACGTTTACACGAGTCCGGCGTGCCAAACGCAATCGAACGCCTTCTCCATATCGAGGAATACTGCGACTGATTGCTCTCGCTTGTTGTAGGCGGTAGCGAGGTGGTGCAGTACCCTCGTCACTTGTAAAGTGGTGGAGTGTTCGGCACGGAAACCGAACTGTTCGTCGCGTGGCTTCTCGAAGACTTTCGAGGTACTCGACAGAAGAGTGATGGGATGGTTACTCCCAGGCAGCATGATGTTCTTGCCTGGCTTGGGGATCAGGATGACTCGGCCGAGCTTCCACGATGATGGGAAGTTCCCGGTACGGAGGATTCGCGGGGGTAGGTGACGCAGGGTTTCGTTGGTGACTAGGTCAGGACTGGGTGCTTTGCGCAGTCTAGTTCGTCAAACCATCCTTTGGACTTGTCCGGGGGAGAACACGACGGGGTCTTCTGTCGGAGGTATCGGCGACTCGAAGTAGTCCTTCACATGTCGCTCGATGGTCTCTACGTGCTGCACATCCGCAGTCGGGTTGGGTGTAAACTCCGTCTCCAGGTGATCCGCGAACATCTCCTCGGCCTTTTTTCTGCCGGTTCGATCCTCGGCGCGGTAACGTGGGGTTCCGTCACTGGCCATGAGGGTCTAATCGGAGGCGGCTTCCCGGAGAGTTGGCGGCAGAGGCGGTGCATGCCGGACCGGTCGTCGCCGGCTCGCTCGATGGCGGAGTGCCAAGATTCAATTGCGACTGTCTCCAGTGCGAGATCTGACCTGAGATCCTGGAGGCCAGAGCGTTCAGCCACGTCTTTATGGTCTGGCACCGCAGTTTTTGCCATTGCTTTCGCAGGTTCCTCTTCTACTCTTGCGTCGCTTGTTCCGCGAGTGAATAGCGCTATAGCGCCATCCCTTTTAAATAGTTTGGCAATTAAGTGAAATAATAAAACTTAAATATATGTGCCACGCGGCGAAAAAACTTTTTTGCTTTTTTTGTGTCTAAAATAGTAGAATAATATATCATTGATCAGCAACAAAACAATACAATACGTCACGTAGCCGCAAGCGCAAACAAAACCACAGAACAAGTATAAATTAAAAATTTAAAACATCCCCGAAATGTGAATGTACCAGAAATCCTGTTACCCAGTTTTCTGCTCTATCATCAGATCCTCCCGCTCGATCCTAGATCCTCGATAATTATCTATCTTACACCTACTCATTGAGATTGAGACCATTCTAATGTGCCCATACACACTATAATATCTACTATAAGCACAGAATAAGGATACTTTCATACAGAGGTTCGACGAAAGCGATTTGATGTTTTTGTAATCGATACAGAAATTTTGCGAGATGGTTTTCCAAAAAATTCTGGTTTTAACGCTTTAATCCTAATGCTGCAGGGTTACTGCCCACTACTGTACTATGGTTATTTGTTAACTGTCGATTATGGATAGTTTTTAGGTGCCAAGTAAAGACTAAATAGTTAAATTCCAGGACCCAACTCCTCAATCCTGATGCTGCACGGGTTCTGCCTAGGCAGATAAAGTCACGGGTATCATCGCACATTATTAGACGTTGGCGGCATTTTCCACGAGATCAAAGGCGTCAAACTACTGTATCTCCTCCTTGTACTGTGCTATAAGTTTCTGAGGAGTTGGATATCTCAAGGTTACCTAGGAAATAATTCGAAGTAACAGTATACAAATTTCAAATCAAACGCACCAGTGAAAACTTGTAAGACCCCTTAATCAAGTATGAAATGAGCTGATGGTTTCAAAGGCCTGAGCAGATCTTCGTAAATCATAGCTAAGAACTATCTCGATCACGTCTTTCAAATAGGAAAACCGCATCAAAATCGGTGTATTCGTTAGGCAGCTACGATGGGACAGATAGATACACGGACACTAGCGTATTCTTATTCAATATAGGAAGAATCTATATATATAAAAGAAAGTGGTGTTAGTTACACTATTTATAACTCAAGAACGGATGAACCGATTTGGCTGAAAATTGGTGGAGAGGTAGCTTAGAACCAGGAGACGGACATAGGTTACTTTTTATCCCGTTCCACCGCGTTTCCGTCAAGTCACTATAAAACGTGGTATAATAAAAACGCATCTGACATGGAATAACAAAACGCAAATGACAGTGGAATAACAAAACGTAAATGACAGCTAAACTTAATTTTGTCTTTGGTTAAGTATGGTAAAAAATTTGACAATTATAAAAAGTGTTATAATAAAGCATTACTGATAATATAAATGCGAAAGTGTGTTTGTTTGTTGGTTTGTCCTTCAATCACGTCGCAACAGAACAGCGGATTGATGCGATTTTTTGCATGGGTATAGTAATGGATGTAGTAGTGGTTCCTCAGACCGGAAGAGCTACTTTTTATCTCTGATAATGAAAGAGTTCCCGCGGGATTTTTAAAAACTAAATCCATGCGGACGAAGTCGCGGGCATCAGCTAGTATTATAATATTAATATTATAGTCTTGTATGGATCGCAGAATCGCCGAATATTTGTGTTCAAAAATCGCTAAAACGCGTTGCAGTCACAAAAGGCCATAAAAACGCAAAAGCCATTCTTCTTCTTCTTGAGGTGCCATCTCCTACCGGAGGTCGGCTATCAAGTTGGCTAGAAGTTGGCTATCAAGAGGTCTGTCTTCTTCCAGGGGGTCTCCTACCTTGTATCTTCCCCTGTATTATTAGTGGGAGCAATTTGTACTTATCGCCACGCATTATATGTCCCAGATATTGCAGTTTTCGTTGCTTTATTGTCTTTAAAACTTCTGCCCCTTTGTTGACCATCTGCAAAACCCTTTCGTTGGAAACTCTATCCGTCCATGATATTCTCAAAATTCTTCTATACACCCACATTTCAAATGCCTCTAGTCGATTGCTCGAATTTTGAGTTAAAGTCCATGAATCGACACCGTACAGAAGAACCGAAAAAACATAGCATCGTGCCAAATGCACCCTGGTAGAGATCTTTAAGGATCGGTTGCAGAGTAAGTGGCGCAACTTCATAAATGCGTTGCGTGCCTGCTCTATCCGGCACTTAATTTCTACGCTATGATCATTTTGGTCATTCACAATGCAGCCTAAGTACTGTAAGTACTGTAAGTAGTGCGAAAACGCGGAATCGCCTAAGGCAATAAAAACGCCTCGGTCACTGCCGCTAAAAATCGGAGTGGGGCCTCTCATTTATCCGTTTAATTTGTAGCTTGAATAGAATAGAATAGAATAGAATAGAGTAGAGTAGAGTAGAATAGAGTGGAGAAAAGTGGAGTAATGTGGAGTAGAGTGGAGTAGAGTTGAGTAGAGTGGAGTAGAGTACCTAGAATAGAATAGAATATTTGCAAGAATGTTATTTAGAAGAACACAATCAGATCTTACAATTAATTTGCACTAATGCATTCAAGTAATTCATTAGTGTGCAAAGGAGAATGGGCGGTTTCGTCCCCAGTGGTGTATCAAGTTGTGATATATGTCATTTGAAAGGTCATGATAATAGCTTCATTTTATTGTATGACACCAACTGTGAGACTCGTGCAGGGAAAGAACTATGTTATTTTTTAGTATTTTATTATCTTCTTCTTTATCAACCGATAGACGTCCACTGCTGGACAAAGGTCCCTTGCATGGACTTTCACAGGCCTCGGTCTAGCGCCAACTGAATCCAGCGGCTTGATGGGATTCTGCCCACACTGCACTTCCCGGTGCGGGGTCGCCACTCCAGCACCTTGGGACCCCAACGATCATCAGCTCTTCGAACTATGTGCTCCGCCCATTTCCACTTCAGTTTCACGACTCGCTGTGCTATGTCGGTGACTTTGGTTCTCCTATGGATCTCCTCATTTCTGATTTGATCTAGCGAGGATACTCCGATCATAGCTATCTCCATCGCCCGCTGAGTGACCCTGAGCCTTCTTATGAAGGCCACAGTTAGCGACCATGTCTCTGATCCGTGAGTCATCACTGGCAACACGTACTGTTCGAAGACTTTAGTCTTTAGGCACTGAGGGATTTTGAACTAGAAGACATCTCGGAGCTTCCCCAACGCTGCCCAGCCGAGTTAGATTCGGCATAGATTCTCTTTTTCGAAATTGGACCTACCTAGCTGTATTGTGTGTTCCAGGTATATATACACTCGTCCACAATTTCGATTGCAGAATTCTCAACGAATACTGGGTGGAGTGGAGCATGAGTATTGGACATGATTTTTGTCTTGCTCATGTTCATTTTGAGGCACACCTGTTGAAAAACCCTGCTGAGATCGTTGAGCATTGTATTGAGGTCTCTCAGAGTCTCTGCTATGACTACTATGTCATCGGCAAATCGCAGGTGATTGATGTATTCGCCGTTTATGTTGATGTCAAGTCCGTTTCAATCCAGAATCTTAAAGACGTCCTCCAACGCAGCGGTAAAGAGCTTCGGGGAGATCACTTCTCTCTGTCGCACTCCACGCTGTGAGTGGATTGGCCTCGTATTCTGGTCCTGTATATGTACTGACATAGTTACGTTTTCATACAAGCACTTCAACACTTGGATATACCGGCAGTCAATCCGGCATCTCTGCAGCGACCTCAATACAGCCCAAGTTTCCACCAAATCTTAGGCTTTCTCATAGTCCATAAACGCTAAGCAAAGTGGCCGGTTATGCTCTTCCGCCTTTTATATAAAATCTACCGCAGCGTATGAATGTGATCTATTATGCCAAAGCCTTTTCGGAATCTGGCTTGTTCGGGAGACTGGAAGTCTTCAAACCTACGAGCAAGGCGATTCGTAATGACTCTCAAGAACAACTTATAAACCTGACTCAGCAACGAGATGGGTCTATAATTCTTCAACAAGGTATTATCACTTTTTGGAAGAACCGTTATGCCCTCGTGAATGACGGAATTGAACAATCGCTTAAAATCTTGTACTGGTTTTCTACCCGCTTTCAGGAGTTCCGCAGTGATTCCTTGAGCTGCTTGAGAACCATACTAATCTCGTATAGGCTGACGTCCGGGATATCTTCGGTATTGTGTCGGGTCAGTTTGGCTCTGGGATCTTTGGCCAAATCTTCAACAGATTTTTGTGTCATAGTATATAACTGTTCAAAGAACCTCTCAACCTCTCCCAAGATCTCAGGTCAAGAAGAGACGAGACGACTGTCCGCTAAACTGATCTCTCGCGCACACTTAGCCTCTGTTTCGATCGATGGTATCTTTAATACACTTGGTATTAAAGACACGAAGGTCACGAGTTTGTACCGTAGAGATCTGCCTTTTAATCCTCTGGTAAGCAGCCGCGTCTGCCGATGACTGCAGTCTTATCTCTTATCTCTCCTCCATGAGCTTGAGAATATGCTCAGAGAACTTTTCGGTTCTTTTCCTCCGATGAGTCTTAATGAATTTAGACCCAGATTATGGACAGTTTCCATAACCCTTTTGTTTTGATCGGCCCCAAAAACGCAGTCTGCTAGGCAATCGAATTGGTTCTGCAGTTCGAGTTGGAAGGTTTCGGGGTTTTGGATATGAGCTTGAGAAGGTCGGAGAGCTGACTTCCCTTTCCAGCTTTACATTAAAATTCAACGTGCCTCTTACCATCCGGTGATCGCTCCCGATTTTCACCCTATTGATCACAGGGACATCGTCATACTAATATTATAAATACGAAAGTGTGTTTGTTCTTCAATCATGCCGCAACAGAGCTACGTATCGACGTGATTTTTTGCATGGGTATAGTTGAGGACCTGGAGAGTGACATAGGCTACTTTTTATCCCGGAAAATGAAAGAGTTCCCGTGAGATTTTAAAAACTAAATCCACGCGGACGAAGTCACGGGCATCAGCTAGCTGAATATATGCCGCTTGGTCGACATAAGGAATGAAAAAACCGTATAATCTAAAAAACGCTTTCACGGGCTTAAAAAAATTAAATGATTTCTAGTTCTTTTCCTGCACGTGTCTCATACTTGGTGTCATATAATAAAATGAAGCTATTATCATGACCTTTAAAATGACATATATCACAACTTGATACAGTCTGGGGACGCAACTCATACAAAGGTGCCCATTCTCCTTTGAAAAATACATTGCTGCATAATTTTACTTGAGTATTAATTTGAAAACCAAAGAGTTAACATCACTGCAAGTTGCAACAGAACATAGTACCCGTTAGAAAAATTACGCGAGCGAAAAGCTCAGCTTTTTGCTAGTTAAAAATAAAATGAAAACAGTGCATAAGGATAAGTATGTAGATATTGTTAAATATGAGTATTGAAAAGTATTAAATATCACTGTGTCAATGGATATTATGTCCATTTATATAATATCAATATTTAAGTTACATATTCATTCAAATTAAAACATGTGAAAAAAATGATTTTTAAAATACAAGCTTTTAGTAGCTACCTACATCATCACACCTTGAATATCATCTAGGACCAGAGTACTTGTCAAGATTAATCAAACGAGCCCAAACTCGATGGGGTTACATAGTTTCATTACAGAGTTCCCTTAACAACATTTCAGCTCTATCATCAGACCCTGCATATTATCTGGGACCAGAATTCTTGTCAAGACAAATCAA
This sequence comes from Oeneis ivallda, assembly GCA_029955525.1. Lineage (NCBI taxonomy): Eukaryota > Metazoa > Arthropoda > Insecta > Lepidoptera > Nymphalidae > Oeneis > Oeneis ivallda. The sequence continues at coordinate 10,112,093 of JARPMR010000024.1, read as the reverse complement.
ACGAGCCCAAACTCGATAGGGTTACCTAGTTTCATTACAGAGTTCCCTTAAGCACCTTTCAACTTCATGATCAGACCCTCGATATCATCTAGGACCAGAGTACCTGCCAAGACAAATCAAACGAGCCCAAATCATCGACCAGAGTACTTATCAAGACGAACTAAACGAGATCAAACTCAATAGGGTTACGTAGTTTCATCACAGAGTTCCCTTAACCACCTTTCAGCTCCATCATCAGACCCTGGATATCATCTAGGGCCAGAGAACTTGCCAAGACGAATCAAACGAGTCCAAATTCGATTGGGTTACGTCGTTTTATTACAGAGTTCCCGTAGCCATCTTTCAGCTCCATCATCAGATCAGCTCCATGTCACAATAATATTGCATTGTCATCCGATTTACATCTACATACAAAATTTCAGCTCTATTGGAAGCCGGGAAGTGGTTTTATTTCATCTTGAAAGATTTGACCTAAACATACCTACATACTCACATAAATTGCAAGATAATATATAAGCTTGTAAAAACATTCTCCATAGGCCAGTCTCCAGTTTTACTTTAAACGTTCGTACGGCCAAGATACGAAACGGCAACGTCGCGGCTGCTTTAAGCCAATCCGATCGTTTGCTATGCTCTGATTGGCTCATTTAAATCGGATCAACATTTTCCGTAACTATCGCAAGGTGGATTTGTATATCGGATCAACTTCGGCGAACGCTAGTAAGAAGTTCCGTGAGTGTAGATGTTGATCCGATCGGATCCACATTAGTTACCAATGATGCATATTGGATCAACAAAAGGCGCCGGATCAACATACATTTTTGGATCAACAAAGTGCTCGCGTGAAGTCGCGTCTGATCAACATTTACCGTGAAGGTATCTCTATATATATATATATATATATATATATATATATATATATATATATATATATAATTATATATATACAAGAATTGCTCGTTTAAAGATATTAGACAGAAAATAAGATAAATAATTGTTGTATTTACCTGCAGAAGCAGTCCCAATTAATGCCTGTCCCGGGCGAGCAGTGGAAAGATCCCAGATCCCATCTTTATGACCTGTGAACTCCCGAATCAACTGGCAGTTGTATGTAGGTGCCTTAAAACTAGATACTATCTTACTAGTTTGAACCTTCAGTTTGTGGCTTGTCTTCACCTTTTGAGAGTTATTTTGAGACACTGTTCATAAAACAATTCAATATAGATTACAATAATTAAATTACATTTTGTTATGTGTAATATAATGTGGTTAATTAAATTAACTTACATTTAACTTTAGAGTTTTTTCCTGTGGTTTCAAACTCAATATAGTCTATGTTTTGCTTGTCTCCAACATAGCTTTCACGTTCTAATTTCTCACTCAATATATCTATCTTCTCTTGCACTAAAAAGTAAAGCATTAAACTCTCAATAATTCAAAAAAGTAAGACTAATTGTTAAAATATATCCGTATATTGAACAGTTTACTTACAGTTTAAGTTTTCTGTGTACAGAAGGTCAAACTCTTTTTCTATTTGCGAAAATAGTTCGTGTAATCGGGATCTAAATACAGGGGGTATTGATGTTTCGGAGTCTTCCATTTTAAGGTAATTTGGCATTCCATCTGAGCCTTCAGTAAGCGCTTGAAGCCGTCGCTTACTTGATTTCATGATCGAAGAAGGATACTACTTAGGACAAGGAGATTTCCAGCCTATTATCACACTACATTGCACACGATTGCAGTTATACAAGAAATACCATTACGCAAATGCTGTGAGCTACTGTCAATGCAATCGCAAAAAGCAATATGTACAGCAAAATTAGTATCTCAACACGAGTAGAAACGCACAAAACACCCTAAAATATAATAATTCATTAATATAAAATTTAACAATATTGTTGTATTTTAGTGTTTTATATTTAACTTGGCCACCAAGGAACATAGGGCCACAGTCACCACAGACCAGTAGCCACAGTAACACAGTCACAGACCAGTAACACGTCGATAACACCACAGATTAATGATTATTTATACCAGATAGATAACACAGAACATAATACCACTAGTCTGCACACTCAACTACTTGAGCACAGTGGCGCACAGCCGCGCCCATGGACCTACTAACAAACAGGATCGATCTCTGAAAATTTGTATTTACGAAAATGAACCCTATCACAAGTAGATAAAGTATATTTCCGGTTGCGCCTTACTCAGAGGCTAATCCGAGCCGAGAGGGATAGTAACCAAGTAACAACGGAGGCCCTTTGTCCTTTGTTTTCTGGTCGGTGACTGAGGCCGTGTGTCTCGTTCTTTCATCTTGCCAGCCTAAAAAAATGTTTTTGATCAAAAATTTTGGCTCAAATAAACTCCGTTGAAACTTGAAACACATAAATTTTAATTTTATTTTAACATTTTTAAGTCACCGTATTTAATAGGGTATTTGACTACTTTTAGAAAATCATCTTAAATTGTTAATAATGCTATGCTGAAGCTAACAAAACGTATATTTCGGCATAATTTTCAGTATTTGCATTTATTTCGATAGATATATCGTATATTCCTTAACAAAAAAGAAAATATAAATTATCTAGTCTATTTTTTTCGAGCGGTAACTCGCTGAAACGCTTTGAGTATTAAACCAACACAGGAGAAGAATTGACGCGCGTACCCCTCTGTAAGTTGGGTATGACCAGTGGTCATACCCGTTATATAAAACTGTTTGACTCGAGTCCCGCGCCTGTCAACTACGTATGGTTAGCGGGGAATGAGCTCCGCTATAAATACCGATTATGAGAGTATTTTCTTCTAAAAAAAATATTTAAAAAATCCAGTTTACTAAAGGATAACATTTATTTACTTCTGATGTATTATTTTATCCAAATAATGCAATACTTATGCAGAAAACTTAAGAAAACTGTTGATCTGAAAATGTTGCTACTTAATCGTACATGAAATAATTTGGGGAAAATATTGAAAATTAATCTTCCTACTTAGGTACTATTCGTTTAGAGACCCTTTTCATGAACTGCATTATAAATTGATCCCATAGAATTAAAATCACGATAGAATAGGAAGGGGTGAACGACTAATTTATAAGCTTTAAGTAAAATATGATATATAAATACGAACTTTGATCGTCTGTGGGATTATCAAATAATGATAAAAAATTCTTTCTATAAAACCGACTTTAAACGCCACTACAAAGTATAAAACAATTTTAATTTGTACATGTATGTTGAAGTTGGGCGGGCCTAAATATAAATGATACAACCAATGCTCGACGCTAGCCCAACTTTGCCCGATCGGCGTATGAAGTCGGTTTTTTAAAGATATTTTTTTTACATTATTATTTTAAGCTTTTTTGTGTATATCTCTGATCGCGAGCAATTTGCTCTTAATCATTGGGTTCCTTCCTCCATCACCGAAGATATGAATCACCTTCTCTTCACCTTTTAAATAGGCCCAACCTTATTATGCGTTCTTTCAAAAAAAATTGAAATCGGTTCAGATTTAACGTAGTTATGGAGTAACATCTAACATTATATCAACAAAAATTTATATGGGAACCACCTCTGAAGTATGCCCTACTAAACAAAAAAAATTATCAAATTCCATTCATTATTTGGCGGAATAATTGCGTAACAAATATACAAAAAAATTCGAATTGAGAACCTCCTCCTTTTTTGAAGTCGGTTAAAATGATTGCATTATTATAACGATCGCAATGGTGTCTGATTGGCTGGTACTCTCCCACTATTGTTTAAAATGCATTGATGCAGGTAGAGCTCCATAAACTCAGCGAATTCATAAAATTAGTTTTTTTACTCAATTATTTCAAAAGTTATAGGTACATATTTCCATATAGCCAGTGTGATATAATTTTCTAAATATATAAAATGAAAAGGTGACTGACTGACTGAACTATCAACGTACATCTACTATGACGTAGGCATCCGCTAAGAAAGGATTTTTACAAATATAACACAAAAAATAATGAAAACGAGACTAAAAAATTGTTTAATATTAATGATAAGTTCTACGTAAGTCTTTCTTACTCGAAAATTAGGACTTTAATTTTATGAAGTCGGCCACACCGCAATAAAATTAGGGCTGGACAGCAAGATTTCATATATGTCGATATTGGTGGGGGGATTGTATAAATTATTTATACCGAGATATTTTTATCGTCTTACTAATGGTTCATTGACGAAAAAAATATTTAAATTCTATACCTACAAATTTGGTTCATTAAAACTCGGCAATTGAATTAAAGTACCCATACTTCTTATTCATCCCGCTAGGTTTACCGGAAAGTTAAATAGCTTGGCGGTGTTTTATTACAGATGAGGTGGCCACTATAGCCATGGCGGCAGCCTAGCATTACAAACAAATATACACTTCGTTCAGATGAAGAAGATGAAAAAAATAAGCCTTCCAAGTAAAGTATGTAGGTACATACAAGTTTTAACTTACCAATCATAACTTTAAATTTTTTTTAGGGCTCAGTTTTTACTTTTTATGTTTCCTCCATGCTGGACTGAGAGAATATTATTCAACGCTGGAAAACGATCTTGTAAATCGAAAAAGTGAACTTTAAACCAGAGCCAATAACGTTTTAAAAAATCATAACAGCTCATAATAAGCTATCAGGAGCAGATTTTTTTCAAAAAGCATATTTTTTAATGTAACATATCAGATGATACTAATTATATAATTCTAAAGTAAAATTACTTTAGTTTTATACATTAGTTTTATATCAATTTCGACTAATAGTTTTTCAATTTCAAGAAGCAATGTTGCTGTAACTTGGTATTTGAAACATATGAAACCACGAAATAACTCTAAACTCTGAAATGCTAATTATGCTGTATTTATGTTTAAGGAAACATGATGTAGTCCTAACAGTTTGTACTTAATATACTTTTTAGAAATAGATACATCGTAAATTTCGCTTTAAACATAAATAAAACAAATGATGTTTCATTAAAAATGCTGTATGTTTATTTAAACAAGATTACTTAAAAAATCAATGTGTTCAATATTAATACCCACTACGTATTCAAATAAAGATTAAATGTCTCTCAACTTAAAACCTATGACAAAGTACAGCACTCCCTGGTGGCTTATATAAACAGCTGCTCTAAGGTGATATACTGTGGTACCTACAGCATGCTTTCAGCATGAGATTGAGAGTATAGTGACGGAGTAAATACCTTGGTATCTACAAAATCTGTTAATAATCAGATAATCCTAAGTCCTTACAATACACCTAAGTGCACTGCACTGCATATAAAGTATTGATAACTTTTTTGAAGTATCTGTATGATTGAAAAATAGATGGTGTCTTAGTATTTACAGCATTTTTGAGTACGTTTAAAAATATGAATAACAAAAAATATATAATATAAACATGCAGAGAAGGTCAACATAGTATCTTACAAAAATAATGTCATAGGAAAACGAAAATCCGACAATCCGACGCAGTATCTTTTTCTTCCAAATCCAAGTGTTGAAGTGTTTGTACGAGTTGTACGAAAACGCCACTATGTCAGTACGTATACAGGACCAGACTAAGAGACCAATCCACTTGCAGCGTGGAGTACCTACGACAGGGACATGCGTTGGAGGACGTCTTTAAGCTTCTGGATTGGAACGGACTTGGCATCAACATAAACGGCGAGTACATCACTCACCTGCGATTTGCCGATGACATAGTAGTCATGGCAGAGACTCCCGAGAGATCTCAATACTATGATCTTAGCAGGGTTTCTCAACAGGTGGGCCTGAAAATGAACATGAGCAAGACGAAAATCATGTCCAATGCTCATGCTCCGCTTCACCCAGTAATCGTTGAGAACTCTGCGCTCGAAATTGTAAAAGAGTATATACCTGGGACATACAGTCCAGCTAGGTAGGTCCAATTTCGAGAAAGAGATTAACCGCCGAATCCAACTCGGCTGGGCAGCGTTCGGGAAGCTCCGAGATGTCTTCTCGTCCAAAATCCCTCAGTGCCTGAAGACTCAAGTCTTCGAACAGTGTGTGTTGCCAGTGATGACTTACGGATCCGAGACATGGTCGCTAACTAAGGGCCTCATGAGAAGGCTCAGGGTCACCCAGCGAGCGATGGAGAGAGCTATGCTCGGTATATCCCTGCGAGATCAAATCAGAAATGAGGAGATTCGTAGGAGAACCAAAGTCACCGTCATAGCTCAGCGTGTCGCGAAACTGAAGTGGAAATGGGCGGGGTACATAGTTCGAAGAGCTGATGGTCGTTGGGGTCCCAAGGTCTTGGAGTGGCGACCCCGCACCGGGAAACGCAGTGTTGGCAGGCCCCCCACCGGGTGGACCGACGACATCAAATGAGTCGCAGGGAGCCGCTGGATTCAAGTGGCGCAAGACCGAAGCCTGTGGAAGTCCATGCAGGAGACCTTTGTCCAGCTGTGGACGTCTATATAGGTTGATAAAGAAGAAGAAGAAGATAGTGTGATGGGTCGAGTACGTACGATGCCGATGGTTTCTTACTCCTTACTTTTGTACTATTCTTTGTATTATTATTTACATTTATTTCATTTATATCATATAATTTACATTTTTAAATATTTGATTATAAAAAAAAACATTTAAAAATATAAAAAATAGCGGTCCACCGGCCTCGGGAACAGGGTCCAAGCAACCGGCGGTCAGGGCCCCAGAGAGAGGAACCTCCTGACTATGCGAGCCGTGTCCAGGAGAACAGCCTTCTGGATCTGGCCCTTGACCCAGCTACCCAACGAGAGCCTCGAAAGATGTTGGTCGAGGCTCTTGGCTATAAGACCATTAGCGGTGACGACTATCGGTACAATGATTGCTGAGTCTACATTCCACATGGCGACAACCTCGTGCGCCAAGTCGAGATACTTGGTGAGTTTCTCTTTCTCGGCTTTCAAGAGGTTCTCGTCATGCGGGACAGCAACATCAACAATCATTGCACGGCGCTCTGATCGATCTATCACCACTATGTCAGGCTTATTGGCTACAATAGTCCTGTCTGTAATGATATCGATCTGACCATTTTCAAGAACTGGGTCGGGCACATACTTGTAGTACGGTACCTCCGATTCCACAAGATTGTATTTCAAGGCAAGTTGCTGGTGGATAATCCTGGCCACTTGGTTATGTCTGTGTAAGTATTCACCGTTAGCCAGATGAGAACAACCAGAGACAATGTGACGGATAGTTTCTCCAGGACGGCGACATGCCCTACATACGTCTACCGTTCCATCCTTCACAATGTATTTTCTGTAATTGTTCGTCATCATGACCTCGTCCATAATTGCACATACAAACCCTTCGGTTTCCCCAAAGAGGTCACCAAAGCGCAGCCAGGCCACGGACGCTTCAAAGTCAACATCAGGCCCGTGGAGGGCCCGATAAAAGCGTCCGTGAAGCTCCTTACCTTGCCATACAACCCTGCGGTCATTGGTACTGAGCACCACAGGTATGCGCCAGTTCTCGTTAGCCAAGGAGAGCGGCGTCAGACCCCTGTCCACTGCGACCACATCGCGGTGCATCTCCGTCTTGGCGTGGAGAAAGTACTCCCTGAGACTGCACACCTCGCGGTTGTGGAGGGTTTTGGCATTCAAAAGGCCTCTTCCCCCACACTTCCGCGGAATGTACAGCCTCATCACCGAGGAGCGCGGGTGATGCATCCGATATGCGGTCAGCAGCGCACGAACTTGTCTGTCCAGGGCGTCAAGCTCAGTCTGAGTCCACCTGATTATGCCGAAGGAATACATCAAGACCGGCATGACCCAACCGTTGAAGGCGCGCACCTTATTGCCGCCCGACAAAAGGCTTTTCAGCACTTTCTTCAGACGGCCAAGGAAACGCTCCCTCACCGACTGCCTCATGTCGGCCTCTCTGATACCTAACGCCTCCGCCATGTCCAAGTATTTGTAGGTTTCAGTTGGGGAGAGCGATCTGAGGTATATGGAATCCGAGAGCTCAACCCCCTCAGATTCCACAATCCTCCCTCGCTTTACATGCATGACCGCACATTTGTCCACACCAAATTCCATCCTAATGGAATCACTAAAGGCTTTAGTTACCTTTAGTAACTCTAGTAGATGTGATTTGTTGGGGGCAATGAGTTTTAGGTCATCCATGTAAAGGAGGTGTGATATAACCTGACCACCTCTCCTCAACCGGTAACCTAGCCCTGAATTCTCCAAGAGAGTACTCAGAGGATTCAGAGCCAGGCAAAACCACAAAGGACTCAAACTATCGCCCTGGAATATGCCTCGCTCAATCCTTATAGGTACATAAGGATTGAGCGAGGATACACGTCCATACACGTCTGCAGGAAGGCGCGTAGTACTGAGTTTACTTTGTAGAGTTCCAGCACCTTCATGAGCCATGTATGGGGCACAGAGTCGTAGGCCTTCTTATAGTCTATCCAACATGTCGACAGATCCCTTCGGGAGCGTCGAACCTGTTGACAAATGGCCATATCGATGAGGAGAAGCTCCATAGTACCACGGGAGCCATTCCTACATCCGTTCTGAGAAATAGACATTACTAGAGATTACTAGAGACTAGAGATGATTGGAATTGGGATGCCAAACGAGCGTGCGAGCTGCGTAGCCACTTTATCCAAAAGTTGTGCAGCCCGTCCGGCCCAGGGGATTTCCAATTGGGTAGGGGACGGGCTGCAGTGGTCACGTCTTCAGGGGTGATAGTAACTAGGTCCATTTCTGGAATTTGATCGCAGGCTCTTTCTACATCCCACGTCCAACCACCCTCAGTGTGAGCGACAGGCGCCGACCAGATGTTGCGCCAGAATGAGGTCATGGCTTCATCATCCGGTAGGCGCGCATCGGTGACACCTTGGAAGTGCGATTCAGGGTATATCTCTCGACCCGGCTCTTGTATCTACGAATACGGCTAGCCCATGCCGAGACCTTCTGTTTCAGGAAGTCAATGCGCTCAGTGACGCGCGCCATATAATCTTGAGGGCTGATATCAGTCCCCAAGAAAGCGCGCCTCACATAGCGCATGACTCTATAGTTTTCCAATGAGTGCCCTAGCCCCATCAATACGACGTTCGATCCTGCACTGCCAGGCTGGTGCGGCAGGCTTCGGTCGTGTTGCTGTATCATTATTAATAAACTTTACATTAGCAACACGACATGCCGCAACAGCCGCGCAGTACAGAATCGAATGTGTGTCGGAAAGGTCTTCGCTGCTGTCAAAATAGCTCGGCAGCAGCGAATCCAGGGCACCCATTAGCGCTTTGTTCTTATTTTTCATGGGCAACCGAGGTAACCGCGGTCTAAACTCGGGTGGTGAAGATCTATATTCCCGAATAGCACTCTCCAAAGCACTCCTCAATTGTTCACTACACTGGGTACTTACATGTGCAGCCCCGCTATCCTGTCCCTCACCAGCCTGAGTGGGCTGCAGCGAAATCGCACTGTTTGCGATTGTGCTGGAGCTTGCGGTGAGGAGGGGGTAACGCGGTTACATTGCAGTTCAGAGCGAAGCCGATCAAGCACGGCGTTGTCCAGCATGTGATTACGCTGAATAACCCGCACCTGGTCCGACAGTCGCTGAGCCGACACATTGAGAGCTGGTTCAAGGACCTGAAACAAAGCATGCATCCTAGCACAGTACGCGGTCATGTTGGTTCCACCCTCAGTAGCCCCTAAGTATGCGCGCATGACATTTTCATTGATGGATGTTGTCCATCTCATGCGCGACACACTACCGCCGGAAGCGGGGACCCTATCAGAAGCCGGTGGGCCTCGGGATCCCAAGCAAGTCGGCGGCCGGCCTCTCCCACGACGATGTACTGGTGGTGGCGACGTCGGCGGGGAGAAAAACTCGTCGCTCGAACTTGACGCAACTGCAGCATTGGGCGTGGTCCCGGGTGGCTGCGAGGCGGGGTTGAGTGACGAGTCCGGGGATGGTGTTTGTGCGTTCCGTGCCCTGGATCGTGTCAGCATTCTACATTATTAATTTCTTTTGTATTCATCATATCTATTGACAGCTTGTGTCAGTTATATTTCGGGCTATTTTAATTTTCTTCATGGTTTCTGCTTCTTCTAATTAGGTTTTGGTTCTTCTAATTAGTTTTTAGTATGGTAAATTTATTAAATTAAATCTAAAATTCTGTTGAGATCGGTTGTATACACCGACTTATATTGTACCTACGGTACATAGACGCGATGATCCCTTTGAATCGCACGACGCACGGAACATTTTACGGGCGACGCAATGGCGGCGGCGGGGACGGGGGAGTGCGTCTCGATCTTCAGACTTGTGACCAGGGCCGCACTCTACTTTGGTATTTAATTACTTATTAAATTACATTTAATTATTATTTATGATTGAAAACTGAATTGTTTTTTAAATAATAGCAATCCGTCCAGTTGTTCTCGAGCGATTCGCGTACAGACAAACAGACAGAGACAAGAATTAAAAAAAAATTATTTAAAGCTTTGCACGGCTATATTTTTACAAAATATATTGAATCTACAGAAATCACCCAGTTACAATTTTAATATAGTTTTTATCTATAATATCTACATCTTTATGATCGTAATAGAACAAAAATAATGTAGGTAGATTATGAAGTTTTTAGTGCTATACCAAATGTGACTTACATGGATAAAATTAAAACAACAACATGCACCAGAAGAGTTTTATTTAAGACTTCTTATGTTAAGATTATTTATTTACATTCAAATTTAGATAAAACCTCACGTTTAGCTTAAAATATCTATAACATAAGAGAAAGACAAAAGTAAACTAAACTTTTACATAATTTAGATATATTCTTGTCTAATATTATGAGGTTTTTCTGATGTCTAATATGGATTTCGTCGACGACCAAGGCACACATCAATCTCTGTTTCTCAGCCGTATGCTTTAATTTTAAAGCTTCGAAAGCTTCCGTGGTGAATCCTGGTGCAGCATTTACAGATTTATACCAGGTTCCCAGGGTTCTTGGGGTTAGGGAGAGCCTTGCCAAAAACATCACTTACATATTTATATGCTGCTGGTGAATAATAGTTTAACGTAAGTGCAAACTTTTTTACAAAAGGGGGATACGATGGCCGAAATTTTTAATTTTTCTTTTGATAGTGAAGCTTCTTTAGGTAAATATCGAACAACTGTCTAACTTCTGGTTTTGGCGCTAACAGAGATAAAATGGAGGCATCGAAAAAATTTCCTGCCTTCAAATGTTGTAAAATTTCTTTGATTATATTACATTTTTTACTAAGTCGTTGGTTTATTCTTTGCAATGCATTAATTTTAGCAAAATGTTTAAATTTTAAATTTGTCAATTTCCGTACTCTTGTTTTTAGAGCAATCTTTCTAGGGGTGTCTAATAAAGACTCTAAATCCGAATTCCCTCCAAAATTAATCGGGCTAGCAGGAGAAGAAGTGTTTTCTCTTCCTAGTGATGTTGACCCCAACTGAAATAAAGAAAAGTTATTGACATTTGAGAAAGCTTCATGGACAAATGAAATTTACAAAAAATCTTTTATGAAAGTAATGTCAAACTTCACTTTAACTTTAAGACAACACCAGAGTAAAAACCTCATTACAAAGTATTAAACCAACCTCAACAGAAGGCAGAGCCTGCTTTTTTAAAGAAGAAGAAGCAAGAAGCGTCGTTCCTTTTGCGTGAAATATATATCGCCCTCATTGAAGTGAGCTGAACAGATTCTCGAACCTTTAAGTGGTAACCAATATTCATCATTTCGTTCTAATTGAACTAGACGTATCCATTCTTCTCTTATATCTGTTTGACTCGGAAACCTAAAAATATAATAATACATTATCAAGCTATAAACATCATAATTTTAAAGTTTTCGTTCATTCTTTAATTCATCGGAATCTTTTTTTAATGCATAACTGTAGTTGAGGTCCAGGAGAGTGACATAGGAGAGGGACATTCATATACCGATCAAAAAAACTGTTTTCCATGGAATTTTTAACATCTAGTTCCATGCAGACGAAGTCGCGGGCTAGCGCAAAGCTTGTTAATAATAACTGATAAGTAGGTACACACTTAATAATAAAAGATACACAATGTAGTGAAATCACAGCACTCAATAAAAACACAGGTACAAATGCGGCCCTGGTCCGTTGTAAAAAGTGAACGAGTGCAAAATAAAGATTACGTATTTTACACGTGGTATTTTAAAACTTTAAATTATGAATTTAAACAAAATTTGATAACTTACGTGTGATATGTAATCCCGTCCACTTTTTTAATGTTTCGGATGTTATTTAAACACTTTTTAAAAACACAACTCGGCATTTTGGACTATTACACGCGTAGCGTCACACGACCTCACTCATAGACTGCGAACAAGCTACTACCGAGAGGTTGTTCCCAGTTGAACGTTGGGAACAACTTTTGTGCGGCGTTTTAATGTTACGTACACGCAGTCTATGTACCGTAGGTACAATATAAGTCGGTGGTTGTATAATAATTATTTCGGCGAAAATGTAACGGAGAAAAAATATATCGTATGCCGACATTTAGGGTTGCCACGTTAGAACCTAAGTGCCCTGCCAAGTGAGCACCTGAATATTTCTGTACAACCCTGACCTAACCTAAGATTTTGGTAAATATACCGATCGTGCGGCAACGGAATAAGGCGCAGGAGGGGAAGTGGGGCTGTATTTATTACTTTGGGTGCCTTTGACCAGCTATTATGATTAATATTTTTCCATTTTGTAACACGACAAAGTAGGCTTATGGCATTCTAATTGCGCCAGTAGAATATCATCTTCACAGGTTTACATAACTTTCAATTTTGAATTTCGCGTGCAGGCTCGTATAATCCACCTTAAGAAAACTTACGAATAACAGTAATAATAGGTAGTGGTTTATACGGGTCTGCCCGCGAAATTCAAATTTAATTTGGTTTTTCGTAATTTGTAAACTAATACGATTTGTAAACTAATACGACAAAGTAGGCTTATGGCATTCTAATTGCGACAATAGCAGTATTATCTTCACAGGTTTATATGAAAATCTTTACTTGAAAGTGTCCAGTTTAAGAAATTAGTCAGAATATCGATGTCGTCATATCGGCGTTCTGTGTACACGGTGTCTGATGGGATGGTGAGCGCGGGGAAGTTAGTATTACAGATAGTTATAGAGATTAAGAGACCATGTCCAAATGAAGACAACGTTATGTACGTAAAATAATATATTATTTAGACAGAACAAACATGACTAAGTATAACAAATTAAATCATATATTATTTAGACAGAACAAACATGACTAAGTATAACAAATTAAATCATATATTATTTAGACAGAACAAACATGACTAAGTATAACAAATTAACCTTAGCTAAGCTGGCTTAGGCGGCGGGGTTCTCCTGGGGTGGGAAGTAGGCGGTGTGCACCAGCGCGCACGGGCTCTGCGCCGCCTGGGGGGCTGCCGGGCTGCTGCCAGTAGCGCCGGAGCGCCTCGTCGCCGTCATGACCGCTGCAAACAAGTACAAAAGTTAATGCTGAAACCCAACAAGAGCAAACCATTAACGTCTCGCTACAGAACGCAGGTCTCCCATCAGAAAAGAACGAAAAAGCCAAGTTCCCAAGCAAGCTACAATTTATGGTTGAAAATTACCAATCGTCATTAAAAATGCGAGTCTTTGTCGAGTTTTCTTTCAACGACGCAGCGGAACGTTGCAGCAACGGATCGGAGGAATTTTTGGATGAGTGTGGAAGTAAGTTGTTGATTTGGAATGTAGATTATATGACTGCCGGGCTGCTATCAGTAGCGCCCGAGCGCCTCGTCGCCGCCTTGACTGCGAATGTAGTGGATGGCTGCACTCACCTGTAGCTAGCTTAGGCGGCAGAGTTCTCCTGGGGCGGCAAGCGGGAGGGGTCCTCCTGGGGCGGGAAGCAGGCGTTGGGCACCAGCGCGCACAGGCTCTGTGCTGCCTGGGGGGCTGCCGGGCTGCTGCCAGTAGCGCCGGAGCGCCTCCTCGCCGTCATGACCGCTGCAAACAAGAACAAAAGTTAAAGCTGAAACCCAACATGAGCAACCCATTAACGGTCTCGCAACTAAACGCAGGTCTCCCATCAGAAAACGAGAAAGCCAAGTTCCCAAGCAAGCAATGCCACTACCACACATGCACAACCACCGAAGACACCGGAGCATACTCAGATGTCGACTTTCCAATGAGTATTGTAAGTCGACTTTACAATACTCATTGTAAAGTCGACATCTCCTGAGGATGCTCTCCGCCCTCTGTCGCTTGTTTTCCCGGATCTTCATCTAGATTTTCTTCAGCGCGTCGCTGGCCGTCGGCTCCGTCGACCTGCAACATAAAAACAATACTTTAGATTTGCAAGAAAAGGTTAAAATAGATAATTAGGTAAGTATATTTATTCCTGAATAAGAGAATAGTAGGGGCTCCATGAGGAATAATATGAACAAATATATAGGTTGAGTATTATAAAATCATCATAAAGTTTCAATAAGTTTATGAAAATGACTGTTCTTGTAAAAATGTAAGGAAATAAACCAAGAAGTTTATTAATAAAGAACAAAAAAATGGAAATAAAAATAAAGGTTGATCCATTAAATCTATTAATTCCTCAGTTTTAAATTCATTATAAATATAGTTTAGACGAGATAAAGTTTCATAGTATAACTATAAAATATCGATAAGGTATGAACCCAAAGGAATAAGAGATAAATATTAATCCAGTAAAGGTTAGAATTCAATTAAGAGATAAATAATTTATCATTTTCAAGAAAAAATATTTAATAGCTACACTAACCTGTAGCTGTCGTAGGCGGCGGGGTTCTCCTGGGGCGTGCAGGCGATGGGCACCAGCGCGCACGGGCTCTGCGCCGCCTGGGGGCTGCCGGGCTGCTGCCAGTAGCGCCAGTTCACCTCGTCGCCGCCATGATCGCTACAAACAAGAACAAAAGTTTAATGTTGAAACCCAACATAAGCAACCCATTAATGTCTCGCTACGGAGCGCAGGTCTCCCATAAGAAAAGAAAGAACGAGAAAGCCAAGACCCAAGCAAGCAATGCCACTACCACTCACATGCACCACCACACATGCACCACCACCGGAGACACCGGAGCATCCTCAGGAGATTTCGACTTTCCAATGAGTATTGTAAGTCGACTTTACAATACTCCTTGTAAAGTCGACAGCTCCCGAGGGTGCTCCCACCCGCCCTATGTCGTTTGTTTTCACAGATTTTCATCTGAATTTTCTACAGCGCGTCGCTGGCCGTCGGCTCCATCGACCTGCAACATAAAAACAATAGTTAAGATTTGCAAGAAAAGGTTAAAATAGATAATAAGGTATATTTCTTCTTGAATTACCTAATAAGAATAGTAGGGGTTCCACGAGGAATTATATGAACAAATATGTATGTTGAAAATTATTAAATCATCTTAAAGTTAATGATAAAGTTTGTGAAAGATTAGCATGACTAGTTCTTGTAAAAATAATAAAATAAAGGTCGATCCATTAAATCTATTAATTCCTCAGTTTTAAGTTCATTATATAGTTTAGATGAGATAAAGTTTCATATTATAAAATATCGATTACGTATAAACCCAAAGGAATAAGGGATAAATATTAACCCAATAAAGGTTCTAATTCAATTGAGATAAATATGTATTTTATCCAAGAAAAATTGTTTGATGGCTACACTCACCTATAGCTGGCTTAGGAAGCGGGGTTCTCCTGGGGCGGGATGCAGGCGATGGGCACCAGCGCACACGGGCTCTGCGCCGCCTGGGGGCTGCCGCGCTGCTGCCAGTAGCGCCAGTTCACCTCGTCGCCGCCATGATCGCTACAAACAAGAACACAAAAGTTTAAAGCTGAAACCCACATTAATGTCTCGCTACTGAACGCAGGTCTCCCATCAATAAAGAACGAGAAAGCCAAGTTCCCAAGCAAGCAATGCCACTACCACTCACATGCACCACCACACATTCACCACCACCGGAGACACCGGAGCATCCTCAGGAGATGTCGACTTTACAATACTCATTGTAAAGTAGACATCTACCGAGGATGTTCCCACCCGCCATATGTAGCTTGTTTTCCCGGATTTTCATCTGTATTATCTTCAGCGCGTCGCTGGCCGTCGGCTCCATCGACCTGCAACATAAAAACAATAGTTTAGATTTGCAAGAAAAGATTATTAGATACAGGTATATTTATTATTCCTGAAATACCTAATAAGAATAGTAGGGGTTACAGGAGGAATTATATGAACAAATATATAGTTTGAGTATTATTAAATCATCATAAAATTAGTGATATAGTTTATGAAAATGACTAGTTCTTGTAAAAATGTAAGGAAATAAACCAAGCAGATTATTAAAAATGACAAAAAAAGAGGGAAATAAAAATGAAAGGTTGATCCATTTAATCTTAATTCCTCAGTTTTAAATTCATTATATAGTTTAGATGAGAAAGTTTCATATTATAAAATATCGATTATGTCTAAACCCAAAGGAATAAGGGATAAATATTAATCCAGTAAAGGTTCTATTTGATGGCTACACTCACCTGTAGCTGGCGTAGGCGGCGGGTTTCTCCTGGGGCGGGAAGCAGGCGGTTGGCACCAGCGCGCACGCGCTCTGCGCCACCTGGGGGCTGCCGGGCTGCTGCCAGTAGCGCCAGTGCGTCTCATCGCTGCCATGACCGCTGCAAACAAGAATAAAAATTAAAGCTGAAATCCCAAATAAGCAACCCATTAACATCTCGCTACTGAGCGCAGGTCTCCAATAAGAAAAGAACGAGAAAGCCAAGTTCCCAAGCAAGCAATGCCACCACCACTCAAATGCACCACCACCGGAGACACCGGAGCATCCTCAGGAGAGGTCGACTTTCCAATGAGTATTGCAAGTCGACTTTACAATACTCAATGTAAAGTCGACAGCTCCCGAGGGTGCTCCCACCCGCCCTATGTCGTTTGTTTTCACAGATTTTCATCTGTACTAGTGGTTCGCCCCGAACTGAGACCTCGCGGTAACGGTATCCCATGATTATTCATTCAATCGATACATGATAACCAAAACTGACATTATTATTATGCCCGTTTTCACCAAACATACCTAAATCATCCCCTAAGTAGGAGTCTCTTAACGTAGGTAGCTCCTAAATACAATCCTAAGTCCTAACATCCGTCCCAATATCCTTTTAGGTGTCCCGTACAGGATCGTGATAAATAAGTTGACAGAAAACATCAATCACCTAACTTATAGGTAGCCCGTAAAGGTTAGGGAACGTTAGTGAAAACATTGAATTATTTATCAAACATTGAATTTAACTCGTAGTTCCATGGGAATAGTTACTGACTGCGCCATCTATTAGCATTATTGTGAAGCTATGTTGATGCTATATGAATTACTGACGCCCATTAAAAATTAAATAATCTCGTTTCTTTATAATATTCATATAATTTTAGTATTTGTTGTTCAAGTACAGGATATAAGTGACCTAAAAACATAAAATCAGTTTGAAAATCCATAGCGGATTTTTCTAGAGAGCGTCTTCAAGCGAGCGTATAAAATCGCCACTTTGAAAGCCCCCCATTTCGTCAATTTTAAGGGAAAAATTAAAAAAAAAATATTTTTGTACTCAGTTCAAAATTATCTTTAAAATGATACGTAACAATTTTATGTAACGCGTTTTTTTTTTTTTACTTCGCATTCGCTTCTATGAGAGCCCCCCTGAAATAAAGATTTTTATAACTTTTTAAGCCATTTTCGGCTGGAGGCCATCGGTTTACATATTATATCTAAATTTGAAGTAATTACGTTCAGTAATTCAAAAGTTATAAGGCTCTGACAGACGGACGGACGGACGGACGGACGGACGGACAAGTGCAAATCGCCCTAGTTAACTCAAAGACCTTCGCTTCGCTCGGTCGATTATCTTCAGCGCGTCGCTGGCCGTCGGCTCAATCGACCTGCAACATAAAAACAGTAGTTTAGATTTGCAAGAAAAGATTAAAATAGATACAGGTATATTTATTATTCCTGAAATACCTAATAACAATAGTAGGGGTTCCAGGAGGAATTATATGAACAAATATATAGTTTGAGTATTATTAAATCATCATAAAACTAGTGATATAGTTTATGAAAATGACTAGTTCTTGTAAAAATGTAAGGAAATAAACCAAGAAGATTATTAAAAATGACAAAAAAAAGAGGGAAATAAAAATGAAGGTTGATCCATTAAATCTTAATTCCTCAGTTTTAAATTCATTATATAGTTTAGATGAGAAAGTTTTATATTATAAAATATCGATTATGTCTAAACCCAAAGGAATAAGGGATAAATATTAATCCAGTAAAGGTTCTATTTGATGGCTACACTCACCTGTAGCTGGCGTAGGCGGCGGGTTTCTCCTGGGGCGGGAAGCAGGCGGTTGGCACCAGCGCGCACGCGCTCTGCGCCAACTGGGGGCTGCTGGGCTGCTGCCAGTAGCGCCAGTGCGTCTCATCGCTGCCATGACCGCTGCAAACAAGAATAAAAATTAAAGCTGAAATCCCAAATAAGCAACCCATTAACATCTCGCTACTGAGCGCAGGTCTCCAATCAAGAAAGAACGAGAAAGCCAAGTTCCCAAGCAAGCAATGCCACCACCACGCAAATGCACCACCACCGGAGACACCGGAGTATCCTCAGGAGAGGTCGACTTTCCAATGAGTATTGCAAGTCGACTTTACAATACTCAATGTAAAGACATCTCCTGAGCGTGCTCCCACCCGCCCTCTGTCGCTTGTTTTCCCAGATTTTCATCTGGATTTTCTTCAGCGCGTCGCTCGCCGTCGGTTCCGTCGATCTGCAACATAAAAACAATAGTTTAGATTTGCAAGAAAAGGATAAAATAGATAATTAGGTATATTTATTCCTGAAATACCTAATAAGAATAGCAGGGGTTCCATGAGGAATTATATGAACAAATATATAGGTTGAGTATTATTAAATCATCATAAAGTTAGTGATAAAGTTTATGAAAAAGACTAGTTCTTGTAAAAATGTAAGGAAATGAACCAAGAAGATTAAAAAGAACAAAAAAGAGGGAAATAAAAATAAAGGTTGATCCATTAAATCTATTGATTCCTCAGTTTTAAATTCATTATATATATTTTAGATGAGATAAAGTTTCATAGAATATAAAATATCGATTAGGTATAAACCCAAAGGAATAAGGGATAAATATTAATCCAGTCTAATTCAATTAAGAGAAATAATCATTTTCATGAAAAATTATTTGATGGGTACACTCACCTGTAGCTGGCTTAGGCGGCGGGGTTCTTCTGGGGCGGGAAGCAGGCGATGGGCACCAGCGCGCACGAGGCTCTGCGCCGCCTGGGGGCTGCCGAGCTGCTGCCAGTTGCGCCAGTTCACCTCGTCGCCGCCATGATCGCTACAAACAAGAACAAAAGTTTAAAGCTGAAACCCAACATGAGCAACCCATTAATGTCTCGCTACTAAGCGCAGGTCTCCCATCAGAAAAGAACGAGAAAGCCAAGTTCCCAAGCAAGCAATGCCACCACCACTCAAATGCACCACCACCGGAGACACCGGAGCATCCTCAGGAGAGGTCGACTTGCAAGTCGACTTTACAATACTCAATGTAAAGTCGACAGCTCCCGAGGGTGCTCCCACCCGCCCTATGTCGTTTGTTTTCACAGATTTTCATCTGAATTTTCTACAGCGCGTCGCTGGCCGTCGGCTCCATCGACCTGCAACATAAAAACAATTGTTTAGATTTGCAAGAAAAGGTTAAAATAGATAATAAGGTATATTTCTTCTTGAATTACCTAATAAGAATAGTAGGGGTTCCACGAGGAATTATATGAACAAATATATATGTTGAAAATTATTAAATCACTAGTTCTTGTAAAAATAATAAAATAAAGGTCGATCCATTAAATCTATTAATTCCTCAGTTTTAAATTCATTATATAGTTTAGATGAGATAAAGTTTCATATTATAAAATATCGATTAAGTATAAACCCAAAGGAATAAGGGATAAATATTAACCCAATAAAGGTTCTAATTCAATTGAGATAAATATGTATTTTATCCAAGAAAAATTGTTTGATGGCTACACTCACCTATAGCTGGCTTAGGAAGCGGGGTTCTCCTGGGGCGCGATGCAGGCGATGGGCACCAGCGCACACGGGCTCTGCGCCGCCTGGGGGCTGTCGCGCTGCTGCCAGTAGCGCCAGCTCACCTCGTCGCCGCCATGATCGCTACAAACAAGAACAAAAGTTTAAAGCTGAAACCCACATTAATGTCTCGCTACTGAACGCAGGTCTCCCATCAATAAAGAACGAGAAAGCCAAGTTCCCAAGCAAGCAATGCCACTACCACTCACATGCACCACCACACATTCACCACCACCGGAGACACCGGAGCATCCTCAGGAGATGTCGACTTTACAATACTCATTGTAAAGTAGACATCTACCGAGGATGCTCCCACCCGCCATATGTAGCTTGTTTTCCCGGATTTTCATCTGTATTATCTTCAGCGCGTCGCTGGCCGTCGGCTCCATCGACCTGCAACATAAAAACAATAGTTTAGATTTGCAAGAAAAGATTAAAATAGATACAGGTATATTTATTATTCCTGAAATACCTAATAAGAATAGTAGGGGTTCCAGGAGGAATTATATGAACAAATATATAGTTTGAGTATTATTAAATCATCATAAAGTTAGTGATAAAGTTTATGAAAAAGACTAGTTCTTGTAAAAATGTAAGGAAATGAACCAAGAAGATTAAAAAGAACAAAAAAAGAGGGAAATAAAAATAAAGGTTGATCCATTAAATCTATTGATTCCTCAGTTTTAAATTCATTATATATAGTTTAGATGAGATAAAGTTTCATAGAATAAAATATCGATTAGGTATAAACCCAAAGGAATAAGGGATAAATATTAATCCAGTCTAATTCAATTAAGAGAAATAATCATTTTCATGAAAAATTATTTGATGGGTACACTCACCTGTAGCTGGCTTAGGCGGCGGGGTTCTTCTGGGGCGGGAAGCAGGCGATGGGCACCAGCGCGCACGAGGCTCTGCGCCGCCTGGGGGCTGCCGAGCTGCTGCCAGTTGCGACAGTTCACCTCGTCGCCGCCATGATCGCTACAAACAAGAACAAAAGTTTAAAGCTGAAACCCAACATGAGCAACCCATTAATGTCTCGCTACTAAGCGCAGGTCTCCCATCAGAAAAGAACGAGAAAGCCAAGTTCCCAAGCAAGCAATGCCACCACCACTCAAATGCACCACCACCGGAGACACCGGAGCATCCTCAGGAGAGGTCGACTTTCCAATGAGTATTGCAAGTCGACTTTACAATACTCAATGTAAAGTCGACAGCTCTCGAGGGTGCTCCCACCCGCCCTATGTAGTTTGTTTTCACAGATTTTCATCTGAATTTTCTACAGCGCGTCGCTGGCCGTCGGCGCCATCGACCTGCAACATAAAAACAATAGTTTAGATTTGCAAGAAAAGGTTAAAATAGATAATTAGGTATATTTATTCCTGAAATACCTAATAAGAATAGCAGGGGTTCCATGAGGAATTATATGAACAAATATATAGGTTGAGTATTATTAAATCATCATAAAGTTAGTGATAAAGTTTATGAAAAAGACTAGTTCTTGTAAAAATGTAAGGAAATGAACCAAGAAGATTAAAAAGAACAAAAAGAGAGGGAAATAAAAATAAAGGTTGATCCATTAAATCTATTAATTCCTCAGTTTTAAATTCATTATATATAGTTTAGATGAGATAAAGTTTCATAGAATAAAATATAGATTAGGTATAAACCCAAAGGAATAAGGGATAAATATTAATCCAGTCTAATTCAATTAAGAGAAATAATCATTTTCAAGAAAAATTATTTGATGGCTACACTCACCTGTAGCTGGCTTAGGCGTTGGGGTTCTTCTGGGGCGGGAAGCAGGCGATGGGCACCAGCGCGCACGGGCTCTGCGCTGCCTGGGGGCTGCCGGGCTGCTGCCAGTAGCGCCAGTTCATCTTGTCGCCGCCATGATCGCTACAAACAAGAACAAAAGTTTTAAAGCTGAAACCCAACATGAGCAACCCATTAATGTCTCGCTACTAAGCGCAGGTCTCCCATCAGAAAAGAACGAGAAAGCCAAGTGCCCAAGTAAGCAATGCCACCACCACTCAAATGCACCACCACCGGAGACACCGGAGCATCCTCAGGAGAGGTCGACTTTCCAATGAGTGCAATACTCATTGGAAAGTCGACCTCTCCTGAGGATACACTTCTCGACTACAATACTCAATGTAAAGTCGACATCTCCTGAGGATGCTCCCACCCGCCATATGTAGCTTGTTTTCCCGGATTTTCATCTGGATTTTCTTCAGCGCGTCGCTGGCCGTAGATTCTGTCGATCTGCAACATAAAAACAATAGTTTAGATTTGCAAGAAAAGGTTAAAATAGATAATTAGGTATTTTAATTCCTGAAATACCTAATAAGAATAGCAGGGGTTCCATGAGGAATTATATGAACAAATATATAGGTTGAGTATTATTAAATCATCATAAACTTAGTGATAAAGTTTATGAAAAAGACTAGTTCTTGTAAAAATGTAAGGAAATGAACCAAGAAGATTAAAAAGAACAAAAAAAAGAGGACAATAAAAATAAAGGTTGATCCATTAAATCTATTAATTCCTCATTTTTAAATTCATTATATATAGTTTAGATGAGAATGTTTCATAGAATAAAATATAGATTAGGTATAAACCCAAAGGAATAAGGGTCAAATATTAATCCAGTCTAATTCAATTAAGAGAAATAATCATTTTCATGAAAAATTATTTGATGGGTACACTCACCTGTAGCTGGCTTAGGCGGCGGGGTTCTTCTGGGGCGGGAAGCAGGCGATGGGCACCAGCGCGCACGAGGCTATGCGCCGTCTGGGGGCTGCCGAGCTGCTGCCAGTTGCGTCAGTTCACCTCGTCGCCGCCATGATCGCTACAAACAAGAACAAAAGTTTAAAGCTGAAACCCAACATGAGCAACCTATTAATGTCTCGCTACTAAGCGCAGGTCTCCCATCAGAAAAGAACGAGAAAGCCAAGTTCCCAAGCAAGCAATGCCACCACCACTCAAATGCACCACCACCGGAGACACCGGAGCATCCTCAGGAGAGGTCGACTTTCCAATGAGTATTGCAAGTCGACTTTACAATACTCAATGTAAAGTCGACAGCTCCCGAGGGTGCTCCCACCCGCCCTATGTCGTTTGTTTTCACAGATTTTCATCTGAATTTTCTACAGCGCGTCGCTGGCCGTCGGCTCCATCGACCTGCAACATAAAAACAATAGTTTAGATTTGCAAGAAAAGGTTAAAATAGATAATAAGGTATATTTCTTCCTGAATTACCTAATAAGAATAGTAGGGGTTCCACGAGGAATTATATGAACAAATATGTATGTTGAAAATTATTAAATCATCTTAAAGTTAATGATAAAGTTTGTGAAAGATTAGCATGACTAGTTCTTGTAAAAATAATAAAATAAAGGTCGATCCATTAAATCTATCGATTCCTCAGTTTTAAATTCATTATATAGTTTAGATGAGATAAAGTTTCATATTATAAAGTATCGATTACGTATAAACCCAAAGGAATAAGGGATAAATATTAACCCAGTAAAGGTTCTAATTCAATTGAGATAAATATGTATTTTATCCAAGAAAAATTGTTTGATGGCTACACTCACCTATAGCTGGCTTAGGCGGCGGGGTTCTCCTGGGGCGGGATGCAGGCGATGGGCACCAGCGCACACGGGCTCTGCGCCGCCTGGGGGCTGCCGGGCTGCTGCCAGTAGCGCCAGTTCACCTCGTCGCCGCCATGATCGCTACAAACAAGAACAAAAGTTTAAAGCTGAAACCCACATTAATGTCTCGCTACTGAATTCAGGTCTCCCATCAATAAAGAACGAGAAAGCCAAGTTCCCAAGCAAGCAATGCCACTACCACTCACATGCACCACCACACATTCACCACCACCGGAGACACCGGAGCATCCTCAGGAGATGTCGTCTTTACAATACTCATTGTAAAGTAGACATCTCCTGAGGATGCTCCCACCCGCCATATGTAGCTTGTTTTCCCGGATTTTCATCTGTATTATCTTCAGCGCGTCGCTGGCCGTCGGCTCCATCGACCTGCAACATAAAAACAATAGTTTAGATTTGTAAGAAAAGATTAAAATAGATACAGGTATATTTATTATTCCTGAAATACCTAATAAGAATAGTAGGGGTTCCAGGAGGAATTATATGAACAAATATATAGTTTGAGAATTATTAAATCATCATTAAATTAGTGATATAGTTTATGAAAATGACTAGTTCTTGTAAAAATGTAAGGAAATAAACCAAGAAGATTATTAAAAAAGACAAAAAAAGAGGGAAATAAAAATAAAGGTTCATCCATTAAATCTTAATTCCTCAGTTTTAAATTCATTATATAGTTTAGATGAGAAAGTTTCATATTATAAAATATCGATTATGTCTAAACCCAAAGGAATAAGGGATAAATATTAATCCAGTAAAGGTTCTATTTGATGGCTACACTCACCTGTAGCTGGCGTAGGCGGCGGGTTTCTCCTGGGGCGGGAAGCAGGCGGTTGGCACCAGCGCGCACGCGCTCTGCGCCACCTGGGGGCTGCCGGGCTGCTGCCAGTAGCGCCAGTGCGTCTCATCGCTGCCATGACCGCTGCAAACAAGAATAAAAATTAAAGCTGAAATCCCAAATAAGCAATCCATTATCATCTCGCTACTGAGCGCAGGTCTCCAATCAGAAAAGAACGAGAAAGCCAAGTTCCCAAGCAAGCAACGCCACCACCACTCAAATGCACCACCACCGGAGACACCGGAGCATCCTCAGGAGAGGTCGACTTTCCAATGAGTATTGCAAGTCGACTTTACAATACTCAATGTAAAGTCGACATCTCCTGAGGGTGCTCCCACCCGCCGCCCTCTGTCGCTTGTTTTCCCAGATTTTCATCTGGATTTTCTTCAGCGCGTCGCTGGCCGTCGGTTCCGTCGATCTGCAACATAAAAACAATAGTTTAGATTTGCAAGAAAAGGTTAAAATAGATAATTAGGTATTTTTATTCCTGAAATACCTAATAAGAATAGCAGGGGTTCCATGAGGAATTATATGAACAAATATATAGGTTGAGTATTATTAAATCATCATAAACTTAGTGATAAAGTTTATGAAAAAGACTAGTTCTTGTAAAAATGTAAGGAAATGAACCAAGAAGATTAAAAAGAACAAAAAAAGAGGAAAATAAAAATAAAGGTTGATCCATTAAATCTATTAATTCCTCAGTTTTAAATTCATTATATATAGTTCAGATGAGATAAAGTTTCATAGAATAAAATATCGATTAGGTATAAACCCAAAGGAATAAGGGTCAAATATTAATCCAGTCTAATTCAATTAAGAGAAATAATCATTTTCATGAAAAATTATTTGATGGGTACACTCACCTGTAGCTGGCTTAGGCGGCGGGGTTCTTCTGGGGCGGGAAGCAGGCGATGGGCACCAGCGCGCACGAGGCTATGCGCCGTCTGGGGGCTGCCGAGCTGCTGCCAGTTGCGCCAGTTCACCTCGTCGCCGCCATGATCGCTACAAACAAGAACAAAAGTTTAAAGCTGAAACCCAACATGAGCAACCTATTAATGTCTCGCTACTAAGCGCAGGTCTCCCATCAGAAAAGAACGAGAAAGCCAAGTTCCCAAGCAAGCAATGCCACCACCACTCAAATGCACCACCACCGGAGACACCGGAGCATCCTCAGGAGAGGTCGACTTTCAATGAGTATTGCAAGTCGACTTTACAATACTCAATGTAAAGTCGACAGCTCCCGAGGGTGCTCCCACCCGCCCTATGTCGTTTGTTTTCACAGATTTTCATCTGAATTTTCTACAGCGCGTCGCTGGCCGTCGGCTCCATCGACCTGCAACATAAAAACAATAGTTTAGATTTGCAAGAAAAGGTTAAAATAGATAATAAGGTATATTTCTTCCTGAATTACCTAATAAGAATAGTAGGGGTTCCACGAGGAATTATATGAACAAATATATATGTTGAAAATTATTAAATCATCTTAAAGTTAATGATAAAGTTTGTGAAAGATTAGCATGACTAGTTCTTGTAAAAATAATAAAATAAAGGTCGATCCATTAAATCTATTGATTCCTCAGTTTTAAATTCATTATATAGTTTAGATGAGATAAAGTTTCATATTATAAAATATCGATTACGTATAAACCCAAAGGAATAAGGGATAAATATTAACCCAGTAAAGGTTCTAATTCAATTGAGATAAATATGTATTTTATCTAAGAAAAATTGTTTGATGGCTACACTCACCTATAGCTGGCTTAGGCGGCGGGGTTCTCCTGGGGCGGGATGCAGGCGATGGGCACCAGCGCACACGGGCTCTGCGCCGCCTGAGGGCTGCCGGGCTGCTGCCAGTAGCGCCAGTTCACCTCGTCGCCGCCATGATCGCTACAAACAAGAACAAAAGTTTAAAGCTGAAACCCACATTAATGTCTCGCTACTGAACGCAGGTTTCCCATCAATAAAGAACGAGAAAGCCAAGTTCCCAAGCAAGCAATGCCACTACCACTCACATGCACCAGCACACATTCACCACCACCGGAGACACCGGAGCATCCTCAGGAGATTTCGACTTTACAATACTAATTGTAAAGTAGACATCTCCTGAGGATGCTCCCACCCGCCATATGTAGCTTGTTTTCCCGGATTTTCATCTGTATTATCTTCAGCGCGTCGCTGGCCGTCGGCTCCATCGACCTGCAACATAAAAACAATAGTTTAGATTTGTAAGAAAAGATTAAAATAGATACAGGTATATTTATTATTCCTGAAATACCTAATAAGAATAGTAGGGGTTCCAGGAGGAATTATATGAACAAATATATAGTTTGAGAATTATTAAATCATCATAAAATTAGTGATATAGTTTATGAAAATGACTAGTTTTTGTAAAAATGCAAGGAAATAAACCAAGAAGATTATTAAAAAAGACAAAAAAGAGGGAAATAAAAATGAAGGTTCATCCATTAAATCTTAATTCCTCAGTTTTAAATTCATTATATAGTTTAGATGAGAAAGTTTCATATTATAAAATATCGATTATGTCTAAACCCATAGGAATAAGGGATAAATATTAATCCAGTAAAGGTTCTATTTGATGGCTACACTCACCTGTAGCTAGCGTAGGCGGCGGGTTTCTCCTGGGGCGGGAAGCAGGCGGTTGGCACCAGCGCGCACGCGCTCTGCGCCACCTGGGGGCTGCCGGGCTGCTGCCAGTAGCGCCAGTGCGTCTCATCGCTGCCATGATCGCTGCAAACAAGAATAAAAATTAAAGCTGAAATCCCAAATAAGCAATCCATTATCATCTCGCTACTGAGCGCAGGTCTCCAATCAGAAAAGAACGAGAAAGCCAAGTTCCCAAGCAAGCAATGCCACCACCACTCAAATGCACCACCACCGGAGACACCGGAGCATCCTCAGGAGAGGTCGACTTTCCAATGAGTATTGCAAGTCGACTTTACAATACTCAATGTAAAGTCGACATCTCCTGAGGGTGCTCCCACCCGCCCTCTGTCGCTTGTTTTCCCAGATTTTCATCTGGATTTTCTTCAGCGCGTCGCTGGCCGTCGGTTCCGTCGATCTGCAACATAAAAACAATAGTTTAGATTTGCAAGAAAAGGTTAAAATAGATAATTAGGTATATTTATTCCTGAAATACCTAATAAGAATAGTAGGGGTTCCATGAGGAATTATATGAACAAATATATAGGTTGAGTATTATTAAATCATCATAAAGTTAGTGATAAAGTTTATGAAAAAGACTAGTTCTTGTAAAAATGTAAGGAAATGAACCAAGATTAAAAAGAACAAAAAAAGAGGGAAATAAAAATAAAGGTTGATCCATTAAATCTATTAATTCCTCAGTTTTAAATTCATTATATATAGTTTAGATGAGATAAAGTTTCATAGAATAAAATATCGACTAGGTATAAACCCAAAAAAATAAGGGATAAATATTAATCCAGTCTAATTCAATTAAGAGAAATAATCATTTTCAAGAAAAATTATTTGATGGCTACACTCACCTGTAGCTGGCTTAGGCGTAGGGGTTCTTCTGGGGCGGGAAGCAGGCGATGGGCACCAGCGCGCACGGGCTCTGCGCTGCCTGGGGGCTGCCGGGCTGCTGCCAGTAGCGCCAGTTCATCTTGTCGCCGCCATGATCGCTACAAACAAGAACAAAAGTTTTAAAGCTGAAACCCAACATGAGCAACCCATTAATGTCTCGCTACTAAGCGCAGGTCTCCCATCAGAAAAGAACGAGAAAGCCAAGTTCCCAAGCAAGCTACAATTAAGCTACAATTTATGGTTGATTACCAATCGTCATTAAAAATGCGAAAGTTGCAATACAATGTTGAAATGCGATTTTTTGCATGGGTGTAGTCTCTTAGAAGTCTAACTAAATCCTTGCGCAAGAAGTAGCAAGCATCCGCTAAGTAAGCTGTTGATTTGGAATGTAGAGTATGACTGCCGGGCTGCTGCCAATAGCACCCGTGCGCCTCGTCGCCACCCTGACCGCGAATTTAGTGGATGGCTGCACTCGCCTGTAGCTGGTGTAGGCGGCGGGGTTCTCTTGGGGCGGGGAGCAGGCGGTGGGCACCAGCGCGCACAGGCTCTGCGCCACCTGGGGGCTGCCGGGCTGCTGCCAGTATCGCCAGTGCGCCTCATCGCCGCCATGCCCGCTGCAAACAAGAATTCAAGTTAACCTTTTATTATTTAAGGTATATTTAAGGTATATAAGGTATATCTCTTCCTGAATGACCTAATAAGAATAGTAGGGGTTCCACGAGGAATTATATGAACAAATATATATGTTGAAAATTATTAAATCATCTTAAAGTTAATGATAAAGTTTGTGAAAGATTAGCACGACTAGTTCTTGTAAAAATAATAAAATAAAGGTCGATCCATTAAATCTATTAATTCCTCAGTTTTAAATTCAATATATAGTTTAGATGAGATAAAGTTTCATATTATAAAATATCGATTACGCATAAACCCAAAGGAATAAGGGATAAATATTAATCCAGTAAAGGTTCTAATTCAATTGAGATAAATATGTATTTTATCCAAGAAAAATTGTTTGATGGCTACACTCACCTATAGCTGGCTTAGGCGGCGGGGTTCTCCTGGGGCGGGATGCAGGCGATGGGCACCAGCGCACACGGGCTCTGCGCCGCCTGGGGGCTGCCGGGCTGCTGCCAGTAGCGCCAGTTCACCTCGTCGCCGCCATGATCGCTACAAACAAGAAAAAAAGTTTAAAGCTGAAACCCACAATTAATGTCTCGCTACTGAACGCAGGTCTCCCATCAGGAAAGAACGAGAAAGCCAAGTTCCCAAGCAAGCAATGCCACTACCACTCAAATGCACCACCACACATGCACCACCACCGGAGACACCGGAGCATCTTCAGGAGAGGTAGACCTTTCAATGAGTATTGTAAGTCGACTTTTCAATACTCAATGTAAAGTCGAGATCCCCTGAGGGTGCTCCCACCCGCCCTCAGTCGCTTGTTTTCCCAGATTTTCATCTGGATTTTCAATAGCGCGTCGCTGGCCGTCTGCTCCGTCGACCTGCAACATAAAAACAATACTTTAGATTTGCAAGAAAAGGTTAAAATAGATAATTAGGTAAGTATATTTATTCCTGAATAAGAGAATAGTAGGGGCTCTATGAGGAATAATATGAACAAATATATAGGTTGAGTATTATTAAATCATCATAAAGTTTCAATAAGTTTATGAAAATGACTGTTCTTGTAAAAATGTAAGGAAATAAACCAAGAAGTTTATTAAAAAGAACAAAAAAATGGAAATAAAAATAAAGGTTGATCCATTAAATCTATTAATTCCTCAGTTTTAAATTCATTATAAATATAGTTTAGACGAGATAAAGTTTCATAGTATAAAATATCGATAAGGTATGAACCCAAAGGAATAAGAGATAAATATTAATCCAGTAAAGGTTAGAATTCAATTAAGAGATAAATAATTTATCATTTTCAAGAAAAAATATTTAATGGCTACACTAACCTGTAGCTGTCGTAGGCGGCGGGGTTCTCCTGGGGCGTGCAGGCGATGGGCACCAGCGCGCACGGGCTCTGCGCCGCCTGGGGGCTGCCGGGCTGCTGCCAGTAGCGCCAGTTCACCTCGTCGCCGCCATGATCGCTACAAACAAGAACAAAAGTTTAATGTTGAAACCCAACATGAGCAACCTATTAATGTCTCGCTACGGAGCGCAGGTCTCCCATAAGAAAAGAACGAGAAAGCCAAGTACCCAAGCAAGCAATGCCACTACCACTCACATGCACCACCACACATGCACCACCATCGGAGACACCGGAGCATCCTCAGGAGATTTCGACTTTCCAATGAGTATTGTAAGTCGACTTTACAATACTCCTTGTAAAGTCGACATCCCCTGAGGATGCTCCCATCCGCCCTCTTGTTTTCCCAGATTTTCATCCGGATTTTCTTCAGCGCGTCGTTGGCCGTCGGCTCCGTCCACCTGCAACATGAAAACAATAGTTTAGATTTACAAGAAAAGGTTAAAATAGATAATTAGGTATACTTATTCCTGAATCACCCAATAAAGTTAAAAGTAAATGACCTGCAATTATATTTCCTGTTAAACGAACTGCTAAAGACGCCGGTACGTTAGGCAGAAAACTGTTACAATCGTAATTCGTAAGGTAAAAAGTAATAATGAAGCTTTCTCGTTTGAATTGAAATTTACAAAAACAAACTAGTTTTGAAACCAATCCCGCAATTTCATGGGACAGACCTACGATGGGCGGCAATTCAACAAACAGCTCAAATCAAATTATTTAATAATTGTATATAAGAATTATACCTACAACTAGTGGATCAACTACCCGCGTCTAAACTGTCTAAAATGTTTTATATTATATAATTGAATTGAAATTTACAAAAAAAAACTAGTTTTGAAACCAATCCCGCAATTTCATGGGACAGACCTACGATGGCCGGCAATTCAACAAACAGCTCAAATCAAATTATTTAATAATTGTATATAAGAATTATACCTACAACTAGTGCATCAACTACCCGCGTCTAAACTGTCTAAAATGTTTAAAATATAATATGTGGCACGAACTTCTTAAAACTTTCTGAACTCCGTAAAAACCTTTTCTCTATGTATCTAAAGAAAATCAGCATGCAAAAACACAAAGCACTCACGTTAGCGTGATTTTCTTTCGGTGCTGCAGCGTTGTCGGCAAATTCAGAATCTCCGCCAGGGAGCAACTTCTCTTGCGAACGCGCCGCCACGACTCGATTCCTGCGAAATGTAATCCATTTAACACAAGCGAAAACAAAAAAAAAGTGCGTGCGTACAAAGTACACATGTCAGAAGTGAAACTTCTTTGGCGAATCTCTTTTCCGAAACTTCAGTTTCCGTTGCATACTTGCGTGACGTTACATTTGTAAAAATTTTACCCTCATGCGCCTAAAGAAGTTTCACTTCAATAAACCGAGGGTAGTAAGAAATGTAGGGCACTAAAGAAGGTAAAATCCATTTTTTTGAGGGTAGAAGGAAATAAGAATTTAAGCATCCAATTAACTATATAGAGAAAAAGCTTTCATTTGAATCAGTTTGTAAAATTACTTCAGCAAAATTATACAAATTTATTAAACACGGCTGTATAAATTTCAAACGCACAGTGTACAAAATGGAATATAAAAACTCACCTGATGTATAGGTACGCGGCATGGGAGCCGCAAACTTGCGGTGAAGACTTGTTGGCTGCTCGGCAGCAAAACGTCGACTGGAGAGCGACTACGCGCAGCCACAGAATATATAATAGTACGACGGAGCACGAAGCCGAACCCACCCTTTACTATCCCTACCACCATCCCCACTCCCCCTACCAATGATACCCAATCAGGCACAGGCCACGCCCACATTCACTACATTTTCAGTACTTATTTCTATTTTAATAATTTTAAAATGGTTTAAGTTGCTTAAAAATATGATAATAATAATTTTACAAATAATGTGAATTATTATTTTCTTTTTAAATAAAGCTCTAAATTTAGGAGTTACGAAAAAGACATTGATCATTTTGCCGCCATCGTTTACGATTGGATGGCAAGATGGCGCATGCCCTGTAACAATTCAATTGAGCATCTTATTTTAAGAGTTTAATTTATTCAGTCAATTGAGCATCTTATTTTAGGAGTTTAATTTATTCAGTCAATTGAGCATCTTATTTTAAGAGTTTAATTTATTCAGTCAATTGAGCATCTTACTTAGATCAACCTTAGATCTCCTTTCAGAGAAGGGTTATAGGCCATAGTCCACCACGCTGGCCCAATGCAAAAAATAGCAGACTTCACACACCTTTGAGCACATTATGAAGAACTCTCAGGTGTGCAGGTTTCCTCGAACCTGCGACTCCCCGAATAGGAGACCGCAGTACCAATCACTAGGCTACCACTGCTTCAGGCATTAAGTGCTGCATAGGTATTAAGGCTGAGATCTATAGATCGCTTTCTGGCTCTGCTCAAGGCTCAAGATAGAGTTAAAATGAGACACAATTATGTAGACATAAATCTGTCTTGTTTTAACTCAGACTTGAGCCTGAGCTGAGTGAGAGTGCCATCTATAGATCTCACCCTAACTGTAACCTATTCAGAAAGTTTTCGTTACGGTGTCCATTAGGTACCTACATCCTGTTTATTTGATAAAATAATACAGGGTCATCTTCTCCGCGGGCCGCATCTGGAGAGCTGGCCGACAGCGGCTGCACCTATAATAGAAAACAGGAATAAGAATCCTCTCGCATCGAACTATTAACCAACAGACATTGAAGTTGTTCCATTAAAATCCCTCGGGATAAAGTAGCCTACTACACTCTCCAGGTCAACTATACCCATGCAAAAAATCACGTCGATCCGTTGCCCTGTTGCGGCGTGATTGAAGGACAAACCAACAAACAAATACACTTTCGCATTTATAATATTAGTAAGGATAAGAAAATTAAATTTCAATTGTTTTACCCTTACACCCTGCTCTTTCTTTATGAGTTCTGACTTTAGATATCAGCAAATATTGTATTTATTATACCTATATCCATCAACAGCCTTGAACAACTGCATGTAGCCCAGATCAAACACAGGTGTGGGCTGAGACAGCACCACAATGGTTCAGAGATAGAAGATCAGTGCCAGAGCTCTGCATCACTCTATGCTGAACTCCCCGCATGCCACCAGAAAGTGTGCTGCATCAGCATATTTGACGGTACTCTTGGAGTCTACATTAAGATCAGCAGCTAAAGATGCCAGCTGCTTGGTGTCTAGGCAGGTGACTGCATGGAAGTAGAGGATAGACTTCCTTTCATCCCAGTAGCACTCTATACCATTCTGAAAATATATATATATTTTTTTTTTTTTTTTTTTTTTTTAAATATATAGACTAGCGCTTGACTGCAATCTCACCTGATGGTAAGTGAAGATGCAGCCTAAGATGGAGCGCGCTTGCCTAGAAGATGCCTATTCACTCTTGATTTAAAGGTACCCAAGTTATAGTCAGTTGGAAAAACGGAAGCCGGAAGGGCATTCCAGATTCTAGCGGTGCGTATTAGGAACGAGGAAGCAAAGCGCTTAGTGCGGGATCGTGGAATTTCGACCACGTAGCGGTGCAGATTCGAGCGATGCCTTGCGGTTCGGTGGTAGAAGGGTGATGGAGGAACTAGTTCGAATAGTTCTTCAAATATAAGTGGTTTATATTTACCACAGCAGTTTTAGCAGTGATAACCTAGTGGTTAGGACTGTGGTCTCCTTTTTCGGGGGGTCGCAGGTTCGATCCCGGGTACGCACCTCTGACTTTTCGGAGTCAAGTGCGTTTAAGCAATTTAATATCACTTGCTTCAATGGTGAAGGAAAACATCGTGAGGAAATCTGCACACCTGAGAGTTCTTCATAATGTTCTTGAAGGTGTGTGAAGTCCGCCAATTCACATTGGGCCAGTGTGGTGGACTATGGCCTAAACCCTTCTCTGAGAGGAGACCTGCGCTCAGTAGTGAGCCGTTGATGGGTTGCTAATGATAATGATGATGATATTTACCATTAGCTGGTGACTTCGTCAATATGGATTGCAGTTAATAAGCCCCTTGGGAAATTTTTGTGTGCTTAATGTTATCAAAATTATTGTCTATTTATATTTCCAAGTTAGTAGAATCACAACAAAGTAGCCTAACACATTAAAGATGTAGAGCATACAGAGTGCATAGGCCTTTTCCTTATCATTCAAATACAAAACAAGAACCTTTGATTCTACAAATAAGTACATGGAAGCTGTGATGAGAGTGAAATAAATCAATATCTGGAAACTTATTTATTCATTTATTTGACACATAAAACAGCTAGCAACCCAACAAAAATAGCATTACAAATAACAGATTGGTCACAAAACTGACTGCTTGCCAAAATATTATGTGTGTTCAATTACTTATTAGAATCACAATAAAAATATTCAAGTTAACAAAAATTAAAATAAAAACAATTGAATTACTTACTAAGCCTAAAACAGAGCCTTGGATGCCAAATCGTTGTACATTCTGCTCATTCTTACTAATGGATTATAAAAAGATATGTTGTATCTAAAAATAAAAATTTGTATATAATATTAAGTTAACATAGTTTTGTGTACACACTGTTGGCATCCGTTAATTAATAAAATAAATAAAACGTAAATATCAAAATATCTAAATTTCAAAACTTGTAAGCCATAATATTAACACATCTTAAATGATAAATAATTTATTTAAAAACTTAATCTACTTGATGATAATAAATTAAAACTATAATAACTTAATTATTCTACTGCTGTTGGTTGCAACTTCTACATGGTTTTGGTTTTTTAAACATAATTAGACCAAATTTCAGAAGTAGCTTTCAAATATATGCAAAAGCCACTTGATTTCAGCTATTCTGGCTGCCTGAGCTTGTACTGGGACCATAGCCTGAGAAACCTCCTCACCTTATGCAAGGATTGTGTACATGCTTTTAATATTATTGTCCATCGCATCACAGGTTTTCCCCACAGCATCTCTATAGACTTCCATGTTTTCTGCTGTGAGTGAAGAGTTGGAATGTAAAATGCTAGAAAGATTCTCTATCAAATTATCAACAGACTGACTGTGCTATCTTTTGAGCTTCATATTCAAGATCATTTAAAACTGTAATATCTATTTGGCCAATCTGAGGGGCCAATATTTGCCTGTACAGTTTGCCAGATGGTGTGCTAGATCGAGATGCACTAGAACTACCAAATATTGGTGTTTCACCTCTCTTGGGCCTTGGCTATTGGACTGGAGAGTTTAATTTTAAATTCTAAATCATCTGCCACTTATTGTGTCATATCACCTTCATAGTGAAACTGACCATCTAAGGGAATTTTTTCCTGTTTACGGTTTTCAGATGGAAGATCGTAAGGTCTTGATGGACCAGGGTCTTTTGTTGGTTCGTCAGTACATTGACCATTGTCAGAATGAAAAGATATCTTGCTGTATGAAGCCGTCATACGTGCGGATATTTCTTCGTTCATGTCCTCACCATCCTTGTTCGATTTGTCTTCGACTTCTACTCTCACGGTTTCAGCAGAATCATTCATAGTTCTATACTCACTGATTAGTTTGGTATAAGCTTGTGGGAGAGTTTCCAATAACATTTTGTAGTAAAATTCAAACTTTAATTATGTAGGTTTTTTAATCAAACATTGATTATGAATTATTAAAATGATTTATTGTAAATATGTTAGAATAAACTTTTTCTTTTTACAACAACAACAAAACAAAACCACAGAATCCACAGCATCCACAGATTTTTAAAAACCAGAATTCAGCCAATAGTATTTGTAATTTTTTTTAAATTTATTTCACGGCCCTGGATACTAGGTCCTTTAAAGGCCCGGCCCTACGCATAAAATAAAGAGTATAATCTATCAATTCATCCTTTGAAGTTTGTGGGTGGAACCACATTTGTGAGGATCGATTCGGATTTTGCCTATACAAAACTCATTTTCCATACATTCGTGTTTTGTATGGGCGAAATCCGAAACGATCCTCACAAATGTGGTTCCACCCTGTTTCGGTCGGTGCAATAGGCAAATAGCAATTCATTTCATCATCTCTGGTTTATGTGACTGGTAACTATGTTTCATCATTTCATTTCCACAGAATAATAGATATTTCATTTCCATAGACCAGGACCACGAACACTATGATGATATTTATGATATACGTAGTAGGTATCCTCTAATCTGTGTTTATGATTCCTTCTCTATGTTTATGATATTTATTTCAATTTTCAACCACGCCTCCACGGACACCCACCACGTTTGCCGGCCGTGGTTTTTAAATCACGTCACAATATTATTTTATAAATAATTTGTGCACTACTTGAGAATATTCATTTTTATATCAAATTAACTTGAGCTAACAGATGATAAAGTTAAGTTACCAGTTTCAATTTTTCAAATAAATTCCCATCGATAAAAAATATTCAAAAATGAAGCCAGCATATAAAATCGGTAAGTTTAGAGTGGCTACATTAATTAGATTAATAATTAAATAAGGGTTTTGTGGTTTTACCTAAATACTTATCACATATTAATAATGTTTTACTTATTTCATTAGCATTACTGGTAGAATATTTTTTGAGGTTATGGTCAAGTCAAGGTATTTTTTGATTCCAACATTATTTGTAATTCTTGGCATGGATATAAGCCAAGATATTAGAATAGAGGTGAGAATTCGTAAATGAAGTTGTTTGATAATTTTTTTAGAAGCTATCTTATTGTACTAATGAGTAATTTAATGAATGTAATGATTGAAAATGTAGGTAAAATATTATCCTATTATTCTGTGTAAATGCTAACAGGCACATCAGAAAATCTAATTCTAACTTCACTCACAAAATAATATGTAATAGTTTATGTTCATAATCAAGCTGTGGCCGAAATTAGGAGGAGGCGCAACACTGCACCTTTTAGCATTTGAATTGAAAACCAGAGTGGCATAAATAACATATTTTTAAAAATAGAGATTTAGCATTTATATATAGATGTTGTAAGTCCAGAGTAACCTATGTTTAATTTATCTATAAATTTTATTTTACAGAACCATAAATAAAATTATAAAAAAAATCATAGCTTTCAATTTTCATTTAAAATCCCAGTATGCATTGTTTGTAGATAGGCTACTCTTGTTCTTGTGCCCTCAATTGGCTTACAAGGTATAATACTTTACACAATATTGGCAAGTGCTGTTCCTTTGGATGCTTATACCTGTGGACACAATCGATTGTGTCGAAACACAACCCTAAAATTCTAATTTGAATGTGGCCCTAACGCTTTGTCTACAGTTGACGGTTTGCATTCTAATTAAAATTTTAGGGTTGCCAGTTCCAACA
The DNA here is from genome assembly GCA_029955525.1 of Oeneis ivallda. NCBI lineage: Eukaryota > Metazoa > Arthropoda > Insecta > Lepidoptera > Nymphalidae > Oeneis > Oeneis ivallda. The sequence goes on along the minus strand of JARPMR010000024.1, from coordinate 10,074,458 downwards.
GAATCGATTGTGTCCACAGGTACAAGCGTCCATAGGAACAGCACTTGCCATACTAACTTATCAGGACATTTTATGGAAAATAATAAAAATTTCCAGCTGATGAAAAATTGGCAGAACTTGGTCGCAAGGAAATCATGCTCGCGGAGAAAGAAATGCCTGGTTTAATGGCTTGCCGCAGAAAGTATGCTCCCAGCAAGATACTTAAAGGTGCCAGAATAGCAGGCAGTCTGCACATGACAGTACAAACTGCAGTACTCATTGAAACTCTGATAGAGTTAGGAGCAGAAGTAAGTCATAGATATCTGTGATCAATGCACAGCTTTAACAGCTTTACTTGCACATGGTGTTTACTATTTTGGAACTGTATCACCTTCTTAGGCGTAGGACATATACATAACTAGCTGATGCCCGCGACTTCGTCTGTGTGGATTTAGTTTTTAAAATCCCTCGGGAACTCTTTGATTTTCCGGGATAAAAAGTAGCCTATGTCACTCTCCAGGTCCTCAACTGTACCCATGCAAAAAATCACGTCGATCCATAGCCCTGTTGTGGCGTGATTGAAGGACAAACCAACAAACAAACACTTTCGCATTTATAATATTAGTAAGGATTACCTCTTGGAATTATTTTGTAGAAAATATGCATATTTGATTATGCTCAATGGAATTTTTTTTAAGGTGGTGGTGTTCCAAAAAATGGTGATGCAATTTATAACTTGAATATAATACAATATCATTGTTTATTTGTAGATGTAGATACATAATTATAATCTTCACTCATTGTGAAACTTAATAAGGAAAAATAAGAAATAATAATCATTGTTGCTTTTTTTAAAACCACAATAGCATTAAGTTTTTTTTTGTCATTGCACAATAATTTCTTTCTACTTGAACAGTTTATATACTTAGCTGTTACTATATTAAAGTATTTTTTTACATAATTCTTTATCAACTTGAATAAGAGCCTATTATTTTCAAGTTGAATGCTGTGTGATATGATATGAGATAGTAAATGTGATGTAATCTTTATGCTGTTATTATATTATGAAGTCACAATTTACATTTCTTATCATAAGCAGTGTATCTGTTTTGTCATATTCATCATACACCTTTGATCTGTGGGTCACGTGATGCAATAAAACATTTGATATTTTGTTACTATAGTTAACTCAATGATTCTTCTGACTTATCCATCCCAGAGTTTTTTATCTCAACTTGTAACTCGCTACCTTCAGCACAAAAACATTTTAAGTTTCTAGAGGATTTTTATTGAACAGTAAAAAAATTTGGCATGAGTTAAAATACACACATCAAAAGTGTCTAGGGATCAACATATATTTTTGCAATAACTTTTCTCCTGATTGATATTAATTAAAATTTTCTTTAAGGATTCATCAAATAAAGTGTTTTCGTTTGTCACAGTAACGATAAACCAAGTCACCTTTGCATTAATAAAGAAATTTGCCATTTTCCTAATAAAGGGATTTTTAACATTTGAACCACTAACATTAAAGTTCGAAAAAAAGACTGAAATAACAGTTTTCTTTAAAATTTTATTGGGTAACTTAAACAATTAATAATCCGTGTTTCTACCGCGAACACTAACAACACAAGAACATCGGTTTGGCATACTCAAAATGAGTTCATCCAAATCACGCTGTGGAATGGCCGCCCATGTTTGTTGCAACAACAAAAAAAGGTCTTCTTGCCACTGGATACCCTCCATATTCGGCAGAGCTCTTTGTAGCATATCCCATGCATGCTCAATCGGGTTCAAGTCTGGCGACTGAGCAGGCCAGGGCAGGACATTGATGTTAGCTGCGGCGAGAGTCTGTCTTACAACTCTTGCGGTGTGCGGTCGTGCATTATCATGCATTAACTGAAATAAGGGACCGATTTGCACTTGTAGAGGAACGATGACGTCTGATACAATCGTCTCAGCATAAATTTGAGCGTTGAGGTTGCCTCTGATCCAAATCAACTCAGTTTTTCCGCCGATCCAAATACCCGCCCATACCATGATGGTTCCACCACTATAAGGATGGACTTCCTGGCAGGATTTTAATCGCTGTTGGCGTCCAGGGGTTCTCCAGTGTCGTATACGTCTTGTATCCGGTCTCATACCAAAACGAGACTCATCAGAAAAGCACACGAAACGCCATTGTTCTTCTGCCCAATTTCTGTGTTCAAGAGCCCATTGATATCGAATCCTACGATTGTGCATTGCTATAGGTGGTACCCGTAGCGGTCTTCGGGAATGAAGGTTCACTTCATGCAAGCGGTTTCTGACTGTTTGGTCGCTAATTAAGTTCCCTGAAGAGTGATGAAGCCTCACGGCTAACATCATGGCGGTTATTGTTGGAGCTCTTCGAGTTAAGATTTGAATGTATCGGTCTTGTCTCCGTGTGGTGCAGCGATACCGTCCTCCATGGCGCTCAGCCACGGTACCAGTGCTTCGGTAACGTGTCCAAAGTCGACTGATAACACTCTGACTTGTATTCAGAGCTAAAGCCACAGTACGTTGCCGGGAACCAGCTTCTATCATTCCCACGGCTCTGAGCATTTCTTCCCTGCTTAAATGACGTCGCCGCTCCATAATAACGTTGGTTTTAATCAGTAGTAGGGAAACAGTAGCACTAAACTAGCGGCACGCTATGATGGCCGGTTTGACACATAACAATAGTGATGTGGAATGTCAATTTATTCTCGAACAAAAAACAATTAAGTTTTGTTTTTGTACCTGATTAAATAGGTTAAATAAAACAAAAATGTATATGTTTATTTAATTTATTTGAACGAACTGAATATTTGAATGAAAATGAATATACATACTTTATATGCACACAAGAAACATATGAATACAAAAGATACCAAAAAAGGTGCCACAAAAGGCCATAATTAATCAGATTCGTCCATACTACTATTTTCACTGTCGTCACTGCTATCACGAGCAAGGGTCAACAGTAATGCAGTATCAATATTTGAAATCCAAAGCCAGGTCAAAACTATATCACAATCGCATTGCACTGACAGTTTATACTTTTCGAAGCAACGTCAATTCGAAACTGCTTTGTTTTGCATTGAGCATTGACGCGAGTTTGCCGGAGGTAGTAGTTGTGCTAGCCAGCGATCCTATGTGACGATCGTATTAGATTCCATTTTTAAAAATTTTCAATTTAGAAAACCAAATGCCGAGTTGTGGTATATATCATATAAAAATAAAAATTTTACCTTTTGTATGAAACAGCTGATATTTTTTTGCGATTTCAGAGGTTTGTCCACATAGTGAAAATTGTTCATATTCACAAGTACATTCACCCCTTAAATGGTGCAAACTGTTTTTTCTACACTTGTATACATTTTAGAAATCAATTTAATAAATAAATTTTGAGTCCTAAACCTAAAACTACATTCGATAAAATTTATGAATCTCTGCACATCACTATCGTCAATAAAGTAATACAATTATTTCCTTCAAAGTCGTTATCAATTAATACGGAACTTCATGAGCGGACAAACGTCAAACCGGCCATCATAGCGTGCCGCTAGTGTAATAATGTCTTCAATGCGTTGTATGTTTTTATAGGGAAAATATTGACAGCTGATTTTCATCTTTTACTCGAATTTGATTGACAGTTCCTGATTCAAATTATGAAATGCACCAAAAAGGATCCATATAAATTTATAAAATCATAAATTTATTACAAAGCCACATCTCAATCTCAAGAAATCCGCATAAAAATGCTTGATCCCTAGACACTTTTGATGTGTGTAGTTCTTTAGTAATATAATCCATGTAGGATTATATTACTAAAGAACTACATTTCTGAGAAATATGATGCACCCATTTTGTGAATATTATTATCTGTAAGATATTGCATTTTTTGAAGACTAGTAATAATTCAAGATTGTTGTACCAAGGCTGGTACCACATCCGTGCACATCGATTCGCATTTTATCCATACAAAACTCATTTTTCATAGTGTCTTGTACACATCGAAAAGCCGAATTGATGCATTCAAAACTATGAAAAATGACAGTTTTGTATGGACAAAATGCGAATCGATGCACACAGATGTGGTTCCAGCCTTATGGGAGGCAGGATTTTAGAATTTATGGGATTTTTAGTAAGCAATCAGTATGCATAACTTGAAAACTATTAAGACTTAGAATATTAATTAATATTTTAAACAATATTATTTGAATTTTGCTCATGCACACTTACAATTTAGTGTCATCTTACTTGTCTATCTTAATTTGTTTCACATGTTATGATAGAAAATTATTTTAAATCCTACATAACATGTTTTACCCCAACTTTTTGAACTTTTCTAAAAAGATACCAGCTTTTGCCTGCGGCTTTGCTCACATTAAGTTTGATTTTTGGAACCCTATTTTATCTCCTTTGGGTTGAATTTTTAAAAATTCTTAGCAGATGGCTATGTCATAATAGTTATTTTAGCCAAATTTCAGCACATCCATCCAGTGCATTGAGCTGTGATAGATCAGTCAGTCAGTCAATCAGTCACCTTTTCCTTTTATATGTTTAGATTAAGATTATATTATAAATGCTAAAGTGTTTAATTATTGGTTTGTCCTCTAAAAACAGAGCAATGGATCAATTTGATTTTTTGACTTTGAAAAACAGAGGGTTCCTTTTATCCAGGACAAGGGATGTATTTATAGTATATAACTAGTTGATGCCTGCGCCTTCGTCCATGTGGATTAAGGTTTGTAATTCCCACGGGAACTCTTGAATTTTCTGGGATAAAATTTAACCTAGGTGTTAATCCTGGGTATGACCTATCTCCATTCCAAACACCCAAATTGGTTCATTCGTTGTGGCATTAAAGAGTTAAAAACATACATCCATCCTCACAAACTTTCGCATTTATAATATTAGTAGGATTAAAAACTCCATGTAGAAACATTTTAAAGAAATAATGTTTTTATAGGTGCAATGGTCAAGCAGTAACATATTCAGTACACAAGATGAAGCTGCAGCTGCCTTAGTGGCTGTTGGAGTCCCCATCTATGCCTGGAAAGGGGAAACAGAGGAGGAATATGTTTGGTGTATTGAACAAACACTTATTTTCCCTGATGGAAAGGTTTGTAAACATTTTACAAGCTTTAAGAAATTTTTGTTACTATCCACGCGCAGAAGGTTTGCTGATGGCTGCCCCTCCCTCCTCGCATATAACTAGGCGAGCGCGGGTCGCGGCCGGCGTAGGCGGAAGGGGCCGCCATCGGCAAACCTTCTGCGTGCGACTTATATTATCCCTTCAAACCCTGGAAAGAACCAATCACAACACTATAATGAATATAAAAATGGTGTTAGCTTTTGATACAGTGGTGGTAGTGTAGTGATTAACTTTGCCTCCTTTTCGTGGGGCCAGAATTTGATTCCCAGATTTCCCTTCTAAGTTTTCTGAATTAAGTGTTTACATTATCAATTAATTACAATCTGTTTTAACAGTGAAGGCAAACATCGTGAGGAAAACTGTACTAATGTCTTAAAATCCTCAAAGGTGTGTGAAGTCTGCCAACATGCACTTGCCAGCATTGAGTACTATGGCTTAATTGCTTTTCATTTTGGTTCAATTAGGGTTTTAAAATAATTTAACAATAAAATAATCATTTCAGCCTCTGAACATGATTTTGGATGATGGAGGTGATTTGACCAATTTGGTCCACACAAAGCATCCTGAGCTTCTGGATGGTTGCAAAGGCATTTCTGAAGAAACAACCACTGGTGTGCACAACTTGTACAAAATGTTCCGTGAGGGCCTTTTAAAAGTACCAGCCATTAATGTCAACGATTCAGTTACAAAGAGCAAATTTGATAACTTATATGGGTGTAGAGAATCTCTTCTTGATGGTATCAAAAGGGCAACTGATATCATGATTGCTGGAAAAGTTTGTGTAGTTGCTGGCTATGGTGATGTTGGCAAGGGATGTGCTCAGGCTTTCAAAGGATTCGGAGGGAGGGTTATTGTTACAGAGGTTGATCCTATCAATGCTCTCCAAGCTGCCATGGAAGGTTTCCAAGTAACAACGATGGAGGAAGCCTCTGAAATAGGTCAAATATTTGTCACAACCACTGGAAACATTGAAATAATCACCAAAGATCATTTCGTAAAAATGAAGGATGATGCCATTGTTTGCAATATTGGCCACTTTGATACAGAAATTGATGTTGCTTGGTTGGAAAAGAACGCCAAGAAAGTGAATATCAAACAGCATGTTGACCGTTTTGAATTAGAAAATGGCAACCATATTATTGTCCTTGCTTCTGGAAGACTTGTTAATCTAGGATGTGCGACTGGCCACTCGTCCTTTGTCATGTCTAATTCTTTTACTAATCAGGTTCTAGCACAGATTGAACTGTGGACTAAACACAATGAATACCCTATTGGCGTTCATACCTTGCCGAAAAAGTTAGATGAAGAAGTTGCAGCCCTCCACCTTGACCATTTGGGTGTTAAACTCACAAAATTAACGCCTAAACAAGCGAAGTATATTGGAGTATCCGTTGAAGGCCCATACAAACCAGACCACTACAGATATTGATAGTGGTATTTAAAAGATGAAAATCTAATAAGATTATCTGCAATTAAAGGCAATTTGTACTGTTAAAAAATTAAAAAATAATAGTGTGGTTTGCAAAAGTATAATAAATGAATTAACAATTTGAATTTTTTTTGTTTTTTTTTTTAATTTTCTTTTTATCAAAACAAAAATAAAAATTTTGAGTGTTGTGGAACACACGACTGGAGTGAAGTTCAGAATCAACAACATCTTCCGCCACATGTTAAAACCATCTCGTAAAAAAAACCGGCCAAGCGCGAGTTGGACTCGCTCACCGAGGATTTCGTACTCCAGCAGTAAAAGTAAAACGATAATATATATGTTTTTTGTTTAAATAATTGTTAACTTTGTTTGTAGAGGTTTATTGTTAATATCAAAAAACTATGCTAGTTAGAGGGTTGGTTTTACCTTACCTCTACAAACAAAGTTAACAATTAATTTAAAAAAAAAACATATATTATCGTTTTACGTTTACTGCTGGAGTACGGAATCCTCCGTGAGCGAGTCCAACTCGCGCTTGGCCGGTTTTTTTATTCCAATGATATTGGGCCACTATTATATAAACTTATTCCAAATTTCATGTCGATAGCTTTAATAGTTACTAAAATAATCGACTGTGACAGACGGACGGACGGACGGACGGACGGAGAAAGTCTCACCCTAAAAACAGACCTTAAAGCAAGTTCACGCTGCCCACAATAAATGGCGTTAATAAATTTTGCCGCAAATATTTTGTTCAGATTTTTTCTTCTATAAAATTTTGCCGCAAATGTTTTGTTCGGAATTTCTCTTCTATAAAACTTCGTTTCAAAAATTAAAGTATGGAACATAAGACATGATCCGAAGTCAGGATTCGAACCCCCGAACCGATAGTTTCACTCCTTCGTTTAACTGCTGTGCCTTGGTAGCTTTGATAGAACTTGTGTAATAAACGAAGGCAACAAGGGGTGGTGACGGAAAATTCTTACACAAGTTTTTCGTCTAGCAATATCCGCCAAACCGTCCGAAAAGGAACTTCGTTCCAAAAAAAGTTAACAACACGCAGACGAAATCGTGAGCAAAAGCGGGAAGTAGTTACTGTTTCATTACTACATTTGTATCAGTGATAGAAACTCATTGTTTTTGACGTGATAACGTCATAGAACACCGGCTGCACGCACGTAAAAGTGTCACGTTCCGCCTGCGCCTGAGCGTGCAAGCGAGAGCGCGGAACAAGCGATAGAGAGGCACAATCGGCCCAAGCGTTGGCTTAGAGGCGCCCGCCGCCGCCCGCCAGTCATCCTCAATATTTCTTTATGACGTTATCACTTATCACCTAAAACTATCGTCCGTAAACCGACTTTACAGACAACCATTTTTTTCGGATACCTAGTTTTTATAATTTAGAAACAAACTGGGAAGGGAAGTTGGCGAAGAGCCTCTGAGAGCACGTAAGTAAGTAAAGTTATCGACCCTACGCTGCGCAAACGCTACGCCTCTTTACAGTCGTATCGGATTACATCGCGATCGGACTGAAATGAGGGAATAGAGAGTGCACCTGTGTTTGTGCACTCTATAATATCACACAGATTCTAAATTGGATTCGGTTTCCAAGTCTCCACCCCCACAGAGAATCGTCGTCTTGTCATCGCTAATATCACGGGTTAAAAATGAGAAGTTGAAAGTTCGTTTCTTTTTGAATGTCTCATCGTCCGACAAAATATTTTAGCTGCATCCTTCTTGGCTGCATCTCACGTAGTTGTAATTCCTAGTTCCATGATCTCTACGCCTATACTGTCATTTTTATGAGTGGGTTATATAGTCTGTGGCAACTATACCAATGCTATACCATGGTACCATGGAACTAGGAACTACGACTACGTCTAATGATACCTACCACAGAATTTGGTACTTCATTTCATGGGATTTTACGCCGCTATAGTCGTAATTCTTAGTTCCATGGGCCGCTACCTCGAGTCGCGCTTCCCCGCACCGCACTTCAAAGCATCAAAACTTCTTCAAAGTCAAGTCAGATCCACTTGGGCTGGAATCACATCTGAGCCGTGTACGCATCAATTCGGCTTTGCGATGCGTACAGGAATCTGAAAATTGACAGTTTTGTGTGGATAAAATGCGAATCAATGCGCACAGATGTGATTCCAGCCGTAGTACAGATAGCAACGTACCGCTCACGATTGTCAGTACCGTGTTTTTTCAAACTTTTGTTATTGTTTTATAAAATTGTTTTTGTTAAGATCTATTATATAAATAGTTATTTATTGGTTTGGTTACTATTGACATAATTATAAAAGTTGTCGACGGCCAACTTGAAGAGGACGGTTTTATTAAGGGTGGAACCACATTTGTGAGGATCGATTCGGATTTTGCCTATACAAAACTGTCATTTTCCATACATTCGTGTACGCATCGAAAAGCCGATTTGATCCGTACACGTTTCTATGGAATTTGACAGTTTTGTATGGGCGAAATCCGAAACGATCCTCACAAATGTGGTTCCACCCTAATTATTCTTTTTATGCTCTGTTCTCTGTGGTCCAATAGTGTGGTCTATGGTGTAATTGTAGTTTATGGTCTGTGGTAAAAATCCTAGTGTTCGTGGTCTATGATTAAAAAAAAGGAAAAAAATCAAAAAATGGCTGGCGTGTAATTTTTATAAAATTGTTGTTTTACGTACGAATTTTTAAATAGTGTGACTGCAAAAATGTCGTTTTCAGATTTGTATGCTAAATACAATTGTACTTATTGTCAGGAAGAAATCAATGGTGTGCGTGTGAGATGTGCCGAATGTAAAGATTTTGATATTTGTTTGCAGGTGAAGTAGCATCGTTGCCATTTTTGTTTACCGTTTTGGCGCAAATTTTGAAATGTTGAGAAAATTTTATCTCTACATTAATTTTCTTTCAGTGTTTTTCACTGGGCGCTGAGATTGGACCGCACAAAAATGACCATCCCTATCAATTTATGGTAAATTAATCAGGCGCATGAAACTTAATTATATTTAGGTCCTTTGAAAATAAAGTTTTTGAATTGTGTATTTAATTTTTCAGGACTCGGGAGCATTTGGTATATTTCTAGGTCGAAGTAGTTGGTCTGCAAATGAGGAAGTTAGATTGTTAGATGCAATAGAACAATTTGGTTTTGGGAATTGGGAAGATATATCAAAACATATAGAAACACGCTCACCTGATGGTAGGATCTTACATTTATTTTGAATATTTCTTGGTTTTAGCTTCAACAAGCGTAAATTGAAAATTTTAAACACCCCCAACATGCCAAATCTATGGCCGGACTATGTACGATATACTTGACATCTAGTTTCCCAGTTTTCTGCTCCATCATCAGAGCCTCCTCCTCGCTCTTCGATCATCATCTATCTAACACCTGCTCATTGAGACCATTCTAATGAGTCCAAACACACTATATCTGCTGTAAGTTGCTGAGGAGTTGGGTATCCCACAGACTACTTAATGCTGCAGCATCAGCTCAAGGTCACCATGCCTGGGAAATAGTCCGAACTTCTAAAGTCACAGTACACCCTTTAATCAAGTATTAAATGAGCTGATGATCTTTGGTTATAATTCATCATCATCATTAGCAACCCATCAAGGGCTCACTACTGCGCGCAGGTCTCCTTTCAGAGAAGGGTTATAGGCCATAGTCCACCATGCTGGCCCAATGCGAATTGGCGGACTTCACACATCTTCGAGAACATTACGAAGAACTCTCAGATGTGCAGGTTTCCTCACGATGTTTTCCTTCACTGTTGAAGCCAGTGATATTTAATTTCCTAAACACACTTGACTCCGAAAAGTCAGAGGTGCATACCCGGGATCAAACCTGCGACCCCCCAAATAGGAGACCACAGTCCTAACCACTAGGATATCACTGCTATTGGTTTTAATTATATACTGACAATTTCAGAGGCAAAAGATGAATACATAACAAGATACTTAGAGGGAAGCATAGGACGTGCAACATGGGGCAATGTAGAGAGCACAAGTCGCCCATCATTGCACTGTGCAGACAGAGATGAAGGGCCTCTCAGCCCTAGTGCTGTATCAAGATTGCAGCCATTAGCTGTAGCAGCAGACGAAGCTGCACAACTTGGATATATGTCAAATAGGGATGATTTTGAAAGAGTAAGTAAGAGTCTAAATATTTTTTAATATTTTTCTTTATTAAATTAAGGTATATTAGGTGTTTTAGTAAAATAATAAAGTGGTGGCTAACAACCATATATGACTGAACTAACTAAACTAAGAAGTAGAGAGATATTTTGGCTCAGAGGTTTAACAATTGAGTAACATGATGATGTAAATAATGTTTAATAATAATAATAATATTTTAATAGTATTTTAATTTAATATGTATTGTATTAACTGTAGCCATTTAATAATTTTTAAAGATAAGTCTTTAGTACCTACCTACCTCTGTATGTTCTCACTGTTCTCACATTCGAGGGCTTCTGGAAGAAATCTCTTTAGAGATAAGCTGTCCTTGTGCACGTCCTTTATATCTTTCTTAAATTGTTTTTATATTACTGGTACTAAATAAATAAATAAATAAATAATGGTCGCAGTGGACAGGGGTCTGACGCCGCTCTCCTTGGCTAACGAGAACTGGCGCATACCTGTGGTGCTCAGTACCAATGACCGCAGGGTTGTATGGCAAGGTAAGGAGCTTCACGGACGCTTTTATCGGGCCCTCCACTGGCCTGATGTTGACTTTGAAGCGTCCGTGGCCTATCTGCGCTTTGGTGACCTCTTTGGGGAAACCGAATGGTTTGTATGTGCAATTATGGACGAGGTCATGATGACGAACAATTACAGAAAATACATTGTGAAGGATGGAACGGTAGATGTATGTCGGGCATTTCGCTGTCCTGGAGAAACTATCCGTCACATTGTTTCTGGTTGTTCTCATCTAGCTAACGGCGAATACTTACACAGACATAACCAAGTGGCCAGGATTATCCACCAGCAACTTGCCTTGAAATACAATCTTGTGGAATCGGAGGTACCGTACTACAAGTATGTGCCCGACCCAGTTCTTGAAAATGGTCATATCACACTGTACTGGGATCGGTCTATCATTACAGACAGGACTATTGTAGCCAATAAACCTGACATAGTGGTGATAGATCGATCAGAGCGCCATGCAATGATTGTTGATGTTGCTGTCCCGCATGACGAGAACCTCGTGAAAGCCGAGAAAGAGAAACTCACCAAGTATCTCGACTTGGCGCACGAGGTTGTCGCCATGTGGAATGTAGACTCAGCAATCATTGTACCGATAGTAATTACCGCTAATGGTCTTATAGCCAAGAGCCTCGACCAACATCTTTCGAGGCTCTCGTTGGGTAGCTGGGTCAAGGGCCAGATCCAGAAGGCTGTACTCCTGGATACGGCTCGCATCGTCAGGAGGTTCCTCTCTCTGGGGCCCTGACCGCCGGTTGCTTGGACCCTGTTCCCGAGGCCGGTGGACCGCTATTTTTTATATTTTTAAATGTTTTTTTTAATCGACCGAGCGAAGCGAAGGTCTTTGAGTTAACTAGAGCGATTTGCACTTGTCCGTCCGTCCGTCCGTCCGTCTGTCCGTCCGTCTGTCAGAGCCTTATAACTTTTGAATTACTGAACGTAATTACTTCAAATTTAGATATAATATGTAAACCGATGGCCTCCAGCCGAAAATGGCTTAAAAAGTTATAAAAATCTTTATTTCAGGGGGGCTCTCATAGAAGCGAATGCGAAGTAAAAAAAAAAATATCGCGTTACATAAAATTGTTACGTATCATTTTAAAGATAATTTTGAACTGAGTACAAAAATATTTTTTTTTTAATTTTTCCCTTAAAATTGACGAAATGGGGGGCTTTCAAAGTGGCGATTTTATACGCTCGCTTGAAGACGCTCCCTAAGAAAATCCGCTATGGATTTTCAAACTGATTTTATGTTTTTAGGTCACTTATATCCTGTACTTGAACAAGAAATACTAAAATTATATGAATATTATAAAGAAACGAGATTATTTAATTTTTAATGTACATCAGTAATTCATATAGCATCAACATAGCTTCACAATAATGCTAATAGATGGCGCAGTCAGTAACTATTCCCATGGAACTACGAGTTACGACTAACGACCTATCCCAAAAACAGTTTTGCGTCGACCATTATTATTTAGTTACTTATTATAATACAATAATTGTATTGTAATTTTTTTTGTACCATATTATTCAATTAAAATTATTTTTTAGTTAAATTTTAGTTAAATATTGTATATTTTCTATTCGCGTCGATAGATGACGATTTGTACAGATGCCCGTAACCCGGTTTCACTCGTTAGTACCTACATAATAATTCAATGTTTTCACTAACGTTCCCTAACCTTTACGGGCTACCTATAAGTTAGGTGATTGATGTTTTCTGTCAACTTATTTATCACGATCCTGTACGGGACACCTAAAAGGATATTGGGACGGATGTTAGGACTTAGGATTGTATTTAGGAGCTACCTACGTTAAGAGACTCCTACTTAGGGGATGATTTAGGTATGTTTGGTGAAAACGGGCATAATAATAATGTCAGTTTTGGTTATCATGTATCGATTGAATGAATAATCATGGGATACCGTTACCGCGAGGTCTCAGTTCGGGGCGAACAACTAGTTTAAGTTTTGTAATGAAATATTTAAAAATATAAAGAGTATGATTAAAAGGAAATAAAGATGATAATAATTGGAACTGTTAACTTCAAATGCTCTCTGTGGCATATAATCAGCCATCCAAAGTAGGTCACAGCAATCTAGCAGTAATTAAGTAAATTTTATTTCAGGAACATGATCATGAAGCGGAACAATTAATATCCACTTTGTCGATCAATTCTGAGGATGATGAATTAGACGTTGGTAAGTTTACATACCGAACAACATAAGAACATTCCTCTCTCAGCTTAGATATATTATGGTCGGACAAACAAAATTATTTCCTTTTCAGCCCTAAAGTTAAGTCAAGTAGACATTTACACACGACGGTTACGGGAAAGAACAAGAAGAAAAAGGCTTGTTCGAGATTACCAACTAGTCTCGGTGTTCTTCAACAACCAGAGGAACAAACAGAAGACACTTGGAAAACTTGCCAAAGAGAAAAAGTGAGTTGTGCTAATAATACTCAGTACCTAAGTCATGTCACATGTAATGACATTTTTCATTAATGTATGGTAAGCTCCCATTCCCACAGCGGTTTTCACCCGCGCCCGCAGTGATTGCAGGCCCGCGGCCTCCGTAGAATTCAGATTTTTATGAAAAAAGTAGCAATTTTCACGGCGTGGTTTGCGCCCGCGGCGGGCGCTGTTGCTCGTGGCGCACGCAAGATGGCGGCCGTCGCGTACGGTCGGAACGGTGAACGGTCGCGCGGACTCGGGGCGACGCGACGTAGGCGGGACGTGTTCTCTCCTTCCGATGCCATTTTTGCGGTCCTTTCCCGTAACCGCGGCGGATGCGGGACCGCATAAACCTGCGGTGTGGTGAGTATTGGAATAAAACAGCGGTACCGCGACCGCTGCGGGCGCGGATGACAACTGCGCCGTAAAAACGCGCTGTAAAAGTCTGATTTGTTAATGAATATAGAGTCTGAATTGTTAATTAATATTTTTATTTTAGGAATAGTCTTATACATTTTGAAATTAATCAATCAATCAGTTGTCAAATCAAGAAACAATGCGAAGTAAACAAACATTACAGCGGCGGTTGCGACTTGGGCGCGAATCAGCTGTAAACGAAGCGACACGGAAATTTCCGAATACCGCCGAAACCGTGATCGGACTAGTTATAGTTCTTGCAATTCACGAGGGCGACTGACTTATGGTTGTGTGTGTGTCGTATCTGTATAAGTGTGAGCGAGCGCAATGCTCGCGCCTGCCCGCTCCCACCTAGTCTTTGACAGTCACGCACACTTATGCAATGTGCATGTACACGAAGTAACCACAAGTAAAGCTCACTCGCCTTCGTGAATTGCAAGAACTGTAACTTCTTTACAACCGACTAATCGGCTAGTCGGCCAAAGTCATAGTCGGCACATCTCTAAAATATAATATAGCTAAATGTATTTGCGAGGGTGTGAACGTGGTGCCCGCTAACGCGGCTGGTGTCGCGCAGAGAGTTCCTGGAGCGGCTCCGCTGGACGGCGCAGTTCTACGGGCGCAGCGAGCAGGCGGGCGTGGCGGCGGGGCTGTGGCGCGAGCGCGAGCTGCGCGTGCGGCTGGCGGAGCTGCACCGCTACCGGCTGGCGGGCGTCACGCGCCTCGAGGAGTGCGCGCACTACGAGCAGCACGCCGCGCACCGCAAGCAGCCGCACCAGCTCGACGTGAGACGCGCGATGGTACCTCGCTTGTTGCAGCGCACACCCAGCCCGCGCCGACGCCGCGAGCTGCAGACTGGCTAATGTACCATACGGCGACACAGACTGACTTGTTTGTAGCGTGTGTCTGTAACACATCATTCGAGCTCTTGGCTCAAGTGTGTTACATTTGTGCTTGCGCGCTTGCGACTTGCACTGAATTGTAATTTAAAACTCAAAGGAATTCGCTAAAAAACCGACAGTCGAGTGGAGCAGGCAGCGCTCGCCGCGAATGATACATTACAAACTAACGTTACAAGTCAGTCTTTGGTTTGAGATACAAAAACTCGATACATTACACCAAAATGTCACAAGTCAGTCTCCAGCTTTATATTTGTCATTCATTGAATTCTTTCAAAGATCCTTTCATGCCTGAAGCATTACCTAGGTAGCTAATGCTCACCAAAATTGCGTCCATAAAGTATCTCCTAATTACTGTAACTGATTTCATTTTTTGAAAATGACACTAGAACATTTTTATTTAAACCAAATGTTATTGCTAACATTTTCCAAATGTACTCGTAAGTTTATAGAAGACTCGCTTTGGTCACTTCGCCCGAACTATTGGTACATTTATTGCAAGACCAGTTAGAACTGCAGCTATTGCAATTTTTACGTGGTATGGTATTTAGTAGTCGGGTCTAAAATAATATGATTTTGGTGAGCATTTAAATAATAGCCAATTAAATTCTAGCGGCGTCGGCGTTTTTATAACGTACACTCTCATTTTCATATTTTAATTTTGTCTATGATTTTTTAAATATTTTTATATCGCCCACTTTATTATTTACTTGCGTTCAAAAATATTTTGTTTTTTGTTTTACTCTTTAATTGTCATGTTTTTTTTTAAATCTTATTTATTTTTAAGGGGCTTTTATAGGTGACCACGTTTTATTTTAAGCCAATATCATCGCATTACTTCATAATTCGTCCATATGCTTTGAGCTTAAGCGGTTTATATCGTGTGTAGTAATGAGTTCTGCATGGATAATAGGGTACATTATACATCAACATGGTGGATTGATTTGTATAGAAGCATGCAAAAATGGCTTTAATGAGCCTTGATGCCTGAAATCAATAATATAATACATGGCTGATTTATTTGATCATTATTTTATATGCAACAGCAAAAATTTCGTAGATAGCAATTTTTTTTTAACAGAACAGCTTTAGTGGTCAGTGATCAAAGACAAGCAGTGGTAGCCTAGTGCTTAGGACTGTAGTCTCCTATTCGGGGGGTCGCAGGTTCGATCCCGGGTACGCACCTCTGACTTTTCGGAGTTAAGTGCGTTTAAGCAATTAACTATCACTTGCTTCAACGGTGAAGGAAAACATCGTGAGGAAACCTGCATATCTGAGAGTTCTTCATAATGTTCTCGAAGGTGTGTGAAGTCCACCAATTTGCATTGGGCCAGCGTGGTGGACTATGGCCTATAACCCTTCTCTGAGAGGAGACCTGCGCTCAGTAGTGAGCCGTTGATGGGTTGCTAATGATGATGATGATGATGGATCAAAGACAATTGAATTTTGATTGGCGGACGATCTTAAGCGAGTCGTTGGAAGCTACTGGACACGTCATTCTGTGGCGATTCTTGTCCAGGTATGGACGTCTGTCGACTATGACATCAAAGTAAAATAAACCATAACATAACATAACATTGGTTAGAGCTCAATTTCGTGTATGCATTCTTATACGTTTACGCTTTAGGCCCGCTTGCAGAGACGCTGAGTTATCCTTTTAACCCAGAGTTACCTGCTTTGACAGATTTCGTATAAATCTTCTGTTAAAATTATAAATTTATTCCTCGGTTAAACCTAACCCGACATCTCTGCAAGCGGGCCTTAATGTGTTTGCTAAACATAGCCCGTTGGGTAAGCACAGCAGTATTCGGTAGGTGGGTTTGATTCCGTATAACGCTTGTATTCGCCAGGGCAGCAGTGGGTGCCCGGACACACACCAGACAAAAGATCAAACGCTGACCAGCACGCAGCTGCTAAAAAAAAGGTATGACTCTTTGTTAGGGCCGCGAGGGCGAAACCACAACACTGGTGCGACGACGCAAGAATTTATTACGTCACACAACGTATCGTAGTAGGAATACGGTAGAGAATCGCTTGCCATACGACGTCGCACCGCAGTGTTGTGTTTTTGAACTGAGACGAGTACTGTCAGAGTCCAAAGTTAGGGTAGGTCATGTTAAAATGTTCTTAGTTAACAGACCGACTTGGTTTTCCTTTAGATCTTACAACTTTTTCGGCATTAACTACGTCGTGAGACTTATTTATTTAAATACACTTACAATCTATCTATATATATAAAAGAAAGTGGTGTTAGTTACACTATTTATAACTCAAGAACGGATGAACCGATTTGGCTGAAAATTGGTGGAGAGGTAGCTTAGAACCAGGAGACGGACATAGGATACTTTTTATCCCGTTCGAACGCGTTTCCGTCAAGTCACTGTAAAACGTGGTATAACAAAAACGCATCTGACATGGGATAACAAAACGCAAATGACAGTGGAACAACAAAACGTAAATGACAGCTAAACGTAATTTTGTCTTTGGTTAAGTATGGTAAAAAATTTGACAATTATAAAAATGATAAGCTAAACGTAATTGATAATATCATTCAGTAATATGTTTTCTCTTTGAATCATCATTAACAATGCCGCGAGCAAGACGATCAAATGTTTCCTGCTTCAAAGCTACGGATTGACGTGATTTATTGGATAGGTATAGTATAGGTGAGAACCTGGAGGGTGACATTGTCACCGTGACAAAGATTTCCCGCGGGATATTATGAACTAAATCCACGCAGACGATTTCGCGGGCATCAGCTAGTACACATATTTAAATGACATTAACAATTACGTTCCATAAAAGTTTTTTTACATTCACTGATATGTATATCGATTACAAGTGTACATATCATTCGCGGTACAAGTGTACATAATATACTATTACCATCACTGCTGTTTGCATGACTCAATAGTCATGCAAACAGCAGTGATGGTAATAAGTTACTAATTTGACTTGCATTTTTGTACATGTTATGTTTTTTAACCGACTTCCAAAAAGGAGGCTCTCAAGTCGGCCGGTGTATTTTTTTTTATACCATAGAGTTAACCGTAAGTTTATGTTTTACAGAGACGCAGAAAGCGGCTCAAGTTCCACCAGCCCAAAGTGCACACGGGACGGAAGTACCGCATGTGGCTGCTCCAGAAAGAGCTCTTGCAGCAGCAGCGGCGCCGCCTGCTCGACGCAGCTGCTGACCACTAACGAGATACAGGTAACTACACTTACACTGACGAGATACAGGTAACTACACTTACACTAACGAGATGCAGGTAACTACACTTACACTAACGAGATACAGGTAACTACACTTGCACTAACTAGATGTAGGGTAACTAAACTTATAATAAGGAGATACAAACTTACACTGATGAGATGCAGGTAACTACACTTACACTAACGAGATACAGGTAACTACAATTACACTAACGAGATGAAGGGTAACTAAACTTATAATAAGGAGATACATGTAGCTCAACATACACTGACGAGATACAGGTAACTACACTTACACTAACGAGATGCAGGTAACTACACTTACACTAACGAGATACAGGTAACTACACTTGCACTAACTAGATGTAGGGTAACTAAACTTATAATAAGGAGATACAAACTTACACTGATGAGATGCAGGTAACTACACTTACACTAACGAGATACAGGTAACTACAATTACACTAACGAGATGAAGGGTAACTAAACTTATAATAAGGAGATACATGTAGCTCAACATACACTGACGAAATGCAGGTAACTACACTTACACTAACGAGATACAGGTAACTTCACTTACACTAACGAGATGTAGGGTAACTAAACTTATAATAAGGTGATACAGGTAGCTAAACTTACACTGACAAGATGCAGGTACGAGTAACTACACTTACACTAACGAGATACAGGTAACTTCACTTACACTAACGAGATGTAGGGTAACTAAACTTATAATAAGGTGATACAGGTAGCTAAACTTACACTGACGAGATGCAGGTACGAGTAACTACACTTACACTAACGAGATGCTGGTAAGAAACTACATTTAGGGCCTGTATTACCACCTTCTGATAAGTGTCGGATAGCCTAACCGTAAATTTTGTCACATTCTTACTTTATGTCAAGTGACAAAGACAAAATATGCGAATAAGCTATCCGACAATTATCAGAAGGTGGTGAAAATGGCCCTTACACT
This sequence comes from Oeneis ivallda, assembly GCA_029955525.1. Lineage (NCBI taxonomy): Eukaryota > Metazoa > Arthropoda > Insecta > Lepidoptera > Nymphalidae > Oeneis > Oeneis ivallda. Next base: position 10,055,208 of record JARPMR010000024.1, on the reverse strand, counting down.
AATGAAATGCAGGTAACTACATTTACACTAACGAGATGCAGGTAACTACACTTCCACGAACAAGATGCAGGTAACTACACTTGCACGAACAAGATGCACACATGTACCCTTACACTAATGAGTAATGAGTTGCAGGTAACTACACGCGCATTCACGAAATACAGGCAGCTACACTTAAACTAACGAGATGTATGTGACAACACTCACACTAAGGAGTTACAGATAACTAAACTCACGCTAACGAGACACAGGTAACTAAACTGACACTGACGAGATCCAGGTAACCTGATGCAGACACTTGTAAGGCGTCAAACTGAAAGGGTATTTTGTTTCAGCTTTGCACCGCGCTCAACCTGCCGCCGACGCAGTACGTGACAATGAAGGGCGTGCTGCTGCGGCGCGCGCCCCCGCACGACAACGAGCTCGACCTCGCCATCCGACACTACCTGCACAGCGCCGGCTGGATACGCAACTAGTACGCGCGCGCCACGCTCCACTATCCCCTGGCTACGGTCACAGAGCTCTGACTGTTAGTCGGGATACGCAACTGGTACGCGCGCGCCCTACGCCTCGGCGATGGTTGAACCTCTAACTGCTTCTCGGGGTACGCGTGCGCTCCGCTCGCCAACCCCCCGGCTACTGTCAAAGAGCTCGTGACTATTACTCGAAATACGCAACTAGTACTCGCGCGCCCTACACCCTGGCGATGGTTGAAGCTCTAACTGCTACTCGGGGTACGCAACTGGTACGCGCGCGGCTCACTCGACTATCCCCTGGCTACTGTCATGGAGCTCGTGGCTATTAACTCAGGATACGCAATTAGTACGCGCGCGCCCCGCTCTATTACCCCCTGGCTATGGTCATGGAGGTCTCGGTTACAAGGGATACGGAATTTGTACGCGCGCGCCCTACTTTTCTACCATACTGTTGGAGCTGTCTACTACTCGACAAAAAGGTTAACTAATAGAGCATAGTTAAAAATAGCCCTTATTCTATTTAAAAACAAATATTTTTTATTTAATTACATAAGATTAAGGTGAATGAATGAATGAATAAGCCTTTTATTAACTGAAAATAAATAACAGGTTTTATAACTAACTAAAAATACATATTCCAGTTCCATCAGCTTAACAATTTAGTATTAACTAGTAAGTACATAGTGGAATGAATAAGTACCGAGTACCGCTCTCTCTCTCGCACTCCCCGCTCACCCTGACTTGTTTTACGCGTCGCACTCGACCGGACCGTGCCAGCGGGTGACTTTGACTGGGTTTTTATTTAATTACTCATAACATAAGCATAAAATAAAATAACTTCTCGGTCTATGAAATAGAATAGCGGTCTGGCTATTTTATTCGTAAAAAATAATAGGATGGTGGCGCTGATAATTCCAAGCATTTGAACTTTTTTGGTGTGAAGTTTGTACTTTTTTTTTTAAATAAGTCAGACTATTTTTAAAAATTTTGTCCGGTTTAAGAAATTATGACAGGTTTTCCCCCTTTTCACGATATTTTTAAAATTCTAATTATATCATTCGTTGCACTCACACTACGCATTCAAAAGTACTCGTTTTCGTGTTTTTTGGTTCAAGGCGTCATCTTAAGTGGCTACTGTCACGAAGCGCTGTGTTATACTCGGCCAAAATTCTCATCAAATAATCATCATCTCAATCCATTGCCGGCCCGCTAATGGGTATGTGTCTCTTCTCAGAATGAAAAGGGCAAGTCATAGTCCACCGCGCTGGCCAAGTACGAATAGGTATGGGCCCCATATAGCCGCCCCATATAGTTGTTGCAGGATAGATTAATAATAGTCTGGACTCTTGCAAATGATATGCATTAAATATTACATTAAAACGACTTAAAAAATAAACATTACTAGAATCAAAATCACAGTAACAAGAATTTAGATAGAGGCCGGCTGAATGATGATAAAGAATTATTTTTTGCGCAGACAGCTTGCGCATCTATGTATAGGTTTACAATGTTCGAAACAAAACGTTCTCGCTGACAGATGGCTGGCTAGTTCAAACCTTATTGAAAGAGGTTGCACGCCACATAGGCAAACTTCACACAACTTTAAGAACATTATGGAGACCTCTCATGCATGCATGCAGGTTTCCTCACGATGTCTTTTTCTTTGTCTTCAACGTTACAGCAAGTGATATTACATTGATTACCTTGTTGCATAGGTAATATAATAATTCAAAATTAAAAAAAAATCTTTAAAATACTCTCAAGACTGTTACATGAAGATGGTGACTTTCAAGTAAACTAAGCAACAAATAAATTTGACGTTTTGACAGATTGCCCATACAAAAACGGTCAAAACGTCAACTTTATTCGACGGTCAAAGTTTACTTGAAGGTGGTGCAAGAGGCCCTAACTGTAACTTCTTAGATATGTCATACTCAATAGCTTTATCTTTTTTGTGTCCAGGAATTTTGGCCGAGTAGTGAAAGAGGATGATAAATAATTTAATCTATGGTGCGAAGTATACTTGCGTGAGTGAGTGTTAGGCATGTGATGTTTATATTTTCGATCATTCTAGTTTTTTAGCAAATGTGAAAACTTTTTTTTAACGGATACTTTCACGATCGACAGTTTATTATGTACTTTACTAATCGAAGTTTTATGTAGACTGTAGCCTGTGACACAGTGTTCTAATTTATTATTATTAAGATTAGGTAATATTGTAATTCCAATGTATAAAATCTACGTAGGTCTTTGATGTATGCGTCAAGTGTACTAGTCGATTCCGTACGCTATATGCATTTATAATATACCGTGTGTACTTAATGTACAATTAGATTAGAGCTCCATCAGACTGACTGGACGCTTGAAGTAGGTATTACCAGACGATTCACGCATCAAACCGATAAGCTCAACTGCATGCAGTTTAGTGCGGTCGTAGTAGGGTATTTGACTATATTAAAAATATCGTTTCATCTGGTGTCATCCTAAAAGATTATTATCTAAAAACATTATTCCATACGACAAAACTAAAAAATAAAGCTTTATTTAATTAGAAAACATTAATTAAAATTGCTATAATTCTGGCCATGTTCACGAGATCGAAAACGTTCTTGAATCTCGAATGACGTCACAGTTCACGCCACCTTTGGGCTTTGGAATTGTCATTGAACTGTGTGTGAACTGTGACGTCGTGTAAGCAAATGGAACGTTTCCGCGGCAATTTATTTTTTTGAATTTATTTCTCGATTTTTATGAAAAATACTGAAAATTATGCCGAAATATGCGTTTTGTTAGCTTCAGCATAGCATTATTAACGATTAAATATGATTTTATAAAAGTAGTCAAATACCCTATTATTGTTGTCAGCGCCACACAACTGCCGCTGAATGCATGCAGTTCCAGTCACGAAATGCATGCAGTTGCAGTTCAAACGAGAGCAGACACTTGCAGTCCGTGTGATAGTGTCCTTACGTCACACCGCGAGATCCAACGCTCAAAGCGAATTTTACTCTATGCTGCAAGAGATACTTACTACCCGTTCGATTCAAGTTGGCCGTTGACGACCGTTACAAAGTGACATCATACTGTACCGTTGACATAAAAAAATATTTTATTTTATCTGTTACCACGACTGTGACGGAAGTTTTCTTTTCTGGCAATGTTGTCTTGAATGTCGAAGGGCGTGATTTTAGCGAAGAAAGTCATTAATTAAAGTATTAAAATATCTGCGCTGTGGAAAACTTTTCTTTTTTTACTCGTCGTAGAAAACTACACGCGAACAATAGTAACCAAACAACAATAAATAACCAATTAAAAGTTAACAAAGAAATTTAAAACGCAACAAAATACTGACAATCGCGAGCGGTACTCATGCTATCTGTAAATGAAATGAAATGAAATGAAATGTATTTATTTGCAAGAACAATTGTACATAAAAAGATGTTAACATAATATTCAATGTCCAGTCCAATATACTAAGTGGATCTGAGTTGAGGTGCGGTGCGGGGAAGCGCGACGGGAGGTAGCGGCCAACTTGAATCGGACGGGCAGTACAGGTCGTAAAACAATGATTTTTGTGACCAAAGCATGGACTTTTGCAGGGATTTCGCTTTGAGCGTTGATTTCGTGGCCTGGGCATAATTCTTTGCATGCGCCAAAGGCACTAAAATAGAGTAGGTACTAAATTAATTTAATCGCGGGGTTTAGCATATTAATTGAATTGCGTATGTTATGTGTATAGTTATAGTAACCTTAGTACGAGTTCGCACATCTGGCCAACGTTGATCGATTTCGAGCATCGACGCAAAATGACATAGAAAAATGGATCTAAAGGATCTTGTTTTAAAGTTGTGTGCTCAGTACTACCGGTTTTATTTCTCAGTCTCCGCTTGGAGCGCTGGCTGTAGGTACTAGGTAGGTATATGAATGAACTTAAAAAAAGGCCGTTAAAATATTACACTATGCGGCTGTTGCATGTGTGATGGCCTTTACAATATTTTAGATTTCAATATATAAAATATAGATTACCTAATTTAACTTTAAAATAGATTTTATGTAGGTAACAGTAATTATTATATCATAATTTAATAATTTAGGAGCAGTTATTGTTTGTATAAAATATTGGTATTATGTAGTTACTATACTACAGCCGTTCAAAGAATGCGTTCCTGACACGTCGCGATTGAACTGACGACGTTACTTTGTAATGGCGTTGCAGTTACGATAAAAATATTATTGCTGGTTGTTTACCGTTTTAACAATTGATGAGCATTAAAACAACATTATTATATCAATAATCAATTAATGTTATAATTTTGTGACAGTTGTCGTGACTAACTGACAGCTGTCAGGAACGCATTCTCTGAACGGCCGAACTTTAGTTAGTATACTATAATATTATGATTATTGTACACGCGTTTTTCTTTATTATAAACTACAAATGTACCTTCATCGGTGTATTGTAAATAGTGCTTGTTAGCTAATTTTAAGTCTAGGAACAATATCGATTTAATAACATTAGTTAAATTGATTACCTAATTTCTCATATAGGCGTGGTGCATACGAGCAAAAAATATCGCATATTGTGGCATTCGTGATCAATAAAACACGTTGGCAACACCCTCACGCCACGCGATGTAAGGCTAAGTTCACACGGCATTGTATGGCTTTTTTACTATTTATTAGTCATAGGGCGAAATACCATAATGAAATAGGAATGTTGCCAACTAACCAAACCATTTTTTATCAAACATCAAAGTGCGGGATAATAGTGAACTGTGATGTCATAAATATGGTAAAAATTGTTAAGTATCACACTTAAAACAAACAGCGGACGTGTTTTACTTCCGTGTAAAAATTTCAATAAATTAGTAATATTAATTTATTTTTAATATAGGTAACATCCCACATTCGTTTGTACACCAATTGCCAAAATAAACTTGATTAAGAAGTAATGCTACCTTTCTTTGCTGGAAATATTGCCAAAATCTTAGCAACAGTCAATAGATATTTTGTGTAGGTACAATCACTAGGCACTTTTGTATTTTTTATAGAATCTTTTAGAGCTGATTTGTTTGTTTGATTTGTTGTCTTTTGCCTCGGTATTGCAAATCTATTGATCAAGATAGGGATACCTACTGATGGCGCAATAATTGCAATTACTTATCTTCCTTTTTGCCAATGCTAGTGTAACTTTGGCTGCATCAATGGTCGTAATCTGTTGACGAATTTGTTTTTTCATGAAGTGTATTACTAAAATAATGTATGGCTGTAGGTATATTATGTTATTTTAACTTTATTTTTTATTTTTATTATACTTTAGCTCAAACTGTACATAAATCATTTAAAAGTACAAGTGCTATTAATGTATATCCATTGTAATCTAATTCACCTTTGTTATCTTTTAAGCGATTGCAAGAGAATAAAATGTCGATGAACTGAATGAAAGTACGCATTTATTATTTAATTGATGAGAGATGGAACTGATGGAACTTCGGTGGAAACTTGGGCTGTATTGAGGTCGCTGCAGAGATGCCGGATTGACTACCGGTATATCCAAGTGTTGAAGTGCTTGTATGAAAACGCCACTATGTCAGTACGTATACAGGACCAGACTACGAGACCCATCCACTTGCAGCGTGGAGTGCGACAGGGAGATGTAATATCCCCGAAGCTATTTACCGCTGCGTTGGAGGACGTCTTTAAGCTTCTGGATTGGAACGGACTTGGCATCAACATAAACGGCGAGTACATCACTCACCTGCGATTTGCCGATGACATAGTAGTCATGGCAGAGACTCTGAGAGATCTCAATACAATGCTCAATGATCTCAGCAGGGTTTCTCAACAGGTGGGCCTGAAAATGAACATGAGCAAGACGAAAATCATGTCCAATGCTCATGCTCCGCTCCACCCAGTAATCGTTGAGAACTCTGCGCTCGAAATTGTAGACGAGTATATATACCTGGGACATACAGTCCAGCTAGGTAGGTCCAATTTCGAGAAAGAGATTAACCGCCGAATCCAACTCGGCTGGGCAGCGTTCGGGAAGCTCCGAGATGTCTTCTCGTCCAAAATCCCTCAGTGCCTGAAGACTCAAGTCTTCGAACAGTGCGTGTTGCCAGTGATGACGTACGGATCCGAGACATGGTCGCTAACTATGGGCCTCATAAGAAGGCTCAGGGTCACCCAGCGAGCGATGGAGAGAGCAATGCTCGGTATATCTCTGCGAGATCAAATCAGAAATGAGGAGATTCGTAGGAGAACCAAAGTCACCGACGTAGCTCAGCGTGTCGCGAAACTGAAGTGGAAATGGGCGGGGCACATAGTTCGAAGAACTGATGGTCGTTGGGGTCCCAAGGTGTTGGAGTGGCGACCCCGCACCGGGAAGCGCAGTGTTGGCAGACCCCCCACCAGGTGGACCGACGACATCAAACGAGTCGCAGGGAGCCGCTGGATTCAAGCGGCGCAAGACCGAAGCCTGTGGAAGTCCATGCAGGAGACCTTTGTCCAGCAGTGGACGTCTATAGGTTGATAAAGAAGAAGAAGAAGAAGGAACTGATGGTGGTTGAGGTCCCGAGGTGCTGGAGTGGCACCCTCGCACACAAAGTGCAGTGTTGGCAGACCCCCCAATAGTTGGTCTGATGATATCAGACGATTTGCAGGGGACCTGGCGGAAGTCCATGCAAGAGATCTTAGTCCAGCTGTGGACGTCTATTAGTTGATATAGCATAAGTAGGAGAAGGTATAAGATTTTATTTCACTTTTGATACATTTGGCCTCGGCATATCTTCTAATGTGGCTGGATATGGTCTTGTTTGAAACCATGCATGTCGGAGTGCCTGCAAAAAACGTACCTATGGGGATAAATTAAACAAAAATAAACTACAAAATAACTAGTGGTTCGCCCCGAACTGAGACCTCGCGGTAACGGTATCCCATGATTATTCATTCAATCGATACATGATAACCAAAACTGACATTATTATTATGCCCGTTTTCACCAAACATACCTAAATCATCCCCTAAGTAGGAGTCTCTTAACGTAGGTAGCTCCTAAATACAATCCTAAGTCCTAACATCCGTCCCAATATCCTTTTAGGTGTCCCGTACAGGATCGTGATAAATAAGTTGACAGAAAACATCAATCACCTAACTTATAGGTAGCCCGTAAAGGTTAGGGAACGTTAGTGAAAACATTGAATTATTTATCAAACATTGAATTTAACTCGTAGTTCCATGGGAATAGTTACTGACTGCGCCATCTATTAGCATTATTGTGAAGCTATGTTGATGCTATATGAATTACTGACGCCCATTAAAAATTAAATAATCTCGTTTCTTTATAATATTCATATAATTTTAGTATTTGTTGTTCAAGTACAGGATATAAGTGACCTAAAAACATAAAATCAGTTTGAAAATCCATAGCGGATTTTTCTAGAGAGCGTCTTCAAGCGAGCGTATAAAATCGCCACTTTGAAAGCCCCCCATTTCGTCAATTTTAAGGGAAAAATTAAAAAAAAATTATTTTTGTACTCAGTTCAAAATTATCTTTAAAATGATACGTAACAATTTTATGTAACGCGATATTTTTTTTTACTTCGCATTCGCTTCTATGAGAGCCCCCCTGAAATAAAGATTTTTATAACTTTTTAAGCCATTTTCGGCTGGAGGCCATCGGTTTACATATTATATCTAAATTTGAAGTAATTACGTTCAGTAATTCAAAAGTTATAAGGCTCTGACAGACGGACGGACGGACGGACGGACGGACGGACAAGTGCAAATCGCCCTAGTTAACTCAAAGACCTTCGCTTCGCTCGGTCGATAATCTAATACCTTTAAAATATATAATCTGAATCTCTGAAACGGCTCCAACGATTTTCATGAAATTTGGTATGCAGGCGGTTTCGGGGGCGATAATTTCATTTTTAGAAAAGGTCGTTTTATCCGTGTTTTCAGGCAATGAAAAACCCCTTACAATATCATTAGAATATGAAGGTAAATTTCGCCATCATCTATAAAGTTCCGATAGCTCGGGAAGTCGGGCGGTCCCGAAACCAGAAGACCCTGGTTCGAGTCCAGACGATTATATTTACCCCTATGAATTTTTTTTAATACATAATTTCCAAAAAACACGATTTACCAAAAAAAATAACCGAGCAAAGTTCAGTCACACAGATATTAAGTGTTATATGAAATAAAATATATTGGGCACCTGTTTTGCCGATATCCTCTTTTGTTCGTCATAAAGAATGAACGATTTTATCAAGTCGATTGCATCAGGATCTACTCCGGGCAGAAGTTCGGTCCAAGGCATAGGTGAAGATTCGGGAAAAGTAATTTTGTGATAGTCTGGCAGCTCTGAATGACGTGGCCAAGTTTGTTCCGTTGGCGTACCCAAGCGTTGGAGGACTATTGCTAACTGCTCAATATCGGATTCGCCCTATAGAAACAGATTATACCTGGTTCTTAACAAATAAGTACAAATAAGTCAGTTGAAGTGACGTTAAAATGGAAGACTAGTGGAAGCGGTTATAGCCTTGTGGTTAAATCTCCAGGCTCTTTTTCGGGGGTTCGATCCCAGCATGCACCTCTGACTAACTATTCGGATTTATGTGTGTGTTTGAAAAGAAATCCATTTCGAAAATTCGGAATTCCAACTCCTCAGTAACTAATAATTTTAATGCTTTTTTTTTTCAGTATTTTTTTTTTTTGGTTTGGGTATTTAATGAGATTAGACTTTATAAACGACTGGCGACTTAAATGGACGACTCTATTTATGACTAGCTGATGCCCGCGACTTTGTCCGCGTGGATTTAGTTTTTAAAGTCCCTCGGGAACTCCTTGATTTTCCGGGATAAAAAGTAGCCTAGATGTTGACCCGAGTAATAAGCTACCACGGTATAAAATTTTGTAGAAATCTGTGCGGTAGTTTTTACGTGAAAGAAGGACAAACAAACAGATAAAAATTTAATAAAAATCTGTTTTGGGCTCAGTATCGATAGTAAAGCATCCCCCAATTAAAATTTTCAAAATATATTAAATGTACAGAAATCTTCCAGTTACAGTTTTATTATATGTATAGATAAAAGTATCACGTTGTTTTTGCAAAAGTAAATCCGTTTCTATTTACAACTAGCTGCCCAGACAGACTTCGTTCTGTCAAAAGTTAAAAGTAAAAATTAATTTTTTTGTTTGTTTTTTTTATTCAAACCTTCCGTGGACCTTAAGGAACATACAAAACAATAAAATAACCGAATTGGTCCATCCATTCTTGAGTTATGCGCTTACCAACATTCATTTTTATTTATATAGAAGAGATCCGCAGGAGAACCAAAGTCACCGACATAGCTCAGCGAGTCGCGAAACTGAAGTGGAAATGGGCGGGGCACATAGTTCTAAGAGCTGATCGTCGTTGGGGTCCCAAGGTGCTGGAGAAGCGATTCCGCACCGGTAAGCGCAGTGTTGGCAGACGCCCCACTAGGTGGATCGACGACATCAAACGAGTCGCAGGGAGCCGCTGAATTCAGGCGGCGCAAGACCGAAGCCTGTGGAGATGGACCTCCACAGGCTTCGGTCTTGCGCAGGAGACCTATGTCCAGCAGTGGACATCTAAAGGTTGATCTAGAAGAAGAAACCACTGGCAACGCATTTACCTACTTAGGTACCTAAAAGTTCGCAAAATAACTAAAATGGTATACACATTGGTACACACAAGAAATTCTGACAACTCACAGCGAAAAGAGGTTGATTCGTGATCATTTCGGCGATGATGCATCCAACCGCCCAAATATCCACTTTTTCACTGTAATATCTTGCTCCATATAACAGTTCTGGTGCGCGATACCATCTAAAAACCGTAAAGACCAGATGTAGGTATAATAATAATTATAATAATTTAATTGAGAAATTTCGACTGATACCTTGTTGCAACTTGGTGCGAGTACGGTCGTCCACCATCAGGCCAGTAAAGGCGTGCGAGACCTAAGTCTGCGATTTTAAGTATTCCTTCGTGATTGATTAGTAGGTTGGCCGGTTTTAGATCCTGAGGAAAAACATTGCTTTAAATTTTTTGTAGGCATTAATTTTCCTGCACTAGTCCATATCTTCCAAACACGGGTTTTCAGCCTGACAATATTGAGTTTTGTGATTGGATGAGATTCCTCTCAAGTCTCATAAGTCCTGTACCGAGGACTGTAAGTATGTGGTGGCTTAGCAGGTAATCTATATTAATTTTTACACGCTCATGTTCGCTTTGATGGTAAAATTATCATGATTTGTAGTTACGTAGTATAGGAATTTGCAACTGAAAGTTCTGAAACTCTACCTTCTTTGCCAACTTGTGACTCGACGTCTTATGACGTCGGTCCACCTAGTGGGGGTCTGCCAACATTGCACTTTCCGATGAGAGGTCCGCCACTCCAGCATTAGTGCAGCACTCAACTGGAGTTTCATGAGCAACGACCATCGTTTCTTTGAACTATGTGCCGCGGGCCGCCCATTGTCACTTCAGCTTATAGCGACTCGAAAAACTACATATGTCGGTAATTGTTATAAAGATCTCATTTCTGATTTGATCTAGCTGGGATTCCCCCAGCATACTAAGCTCTATCCATCTATTATTTTATGCTTTAAGTACGTTTAAGGTTTTATCATACTACTTAGCAGTAGCCTGTATATTATAGGTAGGTCTTATTAGTGTTACGACCGAGCGGCCCACCCCTCCTATCGCGATCGCACTATGCCTAGGAATTTGCTAAAATTTGCAGAAATCGAATGGTCTTATCGAAAAAGTTGCAAAAATAAAAGAGTTATAAGCTCCGAAGCGGGCCGCTCGGTTGAACAACGTTTCTACGGAGCGGCCCACGAGATCTCGAGAACCACGCGGCAGAACCCGGTGAAACTTGGCAGGAGCAATGATCTGAATTCGCACAAATTTGCTAAAAAAGAATCAGGTCTCTGAGTGCAATAGTTTTTTTGTAACGTCGTGTCAAAAATGGGCCGCTCTGAGCACAATCGTTTTCCCCTTATTACTCAGCTGGCTTGTGTGCTACAGAAATGTTTCATACACCACATTTTAGCAAAAAACGTGCAGATTAATACACAGTTTAAATCAAAAACTAATATGCAAAACTATAAAAGTTATCGGCTCCGAAGTATTTCTTCAAAACGATTCGTAGGAGCGGCCCCATATTTTAGCACTTATCTCAGCTTAGACTTAACCTACTTGCATGATTTAAACACTAAGTTTTAGCAAAAAACTTCTGCTAAAATTTTACATATAAATTTTCTGAAAACCATAAGTAGGTAGTGAAATAATTGCAAATTAAGTAATCATACCGTTTCGTCCGAGCGGCCCAACAATTGTGGCGCTCCTATAGCTCGTATCGTGATCGCACTTTGCCTAGGAATTTGCTAAAATTTGCAGAAATCGAATGGTCTTATCGAAAAAATTGCAGAAGCAAAAATAAAAGAGTTATAAGCTCCGAAGCGGGCCGCTCGGTTGAACAACGTTTCTACGGAGCGGCCCACGAGATCTCGAGAACCACGCGGCAGAACCCGGTGAAACTTGGCAGGAGCAATGATCTGAATTCGCACAAATTTGCTAAAAAAATCAGGTCTCTGAGTGCAATAGTTTTTTTGTAACGTCGTGTCAAGAATGGGCCGCTCTGAGCACAATCGTTTTCCCCTTATTACTCAGCTGGCTTGTCTGCTACAGAAATGTTTCATACACCATATTTTAGCAAAAAACGTGCAGATTAATACACAGTTTAAATCAAAAACTAATATGCAAAACTATAAAAGTTATCGGCTCCGAAGTATTTCTTCAAAACGATTCGTAGGAGCGGCCCCATATTTTAGCACTTATCTCAGCTTAGACTTAACCTACTTGCATGATTTAAACACTAAGTTTTAGCAAAAAACTTCTGCTAAAATTTTACATATAAATTTTCTGGAAACCATAAGTAGGTAGTGAAATAATTGCAAATTAAGTAATCATACCGTTTCGTCAGAGCGGCCCAACAATTGTGGCGCTCTTATAGCTCGTATCATGATGTAGTAGCCTATGTCACTCTCCAGGTCTTCAACTATACCCATGCAAAATATCACGTCGATCGGTAGCTCTGTTGTGGCGTGGTTACAGGACAAACCAACAAACAAACACTATCGCCTTTATAATATTAGTAAGGATTTACAAACCTACCTGTAGTTTATATTCTACATACTTAAAAAATACTTAGGTACTTTAAATATGAACCTATTTGTAAATATGTACGTACCTATATAGTCTTAACTCATTATATACTTAATCATAGATAATACACTATATACATAGATAATACACTATATACCTACCAGATAATCTTCAGAAAATATAAGTAGGTAGGTACAGTGTGGTTACCCCACTACTCACAACCGCCCGCTTAAATCTTGTGAAAATACCTATAATTCGTTTATTTTGAAATTATTTCACGATCTACTGATGGTCTCCAGAAACGATTTGTACCACTTTTTAGCAGAAGTTTTCTGCTAAAACTTGGCGTTTGAACCATGCAGGTAAGTTAAGTCAAGGCTGATTGATAATATAAGTGCGAAAATATGGGGCCGCTCGCTCCTACGAATCGTTTTGAAGAAATACTTCGGAGCCGATAACTTTTATAGTTTTTTGATTTAAACTGTGTATTAATCTGCACGTTTTTTACTAAAATATGGTGCGTGAAACATTTCTCTAGCACACCAGCAGGCTGAGTAATAAGGGTAAAACGATTTCACTCGGAGCGGCCCATTTTGACATATCGATTACAAAAAAAGTATTGCACTCAGAGACCTGATTCTTTTTTAGCAAATTTGTGCGAATTCAGATCATTGCTCCTGCCAAGTTTCACCGGGTTCTGCCGCGTGGTTCTCGAGATCTCGTGGGCCGCTCCGTAGAAACGTTGTTCAACCGAGCGGCCCTCTTCGGAGCTTATATCTCTTTTATTTTTGCTTCTGCAATTTTTTCGATAAGACCATTCGATTTCTGCAAATTTTAGCAAATTCCTAGGCAAAGTGCGATCACGATAAGAGCTATAGGAGCGCCACAATGGTTGGGCCGCTCGGACGAAACGGTATGATTACTTAATTTGCAATTATTTCACTACCTACTTATGATTTTCAGAAAATTTATATGTAAAACTTTAGCAGAAGTTTTTTGCTAAAACTTAGTGTTTAAATCATGCAAGTAGGTTAAGTCTAAGCTGAGATAAGTGCTAAAATATGGGGCCGCTCCTACGAATCGTTTTGAAGAAATACTTCGGAGCCGATAACTTTTATAGTTTTGCATATTAGTTTTTGATTTAAACTGTGTATTAATCTGCACGTTTTTTGCTAAAATATGGTGTATGAAACATTTCTGTAGCACACAAGCCAGCTGAGTAATAAGGGGAAAACGATTGTGCTCAGAGCGGCCCATTTTTGACACGACGTTACAAAAAAACTATTGCACTCAGAGACCTGATTCTTTTTTAGCAAATTTGTGCGAATTCAGATCATTGCTCCTGCCAAGTTTCACCGGGTTCTGCCGCGTGGTTCTCGAGATCTCGTGGGCCGCTCCGTAGAAACGTTGTTCAACCGAGCGGCCCGCTTCGGAGCTTATAACTCTTTTATTTTTGCTTCTGCAATTTTTTCGATAAGACCATTCGATTTCTGCAAATTTTAGCAAATTCCTAGGCATAGTGCGATCGCGATAGGAGGGGTGGGCCGCTCGGTCGTAACACTAATAGGTATATTTACCCTATGCATGACGTAATGAGCGTGCATATAACGTGTTCCCTTCAGCAACATTTGCGCGTAGGTTTTGACGCAAGGAAGTGTCAATTGTTGCTGGTTGTGGTGCACCATTTCCCAGAGTCCCGAACACATGTACTCCAAAACCAAAACTAAGCTCATCCCGCGGGGAAACATATCGTACAATTTAATCACCTGAAAGTAAAACGACTCATTCATATTCTGGCTCTATCAGATCAGTTGTGATATCAAAATTGGCTCATGTCTAACTTCCTTATGAACTGCTTCCAGAGCTTTCACCAGAATGTGCTTATTATTCTAGGACCATAATTTGGTCTAGCTTTACCTAATGGTAAAGCTTCCAAAGCTTTACCTAATTTGGTTTTTGTAATTCGATGATTATGTGACCTAACAAGGCCACAGATGTGACACAGGATGATACATACATCCTGGTCACGGCACCAAATTCTGTGGTGGTACGGTGTGATCGTCTAAGCTTGATGATTAGTGATTAAGTATACTTGAAGAAAAGTTCATAAAAACAATATTTCAGGAATAAGAGACACGTTGGTATTTGGCATGTTATCTGTAACTTCGCGGATTTCCCAAAGCAAACGGAGGCGCATCGCTCACCTGGGCAATACATTAGCGGGTGGACAAACAGGCTATCATTCCATTCTATCTGGATACGCGAGGCCCATTGTATTGTATGAGCCTACCTTAGTAAAGCAGTAGAATAGCGTCACTTCGACGCTCGGAAGTCCAGAAGGACTTAATTAAGAATATAAGCTAACGATCAGTATAGAATGCATGATTAGCTGGTGAATGTATGAGTGCCTTCTCTGGGCCATCGCAAGCCGACCGATTTTCTCGAGCACCGGGGAACCCTACACCCAGCACAGGGGTCTTTAAACATTGTTATAGGGGCACAGACCAGATCACCCTTTTGCGCTGCGAAGCGTATATTGGGTGATCTGGTCTGTGCCCCTATAACAATGTTTAAAGACCCCTGTGCTGGGTGTAGGGTTCCCCGGTGCTCGAGAGAATCGGTCGGCTTGCGATGGCCCAGAGAAGGCACTCATACATTCACCAGCTAATCATGCATTCTATACTGATCGTTAGCTTATATTCTTAATTAAGTCCTTCTGCATTTCCGAGCGTCGAAGTGACGCTATTCTACTGCTTTACTAAGGTAGGCTCATACAATACAATGGGCCTCGCGTATCCAGATAGAATGGAATGATAGCCTGTTTGTCCACCCGCTAATGTATTGCCCAGGTGAGCGATGCGCCTCCGTTTGCTTTGGGAAATCCGCGAAGTTACAGATAACATGCCAAATACCAACGTGTCTCTTATTCCTGAAATATTGTTTTTATGAACTTTTCTTCAAGTATACTTAATCACTAATCATCAAGCTTAGACGATCACACCGTACCACCACAATTAGTCAGCCCTTGACTGCGATCTCACCTGTTGATAATTGACGATGCAGTCTTAAGATGGTAGGTAGCGGCTTTACTTGGGGTATGGCTCAGAACGCTAAATCGCTTAGCAGCATGTCTTTGACGGTAGGGTGGTAACTAGGCACGTCCAAAGCCTCCCAACAAACATCCCTTTTATTTGTATTTTAAGACTAACTTTACCCAGTGTGATTTGAGTCCTGACCATAGATTTAGGATTGGTCATGGAAGTTGGAAGACTATAGTCGTAACTCCTGGTTCCATGGGATTGGTAGTCGCTTCACACTCCTAAGCTACCAATCCTAAATTTATGGTCCTGACTATCGTGACCAGCAGCTCTCGGTAGAGAGTAGTATGTTCCTTGACCAGCAGTTAAGTGTTCAGGTTTTAAAGAGTTTTAGTATAAAACGACTCACATATTTACAACGTAGCAGCTGCAGTGCTTTAATCTCTCGCATAACATTAATAGGAATACCATCGTCAAGGTTTTTGATGAGGATTTTCTTCAAAGCCACTTCCCGCCCCGTGAGCAGATGACGAGCTTTGAACACCAGTCCATGCGCCCCTTCTCCTATTCGACCAACCACTGTGTAATTGGTAATATCACTCATGATACTTTCTGTTTTTAATTAGTAGTAAATTGCATTGTGCTGTGCATTGTGCAATTGAAATATTATAATTCAACTTTGACATTGTTTTCATACGGGTTGCTAGGGGAAACGGGACCAAAGCCAAGGAACAAGGAACATACTACCACTACCATCCTCACCACCATACCATCCACTCGGCGGTTGCTTTTTTTAAAACAAGTTTACAATACAATAGATACTATACTATGTATCCAGTGTTTCCACAATGAGGGGAAGTTGCAAAATGCATACTACATACAATTATTCAGTACATATTAAGATGGGCAGACAGAAAGTAGCCCCATTCCGGCCGGCGGCACCCGTTCACGAGCATGACGCATGACCCAGCCGTTGCTTCAACGTTGCGTTGCATTGAAGATCAACTGCTGTTATAAATTATGGTGTTAATAATTCGTACATAAGCTACGTTGATACCTGATCGTTGTAGAACAAAATAAAATATAGCATTTTAAATTAATGATCTTGCGTGGTAGATAAAACAAACACTGCATAAATTACTTACTGTCTTCAAGAACTCAAAGAATAGTTATACCTATTATATACATACTTCTAAAAGGTATTTAAAGAGAATAATAATTGTATGTTTTACGTAAAATATTTACACAGTTGCGATGAGCTATAAATTTTCTAAAAGTTATAATTTTCAAAAGGCATTAATTTTATACTTATTGCACGCGTAGTCGTGAAAGGATAATTTAATCGTCAGTGCTTCATAATGGTGTTACAAAAGATTACAGCGATTTTAATTTGCTTAAGTTGGACAGTGGAAAGTGCGTCAATATTAGCCCTTTTTTCGTCATTATCATTTTCGGACCATCTCGTATTTAGGAATTATGTATCCCTTCTAACTCAGAGAGGTCATTCAATTGTTATAATGACACCATACCCAGGTCAATTCTTATACCCAGATGCGGAAAAAATTGTAGAGCTAAATGTTGGTCAAGAATCGTCAGCCTACTGGGAAGAATATAAGGCTTTAATGACGAATACCGATGATTATTATTCCCGTATGAGGACAATAAATGACTTTTCAGTGAAATTAGCTGTGACACAGTTGAATTCTAAGCCAATGATGGCGTTACTACTAGATACAAATGTTAAATTTGACCTGGTCATCACAGAAGCAGATGTACCTCTGTTGTATGCTGTTGCTGATAAATATGAAGCACCCCATATTGCTATTACACCATCCAGTGGCAGGATACATCAATATGAATCTAAGGGAACACCAATTCATCCTATTTTATATCCAGATGTTAATACTCTAAACTATAGAAACCTGAGTATCTGGCAGAAAATGGTTGAACTAAACCGTCACATTCAAACTAGATATGAATATTACAATACATATCTTCCTCTTTGTGAAGTTGCAGCTAAAAAGATTTTCGGTTTAAAAAGAAGTCTCCAAGAAGTTGAAAAAGATATAGATTTACTATTCATAGCAAGTAATCCCGCTTTAATTGGAAATAGACCGAGCCCTCCGGCTATCGTTTACGTAGATCGTATGCATATAAAACCAGGCTTTGCACTTCCACAGGTAAACTTCAAAATATGTTCCTGATTCCTTGTCCATAAATATTGTTAGGCCATTAAATTAAGTTTATAAAGTTTCACGTTTTGACGTGATAACGTCTTATAAATCGATGAACACCGGCTGCAAGCACGAGAAAGTGTCACGTTCCGCCTGAGCCTGTGGGTGCAAGCGAGAGCGCGGAACAAGCGATAGAGTTGCTTGGCTTATCCCAAGCGTTGGCTTGTGCCGCCCGCCAGTCATAGTCAATGTTTCTTTATGACGTTATCACGTAAAACTATCGTCCGTAAACCGACTTTACAAACAATTTTTTTTCTAGGATCTTAAGGCAGCATTAGATTCTGCTACCAAAGGTGTTGTTTACTTCAGCTTAGGAGCATTGCAAGAGTCAGAGCATCTATCGCCACTACTACTGCAAACTTTGGCGGATGCATTCAGAGAACTACCTTTTATGGTGTTGTGGAAAATCGGTAACAGTACAGCGATAAACTTACCAGACAATGTTATCAGTAGCTCGTGGTTTCCGCAGCAGGAAATATTAGGTGACTATTCAAAATACTTCTAGATGAAAAACTATAATTAATAATAAGTATTTAATGTATGGGAATCTTGCATGATACCACTACACCAGTATGAAGCAGTGATAGCCTAGTGGTTAGGACTGTGGTCTCCTATTCGGGGGGTCGCAGGTTCGATCCCGGGTTCGATCAGTTTCGACCTCTGACTTTTCGGAGTCAAGTGCGTTTAAGCAATTAAATATCACTTGCTTCAACGGTGAAGGAAAACATCGTGAGGAAACCTGCACACCTGAGAGTTCTTCATAATGTTCTTGAAGGTGTGTGAAGTCCGCCAATTCGCATTGGGCCAGCTTGGTGGACTATGGCCTATAACCCTTCTCTGAGAGGAGACCTGCGTTCAGTAGTGAGCCGTTGATGGGTTGCTAATGATGATGATGATGATTTAATGTATTGTGTTTATATACAAAAGCTAGTTGCTACCCTAAAAACTCGACCTTTTATTACAGCACACCCAAATGTTAAAGCATTTATAACAAACGGTGGGGCGAGGTCTCTCGAAGAAGCTGTGTTTTATGAAGTGCCAATAATTGGCCTGCCAATCGTTAGGTCTCGAAATGTTTTCATTCAAGAGATCACTAGACACGATGCTGGGGAAGTGCTAGATCTCAATTATCTGGCAAAGGATGAACTTAGAGAAGTTATTTTATCGGTTGTTTCCAACGATAAGTAAGTAGGTTAAACTGATAATAATTTTGGTATAATTTTTCTTTTTTTTTTTTTTATAAGAAGAGCGAGCAAACCAGCAGGCGGGTACACGATGTTAAGCGATTACCGCCGCCCATGAACATTTGTAGCTCCAGAGGCACCACCAATGCGTTGCCGGCTTTTCAGGAATTTGTTGGTCCGCCTCTTAAATAACCCCAAGTTGTAATTAAGCGGGAACACATTGAATTGAGTAGCCTAGTATTTTTTTGATAGTCTAGTGGTTATAGGACTGCGGTCTCCTATTCGCGGTGTCCCAGGTTCGATCCCGGGCGCGCTCTGACTTTTCAGAGTTAGATTGCGTTTAAGCAACTAAACATACCATGCTTCAAGGGTGAAGGAAAACATCGTGAGGAAACTTATAAAGAGTGCACACCTAAGAGTTCTCCATAGTGTTCTCGAAGGCGGGTGAAGTGTATAAATTCGCATTGGACCAGCGTGGTAGACTATGGAAAAACTATAATAGCCTATAACCCTTCTCTGAGAGGACACCTGCGCTCAGCAGTGAGACATTAATGGGTTGCTCATGATGATGGATGATGATGAACTTTTTAATTTTTTTTCTTATTGTACCTACAGGTATAAGAGTGCAATGTCGAAGTTGAAGAGAATGGTTAATGATCCCCTTATATCAGGTCCTGATAACGCTGTATGGTGGACAGAATACGTTTTGCAAAATGGAGGCGCTAAAAATTTAAAATCGTCGGCAGTTGGAATTGGATTGAGTTATTTTAAGTATTGTACATTGGATATTTATGGTATTGTTTTGACTATTTTTATTGTTGTACTTATGCTCCTGTACTATATTTTGCGAATTGTAGTAAAGCATTTACGGGTCCGCTTTTGTAGTAAATATGATGAGCCTGTAAAATTCAAGGCGTTATAATATTATGTACCTACTTTACTTAGGTACCTACTATATTCATAAATTAATTATGCAAGTAGCTAGATAAGAAGTGAAGTTTTTTTAATACCTACCTTGACCCTGGGGCCTTCACCTATCTATTCCCCAATCATACCCAAAGAAGTTATTCCCCAAACAAAAGAAAAAAAAACAAACAAAAAATTACATGTAAATTAGGTAGGTACCTATTTACCTACCTAGGAAAGCGCCATACGCCATTAAATGCCATAATTTTCTAGGTACCTATTGTATGTATACAATAAGTAAATAATTACGGAAGAAATTATGTAGGAATCAGGAAGGTAGGTTAGGTAGCCGTAGCTTAGGTGGGTGGATTTCCCAACAGCAAAATTTACGCGGCATGTATGAAATCGGTAGTGCAGACCGTTACTGTACAGTGCTTATATTTTTTTCTAGGCAGAAGAGTATGTTATCTTTATGGAGCCAGTGAATATTTCTCGATAAAGATTGCAGTTTAAGAATAAAAAAAATTTTAAACCCCTAATTTTTCATTTCGGTGGCTGTCCTCACAATATTTTTCAGTGTAATTTCCCTCATAAAACAAAAACTATTGGTTGTTTTGGCTTATGGCTACTTTTATTTAAATCGTTAATAGTGTTAGTATTATCACAAAGTAATTTTATAATAATATCTACCCAGATTAAGAACTGGTAAGTAAAAATGCATGTGTCCCAGAAAGTCCTTTCATTTCGGTGGCTTAAAGTTAAGCAAGAATATTTTTGCATAGAACAACTCTAGCTCCCCCCTTATGCGTTTAGAACATACGTAATAGTGGCCTCTTG
This sequence comes from Oeneis ivallda, assembly GCA_029955525.1. NCBI lineage: Eukaryota > Metazoa > Arthropoda > Insecta > Lepidoptera > Nymphalidae > Oeneis > Oeneis ivallda. Next base: position 10,034,334 of record JARPMR010000024.1, on the reverse strand, counting down.
CTGTTTATCCTGTATGGAAGTGCGCCGATTACCTGCTTGTTCCCCAAAAAAACGTTTGTATGCAAAATGTTCGGTGACGTGCGACACATTTCTTTTCATTTCCGTGTATAGGTATAACTTGTTGAGCTAGTATACTTAATTAAATACTAATGAATGAGATATTGGTAATATGTTTATTTGTGTAGTATTCCTTATATCCTATAATAAATACTTTTTTAGTTATGCTAATTTTTACCCTTGGTTTTCATTTCGGTGTTTTCATTTCGGTGTTTTCATTTCGGTGGATTCGGTGGCCTAAACTGGCCACCGAAATGATAAATAAAACCGGCCAAGTGCGTGTCGGGCCACGCGCAGTGTAGGGTTCCGTAGTTGAAAGTCTCAAATATTATTGCTGACCTAGGATAGTGCTTTTATTTTATTTATGAACTAGCTGATGCCCGCGACTTCGTCCGCGTGGATGAAGTTTTTAAAATCCCTCAGGAACTCTTTGATTTTCCGGGATAAAAAGGAACCTATGTCACTTTCCAGGTCCTCAACTATACCCATGCAAAAAATCGCAAAAAAACGTCGATCCGTAGCTCTGTTGCGGCGTGATTGAAGGACAAACCAACAAACAAACACTTTCGCATTTATAATATTAGTATGACGTATTAGTAAGGAAGAATTATTAATACCACGATAATAAAGGCGATCTAATTAAATTTTTGAACACTAAAGCTACTATTGTGACTTAAATATTATGATCGTTAGATATACCTATTCCCTTTTTCCTACTTTGGGTTACATTATTGCAATTTTCTTAAGGATCTCTAATTTTTTTGACAGTAAATTATAGCCTATGATACTTCCTGATAACTTAGCTTTCTATTAGTGAAAAAATTAATTGTTAAAATCGGTCCAGTAGTTACAGAGCCTATTCGGTGCAAACAAACAAACAAATAATCTTTCCTCTTTATAATAATAGTATAGATATTGAATACATTTTGAGTTCCATGGTTTAAATACTATAATATACAACAAAATATGCAACTTACACTACGTGTAATACCTAACTTAGAAAAATAGATATAACTCCTTAACTAATGAACCCTACTTAGCCGTGATAGTTTTCCTTTAAAATTCATTACACATACTACTGCTGTGAATTTTTTCTTGTATCCTTTATACAACCATTTAGCTGGCAGAGGGGGGGGGGGGGGACACTTGACTCTAATAAAATTTAGCACTTTAAAATAACATATTTCACAAACGGATCCCTGAATTGAAAAATGGTGTTCCCACACCCACAATATTTTTGAAAGACCTATTCAACGACACCCCACACTATGGGATAGATGAGAAAAAGAAAATTCATCCCCACTTTACATGTAGGGGAGGTACCCTAAAAAAAATTATTTTTCACAATTTTATTTCACGACTCTGTCGGCGTGATTGATATTTATAACCTTGTCAAATTACAGATTTCTAGTACCAATATTCTCTGCGCTAAACCACGGACAGACAGACAGACAGACAGACAGACAGACGGACGGACATAGCGAAATTATAAGGGTTCCTTGTTTACTACGGAACCCTAAAAACCCACCGAAATGATAAAAATTCTCATTTCGGTGAGCTTTTATCATTTCGGTGTATAATAGTTTCATTTCGGTGGATTGTTTTATCATTTCGGTGGATTATTATTTCATTTCGGTGAAAATCCGGATCAACACGTGAATTTTTCAAAATATTTGTTTAATTTTATAGTATGTAAGTATATTATAATGAAAATTTTAACAACCGACACTGTGAAACAACTTTTTTTATTTTAGTCTGTCTGTCTGACTGTCTGTGCGCGCATTACGTGAAAACTACCCAACGGATTTTAATACAATTTGGTATAGTAGGTAGCTGATACTCCGGGTCAACATATAACATATAAGATAATAGATTTTATCCTCATAAACAATAAGGTTCCTCCGGGAGATGAAAGGGGAATGCCCACTTTTGGGCCCTCCGCGGACAGCACGATAGAATTTATCCAAATTACAGAACCATTTTAAAATAAATAAATACAAATTATCATAATATTATGAAACCCGCCACTAATATCAGTAATTTTCATAAATTAAAAGTATTTATATTGACTCGAGTAAGATGAATCTTTAATCTGTGATCCAAGTTGTAGCATAGACTTAAGAAACAAACAGGACCGAGTACTCGCAGCTGAAAAGCGAGCCGAGCGAGATAGTTAGTACAGAGGCCGTGTGTCCCTTTCTAACAGGGTGACAATAAGATTTTCGTTATGTGAGACAAATTCAATCTTGCAATCTTCCTTCTAATTATAACTTTATTATAAACACAATTATTGAAGTTTTTCATTAGCAATGGAAAATTTCTTAGGGATTAGGGATTGGTTACGAAATAAATAATACAAATAGTACAAGGTATCGATTTGTCCAGTCATAGTGAGTACATTGCTAGATATTATAATGACTGGTCATGTGTAGATAATGTGATAAATTAATCATTTTCTCTAGATATTAATCATAATAGCTCGTCAAAGGCACCCAAAGTAATAAATACAGCCCATCTTCCCCTCCCGCGCCTTATTCCGTTGCTGCACAATCGGTATATTTACCAAAATCTTAAGTTAGGTCAGGGTTGTACAGAAATTCTGTTCTATTGGTTTGAAATGAAACATTAAAATAATGAAAATTGTAATAATAATAATAATAGTACAAAAGTAAGGAGTAAGAGACCATCGTAATCGGAATCGGCATCGTACGTATTCGACCCATCACACAATACAAGAATTTAAAAAATCATGGTCAACATAGTTGTAGCTTTAAGCGTTCACGTTTTTACGGGTTGCCGCTCGAAAAAAATAGACTAGATACAAATTTATATTTTCTTTTTGTTAAGAAATATAACTATCGAAATTAATGCAATTAAATACGGTGACTTAAAAATGTTAAAATAAAATTAAAACATAAGTGTCGCAACTGATTTTTTTAGCCAAAATCTTTGATCAAAATCATTTATTTTAGGCTGGCAAGATGAAACTGATGAAAGAACGAGACACACGGCCTCCGTTATGACTATCCCTCTCGGCTCGGATTAGCCTCTGTGTAATGCGCAACAGGAAATATACTTTATCTACTTGTGATAAGGTTCATTTTCGTAAATACAAATTTTCCGAGTGATCAGTTCTGTTTGTATATTAAGTTCATGAGTTGTAGTCATTTTATTTAAAATGTTGCCAGCATTAACCATGATACTAATCGATACTATCGATTTTTTTAGATTATTATCAGATTTGTGTAGCGTTTAATGGGTCTGTGTATATTTATATTTTAAAAGTATAGACTACAATAAAGACCTTTAGTTCATTTCTTGAAGTGTATTCATAATTCTTATCACTACATATTATTATAAAACAAAGTCCCCCACCGCGTCGTTCTGTCTGTTTGCGATAAACTCAAAAACTACCGAACGGATTTTCATGTGGTTTTTACTAATAGATAAGGTGATTCATGAGGAATTTTAGTGTATCAAGGTTTTATGTAAATTAGTTGAAATATGACGATAATTGTTGACAATGTCGGAAAAATTCAAGCCGCTTGGGAGCTTTCATCGAAAACGCTGCCTTATCTCCTTGAGATATAACAAAACAATTTATGGTGTTGATATGATGTGATAAGTCTTTGCAGAAAAGTCCGAGATGGCATATATATCTATCTTTTAAGGATAGCTTACTATACCCATTTTATCTTTTAAAAAAACTGGTCACATACTATGCGGTTATTGGAAATCTATTTAGACAGATACAGTATTAATCTTTACTAACTTAAATACGTTAGTTACCATAAGCATTTCATGCACATTATAATAATGCGTTTCACCATACAATTTAAATGAATATCTTAGGAGCTATCGCAAAATAAAAACGAACGTGCGCCAAAATGAATACGAGGATTTCAACCCGATGGCGATGACGGGTCTGCTCACGTGATGTGACCAGTGACCACCCCAGCGCCGCGTTGACATTGCTATATTATAAGCTGAGCAATACTTCTTTTATAAGCCTACGTACTGTTCAATATGCTGTTCAATATAACTTAGGGAACATTTCAAGGAGATTGAAAAGACCGTAGACCGTAGACGTAGTAAGTATAGTGCGAAGCTGGGGCGGGTCGCTAGTTATGTATAATGTGTCGAGAGAGGCGAGGTTATGTCATCATGATTGGAGACATAAGACATCAAAATATGATATGAATGGGCGATACACAGCAGGATTACGTCTGAACAATACCGACGGCTCTCATATGTTAAAGTGACTCTGCAGTACCGATTGTGTTCGAGTATTATTCAAGAATCGATTATAAATATTTTCACTCACGAGTGAAATGGTAAATGGCAACATTCATTTTTGACAGATGACATTTCCTTTCACTCATGTTTTTGAAGATGGTGTCTCTGGCTGGTACATGGAACTAGGAATTACGAATGATATGTCTATTGTCTGTCATCTTGCGAAATGCGTATTTGTTGTTTTAGGGTGGAACCACATTTGTGAGGATCGATTCGGATTTTGCCTATACAAAACTGTCATTTTCCATACATTCGTGTACGCATCGAAAAGCCGATTTGATCCGTTCACGTTTCTATGGAATTTGACAGTTTTGTATGGGCGAAATCCGAAACGATCCTCACAAATGTGGTTCCACCCTAAATCGTAGGTTTTAATGTTTTAAAGTATTAAACAGTGATATTTTGAAACAGGAACAAGTCAGGGAAAGTGTAAAAATACAGACAATTAAGCTCTCTGTCAAAAACATAACCCCAAAATGGTTATAAAAATACGCTTTATTTCTCATATTATTAGTCTGGCGGCCACCTGAACCAGATTTTATTATTAAAAATACACTAAAAAGCCTAAATAAATTATGCATTATTATATCTTTGCATGTCCGCGATGGGCCCAAAGTTGTATGGACAGTGGGCATTCCCCTTTTTGTCTATTTTACTCCATAACTCCGTGAAAGTAAAAAGATTATCAATTTAGGTAAGGTGTATGGTTGAGGTTAGCGTTTGCTCAGTAGAAAAGTAATATTTTGTCTGTCTGTATATGTTTTCGGTGCATTTTAATTTCGGTGGAAGCATTCTTTTATTTCGGTGGTTAGTTATTTCATTTCGGTGAACGAATGTTTCATTTCGGTGGCATCCAGATTTCAAACACGGATTTACATATCGGTTAAATAGGATATATTTTTATGGCATTACATAAGAACATAACCTATATCAAGAAGTATAATATACTACAGCTTAAATTTAAAAAAAACTTATAATACGAAAGTTCACCGAAATGAAAGAAAAAAACCACTTTGTTGAAATTGACCCGTCTGACTATGGGTGTGTTCCGATATAAACTGGACCACTGTAAGGTGTGACGTCATTCCAGTCATTGTATGTCTGTGATTCCAGTATACTGTGAAGCTATTCCTTTTTAGTTTGCTATACTGGTTACTGTTTAAAACGGAACGCAGTCCAGTATACTGTCATCCCCACTTTTTCAAATCTAGATGCTGTTAAATTTTTTGATCACGAGATCAAAGTATTGACAGCACCTTACCTCGAAAGCGCCAGTCTAGATAATACACTATATTTACCGGCGCCAGTGTTCACAGTACAAAAATGGCGGTGAGTTATGACGTCATATTACATTTCCCAAAGGTGCTGCGGCCCATGGCAGTCTAACGGAACGAATTTTTCACCAGTGAGTACACTGAGCAGTGCTCGTAGTGTATATCGGAACATACCCCATGATTTGTCAAGCGATATGTATGACATTGACGTTGATGTTTTTGTGTTTACCTTCTTCATTACTATATGTTCCTTACTTCCTTGGTTTACCTCACAGAACAACATATACTCAGGGGAGAAGAATTACAAGTCCATACAAAGAAACGGGGAACAAAAATTAATACCGCCATCTATTGGCTCCCCAAGATAAAAACTTTGTGCGCCAAGTTTAAATAGCTTGAGAGGGATATTCGAATTTTCAATGGCGGCAATTTCAAATTATGAGCGGGAAATTCTGAATGTTTATTTTTCTGCTACTTATATCCACCTACTTTATACCTTAATTTACTTATCCTTCTGGATTCTTCAGGTTTCTTTCAGTATTTGTACCTACAGTTACAATAATAATAGGTAACATACACAGACAAACAAAGAAACCTGAAGAGGAGGATAAGTAAGTAAAGGCACATGCATAGGCAGACAGAAAATAATTGAAAATAAAACGGTTTACTTATTACGATTGAAATAAAACAAATTCTTGGGTACCTTTTATACTTGAAATTTATTTAAATATGTTTTAATAAATCAATTTTTTTCTTAAGAGCTATTTAAAAAATAGGCTTTTACAAGAAGAGGCTTCAACTCTTCTTGTAAAAGCCTATTTTTTAAAACACAAAATCTATTGACACATATATGAAATACACTATTTAGCAAATAGTTTTTGTTTTTTCTATAATGCAGAGGACAAATTCTTAAAAACTCATCGTTTATTATTATTACAGTTGCCAATACATTTGATTTTATATAGCCTTCGTGGCCTTTATCATGTAAAATTTTATTTACCTCCTTACTGCAACACTCAATATATTTGATTAATTCTTTTGTGCAGTAACTTAACCTACTTTTTAATTCATTATACTCTTTACATTGGCTAAATAAATGTACTTGTGATTTTTCACTTGCTATGAAAATAGTTTTACATTTTTCGCAAGCATCATTATTTAAATTCTTAATTAAAAACCCACAAACATATGCGCATGCCTGCATCTCTCCACTGTCCTCATTGTGAATTACTGTATCGCAAAATGTTTCAAATTCATCAAGCATATCTGAGGAATTTATAACATTTTGTGATGAAGTTGAAGCTTCAGTGCATATATTTGTGGGTGTTTTCCTCAATAACATTTTAAAATTATCAATAATGCTATCATTATTGTCAGATTCACAATTTCCTGTTGTAATGTGCTCTAAATTGGTCAAAATAGTAGTTTTTAGGGCTGCTACGAATTGCCCAGCAGTGGGATTAACATTAGCACCACAGTGACCCCGAATGCAGCCAAACAGATTTTCGAGAGGGTCTTGTTGTAGCCTGCGGGTAGCAAGACTTTTAACATCTGAATGTTTACTAGTAATCTTTTCCCACAGTAATTCGATTGCATTCAGGGTCCAAATCCAGCCTTCTTTAGAAGGTGGTGCTCGGTTGCACCCTATAAATTCTATTGACTTGAAGAAAGTCCTCATCTCTCGGAAGAACTGTAAATGTGGGCTGGAGTTTTTTATATTTGTTGCAAATATTTTCCCTCTTCTCAAGTCCGATGAGTCACTGTTCAGCGAATCAAAAAGTTTATCTATGTTTTCTATAACATGCAGAGTTGTTACAGCATCTGTAGTTAGTTCACCTGCAACATATCAAATAAAAGGTTTTGTTATTTATGACATCTTAAGTAAGTTTATTCGAAGCATATTCAATACATATTATAAACTATTAATTTAACATTAAACATTTAACTAATATATTATTATGAAATTGGGACTTCTGATGAAATCACACTGGTAGCATAAGTATAATATCAACATTCATATTATGACAGGATTTTTTCCAAAATTCTCATCAATTATGATTATAGTTACACAAACATATTATAATACTAGATGATGCCAGCAACTTCGTCTGCATGGATTAAGGTTTTTGGTTTCCCACAGGAACCCTTTAATTTTCCAGGATAAAATGTAGCCTATGTTTTAATCCAGGGTATAATCTATCTCCATTCCAAATTTCAGCCAAATCCGTTCAGTAGTTTTTGTGTTAAAGAGTAACATACACACACACAACACACACACTCAAACTTCACAACTATTCACAAATATTATAGTGTGATTATAGTTACATATTACAATACTACTTGTCACACTATAATTATTTTTTGTTGAATATGTTGGAATCACAGGCACGGCTGAGTAATCGGAGAATATTCAGTAATAAATATGACAAAAAAATAACAATGATGCCTCTGTACCTAAACCCAAATAAATAATATTATTTACCTTGTGATATTTTAGCCATCATTCCAGCTGCAACAGTATGACTGAAAACTTGAGCAGCTAATTTAACTCTCATTTTTTGTTTAGTGTTCGGATTCAAGTGTTCCTGTTTCAGTGCAGGTGCAAATACGAAATTAGGGTTGCTGCTGTCCAGTTCATAAAATGTGATGATATGGCTCCATTTGGCAACTCCTGAAAGGGTGAATAAATCATAAATTCAAATTCAAAAGCTATTTATTTCATGTAGGCCAACCTGTAGCTCTTATTATAAGTCTAGATTCTACCATTGGTTTGGAATGCAGATTTCGCTGAGAAGAGCTGGCAACAAACTCATCAGTTGTTCTTTTACTAGTCAGAGCTGGCAACAAACTCATCAGTTGTTCTTTTACTAGTCATTTTATTTTCATGAACCAAAATTAAGGATCAACCACTCTAGTGAACACAGTTGACTATGTTAAGTTTTTAATAAATATTGGCAACTGTTGGCTAAGAAGCCAATTCTCCCTAAAACACAACATATGTGTATCATATTTTTCTAGAAATAAGTCTACTTCTAGTTCTTTGCTTTCTTTGTTTAATATACAGAGCTTCTCCGTTGTCTTGTACAAACAACTTATTAGGCTTGCTATCACTTTAGCCAATGAAAGAAATATGGGTATGATATATTGGTATGGCTATGGTAGTATTAATCTTACCTATTCCACGGTTATTGCTTGACTTTATATCAGTGTTACATTTCATGTCGTATTTCATTAGTAAATTTCTAAAACATTTTAGAAGATGAGGAGGATCAAAGATACTAACAATATCTTTGTCATCCAAATTGATACATGGCCTGTCTACAGTGGCACCCAAGATGCCTAACGCTCTGCGGTTAACACCATCCATGTCACAAACTGTTGCTGCTATATTGAGACCAGCTCTGTAGCATTCCCGTAATACCTAAAAATAATACATGAAGTAGATTAATACTTTCATTTTAAATTCAGGCAGTTGAATTAAAGGAAGAAGGAAAGACTGAAAGGCCATAAAAGGTAATAGAAGTACTATGACTAGAATTAAAACAATTTGGCATAATTTTTGATACTTCAATAGAATGGGCACATGCTAAAAGGGAATCTGTCACAAAAAATGGCAAATTGAGTTAAGCATGAAAATCACATCTTTGATCTTCTGCATAGCTTCCATGCTAAAAGGAATTCAGTCCCATGCCTGGTATACCTAAATATTGGCTTGTGAACACAGTGGATTGGTTAAAAAAAAATTTGTGTTGCCTAGAAACCGATTTTTTGTTTTTCTCAAAACTATGTGCTCTGAACTAATGCCCTTTTAGCATGTGCCGATTCAATTTATAAATAAGGTTGGTTAATATGTGAAATCATAAAATTTAATCGAATTTGATTAAGTGTGTACCTCTTTTATCAATGCTGCTAATCTATCTGCTGTCACATAGCCACTAGACAGGTAAAAAGCAAGAGGTTGCTTCACTTTTTTTCTTATCCCTGCCACCATGAACACTAGAGCATTTGATGCTATATGTGGAGATCTGCCTTGATGCCCATGGTCTTGAAATCCTTCAATAATGTCACTTTTTCTATTGTATCGTAAGTATTTTTATAGACATTTCATCAAAAAGGAGAATATACTCATTGTCAGAGGGTTTCTGGAGTTTAGAAAATTTTGCTAAAATGCTGAAAATATTCTTATTTATTCCAACATTCATTTCAAATTGACCTAATAAGGTTCTCAGACTGGATTGAGCTGGTAAACACACAAGCCTCCTCATTAGTCTGTAGCATGTTGGTGATCGTTTATAAAGCCTTAAGGCAATGATTTTTTCTTCTGGAGTCCACCGTCTTCCTTTAGATTTCCTACAATAATTTTTTATTTGAGCTTGGAGCAACAAAGCAAATGTTGGTGTCAGTTTTTTCATCAACTCTTGCACTGAATCATTGTTTGAAATTTCTCTTAAATATTCCTTATTTTTTAATTTATTTATTCTATTGCGCAGTTGGCATATTCTTTTCATGTGCTTTCGGCATTTATTGTAGAGATACCTTTCTCCTGCAGTTTTCTTAGAACTCATTGGAATTTGGACATTTTCATCTAAAGGCTGTTTGGCTTCAGGACACTTTCCTTCTACTAAGCTTCTGCTGTTGCTAGGCTGATTTAGCAAACACAGCTTAATTTCATTTTCTTCTGTAGGCTGCATTATTTTGGTTGGATTATCCACACCAGTAAACACATTTGTTTTGTCTTGTAAAGGCACACAACATTCAAAGGTTTTGGTTGAGGAACAAATATTGTCATCTAAAATTATTAACAATAATAGTATGCTTAGTGTGTTAATCTACAATTAATCAGCTATTATTTATTGAAATATATGCAAGCAACATCTTTGATGGTATTCCCTATTTTTTATGAATTCATTGATCCCAGTTTTTTTTGTTAAGCTTTCAAAACTAAGTATTATTTCGATTTGTCTCGTCATTATCTAGGTTTATTGATATGTAAAATTTTGAAGAAATTTATGATTTTAAAGTTACGAGCCTTGAAAGATTCCTATAGAAATGCTCGTAACTTTAAGATTAATATTTTTTCCATATTATAAACATCAATAAACCTAGATAATGATGAGACAAATCGAACTAATACTTAGTTTTGAAAGCACAATATGCAATAATGTGTGCAATAATAAATCACTAGTAAGAGCGTACATATGGACTGAGGCCCCTTAAGGCAGAAATTCAATTTATAGTTTACTAAAGCTAAGGCTCAAATTTGAAGTCAGGAGTTTAGCAGATGTGACTTTGTTATTGGGGGCCGTCCTATTAATTTAACCTTTCACACATTTTATTATTAATATTATGTAAAGTACACATTACCTCTTCATCTGGAACAGCAAATCTGTGTAGCTTCTTTGTACTATGGGGATAATCACTGAATGAAGTCCTTTTAAAATGTCTGTGGCACAACATTCTATGTTCCCTGTGCAGTTTTTGTTGGAATTCTTGTGAAGACCATTCTCCATCGGGGAAACAGTATTTGGCCCATAATTCACACCTAAAATAACAATTTATGTCATTAGCATTACAAAGGAATGATACTCTGAATGCTCCTACAGACCAAATATGTAAAAGGTACTTCTTACAAGTAGTTTGTTTATAATAATTATGTGATCAAATACCTTCTTGTTCAATCACTATTAGAAAAAATGACACAATAATATGGCTTTTCTACAAATTATTTACCATGTCTTAATCCTTGGATAATGGATAAAATTTGGATTATTGGCATTCAGATGTTTCAAATTCATACTAATATTATAAATGCGAAAGTGTCTGTTAGGCTTTGACGACCCCTCTTTTCAGCCGATTTTGATGAAATTTGGCATATATGGATAGGTTGCCCGGCGAAGGACACTAGTCTACTTTTTATCCCGGAAAACTAAGGAGTTCCCGCAGCAATAAAAATAATCAACGCGGACATCATCTAGTGATTTTAATAAAATAAATTAGTACTGTACCTGAGAATGTTGGTTTTGCCAGGCTTAGGATAGCGGAATAGTTTAGTGTCGGGGTCTACACCCGGTGAATGGCCACACTTTAAACACTTCCTGCTATTTTCTGCCATTTTAAAACCACTATTTCACTTATTATTGTCCAGATAAGTTTTAATTGAACGAGCACCTCACACTATTTCTACGGTTACGGAGGAGCAGAAGCTCGACTCGAAGTAAAACGTTTAAACAGCAACGCAGGCAAAGTAAACATTTTCAGAAAAGCAAACTCTGAAATCTGAAATGTACTTTTTTGTGTTTGAAAATTACTATTTTTGTAGAAATTTTAACCTCAAAAAGTACGTTTTCTTGTTCTGAAGAAAATTCAAGAATTCAAACAAAGTTGCCATAAACAAAATAATTTTTGTACCAGGAGTGATTTTTACGACCCGATAATTGAGATCTATGCCACCGCTATCTTTTAATTAAATATTCTTGATAATGTTAAGATAAATTTAAACAAAGATAATATATTTTTATTAACTATTTTTTTATATTTTCTCTATATGCTATGTATGAGTTGCGTGTACGGGTCACTAGACATAGAAAAAAATGATAACAATTATTATTGTAGGTAATGTTTGCTTTGTTGGATTTATTATTCTGTACGCGTTGTTTATTGTGTAAAACTTAACTACCAAAACAGGAGTTTAAGCTAGTTGCTAGTAACCCTCAATTATTTCGAAATTCGGAACAGTATTACTAGTATGAAAAATAAAAAAGTTGTTTACACTTGGCAACATATTGATTTGCCCAAGTAGGTATGTCGCAATGACGTAGAACAAAGTTGACTACACAGATTAGGTATTAGTTACTACGTAACAGATGCGACAGTGACTTTTTCTACACCCAGTTTCCAATTGATCCGTTTTGGCGCTGCTGTAGCGTTGCAGCTAGGGCTTACCCAAGTCGATAACTCGTTATCGATACTTTAGTGATGTACTTCTATCGACAACCAAATAATGTAGGGATTTCCTAAATACTTAAAATTAAAAATAAAAAACAAAAAAGTTAAATTTAAAACTTATTTATTTAAAACTTTTTCCTTAATTTAAAACACTTATATTTTACACAAGCTATTTCTTGAATATCAGCCATTTCTGATACGTATTTTTCTTCCATGTCCCCTTTTAATATTTTATTTTAAAACTTTTTCTTTAATTTAAAACACTTATATTTTACACAAGCTATTTCTTGAATATCAGCCATTTCTGATACGTATTTTTCTTCCATGTCCCCTTTTAATATTTTATTTAACATATTGCACCAATTGTGCACATATTGTAATCTTATAACATGTTTTAAAAATATATTTTTTAATAATTCTGTATGTGTGGAACAACACCCCAACCAGAAAAACCTCAAAGAATGTTTAATGCAACCTATTTTATATTTCTACCAATATTTTTTTTATGCCCATTCTCATTTAAATAATTATGTATACAATATACATATATGTACTCGCATCCCTGTACAGAATTACAAAATGTTCATTAGGATATGCTAAATTATCAATTTTTAACAATTTATATTCTCTGTTCTTTAAGAGTCTAATAAACAATTTAGATAGTAAAGTAAGATTACAATTTACAGAAAATAATTTAAAACGTAAACTAAAATCATATTTTTTGGATAAGTTGGTTTGTTAATGTTGTTATAGGTATTTGTGTTTAACAGAATTGGCTTATAGCTCACAATTTAAACCTAAGTGGTTTTTTTGTGCTATTAAGAACATTTTTGTATATTCCTCTTATTTGATAATAAAAAAAAAAGTATGAATAGATATTTTCATCCGTAGAGCTGCTTCTGTAAGTTTATAAGCAACCCTTACACTGGTTTTTTTGTCATTTTACGAAATATGAAGCCAGCAGAATATGCTGAGCATTTCACTTTAATTTTCTCTAATATAATTTGATCACTCAATATAGACTCACTTGGACAATCTCGTTCTTTTTCCTGTGAAGTGGATGGGATTTGATTACAATCATTAACATTTTTTTAATTTTCATCTAATTCATCTTGAAATAAAAAAAAATTCCATCCAATAATGTATCACCATTATCCACTTCACAGTTTGCGAATTTTGAATGAGGGCACAAAAATTTGATAAAATTAATGACTTAAATGAATAAAGAAATGTGTTGATATGTGAATTAATATTCAATAATTTAGAGCCCTTCCAAAAAAATTTACTAATCGGTCTTGATTAATAAATCTTGGATAAAAATACTCTATGCTGTACTTTTTGAATAATAATTTGGATATCCTTCTGAATCTCTAAGGTTATCCAACCTTCTAGGGATGAAAAATGCACAAGTCGAGGTTTTCCTGATTGTATAGCAAGTTTGCTAGTACTGTCTTCAAATTTTAAATCTTTAATTTTTTTATAGCTTCTGTCCAAAATGTTTTGTGCGGGGAATTAATTTTAACTGCTTTATGCAGTTTTCCTTTGGCTGCACCACCATGTCAAATAGTTTATCGAAAAATTCAACAACTTCTGCCGTTGTCTCCATAGTACTTGTCTTTCCAGTGTGAAAGTTATCTGAAAAATATTAAAAATATACATAGGTAAATAAAGTATGTAGGTTGATAGTGCATGTAAATTTTTATTATTAGAACACTAACTTTAAAACATGGTTGATTTGCGACTAATATTCTTGTAAATTATTGTCTTTACATAGAAATAGATACAGTTAATTTATTAATAAGAATAATTTTAATGGGCATTGGCACTCTTAATAATTCTATGCTAGTTAAGTCATACTAATATTATAAATGCGAAATTTTGTTTGTTTGTTGGTTTTTCCTTCGATCAAGCCAAAATAGAGCTATGGTACGTGTTTTTTGCATGGGTATAGTTGGACCTGGAGAGTGACATAGGCTACTTTTTATCCTGTAAAATCAAAGAGTTCCAGAAGGATTTTAAAAACTAAATCCACGCGGATGAAGTCGCGGGCATCAGCTATTAATTCATTTGTATACTTACTGAGTGCATTGGTGTATTTTAGCATTGCAGCAGTTCGAGCACTAAACAAGCAGCAACGCTGACTTTCATTTTCTTTATCATTGATCCCATGACGATCGATTCGCGTACCTATCGCATCACAATCCTAAAAGCTGCACGCTATTAAAGATTATCGCATCAAACAACGGAGGAGAATTTGGAAATTAACTCAGCAAATGCGAGGAAAACTCGGCAGTCGGATGTCGGATATCAACAAATTACAAAATCAAAACAAAAATGGCGACATATCACATATGTTAGCGACAAGTTAACGAGTCCACAGAGTACATTATATTATACTGCATTCAACCTGTGGTTTCAACTCAACTTGCACTTTGCCGAGTCCAAGCTAGGTGTGTATTCTGTGGCCCAAGCTAACGATTGCAGCGCCAAAACGGCTCATTTGGAACTAAGCTGTCATAGCCCTGGTTGACTAGGCCTGGTTTACCTTCAAGTTCAACAAGAAGCTCAACTCAAGAATATTTTTCAATTCTATGAATAACCTATATTATTTCGTATTCTTGAATGAAATACAAAGCATTGGGCAAAATAACACAGCAGTCCTCTCAATCATGTCCATAGTACGAACGTGTTCAGGACTTTACTGTGGTCGAACACAACTCGAGGATGGTTCGTGGAGTGACTGCGGCGCTTGTCCCAGGGGCTTCCGCACCAACGCCACTAGTTATTGTGTAGAATGCTCGGAGGAACCGACGCTGTATGATTGGCAATACCTTGGCTTTATGGTGCTGTTGCCACTGGTTCTACACTTGTTTTTCATTGATATGGTTGCGGCAGGGAACAGGTAAGATTGAAGATACCTTTTATCCGGACATGTTTGACATAACAGATCCCATAGAAATCTAATCTTTAAAGAATAAAAACAAACTGCATTTGCTTCTTCCTTTTTATAAAAGTATTAGATTTAAGAGTAGTGTCTAGTGACGAAACGCGACGCGAGTAGGTATTTTCCAAAATGCTATCTGTTTCACAATGCTTAGCTGCCCGACCCGCATCGTGCGATAGAGAGAGTTGCAAGTCCAGGAGTTATTTGCCTAAATTTTATTCTTGAAATATTGTTTCGGGTCATAACGTTTTTACCCCCCTAAACGTTTACAAAATTAGACAATTTTGGTCTCATTAGATTCAGTACACCTTAATCTTTTTTAGTATTTCAGTTTAGTTAAATTTAAAAAAATAAAATTAGTCGAGGAAGTTTTTTAGTCAAAAATATGGATATTTAGTCACTAATAACTTTTAACATAAGCAATATTTCTTTAAAATTAAAACGTACGGGCATAGTTTTTCATTGTACCTGCAACATTTCAAAAAATTATGAACATTGGACAACATTTACGGGTAGCAAAACGTTATCGCTTTTTGTATGAAAATTTTCAACTAGACAATCTTCTTAAGGAAGATGAAGAGAAGAAGAATTTAAGATTAGATTTACAGGATACTTGTTAAAAGATGGGATGGCACTACTTTTTTTTTATAATTTTTTTTTCCTATTTTTATCTGGTTGGTCTACTGCCAAAGACATGCCACCAAGTAATTTAGCATTCCTGCATGAGGGTGTGTAAAAATTGCCATACCTCCTTCCAAGTTAGTCTAGTATCATGTAAGACTCCTTCATCGCTTATCATCAAGTGAGATCACAGTCAAAAGCTACCTTGTCATAAATAAAAGTATTTACTAAATAAACTGGGCCAGCGTGGCTAAGTGGTGATAGCTAACTTCGCACTAGGCCAGTGTAGTGGACTATGGCCTATAACCCATCTCTGAAAGGATACCTGTGCTCAGCAGTGAGCTGTTGATGGGTTGCTGCTGATGATGACGATGATGATACTTAAATAATAAGCCTTTTTTTTTCAGATACAGAATAATTTACATATATTTTATGGTTCTAATACAAATACAATAATAAAGAACATTTAATAAAATTATTTCGTTTTTAAAGAACAATATCAGTTCCCGCATGCTTTGTATCTGTTTTCCCTCTGGCAAAGGCCTCCTCTAACCCTTTCCACACAGCTCTTACCCTTGCCTTTCTACTCCAGATTTTGCCTGCTATCTTAACTATTTCATCTTCCCATCTAATTCTCTGCCTCTCTGTCTTTCGTTTTCCTATTCTAGGTTGCCAAAGTGTTACCACTTTGCTCCAATTATCTTTTCCCCTAATCATATGGCCCGCCCATTCCCATTTTAAAGTTCTTTTCTCCATGTTGCATCTTCCACTTTTGTAATATGCCTAATACTTATATGCCTTATACTGATGATACTTAATTAATACAAATAATTTCCATTACAGAAATTCCACAATAGTAGCACAACTAGTATGTGCATTTGTAGAGGTGGTGATTGCAACACTGGCTGCATTGATAGTTCTGCCCCCAACTGGCTCCATTGATCTGCACGTGTGCTCGCCCAAGGCTCTGTCAGACTGGTACACGCTGCTGCACAACCCGCAGCCTGACTACAAGGAGACACTGCACTGCACACAGGAGGCTGTGTATCCATTGTAAGGGGTTTTTAAAAATATGACTACTACTACTACTTTTTTTATACATTACTAGCTGATGCCTGCGAACGTCAAATGTTTGACAGGAAAGTCGGTAGAACACTTTATATGGGAAAATGAAATTGTTGTTTTTACTGTCTTCCTCGCAATTTTTCCATATTTTCTCACTGTTTAAACCTTCCTTGGACTACGACAAACATTTCAAACCAAAAATCAGCTAAATCGGCCCAGCCGTTCTCGAGTTTTAGCGAGACTAACGAACAGCAATTGATTTTTATGTATATAGAGATAGGCACACGCTTGACCACTATCACACCTGATAGAAAGTGATGATGTGGCCTAAGGCGTTGTCCTAAAAGATGCCTATTCACTAGCGATGCGCGACTGCGAGTGATTCCAGTCGAATTATTCGACTCTATGAATCATTCGAATCATTCGAATGATTTACCAAAATTAGTAACTAATTTGAGAGCTCCACTAAAATCTATATTGAGTCGACTGTCGATTCGGATTAGTAGTTGATACTCCGATTCGATTAGTTGTTACTTGTTAGTACACCGAAGTCCGACTCCGTTAGTATTAGTAGTTTTTGTTGAGTCGACTTGTGCATAAGTTTAGCTTTAGCCCTAACGGACGAACATTGGTCATTGAGTTGTTGTAATTATAAAAGCAGCAGATCGCAAAACTTTTGTTGTTTATTTTAGTTCCAACGTACTAAGGAGAAAATATTGCAAGTGCATTTTTTTTTCTATACTCATAATATTAAGTACTTATGCATATTGAAAATAATATGTATGGTACCTTTACCTATATCTACGGAAGACAATAAAAACATCGTACCTACCTACCTACCGTAGCGTATTCAGCTGGCAAAAAATGTAGATGTAAAAACTTTGTCCCTATCTATCGCACATATTCTAACAATTTCAATCCGAATATTTTGATCTAACTACTTGGTACATTATTATCCTACACAACACACACATTAAAATAATGACAGTAAAATTATGGACAGGTGTTTTAGAAAAATTATATTTTTATCATATATAACTATTTTTGATAAAGAGAAATGGCGATAAAAGTTACTATGTAGTTACTTTCGTCATTTTTTATATTATTATAAACTAGGCATAGGACATTAGAAATATGTCTAAAATATCCGTAATTTTACTGTCAAGTATAACAATATAGGTACCACTTTGGTCAAAAGTATTCTGTGACTTTTACAATCATTGAAAATGTTAGAATGTTAGAGAGAGAGAGGAAATGAAAAACGTTAACTAGCTCTTAAAAAACATAACTTATGTTAAGATAAGTGATGAATCATCAAATGGTTAACACAGTTTGAATGATGTATTTAATTCAACTGGTGGTAAAATCAAAAATGTAAATACTAACAACACCAAAAAAGCGCTTTCTAGCTTCTATTAAAAAGTAATATGTGTCAGAATTTTGAAATTAAGTCTTATTTTGCCAGCAATAAAAGGTTACATTCAATCCTTACCTTCGTTACTCTGTGATTCAATACTCTAAAAAATTTATTGTATTAAAACCCTATTGAAAACCCCTTGAAAATTTTGAAATTGAGTCTTATCACTATAGAATATGGTTAACATTCCAATCATACAGTTGAAACCATAAGTCATTTATAACGTAGCGGTGAGAGCGAACCCGATTTCCAAGAATCTAAGTCGCGAAATAATCCAGTCGAAAAACGCCCTTAAAGTATTAGTATACTGAACAGCATTTAGTCAAACTCGAGTGCAGCGCGCGCCGAACAAAGCAGTCGAAACGTGACGCGGTTAGTAGTTACTAATTAGTAGTCGTCATTCGAATAAGAGCATTAGTATATTACTAATTTTCAATTCGAATGTGTACATTAGTAGTTGTAGATTATTCGAATGGTCAGATCATTCGCAGTCGCGCATCGCTACTATTCACTCTTGCTTTAAATGTACCGAAATTGTATGTGTTAGGATAGGAAACATAGATCTCAGAAGAGTGAAAAAAAAACACTACAACTACACTACTACTACTTCATTTCCCTAATATAAATTTAGTTACAGTGTAATTAAACTACTTATAATTAAATTCAGCAGTCTGTAACTCTATAAAAAACTATGTCAAGGAACAAACTAATTTCTTTCATATAAACTAGCGGCACGTTATGATGGCCGGTTTGACACATTACAATAGTGATGTGGAATGTCAATTTATTCTCGAACAAAAAACAATTAAGTTTTGTTTTTGTACCTGATTAAATAGGTTTAATAAAACAAAAATGTATATGTTTATTTAATTTATTTGAACGAACTGAATATTTGAATGAAAATGAATATACATACTTTATATGCACACAAGAAACATATGAATACAAAAGATACCAAAAAAGGTGCCACAAAAGGCCATAATTAATCAGATTCGTCCATACTACTATTTTCACTGTCGTCACTGCTATCATCACCTACATTAATAATTATATGTTCGTTTTCTATAATATTATCTATTTTCACATCTCTTTCATAATCTTCCCTTATTAATTTAACAGTTCTATTCACAACCTTTTCCCAGTCTCCTTTAGTCACATGTTCACAAGCTTCTTCTAATAATTTTAGCATTTTTTTTGTGGTAAATGGGGGTTCTGTATTGTGTCTTGCAGCATATCCCTTAATTTGAGCCCACACCAACTCAATCGCATTATACTCACAATGGTAAGGCGGTAACCGTATAACTCTGTGCCCATGTTCTAATGCTATTTCGTCAATGACGTATCGGATCTTGGTTGGTTTGTTTTCTTTTAAAAGACGTACTAATTCCGCTTTTAACATATTCATGTTTGCATCTACGCCATTTTTACGAAGCCATGCGACGATATCAGCTTTCTTTTGGGATTGGGCAGGTGGCTTGTCAATTTGCATCGAGTGGTATGGGGCGTTGTCCATAATTATAATAGATGGTTCAGGGAGGCTACACAACATTGAGGTAAACCATTCAGTAAACTTTTCTCCATTCATGTCTTCATGATAGTCTCCAGTGGTTTTTGACGCAAAAGCCATGAGAGAACCTTCGACAAACCCGTTGATGGTTCCGGCGTGACAAATTATAAGTCGCGATCCTTTTCCTACAGGAACTTTGGAAGTAGATGCTGCTGTGTCATCGTTCCAAGAACGGCCTACAGTATGGTTAGCATTAAGCCATGTTTCATCCAAGAACACAACATTTTGCCAATTTTTGATTTCTTTCACTTGCCGTAAAAAAGTATACCTTGCCATCGCTATATCAAATCTTTCCATCAATATTTTGCGTTTGTTACATTTTTTGTATCGAAATCCAATGGTCTTCAAAATCTTCGTTAAAGAACTTTCCCCACCGAAGAATAATCCAGCTTCCTTCAGTGAATGCACCAACTTTTTTCTTGTTGGATACTCCTTCTGTAAATAGTAGCCGTAAACATGTCTTCGGATAGCATCGGCATCAAAGCTATCGATGCCTACGACTGGTTTTGCTCGTTTTCTCTTTTTTGGTGTGTGAAGTTTATTTTCTTCTGTGCCAGTCTCGCCATATTTTTTTTTAGTTATCCGTCTAACAGTTCGTTGTCCAATATTAAGCGCATCAGCTACGCGTTCAACCACTGACTGA
Source organism: Oeneis ivallda (assembly GCA_029955525.1). Taxonomy (NCBI): domain Eukaryota; kingdom Metazoa; phylum Arthropoda; class Insecta; order Lepidoptera; family Nymphalidae; genus Oeneis; species Oeneis ivallda. Next base: position 10,013,505 of record JARPMR010000024.1, on the reverse strand, counting down.
TAGGTAAAATTGGCCCTCCATTTTGAGCTTCACGATCGAAATAGTTACGAAGGCGTATTACGAACTCACGTGTCTGACTATTTAGAACAGTTCTCTGCGTACGTTCGGTCATATCGACGAAATCCACAACAAAGGGCTTGAACAGAGTCCAAATTAACGAGCAAGGGTCAACAGTAATGCAGTATCAATATTTGAAATCCAAAGCCAGGTCAAAACTATATCACAATCGCATTGCACTGACAGTTTATACTTTTCGAAGCAACGTCAATTCGAAACTGCTTTGTTTTGCATTGAGCATTGACGCGAGTTTGCCGGAGGTAGTAGTTGTGCTAGCCAGCGATCCTATGTGACGATCGTATTAGATTCCATTTTTAAAAATTTTCAATTTAGAAAACCAAATGCCGAGTTGTGGTATATATCATATAAAAATAAAAATTTTACCTTTTGTATGAAACAGCTGATATTTTTTTGCGATTTCAGAGGTTTGTCCACATAGTGAAAATTGTTCATATTCACAAGTACATTCACCCCTTAAATGGTGCAAACTGATTTTTCTACACTTGTATACATTTTAGAAATCAATTTAATAAATAAATTTTGAGTCCTAAACCTAAAACTACATTCGATAAAATTTATGAATCTCTGCACATCACTATCGTCAATAAAGTAATACAATTATTTCCTTCAAAGTCGTTATCAATTAATACGGAACTTCATGAGCGGACAAACGTCAAACCGGCCATCATAGCGTGCCGCTAATATAAAAAGTTTTTATTATGTATAGAAAGAAGAGTATAAAATTTTAGTTTTCTTATTGAAACATACATGTTCATTGTTCAGCAAAAAGTAATAAAAAGAAGAACTACAAACTTTTCTAAAGATAAATATGTGCTTAATTTAAGTAATGCCAATCATGTGATAAGCAATTCCAATCTCAGTAATAGAAAGCAGCAGTGAAATAACTCTGTATTCAAATATTTTCTTTGATTAGACTATCCACACTGTGTTAAGTGCTGTGTAAGTTTGCACATTTTTAGTAAATAAAATGTCCTGTTCCTAACGGCATATCATAATTTAATTTATTATTATAATATAGAACCATAAAAGTCGAATAATTAAGTTACTAATTAAAGTTATAAAATAGTTTCTATATTTTCACCCCTTCCTTTACAGATACACAATAGTCCTGCTAATATATGCATTTGGTCTTCTAATGACAGTGACACTTAGGCCTCTTTTGTTGGCTTGGCACAAATCAAGTACTGGCAAGAAAGCAATATACTGTGCCTTGTATTTCTACCCCATACTTGTGCTCATACACACTGTTGCTGCAGGATTGATATGTAAGTTAATTTCCCTGATCAATTGAGGAGTATATACTTCCTTATTTAATATAAAAAAATATTTTTATAAACCTACTTCAAACAACCGTGCCACTACAAAGTATATAATTTATTGTTGATTTTTTAAAAACCGCATGACCAATTTCAATAAAATTTAAATGATACCACCTGGGAAGTATACCCTTTCAAACAAAAAAGAATTTTCCAAATCGGTTCAGACATCATCGAGTAATCGATGAACATACATAAAAAAAAATTCTGATGAATTGAGAACTTCCTCCTTTTTTGAAGTTGGTTAAAAATAAAACATCTTGCTTATAAGTGGTGATAGCTAAGTGGGTAATGCCCATTTTCAACAACATTCCCTAACTTTTATGGGCTGAAGCTAAGTTAGATGACATTTTTGATCAATTTTGTTTTCATAAACTTTTAGAGAGCACTTAAAGGTAAAAATGACATTGGGTAAAGAATTGTATTTAGGGGCTACCTATGTAAAGAGGCTCCTATACTTAGTGGATGATTTAGGTATGGTTGATGAAAATAGACTCCTTTTTGAGGGATCCGGGGTTCTATCCCAGGCTAAACCTATCTCTGACTCTTCTGAGTTATGTGTGTTTTAAGCAATTAAATATCACTTGTTTTAATGGTGAAGGAAAATATCGCGAGGAAACCTACATAAAAGTTTTCCATAAAGTCCTCAAAGGTGTGTGAAGTCTGCCATGCCCACTTGGCCAGTGTGGTGAACTATGGCAGAAACCCTTCTCCTTCGAGAGAAGACCTGTTTCCAGTCTGTTATGGACAGGTTGAGTTTAATAATAATTTATTAAACTCAACCTGTCCATAACAGACTGGAAACAGGTCTTCTATCTACAGGCAATTTTTTATAGTGTAAGAACTTTCCATAGGATTTTAAGAAAACAGAAACAAAGCTACAGTCAAAAAACAATTTTGACAACGTAAAACTGGTAGTTCTCTGCTTCAGCATATTTCCAAGTTGAACCAATTATATTTTTCTCTTTTGTTTCAGATTTTTCATTCCCTTACATTGTCATCATTATATCAATGATGACGTCAGCATCGCATTTCTCTATTAAAATAGATCAGTCAGCACCAGCCTTATTAACAGCTTCACTGACAAATGTAAGGAACTTGATCATACTCATTGGTCATTGGATCATTCACGCTTACGGCATTATATCCTTGACCGGGTTCAAGGAACTGTGGTATCTGACTTTGGTACCAGCCCCAGCATTATTTTACATACTCACAGCGCAGTTCACAGATCCAACAAAGATTCATAATGATTGACTAACTGGGTGCCCAATAGTGAAGTTGGTTTTGATTTGACATTACGGAAACAAAAGGCGAAGACACATTAGTGTGTTGTGTGTTGCGACGCAATCTGGTGCGAAGATCGACAGACTAGTGTAGTGTACACATCTTTAAACCTTATTCTCTTAATTCTTGTGATGAAATAATAGATAAGTAAGTAGAGGAAGATTTTAATTTATTAAATATTATTAAAATACTTCTAGTTTTAATGTTGTTGAAAGAAGTTTCTTCATCATTGAACTAATATCTGACTGGATGACATAACATTGAAACTATATTTTACTCCTGCACTTTATAATAAAGTGGCTAATTCTGTTGTAACAATCTTTAAAATCAACTAAATTGACTGTTCTTAGATATTTATACCCTGTCCAACCGTTTATTTTCTTTTTGACAGCTCAGTGTCACTCACTCTCACATAGTGAGAGTGTGAGAGTGAGTGAGACTTAGCTGTCAAAAAAAAAATAAACGGTTGGACAGGGTATAGGAATATCATTCTCCATGTGGAGCATTATGAAAGGGAAAGCATGAGATTTAGGCATGTCAATTTAGTTTAGAGATGGTGTGTGTTATCCATCAGCCTGTATTCATCGACTGCTGGACATAGGCCTTTCCGAGAGCGCGCCACCAATTAACACGGTCCTCCTTTTTCCTCATCCAACCGCTTCCCGCCATCTTCTTAAGGTCATCGGTCCAGCGAGCTGGAGGGCGTCCTTACACTGCGCTTGCTGGTATGCGGTCTCCACTCCAGAACACGTCTGCCACATCGGCCATCGGTTCTGCGACAGATATGACCTGCCCACTGCCGCTTCATCTAGCTAATCCTCAGAGCTATGTCGGTCACTTTTGTTCTTCTACGAATCTCCTCGTTCCATATTTGACCGAGCGAAGCGAGGTCTCTGTGTTTACTAGAGCGATTTGCACTTGTCCGTCCGTCCGTCTGTCCGTCCGTCCGTCTGTCAGAGCCTTATAACTTTTGAATTACTGAACGTAATTACTTCAAATTTAGATATAATATGTAAACCGATGGCCTCCAGCCGAAAATGGCTTAAAAAGTTATAAAAATCTTTATTTCAGAGGGGCTCTCATAGAAGCGAATCCGAAGTAAATTTTTTTTTTGCGATTCATAGGGTTTCTGTGTATCATTTAAAAGACAATTTGGAACAGAGTACAAACGTATTTTTTTTTAATTTTTTTCCTAAAATTGACGAAATGGGGGGCTTTCAAAGTGGCGATTTAGTACGCTCTCTGGGAAAATTGGCTATATATTTTCAAGCTGTACTTATTTTTTTACTTCACTTGTATCCTGTACTTGAACAACAAATACTAAAATTATATGAATATTATAAAGAAACGAGATTATTTAATTTTTAATGAGCATCAGTAATTTTCACATAGCTTCACAATAATGCTAATAGATGGCGCAGTCATTAACTATTCCATGGAACTAAACTCGCCGGCATATTTAGCGGAACATAAAAAAAAGGTTTGATATCAGTATCATAATAAGGTTGCTGGCTGGTTTATACGTCATTTAATTTAAAAAGAAATATTTTCAAACTAAGAAAACAACTGAACATCACAATTTATGCAATTGTTTTAATTTTATTCAAATACACCTTATCTGGAGCGAACTTCGAGTATTTCTTCCTTCTGAGTTTGATTTAAAATTTCATTGAAATACTGTTTTTTGTTAGTTTTTTTTAATCGCGTATCTTTCTGGAGTTGATGACTGAATTATGCCTGACTTAGCCCCAACGGAGATTGCCAGGGCACTCGAAATGCGAAGAAATGGTCAAACCTACAGAGTGATATCCAGAGATCTTCGTCGACCAGTTTCAACGATCCATCGCAGTATCCAACGGTTCAGGGAGACCGGTACTTATGTGAGAAGAGCAGGACAAGGCAGAAAAAGACGCACTTCGAGTAGGGATGATCGTTTCATTCGGCTTCGTGTACGTAGGAACCCCCGTTTGACGGCCGTCCAAGCCCGACATGAGTTAGAAGCAGTGCGGGGTGTAACCGTAAGTGAGCGTACGGTACGAAGAAGGCTCGAAGAAGCTGGTTTGGGTTCATTTGTGCCCGCCAAGGCTCCAAGGCTCGAGGTAAATCATCGTAGAAACAGGTTAACTTTTGCTCAGGAACATCGACTTTGGAACGCGGACCAATGGAGTAAGGTATTGTTTAGTGATGAGTGCAGAATTCTCTTAAATCAAATTGACGGCAGGCAAAGAATATACAGACGCAAAGGAGAACGATACATTCAGACAAATTTTGAAACTACAGTTGCATACGGTGGTGGATCAATAATGGTTTGGGCGGGCATTTGTTTGGGAGCTCGCACAGACTTGGTAGTGATTGACAGAGGGAGTCTGACTGCAGACCGCTATATCAGAGAAGTTTTAGAAGAAAATGTCGTACCGTTTGCCCCATATATCGGTGACGATTTTGTTTTTATGCAGGATAATGCTCGGCCGCATACCGCTCGGGTAACTCAAGCTTATCTTAATGATATGAATATCACTGTTATGGAGTGGCCGGCGAGATCACCGGATATGAACCCAATAGAGCACGTTTGGGACTTGCTGAAAAGAAAAGTTAAGTCCAGAATTCCAGCTCCTGCCAACGTGGGAGAACTGCGAATCGCCGTAGTTGAGGAATGGCGGAGACTATCCCAGGAGACCATCGATAACATCATTCTCAGTATGCCTAGACGGGTAGAAACTTTAATAAGAGCACGTGGAGGAAATACGCGATATTAATCACCATTTTTCTAATTTAATTAATTGTTATTTTATTATTAAATTTCACTTTTCCCGGTTACATGAAAAGTTCAAAAATGTACAATTTTTCACAAATAGCCTTTACTCGCAAAATCTGTTCTTAATGTGATCTCATTTTAAGTAAAACAAATGAAACTTTAAATATCAAAAGAAGTGTAGTAAGTAGATTTTAAAATAAAACCATATTTTTTTAATTATGGACCTTTTTTAGGGTTCCGTTGTAAACAAGGAACCCTTATAGTTTCGCCATGTCCGTCCGTCTGTCTGTCTGTCTGTCCGCGGTTTTTTATGTTCCGCTAAATATGCCGGCGAGTTTAGGAGTCACGACTACGATCTATCCCAAAAACAGTTTTGCGTCGAGGATTATTATTTAGGTACATAATATAATAACATATTATTCAATTAAAATTATTCTTTAGTTAAATATCAAACTTCAGTAAACTAATAATTGCTGCATTTTGTATATTTTCTATTCGCGTCGATAGATGACGATTTGTACAGATGCCCCTAACCCGTTTTCACTCGTTAGTACCTACATAATAATTCAATGTTTTCACTGACGTTCCCTAACCTTTACGGGCTACCTATGATAAGTTAGGTGATGATTACTGTCAACTCTTATCACGATCCTGTACGGGACACCTAAAAAGACATTGGGACGGATGTTAGGACTTAGGATTGTGTTTTGGAGCTACCTACGTAAAGAGACTCCTACATAGGGGATGATTTAGGTATGTTTGGTGAAAACGGATAATACGGATATAACGAACGGATGGACGGAACGGAACGGATAATAATAATGTTAGTTTTGGTCGTCATGTATCGATCGAATGAATAATCATGGGATACCGTTACCGCGAGGTCTCAGTTCGGGGCGAACCACTAGTTTATCCCTGAGAGAGTTTCCTAGCATAGCTCGCGCCATAGCGCGCTGAGCGACTTTTAATTTGTGAACGAGGCCCACCGTCAGTGTCCACGTTTCCGCTCCATACGTCATTGCCGGTTTGTATTATTGTTCTTTATATATTTTCCTAATCCTAACCGATTCTCATTTGAGAGGAGACTGCTCAGTAGGTACCTGTGGGGGGCCATTAATGGGCTGAGATGTTGTGTATGTTTATTTTCAATGGTATATAGATTTACAATATACATCATACATTTAAAATTTGAAAATGAATCTAAAGTTTGTTATAAACATAGTTACTGATTTTTAATTGGTTCAATAAAAATTGATTATGTTCCCTGTTACTAGGTACGAATACTTAGGAAGTCACAGAATATACGTAGTACTATTATATATTCTACTAGCTGATGCCCGCGACTTCGTCCGCGTGGATTTAGTTTTTAAAATCCCTCGTGAACACTTTGATTTTCCGAGATAAAAAGTAGCCTATGTCCTCAACTATGGTACCCATGCAAAAAATCACGTCGATCCGTGGCTCTGTTGTGGCGTGATTGAAGGATAAACCAACAAACAAACACACTTTCGCATTTATAATATTAGTATGATTTGAATATTAAATTGCATAGGAAAACACTGTAGCATTAAGTCCATACGATGTATTACATCCATACCTACTATGTAGTATGTAGGTATAATGATCGTTTGGCAAAATCTGACGCCTTTGGACTTGGAGTAGTTTGACTTTGACAAAATAGGGCTTTCCACGCGATGGCTATATACTTTGAGTAATAAACCAACACTTTATTACTCAAAGGCTATATACGATAAAGTACGATTGCCAGCTTAAGATGAGCCGTACATTCAAAGTATCTTGTAGATTCCGGGGTTCAAGTTATTTGGACATTATACTGAAGATCGTGATGTCTATAATTTCTGAACTATGAAATTGACGACCTTGAAATAATTACAGGACAATCTCTAAAGAACCTGCTTTCTAACAAAAAAAGAATGGATTAAATCGGAATACGCCTTAATGAATTACAGCGAAATACCCATTTGGACTTTCAGCCCCTCTCCCAAGGGAACCGTGCTGAATTTCGGGATAAAAAGTATCCTATATTATACCTCGTAGTATTATCTTAAATCGTGCCAAGTTTCATTTAAATCCGTCCAGTAGTTTCGGCGTGATGCGCGGCCAAGATACAGACAGACAGACAGACAGACAGACAGACAGACAGACAGACAAAAAATTAAAAAAAAATTGTTTTGGCTTCAGTATCGATTATAGAGTGCCCTCAAACAAAAATTTTCAAAATATCTTCAATGTACAGAATTGGACCTGTTACAGTTTTATTATATTATAGAAGATAGATAGATGACTTAGGTAGGTACGTGTTTGAATACGCAACGCAAAATGAAATATTCGTTTCCAAGTAAAATCGCTGAAAAAACAGAAATGCGGAGCAAAATCGAATGAACGCGTAGGTACCTAGTGGAACAAGTGGTGAAGCCGAGTCACGAGTGGTTAGATTTATCTACCAACTAGTTTTTGATCGTGACTTGTCTTTCAAATTAAATTTAAAAATACTTTCACTCTTTAGCAAGCAGTGTTTTACTACAATAACTATAGGTATTCTCGCAAAAATCACGTAGCTCCGTTACTACGTTACTGCGTGCTTGAAGGACTAACCATTAGGTACCAATAACAAACCAATAACACATTTTCCCTGATAGCCTAGCGGTTACGACTGTGTTCTCCTATTCGGGGGTCGCAGGTTCGATTCCGGGTTACCTACCTCTTACTTTTCGAAGTTAAGTGCGTTTAAGAAATTAAATAAATAGCACATGCTTTAACGGTGAAGGAAAACATCGTGAGGAAACCTGCACATCTGAGAGTTCTTCTTCTTCTTCTTTATCAACCGATAGACGTCCACTGCTGGACAAAGGTCTCTTGCATGGACTTCCACAGGCCTCGGTCTTGCGCCGCCTGAATCCAGCGGCTCCCTGCGACTCGCTTGATGTCGTCGGTCCACCTGGTGGGGGGTCTGCCAACACTGCGCTTCCCGGTGCGGGGTCGCCACTCCAGCACCTTGGGACCCCAACGACCATCAGCTCTTCGAACTATGTGCCCCGCCCATTTCCACTTCAGTATCGCGACTCGCTGAGCTATGTCGGTGACTCTGGTTCTCCTACGAATCTCCTCATTTCTGATTCGATCCCGCAGGGATACTCCGAGCATAGCTCTTTCCATCGCACGCTGAGCGGTCCTGAGCCTACTTATGAGGCCCTTAGTTAGCGACCATGTCTCGGATCCGTAAGTCATCACTGGCAACACGCACTGTTCGAAGACTTTAGTCTTCAGGCACTGAGGAATTATGGACGAAAAGACATCTCGGAGCTTCCCGAACGCTGCCCAGCCGAGTTGGATTCGGCGGTTGATCTCTTTCTCGAAATTGGACCTACCTAGCTGGACTGTGTGTCCCAGGTAAATATACTCGTCGACAATTTCGAGTGCAGAGTTCTCAACAATTACTGGGTGGAGCGGTGCATGAGCATTGGACATGATTTTCGTCTTGCTCATGTTCATTTTCAGGCCCACCTGTTGAGAAACCCTGCTGAGATCGTTGAGCATTGTATTGAGGTCTCTCAGAGTCTCTGCCATGACTACTATGTCATCGGCAAATCGCAGGTGAGTGATGTACTCGCCGTTTATGTTGATGCCAAGCCCGTTCCAATCCAGAAGCTTAAAGACGTCCTCCAACGCAGCGGTAAAGAGCTTCGGGGAGATAACGTCTCCCTGTCGCACTCCACGCTGCAAGTGGATTGGCCTCGTAGTCTGGTCCTGTATACGTACTGACATTGTGGCGTTTTCATACAAGCACTTCAACACTTGGATATACCGGTAGTCAATTCGGCATCTCTGCAGCGACCTCAACACAGCCCAAGTTTCCACCGAATCAAAGGCTTTCTCATAGTCCACAAACGCTAAGCAAAGTGGCCGGTTATACTCTTCCGTCTTTTGTATAACCTGCCGCAGCGTATGAATGTGATCTGAGAGTTATCCATAATGTTCTCGAAGGTCTGTGAAGTCCGCCAATTCAGCGCCAGGGCCAGCGTGGTGGCCAGGGTGGTATAGCCTATAACCCTTTTCTGAGAAGAAACCTCGCTGGGTCGATGGGTTGATAATGATGAATGATGATGATGATGAACAGACTTTCGCATTTATGATGTTACTAGGCATAGTAGGGTTGCTTGTAGGTATAGAATTCTTGACTTTCATCTGATGAAGATCGTAAAAATTTTCCACCCTTGCTTTTTACGAAATTGTAGATAGGCAATCAGGTGTAGCGAGATATCGCTTGTATAAAGAGAACATGATAGGTTTATCGATTTGGCTTGCTTCCATTTGATTTGCTGTGTATTTTTAAAGCATGTTACATCGTTCTATAGGATTATCTGTTGATGTAGGCACCTACCTAGTACCTACTCTATCTTAGTTACTTGATAAAGATAGCTCGCGTATCTTTAGTTCACCAGTTTTGATGATACTTAATGGAAGTATGAAAAGGTACCTAGGTACTTAGTTTTTAGGTAGGTACCTACCCACGATTTCAAAAAGGATTGAGTGGATATCAAAACAATTATAAGCGTCTTTCTCTACAGAAACAAATTAGTACCTACCTAGCAATTGACAATAATTACTGGTAGGTATAAGCCGCTACTTTCCCAAGAGTACCAACTTCTTTGAAATGAAATGAAGATACCTAAAGGTTCCACAAATGAAAATAGAGGGCCGAAAAATTTAAAGCTGAGTTCATACGGCACGAAAGATTCGAAACACAGGGTGAAAACGGGCACCGAACTGATTTAGCGAGTATTCACGGAAACCTAAATGAACATGGTTTGTCGGTATTTTTGATTAATAACTAGTGGTTCGCCCCGAACTGAGACCTCGCGGTAACGGTATCCCATGATTATTCATTCAATCGATACATGACGACCAAACCTATGACATTATTATTATGCCCGTTTTCACCAAACATACCTATATCATCTCCTAAGTAGGAGTCTCTTTACGTAGGTAGCTCCTAAATACAATCCTAATTCCTAAGTCCTAACATCCGTCCCAATGTCCTTTTAGGTGTCCCGTACAGGATCGTGATAAAGAAGTTGACAGAAATCATCACCTAACTTATCATAGCCCGTAAGGTTCGGCAACGTTAGTGAAAACATTGAATTAATAAGTACTAACGAGTGAAAACGGGTTACGGGCATCTGTACAAATCGTTATCTATCGACGCGAATAGAAAATATACAAAATGCAGTAATTAATAGTTTATTGAAGTTTGATATTTAACTAAACAATAATTTTAATTGAATAATAAGTTATTATTTTATGTAACTAAATAATAATGTTCAACGCAAAACTGTTTTTGGGATAGTCATAACTCCCTAGTTCCATGGAATAGTTAATGACTGCGCCATCTATTAGCATTATTGTGAAGCTATGTTGATGCTATATGAATTACTGATGCCCATTAAAAATTAAATAATCTTATTTCTTTATTTATAACTAGCTGATGCCCGCGACTTCGTCTGCGTGAACTTAGCCTTTAAAATGCCTCGGGAACTCTTTGACTTTGCGGGATAAAATGTAGCCTGTCACTCTCCAAATCCTCAACTATAAAATACCCCTGCAACCCCCCCCCCCCCCCCTGCAACCCCTACCCTGTACCTGTACCCCTGCAAAAAATCACGTCGATCCGTAGCTCTGTTGGGGCGTGATTGAAGGACAAAGCAACGCACTTTCGCAGTTATAATATTTCACCATATAAAGTGCAAGTGCATATAGTCGACGTGGTTTTTTACACAGGTAAAGTTTTAGACCTGGAAAATAACACAGGCTACTTTTTGTCCCGGGAGCATACATTTAAACGCCCGCGCCACTACGAAGTATATAATTTATTGTAGATTTTTTTAAAAAACAGATCGGTTTAGGCGTCTTCGAGTAATCGGTGAACATGAATAGAAAAAGATTCCGTTGAATTGAGATCCTCCTCCTTTTTTGAAGTCGGTTAAAATAATAATAAAAATTAGTTTAAATGTAACGAAGATAAGGAGTAAAACAGTCAAAATAGTTCAACCCCTATCTCAGAGAACATACATCCATCCATCCGTATACTACATCTATACAAACATACATCCGTATACATCCATCCTCACAAACTTTCACATTAATAATATTATTGTATAATTAATTAATAATATTATTAGTTCACATTAATAATCAACATACATTAATACATGCATATATACATACACACATACATACATACATACATACATATATACATACATACATACATACATACATACATACATACATACATACATACATACATACATGCATACATGCATACAACATGCGTACATGCATACATACAAACATACATACATACATACATACATGTATGCATGCATGCATATTGGCGCATGATTTAAGGATAAATATGTGAAAAGTAGCATACGAATATCCCGCGGGAACTGTTTGTTTTCCCGGAATAAAAAGTAGCTGTTGTCACTTTTCAGGTCCTCAACTATGCCTATCAAAAAAACCACGTCAATCTGTAACTTCGTTGGCGCATAATTGAAGGATTAATATGTGAAAAGTAGCATACGAATATCCCGCGGGAATTGTTTGCTTTCCCAGGATAAAAAGTAGCCTTTGTCACTTTTCAAGTCACCAACTATGCCTCTCCAAAAAACCACGTCAATCTGTAACTCCGTTGGCGCATAATTGAAAGATAAATGTGTGAAAAGTAGTATACTAATATCCTGCAGGAACCGTTTGTTTTCCCGGGATAAAAAAGACTGTGTCATTTTTCAGGCCCTTAACTTTACCTGTGCAAAAAAATCACGTCAATCTAAAACTCCATTGCGCGTATTTTGAAGGACAAATGCGTAAAAAATAGCGATGCTATCCCGCAGGAACTGTTTGCTTTTCCGGGATAAAAAGTAGCCTATGTGCTATTCCAGACTATAATCTATGTCTGTGCCAAATTTCAGCAAAATCGGTTCATTCGTTGTCGCGTTAAAGAGTAACAAACATCCATCCATCCATCCATCCATCCAAACATCCATACATCCTCACAAACTTTCGCATTTATAATATTAGTAGGATATTCATTATTTATAATATTCATATACTTAATTTTAGTATTTGTTGTTCAAGTAGGTACAGTATACAAGTGAAACAAAAAACTAAAATCAGCTTGAAAATACATAGTCAATTCTCTTAGAGAGCGTCTTCAAGAGAGCGTATTAAATCTCCACTTTGAAAGCCCCCTATTTCTTCAATTTTAAGGGAAAATTAAAAAAAAAATATTTTTGTACTCGGTTCGAAATTATCTTTAACATGATATGTTACAATTTTATATAACGCGATAAATTTTTTTTTACTTCGCATTCACTTCTATGAGAACCCCCTGAAATAAAGGTTTTTATAATTTTTTTATGCATTATTCGGCTGAAGGCCATCAGCTTACATATTATATCTAAATTTGAAGTAATTACGTTCAGTAATTCAAAAGTTATAAGGCTCTGACAGACGGACGGACGGACGGACGGACGGACAAGAGCAAATTCACCTAGTAGACTCAGAGACCTCGCTTCGCTCGGTCAAATAATAAACAGGTATCTAGTTACAAAGGTCGCAGGTTGAGGACACGATGAAGACGCAACTACCTAATACCCTACTACATAAACGTACCTACTACTATTAAACATACCTACCTATAATAACATTATTCTTATAAAAAATACAGTATAATATTGTGACTCCTGCATCTCTCGAAGTTAGAGATGAAGCCAGATTCTAAAGCTTATTTACTGACAACCTAAATAGTGATCCCAATTGAATGCTACGAGCATACTCGGCCGTGTCAAGCCGGCCTTACCAGAGTAGATTCACGCTCGAGACAAAGATGGGTCGGCTGAGCTAAATAAAAAGAAACGACGCAGTTTATAGGCGGTCTCATTATTAAACGCTTTCTCATTTCCGACCTCACGAAAAAACCAACATTTTCTGTTATACCTATTCATGTTAACTTGTTGTTTATTTTCAGAAATAGGTAGGTACCTAGGTATTCTTCTGGAGTTGCGTAGCATAACAACTATTTTCATAACTTTATACATTTTCCATTCTTTTGACGTGATAACGTCTTATAAATCGATGAACACCGGCTGCACGCACGAAAAAGTGTCACGTTCCGCCTGAGCCTGAGGGTGCAAGCAAGAGCGCGGAACAAGTGATAGAGAGGCACGATCGGCCCAAGCGTTGGCTTGTGCCGCCCGCCAGTCATCGTCAATGTTTCTTTATGACGTTTATCACGTTAAACTATCGTCCGTAAACCGACTTTACAGAAAACAAATTTTTTAGAAAATGTTTTCTTTTGCCAGCTGTTGGGAATGCAAGTGCGCGATTGAGGTAGTATCAAGGGTAGTATGTACATTGTACAGTCATTTTGCAAGTGTCTGACTTGTGGGTTGCTTTCAAAAAGTCACAACGACACTTGTGATCAGATTTTTATCGCAATAAAAATTATAGGTAATTGGTTCTATCATATATACATAGGTACACCGAGCATAAGCTCAGGGTTTCATTTAAGTGCACTCACTCCAACACATGCAAATCTGAGCGTAGGTAGGTACGCCGGCAGGCAGTCCGGCAGGCCGCAGGACTGAAGCAGATTGGTAAAAAAAGTATAGGTAGGTACGTGAACTATTTCGATTATTCTACGCTCTACGGCTTCCCTAACTACTTGTTTTATAAAAAAAACCCTCTAATATTTTATCCTTTCATTAAACAATGCGTGGATTTGTGACGCAATGGTTGTTTATTTATTATTTTCGTGTAGAGCCGCAGACTCTTGTTTTGTTTTAATTTTTACATTCGTTAACAAGCATTTCAAAAACGTTTTCGGTACAGCGTTCTGGCCCATGGCTCGCGTCGGTAAATGAATGTTTCGTTTGTGGACATTGAGTTCTAGGTAATATAGAGGCAGATTGGAGACATAGGTAGATAATATATGACGTAAAATGAGCCTATGTATATACGTATATGCTGCAAATAGGGATCTTTACGGAATAAGTCAACTGCTGAATAGCCCACAGCAGGTTTATCGTGTTCGGTGTTTGGCGTATTGATTTCATTCTCACAAGTGGACTAAATATACATTGGCTTGTAGACATATACAGCATTAAAAATAAAAAATAGAAAGGTATACAACTGGCGGCCTTATCGTTTAGAAGCCGTTTCTACAAAGCTATCACGTTACAGAGGGTAGATGATCTACTGAAAAATTTAATAAACTAAAAGCATATTATTACAAACAAACTAAACAAACCTATAGCCTATACAAACTATTAGTGATAAGGTCGCCTTTTGTATTAAATTGTTTCTTTACTTATTATAATACTAGCTGATGCCCGCGACTTTGTCCGCATGGATTTAGTTTCCGGGATAAAAAGTAGCCTAGATGTTGACCCGAGTAATAAGCTACCACGATATAAAATTTTGTAGAAATCTGTGCGGTAGTTTTTACGTGAAAGAAGGACAAACAAACAGACAGACAGATAAAAAAAATTTAGCTTCAAGACAACCTCCGACAAAATACAATGGCTTGTCGGAGGTTTTCAGAAGACGTAGTCGTAATTCCTAGTTCCATGTTGTCAGAGGTAAAATAACTGTGAATGGACTGTTACCCATTTTAATTTTTAATTTACAATACTCTTGTCATCTGTCACGTTGTAGGGTTGCAGGAACATCACGGACCGCCTCGTCTCAGACCACTTTCTGCCTCTAGTGAGTAGGTAGGTGGCAGCTCTGTGATGGCAGAATGAAGTTCGGAGCACTGCGCTGTCCGGTCTTTGTATCCGCACCTGTTATTAAAACTTTTGTGAATAGCGCACATCCGAATTATTTTTCTTTTTTTAAGAGATTTTGGATTAAAAATATTATTTTGCTTTTCATCTTACCATATGCTGTTCCATAAGTGCGCGTTAAATTTTTTATACGGGTCTCTGTTGAGATGCATTTTTGTCTGCATTCATAATTCTGTCTTTTGACTTTTAGTGGGTAGGTAATAAATACATACTGCACCCAAGTATAGTAAAAGAAATAGATAGGAAAATGTATTTAATCTCTTTGGAAAGCAGATTCTACTGAGAAAACCCGGCAAAAAAACCCAGCAGAATTCTTGTTCTTTTCAATTCAAATTCAAAATTTTATTTATTTTATCTAGGCCAACTTGGGCTCTTGTGACAAGTCGAGACTCTACCACCGGTTCAGTAAAGTAGATTCTGCTGGGAAAAGCTGGTAAGCAATTCAGCTATTGCTCAAACAACAAAAGATAGGTTCGTTTTAGGTAGTTCGTTATATAGAATAGAATAGAATAGAAATATTTTTTATTAAAATAAACTTTTACAAGTGCTTTTGAATATCTGATTGCTCTTTTCAAAATAGTTTACAATAGGTCCTATGCTATGTATGCAGTGTTTCCACAATGAGGGCAAGTTCCAAAAACGCAGGTAGGCATATAGGTTAAACCTACGTTTAGTTCGTTCACTGCCAAGTCAAAAGTTTATTTAAAACTAGCTGATGCCCGCGACTTCGTCCGCGTGGATTTAGTTTTTAAAATCCCTCGTGAACACTTTGATTTTCCGGGATAAAAAGTAGCCTATGTCCTCAACTATAGTACCCATGCAAAAAATCACGTCGATCCGTGGCTCTGTTGTGGCGTGATTGAAGGACAAACCAACAAACAAACACACTTTCGCATTTATAATATTAGTATGATTAGAATATTAAATTGCATAGGAAAACACTGTAGCATTAAGTCCATACGATGTATTACATCCATACCTACTATGTAGTATGTAGGTATAATGATCGTTTGGCAAAATCTGACGCCTTTGGAGTAGTTTGACTTTGACAAAATAGGGCAATCCACGATGGCTATATACGATAAAGTACATTGCCAGCTTAAGATGAGCTGTTCATTCAAAGTATCTTGTAGATTCCGGGGTTCAAGTTATTTGGACCTTATACTGAAGATCGTGATGTCTATAATTTCTGAACTACGAAATTGACGACCTTGAAATAATTAGAGGACAATCTCTAAAGAACCTGCTTTCTAACAAAAAAAGAATGGATTAAATCGGAATACGCCTTAATGAATTACAGCGAAATACACATTTTGACTTTCATCCCCTCTCCCAAGGGAACCGTGCTGAATTTCGGGATAAAAAGTATCCTATATTATACCTCGTAATATTAACTTAAATCGTGCCAAGTTTCATTTAAATCCGTCCAGTAGTTTCGGCGTGATGCGCGGCCAAGATACAGACAGACAGACAGACAGACAGACAGACAGACAGACAGACAGACAGACAAACAAAAAATTAAAAAAAAATTGTTTTGGCTTCAGTATCG
Source organism: Oeneis ivallda (assembly GCA_029955525.1). NCBI lineage: Eukaryota > Metazoa > Arthropoda > Insecta > Lepidoptera > Nymphalidae > Oeneis > Oeneis ivallda. The sequence continues at coordinate 9,996,651 of JARPMR010000024.1, read as the reverse complement.
ATTATAGAGTGCCCTCAAACAAAAATTTTCAAAATATCTTCAATGTACAGAATTGGACCTGTTACAGTTTTATTATATTATAGATAGACGAGGAACTGCTACATAAGCGAGCGGCGATCGGTAAACAGCTACAATTTTAGACGACGGAAAACGCCTCGTCATCAGCGCAGTAACGAGCTCTACACACGGTCCGGTCTGATTGGAGGCTCCTATCACCTGTGCTTAAGGTAAAAGAAATAGACGAAAACCACCCTTGGACTTGTAAAAATATGTGAGTAGATATACCTATCTAGAGCGTTAGAATTGCTTTATGAGTTCTTTATGCATCTGCCGAGGGGTATAGTTGTATATTATAAGAATATTATATTATTATGCCTCAGTATAAAGATATTTTTTTATATTACTCAAAAAAATAGCAAACTTTACTTACATAGAGAGTTAAGGTTCAATTGAATTTTGCGCGCTCGCAATTAGTAATCTTAAAAGATTAGGTACTAATTGCGATTATCAAAAATTTATTTTAAATTACCTACAGGTAATTTAAAATAAATTTTTTAATTTTGATTGACTTTTTTACTCTTTTGATGCTCCTAACAAAATTGTGATAATAAATAATTATTATAATTTTATTACCTAACATTTACCTAATCTAAAAATTGCGTGGATTCATTTTAAGATCTACATCAGTCTACGGCGTAGACCCATGACGAGGTCTTAAAAGTAGAACGTAGACCGTAGACTACGGGTAGTTTTATTCACTCGTGGACCTATAAATCGGTCGACTCACTGGGACCACGGGTAAACGCTTTACTTAAAATTTTCAAATAATCATCTAAATAAACTAGTGGTTCGCCCCGAACTGAGACCTCGCGGTTACGGTATCCCATGATTATTCATTCAATCGATACATGACGACCAAAACTGACATTATTATTATTGCCCGTTTTCACCAAACATACCTAAATCATCCCCTAAGTAGGATTCTCTTTACGTAGGTAGCTCCTAAATACAATCCTAAGTCCTAACATCCGTCCCAATCCTATGTCCTTTTAATGTCCTCTTAGGTGTCCCGTTGACAGAAATCATCACCTAACTTATCATAGGTAGCCCGTAAAGGTTAGGTAACCTCAGTGAAAACATTGAATTATTATGTAGGTACTAACGAGTGAAAACGGGTTACGGGCATCTGTACAAATCGTCATCTATCGACGCGAATAGAAAATACACAAAACGTAGTAATTAATAGTTTATTGAAGTTTGATATTTAACTAAAGAATAATTTTAATTGAATAATATGATGTTATATTATATGTACCTACCTAAATAATAATGGTCGACGCAAAACTGTTTTTGGGATAGATCGTAGTCGTGACTCCTAGTTCCATGGAATAGTTAATGACTGCGCCATCTATTAGCATTATTGTGAAGCTATGTGAAAATTACTGGTGCCCATTAAAAATTAAATAATCTCGTTTCTTTATTGACCGAGCGAAGCGAGGTCTCTGAGTTAACTAGAGCGATTTGCACTTGTCCGTCCGTCCGTCCGTCCGTCTGTCAGAGCCTTATAACTTTTGAATTACTGAACGTAATTACTTCAAATTTAGATATAATATGTAAACCGATGGCCTCCAGCCGAAAATGGCTTAAAAAGTTATAAAAACCTTTATTTCAGGGGGGCTCTCATAGAAGCGAATGCGAAGTAAAAAAAAAATATCGCGTTACATAAAATTGTTACGTATCATTTTAAAGATAATTTTGAACTGAGTACAAAAATATATTTTTTTTAATTTTTCCCTTAAAATTGACGAAATGGGGGGCTTTCAAAGTGGCGATTTTATACGCTCGCTTGAAGACGCTCTCTAGGAAAATCCGCTATGGATTTTCAAACTGATTTTATTTTTTTAGGTCACTTATATCCTGTACTTGAACAACAAATACTAAAATTATATGAATATTATAAAGAAACGAGATTATTTAATTTTTAATGGGCATCAGTAATTCATATAGCATCAACATAGCTTCACAATAATGCTAATAGATGGCGCAGTCAGTAACTATTCCCATGGAACTACGAGTTACGACTACGACCTATCCCAAAAACAGTTTTGCGTCGACCATTATTATTTAGTTACTTATTATAATACAATAATTGTATTGTATTTTTTTTGTACCATATTATTCAATTAAAATTATTTTTTAGTTAAATTTTAGTTAAATATTGTATATATATTTTCTATTCGCGTCGATAGATGACGATTTGTACAGATGCCCGTAACCCGGTTTCACTCGTTAGTACCTACATAATAATTCAATGTTTTCACTAACGTTCCCTAACCTTTACGGGCTACCTATAAGTTAGGTGATTGATGTTTTCTGTCAACTTATTTATCACGATCCTGTACGGGACACCTAAAAGGATATTGGGACGGATGTTAGGACTTAGGATTGTATTTAGGAGCTACCTACGTTAAGAGACTCCTACTTAGGGGATGATTTAGGTATGTTTGGTGAAAACGGGCATAATAATAATGTCAGTTTTGGTTATCATGTATCGATTGAATGAATAATCATGGGATACCGTTACCGCGAGGTCTCAGTTCGGGGCGAACCACTAGTAATATTCATATAACTTTAGTATTTGTTGTTCAAGTAAAGGATACAAGTGAAATAAAAAAATAAGTTTTTGCTTGTTTTGTTTTTTGCTGGAGAGCGTCTTCAAGCGAGCGTATTAAATCTCCACTTTGAAAGCCCCCCATTTCGTCAATTTTAAAGGAAAAATTAAAAATAATATATTTTTGTACTCGGTTCGAAATTATCTTTAAAATTATATGAAACAATTTTATGTAACGCGATAAATTTTTTTTTACTTCGCATTCACTTCTATAAGAGCTCCCCTGAAATAAAGATTTTTATAATTTTTTATGCAATATTCGGCTGAAGGCCATCAGTTTACATAATTATTATATCTAAATTTGAAGTAATTACGTTCAGTAATTCAGAAGTTATAAGGCTCTGACAGACGGACGGACGGGCGGACAGACGGACGGACGCACAAGTGCAAATTCACTCTAGTAGAACCAGAGACCTCGCTTCGCTCGGTCAACAAGCGAATTTTTGAACGTCTAGGTTTTACCTTTTGCCAAATGCTTCGAGGCCGAAAGCAAAGTCCCAATTTTATTTTATTGATTTATACGAAGTGAGAAAATAGGTAAATGCTGAATCAGAAAACGGCAATCAGTAGCTAAATAGCAACATTTTTACACGACGAAAATCGTCAGCAATCGAGTAACGAGTTGTACACACAGGTTTGTTTGATTAAAGGCCTCGCGTGATCACCTGCGCGTAAGGAAAGAGGGTTTCACTAATCCACCCGGGGCCATATTTCGTCAAACGTTGGACCCTTGCGTCGACTCGTAATCACGGACGATCAGGAAAGAGAATGTAACTTTTTAGTACATAAACAATCGATTACAAAAAAAATCCTTATTCGATGCGATGCGAGCTATGGATCGACGTTTTTTTGTATGGGTAGATATAGTTAAGGGCCTAAAGATGACCTGGAGAGTGACAGAATAGTTTTATCCCGGAAAAGCAAAGTTCGAGGTTTAAAAACTGACGGACGGTGTCCACACGGACGAAGTCGCGGGCAAAAGCTTAGTAGGAGCAGATGCAGGATTTCGTCCGCGTGTTTATTGTACCGTGGTCTGGTACTATTTTATAATCGATATCGTCCCATCTACTACCCATTACTGGGCGCAGGTTTCCTCTCAGAATGCTCTCAATCTTCATTTCAACCCATTGTTTGTCACGATACCCGATCGTTTCCTTCAGTGTTGCAGCAAGTGATTTTTAATTGCTTACAAGTGTAAATTGAAAATTTCAAACACCCCCGTCATGTGAATCTGTAGCAGGACTATGTACGATATACCTGACATCCTGTCACCTAGTTTTCTGAAACATCATCAGATCCTAATCCTCGATCCTCGATCTTTGATCATCATCTAGATAGATATATATATCATCTATATATCATCTAGATAGATAGATAGAACACCTACTTATTGAGACCATTCTAATGAGCCCAAACACACTATATCTGCAGTAAGTTGCTGAGGATTTGGGTACAGACTATTTGATGCTGCAGCATCAACTCAAAGTTATTCCACGCCTTGGAAATAAGCTAAGATCCACCTCGATTACATTAGCTTTCAAACAGAAAAAACCGCATCAAAATCGGTCGGGAGGAACAGACAGAGTACAGACACACAGATACACGTCAAACTTATAACACTCCTTTTCTTTGTTGGTGGTTAAAAGCGCACATGACTGTGATGACGAGAGGAGGCCAGCCCCCATCGCTTGATACAGGCGGCGCAAGACCGAGGCCTGTAGAAGTCCATGCAGGAGACATTTGTCCAGCAGTGGACGTCTATCGGTTGATAAAGAAGAAGAAGAAGAAGAATGCCATCAAATGAATACGAATTTGATCGGCAACTTTTAGATAATCGGGGGGCTGGGCCCAGAAGTGGGCCGGAGATGGGTTGATATGATGATGAGGGGCTTCTTTGTTGCAAGAAGACTTTTTTTGCTTTTGGACAACCATTTTATGTTTGGAATGTGCCCATTTAGGAATTATGGAGAAACTGCCTCTGTTTCGTCAGTTTTATTAGAGAGGCCTATAAATTTTGTACGTGATGCGACATCGGGTCAAGGAAAGCGAAAATGTATCCTTTTTTGTTTTAGTCCTTTGGTAGGTATCTACTAGATCAGGGTCGACTGTCAGTCATATTAGAGTATCTACAAGATTTCAGTATTTATCTATCTTTTATGAAAATAAGAAAACACTCTTGTGTGAAAACGATCATTGGGAAATGGCAGTACTCTGTAGGTATGTATCCTTACTAATATTATAAATGCGAAAGTGTATTTGGTTGTGGTTTTGTACCCACCACAAATGGTGTCTGTGGGACCCTGTGCTTCGAGGTTCATGCGGGCTCGGGTAAGCGGTGATAGCTTATATTAGTGGGTAAGAATTAAGATTTTGGCCTCCTTTTCGGAAGGTTCGGGATTCAATCCCAGGTATGCTCTGACTTTTCGTAGTTATGCGTTAGTTTATCATACCTGAGAATTCCCCATAGATAGATACTGTTCTCACATGTATATGAAGTCTGCTAATCCGTACTTGTCCAGTGTAGTGCTCATATGAATAGAATAGAATAGCATAGAATAGAATAGAAATGTTTTTTATTCAAATAAACTTTTTTACAAGTGATTTTGAATCGTCGATGAGTCTACCACTGGTTCGGAATGCCGTTCCTGCCGAGAAGAACCAGCAAGAAACTCGGCAGTTGCTCTTTTCAAAATAAGTTTACAATTCAATAGAATTGTTATACAGTTCAATTACCACCTGCTGTCTCATGAATCGCTGGAACGAATTATGTCCACGCTTTTTTTATCATCTAAATAGTCTTCAATTGCATAATATGCTTTTTTCATGAGATTAGTTTTAACTGATTTCTTAAACTTGTGTAAAGGCAAGTCTAAGATCGACTGTGGAATTTTATTATAAAACGTCATGGACGTATGGACTATGACCTCCGCATTCTGAAGACCTGTGACCAGTATAAGTAGAAGGACGGCGATCGTTTGAGGGGAATTTGCTTTCCGAACCGGTTGTATATTCTCGATTTGTCATAAGAGCCACAATTTGGCATTTTATGAAATAAATAACTAACCGACTTTCAAAAAGAGGAGGAGGTTCTCAATTCGACGCGTATTTTTTTGTGATGTTACTCCATAACTCCGTCAAATCTGAACCGATTTCAATAATTTGTTTTTTATTTGAAAGGACATATCCGTCAGGTCGGTCCCATTTAAATTTAGTGAAGATCTGATGAATATCTTCGGTGATGGAGGACGGAACTCCTTAATGAATGAGAAGAAATCGCTCGCGATCAGAGAATGTGTAGATTTATTTTAAATTTTATTTTGAATGAAATACACGCGCTCGAAGGTTGATGTAGCTAGGTGAATCTTTGATCCTGTGTAACTTTGAAACTAGATGAAGTAGATTAGAGAAGCTGTACATACATACTTACGAGTGTTTTTATGGAAATCTAACTACCTATAGATACAAAACTACGTTGGTATAGCGCGCACTCGTGAGTAAAATTTTATAGCAGTGAAAATATTTGAGTTTCAAAGAATAAGGTGTCTGGGTAGGAAGGTACTACTAGCTGTATAAGATTCGACCCTCTCAGGGGAAATGAAATTGCAAAATATGAGGTGAACGTTTCCAGACGAAGCGTGTTGGTTCTGACTTGGTATTTGCAGGATTACATTTAAGCAGTTTGCGCGAAAAATTCTAATATATCTGTTAAACAAGTTTCTTTTAATAAATAAATATGAGGCAGTAGGGTTATAGGCAACTTCAAACAAAAAAAAAGCCGGCCAAGTGCGAGTCGGACTCGCGCACCGAGGGTTCCATACTCCAAAAGTAAAAGTAAAACGATAATATGATATTAATTTGCTTATGTATCGTTAACTTACAATAAACCTCTACAAACAGTAGAGGTTTATTGTTAATATAAAAAAAATCGGCCAAGTGCGAGTCGGGCCTCGCTTTTTTAGGGTTCCGTTAAAAAAAATTAAATAAAAATATTTCCATGTACCCATGGAAATATTTTAATTTAATTTTTTTAATTTAATTTAATTTTTATTATTTGTTGTTATAGCGGCAATAGAAATATATAATATGTGAAAATTTCATCTGTCTATCTATTACGGTTTACGAGATACAGTCCTCTGACAGACGGACGGAGGACGGACAGCGTAGGCTTAGTAATAGGGTCCCGTTGGTACCCTTTGGGTACGGAACCCTAAAAACTATGTTAGTTAGAGCGTTGGTTTTATTTTTCCTGAAAAATATACATAAACTTCTATTGACCATAATTATTTCTGATTTTTCGATTGGTAAACTTCGGAGATAAGGGGGGGGGGGGAACGGTATTTTTTTCGACATTTTGGCCAATTACTCAAAAACTATTATATATAGAAATAAATAAAAAACTGTTTTAGAATGCACAAGTAAAGGCCTTTCATATGATACCCAACTCGGATAGTTATCTTACTTCGAAATTTCAAACCCCCGATTTTCCCCCTTTTTTAATCAAACTAAAATAATTTTCGCGTTGCTTTTATTTTTCCTGTAAAATATACATAAACCTCTATTGATTATTAATTATTTCAGATTTTTTGATTAGTAAACTTCGGAGATAAGGGGGGGGGAACGGTATTTTTTTCGACATTTTGGCCGATTACTCAAAAACTATTATATATAAAAATAAATAAAAAACTGTTTTAGAATGCACAAGTAAAGGCCTTTCATATGATACCCCACTCGATATAGTTATTTTACTTTGAAATTTCAAACCCCCGATTTTCCCCCTTTTTTAAATAAAAATAAAAATAATTTTCGATTTTTCTTTATTCCAATGATGTTTGGCCACTATTATACACAACTATGCCAAATTTCATGTCGATAGCTTTAATAGTTACTGAAATAATCGACTGTGACAGACGGACGGACAGACGGACGGAGAAAGTCTGACCATAAGGGTTCCATTTTTACCATTTTGGTATGGAACCCTAATATTAAAAAAATTGATTACGTAAAATTGTGTGCAACATTATATTATTGATTTTGTTCACATAAATTAATGTAGCCTATGTCACCCGGACCATAATAGCACAGTATAAGGAGGAGATAAACTATCCTTACTCAGTGATAATAGGATGAAAATAATTGCGAATCGAATGACATCTCATTCCTCAAATTCGGCTCAGTAGGCGCTCCGGTTCATCATAAGTAAACACAAACATACCTACATACATAGAGTGCTAAAATCTCAATCCTTCTTTTGGCTTTGCCGTAGTGGGGTAATAAAGTTGTAATACAACCAAGTTATTGTATCTTTCTAGACTCTGTAAACTACAGACATACTTGTAAATGTACTTAGGTACTTTCATTTGCTTGTACCATTATCTATGTATTCTGTGCTTACTATTAGTGATTACGAGTATGATAGGTACCCATAGAATAGAATAGAATAGAAATATTTTTTATTCAAATAAACTTTTACAAGTGCTTTTGAATAGTCAATGAATCATAAATTATAATTTAGCAATACAGCGTATTCAATGCGGCTCTGCGTAGGTGGATCAAAATGAATAAGTTATATACGCTGGAGTAATTCACGTGCATTAGCTAGAAGGTACGAGTATGTTATTTTTATCGCGTGTTTTTTGTGGCCAGGGGTCGTTTAGCGTTTTATCGCTTACTATTCTGATGAACACGCGGCAATGGCGGCCTGTGGGAGTTTACCATTCCCCTCGCTTGTTTGTGTTTTTGCTTCTGAAATTCAGTTCTATCTGTTTGAAGTTACAGAATGAATTAATATCGATTTTTTTTGTCGTCAGTTAAAATTAAAAATTCAATTGAAAATTAAAATGATAATTTAAACCTGAACAACAATTATTATAAATGCGAAAGTGTGTTTATTTTTTGATTGGTCCTTCAGTTACGCAGCTACGGAGTTAACGAATCGACGTAATTTTTTTTTGCATGGGTAAAAGAGGACTTGGAAAGTGACATGTATAGTTTTAACTACCTTTTATGTTGGAAAAACAAAAGGGGATCCTGTAGAATTTTCAAAAACTTAGGGCATTAGGCTAGTAGTAATATATTTTGAACTAGCTGATGCCTGTGACTTCGTCTGCGTTTATTTAGCTTGTAAAATCACTCGGGAACTCATTGATTTTCCGGGATAAAATGTAGCCTATGTCACTCACCAGGCCCTCAACCATACCCATGCAAAACATCACGTCAATTCGTAGCTCTGTTGCAGCGTGATTGAAGGACAAACCAACAAACCAACAAACAAACACACTTTCGCATTTATAATATTAGTAAGGATTTCATCGGTTCCACAGCAAATGCAGATTCGATATACCTACAGCACTTTGTAAAAGTAGTACTATTATATATTCTGTGGTAAAAGTTTAACTTTATGATTCGATATACCTATAGCACTTTGTAAAAGTTTAACTTTATTCGAATTAAAAATTATTCTATTCTATTCTATTCTAATGAATAGCCTCACGATTGATGTGGACTTTTCATTTCCTGAATATTTTTGTGTTAGCTATTCAAAGAAAATACTTATTTTGGTATGTGTTTTTCTGTGGTCAGCCATCGTCGGCCGGCGTTTTATTGTACACTATTCTGAGGAATAAATGCGGTGGCCAAAGGGTGGCCCGGCTCAACGTACTGGGGGTCGTTTACGCCACCCACCCGTCCTAGCCTATGTGTATGCACACAAATAAAAAAATTGCAATGTCTGTTCTTGACTTTGAAATAAACTGATGGTTACTTTCACGTTATATTATCCTTTTGAAGTTTCATAAACAGAGCAATTGTTTCGAACGTTCGAATTTGATTCTTATATTATTTTAAAAGCAATATGACATAATGAAACTTTGTTGACACTAGGTATCGTCATCATTGCCAACCCACAAAGGGCTCATTACTGAGCGCAGGTCTCCTTTCAGAAGGGTTAGATACAGGCCGTAGTCCACTTCGCTTCCCAATGCAAATTGGCAGACTTCACGCACATTTGAGAACATTATCGAGGCTTTCAGGCGTGCAGGTTTCTTCACAATGTTTCCCTTCACCGTTGAAGCATGTAATATTTAATTGCTTAAACACACATAGCTCCGACAAGTCAGAGATGCCCGTGATCGAACCCGGCGACCCCACGAATAAAATATACGTAATAATTCTGTAATCTATACCGTCTTAAGAGCGCGTGTAACACCAAAAAAAAAATCAGATTTCGCGATGAGATAAAACATAGCCACAACCTCATGTGAGGCGCGACAAAAGAAAGCGTTTTGCGCGGAATAGGAGTGTAGTAAGCGCCAAATACTTTGTAACTCGTAAAATATTCATTTTCTTTTCAATTCACTAGGCTACTCTCTTGATAATATCAATCGGAATTAAATGTAAAAATTTTGGCTCTGTAATATGCAACACATTGAAAATAAATGAATATTGGTTAAAAATTAGACCTAACTTCGCGATTTTTTACTATCGAACAAATTTCATCATTTTATGTTTTTGCCCAAGCACGTCCCTTGGCAGTATGATGTAATTTTTGCGTGTTTTTTTTTTCGGATAATTGAAACTTGATCTACTACTGTAAAAATCAAATCTGTTTACTGTTAACGAGCGCACACCCACTCTTAACATGAATTGAATTGTAGTACCTACGCTTTTTTTGGAACCTCACCTCAATGTGGAATAGTAGATTATTAACCAAGGGGATAAAGCAGTGTCTTCTGTCGCGGGTGACGATTTAAATCGCGAGCGTAACGAAGGACTCGAGGTTTACTCCCGAGCGTAGCGAGGGTGTTAAAAACTTAAATCACGAGCGAAGCGAGGGATTTAAGACGAGTCCTGAGTGTAGCGAGGGATTTAAGTTCACCCAAGACTAAGACAGCTTTATCACCGAGGAAAATACTCTACTTTTCGTACCATTTGCGAAAAAATTAACACAATAATAATATGAGATACCTAAGCATTTATTAAAAATAATGACAATTAAATGTAAAAGCTAACATTCGAAGCATTGCATTGGTCCAATTATTGATAGAGAGAGAGTTACATTTTTGTTTGGTACATTTATTGTTGATGAGTTGATTTGAGTATTTCTCTGTTCTTGCGTCTGAGCATTTGCACTGATGGAATCCGACAATTCACTGTCACTGTCGCTTTGATTTAACATCGTAACGTATTTTTAAAACATTAACTTATTTATAAAAATAAATTAAAATAAACTTAACGTTTATGTATTAGAAGAAAACAAAAACGCGACAAATTCCTAGACTAATATTTTTTGTCGGAAAAGCAAAGGCATCAAGCTCATACGGCCTCTTCTAATAATCATAACTGCATAAATGCGTATTCCTTTTTCAAAAAGATGTATAATGCTATATATACAAACTCAATGGTGTAAACACAGATGTAGTTCAGTATAAATTTCGGTAAGTATTCCAAATTTAAATCACATTCTCCCCCTAGAGGATGAAAGAAATTCAGTACAATTTTCTTTCCCTGCTTTTAACAGATTAAAAATGACTATTGTTATGTTCGCTTTTTGTGGCACAGAATGTCACTTTTTTGAGCAAGTGGTACGAAAATATTATATTCTATTCTATTCTAACAAAGTTGCATGGGTTAAATCGGCATGCCATCCAGCAGCTGTCCATAAGATAGTATAAAAAACTTATTACAATGTAATAGCTGTAGCTGGTCAAAGTTGACGTACGACTACTACAAGAACTGACGTACTTAGCTCTACATTAGTTTGAGTGGGTTGAAATTAGCTAAATGAATAATCTATTAGTCGTTACTTTCAATTTTGTGTTTCTGTTGAACAAAATGAATATTTTTTCTGGTTCCTCTCTGGCTTGGTCACGTTTCTCAGTGAATAAAAAAATGAAATAGCTGTATTAATATTGAAAAATGATTATTTTGAAAAGAGCAACTGCTGAGTTTCTTGCCGGCTCTTCTCAGCAGAATCCGCTTTCCGAACCGGTGGTAGAGTCATGACGTGTCATAAGAGCCACAGGTTGGCCTACATGAAATAAATAATTTTGAATTTTGAATTTATACTTGAAACTACAAAATCATTTTTTTAAGACTATGTTGGTCTGTCTGTTTGTCCGATCTAATCTTCGAAACGTAATAATTGTAATTATCCTACTTTACCGGTATAAAACCATTTATTCGAAAACATTTATTTAGCGCGAAAAAAGTTACTAATTATTATTGCTATAGTGCGATATAGTGGTATGCAATATTTTCGCTTTTAAATTGATGCTCGCCTCAGAGGTTAACCACTTATTAGCGGCACGCGATAAACGGCTTTCGTAAATAGGATTTCAATTCTCGTGAATTAAATATACCTTTAAGTAAGTTAAATGTACCTTTTAATGTAAGAATTATGTATTTTAGTTTATCAATCGGCATCGATATTGTATAAAAGTACCTGCCATGAATTGATTTTAGAACATATCCGCAAGATACTTATGTATGATGATATTGACTAGGTTTTGCTTGCGACTTCGTCCGTGTGGATTTAGGGTTTTAAAAATCCCGAGAGAAGCCGCTATTTTTCCGGTATAGAAGGTAAGTAACAATTTTGTTACGAATATTTCGATCGTTGGATATCCTCGGATCAATTTCTGGTTGGGAAATAATGTTCTATATAATACACCATCATGAATAACGATAGTGCTTACATATTCCCTGGTGAAGAGCTTTTGTTTGTGAATGAACATTCGCGAAGCTAGGTATGTGTTGCCGGAATAACATTGCTTTGACAAAAGAAAGTCCTTTGGGGCCATTGAGCGTAGGTTTTCTTGTTCTGTACCTCTAACTCTCCTAACACTAAAACAAACTAAACTTTCCCTAAAGTTTTAATACCGTTCAAATGTTTGCTTATTCAAATCTTAGCTACAACAGCATCAACATTTCAATACATATTCAAATTTCCAACCTCCCTAAAGCATCAAATAACCTATACATACTTTAAATTAAAATTAACTTATAAATAAAATATAATACCTAAAATATATTATTAAAAGGAGTCCCTTTAGGCAAGGTTCCGAAGATACTGGCAGCGTTCCCCCTTTGAATAGCTAGACTAATTCTTTGTCCGAGGTAGCTGCCAGCTCTTCGGTCTCCTGTGATGTCGACTAACCTTTTCGCTATTTCCTTAAAAAGGCTTATAGCGCTAGGACCCCACGGACCAAGGGTCTCGACACCGAATGGGACAAAAACATATTCGGCGCCTAGACTCCTGTATTTATAAGTTTTAGCTTTTTCAGCCTCTTCACAAGCCGCACCAGCTCTGTTTTTGGTTCCATGTAGATGGGAAGGGGCCAGCGTGTCTGAACATGTTGCATCCCATACCAGCACCCGGCCCACCTTCCATGGAATCAAACTCATACCGTCCGGTCTCTTGCCATCGCCTCTTGCAATACCAGTCGGCTCAAGTAGACTTGGCACGTTGACGGTGGCAAGGGACCGGCGCACGATATCATTAAGTGCGGCATGTCTCGAGAAGCGGCCTGCACTTTTTTGGCATGACAGTCCGTGATGTCCAAACTTGTCGACATCACTGCCACAAGGACATATATGAGGAACGCAGACCGGAACCCCAAGCCGTAGACAGGTTACGATTCGGAGTGTGTCAGGCTCGAGAAATGTTCCTGTATTTGACGAAGGGTACGCGTGAAGCCAGTAGCCGGCCTCACGCGTACCCACGGCCAAAAGCCTAGCACGTGCCGAACCTGTACTACAGCTCAAAAGATTGTCATAAGTCAATTTACAGTTTATGTCGTCCCAGCTCCTCTGTGAATTTGGAGAAACTGGAAAATTTTGACCTGGGCATGCAATTAAAAAAGCGTTTCTAGCTTCTTCCAAGCCAGCAATTTCAAAGTTTGAAGGGGATGCCTTTAAAATTTTACTTATGAGATTTGCTGAACTATGGACAGAAGATAGGAAGGCTGGTAAAGCGACACTGGAAATTTTGCGAATCCCTAAACCACCATAACGGATGGGTAGGGATGCTTGGTTCCAAGATTGCTCGTTTAGCTGCATATTAAGTATTGATTCTAAGCTAATTTTGATTAAGTCGTCCACTTGTATCAAAAGATCTGGGTGATTCAAAAAGGAGCAGCAACGGAGCACATAGGTAAATTTTGGGACGAAAAGACAGAATTTTAAGATGCTAAGTGCATAATGTGGACTAATTTCCAAGAGACGGTCAGCAGATATTTGAAATTTTGTAACTGAATTATTAATATATTCAGAAATAGATTCATCAAAAATTGGAGAACCTAAAAGGTAAAGTGAATTACTGTTAACTATTTTTATATTTGGAGCAAAAATATTAAATTTTTGTTTTACGTCATTTAAATTTAAGTCGCAGTTATTTATAAAAAGTTCGCATTTGCTAAAATTAAGTTCCAAACCAATTGCTTCAAATTTATTTTTGATTAAAAAAAGGTCTGAAAACACAGTATCCACATCACCTCCTAGGGTTCCGTCGTCCAAATACCAAACGTTGAATTTAGAATTTAAATTTTTGATTATCGGATTTATAGCCAAACTAAAAATTGCAGGCCCAAGGGGATCACCCTGTTGACAACCTACTTCCGAGGACAGTTCATTAGAACGATATAACAATTTTGTTGGGTCAGCGTAACTGAGAAGAAGATAATTGTAAATTTCCGGTATATGTTGTTTTATTTCCGACAGCAGGGTATCCCTATTTACCGAATTGAAGGCATTTTTGACATCAATTTTGAGCAACACGTCAGGCTGTCCGTAAGTTAGGAAAGAGCGTAGGGCATGGACGGCCGCCTCACACCCTCCTTTTACACCAAAGCCTAACTGTACAGGTTCAAATTCCGAAATTAATTTTGGTAAAATATGTCGAACAGCAATTTTGGAGGCCAGACGTCGTAGTGTTGATCCAACAGCAATTGGTCTCACCCCTCCGTCCTTTTTGGTGAGGGCAATGAGGTTCGCGCCGAAAAGAATAGGAACAATTTCTGGATTGACATTACCGGAATACATAAGGTTGACTAATTTAGAGATCGAATTTACAAGTTGCTCGCCTGCATCACCCACAGAATGTGATGTTAAGTCTTTCAAATGTTGGGGTGAGATTCCATCCAAACCTGCAGCAGAACCTGGTTTAAAAGATATAATGGCATCCGTAACATCTTTGTTTTGAATTTGAAGGCATGCATGCCCTGCTGTTGGTGGGTCGAAAAAATATGGGTTTACTGGAGCTGGAGGATGTTTTGTCCGTAAGGCCTGAAGGGTATCAGGGGTATCTGGTGAAAGCACGTCGTTGGAGAACAAAAGGCGAGCTGCACCTTTGAGATCTCCGTCACAGATTTTGTTTTCGATGAGTTTGTTGCGATTACGAGGGGCATCATGTTTGATTAATGGTGCGAGAGAAGGCGAGGAGCTTACAGCACAGTTGTTCTTAATTTTTTGTGTCAATGATAAATTCTGTTCATCATTTTTTATTATATGTAGTGTGCTGTATGAAAATAAAAATAGGTTCTGCCAGTCTTGAGTACAATTGCTTATGTAACATTTCTGTATTAATTTTGACAAATGTGTAGCAACGGTTATTCGGGCTCCACGAGGGATTCTTTTAACTATGGGTATACTATTTTTCAAATGGCTAAGATATGAGTGGAAAGGAGTTTGATCGTTGGCTACATAAGTAGGCGCACTCGGAATAATGGGATGGATGTCTGAAGGTGAACTGTTTTGGCTAATATATTTCCTGTGTGTTTTTGTAGTGTGTATGTTGAGGCCTTTCAAAGATTTGAAAGACTTATTGCATTGTGTACATGTATGGGTCGCGTTCGACGTGCCATCACACGATTGGGTCACGAACTGCATTCACAAAAGTTAAAAATATTCACAAAAAAGAATAACTTAAAACAAATTTTAAAGCACAATAAAGTAACTAGAAATGTACACAAGAAATAAAAAGTACAAAGTCAAAATATGAGGGCTGCTTGTTTTGGTAACAAGACGCATGCGTCGTTACGTAGCTGTACGTCAGAGGATGGTCTTGTAACTGGACGCTGCAGTGGAAGAGAACAAAGGATGTATGTCGTCGTCTTGACGACCGATGGCGGCCTTAGCAACCGAGTATGATTTATAATTTAGATAAATATGCACTAAATGGATTCATTCTTTATATTATAATCGTGACTAGAACACTCCACCAATTGTTATTGTACAACTTTTGGTAAATAAAATAGAAAACCTTCGAAAAGATTTAAACAGTTCATTATGAGGTTTCACTTATTTTTCAAGACATCACTTTGGATTATATTTTATTATTATCACAATTGATCCCAACACCTTGATAACAATTTCACGTGCACTTTGAATATTATTTAGTGATTTCGATTACTTTTCAAGTCCAAATACAAATTAATTTTAAATTTATTTCAGTATAATATACGGAGCCGTTATGTTTACTTTCCGTCAAAGTCATAAGTTGCAGAGTGATTGAACAAATCACTCTGCAACTTATGACTTTGACGGAAGCAATTAATTTTAAAGCATCAAATATTTTATGTTACCGAATTGGCGAACACTTCGGCCCAAAAGGACCTACGTAAGCCTTGGTCAGACATTTTTTCTTTGAGAAGAGTATGTAGTAAATTCCGCGATATATTTTACTACGTTTCCTATCTACAGCTTTATTGGCATTTATATCACGGAAGGTTCAAAGTATATATATACGAGCGAGACTGCAACGTTTTATAAGCAATTTTGACCCTCTTCAACCTTGGAACCTAAATAAACTATCTGTAAATATCTTTAAATATAAAAGACTATTGTTTACACGTGACTCTGTCCACGTCGAACGCTAAATCGCTTGGTGGCACGTCTTTGACGGTAAGGTAGTAACATATCCACGCCCAAAGCCGCTAAACCAGACCAGAGACAATACAGAAATAATCGTCTTCATAGACAAACGCAGATTTCGTCGGCGTGACCCTAAGTTTTCTAAATATTCCGCCTCCCATGAGATTAGACATGTCAGAAATTAATAATTTCGAAATTTTCAGATTTCATCCGCGTGGAATTAAATTATCTTAAAATTTCGCGGGAACCCTTTTCCCTTTTTATCCCGGCAAAACGCCGGGATAAAAAGTAGCCTATATCACTCTCAAGGTCGATGCAAAAAATCACGTCGATCCATTGTTCCTTTGCTGTGTGATTGGAGGATAAACTAGCAAACTAACAGACACACATCGCTTTATAGGGTATATAAACTATAGTAGAGTTATAAAGAACTAGCGGTAGGACTACGGGTACGGGTAAGTACGCCTACTCTATTTCATATTAGCTAATGTATTTTTATATCGACCTTTGCACGTTGATACGTAGAAAGAGGAATATTTTTCCGGAATTATACTTTTCTCGTCTTCGTATGAGATTTAGACGCAATAATATCAAATAAGTAAAATACGTTTCGCTATAAATATCAATGTTATATTTTCCTATTAGTTTGATGTCTAGTCTGAATTCTATTTTGTATTTTAGTTATCTATCACACTATGATTTCTAAATATGTCTACAGTTATAAAGTTGTCTGGACCTCTGGTGAGAGGCTTTGGTCGTTGCTAGTTACCTACCACCATACCGTCAAAGACTGCCTGCCAAGCGAGTTAGCGTTCCGGTACGATGCGTGGCGACCGATTAAGATAATATGAGTTTCAATTATACTGCCATACTGCTTCAAACTTAGCCCACTACCATTGCAGACCATTTCAGATCTTTATTTACCATCAAGTGATCTCAAAGTCAAAGGCTATTTTGCCATCGAAAAAAATACACACATCAAAAGTGTCTAGGGATCAAGCATTTTTATGCGGATTTCTTGAGATTGAGATGTGGCTTTGTAATAAATTTATGATTTTATAAATTTATATGGATCCTTTTTGGTGCATTTCATAATTTGAATCAGGAACTGTCAATCAAATTCGAGTAAAAGATGAAAATCAGCTGTCAATATTTTCCCTATAAAAACATACAACGCATTGAAGACATTATTAGTGCTACTGTTTCCCTACTACTGATTAAAACCAACGTTATTATGGAGCAGCGACGTCATTTAAGCAGGGAAGAAATGCTCAGAGCCGTGGGAATGATAGAAGCTGGTTCCCGGCAACGTACTGTGGCTTTAGCTCTGAATACAAGTCAGAGTGTTATCAGTCGACTTTGGACACGTTACCGAAGCACTGGTACCGTGGCTGAGCGCCATGGAGGACGGTATCGCTGCACCACACGGAGACAAGACCGATACATTCAAATCTTAACTCGAAGAGCTCCAACAATAACCGCCATGATGTTAGCCGTGAGGCTTCATCACTCTTCAGGGAACTTAATTAGCGACCAAACAGTCAGAAACCGCTTGCATGAAGTGAACCTTCATTCCCGAAGACCGCTACGGGTACCACCTATAGCAATGCACAATCGTAGGATTCGATATCAATGGGCTCTTGAACACAGAAATTGGGCAGAAGAACAATGGCGTTTCGTGTGCTTTTCTGATGAGTCTCGTTTTGGTATGAGACCGGATACAAGACGTATACGACACTGGAGAACCCCTGGACGCCAACAGCGATTAAAATCCTGCCAGGAAGTCCATCCTTATAGTGGTGGAACCATCATGGTATGGGCGGGTATTTGGATCGGCGGAAGAACTGAGTTGATTTGGATCAGAGGCAACCTCAACGCTCAAATTTATGCTGAGACGATTGTATCAGACGTCATCGTTCCTCTACAAGTGCAAATCGGTCCCTTATTTCAGTTAATGCATGATAATGCACGACCGCACACCGCAAGAGTTGTAAGACAGACTCTCGCCGCAGCTAACATCAATGTCCTGCCCTGGCCTGCTCAGTCGCCAGACTTGAACCCGATTGAGCATGCATGGGATATGCTACAGAGAAGAGCTCTGCCGAATATGGAGGGTATCCAGTGGCAAGAAGACCTTTTTTTGTTGTTGCAACGAACATGGGCGGCCATTCCACAGCGTGATTTGGATGAACTCATTTTGAGTATGCCAAACCGATGTTCTTGTGTTGTTAGTGTTCGCGGTAGAAACACGGATTATTAATTGTTTAAGTTACCCAATAAAATTTTAAAGAAAACTGTTATTTCAGTATTTTTTTCGAACTTTAATGTTAGTGGTTCAAAGGTCAAAAATCCCTTTATTAGGAAAATGGCAAATTTCTTTATTAATGTAAAGGTGACTTGGTTTATCGTTACTGTGACAAACGAAAACACTTTATTTGATGAATCCTTAAAGAAAATTTTAATTAATATCAATCAGGAGAAAAGTTATTGCAAAAATATATGTTGATCCCTAGACACTTTTGATGTGTGTATATTCTTTTCTTCTATAACAGATATACATATTATGTCTCTTGCATAGACTTCCACATGCCTCGGTCTGATACCGCCTGTAATTTTTTGCTCCCTGCGACTCGTCTGATCGTCCACCTAGTGTCCTGCAAACACTGCGTCTTTCGCTTCGAGGTCGCCACACAAGCATCTTGGAACCCAACGCCTGTTATAATATGCCCCCATGTCGGTAGTTCTTGTTCTGCTACGGATCTCCTCGTTCCTAATTTGATCTCGCTGGGATACACCGAGCTTAGCTCTCGTCATCGCTCGCTCGACCCTGAGCCTATATAAAATCTATCTCTGTCTTCATCTATCTTCTATCTAAATATTTAAAAGGAAAAGGTAACCGACTGACAGACTAATTGATATATCGATGCACAGCCCAAATCACTGGACGAATCGGCATACGGATAGATTTTATGACGGCTGCTTTAATGAAGGTAAGAAAGGATTTTTGAAAGTTCAACCCCTAAGGGGGTTAAATAGGGGTTTGAAAGATGAACTTAACGGAAGCGAAGCCGCGGGCAAAAGCTAGTATAATAATAATTACCTATTTAAAATAAAAGCATATACCTACAAAAAGTGTAATACTTCCGTCTTCCATCAAAAAACATGTTACTATAGAGAGAGGTAGCTAGGTAGAGCCGTGGCCCGTGTAGCTACTCGCAGTATGAATTATCCATTACAGCGCGCACATCATCCATCATCGTGATACAAAAAAAAAAAGTTGGTTCAGATATAATAAAAAACAACATTTTACGAAAACGTCCGTCAGCCCATACGGCCTAGTTGAATGCTACGTCAACAAAACATGTATTCTTATATCAAACTAACGATCAGCCCGGCTTCGCACGCGTGCAATTTACTAATGAGATTTTCATACAAAAATAAAATCAGACTTAAATACATTCAGACTTTTCCGGTGGATTTTTCAAAAAATTTCTTTAATATAAACCTTGTCTTGACAATTAGGAACACCACAAAAAATCATTCAAACCAGTCGAGCCGTTCTCAAGTGATGGTCTTTCATAGATGTGGCAATCGATTTTTAGGGTTCCGTAGTAAACAAGGAACCCTTATAGTTTCGCCATGTCCGTCCGTCTGTCTGTCTGTCTGTCTGTCTGTCTGTCCGCGGTTTAGCTCAGAGACTATTGGTACTAGAAATCTGTAATTTTACACGGGTATAAATATCAATCACGCCGACAAAGTCGTGAAATAAAATTGTGAAAAATAATTTTTTTTAGGGTACCTACCCTACATGTAAAGTGGGGATGAATTTTTTTTTCTCGTCTATCCCATAGTGTGGGGTGTCGTTGAATAGGTCTTTCAAAAATATTGTGGGTATGGGAACATCATTTTTCAATTCAGGGATCCGTTTGTGAAATATGATATTTTAGGTTTAGGTTTAAAGAATTTATTCTCTAAGAACAAAACATGCTCACTTACAGAGAAATTAAAACTTAAATTATAACACATTATATACATTAAAACAAAAATGGTGGCTCTTAAATAACTTAAATAACTATAAAACTAAAATATTTTTAAGGTTTACTAACTGTTTTAAAAAACTTCCTGAGTTTTCTTTTAAAAATTGGAAAAGATTTCTCGGATAATATATCTTTTGGCAGACCATTGTATAGAAGTGCTCCCTCAAATTGTATAGTTTTCGCGCCATATGTTTTTGTTCTTGCTTTAGGCAATTGCAATTTATTTTTATTTCGTGCAAAGTATGTATAGGATTTAGTTTTTATTGTAATTTGTGTGTTTATAGATTGTGTTAGATTTTAAAGTGCTAAATTTTATTAGAGTCAAGTGTCCCCCCCCTCTGCCAGCTAAATGGTTGTATATAGGATACAAGAAAAAATTCACAACAGTAGTATATATAATGAATTTTAAAGTAAAACTATCACGGCTAAGTAGGGCTCATTAGTTAAGGAGTTATATCTGTTTTTTCTAAGTTAGGTATTACACGTAGTGTAAGTTGCATATTTTGTAGAATATTATAGTATTTAAACCATGGAACTCAAAATTTATTCAATATTCATGAATAAAACAAAAGCACTATCCTAGGTCAGCAATAATATTTGAGACTTTCAACTACGGAACCCTACACTGCGCGTGGCCCGACACGCACTTGGCCGGTTTTTTATTTATACCTATACATCTAGATTATAAAAATTACGTTGGGAAAACTATTTTTTCGGATCTTTTAGGCGCGTCTGATGAAAAAGTGTTCAAACAGATTTTATAATTTTTTTTGTATTAAAAACATTTATTGTATCTTATCTTTCATTCTATTTTTTTTTCTTCACGGCTTAAATCAACAATTATTATTATAATTTATATTGATATTTTGAATTATATGTCCAAGAATTTAGGCATTTTACACTTCTTAGGGCCTTAAGGTAATTTAAACATTAATGGAGCAGAGATAGCCTTTAAAACTTCGGCCTTCTTTGAGGATATTCCAGGGTTCCAATCACAGACACCAGAAACTTTTCGGAGTTATCCGAGTTGTAAAGAGTTAAATTGATAGCTGCGGTGCCCCAGGATAAATAGACTTACCATCGCACAAACATAATGCTTATAAATGTAAAAGTGTGTGTGTGTGTGTGTGTGTGTGTGTGTGTGTGTGTGTGAGAATTATAAATGTGAAAGTGTGATCGTTTGTTGGTTTGTCCTTCAATCACTCAGCAACGGAGCAACGGATCGACGTAATATTTTGCAAGGGTATACCTGAGGGCCTGGAGAGTGACATAGGCTTTTTATCCAGGAAAACTAAAGAGTTCTCGCGGGATTTTAAAAAATAAGTCCACGCGGATGAAATCGCGGTCATCAAACAGTATATAAAGGTTATAAATATAAAACCTTTGTTTTTGCGTTTAAAGAGGGTTTATACCTATCTCCCAACCGTTTAAAACAGGCAAGAAGATATGCCTATAAACATTACTGGAAATGAAATCGTAAAAGCAGGTTTAAATAAGGCAGGTATATTTATTTTATTGAAAGTTAGGTGCCGGTTTTCAAATACATGCTATAAAAACTTTATGGCATCATTAAGACAACCTTATTACTCGTTAAAGTTGTACAGTACTCACTTTTTGAGAAAACCATATTGTTTGGCGTCTTGCCAGACTGTATCAGGTCTTCCGCTCAACATAAATAAAGTTGATTTAGCATAAAGTAATAGCCTATTAAAGTCGAACTAGGCGAATGCCTCCTCTATCATTGAGGAGGCACCAACGAATGTGATGCTCTAATTTGACTCGTTATACGCTTATTCAATAGGAATGGTTTGAAACTTCAAAGTAAGTTTATAAATCGCTAATTGTTCAAGATTTTATTGAAAAAACTACAAAAAATTACCTTCGTCAGTCTTTATGAAGACAATAAGTATTATGTTTCTAAAAAAATTCAACACGGCATCGCCGTACCGGGAAGCTTGCCGTCAGGTGGCAAAAATATCCTTCTCATTGGAGATGAGATCTTAATCCAGTGGTGGGCCAATAATGGGTTATGATGACGATGGTAATTTGTATTGGTAATTATTAAGTAGCAATTCTAAATTCTAACCACTAACAGAGGCTATCATTCCCCATGATTCTCAGTATGGAGGCGCTATTCCTAAAAAGACTACGTGACTTAATTCTGAAGTTTTCACGACATCTTTTTTCTCTGGAGCTATTATCACTGCTGCACTAAAAAGTTGACCACAAAATGAGAAAGTATAAATACTCTCTTGGTAATGAACTTTTGATCGTAGACGGAACACTAATTTCTCGAGTACGGAACAATACAACTGCTCTCTTTTTTAGTATAAATCCATAACATAGCAGAAAATTTCATATTTCTATTCATTCAGTGTATCCCAAGTGCTTACAATGATTAACAATAAGACATAATAATACAGAGGTATGGCATTGTTGCCTGAATGTGAACCGAACAAAGAAAATATTTTTCCACGCGTCGTTTCACGTACGGGATTTATTGGTCTCCCTCCGATAAAAGAGAATACATTTCCAGCCTTGATGAGGGCGGGGGATGAGCCTGGAACCATACCTAATCATTTGCCATCAATAAACGGGTGACAAGTAAGAAATTAATTAAGCCGAGGAAATAAACTTATTCGTGATTGCATTGCAAATGACTGACATACCCCATTAATATACGAGTATTTAGATTCGAGTAACAAGGTACATGGTTCGAAGAGCTGACGGTCTTTGAAGTTCCAAGGTGCTTGTTAGAAGACCTGCAGGTTTCTTCAAGAAGTTTTCCTTAACAGTTATAGCAAGCGATATATTTAATTGCTTAAGACGAAACGTTAGATTCGGTACCCGGACCACACCTTAAAGGTCGCGATGTCTTAACCACGAGTATATAACCGCTTATTACCTACATTTCATACTGTAATATTAAGTGCCCATTTCACCAACGTCGAGTGACGTACAACCGAGGAATAAATTGAGCATTTTGTCTGTATTGAAAATCTGCCAAAATCAAAACCATCAGTTATTTTACGTTGGTGAAATCGGTTATGTAAGTTACTATTCGTTTTAATTTCTTGTACATATTATTTTTGTTATTATCAGAAAACTGTAAAATTGTTCTCTTTGTAACCTTAGTAAATTAGATTAGTATAGAAATGAAAACCTTTTCAACATTTTCGAATAGCGAGCGCTTTTGTAGAGTGCTTTAGTGAATGGCGTATGGGCAAGTAGTGCCATAAGGTTTTTGCTTAGGAAAAATTACGATAGGTTTTCATCTCTTTCATCTTTTGCTGTTATTAGATTTAAAACTTTGCACTAATTGTTTTTTAATTCCATCATAAGTTCACTATTATGCATGTTATTTAATTTATTCTGTAACATGTCTAGGATGTTTTTTTTAACCAACTTATCTTTTGCCTAGTTAGATTTTGTTTGTAGGCCTTAAATATAAAAAACTTACCTAAGGGTATGAAATTCGCATGTCTGAATTCTAATTTATTTTCCTAATAATTCGTACAATGTAATGCTATTTGTTCTAAAAATAATAAAATTTATACTTAAAATAAAATAAAATTTAAGAGTAGGTACTTATAGTTAGGTATATAACTATAAGTATAAGTATATATATAGATATTTATATACTTAGTACTATATAATATACTTATAGTATATAGTATACAAGTACTATCTGAGATTTTAAACATAACTTCCTTTCATTATGCTTATTATTGTTATCATCTGAACGACAGTACTTATTACATACGGGCTAATCTTTGGATGGGACTAGAACAGGCA
Source organism: Oeneis ivallda (assembly GCA_029955525.1). Lineage (NCBI taxonomy): Eukaryota > Metazoa > Arthropoda > Insecta > Lepidoptera > Nymphalidae > Oeneis > Oeneis ivallda. The sequence continues at coordinate 9,972,282 of JARPMR010000024.1, read as the reverse complement.
GCTAGATAATGGGCAGATACAAGGAGGAATTTTGTCGTCATCCCCATCAATTGACATCCACTAGGTTCCTTTCAATATTTGCCACAAAACACGATTTTGCGCCGCTTGTATCCAGCTATCAAGCTTAGATGGAGGATCTTTGAAAACCGTAAAAAAGTCCCGGTATCAGCTAGTTAATAATAAAACTGCCGCACCTACGAGTACCATTAAATGTAGGGATGATTTACTTTCCCGAACTTATTATTTCCTTTAAATATTGCATATCTTAGTATTTGCTACCTACTTTGATCAAAAGGATGACTATAGAAAGTTAGCGGCATTTCAGCGCGCTCAGGACAATGAAAGTTAGCATTTACTTACAGTTTCACGAATCTCCTCAAAGCTGTTAGGTAGGTTATCTATATAATCTTTTTAAAAGATTACTATAGTTGCTTTATTTTATTTGTAATATTTCAATAATTTTGGAACAAAGCAATTTAAGGCTCATTTTCATAGGTTTCAATCGGAGACCTCTAAAACTCCTAGAATTATCGGAGATAAGGATTTCTAAAGCGGTATGCCAACGCATTCAGTTTTCGTGTGATACCAGAACTCGTTGTTTTATCAACTACTGAATTTCTTTGGATCTTCCAGTACTACGCACGAATCCTAGGCACTTCTAACTTTTCGGAGATAAGTGAGTTTTAAGCAATTAAATGTTACTTAAATGTTGTTAGCTTTAAGGGCCAAGGATCTTAAGGAAGCCTCAATCTGCATACCCGAGAGTTCTCTATAACTAATGTTCTCAAAAGTATGTAATATAGGTATGTAAGTATTGTATGTATGTAAGTAAAGTATGTCAATTCGCACTTGGTCGAAGTTCTGGCCTATATGGCCTAAACTTTTCACATTGTTAGAGGACACCGGTGCCCAGTTGAGGGCCGGCGATGTGTTGATGATAATGATGACTACAGTAGATACTACTAGTAATTCAGGGTAGTGAAGGAATATCATCAAATCTCAAGATACACAATCTTAGGCTGAGTGTCTGTCAGTCAGTTATGTTTTTTATAGGTACATATCTATCCTAGAACAGAAAAAAAGTTCGTTTTACGGGTAGAGATAAACCTATTCGAAGTAAAATAAAACAAGATAATTGCTGTGTGTTTTATTTTATTAATCTATTTTAAGAACCCGAGCAAATATTTAACAACAATTAAGGAATGCGTAAACATTTTTGCGAAAAACGTTAGCTGGGAGATTTGGCTTTGTAGGTAATTGCAGAAATTCTTGGTAAGTTTCCAAATGTGTAGGATCATTTGTACAGAACTAAGCATTGTTTAAGCTACAGACTGCTGAGCTTGTAATTAAATTAACTTAGGATCTTTCAGTAAGAAAATATTATACGATTTGAGGATAGATGGTAATAGGATGACTAGTCAAGGTAGATACTAGTGGTTCGCCCCGAACTGAGACCTCGCGGTATCCCATAATTCACATAAGGTAGTTTTAACTATATTATATTGTAATTAAAACGCGCCGAATCTGATGACGTCAATCGTCATCTGCTTTCGTGGATGGGATGCGTATGCCTACAGTATTTTACTAAAATTCAGCTGGTTCGCTGAACGGGTGTTAATAGTATACGATTTCATAATAAAAAAAATTATAAACTGCCATGACTGCGCGCTTGCGGCTTCTGCGGCGAGCATGTCTAGACGCGCGCTCATCTTTACATTCATAGACACAGTACCATCAGAGAGAGAGATCATACGGTAGTAAATAGGTGCTAACGTCTAATTATTGTAAATAGAAACGGATTTACTTTTGCAAAAACAACATGATACTTTTATTGATAATAATTTGCTAATTGAATAACATAATTAGTAATAGACAAAGTAAGAATAGCTGACGCAAAACTGTATTTACAATATTAAAGACAGCGCCATCTATTAACAGTATAGTGAAGTTTTGTTAAAAACATTGATGCCCATTAAAACTCAAATAATTTCGTTTCTTTATAATATTTATCTAATCTTAGTATTTGTTGTTCAAGTACAGAATATAACTCAAATTATGTGTAAGTTTCAAGTTTTAAAACAAAGTGGTTTTAGAGATCTAGCCTCGAATACAATCTCCACTTTGAAAGGCCCCCATTTCGTCAATTTTAGGAAAAAAAATTAAAAAAAAATACTTCTGTACTCTGTTCCAAATTATCTTTAAAATGAGGTACTGCAACCCTATGAAATGCAAAAAAATATATTTTACTTCGCATTCGCTTCTATGAGAGCCCCCCTGAAATAAAGATTTTTATAACTTTTTAAGCCATTTTCGGCTGGAAGCCATCGGTTTACATATCATATCTAAAATTGAAGTAATTACGTTCAGTAATTCAAAAGTTATAAGGCTCTGACAGACGGACGGACGGACGGACGGACAAGTGCAAATTCACTCAAGTAAACTCAGAGACCTTCCCTTCGCTCGGTCGATAATTTATAATTATTAAAAATAATTGTAAAAGCGTAAAATGTTACGGCAATTCTTTAAAATTATTTTAAGACTTGCCGTAGCATCCGTTATTGCCATTAAAGCAAGTGATATTTAATTGCTTAACTCGTACATATACCTAGATCCAAAAAGTCAAAATTGCGCGCCTGGGTTCGAACCACGGACCCGTCTGAAAAGGAGGCCGAAGGACACACGCAAATAAATTAACGTGCCTATTAGAAGTTTTTGGATTCAATTTTGTTGCAATGTTTGCTGTTAAAAAATTGTACGTGGAACTCGTCTGCACGACGATTCTGTCGACGATGAAGCAATTTCCGATCCGACTGTTACTGAAATGTTTACTGATCGCCGATATAGCGTCCATTCATTGGCTTTCGTTTTAATATGTTGCTTTTGATGGATTGAAAAAGTTTATCTTATTTTGTCAACGTAGGGAGAATTAAAAGATAACAATTTTAAAACGTCACACATTGAAACATTATGTATAACATAACTAACTTACTTAGTTACTTTTTACTTTTTGTAGCACTTTAACCCTCTACAATATGCCTACGTAATGCAAGCTACGAAAATGCCTCTAATACTGCTGCAGGTTTCCTCACGAAGTTCATCCTCGCACATATAATACATACCTACTAGCTGACCCAGCGAACTTCGTACCGCCAACTTATCTATATAAATAAAACAAATAAACTATCCCAATCCAAAAAAACTATCCTATCTTTTAAGTTGGACCAAATTACAGATAGTTACGAAGTTTGATAAAAATCGGTTCAGTAGTTTAGGAGTTCATCGCGGACAAACAACGTGACACGTAATTTTTATATATTAGGATTATTCATCATCATTAGCAACCCATCAATGCTTCACTACTGAGAGCAGGTCTCCTCGCAGAGAAGGTTTATAGGCTATAGTCCACCACGCTGGCCCAATACAAATTGGCGGACTTCACGCACCTGCGAGAACATTATGGAGAACTCTCAGGAGTGCAGGTTTCCTAACGATGTTTTCCTTCACTGTTAAAACAAGTGATATTTAATTGCATAAACGAAGATAACTCCGAAAGTCAGAGGTTAACCTGGGATCGAAATTACGACCACCCGAATAGGCGACCACAAATCACAATCCTAACTGGCTATCACTGCTTATAATTTACTAGTATGTAAGTATGAATTGGTGAAGTTTTTTACCACTGTACGAGTAATGTATTCGACAATGTGTCACACGCTCTCAACGGAATGCTGTTAAAATAGCTACACAGCACAGAATTGATGGCGTACAGCGTTTATTAGGCGCTAAATCGCTTCCAATGTGCCGTTAAGCCAATGCGGGCTTTAAATTAAGAGATCGTAAATATCCGGAATAAATGTAGGTATTTAGTAAGTTTAAACCCAAATTCATATTAATTAGCTGATTGAAATACACTTTTCTGATTTTAATATTTGACTAGCTGATGCCCACCACTTCGTCCACGTGGATTTAGAATCCCGCGTGAAGTCTTTAATTTTCCGGGATAAAAAGTAGCCTATGTCACTCTTCAGGTTCCCAACTGTACTCATGCAAGAAATCACGTCAATCTATAGCTCTGTTGCAGCGTGATTGAAGGAAAAACTAACAAACTAATAAACGAACACACATTCGCATTTTAATATTATAAGGATTAGGATTTTGATAACCCAGCTAATTTTATCCAATTAGGTCGAGTGAGGGGTTAACCAATAGCTGTAAATGGTAAATTCAATTTCTATACGTATTCAGTTCGTTACTATTCCTGTTTTCAAAGGACAAACTGTTATATTTTTTTTTAATTGTACCCGGATGAAAATGTAGTCTAAATAATACTCAGACTCTTAACAAATGAGTGAAATGCAACTCGGCGCGGCTTCCACCTTAACCCTCCCACTCCAAACCATTTACACGATTAATTAAATGCTTACAGTTTTAATTTGACGCCACTCCACACTCCACAGACCGCGTTGTCCCGACCTCGGTCCCGGTTTATAAAGGGTTGCATTATATCATCATCTAAACCGTTTTCAATTTACCGTATTTCTACTCCTATTTCTCGAGTGTATTCTTGAATAACCTATATTCATTTCTTTTATATTTTATATTTTTTAAACCGAATACTATCCGAAAAATATTTTTAACTACGATAATTTTTTTAAATGACCATAGTGACTATAATATTAATTATGGAGTGGATATTAATGACAGCCTATTATTGCATAAAATTCTTCATCCTTCATCATAGGAGTCTGCGGTTCGAATCCCAGACAAAATACCACAGAAAAAGTCGGAAACTCGGATAGTATTTTAGTATGAAAATCTTAATTTAAGCATTTCTCATTTTCTTCATTAGTAAATTGCACCTATTGCGAAGTCGAAGCCATCTACTATCCTACTATTATATTATAAATCCTACTATTCTACTATCCTATCCCACTATCCTACTATAATATTATAAATGTGAAAGTTTGTGAGGATGGATGGATGTTTGTTACTCTTTAACACCCCAATGAATGAACCATTTGCCTGTTTGGAATGGAGGTAGCTCATACCCAGGATTATAAGCTACATTTTATCCCGGAAAATTTTAGTACCCGTGGAAATTCAAAAAACTTTAATCCACGCGGACGAAGTTATGCGCATCATCTAGTTAAAAATAAAAATAATTTTATTGATTAATGGAACACTGTTTAAACACTATTATATTCCGATGAGCAATTAGTAAACAGCGGGTAAAAATTTTGGTTGACGAAATTGCTTCATCCTACTGCCGAAATGTTGAGGACAAGCAATTTAATTTGTCTCTTTGATTATAGATTTTCTTTTGATTGGAATCAACCTGAAATTAATTGAGTTTTCTCATTTCTGTGTGCCTTTCATTTTGTGAGAACGATATTTTGTTAAATTTTCATTTTATCGAAATTGATTCCTTACTTTGAATCAATTTTAAAGCTTTTCTACTATATAAGCACAAACATTCGTAAAATCATGTTAGGGCAAATATGAGCTTTTAATAAGCTCGGTATTCGTTCGATTCGTTGCTTGGAAATATAGAAAAATTATAATTGGTAATAATGTTTGAAGTATTATTTTGATTTTGGTTACGGTAACTTTAGTAATTAGGTTAGGACGTATGTGTGCCTTGTGCGAATATCCATTGCAAAGGTTTGGAGACATGGTCGCTAACTAAGGGCCTCAAAAGTAGGCTCAGGATCGCTCAGCGGGCGATGGAGAGAGCTATGCTCGGAGTGTCCCTGCGGGATCGAATCAGAAATGAGGAGATCCGTAGGAGAACCAAAGTCACCGACATAGCTCAGCGAGTCGCGAAACTGAAGTGGAAAGTCCCAAGGTGCTGGAGAGGCGACCCCGAACCGGGAAGCGCAGTGTTGGCAGACCCCCCCACCAGGTGGACCGACGACATCAAACGAGTAGCAGGGAGCAGCTGGATTCAGGCGGCGCAAGGCCGAGGCATGTGGAAGTCCATGCCAGTGACCTTTGTCCAGCAGTGGACGTCTATCGGTTGATAAAGAAGAAGAAGAAGTATGTGTGTCTTCAGAATGTATACGTTTTACTCTGAAAATATTATTAATATTAAACTATTATTTCTGGTTTCATGACATAATTACAGTACAAAAGTATCATACCACGATGAACTGCAACTGGATTGATTTCAACAGTTCCAACGAAAACATTCATCGTGGTAGCACGAACTAGAGGGCACTAGGTAGTCGAATTTAAACGGCATAAAATATGAAAAATACCTAAAAAAGGTTAGCTGACGGATAGCTGGAATTCAGCAGCAAAAACCTGAATATTCACAAGCTGCGGGCGATGGATGGAGGGTGTGGACTGTGGAGTTTGGACCCCCGCCACTCCATTAGAACCCCCCACCGCGTTCATTCACCAGAATAGTGGGCAATAAAACACCGACCGACCACTGGCCGCAGAAATAAATTTGATAAGAGGGAGTTGGGATCGTAAAAAGGGTTCCTTAGTCAAAGCCGAATGGAAACTGTTGACGAAGTTGTAATTTCAGTATGTCTATGTTTTTTGTGCAGAACGCTTAAATTCATGTCGTGGATTTCATGACGTTAGTTACATTTTTAGAAACTTTTGGAACTTTTCGAGTTTGCCTCAACGCGTTGTGACCGTTTCTTTACCCGACTACTCTATTAGTTAATGTTTTTAAGCGTATTATATTTATATAAAACACCTTTACAGTAATTTATTTTAAAATGCTTTAATTAAAAATTCTGCGTGCAGATAGTTGCGTTTTAAAATCTTTCATAATATATATTACATTTTTTAAAATTTTTAAGACCCTTCTCATTCTAGAAGAGACTATCCCAAGTAGGTCGGCGATGAGTTGAGATGAATGAATGCTGGGTTATAATTATATTAATTTCAATTAATCCATTCCAATCCCGATTCCTTATATAATAATTTTAATTTCAACCGTGTTTTTTGTTGTGCACACAAGTTGTGGATGTTTTAAAGATTTCACTTACGCGTGGTGAGTTACAATTTCGGTTTTGAGCCTAAGATTTTACAACCTTATTAGGATTTTATAATTTTGTACAACACACTTCACACACACATTTTGTTTAACATTTCGGTAGTTTAGGATGGAATTGGGAAGCCTAATGGCTATTTAGTGCAGTGTACAGGAAGCTTGTCTTGTCCTACATATGTGGTTTCTCAATGTGAATGAATACACCTTACCCTAGAAGTGCACAGTACAATAATTATCACCTACCCTTTTCGCAGTGAATACCTACATCCCGCGCGTCGCTACAACACTGCTCTATGAGAAAATCATATAGAAAAAAACGACACGCATATTCTCTGTTTATCAGATTATAGAAATTAAAACCTTTTCATCTCTGTGAATAGCGAATGCCTTTATGGCGAGCTTCCGTGAATCTCATTCGTGTTTTTTTTATATAAAAGTAAATGGGGAATTATGGCTTTTTCATATCTCCTCTCTGTTTTTTAGGGTTCCGTATAGCAAAAGCCATGTTGTTTGGGCAAGTCCATTTATTCGTTTACCTAGAGAAATTAAATACTATGGAAAATTTTAGTACTGCTTTTGTTTTATAGCTATAGCTATTTTTACAAGTGACTAACTTTAAAATATCAATTAGTAAGTAAAGCGTTATAATACTAGTGATTGGTACATCTTATTGTGGGTATCTACCCAATTACTAGAGTAAGTACTCAGTAACTTAGTTTAAGCACTCATTTGCGTAAACTTAAATATCTATGTACGCAACTAAGGGTTGTCTATATTCACTATCCAAGATAATATGTTTAGGTAGGATGTTGGCATTATATTTACTACTAGCTTTTGCCCGCGGCTTCGCTCACTTTAATTTCGATTTTTCAAACCCATATTTTATCCCCCTAGGGATTGAATTTTCAAAAATCCTTGCTTAGCGGATGCCTACGTCATAATAGCTATCTGTATGCCAAATTCAAGCCTAATCCGTCCAGTCGTTTGAGCTGTGCGTTGATAGATCAGTCAGTCAGTCAGTCAGTCACCTCTCCCTTTTATATATTTAGATAATGAATGGTTTTTGCAGATATTTGTATTCGTATAATCGAAAATATACAAGAGGACTCTACCACGAAATAACTCTCGAGTTCTATGGATTACCTTTGAGTGTCTAGCTAGGTAATTAAACCTTTTGGTTTTCTGCCAGGCTTTCAAATTAGCTACACGTGGACATATTTGTACATATGGCTCAACTTTAGCTAATTGTAATTAGTATACAATCTCTAAACTAAACAAATTGACAGTTCTAAATCTCGTGCTATCCCGTTCATAATGCTATCAGCGGAAAAGGATAGCAAAAGATTTAGACCTAGATATCAAATTAATTTTTATGAGCCACATTGTCTCTATCCTAAGTCAAAATTATAATGTATTATATGAGTACGTACCACGATAATTGTTATTTTTATGACCCGGTCCCGTCGTGACCACGGTCCATGCAACTGGATCGAAATATCGACATCATAAAAACAACAATTATCGTGGTACGTACTCGTATAATACATTATAATTATGTCATTGAACCACGAAATAAGTCTAAAATCTTTAGTATCCTAAGTCAAGTTTAAGGAATAAGTGTACCTATGGAAATGCAATTAATAAAAAAAATAAAGTCTTGCATTATTGCGCGCCAATCGGATCTTGGGAAGGTTTGTTGGTCTTTGGAAGGTTTTTTTTACTTTCTGTAAATATTATAGAGTTTGTTCAATAACGATGAACATGCAACAAACCTTATATAATATCTCTTACTCTTTCCTAACCTCCTTCGATGAAGGGCTGACTACGATACGTCGGCATAGTCATTCCATAGAAGTCCAACACGATTTCTGATAAAAAACTATTCTACGAGAATTCGGAGTGGTCTCTAGGCACTATTATATATAGGCACGTCGTTACATTAATTAAAATCTTACTGTGATAATTTGCGTAGTGTTGGTTGGCCGACGAATTATGAAAAGCATTCAGTCTCAAGCGTAACGAACGTTTTAACTAAAATTGTTTTCAATGTTAAATTATTTAATTACTTCGTCGTGTTTTGGTTAAAACAGTTTCCTTCTATTTTAAATTTTTCTGGTTTTTAATCGTCTTCCGATTTTCCTTTTATTTTTTGAAACCTTTATTTACCAGTGCAGGCATTTCTATTAGTTTACAGTGAAGTTGTCTGGCAATCCTTACTAATTGGGACATGAATACGAAAGTGTGTTTGTTTGTCCTTCAATCCCGCAGCAACGGAGCTACGGATCGACGTATTTGTTCGCATGGGTTTAGTTTAAGAATTGGAGAGTGATGTAGGCTACTTTTTACACCCGAAGAACAGAAGTTTCCACCGGGAGTTTTAAAGCCTAACACAACCCGGGCGAAGTCGAGGGCAGTCAATAGCTAGTTCTAAAATAAATGTTTCCATTTTCTAGTATCAAAGACCTGTTTTGTATTTTGTTTATTTGACATTTTATAATAAATAGAAAATGTGATGAATAGTGTACGGAGTATAGCTGGAATATACACTATCAATCAATTTCAAAAAATCACAAATTCTATTCTAAAGTTCATTTCCCAAGTATCCACACTTCACTCATAATTCACCGGCTTTTAACTAGTGGTTCACCTTGCGTTCTAGTTTGAAGGTACCACGAATTTTATACTTAAACTAGCTGACCCAGCGAACTTCGTACCGCCAACAAATATATTTAGTGGTTGGTCACCCTTATCTTTTAGGGGTATGAAAAATAGATAGTAGCCGACTCTCAGACCTACTGAATATGCATATAAAATTTGGTAAAAATCAGTAAAACCGTTTCGGAGGAGTAAGGTAACTAACATTGTGACACGAGAATTTTATATATTAGATACTAGCTGATGCCCGCGACTTCGTCCGCATGGATTTAGTTTTTAAAAATCCCGCGGGAACTCTTTCATTATCCGAGATAAAAATTAGCTCTCCCGGTCTGAGGAACCACTACTACATCCATTACTATACCCATGCAAAAAATCGCATCAATCCGCTGTTCTGTTGCGACGTGATTGAAGGACAAACCAACAAACAAACACACTTTCGCATTTATAATATCAGTAGTGCTTTATTATAACACTTTTTATAATTGTCAAATTTTTTACAACCAAAGACAAAATTACGTTTAGCTGTCATTTACGTTTTGTTATTCCACTGTCATTTGCGTTTTGTTATTCCATGTCAGATGCGTTTTTGTTATACCTGCCACGTTTTATAGTGACTCGACAGAAACGCGGTCGAACGGGATAAAAAGTATCCTATGTCCGTCTCCTGGTTCTAAACTACCTCTCCACAAATTTTCAGCCAAATCGGTTCATCCGTTCTTGAGTTATAAATAGTGTAACTAACACCACTTTCTTTTATATATATAGATACATCGATGTTAAAGATAGAGCAAGTTCTGGAAGAAAGAGGTTTAATCTTATTTTTGTTTTATTATGGTCTGATATGTTCGCCCCTCTCGAATGAAGTGACGTGTTATTTTTGGCTAGTTCCTACTAGTTCAACCGTTCCAACCAATTAGTTCAACCATGCGGCATAGGGTAGACTTACAAATTATTATTTATGAATTTGCAGTAATTATGTAATTAATTTAAGAGTTATTAGGCTTTGACAGACAGTCAGACAGAAAGACGGAAAAGTGCAAATCACCCAATTAGACTCAGAAACATCGTTAAACTCAAATACAAATAGCTTTAATTTCTTAACGATCTTTAGGGCTCATTTTCATTGTTTGATAGGTCAGTACACAGAATGTACAGAGCTTCCCACCATCCTACTAGCGCGAACCGACAACAAAGTTACCCGCATGCGAGCCTTATTTAAAATTTTCCAGTAGATACTTCGTGTTCGAAGCGTCGAGGGATAAAAATTGTAACTGTAGGAATAGCTTTGGTTCATTTTAGTTTACCTATTTCAAAAGTCTGATATCATACTAATATTATAAATGCGAAAGTGTGTTTGTTGGTTTGTCCTTTAATCACGCCGCAACAGAGCTACAGATCGAAGTGATTTTTTGCATGGGTATAGTTGAGGACCTTATGAGTGACATAGGCTTTTTTCCCCCGGAAAATCAAAGAGTTCCCGACTAAATCTAACTAAATCCACGCGGACGAAGTCGCGGGCATTAGCTAGTTTTGAATATAATATTGAGGTATTTTGAAGCGTCTGCATCTTTCTTGAACATTGCGCTGGTTCGGACAGGATAGATATGTTGCGGAGAAAATATGGAAGCTTCCAAAGAATAAGTCACAATATCGGTGTAGACCACTCGAGGGAAATGAAAATGCAATAGATAGATGCACAATGCACATACTCGTATTACGCTGAGTAGATACCTACGTGTGTGATTACCTATGTTTGGGCCATATTAGTATAGGTAGGGAAGAATGTACTTAATTAATTTTAATTCAAGTCAATTTCTTTAATTATTTTTATATAAGTTACTTATATGTAGTAAATATTTAATTCTTTTAAAAATGTGGAAAAATTTAATCTTACTTCCTTTATCTCCTATGTTTGTTCATCATACTAATTCTACTAATATTATAAATGCGAAAGTTTGTGCGGATGAATGGATGGATGGATGGAAGGATGGATGTTTGTTACTCCTTCACGCCACAACGAAATAATCGATTTGGCTGGGAATGGAGATAGTTTATACCTAGGACTAATCATACTTACTCTCTTCGAACTATTATGTGCCCCGCCCACTTCAGGTTCGTGACTCGCTGAGCTATGTCGGTGACTTTGGTTCTCCTACGGATCTCCTCATTTCTAATTTGATCTCGCAGGGATACTCCGAACATAGCTCTCTCCATCGCCCGCTGAGTGAACCTGAGCCTTCTTATGAGGCCCACAGTTAGCGACTATGTCTCGGACCCGTAAGTCATCACTGGCAACACCAAACTGGTCGTTGGGGTCTCAGGTGCTGGAGTGGTGAGTCCGCACCGGGAAGCAGGAAGCTCAGTGTTGGCAGACACCCCACTAGGGTGGACCGACATCAAACGAGTCGCAGGGAGCCACTGGATTCAGGCGGCGCAAGACCGAAGCCTGTGGAAGTCCATGCCAGTGACCATTGTCCAGCAGTGGACGTTTATCGGTTGATAAAGAAGAAGAAGAAGAAGAAGTATGTGTGTCTTCAGAATGTATACGTTTAACTCCGAAAATATTATTAATATTAAACTATTATTTCGTGGTTTCATGACATAATTTCATACTTACAAAAGTACCGTACCACGATGAACGCTACCTGCAACTGGATTGATTTCAACAGTTCCAACGAAAACATTCATTGTGGTAGCATGAACTAGAGGGCACCAGGTAGTCCAATTTAAACGGTATAAAATATGAAAAATACCTAAAAAAGGTTAGCTGATGGACAGCTGGAATTCAGCAGCAAAAAGCAACACAGAAAAAATCTCAGAATGAATACAGCCTTATGCAAGTATTTCACAGCGGAGTATTCAGACGACGCGACCAATTGAGCCCACCCGAGCCAGGTTTTTACTATTTGTGAAAATGAGATCCGTTACATTCCTGCGACTATAGGGTTTTATTAACTTTTTAATGGCTACACTCTAAGAATTAATCTAAGGCTATATTTACAGTGTTTTTTTTTAATATGGCTTTAACTCATAGAGATAGAAGTAACGATGGACGAGTAGATTTTAACTAACTTATACAGTATGTCACTCGATTCCTATATTTGACTATTTCTATTACTATACTTATTTCATTTTTATGTTAGTTCACCACAGCTGCATAATGTGCGTATAGATACCTCTGACTCAGCTCAGACTTAAGACAAAGTTATGTCAGGATATAGAATTTGTGTCTCATTTTATCTTCGCCTAGAGTCTGAACAGCATAAGAATGAAATCTATAGATTTAAACCCTATGACTTTTCGACTCCAACCGATACCACTCTTGCGACATGCATAGCATCTTCATCGTTTTTATCAACCGATTGCTATCCACCTATTTACTCTGAGCTATCCACTAAATTATTGGACAAAGATCCACTAGTCTTCCAAAACTGCGCTTTCCGGTGCGAGGTCGTCACACCAGCACCTTGGGACCCCCAACAAACATCAGTCCGATCACCGGAAATAATGGATCCTACCATTTTTAGTCGATAGATGGTGTTTGATAACTTCCTCTTAAACGGTAAACCAACAAGGGCAACGAGGGAGACGTTTAATGCGAGTAGGCAACGGAGACTGTGAGATTTATTTACGTTTAGAAACTCATTTGCGTCGCACCAAAATGAATAGCAAGTGAACAACTTGAAAAAACATTTTCACTAACGTTGGAGGGGCGCTTCTGTGAAACGTGCTCTAATGTGCGCGTTAAATTCTACTTCCAGCTCATTTGTTGTGGAGTTTAGATTTTAATTGCATTAAGGTGTTTCTTTTCTGTTCATTCTTCTTCCATGTGTTGTTTAAGGTGAGGTGAGTGACCGAGTGAAATGATAAGTACACTTTCGTTTAAGTAGGGTAAAATCGGGCGTTCTAGCTCACTTTTCGTAGCGCGTTGATATAAAGACGTGAGCTAGAATTCCTAATTTTACCCTACTCGCATAGCGCCGTAGCAAAACCGCAGTTCATTGCATAAATGTTGCTTTGTTTTGGGAGAGAAGCGAACTAACTGACTCGTACTATAATTACTTATACCAACGAACCAGTTCTTATATTTATCATAATTTTTTTATCATCCCTAACATATTATTATATTTTCGAAAGTGTGTTTGTTTGTTACCAAGGTAACATGTTGTCGCTTTGTGCAACAGAAACGACACTCTATGAAGTCAAAGCTAGTTCATGTGTAATATTTACTGCGGGTTACGTTTACACTCCTTTCAGTAACGATAGGATTGAGGATAGCACTTCATTACTTTTTATAAAAAGAAGACCAGGATACAGCAATACGTGGACAGAATACATTTTAAAACTCATTTCCCCGAGTCACGTAACTAATGTTATTTTCCCACACTGCTACCTATGATTGGTTTATTTTCTCACCTAACTAAGGCTCTTACAGAGTGTATCTACCATTTATAAATGGTATCCAGATCAGGTAAATTCTCATTAAAAACGCTGTTCAATATAATGGTACGAGGAGGTACATCTCTGAAGGTCTTATGAAAGAATAATTTTGTTTTTGACAGAAGTAGCAGCGACAGTGGCTAAGACGGTGGCGGCAAAGACAGTGGGAACGTAAATGGTAGCGGAAGCGGCATAATGGAAAACGGAAAACGGTAGCGAATACGGAAAGAGTAATGGTAGTAAATAAATACGGAAGCGGAAGTGTTTATGGAACTGGAGCAGCATCCGGTAGCGGAAGTGGCAGCGAGAGTTGAAACGGCAGCGAAAACGTTTTCAGAAACGAAAATTTCAGCTGAAGCGGAAGTGGAAAAGGCAGTGGGAGTGGGCGGGCAAAGGTTCCGGAAGCAACAGCGGAAGTGGCAGCGGTAGAGATAGTGGAAGAGGGGGCGACTCTTTTTAAACTCAACTTGTTACAATATTTAGCTACATCAGTGTAACTTTTTACATCATCTTGTGGTTCATCAGAATACGAAGCCGACTCATAAGTCGTAACATATTACGAATGGGTTAAGCGAAAAGAGTATAGGTACTGTTCGTTAAAGAGTTTAATGTTTTGAGGTTTTAATTTAACTGAGTTTCTATCCAAAAGTTACGAGTAAGCAAATCTTATGAATGGTCTAACAAGCAAATAAGAATATATTTAGGTTAGAAATATACCTATAAGTACAAATGTATATAACCCAAGTGTGTTAAAAGCAGCGGGGGATAATTTCCGCTCGCTTCGGAGTGCCTTCCGGTGGCACCCGCGCATTTCCACCTAAAGATTTCGCCTCGCTTAAACTACACTCTCTTATTGAATCATAACCCAGTTTATAGCTATAATAACTTAACATTTACAGTTTGATAATTCTATAATCGTTCCTATTAATTAATTAAACTTTTCTTTACAAATAAATTAAATTGAAGTGTCCTAAGTTCGAAATAACATTTCATTAGTGCTAATAATAGGATTCCTATGAACGATATTCTTTCTTGTCGTTTAAATTAACATAGTATTGTTTTGATTATTAAACCAACACAAGTTTTTAAAATTACTTATTGTTTGTCTGGGATTTTAAAATTATTGTTTGTCTGTCTGTCTATTTGTCCGGGATCAATTTGAGAATTAACCCAGTATGACTGATCTTTCACAAGAATCAAGATGATATTTTGACAATGAGTAGGCTACTACTACTACTTTTAATTTATTTAATTTTTCCTCTCGCGGACGAAGTTTCAGGCAAGAGCCAGTTGATTATAAAACGTTAGGTTTTACTAGCTAACAAAATTACACGAAATCCAGAGCGCGTCATTACGTAACGTACGTAACGTAATAATGTCAGTATGCGAGACAAAAACGGTTATTATATCCTTAAGGTTGATTATACGGGTCTGCCCGCGAAATGAAAATTTAATTTGGTTTTTCGCAATTTGTAAACTAGTACGACAAAGTAGTCTTATGGCATTCTAATTGGGACGATGGCAGTATCATCATATAAAAATCACTTGAAAGTATCCAGTTTAAAAAATTAGTCAGAATATCGACTAATTTGTGAGTAACTCACGTCCAACTCGATATTCTGACTAATTTCTTAAACTGGGCACTTTCAAGTAAAGATATTTATATATAAACCTGTGAAGATGATACTGCCATCATGCATCGTCGCAATTAGAATGCCATAGGTCTACTTTGTCGTATTAGTTTACAAATTGCGAAAAACCAAATTAAATTTGAATCGCGCGGCCTGACCCGTACAATCGACCTTAATGGGGTAGCCCACTCTACAACACGGGTGCTTGCAAGTGGTAGTAGGCTGAGACTTAGGAGTCGCATTCCACGTAGGTCCCGTAGTTATCGCGCACGGGCAGTACTTTGTTTTACTAGCCTGATGGAACACTAGGTACCATATACCTGTTCTGCTGTGGGAATTGGGATTGTCTAAAATTGATTGCTACAGTGAGATCACCTCTGATTGGCTCCTACTATTTCGTTATTGGCTAAAATGTTTTGATGTATCAAGAGCGCCATAAATTTAGCCAATCACACTGTTGCAATAATTTTTAGACAATCCCATTGCTGGTCTGCACTTGACCAGTATTTTCTATTCGCAGCAGTACTTTTATATTCGTTTGTCGTGTTGCAAATTGCAGCCCAGCGCCGACAAACGCTGATTAAACGAGTGATTTGTGTTGCACAGCTCGTATCTCAGTCCGCAATTTACAGTTGCAACAGAACTGTAAGTTGGATGGAACAAATTCGCAGCAACTACCTACGCTAACTATGTTTGCGAGATGTTACATTTTTTTCGTTTGCAACATACCTAATATGTATCGCTAATCCAGATTGTGATCGTAAATTATAAGTTAGGTACGGAAGCAAATCAAAAATTGCCGACTCGTAAGATGGCGTAGGCGTAGTAAATACTATATAGACAGGTTATACCGAAAATGCAATCAACTGAATAAGTCTAGCACAATGGTTCTTCATTTTTTCATTAAGAAAAAATTAAAAAAAGCAACGGGTCTTTAAAATCTTTAAATTGCGTCAGTGAAAATAGAGATGTTGGCAACTATTTAAACCACATGTTTGTGATTAAACTTTATATGTTTGTGATTTAAACCAGTAAAGCAGTTGTACTAGTAGGACTATGGAAGTAGGAATTACGACTACGTAGTGGGAATAAGCCCAACACTTTATCAAACGTCACACGCGCTTAGTATGGCTTGTATGAAAAACATTTGAGTATGACGCACACATTGGTGATTTTTTTCATTTTAATGTGCTATAAGTTGCCGTAAATAGGTCACAACTCTGAACAAGTTATTTTGTTTATCACACTGTCCAGTGCTCTCAGGCCATTCATTGTGAAACTGAAATGAGTTAATAATGTGCTCCATAATCTCATTGTTTAAAATAACAGAAAAAAAGTCTCTTTTGTCAGCAAAACAAAAGCATTTATTTATTTCATGAGAGTTCATCAAACTTTTAAATAAATACCTTCAGCTGTTTATCATAATATTATCCAATTATTTTTGAATCAAAGAATTTCGCTTCAATTGACTCTATAAGCATCCGTTTGATTTTATTTAAGCTTGTAAAAGCTTGGTTTGAAGGACGCAAACTTTAAGCTACGAGTGTATGCTTACAAACTACGAAAAGTAGCATTTTCGTGACAATCAAGTTAATGGTCTACGCTTTATGTCGCCGTACTTCTTCACGACGGGCGTCTTTCAATCCAAATATTCAGATAAGGGAAAAGAGCATAATTTAATGGTAATATTACCAAGTTGAGGAAAAAATGTAATAAGGGCGTTTTTTCTCATATTAAAATATTTGTGGCGAACGAGACTGGAGAATGGTTCCATCGTTGGAGGGTTTCCAAATGTGTGTGATATAGGAAGCAGTGATAGCCTAGTGGTTAGTACTGTGGTCTCCTATTCGGGAAGTCGCAGGTTCGATCCCGACCTCTAGACTTTCTAAGTTATATGCGTTTAAGAAATTATTTAACACATGCTTTAACGGCGAAGGAAATCATCGTGAGGAAACCTGCACACCTGAGAGTTCTTCATAATGTTCTCAAAAGTGTGTGAAGTCTGTCAATTCGCACTGAGCCAGCGTGGTGGACTATGGCCTATAACCCAGAAGGCTCAGTAGTGAGCCGTTGATTGGTTGACGAGTGACGTAGGCATTTGTTTTGGAAGAAAATAATTTAGTGACCAAAGATTTAAAGGCTTTTTCTTCCTCCATCTTTGATTGTTATTTCAAGTTATTCAATTAACAATGTGTTACAATAGAATAGAAAACAAAATATTATTCAATTAAACTTTTATAAAGTGCTTTTGAAACGTCAAGTGAATCTACCACTGGTTCGGAATGCTGTTTCAACCGAGAAGAATTACCAAGAAATTAGGATGTTGCTCTTTTTAACCGACTTCAAAAAGGAGAAGGTTTTCAATTCGTCGGAATCTTTTTTTTTATGTATGTTCACCGATTACTCGAAGACGCCTGAACCGATTTGGAAAATTCTTTTTTGTTTTAAAGGGTATACTTCCCAGGTGGTCTTATTTAAATTTTATCGAAATTGATTGAGCGCTTGCTAAAATATCAACAATAAATTATATACTTTGTAGTGGTGCGGGCGTTTGAAGTCGGTTTTTAAAAATAATTTTTAATATTAAATTATATAAAATCAATTTATTAACAATGTTATGTTGTATAATAATAATAATAATTAATAATAACCTGGCAACCCTGAATGTCAGCATACATCATATTTTTTCGCCGTTACATTTTTGCCGAAATAAATATTATAAAACCGATTTCAACAGAATTTTCGATTTAATTCAATAAATTTACCATAGTGAAAACTAATTAGAACAAGAAACCATGAAAGAACAAACAAAGAAAATCAAAACAGTCCGAAACATAACTGACACAACCTGTCAATAGATGCCTGAAAGACTACAAAAGAAATTGGACGAATTAATAATGTAGAATGCTGACACGATCCAGAGCACGGAACGCACAAACATCACCCCCGGACTCGTCGCTCAGTTCCGCCTCGCAGCCACCCGGGACCACGCCCAATGCTGCAGTTGCGTCGAGTTCGAGCGACGAGTTTTTCTCCCCGCCGACGTCGCCACCACCAGTACATCGTCGTGGGAGAGGCCGGCCACCGACTTGCTTGGGATCCCGAGGCCCACCGGCTTCTGATAGGGTCCCCGCATCCGGCGGTAGTGTGTCGCGCATGAGGTGGACAACATCCATTAATGAAAATGTCATGCGCGCATACTTAGGGGCTACTGAGGGTGGAACCAACATGACCGCGTACCGTGCTAGGATGCATGCTTTGTTTCAGGTCCTTGAACCAGCTCTCAATGTGTCGGCTCAGCGACTGTCGGACCAGGTGCGGGTTATTCAGCGTAATCACATGCTGGACAGCGCCGTGCTTGATCGGCTTCGCTCTGAACTGCAATGTAACCGCGCTACCCCCCCCTCACCGCAAGCTCCAGCACAATCGCAAACTGCTGATGCGATTTCGCTGCAGCCCACTCAGGCTGGTGAGGGACAGGATAGCGGGGCTGCACATGTAAGTACCCAGTGTAGTGAACAATTGAGGAGTGCTTTGGAGAGTGCTATTCGGGAATATAGATCTTCACCACCCGAGTTTAGACCGCGGTTACCTCGGTTGCCCATGAAAAATAAGAACAAAGCGCTAATGGGTGCCCTGGATTCACTGCTGCCGAGTTATTTTGACAGCAGCGAAGACCTTTCCGACACACATTCGATTCTGTACTGCGCGGCTGTTGCGGCATGTCGTGTTGCTAATGTAAAGTTTATTAATAATGATACAGCAACACGACCGAAGCCTACCGCACCAGCATGGCAGTGCAGGATCGAACGTCGTATTGATGGGGCTCGGGCACTCATTGGCAAACTACTCTGCTTCAGGGAGGGCAACACTCGCCCTAGAGTCATGCGCTTTGTGAGGCGCGCTTTCTTGGGGACTGATATCAGCCCTCAAGATTATAAGGCGCGCGTCACTGAGCGCATTGACTTCCTGAAACAGAAGGTCTCAGCATGGGCTAGCCGTATTCGCAGATACAAGTGCCGGGTCGAGAGATATACCCTGAATCGCACTTTCCAAAGCGATCAGAGGCGGGTATACCGAGGTTGGGAACACCCTGACCAAGGTGTCACCGATACGCGCCTACCGGATGATGAAGCCATGACCTCATTCTGGCGCAACATCTGGTCGGCGCCTGTCGCTCACACTGAGGGTGGTTGGACGTGGGATGTAGAAAGAGCGTGCGATCAAATTCCAGAAATGGACCTAGTTACTATCACCCCTGAAGACGTGGCCACTGCAGCCCGTCCCCTGCCCAATTGGAAATCCCCTGGGCCGGACGGGCTGCACAACTTTTGGATAAAGTGGCTACGCAGCTCGCACGCTCGTTTGGCATCCCAATTCCAATCATCTCTAGGGTCAGAGTCGCTACCCCAGTTTTTGACAACAGGTATTACCCTCCTGCTCCATAAGTCAGGTAGTACCACGGAGCCCAAAAATTATAGGCCGATTACGTGCCTACCAACATTGTATAAACTTCTTACATCCATTCTGAGAACAAAAATTAACGATCATATCAATACAAAATCCATCATGTCTATTTCTCAGAACGGATGTAGGAATGGCTCCCGTGGTACTAAGGAGCTTCTCCTCATTGATATGGCCATTTGTCAACAGGTTCGGCGCTCCCGAAAGGATCTGTCGACATGTTGGATAGACTATAAGAAGGCCTACGACTCTGTGCCCCATACATGGCTTATGAAGGTGCTGGAACTGTACAAAGTAAACACAGTTCTACGCGCCTTCCTACAGACGTGTATGGGGCAGTGGAGGACAGTCCTTCACTATCCAGGGTGTCGCCGGACCCTGGGGAACGCGGAGCCTATAAGGATTGAGCGAGGCATATTCCAGGGCGATAGCCTCAGTCCTTTGTGGTTTTGCCTGGCTCTGAATCCTCTGAGCACTCTCTTGGAGAATTCAGGGCTAGGTTACCGGTTGAGGAGAGGTGGTCAGGTTATATCACACCTCCTTTACATGGATGACCTAAAACTCATTGCCCCCAACAAATCACATCTACTAGAGTTACTAAAGGTAACTAAAGCCTTTAGTGATTCCATTAGGATGGAATTTGGTGTGGAAAAATGTGCGGTCATGCATGTAAAGCGAGGGAGGATTGTGGAATCTGAGGGTGTTGAGCTCTCGGATTCCATATACCTCAGATCGCTCCCCCCAACTGAAACCTACAAATACCTGGGCATGGCGGAGGCGTTAGGTATCAGAGAGGCCGACATGAGGCAGTCGGTGAGGGAGCGTTTCCTTGGCCGCCTGAAGAAAGTGCTGAAAAGCCTTTTGTCGGGCGGCAATAAGGTGCGCGCCTTCAACGGTTGGGTCATGCCGGTCTTGATGTATTCCTTCGGCATACTCAGGTGGACTCAGACTGAGCTTGACGCCCTGGACAGACAAGTTCGTGCACTGCTGACCACATATCGGATGCATCACCCGCGCTCCTCGGTGATGAGGCTGTACATCCCGCGGAAGTGTGTGGGAAGAGGCCTTTTGAATGCCAAAACCCTCCACAACCGCGAGGTGTGCAGTCTCAGGGAGTACTTTCTCCACGCCGAGACGGAGATGCACCACGATGTGGTCGCAGTGGACAGGGGTCTGACGCCGCTCTCCTTGGCTAAAGAGAACTGGCGCATACCTGTGGTGCTCAGTACCAATGACCGCAGGGTTGTATGGCAAGGTAAGGAGCTTCACGGACGCTTTTATCGGGCCCTCCATGGGCCTGATGTTGACTTTGAAGCGTCCGTGGCCTGGCTGCGCTTTGGTGACCTCTTTGGGGAAACCGAAGGGTTTGTATGTGCAATTATGGACGAGGTCATGATGACGAACAATTACAGAAAATACATAGTGAAGGATGGAACGGTAGACATATGTCGGGCATGTCGCCGTCCTGGAGAAACTATCCGTCACATTGTCTCTGGTTGTTCTCATCTGGCTAACGGCGAATACTTACACAGACATAACCAAGTGGCCAGGATTATCCACCAGCAACTTGCCTTGAAATACAATCTTGTGGAATCGGAGGTACCGTACTACAAGTATGTGCCTGACCCAGTTCTTGAAAATGGTCATATCACACTGTACTGGGATCGATCTATCATTACAGACAGGACTATTGTAGCCAATAAGCCTGACATAGTGGTGATAGATCGATCAGAGCGCCGTGCAATGATTGTTGATGTTGCTGTCCCGCATGACGAGAACCTCGTGAAAGCTGAGAAAGAGAAACTCACCAAGTATCTCGACTTGGCGCACGAGGTTGTCGCCATGTGGAATGTAGACTCAGCAATCATTGTACCGATAGTCGTCACCGCTAATGGTCTTATAGCCAAGAGCCTCGACCAACATCTTTCGAGGCTCTCGTTGGGTAGCTGGGTCAAGGGCCAGATCCAGAAGGCTGTTCTCCTGGACACGGCTCGCATAGTCAGGAGGTTCCTCTCTCTGGGGCCCTGACCGCCGGTTGCTTGGACCCTGTTCCCGAAGCCGGTGGACCGCTATTTTTTATATTTTTAAATGTTTTTTTTTTATAATCAAATATTTAAAAATGTAAATTATATGATTTATATGAAATAAATGTAAATAATAATTAATAACAAATGTGTATAGATAACAAGTAATTGTTACCGTCTCATGAACTACTGGAGCGTTTTATTCTACTATTCTGTTTTTTTAGTTACGCGACCTATTCTAAGGAATCCCACCTGTAGTAGGTATGGCTTTGTGATTTTGAACCTGAACTCCCTACTTCCTTACAGTGTGACATTGGCATAGGTTCCCGTGGGTTATTATAAGAACTGCACGCGGACGAAGTTGTGCTGTGCGCAAAACATATTACCTACGGAATATATAGTAGGTGCATAGTTATATAGTGTATAGTTTTTATCACTTAGGAAAAGTACGCACCTTCGTACCTACAATGTACATAAATAATTTTACACCTACATTATTCGATGAAAGAACAAAGAGTGATGAATTTTCCTGATGATATCTACCTATTTATTTTATTATGATCGATGTGTCTCAGGTGTGAGTTGCGACATTATTCTCTTTCGTCTTCGCTTACTTAGTGTCTACAGTTTTTGAAGTGAAAACTTCTTTATGCGCGTTCTCAACAGTTCTCAACTTTTTTGGGTGAGCAAAAAGCATTGATTTCGCGTAGTAAACATAATTCGTCTATGCTTTCGCGTCATCGTGACCGTCACGCGTCACGCGTAACGCTTACTATGAACTATAATATATTATATACTGTGTTAGGTACTTAGTCTTTTTTTGGAACTCGGTGATCGTAGCAAAGCGAAAATAGAAGCGAGATAGTAGTAGGTAGTTTGCGGTTGTTGGCTGTAAAAGTTTTATGCCCGTTTTCACCAACCATACCTAAATCATTCCCTAAGTAGGAGTCTCTTTACGTAGGTAGCCCCTAAATACAATCCCCTACCCAATGGCATTTCCACCTTTAGATGTTCCCTTAAGGTTCGTGAAAAAGAAATTGACAGAAAGCGTCACCTAACTAATCTTAGATATCCCATAAAAGTAAGGTAACGTTGGTGAAAATGGGCATAATATGTTGCTTATTTTATTTTTGAAAATAAAAATATATACAAATTCTTTAAAAAAAACCGACTTTAAACGCTACTGAAAAGTATAAAATAATTTCAGTTTGTACACGTATGTTGAAGTCGGGCGGGCATAAATAGAAACGATGAAACGAATGCGCCACGCTAGCCAAAATTTTAGTTTGTAGGTCCAGGCACAAAATATAATAATAGTATTTGGTACAGGTATGTTGTAGTCGGGCTAGCGTTGCAGTTTCATAGTTCTATTACGAGGCCCACCCGACTTCAACATACGTGTACAAACTGAAATTATTTTATACTTTTCTGTGGCGTTTGAAGTCGGTTTTCTTAAAAGAATTTATATATATACTAGCTGACCCGGCGAACTTCGTACCGCCAACTTATCTATATACTTAAATAAAACAAATAAACTATCCTAATCCAAAAAAACTATCCTATCTTTCAAGTTGGACCAAATTACAGATAGTTACGAAGTTTGATCAAAATCGGTTAAGTAGTTTAGGAGTCCATCGCGGACAAACAACGTGACACGTAATTTATATATATTAAGATTATTATTTTTAGCTTTTTAGTGTAGCTTCATAGGACAAATCTACACATTCTCTGATCGCGATCGATATTCATTGAGGAGATCCATCCTCCATCTTCGAAGATATTCATCAGATCTTCGCCAAATTTAAATGGAATCAACCTGATGGTATGTCTTTTCAAATAAAAAAAAATTGAAATCGGTTCAGATTTGACGGAGTTATGGAGTTACATCGACAAAAATAATACGCGTCAAATTGAGAACCTCCTCTCTTTGTTTTTTTTGAAGTTGGTTAATAAAATTACACAGAGTCTCGGATCAACATATTTTATAGGGGTTTCATTTTTCTATAACTAATGAATGACTTACTGAATAAGTTTGTAAATTACTTTATTTTTGCATTTTTGTTTAAATTTAATGTTGAATATACGGGTCTGCCCGCGAAATTAAAATTTAATTTGGGTGGGCAGACCTGTATAATCCACCTTAATACTTTGGAAAATTGTTCTTATCTAGGCAAAACAAAACAACTACCTTTCCGATAAGGAAAGGTAATAGGTTTGCAAAAATATCACGTCAATTTCAATAAGGCAAGTGAGAAATCTGAATAAATTTATTTCGCGACGCGAAATTGAAATCTCAGGTGGTCGACTCGTCGGTCTATTTCGTTAACCAGTTCCCAATGACCTCTCTATATTGAGTATCGACATGTTCAGTGAACGGATATGCCTGTAGAGAGGAATACGGGGGTTCACGTCTTAGTGGCTGGGTTGCGCCTCGAATTTGTATTCCGTACCGATCTTGCTCCCGGCTGGTGATCCGTGGTGATTTCCCTAAACCTAACTTATCCGTATGTAAGTTTTCTATTTTGCTTTTGGCTTGTACTACTCCCGTACTATAATATTTTTACCAACGTGGCAACTAGGCACTACTATCCTGATAGTAGGTATTTGGTATACAACCTAGAAAATGAATTGGAGTTCTATGGACATTTTTTATTATTATTAGAATGCTACGAGTAGGTATAGTAAAGACATCCTACAGTCCCATTCAATCGCTGGTTTTGCTAGAAAAGCTGTTGACGAAAGAGAAGGCTAGCACAGGCACAATCATAAATCTTACAACTTGGATAATATCATCACATTCTTCTTCAGCAACCCAACAACGGCTCACTACTGAGTGCAGGTCTCCTCTCAGAGAAGGGTTATAGGCCATAGGACCACCATAGTCCTGGCCCAATATCATATCAATAACAATATCATCATATTATCTGTATACTAAATAACTAATAACTAACTAATAAAATAACTTCTAAAAAAACTTGATTAGATATAGGCGGTTACTCGGAAGGCACTGTTGTTACTTTTAAGGCCCTTGAAACTTGAACACGATTTTGTGTATCAAGCTTCTGCCAGCGATGGTCTTATAATATTTTATAGCTGAGGGTCTCCCAACGATGTGCTTTGGGATCCCAACGCCCATTTCTGTTCTTCGGTCTATGTACCCCGCTAATTGCGCTTTGCGACTGGATGAGTTATGCCGGTAGGTAACTTTCTCTTAAGGATCTACGCGGGATTTGATCCCGTTAGTGATACTTTAAGCAGGCACTGCTTAGCTACTGCTTGCTTGCTGAGCTGCTCTAAGCTTTCTGATGAGACCAATAGTTAGCGATCATGTTTCGGATCCTTAAGATATCGTGTGCTTCTATAAGAAAAAAACATATCAAATATTGAAAATAACATCCTCGCATATTCGGAGAAATCTATCCAGAATTATCCAAATGGAAAAAGGTATTACGAAATTTCGAGACATATATGCAATGTGATATATTGTAGGCAATAAAAATAGTGATACAGATTCGAGAAATTCCGTTCGGAACGAGCACCAATAAGATTAGTAGAGACGGCGACTACACTTGATTTGCTTTATTTACGTCGATAAATTGCATAGTACATGGAAAATTCACTGTGCCATATGAGCTTCATAAAATTAAAACATACATCACAAAATTATATTGCCGTTTTAATTTGCTGGACCCTTCGCTATACTTTTAAGAAGATAACTTCATCTGTTTTTACAAAAAGGTAGGTTTAAAAACATTTGGTTAAAATAACGAATTTTTTTGTCGTGACTATCTAAAAAAAAACATCAAAATAGTTGTTCTTTAGATAGTTTGAATACCACCCTTTGGATAAAAATCTGTATATTAATATTGTGGACTCACGCTAAAAGTATTGTGAATCCAAATCATTGATCCCATGTTCACCTGCTCTAACTATAGATCTCTATCAATATGTTCGTATCTCTACATTCACGACCCTCTCGCCTTGAGAACTCGCCTCTCTTTGTACAAATAATAATATATTGTGTATATTTTTCGCTTACAGCCTTCATTTTGGTGCGACGCAAATATGTTTCGCGTATCTTGACATTGCCACTCTAAATTTGTATTCATCTTGTTAGATGATAGAATTACCATTTACCCGTTACCGCATACAAATACCTATTATGTACCTCAATACCAGGCATAGTGAGGTGTATGTCTATATGTAAGTGAAACTCATCTAGTGGGACAGTGCTGGTACTATCACTTCTTTATTAATGTTATGGTTCGTTTAGTACCAATAAACGAACATGTATTTTATGTATGTATTACATAACATAACACACACTGACACTACCTCACGGTTCGAGGATCCCAGAACGACTGAGCAGCGAGCGCTCCTACATCGCGGTACCCGCACAATTATAATATTGTTCGCTTATCCACACCTATAAGTTACATTCAATATAGATCTACAGACGTCCACTGCTGGACAAAGGTCTCTTGCATGGACTTCCACAGGCCTCAGTCTTCCGCTGCCTGTATCCAGCGGTTCCCTGCAATGCAATTCATTTGATGTCGTCGATCCACCTACCAACACTGCGCTTACCGGTGCGGGGTCGCCACTCCAACACCTTGGGACCCCAACGACCATCAGCTCTTCGAACTATGTTCCCCGCTCATTTCTACTTCAGTTTCATGACTCGCTAAGCTATGTCGGTAACTTTGATTCTCCTATGGATCTTCTTATTTCTGATTTGATCTCGCAGGGATTATCCGAGCATAGCTCTCTCCATCGTCCGCTGAGTGACCCTGGACCTAATCCTAGTTAACACTATAACGTAGCTAAAACATTTATGCCCGCTTTGACCAACCATACCTAAACAATCACCTAACAAGGAGTCTGTTTAATTAGGTAGCCCCTAAATACAATCCCTTACCCAATATCATTTCCGCCTTTAGATATTCAATAAAGGTTTGTGAAAACGAAACCTACAGATAGCGTCACCTAACTTAGCCTTGGGTAGTCCGTAAAAGTTAGGGAACGATGGTAAATGAAAACGAGCATTAAGCTCCCTTAAACTCTTCCTAATCATAAAGATAACGGTACGTTTTCTAGTCCAATGCTACAATATTATAATTTGTTAAAGCTACCGGTGAAGACACAGTGACACGCGGACAGAATTCATTTGAAAACTCATTTCCCCGAAGCACGTAACTAATGCTACAAGATGTCCACACCATTCCAGTAAGTTCTTCTAGTCTCAGTCACAGAATAAATAACACTATTACTTTCTAACGTACCGTATAAGAAAAGTTAAATTGAAATAGTATGTGTGGTGGGATCTATTTATTCTCTGACTGACTAGCTTTCTCCCGTGACTTCATCCGCGATTTTAACAAGTAACACGAACATTCGTAAATAGCCACCTACATAATTTTTTCGCTTTTATATATATAGATCTACTTATGTGATAAATTTGTTAGATACTAATATTAATTATATCACTTTTGCCTACATAATTAAGTAACATACATACATGGACTGCTAAAATCATAACCCTTTCTTTTGTCGTTGTCGTAGTCGGTTAACATGGATGACAACATTTTTCTGTATATTTTTGACTTGAGAGAAGGGATTAAGATTTTTTTTTTCTATGACTACAGAAAAAAAAATTACGGATGTTGTGTCGCTGAAACAGTTTAGATAAAGTCGCGGATAGAAGCCGGTAGAAAAATATGTAGGTAAGAAGGCCATAAAAACTTTGATGTTTACGATAATGTTCCCATGAATGCGGAAACTGTGTCACTTTTATTAGAGAGGCCAATAAATTTGGTACGTGAGACGACGCGAACAGGTGACGGGTCATGGGATCAATAGGAAAATGTCTTTGTCTTGGATCACTTAGACGTACACGAGGTATCTGCTATGTTGAAAAGCATGACTGACATTTTTTGCCACAGAATACAATTTCACCCTGACCTGGGTACCTGGAACACTTTGGACCATCCGTTTTGTCAGATCTTTTTTGCAAGCACCACAAAACTATAGAACCAACTTCTTGCGACGGTATTCCCACTAAACTAAAATGGGGTTAATCAATGGGCGGACCAACAAATTCCTAAAAAGCCGGCAACGCATTGGTGGTGCCTCTTGTGCTACAAATGTTCATGGGCGGCGATAATCACTTAACATCAGATGACCCGCCTGCTCGTTGGCTCGTCACACATATAAAAAAAAGTATATTTCGCTAATACTTAACAAGTCGTTAATAATGCTATTTCGCATTTAGAATACCATCATCTATTTATACTTATAATAAAACTGTAACTGGACGATTTCGTGTCTGTTTGTTTGTCCTTCTTTCACGTAAAAACTACCGCGCAGATTTCTACAAAATTTTATACCGTGGTAGCTTATTACTCGGGTCAACATCTAGGCTACTTTTTATCCCGGAAAATCAAGGAGTTCCCGAGGGACTTTAAAAACTAAATCCACGCGGACAAAGTCGCGGGCATCAGCTAGTACTTATAATAAAACTGTAACTGGACGATTTCCTGTCTGTTTGTTTGTCCTTCTTTCACGTAAAAACTACCGCACAGATTTCTACAAAATTTTATACCGTGGTAGCTCTAACTCGGGTCAACATCTAGGCTACTTTTTATCCCGGAAAATCAAGGAGTTCCCGAGGGTCTTTAAAAACTAAATCCACGCGGACAAAGTCGCGGGCATCAGCTAGTTAAGTATAAAGCCCGCCAAACTGGCTGTAAATGATAGTCAATGATATAAATTCGATGTCGAAATAGATGATTTCTAAATTATTTCTGGTCAGGTCTGGTGGAAGCTTTTTAATACTCAAAGGGTGTAAGGCTTGGGTCGTGGCTATTTACCAGCTTACCGATAAAGACGTAGCTCCAAGTGATTTAGCGTTCCGGTACGACGGGTAGAAACCGAGGATTAGGAGAATTGCTTTTATTTACACAGCCATCCCGATTCCAAGTTAGCCCGCTACCATCTTAGACTGCATCGTCACTTACCTACCATCAGGTGAGATCGCAGTCAAGGGCTATCTTGTTATCATTAACAAAAAGAAACGGGATAATTTTATGTTTCCATAGAGGTAGTAGTACTATCTACGAAGAGCTAGAAAAAACTTTAAGATGTATGTTATCTTTTACATATGTTAAACTAGCTGATACCCGCGACTTCGTTCGCGTGGATTGAGGTTTTGTACTCCCGCGGGAACTCTCTTATTTCCCGGGATAAAAAGTAGCCTATGTGCTATTCCAGACTACAATCTATCTGTAACAAATGTCAGCCAAATCGGTTCAATCGTTGCGACATGATTGAGTAACAAACATACAAACTTTTTTCCCTCGGGAACTACTTAAGGAATCGGGATAAAAGGTAGCCTATGTTCTTTTCCATGTCAAAGGCTACATGCATGCCAAATTTCATCCAAATCCGTTCAGCCGTTATTGCGTGATTGAGTAACAAACATCCAAACATCCAAACATCCAAACATCCAAACATCCACACTTTCACATTTATAATATTAAGTAGGATTTTCACAGATTTATACGCGCAGTTAAAACTTTTAGTTGAAATAGCGAGGTGCAACGTGATAGGTGCAGCGGGACATAATTCACGCGGTTAATATACTGTTGTCGGCGCTCGGGGCTCGAGCTGCGCGGACAATGCATGTGAAGGTTCGTTATTGGAAGACAAGAAAGACAATTTTGTATTTCAGTGCTGTTTTTGTAGTGCATCGTTTTAAAATATGCTAACTTTTAGGTTCTAATCTTGTTCTAATCAATAAATTGTAAAACCAAAGGATTGTATTATACATTTATGTTTATAATATTATTTGATTTGTCATACTAATATTATAAATGCGAAAGTGTGTTTGTTGGTTTGTCCTTCAATCACGCCACAACAGAGCTCTTGATCGACGTGATGTTCGCATGGGTATAGTTGAGGAACTGGAGAGTGACATAAGCTACTTTTTACTCCGGAAAATCAGAGTTCCCGACGGATTTTGAAAACTAAATCCACGCGGACGAAGTCGCGAGCATCAGCTAGTTATCATTCGAGAAAAAAACAACGAGTAACAAACTTTCTTTTTATAAACAACCTTTGGCAAAATTACGAATCGTATTTTCATCTTTGTAACACACTATTTCTGTAAATAATTTATTTGACAAAATAATAACCAAACAAATTTTCTTAAACAATTTCATAGAAAATCATTTTATGAAGTAGGTCCTGTATGAAGCGAGCCTACGAGTCCTAGAGTCGAAGAGGGGAAGTGACGACTGACGAGCAAAGTGAGTCGGCGAACTCCGTAGCGAAACGAAGGTTGAGCTTAGTGATACTGAATGGAGGGGCGTCTGAGCGAGTCTTCTGGCGTAGCCCATTTAAAAACTTAACAACCTCAGGTCTCCCGCAAATAATACTTTGCATATCAATAAACCCCGCAAATAATCGTTAGGTATTCTTTATCAAATACCTAACAATAAAGAGAATGCCAAAAAAATAATAAAATCTAAGTACAATACTTAAATTATAATCTAATAAACTAAATAGGCTTATCCTGATTGATTCAATCCGGACACATTCCAACAGCACATGATATATTTATCCTCAGCAAGAAAAGGTTAGAATTATTTTGCTATAATCCGCCAACAGAAAAAATCTGTATAATTTTTACACTACTCTCGACGCACGTTTCGCCCCGTTACGTACGTTTTCTGTTGGCGGATTATAGCAAAATAATTCTAACCTTTTCTTGCTAATCATGGACTTCCGCAAAGTAACGCCTGCTTCTATCCAATATTTAAAATCGGTGAGCTTGACCGTACAGGCTAGACTTTACATCAAATTAACTAAATTACATCGTGTCGCGGTTCAAAACATTTGGTTTAACCAACAATGCAAACATTTAAACGTCATTCCAAACTACATTAATCTAAAGACCAACACGCACAGTCGAGCTTCTAATATTGCAATAAAAAAAGCTCAACAAGTATGGTTAAATGAAGAATCACGTCATTGGTTCACTGTTAGGGACAATTTAAAACTACATCTAAAAATACTCTATTCTGAACTTTCCTTCAAATTACATAATATTGAATTCGATCTTCTAGACCAAAAAGCGAGAGATTTAGCATCAATTGAAGTCCACAGTAAATTCCTTTCCCAACAAAAGAAATTAAAATCACTTGTTAATAAATCCTCCCAATCTACGTTATTGAACAACAATACGACAGACAATATGACAGACGTACCGGGTCACCAATTTCATCCGCGAGTTAAAAATCTAACTGATATCATAATACCTAAAAATGAAATACGCCTTTTAGACAACGGTTTAAAATACAATATCCCTAATAATAATACACAAAAATCATTAGAAACACTGGCAATGGAATCTGAATTAGCTGTGGTCCTTAACAAAAAAGATAATAATATTATCAAAAATATTATCGCTCATGAAATCAAAACAAATGCTGCACTTCTAAATTCCAATTCAAAAAGTAATAATAATAACAATAGCAACAACACAAACAATAACAACCACGTAAACAATAACAACAAAATATATAAATCTTTACAAAAAACGTTAAAAGATAATGATCTTATTATTTCAAAAGCCGATAAGGGTAATGCGATTGTTATCCTAAAGAGGATCGACTACCAAAATAAGGTCAATGAGGTTATCTCCGGAGAAGAATTCTCTAAGTTATCCTCTGACCCAACTAATAAATACGCAGCAGAAGTTAGGCTAGCCGTTAATAAATCAAAACACATTTTTCCAAAAAATACATCAAAACACAACGTCATTCAAATGAACACTAATGCTCCTACATTATACGGCTTACCAAAAATCCACAAAAATAATATTCCAATCCGTCCCGTGGTCTTATATATTGGCGCACCTGCATATCTATTAGCAAAAGAGCTAAACAAAGTTATTAAATCAAAAACATCCTTCAATCAGTCTTATTCATTAAAAAATAGTATCCAACTAGTCAATAAAATTAAAGATTTGACATTACCGGACCATTGTAAATTAATATCATTAGATGTGGACAGTCTGTTCACCAATGTCCCAGTTAACGAAACCCTAAACATCCTAACCAAATTGTTGGAAAATAATCATACAAATGTCAACGAAATAACAGAATTAATAGAATTAACCAAAATATGCATGAAACAGAACTACTTCAAATTCAATGACCAATTTTATCAACAAAAAGAGGGATTAGCTATGGGCTCACCACTAAGTCCCCTAATGGCTGATATCTTCATGGATGATTTTGAAAATAAACATATTGTCAAAAATAACAAAATTCTGTATTACTATAGATATGTAGATGATATAATTATATGTTGGACAGGGACAGACAGACAACTTGACACATTTGTCAAAAATCTAAACAATATACACCCGAAAATTAAATTCAAATCAGAATTAGAACAAGATAACTCTATAAGCTTCCTCGATCTAACTATAACTCGTGCTAATAATAAACATCAGTTTGGAATTTTCCGGAAACCCACATACACAGACACAACCATACCCGCTTCATCCTGTCATCCGTGGCAGCATAAACTCGCAGCGTTCCACAGTTACGTGCATAGGTTGCTGTCTATTTCACTCACAAAAGAAAACTACTTAAAAGAATTAAAAGTAATTTACCACATGGCACAGGCAAATGGTTACAACAATAATATTGTTAATAATATAATAAAAAAGCAACAATTGATGCGGATAAAAAAGGATTTATATTCATCATCACCTGAGAAAATAAATAAATACAAATCCAGTTTAACTTATTTTGGAACAGGGTCGGAGCGTATCGCGAAGAGACTTAAAGCACATGATATACATGTTGCATTTAGGACAAATAATACACTTAAAAATATTTGCAACGGTAAAGATAAATTAAACAACAAACAAAAATCGGGCATCTATAAACTCGAATGTTCAGACTGTAAAGCCACTTATATTGGTCAAACGGGTCGTAAATTTGAAACACGCTACAAAGAACATATGGCCGCGGTTAGGAACAACCAACCCCAAAAGTCTCACTTTGCTAAACATCTCCTTGATAGTGGACACAAATTATCATCCGATCATTCATACAAAATCTTACACACCTGTGATAAAGGGCTTCGACTGAGCATGTTGGAACAATTAGAAATAATAAAACATAACAATAATACTCAGTTTAAATTACTTAATGAACAAGTGAACGTCTCAAGTTCACCACTGCTTCGTTTGTTTGAAGGGAGGGGGGGTAGTGGGCGGGGCAACAGTAGTGGGGGTAGGAATACGGTATATAATACCGCGCAATTGACACGAGCGTCACTAGACAATGCATCGTTGTAGAGTCAACATCTCCTGAGGATGCTCCGGTGTCGGGACGAAACGTGCGTCGAGAGTAGTGTAAAAATTATACAGATTTTTTCTGTTGGCGGATTATAGCAAAATAATTCTAACCTTTTCTTGCTAAAAGGACTTCCGCAAAGTAACGCCTGCTTCTATCCAATATATTTATCCTCAATTACCCCACAGGTGAGGCAATCGGGAGATTCGGACTTTTTAATCAAAAATGCAAATTTGTTAGTTGGAATGTGACCGGAGCGAAGTCGTAAGTCGGAGTGAATAATACTGTGGAAGTCCATGCAGGAGACCTTTGTCCAGCAGTGGACGGTTTGTAAAAAGAAGAAGAAGATTAATACTGGGGCTGAAACCTTTTTATAAACATTTCGGATTTCCGGCCGGCCCCTTGACCGTTGAGATAATATTGTGGCTTGAAACAAGTACCTAAGTTGTAACGGTAAAGAAGTTTTCAATTCCTGAAAATTTACTTGTAATGTTTTCACAGACTTTATAGTCCAAATAGCGGTGCAACGTAAGATACGTGTAGCGGAGCACAATTCACGCGGTTAATCAGGTGTTGTCGGCGCCCGAGGCAGTGGCACGTACGATGAATGTGAAGGTTCGTAAATAGAACAGAGAATTTTGTATGTCCTAAGTGCTGCGCTGTAAAATTTTCCAAGTCTTTGAATTGTAGGGCTATAACGAGTTCATACATTTCGACTATGTTGACTTAGCGGTGACAGGCTAATGGTTAGGTAACAGTTCGGACCGGCGGCCTGGGGCTACGGGGTTCGAATCCCAAACCTCTATCTTTTCGTAGCTCTTGTGTTTTAAGTAATAATTAAATACCTATCATCGTGAGGAAACCCACATATATGAGACCAATCGATAATGTTCACAAAGGTATATGAAGTCTGCCAATCCGCACTTTGACAGCACCACGATGTCTATGACTGACCTAAATCCTTCTCATCTATCTTATTACTAGCTGATGCCCGCGACCTCGTCTGCGTGGATTTAGTTCATAACATCCCGCGGGAAATCTTTGTCACCCTCCAGGTTCTCAACTATACCTATCCAATAAATCACGTCAATCCGTAGCTTTGTAGCAGGAAACATTTGATCGTCTTGCTCGCGGCATTGTTACTGATGATACAAAGAGAAAACATATTACTGATGAAATTATCAATTAGGTACGTTTAGCTATCATTTTTAGGGTTCCGTACCCAAAGGGTACCAACGGGACCCTATTACTAAGCCTACGCTGTCCGTCCGTCCGTCCGTCCGTCCGTCCGTCCGTCCGTCCGTCTGTCAGAGGGCTGTATCTCGTAAACCGTAATAGATAGACAGATGAAATTTTCACATATTATGTATTTCTATTGCCGCTATAACAACAAATAATAAAAATTAAATTAAATTAAAAAAATTAAATTAAAATGGGTAGGTGGGTAGATGGAAATTTTTTAATTTAATTTTTTTAACGGAACCCTAAAAGAGCGAGGCCCGACTCGCACTTGGCCGATTTTTATAATTGTCAAATTTTTTACCATACTTAACCAAAGACAAAATTACGTTTAGCTGTCATTTACGTTTTGTTATTCCACTGTCATTTGCGTTTTGTTATTCCATGTCAGATGCGTTTTTGTTATACCACGTTTTATAGTGACTTGACGGAAACGCGGTCGAACGGGATAAAAAGTATCCTATGTCCGTCTCCTGGTTCTAAGCTACCTCTCCACCAATTTTCAGCCAAATCGGTTCATCCGTTCTTGAGTTATAAATAGTGTAACTAAAACCACTTTCTTTTATATATATAGATTATATTTATATTTTATATATATAAATAAAAATGAATGTTGGTAAGCGCATAACTCAAGAATGGATGGACCAATTCGGTTAATTTATTTTTTTGTAAGTTCCTTAAGTTCCACGGAAGGTTTTAATACAAAAAAAAAAAAAACAAAAAACTAAATTCACGCGGACGAAGTCGCGGGCATCAGCTAGTCTAAAAATAAACGTTTTTAGAGAATTAGATAGATATGTAAAATGTTTGAATATATTAATTGAATACATAATAATATAAAATAAAATATTTTTTATATTCAAAGAGGTATGGTATTATGTGTAAAATAAGTAATACCATTTTTATCTTCATGTAACTAATTATGATACTGGGAATTATGATGTTAGCCGTGCCACTTCTTTATAACAACGGCTAGGTATGTTTGTTCATAGACTAGTATTTGTATGGAAACTAAACTACACATCAGATGCGTTATATTGCATTTGCTAATCTAGGCTCAGCTGTCAACGCGTGGGCGGCGGGATTCAGACATCAGATAACCACAGACAGCGCATGCTTGCAGTATCAGGAAGCTAGAAAATGGCATGTTCATTTGCAGCTGAATGAGATTGCGTTTACGAGCAACTGAGCAATGAATGCACTATGATGCTGGAACATGTTGACAGTATTTTCCCCTCCGATATAGTCTTAGTAGCATTAACTAAATGAAAAGTCTAATGAAGAATATGGTTAAGCAATTAGCTTTCCCCGTGACTTCGTCCGCGTGGAGTTAGGTTTTTACAAATCCCACGGGATCTCTGTTTTCCGTTTTTGTTTAAAAAGCCTAGGTATGTCACTCTCCAAGTCCTCAACTCTAACCATACATAATTTAATATAACTACAATAGTGGTTCGCCCCGAACTGAGACCTCGCGGTAACGGTATTCCATGATTATTCATTCAATCGATACATGATAACCAAAACTGACATTATTATTATGCCCGTTTTCACCAAACATCAATCCCCTAAGTAGGAGTCTCTTAACGTAGGTAGCTCCTAAATACAATCCTAAGTCCTAACATCCGTCCCAACCCAATGTCCTTTTAGGTGTCCCGTACAGGATCGTGATAAATAAGTTGACAGAAAACATCACCTAACTTATCATAGGTAGCCCGTAAAGGTTAGGGAACGTTAGTGAAAACATTGAATTATTATGTAGGTACTAACGAGTGAAACCGGGTTACGGGCATCTGTACAAATCGTCATCTATCGACGCGAATAGAAAATATACAATATTTAACTAAAAAATAATTTTAATTGAATAATATGGTACAAAAAAAATTACAATACAATTATTGTATTATATTATGTAACTAAATAATAATGGTCGACGCAAAACTGTTTTTGGGATAGGTCGTACCTAGTCGTAACTCGTAGTTCCATGGAATAGTTACTGACTGCGCCATCTATTAGCATTATTGTGAAGCTATGTTGATGCTATATGAATTACTGATGCCCATTAAAAATTAAATAATCTCGTTTCTTTATAATATTCATATAATTTTAGTATTTGTTGTTCAAGTACAGGATATAAGTGACCTAAAAAAATAAAATCAGCTTGAAAATACATAGCGGATTTTCTTAGAGAGCGTCTTCAAGCGAGCGTATAAAATCGCCACTTTGAAAGCCCCCCATTTCGTCAATTTTAAGAGAAAAATTAAAAAAAATATATTTTTGTACTCGGTTCAAAATTATCTTTAAAATGATTTGTAACAATTTTATGTAACGCGATAAAATTTTTTTTACTTCGCATTCACTTCTATGAGAGCACCCCTGAAATAAAGGTTTTTATAATTTTTTATCCAATATTCGGCTGAAGGCCATCAGTTTACATATTATATCTAAATTTGAAGTAATTACGTTCAGTAATTCAAAAGTTATTAGGCTCTGACAGACGGACGGACGGACGGACAAGTGCAAATTCACTCAAGTAAACTCAGAGACCTTCGCTTCGCTCGGTCGAAAATTTATTTTTAAACAACCGACTTCAAACTTCTGCTTTACTACATTACATTACTACACACTATACAAAGTATTTAATTTATTGTTGATATTTTGAAAACTGCTCGACCGATTTCGATAAAATTTATATGGGACCACCTGGGGAGTATATCCTTTCAAACAAAAAAGAATTTTCTAAATCGTTCAGGCGTCTTCGAGTAATCGGTGAACATACATAAAATAAGATTTGAATCCTCTCTCCTTTTTTGAAGTCGGTTAAAAAAACACGTCGATCCACTGTAGCAGCCAGATTGAAGGACAAATCAATAAACAAACATACTTTCGCATAAATATTAAACATGCTAAATTGTGTTTTTATGGTTCCGTAGTAAACAAGGAACCCTTATAGTTTCGCCAAGTCCGTCCGTCTGTCTGTCTGTCTGTCTGTCTGTCTGTCCGCGGTTTAGCTCAGAGACTATTGATACTAGAAATCTGTAATTTGACAAGGGTATAAATATCAATCACGCCGACAAAGTGGTGAAATAAAATTGTGAAAAATATTTTTTTTTAGGGTACCTCCCCTACATGTAAAGTGGGGATGAATTTTTTTTCCTCATCTATCCCATAGTGTGGGGTGTCGTTGAATAGGTCTTTCAAAAACGTTGTGGGTGTGGGAACAGCGATTTTCAATTCAGGGATCCGTTTGTGAAAAGATATTTTAAAGTGCTAAATTTTATTAGAGTCAAGTGTCCCCCCCCCCCCTCTGCCAGCTAAATGGTTGTATATATAATGAATTTTAAAGGAAAACTATCACGGCTAAGTAGGGTTCATTAGTGAAGGAGTTATATCGGTTTTTCTAAGTTAGATATTACACGTAGTGTAAGTTGCATATTTTGTAGTATATTATAGTATTTAAACCATGGAACTCAAAATGTATGTTGAGACTTTCAACTACGGAACCCTACACTGCGCGTGGCCCGACACGCACTTGGCCGGTTTTTTGTTTTCTGGTAAGCTAGTTTATAATATTAAAGTAAGGAAGTAAGGATCTATCGCCTTATTAGTAAATAAACAATTCCTGAAAATTTTACACTAATCACCTCATAGTAGGTGCTTAGTTTAGGTTAATGCTAATATAGGCTACCAGAAGGCGCTGTAGTACGTATTGTTTTTTTTAAATTTTAAGTTTGTCTTATTTTTATTATTCATTTTGAATCAACAGAACGCTTGTACATCACACACTTC
The DNA here is from genome assembly GCA_029955525.1 of Oeneis ivallda. Taxonomy (NCBI): domain Eukaryota; kingdom Metazoa; phylum Arthropoda; class Insecta; order Lepidoptera; family Nymphalidae; genus Oeneis; species Oeneis ivallda. The sequence continues at coordinate 9,933,659 of JARPMR010000024.1, read as the reverse complement.
ACGCTCATACGTATACCACGAAACGAGTTGCTTTAACAATTTAAACAAGAAAAATCTACTCAGCCGAAGCGTGGTTTTAATTAAAAACGCTGGCACACTATTATAAAATACCTAAGCGGTAAAAAGGAGTCGAGTTCCAGCCAGTTCTTTGCCTTGTAGTTCTTACTTCTTTATAACGTCGAGTCGAATGACCAACAGATTGTATTTTACTTTGTAACTTTCACAGACGGACTGATGTAAAGCTTTTTCTACGTCGCTAATTCTGTAAATACGAAATCCTTTTGAACTTACTGACCGTGTGGTGTTGTGGGGTTTGAATACTTAATTAAGTTTTTTTGTAACTATCCAACACGGAATCTTCGTAGAACCTTCTGATAAAGCAGAAGCATTGAATAAGGTAAAACATTAAAAATACATAGTATCCATACTTACCTACTACTTACTAACTCCACCACTGGGGTCACTCAGTGCCAGTCTCAAGCCTGGATAAAGGAGGAGAGAAGACCACCAATACCTGGTCCATATTCTTAAGATCATCAGAGTGAAAAGGCTGCACACATACACCAGCATTATGTTATGCTAAGGCACAAGCAGCAAGTTCGTATAGGAGCGAAGGTGAAACGTCGACACCTTAATACTGCGCCAAATTTAGGGAAGGATAAACTTGAAATTAAACCTGGCGTGACTCGGCGCCAAAGGTGGCAGCCCGACCGCCGGATCTAGGATGCACTGTCGCCAATCACTCACTCATCTGAAAACCCAAAGAATGATTATGAAAGGAAAAGCAAAAATACCCGATCGATATAGATTGGAAAAGGAAATGACAGTTTTGGGAGTACGGAGTTGGAGAGAGGCCGCTAATGATCGCCTCCGATGGAGAAATTTGCTTGACCAAGCCAAGGCACACCCAGGGCTGTAGCACTTTGATGATGATGATGACTGAGCGCAGGTCTACTCCCAGAGAAGGGTTATAGGCCATAGTCCACCACGCTGGCCCAATGCGAATTGGCGGACTTCACACACCTTCAAGAACATTATGAAGAATTCTCAGATGTGCAGGTTTCCTCACGATGTTTTCCTTCACCGTTGAAGCAAGTGATATTTAATTGCTTAAACGCACTTGACTCCGAAAAGTCAGAGGTGCGTGCCCGGGATCGAACCTGCGACCCCCCGAATAGGAGACCACAGTCCTAGCCACTAGACTATCACTGCTACGCCATCAGTAAAGGTAATATATTAATTTATGAATAACATATTTTATTATTCCCAACGAATAAAGCTCCCGTTGAGTTCTGCTTTAAAAAAAAGTGATTCTCCACCTTTATTCTAGTTTAAATCCTCTAAATGAAGTATACATTTACACCTATTCATTCCATGAAGCGAGTGGTTTATACAATTTTAAGCGCTAAAAATCTGGACAGCTAAAGCTAAATTTTAATTAAAACTGTTAGCCGACTCTTGCAGAATACCTAGCCGGTGAAAGAAGCTCGAGTTTAAGCCAGTTCTTTGGTTTGTGGGTTCTTTATATCGACTGGAATGGTTAACGTATTGTAATTTTCTTTGTGCCTTTCAAATACAGCGTGCTCACTGAATTTTCACGTATGTACCTACCGAGCATGTAAATGAAATTCTTTTACAGATCTCAGCGTAGATGTTTTACAATATTATGCTCATACATTCTGTAAGTTTGGCTATAAAGTATAAATCCCTTTTTATTACTATCTCTAACCCATGCTTATTGATTCAGGTTTTCAAAATTCCCATGGGAATTCTTTGATTTAAGCGATACTTAGGTATAAACAGGACAGGAGCCCTATTTAAATAATTTAGCCAAAGTTCGCCAATATCAATTCAGTTGGTTAAGCCGTAAAAAGGTAACAGATATATACAGAAAGTCACACTTTCACATAGTTATTTATAATGTTAGTTATTGATAGCCTCGTTGGTCGAGTACTCTACACTAGCGGCACGCTATGATGGCCGGTTTGACGTTTGTCCGCTCATGAAGTTCCGTATTAATTGATAACGACTTTGAAGGAAATAATTGTATTACTTTATTGACGATAGTGATGTGCAGAGATTCATAAATTTTATCGAATGTACTTTTAGGTTTAGGACTCAAAATTTATTTATTAAATTGATTTCTAAAATGTATACAAGTGTAGAAAAATCAGTTTGCACCATTTAAGGGGTGAATGTACTTGTGAATATGAACAATTTTCACTATGTGGACAAACCTCTGAAATCGCAAAAAAATATCAGCTGTTTCATACAAAAGGTAAAATTTTTATTTTTATATGATATATACCACAACTCGGCATTTGGTTTTCTAAATTGAAAATTTTTAAAAATGGAATCTAACACGATCGTCACATAGGATCGCTGGCTAGCACAACTACTACCTCCGGCAAACTCGCGTCAATGCTCAATGCAAAACAAAGCAGTTTCGAATTGACGTTGCTTCGAAAAGTATAAACTGTCAGTGCAATGCGATTGTGATATAGTTTTGACCTGGCTTTGGATTTCAAATATTGATACTGCATTACTGTTGACCCTTGCTCGTTAATTTGGACTCTGTTCAAGCCCTTTGTTGTGGATTTCGTCGATATGACCGAACGTACGCAGAGAACTGTTCTAAATAGTCAGACACGTGAGTTCGTAATACGCCTTCGTAACTATTTCGATCGTGAAGCTCAAAATGGAGGGCCAATTTTACCTATAACGTCAGTGGTTGAACGCGTAGCTGATGCGCTTAATATTGGACAACGAACTGTTAGACGGATAACTAAAAAAAAATATGGCGAGACTGGCACAGAAGAAAATAAACTTCACACACCAAAAAAGAGAAAACGAGCAAAACCAGTCGTAGGCATCGATAGCTTTGATGCCGATGCTATCCGAAGACATGTTTACGGCTACTATTTACAGAAGGAGTATCCAACAAGAAAAAAGTTGGTGCATTCACTGAAGGAAGCTGGATTATTCTTCGGTGGGGAAAGTTCTTTAACGAAGATTTTGAAGACCATTGGATTTCGATACAAAAAATGTAACAAACGCAAAATATTGATGGAAAGATTTGATATAGCGATGGCAAGGTATACTTTTTTACGGCAAGTGAAAGAAATCAAAAATTGGCAAAATGTTGTGTTCTTGGATGAAACATGGCTTAATGTTAACCATACTGTAGGCCGTTCTTGGAACGATGACACAGCAGCATCTACTTCCAAAGTTCCTGTAGGAAAAGGATCGCGACTTATAATTTGTCACGCCGGAACCATCAACGGGTTTGTCGAAGGTTCTCTCATGGCTTTTGCGTCAAAAACCACTGGAGACTATCATGAAGACATGAATGGAGAAAAGTTTACTGAATGGTTTACCTCAATGTTGTGTAGCCTCCCTGAACCATCTATTATAATTATGGACAACGCCCCATACCACTCGATGCAAATTGACAAGCCACCTGCCCAATCCCAAAAGAAAGCTGATATCGTCGCATGGCTTCGTAAAAATGGCGTAGATGCAAACATGAATATGTTAAAAGCGGAATTAGTACGTCTTTTAAAAGAAAACAAACCAACCAAGATCCGATACGTCATTGACGAAATAGCATTAGAACATGGGCACAGATTTATACGGTTACCGCCTTACCATTGTGAGTATAATGCGATTGAGTTGGTGTGGGCTCAAATTAAGGGATATGCTGCAAGACACAATACAGAACCCCCATTTACCACAAAAAAAAATGCTAAAATTATTAGAAGAAGCTTGTGAACATGTGACTAAAGGAGACTGGGAAAAGGTTGTGAATAGAACTGTTAAATTAATAAGGGAAGATTATGAAAGAGGTGTGAAAATAGATAATATTATAGAAAACGAACATATAATTATTAATGTAGGTGATGATAGCAGTGACGACAGTGAAAATAGTAGTATGGACGAATCTGATTAATTATGGCCTTTTGTGGCACCTTTTTTGGTATCTTTTGTATTCATATGTTTCTTGTGTGCATATAAAGTATGTATATTCATTTTCATTCAAATATTCAGTTCGTTCAAATAAATTAAATAAACATATACATTTTTGTTTTATTAAACCTATTTAATCAGGTACAAAAACAAAACTTAATTGTTTTTTGTTCGAGAATAAATTGACATTCCACATCACTATTGTAATGTGTCAAACCGGCCATCATAGCGTGCCGCTAGTTTAGTGGATAGCTTATTCGGTTACAGGTCATGATGTCCTAGATTTGGTGTTGGATTAAACTCCCGTGCTTCGGAGAGTATTCCCTCCAGTCGTGTCCCATTGCCGTCCCATTGGACTTGAGAGTGAGGGAATAGAGAGTACACTTATGTTTGCACACACACTTGGACAAGTGCAAACAACTACCGCTCACTACCCAACTCTTAGGTGCTACCGAGAATTTCCTAATAGAAAAAACCCAGGTTACAGCGTTCGCTTTTATATCAATTATTCGTGGATTTCCGCGTCGTTCCGATCACGCAGTATTTGATTGAGGTTTTGATCCACATAAGGGTCAACGGATTACGTGTTCGCAGAGTAGGGTGTAATTTTATGTGACGCAATCTCTGAAATGATAAGGCGGCTTTGAATACTCCATTATTCTTTGCCAAAGTACTGGTAACATAATTAAATTAGGTATTACCTATTCTTTCTATTTTTTTCATTATCAAAAATGTTACAATACAACCCATAACCTTTTTATCTGAACTGAATCATCATCATCATCATCATCTACTTGTCCTTGTACCACGCTATGTGGGGTCGGCACAACATGTCTTGTAAGCCATGTTGTAAGTGGTTCGGCATAACATTTTACGACCGGCCGCCTGCCTGACGTCAACCCTCTTTGGGAATGCTTTTGTTGGTGGAAGGGATAGAACCGCCACATTTCGGTTCAATAGGGTAGTGTTGGGATCCCCATTAAAAAAAATCTCAGATCAGAAGTTAGACTCGAGCGCCAGGCCTACTCTGGACTGTAAGCGGGCACTATATATGTGGCGTCCACGCGTGAGCTTCCAGTTCTTTTTTTACGTGGATAGCAGGATGGTGTCCCCTGACGACAGAATAACTTCAGTATCATCTTCATCATCGGGTTCTGGGTTCAAAACTGTGCTTTATCTGAACTGAATATAACAAGAAAAAAAGTTAAAACTGTAGCCCTAGTCGGGTTACTACCTACGAAAAATTTAATATAACATCCGTCATATTAATTTTGTTCGTAAAAAATGTACCAATATCGACCGTACCGATAATAACGATTGATTGATTTCGTCAAAATCGAGTCAGTACTTTAAGGGCTACGGTAGTATTCTGTGGCTATACGGTGGAACATCCGTAAATAGTGACATACCAACATATTTTAAATACATAATACATACATTATGTATTTACTTAGACTGCTAAAACATAGGCCCTTCCTTGTTGTCGGCTAAAAATGTAAATCATGTCGAGGCGCGCGATTATTATGAAACCGGATACAGAAAACATGGAAGCCAAATTAAATGGAACCTTTTTCGTCATATTGTTCATGAATGCGATGAGACGTGACGAAAGGTCCAAAATTGTAACAAAATACGATTCGTTAAACAATTTTAAGGGTTCTAAAATTGACCTAACAATATTTTGTTTTGCTTTGTTTCTTTAGCTGAATTTTAAACGGGGATATGTTCTGCCGTATTTCCATATCACTATAGATTTTTATAAAATATCTTAAAATATATAAATAAAAGCTTAATAATAAAAGGGCTTAAGCCCAGGAACTTTCTCTTAATTAAGGAAAATGATCTCTTATTGTTTTAGCTATTTGTCTCCAAATTAGCGTGTTCTTACAATAATTTGGAGACAAACAGCGAAACGTCACTTATGAAAACTATAAAATAATAAAAGTTTTGTAATCGTTCAAGCCAAACAGATCATAGCTTCTCATCGTAAATCAAAACGAAAATGGCTCTGTTATTGAAAAGACACGCGGCACGCGTGTGCGGGACAAGACACGGGAATATTGAAAACCCGATGATTTTATCGAAGCGATTTAATTATTCTAATTTAAATACTTCAGCAAGGTTCCAAAGAATTTTTATGGTTTCATTGAAAGTTAAAACAACGAGAAAATATTTTATTAATATGGAATTTTAGATAGGTATACCTACCTATAATTTTTCAAAATTGCTCAGATATGCGATTATTAAAAAAATGATTGCACTAGTGTGACGATCTAAATCATCTCTGATTGGCCAAAGTTACTACATCAATGCTATTGGAGTTTACTCCTTAAGAATCGATTTTAGGCGCCCGGTATGAGAAAAATCCGAGCAGTAAAATCAACTTATCAATGACCTCGTTACGTTTTTCATAACGATGCAAATTTCTACCCTAACGTTGAGTAAATAAGGTTGGTTTTCGCTTGAGTTGTCGAATGCCCGCGTTACGTTTTTCACAACGATGCAAATTTCTACCCTAACGTTGAGTAAATAAGGTTGGTTTTCGTGCGAAAGAGCTTTCGCTTCGGGAAGCCGAGCGAGCCGAGTCGCGCGTAAACTCCAGTCGTGCGTCGGAGCTGACACACTCACGTCTTTTTTTTAACCAATAGCGTACTCGTAATAATTTTTAAACAGTCTCACATTAACATAGTTCCAAAATTGCCCCTGTTGGAAATCGAACTCGTGACCTCGTGAGTTGTAAAACCGCAGTCTCGACTACGCTAGTGACGTCGACGAAACACGTAGGTACATTTTATTTGCGTTGCAATGACTTCTGTTTTCATGCGCGATACTCGCTAGCCATTATTCTACCGCAGTGACATTAGCGACAAGTGCAGCTGCGTTTCAAACCTTTTGTTAACTGCAAACCTGCAGCGCTTTTATTGTACGAAAAACAAAGAAAACTGAAAGGGAAAGCTGTGTCTGAAGCTTCAGCTATTGTGTTATGTCTACGTGAAAATAATTCATAGGCTTTATAGAGTAGTATACCAACATAAAAAAAATTGAAAACCTAAAAAATTAACCTAAACCTAAAATTGAAATTCCTAACTCTTGACGAAAATTGCTCGGTAGGACAGCATAGTGAACACGTTCTATGCGTTTTTAATTTTTAGGGTTCCGTACCCAAAGGGTGCCTACGGGACCCTATTATTAAGCTTCCGCTGTCCGTCCATCCGTCTGTCCTTTCGCCTGTCTGTCAGCGGGCTGCATCCATGAACCGCCATATATAGATACTTAAAATTTGAACAAAATGTGCTATTGCCGCTATAACAACAAATAATAAAAAAAAAAAGAGACGTGTCAAGGGACACCCAGATGGAACGTAGTACCTTAGTAGTAGTATTTTAGTGAAGGAATTGTAATAAACTAGTGGTGTCATCTAGTATTAAATTGATTAACTACGATGAATTATTTTAAGTTTATTTCTATTGCACTGATACAACACCAAAGAGTTACTCTGGTGGAGTTACTGTTTTTTCACAGATGGCGTTATCTAATTTATACAATAAAAAATTAGGGAAAAATTCCACATTTAGAAATTATTTAAAATAAAATTGAAAATAGAAAATTCAGTCTGTCGAGCTGGGATTCGAACCATCGACGTTGAATTTATAGGCGACTCTCCTAACCACTAGGCCATGCAGACGCAGAGTTCTAAGGCGAAAATACCGAATACAATGCAAAATTCACATTCAACAAAAAATGACGTTTCAAAAATGTGTCGTGTCGGTATCCTTAATTTTTTCCGTCTAGCCCCCTTCCGTACCGCGCGATAAGGAACTACGTTCCAAAAGTTAAACTATACAATAAACTTTTGTTTTTCTCGATCTTATTAATAGCTGGTGTTAAATCTTGTACGATCGTACGGAAACCTTCCTGTACGGCTCCCATCACTTGGCGGTTTTTTAATAGGATAGTACCCACTATTTCACCCGCGCATTTAAGTTTTGAAAATCTCATCGGTTTGATTCGGTACGTTGATTGCTGAAAAAGATTAGGTACAGAAAAATTATTTATTTGAACCCAATTTAAACTACTTACACACGTGCCCACTATTTTATTCCTCCACGAGATGTGATTGGGGGCTTTTTTCTATCTCTCATCCCAAATAATCCTTTTTGAAAGCCTCTAGCCAGTTCGCGAGCACAAATTCAATAACTCAATAGATAGTAAGAAGTCCCTTTCTTTTCCCAAGGGACAAAGACTATAAGATTACCGAGGTCACGGATTTTATTTTCGACTATAGTAACGTTGGGGCAGAAAAATGTGCTTCTGTGCTTCAAATTTCGGCGATAATGTTCTACTGACGAGTTTCGGCCACTAGGAGTAGTCGGCTATGTAGGAAATAGTTATATCATCAAAACTCAAAACTTAGGGCACCCTTCACGGCATCGTCTTTGATTTTTCAGAGTATAAAAGTCTTCAGAAAAAAGTGTAAAGTATTTCTTTACCAAACGGCAAGATGGACGCAGCGCTTGATCCGCGGGTTAAAAGTGGTTTGAAAGATAATTATAGACACAGTTTAGCTTGGTTCCCCCATCACCCGCTTCGTTCCTAATACGCACCTCCAAAATTCGGAATGCCGTTCCGACTTCCGTATTTCCAACTAACTTTAATTTGAATAAGCATCTTCTAGGCAAGCGCGCTCTATCTTAGGCTGCATCTTCAATAACTTGCAGGCACGATCGCAATCAAGCATTGGTCTATAGTATTTACTTATAGTAAAAAGGCACATAATTAAAATATGGGTTAAAGTATTAATAGACCATTATAATTTTATTTGTAGTTAGAGCCCATGTTGGTACATGAAAGGTACTTTTATAGTGCTTTACGTACTATAAAAAATAACAATGTTATATGGAAAGCAATTAACTTAGCTTTTATAATGTTTCGCAACAATTTTCTCGATTAATTTATTTTGTCGAATGGCAGTTTATTCATTGAACGAATTCGGTAGTATTGGGAGCACTTTTAGTGTATTTTTAAGCGAAATAAATTCCAATACGGATGGGCGCCGGCTCCACTTAACACATAAGTAAAAGCCTGTATGTAGTGTGCATGGTTGCCACCTTTTACAATAATATTATGTACTCGTACCCATTTTCTTCTTGGTCGCATAATTCATTGCCGAAGGTCGTGTCTGTATGTAAGCGCCATCGTGGCGTTGGTAACTTAGCCTTCTACTTTGTCCAGTCCTCGGCTTTTCTAATTGCGGTTCTTAATGGAAGGGCATGTGAGTTCTTGACATTTGACATCAGACCAGCGCGGCTAGCTGATTGGCTGGCTTGTCTACAACTATATACCGTTCACTATAACTTGTCCCATGCCGTCAAGTTGGCTCCATTGCTTCACTCAATCAAAACCTTGACAACGGCTTGAGATAAGCAATGGTACCAACATGACGACAAGGGACAAGTTATAGTGAACGGTTTGTAAATAAGTCTCTCCAAGTTACTGGGCAGAGGTCGAACATATTATGACGAAATGAACTGTTGAAGTATAGTTACTTCACGAAACTAACTCAATCTCAATAATATTGAATGTATACAAGCAATTTAGCTGCCTGATTTTGATATCCTTGCGGATATTATAACTGTGAAAGTGTGTTTGTTAGTTTGTCCTTTACATGTAGTAACTGAAAAGCAGGTCGAAGTGATTTTTTGCATGGATACCTATTATAGTTGAGGATTTGGAGAATGACATAGGCTAACCTTTTAGCCCGGAAAAACAGAGTAACAGTTACAGTTTAAAACCTAACTCCAAGCGGACGAAATCGCGGGCTTTTATGTACATCAGAATCAGCGATTTAGTATTGCTATATTAGTTCATAGACGAATGATATTTACTACCGTTAAATTGGGCAAGTAAGTCCGTATTTTCAATATTCAAGCGGGCAGCCCTAGTGGAATGTAACGTTGCGTTGGTAGTATAGTACATAGGCTTCGCAGTATATAACCATTTCCTTTTTCACGGTTTGATCGATTTTGTATTCTACAGCTTTGTAAATACAATTCTGTGCATGAAATGTAAAAAAAGAGTATGACTAAAAATATAAAACATTTTTGCTTTACACAGAAGCAAGCATTTTCTAAAAAAAATTGCGTTTTTAGGGTTCCGTAGTAAACAAGGAACCCTTATAGTTTCGCCATGTCCGTCCGTCTGTCCGTCTGTCCGTCCGTCCGCGGTTTAGCTCGGAGACTATTGGTACTAGAAATCTGTAATTTGACAAGGGTATAAATATCGATCACGCCGACAAAGTGGTGAAATAAAATTGTGAAAAATAATTTTTTTTAGGGTACCTCCCCTACATGTAAATTGGGGATGAATTTTTTTTTCTCGTCTATCCCATAGTGTGGGGTGTCGTTGAATAGGTCTTTCAAAAATATTGTGGGTGTGGGAACACCATTTTTCAATTCAGGGATCCGTTTGTGAAATATGATATTTTAAAATGCTAAATTTTATTAGAGTCAAGGGGGGGGACCCTCTCTGCCAGCTAAATGGTTGTATATAGAATTCAAGAAAAAATTCACAGCAGTAGTATATATAACGAATTTTAAAGGAAAACTATCACGGCTAAGTAGGGTTCATTATTTAAGGAGTTATATCTGTTTATTCTAAGTTAGGCATTACACGTAGTGTAAGTTGCATCATATTTTGTAGAGTATTATAGTATTTAAACCATGGAACTCAAAATGTATTCAATATTCATAAATAAAGTAAAAGCACTATCCTAGGTCAGCAATATGTGAGACTTTCAACTACGGAACCCTACACTGCGCGTTGCCCGACACGCACTTGGTCGGTTTTATTTTGGTTGGTATGCACTAAAAATGTACTATTACCATAACGTTTGTAGTATTTTATCCTATCAGTGCCAGTGGTGCTAGTGCAGTCGGTAATGTTATATTCTCTACGCCAAAGTCGAAAGTGAGACTTTTTTTTAAATTGATTTTTATTTATTTTTTGTTCTGTGTTGAGTGACAGAGGTACTTACTAAAGAAATAGGAAGTCGAGTATTTTTTAATAATATTTGCCCTGTAGGATAAGATTCATAATTCAGAGTTCCGCAGGATAACTAGCTGACAGAACCCAAACTGATAAGAAATATTATTTTAGACATTCTGAAATTGACTAATATTCCCCTCTCCCCTTGAAATAAGAGTGAAGTTTTACTCTTGTAAAACAGCAGTGTAACGGGTATCTATTGGGCGCTCTCCAACACGTTGGACCGAAGATGATAAGTAGATAGCGGGAAGCAGCTGGATTAAAAACGCTGCGGACCGGGTGTGATGGCGCTCATTGGGGTAGGAATATGCTTATTGGGAGGAGGATTCGGCCAGATCCTTCTTCCATAGTAAAAACAAAGTTTTTAATAAAATTGTATCATTACCAACCCATCAACGGTTCACTACTGAGCGCTCTAAGTTATAACGGATTATTATATACATATATATTATATGCCGTAGTCCAACACGCTGGCCCAATGCAAATTGGCAGACATCACACACCTTTGAGAATAATATTAGGGAGAACTCTCGGCAGGTTTATTTTACTACAATCTGATGAAAATATGGTGATAGTAAATAATAAATAATCAATCGCAAACCTATCACAGCCAAAATCTCTACTGTAGATAATATCCCTGACAGTATTCATAATTGAATATTACAATATCAATAATAAAATACAAATACAAAATCAATGATACACACGGACCTGTCGGTTGTCAATATCTCTCATTCCATCCAAATTCAAGGGAAAATATCACGGAATATAGAAACGGTATTCAGTGAACATTTCATGATATTATTGGTTGATATTATATGATTTGATAAGCGTAAATTATGTGCCGTCCTACGCATTTTCCCGTTGATCATCATTATTATCAGCTACACATGAGACATGCATGTTCATTGTTGGATACGTCCAACAGGCCAACAGTGGCCTTCCCTCATGAGCGTTACCACACCCAGTCGCTTCCCGGCACCCTCTTTTACAGAAATTGAAAACGATATCTATCTATTACAGAAATAATAACATAAGCCTCAATCTTAATAGCCCAGCGTCAAAGATGCGAACTGAAAACTGAAAGGTCAACGTCCTTTTTACGTTTACACGTTACAGCTTTTACGTTTATTTGGAGGGGATACGGGACAAAAAATTAGTCTTTAAAAAATTGATTCAAGCACTGGGAGCTAAGTTCTTACTGTCGGTAACGTACCCTTATTCGTACCTAAACCTGGCATCCATTTTTGTAGGACTTTTTTTGTAAATATTATATTTAGGTATATATAGATAAAAAAAAATTAAAACTAGCCTAACGCTGGAATAATTAATACCTATTGGTGTACCTAATAGTAAAATTATACAGATTATGTATATTGAATTTCAATAATTCCATACAAAATTGGAAATAACTTATAACATCTAAGGAACACAATTTACAATACCCTCGACATCACACCCCAACGTGCACGTAATAAAGTTTTGCGCCGAAATTTCAATTTTCTCGCTTCGAAACGCCATATTTTCTCTAAAATTTTCGACGAACATCAACGGAAAGTGAAGGTGCGAGATACTCAATAAATACGCGATATGAACCTAATAAATTACATTTTGGTAATCGATTCTCAGATGTAGGTACGTGCGAAGTATAATGTTGGAGAAGTGTAATAAATGTAAAGTGAGGACCTTCGTTCACTACAGAAAGCCTTCTTCTTTATCAACCGATAGAAGTTCATGGCTGGACGTAGGTCTCTTGCTTCGACTTCCACATTCTTTGATCCTTGGCCTCGCGCCGCCTTTAGATATCCAGCAGCTCTTTGACACCCGTCTGACGTTGTCAGTCCATCTAATGGGGGGGGGGGGGGGGGGGTCTGCCAACACTGTGCTTTCCGCTGCGATGTTGCCACTCCAGCACTTTGAGATCCCAATGAACATTATTTATTTTCACTATATGTTACCCATTGCCACTTCAGCTTCGGAACTCGATTATAATGATGATGAGCTCTCAGTGTTTCCACAACCTAAACCTGGCATCCATTTACACTCAGTAACACTAGTTCTCCCTGGATCTTCTTAAGTATTCCTGATTTGATCTCACATCTACTCTGAGCCTCTTTCCATCGCCTACTGAGTAACACTGAGCCTTCTTATAAGACCCATAGTTAGCAACAATGTTTCAATTACTGGCAATAAGCACTGTCAGACCATAGCCAGGTAAATTCAGGCATATTTTTCAGCACAACTATATCTATACAGCACCTACATAGCCCAGTAGATATTTAATATACGGATACACGGTCGGGTACAAGAATTCGCCGCAGGCTGCCGACATACTCCGTATATCGCAAAATATCGTTTATTTAAAATGACATGCACATATATTGGAAAATGCCCGCTAAATATTATAAATGTACGCTGACGTCAGCTTTTTAATATTTTCAACTCCTATAAAGAAATTCTATCATTCTGTATAGGAACCATCATCATCATCATCATCCTGAGCAACCCATCACTAATGAGCAGAGCAGGTCTCCTCTTAGAGAAGCCCACCACGCTGCTTGACCTGCTTCAACGGTGAAGAAAAACATCGTGAGGAAACCTGCATAACTGAGAGTTCTCCATAATATTATTCTCAAAAGATGAAACCAACCTGAGTTAATTATTGTTTTTTCTCGGCCCATTTGCAGAGTGCAGACTGAGGTCACCTATACCTGAAATATGCAAAAAATTACTTAGTTTCGTAGCTCGAACCATATCCGACCTTTACCGGCCTAAGGCTGGTTTCAGTGTGTAAGTTTTACTTGCATAAGTACCATACGTGAACACGAGTATTAACTTATGAATAAACTAAGTAATTGCTAGAATAAACTAAGTAATTGCTAGAACTTCTCAGACCAACCGACCAAATCTATTCGGACTTCAGAGGCCCAGAAGACTTATTTTTTATATTATTTAATAATTTAAATTATATATATTTAATAATTTAAAATACATGCTATGAAGATTATATATAATGAGTAGGTATATGACATGATCAAATAACGTGAGATAATAGAGCAAGATCCCAGTGCCGCCAGACCTAAGTTATTTTCTCAGCAATTATTTGTGTACGATAGAGTACTGTTCGAATGTCCTTTCAGTATATGCGTACTAGCTAGATTGTGCCGACGGCCAATTTCCAGATACCAGGTGCTAAAGGTAGGTAAAAACTAGAATAACTTATCTTAAATTCTCAGGGCTGATTTTCATATATGTTTTAAAGAATATTGTAAAAATTAATAAATTAATACTGCCAGACGCTTACCGCCGGCGGTTACTTTAGCCAGACGCTTTGAAGCTCCCAAAAATATATATAATTTAAGTTAACTTATATTCTCAGTTCTGATTTTTATACATGATACTCAGGGAACTATTGCGATATTATCTGTAAGCTGCCAGACCTATTGGAAGGGTCAAACATCCCCCCAGACACACATTATGCGTCCCCATATGTATGAGCGCTAGAACATGATTCACTTGTTTAAGTGTGTGAGAGATAATATCATCATACTATAATATTATAAATGCGAAAGTGTGTTTGTTGGTTTGTCCTTCAATCACTCTGCAACAGAGCTATGGATCGACGTGATTTTTTGCCTGGGTATAGCTTAGGATCTAGAGAGAGAGAACTATTGCAATATCTTCTGCAAGCTATACCCAGGCAAAAAATCACGTCGATCCATAGCTCTGTTGCAGAGTGATTGAAGGACAAACCAACAAACACACTTTCGCATTTATAATATTATAGTATGATGATATTATCTCTCACACACTTAAACAAGTGAATCATGTTCTAGCGCTCATACATATGGGGACGCATAATGTGTGTCTGGGGGGATGTTTGACCCTTCCAATAGGTCTGGCAGCTTACAGATAATATCGCAATAGTTCCCTGAGTATCATGTATAAAAATCAGAACTGAGAATATAAGTTAACTTAAATTATATATATTTTTGGGAGCTTCAAAGCGTCTGGCTAAAGTAACCGCCGGCGGTAAGCGTCTGGCAGTATTAATTTATTAATTTTTACAATATTCTTTAAAACATATATGAAAATCAGCCCTGAGAATTTAAGATAAGTTATTCTAGTTTTTACCTACCTTTAGCACCTGGTATCTGGAAATTGGCCGTCGGCACAATCTAGCTAGTACGCATATACTGAAAGGACATTCGAACAGTACTCTATCGTACACAAATAATTGCTGAGAAAATAACTTAGGTCTGGCGGCACTGGGATCTTGGACCATAAATAGTGATGGACGTGCACATACGTGTACTTCGCAACGATCATAAATTTAAAATGACACCCAGTTATTGGGAAACGACCACTAAAGGTTAATTGCATTACTTTCCTGCGAGGAAGACTTTGAACGGTTGAGTTTATATTTTCGACACGTTAGTATTTGAAGTTGTCCGTATTAAATTTTGTTTCACGTTTACTAAAAATGTCGTTTAAAAAAAATAATATTTTATTTTATTTCGCATAAAACGCTCATATTTTATTTATACGAGTATAATTAAAAAAAAAACTATATTCCCCTTTCCCTCCAAACAAGCGTAAATCTTGGCAAAGACGTAGGTACGACAATAATTGAATCCATCGGTGTTATTATCTGTATTATTTTTGAATTTTAATAAGAAAATAGAGAAGAGATCATAATAGTTTTCTAATACGCAGAATACAAATGGTACGAGAGCTATAAATACTAAACATCGGATTACCGCACGTTGCAACTCAGATAGTAAATTTAAAATGACGCCCAGTTATCGGCGTTATAGCCCTTGACTTACGCTGTCGTAATTCTCATTCAGAATATTGTTTATTTTGTTAAAATTGTAAGTAGACGGATGATTTTTATTTTTATAATAGGAACAGCTGATTAATATAACATGTATTTAATTGCGTGAATTTGAAATAAAAAAGATTGTTTATAAAAAAAAACTTTTCCAATTTTTCACCTTTAAGAATTCCCTTTCCCCTTACCTAAAAATTCATCTTTAGCACATCACTAGGGTATTCAAAGAATATTTACTCCCTCTACGTTCAACGGTTTTAGTTCAGAACATAACGGTACTGTTTCATAGGTATATATTATAATTCATTCGTAATTACAAACTGACGTAGCTCAAAAACATTTAATACAAGTAATATTGTTTTGGATTAAAAAATTATAACTTTCAAAAACATAATCGAGTGAACCGGGGATCCAAGAGCTGGCAGCTACCTTGGCCAATAAATTAGACTGACCGTCCAAAGACCAATGCCGCCTGCATCTGGGATACTATGCCGCGCTGTGGCGACTTGGATAAGGTTTAAGATTTAATTTAATTTTAATTTTAGTATTAATTTAGTTTTAATATAACTTGTCGTTTATTTTAGAAATTATTTAGTACGTTAAAATTATGTAAGTTTAATTTTCAATTATATACCTAAAATAAAAACAGAAAAATCAAACTTAAAAAGAAAACAAATAAATAAAATGGGCAATATTATAAAAAATCTCTGTTTTAGCAATCGATTTAAAGCCACATTTTGTGCGAGGTGCCGAGCTGCTGTAATAAATAGTGATGGATGCGCGGTCCGGCGTACGCTGTTCCCGTAAATTTAAAATGACACCCAGTTATTGGGAAGCGACCACTAAACTAGCGGCACGCTATGATGGCCGGTTTGACACATTACAATAGTGATGTGGAATGTCAATTTATTCTCGAACAAAAAACAATTAAGTTTTGTTTTTGTACCTGATTAAATAGGTTTAATAAAACAAAAATGTATATGTTTATTTAATTTATTTGAACGAACTGAATATTTGAATGAAAATGAATATACATACTTTATATGCACACAAGAAACATATGAATACAAAAGATACCAAAAAAGGTGCCACAAAAGGCCATAATTAATCAGATTCGTCCATACTACTATTTTCACTGTCGTCACTGCTATCATCACCTACATTAATAATTATATGTTCGTTTTCTATAATATCTATTTTCACATCTCTTTCATAATCTTCCCTTATTAATTTAACAGTTCTATTCACAACCTTTTCCCAGTCTCCTTTAGTCACATGTTCACAAGCTTCTTCTAATAATTTTAGCATTTTTTTTGTGGTAAATGGGGGTTCTGTATTGTGTCTTGCAGCATATCCCTTAATTTGAGCCCACACCAACTCAATCGCATTATACTCACAATGGTAAGGCGGTAACCGTATAACTCTGTGCCCATGTTCTAATGCTATTTCGTCAATGACGTATCGGATCTTGGTTGGTTTGTTTTCTTTTAAAAGATGTACTAATTCCGCTTTTAACATATTCATGTTTGCATCTACGCCATTTTTACGAAGCCATGCGACGATATCAGCTTTCTTTTGGGATTGGGCAGGTGGCTTGTCAATTTGCATCGAGTGGTATGGGGCGTTGTCCATAATTATAATAGATGGTTCAGGGAGGCTACACAACATTGAGGTAAACCATTCAGTAAACTTTTCTCCATTCATGTCTTCATGATAGTCTCCAGTGGTTTTTGACGCAAAAGCCATGAGAGAACCTTCGACAAACCCGTTGATGGTTCCGGCGTGACAAATTATAAGTCGCGATCCTTTTCCTACAGGAACTTTGGAAGTAGATGCTGCTGTGTCATCGTTCCAAGAACGGCCTACAGTATGGTTAGCATTAAGCCATGTTTCATCCAAGAACACAACATTTTGCCAATTTTTGATTTCTTTCACTTGCCGTAAAAAAGTATACCTTGCCATCGCTATATCAAATCTTTCCATCAATATTTTGCGTTTGTTACATTTTTTGTATCGAAATCCAATGGTCTTCAAAATCTTCGTTAAAGAACTTTCCCCACCGAAGAATAATCCAGCTTCCTTCAGTGAATGCACCAACTTTTTTCTTGTTGGATACTCCTTCTGTAAATAGTAGCCGTAAACATGTCTTCGGATAGCATCGGCATCAAAGCTATCGATGCCTACGACTGGTTTTGCTCGTTTTCTCTTTTTTGGTGTGTGAAGTTTATTTTCTTCTGTGCCAGTCTCGCCATATTTTTTTTTAGTTATCCGTCTAACAGTTCGTTGTCCAATATTAAGCGCATCAGCTACGCGTTCAACCACTGACGTTATAGGTAAAATTGGCCCTCCATTTTGAGCTTCACGATCGAAATAGTTACGAAGGCGTATTACGAACTCACGTGTCTGACTATTTAGAACAGTTCTCTGCGTACGTTCGGTCATATCGACGAAATCCACAACAAAGGGCTTGAACAGAGTCCAAATTAACGAGCAAGGGTCAACAGTAATGCAGTATCAATATTTGAAATCCAAAGCCAGGTCAAAACTATATCACAATCGCATTGCACTGACAGTTTATACTTTTCGAAGCAACGTCAATTCGAAACTGCTTTGTTTTGCATTGAGCATTGACGCGAGTTTGCCGGAGGTAGTAGTTGTGCTAGCCAGCGATCCTATGTGACGATCGTATTAGATTCCATTTTTAAAAATTTTCAATTTAGAAAACCAAATGCCGAGTTGTGGTATACTTATATCATATAAAAATAAAAATTTTACCTTTTGTATGAAACAGCTGATATTTTTTTGCGATTTCAGAGGTTTGTCCACATAGTGAAAATTGTTCATATTCACAAGTACATTCACCCCTTAAATGGTGCAAACTGATTTTTCTACACTTGTATACATTTTAGAAATCAATTTAATAAATAAATTTTGAGTCCTAAACCTAAAACTACATTCGATAAAATTTATGAATCTCTGCACATCACTATCGTCAATAAAGTAATACAATTATTTCCTTCAAAGTCGTTATCAATTAATACGGAACTTCATGAGCGGACAAACGTCAAACCGGCCATCATAACGTGCCGCTAATTTAAATATAAATTTTGATACGTGCCCGCGACATCAGCCGTTTGGATCGTGAACAACTATTGTATAGACTATAGGCTAGCTATACGAGTTGGAAGGTTGGTAGGGTAACAACTTTATTTTGCACTTGCTGTTGCTCCCGACTTAACGTTCTTAAGAGTGGAAAACTTTCTATTCTTCCATGGGACTAAAATATTTTCTGAGATAAAAGTTAGCCAATTTTTCTTCATTCTGGGATGCCAGCTATCATAATATATCTTTGTATCTCTGTGCCATGAACTTGTCATGATCGCACATTTTCTAACTCCAATTTTTTTAAAAATATGAACTATGCTTGAACAAGACTAATATTCCCCTTTTTCCTCTAATTATGCGTAAAGCTTGTGATCCTGATTTAATTTTTTGTTTATTAATTGTGCCAATACAACTGGTGGGGTTTGAACCGTCGACATTTCAGTTTTTCAGTCCTTTTCAGGCTTTTTTGTTAGCATGGGATATGAAAAATATTAAAAATACTATTTATTGATCTTCTGGTAACAATATAATCGTATGTTAATAGTTTCGTTTAAAGTTATAAGTGTAAAAGCGAAGTTATTCCGTAATATAATAGACTAGACCAGGATAATAGAATAGACTTTGTACTGGAGCAGTCTGGAAAATATCTCTATGTAGCGTAAAACTGCAGTATTGTGCAATTTTATTTACTTCTTGTAGTGTATGAAATTTTATTATATATTACTTTAGTGTACTTTCAATAAAAGAGGTCTTTCTTAATTTAGTTAATTAACTTAAATAGTCTTTGTTTACTCTATACTTTCCATCGTAATCTTGAAATGCAATCTGTGTCTCGTAGTTTTTATTAAAATAGTTACACCATATTATTATAATCCTAATTTGTTGGTGAAAAGATAATATCTGTTCCAGTTTTTGTACTTACCTGATTTTCATTAAGTATAATAACTTTGTATATTTAATTATATTAATTTGTGTGACCTAAAATTATGGAACACATGCTTTGATATTTTCGTGTAAAATGTATGATGAAATCAGTTTTCATATGAAAAATTGAATAGGTAATATCATATTATGTTCATTATGCTAAAGTAACATCACTTTAGATTTGACTAGCTATGGCGCAAGACTTTGTCCGCATACAGTAAGTTTTACCCAGAGGGTGCCAACGGGACCCTATTACTAAGCCTCCGCTGTCCGTCCGTCTGTCAGCGGCCTGTATCTCGTAAACCGTAATAGATAGACAGTTGAAATTTTCATATATTTTGTATTTCTATTGCCGCTATAACAACAAATAATAAAAATTAAATTAAATTAAAAAAAGCCGGCCAAGTGCGAGTCGGACTCGCGCACCGAGGGTTCCGTACTCCAAAAGTAAAAGTAAAACGATAATATTATATTAATTTGCTTATTTATCGTTAACTTTGTTTGTAGAGGTTTATTGTTAATATAAAAAAACTATGCTAGTTAGAGCGTTGGTTTTATTTTCCTGTAAAATATACATAAACTTCTATTGACCATAATTATTTCAGATTTTTCGATTGGTAAATTTCGGAGAAAAGGGGGGGGAACGGTATTTTTTTTTGACATTTCGGCCGATTACTCAAAAACTATTATATATAGAAATAAATAAAAAACTGTTTTAGAATGCACAAGTAAAGGCCTTTCATATGATACCCCACTCGGTATAGTTATTTTACTTTGAAATTTCAAACCCCCGATTTTCCCCCTTTTTTAATAAAACTAAAAATAATTTTCGATTTTTCTTTATTTCAATGATGTTGGGCCACTATTATACACAACTATGCCAAATTTCATGTCGATAGCTTTAATAGTTACTGAAATAATCGACTGTGACAGACGGACGGACGGACGGACGGAGAAAGTCTCACCATAAGGGTTCCATTTTTACCATTTTGGTACGGAACCCTAATTAAATTAAAATATTTCCATTCATATTTTAATTTAATTTTTTTAACGGAACCCAAAAAAAGCGAGGCCCGACTCGCACTCGGCCGATTTTTAAAAATCCCGCGGAAGCCCCTTGGTTTTTTCGAGACAAACTCTTTGATTTTCCGGGATGGAAAGCCTATGTCACCTATGGATGATATTAAAGACAGCGCCATCTAGTAACAGTATAGTGAAGTTTTGTTAAAAACATTGATGCCCATTAAAACTCAAATAATTTCGTTTCTTTATAATATTTATCTAATCTTAGTATTTGTTGTTCAAGTACAGACTATAACTCAAATTATGTGTAAGTTTCAAGTTTTAAAACAAAGTGATTTTAGAAATCTAGCCTCGAATACAATCTCCACTTTGAAAGCCCCCCATTTCGTATGGGAGCCCCCCTGAAATAAAGATTTTTATAACTTTTTAAGCCATTTTCGGCTGGAGGCCATCGGTTTACATATCATATCTAAAATTGAAGTAATTACGTTCAGTAATTCAGAAGTTATAAGGCTGTGACAGACGGACGGACGGACAAGTGCAAATCGCTCTAGTAAACTCAGAGACCTTCGCTTCGCTCGGTCGATCATACTAAGCGCTACAGTGCGTAGTACATATTGATGAAACTGCCCGCCTGAAAAAATATTATGTTACTTACTCAAAAAAAAAAATTTGAACTCATAAATCGAAAAGAAATATTTCATGGTCCGGTATTCAGAGCATTGCGCTCAACTATGGAGCGAATAGTAGAAAGGAAAGGTATAAAAGCTTCACCCTTTCTAAAAACACGTAAATAGAAGAGTGGAGCGTTCGTTCCGTTCGGTTCGAATGGAGGCAGCGCACACACGCGCGCGCTGCCCGCGTCTCACATACGGGGAATAAACGATGTGAAATGGGAAAAAAGTTAAATATGTATGAGTGCGGGGAAATATATAAATCGGTATATAGGCGTTTATATAAAATAGGTAGAGAGCGCGGGCGGTTGGCGCTCGGCTCAGTCTCTCGCGACCCTTGCAGCCACCGCCCGCCCTGCTCGCAGCATCCGCCGATACTCCGAGCGGCGGTCTATTTCCCGATAGTGGTTTTTTATCTCCTCATTTGTTTCTCATGAGCTTCTCTGTATAAACTTTTCTTGGACTTTGGACACTGTTGTGCAAATGTGGTATGAATCTTGCTCGCAACTCAGTGTTTGAAGGAAGTTGTGGAAAGTTGGTGAGTGACGAAACTTTCTCTGCCAACTAATTAAAATATTGTTTAATTACTGCAAACTTTCCTTTTCTTATTATTTTGTTCTTATACTCTTACCACTGTACGATTATTCGTACTGTTTAGATCGTAAGATCTTTTGTACATTAAATAAGTTTTCTGAAAACACATTAAAAACTTTTTTACTCGCATACTTTTAAAATATAATATAAGCGCTCACTTTACTGTAATATCTTTCTTTATCAATACGAGTACTATAGAAAAAAAATTGAGCTAAAAATAAATTTTTAATGCAACTATGACACAAAAATCTAAATTTTTGTTAGTTTGAAATACTTCAAGTATTTAATCAAATGGTTAAATTTTAAGAACTTTTTTAATGTACCTAATATATTTTAATAATTTTACATTCGTATTTAGGTATAACTAGGTACGTTAAGTAAAGTTTTAAACAACTTTTTCTTATAAAACCCTTCAATTTAC
The DNA here is from genome assembly GCA_029955525.1 of Oeneis ivallda. NCBI lineage: Eukaryota > Metazoa > Arthropoda > Insecta > Lepidoptera > Nymphalidae > Oeneis > Oeneis ivallda. The sequence continues at coordinate 9,911,074 of JARPMR010000024.1, read as the reverse complement.
TCGAGCGATGACAAAGTTAGTGAAATTTTAATAGCTTGCATCATCATAAATAGATTTAAAAGCAACTTCATCTCAGAAAAATTTAAGCCAGGTTTTAAAATTTATTACGCAAATAAACGATGGACCATTACATCAATTTAAACTTTCCACTATAACATTTATGTGCACCATTTTTACTCGACGGTGCGGCGCTCGCGAGTTATTTTAAACGGTCGCAAAGTTTCCAGGTAAACTTAGTGCTCATCGATTACCATAAAAATATACTGCACAGACTTAGGCCAGTGAATGTGAAGTTTATAGAGTGGACTAAATAACTGTCAAAAGCTTTAATAAGTCCAGTTTCTATATTCAATATAGGTATCTATCATATCAGTCGATACTACGATGATGTTTACCTATATTATGAGTTCTAAACTTATCTTAAGATCCGTGCTCAATTAATGGATAGATCGTAAAAATTTGTTGTAGATTCACTTGACGATTCAAAAGAATTTCAAAAGAAAGTTTATTTGAATAAAAAAAGCTAATCTCTTCTTCTTCGTTTGTTTAGTGGCTCCGCGCGTCGAGCGTTTGAGCCATAGTCCATAATTAGCAAGAAAAGGTTAGAATTATTTTGCTATAATCCGCCAACAGAAAAAATCTGTATAACTTTTACACTACTCTCGACGCACGTTTCGCCCCGACACCGGAGCATCCTCAGGAGATGTCGACTTTACAATGCTGTATTGTCTAGTCAATACATCATTGTAAAGTCGACATCTCCTGAGGATGCTCCGGTGTCGGGGCGAAACGTGCGTCGAGAGTAGTGTAAAAGTTATACAGATTTTTTCTGTTGGTGGATTATAGCAAAATAATTCTAACCTTTTCTTGCTAATCATGGACTTCCGCAAAGTAACGCCTGCTTCTATCCAATATCCATAGTCCATAGTTTTTATGATCCTTTCCAAAATTCCGTTTCTTCAAATCGCAATTCCACCATTACAAAATAAGTTTCTCCGTTTCAAACAAAAATCCATTTCATTAGTTTAATAGTTTCTACATAATGTGGTTTATTTTATCCATTTTAGGCATGTCAACTTCTAAAATTATTCAATTATTGAAATTATGTATAAAATCCATAGCAAAAATATTTTGAGTTTTTCAATACACGTCTTTACAATTCAGCCATTTTTAAAGCTAATCTCTTCTATTCTATAAGTTATCTAGCAACGTTGTTACTTGTCAAAAAAGTCTACACGTTTTGACGAATAACAATGCTATAATTGACAGCAGTTGACAGATTACAGATAGATTGAATATAGGAACCGGGCATTTGGTGCTTACAGACTAGGTAATTACTAAAATTCATAATAAAATCAATAAAACATAAAGATTGGGTCAAATTTAAATCTAACGGCCGTTAAGAGTCTAAGAAGAAACTGATAAAGGAGGTTGGCCAATTTTGACCCAGCATTTTTAAAAACCGTTCAAATTCAGAAATCATTTAATTTTAACTAATATTTTCAGAGTATTTTTCTGTGTAAACCCGATAATTTTAGAAGATGGGGATCAAAAATATAATTATTCACAAGTACACATTATAAATAACCGTTATATGGCAATACAAGTGAATATCTTTTTTCTCCCAACATTATTTGATAGACTTTGATGAACTTTTTTGTAAGACTGGTTTACTAAAACAAGCATGAGAAGTTGGATTCGTGAACGTGGGCTTGAGGCCCACGGTTCAGTTCGTCTGGGTCAGAAACCATATGGAATTCGCCAATCTCCTTTTATTGTCATTAATTAGCTACCGAGCTCGGTCAACTATACCAACAATTTCATTGACTTGATAAAAGGGATCAATAAAAGCTCAAGTCTTGTTAGAATATAGACCTGAGAAGCTCTCTGAATTCAAAGTACCATTTGTCTGAGGTAAGACTGCTATTACCTCAAAATAAAGTCCCAATATGTATAATGGGACAATTTGTTTCGTCTGCCGTAATTTTCGCCTGACAGTTAAATTAGTCTGTAGTCCACAAATAAATGGAACATCGCTACGAGGGAATAATAGGCCGAAGCTCGCCGTTTTATAAGTAAGAGGGTATTGTGAAAAACCACTTTAGTTGATCGAATACCGCTTTTAAAGAATGAAGCGCAGGGTGGTGAAAAGAGGTAGCGCTTTTGTGTTGTGCTACTATCATAGTCAGCTTCTCTTTACAATGGAGTAATTATGTAGTATTTTTGCAAGTATTACATTTTCACTATATTACTATGACGTACTTATTTAGTCATTATTATACTAGCTTTTGACTGCAACTTGGACCGCGTCGTATAAAGTTTTTAAAAATCCCTCGGGAATTGTTTGATTTTCGGAATAAAACCTATGTACCGCTTCAAGTTCGCTATACTCCTGCAAAAATCACGTCGACCGATTGCTTAGTCGTGGCGTGTTTGAAGTAAAAACTAATAAACAAACAAATACACTTTTGCATTTATAGTATTAGTAATGGTACACCGATTTGACATTTACTATTTTATTGAACTATTGGCTGATGCCCGCGACTATATGTCCTCATGGATTTACTTAGTTTTTAAAAATAAAAAGTAGCCTATGCCACTCTCCAGGCCCTCAACTATATGCAAGCAAAAAATCACGTCAATCCGTAGGTAGCTCTGTACAAACATACCAACAAACAAACACACTTTCGCATTTATAATATTAGTATGATTAGTAAGAATATTTTATTTATTGGAGAAAATAGAATAGGTATCATGTCAACATCATCATCAACAGTTATTTTCAACATAGTAAATATTCGTTTTGTAATAAAAAGTAAATTAAAATCTATATCGTAAACTTGTAAACCACTTTTATTATTTTTAAAACGATCAATCACTTAGACAGCTTTTAATAAGTCTAAACGACACAAAATTTTCATACAATCGTTAACAACGTGTACAAGAAAAAAAGTTGTATAAAATAAACGAAACTGCGTTTAATTTTCCACTGGGAGCATCTGTAGCTCGCCTAATATTTTATTTCATGCAATTTCTGTTTATTTAACTTCTCTGCGGAAGTGCAGTTTTTGCTGCTGATTCAAAAAACAAGCTTTGTATGAAAATTCATTACTTAAGAACTGAGTTGCTCATATTGCAAGTAATATACAAACGAATTTGTACATTTAATTTTAAGCAAAACTTTGTAACTGCTGTAATTATTATATAAAGCAAATGGACGCAACGCTCTCAATTTTTGTGTATAAAAACACTCTAGGGGTAAGAGAGACAAGACTGCGTAGAGTCGGGTCGTTAGCATAGTCGTTTTTAGGAAACAAACACGTGAATACCAAAAATAACAATATTAGTTACAAGTTATATTTTAAATTACTTAAATAAACAATTTCTAATGTCAGTTACTTTCATCTTTTTGTCACATGATCAGTGGTCACCCTATTGTAGTTTACAATTTTACGTACGTTAAATTATAAACTAACTTACACTGTTCGCCGAGATCACAATCTTGCGCCGGTTTACAATCTGATAGTTCGTTTATGTACTAACGATTTTAACAATCTTACGGTGACATATTTAATTCATCAATGGTAATTTAATTCCTAGAAGTGATGGTCGTTGGGGTCCTAAGATGCTGGAGTGACGACCTTGCACCGGAAAGCATAGTGTTGGCAAACCCGGAACCCCCCACTAGGTGGATCGACGACATCAGACAAATCGCGAGGAGCTGCTGAATACAGGCGGCGCAAGACCGAGACATGAAAGTCTATGCAAGCGACCTACATTTATGTCTTGCAGTAGACGTCTATCAATTGATAAAAAAGGATGGAAAAATACACAATAATATAATCCCATGTTTTTTATTTTTTATTTAGCGACTATCGCTACACTGCTACGAAAGTGCTACGAAGCCACGTATTGTGATGATTTATAAGGTGCTTACTGTGGAATTTATGTAACTGTAGGTACTGCTCCATTATCTTGGCTCTGTGGTGTGAACTCTAGCATTCAAGATCTATGGTGCCTAAAGTATCTCACCATCTATAGGGTTAATCGATTTGTGTTAATTTCAATTTTTTTTTATATATTTTGTGTTATTTCCACGAATCATGACATTTTACTCATACTTATAGTATGTGCACACTACCTATGGACACAGCTTTATCTTTGTTCGAACTAACTGTAATCCTAATAAATGGAAACTATTACATTTCGGTGAGGTAATGGAATGGTGTAGTTGTGAAAATTTATCGCTCCTATTAATTAATGACTCCGCTAGCTACCAGCATTTATATCTTTAACTTATAATTTGTGCCTGTTCTCGATTGAACACCTGTAAAGTACCTGGACATATAGAATACAATGCAGCTTGCTTTTTAGGGTTCCGTGCCGAAAGGATGCCAACTGGATTCTATTACTAAGCCTCCGCTGTTCGTCCGTTTGTCAGCAGGTTGTATCTCCTGAACCGTAATAGGTAATACTTGTCACAGAATGTGTACTTCTATTGCAGCTATAACAAAAATAATAAAGTTACAAATTAAAGAGGGTCTTGCCTTTCTATTAACCTTTGATTTTGCTCGATCTTAATAATAGCAGGTGTTTAATCTTGTGTATGGAAACCTGCGTGTGCGGGTCTGAATCGCACTTGGCCGGTTTAATTTTAGAATAATATTAGCTAAGCCGAACTTGACTAATATCACAGAGTAAGGATAGGTTCATAATATTTTCCTCTCCCGTCCAAATAAGCGAAAAGCTTATGTGAAGTGCGGACATGACAATAGTGTAACGGGTGGAGATCGAACCGTTGACCTTAAAGTTTTCCGTCCGCGCCTTTAACCGTTAGGCTATTGAGTCTTCTCACACTGGTGTTGCTTATAGGAAATTTGTGCACGATTGTACAAAATGATTGTTCATGCAAGCTTATCATGCTTGCAGTTACGAAGTTATGTAGCCACCTTTACCTAGACCTCTTGTAGATCGTTGCTTACCATCAGGCATGATTATGGTCAAGCGTAAACTTATCTTGCAATAAAAAAACCCATATTGGTTATAGTCTAAAATCAATTTATATGAATAACAAGACGTGTAAATTGAAAATTTAAAACACCCCCGACATGTGAATCTATGGCCGGACCATGTACGATATACCTGACATTCTGTTACCCAATTTTCTCCTCATTCATCAGATCCTCCTCCTCGATTCTCGGTCATCATCTAGGTATCTAACAACTACACATTGAAACCATTCTAAAGAGCCCATACACATCATATCTGCAGTGAAAGTTTGTAAGACCCTTTAATCAAGTAGGAAATGAACTGATGATCTTCATAAATTATAGCTAAGTTCCACCTCGATTAGCGTTCAAACATAAAAAACATCATCATGAAGTCAGTTCCTTGAGTAGGCTGCTACAAGCGATCACACAGACACACAGATACACATATATATACATAGATACAGGCCTCAAACTTATAACACACATCTTTATTGTCGGGGGTTAAAAATATGTTGACTCCCAGACCCGAATGCTAGCATAAGTATAAGTAGGTATTAAATTCCGAATATAGACCGATAGGAGTTAAAAATCATACCATAAACTTTATACCTATTCAAACAGAAACCCAATGATTGCTTTTTATTGAACTCTGATTAATTATATAATTGACAATATTATTATTTGGAAATTGGGCGTCTAGAACGCTCGAGGTTTGAAAGAGAAATAAATTGAGGAATTTAATTACTTCCAATAGAATTTTATCACTTCAATTTCTGAATGGTTGACTTTATTTTCATTGGACTGAGAAAAACTTTATAATTGTTATAATTATATTTATTATTATAAACTACTCATATTATAAATACAGGAAATACCCGACAAAAATAATACATATCAAAAAGTTGAGGGGTTGATGGAGATTTAACCCACATCTCATTAGGATCTCGCCCTATGTGTGTTGACCATTTAACACACCAGCCACGTACAAGTGATCGTATATTACGTATCTACTTTCAATCAATTACGGCAACAGCTGTTTTTTTGAAATGTTTTAAAAAATTCGGAAAGTACTTTCAAGCGTAATAGGCGCTATAACACATGACGTATTTTAGATAATATATTTAAAATATACGTAAATTAAATTCTTTTTAACCGACTTGATGGTTTTCAATTCGTCGGAATCTTTTTTGTTCACCAATTACTTGAAGACGCCGGAACCGATTTGGAAAATTCTTTTTGTTTTAAAGGGTTTACTTCCCAGGTGGTCCCATTTAAATTTTATCGAAATCGGTTGAGCGGTTTTTAAAATATCAACAATGAATTATATACTTTATAGTGGCGCGGGAGTTTGAAGTCGGTTTTTTAAAAATATTTTTTTATATTCAATTATAACATTTGCGTTAACAGTATTATTTGCCTTTTTATCAAGGCTTCAGTGTTATTTAAGTAAATGAAATGAGATATTTTTTTCTTTTCAGGAGGTGCCTGTAGTACTGCTGGAATGGTTTCACTTATCGTCGTTGTAATAATTGGTAAGTACTAAGTATTACCACAACGCCTCTAGCACACCTCCTTCGCAAAGCCATAGCAGCAAAACGAATGGAATACATAGATGCATGGCAAATGTTTGCGTAAGAAGAGGCACTTACGCTTATGTTTCGCATGTCAATGTAATTTTGTATGTTCTTTCAGTTCTATGCTACGGTTTCGTAGAGAAGAGGTGCTATCGCCTGTGATCTTAATAGGAGTATAGTGATTTCAGTGAAAGAAAAAAATCTTATCAGTGACAAAACTGAGTTTAATAATATAATAAAAAATAAACACAAAAAGTGCGAAAGTCTGTCTCTTGGTTTGTTCTTCAAACAAGCAGCAATGAAGCAATCCATCAACGTGATTTTTAGCAAGGGTAGAGTTGAGGACGGAGACCGGATCGGAGAGTGACATAGGCTACTTAACACGAAAAGCAAAGGGTTCCCGAAGGATGAAAACCATTCTCCACGCGGATAAAGTTAGTTTGTTTGCGGGCAAAATCGGGCAAATCGTATACCACTATGATATTTCTTTTAAGGATAAAGCGTGTAAAAATCAAAATTTAATGTTCAACGTATTCAATTAAGTTTAACAAAAGAAAATGTAGAAATAGTTATACATTGAATCCTTATATCTCACACTAATCAAGTCCCTCGTTCAGGGGAGCTTATGAGGTACAAAGAAATGAGGAAAAAACCAGAGTAATCCTTCATCAGTTAGCCAAAGGCAATGTTGATCGAGTCACCTCGCTCCCGAGCGTAGAGCTAATTGTTTGCCGTCTCCCTGACTACATGGATGTTTAGAAGCTAGATATGGTATTGTGATTAAAGTCAATTTCTTAAAGCGTTAACCCTCAGCATAACGGGCTAAGGGCCGGATTGGAACTCAAAAAGTCAACAGCTCAACCCCCATCCGTTAAATCATTGTCGTGCCCACTCCTAATACTATCTTTATCCTTAATTTGGAGGAGAATAGGAAATATTGGTCAAGTTCAATATTTTTGATATAAAAATCAACCACGAATTTCATAAATGTCATATCAGTCCATTTCATATTATTTGATACGTGTTCATACAAATCAATAGAGGGCAGCTAAATAATAAATGTGATGTAAAACAACCAAAACAAGTAAACTTTCTCTCGCTTTGTACTCATTATAAAATCTTCTACTCTGTCACGCTTACTCATATGGTGAAATGAAAGGACGAAAAATATGCAACTCGTACCTAGTTGCTACTGCCAGCTGCGGTAAAAGTAATTCTCGTTCACTCACATAGGCAACAATGCGCGCTGCCCAGCCATTGAGGTTCGAATAAGATCCTTCTATCCCAAACGTCTATTGAGGTTTGCTTCACCAACTCAAATGCTAATAAAATGGGAGTATGTGCGTTGATTATTATTTCCCCGACTTAATGCACTGTTCAAAATAGCGTAGACTGTACGTACAAAAGCCGTACAAAGCCGTTATCGCTTCCAGACATTTTGGCGCATGAGATCCCAATTAAGAAGGTTTATTGGTTTAACGACACGAGGTGGGAGGTGATGAAGATGAAAGCAAAGGTATATCTTTCAGAGGTGAACCTTCGCACATGAGCTTATAAACATTTCTATTGTATTAAGTAATTATAAAAACATTTCTATGATCTTTTTTACTAATAATATTGGGACATCCATTCCTAAGGAAATTGGTACAAGAGTAATTATTTTCGCTTATTTATCGTAATAATTTAAAGTACAATTAAGTGAAAATAAAGTTAATTAAAACTAACATAAACTGCCCCCCGATTCTTTAAAAGTTGCCGATCAAAATCTTATTAATTTCATGGCTTTAGCGTCAAAGTAAAATAAACCATAACAGCATTAAATTAGAGCTCAATTTCGTGTATGCATTCTCATACGTTTAGGTATCTACGATACGCTCCATAACGCTCCATGTCAGAATCGGCTGTACTGAACTTGTGACTTTAAATCAACACAGTCAAGGAATATTTTACTTTGACGCTAATGCCATGAAATGAATAAGATTTTGATCGGCAATTCTTAGACAATCGCACCTCTGATTAAGTACTGTTTTAGATGACTATTAAGGTTGATTAGATGGGTATGTGTAACACCTTGCACTTAGTAGTTTCACATAGTTATCTATTTATAATAGTTAACAAAGTTATAAAAACTAAAATAAACATATTTAAAATTATTGTTTTGAACCGCTATTCTAAGTAAGAAGGATGAAAACAGCCTGCTTTTTGAGCGAAAAGTTCTGAGGAGGAATTCCGGTGCTGTTCAAGATAATATTGGTATCTGGCACATATGTTACAATCACGAACTCTACGGACTTTTTAAAGAACCATATGTCGTCAAAGCTATTAAATTGTCAAGAATGCGATGGGCAAAACATGTGCAATTCATGGACGATTCAAGAGCCCCAAAAAAGTTGCTTGACAGTAAAAGTAGAGGCCGAGGTAGACCTAGAGGACGGTGGATTGACGGAGTGGAAAAGGAAATGAGAGTTTTGGGAGTACGGAGTTGGAGAGAGAGTTGCTAATGATCGCCTCCGATGGCTTTGGATTTCTTAGCACAGTGATTTTTTATGAAACCTTTATTTTCTGAGACAAAAGGTCTAATTGTATCTCTCCAAGTCCTCGAATAACCAGCCAAAAAATCACGACAATCCGTTGTTATATTGTTACATGATTGAAGGTTAACCCAATAACCGCACATTACTTACAGACGTTACTTACACATTTGTATTTGTAATATTAGCAGTAATACCTTCATGTGTCAACACGTAAAACAATTCAAGCACATCACGTGAATTGCCGCTTCCAGGTATTTTTAGTATTCCTAGTGGTGCTTCAGTTGATTTAACGAGACGCCGAGTATACATGGGCGTGAAGGTAGAGTGGTAGCGCTTTGTGCGATTCAATCAAACCTTTGCGCTGAAGAGTTTTCAGCACAAGCTCTAGGCCTGACCCTATTAACTGGAGAAATGCGAACGTGTGCGTATTCTACGACACCGATTGATTTGATTAGATCTTTGATTGCGTATAAAGACGTCTCGTTAGGAACGTGAATATATGAAGAAAAGTTTACTCAGAAATTGAAATAAATATAACGGCAAAGGTATAACATTCTTACTAATATAAATATAAATTCGAAAGTGTTTTTGTTTGTTGGTTTGTCTTTCAATCACGCCGTAACAGAGCTATGCATCGACGTGATTTTTCGCATGGGTATAGTTGAAGACCTGGAGAGAGACATAGACTTTTTATCCCCGAAAATTAAAGAGTTCCCGCGGGAAAAATCTTAATCCACGCGGACGAATTCGCGAGCATTATAATAAAATATAGTGTAGTATACAGTAAAACTTTACTCTATACGTACTAATCTGAAAAACTCCGATGTTATAATTTCTGAATAGTCTGTGGTTTGGTCTGGTGGGAGGTTTTGGCCGTGCCTAGTTACCACCCTACCATCAAAGTCATGCCGCCAAGCGAGTTAACGTTCCGGCACGATGGCGCGCTATAGGAATCTATTAGAGGTATGGGTCTAATTTTCACCGCCATTCCATGGCCATACCCCTTCGAAAATAGCACGCTACCATCTTGACCGCATCAGGTGAGGTCGCAGTCCAGTGCTAACCTGTCATTGAATAAAACAAAATCATCAGTTCTAATTTTTATCAAAATCGCTCCTCGCTCAAAGAGTGATTTTATGTTAGGTTAGTAATTGTTTGGTTATCTACAAAGCTAACGGCATAAAGTAGAGCTATCAGGACTTAAACCAGCGGTTAACAAGAGTTGTTAACTACAGAATAAGTGTAATATTATGAAAACTTCACCAAAAATGTTTGAAATTTTCTAACGCTCAGGCTTCTGAAATATTCAAGCAATCACTTTAGGTAATGGTGCATTGGTATATACTATATCGGTACCCAAATAAATTCAGTTCATTTTAACTTCGGAGCGAACAGCTGACGTCCTAAAATTTAAAACTAAAATCTTTGTTCTCGGTTTAAAGTATGACTTAAGAATACACAAATTACTGGGAGAACAAAAGTTTCAATTTGAAAAGGTATTCAGTTCAACGTGTTGGTTTAATACTCAAAGAGTTCAACTAGAATGTATTACCTATAGTTTTTAATGTTAGGCAATGAGGGGTCCTAGTCAACATGGTTCTATAATAAATGGCACTTACCACCAGGTGAGATTGTAATCAATGGCTAGCTTACGAATAAAAACATTATAGGTATTTGAAATAGGTAATAGAAATAAAACAAGTTTAGTTCTTAATGAAATGGTGAAGCAAAAAGATCACGAGGAACCTTGCATGCTTGAGAGTTTTCTATAATGTTCTCAAAGGTGTGCGAATTCTATCAATCCGTACTTGACCAGTATGGTGGACTATGGCTTAAGCCTTTCTCATTCTGAAAGTAGGCCCGTAGGTCACCTATGAGTTGAGGGGGTTGAGAGCGTTTTTAAAGTTATAATACTTAATATTATAGGTATCAGAGCTTTATCTACTCAAATGGTCCAAATCTGCTCCATATACCTAAATAATATCAAAATGGAAACATGAATTGCAGTGCCTCCGCATATTTTATTCCATTTTTGATTTCGAGAATAGCGCAAAAAGCATTCACGTGGAATCCAATATCTGCTGCAAGATATGCGAACGTTTAGCGATTGTGAATGCAGGTGTCTGTAATCTCTTCAATATACCATACGAAGTGCACTTAGGATAAAAGATATACACTTTATTTTACATATGAATAATATCACAGAGAATACAGAATGCACGTGTGTTTACGCATATACTTATGCAATGGATTATCTCCTGCGTAGTTGGCTAGCTTACGTTGAGATAGTTCTCGTTATATTCTTCATTTACCAACCGTCGGCCTATAGCTGCATACGGGTCTCTTCACAGAATGAGACGGATTTAGGCCATAGTCCACCCCGCTGGGCCAAGTGCGTATTGGCAGATTTCTATATGGAGAACATGTTTCAGGCATGTAATGTTCGATAACATTATTAAGTATACCGAACAATTTTAATCGAATGCTCGTGATAATTAGATTACTCTGGCGAAAATTCGCATATCGCTTCGGGTCAATTTAAAAATTAAGCTACCCGTGTATATTTGCATATTCGTCTTAACAGGATGGGAATAATAGCCGACAGGAACATTTCCGATGACGTTCCGGGAAGTGTGAATAGCTGTTCGCAAATTTTATATCAAATAACGTTTATCTTTGTATACCTAGCTGTTGTATAGTAAAACCTATTTTAAACTTGTCTGAAATATATTAAAGTTTCGCTACAGAAAAAACTACTTGAGAACAACAAAGAAAAGCAAATTAAAATCGGTCGCCAACTCAATTTAGTGCTGCGGTATTTTAAAAATAGACCAAGGCTGATTTCAGGTTAAAAACTGTTATGTAATTTAAAATTCTCGAAACGTTAGTTTTGAGTTTGACATATTAATACTTATATGTTTACTTTAAAAAAATCCAGGCTGTACTGAATAGGGCTTGTACTTTGTAATAATAACTTTGATATTATTAACGGAGAATAATTTTGCATAATTTTTTTTTTGTGTCAAAAACCAAAATTATTATTAGTGTACGTATACATAACATTGACTTAAATTGTATAAGCATGAAAAATGAATGATATGATTTTTAAATGCAACTTTCTCTTTATTAAAATCGATGTTACTTTTTCTTTGAGCAAAAAAAATCTACATCCCGTATAGTAAATCTACTACGTATAATATAAAAAGAAAAATAGAATTATACCTGTTTGTCAAAATTGCAATTTTTTGGCTTCGGTATAAACTTGATATTTGAGAACAATACACAAAAGAAAGTTCTCATTTGTAGCCATGACAAATTATGTTGGCTCGCAGTCCTAGGAACTACGGAGCTGGTGGCAATTTCGTTGTATACGTATATTATTAAATTAACTCGTTATATCTAATAGAAAAAATATTGAATGATGTATCAATTAAGAAAAGGTAATGGCCACTGGCCAGTCCATTAATCTTCTAAACAAGGCAAGGGCATATATATTAAGTTACTGATTTTCTAAAAAAAACAAATTAAAAAAATTAAACATCTTTTTAATAAGTTCGCTCAAAAAAAGTTGTGACGAAAGTATAGACTTGATTGGATAACATTCTCATTTTTGAAGTCATGTTTTCTTACGTTAACCGAAATTTGAAACAGTATATACAAAGACTTTTAATATTTAAAATTAAAGCTTTTTGGATTCTCCATCAAAACTCACTTTGAATCAAAATAACGGAAAACAATATAGCCGAGTTTCTCAAAAAAAAACTTGTTTTTCCATTCTACAAAACTCTACTTTACTATATATTTTATGAAGATGATTTTAATTTGCACTCAATGAAACTTCACGTTTTTTAGGGTTCCATAGTAAACAATAAACCCTTATAGTTTCGCCATGTCCGTCCGTCTGTCTGTCTGTCTGTGTGTCTGTCTGTCCGCGGTTTAGCTCAGAGACTATTGGTACTAGAAATCTGTAATTTGACAAAGGTATAAATATCAATCACGCCGACAAAGTGGTGAAATAAAATTTTGAAAAATAATTTTTTTTAGGGTACCTCCCCTACATGTAAAGTGGGGATGAATTTTTTTTCTCGACTATCCCATAGTGTGGGGTGTTGTTGAATAGGTTTTTCAAAAATAATGTGGGTGTGGGAACACCATTTTTCAATTCAGGGATCCGTTTGTGAAATATGATATTTTAAAGTACTAAATTTTATTAGAGTCAAGTGTCCCCCTCTGCCAGCTACATGGTAGTATATAGGATACAAGAAAAAATTCACAGCAGTAGTATATATAATGAATTTTAAAGGAAAACTATCACGGCTAAGTAGGGTTCATTAGTTAAGGAGTTATATCTGTTTTTTCTAAGTTAGGTATTACAAGTAGTGTAAGTTGCATATTTTGTAGTATATTATAGTATTTAAACCATGGAACTCAAAATGTATTCAATATTCATAAGTAAAATAAAAGCACTATCCTAGGTCAGCAATAATATTATTTGAGACTTTCAACTACGGAACCCTACACTGCGCGTGGCCCGACAAGCACTTGGCGGTTTTTTTTAGATTCAGTTGCCCTGTAGCTCTTTATAACATTCTGCCACCAGCTTCTTAGCTATGCGTCATTTTCTGCAAAAATGCACTACCATTTTGTTCATTTGTAATGTGCCCGCACCCGACTTGACTGTTGTTTCGGGACGCCGTGATACCGTTTATAAAATGTCGTTTCGCTTAAGCACGCAAACAGCCTGCTGAGTAACGTTGTGTTTGCTTTTCTCGGTGCTTGTTTTTTATGTTTGTAGCATTCATATTTGAATACCAATCCATACGTAAGTTTCTGATGCTTTGTACAGAAAATTATGTTACAATTACTTGGGTACCACGACACCGATTTTGTTCAACTCAGTGCGATAGATGTTTTGATAGATTTCAATAACTCATTGTGCTGTTTAAAACAGTTATTTTATCTTTCATGGGTGGAGTACCTACCCAAGATTTAATGATTTATTCGCTACTAATAAGAAAAATTCTCCCCGGTTTACTTGGCGAAACGCCTTCACATGTGTGTGGTAACTAACCGCAGAAGAAACTTTACACCAGACCAGGCCACTAACAATTTAGAAATTATATCAAATCGTCCTAGCTGGGAATCAAACGAGAGATCTCCCACTTTTAAGACCAATTCGCTCGCCACTGCACCAGTATATACAGAGGTAATATACCAAAATTTCCTGCAGAATCTCATTAGGAAAGTCGTAGTGTCTGAATGTAAAAGGGCGTAATAAGTTTCATGCACGGATCTGTATATGTTTGGAAGTTGATAATACACGCTTAAGAACGCGTATAACGCCAAAAAAAAATCAGATTTCGCGATGAGATAAAACATAGCCGCAACCTCATGTGAGGCGCGACAAAAGAAAGCGTTTTGCGCGGAATAGGAGTGTTGCAAACGCCAAATACTTTGTAACTCGTAAAATATTCATTTTCTTTTCAATTCACTAGGCTACTTTCTTGATAATATCAATCGGAATTTAATGTAAAAATTTTGGCTCTGTAATATGCAACACATTGAAAATAAATGAATATTGGTTAAAAACTAGTGGTTCGCCCCGAACTGAGACCTCGCGGTAACGGTATCCCATGATTATTCATTCAATCGATACATGATAACCAAAACTGACATTATTATTATGCCCGTTTTCACCAAACATACCTAAATCATACCCTAAGTAGGAGTCTCTTAACGTAGGTAGCTCCTAAATACAATCCTAAATCCTAACATCCGTCCCAATATCCTTTTAGGTGTCCCGTACAGGATCGTGATAAATAAGTTGACAGAAAACATCAATCACCTAACTTATAGGTAGCCCGTAAAGGTTAGGGAACGTTAGTGAAAACATTGAATTATTATGTAGGTACTAACGAGTGAAACCGGGTTACGGGCATCTGTACAAATCGTCATCTATCGACGCGAATAGAAAATATACAATATTTAACTAAAATTTAACTAAAAAATAATTTTAATTGAATAATATGGTACAAAAAAAATTACAATACAATTATTGTATTATAATAAGTAACTAAATAATAATGGTCGACGCAAAACTGTTTTTGGGATAGGTCGTTAGTCGTAACTCGTAGTTCCATGGGAATAGTTACTGACTGCGCCATCTATTAGCATTATTGTGAAGCTATGTTGATGCTATATGAATTACTGATGTACATTAAAAATTAAATAATCTCGTTTCTTTATAATATTCATATAATTTTAGTATTTGTTGTTCAAGTACAGGATATAAGTGACCTAAAAACATAAAATCAGTTTGAAAATCCATAGCGGATTTTCCTAGAGAGCGTCTTCAAGCGAGCGTATAAAATCGCCACTTTGAAAGCCCCCCATTTCGTCAATTTTAAGGGAAAAATTAAAAAAAATATATTTTTGTACTCAGTTCAAAATTATCTTTAAAATGATACGTAACAATTTTATGTAACGCGATATTTTTTTTTTTACTTCGCATTCGCTTCTATGAGAGCCCCCCTGAAATAAAGATTTTTATAACTTTTTAAGCCATTTTCGGCTGGAGGCCATCGGTTTACATATTATATCTAAATTTGAAGTAATTACGTTCAGTAATTCAAAAGTTATAAGGCTCTGACAGACGGACGGACGGACGGACGGACGGACAAGTGCAAATCGCTCTAGTTAACTCAGAGACCTCGCTTCGCTCGGTCAATTAGACCTAACTTTGCGATTTTTTATTATCGAACAAATTTCATCATTTTATGTTTTTGCCCAAGCACGTCCCTTGGCAGTATGATGTAATTTTTGCGTGTTTTTTTTTCGGATAGTTGAAACTTGATCTACTGTAAAAATCAAATCTGTAGTGTTTACTGTTAACGAACGCACACCCACTCTTAAACTAATTTGCGAGTTCATCCCGACAGTTTATAGTCTATGCGCCGACCGAGTTCATTTGTCTAATTGTTTTTGTTGTTACCTGTTAAGTTTACTATGTAACGGTAAGTGGATTATTGTAAATTTAATAATCCAATCATATTTACTTATTAATTGTAATAGTTTACGATATAGGAGGTTTTTTCTCGATCCTCGATAATCATCTATTTAATTCCTACTCATTGAGCCCAAATACACTATATCTGCTGTACGTATCTGAGGAGTTAGTTACCCCGAAGGGGTATATACCTGCTTGAGAACTTAGAAAGTGACATCTAGGCTACCTTTTATCCTTGAAAAGCAGAGAAATACCGCGGGATTTAAAAAAAAACTAGCTCTGATCAAAGTCTCGAGAAAATGCTAGTATTATTATAATTCTGTAAAATGTTTCTGTCCAAGTCCTGCAAACAGTCACGTTGATCCGTTGCTCCGTTTCTGAGTGATTGAAGGACAGAAAAACACACATGCACATTTTTATAATATTAGTAAGTTTTAGTAGAAGCTTCAATTGCTGTGAAACTAGCAAGCCTAAAAACGCGTAGTAAAGAAGGACAAAATCGTTAAATAGTAAATAGTAATGGCATTTGACTCCCAAAACAATTGTTCTTATGTCAGGGTATAGGTACGGTAATGCTTAGTACGGGTCTAACCAATCAGGTTAATCCCAGATACAAATCCCTATTCAATTTAGTGGAATGTACGCATAACAATCACATTTTATTCATGGTGAAAACGTTACGAGTCCTCAGGCGATAGTTTTGTCAATATAAGATCAAATCCAATAACTTTACATTTTGATGTCTTACAATGAAGAACGTCATCACTTGGTCACTTGGAGAACTTATTGTCATTTGTATGCGACCTCTTCATATTAAATATTGATTATGCCGATAAAATTTTACTAAAAAAAAAAATCGGCCAAGTGCGAGTCGGGCCTCGCTCTTTTAGGGTTCCGTTAAAAAAAATTAAATAAAAATATTTCCATATACCCATGGAAATATTTTAATTTAATTTTTTTAATTTAATTAAATTTTTATTATTTGTTGTTATAGCGGCAATAGAAATACATAATATGTGAAAATTTCATCTGTCTATCTATTACGGTTTACGAGATACAGCCCGCTGACAGACGGACGGACGGACGGACGGACGGACGGACGGACGGACGGACGGACGGACGGACAGCGTAGGCTTAGTAATAGGGTCCCGTTGGTACCCTTTGGGTACGGAACCCTAAAAATTAATTCGATGAGCACAAAGCTAGAGAATAGGTAGACATTTGCCTAACTTTTTTGTTAATTGTCGAACCTTAATCGCCTCTTGATAACGTCGTATTATTAATCACCAAAAACATACGACAGGTATATTATAAAAAAGAAAATGTATTTTCTATGTAGTTTCAATACTGTCCTGCTGATAAAAAGCTGAAAGCTTTATTGCTGTAACAAACGTAGTGTACACAGTTTCCCGCGCTTCCTTCGTTTCTGATATTATAGCGTAAAGTGGGAGCATATACTTTCTGTAAAACTCCTCTCTTTAATATTTTTACTGCAGTTTATTTCCATCTCACTGAGCAGTGTTCAATATTTATCATGACTTGAACAGTCTACAGATGTTGTGAAGCGTTGGGAAGTTGCGATGTTTATATTTTGAAACTTCCATTTCATTGAAAATTTCATGAAAATAATGGTTGAGCATTTATGAAATGCAAGCTGATGTGAGCGATTGCGTTAAACCTGTTTATTCTTAAATAAAAGGTAACCTATGTTACTCTCCAAGTCCTCAACTATACCCATGCAAAAAAGTGATTGACGGACAAACCAACAAACGAACGCAATTTCGCAAGGAAAAAGTAAGGAATAATAAGGATAAAATTAATAAGGAAGACTAGTTTTATATAAAAACATTTTAGTAAAATAGATTACAAAAAAACAGGATATTGGCACACTGTGAGTCTATTCCTTTTCTCTCCACAGATCTGCAGGGTTATTCACTAAAATAAAACTCACTCCTAAAGCGAACTCGCTTGACATAATTGATAACACAGTATAATATTATGTTGTACACTTGTTTTACATATAATTATATTCAATTTATTAATATTCGTGTCGTTTGTTTTGTTGTAGGTTATGAACTAACACATAAATAAATAATAGTTTAAAAAAACTAAAAACACGCTTTTTATAGAAAACCAAACTAAAAAATAGAAAATAAATTTTAATAAATTTAAATTAAGAATAGGGTCCAAAAATTTCAATAAATATAAATTAATAATAGTGTAAATAAAAAAAATGTATTTTATTTAAAAAAAAGCGTGGGGTGCTTTTTAAGATATTATCAAAATGATAATCACTCTACTCATATCTGTCAATAAAATATTTATAACTATTGACACCATGCACCCCACGCTTTTTTAAAATAAAATACATTTTTTTTATTTACACTATTATTAATTTATATTTATTGAAATTTTTGGACCCTATTCTTAATTTAAATTTATTAAAATTTATTTTCTATTTTTTAGTTTGGTTTTCTATAAAAAGCGGGTTTTTAGTTTTTTAAACTATTTTTTTTTTTCAAATTAGTGTATTGTCATCGGTCCTCGATAAATCTACAAAGTTTGAACGAAATCTGGCCGTTTAAAGTGGGTCAAAATCGCGCCCAAAGAAGTCGGTTACAAGTTACAAACATACAAGTGAAATCGCGCCCAAAGAAGTCGGTTACAAACATACAAGTTTTTTTTTTGTTTTTTTATCAAATTAGTGTATTGTCATCGGTCCTCGATAAATCTACAAAGTTTGAACGAAATCTGGCCGTTTAAAGTGGGTCAAAATCGCGCCCAAAGAAGTCGGTTACAAGTTACAAACATACAAGTGAAATCGCGCCCAAAGAAGTCGGTTACAAACATACAAGTTTTTTTTTTGTTTTTTTATCAAATTAGTGTATTGTCATCGGTCCTCGATAAATCTACAAAGTTTGAACGAAATCTGGCCGTTTAAAGTGGGTCAAAATCGCGCCCAAAGAAGTCGGTTACAAACATTGTTACAAACATACAAGTGAAGCTAATAAAAAGCGTATAAAAAAACATCTCTTTATCTAGCTGATCAAAATTTATCATCCTTCGTGCCTTCTTCATCGTGACACTGGCGAAAAACTGTGCCCAGTTGACACGACTAACAGCCATTACTTGGGAATTTAATTGAAGGTGATGGAAAATGGCATTCACTCCTATTTTGTATTATAAGGTTCTAGTCTTTTTTACCCGAATGATTATTGCAAAAAAAATGATTGGTGAATTTAGGAGTTTGCTTTCGAAGAGAGTTTGTATGTTACAGAATAGCGCTGCATAAACAGATATTTAGGCCGACTTGCACCAAACTACTTAATCATGTTTATTTAAATTTTGTACTGCTGTTTGTGTCAATGTTTTTGATATTAAAACGCTGCGTCTTATTGTTACCACGCCCTTCCTTCATCTGATAAAATAGCGAAGTGGAAGCATATTTCCTGTAATGCGCCCCTTCTTTACATTTTCACTGCAGTTCATTTCCATTTCTGAGCAACGCTCAATATTTATTATGGCTTTTAGAGCGGTCTACAGATGTTTTGAAACTTTGCACTGTAGCGGTTAGTATTTATATATTACTTTGCTGTTCGGCTGTTAGTTTAATGCTACTAATTGCTAAAATAACAAAAGTAAGAACTAGTTGATACCCCTGCCTTAATCCGAGTAGAATTTATCTCTTTTCAGATCTGAGATCCTTGTGTTCGCGGTACTAAGATATTAATTTGTTTCGATACATGCGAGATATTTTTGTACCTTTTATTATTGGGTCGCACGCCTATCATGCACGTGCGAGAAAATTTTGTCGATGCCTTTTCTCGTATTATATCTCTATATTATTCTCTATCGTAACTAACATGGTTGCACTCGTTACGTCAAAAGTAGAGATAAAATTATTTTCTCTATTTTTCTCTACGAACTCTAACATGGCGACGTGAGTTTCTCGAACGATATTTCTCGTCATTTTTAAAGGTTTCACACATGGAAGTAGTCCATGGTTTCTGAAAGAACGAAATCGATGTTGCAACATTAGATTATCGTATGTTGTTGTGAAACGGCTACACTGTGCACCGGTTTGTCTACGTCTACCGTCACGAGAAAGCCAAGTCTTCGACGAGAAATTAGTCACTCGCTGCGTGCATGTTAGGGTAAACGAGAAATCATTCTACATCACAGAATATATAATAATTAATAGTACTACGTTCTACGTCGACAATATATCTCTATCTCTTCGCGAGATATCACTTCGACGTGTATGCTAGGCCTGCTGGTCGAATGGCTTTTGAGAAATCAAGGGATAACGGACAAACAGACTGATTTCGCTTTCATATTTTGTTAGTACGTATCTTCCTTTGCAAACAATGTTTTATTTTTATTGTTATCCGACGCTTCAATATAAAAGAGTAAACAATAAACGGACTGAAGTCCCGAGGGCGTATAACAGCGAACTGAGTACGAGCAAATAAAATAATGAAAACAATATTCCTACTCACTACCTAGTACCTACCTATACAAAGGTTGATAATATAAGGAATACGAGGGAATCCACAAGGTCATGGTACAACTTTTTTGAGTAACGAATTATTTTACAGTCTGAGAGATGGAGACAAAGATTTACGTATACCGGCTTACCGGATAAAGAATTAAGAATGTTTACTAATTTTGAATGTTATATCTTTCTGTATTCTCCGTTGAAAATAAAACAAACTCGTGAAAGAATTATTTCGATACGTATATTAGTTTCCAAGATATATAATTTTAAAGTGAGCGCGCGACGACCCGCATTCAATGCGCGTGACGTCATAGTACAACACTCGCTCAGCCCGTTCCTGCTCTTCCGTATGCCGTTATTAAGTATTCTGTGTTTGCGTTTCAAATGGAACCGATGAAACAAAACAAAACACTAAGCGAGTAAACTACTGCTACTACAGCTGGCAACTGGCGACTAAGCGGGCGTTGGAAAATGACGTCACACGCAGTCACGTGACTGTTAGCGGGACTCGATATTTATGCGATCTTTGAATGCATGTAAAATCATCATAACTTGGCATTTTTAAATAAAACAAAAACTAGTGTATCTGTATATATAAGCTTTACTGTAACAAAGTTTCAAGTGATTTAACATTCCTAATTTACCTAACCTAATAGCCCCAAGGGTCAAAAGATTGAATAAGCTGAAGTGCTCGATATAAAAATATGTCTGAGATCGAGGTATGGCTCTCACGTCTGTAAATGTCATTTCAAAACATAAGTCAATACCTACTTATTAGTCCGATCATAGCGATTGATTACAGATTCAAAGGTAATACAATTTTATATTCTACAAAAGTTTATTAGATTCGACGTAGACCACCAAAACGTTAGATACGCTTAACGAAATTTTGGAAAATTTTGTTAAAATTTAAATAACCGTTAATTGAAACTTTGGAAAAAATATTCCTGGCACACAGGAATTTTTTTGAATTTGATCTTTCTTATTGCCTATAACAATTAATAATATCTGTGTATTATTTCTTAAGGAAATCTAAAGACCACCTCCAGAACTACAAACCCAGGATTCGTGCAGCTAAAAATTATTACAACACATTCTGTGCTGAACGCAAATGAAATTTACTCGGAGGAAATGTATGTTACCGGTTGTGCCGTGAAATCCAATTTGCGTATGCAATAAAAGACTTGCAGGGAGCACTCGTTTAGTTATTCGGAAAACACCATTTTTAAGACGTCCACGGAACTGAATTGGCTTGTAGGTATAAATGCCTTGCTTATCTCTTTATAATTATCTACAGGGTTTTACTACGGCTCTGGCAGCTTATAAATCGCCGTATGGAATGAATAAAGACGCAATTACTAAAAGTCTATTTTTCAGGACCAATGTTTTGTATTTATTTAAATACTAATCAATAAATTGTGTGAAGTTTCATAGCTCGTTTAAAACGTTGATAAAGTGTATTTGTTGGTGGAGTATTTGAATTTCATAGTTCATCAGAATAACATCCGCTCATGAAATTACGAAGCTCCTACTTATGTGCATCTGCTATACAGAATGATTATTATGCAGATGATCTCATTATAGTATAATTGTTTAGGCTAATTCTCAACCTTTCCCATAATCATAAACATAGTATTTGCCTACCTAAAACCTTTCCGAGCTTCAGCAAACCAGTTGTGTAAAAAACCACAAACAGAGACGGACATTCGCATTTCTTTAAAATATATACGAGTAGTTGTATTTACAAAAACGTAGACCTCAAAAAGTATTCATGAACTCAAACATTTTATTCAAGCGAATATGCCAGACTTTCTTGGCATTAATATTATGAATAAGCCAAGAAATCTTCAAAAAAATGTCGACTCGGTTTGAACGCAATTTTTTCATATCTAACATAACGAGTGTACGAAATAAATTTATTCCACGTCACCCGAGTCTTAAAGCAATACCTAACCACATTACCGACCTACCGAAACACCTTGAACCCTTATTCATTTGAAATTGTAAATAGGAAAGGGTCTATACTCTATACATTATTGATGTAGTTATCCACCTTCTTTTATTACATGTACCTACGGAAGATTTATTTTCGGGTAATGGAAAATGTTGGTAGCTTTACTTGATGTCGCATTTCGTGAAACTAGTCATTTAGTGGGTCCGCTATAATTGACTTTGGGACTTTTATTCCCTATCTTGTGTAAGTTTTGGAGGTATTATGTTGTTTTACTTTTTTAGGTATATTTTTATGATGTTGTGTGGGTCCTTCGTAAAAGATTAGATAAAGTACTTTCCAAGTAAATAAATAGATATATAAGAGGAATAAAATGTCTCAATCTTGAATATTTTATTATTATCTATTCATTTTCACTTGGTAATTTTTGTTTTTTTTATAGCAATATAATAATCATGTTTGTATTTATTATCATTGCTTGTAAACAAGTTTGAATTGACCAATCACGGCTATACAAGATTTTAAATCCATAATATTGTACGGAGTGAACAGCTCTATTCATAAATATTTAAGTCGATGGCTTTTAAGTTTGTTGTCGATAAGAGTTAGAATGGATTGTCCAGTGAGTGCTTTTGTGTCATCCCAATTTTTGGTGTTGTTACTATATAGCCACTTAACTATTTTATTGCCTTCATGTAGAACTTACAGTGAGTAAGACATGAGATATCGGCAGAGTCTTCTTAAATGGTGATGGATGGCTATAAGAGGGTATTGGAGGCCGTAACTAGATTAGCCTACTAAATAGCTGTTTTGGAGTAATATTTTTGTCTGTGCTCAGGGATAGCTTGCCTGTTATCAATGGTATCTTTTACGTATGCTTTCTGTAAATATCAAGTGTGAAATATCTTATCATACAATAAATGAACATAACTTGGAGGAAGAAAAATAATAGTTCGTACATAGTCGAGGCAAAGTAGAGGCTTCGTCGAAGCCTCGCGGGCGTTTTCAGCTTCAGCTTTTCATTGTTTCATTAATTGAACAAATCCTTGTCCGAAACAAAACAAAAATAAACGACAACGTTTCTACTGCCCCGTCTACTCTGGCAATAAATAAGCACAATTATATTGTGGATCCTAGAGGATGCCTTTTGAACGCCCGTGACATCGCCGCGCCGCCGCCTCAATTCTTAATCTTGCGAGCGATAAGCTGTAGCATGCGAGAACGACATTCTTACTATGCAAATGTATCTTGTGGGAAGCTAAATAATCGCATGCCTTTTTAGTCTGGATGATGTAAACAGATGACCGCGGGTTCAAAGCTCCCGTTTCTGTGGGGAGAGCGGGCTTCGTAACAAAAGATGCTCGTTTCCTCGCCCTGTTCCGAGCCACGGGGAAGGGAGGTGACAATAGAGGCATTGTTTGTGCCCGGTGACAGGAAAAACTCCGACCTCCGTGTTTCTGTGAATTTTTTATTCCTTTTCCCTCCATTCTTTTTGCTTTTCTCTCATACCCGGTAAGCTTCTTTGACTGAAACTGGAGGAAATCAAACTTGTTTGCTGAGACGTCGAGAGGTTTCCTCGATGCTTTTACTTTAAAAGCATTATATTTTCAAATACTTTGCAATGATTTCATTAATTACAAATATTGCTTGTGCTTATAGATAAAAGACATACAAATACAAATAAAGAACAAGACCAATACAAATACATAATATAAAGAACAAGACTATCATAAAATATAAGACTCAAAAAAATGGTAAAGCCTTCTTCATTCAAGCTCACAATATTCTTTTTATAGAAAATACCTACCTATCTTGCAAGTGAATCAATAAAATCCACCAAAGAAAACTCGGCTCGCTGCATAGATACACCACACAGGATTGCATAAAAATGATTGATATAGCATGGCAAGCACAGTCACTTTTGAGGTGCGACTGTCTAAAAGTTATTCCATTGATCGTATTCCTATTCGATGACATTAGCGTCAAAGTAAAATAAACCATAACAACATTGAATTAGAGCTCAATTTCGTGAATACATTCCTATACGTTTTTACGAATACGATACGCTCCATATTAAAATTGGTTGTACTGAATTTGCGACTTAAAATGAATAAAATAAAATCAAGGATTATTTTACTTTGATGTGACAGAATACGATCAATGGAATAGCTTTTAGACAATCGCACCTCTAACCGGCAGATCCTCTCCCGCTATTCACTCAAATGCATTGCAGCAAGAACCGCAGCAAGTTGCAGTAATTTTATTATTGGTAGAGGTTTTCCACAATCGACTAGCTGATCTTATCACATCAGAAGGAAATCCTACAGTAATATTGAATTTTAAAGCTTATAAAATTGCTTTTATTTATTTGCATTACACGGAATAAGCTATCGGCCCGATTCCGTCGGATGTGGCCCGTCCCTCCTCTGACCTTTCCGGCCCGCTCTCATGATTCCTTATTTACCCGTTTTTCCTTATCAAACCGTACCATTCGCCTCACATTACCGAGAATCCTGTTGCTAGTATTGGATGTTTTATACGCGGTATCATGATTAGCTTTTTGTTTGGTCAGTCTGGGATAATTAAAAGGTTAATTAAGGGATTTTCTGTTTCATGGAAAAGAGACATTATGAAGCAATTGTCTTGTATTTTGCAACAGCATTAATGAATGTGCCTACTATAATTGAATAGGTGATGAGTCGGCAAGGAAAGGTCTTTATCAACGGACGCATAAGCAAAGTAAACCATGGTATAACACAGCAAAGTATGTACTTACACAAAAAAAAAGTATAAGACAAATTAATAAATAATGGGTGAGGGCAGCGGATTTAGATACAAACATAATCTGCTAAACTTGAAACAACGATACAAAGAAATTAAATTTAAGCCCACGCACAAACATGTACTATTTTTGTCTTTATTGGTGTTTGGCAGGTTTTAGTTATTATTTTATTTTTGCCCGACTGCCGAATGAGGATAATACATTTCGAGTGTATGTATGTACGTAACACTTGGATGTGGGTATACATATTTTAAAGGCGTAACAGGCGTCATTAAAGTCGTCTTAATTGTAGGAGTGAAAAAGAATAATATTTAAATAGGTTAGGCGTCTGCGAAAAAAAAAAATATCGAGTCTGTTTTAATTTTCAGTCGATGTTATTTTTTAAAGCAGTTAATAATAATTTGTTTGTTATATTTTATCGCTTGCAAAAAATCTTTCAAAGCCTTCATTTGTACGGGTTTCCGATAATTTCTCATGCATAAAACATTCGTTCCCAGTATTATTTTGTTCGCCAACTTTCACTCAATCAATCTCGAGTCCAGTGATCCGTAAGAAGTATTTATAAAACAAATTTTGTTACAAGTGTATACCTACGTAATGTGTTTCACATGAGTGGGGACAAGGAGCGAAAAAACGAATGGGGAGTCCATTGGAAATCGAGGAGGCGTGGGTGGCGGGGGAAACTTCCTCCGGAGATACAGTGTGCTCGCTACGTGATGGTTACTGAATATATACTTATCTAATATTAACGTAGATACTAATACTAGACTTTTATTATTACTTGGCGTTCGTTTACATCTACATTCGCACAGCTTTCAGACAACACTTTATTACCCAAAGTTTCGAGATGCGATCACTATGCGTTCAGATCGTGATTTCGATTGTGTGAATGAGTTTTACAATTTTCCTCAAAAACTGAACTTATTTTTTAGTTTGTTTTCATTAAATAAACAATAACCTTGAGTAGCAGCATGCAGCAGCAGCAAAGTTGCATGAGAGCGATTGAGTTTTCCATTCAGCTGCCCTCAAGATAGTACCTATAACTAATAATTTGTTACCCAGATATCTGCAAGAATCTGCAAGAAATAGCCACATACTCATATTATAATAATTACTGTAACATTTTATTTTGAAAAGGGCAACTTGGCAGACCTGACTAGTGACTTGTCGTAGAGGTTGGCTAACATGAATTATGAATTTTGATTTCTTTTTCTGGTTAGTTAAGGATCATTTTAACGTAAAAGAGCTTTGTGAAAAGAAAGCTCGTATTAATATAGGTAGGATATGCCAGACCTACTAACCAAAAGCATGTAGCATGTATCCAAAAGTAGTGATTACCAGTAGAAGCCACTGTCCGCTGCCGAAAGTGGTCTATCGAAGCTCTACCAACAAACCGCAAAGCCACGTACAATGCAATTTCCGAGCTACAGATATATATATACGTGAGTAGATTTTGTAGACCGAATAACATAGAAATTTAAAACAGCAGCTTATATTCAAAACTTATGGACGAATGAATGCGGATTCATTTTTAAAACAAGAACATTCGAACAGCAAAATCAGTTTCGTAACGATCTTTTTTTTACCGAAAAACATTATTTTGCTCGAAAACTTGAACAACTTTGATTTTTAACTGCAAACCCTTAATTGGGAGTGAGAACAAAGCACTATCGACACTATTAAAGAGGTTTAAACTAAAACTGCTTTCACACGTATTATCCCGAGAAAAATTCAGGCGTATTGCCGCTATAATACACATTTAACGTCGCCCTCGTGTGAATGCGCTTTTACACGGTAATATTGAAATTGTTTTCGTGCGCTTATGGTTCCGTTATTGTACTTTAAATATTATATTGTACGGTCGGCTTTTGTAATAATTATTATCTGGCCGGGTTTGGGATAAGGCTGGAAAAAGCTATTCTGCCAGACTTTTTGGATGTTTTTTAGGTATTTAATCTGAATGAACACTTTCAGGAGTACCTGGTGTTATTACCTACTAACTAGTGTTAGGAACTAGTGTTGTAACGTTTAGTTTTTTGTTTTACTTTCATTAATTATGTGATGTGAAAAATTAAATACGAGGTAGGTAAATCGCTACATCCATATTTACTTTGGACCTATAAAGAATTCCAATATAAATTACTGAGAGGCAATTATAGGTTCACGAAGGTTCTTGTCAGCCGGAAATCGATTCGTCTGATTGGTGGATTATTATATAGAAAATAGAGAGGAGATGAGATTGACAGACAGACAAGACATTTGTAATTAGTCTATCATTCGTTGCTCGGATATTAACTGCTAGTTTACGCGAATAAGGGGTTGTGGCATGTGATCATTGATGTAGTGCTTAGCTTGTTCATCAACAGATATCAACAGCTCACTACTGAGTGTAGGAGGTCTCTTCACAGAGAAGGATTAAAGGCCATAACCCACCACGCTGGCCCAATACAAATTGAAAACATGGAGAACTCTCAGAACGCAGGTTTACTTAAGACGTGCCGCCAAGCGATTTAGCGTTCCGGCACGATGGCGTGTAGAAACCAATTAAGGGTATGGGTTGAATGTACACTACCATACCCCTTCCAAGTTAGCCCGCTACCATCTTAGACTGCATCGTCACTTACCATCAGGTGAGATCGCAGTCAAGGACTAGCTTGTCATCGAATAAAAAAAATGCAGTTTTACTTACGACGTTTTAATTCATGTAACTCTCAAAAAAGTCGGCCCGGGATCGAACCCTTGACGCCCCGAATAGGAGACCGCCGTCCTAACCACTAGGCTATCACTGCAAGTAGTTATGCATACAAAATTAATGCTTGAGTCGCTTTGTAGTGTGTATAGGTACTAGGTAGGTATATTAGAGGTTGGTAAGAGCTGTTCTTTAGTGAAAAATATAGTATAAAGTCGACGCTACTGGCTAAGCCGTGGGCACTCGAATAGGTACACACTGTAAAGCCTGAACACACTTCGCGACGGGAAAGTATCCGACGCGTCTGTGTGTACAATAATTAATCTATACATATAATAAAACTGTAACTAGAAGATTTCTGTACATTTAATATATTTTGAAAATTTTAATTGGGGGATGCTTTACTATCGATACTGAGCCCAAAACAGATTTTTATTTAATTTTTGTCTGTTTGTTTGTCCTTCTTTCACGTAAAAACTACCGCACAGATTTCTACAAAATTTTATACCGTGGTAGCTTATTACTCGGGTCAACATCTAGGCTACTTTTTATCCCGGAAAATCAAGGAGTTCCCGAGGGACTTTAAAAACTAAATCCACGCGGACAAAGTCGCGGGCATCAGCTAGTTAGTAATATTTTTGTAAATCTATATATATAAAAGAAAGTGGTGTTAGTTACACTATTTATAATTTTATAACTCAAGAACGGATGAACCGATTTGGCTGAAAATTGGTGGAGAGGTAGCTTAGAACCAGGAGACGGACATAGGATACTTTTTATCCCGTTTGACTGCGTTTCCGTCATGTCACTATAAAACGTGGTAAACTATAAGAAAAAGGAATAACAAAACGCAAATGACAGCTAAACGTAATTTCGTCTGGTTAAGTATGGTAAAAAATTTGACAATTATAAAAAGTGTTATAATAAAGCATTACTGATATTATAAATGCGAAAGTGTGTTTGTTTGTTGGTTTGTCCTTCAATCACGTCGCAACAGAACAGCGGATTGATGCGATTTTTGCATGGGTATAGTAATGGATGTAGTAGTGGTTCTCCAGACCGGGAGAGCTACTTTTTATCTCGGATAATGAAAGAGTTCCCGCGGGATTTTGAAAAAATCCATGCGGACGAAGTCGCGGGCATCAGCTAGTAGCAAATAAAACAAAAACTATTAGCGAGCGATACATCGCAGTTGTCGAGTTGTCAATCAAATTTTCAAGAGCCTCATAGGAGATGTTTAGAAACGAGAGATAATTGGCATCTCTCGTGTATCAGATTTAACTATTTTATTTTTTTATCAAAGTGGAATGCTAGAGTGGACTGAATAAATTCTTATGACTCTACTATAGTCTTATTATAATATATTCCTAGGACTCTTCTTATAGATGATGCCCGCTACTTCGTCTGCGTGGATTAAAGTTTTTTAATTCCCGCGGGAAAATGTAGCCTATGTGTGAATCCTGGGTATGAGCTATCACTATTCCAAATTTAAGCCAAATCGTTGTGGCGTGAAAGAGTAACAAGCATCCATCCATCTATCCATAGATCCATCCAACCATACATCCATTCTCACGAACTTTCGCATTTATAATATGAGTATAGGAGTAGGATAGTAGGATAGGTACAAGTCGTATGGGTGCGCTAAGGGTGGCGTGCATGCCACTGCCATGCATTTTGCGTCGCTGGTTGTACGTTTCAGGCTTTACTCAGGAGTTCTCATCTCATGCCTACGTCAATAATTGGAGCGGTTGTTCACGTGTTTTTTGTTTCTGCAGCGTTGCTCGCGCCGGCGAGGCGGTGCTGGGCCCCGCAGCGCGCGCCGGACCCGCGGCCCCCCCTCACACCACCGCCCGACGTAAAACGGTTCGTATTTTTCATTGTTGCTTTAAAGCTTTATAGGTTTTGCTTTATTTATGCCCTCTATACCCCTCCGTGCAAGATAAATGCCCGGAAGCCGATGCTCTGTTTTTGTCACGTTTAATGGTTTACCGGTAAGCTCGAAGAGTTTAAATAGAAACTTTTGATGTTTTATTCATTGTAATAGACAACCTTCCCTTTCTGAAGGGTCTTTATGGAATTATCGTGTTATTGCTAACGCGAGTTCATTGTTTTATTTACTTGAGCTTTTGAAGAGAAAGGGTTCTTAATTAGACTTGTAAAATCTCTTTTTCTTATTCAATGTTTATTTTAATTTTTTCGAAGGTGGAACTCGAGCTATATAAAAAGGAAATACTCATTTAAATTACTTTTAATATAACAAAGCTTGTTACTATTACTAGAAAAACTTGTTGCAAGATTCTGTAAAATATAAGTATAACAATTCGGTACAACTATTAATACTAAAGTAATAAATTAAAATACTAGGTAAATATAGATTTAAACAAAGTCCCATGAAATAATGTATTATATTAGAAATTATTATTATTTTTAAAAGAATATCAGCCATGCTGAAGTCGACTAATATCCTCCTATCCCCTCCAAATAAGCGGAAAGCTTGAGCTAGGAGTGTATACGACGACGGTGCAACGGGTGGGGTTCGAACCTGCGACCTTTCAGTTTTCAGTCCGCACCTTTAACCGTTTGGCTATTCAGGCTTATATGCCTATTACTATCAGCAGTTAATGCTATATTATGATCGTAAACGTGCCGATAACAAGTTTGCAGGCTTAAAAACCGATCGAAGCAGGTAAAGGCACTTCAAAAGAGAAAAATTATTTATTGGTTCGTACCTAATATTATTTTTACCGCAATGATTTGACTCAGCAATTAATGTATCGGTTTTATATTCTTTAAATGTATTGAACACGGTCTATTTGAAAAATTCCCAGCACTGTCAGTGATTCAGTCAACTTATCGAACTTGGTCTTGGCATACACATAATGTGCTTATGCCTCATAAAGAAAATATAGAATTGCGCACTTAAATAACCATTATCCATGTACCTATTTTCAATTTAGTTAATTTATGAAAACATGACCTTAATATACTAGTAACATGAAGCTGAGTACTTACCTTTATAAAATATGGTCAATGTTATGAAGGCTTTGAGTATTAAACTATGAAGGTCATAAACGCGCCGGTAAAGAAGTTTTTAAATCGAGACCAACAAAAAACTTTTAAATCGAGAAAATTAAAGGAAAGTTACATTTTTTTACCGATAAACGAAGATCAACATAACATTTTCCTCAGCAATCAATGCAACAGTTTCATGTTCCTTGTGTATTGAAATCCATTTAATTGAAAAATACCCCGCCCTGTTAATACGACCCACTCAGTCAGTTTATCGAACTAGGCGCATACCTACTGAGAGTATTGGCTTGAAGCACGAGTACCATATGGAAGTTATAAGCACTCGTAGCGGCGCGCAAACAAAGTTGGATTATGGATTGCAAAGTTGTGCAACTATTGATTCTAATAGCTCTGCAATCGCTCTATACTGTTCATAATTTGAAGTTTTACTATTTTTTACCCGATTATGGCAGCAAAATGGTTTGAATTTAGCAGTCTATGTATCTATGTATGCGTGTGTGTATTTACGCATGTTCTACCGTAATGCCTAAGTAGCTGTGTGTCTGTGTAGCTTACTACTGAGCTGATTTTGATGAGTGCGATGTCAAACGATTCGCTATTATGCTTCGGGTCCGGCTACATTTTATATGAACAAAATTAATAGATGGATGTTATTAGTGCAATTATCCGTAGTCGGGTTAAAGTTTTTAATTATAATATGATTGATTTTTTTTATTTATCATTAATTTATTTATCATATCATTAAAATTAAAATATGCCTAAATTATATACAACTAACAAAATTAAAACTAAAATAAAATTAAATAAAATCTAAAACCCCATCGAAGTCACTGCAGTGTGGCATAGTACCCAAGATGCTGGCAGCATTACCCCTTTGGATGGCCAAGCTAATCCTTTGGCCAAGGTAGCTGCCAGCTCTTGGATCCCCGGTAGACACGATCACCTTTTTAGATTGATATGATTGATTGTTCTTTCATTACTTAATTGGCTATGTGTAAATAGATCAGTTAACCAAAGACAAGTGTTTATAATAATTACTAGCTGATGCCCGTGACTTCGTCCGCGTGGATTTAGTTTTTAAAATCCCTCGAGAAATTTTTGATTTTCCGGGATAAAAGTAGCCTATGTCACTCTCCAAGTCCTCAACTATACCCATGCAAAAAATCACGGCGATCCGTAACTCTGTTGCGGCGTGATTGAAGGACAAACCAAAAAACAAACATAGTTATAGTATGATAAATGATAATGTTTTTAACATTATATGTTATAAAATAGAATATAGTATAATGTTAAAAATATTTAACGCGATTTCTTTGTAATGATTTTAAAAGGATTGTCGTGTAGCGTAGCGTAGCAAAGTATGACGTAGAGCGGCATAAAGACGTCTCGTAGCAAGCTCGTAGCTCAATACACTTTAGTGTTTTTCCGGTAGCGGGCGACGTGAAAACGTATACATGCTTGCTGTCTGCCTTGTGTGCTGTGCTGTGTGTATTTACCTTACAAATCGTGATTGTGAATAACATCAGATTATATTATTTTTTAGATTATAGAATATTAACAATAATATTGTGAAACGTTTAACCGAGGAATAAAAGCGTTTTAACTGATTTTCAAAACAAAAGCTGCATGAATATTTAATTTACCATTGGGTTTATAATGCGGCGATTGTGAAATGGGAATTTAGTAATATTTTTTTTTAATATATATCGTATAGATAACTTAAGTCTCCCACGAGCCCATTCCAAAGATATTCCAGAAACTATTTTCCAAATTGTCCTCGCCGGGAATCGAACGCGAGATCTCTCATTTTAAGACCACAAAGCTACGCCAAGGAGGTCTATTCAACGACTCTGGTAGGACGAGATCTTTAGTGTGCTTTTAACTCTCGTAGCAAATTTTATTCGCATGACTGGATGCCATAACGCTTTTAGGTCAGGCGGCTGTAGCGTGGCACTCGACCTCGGGCCTGCTTAAAAGCGAAAATAAATTTTGTCTATTTATGTATTGGCCAGAGGAATAGCGTTGGAGACGGAAGGCAGTTTAGATTGACCTATTTTTTATAGTCCAAACGTTTGCTATGATTTTAGCTGACGATATAAAACGACTTAGATAAGGTCATGAAATGACTTGCTTACCTGGGCCTGACTACCAAAGTTTAAAGCAGTAGGTAACTAAAATTTTTCATATTTAGGTTTTCATATTTAGGTATTTCAATATTGTTTTGACATTGTATGACATGTTATGTCATACAATGTCAATCTTAAAGGTTAGGCGCCCTGAACATATCATGGCAATCATACTATATACTAATATTATAGATACGAAAGTGTGTCAGTTTGTTGGTTTGTGGGTTTACCCTTCAATCACGCCGCAACATAGCTACGCATCGACGTAATTTTTTTGCATGGGTATAGTCGAGGACCTAGGCTGACCGAGGAGAGTGTCATAGGCTACTTTTTATCCCGGAAAATTAAAGAATTCTCGAGGGATTTTAAAAGTAAATCCACGCGGACGAAGTCGCGGGAATCACCTAGTTATAAATAAAAAGTCTCTAATATCTCTTGTCATCTGAACATAATTTTCAAAAGTAAGTTTTCATGAATTTACTTTGGCATCAAAGTTACTTGAAGTAAGTTCGAGTTTTTGCAAATCTAAAATAAACTTTCTTATTTTACTCGCATAGCGACAGATGAAGTTACGAGAACATTCATTCATGAAAACAAAACACTTGATTCGCCTAAGCTTCATATGTTAATCTAGACGATAAGATAAGATAAGAAATAAAGAAAAAGATAAAATTATTAATGTGAATATGTCAATATTGCCTCATATGATTTTTAGTTAAATATTATATAAAAATAAATAAGTAAATCGTGTTGAAAATAGAATGAAGAATTCAGTAGTTCAAAATAATGTATTGATATTATTGTATATGTATAAAAAGTATTACGTAGCAACGATGTAACAATTAATATTTTCGACTAGCTGATGCCCGCGTCTTCGTCCACGTGGATTTAGTTTTTGAACTCCCTTGGGAACTCTTTGGTTTTCTGGGATAAAATGTAGCCTATGTCACCCTCCAGGTCCTCAACTATACCCATGCAAAAAATCAAGTCGATCCGTATCTGTTTTAAAGGACAAACCAACAAACAACTTTCGCATTTATAATATTAGTATGATAGTATGATTACTGAATTTATTTTATTAAAATGACATAATATATTTCTGAACGAACAAACAATGACAACCATCAAAATATTAAAGTATAAATACGCGATAATCCGAGTAATGTGGATATTATATGTTGTCGATTCAAAACCCTTAATACGTGCTTCAATTCGAGTGGACCCGAGTCTACCGTACCGAAGCTAAGAGACGAACGTCAAATGTTTGACAGGAAAGTAGGTAATGTTCTACATTTTATATTGAAAAATGAAATTGTTGTTTTTACTATCTTCCTCGCAATTTTTCCATATTCGCTCACCGTTTAAACCTTCCCTGGACTACGACAAACATTTCAAAACAAAAATCAGCTAAATCGGCCCAACCGTTCTCGAGTTTTAGCGAGACTAACAAACAGCAATTGATTTTTATATATAGAGATTTCACGGAATATGGGATGTGATCGGATTCGCAATAAATATTTTATCAAGCTTCTAAAATCAAGCGTCCGCAGGTTTAAACTTTTATCAGACCGCAATTTGTGCGAGCTGCGGTTTTGATGCTTTTAATATTTTCTGCCTGCGCATTTAAAGCGGTGGGCATCGACATGATAGCACTATTATATACGTTTTTTAAGCAACTAGCTGATGCCCGCGACTTCGTCCGCGTGGATTTAGTTTTTAAAATCCCGCGGGATCTCTTTCATTTTTCGGGATGCCTATGTCACCCTCCAGGTTCTCAACTATACCTATACAAAAAATCACGTCAATCCGTAGCTTTGTTGCAGCGTGATTGACGGACAAACCAACAAACTAACATACAAACACACTTTTGCATTTATATTATGTATAGCTGATGCCCAGAACTTCGTCCGCGTGGATTTAGTTTTTAAAATCTCTCGTGAACACTGATTTTCCGGGATAAAAAGTAGCCTATATCACTCTACAGGTCCTCAACTATAGTACCCATGCAAAAATCACGTCGATCCCTGGCTCTGTTGTGGCGTGATTGAAGGACAAACCAACAAACAAACACACTTTCGCATTTATAATATTAGTATGATTAGAATATTAAATTGCATAATATGAAAACACTGTAACATTACGTCCATACGATGTATTACAGCCATACCTACTATGTAGTATGTAGGTATAATGATCGTTTGGCAAAATCTGGCCTTTGGAGTAGTTGTTTGACTTTGACAAAATAGGGCTATCCACGATGGCTATATACGATAAAGTACACATGCCAGCTTAAGGTGAGCCGTACATTAAAAGTATCCTGTAGATTCCGGGGTTCAAGTTATTTGGACCTCATACTGAAGATTGTGATGTCTATAATTTCTGAACTACTAAATTGACGACCTTGAAATAATTACAGGACAATCCCTAAAGTACCTGCTTTCTAACAAAAAAAGAATGAATGAAATCGGAATACGCCTTAATGAATTTCAGCTAAATACAAATTTTGACTTTCATCCCTCTCCCCAAAGGAACCGTGCTGAATTTCGGGATAAAAAGTATCCTATATTATACCTCGTAGTATGAACTTAAATCAAGCCAAGTTTTATTTAAATCCGTCCAGTAGTTTCGGCGTGATGCGCGGCCAAGATACAGACAGACAGACAGACAGACAAAAAATTAAAAAAAAAAATTGTTTTGGCTTCAGTATCGATTATAGAGTGCCCTCAAACAAAAATTTTCAAAATATCTTTAATGTACAGAATTGGACCTGTTACAGTTTTATTATATTATAGATTAACTGTTAACAATTGAGACCTGAGACAACTGCATGGTGGGTATAGGATGTACTGATCACTTTTACAATTTGTAATACATAATATCTTATAATACATAGAGTCGTACTTCCTTGAACTATTTTATGAAGCACTTCACACTTCTACACACGATGACGAAAGCACGTCGTGACTTTATCTGACTAATTACACCGTTAGAGTCATGATGTGTCATAAGAGCCACAGGTTGGCCTACTAGTCCATTGAAAAGTTACATTTGGGGTTGCGTTTTTTAGAGGACGCAATTTTATTTTTTAGATGTGTAGGGAGGGTCAGTGTAAAGCTAAAACCAAGTTTGTGGGGTCGCCACCCTTGTACCACGGCCGCCATCTTGAAAATAGGGGTTGAAATGGTTTTTACGATATATCTCTTAAACTATTTATCTGATAAAAAATTTGCTAACATTTTTTGTTGCAAATTAAATTCTCTACAACTGTTTTCCAGTAACTCTTTGCCGTAGAAAAATGTTCAGAAATTCGAGAAACAATAACTGATGACACATTATTAGTACACAGGTATAATATATGTATAGTTAAGAGTACTGAAAAATAGTACTCACTTCGGAGTGCTGTAAAACCTTAGCTATTGACTTAATGAAAAAATGTTGCGTACAGAAGTTGTTCCTCAAAAAACGTAATTTTTTCATATTTACATATTTTTTATACTTATTACATACATTACATTTTTTATATTTATTTATACGACATAATTTTTTCGTAAAATGATTTAAAAAAAAGTTATATCGAAAAATATAAATTTTTTCTCGAATTTATGAATATTTTCGCTTATAACTTTTTTATTTATAGTTCTACGACAAAAAGTTACTGGACCAAAGTTGTAGAGAATTTAATTTGCAACAAAAAATATTAAAAAAAAATTTTTAACAGATAAATAGTTTAAGAGATATATCGTAAAACCATATCGTAAAAACCATTTCAACCCCTATTTTCAAGATGGCGGCCGTGGGACAAGGGTGGCGACCCCACAAACTTGGTTTTAGCTTTACAATGACCCCCCCTACACATCAAAAAAATAAAATTGCGTCCTCTAAAAAACGCAAGGTAAGGCCTAAAAAATTTAACATTTCAATGGACTATACGTGAAATAAATAATTTTAAATTTTGTTTTTTTTTTTATTTGAATTGCCTAGTGTCATCAAAAATAATAAAATGTGTTGTGTTCATAGTTCAGCGCCATAAACAGCGTTACAATAATATACATAATTTGCAGCGATGTTTCATGGCCTTAAAATATAGAGTTGATGCGTGTTGTCGACTGTGAAAGCCTTCAAATAATATTTTATTGTATATATATTATAACTACTAGAGGTTCTTTTCCTTTGCGAGGACACTTTTTATTTTTTACTACTTGCAGTTACGAAGATTAGCCTGAACAAACTGACTGAAATAGAAAAATTTTAAAACGTGTATCACATGTTTCAAATAATTATCATATTTTATGACTTTTTTATTTCGAAATCTTAACAGATGGACAGTAATCATTCTATTTTATTTATCTGCATAGATTAATTTAACTTAGGTATACAGATAATAATAAAGGATGTAGAGTAATCAAACGGCTATAGTGTTATCAACCGCTTGCTAAAGTAAATACAATCCAACTGTTGATAGTTTGCACGTTTCGATCTGGGATACATTTTGGGAATTTTCATGTGAATTAAATTGTAACTGTCGGCGATGTTTGTACAAAAAGCTATAACTATATCAGTTAATGATTCATAATAATTATGACTTATATACAGGTAAATGCTCAGAGTATTTTTTGTACAAAAAATGGAAAAAATCAGTGTGATTTTGCAATTTTCATTATTTTGATAATTTTTTTTATGAATATAAAACATGTTGTAAATACCTAAGTGTCATGCTGAAAGTGCTGAAGCGTGAGTAAAGGGTTGGGTTTGACTCTTCAATCTTTCGGTTTTCAGTCCGCAAAATCCTATTCGCTAAAATTCGCTATTAAGGCTTCAAATTATAATTGAAATATCGATCGGATAAACATTTTATGCTAAGTTTGATTTGAATATGAACGAGTTTATTGCGATAATAGTTACTTAGTATAATGTATTTTCTATATTTTCTTTATCAACCGATAAACGTCCACTCATGGACAAAGGTCTCTTGCATGAACTTCCACAAGTCTCGGTCTTGCGCCGCCTTAATCCAGCGGCTCCCTGCGACTCGTTTGATGTCGTCGGTTCACCTGGTGGGGGGTCTGCCAACACTGCGCTTCCCGGTGCAGGGTCGCCACTCTAGGACCTTGGGACCCCAACGACCATCAGCTCTTCGAACTATGTGCTATGCTGAGCTATGTCGGTGACTTTGGTTCTCCTACGGATCTCCTCATTTCTGATTCGATTCACACTCACATACATCGGACACTCCGAGCATAGCCCTCTCCATCGCCCGCTGAGATTTCTATATTTACTTAATATTAATTACTATAGTAAAATTATAATTTATATTAGTAGGTATACTATTACCGAGTAGGTAGTACTGACAAGGACAACTAAACGGTTAAAACATTATGATCATTTATATTTCTAATATTGTAATACTATAAAATATACGATTTTGTTCATTTCGCATCATCGCAATGAGCTATTGTTATGATTCAAACTACGGTAAATCGTTTCAGGCATGTTTGGTTTGCAAATTAATATTAGAGTGTTTATAAATAGATTCATTAGCATATTTTTTGTTTTATAGTTATCTACATTATTTACTCCTAACATTATCTCATTAATATATACATAATATATCTACCATCTCATCATGTACCTACTCATATTCCGCAAATAAAGTTCACTGCATTTCATAAGCTGGACTTGGAGCCGATTTCACCTAACTTTTTATAACTTTACTTTTGTTATAGTTTGGACTTTTCTGTCATATAGCTAGGAATATGTACAATGGTGTTTATTAACAATCGGACCGATATGAAAATCCATGACAAGGCTAAAAATGAAATAATAAATGATTAGGTAGGCGAAACTGTTCGTATAATAAATCGGAATAAGTGGCCGCGCTACCATCCATCATAGAACACAGCGAACCTTAGTGGAAGTAAATAATATCAAAGTTACTTTATTAGGTATCATAATTAAGTACTGGGATCATCAAACCTACAGTAAATATACACTACACTAGGGGCCGATTTCACCAATATAAATAAATCTTATCTGAGCGTTTTGGTATTTTGACAGTATTTTCAATACAAAAACTGTCAGAACGCCCAATTTATTCCTCGGTAAAACGTCACTCGGAGTTGGTGAAATCGGCTATTAAAGAAATATCATAAAACTCACACACACTCGGGTGCGATTTCCAAGAGATGTGGGTTCGAACCCCGCCGGTACCTGAGTGACCTACGGAAAATTTTAGCCCATCAAAAGGTATTTCATAGAGAAGTGGGGAAGGAGCTAGGAGTCTCAGGGCCTTACTACCTGTTATTTCGTATTTCGTTTCCTCATTTTCTGAGAGCATTTACCATAGTAATGTATATATTTTTTACACCATCAAAAAGCAGAGATTTCAACGAACAAAAAGCTCACCGACTTTTTTAAAAAAGCACATATTTTGACGGGAGAGTTTTCGATTGAAAATTAGGTGTTTTTTCAATATTAAGTCAAAAAAAAGGTTAAAAAATAAATATTTAAAATCAGAAAAATTACAGTGTGTTTGGGTCATAAAAAGGTAAGTTTTCACCAAATTTCGTGAAAAAATCTTTTTTTTGTAAAAGATAAAAATAAAAAACCAAAAACTTGGTTATTTGAATTTTTCACATACATTTTGAGGTTACGTGAAAAAAGTCTAAATACAAAAGTTGTAGATATTTTTATTACCTACAACTTTGCCATTTAACTTTTTTCAGCAAAAATGGACGTTAAAATTTTTAATTTGTAGTAAGTCTCTTAAATTGAATCTCGATCTTTATAAAATAGCTTCAGGTTAACATTTGATAAACTAAGCGACGTTAACTATACGATTATCCGGGATATGCCCGCTCGCTTCATCCATCATGGCGTCGAACACTGACGCCGCGACTTGTGGTTACATGCCTACGATACTTACCAACTGTTAAGCAAGCGAAATTGAAAATAAGATGGATCGTTTCAGTTCCAAGGGTACACAAAGTGCGTACATAGTACATTAATAATAGTAAAGTTTAAGGTACCGTTATGTCAGTTTTGAGTTACCAACTTTTCATGTTAAAGATAAAAATTTTAAGTAGGTATTAAGTGAGAGTTTATAAACTCAGGAGCGTCGTCTTAACCATTATTCTGCTTTTAACACCTGTGTATAAATCATGTAATATTTTGAATAAAAATGAAATATCACAATTGAACGAGACACGCGTCGCAGATTGCTTAAAAATTTTGGGAGTAAGCGGATATCTTAGGTTAGGTATAATATCTGATCTACGGCGGATATCAGTTGTCAACTATCCGGTCTATCCAATCCAAATGTACCTATACCTAAAATTCAAAAATTCAAAATTATTTATTTCATGTAGGCCAACCTGTGGCTCTTATGACACGTCAAGATTCTACCACCGGTTCGGAAAGCGGATTCTGCTGAGAAGAGCCGGCAAGAAACTCAGCAGTTGCTCTTTTCAAAATAATCATTTTACAATATTAATAAGTAGCTATTACATTGTAATAAGTTTTTATACTATCTTGTGGGCAGCTGGATGGCAAGCTGATTTAACCCGTGCATCTTTGTTAGAATAGAATATGACATTTCCACAAAACGTACTACAATTCAATTCATGTCAAAGACGGTATAGTATAGGTATAGTACCTAGGTACTCGTACGCAAAATAGACGTACTTAAATAGGGTGTCTTCTATAATCTTAGAGATTTAATTACAAAATTGGAATGGTGAATAGATAGAAAAACGCTATATCTATACAATGTACATATTTGTATTCTACAAAATAAGAATACAGAAAAGAAGAGAAACACAAATAGAGGTACTAGAAAGGCGACCTTGTTGCTTGGAAGTGATCTATACAAAGCAATCATTGAAGGTGTTAGCTCATAATATTCAAATATTCCGATAACTACACAATATTAAGACCAAAATATGAGATCGATAAAATAAATAAGAATAATTGAACTTACTATTTGTAATCAAACTGTTGAAAATATAGAAAAAATAAGACCTACGAAAAGACTTGGGAATCACGCAATTTATAAACACAGACCGATTTTATTTGTACAGACTTACAAATATAGCACACCCAAAGTTCTATCAAACTGTATAAATAAACTTAATAATGTAAATAACTTGTATTTAAATGTCTTATTCTATTTGCTTTTTTGGGTCTCGTCTGAGGAAAATGGAACTCGTACCTACGTAGGTATGTAGTAGAGACAAATATGTTGGCTAAAAGGTTTTATTCGGGGCCTTTGACGGCATTCACAAGATTTAGAAGTTCTGCAAACGTTACTTAATTATACTTAATAATATTTTCAAACATCAGAAGTGGGATTAGTCTGAAATAAATACGATATGCGATAGCAGGGCTGTGTAAGAGATTTGAAATATTGTTATTTTTTATATAATAAAGTAACTAAAATGTTTTAATTTTTATCAGTCCACCAAAATGCTAGACCAATGTCTGTCAGCTTCACTGATAGTATTATGATGATTCTCAATTCAAATATTGGTCAATTTTATAAGATAGAAATAAAAATAAATTTTATCTTATTTCTCTTTCACTTTCTCTATGTTTCTCTGCGTCACTTTTAATTTTTTAACTTGGTTCTTATTAAGTGCCCAGGTGCCTTACCGAATATACATACCTACAAAAAAAAATTTATAAAAATCGGTCAGGCCGTTTCGGAGGAATTTGGTTACAAACACTGTGACACGAGAATTTTATTGACCGAGCGAAGCGAGGTCTCTGAGTTTACTAGAGCGATTTGCACTTGTCCGTCCGTCCGTCCGTCCGTCTGTCAGAGCCTTATAACTTTTGAATTACTGAACGTAATTACTTCAAATTTAGATATAATATGTAAACCGATGGCCTCCAGCCGAAAATGGCTTAAAAAGTTATAAAAATCTTTATTTCAGGGGGGCTCTCATAGAAGCGAATGCGAAGTAAAATTTTTTTTTTGCGATTCATAGGTTTTGCTGTGTATCATTTTAAAGACAATTTGGAACAGAGTACAAACGTATTTTTTTTTATTTTTTTTCCTAAAATTGACGAAATGGGGGGCTTTCAAAGTGGCGATTTAATACGCTCGCTTGAAGACCTTCTCTGGGAAAATTGGCTATATATTTTCAACTTGTACTTATTTTCTTACTTCACTTGTATCCTGTACTTGAACAACAAATACTAAAATTATATGAATATTATAAAGAAACGAGATTATTTAATTTTTAATGAGCATCAGTAAATTTCACATAGCTTCACAATAATGCTAATAGATGGCGCAGTCAGTAGGAGTTACGACTACGATCTATCCCAAAAACAGTTTTGCGTCGAGCATTATTATTTAGGTACATAATATAATAACATATTATTCAATTAAAATTATTCTTTAGTTAAATATCATTTTGTATATTTTCTATTCGCGTCGATAGATGACGATTTGTACAGATGTCCCTAACCCGTTTTCACTCGTTAGTACCTACATAATAATTCAATGTTTTCACTGACGTTCCCTAACCTTTACGGGCTACCTATGATAAGTTATGTGATGATTACTGTCAACTTCTTTATCACGATCCTGTACGGGACACCTAAAAGGACATTGGGACGGATGTTAGGACTTAGGATTGTGTTTCGGAGCTACCTACGTAAAGAGACTCCTACATAGGGGATGATTTAGGTATGTTTGGTGAAACCGGGCATAATAATAATGTCAGTTTTGGTCGTCATGTATCGATTGAATGAATAATCATGGGATACCGTTACCGCGAGGTCTCAGTTCGGGACGAACCACTAGTATATATAAATAGATAGAAACCGTATTTCCACAGTGTATAAGAGAGGTTGGAGAGCATTTTGATAGTACTCAGGACAACAATGTCTTTTTACTGCGACTTCATCGACGCCCAAGTGGCGGGACGAATGTGTGCCCATATTGTATGCTAGTGACAATGTATTGTGTTACAAGTGTTCTCGAAAACCACTTCTATAAAGGACCTTGTTATATGATATTGTCTACTTGAAGTATGGAACCGCGCCGGTTAGTTTAATTTTTTGGCACCGCTTCGAAAATGGTTTTATGTTTTACTATTGCTTTTTTTGATGACTTATGTTTGAACTGTCGACCTCTCGGTTTTCAGGTTTTT
This sequence comes from Oeneis ivallda, assembly GCA_029955525.1. Taxonomy (NCBI): domain Eukaryota; kingdom Metazoa; phylum Arthropoda; class Insecta; order Lepidoptera; family Nymphalidae; genus Oeneis; species Oeneis ivallda. Next base: position 9,867,736 of record JARPMR010000024.1, on the reverse strand, counting down.
ACCCGACTTCAAAAAAGGAGGTTATCAATTCGTCACGTACCTACCTGTAATATTATTGGAACTGCAAAATCTTCACATAATCTATTAGGGCTTCCAAAATAATATATACAAAACAAAGGTGTACGTATGTATGTGTGTATGTAATATGTACATGTATGTTTATCCACGCTTTTCTCCGAAACTATTAATTAAATTGTGAACATTCTTTTAATTGGCTTGCATTTACTTCAAGTTAGGGAACAGTAGATAAAAGTTTTATCAAAATCGGATCAGTAGTTTTCTAGATATGGACACATTTCCCTTTTCAGTTATTTTTAATTTCGGTATATTGAGGTTGGTTTTATTTTTCCTAAACTATAGCTTGTTTGTAAAGTATTAATTTCTATGTATTAAATTTTGAGTAGGCGTACATTTTGTATTCTATTTAGAAATCCGACAACCACTTTTTAAAATGTGGGAGCACAAATTAGACTTGAACTCTGTAAGTGGCAAAAATGCTGAATTCAACGTAGATTTAAAAGTGGATTCTTGCCTAAAGCCTATCTGAGCACATACAAAAATAATATGTGTCACGTCGCTCTTGTCATATTGTGAAGAATGCGGGGCGCTTTCATATGAAGCCTCGAAAAAGTATTAAGCATTTTTCATGATTCCATTTTTGTAAGTATTAAACTTGTCTCATAGAATACAATACATAATACCCAACCCGACTGTGGGTGGGTGATGAATGATGTCGCAAACAAGATGAAACTATTATGGACTTGCTAAGAAAATATAATTAATACCTAAGAGGGCAATTGAAAGTTTTTTAGAGTTGATATTATAATGTTGTTATGGCAAAGGCTAAAAACCGGCCAAGTGCGTGTCGGGCCACGACACATGTAGGGGAGGTACCCTAAAAAAATATTTTTCACAATTTTATTTCACCACTTTGACAACTTTGTTAATATTTATACCCTTTTCTAGTTACAGATTTCTAGTACCAACGCCAACCTACGCCAATGGTATAGAAAAAGTACCCGATCCTTGTTCCGAGCAGCAGCGTCCAAGGTGCAGATAGCCGTCATGATTGCCAACCTCCGATAGGAGTCGGCACTCGAAGAAGAAGAAGTACCAATAGTCTCTGAGCTAAACCACGGACGGACGGACAGACATGGCGAAACTATAAGGGTTCCTTGTTTACTACGGAACCCTAAAAATAATGGCATCAATTTCACGCTTGCAATGCATTAATGCAGCAAGAATGCCATTAATTCGGCTAACCAGAGACGATTATGATCATCACAATGATGCAATCATTTTTAGGGTTCCGTAGTAAACAAGGAACCCTTATAGTTTCGCCATGTCCGGCCGTCTGTCTGTCTGTCTATCTGTCTGTCTGTCTGTCTGTCTGTCTGTCTGTCTGTCTGTCTGTCTGTCTGTCCGTCCGCGGTTTAGCTCAGAGACTATTGGTACTAGAAATCTGTAATTTGACAAGGGTATAAATATCAATCACGCCGACTAAGTGGTGAAATAAAGTTGTGAAAAATATTTTTTTAGGGTACCTCCCCTACATGTAAAGTGGGGATGAATTTTTTTTCTCGTCTATCCCATAGTGTGAGACTATTGGTACTAGAAATCTGTAACTAGAAAAGGGTATAAATATCAATCACGCCGACTAAGTGGTGAAATAAAATTGTGAAAAATATTTTTTTAGGGTACCTCCCCTACATGTAAAGTGGGGATGAATTTTTTTTCTCGTCTATCCCATAGTGTGGGGTGTCGTTGAATAGGTCTTTCAAAAATATTGTGGGTGTGGGAACACCATTTTTCAATTCAGGGATCCGTTTGTGAAGTCAAGTGTCCCCCCCCCCCCCCCCCCCCGCGCCTCTGCCAGCTAAATGGTTGTATAAAGGATACAAGAAAAAATTCACAACAGTAGTATATATAATGAATTTTAAAGGAAAACTATCACGGCTAAGTAGGGTTCCTTAGTTAAGGAGTTATATGTGTTTTTCCTGTCAGGTATTACACGTAGTGTAAGTTGCATATTTTGTGGTATATTATAGAATTTAAACCATGGAACTCAAAATGTATTCAATATTCATAAATAAAATAAAAGCACTATCCTAGGTCAGCAATAATATTTGAGACTTTCAACTACGGAACCCTACACTGCGCGTGGTCTGACACGCACTTGGCCGATTTTTTTAAGAATATCCCACAGCTGCTAATGACAATCGCTCATGTGTCAATTAAACGTTCGATCACCAATTGTTACAAATGATGGTAATAATCATAAATTTTAAGAATATGAATATCTGTCTGCGCCAAACCACTCCGTTTTATTTAATCTGTTATTTTTAATGTAATGACAGTGCCAATACCAAATTTTAACCATACGTCAATCGTCAAGTTGTCACTGTCAAAGAATTACCTATGTAAATTCGAAATATAACCAGTACTCCGCTGGACTACACTGTAAGAAGCAGTTTCATTTCTTCAGACCTACATTTCTTGAGGACCTGCTAATCAGGCCCTCGTGTGTCGATTCCCATAACCGACATAAGTGGCGACCGTGACAGGACTGAAGAAAAAGCTTGCTCAGCCAGCGAGGGTCGCATTGAATCATCGCGGGAACGAGAATCTGACCGCGCCCAACGAAATAAATCCCAGAAGATCGTTGTAGCCATCGCCGGGACGACAATCGGACCGCAGCATTCGGCACAACTCAAAAAGAAGTCTGAAGCCAACGCCGGGACGCTAATCGACCGCAGCATCGGGCTCAGGCAGAGGAAGCACTCATCGCCGGCACCGTAGTCGAGGCCGGACTAATTCAGATAAGTGTCCTTTCCCAATTACAAACACATCACATTCATCCAATCATCCGTAAATCCATCTTACGATCAATCAATCCCACATCCTTCGATCCATAATCATCCATATATCACGCACTGTTCATATAGTCGTCCACTAGTTCACATTTCAAATCATAAATTCAAAATTTGCACGTCATTTTCAAATTCATCCGTTAGCCAGTAGTTTGAAATTATTCATTTCAGCAGCGCGCGCATTCACATCGACTGCGCGGGCGACTGAAAACAGGTTCACTCAAACGCAATTTCATACGCCGAAGCAAGGAGCGTAGGTAATTGCATACCTATTCTAACGGTAAAACTGATAAGAAACAAGTTTGACGTTCGCTTACAGCTGAGTTATTGCGCTTCAGTATGTCTCTGAAGGAATTAATTTTAAAACGTAGCAGCGTCAAGGGACGTGTTACCAAATTTAAAAACTATATTTCTAAGATTAATAAAATTTCAGTGTTAGACTCATTGCAATTAGGCGAATTAAGACTTAAATTAGGTAAAATTGAGTGTTTAGCGAGCGAGTTCAGTGACATTCAAGGTCAGATCGAGTCTTTGAGCGGTGACACGTTGGATGACGAATTGGATATTCGCGAGGAGATCGAAAATGAAATCGATAGTGCAACGTCATTAGCTCAAGACATTTTGTCGCGTAATAGTTTGAAGGTTCCGCGCTTTGAGGACGCGCAAAGTAATTTGAATTGTCATCAAAGTCAAGGCGGCTTACACGCGATCGGGTTTAAATTACCTTTAATTCAAATCGCGAAATTTGACGGAACGGTTTTCCGTTGGCTTGAATTTCGAGATACTTTCAGGTCACTTATTCACGATAACGAGCACATATTACCGATTTATAAATTTCATTACTTAAGCTCGTATTTAGAGGGAGATGCCGCGCGTGTTATTAGCAATCTCGAAGTTTGTGCTTTAAACTACGACAAGGCTTGGAGTTTATTATGTGAGCGATACGACAACAAAAGGCAGTTGATTAGTAATCACCTTAACGCTTTATTTAACATCGAGTTACTGTCCCGCGAATCGGAATAGTCATTGCGTGCGTTAATTGATAATGTGAACAAAAATTTACGTGCTTTAGCGAGTCTAGGCCAGCCTACCGACCAGTGGGATACGCTTATCGTTCACATGGTCAGTTCTAAATTAGACAGCCAGACTAGTATGAAATGGGAGGAGTATCGCAACTCTTTAAGTGATATGCCAACTTTAGATCAATTCCATAAGTTTCTTAAGGATCGTGCTGACGTTTTAGAGTCGTATAATAAAAATAAAATTCAAAATAAGCGAGTTTCATCTAGCGCCGCGCCAATCGCGAGCGGTAGCAATACCAACAAAAAAAATTCAAAACAGAATAAATCATTTTCATACGCTGCTTCATCGGGTTTCAACAATCCAGATAGGCATCGCGCTCGTTGTGTGGTTTGTAGTGGTGATCATCCAATCTACACTTGCCCTACATTTTTAGCTAAAACTCCTGAACTCAGAATAGCTGAGGCTCAGAAGCTTAAGCTTTGTATGAACTGCTTAAAAAATAGCCACCGGACCAGGCAGTGCTTCGGAGGTAGGTGCCGTGAGTGTAACAGACGGCACAGCACACTGCTCCACAGAGCTGCATCAGAGGATCCTGCGCCAACGGCCCAGGATAGTTCAACTTCTGTTCAGGTTCCCGTTGAAAACCTTAGTGTAAACCTATCTAGGCAGTCCGTTTCACACGTTATGCTGTCCACGGTAATGATAGAAGTTCAGAACCCTCTCGACAATAAAACCGAAGTCATTCGAGCGCTTCTAGACTGCGGAAGCCAGTCTAGCTTTTTAACTAAGCGTATCAAAGAAAGTTTGGGGTTAAAGGCGATACCCATGAGCCTTACCGTAGTCGGTATAGGCAATAATTCAAATAATTCTATTACGGAGAGATGTCTAGTTAGTCTCAAGTCATTACATAGCGACTTTTGCGCTAATTTATCTTGTCTTATTATGCCAGAATTAACAGGAAACGTTCCAAAATCCTATGTAAACTATAAATATTTTTGTCTTCCAGATAACATTCAACTTGCTGACCCCAAGTTTTACAGCCCTGGACCTGTAGACGCGCTAATAGGGGCAGACTTATTCTGGGACGTGATAGGTAACACCATTAAACCCCTAGGTGAAGGAAAACCATATCTGTGTAGCTCACAATTTGGTTGGGTCATTTCCGGTCCTTTAACGTTAAACTATGAATCTAAACAAACTCATTGCAATTTTGCATCTAGTGAGCCTCTCGACGATCACATAAATAATCAAATATCTAAATTTTCGGAGCGCATGCAAGCTAATACAAACATTTTGTTTACAATCGAAGTCCCGAGATATGTACTCTGTGACAATCACGTTAGGGTCGAACTTCATTCGTTTTGCGATGCTTCAATGAGCGCGTATGGCCCGTGCATATTATATTTGAAGGCAATCGACGCGTTCGGTAGGTCGAGCGTCAATCTTTTGTGCTCGAAGTCGAGAGCAGCACCAGTCGGAAAGCTCCTTACGATTCCGCGACTAGAATTGTCCGCGGCGCTGTTCGCCGCCAGCCTTTGCGTGGCGTGCCTCGACTCACTTCGCATAACTATATCGAACTGCGTGCATTGGTGTGACTTGAGCGTCGTACTCAGATGGATCAACACTAGTCCTAATAAATTAAAAATGTTTGTAACAAACAGAGTCGCAGAGATTTGCGAGAATACGCGAAGTACATCTTGGCGTCATATACCTACGAATTTGAACCCTGCGGACATGATATCTAGGGGTGTCGATACAGTTCAATTAAAAAATTCGGAGCTATGGTGGAACGGTCCTGATTTTCTACTCATGGATGAGAATCATTGGCCTATTAAAATCAATTCTAAAGTAGTCGAGGAGCTGCCCGAATTAAAAACACACTCAGCTACTATTGAGCCAAATTTGATCAAATTTGAAATATTTTCAAGTTTCATTAGATTGAAACGCAGCTTCGCGTACGTAATAAGATTTCTATACAATTGTGCAAATTCTAACACAAAACGCACGGGTAACTTAACGCTAACAGAACTAGATGAATCGTTTTTGAAACTCGTCATCTTAAGTCAGCAAAGCTCTTTTCAAGACGAATACAATAATCTATTGAAGGGATTGCCCATTAGCTCAAGAAGCAAGCTATCATCTCTTAGCCCTTTCCTAGATGAGCGTAAAGTCATGCGTGTAGGCGGGAGGCTCGACTCGTCCGCGTACGAGTACGAAAAGAAGCATCCGATCGTACTTGACGGTGCACATCGATTAACGAAGTTGTTATTTCGTTTCGAGCACACGCGTCTGTTGCATGCGGGGCCGCAAGCGTTATTATATTCTATTAGACAGACTGTGTGGCCACTGCTGGGGGGAAGGACTTTAGCAAGACGAACATTTCGAGATTGCATAACATGTAGGCGTCATAAAGGTCAAACTATGACCCCCGTAATGGGAAATTTACCTGCGCTGCGTGTGATGCCTGCCTATCCCTTTCAGACAGTTGGAATTGACTTTGCGGGTCATATTTTGAAAATATTTTATTCCGATAATGGCCGAAATCTGGTTGCAGCAATCAAAGAAATAACGCAGTTTCTCAAACATAAACCCGTCATATCTGACTTTGCAGCTGACGAGCAAATTAAATTTTCATTTATACCTGCCTACGCTCCTCACTTTGGCGGGCTATGGGAAGCGAGAATTAAATCCGCCAAGCATCATATTAAAAGATATCTAGGAAACAACAATTTCACGTTCGAAGAATTGAGTACACTTTTCACGCAAGTGGAGGCTATACTGAATAGTCGTCCCTTGTACCCAATGTCATCCTCTCCTGACGACTTTCTCCCTCTATCCCCAGGGCACTTCCTGATCGGTCGGCCTCTGACTGCGCTGCCATCACCGAGCTTCGAGGACTTCAATTCCAGCAGCCTCGACCGCTACAAGCGTCTGGAGAAGGTGCGCCAGCAGTTCTGGCGCCGATGGCAACGCGACTACATCAGTCAGCTGCATCAGCGCACCAAGTGGCGCACAAGCCACGAGAAGCTGCGTGTGGGCGATCTCCTGCTAATTCAAGAAGACAACGTCGCTCCCCTCAACTGGCGCCTAGGCAGAGTCACTATGCTTCACCCAGGCTCTGATGGAATTTCCCGCGTTGCGGATATCCGTACTGTTAGAGGAGTAGTACGAAGAGCATTGACACGCATTTGTCCATTGTTTTCGCCTGATTCTTAAACGCTTAGCGTTTCAGAAGGGGGGAATTTATGTCTGCGCCAAACCACTCCGTTTTATTTAATCTGTTATTGACCGAGCGAAGCGAGGTCTCTGAGTTAACTAGAGCGATTTGCACTTGTCCGTCCGTCCGTCCGTCCGTCTGTCAGAGCCTTATAACTTTTGAATTACTGAACGTAATTACTTCAAATTTAGATATAATATGTAAACCGATGGCCTCCAGCCGAAAATGGCTTAAAAAGTTATAAAAATCTTTATTTCAGGGGGGCTCTCATAGAAGCGAATGCGAAGTAAAAAAAAAATATCGCGTTACATAAAATTGTTACGTATCATTTTAAAGATAATTTTGAACTGAGTACAAAAATATTTTTTTTTTAATTTTTCCCTAAAAATTGACGAAATGGGGGGCTTTCAAAGTGGCGATTTTATACGCTCGCTTGAAGACGCTCTCTAGGAAAATCCGCTATGGATTTTCAAACTGATTTTATGTTTTTAGGTCACTTATATCCTGTACTTGAACAACAAATACTAAAATTATATGAATATTATAAAGAAACGAGATTATTTAATTTTTAATGGGCATCAGTAATTCATATAGCATCAACATAGCTTCACAATAATGCTAATAGATGGCGCAGTCAGTAACTATTCCCATGGAACTACGAGTTACGACTAACGACCTATCCCAAAAACAGTTTTGCGTCGACCATTATTATTTAGTTACTTATTATAATACAATAATTGTATTGTAATTTTTTTTGTACCATATTATTCAATTAAAATTATTTTTTAGTTAAATTTTAGTTAAATATTGTATATTTTCTATTCGCGTCGATAGATGACGATTTGTACAGATGCCCGTAACCCGGTTTCACTCGTTAGTACCTACATAATAATTCAATGTTTTCACTAACGTTCCCTAACCTTTACGGGCTACCTATAAGTTAGGTGATTGATGTTTTCTGTCAACTTATTTATCACGATCCTGTACGGGACACCTAAAAGGATATTGGGACGGATGTTAGGACTTAGGATTGTATTTAGGAGCTACCTACGTTAAGAGACTCCTACTTAGGGGATGATTTAGGTATGTTTGGTGAAAACGGGCATAATAATAATGTCAGTTTTGGTTATCATGTATCGATTGAATGAATAATCATGGGATACCGTTACCGCGAGGTCTCAGTTCGGGGCGAACCACTAGTTTTTAATGTAATGACAGTGCCAATACCAAATTTTAACCATACGTCAATCGTCAAGTTGTCACTGTCAAAGAATTACCTATGTAAATTCGAAATATAACCAGTACTCCGCTGGACTACACTGTAAGAAGCAGTTTCATTTCTTCAGACCTACATTTCTTGAGGACCTGCTAATCAGGCCCTCGTGTGTCGATTCCCATAACCGACAATATCGAATAGAAGAATGCTGTATAAACGAAGTTATTTTTATTTTCAGATCGTGCACGGCACTTCTCAGAGAGTTACAATACAAGAATGATTTAACGGGTAAGTTATCCTACTTGATTCTGCGGCTTTTTAAGTTCTTAAACGCGGATTTAGGATATGTAACATCCCGTTAAAAGTCTTTGACTTCCCGGGATAAAAGCATCTTATATCCGGTCCCAGTTATGCTATTACTACAATATACGATCGCCGTCACTTCTGATTGGCCCACAGTCTCGCTATTGGGTAAAATACATTGTTATAGAAATAACGCCGTACATTGAATCGACCATTACAAATGGCACGGTAGAAATGACTGATGCAGATTTTCTTGCTGGAAACAAACAACAAAACAGACTTAAAGATATACCTATACACTTTTGCGTTTAATGTTAAGTCTGGGTTTTACCTTTACCATAGATTTAGGATTAGTAGCTTAGTCGCTACTAGCTACCGTCGCCGGCGTACTAGTAAATTGCGGCAATTCATAGTACGCCTCAACCGGCGTTATGTACCACACAGTCTCGTAGCAACCAATGTTTGACTTTTTAAACAAACTATGATATTATAGTTGCCGCATTTATGGAGCTATTATCTGTAAGAAAGGCGGTATCTAGTAGCTACCAATTCTAAATCTATGACTTAAATTAAACAGTTCGCATGAATACTTTTGCTGGTTCTAAAATCCCTAAAGATATTGAAGTGCTACAGCAAAAGGTTATAATGTTTGGAGTTGAATAAACATATCCATCTTGGTATATTATTATGACGTTAGTATTAATCTATTTCAAGAATTTGAACATACAAATCATCGTCACAGGAAATCTACTCAAGCGGATTACCCATACAATTAATCAAAGCTGAAGAGGGTTTCAAGAGATCTCAATTAAAATCCTTAATCTGTTTGAGCCAGATATATCGGCAATTAGCAGAATTATGATTCCCTCCTCTATCACAAAGTACTCTTCAAATGCTTCATCACAACCCTTTTCACCTGTGACAGCTACTTGCATATCTCCACGGCTTCTCTTTTATTTCGTACTATTGAGCATAATACGTGTATTATGAGTATCTCAAGATAAACCCAGAGCCTATACTACCAACGCTTAAAGCAGTAGATTTGTGATTGTGATTTTGTGATTGTTTAAAATCGTTCTGTAACATGCGTCCTCAGTACTATACTTACTATATTTATTCAGCACATTTGAACGGACATCACTGTTGATTCCATATTTTGACGGTATATTACACATAGTATGTTACATACAAATTACATCACAGGGCGTCAATTCTAGCCATAAAGATAAGCAATATTACATTTATGGTTCTAGCGGATTATTCGTACAATTTATCAAAACTGGAGAGGGTTACAAGAGATCTCAATTAAAAACTCTAATCCATTTAAGCGAGATATCGATGAATTGGAAAATTATAATTCACCCTTAGGGCCACCCCATCTGTCTTAAAGTTCAATAATGGTTCTTCAGAGCACCCTGTCAGCTGTGACAGCTGCTGCTTAGCCGCTTAACTTCATGCCGCCTGTGATCTTTATAGGTAAACTATTCCAGCAAAAATATTGGCTTTAATAAGCTTTAATGTTAATGATACATCGACCTGATAGAATTTTGAACTCAGCGACGAATATTGCCGGAGTCTGGCTAACTTACCAACACCGATCCCTGCGACATTGAGTTCGACTGTTAATGATAACTATATAGTTAATGACTCATTAGACATAATTTAATTAATGACTCTCATTGCCAGATTTTTTGAGACGGATAAGTAAAATTTAATAAAATAAAAGAAATTTTAAATTTAATATAAAAAGAACCGGCCAAGTGCGAGTCGGACTCGCGCTCCGAGGCGAGGGCTCCGTACTCTAGAAGTAAAAGTAAAACGATAATATTATATTAATTTGCTTATTAATCTTTAACTTTGTTGTAGAGGTTTATTGTTAATATAAAAAAAACTATGCTAGTTAGAGCGTTGGTTTTATTTTTTCTGTAAAATATACATAAACTTCTATTGACCATAATTATTTCAGATTTTTCGATTGGTAAACTTCGGAGATAAGGAACGGTATTTTTTTCGACATTTTGGCCGATTAATAATAGTAGTTTATGCAACTGTCATATAATGAAGTTCACTCGTTACTCTCATTACTATTATGAAACTCGCTGCGCTCGTTTCATAAACTCACACTCGTGTTTTAATACCCGTGTTATATGCAGTTGCATACACTACTTTATCTTCACTAATGCAATTTATCAAACAAAATGATGTAGTTTTCTTTTCGATCTTCCATGCCAAAAAGTTATTATATTCTTTTTCATATAATTTTCTAGATTTTTCTGGCAAAAGATTGTGAGTTACTTTTGTTGCCAATTCTAGAATATCCGGAGGCGTACAAATATCATCGTCGCTATCCATTTTTAACTTTTAATTTGTATTTTAAAAACAAAACACATTGCGAAACATTAAATTCACGCGTACGTGTATTGTCACAGTGAACTTGCCGCCATTAAAATCTAAACAATGAGAGCGCAGCTGCGCGCGCAGGGCCAATCAGGAGCGAGCGCGCGCTGTTCGTTGTTTATTTAATTGGCACAAGATCTTACCAAAGAGTTTTGTGTATGTAAGTTTAGTAGTTTCGACGAAGTTTTCACGTATAACCCAACTGTTTTCAAAAGCCAGCCTAATATCAAAATTTTATACAACTTGTATGAGGATTTTGACACAATTCTCGCCAGGTTAATTGGTCGCGTTTTATTGATGTTATAATGAGATTTTACGATATCGATGTGGATATTATACTTTGATATTATACCATCATGTGAAATTGCTTAAATTGAGTGTTTTGTTATCTGCGCTATAACAGTAGTAATTATAAGTCAAGTATTGGAAACATAAGTAGAATGTTATAACATTAGTGTAGATAAAAACTATTATATATAGAAATAAATAAAAAACTGTTTTAGAATGCACAAGTAACGGCCTTTCATATGATACCCCACTCGGTATAGTTATCTTACTTTGAAATTTCAAACCCCCGATTTTCCCCCTTTTTCAATCAAACTAAAATAATTTTCGCATTGCTTTTATTGACGTGACAACGTCTTATAAATTGGTTTGCCGGGTGACACTTCAAGAAACTGCGTTACGCTCCGCTCACGTTATGCGCTCACAATGAGAGCGAGTGAGAGCCACTCGGGCATGGTTAGCCCGCCTAAGAGCGAGAGAGACAGACATAAAAAGTGAAAGGCACGCGTCCCTTCCACTCGAGCACAGTTAGCCCGCCTAAGAGCGAGAGAGACAGAGCGAGAGAGAGAGAGTGAGAGAGATAGGCATACACACCGGTTCATGTCTTGCGCTTCTATTTCGGTTGTCACGTAAAACTTTCGCCCGTATACCGACTTTACAGGCAACCAATTTTTTTTTTCCTGTAAAATATACATAAACCTCTATTGACCATAATTATTTCAGATTTTTCGATTGGTAAACTTCGGAGATAAGGGGGGGGGGGAACGGTATTTTATTCGACATTTTGGCCGATGAATCAAAAACTATTATATATAGAAATAAATAAAAAACTGTTTTAGAATACACAAGTAACGGCCTTTCATATGATACCCCACTCGGTATAGTTATCTTACTTTGAAATTTCAAACCCCCGATTTTCCCCCTTTTTTAATCAAACTAAAATAATTTTCACGTTGCTTCTAGTGGTTCATATTGAAGACCGCCAATATTTTTTCTAAGAACGGATCTTTTAAAGTTCTTCTTTCTTTTTCAGACACTTTTTTAATTTGAGGAATTTCGCTACATAAAACAAATTAACGATTCCACTCGACAGGACGTTAGCAAACAAAATGAGTAATCAGTTTTTAACGCCGCAAAGGATAAATTCCACAAGGATTTATTCATTTCGGTTTCAAATTTAATTTCGTTGAAATTGAATCGTAGCGGATCGGAATGCTTTCCGCCAAGTGTTTGACAAATAGTCTGCTTCAATTTATACCCTCTCACGTGGAGATAATATATCTATCGAGTAACAGACCTCTTACATCTGAAGAACGTTTGAAATACTGGCTTGTTTGAATGCTCGTATCAAAGGCTCGTATGTGGTATATAAAAAGCCAGAACCCTAAAAAGGTTTTACTGAATACGCAACCTCAAAATACTATGCGTTTTAGATCTATTTTATTCCGATGACATATATTTGGGAGCTCTATCAATGTTATCGAGATGTTCAGACTTGATCTAAGAGTAGGGTACATACTGGTATCAAAAAGTCTTTCCATCTAAAAAAATGTTAATAGGAAAGGATGGCAAAATAAAAAAAAACATTCCGTGTTCGTATTCAGAATTCAAGCTATGTTTGTGCCAAATAACAAGATCCGTTCAGAAGTTGAATCTTGAAAAGGTACCAAACAAAAAGATAGACGGACAGAGTTAACTTTCGCGTTTATAATGTTAGTATGGATATTAACGACAGATATGGTTTACCATAATAACTGTCGTTAATATCCATACTACACTAGCGGCACGCTATGATGGCCGGTTTGACACATTACAATAGTGATGTGGAATGTCAATTTATTCTCGAGCAAAAAACAATTAAGTTTTGTTTTTGTACCTGATTAAATAGGTTTAATAAAACAAAAATGTATATGTTTATTTAATTTATTTGAACGAACTGAATATTTGAATGAAAATGAATATACATACTTTATATGCACACAAGAAACATATGAATACAAAAGATACCAAAAAAGGTGCCACAAAAGGCCATAATTAATCAGATTCGTCCATACTACTATTTTCACTGTCGTCACTGCTATCACGAGCAAGGGTCAACAGTAATGCAGTATCAATATTTGAAATCCAAAGCCAGGTCAAAACTATATCACAATCGCATTGCACTGACAGTTTATACTTTTCGAAGCAACGTCAATTCGAAACTGCTTTGTTTTGCATTGAGCATTGACGCGAGTTTGCCGGAGGTAGTAGTTGTGCTAGCCAGCGATCCTATGTGACGATCGTATTAGATTCCATTTTTAAAAATTTTCAATTTAGAAAACCAAATGCCGAGTTGTGGTATATATCATATAAAAATAAAAATTTTACCTTTTGTATGAAACAGCTGATATTTTTTTGCGATTTCAGAGGTTTGTCCACATAGTGAAAATTGTTCATATTCACAAGTACATTCACCCCTTAAATGGTGCAAACTGATTTTTCTACACTTGTATACATTTTAGAAATCAATTTAATAAATAAATTTTGAGTCCTAAACCTAAAACTACATTCGATAAAATTTATGAATCTCTGCACATCACTATCGTCAATAAAGTAATACAATTATTTCCTTCAAAGTCGTTATCAATTAATACGGAACTTCATGAGCGGACAAACGTCAAACCGGCCATCATAGCGTGCCGCTAGTGTAATGCCAATTTGCTGAATGTTGAAAAAGATGACTGGAGTCTTTATACATCAGGCCACGTTAAAGATATTGTGGGGTTATTGTAAGCTCTAGGTAGTATGACATCTCTCTGCCCTCACATGATGAGATACGTACGCGGATACGGGAATAAAAAGCCCTTTAATTTTCATTTCACTGCGTAATTTATTTTGCTATCGAATAACGCCACAATGTAATCATTAAACGAGAAAATGTGTGCGAGTTTTCTGGCCGTAATTCCGATCAGTAATCTAGGGATATTTTTACATTAAGCGAGCAATTGAGAGTTTTACAGAACATAATATTAGTTAATACTTTTTTTTCTATCAAAATGGCCTTTTATCCTCACGCTGAATTTATTGAAGTGTCAGAATAAATTTATAAACACATATCAAAAATTCCGAGGCCAGCGGGATTCGAACCCACGTCTCTTGGGAATCGCGCCCGAGTGTGTTATTGAAGTGTGCTACTTATACTATTCACGTTTATGTATTCTATCGCAGTGACACATAATCTTACTGCCAGTTTAGGGACTTTATAATGCGCAATGTGGGTGGCGGGAGTACCTTATAAGATGTGTCAAAAATATTTTTCTCTCTAGCGCCGAATGGCGACTTTATTTCCACTCCATTGTTTCTGTGTCTTTTCTTACAGAGTCCTCGGTACCCAAGTCCGACTCGCACTTGACCAGTTTTTTGTTCCAACAAAACTTAGCACTTTGTTAACACGGTTTTAAAAACCTTTAGTTATAGAGAAAATGTTTTTACTTCTCACTACTCCAGCTTTGTAAATGTATTTTTAATGAGACATAAAATTCTCGTCATTTGTATGCAAAGTTGGTCTGATGAAGTCAAAAGAAAAGTCAATGGCAGTCTAGAGACCTAAACAGTTTTATATTTTGTAAAAATGTCTGTAAAAACTGTTTTGTTTGTACCTACTGAAAAGTTTGTACATAAAATGTTAGCGGGTTTGAATGTTGTGAAAATGATATAATTTGGATTTACCTTGTACAAGTAATTTATTTTTTTGGTACGATAGGTAGGTTTGTTTGACAAGCGGTATATTTGATAGTGTGTTTTCTTTTGGAATGAAGTTCTTGTGTACTACACGTTACAAATTAAGTAGATACAATATAGGCATATTTTGTTAAAGCTAGACAGAAAAAGTGTAAGACTGCGACGGTCACGACAGGGCTTGTTACATTCATGCATGTACTGCAGAGCGGGCTAATCTCAGAAACTACTTACGGATTTTCATACGGTTTTCTCCAATAGAAAGGAGGATTATCTGGGAGGGTTATAGGCACATAATTTATGATCATTTATGAGCATCAATTCGATCTATTGCTCCGTCGCTGCGTGATAACAAACATTCACATTTATAATTACTTTTAAATTATTTAGTTCTCTAGTTCTATAGTTATTTATTATAAGTACCTAATATAATAAATAAATATTTGTTTATATTTATGAATTTAAGTACGTAGGTATTATTTTATTTTTAAGAGCAATCTGTCACCATTCTTATACGCCCTTAAAGAAAATGAGGACGAACGATCGAACAAACGAAAGGCAATGAAGTTGAAACCCAATCAACC
Organism: Oeneis ivallda; assembly: GCA_029955525.1. Classification (NCBI taxonomy): domain Eukaryota; kingdom Metazoa; phylum Arthropoda; class Insecta; order Lepidoptera; family Nymphalidae; genus Oeneis; species Oeneis ivallda. The sequence continues at coordinate 9,852,124 of JARPMR010000024.1, read as the reverse complement.
GATGAGTATATTACTTTTAAGAACTAGAAAAGCAATCCTCTTCCAAATCGCTGCGTATCTCATCTCGTGACAGCAAGCAGCTGAGCTATAACAGCAATTAAATGTCATCCAGGCTTAGCGTGTCGTCATATTATACAGAACCAAGAAGATATGCAATCCAAATGGTTGTTATTACGTGAGCAGGAGAGACGATAATGCATTAAATCAGTTGCGCGATGTGTACATCCAAGCACGAACGTGCAGTGAGATCTTGACATATTGCTGTTGATAGCAGTATCTATACCTACGGGGGAAAAGTATAGAGCTTTTATTGATCTCTTAACAACGACCTTTTACGTAAGTCTTTGTTATATTCTAGGGTTTCGTACCCAAAGGAGCCCTAGTAGGGGAGCCAACGGGACTCTATTACTCAGCCTCCGCGGTCCGTCCATCCGTCCGACTATCTGTTAGCATGTATGGCTGTATTTTCATGAAACGTTAGGTAGACAGTTATCACAGAGTGTGTATTTCTATTGACGCTATAACAACAAATCTATATACATAATCTAGCTGACCCAGCGAACTTCGTACCGCCAACTAAATAAAACAAATAAACTATCCCAATCCAAAAAAACTATCCTATCTTTTAAGTTGGACCAAATTACAGATAGTTACGAAGTTTGATAAAAATCGGTTAAGTAGTTTAGAAGTCCATCGCGGACAAACAACGTGACACGTAATTTATATATATTAAGTAAGATATATAAAAGAATAGTATAAAAAACTAAAAAGCACTCTTTTGTAGATAACCGAACTAAAAAAGTAGAAAATAATTTTCAATAAGTTTCAAATAAAATTATTGATTAGCAAAGAATATATATTTTATTGTAAAAAAAGCATGGGGTGCTTTATCAGATATTTTCATGATGACGATAATTTTACAAATATTCAAGAAAATATTTACAACAATTGACATCAAGAAACACTTTTTTACAATAAAATATTTTTTGTTAATCACTCTATAATTATATAAAATATAATTATTTATTGATATATCTATTATTTTTTATAAATACTATTATTTATTGAAATATCATAATATTTGAAAACAGGTTAAAAAGTTGTTTTATGAACTAATTCGTAATCTAGCCATTTCATCTATTTTAATGCATCACTTTTACATGGCGCTTTCCCTGTCAACTTCAAGCAATCAAGTTCTTCTATCCGAATACCGTCCGAGACATTCAGAAATTGAGTCCTACATGAGCGTGTCCAGCGGCAAATAGTCGAGAACCGAAATAAATGAATGCATGAACAACTGTGTAGCCTTAAATTTTGTGGACAGTTGATGCCACATGATGTGAACTCAGGATCAATGGCGACATTCGTCTGCTGCCTTCCTTGGAGATGGTAGCCGTTTCACAGGCTCCCATTCCGAAAAGTTATTATTCTATACGTGCACTAGGCACAAAGACACTACCGGGTATCAGAGATGAAAAAATCGCCAATCCTGAGGATCCTGTCAAGGATAATGGGACAATTTACATATTTAAATTATTGCATTGTCATCGGTCCTTGATAAGTGTACGAAGTTTCAAATCAATCCGAGGTTTTGAAGGGGATGAAAATCGAGTTCGAAAATTCCGTTACATAGATACATATGTAGATACATACCAAGCTAATAATAATAGCGTGTTAATAAAAATCAATGTTTGCATGTTTGTCCTCTATGTGTTTCCGAAACCATTGATCAGATTGTGATGAAACTATGGTAGGGTGTTTTGGGGACGCCCACGAGGGTGCCTGGCTCAAATAATCTATGATATAATTTCTTTATACTTTATGTGGTATGCAATACACATAAAGAAATAAACAAATAAAGAAATTAAATTTAAAAGTAAGTTTTACATTTTTTACCATGGTTACCCTTTTTTTGCGAGAATGACTCGCACTTGACCGGTTTTTATTAATATAGTGAGTGCACCGTCCCACTAAACGTGATTCATGGCTTCTTCTTTTCTTAGTTTACGGCTTTTTTTAGTGCCAGGCCAGCACAATGCAGTTCGCCAGTGTCAAGTGGCTTGAAAGAAGCACAAAGGATGTATTCACAGCTTCGGTACTATGGCGTAAATTACAGGCATTGGATAGTGTAAAATAAAACTAACGGATGTTCGTGTAACTTCGTCGCGGAACTTTGCTTTCTGGAATAATAAGACTCACTTCCAAAATTTTTCTATCTTTTTGGAAAATTTCGTCAAGATTGGTCCAGCGGTTGAGGTTTGAGAAAAGGTGCAACTAGACAGCCTGACCCACTTCTGTCTTCTACATTTATATTATTTTTATAGATGGTATGGATTCTCTAACTGAACATTGAACATATAACGGCATAATGGCGCTCTTCTTGCTTAAAAGCACTTTTATTATCTCTAATAAATAAGTACTATAAAATGCAGAAGTGTTTTTGTTTGTTGGTTGGTCGGTTGTTCCTTCAAAAATGCAGCAGAGCAACGGATCGAAGTGATTATTATTTGCATCTGTATAGTTGACGAACGGGAGAGCGACATAGGGTACTTATTATTCCGGAAGAACAATGGCTTCCCGCGGGAATAAAAAGGTACCTAATTCCACACAGATGAAGTCACAAGTAAAGGTTAGTTTTTAATATTAGTATGGATGGTATGGATTATTATCCACTTGACCGAATAACGGCACAATAGCTTGGCTTATATATTATGATAATAAACATATTTACTTGCTTTAATAAAAAGAGAACTTAAATTGACCTGAAAAGAGTTCTTTTCGGGCCAAATTTTTATGACAAGCAATATAAATAGTCCATTTCGTTACTTAAATGCGCCGGCCTCCTGTATAACGGCGATATAAAAATGTAAGCAGCAATTTTGTAGGACACAGCAAAGCGACATATCACGAGCCTAATTCGTTTCATTGCCCTCTAATGCGGGTTCATAAAAATCTTGTTTGCTAGTACAATGCTAAGTGCATCCGCAGCTAAGTGTACCCTAGCTTCCTACCGGCAGAGATTTGTAAGAAACAAGCAAATAAAAAATATGAAAAAATATTAAAAAAAATATATACTAAAAAAAACTCGACTACTTTAAAGAATATCAATGAAAATATCAACTATCAAATGTATGAGAAAAAAATGAAAAACATATTTTCGTAATCACCTTTTCAAACCCTTTAATTTGATACCACATTCGATAGGATTTGAATAAAAAAATTTTTGAACCCCACATTGTGGCGTTGAATTTTCAAAATTTTAATGTTCTCGTTGACACCCGCGCTGGCATGGCGAATCTAACGAGCGAACGTGCCACTTATGAAAATCGGCCCACACGTTTGGTCTCTAGACTTAGAGTGCCACAAAGGAACAAACAAACATACATACATAGACTGATAAACACATTATCACTCCTTTGCGTCGCGCAGTCGGGTAAAAATAGATTGATAATGCCCGTTTTCACCAACGTTCCCTAACTTAAACGGGCAACGCTTTCTGTCAATTTCGTTTTCACGAAACTTTAGAGAACACATAAAAGTGGAAATAGCATTGGGTAAGGGATTGTATTTAGAGGCTACCTACGTAAAGAAACTCCTACTGGGAATGGTATGGTTGGTGAGAACGGGCATTACCCTTTGTATAAATCATACTAGAAAATGCCCGCGACTTCGTCCGTGTATATTAAGTTTTTTTTGATTCCCGCGAAAACTCTTTACTTTTCCGAGATAAATTGTAGCCTATGTGTTAATCCTTGGTATGAGCTATCTCCATTCCAAATTTCAGCCAAATCCGTCCAGAAGTTTATGCGTGAAAGAGTAACAAACATACACACAAACTTTCGCCTTTATAATATTAGTGTGATAGTGTGAAATGTGATAGTGTGATTACTTACGCTTAAAATTATCCTAGATAGCTTTACAAGGATTGCAAGTAGTATTCACTTAATTGTTGAATTCGACGAAATATCGTATATTGTTCTGGTGCGTCATATTTATTTATTTCTTAGATCAAAATACAAAATCTTCATAAAAACATATAAAATAGCAAATTGAATGTTTTTAGTGTTCTTCGCGTTGTTGTATTGAACTCCTGTTCTGTTCCTGTTCTATTGTATGAAATTGGCAATCTATACTTGTTTTAAGTGTTTAAGCAATTAAATATCACTTGCTTCAACGGTGAAGGAAAACATCGTGAGGAAACCTGCACATCTGAGAGTTCTTCATAATGTTCTCGAAGATGTGTGAAGTCCGCCAATTCGCATTGGGCCAGCGTGGTGGACTATGGCCTATAACCCTTCTCTGAAAGGAGACCTGCGCTCAGTAGTAAGCCGTTGATGGGTTGTTAATGATGATGATGATGATACTTGTTTAAATAATCTCTGGTGCTGGCAATTCTCCATTGCCCGCTGTCTCCGAGACTAGGGCGCCCTAGACCGTCATTCATTACGTCATTAGGTCTCTACGTGTCTGCTTTTGGTTCGTTGAAATGCAAGAAACGAGAAATGAATGATAGTAATTACTAGATTATGGTAAAAAAATAACCGGCCAAGTGCGAGTCATATATCGAATCGTGAATAAGGTCACGAACTTATTCTCAGGAATGGCGCTAGATGACGCTGCGCTACAAATCTACTATATAAAAATAAGTCGGGTTTTCCTTCCTGACGCTATAACTCCAGAACGCACGAACCGATTTCCACGGTTTTGCATTCGTTGGAAAGGTCTCGGGCTCCGTGAGGTTTATAGCAAAGAAAATTCAGGAAGACTAGGAACAAACTAAATCCACGCGGACGAAGTCGCGGGCATCAGCTAGTACCGCATAAATTTCAATTATTACGTTTTAACTTAAATTAGAAATTTTCACAGCATTAAGAGACCATAAACCATTACGTTTTAACTTAAATTAGAAATTTTCACAGCATTAAGAGACCATTAACCATTACGTTTTAACTTAAATTAGAAATTTTCACAGCAATAAGAGACCAATTGACCTTTATATCTATATATATAAAAGAAAGTGGTGTTAGTTACACTATTTATAACTCAAGAACGGATGAACCGATTTGGCTGAAAATTGGTGGAGAGGAAGCTTAGAACCAGGAGACGGACATAGGATACTTTTTATCCCGTTTGACCGCGTTTCCGTCAAGTCACTATAAAACGTGGTATAACAAAAACGCATCTGACATGGAATAACAAAACGCAAATGACAGTGGAATAACAAAACGTAAATGACAGCTAAACGTAATTTTTTCTTTGGTTTAGTATGGTAAAAAATTTGACAGTTATAAAAAGTGTTATAATAAAGCATTACTGATATTATAAATGTGAAAGTGTGTTTACGTAGTAACTAGTACCTAATCTGTGGTTTGTTTGTTGGTTTTTCCTTCAATCACGTCGCAACAGAACAGCGGATTGATGCGATTTTTTGCATGGGTATAGTAATGGATGTAGTAGTGGTTCCTCAGACCGGGAGAGCTACTTTTTATCTCGGATAATGAAAGAGTTCCCGCGGGATATTTAAAAACTAAATCCATGCGGACGAAGTCGCGGGCATCAGCTAGTTGAGTATAAATTTCAACTTAGTGCCTCAAGCCTATTCTAAGAAAAGGGAGTCGACACACGAATTATATACAGATGGACAACCAAGCGAGCCTATAAGGGTTCCATTTTTTTTTAACCCTAAAAATTATGGTTAGGCAAGTACCTACCTACCTAACTGCGGCTGAGTTTTTTGTAGGTTCTCTCAGGCACATGGTTATTCCTCACAGACCCGTGGTTGTTTGGAATCCCTGTAGCTTTAATTTTCAGTTTTCATAAATCACCATTACCTCACTTGCATAGTGAAAATAATTACATTAATAAGGAGAACGTTATTATATATTCACTATCCAACAATAGTTATTTGTGTTGTTATGGGGCCAAAGAAATTTTTTGTTCCCCGTGGGCGTTATTTTGAATTCAGAGCGAAGGGAAGGATTCTGTAGCATAGAATCCTGAGCGCAGCGAGGGATTCTAAAGTGGAATCCTGAGCGTAGCGAGGACTTCAATATACGCCGCCCGAGAACAAAAAAAAACTTGAGAGGTGTCAAGGGACACCCGGATGGAACGTAGTTCCTTTCGATTAATTAATTTGGCATCGTTGTGTTCGGTATTTTCGCGGTACAATAATGAGTCTCCGTAGCCTTGTGGCTTCTGCAGTCACCTAACAGCCAATGGTCGATGGTTCGAATCCCAGCTCGACAGACCGAATTTTCCATTTTCAATTTTATTTTAAACAATTTCTACATGTGGAACCTTTCCCTAATTTTTTATAACTTATTATAAGTATATAAGTTATAAAAAATTAGGGAAAAATTCCATATCATCATCAAAAATCAATAGTTGATCGGTATACGCCCATACATTTTTTGAATTTTGAACGAAATTATTTATCCTACTAATATTATAAATGTGAAAGTGTGGATGTTTGGATGTTTGGATGTTTGTTACTCAATCACGCAATAACGGCTGAACGGATTTGGATGAAATTTGGCATGCATGTAGCCTTTGACATGGAAAAGAACATAGGCTACCTTTTATCCCGATTCCTTAAGAAGTTCCCGAGGGAAAATTCGAGCTAAGCCGCGGGCAGACAGTTTTGAAATTTGGTATGCATGTCACCTATGCTATTGAAAAGGCTATACTTTCTATACCGATCTCTCAAATAGTTCCTGTGGTAAGATTAAAAATTGTTAACGGGCGAAGCGAACCAGTAATTCATTTTTATATCATTCTAGCTTTTCGCCCGCAACTTCGTCCGCGTGTAATTCGGTTAACACGCTCTAAACGTGTTTTCCCGTAGGAATAAGATGTTTTTCCGGGATAAACAGTAACCTATGCCACTTTTCTGACTACAAACTATCCCTATAATCCGCTATAATTTCAAAGCTATCTGCGCTATTTCTTCTATTACAGCTATTTTTTCTATTACAGCGCAAGCGATAGCATGGGTGTAAATTTTATTCCATTTTTTATTACTTTCACATTTATCATTTTTTTTTGGATCCAATTCTGAAGTCCACGCAGACGAAGTCGCGGGCAGAAGCTAGAATATTACAAAGGTGAAAGTTTGTATGTTTGTTACTCAATCATGTCGCAACGATTGAACCGATTTGGCTGACATTTGTTACAGATAGATTGTAGTCTGGAATAGCACATAGGCTACTTTTTATCCCTTACGTACAAAACCTTAATCCAACGAAGTTGCGGGTATCAGCTAGTTGTTAATAATGCTATGCTGAAGCTATCAAAATGTATATTTAGGCATAATTTTCAGTATTTTTCATAAAAATTGAGAAATAAATTCAAAAAAATAAATTGCCGCCGAAACGTTCCATTTGCTCTCATGACGTCACAGTTCACATTTCAAACAATGACAATTCCACATCCCATAGGTGGTGTGGACTGTGACGTCATTCGAGATCACGGAACGTTTTCGATCACGTGACCATGGCCGGAATCATAGCAATTTTATTTAATGTTTTCTAATTAAATAAAACTTTATTTTTTAGTTTTGTCGTATGGAATAATGTTTTTAGATAATAATCTTTTAGGATGACACCAAATGAAAAGATATTTTTAATATAGTCAAATACCCTATTAGGTCTCAAGAGTCAAGATACAATGATGAGGAATTGTATATTTACTAGGAGACGCTCCCAAATATAGCTCCATGTGATCTAAGGCTTCGTATTCACGCATAAACTCCGCGTACGCTAGCTGAGGCAGGTGTGCGCGCGAGCTTACGTTCCGAGTACAACAATCGGCGCTCGGCCGCGGTGCGTGACTCACCGAGCGGCGGGTGATCAGGCACGCGAGGCAGCGGCACTACGTATCGCCCGTTTGATTCCCGCGTGTGTTCTTCGACGAAGATGTTTTCGGCTAATTCATCGAGAGGATCAACAGAGGGTGTGCACGGCACTTCCTCGATGGTCCAGAACGCACGCAATGTTTGGTCTAAAGATTCACCTTCCGAAACAGACAAAAAATAATTTTGAGTTGAACTTTGCCCTTGAGTTTTATTATCGAGGATTAGTTTACCACTAATCACTGCTCCGAACACAGTATGAATTACGCTAGGAATATCTGAATTAATTAGCAACGGTTTACTCGTTATAATTTGTGACACTATGTCATTTCCTAAAAGTACATCAACTCGCGCTCGTTTATAAAATTCAGGATCCGCTAAACTGAATCGATTATATTGACTAATCACTTCGCGCGTGAAGTTGACGTTAGGCATTTCACCGGCTACCTTTGTTACGACGACCATATCTAAAGAAAACGTCGGACCGTCCTGGTACCGCGGTTTTATGGTACACGTTACCATACCTTGGTTTTTTATATATTCTCCGCCAAGGCCGGAGATCGAAAAAGGACATTTTTTACGCGGGAGTCCCAAACGTTGAGCACATTCTGCGGTAATGAAGGACGTCTGCGCCCCGGAGTCTATGACACCCCTGCAGTCTTGAAATTGTCCGCTAAAATCGAGAATGTGTGTCCGCGTAGTTCCCAATACTACACCGTAATCGCTGAAAGAATACAGTGCATCTTGCGCCGGCGCCGCGCCACTCACGGAGTGAGACGACACTAGTGCGTGCTGCTCATACGATGAGCCGGGCTGCGCGGGGGAGCGTGACGGCACGGCCGAAGTGCTCTCAGAGTTCCCGCGACCCTGGTCCCTATGGAGGAGATAATGGTGGGGCAATGCACACCCAGCTACCCCACATTTCAGGGTACTGCTGCACCCGTTTTCGTGAGACTTTAGGCAATTTACACAAAATTCGGCAAATTTCTAAAAACTTCACATCGATAAATCATGTGACCTTGACCACAATGTGGGCACACTAACTTATTTTTATTGTCTTCCGACTTATTCACTCGGGATGAAGTGAGAACCGATTTTGATGACTTGGTTTGATGGCCCCTGTTCAATCCTTGCTTAACCTTAGCTGGCATATTTTTATTTTCGGAAGAGGTAGTCAGAAAAACATGTTCCAGCACTTTAATTTGTTTATTAACGAATGCAATTAATTCGTTAAATTTTGGAATTGTTTTCTGATCCCTACTTTCTTCAAATAACTTCTTAGTATGAGGATCAAGGCCACGTAAAGCTAAGTGACACATTAAATAGTCATCTAGGTTTTCTTACATTTTTTACCATAGTGCGTAGACTACTGGGTCAATTTTGATGCATGAGGTGTCAATCGATCCGTTATTTAAGGGATTGTCCGATTGACATAGGCATTCAATAATGAAAAGGAAATGAAAAAATTTATAAGCAAAAAAACAATATTAGTTCCAATTTTCTTTCAGTCGGGTTACAGTTTTTAAACTTCCTTAAATAATAATCTTAATATATATAAATTACGTGTCACGTTGTTTGTCCTCGATGGACTCCTACACTACTTAACCGATTTTTATCAAACTTCGTAACTATCTGTAATTTGGTCCAACTTGAAAGATAGGATAGTTTTTTTATTAAGGTAATTTATTCGTTTTATTTATATAGGTAAGTTCGCCGGGTCAGCTAGTATCATAATAATTTATTTGTGTTTTAGTTAAACTTTCAATATACGTATAGGTAATGTCCATACTTTTTCTCATAGTAATGATGAAAAATAGTGTGTCACTCAGGGCCAAAATAATTGGACCGTAGTTCCTTATCGCGCGGTACGGAACTCGGAAGGGGGCTAGACGGATCTACACTTTTTTGAAACCGACACTTTTTTGAAGGCATTGTGGTCAGTATTTTCGCGGTACAATACTGTTAGGCGACTGCAGAAGCCACAAGGCTACGGAGACCCATTACCGCGAAATACCGAACACAATGCCAAATTAATTAATCGAAAGGAACTACGTTCCATCCGGGTGTCCCTTGACACCTCTCAAGTTTTTGGAGTTTACTCCTTAAGAATCGATTTTAGCAGCCCGGTATGAGAAAAATCCGGGCAGTAAAATCAATTTATCAATGACCTCGTTACGTTTTTAGGGTTCCGTACCCAAAGGGTACCAACGGGACCCTATTACTAAGCCTACGCTGTCCGTCCGTCCGTCCGTCCGTCTGTCAGCGGGCTGTATCTCGTAAACCGTAATAGATAGACAGAAGAAATTTTCACATATTATGTATTTCTGTTGCCGCTATAACAATAAATAATAAAAATTAAATTAAATCAAAAAAATTAAATTAATATTTTTATTTAATTTTTTTTAACGGAACCCTAAAAGAGCGAGGCCCGACTCGCACTTGCCCGATTTTTCTGTTACGTTTTTCACAACGTTGAAATTTCTACCCTAACGTTGAGTAAATAAGGTTGGTTTTCGTGCGAAAGAGTCCCCGAAGCGAAAGTAGGTCGGGGCGCGCTCGGACCCGAGTCGCGCGCATAGAGAAGGATATAGCGTCGCGCGTAAACTCCAGTCGTGCGTCGGAGGCCAGAGCTGACACACACTTTTTTTTTTTAATAATGCATTTTAACTAATTATTATAAATGCAAAAAACAAAAATGTGTTTGGTTGTATTGGATTGAAGGCAATCATGCAGCAACCGAGCAACGGATCGACGTGATTTTTGCATGGGTACAGTATTATTGAAGACTAGTAACATAGTTACTTTTATCTCGGAAAAACATAAGCTTCCCGAGGGATTTAACCTAACGCCGGGCTAAAGCTAGTCTTGTTTATATGTGCAGTTTTAAGTATACCAACTTTGACATTCTTTAATCACGAAAATACGAATTTTCTAAAGTTACACAAGTTGCGGCGTTTCACAAATATTTTCTCTCAAAACCAGAACTAAAAAGTTAGAGGCAAGAGCTTTTGAAAAAAAATGGAAAGTTTTTATTTAAAATTTGAACTATGACAACACCGGGGTACACAAAGAACTCCGCAACAGACGTTTAATTTGTGTCGGGAGCAATTTTTCCCACGCGGCACAAAAACAACGCCCTATTCCCATTCCACCTGCTTATGAGTTTTCCCAGTTTCAAAGGGAAAAGATATTGCGCTTTGCTTGTATTTGAGGACGAGTGTAACTCCGCTAGTTCTGGCAACATCCAACTAAATGAGAAGTTACCGACGTTAAAAGGAGGCTCTGCATTTTTAAATGCTCACGTACTGGTGGTACTGGTTAGTCTTTTAAGGTTGAAATAAACACAACGCGATCGATCGATATCTTTTTCTTTTTCTGGTCCTGGGTAGCCTGAGGTCTAAAGGATGAGGATACAGCAGCCTTTTGTATACTACTTCTTTTTTATTTTTATCATTATGTATCTATTCTTTCTATAATCAACAAAAGACCAAATACATGCCGGTAGTGAGGGATCAACACATTCCATTGAATGAAGAAATTAAAATTGGCACGAAAACCTTTGCTACAGTTAGAAACTTCATATGTCTCGGCTCCCTCGTCACATCAGAGAACGAAATCTCAATAGAAATTCAAAGGACAATTACTTCGGCAAACAAATGTTATATTGGTTTGTTACGCTACCTCCGATCTAAGATTCTGCCAAGCCATCTTAAAATACTCCTATACAAAACCTTACTTAGGCCAATTCTTACTTACGGGGCTGAATGCTGGGTTCTAAGTAAGAAGGATGAAAACAGCCTGCTAATTTTTGAGCGAAAGGTTCTGAGGAGGATTTTCAGTGCTGTTCAAGATAATGGTATCTGGCGCATTCGTTACAATCACGAACTCTACGGACTTTTTAAAGAACCAGATTTCGTCAAAATCATTAAATTGTCACGAATGCGATGGGCAGGACATGTGCAACGCATGGACGGTTCAAGAGCCCCGAAAAAGTTGCTTGAAACCAGAGGGCCGTAGAAGCCGAGGAAGACCTAGAGGCCGGTGGATTGACGGAGTGAGGAAGTACGGAGTTGGAGAGAGGCCGCTAATGATCACCTCCGATGGAGAAATTTGCTTGACCAAGCCAAGGCGCACCCAGGGCTGTAGCGCTTTGATAATAAATATCGTACTATGCGGTAATTGGAAATCTACATATAGAGATACAGTATTAATCCTTATCAACTTATATACTTTAGTTACCATAAGCATTTCATGCACATTATTGTAATGCCTCACACCATACAATTTAAATGAATATCTTAGGAGTTATCGCAAAATAAAAACGATCGCGCGCCAAAATAAATTCAAGCGCGCGCCGCGGGTAAGCCGAGTGTTAGGTACTTGTTTTATAAGCCTACGTACCTACCTACTGTTCAATATGCTGTTCAAGGTATAACTTACGGAACATTCCAAGGAGTTTGCAAAGCATAGGCGTAATATGCTCTACTACCTGAGCGAAGCCGGGGCGGGTCGCTAGTAATAAATAAAAAGGCGTAACAGCGACGTGGTCCAACGGAATGTGAAACACCGCACAAAAAGCGCGTATATATATATGCTTATGCGCGTTTTTTGCATAGAGCTGTATAAAGTACTTCAGATTACAAAGTTTTATCCGTCTACGTTGCAAAGCGTGTGCGCGAATGAGGTAATGTGACAACAACGCGCACTTTAGGTATGATAATATGTAGTACAATGTTCTTTGGCAATGGGAATTTCTAACGCTCAATGATAGTGTGCGATTGGGATCCCAAAATATGACAGATTTATTTTCTCAAACCTCCATAATGTACAGTGCGACAAGTATAACTTGGCGCGGCTGTACGCCACTGTGCTCAACATCCTCAACATTTCTATTGCTATTATAAACATGACACTTTTGGGAAAAAAACATTTTTTATTTACCTACACAATAAACGCAACAGCACACAACGAAATCCAATAGTAAATTTTCAAGATGCCCATGGTGTATAAAAATTGGATGATCGAATTAGTTCTTCAAAACCACCACCGCCAACTTATATACTGGTGGCACTGGATGTCTAATGTTGTATGACTCGTTAAATATTCTATGGTAGGAGGTATGGTACCGTAGAAGCCGTGTTGGACACGCTGCCGTCGCACGTTGTGTATGTTTCGCTTTAGCGGAAATCTCACGCGAATTTTTCTTCGAAATTAACTTCCCGAGTATTTCTCCGCTCTATTGTACAACTGTGCGAAGATTAGGGCACAAATACAATTCCGATCACGTTAAACTACTTTAGATGAACTTCCGGTACTCTTTTTTCTTTCCCGCTTTTAGTTTCAATGGAGTATTCCCAATATTGTTATATCCATTCTTTGCCAGAGAGATGCCTTATTCCTGACAGGTGAAACAGAGAACCAGTAGTGCTTTTTGACTTTCTTTAAATTAGCACTGTACCTGTTTTGATCTGTTTATCATCAACTTAGCTTTCTTTATCAAATGACATCACCTATGGGTCCTATGGTATTGTAACAAGTAATATTCTGCTCACCAAATTACATGAAATTTCAATGGAGATTAAGCAACTACGTAGGAGATATAATAGTGCTTAAGGCGCACACTTTTTTGCACTATTATACTTTCTGCGTTTGCGCAAGCAAACACAGCTGCATTCTCTATTCCATCACTCTTATAGTTCGATGGGACGGCAATCTGACACGAGAGAGATCAGGCGCAGGACCAACGACTTAAGGTGGATTATACGGGTCTGCCCGCGAAATTCAAATTTAATTTGGTTTTTCGCAATTTGTAAACTAATACGACAAAGTAGGCTTATGGCATTCTCATTGCGCCAGTGGTAGTATCATCTTCACAGGTTTATATAAAAATATTTGCTTGAAAGTGTCCAGTTTAAGAAATTAGTCAGAATATCGACTAATTTGTGAGTAGACTCACGTCCAACTCGATATTCTGACTAATTTCTTAAACTTGGACACTTTCAAGTAAAGATTTTTATATAAACAGGCAAACCCGTGTAATAAACCTTAACGAGCTATTTATTAATAAGGTAGGGTAAGTAGGAAATGTAATGTACGTATACGGAACGCTATCACTATCTTTTGGGCTGGTGTATACGTACCAGGTCTGCATCTCTATCTAAATCTCTAACTCTCACTGACTATAACTCAGTTGTCTTTGAAGTTCTTTTTAAGTAGATCCAAAACTAATATTGCGCAGTGTTGGGAGTTGAACTCTAGCTGTTGGGATAACAGCCCGACGCCCGCTTTCAAGTTTTCACCTCGGATACAAGAACTTAGCGCTGGACTTGTTCTTTACAATTTTTACTTTGAATAATAAGGATTGGTGCAAATTCAAACGAAACATCAAGTGCATTTATAATATTAATAATCTTAGTATAATCATAAATAACGACGACAGATTACTTACTATTATACTGTTTTAAAATTAATTAAATTTAAGTTATTTTCTGAGGTGTGTGTCAAAGATGTGCCGCCGAGATAATTAGCGTTCCGCTAATTTACAGTGCCATACGGTATGGCACTGTAAATTAGATTTATTTAATAAATTTATTTAATTTATTAGGTAAGGCCAATACCCTTTCCAAATTATTCCGCTTAAATCAGACTGCGTCGTCACTTACCATCAGGTGAAATCGCGGTTAAGGGCTAGCTTGTCAGCGAAGAGAAAAAAAACAATAACAAACAAACGGATAATTATATTTCTCATTGCTTTTAAAAAATATAATATGTATTGCATTGAGTGTAGCAAAAAATTAAAATAGCTAAAAGACAATTTATGAATGCGAATATTGCTTATTGGTAGTAAAGTAGATATTTCTGGTAAGCGTTTAAATAAAAGCCTGAAATGAGTCGGGGACCCAGTACCCATTTAACTCAAAGAAACAAACTCAAAATGTTTAGCAATCCACTTTTATAATAGGGATCATGATTCCGCGAGTAGATAGGCGGTAACCCCGGTGTATTCAAGAACACGGTGACAAAGTCACATTCCACAACGGATTCGCAAAGCTTTGAGGGGACGAGACATTGCGATTCATTCCCGCATTTAAAGCAAGACTGTAATTTTGCAGGCCTTTGTCTCTTCACTCCTGCCCGCGCGGGATGCCGGTTGCTGTGGAAATATGCGCATTCGGAATGATATTCTTTTATTTTTTTAAAGTGGCTTCCTTTTCTACCGTTAATATTGTTGATTTAGAGGTCTCGTCGTCTGGTTGAATCACGCATAACAGCAGGGCTAGCATGGGCAGGAGACAAATATTATATCCCCCCAATTTTATCCACTGACAAGGGATAAAATTATCTTTTCCTTTATATATAAAAGAAAGTGGTGTTAGTTACACTATTTATAACTCAAGAACGGATGAACCGATTTGGCTGAAAATTGGTGGAGAGATAGCTTAGAACCAGGAGACGGACATAGGATACTTTTTATCCCGTTTGACCGCGTTTCCGTCAAGTCGCTATAAAACGTGGTATAACAAAAACGCATCTGACATGGAATAACAAAACGCAAATGACAGTGGAATAACAAAACGTAAATGACAGCTAAACGTAATTTTGTCTTTGGTTAAGTATGGTAAAAAATTTGACAATTATAAAAAGTGTTATAATAAAGCATTACTGATATTATAAATGCGAAAGTGTGTTTGTTTGTTGGTTTGTCCTTCAATCACGTCGCAACAGAACAGCGGATTGATGCGATTTTTTGCATGGGTATAGTAATGGATGTAGTAGTGGTTCCTCAGACCGGGAGAGCTACTTTTTATCTCGGATAATGAAAGAGTTCCCGCGGGATTTATAAAAACTAAATCCATGCGGACGAAGTCGCGGGCATCAGCTAGTATAATATAAGTATAATAGAAGTTTAAGGAAGTTTTAGAAGCAAAGTTTTCTCCCATTTTATCCACTGTGGATATTATATCCATCGCTGTGGGTTCGACGGGTTGATAAAACTGTGCGAGAAGAGAAACATTTTAACCTATCCCCGTGGATATATATTATGTCCCCTGCCCATGCTAGGCCCTGCAGCTGAGTGATTTCTGGGATTGTGGTGGAACGGCTGGGTCGACGCGACGTAGGCAATAATGTAAGTGTAAGTGAATTTTTTTAACGCATTTTGTGGCTATATAGCATACATCTACACTGAAATGAAAATATTAATTTGTTCCGTTTATACATTACCAAAAAGACTAGTGCCCGTTTTCACCAAACATAATTACCAAAAGAGATAGTGTCACTTTGACGGAAAGTAAACATAACGGCTCCGTATATTATATTGAAATAAATTTAAAATTAATTTGTATTTGGACTTGAAAAGTAATCGAAATCACTAAATAATATTCAAAGTGCACGTGAAATTGTTATCAAGGTGTTGGGATCAATTGTGATAATAATAAAATATAATCCAAAGTGATGTCTTGAAAAATAAGTGAAACCTCATAATGAACTGTTTAAATCTTTTCGAAGGTTTTCTATTTTATTTACCAAAAGTTGTACAATAACAATTGGTAAAGTGTTCTAGTCACGATTATAATATAAAGAATGAATCCATTTAGTGCATATTTATCTAAATTATAAATCATACTCGGTTGCTAAGGCCGCCATCGGTCGTCAAGACGACGACATACATCCTTTGTTCTCTTCCACTGCAGCGTCCAGTTACAAGACCATCCTCTGACGTACAGCTACGTAACGACGCATGCGTCTTGTTACCAAAACAAGCAGCCCTCATATTTTGACTTTGTACTTTTTATTTCTTGTGTACATTTCTAGTTACTTTATTGTGCTTTAAATTTGTTTTAAGTTATTCTTTTTTGTGAATATTTTTAACTTTTGTGAATGCAGTTCGTGACCCAATCGTGTGATGGCACGTCGAACGCGACCCATACATGTACACAATGCAATAAGTCATTCAAATCTTTGAAAGGCCTCAACATACACACTACAAAAACACACAGGAAATATATTAGCCAAAACAGTTCACCTTCAGACATCCATCCCATTATTCCGAGTGCGCCTACTTATGTAGCCAACGATCAAACTCCTTTCCACTCATATCTTAGCCATTTGAAAAATAGTATACCCATAGTTAAAAGAATCCCTCGTGGAGCCCGAATAACCGTTGCTACACATTTGTCAAAATTAATACAGAAATGTTACATAAGCAATTGTACTCAAGACTGGCAGAACCTATTTTTATTTTCATACAGCACACTACATATAATAAAAAATGATGAACAGAATTTATCATTGACACAAAAAATTAAGAACAACTGTGCTGTAAGCTCCTCGCCTTCTCTCGCACCTTTAATCAAACATGATGCCCCTCGTAATCGCAACAAACTCATCGAAAACAAAATCTGTGACGGAGATCTCAAAGGTGCAGCTCGCCTTTTGTTCTCCAACGACGTGCTTTCACCAGATACCCCTGACACCCTTCAGGCCTTACGGACAAAACATCCTCCAGCTCCAGTAAACCCATATTTTTTCGACCCACCAACAGCAGGGCCTGCATGCCTTCAAATTCAAAACAAAGATGTTACGGATGCCATTATATCTTTTAAACCAGGTTCTGCTGCAGGTTTGGATGGAATCTCACCGCAACATTTGAAAGACTTAACATCACATTCTGTGGGTGATGCAGGCGAGCAACTTGTAAATTCGATCTCTAAATTAATCAACCTTATGTATACCGGTAATGACAATCCAGAAATTGTTCCTATTCTTTTCGGCGCGAACCTCATTGCCCTCACCAAAAAGGACGGAGGGGTGAGACCAATTGCTGTTGGATCAACACTACGACGTCTGGCCTCCAAAATTGCTGTTCGACATATTTTACCAAAATTAATTTCGGAATTTGAACCTGTACAGTTAGGCTTTGGTGTAAAAGGAGGGTGTGAGGCAGCCGTCCATGCCCTACGCTCTTTCCTAACTTACGGACAGCCTGACGTGTTGCTCAAAATTGATGTCAAAAATGCCTTCAATTCGGTAAATAGGGATACCCTGCTGTCGGAAATAAAACAACATATACCGGAAATTTACAATTATCTTCTTCTCAGTTACGCTGACCCAACAAAATTGTTATATCGTTCTAATAAACTGTCCTCGGAAGTAGGTTGTCAACAGGGTGATCCCCTTGGGCCTGCAATTTTTAGTTTGGCTATAAATCCGATAATCAAAAATTTAAATTCTAAATTTAACGTTTGGTATTTGGACGACGGAACCCTAGGAGGTGATGTGGATACTGTGTTTTCAGACCTTTTTTTAATCAAAAATAAATTTGAAGCAATAGGTTTGGAAATTAATTTTAGCAAATGCGAACTTTTTATAAATAACTGCGACTTAAATTTAAATGACGTAAAACAAAAATTTAATATTTTTGCTCCAAATATAAAAATAGTTAACAGTAATTCACTTTACCTTTTAGGTTCTCCAATTTTTGATGAATCTATTTCTGAATATATTAATAATTCAGTTACTAAATTTCAAATATCTGCTGACCGTCTCTTGGAAATTAGTCCACATTATGCACTTAGCATCTTAAAATTCTGTCTTTTCGTCCCAAAATTTACCTATGTGCTCCGTTGCTGCTCCTTTTTGAATCACCCAGATCTTTTGATACAAGTGGACGACTTAATCAAAATTAGCTTAGAATCAATACTTAATATGCAGCTAAACGAGCAATCTTGGAACCAAGCATCCCTACCCATCCGTTATGGTGGTTTAGGGATTCGCAAAATTTCCAGTGTCGCTTTACCAGCCTTCCTATCTTCTGTCCATAGTTCAGCAAATCTCATAAGTAAAATTTTAAAGGCATCCCCTTCAAACTTTGAAATTGCTGGCTTGGAAGAAGCTAGAAACGCTTTTTTAATTGCATGCCCAGGTCAAAATTTTCCAGTTTCTCCAAATTCACAGAGGAGCTGGGACGACATAAACTGTAAATTGACTTATGACAATCTTTTGAGCTGTAGTACAGGTTCGGCACGTGCTAGGCTTTTGGCCGTGGGTACGCGTGAGGCCGGCTACTGGCTTCACGCGTACCCTTCGTCAAATACAGGAACATTTCTCGAGCCTGACACACTCCGAATCGTAACCTGTCTACGGCTTGGGGTTCCGGTCTGCGTTCCTCATATATGTCCTTGTGGCAGTGATGTCGACAAGTTTGGACATCACGGACTGTCATGCCAAAAAAGTGCAGGCCGCTTCTCGAGACATGCCGCACTTAACGATATCGTGCGCCGGTCCCTTGCCACCGTCAACGTGCCAAGTCTACTTGAGCCGACTGGTATTGCAAGAGACGATGGCAAGAGACCGGACGGTATGAGTTTGATTCCATGGAAGGTGGGCCGGGTGCTGGTATGGGATGCAACATGTTCAGACACGCTGGCCCCTTCCCATCTACATGGAACCAAGAACAGAGCTCGTGCGGCTTGTGAAGAGGCTGAAAAAGCTAAAACTTATAAATACAGGAGTCTAGGATCCGAATATGTTTTTGTCCCATTCGGTGTCGAGACCCTTGGTCCGTGGGGTCCTAGCGCTATAAGGCTTTTTAAGGAAATAGCAAAAAGGTTAGTCGACATCACAGGAGACCGAAGAGCTGGCAGCTACCTCGGACAAAGAATTAGTCTAGCTATTCAAACGGGGAACGCTGCCAGTATCTTCGGAACCTTGCCTAAGGGGACTCCTTTTAATAATATATTTTAGTTATTATATTTTATTTATAAGTTAATTTTAATTTAAAGTATGTATTTTAATAATAAATACTTGTCTCTTGGCTCAAAAAAAAAAATTACCAAAATCATCCTCTTCGTAGGAGTTACTTTACGTAGGTAGTCCATAAAAACAATCTATCTATTCAATCTATATCTATATAATCTATTCAATCCATGGAACTAGGTCCATAATTCAATCTAAACAATACCTTGTCATTTCCACCATACAGGTTGTGAAAACAAAATTAATAGAAATCGATTAGAGCATCAATAGCCCAACGGTTAAAGGTGCGGACTGAAAACTGAAAGGTCGAATCGAAGGCTCGAATCCCACCCGTTGCACTATTGTCGTACCCACTCCTAGCACAAGCTTTACGCTTAGTTGGAGGGGATAGGAAGGATATTAGTGTCATGATTTTATAAAAATGACGGTGTTAAATGAATTTTTCAAGTGGCAATTCTTTCAGTGTGGCAACACTTGTTTTATGTCGGTAATTTGTTAGTTGTTGGCAAACATGGTTGCGTTGGCCAATCAGGAATAAGCACGCGTAGTCGCGACAAAATTACGTAAAGAGTGGGAAAAATGGGGGGGAGAAAGCGAGGGCCGGATGGTCGACAGCGGAGGACAGGCAGTTAGTGATTTATCTTTGAATAGCTCGGTTAAAAATGGGCAAAGTATCAATATTTGTGACAACTTCAGAAGTGACAAGAACCCAATGGTATGTAAGAAATGATTACTTTTGTATGAAATGTTATACCTTCAAAATAGTTGTGAATAATTATTTTTCGAATAGCTAAGATTATAGTATTTTATATGGAATTAATGGTGTTAATTTAGTAATAAGTTGTTGAAAGGCTTTGTCCTTTACAATAATTTTAAGACTACAGTGATTCTATCATATCACTTGGAACATTTGGCCAGGGCTACTCTTTGGTACTGTTTTCCTGTGATATTGTTAGCATTGCGACACCCATCATTAATTTCGGGTAGGTCAATTTTCATATAGGATTATATCCCGTATGATCATGACGAAAAGCTATGTTGACATATCAGTTTGGATCATTTGGTCAAAGCGACTCTTTGATAATGTATCCTTGCTATATTCAACATTTGGAGAAATAGTCTTTCTTATGTTATGAGAACTCGATACATTTAGAAGATGTTAAAAAGTTGAAGGTATGACATCAATTATGAATCATTTATATAGTACCCACATTATATAATTTTATTAATACAGTTGCGAACTCGATGAACAGTTTATGGACAGTGTGGGGTTGATAAGGATGGCGGGTGAATGTAAATCTGTGAGATTTAACAAAGTTTATTCTATATTGGACTAAGTGTGAATGAATGAATGAACGAAATTTTATTCACAAAAATGCAGGTACAACATGATTGTAAGTGTGTTCATATGTATCCAGGTTGCTATAATAGTGGGGTTATGTGGGTCCTTAATTTATTTATTTTAAGTTTTAACCATGTGTGTTAATGCCATTAGTTTCAACTGACTAAAAATTTAATGTGCAATCAAATTCAAGATTTGTAATTTTCGTCATGTTTTATTTGGAGGGTAAAATGAAATAATGAGTTGAGTGAAAATGATGGCAGCCAAAGTTTGAGAGACATGTTTGATTCTAAGCCTTCTTACTTGAAAGGCATAGTTAGACTATGAGTTGAGTCAAAATGATAGTTTTAGTTTTAGACGGTAACTATGATGTTACCTACTGTATTAGACCATGTGTGTCTGTAGATGGTAACTATGTATGTTACCTACTGTATTAGACCAGTGCGTCTATAGGCGGTAAATAAGTATTTTACCTACTGTATTGGACCATGTGTGTCTGTTAATGGTAACTATGTATGTTACCTACTGTATTGGACCAGTGCGTCTATAGGCGGTAAATAAGTATTTTACCTACTGTATTGGACCATGTGTGTCTGTTGATGGTAACTATGTATGTTACCTACTGTATTGGACAAGTTCGTCCATAGACATTCGAACAGTGGCCAAGTGTGCCGTGGATTTCAAAGAAGTGATAAATTTTATTTGGCGGACTACGGGTGTCCTAAAGATAAGTGAGAGTGTCAAGTTATACATGAAATGAAATGAAATCGTTTATTTGCTAAATGTGAATAATAAAGCGATAGTAATATATTGTAATAATATTTTCTTTCATATTTTGCCATATTATGCATGGCGTGCAAATTCTCAGTTAAGTATCTGCATTCAATTGAAAAACAATAAAATATATGTCATACATAATATTTTGATAGTTAAACTTTATGATTCATGAGTTTTATATCCACTTTTTTCTCGGTTCACGTTACTAGTGTGCATCCCAGGAAGATAAGTTCTATAATTTCAAACAGTACTGAAATATGTTCTCTATTTGAGAAATTTAATTCTAAAAAGTTATTTGGTCCACTTTATTGACAGAATAAATTTATCTTGGCACATTGTAGGTATTAACAATATTTCTGTAAAAAAAAAAGGAGACCTACTACTACTATAATAGTTTTTATATTATAGACCTTTATTTCAATATTTTTATAATATTTAAGGAAATATTGGTAAATTTAAGTATCGTGTACGTGATGCAAACTATGCCACACGTTTTCCGCCATGATTTCATTATCTTCCTAAGATTCAATTCTTAATTTGGATCTACCCGCCTAGTAGAATAAAATCAGAACCAAGCCGAAATCGAGAATGATTATCATTATTGGGCATGAGTGAATCTCTTTTGAAGGGTTCTGCTGTTTTTTTAACCAACTTCTTTTAGTATATATTTTTCCACACTTTAAAATTACCTTAATTTTCCTAAATACCATAATTAGCCTGAAAAAAAATTGAATAAACCTAATTGGGATAAATAATAGTGGTTTAGAGGTGGGCCAAGTGTAACATTGAATTTTATTAGCAACCATTTAAATGATACGAAGGTAAGAAAGCCTGTGACACGATTTAGGGCAAAACGCCCAATGATACGAATTAGAGTAGACTACTCAGATTAGCAAGATTGTCCTTTGATGATAAACAGCTTAAGATCACATGTATGATTGTAAATATTTGTCAATATACTTAATAATTGTTCTTAATTGGCCGCGAGGGCAAGAAGGGCTTAAACTTTAATCATAATATGAAAAGGCAAGACTGTCAAAAATCAGATGAAATTAAGAATACTTTCATTATTAGGTGGTCGTGTAGCTTTTTGGTCAGCATTTACGGGTAGGATACGCGATTGGTTGACCGCGTGCATTTTATGTTGAGTTGTTTTGTAGGACTTACCAATATTTTTAAAATAAATATATTAATATGAAGTTATTATTGAACGAAATAAATATACCTTCGGGTCGTTTAAGTTGGTAAATATATATAAAAAAAAAAGTTTGAAGAATCACGTCTATGTCATATACTTTGCTTTATAATAATGCGTTTGTATGGATAGTCGCGTAAGTAGGGTTCAAAAAAAAGAAAACAGACAAAAAGAGGGTTATTATTAAATTCTTTGCAATCGGGAATTTGACAGTTTATAATAGGTATGTACAAGATAAGTCATCTAAGTAAGATCAGTATGTTGAAGATAATTTTTTGATGAATCTTTATTTACTTACTCACATTTTAGAAAATTTTATTGCGTACCTACCTGATTACAGAGTATGGTAGGTACTTGCAATATTTTATTCATAAGAACTTGACTTGATGAACTGAAGAACGGGAAATATTATTATTATTTTGTATATAGCTTCAGTAGCAATATAAATTATATTAGTAACATATAGTGCTTATGAGAATTACCTAGTATTATCATTATGAATATTTGAAGTTGTTGAAAATGAACTTTTCTTTGATAAAGAATATTATAATAAATATATTCTAATGAACTGTTACTTTGTGAGTTGATGAAACATTTGTGTTTTGAGGTTATTCATTACGGGTACGACAGGCGGGGTATATTGACGAGGTTTTGATCATGAATTATTGATTATTTATAATTCTTGTAAATCAAATTGGTGATCGATTTACCAATTTATTGCGATGAAAATTACGATTATTATTAGGGAAAATAAATAAACAGTTGTATACTTACGTATAATGACAGATAGAAACTGAAGAAACATACGAGTAGGTTAAAATATACTTACGAAGGTAAACTGGAGCAAAATATTGTGCAATACTTGGAATTATATCTAATGTTGTTTTGTCTTATTCTTAAAATTATCTTGTTTTGATTTAGATCTACTCGTATTTAACTGTGCTAATGGCATAAAAAAAATACTTTATTAGTGGCATTCTTAAACCTTTCTTAGAGAAAGTTAATGTGTGTGTTTATGAACTATTTAATGTAAGTGCCCACAAGTTGACGCATATATAAACATTTTCCAGCATTGGTTCTACAAAGTTAGGCAGCAAGCAGATTGAACGTCAACTTGCGCCTGTAGTAGAAATTTAAACGATAACATTTTAAAAATAAACTCTTCATGGAAGTTTTGAACGATGATAATCATTAATTTTGTAAGTAATTTGAATTTGAATTGAATTTAAATTGGATTTGGATTGAATTCGAATTGGATTTGAATTGAATTTGAATATGTTTGTTATTTTCATTATTTATGTACAAGAGAAAAAAAATCTCTTAAAATCTATTATCAGATGAATTGGACAAAGGTGAAGCTTGTCTCTATGTGAATATTTCTTTCAGCATGCTCAAAAGTGAGAAGTGAAATTAAAAAGTGGTGCATGGGTATAAAATGTACATCCATATATAATTATATACTATAATAATATACTAAGTAGCAAAAAGCTGAGCTTTGTGAGGGCTCGCGTAGTTTTTCTAACGAGTTAAGTCCCGTTGTAGCGATGTTGACTCTTTGGTTTTCATGGATTGATTTTGATTTTTGGATTGATATTTGATTCTTTTGGATGAAGTTAATTTTTTTTTTAAATTAAATTATCTAATAAACCATAAATACGCAAAAATACATAAATATTTTATAAACATTTTTATTAAAATATATAAAAATTATAATTCTATACAGAACAGTAAGAAAGATGGTGCTGCTTCACTCTAGGTTTGAAAGTGTGTATTGACTGTCTTTAATGTGCTTGGGTAGTGAGTTTCATAGGCAATAAATAATGCGGTGAACGAAAGATTTTTCTGAACATTTCCAATCTGATTTATTAGTTGGTATGGTAAAAAGAGTTTCGTTGACAACAAACATAAAATTATAGAAATGAAGGAATGGTGATTTTGAGAGGTCATCGTACATTACAATTCGATAGGGACGGATATAGTTAGATTTTCTAGGTATTTTTAAAGGATCTAGCAATCAAGTTCATTGTTGGTTATTTTAATACAAATTAGTGATTGTTCATTTTAGATTTATATAGTAGTTATTCTTGTTGACTATATTTTTTGGATGAATAATAAATTTTATATTATTGAAATTACTATTTAGATGACTGAATGTTTTTTTTTTTACAAAATATATGATAATGAATGTTTTATAAATAAGCGATTTCAAGATAAAAACATTGCTTATAGAAATGAATAATATAATTAATTATTATTTGATACAAGTTCTGGGTTATAGCCAGTAGATCTGTCAGATAAAACATTTTTTGAAAAGACAAATTATAGCGTGATATTTTTTATAAATTCGTAGTCTGCAATACTAGATAATACAGAACTGATGGCACCGCATTCACGAATGTGGTGGTGGGATAAACTACTTGTTTAGGATAAATAAGAGATAATTTGATATTATTGGAATTTGCTTAAAGTAGACCAAACCAAGGTGAAGTAAGTTTGCTTTCGAAGTGAGTTAGTCACTTAATTGATTTCCGATTTCAAGATGGTATTTAAGTGAATAGTCAGTATACAATATTCAGTAACATGATATAAAAGAAATAGCGTAAAAGTAATAAAAAAAAAAATGACAATTAGTAAATATTTGTTGCGGTATTTTTACTGGTTCTTCCCGCTAGGTTGCGGTACAGAACTTTTAATTTAAAACTTAAAAATTTAAGTACTTAATATTATTGTCTAATTGACTAGACAGAGATTATGAATGCAGAGTTTAGTTTGTAATTGACAGATAGTTAAAAGAAATTGTTAACTTTAACTAAGAATTATGTTGAGGTTAATAGAACGAATGAAGATTTGAATGAAATGAAAAGGTTTAGGGTTGAATTTGTGAATAAATTAAAATTGAATTTTTATTTTTGAGATATTTAGTCTGAAGATTGGATTTTGAGTGAGATAATGACATTTTTATAATAAAATGATAAGGATTGAATGAGTTAGGTTAACCTCGCTCCTAAAATATCTTAGAGACTGTGCTATAGTGCTGTGTGATAGTTCCTAGATAGGTCTAATCCTCTCGTTAGAGAGTATTATGTTCTATGGGTCTAAAGTTTCTATAACTAGAAGTGTAGTGTGTAATATGAAATTGGTATTAATTGGTTAGTACTAGAGTAATTCGTCATATTAAAATAATGATCAAGCTTAGTAAAGATAATGAGTTTCGAATCTGATTCACAATAAAATAAGTCCAGTGAGAATTACGACCGAATGTCATGATCAAAAATTAGGTTAAGTTGATACATATACAAAAGGATAATCTATTTAGTTGAAATGTAGTGTGGGTATATTAACAAAAAAATTATGGATATTATTTTATGTTGTTATTCTAGTGCATGTTGATGATACAGTGTTGAAGTGCAACATTCCAGCAAAACGGTTTATATTGTGTGTATGAGATAGATATATAGATATATCTATATCTATGTATGTAAGGTATGCGGTTACCAGATTTTTAGTAGGGTACGTGCGCCGGAGGCTGCACGATATCGGATGGCCGAATGTCATGATTTTATAAAAATGACGGTGTTAAATGAATTTTTCAAGTGGCAATTCTTTCAGTGTGGCAACACTTGTTTTATGTCGGTAATTTGTTAGTTGTTGGCAAACATGGTTGCGTTGGCCAATCAGGAATAAGCACGCGTAGTCGCGACAAAATTACGTAGAGTGGGAAAAATGGGGGGGAGAAAGCGAGGGCCGGATGGTCGACAGCGGAGGACAGGCAGTTAGTGATTTATCTTTGAATAGCTCGGTTAAAAATGGGCAAAGTATCAATATTTGTGACATTAGTCAACCTCAATTTAACTAATATTCTTTAAAAAAAAAAAAAGGAAAAAAAAAAAGAAAAAAACGTCACCTAACTTAGCTAAGGTAGCCCGTAAAACTTAGAGAACGGTGGTGAAAACGGGCGTAACATCCAAACAACAATATTACCAAACAAAATACTTCTAGGGTACGTTTATACACACGCGGTGCGATGTGCGGCGCATGGTGCGTCGTGTCGCGCGGTAAACTCAAACATAATATTATTATGGCCAAGAATGAGAGCGTTCATACAGAAGCGCTTGCGTTGAACGCGGCGGAGCACGCGGCGGGCACCGCGGCGGGCACAGAGGTCACAGGGCGCGTGTGCACGTACCCTTAGGAATATTGTTAAGCTCATAGTACGAGTACATCAGAAATGACGACATTCGGGACCTTAAATTTAATACGTCGAAAATAAAATTAAATATGTCGTCAAAATTATAACAAGGTAGTAAATATAATAAGTCTATGTAGGTAACATAATTAAGTTATAATTTTGTAGACAAGTAACAAGCTAACTAAATAAATAAATAAAATAAATAAACATTTATTCAGCTTTTTAACAACAACAAAGCAAAAAATACAGAAGAATTCAAAAACACAAAACTTAACCACTAACCTATATTATTTTTGAATGAATAAATTACAGAAAAATAAGTAGTAGCTAAGTAGGTATATTGTGTTGTCGCTGAAAAGGCTACTGCCTCAGCATAATGCTACAGCATTAGAATGCTGCGGCGCAGATTTTCAGGCATAGCCTTTAACTACGTCGCGGCCCGACCATGCGACAGTTAAACATGATACGTAATACACTACAAATAAGTATTACAAAGTAAGTATTACACTACAAATAAATAAATCATATAAAATATACAATATAACCAATAAATCAATAAAGCATGTAAAATTTATACATACACATACACAGTCGATGAGTAATACATAACATGCTATTGTGTCTGAATAGCCACACGTACAGCAGCCCCAAGTGAAACTCGTGCCTGTAAGACTCGGAATGATCTCTAATCATATTGATTTTTGTTTGACTAAATAATATTTCTTTACCGCCTTCTTAAAAGATATTATTGATTTAAGCTTACGAGCTGGTGGTGGGAGGTCATTCCAGATCTTACAGGCCGAATGCTTAAATGTACCTCGAAATGCAGCTGTTGTATGTCTTGCCATAGCGATTCTGGGTGCAGGAATCCGTTTACTATACTCCTGTCTCCAAACTATTTTAGCATGCAAATATGCTGGTTTACCTGTGGCGATGACGCCAAACAGCATCGTTGCTAAATGCAACTTACGCCTAGATTCCATATTTAGCATATTTGCATTATTAATGTGTGGGCTAACATGGGTCCGAGGCGCTATGGAGAAGCAAAATCGGGCACAGGCATTCTGAACCCTCTGCACTAGTTTGGCCGATCTGGTAAGTATACATGGTCCATATACTATATCCGCATAATTTAATTTTGAAAGAATCAAAGCTTCACATAAATGTATTCTAACATCAGTACTAAGGTAGGGGCGCATTTTGTAAATCACTTTTAGCCTATAAAAACAACCTTTAACTATGTTTCTAATGTGTGATTCGAAATGTAGGTTAGAGTCAAAGATAACACCTAGATTCCGTGCTTCAAATATTCTATCCACAGCGTCATGCCCTATTTTAACAGAAGGGTTATAGCTTTCAATTTTTGCTATAATTCCTTTTGTCCCTAGAATCATTAATTTTGATTTTTGGGGATTAAGATTCAGCGAGTTTAAATCAGACCAGCCTACAATGTTTTCAAGGTCTTGATTAATTTTTTCTACCGCTTCCATTGTATCCGACGGCCGAAAAGAATAATATAATTGGACATCATCTGCGTATAGATGATATCTGTACTAATATAATTTATATAGTATAATTTTGTCGACATATTAAATTTTACGAAGTCCACGATCAACGGCATAAATACCACGATAACTTTGAGACAATCCAGCTGCTCGACATAATGAAGTTATTCTAAGAAGACTAAAAAGGGCGAAATAATAGCGTACCTACCTAGTGAAAAAAACCAGTGTAGCTGAACGTTAGCATCATGTGGCATCGCTGCTATTCATGATTACAGGTTTGAGTCCAAGTTCAAGTCAAACAATTTATAGGTTTTTCCAGAGAGAACATGAAAATGAGTTGGGGAGTTTACTCGACTGTGTTACAACCCTGCAGGTACCTGTAGTTGAACACTATCTATCAATATCTATTGTGAAGTTGGCTATAGTTATCGTTGGTTAGTTTTAGCTTAGGCCGGAATGTTTATATTTCAACTAGCTGATGCCCACGACTTCGTCCGCGTGGATTTAGTTCCTAAATTCCTAGATAAAAATAGACTATGTCACTCTCTAGGTCCTCAACTATAGTCATGCAAAAAATCAAGTCAATCCGTTGCTTTGTTGCGGCGTGATTGACGGACAAACCAAGAAACAAACACACTTTCGCATTTATAATATTAGTAAGGATTAGTAAGATAAGTAGACTATTTGGGTTAAGACTATCTCGCAATCTAACATTGTTCGAGATTTAGGTTGCCTAGCAATATAATAATACTCGTAATAACGTCGTTCGAAATTTAGGTTGCTAGGCAACCTAGCAACCTAAATCTCGAACTGTATATATGACTGTCGTGTAAATTACATATTTTAATTTGCAATAACAAATATTGATGTCAATAATTAAGATAAAAACTATCCTATCTTTTAAGTTGGACCAAATTACAGATAGTTACGAAGTTTGATCAAAATCAGTTGAGTAGGCTCCGAGTTTATCCCGAACATACATCGTGACACGAGATTTTTATATATATAGATGAGATACGTATTCGTTTTGAATATCGTCAGCATAGTAGGTAGGTGGCAATAATGACCTGCAGTCGAGAACATATCGGTCGTTCCTCCGGCGCTGCAAATGGGTATTTTTTAAACTAACGACCTCGATAATTAAGCTTTAAAAATACTTGGGCGCTTGAATTTTATTTCGCAAATATTTAATGGCCACGTACGGCCTTATTTTGGTGACTAGGTCACTGCACTCTTGCAAAGTTCACAGTATTGATTTTATTGCGCACGCCCGAAAATATAAATGGGAACTGGTATATGGAAGTGGCCATTGATTTCACTGGCGCGAATAAGTGCTGCACTCGCTTCGTTAATGCCGCTGACCCGGCCCAATAGACTGGCGATAAACTATCGATGGTGCCCTAAATCACTTTTTTATGTCCATTACTCTTTGACTTCTTTTCCATTCTGTGCTAATTTTTGCACTGTAAAAAGCGGTGATAGTCTAGTGGTTAAGACTTCGGTCACTTTTTCGAGAGATCCAGAATACTATTCCTGGGCAAAGAAATAAATTATTACTTGCTTTAACCGTGGCTTTAACGGTGACGGAAAATATCACGAGGAAACCTGCATGCCTGAGAGTTTTCCATAACTATTGTTCTTTGTTATGAGAAAGGTTTGCGCTCGACGACAATCAATGATGGAAAGCACTGATGAGGTCTTGGTTGGAGCGCGCTTGCCTAGAAAATGCCTATCCAAGTATCCACTCTTGCCTTGAAGGTACTCAGATTGTATACCTACGTGGCTGGAAACAGACGCCGGAATGTTCTTAAAGGTGAGTGAAGTCTGTCAATTTGCGGTTTGCCAGCGTGGTGGCTGTAGCCAAACCACGGGGAATGAGAACATCCTAAAAGCCCAGTCCAGTAATGAATGGGTCGGTGATGGATTGATGATGATAATAATTAATTGTTGACCGCAGGCAACCTCCTATTTTCACCCGACTGCACGACGCAAAGGAGCTGTAATGTGTTTATCAGTCTATGTATGTGTTGTGGGTAGTCTTAATATGTCTTAATATGTATGAAAATGAAAATGAAAATGAAAATGATTTATTTCAAAACTAAATTCTGTATACAATAGTATCAGGAGTCCCGATTTAAGTTAAATTAAACCTGTGGCTCGGGATTCCTGCTCTTCCTCCGTCGCTTACGTTATTACGTTATTATATAGGTACTAACGAAATAGTAAAGAAAAAATTAAAAAAATAAAAGTCGGCCAAGTGAGAGTCGGACTCGCGCACCGAGGGTTCCATACTCCAAAAGTAAAAGTAAAACGATAATATTATATTAATTTGCTTATTTATCGTTAACTTTGTTTGTAGAGGTTTATTGTTAATATAAAAAAAACTATGCTAGTTAGAGCGTTGGTTTTATTTTTACTGTAAAATATACATAAACCTCTAATGAACATAATTATTTCAGATTTTTCGATTGGTAAACTTCGGAGATAAGGGGGGGGGGAACGGTATTTTTTCGACATTTTGGCCGATTACTCAAAAACTATTATATATAGAAATAAATAAAAAACTGTTTTAGAATGCACAAGTAAAGGCCTTTCATATGATACCCCACTCAGTATAATTATCTTACTTTGAAATTTCAAACCCCTGATTTTCCCCCTTTTTTAATTAAACTAAAATAATTTTCGCGTTGATTTTATTTTTCCTGTAAAATATACATAAACCTCTATTGACCATAATTATTTCAGATTTTTCGATTGGTAAACTTCGGAGATAAGGGGGGGGGGGAACGGTATTTTTTTCAACATTTTGGCCGATTACTCAAAAACTATTATATATAGAAATAAATAAAAAACTGGTTTAGAATGCACAAGTAAAGGCCTTTCATATGATACCCCATTCGGTATAGTTATCTTACTTTGAAATTTCAAACCCCCGATTTCCCCCCTTTTTTAATCAAACTAAAATAATTTTCGCGTTGCTTTTAGTTTTCCTGTAAAATATACATAAACCTCTATTGACCATAATTATTTCAGATTTTTCGATTGGTAAACTTCGGAGATAAGGGGGGGGGGAACGGTATTTTTCTCGACATTTTGGCCGATTAATCAAAAACTATTATATATAGAAATAAATAAAAAACTGTTTTAGAATGCACAACTAAAAGCCTTTCATATGATACCCCACTCGATATAGTTATTTTACTTTGAAATTTCAAACCCCCGATTTTCCCCCTTTTTTTAATAAAACTAAAAATAATTTTCGATTTTTCTTTATTCCTATGATTTTGGGCCACTATTATACACAACTATGCCAAATTTCATGTCGATAGCTTTAATAGTTACTGAAATAATCGACTGTGACAGACGGACGGACAGACGGACGGAGAAAGTCTCACCAGAAGAAAGTGTGTGTGTGTGTGTGTGGGTGTGTGGGTGTGCGTGTGCGTGCGCGTGGCAGTGTAAGTTACACAACATGATGGTAAGTTAAAAAAGTGTAGAATTAAAAACAATTATTTAATATTGCAATTGTAAAAGGTTTTCTGTTTCATTATTAAGTTATTTAACCATTTAATCAATTTTTGTTTACATTCGACAAACTTCATGTTATGTATATTAAGAATTTTATTTATCTTATTATATAAATAGGGCGCTTTAGTCTTGAACTGTCTGCTTGCAAATTTAGTATTACAGGGGAATGTCTTTATGACCGCATAGTCACGTCGCTTATTAGGGTTCCGTACCCAAAGGGTACCAACGGGACCCTATTACTAAGCCTACGCTGTCCGTCCGTCCGTCCGTCCGTCCGTCCGTCTGTCAGCGGGCTGTATCTCGGTAACTGTAATAGGTAGACAGTTGAAATTTTCACAGATTGTGTATTTCTATTGCCGCTACAACAACAAATAATAAAAATTAAATTAAATTAAAAAAATTAAATAAAATATTTCCATGGGTACATGGAAATATTTTTATGTAAATTTTTTTTACGGAACCCTAAAAGAGCGAGGCCCGACTCGCACTTGGCCGATTTTTTTTGAAGCGATCTGTTGTATGGTGTCGTACGGTGCACCCGAACTATTGTTTGCAAAATGAATAGTATTCTTATAGTTAGTATTTTAGCTGTAGTGTATAAACTATGTGTTGGGTATCTGTACGGTCTGAAATACATTACCTTCAGAAGGGACCTTTGAGCTCTTTCTAACTGTATAAGTTGTGTCTTACATGCAGCACTCCATGCAGGAATGCAATACATCAAATTTGACTGTCCTAGTGCGATATATATAGCTTTTAATAATGCAGATGGTACAACGTGGCGAAGTTTTTTAAAGATCCATATAAGATTTCT
Organism: Oeneis ivallda; assembly: GCA_029955525.1. NCBI lineage: Eukaryota > Metazoa > Arthropoda > Insecta > Lepidoptera > Nymphalidae > Oeneis > Oeneis ivallda. Next base: position 9,819,168 of record JARPMR010000024.1, on the reverse strand, counting down.
AGTTCTGTTCATTAGGCTATTTATAAGTATTTATACTCTGTCACTTTATTAATGTTAGGACAATCACAGAAGTCGTCTAGGTAATAGCGACAGGAATGACATTTTATAGTAAAGTCAGCAGGAGGTTGTGTTGGAGTCCTAATCGAAAAGGTCATAAGTTTGGTTTTAGATATATTTAATGTGAGCACGTTATTATTTAGCCAATTAACTACATAACTTATGCCTTTTTCAGCATTATGTTTTACTTCTTCCCAAGTATCACCATAGAAGATTAAGGCAGTGTCATCTGCATAGGAATAGACCTTAAATTTATCCAGATTTATTAGTAATAGTTCATTTATGTATATCAAGAACAAGGTAGGTCCCAGAACACTGCCTTGAGGTACGCCATACGTAACCGCTGTTTCTTGGCTTACGGCATCACCAATTCTTACCTTTTGCCTTCTATTTGTAAGGTAACTTTCAAACAGTTGCAATGGTGTACCTCTGATACCGATCCTATCCAGTTTATCTAACAGTAAAGGAATACTAACGGTGTCAAAAGCCCTGGCCAGGTCCTGTATGTATGTTTGTTCCTTTGAGACAAAACGCGTGGGCCGATTTTGATAAGGGGCACGTCGTTAGTTTCTTCATGCCAGTGTGAGTGTCAACGAGAATATAAAAATTTGAAAAATTCAAAATGGCGGATTTTGGACGTGGGGTTCAAAATTTTTTTTTCTTCAAATACTATTGAGTGGGATACCTATCAAATTAAAGGGTTTGAATAGGTGATTACGAAATTTTTTTTCTCATGAATTTGATAATTGATATTTTCATTGATATTCTTTAAAGCAGTCGGGTTTTTTATTCTTTTTTAATACTTTGCTTGTTTGTTTAAGTGATCAATCTTCTAAAATGTCATATTGACATTATAGAAGATTGATCACAATAATAATACTGATCAATAGAAACTTCAATAGCCAAACGGTTAAAGGTGCGGACTGAAAACTGAAAGGTCAACAGTTTGATCCCAACCTTTACATTATTGTGACCCCATTCCCTAACACCAAATTTTCGCTTATTTGGATGTAAGATGAGAGTATTAGTTAAGTTCAGCTTGGCTTATATTCTTACTGAGTAGTTGATACCCGCGAATTCGTCCGCGTGGAATTATTTTTTAAAATCCCGCGGGAACTCTAATTTTCTGGGATAAATAGTAAGCTTATGTCACTCTCCAGGTCCTCCATTATACCCACGTAAAAATCACGTCGATGCGTAGCCCTATTGCATCGTGATGAACAAACCAACAAACAAACACATTTTCGCAATTATAATACTAGTAAGGATATAAAACAAACAATTGTATTTTAAATAAGATAAGGTGCTAAAACTTTAAAATTAAAGTGAGCATGTCTCTTCCGCAGGTTCCAAAGAGCTGAAGAATGATCAACGAGTTGTTCCGAGATATTTACTGAGCAAGAAACTTAGTCAATCTGAAAAGGAGTAAGTAAACCTCAAGACTTCCTTTCTTTATGAATTAAAAAGCACTGCCGACGCTTTTCATAGTAGACGTCGTGTTGAAATTATTTTCGAATTGAAAGTAAGTTAAGTGGAGTGAGCAGTTTAATAAATATACATATATATTACTAGCTGACTCGGCGAACTTCGTACCGCCAACGTACCTATATAAATAAAACAAATAACTACTAAAACTATCCTATCTTTCAAGTTGGACCAAATTACAGATAGTTACGAAGTTTGATCAAAATCGGTTAAGTAGTTTAGGAGTCCATCGCGGACAAACAACGTGACACGTAATTTATATATTATATATTACAAGATATGTTGGTTATAATTTAAAGCTTGATATAAATTTTATACCGGAACGATTTGTGGTGGACTATGGACTAAAGCCTTCGCATTCGAGAATATAATAGAAATGTTTTTATTCAAATAAACTTTTTTACAAGTGCTTTTGAATCGTCGATGAGTCTACCTGTACTGGTTCGGAATGTTCTTCCTGTCGAGAATAACCAGCAAGAAACTCAGCGGTTGCTCTTTTCAAAACAAGTTTACAATTCAATAGATACTATGCTATGTATGCAGTGTTTCCACAATGAATTCCACAAAAGCATACCTTATTATAATTCAACAAACAACATATATAAAAGATGACCATACGGGGTACGAAAAATAAAGGAAAATAATGCTAACTACGAAGGCGTAACTCGTAAGATACTAAAGAAAAGGAAACTTTATCTCTTCACAATAAGCCATAAAAGGTGAGCCAGCCACATTGTTCCAGCAAACAATATCACATAATGACAGACGCGACCTCTGTTAGATAATTACCCTAGATGCCGGCGAGGAGCGACGACCCCGAGCGACTTTGACCCACTTCGTACTCTAATTTCCCATCTCACGCCTCTCTCGTAGACATTAAGCGTACACGTAACTTTGGGGAAGCTCCGAACAAAACTTTTCCAAGAAAACTGGTTATGAACTTCAATAATAAGTTAAATTTTTGTCGTTAAGTGCAGTAAATAAAATAAGTACTTAACTTTTTATTGAATAAAAGTAATAATAAAACAAGTAGGTATCACCATAACTCTGTTACTCTACTTTCATCATCAGCAGCTATTCTCAATCCAGCTTATCCTTTCCTTGTAATATAATAAATGCGAAAGTTTGTAAGGATGAATGGATGGATGGCTAAGTAGATGTTTGTTACTTGTTCACGTCACAACGAATGAACCAATTTGGCTGTTATTTTAAATGGAGATAGCTCATACCCAGGATTAGCAGTTAGCACATAATATGCTACATTTTAACCAGAAAAATTAGAGTTCCCGTGGAGTTAAACAACCTTAATCCACGCGGACGAAGTCGGTGGCATCATCTAGTCAAAAATAAATTTAAGTTAAGTACTAAGTAATAGTCTTCATAATTTGAAGTTTTTCTACAAATATAAGTATGGGCAAGTGCTGTTCCTATGGACGCTTGTACCTGTGGACACAATCGATTCCGTCGAAACTAGCAACCCTAAAACTCTAATTTGAGCACGACCGTAAAGCTTTGTATATAATATGGTTGACAGGTCGCGTTCAAATTAGAATTTTAGGGTTGCTAGTTTCGACGGAATCGATTGTGTCCACTGGTACAAGCGTCCATAGGAACAGCAATTGCCCATACATATACAGGATTATAAATTTTAGGTCGTCGTAATCGATTAAATGCACAGAAGCGAGGTACGAAGTTCAAAATTGTTCTCAAGTCTGTCAAATATTTCAAACAACTTTTCACATTTCGGTACAAACGGTTTACCTGAACTATTTATTTCTCATTTGCGTGGACTCTGTAAATACCCGTAAACAATTTACAAATACGCCTGCTGTATTGGGTTAGGGTCGCTCAAAATTCTTTCTTTAACAAATCTACTGTATTACGGCTAACGGGGTCATTACTTTAGCCCCGTAATTTCTAGGAATACCTACGTAACAAAAATAGAATTGTGCCCTTTCATTATTGGATCTGGCATGTCTCGGTCTTGCGCCGCCTGTACCCAGTGGCTCTCTACGTCTATGTATGTCGTTGGTCCTAGTGAAGGGTCTGCCAGCACTACGCTTTTCGATGCGAGGTCTCCACTTCAGCACCTTGACACCAACGACCATCAACCCCCCCTTCCAAGTTAGCCCGCTACCACCTTAGACTAAATTGTTACTTACCATCAGGTGAGATTGTAGTTGAGGGCTATCTTGTCATTGAATAAAAAGCCCTCGCCACATCGCTAGGTATATCGTTCCAATAAAATTCCGGTCGAGGATCGAGGAATGACATGACAATGATACAAGCATTTTTCTCTCATTAAAAATAACACATTTCATTCTAAGCATTCCTTATATATAATTTTTATATGAACAATTTTATTGAACATGTCAACGAAAAATAAAATACTTTTCTTATCTCCCTAAGTGTAATAAAGGTTATTTTCGCTTGCACCGATTTGGCATTACCCAGTATTGTTGTACAGAGAGCTTCCCAATTATAGCCCGAGGGATTCCAAATAACATACTCGAATTATTTCCTCGTATATCGTTCTTTTATCCGATCCTCTGCTAATTACAAATACACGAGTTACAAATACACGAGTTCCGAATGTTTTGTAAAAAATAATAAGTAAGTAACACAAATCCAAGAAAAACAATCAACAGGTATTTATTAACTTGATGACAAATCTAGATTTTTATATGCTAGCTAGGTCTACAAGATCGTAGACCTTGTACGCTTACATTCTCACTGTATAAACAGTAGGTGGGGTTCGTCAGAGTAAAGTTCTAACTGTAATATTTGCAAAGTCCAAGCAAATGAAAACGAACTCAATCCAATTCCTCAATCCAAATCCAAGCAAATTGTCGACGGAAAACTGTTTGTAAATGCGAAAAGTTTGTAGGAACTCTTGAATATGACAAAGTTGGAAACAACGGTGTGGCGTGGGAGGAGTTTTCAAAGCAAACCTGTTTTAGAAAGTGTAGTGCAAATACAAAGATTAAATTTATCTATACTTATAAAAAACTTGTCCTGACTGAATGACTGAATGACTGACTGACTGACTGAATGACTGACTGACCGACTGACTGACTGATCTATCAACGCACAGCCTAAACCACTGGAGTTAGAAACTTTTTACAGTAGGTATCTTTAATGACAGGCGCGCACTAAGTTTGTTTTTTTTTTTGGAATTCCACCCCCAAGGGGGTTAAATGGGGAGTTGTGGTTAAATGGTGTGAAAGTCTGTCATTTTTTTAAGTTATATAGTATACTAATGAAACTCGGTATTTGGGCTTTAAATTAAAAACAAAGAAGTAAGTGTTTCATAGTTTTTGAAAATTCTTCTCCCAAAGGCATAAAATAGGGGATGAAAATTTTTATGACAGCGTTTCATTTTTCAAGTCATTTTTCAAGTTATGTATATATGAAACTTGGTATTTTGGCTCTTGGTTGAAATTAAAGAAATACTTGTTTTATATTTTTTGAAAATGCTACCCCCCATGAGGTAAAATAGGGGTCGATATAATAATTTGTAATTTGTCCGTCATTTTCCAAGTTAGGTATATCCATGAAACTTGGTATTTTAGCTTTCGGTTAAAAATAAAGAAATACATGTCACCCAGTTTTTGAACGGAACAGCGCAGCAGATCGATGTGATCTTTGATGCGTAGATATGGTTGCGGGCCTGCAGATTGACACACTGTGACAACAAATAGATCCCCCGGTATTTTCTAAAACCTAATTCCACGCAGACGAAGTTGCGGTGGCGAAAGCTAGTAGCCTATAACGGTTAAAGATGCGGACTGGAAACTGAAAAGTCCATGGTTCGATCCTCATCCGTTGTTCTATTGTCGTACCCAATGCTTACACAAGCTTTCCGCTTATTTATATAAATAAAATAAATATAAATAAATAAAAATAATTTAAAATTGTGTGCTTAAGACCGCACGGCATAAAATAAAATTTTATTTTTTTACCCTGGCATTGTAACGACCCTAGTCCTTCGTACTAAGGAATTTTTCATATTTGATAGTACTAAAAATTGTTGATTAAATTTTATCAAAATCGGTACAGTAGTTAAGTTACGAGATGTACTTTCACATGGGATCATAAAAATAATAATTTTAGGAACTTCATTTTTCATGTCATATAATATCAATTTGACGTTGACGCTATTCTGTAGAACGGTATACTGTAAGGGAAGGCAGCGACGACCGCAGCGTCGTGACGCGCGGATCGTCTATAAGAAAGAACATTGTCCGTGTTTGGGGCATATGTTCAGTGACTTAAACATGCACATACTGTATTATGATTTATGAGAAATGTGAAGTAGTATGTAGTGACATACTTTATATCAATTATTATTGATAAAATACAAGGGGCGATACACGAAATCTAATATGAGTGATACCTAATCTGACGTTGGAAGCTGCTTAAGAGATGGGGAGCTCTAGCGCCTTGGTGCTTTATGAACCTGTCTTTGGGCTAGCGACCGACGATTTCAGATGAAGATTGATCTATATCGCGATGCTCTATGCTGAGTGTTGTGTCAACCTGTAGGTTGGATGCCGAGATAGGATAAGCTTAGGATGGCCTAATAAACTTGCCAGTCCGGGCTGTCTGGTCCAGGTGTCTGATTCTACTTCGAACTTGCTCTGACGTTAAGTTGGAGCCTATCACCACTTCGTGGTGACAACCAACTGTTGGATGCTGAGATAGGATGAAGCTAATGATGGCGATTGCTATTATGGTTTTGTCTGGTCCAGGCGTCTGACACCAACCTCGAACTAGACCCTAACGTTGTTAGAGTCCTTCACCACTCCGTGGTGACTTCACGCAGTATAACTATTAACCTACAACCAACAAACAACAACTATACATGAGAGGAGCTCACCTCTATAAAAAAGTCTCAGTGGATCACACCACTATAAAAAAGTCTTGTGGAAACACACCACGGTTAAAAAAGTGTCTTCAGTGGATCACACCACTTTAAAAAAGTCTTGTGGAGCACACCACGGTTAAAAAAGCCTCGCACATTCGTGTGTGAGTGAATGATGACAGTGGGGGGGGGGGGCTCATAGTTTGATGGTAATTCAAGGGCTTATTCACATTCCTAATTATTATGAATTATCTGTACAAAGTAATACATTTAACAAATCCAAGCTGCAATCTCATTGCGTCAATTATTATAATAATACATTATTGTTTTAATGGACGCAACTGAGTGATCCTTGATGTACCACGAAAGGAAGGAGCTCACCATCGTTGGCGGGAAGGGAGCCAACGATCATCATTTTATTTTTTTTTTACAATAAAATGATGCCATCTTAGGTTTGAACGTTGCCTATGGACCCAAAGGAACTTGAAGCAACGATGTGTAGTGTAGACGTTCAATGTGATGTTGAATGTCGAGGTGCATAAGTTGCGATGTAGGTTCTTTTGATGTTTACCCATAGAAATAATTGTGTCTCTCGACATCAGTGTTGAGTCTCGTGATAATGGAGCAAACCGGTATCATTCATAGTTGGATTTAAACAATCTTTCTTCTTCTCTCTTCTTCTTCTTTATCAACCGATAGACGTCCACTGCTGGACAAAGGTCTCTTGCATGGACTTCCACAGGCCTCGGTCTTGCGCCGCCTGAATCCAGCGGCTCCCTGCGACTCGTTTGATGTCGTCGGTCCACCTGGTGGGGGGTCTGCCTACACTGCGCTTCCCGGTGCGGGGTCGCCACTCCAGCACCTTGGGACCCCAACGACCATCAGCTCTTCGAACTATGTGCCCCGCCCATTTCCACTTCAGTATCGCGACTCGCTTAGCTATGTCGGTGACTCTGGTTCTCCTACGGATCTCCTCATTTCTGATTCGATCCCGCAGGGACACTCCGAGCATAGCTCTCTCCATCGCCCGCTGAGCGGTCCTGAGCCTACTTATGAGGCCCTTAGTTAGCGACCATGTCTCGGATCCGTAAGTCATCACTGGCAACACGCACTGTTCGAAGACTTTAGTCTTCAGGCACTGAGGAATTTTGGACGAGAAGACATCTCGGAGCTTCCCGAACGCTGCCCAGCCGAGTTGGATTCGGCGGTTGATCTCTTTCTCGAAATTGGACCTACCTAGCTGGACTGTGTGTCCAACAAAACAATCTTTAATATAAACCAATACGGGAACCCACTAAAATCTAATACATGAACTCTTGCATATATCGCCTAGGTCTTATGAACTCATTACTTCTGACGCTCTAAAAGTTCTTGGGTTAATACGGTCACAACATTATAAAGGGTTCTACCACTAGCGATTCACGTGCCATTCTAAAGAAATAATTTTAAAAATAGAAAGATTTATTAGGAATAATAGGGTAGAGATTTTCGTAGGATACTTAGTTCAGTTACAATATGGTGCCGTGACCAGGATGGTTAAACGGCTGATTAGGGAAATACAAAGTAGGCGAAAGCCTACAATATGTTGCTCGTGAAATGGAAAGAGTCTGAGGAAGTTTTGAGTTCGTTATGGTCATGGCGTTTTGTGCGAGAGTTCGATTATAACTAGATTATTGATAGGAGGATTATTTGGACGAGTGATGTAAATAAGGTTATATTATTATTTAACCGGGTGAAAGCATAGTCGCAAATCCTAGTTCTATGGGTGAAAGGAACTTAATTGTCTGGTTGACAGGGGGTTGTGGAAATTGATGCCAAGTGTAAAAGAATCTAAGTGGATCATGATTATCCATAAAAATTAATATTAATATGACATCAAATTGACTTCAGGTCTGGGGGTTGTATAGAGTATTGGAGGTACAAAACATTAGATTTAGTAAAAGAAAATGTGAAGATAAGTGTTGTATTGTGGCGATTGACATAATTAAAAATCAAATTGACTTCAGGTCTGGGGTTTGTGTAGAGTATTGGAGATACAAAAAAGGAATTAGATTAAGGAAAGGAAAAATGTGAAGATGTGTGATGTATCGTGGAGTCATCCTTGGATACAATTTCAGATAGGTGTGTATAATTTAATTTTAGAAACAAATGATAGAAGTCTGGAGGTTGTGATGATATTAAGTTGGACAATAAGGGAAATTGCGAATAAAATATTTCCTAGTGTAAATTCTATTCAGCATACTTCATAGAAATCGTTCTATTTTGCATGCCTCATAGAATTTAGGGGGTTGAATGTAACGACCCTAGTCCTTCGTACTAAGGAATTTTTCATATTTGATAGTACTTACTAAAAATTGTTGATTAAATTTTATCAAAATCGGTACAGTAGTTAAGTTACGAGATGTACTTTCACATGGGATCATAAAAATAATAATTTTAGGAACTTCATTTTTCATGTCATATAATATCAATTTGACGTTGACGCTATTCTGTAGAACGGTATACTGTAAGGGAAGGCAGCGACGACCGCAGCGTCGTGACGCGCGGATCGTCTATAAGAAAGAACATTGTCCGTGTTTGGGGCATATGTTCAGTGACTTAAACATGCACATACTGTATTATGATTTATGAGAAATGTGAAGTAGTATGTAGTGACATACTTTATATCAATTATTATTGATAAAATACAAGGGGCGATACACGAAATCTAATATGAGTGATACCTAATCTGACGTTGGAAGCTGCTTAAGAGATGGGGAGCTCTAGCGCCTTGGTGCTTTATGAACCTGTCTTTGGGCTAGCGACCGACGATTTCAGATGAAGATTGATCTATATCGCGATGCTCTATGCTGAGTGTTGTGTCAACCTGTAGGTTGGATGCCGAGATAGGATAAGCTTAGGATGGCCTAATAAACTTGCCAGTCCGGGCTGTCTGGTCCAGGTGTCTGATTCTACTTCGAACTTGCTCTGACGTTAAGTTGGAGCCTATCACCACTTCGTGGTGACAACCAACTGTTGGATGCTGAGATAGGATGAAGCTAATGATGGCGATTGCTATTATGGTTTTGTCTGGTCCAGGCGTCTGACACCAACCTCGAACTAGACCCTAACGTTGTTAGAGTCCTTCACCACTCCGTGGTGACTTCACGCAGTATAACTATTAACCTACAACCAACAAACAACAACTATACATGAGAGGAGCTCACCTCTATAAAAAAGTCTCAGTGGATCACACCACTATAAAAAAGTCTTGTGGAAACACACCACGGTTAAAAAAGTGTCTTCAGTGGATCACACCACTTTAAAAAAGTCTTGTGGAGCACACCACGGTTAAAAAAGCCTCGCACATTCGTGTGTGAGTGAATGATGACAGTGGGGGGGGGGGCTCATAGTTTGATGGTAATTCAAGGGCTTATTCACATTCCTAATTATTATGAATTATCTGTACAAAGTAATACATTTAACAAATCCAAGCTGCAATCTCATTGCGTCAATTATTATAATAATACATTATTGTTTTAATGGACGCAACTGAGTGGTCCTTGATGTACCACGAAAGGAAGGAGCTCACCATCGTTGGCGGGAAGGGAGCCAACGATCATCATTTTATTTTTTTTTACAATAAAATGAAGCCATCTTAGGTTTGAACGTTGCCTATGGACCCAAAGGAACTTGAAGCAACGATGTGTAGTGTAGACGTTCAATGTGATGTTGAATGTCGAGGTGCATAAGTTGCGATGTAGGTTCTTTTGATGTTTACCCATAGAAATAATTGTGTCTCTCGACATCAGTGTTGAGTCTCGTGATAATGGAGCAAACCGGTATCATTCATAGTTGGATTTAAACAATCTTTAATATAAACCAATACGGGAACCCACTAAAATCTAATACATGAACTCTTGCATATATCGCCTAGGTCTTATGAACTCATTACTTCTGACGCTCTAAAAGTTCTTGGGATACGGTCACAACATTATAAAGAGTTCTACCACTAGCGATTCACGTGCCATTCTAAAGAAATAATTTTAAAAATAGAAAGATTTATTAGGAATAATAGGGTAGAGATTTTCGTAGGATACTTAGTTCAGTTACAGCATGTGGAGTGTCATTGTCTCGAGCTCATTTAAGTGGAGATCAAATATATATTTTTTTATTTTTTAGCTACAAAAATGAAGAAATGGGGGGCCGTCAAAGTTGTCGGTTTTAGACAGATTTTGTTAGGGGTCTATCTCAAAAACAAAACTAGTTAGGAATTTGAAATTTTGGTATATTATGTACTTTATAGAGTATTTAAACAACAAATACTCAAAACACCAATTTATAATGCGGTTTGTAAGTTGTGACACTGACAAAGCAAGCGAGCATTTTTTCCCCGCTAATTTAGTATTTTCTAAGAACTAAGATATCTAAATATGTATCTAGTTTAAAAAAAGCCGGCCAAGTGCGAGTCGGACTCGGGCACCGAGGGTTCCGTACTCCAAAAGTAAAAGTAAAACGATAATATTATATTAATTTGCTTATTTATCGTTAACTTTGTTTGTAGAGGTTTATTGCTAATATAAAAAAAAAAAACTATGCTAGTTAGAGCGTTGGTTTTATTTTTCCTGTAAAATATACACAAACCTCTATTGACCATAATTATTTCAGATTTTTCGATTGGTAAACTTCGGAGATACGGGGGGGGGGGGGGGGGGTATTTTTTTCGACATTTTGGCCGATTACTCAAAAACTATTATATATACAAATTAATAAAAAACTGTTTTAGAATGCACAAGTAAAGGCCTTTCATATGATACCCCACTCGGTATAGTTATCTTACTTTTGAATTTCAAACCCCCGATTTTCCCCCTTTTTTAACCAAATTAAAATAATTTTCGCGTTGCTTTTATTTTTCCTGTAAAATATACATAAACCTCTATTGACCATAATTATTTCAGATTTTTCGATTGGTAAACTTCGGAGATAAGGGGGGGGGAACGGTATTTTTTTCGACATTTTGGCCGATTACTCAAAAACTATTATCGACCGAGCGAAGCGAAGGTCTCTGAGTTTACTAGAGCGATTTGCACTTGTCCGTCCGTCCGTCTGTCACAGCCTTATAACTTCTGAATTACTGAACGTAATTACTTCAATTTTAGATATGATATGTAAACCGATGGCCTCCAGCCGAAAATGGCTTAAAAAGTTATAAAAATCTTTATTTCAGGGGGGCTCCCATACGAAATGGGGGGCTTTCAAAGTGGAGATTGTATTCGAGGCTAGATTTCTAAAACCACTTTGTTTTAAAACTTGAAACTTACACATAATTTGAGTTATATTCTGTACTTGAACAACAAATACTAAGATTAGATAAATATTATAAAGAAACGAAATTATTTGAGTTTTAATGGGCATCAATGTTTTTAACAAAACTTCACTATACTGTTACTAGATGGCGCTGTCTTTAATATTGTAAATATGCATCCCATCCACGAAAGCAGATGACGATTGACGTCATCAGATTCGGCGCGTTTTAATTACAATATAATATAGTTAAAACTACCTTATGGGAATTATGGGATACCGCGGGGTTTCAGTTCGGGGCGAACCACTAGTATATAGAAATAAATAAAAAACTGATTTAGAATGCACAAGTAAAGGCCTTTCATATGATACCCCACTCGGTATACTTCTTACTTTTAAATTTCAAACCCCCGATTTTCCCCTTTTTTAATCAAACTAAAATAATTTTCGCGTTTCTTTTATTTTTCCCGTAAAATATACATAAACCTCTATTGACCATAATTATTTCAGATTTTTCTATTCGTAAACTTCGGAGATAAGGGGGGGGAACGGTATTTTTTTCGACATTTTGGCCGATTACTCAAAAACTATTATATATAGAAATAAATAAAAAACTGTTTTAGAATGCACAAGTAAAGGCCTTTCATATGATACCCCACTCGGTATAGTTATTTTACTTTGAAATTTCAAACCCCCGATTTTCCCCCTTTTTTTATAAAACTAAAAATAATTTTCGATTTTTCTTTATTCCAATGATGTTGGGCCACTATTGTACACAACTATGCCAAATTTAATGTTGATAGCTTTAATAGTTACTGAAATAATCGACTGTGACAGACGAACGGACGGACGGACGGACGGACGGACGGAGAAAGTCTCACCATAAGGGTTCCTTTTTTACCATTTTGGTACGGAACCCTAAAAATGATTTGGTCATATGTACGGAACCCTAACAGATTGAGGCTCGACTCGCACTTGGCCAATTTTTTTTTATACCAAGTATCTTGTGGGCAGCTGGATGCCAAGCCGATTTAACCCATGCAACTTTGTTAGAATAGAATATAATATTTCCACAATGAGGGGAGGCTCCAAAAAAGCGTACTACAGTTCAATTCGTGTTAAGACAGGCAGATAGAAAGCAGCCCCATTCCCGCCCTTTGTAAGGCATTTCTTCGATAAAAAAGCCGGCCAAGTGCGAGTCGGACTCGGGCACCGAGGGTTCCGTACTCCAAAAGTAAAAGTAAAACGATAATATTATATTAATTTGCTTATTTATCGTTAACTTTGTTTGTAGAGGTTTATTGCTAATATAAAAAAAAAACTATGCTAGTTAGAGCGTTGGTTTTATTTTTCCTGTAAAATATACACAAACCTCTATTGACCATAATTATTTCAGATTTTTCGATTGGTAAACTTCGGAGATACGGGGGGGGGGGGGGGGGGTATTTTTTTCGACATTTTGGCCGATTACTCAAAAACTATTATATATACAAATTAATAAAAAACTGTTTTAGAATGCACAAGTAAAGGCCTTTCATATGATACCCCACTCGGTATAGTTATCTTACTTTTGAATTTCAAACCCCCGATTTTCCCCCTTTTTTAACCAAATTAAAATAATTTTCGCGTTGCTTTTATTTTTCCTGTAAAATATACATAAACCTCTATTGACCATAATTATTTCAGATTTTTCGATTGGTAAACTTCGGAGATAAGGGGGGGGGAACGGTATTTTTTTCGACATTTTGGCCGATTACTCAAAAACTATTATCGACCGAGCGAAGCGAAGGTCTCTGAGTTTACTAGAGCGATTTGCACTTGTCCGTCCGTCCGTCTGTCACAGCCTTATAACTTCTGAATTACTGAACGTAATTACTTCAATTTTAGATATGATATGTAAACCGATGGCCTCCAGCCGAAAATGGCTTAAAAAGTTATAAAAATCTTTATTTCAGGGGGGCTCCCATACGAAATGGGGGGCTTTCAAAGTGGAGATTGTATTCGAGGCTAGATTTCTAAAACCACTTTGTTTTAAAACTTGAAACTTACACATAATTTGAGTTATATTCTGTACTTGAACAACAAATACTAAGATTAGATAAATATTATAAAGAAACGAAATTATTTGAGTTTTAATGGGCATCAATGTTTTTAACAAAACTTCACTATACTGTTACTAGATGGCGCTGTCTTTAATATTGTAAATATGCATCCCATCCACGAAAGCAGATGACGATTGACGTCATCAGATTCGGCGCGTTTTAATTACAATATAATATAGTTAAAACTACCTTATGGGAATTATGGGATACCGCGGGGTTTCAGTTCGGGGCGAACCACTAGTATATAGAAATAAATAAAAAACTGATTTAGAATGCACAAGTAAAGGCCTTTCATATGATACCCCACTCGGTATACTTCTTACTTTTAAATTTCAAACCCCCGATTTTCCCCTTTTTTAATCAAACTAAAATAATTTTCGCGTTTCTTTTATTTTTCCCGTAAAATATACATAAACCTCTATTGACCATAATTATTTCAGATTTTTCTATTCGTAAACTTCGGAGATAAGGGGGGGGAACGGTATTTTTTTCGACATTTTGGCCGATTACTCAAAAACTATTATATATAGAAATAAATAAAAAACTGTTTTAGAATGCACAAGTAAAGGCCTTTCATATGATACCCCACTCGGTATAGTTATTTTACTTTGAAATTTCAAACCCCCGATTTTCCCCCTTTTTTTATAAAACTAAAAATAATTTTCGATTTTTCTTTATTCCAATGATGTTGGGCCACTATTGTACACAACTATGCCAAATTTAATGTTGATAGCTTTAATAGTTACTGAAATAATCGACTGTGACAACGAACGGACGGACGGACGGACGGACGGAGAAAGTCTCACCATAAGGGTTCCTTTTTTACCATTTTGGTACGGAACCCTAAAAATGATTTGGTCATATGTACGGAACCCTAACAGATTGAGGCTCGACTCGCACTTGGCCAATTTTTTTTTATACCAAGTATCTTGTGGGCAGCTGGATGCCAAGCCGATTTAACCCATGCAACTTTGTTAGAATAGAATATAATATTTCCACAATGAGGGGAGGCTCCAAAAAAGCGTACTACAGTTCAATTCGTGTTAAGACAGGCAGATAGAAAGCAGCCCCATTCCCGCCCTTTGTAAGGCATTTCTTCGATAAAAAAGCCGGCCAAGTGCGAGTCGGACTCGCGTACCGAGGGTTCCGTACTCCAAAAGTAAAAGTAAAACGATAATATTATTTATCGTTAACTTTGTTTGTAGAGGTTTATTGTTAATATAAAAAAAACTATGCTAGTTATAGCATTGATTTTATTTTTCCTGTAAAATATACATAAACCTCTATTGACCATAATTATTTTAGATTTTTCGATTGGTAAACTTCGGAGATAAGGGGGGGGAACGGTATTTTTTTCGATATTTTGGCCGATTACTCAAAAACTATTATATATAGAAATAAATAAAAAACTGTTTTAGAATGCACAAGTAAAGTCCTTTCATATGATACCCCACTCGGTATAATTATCTTACTTTGAAATTTCAAACCCCTGATTTTCCCCCTTTTTTAATTAAACTAAAATAATTTTCGCGTTGATTTTATTTTTCCTGTAAAATATACATAAACTTCTATTGACCATAATTATTTCAGATTTTTCGATTGGTAAACTTCGGAGATAAGGGGGGGGGGGGGGGGGGGGGAACGGTATTTTTTTCGACATTTTGGCCGATTTATCAAAAACTATTATATATATAAATAAATAAAAAACTGTTTTAGAATGCACAAGTAAAGGCCTTTCATATAATACCCCACTCGGTATAGTTATTTTACTTTGAAATTTCAAACCCCCGATTTTCCCCCTTTTTTAATAAAACTAAAAATAATTTTCGATTTTTCTTTATTCCAATGATGTTGGGCCACTATTGTACACAACTATGCCAATTTTAATGTTGATAGCTTTAATAGTTACTGAAATAATCGACTGTGACAGACGGACGGACGGACGGACGGACGGAGAAAGTCTCACCATAAGGGTTCCATTTTTACCATTTTGGTACGGAACCCTAAAAAGGTAAACATTGCGTGAGCTATTCACATCACGAGATGATGAAAATGAACACACTTTATGATACGCATAGTCATAATATTATCTACTAGCTCTTCGTACCTTGCTCGCACGCGTGTAATGGTTTCTTAAACATCTCACGGGCATCCATTGTTTTTCCGGGATAAAAAGTATCCTACTCACTACTAGTCACTCTAAAGGCTAATCCCATGCTAAAACCACGTCGATCCGTTGCTCCGATGCTGCGTAATTGAAATACAAACCAACAAACAAATACACTGTGGGGGATCTGGAATGTTCACGTCAGCGTTACACGTCGCCTGCGAGCGATGCCTAAGTAAGTTAGTCGCGAGGTACCACGCGATTCAACCAGTTGTGTGAGTGAGAAATATGTGTGATTGTAACTTTCTATAACGTAACTTTAACTAGAACACTTTTCGAAATTGTATGTGCGAATGTGATATATAAATAAAAGAACATTGAAAGCAGTGTAGCCGAGTTTTAATGTAGTTGGACCCCGCACCAACAGTTGGACGAGGAGACCAGTACCTGGAGTCAGCACCACTATCAAGAACCGACCCTCGTACCAACAAGTGGTATTTCGCATTTACAATATTAGTAAGGATAGTGACCACAAAGAAATGAATAGGTACGTTTACCTTAGTAGGAATACAGATACCTAATTAGAAAATGTAATACAGGTAGGTAGAAAATGTAATTTGATTATTTATTATCGGTCAACAGTAACTAAGCTACCTATAGAAAATTTTCTTGTCGTTAAAATCATGACCTTATTCAGTATTCCACCAACATAAATACCTATAATTAAAATATGTATACTATCTACCGGCTCTACCATTTCCTAGTTGAATCTCATTAAAACACAAACCTGATCTACCTAATTTGCCTTCCAGCTCGCAATAAGTATTCTTCAAAGTTCGTTTTCAGAAAGTTTGTATGTTATTCGATTTGAGTTGTTGTTAATTTCGAGGAATATTTTTTTTCTTTTATGAGGTTACCTTAGCGTTTTCAAAAGCCCACTTGTAAGGTGAAAATGTGAGTGCCAGTAGTACACGATCCGTTCGGATTCATCCGGTGCGGTCTAGCGGCCGGCCGTTATAATTATGTGAACTGCGTGGTTAGTCCGAGTTTTAATTCGTTTGATCGTAATAATTAACTATGACATTAGCATCAAAGTAAAATGAACCATAAAAATATGGATTTAAAGTCACAAATTCAATACAGACGATTTTAATTTGGAGCGTTAAGTTACGTAAACGTATAAGAATACAATACACGAAATTGTGTTCTAACTCAATACTGATACGGTTTATTTTACTGGTAATGTCATAGTTTACTATTCATTGTTAACTATCCAATCTTGTACTGGATGTAACTTCACCTCACACGATAATGACCACGACCATTGTCATTATGGTGGAGGATTGTCTAAAAATACTGCTAAAGTGTCGCTCGATCGCAATCACCTCTGCTTGGTCGATACTCTCTCGCTATTGATCAAAATGCATTGTTGCAGTAATAAGGCCAGTAGTAATCATTGATGCAGCTTGTCACCCACTTGTCTCCTATACTATTCTACAGTGTTTCCACTATAATATTTGTGTATAAAATGAGTAAGTATTTGAATATTAGTAGGTATTCAATTCGATGCCTTAACATGGGTAGCCTAAGTATGTGATACTCTCTTTAAACATTTCTGTAGTGATGTCGTGTGGTGCGGGTGGTTCTTTCATATATGGTTGAGCGAAGCACCGCGAACGGCTGGATCATGCGTCATGGTCGTGAACGGGTGCCACCGGTGGGAATGGGGTTATTTTCTGGTTTTATTTTTTGGAACGTACCCTCATTGTGGAAACACTGCATACATAGCATAGTATACTTATTGTGAAATATATTGAAAAAGAGCAACCGCCAAGTTTCTTGCTGGTTCTTTCAGTAGGAAGGGCATTCCGAAACAGTGGTAGATTCATCTGACTATTCAAAAGCACTTGTAAAAGTTTATTTGAATAAAAATATTTCTATTCTATTCTTTTGTATTCTGCAATCTATCAGCTGGTCATCAGAGCACCAGAGTTCGGCCCGGCGCCGGATGAATTCATTCGGCACGTGTGAAACGGTGCGTACTGTAATTGGCTACAATGACTTCATCCAATGATCCAAAAACGCTTCCGCGCCGGCTCGGAGCCGGACGAATGAATCCACACGGAACGTAGGGCGCGAGAGAAAAAAGCGACATCCTCAGCATTTTCAATACGCTCTTAATGTACCGCATTGTAGATTGTGTAGCATATTGTATTATACGTATATTGTATTATTGTATAGCAAACGATACCTTACCAAAAATGTATGTATGTATGTATGTATATACTTTATTGCACCACAAAACACAAATGAATTACAGGTTAAAAAAAATGTCAACATAACGTCGAATTTGAAGGCAGAATTGTAGTAGAGACGAGTTCATAACAACATAAATATATAATAATATTAATTATTTCTTTCAACAGGAACATTTGCTGCGAGTACGAGACAGCCAAAATTAAAAGCAACGTTTTAAAAAAGAAACACCGGACCTCCAGAGAACTACGTAAGTTAATACCTGGCATGTTTTTCCCGTTTCCTTAAATTTTAAGCTATTTGCAATGTGTGGTAGCCTTCGTAATTTTTTTAAAATCCCTCGGAGCCATATATATTTTTTCTTGATAAAAAGTATAGCCTATGTCTCTCTCCAAGATCATATTAAGGCAAAAAAAGTTCAGGCCAACTGAAAGTTCCGTGAATTATATTGGCTGATCGGCAGGCAGTCCTCATTAAGCTTTGAAAATAAGCTTCTCATATACAAGACCATCATCAAGCCAATGTGGACCTATAGCATTTAGCTCTGGGGTTCAGCCAGCCACTCTAACATAGAGATACTCCAGGACAGCGCTCCAAAACAATGTTTTAAGGGTTTTATGTAAAATTCCGAAGTACATGAATATACCAACATCCCTACCATAAAGCAGAAAATAGATAGCTACCTTGAGGCCTACAAGCAGAGACTAGAGCATCACAAAAACAGCTTAGCCGTCAGTTCTTGGATGCTAGTGGTAGCACATTTCGCCTTAAAAGGGCAACGTTGGCCAACATAGCATAGAAAACTGTATGCTCTATCTTTATGGAAAGTCACGTCATTGCATGTGCAAATGATAGACATTCAAATTAAGAACCCTAGATCTGCTTATAGTTCACAGACTGATCGCAGATGGATGAGAGAATTGAGAAAAAAAATGACTCTCTCCAAGTCCTTAAATATACTTGCCTAAAAATCACTCCGTAGCTCTAGCGAAGGACCAACCAACAAAAAAACCGCACTTCTACTTTCATAATATAAGAATACCGAAACATACATTTCTAACATTATAGTACTGAGTAATGCAGCTCTTAGCTCACCAAGGTAGGTCATAACTTGGCATGTAAGACATAAGTTCGCTTCGGGACTGAAAGCAGAAACTTATGGAACTTTACAATGTCCAGAAGATAGTAAATTATCTCTTTTACTGAAACACTTTTTATTAAAGCACTGCTCGCTTTTGCAATAGTACAGAGAGTTTATTCTTCGTTATGCGTGATAAATGACTTTCTTTTTCATACATATTAATTTTTATTTTATATATTTTATGAAAAAATATGGATAGATTTTATTGAAAAGGACAAGTAAGTAGAAGAAGTGGATAGTGAGTTGACGAATGTCAGAAGCGAGTGGAAGAAAAAGACATGTTGTGTCCATGGACATGGATAAGAAGAAGAGCATTTTATAATATTTTACCATCACGTCGGTCAAAACTTATCGTTTGTTAACTTTATCTAACTTAATACAATACCTGCTCGTGTTAACGCACTTCGAGAATTACAATCTATATATATAAAAGAAAGTGGTGTTAGTTACACTATTTATAACTCAAGAACGGACGAACCGATTTGGCTGAAAATTGGTGGAGAGGTAGCTTAGAACCAGGAGACGGACATAGGATACTTTTTATCCCGTTCGACCGCGTTTCCGTCATGTCACTATAAAACGTGGTATAAGAAAAACGCATCTGACATGGAATAACAAAACGCAAATGACAGCTAAACGTAATTTTGTCTTTAAGTATGGTAAAAAATTTGACAATTATAAAAAGTGTTATAATAAAGCATTACTGATATTATAAATGCGAAAGTGTGTTTGTTTGTTGGTTTGTCCTTCAATCACGTCGCAACAGAACAGCGGATTGATGCGATTTTTTGCATGGGTAGGGATGTAGTAGTGGTTCTTCAGACCGGGAGAGCTACTTTTTATCTCGGATAATGAAAGCGTTCCCGCGGGATTTTTAAAAACTAAATCCATGCGGACGAAGTCGCGGGTATCAGCTAGTTAAATATAATTTAATTGTAATTCTCGAAGTCTACTTCTATTTTCTAATTCTACTGCCCACTGCAAAACTAAATAAATACTATGAAAAAGTTAACAGTCTTTATAAATTAAGTTTAATAAAACAACAAAGCGTATAATGTTCGGCCAGTTAACATTATTTGCAACAAATAACATTTACCTCAATTATGCAAAATAAAATTATGTTGTAAAATGAACTCCAGTCAATATTTGTCCGCCACAAGGCTTTGCTGCAGAATACGCGAGTATCGAGTACAATACATGACGTTTTTGTGTTATGGCATATCTAATTTTATTTTAAACTAGCTGATGCCCGCGACTTTGTCCGCGTGGATTTAGTTTTTAAAGTCCCTCGGGAACTCCTTGATTTTCCGGGATAAAAAGTAGCATAGATGTTGACCCGAGTAATAAGCTACCACGGTATAAAATTTTGTAGAAATCTGTGCGGTAGTTTTTACGTGAAAGAAGGACAAACAAACAGACAAACAGACAAAAATTAAATAAAAATCTGTTTTGGGCTCAGTATCGATAGTAAAGCATCCCCCAATTAAAATTTTCAAAATATATTAAATGTACAGAAATCTTCCAGTTACAGTTTTATTTAATACTAGCTGATGCCCGCGACTTCGTCCGCGTGGATTTAGTTTTTAAAATCCCTCGTGAACACTTTGATTTTCCGGGATAAAAAGTGGCCTATGTCCTCAACTATAGTACCCATGCAAAAAATCACGTCGATCCGTGGCTCTGTTGTGGCGTGATTGAAGGACAAACCAATAAACAAACACACTTTCGCATTTATAATATTAGTATGATTATAATATTAAATTGCATAGGAAAACACTGTAGCATTAAGTCCATACGATGTATTACATCCATACCTACTATGTAGTATGTAGGTATAATGATCGTTTGGCAAAATCTGACGCCTTTGGAGTAGTTTGACTTTGACAAAATAGGGCTATCCACGATGGCTATATACGATAAAGTACGCTTGCCAGCTTAAGATGAGCCATTCATTCAAAGTATCTTGTAGATTCCGGGGTTCAAGTTATTTGGACCTTATACTGAAGATCATGATGTCTTTAATTTCTGAACTACGAAATTGACGACCTTGAAATAATTACAGGACAATCTCTAAAGAACCTGCTTTCTAACAAAAAAAGAATGGATTAAATCGGAATACGCCTTAATGAATTACAGCGAAATACACATTTTGACTTTCATCCCCTCTCCCAAGGGAACCGTGCTGAATTTCGGGATAAAAAGTATCCTATATTATACCTCGTAGTATTAACTTAAATCGTGCCAAGTTTCATTTAAATCTGTCCAGTAGTTTCGGCGTGATGCGCGGCCAAGATACAGACAGACAGACAGACAGACAGACAGACAGACAGACAGACAGACAGACAGATAGACAGAGAGACAGACAAAAAATTAAAAAAAAAATTGTTTTGGCTTCAGTATCGATTATAGAGTGCCCTCAAACAAAAATTTTCAAAATATCTTCAATGTACAGAATTGGACCTGTTACAGTTTTATTATATTAGAGACTAGTGGGCCCGCCCCGGCTTCGCACGGGTAGGCTACAAAACAAACACAATGGTATAATCATCTAGGGCCTGGAGGTTAATGATAAAGTCTATGTCTATGGCTAAAACCCTCATATAAATATGAAATGCCTGTATTCGATCGTTGTCCTTTACGTGAGTGACTTTTGCTGCTACCCGTGAAGCATTATGTCCTCTATCTCCTATAATATTTATCAGATCTTCATCAAAATTAGACAAACTATGCCTGGTATTATACACTTTTAAATAAAGAAAGAATTATTAAAATCAGTTAATATTTGACTGAGTTATGGAGTAAAATCAACAATAAATTTCATCCCCTATCCTGGAGTAACCTTATGTTTTATCAGGATAAAAACTATCCTATATGTTGACCCGAAATATCAGCTAAAGCTATACCAAATTTCATTTAAATCCGTTCAGTAGTTTTCGCGTGATGCGCGAACAGACAGACAGCCAGACAGACAGACAGACAGACAAAAATTAAATAAAAATCTGTTTTGGGTTCAGTATCGATAATAAAGCATCCCCCAGTTAAAATTTTCAAAATATATTAAATGTACAGAAATCTTCCAGTTACAGTTTTATTATAAGTATAGACAATGTTTCAAATAAACACATTGCTCGCAACTTTTTTATGAAACAGAGATGATAGAATGTATGTTTTATTCATTTATTCAGAAATATGCCCTTCTGTAAATATTCAATTTTGGCCATAATGACCACGCTGGGCAGGCGTATTTGTCATCGCAGGGGTCGCGCCGATAGCACCGATGTCGCTGCTGGCAGACACCGGCCTGTGCCATTCGTTCAGTCCAGCCAGTATGAAATGGTTATACCGCCATTTTTCGTTCGTCAGAGCCTCGTAGTAGACAAGCAGGGGGCACCGCGGGCAGGTGAGGTTGACGGTTGAAGCGCAGTATTGGCAGACGACCCCCCAATACTAGGTGGACCGACGACATCAAACGAGTCGCAGGGAGCCGCTGGATTCAGGCGGCGCAAGACCGAAACCTGTGTAAGTCCATGGAAAAGACCTTCGTCTAGCAGCGGACGTCTATCGCTTATAAATCAGAAGATTCAGAAATCTCGATTAACCGATGGGTCAGTTTGTTGGCGAGATGGTGCCCTTCATAATTTTAATGCATTCCTTACATCACTAAAACTTAAGCTAACTTAATTTACCTAACAAAATTATAACAAAAATGAATTAATTACATTTTATTGATCGAAGCTCATAATGGTTTTCACATACACAAATTCAAAGCAGAGCCTAGAGGACTGTATTTAAAAATATTAATAATCATAAAAAAAAAAATGGCACTCGGGGACTGCCGCGGTAAAGCTATTGCATAGCATTTTTTATCAACTTATGCAATTATAATATTTATGCAATATTTTTTTTTGCATTATAAAAATTATGCAAAAAAATAATTATAAAATAAACAAAAAAGAAAAGCGCACTGTCACTACTTCGCGAGTGAGATTCGAACCTGCGACATCATACACCTTACGGTAAAGAAAGCGGTTGCTCGCCCACTGCGCCAAACAGAGCTACTGAACGACGGTGTTAGGTTTATTTTCGTTACGGAATTTCTTGATTCGGTCGCCGCGCTCAAACTGTTTGTCCTAGTTCAAAGCCCGCGATAAAAGCTATGCAATAGCTTAAAAACTGAAAAGTCTCCATTAAAATCCGCTTCAGTGGATAAACTCTTATTTTGCGTCAATCTAAGTAAACCTTTTGGGACTCACTACTTAATAAAGGACTGAAATCTACCAAAGCATAAGCAATTTCGCATCCAAAACCATCTAAAACCTATAATCAGGGTTATATTGTTTGTATAGGAAATCCGAAGAGCTCGCAAAGGCCTAATAAAGAGAAGGTAGGTACATCTCACAGAATGAAAGTATAATCAAAAGGTTACGTCCGCGCCTATTGTTAGCAAGAAATAATATTTCCACGCGCGAACGACTGAAATGGGTTTCTTCTAGCCACCGAGGAACAAATATATTGCGATTTGCTCCTTCATTTTCTCACAAGGTATTTTATTGCTTTGGGGGTCTCTCATAAATTCCGTACTCACTCAGAGAGAAAAATAAGGCCTCGGCTCGTCGCAAATTGTTGTGAAAAATTCTTATTACTAGCTTGTTATATTTGTAAAAATTATAGAATACATTTCTTAGGTAAACCTACTTTTGCATCAAAACGAGTGTTAATAGCTTCGCATGGGTGATTTTCAATCTAAAATTTTCTTTGTTCTATTCTATTTTTTTTTATAAAAAAAGAAAAAGTATTTTATTCAATAGAATAGAATAGAATAGAATAGAAATATTTTTTATTCAAATAAACTTTTACAAGTGCTTTTGAATAGTCAATGAATCTACCACTGGTTCGGAATGCCTTTCCTGCCGGAAGAACCAGCAAGAAACTCGGCGGTTGCTCTTTTCAAAACAAATTTACAATACAGTAAATACTATGCTATATATGCAGTGTTTCCACAATGAGGAAAGTTCCAAAAATGCATACCGACTAACTTCTATCTTAAGATGGGCAGACATAAAGTAGTCCCATTCCCGCCTGTGGAACCCGTTCACGAGCATGACGCATGACCCAGCCATTGCTTCGCTCAACCATATTTGAGGGAACGTAACAACCCGCATCACACGACACCACCACAGAAATGTTCAAAGAGTGCGTGACATACTTATGCTTATGCTCTTCACTTCACGATCATAATCACTTTCACAATCACTTTACGACCTAAGTTTCTTTGAAATTTTAGATTTAAAATAAATAAGGCCGGTTGTATACACATTACACATAATAATATTATTTTAATAATAGACGTTAATTCACCATTGTTTACGCTAATAGTCGTTAGAGGGGCTAACCAATGCTTAAGTAATTCGTAGTCTTTTTGGGTTTGTTAATTACTAACTAATTAGTAAATATATTGAAATCAATATTTTACTTGACGTGTTAGTTTTTCGAACTTGAAATTAAGAAGCGAATAACCAAACTGAAGAATTAACATTGAGTGACTACTTTAACGTCTGATAAAATATTATGAACATAAGTAACGATAAATAATAAATAACCTATTATTTGAATCAACCAGCCCATAGTCTGAGATCTGTCTATCTATACTAATATTATAAAGAGGAAAGATTTTTTTTTGTTTGTTTGTTTGTACCGAATAGGCTCTGTAAATACTGGACCGATTTTGACCATTTTTTCACCAATAGAAAGCTAATTTATCAGGAAGTAACATAGGCTATAATTTATTTTAAAAAAATTAGAGATCCTTAAGAAAATTGCATGAATATAACCCAAAGTAGCAAAATTTTGCCTATAAAATGCATTATTTTTTGCTGAGAAAACTATTGATGATACATAAAAATTATGTACTACATGATTAAAGTACTCATTATTCCCTACAAAAAAGTTCCCGATATGTAAATATCATATTTGTCATAATAGTAGCTTTTGTGTTCTAAATTAGATCGCCTTTATCATCGAAGTATTAATTCTTCCTTACTAATACCTATTATAAATGCGAAAGTGTGTTTGTTAAATGCTATATAAAAGTGTGTTTGTTTGTTGGTTTGTCCGTCAATCACGCTGCAACAAAGCTACGGATTGACGTGATTGGATTGGATGAACCTGGAGGGTAACATAGACATCCCGGAAAATCAAAGAGTTCCACTAAATCCACGCGGACGAAGTCGCGGGCATCAGCTAGTTTAAAATACTGTTGCATCGGAGTGCTATAAACTAAGCTTTGTCGTCAAGATATTAAAAAGTGTCCAAGTGCGAGTCGGACCCGCACACAAAGTGTTCCGTACCATCTCACAAGAAGAACAGCTTCTTTAAGATCGAGCAAAAACAAAATTTTAATGTATGGAGAGCCTCTTTAATTTTTAACTATTTTTTTATTACCTATTCGTTGAAAGCGGCAATAGAAATAAAGGTCTGTGAAAAGTATCTTACTATTACGGTCTATAAGATAACAGCCCTCTGACAGACAGTATAGGGACTTAGTAGTAGGGTTCTGTTGGCACGCTTTGGGCACGGAACCCTAAAAAGTAAAAATCAATAAGGCAATACCAAAAATGTAGGTACAGGATTTTAGAGAATGATTTGTTGCCAAGGACGCACGTAACGACCCGAAGGGCGTTTTACTACCAACAAAGGGCAATTGGTGCTCGAATTTTTTATGCACAAACGACCGTACAGCATAGTGATGTTTGCTTCTATTCACATTTCGAACCCGAATATCTCCGCATAGCCACTGCAAATATTGGACGTACCTACTTACTGCGGTTCCAAAAAAGCTTTTACGAGTAGTTTCTTGTTTAAGAACTTCGGTAAAAGAGAGTCAAACGTGACGCTGGCTGACGAGATCAATTTTTCGAGTCCATTTCGGACTCGGTTACTTCACTAAGATGAAACTTTGGAAATTGGAATAGTTTTCCGGATATATCCTGCTGGCATCCATCTTTGTGGGGGCGGGTGTCACTGGGTGGCCGGGTGGGGCTTACTTTTTGATTTTCATACATCAAAACCGGGTTTCTGAACAATCTATTGTTGCGAGGAAAATTTGTTGTTTAGCTTGTTACGGCGTCCCATTTTTTCCAGTTAATTGAACAAACGAAACTCCTATAAATTCAATACGGAAAAACATAATAAAAAATATAATCAAAGTTTGTTTTCGCATGTACCTACAAATTTCCATCATTATTTTTATTCTTTTACAATAGGTATTTGAAGATAATTATAAGAATGTACCAACATAGCTCAGCGAGTCGCGAAGCTGAAGTGGGCGGGGCACAATTTCGAAGAACTGATGCTCGTTAGGGTTCCAATTTGCTGGAGTGCGACCCCGTACTGGAAAGCGCAGTGTTGGTAGACCCCCCACTAGGATGGAACGACGACAAGACAATTTGCAGGAAACGATAAAACCGATAACCGATTATCCGAAACGGAAACCAATAGACGTCCACCGCTGGACAAAGACTATGGCTAAGGAATGGACTTCCAAAGGATCTTGTGCCCCCTGTATTCAGCGGTGGACGTCTATCGGTTGATAAAGAAGAAGATAATAATAACTAGCAAAACGCTGGGCTTTGTGAGGGCTCGCGTAGTTTTTCTATTTTTTTAAAACTTTCCCATTCGTGAATATGGCGCCACACTCAGTGTACTTAACAGTTTATAACGGGAAAGCGACAATTTGGATTATAATTCATCCACCATTGTCGCTTTCCCGTCAAAACTCCGCCGTTATTTTACAACCTGATTCTAGTGGTGTCATCTAGTATTAATTAGATTAACTACGATGTATTTGAATATTCAGTTTAACTCTGTTGTAGCGATGTTAACTCTTTGGTTGTCTAACAGATGACGTTAGAAGTACAATAACATTCTATCCAATTAATACAAAATTATTAATGTTAATTTTTTTTAATGGTTATAAAATTATATTTTTTCGACAGATAACACATCTGAATATGAAGTTAAATTACTATGTTACAGCACAAATCGTAGGCGTGATAGTTTTTCAGTGAAGTGTACCACAAAATGCTCAGGTTGTGGGATAGTGATAATAATGCATTCCCATTTAGGTATCTAACTTGGTTTATTGGTGATTCTGATAAAATGAGAGTTTATAAAATTACTCTTTGCATTAACAAACTATGTATTTCATGAGATGAGGCGATAGCCTCATCCGATAGGACACGCCCTTTATAGAGACGTCTTTGGCTACTTTTGGCTGTAAATTTTTTGCCCTCCCACGATTTACGGGGTTATAAATTCTGAACGGATGCGGATAGTAAAACGAAAAAGTGAGTGAATTTTTCAGCGGGACCTAAATTCTGCATGACCTTTATGGGATACGGTCGGCGACAAAGTATTTTTATTGCCTACCCTCCACTCGTAAAAAATTCTCAAAGCAACTTCTGTTACGTACACGATGCAGAAGTAAGTTTAGTTTGCGACAGTCGGTAGCAGGTTTTAAAATATGCGGTACAAAAATGCGAAAGACTGCTTTTTGTTCGCATTCTGAGGTAGGTAGTGTAAAACATTATAGCTTAGATAAAATGGACACTGGGCAGGTATTTCTATCTAAGTTATAATAATATTACCTATCCATCCAAGCTATGATATTATGAACTTATAGCTTAGGGAAAATAAAAATTAGAACAAGCTTGTGGTTCGTATGCAACTTTTAAAGTGATGATAGTCATTAATACCTAAATCCTGGGCTAGGTATAGAAAAATGTTCGCCTCCAAATGCTCAGTAAAAGCTAAGCCGTCACAATCCACGATCACAGCCATTGGCCGTGAATTACGAAGACCCTACCCTTAGTAAAGATATATTTTCACGATATATTTTGGATAACAAACCTCTCAGATTTTCAATAATTGTATAACTCACACTTATGTATGTTCCTCAGTAATATGGTGCTCGTTAACGAAGGAAACTGGCGGCTCTAACTTCAAAGGAAAACGTCTAAAGCGGTCCTCAGGTAAGAAAATCACCTATATAGTTTTATGCTTTGAGAAAATTTTCTTTATCGTGGCATATATTTTTATTTCCTAGGGTTTTCTTCATCCCAGCATTTTTCCGGTATTGACGAGGGTCTATACTTATTATTGTACCTCATACTTATTGGCCCAATTAAGTGAGTGCTTTCTGAATGGAGAGAGTAAGATTGTCGCTCACCTACCGGTTACCAACCCCAATAGCTAGCCTCCGATCAGAGGTGCGATTGTTTAGATTTATTCCATTGATCGTGATCGTATTCGATGACATTAGCGTCAGAGTAAAATTTTTTTTTTAATTGCGGGATAGGCTTGCGCTTGACGACAATCAATGCTGGACAGCACTGATGAGGTCTAGGTTGGAGCGCGCTTGCCTAGAAAATGCCTATTCACTCTTGCCTTGAAGGTACTGAGGTTATACGTGGCCGGAAACACAGAAGTTGGAAGTGCGTTCCACACCTTAGCGGTTCGATTCAGAAACGTTGAACAGAAGCGTTTCGTGCGAGCAGGTTGGATTTCAACCACGTAAGGATGCCAACGCTCACGATTTCTCGAAGTTCTGTGGTAAAACGGTGAAGGGGGCACAAGGTTGTGAAGTTCTTGAGCGCACTCTCCAAAGTATATCCGATAGAAGACCGATAGACAGGCAACATTGCGACGGTGCTGCAGACTGAGCATTTTTGCCTGCGTTAGTGACTGATCACCTATAATTCGGTGGGCACGGCGATCTACCGAGTCTAATGCATCGACTTGGTACTTGGCAGAGCCATCCCATAGGTGGCAGCAGTACTCCATGGCCGAGCGCACCTGAGCCTGATAGAGAGTCAGGCGCTGCTCAGGCGTGAAGCACCGCTTCACCTTGTTCAGGATACCAAGTTTTTTGGCTGCTGTTTTTGCCTTTGACTCGATGCATTTCCCGAAATTGAGGTTGGGCGAGATGTCTATGCCCAGGAGCTCAATATGGTCACTAATCGGTATGGACACACTTTGGAAAGTTGGAGTCAAGGTAAAGGGACTCCTTTTGGCAGTGAATAAACACGCTTGAGTTTTGGTGGCATTAAACTTAACTAAATTGGCGTCGCCCCAATCGGACACCTCCTTCAGAGTTAAGTTAATGCGATTCACCATGGCCTCTCTATACTCATGGATCTCAGTAGCACTGGCTCGAGAGCTGGACATGTATCTGTCCGTAACAGTGCTGTCATCAGCGTACCCAAAGATACCGGGCTTTAGAAGATCGTTGATGTGCAGCAGGAAAAGTGTTGCGGACAGAACAGATCCCTGAGGAACACCGGCGTTGACAGCCATTAGGTCAGATGAGCAGCCGTTAACGACAACTCTAAATGACCTCTCACTCAGGAAATCAGATATCCAGCTACATAAGCCAGTGGGTAACCCGTATGACGGAAGCTTACTGAGAAGACTGTCATGCCAAACCCGGTCAAAAGCCTTTGAAATATCAAGAGACACGGCGAGTGCCTCACCCTGTTTCTCAATGGCTTCGCCCCAAGTATGTGTGGCATACACTAGAAGATCACCCGTGGACCGGTTTTTCCGAAAGCCGTACTGGTGGTCAGACAGAAGATCGTTTTCTTCCAGGTATGCCAGGAGCTTATTGTTAAGCACACGTTCCATAGCTTTACAAAGGATGGACGTGATTGCTATCGGTCTATAATTGGCCGGGTCAGCACGACTCCCCTTTTTCGGTACTGGCTGCACGTTTGCAACTTTCCACGACTTGGGGACATGAGCAGTTTCAAGAGAGAGACGAAACAAGCGTGTTAATACAGGAGACAACTCAGGGGCGCAACTCCTCAGGACAACTGCAGGTATACCATCAGGGCCACTGGCCTTGCTCACGTCGAGGTTACGAAGAGTTTTTAGAACCTCTTGCTGGTGTATGCGTATCTCCGGCATAACGGAGTCACAAGTTGGAAGGGTGGGCGTGCATTTGTTTCCAGCAATAAGACGTGAGTTTTCAGCAAACAGAGATGCTAGAAGATTAGCCTTGTCTGTTGCAGAAACAGCCAGTGATTCATCTGGTTTCTGCAGAGGCGGCAGCGAAGGACGGCAAAAGCTCGCTTCAACCGACTTCGCGAGGGACCAGAAAGCTTTGCTACCACTGGGGTTAGAGGCTAGCTTACGCCCGATGCGGTTAGTTCGACTGAAGCGAGCTCTTTCCAAAACCCTCTTGTAGGATTTGGCGGCAATATTGAATTCTCTTTTCTTGATTTTGTCATCCGGAGCTTTGAGAGCGCGAGCGTCCGCCCATGATACAAACGCTGAATGCTTACGAGCCTCTGCAACAGCGCATTCAGCGTTGTACCACGGGGGTGTCTTACCATCGGGCGATACGTCTGAAAATGGTATAAAGTATTCCATTGCCTGGCGTATCACATCCGATATAGCACTCTCACAGCTCGACGGATCGTTGGTAGAGAAACAAGCCTGCCGCCAAGGATAAGATGCAAAAAAGTGCCGCATCTCATCCCAATCTGCTGACCTGTATCGCCACACCCGTCTTTTAACTGAAGAGTCTGAGGATGGAGGATAAATATTGGATACAGTTTTCACAACACAGTGGTCTGAGGTCCCCAAGGGGGAAGAAACTGAGACCGAAAACCTGTCTGGATCAGTTGTCAGCAGAAGGTCCAAGCAATTGGGTGTGTGTCCATCAACATCTGGTATCCGAGTGGCCTCCTGGACTAGCTGAGAGAGATCTAGCGATAGTGCAAAGGAGAATGGGCACCTTTGTATGAGTTGCGTCCCCAGATTGTATCAAGTTGTGATATATGTCATTTTAAAGGTCATGATAATAGCGTCATTTTATTGTATGACACCAACTGTGAGACTCGTGCAGGGAAAGAACTAGAAATCATTTAATTTTTTTAAGCCCGTGAAAGTCTAAGACCGTGTTTTTTAGATTATACGGTTTTTTTATTCCTTATGTCGACCAAGCGACATATATTCAACTAGCTGATGCCCGTGACTTCGTCCGCGTGGATTTAGTTTTTAAAATCTTCTCGCGGGATTTTTCCCTTTCCCTTTCCCTCTTTGATTTTCCGGGATAAAAAGAAGCCTATGTCACTCTCCAGGTCCTCAACTATACCCATGCAAAAAATCACGTCGATACGTAGCTCTGTTGCGGCGTGAATGCGAAAGTGTGTTTGTTGGTTTATTCTTCAATAAGAACAAACCAACAAACACACTTTCGCATTTATAATATTAGTATGATGATGTCCCTGTGATCAATAGGGTGAAAACCGGGAGCGATCACCGGATGGTAAGAGGCACGTTGAATATTAATGTAAAGCTGAAAAGGGCCAGACTGGTGAAGTCAACTCTCCGACCTTCTCGTGCTCATATCCAAAACCCCGAAACCTTCCAACTCAAACTGCAGAACCGATTCGATTGCCTAGCAGACTGCTTTTCTGGGGCCGATCTAAACAACAGGGTCATGGAAACTGTCCATAATCTGGGTCTAAATTCTTTAAAACCCATCGAAGGAAAATAACTGAAAAGTTCTCTGAGCATATTCTCAAGCTCATGGAGGAGAGACAAGAGATAAGGCTGCAGTCATCGGCAGACGCGGCTGCCTACCAGAGGATTAAAAGGCAGATCTCTACGGCACAAACTCGTGACCTTCGTGTCTTGGTATTAAACCAAGTGTATTAAAGATACCATCGAGCGAAACAGAGGCTAAGTGTTCGCGAGAGATCGGTTTATCGGACAGTCGTCTCGTCTATTCTCGACCTGAGATCTTGGGAGAGGTTGAGAAGTTCTATGAACAGTTATATACCACGACACAAAAACCTGTTGAAGATTTTGTCAAATATCCCAGAGCCAAACTGACCTGACACAATACCGAAGATATCCCGGACGTCAGCCTATACGAGATTAGTATGGTTCTCAAGCAGCTCTAGGAATCACTGCGGAACTCCTGAAAGTGGGTAGAAAACCAGTACAAGATTTTAAGCGATTATTCAATTCCGTCGTTCACGAGGGCATAACGGTTCTTCAAAAAAGTGATAATACCTTGTTGAAGAATTATAAACCCATCTTGTTGCTGAGTCAGGTTTATAAGTTGTTCTTGAGAGTCATTACGAATCGCCTTGCTCGTAGATTTGATGACTTCCAGCCTCCCGAACAAGCCGGATTCCGAAAAGGCTTTGGCACAATAGATCACATTCATACGCTGCGGTAGGTTATATATAAAAGACGGAAGAGCATAACCGGCCACTTTGCTTAGCGTTTGTGGACTATGAGAAAGCCTTCGATTCGGTGGAAACTTGGGCTGTATTGAGGTCGCTGCAGAGATGCCGGATTAACTGCCGGTATATCCAAGTGTTGAAGTGCTTGTATGAAAACGCAACTATGTCAGTACGTATACAAGACCAGAATACGAGGCCAATCCACTCACTGCGTGGAGTACGACAAAGAGATGTGATCTCCCCGAAGCTTTTTACCGCTGCGTTGGAGGACGTCTTTAAGATTCTGGATTGAAACGGACTGATGTACTCGCCGTTTATGTTGATGCCAACAACATAACCGGCGAGTACATCACTCACCTGCGATTTGCCGATGACATAGTAGTCATAGCAGAGACTCTGAGAGACCTCAATACTATGCTCAACGATCTCAGCAGGGTTTCTCAACAGGTGGGCCTGAAAATCAACATGAGCAAGACGAAAATCATGTCCAATGCTCATGGTCCGATCCACCCAGTACTCGTTGAGAATTCTGCAATCGAAATTGTGGACGAGTGTATATACCTGGGACACACAGTCCAGCTAGGAAGGTCCAATTTCGAAAAAGAGATCAACCGCCGAATACAACTCAGCTGGGCAGCGTTGGGGAAGCCCCGAGATATCTTCTAGTTCAAAATCCCTCAGTGCCTGAAGACTAAAGTCTTCGAACAGTACGTGCTGCCAGTGATGACTTACGGATCAGAGACATGGTCGCTAACTGTGGCCTTCATAAGAAGGCTCAGGGTCACTCAGCGGGCGATGGAGAGAGCTATGATCGGAGTATCCTCGCGAGATCAAATCAGAAATGATGAGATCTGTAGGAGAACCAAAGTCACCGACACAGCACATAGTCCGAAGAGCTGATGGTCGTTGGGGTCCCAAGCTGCTGGAGTGGCGACCTCGCACCGGGAAGTGCAGTGTGACCCATCAATTAGTCGTAGGGAGCCGCTGGATTCAGGTGGCGCTAGACCGAGGCCTGTGAAAGTCCATGCAAGAGACCTTTGTCCAGCAGTGGACGTCTATCGGTTGATAAAGAAGATAATAAAAAATTAAAAAAATAAATAAAAAATAACATAGTTCTTTCCCTGCACGAGTCTCACAGTTGGTGTCATACAATAAAATGAAGCTATTATCATGACCTTTCAAATGACATATATCACAACTTGATACACCACTGGGGACGAAACCGCCCATTCTCCTTTTCGCGCCTCTCTCCCGGCATGGTCAGTTTTCAAGTATGGGAAGAGCCACTCCTGGTGGTGGGCATTAAAGTCTCCCAGAAATACCAGCTGTGCGGCAGGATATCGATGTTGGACGATGTCAGCCTTTTCGCTGAGGTAGTTGAACAACTACCAATAAACCATAATAAACCATAACACCATTGATTTAGAGCTCAATTTCTTGTATGCATTCTTATACGTTTATGTATGTGCGATACGCTTCATAACGCTCAATGTTAAAATCGGTTGTACTGAATTTGTGACTTTAAAAGTATAATCAAGGAGTAAGTACAATCAAGGATTATTAAACGATAATGTCATCGAATACTAATACGGTCAATGGAATAAATTTTAGACAATTGGTACCCAGTACTGCCTCTTGGCTCGTCGTCCACTCATTATCGACGGGTGTCCCTCTTGGTGATATTACGCGGCTGGCCAGTGGACGCCGCGTGGTTAACGAGTGTACATCGCGGGTCAACGACATGCCGTGTTGAGGCCAACGGCTTGGCCAGCGAGTCAAGGCCTGGACTACTCGGTATAGGGGCCCATCGAGCTATAACCTGAGTCCAGGGTCGCTGCCCAAAGCGGCCTTTCACCGCGGTCAGATCTGTTCTCAACGTAGTGGTGACTTAATGATGGTAGGGTTGCACTGACCTTCCTTGCAGCAGTCAATCCTTGTACGGCCTGAGATGGTATGATAGTGGTGATATGTTAGTGTATTGTGAGAGAGTGTATTGTTAGGTTAAGTGTAAGGTGAGCTTCTCAGGCCGCTAGCCGCAGCAGGCAGGCAGCCAGTTATGGCCTGCAGCGGTGGACGCCGGGCTGGCGTAGCACTGTACACTGTACACTTGGTTTATCACTAGTTCGACCAACTAGGGGTGGTCGAAGTCACCTTTTCACACACACTTCCGCCGAGCGCAGTGGCGAGCAAAAGCCGGCGGGTTCCAAAAGTTCTTTTGTTACAAATAACAGTCTGTAATTCTGCTTATAGCTAGGTCGACACATAGACCGCTTGACGGCTCAACAAAACCGTAAAATAAACTAAATCTAGACACTTAAAAGCAAAACCTTGCGCGAGGCGACTCGGGAATTTTTCGTGAACGTGTTAGCTGTCAAACACCAAAGCAACTTGCAAAAACCACGCCCCAAAACGGCGGCAAGTTTAAAACTAAGTATCTGTCAACTTCATTGCGAGCCAAAGAGATTGCCAGCGTCGCGACCATGGAACTAGGAATTATGGACAGGTACATGGCGCGAACAACCCCCCCGCCTGTGGTCGTAAGGATTTACGTCCACTTACTAGTAAATGGGTAAACGTGATAAGGAGCAAACGGCTCGCTGCAAGACAGAGTCTCCGACCATTACCTCGGCAACCCTGGGAACCCCATCAGACCCGTAGATCAGCTTAAGAATGCGCCCACGGCGCCAGTATAAAGGCAACAAATTAGGTTCCTTAATCAGCACTAGGTCACCAACTTTGGGTGGATCAGATTTGTCAGCCCACTTAACCCGCTGCTGCAAAAGATGCAAATACTCTAGTGACCAACGGTGCCAAAAACTCTGAGTCATCTGTTGCAGCAGCTCAAACCGGGACAAACGTGAGACCTTCACGTCCCTGAAGGGGTATTCGGGTAGAGCGTTAAGGGGCTGACCAATCAGAAAATGACCGGGAGTTAAGACCTCCAGGTCATTTGGGTCAGATGAGAGGGGACAGAGTGGCCGAGAATTGAGTACAGCCTCAATTTTGCAAAACACGGTGGCGAGTTCTTCAAAGGTTAAAACAGTTTCGCCTATAACGCGCCGGAGATGAGTCTTGGCCACCTTAACCACGGCTTCGAATATTCCACCCCAATGAGGGCAAGCTGGGGGGTCAAACTTCCAGGTTACCCCCATCTTGGACAATGCTGTACTTAATCTAATCTTATTGCTAGACAGGAATTCGACAATTTCTTTTAAATATCTATCAGTGCCCTTATAATTGGTGCCGCAATCAGTGCGAATCAGGTCAGGCAATCCTCGACGAGAGACAAATCTACCTAGCGTGGCTACAAAAGCTTCAGTGCTTAAGGCACTCACAAGTTCTAAATGTACCGCCTTGGTAGCGAGACATACAAAAACGCAGAGGTAGGCCTTGAGCGATTTGGCGTTGCGGAGGTTAGAGCTCTTGATGGCAAACGGGCCAGCAAAATCAGTGCCAACCCCAGCAAAGGGTCGAGTGGCTAGAACGCGGTCGGAGGGCAGATCACCCATCATCGGCTGTGAAGTATTAGCCTTCAAGCGGTAACACGGAATACATTTGAAAGTGACGTTCCGGATGGTGCGTCTCCCTGCCAGAATCCAAAACTCGCGCTGTAAAATAGCCGAGAGTGCATTACAACCAGCGTGGGCATTTTTAAGATGGTAGTGTGTCACTAGCAATTTGACAAAGGTGCCGTCCTTAGGTAGCAAAAGGGGGTGGCGAGCACCATAGGGCAGATTGGAATTCTTGAGGCGTCCTCCAACGCGTAGCATTCCGTTATTGTCCAAAAAAGGGCTTAGGCGAGCAAGGGGGCCCTTCAAAACTAAACCTCTCTTTAGAGTGTCAATCACGGATGAAAAATGCTCCACCTGAACCACACGCACCCAGTAGTTCCGGGCGTCTTGGCGTTCAAGAGGGGAAAGCACAGGACTCAAATTTTTATTTTCTGAATTCCGCCCATTATGGATGAAACGTCGAATCCAACCGGTAACACCAATTAGTTTATCAAGGGAACTGTAACGGTTCAAAAGAAAGTTCAAGTCGGGAATCTGTTTATCCTCAACCACTCCGACTCTTAAGCCCGGCAATACTTCGGGAGCGGAAAACCTATTTTGAGGCCAAGTCGTCTCGGATTGGGATAGCCAACTTGGATCCCACCAAAGGTGATGGTGGACCAGTGAAGAGGCCTCACAGCCGCGGGAGGCGCAATCGGCCGGGTTCAGTTCTCCGGGTACGTGTCTCCAAATCACCGGTACTGCAGAGCTCTGAATTTGGGAGACCCGATTCGCAACAAAGACCTCTAAGTTGTGAGGCGCGGCTCGTAGCCAGCAAAGGACAATCTCACTGTCCGTCCAAGCATAAACGTCGGTCAGATCGACCGCAGATGCCAAAGAGGAGCGGACGTGGTTCAAGAGGCGTACCAGAAGGGTGGCGCCAGACAATTCTAATTTCGGGATAGTTAACCGTGACCGAATAGGGGCCACCTTGCTTTTTGCCAAGACGAGATGCGTCGCGACCTCACCGGCGACATCGACAGTCCTCAAATATACCACGGCGGCGTATCCTCGTTCGGAGGCGTCGCAAAACCCGTGGAGACTGGCATGACACCTTCCTGTTGGTAGGAAGCGTCGAGGCATGGAAATTCGGTTAACTTCAGGAAGTGAAGACACAAGGGAGTTCCACTCCTTCAATAACTTCCCAGGGAGTGGTTCGTCCCAACCGAGTTCAGCAATCCAAAGCTTCTGGAGGAAACATTTAGCCAAAAATATTACGGGAGTGATCCATCCATTGGGATCGAAGGTGCGAGCAACCGTAGACAATACGGAACGCTTAGTCCAGACCTTACACTAGCGGCACGCTATGATGGCCGGTTTGACACATTACAATAGTGATGTGGAATGTCAATTTATTCTCGAACAAAAAACAATTAAGTTTTGTTTTTGTACCTGATTAAATAGGTTTAATAAAACAAAAATGTATATGTTTATTTAATTTATTTGAACGAACTGAATATTTGAATGAAAATGAATATACATACTTTATATGCACACAAGAAACAT
Source organism: Oeneis ivallda (assembly GCA_029955525.1). Classification (NCBI taxonomy): domain Eukaryota; kingdom Metazoa; phylum Arthropoda; class Insecta; order Lepidoptera; family Nymphalidae; genus Oeneis; species Oeneis ivallda. The sequence continues at coordinate 9,781,560 of JARPMR010000024.1, read as the reverse complement.
ATGAATACAAAAGATACCAAAAAAGGTGCCACAAAAGGCCATAATTAATCAGATTCGTCCATACTACTATTTTCACTGTCGTCACTGCTATCATCACCTACATTAATAATTATATGTTCGTTTTCTATAATATTATCTATTTTCACATCTCTTTCATAATCTTCCCTTATTAATTTAACAGTTCTATTCACAACCTTTTCCCAGTCTCCTTTAGTCACATGTTCACAAGCTTCTTCTAATAATTTTAGCATTTTTTTTGTGGTAAATGGGGGTTCTGTATTGTGTCTTGCAGCATATCCCTTAATTTGAGCCCACACCAACTCAATCGCATTATACTCACAATGGTAAGGCGGTAACCGTATAACTCTGTGCCCATGTTCTAATGCTATTTCGTCAATGACGTATCGGATCTTGGTTGGTTTGTTTTCTTTTAAAAGACGTACTAATTCCGCTTTTAACATATTCATGTTTGCATCTACGCCATTTTTACGAAGCCATGCGACGATATCAGCTTTCTTTTGGGATTGGGCAGGTGGCTTGTCAATTTGCATCGAGTGGTATGGGGCGTTGTCCATAATTATAATAGATGGTTCAGGGAGGCTACACAACATTGAGGTAAACCATTCAGTAAACTTTTCTCCATTCATGTCTTCATGATAGTCTCCAGTGGTTTTTGACGCAAAAGCCATGAGAGAACCTTCGACAAACCCGTTGATGGTTCCGGCGTGACAAATTATAAGTCGCGATCCTTTTCCTACAGGAACTTTGGAAGTAGATGCTGCTGTGTCATCGTTCCAAGAACGGCCTACAGTATGGTTAGCATTAAGCCATGTTTCATCCAAGAACACAACATTTTGCCAATTTTTGATTTCTTTCACTTGCCGTAAAAAAGTATACCTTGCCATCGCTATATCAAATCTTTCCATCAATATTTTGCGTTTTTTACATTTTTTGTATCGAAATCCAATGGTCTTCAAAATCTTCGTTAAAGAACTTTCCCCACCGAAGAATAATCCAGCTTCCTTCAGTGAATGCACCAACTTTTTTCTTGTTGGATACTCCTTCTGTAAATAGTAGCCGTAAACATGTCTTCGGATAGCATCGGCATCAAAGCTATCGATGCCTACGACTGGTTTTGCTCGTTTTCTCTTTTTTGGTGTGTGAAGTTTATTTTCTTCTGTGCCAGTCTCGCCATATTTTTTTTTAGTTATCCGTCTAACAGTTCGTTGTCCAATATTAAGCGCATCAGCTACGCGTTCAACCACTGACGTTATAGGTAAAATTGGCCCTCCATTTTGAGCTTCACGATCGAAATAGTTACGAAGGCGTATTACGAACTCACGTGTCTGACTATTTAGAACAGTTCTCTGCGTACGTTCGGTCATATCGACGAAATCCACAACAAAGGGCTTGAACAGAGTCCAAATTAACGAGCAAGGGTCAACAGTAATGCAGTATCAATATTTGAAATCCAAAGCCAGGTCAAAACTATATCACAATCGCATTGCACTGACAGTTTATACTTTTCTAAGCAACGTCAATTCGAAACTGCTTTGTTTTGCATTGAGCATTGACGCGAGTTTGCCGGAGGTAGTAGTTGTGCTAGCCAGCGATCCTATGTGACGATCGTATTAGATTCCATTTTTAAAAATTTTCAATTTAGAAAACCAAATGCCGAGTTGTGGTATATATCATATAAAAATAAAAATTTTACCTTTTGTATGAAACAGCTGATATTTTTTTGCGATTTCAGAGGTTTGTCCACATAGTGAAAATTGTTCATATTCACAAGTACATTCACCCCTTAAATGGTGCAAACTGATTTTTCTACACTTGTATACATTTTAGAAATCAATTTAATAAATAAATTTTGAGTCCTAAACCTAAAACTACATTCGATAAAATTTATGAATCTCTGCACATCACTATCGTCAATAAAGTAATACAATTATTTCCTTCAAAGTCGTTATCAATTAATACGGAACTTCATGAGCGGACAAACGTCAAACCGGCCATCATAGCGTGCCGCTAGTGTAGGAGGTGGGTCTAATTTGACCCGGTAGGTGAAAACGTCTTGGACGGGCTGGTACTGTATTCCAAGGACCGTCAGCAAATTGGGATTTTCGGGATTTTCAAAAATATGAGGATCCTGCTGATCCTTTCCCGGAAGATCCTTCAAGACGTGAGGGGAGTTGGACAGCCACTTGCCCAACTCATAACCTCCGGACTTCAGTATTGCAATCAATTCATCGCGAAGAGTCAGAGCTTCCTCAACGCTCGAGGCTCCCGTGCAAATATCGTCCATATAGACTGACGATTCCAAGGTGGCTGATGCGCGAGGGTAATTCAGTCGCTCCCGGTTAGCTAGTTCTAACAAGGTCCTGATAGCAATATAGGGGCTTGACTTGAGTCCATAGGTCGTGGTGTTCAATTCAAAGACACGCATTGGCTCATTAGGATTTTCGCGCCACAGAATCATTTGGTATCTCCGATCATCGCGATGTACCATCGACTGTCTAAACATCATCTTGATGTCAGCTACGAAAACAATTTGATGCCGGCGGAAATGCGTGAGGATATCGGAGATATCCTTGATCAGCTTAGGACCGGAGTGCAAGCATTGGTTCAATGTCACCCCGTTGGATGTGGCCGCGGAGCCGTCAAAAACCACTCGAATCTTCCCCCCAGGGGCCTTCAAGACGGCATGGTGGGGTAAGAAGTAGTGCTCGTGTGCGCGCCAATCAAAATTGGATGGTGACATATGCCCCAGGCCCTCGTACTCGCGCATAAATTCAACGTACTTGGAGCGGAAGGTGGAGTCGCGCCGCATGCGCCGTTCCATAGACAAGAGCCTCTTTTCCGCCAAGGCCCGCGATTGACCAAGCGGGGGGCGAGAAGCGAGAAAGGGCAAGCGAGTTACAAATCGCCCATCAACACGGCGGCCTGTGTTGTTTTGATAAAACAACTCACATTCAAGGTCAAGAGGGTCAACTCGTGCGGCATGCGGCGGCTCCTCAACTTCCCAAAAGCGCTGGACCACGTCCGACAGCGTCAAGCCGGCTGCTTGCAATTGGTCCAGCACCGGTAGGTCCGAAGACCATAGCACGGGTCCAAAAAAGCTAGAACCGAATATAGTGGACATGGCACATAGGCCGTCCTTCTGCAAAACCCTAATTTCCCCTGACAAGACCAGGCCCAACACGTCGGAACCCAACAAAAGGTCCGTAGGACCGGGTTCAGTCCAGTGGGGGTCAGCTGGGTTTAGGCCTGATGCACAGGACACCGCAGCGTCAGTTATTCGGACCTGCGGTAGGGGACCTAAGATATTGTCAAGGACTGACACCTTGACCAAGACCCTAAGATTGCCCGTAACGGGGCCAAACATTAATTCCGCTTCCCCGTTAGGAGTCGAGGGCTCTATACCCCCGATACCTATCACCCGTCCTGTTCGAGGACTCCAAGGGAGCCCTAGCTCACCCACGAAACGAGAAGAAGCAATACAGCGCTGTGAACCCGAATCCAAAAGGGCGCGAACGATTAAAAATTCACCCTTCGGGTTGAATACCTTCACCTTCACTTCAGAATGGTCTGACAGACGGACTGCCGGAGATTCAAGGTCTCAGGAGAAGTTGCTGTGGTGGGGGCTAGGGCGGCAACTACCTATTGGTGGTCGTCCTCATCAAACCGGTCCTCTGACCGGGGAATCTCATATTGAGACTCAGGGGGGACCTCCAAAGGTGAGGGGGACGGACCTCCATTTGGGTAAACCCATGCGTCATCTCGTGGCGGCAGCACGGGCCTAGTCATACGGGCTGAGGTCGGTAGGACGTAGTAAGGCTGTCGACCCGCTCGAGGTGGGCGGCGTTCGAGGCGTGGCCACTCATGAAGCGGAGGTGAATAGCGGGCAGACTGAACCGTAGACGGAGCCGCCACAAATCTCCCATCAGAACGTCGAGGGGGGTTGGCGCCCCCCTCACGGGGGGGTGAAGCCCCCATAGGCGGGGTCGAAATCCGGACGCGTCGGGATTCATGGCCCTGATCAGGAGACCGACGCAAGTAATCCGGGGAGCGATCGGTAAGAGCGCCCCCGCCCGTGCGGGGCGCGCCCTCACTCTCCACCCGGCGGCCAACACCATTCTTGTTGGCGCACAAAATCTCCAGGTGGTTACCCCTACAAATTGGGCATGGCCGTTGCTGTTGGCAGTCCCGTTGCATGTGAGCTCCCAGACAGCTATAGCACCAGTGGCGGTCTCTTGCAATGCCCCTCCGATCCTTGATCCGCTTAGAGAGAAACTGGGGGCAAGAAAGCACCCGGTGGCCTGGACGCCTGCAATAGTTACAGGGGGCGGGTTCAGTGGCAGCAAGTCCAGTGTAAACGGGCATTGGTCTCCGGTCGGAGGCCCTTTTACCAGGGACGCCAGTGTGACCCTTTTCCTTCCTCAGCTGGGCAGGCCGCTCTGGGGTCCTTGAAGGACCAGCCATACCAGAGTTATCAGCCTGCCGGCACTCTTCCTCAAGGAACTTTAAAAGGTCCGAAAAGGGGGGCAGGTAGCTGGCCCCGTCCCCACCATACCTTTGCTCAAAACGCAGTTTCAACTCGGGAGGTAGGCGGGACAACACAATGTGTAATAAAAGGAAGGACCACTGGTCCACGGGAAGCTCTAAACGCTTAAGAGCGTTGCAGGCTACAATCAGTGGATTTAAGAGCGATTCTCTTAAATGGGACACCCCAGAGACACGTGGCAGCGCTAGAATTTGTGCCACGTGTGTGTCTGCTAACCGGCGCACGTTGGCATACCGCCGAGTCAGTAGTTCCCGCGCGGTGGTATAACTCTCCTCGGAGAGGTCTAGGTGGCTAACTAAACCCAGAGCCTCTCCCTGCAGGGAAGAGAGTAGATAGGCCAGTTTCTGGCAGGGAGACAGGTCCCTTCTCGCGTCCACCAGGCTATCAAAGAGGCTGAGAAAGCCTAGCCACTCGCTCAGGTTGCCAGAAAAGTGGGGCAAGTTTATTGTTGGCAACTTGCCCTGTAACGCAGGCTGCGTGGTGGGTCTGGTGGGAGACTCAAGAATAGAGCTCATTCTCGCCTCCTTCTTGAGCCTCGCGGCCTCCTCCACCAGACCGTCTGTCAACTCAAAAAACTGTTCGTAGTCCCGCACTGAGGACTCCAGCGATTCCGGAGGTAGCTCCAATGCCATGAGGTCTCGGAAGGCCTCTTCGACGACCGCCTGCCTGGTCCGCACCTGCTCGCACCGCTGGAGCAGTGCGGATGCCCGGTCCACCCGGGCTACCAAGGCGTTGGCTGTAGCAGCCCAACGCAGCTCTGATTGAATTTGCACGCTCAATTTTTTGTGGGCTGACATCTTAGGTAGGTACAAAACAACTTAAATAAAGGTAGTTACAACAACTAGATAACAAAATCAAAACAAAGTTATTTGTTACAAGTTATGTTTCAACTTCAACCAAACAAATTAATAATCAAACAAGAATTACCCACTTTAAACACAAACAAATTACTACTTAAATACTATTTATTAATTAGAATTATTTACTTTAAAACAAGAATTATTTATTTTAAATACATCAAACAAACTACTCTGTTACCTAACCACGAGGGGTTTTAGTAAACAAACAAAGTATTTGTTGGTTAAAAGTTCCAAAAGATACAAATTAAGCTATCAATAATTTATGTTAAGTCAATCAATAACATAAATTAAGATAAAAGAAAGATTAAGTTTTTAATTGCCCGTACTAAGCCACTCATACTAGGCACTGCAAATTACAAATTGGTTGGTTGAGAACCTACAATTATCAAATTATATTAATATTAAGTTTATTTATTACAATCTACATCTAACTGTTGGCCAGTTACGGGCCACAAACAACAATTAGATACTATTAATTATTAATCAACAAAAATTAACAAAATAAAATCTCAATAATTGCAATCATTATACAGGCCTACATGTGACAAGGTAGGCTATGTACTAGTAACTCAATAAGCCTGTGTATTAATAAGTTATAAATTAACAAGTTTACAATTAATGAGTTAACCCTAGAACGGCCAAGTTAAGTCACAGTAATGCCAAATCTGTCCGCGGAATCAATTTAACCACGCTCTTGCTTACCAAATGTTGAGGCCAACGGCTTGGCCAACGAGTCAAGGCCTGGACTACTCGGTATAGGGGTCCATCGAGCTATAACCTGAGTCCAGGGTCGCTGCCCAAAGCGGCCTTTCACCGCGGTCAGATCTGTTCTCAACGTAGTGGTGACTTAATGATGGTAGGGTTGCACTGACCTTCCTTGCAGCAGTCAATCCTTGTACGGCCTGAGATGGTATGATAGTGGTGATATGTTAGTGTATTGTGAGAGAGTGTATTGTTAGGTTAAGTGTAAGGTGAGCTTCTCAGGCCGCTAGCCGCAGCAGGCAGGCAGCCAGTTATGGCCTGCAGCGGTGGACACCGGGCTGGCGTAGCACTGTACACTTGGTTTATCACTAGTTCGACCAACTAGGGGTGGTCGAAGTCACCTTTTCACACACACTTCCGCCGAGCGCAGTGGCGAGCAAAAGCCGGCGGGTTCCAAAAGTTATTTTGTTACAAATAACAGTCTGTAATTCTGCTTATAGCTAGGTCGACACATAGACCGCTTGACGGCTCAACAAAACCGTAAAATAAACTAAATCTAGACACTTAAAAGCAAAACCTTGCGCGAGGCGACTCGGGAATTTTTCGTGAACGTGTTAGCTGTCAAACACCAAAGCAACTTGCAAAAACCACGCCCCAAAACGGCGGCAAGTTTAAAACTAAGTATCTGTCAACTTCATTGCGAGCCAAAGAGATTGCCAGCGTCGCGACCATGGAACTAGGAATTATGGACAGGTACATGGCGCGAACATGCCGAGTAGTTGTTGACTCGTCATCCGCCTATGGACAGCTTGCGAGTGAAGCGATCCTCAGTGACTACGGAGTTGATATGTGAATAATCATCATCATCATCATAATCTCAGCCTGCGGGCGTCCACTGCTGAACATAGGCCTTTCCCAGAGAACGCCACCACACCCGGTCCTCAGCCTTCCTCATCCAGCCACTTCCCGCCACCCGCTTTATATCATGAGTCCAACTCGCTGGAGGGCGCCCCACACTACGCTTACTTGTTCGCGGTTTCCACTCTAGGACTTTTCGGCCCCAACGGCCATCGCTTTTGCGACATGCATGGCCTGCCCACTGCCATTTCAGCTAGCTGATGGTTTGGGCTATGTCGGCGACCTTGGTTCTCTTACGGATCTCTTCATTCCGAATCCTGTCCTTAAGAGAAACTCCTAACATAGCCCTCTCCATTGCTCTCTGAGTGACTTTAAATTTGTGGATCAAGCCTTTTGTTAGTGTCCACGTTTCAGCGCCATAAGTGAGGATGTGGATAATATATTTATGGAATTCTACTCCACTGTACCCATGTGCACCGAAACGGAGTGAAATGGCAACTAGTTTCTGACATAGTTTAGTACAAGAGGATCGAAATAGATTTCGCCAGGAACACCAAAGATCTATCACCCATTCAAATATCGATCTGAGCTAACTTTGTAACGAGTACGAACAATCTTATTGATGTACGCTGCCGAAACTAGGTCACACCACCTCTTTATTCTATGTTCTAGACTCTCGTCCAGAATTGGTGTACACTTTTATTGAGCAAGCGGTGCAGCCAGGCGCGCAAGTTGCGTTGAAGTGTTCTGCTGTTGGTGAACCACCTCCGCGGTTCCGATGGACGTTGGACGGTCAAAATATACCAGCACATCATGGGTGAGGAAGAGTTAAAATACACAGTACACTTATTTTTTGTTCGTATTGGCTTGCGCTGACGACAATCATGCCTAATGGAAAACAATGATGAGGTTTGTGCTGGAGCGCGCTTGCCTAGAAGTGGCCTACTCTCTATTTCTTCGAATAGGTACTCAAGTTAGACGTGGCAGGAAATATAATCAAATACAAATAAATAGAATAGAAAATCGCTCGCCAAAATGACGATGTTAGATTGTTATTGTAGGTACCAATGTCTACATAGTGGCATAGAACAATAACAAAGCGATTTTTTTTAACTTTTTCCACGCGGAAGAAGTCGCGGGCTACCAGCCAGTAGTAAATATTTTGCACAATAAAACAAGAAATAACAGTATTAATAAGTTAACCTAAAAGTTATAGAGCATGTGAAGGCGCCCTTTTGCTTTTAAAACAATCTCTACCAGGCAATCCGTGTCTGGAAATAAAGTTGTTAAAGTAGGATCCGGTTAGTGTAAAAGTTAAAACAGATAATCATTATTATATACTACATCATCATCATCATTATCAACCCATCATCGACTCACTACTGAGCGAGGTCTCCTCTCAGGGTAGGGTTATAGTCCACCACGCTGGCCAATGCGAATTGGCGGACTTCAAACACCTTCGAGAACACTATGGAGAACTCTCAGGTGTGCCGGTTTCCTCACGATGTTTTCCTTCACCGTTAAATCATGTGATATTTAATTTCTTAAACGCACTTAACTTCGAAAAGTCAGAGGTGAGAGGAGAGTGCGCACCCGGGATCGAACCTGCGACCCGACCACACCGACGACCGACCGAATAGGAGACCACAGTCGTAACCACTAGGCTATCACTGCTTCACTCTTATATACTTCACTATTATATACTTAATAAGATTTTTTTATCCAGGGCAATAATTACGGAAGGGCGGGAGACAGGACCCTCAGGAATTGGGTCCAGCAGCAACTACATCCTGTCCACGCTGTCCCTGAACAGCGCCCGGGTAGAGCACGGCGGCAGATACGAGTGCCGCGCCACTAACTCTCACGGATCCATCGCGCATGCCGCCCGACTTAATGTTTATGGTAACTTTTTTTAACTTAAAACTTAATAACTGTTAATTTTACACGAAACTTAATACCCTTTATAATTGTTGTACATTAATTAATTATAATAATTAAATAAAATAAGTAAAAAACGTATTTTTTTTCTATTATAAATTCATTTTCTTTTATAATTTAATATACACCTACTACGACATCAAACACCTGCGTCACTACAAAGTATATGTAGGTATAAGTTATTGTTGATTTTTTAAAAACCGCTCAACCGATTTCGATAAAATTTAAATGGGAAGACCTGGGAAGCATACCCTTTCAAAAAAAAAAAGAATTTTTCAAATCGGTTTCGGCATCTTCGAGTAATCGGTGAACATATATAAAAAAAATATTCCGACGAATTGAGAACCTCCTCTTTTTTTGAAGTCTGTTAAAAATGATGTACACACTACTTGCAAAGAGACTGTATTAATCTTGTATTAATCTTTAGCAATTAATTGCTAAAAATTAATAAACTTAAATAATAACTAACAATTATTAAATAATGTACCTAATAATACAGCGGTAATTGTCTTGTGATTAAGATCCTGGGCTCCTTTCTGGTGGTCTGGGGTTCGAATCCCGCAGGCACGCACTCTAACATAGAAACCAGACCAGACATTTCATTAATCATAAATGTAAATGAATGTAAATGAAAAAAATGTCTCCGCTGGAAATCTAACCCGAGATCTTATTCACCACTCCGCAAAGGAGGTCGTCGAAAAATATTATACAAAAAATTTAATATAAAAAATTCTTTTAAAAAAGCCGCCACTACAAATTGTAATTTATTGTTGATATTTTAAAAACCGTCGACCAATTTCGATAAAATTACAATGGGACTACCTGGGCCCTTTGAAACAAAAAAGAATTTTCCAAATCGGTTCAGGCGTCTTTGATTAATCGGTGAACATAGGTACATAAAAAAAATAATAAAAAAAAGATTCCGACGAATTGAGAACCTCCTCCTTTCTTGAAGTCGGTTAAAAATATCTAACAAGTACTGAATTTTCAGGTCCTCCGTACATACGCTCAATGAATCCAGTAAAAGCAGTGGCCGGCTCCGACGTCACTATCTGGTGCCCCTACTATGGGTTTCCAATTGAGTGAGTAATTTTTTGAAGTCAACAAACTGATTGCGAAATTCGTGCTGAGAATTGGAAATCTTTTTATCGGCAATATCAAAAACCCATTATTACGATAAATCAAAGTATGATTTATTTATTACGGCCTCACATCCAATCGGTGAGGCTGAAATGATTTTTTTATGGTAGGTATGATCATCAATCATTGCTTTATAACATTTTGTGATTGCATTAGAAACATTACGTTAGAGCTTTTAATTATTTAAATTAATGTGTCAATTGTAATAGTTTTATAGTAAGTATAGTCTAATATATAAAATTCTCGTGTCGCTGTGTTTGTTAACAAACTCCTCCGAAACGGCTGGACCGATTTTTATGAAATTTTGTGTGCATATCGGGTAGGTCTGAGAATCGGCCAACATCTATTTTTCATACTCCTACTCCTAAATGATAAAGGTGACCCACCCCTAAATATTTTTGTTGGCGGTACGAAGTTCGCTGGGTCAGCTAGTATATAAGTATATCATATAATTATACTATACTAAGTTATTTGCGCCTAAAATTTTTGCATGCTAGTATTTAGATTCTTCTAGATTTCTTTTAGATTTGTCTTAATTGTGGGAGCTTCACTCCCACAATTAAGACAAATCTAAAAGATACCTCATCCAAGTGTTTTACGTTCCATTAATTAAATTATTTAGAGCATGCCAAATAAACCGACACACCTACATAATATGTACACGACTAAAACATGAGTCTCCTTCGGTAGTCGGGAGGGCACTTGATTCCTTACTGCAAAATGTATTAGGTTTTTGTTTTTAAAGTTCAGTAAAATGGGAAGGCGGTGCAGGCAACGACCCTCGCTACCGCCAGGGCGACGGGCATCTAACCATCAGCAGCGTGGACCGAACACGCGACAAAGGAGGCTGGATCTGTTCCGTGCTTACGCCTGGAGGGGAACTTGCCAGGAGAGAGGTAAGGACTTTCTACTGGCTATGGTTAACCATCTCGAAAGCGTTTACTGAAAGGTCGATAGTCAATAGACTATCGAAACTCTATAGCTTGAAAGTAAAATGGAGAAGGATTGTAAACCTAGCTCAGTTGATTAAGGCCAGGCTCTCATTGTAACTTTTTGTCGCTGTGACTTTTTGTCGCTGTCGCTTACTGTCGCCACCATGCGCCCACTGTTTTAGGCCAGCCGCATGTCGCTGGGCGACAAAACGCGGTCATTCTTGAAATGGATTTCAAGTGTCGTCAGTTGCTGGAACTATTTGTCGCCGTCTCTATAGTGAGCGCATTTCCATATATCTTCATAATAGTCCCCTTGGCGACAAAAAAGTTACAATGAGCGCCTGGCCTAAAAGCAGTGAGAATAGCTAGTTAACTCGAAACACAAAATATCATCGTGGTGTCGGCTGTCGCCGCTTGTAATCTCGCCCATCGTATTTCCGCCCAGCCTGCGCTCAGGCGACAGCGCTCAGATTTAAAACATGCACCGTGACTTCGAGTGACATGCCCTACTTGATATGTTGGCGGTGAATAGAATAGCTCTGTCTTACAAAAACAGAACTACTGAATATCTCCAGGTACAAAATCAACGTGGTCTCGCCGCGTGTAATCTCGCCCATTGTATTTCCGCCCAGCCTGCGCTCAGGCGACCGCGCTCAGAGGTGCGATTGTCTAAAAGTTGCCGATCAAAATCGTATTCATTTGAGGGCATTAGCGCCAAAGTAAAATATTCCTTGACTGTATTGATTACAAATCACAAATTCAGTACAACCGATTTTAACATGGAGCGTTATGGAGCGTATCGTACATACCTTAACGTATAAGAATTCATGTACACGAAATTATTGAGCACTAATTCAATTAATTTTTTTCAAATTATTTTACTTTCACGCTAATGCCATCAAGTGAATACGATTTCGATCGGCAACTTTTAGTCAATCGGGGGGCAGATAACATACAGCGTGACTTCGAGTGACTTGCCCTACCTAATTTTTAGTCTTCATCATCATCGTCTCCCTCTCCTTGTTCCACGCTATGTGGGTTCGGGACAACATGGCTTGTAAGCCATGTTGTAAGTGGTTCGGCTTGACATTTTACGACCGGCCGCCTGCCTGATGTCAACCCTCCTTGGGAATGCTTTTGTTGGTGGAAAGGAAAGGATAGAACCGCCACCTTTCGGTTCATTAGGGTAGTACTCCAGACTGTATGCGGGCACTATGTATGTAGCGTCCACGCATTGGAGAGCTTCCAGTTCTTTTTTATTCGTGGATAGCAATGTGGTATTCCCTGAAGACAGAATAACTTCAGTATCCTCTTCATCATCAATTTCTGGGTTTAAAACTGTGCTCACTTGACATATAGTCTTAATATTATTAATTTGTAGGCAATGAATACAACAGCCCTCTCTTTTAAATACAGTTACTTCAAATCTCCATAGGTACAAATCAACGTGGTGTCGCCGCCAGTGCTCTCGCCCATCGTGTTTCCGCCCGGCCTGCGCTCGGGCGACCGCGCTCAGATAACATGCACCGTGACTTCCGGCGACATGCCCGTATACTTTTCATGGCTTAAGGATCAGCTGCCGATTTCGAGCGTGCTACAGGTATAAAATAACTATTTAATTATAAGACAACTGTCTGCTAAGTGCTATTGCCTATCCTATTCCCTCAAATTTGGTTGAGCGAAGCAACGGCTGGGTCATGCGTCATGCTCGTGAACGGGCTCCACTGGCGGGAATAGGGCTACTTTATGTATGCCCATCTTAAGATAGAAGTTAGTCGGTTTGCATTTTTGGAACTTCCCTCATTGTGGAAGCACTGCATAAATAGCACAGTATTTATTGTATTGTAAACTTGTTCTGAAAAGAGCAACCGCCGAGTTTCTTGCTGGTTCTACTCGGCAGGAAGGGCATTCCGAACCAGTGGTAGAGCCTGACGATTCAAAACCACTTGTACAAAGTTTATTTGAATAAAAAATATTTCTATTCTATTCTATTTTTACTCTCCAAGCACTCATTCAAAAATGACGTCGACACGTTTGCGTTGCTACGTTGCTGGCGAGATCGAAGAACAAACAAACATACTTTCTCATTTATATTTTAAATTACTTGCTGTGCCGAAGCACTACCTAGTTTATAGTGATAATACCCATGTAGTTGCCGCTAAACTTACGGTTCAGCGACTAGCAGCGGGTGACCGGGAACTCAATTTGGCATGCGATCAGCCAGATTGCTTTTAGAAACAAAGGGCAGGTGTTGATTTGCGTTTCCGCTCTCGCATATATTAGAAATTCCAATTAATTCGTTCGTTAATTGCTCAGTATATGGTTATTTCATTAAATTCTCTGTATACTTTAACTAATTGGATCCTGATCGACTGATTGGACTTCGAAAAACGTATCGATAACATCAATTTTATTTAACCTCGGGCTTTATTAATTTAGTTCAAAAGGAACTGCCTGCTCCTTATTTCGATTTATTTGTACCCAAGTGAATTTAAAGTTCGTCGCTCACTTATCAACCCGGCATAAGAACAACACCAGTAGGCATGTAAGCCTAGCGTAGGCTTGTCACTAATGTAATGGTGTCGTGTGGTGCGGGTTGTTACGTTCCCTAAAATATTATGGTCGAGCGAAGCAACAACGGCTGGATCGTGCGTCATGCTTTCTGTCGGCCGGCGGGCTACTTTCTGTCTGCCCGTCTTAACATGAATTGAATTGTAGTACCTACGCCTTTTTGGAACTTAACCTCATTGTGGAAATATTATATTTTACTGTAACAAAGTTGCATGGGTTAAATCGGCTTGGCATCCGGCTGCCCACAAGATAGTATAAAAACTTATTACAATGTAATAGCTGCATAATAATATTGTAAAATGATTATTTTGAAATGAGCAACTGCTGAGTTTCTTGCCGGCTCTTCTCAGCTGAATCCGCTTGCCTAACCGGTGGTAGAGTCATGACGTGTTTTATGAGCCACAGGTTGGCCCACGTGAAATAAATAAATTTGAATTTTTTTGAATAATCATAATATTATTCCATCCATCCATCCATCCATCAGCCTGTATTCATCCACTGCTGGACATAGGCCTTTCCGAGAGCGCGCCACCAAACACGGTCCTCCGCTTTCCTCATCCAACCGCTTCCCGCCACCTTCTTAAGGTCATCGGTCCAGCGAGCTGGAGGGCGTCCTACACTGCGCTTACCGGTACGCGGTCTCCACTCCAGAACACGTCTGCCCCAACGGCCATCGGTTCTGCGACAGATATGACCTGCCCACTGCCACTTCAGCTTGCTAATCCTCAGAGCTATGTCGGTCACTTTTGTTCTTCTACGAATCTCCTCGTTCCGGATTTTATCCCTGAGAGAGATTCCCAACATAGCTCGCTCCATAGCGCGCTGAGCGACTTTTAATTTGTGAACGAGGCCCACCGTCAGTGTCCACGTTTCCGCTCCATACGTCATTACCGGTAGGACACACTCATTGAAAAAAATAATATTATTATAATAATATTATTACCGTATCGTAATTCGTAGCCTCACGAGATTGCCTCGTTCGCAAGCTGTGGACTACGTGGACGGCGAGTGAACAACTCGGTGACCACCCCCTTCCCGCCCGCTTGCCGTAGTTGCCCACGCGTAGATTCCGAGGGGATTGCGTGTTGTTCACTCGGCCTATTTTGTGCCTCGACTAGAGACAGTGATGTACTGTCCACTCGTCGGTTGTGTGACATCATCGCGAGGGCCAGCCGTTTATAACTAGTGGACGTCGAGCGTAGAGGCGGTGCTGCCGGGTTTATAAGTGTGCGTTGAACTTAAGTCTTAGGCCCAATTTATACGGTGCCTCGTTCATCGATCATTTTTGTGAACATTTTTTGCGATAATGCATCCTAAGGCCCTTTGCCCTAAGGGATGAAGCCTCGAAAATGAAAGCAAAAATCTCTATAGCTTTCGAGATTTTTATTATTAAGACGGTTCATTTTCGCAAAAATTTTCGCAACGATGAACGAAGAACGAGGCACCGTTTCAATTGCGCCTTACGTTTAGGTGGACGAGCGCGGTGCGGAGTTCTACAGCATGCTTTTGTTTAAAAGTCTGACCGCAGCGCACAGTGGTACATACACGTGTGTTGTCACGAACACGGCGGGAAAAGCCAACATGTCTGCCGAGCTGGCTATCAAAGGTAAGACGTAGTAGTATTAGTGGTCGTAAGCTTTATTACACCAAATCACAGTTTTAAACAACACATTGCGTTGACTCGAACAGAAGATAATAGTGCTGGGTGCCTTTACTAATTAAAATTAGGTCTTTTCCAAGTAAAATTGTCTCATTAATATAAGTGTTCTAATCCATATAAGAAGCAACGTCACTGTCATACACCATCGATTGGCCAAGTAGGATGGTAATGGCCGAAACGTAGAACATCAGGGTCGCCATTGTAGCACCTTGGGACTCCAACAACTATCAAGATGTTGGAGTCCCAAGGTGCTAGAATGGCGAACCTGCACCGGAAAGCGCAGTTTTGGCATTTGGCTAGAATGGCGAACCTGCACCGGAAAGCGCAGTTTTGGCAGATCCCCTACAAGGTGGACTGATTCAGGGAGTCGTCGGGAACATGCGACACAAGACCGTTGAGTGAGAAAGTTGCTATATCCGATTGTCCGACTAGGTCCGATTGTCGAATTTCATTAGAAAATATTTACCTAGTTCAGCTAGATATTTAGTTATGCGAGCGATTGCAACGTAATTGCTGATAAGAAATCAACTTTAGAGGGCCAAATTGGAACTAAAACTGTGACAATATTTACGGTTGTAAATTTTTGTATCTAGTTCCGCCATATTGGCAAATGGAGCCATCGGATGCAGCTGTGTTGCTAAATGGTTCGCTAACCGTGAGCTGTGAAGCCCGCGGCCACCCACCTCCTACTATATACTGGACTAAGTTTACTGGTAAGCTTTTGAAACCAATCATTATCATGAACATCACTATTAACATCTCAACTCCGCCAGCCCAATATGGGGCACGAGTCCCCTCTCGAATAGAATAGAATAGAAATAATGTAAGCCATAGTAGGTGTGATAGCCACACTCTGGCCAATTACAGATTTGTAGACTACACACACGTTTTTGAGAACATTAGGGAAACTCTAATGCAATGCAGATTTCCTCACGATATTTTCCTTTGCCGTTCAAACCAATAACTTATAGCCACCAATAACCAGCTGATGGTTACTTTGATCTGAACCCTGCATTGCACGTTATTTGTGTAACTTTTTCTGAAATCGTTTCCATGCAACCATCCGATGTCTTGTCACAAAACATGAGCTTTAATTAATAAATACCTACTCATACACACCTTGTTTTTGAAATACGCTTTTCCTCGTACACAAGTACCGAAAAACTTTTTGTTATTAAATAATAATAATCATTAATAACTACTATCAGTTTAAATTAAGGCAAATACTACTGTCGTGTTTATTGTGGACTCTACGAGAATGTTGTCTCCATTAATAAGGCAGTACAGAAACAGCGTTGGGCGGAGTATCTGATCCGGTCGTGTTCAGTAATGGATCGTTGAGGCTGGAATCGGCCCGCGCGGAGCACTCCGGCAAATATCGCTGTAGAGCCGAGAACGGCGTAGCGCCCGTCCTCACTAAAACGCTCACGATACACGTTAATGGTGAGTATTGTACACTGCACTTACTATAAAGCGTTCGTCACACCAGACGCGGGGCGGCAGCGAGCTGCCCAAACTAGTCCCCCCGTCACAATACTGCTGTCAGAATCATTACAAATAAAAATATTTATAATGAGCGTCTTGAAAAGTGATGTCTATGTTAGTGAAGTCCATGATAAACTATTAATATACCTAATAAGTAATACTATTTTATTTTAATCACTAGTTCAAGCCATGCCACTAAGATTAATGCTTGAACATGGTTCTTTGTACAAGTATTACGAGTATTTTGGAAAAACTACATTTCAATCACAATTACGTAAGAATTATTCAAGGAACTAATTTATTTTGCTAAAATCCGCCAAAATCAAAAATATTAAAGTACTATTGGTTAAAATTAGCATTATTAATGCAAAATAAGTTAGTTGTTACTTTTGTTTTATAGATTTCCACAATGTAACGCCTACTCCAAATAAGAATTAGAACTTAAATAATTGCAATAAATGAGGTATATTTTTAGGTATCGTTACAATCAAATACAATTATTTAAGCAACTTTTACCGTCCTATATTTCTATCCCATTAAACAAATATAGGATAATAATATTTCATTTCGTAATAATGATCGCAAAGTCAAATTGAATCAGAAGTATTTTAGATGCCTGAAAACCGATTTAACCAATTGGCTATGTATACTTACTTACTTCATTTAATTCTAAAAGGCTTCATTAAATGCTGTTATAAATATTTGTGTTAATTATTGTCAACTTCTATAAATTTCTATTTTATTTATTATTTCTAAACCAGCGTCGCGTATCCTACCGGCCCGCGTTTGGTGTGTCGATACCATGAAATTCGTAACCCCTTTCCATACATACTGCGCACGGCATAATTTATTAAATGGAAACTTAATAGCGCGACCGATTTGAGACACTCTCGTACACTTGTCGTTTTACTGAAGAGTTTATTCGTAGTGCTTTCGTTTTAAGAGTAATAAAAATTGTATTTTAATTTAAGTCTTCATTTACGATCCTCAAAGTAATTTTATTTACCCATAAGTGCATTTCATGTCCCCTTACATCTATCATCCTTGGAGTAATTTTATTCACATTTTATTTTGGAGCACCATAATGCACACAAATTATTATGATATTTTAAATGCTCTTATTTAAAGTTATGAAAAGAATAACTAAACGTGCAATTAAAAAGCCAGTTTTGTATATAGTGTGTCATAGTATAAGGTAATCGGAGTATTAATAGTTTAGTTTAGTAAATCAATATCGGTGAAAAATACTTAGGTGTCAAATACTTAGGTGTCAAATACTTAGGTGTCAAATACTTAAAAAGTATTGGGGTAAAACTGAACCCTCGTTTTTAAGTGTACTTTGGACCATACAGTTAAAATGAGACACAATTAATATGTAATGACACAAATCTGTCTCGTTTTAACTCAGACTTGAGTCTAAGCTAAGTAAGAGTGTCATCTATAGATCCCACCATAATATCGAATGAGATGCCCCTTCAATCACTTGATAATATAAGTTTACTTTAATATTAGAGCCGGCAAGGTTTGAGACGCCATCAGTAAACGTTACGGCCAAGCTTGGAGAGACGGTGAGGCTGGCGTGCGTCGCTAGAGGAGACAACCCTTTGTCAGTGTCTTGGAGCCACTCTGGAAGGGCACTGCCTAATTCTGACTACAGGTAATAACCGACTTCCACCAAAAATAGAAGTACTAGTTTGTTATCTGTCTCACTTTTACACAATTATAAAAATATGAGATGTAAAAACTCAAAAATTAATGGAACTGACATTTTTAATTCTATGAAAATATAATAATCCTTGACTGCGATCTTACCTGATGGTAATTGACGACTAGATGATAGCGGGCTAACTTTGGAAAGGTTATGGCAGTGTATATTCAACCCATACCCCATTCTGTTTCTACACGCCATCGTGCCGGAACGCTAAAACGCTTGACGGCACGTCTCAGACGGTAGGGTGGTAAGCGGTAACTATAGCCACGGCCAAAGCCTCCCACTAGACCAAACCAGAGACAATAAAGAAATTATAAATTCCCAAATTTACCCCGCTGGGAATCGAACCCGAGACCTCCCAGTTATAAGACCACAGCGTTCACCATTGCACCAGGAAGGTCGTCAATAAAGGGCACATTTACAAGTCTCTTTATCAAAAATTACTTAAGTTGAAAATGAAAATAATATACTGGAGCGGCGCATGGTGAGTCAAATCAAATTATAGTGTTGTCTACAAGTGGAAACACCCAATGCGGCGTGTTATGTGTATTAATTTTCAGACCCAAAGCGTTTTGTAATAACTTTAGTGATCTATCGTTGATGTACTTAATTGTTACGGACTAGCTAAAGTCGTCTCGGCGAATTTGTCTTGCAAGTTGCAGCGTAATATATGTAAAACTCCATTGGCGCTTTTGTTTTCTTCGTTCGTGAGTATCATCGGGCCCAGTCTATTATATCAAGACATATGCTGCTGCTGAGTTTCTTACCGGCTCTTCTCAGCAGAATCCGCTCTCCGAACCGGTGGTAGAATCATGACGTGTCATAAGAGCCACAGATTGGCCTACATGAAATAAATAATTTTGAATTTGAATTTGAATATTTAATCGTGTGTGCAAATTTGTTGGAATGGTTATTGAAAGCCTCATTAATTTACATACAATCTTGAGATAAGTAAAGGTGTGAAAAGGTTCAATGTTACGAAAAAAAATCAATTCGCCGTTGTCGTTGTCCTTAGGATGAGCATATCAGAAACGCGTAGCGCCGAGGGTCTACGCAGTGAATTGGTGATTGAGCGAGCAGATAGGCGCGACTCGGGGGTTTATCGCTGCCAAGCCTCCAACCCCTACGGGAGGTCGGATCATTTTGTACATTTAGGGGTTCAAGGTGAGTGTACTCGCATAAACGATAATGATGCTATATTTTTCCCCATGTTTGCTTTTGAGTACGAAACACGACGGTTTTATCTAATGGCATCTTAATAATAGGTTGAAAGATTTAAACCATTAACCTTGAATAAGTAATTTGTATTTTAACTACGTACTCGTGAAATAAAATAAAAGCATCGAAATATACGTATGGAAGAGGTTCGAACAATTTTCACGGTTCAACAAACAATTTATTAAATGACAGCCATCGTGGAGCAATAGCATGATCAAGCACCATAGCAAGCTGAGAAAAGCCTAGAGCTATTAATGAATTATGTAATAACTAGCTGATGCCCGCGACTTCGTCTGCGTGGATTTAGTTCATAACATCCCGCGGGAAATCTTTGTCACCCTCCAGGTTCTCAACTATACCTATCCAATAAATCACGTCAATCCGTAGCTTTGTAGCAGGAAACATTTGATCGTCTTGCTCGCGGCATTGTTAATGATGATTCAAAGGGAAAACATATTACTGATGATATTATCAATTACGTTTAGCTGTCATTTTTATAATTGGCAAATTTTTTACCATACTTAACCAAAGACAAAATTACGTTTAGCTGTCATTTACGTTTTGTTATTCCACTGTCATTTGCGTTTTGTTATTCCATGTCAGATGCGTTTTGTTATACCACATTTTATAGTGACTTGACGGAAACGCGGTCGAACGGGATAAAAAGTATCCTATGTCCGTCTCCTGGTTCTAAGCTACCTCTCCACCAATTTACAGCCAAATCGGTTCATCCGTTCTTGAGTTATAAATAGTGTAACTAACACCACTTTTTTTTTATATATATAGATATACGTACTTACAAATGTAAATTCAAAATTTAAAATACCCTCGACATGTGAATTGACATGTGTGGCGGAGTATTTTAAGTACGTACGATACATCTGACATCCTTTTACCCAGTTTTCTGCTCCATCATCAGATCCTCCTCCACGATTGTCGATCATCATCATCTATCTAACTCACTCATTAAAATCATTCTAATGAGCCCAAACACACTAAATCTGCTGTTAAGTAGTTGCTTGACGCTGCAGCATCATTTCAAGGTTATCTTCTTAAATTATAGCTAAGATCTACCTCGATTATATTAGCTTTCAAACAGAAAAACCGCATCGAAATCGGTCCATTGGGTAGGCTGCTACGAGGGAATAGACACACACACAGATACACACGTCAAACTTATAATACCTCTCTTTTTTTGTCAGCTGTTCAAATTATAGTTCTTTTGTGTTTCTATGATTTTACCGAAATATTTTTTTTATGTACAAATACCTTTCCAGTCATGGAACAACCACTTTTCTGTTATCAGATTGAGTCCAGAGAAAACTCATATAACTCCAGTTCCTGTCTTTCTTAAGTAGTGGAATTTTCCGAGTGCAAAAAGTGTCCCGTAATGCTCATGTAAACAGCGCGAGCGTGAAAGTGCTTCTAACTTGTTTACTATGCAAACCTCTCAAATAAAGTTCCAGGCTTTCAACTTTTAAATTATTTATGGACTTGCTCACTTATCTTTGTAATGACAATCTTAATTTAAAAGTAACTGTCACTTTCACGCTTAAATATTTATACGAGTCTATTTTGTACCCTTTATAGAAGCTAAACTTTGCCATTAACGAAATCTCTTGTATGAAACCATCGCTGATGCTTCGGTGCAATTTTCACCTTTGGTGTGAAGGCGCTGGGGAAGTGAGGTTCAGGGTTGAAGAACTTTCAAAAAGAATAATCGTGTCTACCGGAAAAGCAAGTTTGGCCAAAAAATTTATTTGGCCCGGGTTTGGCCAATCTAAAGGGCCAATTCTGCCAGCATCTTGGATCCTAGTCGCGCTGCGGTCGGTGGTATCGCTAATTGTTAGATTTAATTTAATTTTAACTTTAGAAGTTATTAAAATATTACCTAGTTTATTTTATTAATTTTGTAATTAATAATAACAAACTGTTTTATATGTTTTATAAAACAGTTACAAAAAGTTAACAAAATTTAATTATAATGTTTAGAACCACCCGAACCTCCAGCTAACTTCAGAGTGGTGGACACTACATCACGGACCATCCGTCTGCAATGGAGGAGACCCTACGACGGAAACTCTCCCGTACTGGGCTACGTGGTGCAATACCGCAGACATGACTCCGCCAACCCCGACGCTTGGCGAGACGCAGACACCCACAATGTGTCTGTATCAGCTCACAGTATGAGCTCTTATCCCGAGTAAGTTGCATTAGAAAGTGTCTATAAATTATTTTCTTATGCGTTAACAAGATAACTCTTGCATAAAACCTCATCTGATGATAATGAACGATGTTGTCTAAGGTGAACCTGGCCTAACTTGAAATAATGAGGTTTACATGATAGTAAACCTACCTGCCCAGTCTTCCAAAAAAAAAAAAATTTGTAACTTGAATCTTTATATCTACCTATAGGAATGAAGATGCCACAATAACAGGACTGGAACCTGCCACAGCATATCTGGTACGAGCGAGAACTGTGACAGCCCAGTTCGCGTCACCGCATACAAGAGCATTACTTGCGTTGACACTACACGAACCGCCTGCCCGCGCTCCCATCAGTTTACAAGCTTCTGCTCCTAGGCCTTCCACGATTGAGTTGCTCTGGCAGGTATGTGTTTACAAAGTATTGGGAGTGACCAATATAGCCTATGTGCTGTTCTCATGTACTCGTATAAGCGATTACATTCTGAAGTTTCATTAAAATCCGTCCAGTAGTTTTTGCGTCAAAGACTAACTATCATCGATCCATCCATCCTCTAAACTTACTTAAATATAGTATAATGATAATTTTAAAAAAAACTTTTTTAAAAACCGACTTCAAACTCCCGCGCCTCTATACAAAGTAATATAATTTATTTTTGATATTTTAAAAACCACTCGACCGATTTCGATAAAATTTATATGGGACCACCTGGGGAGTATACCCTTTCAAACAAAAAAAACTTGTCCAAATCGGTTCTGGCGTCTTCGAGTAATCGGTGAACATACATAAAAAAAAAGATTCCGACGAATTGATAACCTCCTTTTTTTTAAGTCGGTTAAAAATGCATCCAATAATTGATTTTATCAAGTGCATTCCACCCACACGCACCCCCGGTCCACTCCTTGGCTTGGATCTCCTCTTGAATAAGAACATTACTCTGCCGCACTAGCTGAGTACAGATTTAACCCGCTCTTGGCCAGTGCGGCGGACTATTATAGACTGCCACCACTTTAGAGAACATTATGGAGAACTTTCAGGTTTCCTCGCAATGTTTACCTTCATAGTTTTGTGATAACTAATTGTTTTAAACACAAGAGTTTCGTGAACGTAGTAAAAAGTTAACGATTTTGTATTGTGAATAATTACGATCGATAATCCCGGTATGGGAGTTCATGTACCAAGATTAACAATCTCAGCTATGAACAGTTGTTTTTTTGTTCCTGTAAGGCCCCTCCAACTTCAGCGTGGAATGGTGAATTGTTAGGATACACAGTGTGGTGGTGGCCCTCTGCTGACGGCTCGCTGTCAGGAGGTGCGAGCGTCGGCATGGAGTTCGCAACTGTTAGAGGACACGTCACCAAATATACCATTGAAGGTCTGGAACACTATACAAGGTTAGTTATCTTAACATTAATTGCTAGGGATTATAAGTTTAACGTGTGCATCTGTGTATCTGCACAACTAATACTATAATTCGATACCCCGGCCAATAAACCAGTAATCGTAAAATCTAAATACAGTACAAATGTTTTTCTGGTTTTGTGCTCTAACTTTGGAACCATTTAGCATATTCAAGGAGGTATAATATGATACAAAAAGAAAGCTAATTTTTTATTGCACAAGTCTTTGGGGTCAATATTAAAATATATTTTTTTAGAAGACTGAAATTTATGAAAAAACATATTGCTGGAAATATCTTAGGAACATTTTTCTGTAAAAGTCACTTAAGGGGTTATTGTGGTAAATTTTTGCAAAGTCTGATACTGTAATAGTTAATTACAGACTTTTTTGAATGTAATTTGCTATAGTTTAGAAATACAATACGCGCCTGCGTGTCGACACTTCACTCAAATGCGGAAAATGGCATACATCTAATGTGCAACGTTACATAAAGAAAGAGACTTAAAACATTGTAAGATACTATTACTGGTATAATTAAAAAAATATATACGCTAAGAATAAAGTTATGTCGGCTATCAATTAGTACATGAAGATATTTTATACGCCAATAACCCGGTAATAGTACCTTGCCAAAAGAGATACAAAAATAGTTTCGTAATGATATAATACAAAATTTTTGTCGTCATATATGTCGATATTTCCGAAAATATTAATAGAAGAAATCTGACAAAAGATCCATAGATGTATCCCAACTCGTACATTCCAAAAGAGATGGTCCACTTAAGGTGTACTCTTGTACACTATACCATGAAAAGCAGAAAAATACAGAAAGTTCATTAAAAATAAAATAAATTAGAACATCGCAATAAATAACTTGCTAAAATAAAAATAATTTCAAGTTTTTCGGTACTACTTGCAACACTTACAAGATGGCGTCCTTCAATCCGAGTTTAAGCTATAGAGAAGATAGGTATCATGTACAGTCAGACAGTGACAACCTCCGTTTAGCCATAGTATTTTGTCAAAATACTATGGCTTGACGGAGGTTGTCAGAGGTAAAATAACTGTGAACGGACTGTAGACGCGCATCTATTTTCAAATGGCTGTCTTATTTTTTAATTTATTCCTGTTCCAAGCTCATTGCTTGTAACAAATCACAGAGTACTTTGATATTAACAAAGTACTCTGTGGCACAAGATAGCTTTCTGGTCGGATAATATCTCATGATATTTTGACAGCTAACCTCATTACGTCAAAAAACATGAATCCGCCCGCCATTATCCAGATTATACCTAGCTAGTTAAGTTACGTCACGTGGAGATAATAAATAATTTTTTGCTCCATAATTTAGATGAGTTCGTGGATTTGATTAATCAAAAATGGGTTCATATATACCAGACCCAGACTCAATACAATTTTGGACGTCTCCTTTGACAAAACATGAAAAAATCCATAATAGCACATTACTGGTTTGTTGATAACGGGATAAAAGAAAAATTGTCTATACTTATCTTAATAATTTTACTTATGTACTTTAATTATGTACCTACTTTCTCTGTAGACAATTGTTATACTTAAACGTAAAAGTTATTAAAGTAACAAAATCTGTGATTCTTTTCTAGTAATAATTTAACACCATTCAGTGTCTATAACGCTGAATTAAACTTTCTTCCGGAAAAGTCGCGTTAAAAATACTTGAAAACCTATGAATTATTTAACGATTGTATGCTAACTTGCACACTTGATAAAGGTGTGAAGACCTGCTCAGAAACTGTGGTTTTATCATATTTAAGTAAGTAATATACTGTACATGAATGTAAAAATTCCTTAGTGTTCCAATAAATGTTTTTCTTACATCTTGTATTTTTTGCTATTGAGGTAAAAAGTTGGATGTATCACACGATAGCAAAGTATTTTGTTTCTTGTGCCTTTAAAGAATCCCTCACTACACTCAGAATTCTAAATAAGAATTCGTGAATTCGTGATTCTGAGTCAGAGTCAAAAAAAAATCTTTGCTATCTTGTTGAAAAAATAACTATTGTTCAACAATAGAGATAATATTTTTGTACCTACTATAAAATCCAAATGTAAATCCCTGTTGCTTTTTTCAATAAATTAATAGTTTGATATAAGAAAATGGAACACAAACAGCCCACTCGCAAACAGCCCACTTTTACCACCACTGTGCCATTAACAAAGAAAGTTTTTAAATTTATTTATTCCTGAGAAAATAGATAGCCCTTGACTGCAATCTTACCTCATAGTAAGTGACGATTTAATGCCGATTTCACCAACGTAAAATTAGTCTTATCCGAGCGTTATTTTAATATTTTGACAGTATTTTCAATACAAATCCCGTCAGAACGCCCAATTTATTCTTCGTTAAAACGTCACTCAACGTTGGTGAAATCGGCATTCCGTCTAAGATGGTAACGGGCAACGGAAGAGGTATAGCAGTTATAATTGAGCCCATACCTTAAACCGTGACCAAAAAGAACCATACCAGGGCTATTCCTAGTTCTTCAAAATTATTTGTACCAAGGTCTCCTAGGTAATTAGAGAATTTTTTTGTAGGTACTCAGTAAGCGTTAGAGCATTTAATAGTGCCGGTGCTGGTCCCGCTACAGCACCAGTTAACACTCTCACACAAG
Source organism: Oeneis ivallda (assembly GCA_029955525.1). Taxonomy (NCBI): domain Eukaryota; kingdom Metazoa; phylum Arthropoda; class Insecta; order Lepidoptera; family Nymphalidae; genus Oeneis; species Oeneis ivallda. The sequence continues at coordinate 9,755,663 of JARPMR010000024.1, read as the reverse complement.
AAAATGGTAAGTCCAAATGGTTCTACTCTGAGTTATCTATCTATCTATCTAATATCTTTAAGCGAGCAATTCTATATATATATATATATATATATATATATATATATATATATATATATATATATATATATATATATATAATCTGAATCTCGGAAACGGCTCCAGCGATTTACATGAAAGGTCGTTTTATCCGTGTTTTCAGGCAATGAAAACCCCCTTACAATATCATTAGAATACGAAGGTAAATTTCGCCATCATCTATGAATTCCCGATAGCTCGGTAAGTCGGGCGGTCCCGAAACCTGAAGACCCCGGTTCGAGTCCAAGACGATTATATTTTCCCGTAAAACACGATTTACCAAAAAAAACCGAGCAAAGCTCGGTCACCCAGATATTGACTAATAAAGTACCTATTTATTTGTAATCATGATTTGGTATTTTTACCCCAATTATGCAACTAAACACGTATGCATAATAATGAAGTATTATTTGCCAGTGCCTTCTGAAGGTCCTCGAGCAGTGAGGTGTCGCGCAGTGTCTCCTCAGAGCTTGAAAGTGGAATGGTCTCCACCGCCGGCGCATGCGCATCACGGAGCATTATTGGGATACAAGTTGCTCTACCGACCGGAACATAGTGAGTAAAATACGGTAAAATTGTGTTCTACGCTCTTCAGCCTTTATTTAGTTTTATTATTATGATGATGTCGTAGGGTTTTAAAAGTGCCAATTGCTACCTTGGTCATGTTATGATCGAGTATTTGACGAGATTCATTTCCTGATGAATTCGAATTTTTGACCATAACTTCACAAGTACAAGCGCTTATCTTCATCCTGTTTTGTGCCATTTTCTATATTCCCAAAAAAACGGGGGTTTAAATATAGTTCGGTGCTGATGTTCTTATCTTTTATGATCTAAAGTTCGGTTTTTCAAATCCCTATTTTTTTACCCCCAAGGATTGAATTTTCAAAAATCCTTTCTTAGTGGATCACACGTCATAATAGCTATCTGCATGCCAAATTTTCTGCGCAATACCTCCTCCAGTGGGTTGAGCCGTGCGTTGATAAATCAGCCAGTCAGTCTTATAGGGTGTCAGAAAAGCACTTTGCACACTGAGATTCTCTTATTAGTAGGTACTTGTTAAATAAAAAAATAATTAACAAAGAGCAAAAAATTGCAACTCTGTATGATTTTCGCTGCCAGCAATTATTTCGAGACTTAAAGTGAGGTATGGATCATCCCGATAGCCCGGTATTTAAAATTATTATCTATCTGTTAGTAATAACAATCCTAGCTGAGTGAAGGCAGTTGTTTGTCGGCAGCGGCGGATTGGCTGGAGTGGGAGGTCCGAGGCGGTGGCAGTTCAAGCGTAGCCGCCGGGGCTGAGGTCAAACGTGTTGCAGGGGTAGAGACATTACTCCTTGCGTTAAGGCCGCACATGAACTATACCGTGCAGGCTCTAGCGTATACAGCCGCTGGTGATGGTGTGCCAGCACATCCTATACATTGTACTACCCAGCAAGATGGTAAGCAGTAGAATGTGAAACGCAATTTTATTGTTAGTAGTGACAAATTGCTAAAACACTTTATCAGATTGTTTGCATTACGTGGTGTCAGTGAAGAGATCAGGCTCTGAAATAACTAGCTAACTATAGGAGTACTAATAAAAAAACATTTGTTAGATTACTTGTCAATTAATTATGCATCGATCCATCCATCAGGCGTATGCGTTACCAGTTAAACATTATCTTCTTTTGCAGCCCCGGGACCACCAGCTGCTGTTAAAGTTATAGCAACATCTGTAACATCTTTGGCTGTTAGTTGGTTACCACCATCTAGATCGAATGGACCTATTTTATATTACACAGTTTTTTACCGGGAACTTGGCAGGTTGGTAATTTATTAATTTTCATTTAAACTAACTATTGAACTTAACCAAGCCCACAAACGAAGTATTACCCGTAAACAACCTCCTCTTCAGTTTTGACTTACTTGGGATCAGCCTGGTCATGACTCACGTTATTTTAAGACAATGTAAAGAAAATTCATTCATCACTATTTATACGACTTTATAATTTGCACACTTAGAGCACAAGCATAATTCTATGAACACTTGAAAATACTTATAGAGCCACAACCGGCTCCAACGCTCAACGAGAACTACCTAACTTAAAACTAGTCAGCTGCTTGGACCGTCACGTTTTTCAATAAAGATTGTGTTTTGACTCAATCGATAAATCATTCAAGTCAAAACAACCACCCTTAATTTTTAAAATCAAAATGATATCTTATTTAATTGAAAATCATGACACTCAATCAACAAAAATCAAAACAATATCTCATTAATCAATTAAAATCATGACAACAATGTCCGCAACTTAGTTTCTTACTGCATTTTCTTACATATGGGTAAATTTTAATGTTTCTTCAATATCCAATTATAACTTTTGCACTGGTTTGGAAGGCATCCTTCATTCCAGATTGTAGACACTTTGTTATGTTCAATAAAAATATTTGTTATCTAGGCATTATTCTAGTGTTCAACTTTAAATTTGTTATAACTTGTAAGACACTTAGGTATATATCTTGAGTTGTTATCAGGCAGTAGGCTTATAGCAAGGTTTTTGGGAAAATTTGGGCTTATATTTCGTAGGTGACGTTTTAAATTATTTTAGGGATAGACCTCCACAAACGACGACAGTACAAGCAGAAGACGGTGAAATATCCATTGGTCTTGGGGGTTTCACTGAACTGCGGTCTTTATCTGAAAGTGCCACTTACGAAGCGTGGGTCGCCGCACATTCCGCTGCTGGAGAAGGGGAACCCTCTGCACCACAACCGGCCACCACCACCTCTAGAGGTATGGAGTCAGTTTTATAGTGAGCTTTATTACTTGTGTTAAAATTATCAGATTCTTCCTTTGTCTAAATCCGTCTAAAGTGGATGTTGTTTATGGATTAAGCTCTCATCATTCCCAATATCGTGTAAACTGATTTTTTAAAGAATTACTTTAACATACTGCCAGAACAGTTTACAGTTTTAAGTTACCGGGCCAAAAATCAACCAAAATGATATACACGTTAAAGTGGTTCAAAAAATTATAGAACCCTGACTAGTATTCACTTGATTGTTTTTCAATCTAAAATTGTATTTCTTGGTTTCCTTATAAAAGGTAGTGGTTACATTAGCTTCGTAAGTCAACCTAGCTAATCATTTTTCCTGATGAATCTCCAACAAGTGCAAGTTTTGGAGGTTTTGTATGTTAATTCCACACATTTTTTTTGGATATACCAAAATGAGATAAAAAAATGTGTTATTTAGCGGCAGTCAGACTGCTCTCATTCGGCGTATGGGCGCGTGTCCAATGCGGTCATTCCCTGCGCCTGGCTTGCGTTTGTCGCGGCGAGCCCGCTCCCAGGACCAGGTGGCATCATGGAGACCGGCCAATTACTCACGACCCACGAACGTACGTCACTCCTCACGGGCATCTTGTTATACATGGTAAGTCCTTTTTCTATGGGATTTATGAATGAAATCAAGACATGCGTAATTCTTCCTAAGTTGTAGTCAGTTTGTAGTTAAAAAGTGTGAAGAGGGAGAATAAGGAATATTACTTAAACAAAACTAATTTAAAATAAAGGACAGTGCCCTTTAAAATTAGTTTACTCCGCCATTCAATTTTTACATAGTCAACATTATCTGTTTTGTTTCTTGTGTGGCATAGTTTTGTCTTTTCTTATTTTTACCATTTTCCAAAAGCTTTTCAGAAACTAACAAAACGATCACAAACAAATTCGGTCAGCTAGTAGGTATGTGTGATATATTTTTTTAAGATAAATCTTTGTGATAGAAGTGGACCCTTCAACAAGTGGTAACTACACTTGCTCCGGACGCAACTCGTTCGGTTCGGAGGATGTGACATACCGGATAGAGTGCGCGGCACCGCCCGCCGCGCCCACGCTTGCTTTGGATCGAGCTGCGCATACTGATGCCAAGCTCTCGTGGAGAACTACGCATCATCCTTCCGCACCGCCTCATGGTAAGTCAAACCTTTGCTTTCCGTCGAATCTTCTATATTAACCGATAGACGTCCACTGCAAAACATGTTTCTTGCATGAACATCCACATGTCTCGGTGTTGCGCTGCTTGTATCTACCTAATGGCGATCTCTCACTTGCATTTTCTGGTACTGTCACCACTCCTACCTTGGAACTCCTCCAAAAACGTCTTTTTTCTTCTTCGGTTCGTTTCGGTTGATTGAACTAAATTGAACTAAAATGTCCCATTTCTACTACCTACAACTTCGTGACTCGCTGAGCTATGTCCGTACCTACTCGGTAACTTTGATTCTACTACGAATCTCCTAATCGCAATGCCTAATCGTGAAATATTTTGACATAAGTTAATGCAATATATTTTTGTCCTCCACAAAGGTTTTACAATCTTTTGGGTCCGAGTCCGAGATGACAGTACTGATGGTGCCGAGCCCAGCAGTTCAAGGGGAGAAGAAGAGCGTAAAATAGAGGCGGGAGGGGAAGCTTCTAGTGTCGTACTAAGGGCATTATCCTGTGGAGCCAGTTACTCAGTGAAAGCTGTAGCGCATTCGAGAGCCGGATCTTCACCTCCCTCAGTACCATTGATGGTTAGGACGAAACCTCCAGGTAACTCTTTCAAATAATAATTTTAAATTAATTTGACATCGATACGATTTATACTATCATATCATACTAATTCGTTCTCTTGAGTATAATACGAGTAAAATTTCTTCAACGTAGCTCGAATTTCTTCCATTTTAGCTTGAATTTTTGAACTTCGTTACGTGTTCTCGTGTTCTAGAGACACGACTATACCAGAGACGTTTAGCACCAGCTTACCTTATAACGGCTTATCTAAAAGAGTAAAAGAACGAAGTCAACTTCCGAGAAAAATCATGTCGTTTATATTATTCTCTTCTGAATTTTTCATCAAGAAAATTGTTACTGTGTGTTTTATTTTTGTCTGGTGGGAGACGTTTAGGTCTACTAGTTACCACTTTACCCAAAAAAGAGATGTAGAAACCGTTTAGAGGTATGTGCTTAATTTACACTGCCATGCCCCAAGTTAGCCTGCTACCATTTTGACTGCATCATACCTTACCATCAGGTAAATTCGCAGTGAAGGCTATCTTGTCATTGAATGAAAAAAAGTCTAATGAGAAAACTATGTGATCAGTCTTAGTGTGGGAAGGCGGGGGAAATCCAGACAACAATCACGAGGAAGGTGCTGAATCTGCGATATGGAGCAATAGTACTGCACTGGCATTAGACGCGCGCAGAGCTGTGCGTTGCGGCGCTAGGCTTGTGAGGCTGCAGTGGAGAAGAGCTGATGCGACTGTGGCCTGGAGAGATGCCGATATGACTTCTTTGCATCATCATAGAGAGGTAAGTTGTGGTTTAAATAGACAGAGTAATCTAGTATCCACTGCAGAAGAGGATTTGGGACCAGTAAACCACCATTTTAACATAGAAGCAATTAATTCATATCTCGACTCTCGTCTCCAAAAGTATTTTAACGTAATTGTCATATTATGTAGGATTAAGTAGGTACATAATTATACGATAATTTTCAAGATAATAGAAATGATGTTAGCTAATACAATAATTATTATTCATACCTAGCAACAAGTCTTAAAAATCTGCGATCTATGGTTAACGATTTACAAAATAGTAAAATTTGTGATTCAAAACCTGCACTTTCGTTTGACAATTCAAATGAACCTGCAAAGTAGCCAAGTAAATCCTTTTTAAATTAGAATTTAAAATCCTAATCCCAGCTAACGCCTTCGCCTGTGAAAAGCTTTTATTTTTGTGAATTTGGTATCAGTACACGTATGCTAGGTACGTACTGTAGTAATTGCCGACTGTCCCCTGACGTCCTCTAATATACTTACTACTACCATAGTACTTTATCAACAGGAAGGACCGTTCTCTTCTTGCACATGCACATTTTCCACAATGTCGCACGTCCAAAAGTAGACTGGAGAAAATCCTTTGGATCGGAATCCGCTTTTTGCATTAGGTACACATAATTATGTTGTAAAACAGAACTACATTGCGTTGTGTAATAAAATGAAAAAAAAGTAAGACTAGTGAAACGTATAGGTGATAACACTAACGGATCCTTTCTTACGTAATTGTCACTGGTGAAAACGGTCATTAAAGCCGCATAATACCTACCTAAGTAGAATAAAATTGACAGCTGGAAAATTTTCTGTAGGTAGTGGTCGGAGGATTAGCAGTGGGCACGTGGTATGCCTTGAAATTGTGGACAGCGACTGAGTCAGGGCGTCAGCAAGCTATCATATACGCAGCAACTACCACACATTCTGGAGGTAAGTTAATAAATTCCGAATGAAAACTGCATTAAGAAGTAGTTTAGCTAATAATTTAAATGCAGGTGATAGGTTTAGCGGTGATAGCTTGACCATTGTTGAGACTACAGGGTGTCTGAGGTTCGAATTCCAAGCAATTAAATATCACTCGCTTTTACGATAAAGGACAATATCCTGAGGAAACCTGCATACCTGAGAGCACTTCAAAATGGTTCAAAAAATTTCAAAAGTATGTGAACGCTGCCAATCTTCACTTAGCCAGCGTGGAGATCTTTGGTCTGAACCTGTCTCATTCCTAGAGCAAATTCGTGCCAATCATATTTAATCAATTTTTTTTGTAGTTTACTCTCTTTGAAATAAAGTTTGAATTAAAATGTATTTACATACAGCTAAGTAAATACTACATTTAGCATAGCAGGTTACTACAATCTGGCCGTAAATATTATTATAGATAGAGTCCTTGAAAAAGACGGTTGGCCGACGGCGACTTCGTAAAACATTGTCTCTTTCACTACCGATATGACGTGTTGTCGCTTCGTGTGACAGGGACGACGCTCTAAGATGCCAAGCAATTATCCGTTCCTATCGCTCGGTGTCTCATATTGACCTAATTTTTTGCATGTAGAACGTCTCCGTCGTCCAGTGGCTTTCCATTCTGAAGGAGCTCCAACCAATACAGTCAACAACACAGATAATGCCGACCGCGTGCTGGGAGCAGTCTCACTTGCTTTTGCAGCCCTAGCAACTCTTGCTGTATCTGCGTTGCTTGTTGTACTGATGGCAAAGCGAAGGTATTTCTATCTTTCCGTTATTTATTTATATCTACTGTTCCTACACCTAATATTGTATCATAATATTATTATCATGTTTTTTGACAGCATACTGGTCAATGGCCTAACTAAACCCTTCTTATTCTGAGAGAGTGCCCAGGTAGTAGACCAGCAATGGGTTGAGATGATACTGATGATGATAGGTACTTCTTCTTCTTCTTCTCTTCTTCCTGGGGATGATAGGTAGCTGAGATGCGTAATAATTTGTTTCTTCCAGTTTTCACGAGCTAAACTTATCTTAATACAATAAAACTATTTAAATCGTACAACTCAGAAGTAAAGACAGTAGCTCTTCAGTTTGAAGGACGATCGATACCAAGAGTAAATTGTATTACGGGGAATATAGAAACTTTACAAACTCTTGACTTTAAATGTAAATACAACGAGCTCTGCAGACCGAAATCACAATATTGACTCGATACAGTCAAATTTAAATCAAATACAGCAGCAACCCATGGAAGACTAAGTTTCCATAGAGCTGAATAAACAATCTACTCAAGCTGTTCCTTGGTCCGAAATTGATGAAATCTTTGAAGGGAAAGATAAATTATTTATTCCGGCCAAAGAATACACTTTCTTCGCAGCTAATACTATACAAAAATTTAAATACATTTGGTGGTTAGCTTATTCAGTTGTAGATCAAGAGGGTCTGGGTACGAGTCTGACTTGAGAGTCAAGTTAAAAAAATGAGTTTTTCTGTCAAGAAATTCTTAGTAGAAGCATTGAGTTACAACTTACAACCCTGTGTCGTAAAGAACATGAAAAGCCGTCGGTCGTGCACCATCCGCCGGACGAATCGGTGTACCGCCTATTTGGACTATGAGAGTAAGGGAATTGAGAGTTTTTAAATAAATGACTTATGGTCTAGCGCTTAACTGTGATCACACCTGATGGTAAGTGAAGATGAAGCATATGATCATAAGATTAATAAGCGTGCTCTCCTTAATGCCTACACTCTTGATTTGATTTCGTATACCGAGTGCATCTGTGTTTGCGCATAAACTCGTGCACTATGATATCTCCTGTGTAGTTGGTAAGTCTCTGTCCAGATTGGTAAGTGCAGCCCAAATTCGGTTGGGAGAAATATATCAAAAACGCCGGATGTCTCCAACGTTCGCGCAAGAACTTACAAAAATTTTGAACGTCTGTTTTACATCTCATGTTTTATTTGACTCTACTTTTTATGAACGTGTCGGGAATCCAAATTCAGGAAGTAACTTCAGTAAAAGCAACTTTTTATGCTTCAATAGGTACTAATATAATGGAATATCTTCAAAAAAGTCCAATGCAGAGCCCTGAGTATTCTTGTTTCTCTGTCTGATAAATATAAGTATATAATAAATACTGTAGTGAATATATTATTCGTCTATGAATAAATATGACCGTAGCTATAAATAGGTTGTCGTATGTTCTTATAATTTGGGACTCTTACGTACTGACGTACGTTTAAATTTTTAAGTAATCGGCTGTAAAATATTGAATCATAATATACACGAAATGTATTTTGTGAAAAACTGTCTGTCTGTGATCATTATAAATATAAACAAAAATGAATAACAAATATGTTATCATTTAGATATAGCGAATAATAAAATATGTGAAGTCACTGAAAATTTGTGACTTCGTCACTTCCCACGGTTTTATATAATTTATTGCCACATGAAGTTTGAAGTGATCTCTAGGACTTCCATTTTAGCACGCTCTTGTCCTGCGGAGGTCAGACCGAGGAAGAGGCTCGTCGCTGCAGCCACTCGGTGACCAGCACCGACAAGTCAGTGTGCCCCGAACAGCAGAATATAAGGAACTGCCAGCATGACTATAAGCACGACAAACTGTCGCCTGCTTCTGGTGAGAATTTATGTACGACATGGGTGTTTTTATTCTTTACTAAATTAAGTTATCGCACTTGCTTCTGCCAGACTTGTGCGAAATTTCATTTGGTACGTCGACCGATTATAATGCGAGTTAAGTGAGTTACTAAGTAGTTTTAAAATAATTACAATTGAAATTTCTCGCTGGTATGGGAATGGCATAAAATAATTTCTTCTCAATACATAAATAAATCATACTACCTAATATGTATTATAAATGCGAATTTGTGTGTTTGTCCTTCAATAACGCCGCAACAGAGCTTCGGATCGAAGTGATTTTTTGCATGAGTATAGTTAATAGCCTGGAGAGTGACATAGGCTACTTTTTATCCCGGCAAATCAAAAAGATCCCGAGGGATTTTAAAACTAAATTTACGCGTACAAAGTCGCGGGCATCAGCTAGTATCTCATTATTTTGTCGAGTTAAAAACTAAAATCTAAATTGTTGGTTTCAAAATATTCCAACAAATTTAATTATGTTAAATGAAAATAAACCTACTGTATAGGGCATTATACAGTAAAAATTGTAGTACCTATTAGTGCATGTCTTCTCTTCTTCTCTGTTCGTTGTTGTGAATTATTGTTTAGTTAATTATTATACTTATTTCGATTTAGAGATTTATAACCATAAAAATATTAAAAAAAAAACTTACCTTAACATCCATAGACGTATACGAAATAAGTCCGTATGCGACATTCGCGGTGGGCGGAGAGACGGCTGCAACATTAGACCACACACTACAGTTCCGCACATTTGGTCATCGTGACAACGACGCACCACCGCACCGACCCTGCAGGAAACACCCGCAAAGACACCGCGATCGAGCCGATGGTAACTATAAAGGTACCAGTGAAATATTAATAAAAATATTAGATTTCTAAGAAATAAGTCCGTATGCGACATTTGCGGTGGGCGGTGACACGGCTGCGACATTGGACCACACACTGCAATTCCGCACATTTGGTCATCGTGACAACGACGCACCGCCGCACCGACCCTGCAGGAAATACCCGCAAAGACATCGTGATCGAGCCGATGGTAACTATAAAGGTGCCAGTGAAATATTAATAAAAATATTAGATGTATACGAAATAAGTCCGTATGCGACATTTGCGGTGGGCGGTGACACGGCTGCGACATTGGACCACACACTGCAATTCCGCACATTTGGTCATCGTGACAACGACGCACCGCCGCACCGACCCTGCAGGAAACACCCGCAAAGACACCGTGATCGAGCCGATGGTAACTATAAAGGTGCCAGTGAAATATTAATAGAAATATTAGATGTATACGAAACAAGTATGTTAGCGGCCTTCGCGGTAGACCGTGAGACAGCTGCGACATTCGACCACACACTACAGTTCCGCTCATTTGGTCGCCACGACAACGACGCACCTCTGCATTGACTTTGCAAGAAACACCGCAAAGACACCGTGAACGAGCTGATGGTAACTATAAAGGTGCCCGTGAAATATTAATAGGAATGAGTATTAATATGAATATTACATACGAAACAAGTATGTAAGTGTCATCCTCAATGGGCGATAAAACGATTAGAACATACACTACAGGTCTGCTTGAGTCACCACGACAACGACGTACCTCCGCATCGACTTTGCAGGAAACACCCGCAAATAAGACACCGTGAACATCCTGATGGTAACTATAAAGGTTAAATAAATGGACTGTCAGAATTCCGATTGAAAAAGGAGTAACATACCGAGTATAATTTTACCATATACCAATATCTGTGGTTAGTTAAGAAGTTTGTGGACGAGAATACTCTTCAAACAGCGTATTATACTGAAGTTTGGTTAAACTTGCCAAAACAAACTTTGTTAGAGCTTTGGTCCCCAGAGTAAACCCTCTTCTTTAGCTTTTTGATACAAATCAATCTAGACCTTATGTCCAGAATTAAATAATCAGTATCAGAATTCAATATCAATATCAATCCTTTAACCAAATTTAAACTAATTAGGATTTAGTTACTTTTACAATGCTCTCAATGTTTGTTATATTTCATCCTTTTAATTTTCACATTTACTTATTGGGTTTACCTTTACCATTGCTTTTAACTTTCGCTTTACCTTTACCATCTCCTTTACGCCGTTTTTCCACGAGCCACCGCACAGCATGACACGGCACGTTAAATTGCGGTGATGACTCTGAGCCGTAGGTGTAAACTTTCTATTCTGTGCTGTGTTTTTGAATGAGTAATCGTCCTGCGCTCGGACTCAGAGTTGTCACTGCAATTTGTTGTGCCGTGCGGTGGCTCGTGGAAAAACGGCCTTACCATAACTTTTACCTTTACCAAAGTCTTTACCTTTCTCTTTAATTTACGTTTAGTGGAAAAGCATCACTCAGAATGCGAGCTGCAGCACCTCAGCCGATATGAAAAGGTGCGACCCCGACACTGCGCCGGTACTTCCTACTGCGTCCCGCTATCACACCACGGTAAATATTCTGTAAAACACGACGGACGATAACAGTCTCTACATCTTCTTCATTTGCTTCTTCCTGGGAATTGTTACCTAACTCATAGAATACATATTAGTGCAAATACAGAAGATTCTTCATTTAAATAGCGACTCTTGCTACGACATAATAAAGTGCAATTCAGTTCTTCTTCTTCTTCTTTATCAACCTATAGACGTCCACTGCTGGACAAAGGTCTCCTGCAAGGACTTCCACAGGCTTCGGTCTTGCGCCGCTTGAATCCAGCGGCTCCCTGCGACTCGTTTGATGTCGTCGGTCCACCTGGTGGGGGGCCTGCCAACACTGCGTTTCCCGGTGCGGGGTCGCCACTCCAACACCTTGGGACCCCAACGACCATCAGCTCTTCGAACTATTTGCCCCGCCAATTTCCACTTCAGTTTCGCGACACGCTGAGCTATGTCGGTGACTTTGGTTCTCCTACGAATCTCCTCAATTCAGTTCGCACAACGCTAATTATTAGCTACAGTCATATTTACCTAGATGTGGTCTGTCTTCCTATCGAGTAACTTTTATCTTTTCTAACTACGTAAGGGTTGTCTTCTTAATTAATCTGCTTATTGACCGAGCGAAGCGAGGTCTCTGAGTTTATTAGAGCGATTTGCACTTGTCCGTCCGTCCGTCCGTCCGTCCGTCTGTCAGAGCCTTATAACTTTTGAATTACTGAACGTAATTACTTCAAATTTAGATATAATATGTAAACCGATGGCCTCCAGCCGAAAATGGCTTAAAAAGTTATAAAAATCTTTATTTCAGGGGGGCTCTCATAGAAGCGAATGCGAAGAAATTTTTTTTTATTTGTGATTCATAGGTTTTCTGTGTATCATTTTAAAGACAATTTGGAACAGAGTACAACCGTATTTTTTTTTAATTTTTTTTCCTAAAATTGACGAAATGGGGGGCTTCCAAAGTGGCGATTTAATACGCTCGCTTGAAGACGCTCTCTGGGAAAATTTTCTATATATTTTCAAGTTGTACTTATTTTCTTACTTCACTTGTATCCTGTACTTGAACAACAAATACTAAAATTATATCCTATCCTACTATCCTACTAATCCTACTAATATTATAAATGCGAAAGTTTGTGAGGATGTTTGGATGGATGGATGGATGGATGGATGTTTGTTACTCTTTAACGCGACAACGAATGAACCGATTTTGCTGAAATTTGGTACAGACATAGATTATAGTCTGGAATAGCACATAGGCTACTTTTTATCCCGGAAAAGCAAACAGTTCCTGCGGGATAGCATCGCTAATTTTTACGCATTTGTCATTCAAAATACGCGCAATGGAGTTTTAGATTTACGTGATTTTTTGCACTGGTGAAGTTAAGGGCCTGAAAAATGACAAAGGCTACTTTTTATCCCGGGAAAACAAACGGTTCCTGTGGGATATTAGTATGCTACTTTTCACATATTTATCTTTTAATTACGCGGCATTATGTATGTATGTATGTATGTATGTATGTATGTATGTATGTATGTATGTATGTATGTATGTTTGTATGTATGTATGTATGTATGTATGTATATATGTATGTATGTATGTATGTATGTGTGTATGTATATATGCATGTATTAATGTATGTATGTATGTATGTCTGTATGTATATTCCTACTACCTATCCGACTACTCTACTTCCTCCTACTTATATATTATAAATGCGAAAGTTTGTGAGAATGGATATATGGATGGATGGATGGATGTTTGTTACTCTTTAACGCGACAACGAATGAACCGATTTTGCTGAAATTTGGCACAGACATAGATTATAGTCTGGAATAGCACATAGGCTACTTTTTATCCCGGTATGTATGTATGTATGTATATTCCTACTACCTATCCGACTACCCTACTTCCTCCTACTTATATATATTATAAATGCGAAAGTTTGTGAGAAAGGATACATGGATGGATGGATGGATGTTTGTTACTCTTTAACGCGACAACGAATGAACCGATTTTGCTGAAATTTGGCACAGACATAGATTATAGTCTGGAATAGCACATAGGCTACGTTTTATCCCGGAAAAGCAAACAGTTCCTGCGGGATAGCATCGCTATTTTTTACGCATTTGTCCTTCAAAATACGCGCAATGGAGTTTTAGATTGACGTGATTTTTTTGCACAGGTAAAGTAAAGGGCCTGAAAAATGACACAGGCTACTTTTTATCCCGGGAAACCAAACGGTTCCTGCAGGATATTAGTATACAACTTTTCACACATTTATCTTTCAATTATGCGCCAACGGAGTAACAGATTGACGTGGTTTTTTGGAGAGGCATAGTTGATGACTTGAAAAGTGACAAAGGCTACTTTTTATCCTGGGAAAGCAAACAATTCCCGCGGGATATTCGAATGCTACTTTTCACATATTAATCCTTCAATTATGCGCCAACGAAGTTACAGATTGACGTGGTTTTTTTGATAAGCATAGTTGAGGACCTGAAAAGTGACAACAGCTACTTTTTATTCTGGGAAAACAAACAGTTCCCGCGGGATATTCGTATGCTGCTTTTCACATATTTATCCTTAAATCATGCGCCAATATGCATGCATGCATACATGTATGTATGTATGTATGTATGTATGTATGTATGTATGTATGCGTGTATGCATGTATGTATGCATGTATGCATGTATGTATGTATGTATGTATATAAGTATGTATGTATGTATGTATGTATGGATGTATGTATGTATGTATGTGTGTATGTATATATGCATGTATTAATGTATGTTGATTATTAATGTGAAAGTTTGTGAGGATGGATGTATACGGATGTATGGTTTTATAGATGTAGTATACGGATGGATGGATGTATGTTCTCTGAGATAGGGGTTGAACTATTTTGACTGTTTTACTCCTTATCTTCGTTACATTTAAACTAATTTTTATTATTATTTTAACCGACTTCAAAAAAGGAGGAGGATCTCAATTCAACGGAATCTTTTTCTATTCATGTTCACCGATTACTTGAAGACGCCTAAACCGATCTGTTTTTAAAAAAAATCTACAATAAATTATATACTTCGTAGTGGCGCGGAAGTTTAAATGTATGCTCCCGGGACAAAAAGTAGCCTGTGTTAATTTCCAGGTCTAAAACTTTACCTGTGTATAAAACCACGTCGACTATATGCACTTGCACTTTATATGGTGAAATATTATAACTGCGAAAGTGCGTTGCTTTGTCCTTCAATCACGCCCCAACAGAGCTACGGATCGACGTGATTTTTTGCAGGGGTACCTATAGTTGAGGACTTGGAGAGTGACAGGCTACATTTTATCCCGCAAAGTCAAAGAGTTCCCGAGGCATTTTAAAGGCTAAGTTCACGCAGACGAAGTCGCGGGCATCAGCTAGTGAATATTATAAAGAAACGAGATTATTTAATTTTTAATGAGCATCAGTAAATTTCACATAGCTTCACAATAATGCTAATAGATGGCGCAGTCATTAACTATTCCATTGAACTAGGAGTTACGACTATGATTTATCCCAAAAACAGTTTTGCGTCGACCATTATTATTTAGGTAGGTACATAATATAATAACATATTATTCAATTAAAATTATTCTTTAGTTAAATATCATTTTGTATATTTTCTATTCGCGTCGATAGATGACAATTTGTACCGATGCCCCTAACCCGTTTTCACTCGTTAGTACCTACATAATAATTCAATGTTTTCACTGACGTTCCCTAACCTTTACGGGCTACCTATGATAAGTTATGTGATGATTACTGTCAACTTCTTTATCACGATCCTGTACGGGACACCTAAAAGGAAATTGGGACGGATGTTAGGACTTAGGATTGTGTTTTGGAGCTACCTACGTAAAGAGACTCCTACATAGGGGATGATTTAGGTATGTTTGGTGAAAACGGGCATAATAATAATAATGTCAGTTTTGGTCGTCATGTATCGATTGAATGAATAATCATGGGATACCGTTACCGCGAGGTCTCAGTTCGGGGCGAACCACTAGTTCTATTACCAGCTATGTGCCTAATTACTCCGCTTTTTGAACAATTTACGCTTCAAATAAACCTAGCATAGGTTCATTTGAACGGACACGGTGCGTTAGTTAATATCATCCGCATACCTACCAAGTTACTCTGTGTTGGCCCGTTTAAACGAGCCCGCCGTGTACTTGTAGCTTTATACCTAAACTGCGGAGTGCGCCTGGCCTGCCCATAACCACAGCTATAACTGTAATAAGGCCGTTCTGTGATTAGTCGGTATAGCAGCGGTGCGACATCAGTACGCTCGGTATACGCAGTACTAAAAACTTACCGTCCACCTATATTTCTATGGAGCGTTCCTGATTGGAGCGGTAAGCGCGACTGCACGCGGTACAGATTTGGTTTACCGCGTCTCTGCATGCACGTCCAGTACCTCAACGCTGTCCACCACCATCTTGAGACAACAAAGCCGCACCTACTCTTTCTCACGGAGACCCAAATTCAGAGCCCAGCAGATACAGCGTACCTGCAGTACCCCGGGTATTCGCTTGAGCATAATTTTAAAGCTCGCGCAGGGGTTTGTTTGTACGCTCGTGATAATATCTGCTGCCAACGTCTCCGTAATTTGGAGGAACCTAAGTTCTCAGTTCTGTGGTGCTTGGTTGATACAGGTTGTGAGCAAACAGTATATGCGTGCGTTTATCGTTCGCATAGCGGTGACCAGGAGACGACTCAGTTGTTCAACTACCTCAGCGAAAAGGCTGACATCGTCCAACATCGATATCCTGCCGCACAGCTGGTATTTCTGGGAGACTTCAATGCCCACCACCAGGCACTCTTCCCATACTTTCCCATACTTGAAAACTGACCATGCCGGGATAGAGGCGCGCAAATTTGCAGTATCGCTAGATCTCTCAGCTAGTCTAGGAGGCCACTCGGATACCAGATGTTGATGGACACACACCCAATTGCTTGGACCTTCTGCTGACAACTGATCCAGACAGGTTTTCGGTCTCAGTTTCTTCCCCCTTGGGGACCTCAGACCACTGTGTTGTGAAAACTGTATCCAATTTTTATCCTCCGTCCTCAGACTCTTCAGTTAAAGACGGGTGTGGCGATAAAGGTCAGCAGATTGGGATGAGATGCGGCACTTTTTTGCATCTTATCCTTGGCGGCAAGCTTGTTTCTCTACCAACGATCCGTCGAGCTGTGAGAGTGCTATATCGGATGTGATACGCCAGGCAATGGAATACTTTATACCATTTTCAGACGTATCGCCCGATGGTAAGACACCCCCGTGGTACAACGCTGAATGCGCTGTTGCAGAGGCTCGTAAGCATTCAGCGTTTGTATCATGGGCGGACTCTCGCGCTCTCAAAGCTCCGGATGTCAAAATCAAGAAAAGAGAATTCAATATTGCCGCCAAATCCTACAAGAGGGTTTTGGAAAGAGCTCGCTTCAGTCGAACTAACCGCATCGGGCGTAAGCTAGCCTCTCACCCCAGTGGTAGCAAAGCTTTCTGGTCCCTCGCGAAGTCGGTTGAAGCGAGCTTTTGCCGTCCTTCGCTGCCGCCTCTGCAGAAACCAGACGGATCACTGGCTGTTTCTGCAACAGACAAGGCAAATCTTCTAGCATCTCTGTTTGCTGAAAACTCACGTCTTATTGCTGGAAACAAATGCACGCCCACCCTTCCAACTTGTGACTCCGTTATGCCGGAGATACGCATACACCAGCAAGAGGTTCTAAAAACTCTTCGTAACCTCGACGTGAGCAAGGCCAGTGGCCCTGATGGTATACCTGCAGTTGTCCTGAGGAGTTGCGCTCCTGAGTTGTCTCCTGTATTAACACGCTTGTTTCGTCTCTCTCTTGAAACTGCTCATGTCCCCAAGTCGTGGAAAGTTGCAAACGTGCAGCCGGTACCGAAAAAGGGGAGTCGTGCTGACCCGGCCAATTATAGACCGATAGCAATCACGTCCATCCTTTGTAAAGCTATGGAACGTGTGCTTAACAATAAGCTCCTGGCATACCTGGAAGAAAACGATCTTCTGTCTGACCACCAGTACGGCTTTCGGAAAAACCGGTCCACGGGTGATCTTCTAGTGTATGCCACACATACTTGGGGCGAAGCCATTGAGAAACAGGGTGAGGCACTCGCCGTGTCTCTTGATATTTCAAAGGCTTTTGACCGGGTTTGGCATGACAGTCTTCTCAGTAAGCTTCCGTCATACGGGTTACCCACTGGCTTATGTAGCTGGATATCTGATTTCCTGAGTGAGAGGTCATTTAGAGTTGTCAGTGACCTAATGGCTGTCAACGCCGGTGTTCCTCAGGGATCTGTTCTGTCCGCAACACTTTTCCTGCTGCACATCAACGATCTTCTAAAGCCCGGTAGTTCAACGTTTCTGAATCGAACCGCTAAGGTGTGGAACGCACTTCCAACTTCTGTGTTTCCGGCCACGTATAACCTCAGCACCTTCAAGGCAAGAGTGAATAGGCATTTTCTAGGCAAGCGCGCTCCAACCTAGACCTCATCAGTGCTGTCCAGCATTGATTGTCGTCAAGCGCAAGCCTATCCCGCAATAAAAAAAAAAAAAAAAACCTAGCCGCCCGACATTTTACCGAGCAGGACGCACCAAAATGGCGGATTATGTTGCGTTCCTTGTTCCGGAACCTTCATCATTGCTGCGGCAATACATTTCAAAAGCACTTCATAATAAATGTTTCTTTTTTCATTCAGTACATGGATAAAAATTTTTCGTCGTCTTGCAAAAGTTATTTATCCGCAACAAATACACGACAGTTAATATTATATTCGATATAAAAATGAAGCCAATAACGTTTTCTTTTTTACGTAAACGATTATAAATACGATTTATATAAACGATTATAGATACGGCCCAAGCAGCTCTGCATCATTTTCTGCAGACATGTGCGAAAGTGGAGGCGGAGCGGTATTCTTTCGACATCAGAGCGTACTGATGTTGCACCGCTGCTATACCGACTAATCAGAAAAGGGCCTAAGAATTTGTATCTGTTGAATGGACATTTCTGGTATTGCGTGATTCCACTGGTGCAACTTCTTGACAGTTCAATCCGGCTAGTCGAGCCCACTATGCTCCCTGAAATACTCGCCACCCACGTCAGCGAGGACTTCTGGAAGTGGAAGTGAACATAGGTCTCTTGCATGCACTTAAATAAAATTAGCAAAATTAATAAATTGCATGAGTCCTCACCAAATGGTTGTTAGAATCCTGTTAATGCTGAAACTCCATTGTTTTCAGCAGTTTTTGTAGTGAATGTTACTAAGCCTTACCTTTTTACTCTTCGCTATTTTCGTAACGCAAAATACGAATATCATACATAATAATACATTATATTACCGTACCATCTATCACCCAAACAGTGACTTGTTAATATATTCCGGTAATGTATCATAGGCTTGTACCTAATAATGATTTATGATACGAGCCACTGAATTCGCTAAGGTATTGTGGCAGTCGTTGGTACACGGGTAATGAGACAGGTATAAGAACGGCAAAGCTGCGATATATTCCAGCTTGTGAGTGGGCGGTATTTTTTATCATGAAAGAAATACTTAATCATTTTTACAAGATACTGACTTTATTGACATAATTTACGCAATAGAAGCACTTCTACCTATGTACTTTGTTCAACTGGAAGTTAAAAATCACTCAAAGATTTTGAAAGCTAAAAATATTTTATTTTGACTGTAAAACCGGCCAAGAGCGACATTTTTAAAGACCCGGGACACGAGACAGCCTATAATAAAAGTCCTGGGAATTCCCGACACCTCGAGACTTTAAAGAATTTTTTTTTGTTTTTTTTAGCCTTTTTTAACTGACTTCAAAAAAGGAGGTTATACAGTCACAAATTCAGTACAACCGATTTTAACATGGAGCGTTATGGAGCGTATCGTACATACTTAAATGCATAAGAATGCATACACGAAATTGAGCTCTAATTCAATGCTGTTACGATTTATTTTACTTGGACGCTAATGTCATCGAATACGATTACGATCAATGGAATAACTTTAGACAATCGCACCCATGGAACTAGGAATTACGGTCTTCTTTGTTCCATGGTCGCACCTCTTACAGCTGAGATTGGTAATTTGACACAGGTGGTGGCGGCGGCAGTGGCGGGGGCGGCAGCGGTGGAGGCTTCTCGGAAGTTTACGCGGGTGACTCGAGCGCTGAGTCCGGACCTGGCTCACTCTCGCCGCGAACTCACCACGAACACAGCTAGCGCCAAGGCAAACCAGCGACTAAATAGATATCACCGGAAGGCCCTTGGTGATATCGGGCCAGCGTCTTGTGCTAATGCACATTATTAAAAATCCTGCTGGACCCCTGTTTTCCGGGATAAATGGTAGCCTATGTCACTTCCCAAGTCCTCAACTATATCCATGATGATCCGTTGTTGTGTTGCTGCATGATTGAAGGAAAAACCAACAAACAAACAAACAAACAAACAATCACACTTTCGCATTTATAATATCAGTAAGAATAAGTTAGGAAGTAAAAAAATTTCCTTAGCTGTGTAAATATTATTTTCTCGCAGAAAGGCGTAAGCGATACGTTAAGTACAGCGCATAGGACGATTTTAAAGTACTGAGAATGATTTTATTGAGATACGTTAAAAAAACTTAAGAACGTCAAAAGCGCCCGGCTAAGTTCGTTGGCTACAAGTTTTTCTGAAAGGATTTCTGCGATTTGTTTACCTTTTAAGACAGCTAAGGGAAAATAGATTAAAGGCCAGTGTTTTCGTCATATGTACGCTTATGTACCTACCTATAGAAGGCACATGTTGATTCAGCGCATTAAACGCGCAGCGCCCATAAGACTTGGCTGAGATCTACTATAGATCGTACTCTGGCTCGGCTAAGATTCAAGATAGAGTTAAAATGAGACACAAATATGTCCTGACATAAATCTGTCTCGTTTTAAAGCAGTCTTGAGTCTGAGCTGAGTGAGAGTGGCATCTATAGATCTCAGCCTAAGATTGTTTCGGAGAAGATTACCTATATGGACTCTTGTATGGACTTCCGCAAATCCGCATGCCTCGGTCGTGTATCGCCTGTATCTAGCGGCTCCCTGTGACTCGTCTGATATCGTCGGTTCACCTAGTGGGGAGCTATCAGGTGCTAGGTAGGATTACAAAAATATACCTACCTAAGTGTTGTGTGCGGTGGATTCTCTGAAAAAATAGAGAATACGGCAGCTGATCCTTGTTATTGATATAGAAATTGAGTACCCTGCTCTCTGCTGGACTCGATGATTTGAAAACAAAACTGGTAAGAACAGATGTCATAAGTAGGTAGTAATATGCAAATAAATATTTATGTCTCGGATCAAAATCAAAAATTCTGAATAAATATTTAGATTCATGAAGATCGAGTTTTTCCCAGCGATAATAAAGAGGTCGAGAAAGTTATCTCAAAAGATATTTTCTGAACTTATCCCGGAAGCATTTATCCGAAATTATTGAATAAAGAGCACTACACAATGACATACGATAAATCGAATAGCTGTTTTTATTGTATTCAGAAACCGGTTGAAAACGAAACACTATTACGTTTTAGTTACTGCCATTTTGTAATAACATAAAAATAGTAATAATATTATTATGTTTAAGGAATTTCTTTGTATACAATAACAATATCACATAATATAGTCACAAAATAAGAATAGAATATAGGACAAAGTTGCCATTTGTATTCAGAAGTTTTGAACTGTCTCATGTGCATAGAATAGCTGATGTAATCTACGTTTACACTACATTATAAACAGAAAATAATCATTATAAATATTATATATCACATCTTAACATGGGTTAGTACTTTCCTTTGATCACTGATAAGAAAATCTAGAGAAGGCTCCTAATATTACTTACATCAATATTTGACTAAACCTTATCTAAAATATCGATGTAAAAAGATTAATGGAAGCGAGTGTATTTGAATGAGAATAGAACTACTTTACTAATATCAAGTGTAAACGTAGAAATTTTTCTAGTCGATTGTTAGGTGAAGATAGTAAAGTAAAACTGTAAATATAAAAATATTAATAGTCAGACTGACATTATACTTTTGAATGGAGCTTATATCTGTAAATAAATATGTAGATATCATCAAAACTCTAGTCAATTTTTATTGAATGTTTTATGACAATATAATTGTATGGTGTAAATATTGAATCTATGTGAGAATTTGTTTACTGTAATATAAATCATTTATCTCAATGTGTGTTTTATTCAATCATATCGAAACCTTAACTTTTAACCTAAGTACTACATATTTCCGAAACTTTTCAAATTTCAATGTAAGTACTTGTCATATTACCATAGCTACGAGTAAGTAATGTTTAAACGACGTATAAATTTTTTGATGTTTTGAAAAACGTATTTATACTATTGCTGATGAGATTGCATTGAAAAACGAAAAATTATATATTTCCAAACAAGCAAAATTGTTATAGGTAAACTAAAGTTTGAGAAAAAAAAACTTGAGAGGTGTCAAGGGACACCCGGATGGAACGTAGTTACTTTCGATTACATTGTGTTCGGTATTTTCGCGGTACAACATTGGGTCTCCGTAGCCTAGTGGCTCCGGCAGTCGCCTAACAGCCAAAGGTCGATGGTTCGTTCGTGCGTAACTGTTAAGCGACTGCCGAAGCCACTAGGCTACGGAGACCCAATATTGTACCGCGAAAATACCGAATACAATGCAAAATTCACATTCAACAAAAAAAGTGTCGGTTTCAAAAATGTGTCGAGTGTCGGTTCCTTAATTTTTTCCGTCTAGCCCCCTTCCGCACTGCGCGATAAGGAGCTTACGTTCCAAAACTGAATCATTGTCTGAGTTGAACCGACGGATAAATACAGATTTCCAATACAAAAACTGACACATTTATTCGACAGCTAAAGTTTACTAAGCGTTAGTGAGATAGGCCTAAAGTGGCTCGGTGGAAACTGACATGGAATTCAAGAAATTCAAATATAACTTCCTACCCTGTAGGAGGATTGGGCGTTTTAGTAAAATCTATGGCTCTGAAGCGACGTCGTCAATCTAAAATATTCGTTCACTTTCGTTAGTATCTGATATTACAGCATTGGAATACCTTTTAATGTCCGGAATGCCCATCGACGACCCTTTCAGTCAGAGCTTACTAACAATTCAATGCGATCACAGAAAATTCAAGTTATGTTTGCTATTTAGAATTTCATAATCGTAAAAGCAAGTCATTAAATCCGTTGATGGAATACCTATTTTATTAGAAAGAATCCAGAAATACCAATGGACCACTGGTTGTAAGATATCTCATACTTAGAAAAAATGTTTGCTTGTCTCCTATCTAAATTTTAAATTTAAAAAACTTAAATTTAAAACCAAACCCCGACCCCCCCGACATGAGAATTTATAGTCAGACTATATACATTGTACGATATTCGGGACACCCTGTTACTCAGTTTTCTGCTCCATCATCAGAACCTCCTTCTCGATCCTCGATCATAGCCTATCTAACACCTACTCTAATTCTATATTCTAATGAGCCCAAAGTCCAAACACACTAAATCTGATGTAAGTTGCTGAGGAGTTGGGCATCCCGCAGACTACTAATTGATGCTGCAGCATCAGCTGAAAGTTACCATGCCTTGGAAATAGTCCGAAGTAACACTACACCAAATTTTAATCAAGTAGAAAATGAGCTGATGATCTTCAAACGCCTGAGATTATCTGCATAAATTATAGCTAAGATCCACCTCGATTACATTAGCTTTCAAACAGAAAAAACTGCATCAAAATCAGTCTATTGGGGAGGCTGCTACGAGAGAACAGACAGACATACAGATACACACGTTAGACTTATAGCACCTCTCTGCGTCGCGGTTAAAAACGAATACAGTACCCGGCGATATATATTGCACATCGGCCTTTGGAATAAAACGCTATTTCTATTCTATTGCAAGGAAAGCTAGCCAGAAATTCACGTAGTAATTACTGAAATCTCTTCACAATCGGCGAGCACATCACGTAACATATATAAAAAAAATGCAGTCGAACTGTGAATAGAATAGAATAGCGTTTTATTCCAAAGGCCGATGTGCAATATATATCGCCGGGTACTGTACTTTTTATTTACTATGAAATCAATGTGAAACTTAAACATACTCGTTAGACAATCGTCTCGTAAAGGTCTCTTATTAATATAATTTATTTTTCGTACTACTTGCTCAAAAAAGTGACATTCTGTGCCACAAAAAGCGAACATAACAATAGTCATTTTTAATCTGTTAAAAACAGGGAAAGAAAATTGTACTGAATTTCATTCATCCTCTAGGGGGAGAAAGTGATTTAAATTTGAAATACTTACCGAAATTTATACTGAACTACATCTGTGTTTACACCATTGAGTTTGTATATAAAGCATTATACATCTTTTTGAAAAAGGAATACGCATTTATTATGCAGTTATGATTATTAAATAAAATTACGAAAACCGACGAGGCCGTATGAGCTTGATGCCTTTGCTTTTTCGACAAAAAAATATTAGTCTAGGAATTTGCCGCGTTTTTGTTTTCTTCAAATACATAAGGTAAGGCGCATACATACAACTTTAACATCGACTAAACTGTTTAGTCGAGTTGTGTACTTTTCGTGAATTCCATACAATCAAAAGCAAATCGTAAGGCTTTTTGATTTTTTGTCGAGCAACTATCGTGTTGATAGTTTGCGCACATTCTATGATCGCAGTACATTTCCATAAACTTATGAAACACAACTAAATAGTTGTTCAACTAAAAGTTGTATGTTTGCGCTAGGCCTAAACGTTAAGTTTATTTTAATTTATTTTTATAAATAAGTTACTGTTCTAAAAATACGTTACGATGTTAAATCAAAGCGACAGTGACAGTGAATTGTCGAATTCCATCAGTGCAAATGGTCAGACGCAAGAACAGAGAAATACTCAAATCAACTCATCAACAATAAATGTACCAAACAAAAATGTAACTCTCTCTATCAATAATTGGACCAATGTTTCGAATGTTAACTTTTACTTTTAATTGTCATTATTTTTAATAAATGCTTATCTCATATTATTATCGTGTTAATTTTTTCGCAAATGGTACGAAAAGTAGAGTATTTCCCTCGGCGATAAAGCTGTCTTAGTCTTGGGTGAACTTAAATCCCTCACTACACTCAGGACTCGTCTTAAATCCCTCGCTTCGCTCGTGATTTAAGTTTTTAACACCCTCGCTACGCTCGGGAGTAAACCTCGAGTCCTTCGTTACGCTCGCGATTTAAATCGTCACCCGCGACAGAAGACACTGCTTTATCCCCTTGGTTAATAATCTACTATTTATTATCAATTTCTAAGTTTTATTCAGCGTAGCTATCTCTTACAAATTGATTACAATTCTAAAAAAACTCATTAATAACTCCATTAGTATCTGAAGATTATACTAAGCTTCCATGTCAATACTTTTCCCGTCGGAATATTTCATAATCCGCTGATCCAGTGGTCACTGCAGGGGGGTGGGTGGTAAGCCACACTCTTTTAGGGGGAGTCCATTTAAACACCCGTGGGGTTCGATACACGTTTATTCAGGAAAACCCCCTTGCAAAAAAGGAAGCACGACGGGCATTCGAAGCGAATCGAAAATTAATTATTGCTTTGAAAAACGTTAGGTATTTCAAGTTTAGTTTTTCATTCCTCGCCTTTTGTTCATGGAACGAGGCCATTGTTTGATCGGTCTTCAATTCTCAACTACCCACTACAATTCAATGGAAAACTAATCAAAAACACAACTCAAACAATTTTTTAGCTTTTCCTGAATTTTAGTAATTTTTTTGCTGTTTTGTTGTTTCACCTCCAAGGATTTATTTTTATTTAAGCAAAATAGGGGATGCGAATTAATAATATGATCTATATATATTTATTGTTCATTAAAATTGGTATTTGGGTTAAAATTGAAGAAAATTGATGTGATTCTCGATTTGATTCAAAAATTGTTTGTATGGAAAAATATTTTTTTTAAGCCTACGTAAATCCAAGTGGGTATCAGCTGGTCAAAAATAAATAAATAACGACGCCATAGGATTCTGTTCCAATTACCTATCAAACCAGATTTTTTCGAGAAGCTAAAAAAATATCTAGTATGATAAAATATAGAACACTCGTTGCGAATGACATGTACCGTAATTGAGAGCACTTTGAGCGTTCCTAACGAGGTATTCGAGTACAAAGCGTGAAGTTGACTCCTATTGTGCCTACATGATTTTACCGGATTGTACTTGACCGGCATCCCTTCAATGTTCGATGGCGAATTCCCTTGAAGCATAATTATGGCAGTTATATTTTAATTTTAGAGTAGCTATTGCACGCCACCTTTGTGAACATTATGAAGAACTCTCAGGTGTGCAGGTTTCTTCACGATGTTTTCCTTCACCGTTGAAGCTGCAGAAGCAGAAATTAAATATCACATAATTTCTTAAACGCACTTAACTTAGAAGGAATAAGAAAAAGAAAAGAAGAAGGTGTGTGAAGTCTGCCAATTTGCATTGAACCAGCTTGGTGGACTTGGTAGTTGCCTATAATAAACCCTTCTCTGAGAGGAGACCTGCGCTCAGTATTGAGCCAATAGGTTAATAATAATGATGATGAATTATCATTCACACTTGCATTGCACTCACATTGCTTTATAGTAATGATTGCCACCACGATCATTAGATCATGGTGACAATCATTACTATGAAGCAATTCCTTTTTAGGGTTCCGAAGTAAACAAGGAACCCTTAAACCTTTACAGTTTCGCCGTGTCCGTCTGTCTGTCCGTCCGCGGTTTAGCGCAGAGACTATTGGTACTAGAAAACTGTAATTAGACAAGGGTATAAATATTAATCACGCCAACAAAGTGGTGAAATAAAATTGTGAAAATTAGTTTTTATTAGGGTACCTCCCCTACATGTAAAGTGGGGATGAATTTTTTTTCTCGTCTATCCCATAGCGTGGGGTGTTGTTGAATAGGTCTTTCAAAAATAATGTGGGTGTGGGAACACCATTTTTCGATTCAGGGATCTGTTTGTGAAATATATTATTTTTAAAGTGCTAAATATAATTATCGTCAAGTGTCCACTGCCAGCTAAATGGTTGTTTATAGGATACATGAAAAAATTCACAGCAGTAGTAGGTATATATAAAGAATTTTATAGCTATATATATATCTATATATATAAAAGAAAGTGGTGTTAGTTACACTATTTATAACTCAAGAACGGATGAACCGATTTGGCTCAAAATTGGTGGAGAGGTAGCTTAGAACCAGGAGACGGACATAGGATACTTTTTATCCCGTTCGACCGCGTTTCCGTCAAGTCAATATAAAACCTGGTATAACAAAAATGCATCTGACATGGAATAAAAAAACGAGAACAAAACGTAAATGACAGTTATATACTCAAATTTGACAATGATAAAAATGATAGCTAAAAGGCTAAACGTAATTGATAATATCATCAGCCTGGCGATCGCGTAACTTTTATCGCTGTCCTTAAAAGACTATTTCAATGTCAAAACATGGTTTTGGCCAATAGAAGCCCAAAATCATATTTTGACATTGATGCATTCCTTTAAGGACTGAGAAAAAATTACGCGATAGACCCCCAGTAATATGTTTTCTCTTTGAATCATCTTTAACAATGCCGCGAGCAAGACGATCAAATGTTTCCCGACAAAGCCGTAATGCGAGAAGGATACGAAACATTGCGAATGAAGTGACTGAAGAAGCACAAGAAATTGCCCGTGAAGAGCGCCGCGTTAGTATGGCTCGACTTCGTGCTTCTCAATCACAAGAGCAAACCGAGGCAGCCCGTGAAACGGCTCGGTTGGCAATGCGAAATCGTCGAGCGAATAACAGAGCTGAAGAAGTAAATAATTTTCGACGCACAAGAAGAAATGTATCAAGTGCTGATTTGAATCGAGCAGCATTTCGATATGATTGCAGCACTGATTACTACTTGCATCCTAGCGTTTGCATTGGGCCAATGGACGTTGTTTGCGAGTATTGTGACGCATTGAAGTTTTCAGGAGAAACGCCCGGATTGTGCTGCCTTAGTGGAAAAGTGAAATTGCCATTATTGACTCCGCCACCTGAGCCATTGCATTCATTGCTTTGTGGCGAAACACCACAATCACGCCATTTTCTTGCAAACAGTCAAAAATACAATGGTTGTTTCCAAATGTCCTCATTTGGGGCAAACATTATCGAAGAACGAGGATTTAATCCGACATTCAAGGTATTTATTTGTCTATTTTTTTACTTGCATACAATATAGTAGATGAATAAGTTACTATACTTATTCCTACGTATTATGTTTGTTGATTATACAAAAAAAAACTTTATAAATCAGAAATACTGACTGCTTTTTATTTTGTAGATACAAGGACAGATTCACCATCGAATTGGATCATTGCAACCTCTCGAAGATGCACAGCATAGATTTTTACAAATATACTTCATGGGCAACATGGAAGAACAAGTTGATCGACGTCAAGAGATAAACCCAGCAATGAAAAGAGCAATTCTTCAAGATCTGCAGCAACTGCTTCATGAACATCATGCGTTGGTCAGGCTGTTCAAGAGTGCTTTGGAACGCATGCCAAATGATGACTACAAAGTCGTTATCAGAGCAGATAAACGACCATCTGGAACACACGAACGGACATTTAACGCTCCAATAATAGATGAAGTTGCCATCCTGATTGTTGGTGAAAATTTGGAAACACGCGATATTGTGCTTACACGTCGCGATACTGGGCAATTGCAACAAATATCTGAAACACATCGTTCATATGACACGTTGCAGTACCCGCTGATGTTTTGGCAAGGAGAAGATGGATATTATTTTAATATCAAAATGATAAATCCATTGAATGGTGAGTATCTATATCATAGTTCAACATGACATACATTTTACATTGTTTGGTTTTGATTTACAATAAAAGACCATTTACACTGCTTATTACCATGAAAAGATAAGTGGTTGTTGTAAAATTAGACAAATGACTGGCAACTGATTTAAAATCATTTATATTCACCCATTTATAATTAATAATTATGAAAAAAATATATATTTAAAAAATACTAAATCTAATGTTTTAATTTCAGGTGAAGAAACTACAAAAAAAGTTAGCTCGATGAATTATTACGCATATCGGTTGATGATTCGTCAAAATGCTGACAACTATTTGCTACGGTTTCGTCGATTGTTTCAGCAGTATTGCGTCGACATGTAGGTACGTCAAAATAGAAACGGAGCGTTTAAATTTCATTAGGTTGAACCAAGCCAAACTGCGTTCTGAGGAGTATATACATTTACGTGATGCAATTGGTACTGAAGGAAATACAGCTAATATTGGTCGATTAACTATTCTTCCGGCGACATACATAGGAAGTCCACGTCATATGCATGAATATGCGCAAGATGCAATGACATATGTACGTCATTACGGTCGGCCAGATCTCTTTATTACTTTTACCTGTAATCCAAAATGGATAGAAATTGTTCAATTGCTGCTTCCTGGACAAACATCAAGTGATCGACACGACATCACCGCACGTGTATTCAGACAAAAAATGCGGTCTCTGATGAATTACATTGTTAAACAACGCGTCTTTGGAGATACTCGATGCTGGATGTATTCAATCGAATGGCAAAAACGAGGCCTGCTGCACGCACACATCCTTATTTGGTTAGTGGAAAGAATTCAAACAGACCAAATAGATGATATCATATGTGCCGAGATTCCCGATCACGAAGCCGATCCAGACCTACATGATGTTGTAATTACAAATATGATTCATGGACCGTGTGGCGCCATCAATCCCCAATCATCTTGCATGGTCGATGGCAAGTGTTCCAAACGATATCCACGGAAATTAACGGCGGAGACCGTCACTGGCAACGATGGTTATCCACTGTATCGGCGTCGATCACCCGATGATAACGGTCGAACTATCACAACAAAAGTGAAAAGAATGGATTTCGTTCTCGACAACAGTTGGATTGTTCCATATTCGCCACTTATTTCCAAAACATTCAAGACACATTGCAACGTTCAGTATTGCAATTCAGTAAAGTCCATAAAATACATTTGTAAATATGTCACAAAAGGCAGCGATATGGCGGTTTTTGGTATCGAATCCTCCAATACCAACGATGAAATTGGGCGCTATCAAGTTGGTCGTTATGTGAACTGCAATGAAGCGATTTGGCGTATATTCGCATTCCCTATTCACGAACGTCATCCTACTGTTGTGCATTTGGCGGTGCACCTGGAGAATGGTCAACGAGTATATTTTACGGCTTCGAACGTTGTTCAACGTGCTGAAACACCTCCAGCGACAACATTGACCAGTTTCTTTGCGATCTGCCAAAGCGATTCGTTTGCAGGAACTTTGCTATACTCGGAGATGCCACGTTATTACACTTGGAATGCTTCATCGAAGAATTTTCAACGACGAAAGCAAGGCAATATGGTTCCTGGTTATCCAGATGTGCGTTCTACTGATGCTCTTGGTCGTATGTATACAGTTCATCCAAAGAACGATGAATGCTTCTATTTGCGATTGTTGCTGGTAAATGTGCGTGGGCCAACGTCATTTCAGTCACTACGGACTGTTAATGGTACAATATTCCCAACATATCGTGCTGCATGTGAAGAACTCAATTTACTAGAAAACGATACCCATTGGGATACGACAATCGGTGAAGCCATTATATCTGCATCTCCAAGTCAGATACGCATATTATTTGCTATCATAATTTCGACATGCTTTCCATCGAACCCATCTAATATGTGGCATAAATACAAGGATAATATGTCAGAAGATATTTTACATCAAAATCGTGTCAGTTCCAGAAATCCTGATCTTGAGATGAATGAAGAGATACATAATCGGGCTTTACTCTTGATCGAAGACATGTGTTACCTTATGTGCGGCAGTTTATTAGTCAGGTTAGGAATGCCAGCGCCAAATCGTGAAATGAATGACGCATTTGATCGAGAATTGGAACGGGAACGAGAATATGATCACCAGGAATTAGATTTAGTAGTTCAAACGAATGTACCACTGTTGAATCCCCAACAAAAGGAAGTTTATGATACATTAATGAAGGCGATTGATGATGGAAATGGTGGTTTATATTTCCTGGATGCCCCTGGTGGAACTGGTAAGACATTCCTGATGTCATTAGTTTTAGCCACTGTTCGTGCGAGATCCAATATTGCGTTTGCAGTTGCTTCTTCTGGAATAGCAGCCACATTGTTAGAAGGATGCCGTACGGCTCATTCAGCATTAAAATTGCCATTAAATCTTCAAACTATTGAAGAACCAACATGTAATATTTCAAAAAACTCCGCAATGGCCAAAGTTTTATCAGCATCGAAAATCATAATATGGGACGAATGCACAATGGCGCATAAACGTGCATTAGAAGCACTTAACCGAACTTTGAAAGATCTACGCAATGACTCAAGATGTTTTGGAGGCGCAATGATTTTACTGTCTGGCGATTTCCGCCAAACACTGCCAGTAATTCCAAGATCAACGGCAGCCGACGAAATAAACGCTTGCCTCAAATCATCGAATTTATGGCGCTATGTAAAAAAACTTCAGCTAACAACAAATATGAGAGTTGCATTGCTTAATGATACATCTGCTGAAGATTTCTCTGAGCAATTGCTTACTATCGGTAATGGTCGAGTACCGGTCGATGAATCAAGCGGATTGATTTCTTTTCCTCAGAATTTCTGTAACTTTGTCTCATCGAAAGACGAACTTATCAACAAAGTATTCCCAAACATCATTACTAACTACAAAAATAATGAATGGTTGAGTGAACGAGCAATTTTAGCGGCTAAGAATAAAGATGTAGATGACCTAAACTACATAATTCAGAATGATATCATTGGAACAATGCATTTATTCAAATCAATTGACTGTGTAACAAACGAAGATGAAGCCACCAATTATCCAATTGAATTTTTAAACTCCTTAGATGTGCCTGGCTTACCACCGCACAATTTACGCCTCAAGGTTGGCTCCGTAGTAATTATGCTTCGAAACATAAACCCACCAAAACTTTGCAACGGTACGCGTTTGGTGGTAAGTAAATTGATGAACAATGTGATTTACGCGACGATACTCAAAGGAAAATTCGAAGGTGAGGAAGTTCTCATTCCGAGGATCCCGATGATCCCAACCGATATGCCGTTTGAGTTTAAAAGACTTCAATTTCCGATCCGTCTTGCATTCGCCATGACCATTAACAAATCACAAGGACAATCTTTGAAAGTTTGTGGTCTGAATCTGGAAAATCAATGTTTTTCACATGGTCAATTATATGTGGCATGTTCACGGGTCGGAAGCCCATCTGCGTTGTTTGTACTTGCGCCTGATAATAAAACAAAAAAAAATTTGGTTGCCTGTAAAGTCGGTATACGGGCGAAAGTTTTACGTGACAACGACTTTGAGTGGTAAAATAATTTTAATGTGCCTAACCATGCCCGAGTGGAAGGGACGCGTGCCTCTCACTCGCTCTCATTGTGAGCGCATAACGTGAGCGGAGCGTAACGCAGTTTCTTGAAGTGTCACCCGGCAAACCAATTTATAAGACGTTGTCACGTCAAAATGTCGTGTATCACAAGGTGCTTAACTGAAGAGTGCAACCGATGCACCAAAATACATGAACATTAAAGAATCATTAAAATACTTGATTTATTATATTTATATTTTTCTTAATAAAAAATTGAATTGATTCAATTCTGCTTATTTATTGCCTCTAAGGCGGAACAGAGTTCGCCGGGTCAGCTAGTAAGCTTATAAGCTTATAAGCTGCGGATCGACGTGATTTTTTGCAAGGGTATATTTGAGGACCTGGAGAGTGACATAAGCTACCTTTTTATTCCGGAAAATCAAAGACTACCCGAGGGATTTGAAAAACTAATTCCACGCGGACAAAGTCGCGAGCATCAGCTAGTTCATAAATAAAATAAAAGCACTATCCTAGGTCAGCAATAATATTTGTGACTTGCAACTACGGAACCCTACACTGCGCGTGGCCCGACACGCACTTGGCCGGTTTTATGACTGCACTACCTACTGGATTACTGTTTGTCACGTTACTGTCTACCTATTTTACGATCAAGAGTTACGACAACGATATTTTTGTACTCTAGCTAAATTGAATAAGTACAGTGTAGTAATTTCATAAGACAAATTGCTGCATTCAACAATAAGTACCTACTCACCTACCAGTATTTGTATTAAGGAAATTATTTTAGAAGCTTACAATTTCGCTGATGAGGAACGTTTCATAATTATACGGTCGTTGAGTTCCTTTGGGATTATTGTAGCTTTAAAATTCCATTAAATTGAATATGCAAATCACCCGCTTTTCACTCGAGTTCACAAGTTTATAGAAATGAACAATTAAAATAACGTTCACTTATTATTATGATTCAAATTCTAAGCTAAATTAATCTAACTTAATAAGTAAGCTAAATAAGTAAAAATATCATATTTTATTGCATCCAATTCAGTCTTTTAAAGAATTTAGTAATGAGGTTAGGTAAGGGTTCCTGACCACTGTGACGAACAGAAGAGGAGCGATGCGAAAATAGGAATAAGTATAGTAAACAAATAAAAAATTACACAACGCCTCTGCGAGATCGATGATGGGGTGCCCTTGATTATATCCAAATGAGCAACGTTGTCCGAACTATAATGTTTGAAGTGATTTCTTAGCCAGAAACTTCAAACTATGTTTTCATACCTTCGAAATTCAAGTAGAACATAAGGGAAAGGGCAAACTGGCTACTTTTAGCGGCAACGATCGGCGTTTTTAGTCGTTCGGAAGCTCGATTCCGCGTCTGAACTCCGAACGATTAACGTGGTGGGCACACAACAAACGTCAGTTGCAGCGATTGAGTTTCTTAAATAGAAATTAATTCGGCTTCTGATTCAAGATTATGCAAATACATCCGTGATATGGTATCGAAGGTAAATGTCTATATTTCGTGAAGTTACTATCGCTTATTTACTTTTGCTCAAAAGTAAGTATGGTGGTAATTCTTTAGCTTTGTAAGTTCGTATTTTTAACCAAATTATAAATTCCAATTTGCAATGTTCAATGTTTTGTTAATTGATCTCCTTTAGAGCGATATTTTTAAAAGAACAATGATTTAGGAATTTCGCTTAGTTTATTACTTCTTCTTTTTGGAGTTCTTATGGCTTGTTGTAAGTTCTAAGGCTATTCTCTATAGGTAAGGATAATGGAAAGTCTAATTCAGCCAGAAAATAATTTTATTTCGTAAATATTTTTAAACGAGGGTTAACAATTTCTGTCTACATTTCCAATGCCTACAACAAATTTATTATTAAAGCTCGCGTGTGGTAAAGCATCGGTGCACACTATATTATATTTGCGTTGCGTGTTTCGTTGTCCTTAGCGGAGAAGTGACTATCTACAGTAACCTTCACCCTGGAGAAACAACCTAAACGCCTCCGCAATCTTGCTGGGCTGTTCCTCCAACACCATGCCACAGTCTGAAATGCTCAACCATGACGTCTTCGCGGGTTCTAATCGACCGTTAAACGTTACAGTGTCATCCACGTGGGGAGAAAGCGCGCCAGTCACGTTCAACACGGGCACCTTAATCGTATTGCTCTCCCTTGAGATTCCTAAATCAGATCGACGTAAGTATGAATCTATGAACATAGACAGATTGATGGGATTGACGTGCGAAAAGCATTCTTTGTACACGTGCGCTAGGTCGTGATTACGGTCGTCGGTACTGCGACCGAAATGGTGCCACATCAAATAGTCGAGGGCTCCTTGAGTCATACCGCTGGATCGCAGCTGCCTAGTATTAATTTTCTGGTACAGCCATTCGGTCCACCCAGCCTGAGTAGACGTACAATTGATGAGTACCAAGGCATCAACCTTTTGAGGATTCGCCAAAGCGTAACGAGCTAAAATGTTAGCACCCGCGCCAACTCCGAAGCCGATGAATGATCTGATACCAAAATGTCCGAGGACGAAATCTATTTGAGAGGCCAAGTCATCCATCGAGGGGTATGAAAAGTCTTCGGGCAAAGTCGGTGCCCCTTCCTCTTGGCCCGGGGCGTTGATGTGGTAGATGCAAAATTGGTCCAAAATTGATCTCATATCGATGAAATTGAAGAATGCCTGGAAGTTTGCAGCGTAATTGAGGCCGAGGTCATGGTATGTTATTATCGCGCGCTTATTCCTGTTCCCTCGGACCGCCACCAGTATGTCTCCACGGGATGTCCTCACCCTCTCTTCCACGCATGCGCCGTCGCTCTGCAACCGTCTGTCCGATGGAAAGTGTAGCTGGACACTTTTTAAGTCGTCTTCTAGATTATCAGATGACATCATATTTAAAAGAGCAATGTTTTCGTGTATCGTCGTGGGCATTATTATTCTTGCTTATATTTCTTTTGGTCGCTCGCAAACCTATATGTATATTGAACACCTCTTCGTTTTCTCAAGGTTATCACCACAATGTATGTAATGCTCGTATAAGATTAACGTTATATATATATATAATGTTAAATATTTAACACCGTATTCTTTCTCACCCGCAGCTTGATTAGCGGTGATTATCGTAATCCAGTAAACGGTGCTTCTCTTTGTATAACTCTGTTCATGACTAACACATAACACGCACTTATTTGTTAGATACAATGATCAATCCTTACTCTAACATCACTAAATCCATTTATTTTGCTGTAATCTTGATATTCAATTGCTAATGTCGCAGGAAATGGTCAATAAAGCGCGAACCAAGCGAGTGTGAGGTCTAGCCAGTGATCGTTTCGGCACTGATCGGCAGTTTCCGTCTCACTTCGTGAAGCTGCTCAAGTGAATTAGCAACCGGTTCGCACGATGTTCATGGCAATGGGACTCACGGCGCGCATGCGAAAGGGGACGCGAACGAGTCGATTTTAAATAGTTTGTAGATACAAACTTAGAGTAGTTGTACGTACTCGTATATCATTACGTAAAACTCATAACGTAGTAGTTCTAACTAGATAATGAAATTAGCGGTATCTATGTCTGGTACTATTTAGTTCTCCGTGGCTATTTAAAAAATAGGAATGAATAATTATGGAATAGGTAGAAAGATGGTAGGAAGTTTTTTTGTTCGATGACTATAGGTACATATAACCCTGGATTGCAATCTTCCTGGAAGAGCCGTCAATTAGAAATTATAAACTGCCAAATTGTCGGGAACCGAACCCTTCACTTCCCACTAATAAGACCACAGCGCTCACCGCTGCGTCAGGGGATCATCAAAACCTTACGAGATAATTATCGCGCAATAGAGTCGGTTGTTTTTAAACCTTGGGTTTTTATCCTTGAAAGAAGTTGCGATTCATGTTGACCCTCAGATGACACGAAAATCAATAGTCCAATATGAAGGCCATCGACGAAAATATAATCTCTAAGTATTTCTTCGATAGATGGATACAGGTTTGCATATCATTAAAGCTGGAGCATTATATTATTTGAAGATAGATTAAAATATGTACTACGAACGTTCGACATTGACGAGTTTATATTGTCCTTCCTGACAAAAGGTGTGAACGTGGTGTGAACACAAAGGTGTCTTTATAATTTGGATGTATAGTGTAGGGTTTTATTTCTCGCTGCCTATGTTCAGAGGTGCGATTGTCTTAAGTATTTCCAAGTTATTTAGAGAGATTATTTATATAGAGCTCAATTTCGTGTATGCATTCTTATACGTTTAGGTATGTGCGATACGCTCTATAACGCTCCATGTTAAAATCGGTTGTACTGAATTTTTGACTTTAAATCAATACAATCAAGGATTACTTTACTTTGACGCTAATGTTATCGAATACGAATACGATCAATGAAATAACTTTTAGACAATTGGTACCCAGAACATGTTATATCGCTAAGTATGGGCCTCATAAGAAGCCTCAGGGTTGCCTTGAAATTGTTTGAAATTGAAAGAAATTTTGCATGTAGGTATATGTAAATCGGATGACAATGCAATATTATTGCGAAATGGAGCTGATCTGGCAATAGAGCTGGAAGGTAGCTATCGGCACTCTGTAATAAAACGTTGTAACCCCAACAAGTTTGGGCTCGTTTGATTAATCTTGACAAGTGGGTACTCTAGTCCCAGATTATATCCATTGACAAACCAACAAACCAACAAACAAACACACTTTCGCATCTATAATATTAGTAAGGATTTATTTGTACCAGTTTTGCAATCTATTTATTAGAAATGGATATGAAGTTCAACTAAAAATTCAATCCTAAAATAACAATGAGCTAAATGAACTCCAGTCACGTAGAGCATCAACGGGCGTTCAATTGACTTCGGTATCCTCTAACATTAATTTTATAGGTTTTCTTTTACTCGATTTGTTTTTCCAAGGAAAATCTAAGTTATAGGAAACGACGTTTTTAAAGCAAGCTTCTCGTAAGTTTGGAATTGCCAGGTTCATCGTTTGAACAATAGACATTTTTATTTACAAGCTTTTAACGAGCCTTTTCGCGAAACATGCTCTTTCGTTACAGTAGTTTAACATAGTAAACAGATATATTTTGAGGAAGAAAAAATTGTGTAGGCTATTTTAATAGTTGAACTACATTGAGCAACTTTCAGATTTGTCATAAAAATAATACTTTTTGAGTAAAAAAAATTCAATTACTCACTTTGACATGAAAACATAGAAAAACTACTTGTGGCGTTCCCATAAGCGTGAAGTTTCTACTGGTTTAAATCAGAATAATAATTCCTTTTTGAAAAGTAAAGGAATCAAACTTTATTAAGCAATTTTTATTTATGACATAAATCATTTCAATAATTAATGAAAAATATAATAAAAAATCTTCGATACAAATTAGTATGAAAGCGAGCTCGAGTCGTCATTTTCTCATTCAGCCGCTGGCTCAAAGAGTAAATAAATACCTAGCTAGGGCAATGCGCTGGCTTTCGAAGAGGATCCACGTTACTCGTCGCGCGCTCCAGCAAAAATAATTTTACGAGCGAAATAGTGTATTACAGAGGCCCGTACAGTGGGACACCGGAATCGACTCAGAGTAACTATTAGTAGGTATAGAGTGCTAATATCGCACTGTTCGCCCAATACGCAGTGTGGACAGGTGAACTATAGTTACCTATATTGATAGATACGTGTTGAATAGGGATGGGTAATAATGCGCCGCAAGCGCAATTGTCGATGAATACAGCTGAATGGCACAATACTTACCTTACTTATGTAATGATCTGTTTTTTTTAGTAAATCAATATTGTTTTTTAATTTGAAAGTATGAATGTGCTTAGATTTGTATATTATATAAAAAGAAAGTTAAAAATAAAACGAGCTATTTTATCTTCATATTTATTTTTGAGTTATTATTGACCCATAACCGCCGACTTATCATATTAAGCGACATTTTTACCTAAATTGAGCTTTTATTACAAAACGATATTTTAAACTATAAAGGACTATAAACTATGATGGGCACGTCAACATTTCCTATTAAAATAACTGAAACATATTTGAAGTTAATATTTTATGTTCTCGGGAAATAAATTTGTAAAAACAGAAAATAAATCGGCCAAAAAACAAATAAGTTATAAGCGTTTTTATTATAACTACTAAATCTATCTCTTTCTAAAATGAAATTTTCTATAGAGCGTGTATGAAGCTGCTGACTTGTGACATCACACTTCTATAGCACTTTATCTCTCTACGTCTAACAGGAAACTTTAGAGGTTTATATTTCCGAGACTAGTTAAGATATTTAAAAAAAAACGGCATAGTGTTATAATATTTAAAAACATTATTTTAAAGAAATAAGAAAATATCAGTCAAATACAAAATTCGCTAGTTTATCGTCACTGTAATGTTAGACACACGGTTTATCGCGTCGCGACGCGTCGCCAGTCACCTTACCAGTGCGGCCGCGGCCTAAGCGTTCCGACTTGATAATATGAAAAAATGATTAGGAGTATGGGCTTAATTAAAAACTGCCTTAGCTTCTCTTCCAAGTTAGACTGCATAGTCGATCGCAATCAAGGATGTACTTGTATTGTAACTTGATAACAAATAAAAATAAAATCGCAAGTGCAAGAGTGCTGCGGTGTATAACTTTATTGCTCGCAGTACCAACGATAAATAATCAACCGGCAGTCGGCATCGAACGCGTCACATCACTATCCGAGTTTGCAATCGAAGCGGGGTTGCGGGGCAGTACGGGCGGTGCGTGTCGCCTCCCGTCCCACGTCTCTTTCAACCCCGCGAAACGTAATTTCTATTTTACTTAAAATTATAAAAACTTGACCAACCGGTGAAATGTGATGCTGGAATTTTGTTTAGTTGTTTTTCTTGTATCATTCTTACAAGTTTTTACGGCACATTTAACCATTTTTTAAATTTAATTCTGCTAAAAGCTCGCAACAGTCATTTACACCGCTAGTACTCGTATGACTACCAGCGCTTGCGAACGGACCGATCCAATGTTCTCACCGGTGTCCACAGTTCCCAGTTAGAAACGAGCGCTCTATACCTACTAATACTTACTCTGAGGGAATCGAGGACGAAGATTTCTAATAATATTCTAAAAGTACCTAGTCAGTGGAGTCTTATTACTGGGGGGACCTGGGTTTGATTTCTGGAAGGGGCAATTTAAATCCATTAATTTTTTTTTTATTCGATGATAAGATAGTCCGTCACTGCGATCTCACATGATGGTAAGTGACCATGCAGTCTAAGATGGTATGTCCTAACTTGGAAGGGGTATGGCACTGTGCATTCAAGCCATACCCCTAATCTGTTTCTAGTTTCTACACGCTGTAGTGCCGGAACGCTAAAGCACTTGGCGGCACGTCTTTGACGGTAGGGTGGTACCTAACTGGTAACTAGCCATGGCCAAAGCCTTCCACCAGAGATAATTCAGAAATTATAAATTCCTTAACTGACCCCACCGGGAATCGAACCCGAAACCTCCCAGTTTTAAGACCAGAGCGCTCACCACTGCGCTAGGGAGGTCCTCAAAATGATATTATGTAAGTAGGTATATAATATTTATTTAAATTCCTAGCGCTCAGTGATGAGGGTCTTATTAGAGCTTCGGCCACACTGCGATTTTCAGCTGCGCGTTTTCACGTTTTTGCGTTTGCTGCGCAGCTGCTGCGCGATTCCGCGATCGAGTTAGTCCGTGAGTGAATTTGAATGCCAGTCTACACTATCATTTTTATAGATCGATTAGCTGATGCCCGCAACTTCGTCTGCGTGGATTTAGTTTTTAAAATCCCTGGGGAACTCTTTGATGTTCGGGGATAAAAAGTAGCCTATGTCACTCCAGGTCCTCAACCATACCCATTCAAAATCACGTCGATCCGTAGCTCTGTTGCGGCGTGATTGAAAGACAAATCAACAAACACACTTTCGCATTTATAATGATTCGGATCGAATCACAACCATACAATACGACACAGGGATCGTATCGAATAGTTTCGAATAGAAAGAAAGAGGAAATGGATGCCAAAATTAAAAAAGTAAAATGTGAATTCTTTGTTATTAGACCGATTTCGCTCAAAATCGATATTTAGGCTTCTCTGGGTTCAAGAAAGAGGAAATGGTTGCCAAAACTTTCCCCGCCATATTGAAATTCTTTGTTATTGGACCGATCACGTTCAAAATCAATATTTAGGCTATTCTGGGGTCAAGAAAGAGGAATTGGTTGCCAAAATTTTAAAAAGTCCCCGCCATATTGAATTTCTATGTTATTGTACAGGTTTCGTTCAAAATCGATATCTAAGGTGCCCTAGGGTCAGGAAAGAGGAAATGGCTGTCAAAATTTTAAAAAGTCCCCGCCATATTGAAATTCTTTGTTATTAGACCGATTTCGTTCAAAATACATTTCCTTTTTCTTGACCCCAGAGAACCAATTTCGTTCAATTCGATATTTAGGCTTAAATATCGAATTGAACGAAATTGGTTCAGTAACAAAGAATTTCAATATGGCGGTGAATTTTAAAAATTTTGGAATCCATTCCCTATTTCTTGACCCCAGGGAAGTCTTAATATCGATTTTGAACGAAATCGGTCAAATAACAAAGAATTTCAATATGGCGGTGACTTTTTTAAATTTTGGCATCCATTTCCTCTTTCTTGAACCCAGGGCTTCCCTGAAGAGGAAACGGCTGTCAAAATTTTAAAAGTCCCCGCCATATTGGAATTCTTAGTTATTGGACTGATTTCCTTCAAAATTGATATTTGGGATTCTCTAGGGTCAAGAAAGAGGAATTTTGGAAAATTTTTGACAACCATTTCCTCTTTCTTGACTCTAGGGCACCTTAGATATCGATTTTGAACGAAATTGGTTCAGTAACAAAGAATTTCAATATGGCGCTGAATTTAAAAAAATTTGGAATCCATTCCCTCTTTCTTGACCCCAGGGAAGTCCTAATATCGATTTTGAACGAAATCGGTCAAATAACAAAGAATTTCAATATGGCGGTGGCTTTTTTAAATTTTGGCATCCATTTACTCTTTCTTGACCCCAGAGAAGCCTAAATATCGATTTTGAATGAAATCGGTCAAATAACAAAGAATTTCCATATGGCGGTGACTTTTTAAAATTTTGGCATCCATTTCCTCTTTCTTGACCCCTAGGGAACATTAAATATCGATTTTTAACGAAATCGGTCCAATAACATAGAATTTCAATATGGCGGGGGCTTTTTAAAATTTTGGCAACCATTTCCTCTTTTTTGACCCTAGAGAAGCCTAAATATCGAATTTGAACGAAATCGGTCCAATAACAAAGAATTTCAATGTGGCGGGGACTTTTTAAAATTTTGGCAACCATTTTCTCTTTCTTGGCCTCAGAGAAGCCTAAATATCGATTTTGAACGAAATCGGTCCAATAACAAAGAATTTCTATATGGGGGTGACTTTTTAAAATTTTGGCAACCATTTCCTCTTTCTTGACCCCAC
Organism: Oeneis ivallda; assembly: GCA_029955525.1. Classification (NCBI taxonomy): domain Eukaryota; kingdom Metazoa; phylum Arthropoda; class Insecta; order Lepidoptera; family Nymphalidae; genus Oeneis; species Oeneis ivallda. The sequence goes on along the minus strand of JARPMR010000024.1, from coordinate 9,714,030 downwards.
AGAAGCCTAAAGTCAGAGGTGCGTAGCCGGGATCGAAACCACGACCCCCAGAATAGGAGCTATGCTATCACTGCTATTATACTAGCTTGTATGTATACTAAATACAAGCTAGTATAATATATATAATAATAATAATAATGTACCTAGCCCTATAACATACCTAGTAGGTACCTAATATTTATATCTTCAAATTAATTTATTTTATTTTATTTATTTATTAAAGTGCTAGATTTTGTATTTTTGTATATTTTGTAATTTATTTAATGATGTAACATTTTTGACATTCGTAATCGCTTTTGTAGCCTCAATCGAAGAAATAAACAATACAAATACAAAATACGTCCTCCCGACTGAATCCGACCACAGCGATCAACCTCCTCAGAGAGATTAACGCGGCCGGGAGATATTGCGCAAACACAGGTTCACTCTCTATTCCCTCACTCTCATAGTCCGATGGGACGGAAAATCCGACACGACCAGAGAGAGATCAGGCGCAGAAGCAGGACCGACATCTTTACGTGCTCTCCGAGGCACGGGGCCCGGGGCTCCGGGCTAGTACAGAGAATTTCTTGGCAAAAAACCCCAATACTTAATTTATTGTCCCGACCCAGGAATCGAACCCACGAACCTCGTCATCTGCTTTTGAACACGCTAATAACCATGGGCGCCGGCAGAAATAATTTCCAGGTGGTGCAGATTTTAGCTTTCTTACAATCTTTCTCTTTGCCGTATGTTGTCGCCATTCATTCACGTTCATTCTGACACATACATTAAATTTCAATCACCGCTCCCTTTCCTTTCCTTGTCCTATAACTCAGAACAAAGAAGATAGAAGACCAAGCCGACGGTTTGATGGATTGTCAGTCGCGAAAGCAACTCCGCTCTGAACGCACGCGCACGCGTTCAAAAAACCCGTTTTAAGTCGCTAATTCGAACCGCCGCGAACCATACGTGACGCCGCACGCTTTCAAAATCCTGAATTCGTCGCGAAATCAAAAAACAAAGAACTTTCTACCGCATACCACCGCCGCTTAATTTACATATGGAAATGAAAAAGTGAAAAGAACCAGTGATTTCTACAAGCTATCGAGGGAGCAGAAAATCGGAGATCAAATGTCAGTTTTTTCTGAGTTCCCTACTTTTCATTCCACCGTATATGATTGTTAATAAAAAGATGAAATTTTAGTCCAAATGTTCGAGACATTTACAAATTTCTGACTATTCATTATGAATTTATTTTATAGTACCAACAGATGGCTTTTTATTTCAATAATTCCTGTTGATCCCGAGATTCCCAAGGGGTGCAAGTGCACCCCCTGGCACCCCCCTGCCGGCGCCCATGCTAATAACTACTTGGCCAACGAGGCAATTGTATGTAGGTACATACTATTTTTAAATTTGCTTCCTACTATCTTATTACTAGTTGATGCCCGCGACTTCGTCCGCGTGGATTTAGTTTTTAAATTATTTTATTTATTTATTTATTTGCTTTCATATTTATTGGGTTACAAACATGAGGCATTGCAAATTGAAATTCTTTGTTATTTGACCGATTTCGTTCAAAATCGATATTAAGACTTCCCTGGGGTCAAGAAATAGGGAATGGATTCCAAAATTTTTAAAATTCACCGCCATATTGAAATTCTTTGTTACTGAACCAATTTCGTTCAATTCGATATATTTTAGGCTTCTCTGGGGTCAAGAAAAAGGAAATGGATTTTGAACGAAATCGGTCTAATAACAAAGAATTTCAATATGGCGGGGACTTTTTAAAATTTTGACAGCCATTTCCTCTTTCTTGACCCTAGGGCACCTTAGATATCGATTTTGAACGAAACCTGTACAATAACATAGAAATTCAATATGGCGGGGAAAGTTTTGGCAACCATTTCCTCTTTTTTGACCCTAGAGAAGCCTAAATATCGAATTTGAACGAAATCGGTCCAATAACAAAGAATTTCAATGTGGCGGGGACTTTTTAAAATTTTGGCAACCATTTTCTCTTTCTTGGCGTCAGAGAAGCCTAAATATCGATTTTGAACGAAATCGGTCCAATAACAAAGAATTTCTATATGGCGGTGACTTTTTAAAATTTTGGTAACCATTTCCTCTTTCTTGACCCCACAGAAGCCTAAAGTCAGAGGTGCGTAGCTGGGATCGAAACCACGACCCCCAGAATAGGAGCTATGCTCAGAGTAAGTATTAGTAGGTACCTACCTACTAATAATTACTCTGAGGAGCTATGCTATCACTGCTATTATACTAGCTTGTATGTATACTAAATACAAGCTAGTATAATATATATAATAATAATAATGTACCTAGCCCTATAACATACCTAGTAGGTACCTAATTTTTATGACTTCAAATTAATTTATTTTATTTTATTTATTTATTAAAGTGCTAGATTTTGTATTTTTGTATATTTTGTAATTTATTAAATGATGTAACATTTTTGACATTCGTAAGCGCTTTTGTAGCCTCAATCGAAGAAATAAACAATACAAATACAAATACAAAATACGTCCTCCCGACTGAATCCGACCACAGCGATCAACCTCCTCAGAGAGATTAACGCGGCCGGGAGATATTGCGCAAACACAGGTTCACTCTCTATTCCCTCACTCTCATAGTCCGATGGGACGGAAAATCCGACACGACCAGAGATGGATCAGGCGCAGAAGCAGGACCGACATCTTTACGTGCTCTCCGAGGCACGGGGCCCGGGGCTCCGGGCTAGTACAGAGAATTTCTTGGCAAAAAACCCCAATACTTAATTTATTGTCCCGACCCAGGAATCGAACCCACGAACCTCGTCATCTGCTTTTGAACACGCTAATAACTACTTGGCCAACGAGGCAATTGTATGTAGGTACATACTATTTTTAAACTTGCTTCCTACTATCTTATTACTAGTTGATGCCCGCGACTTCGTCCGCGTGGATTTAGTTTTTAAATTATTTTATTTATTTATTTATTTGCTTTCATATTTATTGGGTTACAAACATGAGGCATTGCAAATGTTACAATAATTATTTTGTTATTACATTATAATATTCTAATATTAGTCAATTCAATAAAAACAAAATATTTCAAAATTAAAATTAAAATGTACATTAATGAAATGGTCAACACTAAGATGAGTCAAAAATAAAGTCAAAGTGACCTAATACCTTATTACCTCGGGAACTGTAATTTTCCGGGATAAAAAGTAGCCTAAATGAGTTTTTTTACTTAAATTAATAAATTAGTAATTTGTAATTAATAAATTGTAATTTAACTCATCATTTTATTTATCGGTAGTTAGTTTTGCGAAATCCCGTAAACTGACAATAATTTTAATCATCAATTTGTTTATGCCGCATAGATTGTATCGGTTTCCCACTGTACCTGTATACAGGTGTGCGTGAGCGCGCGCCGATCACGCCGATCAATGTGTGTATGCGCGAAAATGCCTACAATCGACAACGGCCGGCGGCGCCACATAGGACCCTTAATTATTATTATTAGCTTTTATTTATTATTATAGTGAAGGAAAACATCGTGAGGAAACCTGCACATCTGAGAGTTCTTCATAATATTCTTGAAGGTGTGTGAAGTCCGCCAATTCGCATTAGGCCAGCGTGGTGGACTGTGGCCTAGAACCCTTCTCTGAGAGGAGACCTGCGCTTAATCTATATTTGGTGTTAATTAGTTTTTGTCATATTTGGTATTTTTCTCTGTATATTATGTTACAAGCTAAATAAATAAATAAATAAATTTAAATGTATGTATGTATGTATGTATATGTATGCTTGGTCAAATCTTGCCAGATGAAGTAGAACTACTTCCCGATTTCCTATTGACTTGAAATTTTGCATGTACCTATGTGTACATCGAATGACAATGCAATATTGTGACATGGAGCTGATTAAATGATGGAGGCGGAAGGTGGCTATGTACGTATTAAAACGAAGTAACGACATCGAGTTTGGGCTCGTTTGATTCGTCTTGACCAGTACTCTGGTCCTACATGATAGTCTGACGATGAAGCTACTAACATCTCAAAAAAAAAAATTACACTTGCTTAGAGAAAATATTAACCACAGGTACGGATCTTTTCAAATGTTCCTCTTTCGCCTCCAAATAAACGTTAAGCTTGTGTCAGAAGTGATTACGTCAATAATGCAACGGGTGGGAATTGAGCCGTCGACCTTTCAGTTTTCAAACCGTCCCTTTAACCATTGGGCCGTTGATGTTATTAAATTTTATAATATAAACTCCCATATCAATGTTGTATAAATGAATACTAATAATATATATCGGAAAACTAGGCGGAGCATGTGTGCCTACAACTTGTAATATTATAGTGCAACAGTATTCAAATAAAATTAAATTAAATAATCAGTCATAATACATTATTGTAAAACGCTATGAATTGGATTGAGAGTTTGAGACCCTGGAGCCGGGGTTCGAGCTCTTTTTGAATACTAAAAAAACCATGACCTTTTCGAAAATTCTAGCGTGAAGTTACGTTTTAAAAATCCCGCGGGAACCCTTGGGATTCCCTCGGGACCCTTGCCGGGATTAAAAGTTGCCTACGTCACTCTCCAAGTCCTCAATACTATTTATATTATAAAAAATACAATTATGTAAGTTACACTCTCTTGTTGACTGTTGTCAGCTGGATGCCAAGCAAATTGTTTCCATGCAATTTGTCATTCAGAAATTCACTAACAAATAACCTCGACGAGCATGTCTATCCGTTGCTGTGTTGCTCTTGCTACGTGATTGAAAGACATATTAAAACAAACACACTTGCGAATTTGTAAGGGTTATTATAAGAATTCTGTCCTTATTTCCTTATTATAGGATAAAAAAGGCGTGTGGTGTCGTGGGACACCAGATAGTAACGAAGTTCCTTATCATTAAAATATTAATTTCAAGTTCTATTCGAGGTATAAAGAAAATAATTATTCGGGTATACATTTTTTATCATGATTTTTTTATCGATAAAAATCAAAATGACCCCAGGGAAGCCTAAATATCGATTTTATAAAATATTAAAACTAAAATAATTTTATAAAATAAAAAATGAAAATAAAATTGCGCGCCCCCGGGTGGGCTCGAACCAACCAACCTTTCGGTTAACAGCCGCACGCGAGCCGATTGCGCCATGGAGGCGATGCACAACTTATTGAAATTATTATATAAGATTTTTAGGCCATCAAAAAATGTATAAAATCTTTCGCTTTTTTATTTAACGTTACGGACGTTTTTGCCGGCTAGGGTGCCCTCCGCAAAGCGCCATAAGGAACTTCGTTCCAATAAGTTTATTATTATCCTTACCATCCTTACTAATACTATACTACGCGTTCGTTTCAAGTTGAGCCCTGCACCATAGAGTAAAGAAATCTTCACCCCTCGCGCTTCCCCGCACCGCACCTCAAGTCAGACCCACAGTAAAGACACAGTATAAGAAGATGCAGTATAATAGTTTATCTATTGTTTTATATTTTATTAAGTACTAGCTGATGCCCGCAACTTCGTCCGCGTGGATTTAGTTTTTAAAATCCCTCGTGAACACTGATTTTCCGGGATAAAAAATAGCCTATGTCACTCTACAGGTCCTCAACTATAGTACCCATGCAAAAAATCACGTCGAACCGTGGCTCTGTTGTGGCGTGATTGAAGGACAAACCAACAAACAAACACACTTTCGATTCCACGATGGCTATATACGATAAAGTACGAATGCCAGCTTAAGATGAGCCGTATATTCAAAGTATCCTGTAGATTCCGGGGTTCAAATGATTTGGACCTTATACTGAAGATTGTAATGTCTATAATTTCTGACCTACTAAATTGACGACCTTGAAATAATTACAGGATAATCTCTAAAGTACCTGCTTTCTAACAAAAAAAGAATGAATGAAATCGGAATACGCCTTCATGAATTACAGCTAAATACACATTTTGACTTTCATCCCCTCTCCCAAGGGAACCGTGCTGAATTTCGGGATAAAAAGTATCCTATATTATACCTCGTAGTATGAACTTAAATCATGCCAAGTTTCATTTAAATCCGTCCAGTAGTTTCGGCGTGATGCGCGGCCAAGATACAGACAGACAGACAGACAGACAGACAGACAGACAGACAGACAGACAGACAAAAAATTAAAAAAAAATTGTTTTGGCTTCAGTATCGATTATAGAGTGCCCTCAAACAAAAATTTTCAAAATATCTTCAATGTACAGAATTGGACCTGTTACAGTTTTATTATATTATAGACTAGCTGACCTGTCTTAACTATGAATATTGAATTCGAATTGGTATAAATAATAAAAAAATTTAAATAAAAAAAGTGTTTATTATTCTAATGCTTTACGATATACAACATTCTTAGTTTTTTTTTTTTAACAAAACCTACCAAAACTCCTAATATCTAAAGTTCAGTTTAATAAATTGAACTTTTAATACGTAAACTTAGAATAAGAATTATTATTAAATATTATTTTTGCATGCCTATCCGGCAGATTGTAAGGACTTTTATTATAATGTAACACCATTGTACTACTCAATCTGTGCAAATAAATAATTTGAATTTGAATTTGAAATTTATTTTTAATAAGCGGTGCTTCGCGAGCGGTTTACTAAGTGGGTCTGACTTGAGGTGCGGTGCAGGGAAGCGCGACAGAGCTAGGGGAAATTTGTAACGCGTAGTACCACTAGATCAAAGGTGTCAAACTACTGCATATCCTACACTGTGTCCGTACTGTCGGCATGGAACTAGGAATTACGACTACGTCGATTACTTTACTCTATGGTGCAGGGCTCAACTTCAAACGAACGCGTTAGTAAAAGGAATTTATATAGGAATATAAATATTTATATAGGAAAAGGATATTAGTAAGAATGCATATTATGTTATAGACCTACAACCTTCCGCTAAGATTTTCAGAATCATTTCAGCAGCGTCAATATAGTAAATCGGGGTGGGGCAGGGGAGGGAGTTCAACAAAACGAATTCTTATCGGAAAGAACTGGACGTATGCCACTGTCGGAGATTAATCTTTGTTACGTACGACATTGTAAAGGGAACCATTTTTATAGTCTTTTCTATGTTTCTTTCAGACAAATAGGTACACATCATGAAATACTTTGTCCTTTTAAAAAGTCGCTTGACTATGAAGAAGATATTAAAATAGATATTATAAAATATTTACAGGATATGAAAGCTTTCTTCAAATCAAAGTCTGGAAGTTTGGTATGCTATTTTCCTTGAATCTTTTGTTTAGCATTATTTTTAACGTAGGCACCCTAACTGGGATTTTTCGTAAAATTCATGCCAACGAACTTAACGAATAGCCTGTATATTAGTGACACATCGTCCGAATTGCTATTTAATAGTAATTATGTATTCTGTAGCATATTGGAAAAACTTAATTTTGAGTTAGGAGCAAAAACTAACGGCTGTTTATCATTATCGATTTATATCCCTCATTATCACGAACGAACGCGACGTCAAAGTAACCTCATATGCTGGGCAGCTCGTATTGTTTCCATATGAATATTCCTTGGAGTTATGGAATATATTCTGTACTCGTAACATGTTTATTTCACTTTATTTCCAACAGCGAAGACTTCAGGTACTTACCTATTTTATTTGTAAAATAAAATTTTTGCGCATTGCTTATATTGTCGGCGTAATATAAGCTGAATTACAGTGTTTAAGCCTAATGTACACAGCCATTGTAAGCGTTTCGGCAAACTGCGGCATGACATCCCCATAGTCGTATTACAGCAGATAAGCTCACGAATGGTTGCGCAAAATATGATCCTATGACGGCAAAGCTGCGGCCTAAGATCTAAGAGCGAGGCCACACGGTGCATAGCCGCGACGTACTAATTTTTATCACATTTACTTTATTTATTACTTGATTAATAGATGACGATTGACGCCCGCGACTTCGGTTGCGTGGAGTTAGGATTTTAAAATTCTTCGGGAACCTTTTGTTTTTCCGGGATATAAAGTACTTACTGTAGCCTATGTCACTTTCCAGGCCCTCAACTATACCCATGCATGTCAATCCGTTGCTCCGTTGATGCGTGATTGAAGGACAAACCAACAAAGAAACAAACATACTTTTGCATTTATAACAATAATAAAGATTCCACTTGGCCGTACTTAAATTTTATATTTAGCAAGCGACCCGTCTCGGCTTCGCATGGATGCAATTTACTAATGAAGAAATTAAGATTTTCATACAAAAATTCAACGAACGAATCAAAGCAAAAATCCCATCCAAATTTTCAACTTTTCCGGTGAATTTTTCAAAATTTGACACGAATTTGGTTGCCAATGCCATTGTTCAGTTTTCGTACTTACGTTACGAACTTATTCGGTCTCCGCCTTTGAGTGTTGGTTATATACTCAAAGGTCTCCGCCCATACTGTTATTTTATTTAATTTCATGTATATTGTAGCAAGTGGTAGCGATAAATAAACTAGAGAAAGCAGGTTTTAATTACAATTCTATTCATCTTCTTCTTCTTCTTTATCAACCGATAGACGCCCACTGCTGGACAAAGGTCTCTTGCATGGACTTCCACAGGCCTCGGTCTTGCGCCGCCTGAATCCAGCGGCTCCCTGCGACTCGTTTGATGTCGTCGGTCCACCTGGTGGGGGGTCTGCCAACACTGCGCTTCCCGGTGCGGGGTCGCCACTCCAGCACCTTGTGACCCCAACGACCATCAGCTCTTCGAACTATGTGCCCCGCCCATTTCCACTTCAGTATCGCGACTCGCTTAGCTATGTCGGTGACTCTGGTTCTCCTCCGGATCTCCTCATTTCTGATTCGATGACAATTCTATTCATAGGGCATATTATTATCTCCCTTGCTTCCGTCTATCTGTGGTAGTGCTTCGACAATAATACCTGAACAGTGATAACAATGATTAGGCAGCGAAAAAAAATGTCGTAACACTGAAAATCTTACTAATACATATTGGAACGTTTCCTTATCGCGCGGTGCGGAACTCGGAAGGGGGCTAGACGGATCGACACTTTTTTGAAACCGACACTTTTTTGAAAATAAAATTGAAAATGGAAAATTCGGTCTGTCGAGCTGGAATTCGAACCTTCGACCTTCGGCTGTTAGGCGACTGCAGAAGCTACAAGGCTACGGAGACCCATTATTGTACCGCGAAAATACCGAACACAATGCCAAATTAATTAATCGAAAGGAACTACGTTCCATCCGGGTGTCCCTTGACACCTCTCAAGTTTTTTTTAATTGCGAAAGTGTGCTTGTTTGTTGGTTTGTCCTACAATCACGCCTCAACAGAGCTATGGATTGACGTGATTTTTTGCATGGGTAGGTATAGTTGAGGACCTGGAGAATGGCATAGGCTACTTTTATGCCCGAAAATCAAAGAGTTCCCGAGGGATTTTAAAAACTAAATCCAAGCGGACGAAGTCGTGGGCATCAGCTGGTTATAACTAAACAATTACCTACTTACTTGAAATTGGTGACATTGAGTTTTTAACGTTTTACTAGAGTTTCACCAACAATATTATTTTATGAAAACAACAACCCAACCAACAAATTAAATTGTATTATATTGTGAATGGGGTGGCAGGAGGCACTTTAAGCTTATTAAATTTTATGAGCGGTATGACCTTCTTACTAATAATTGTTGTACCAACATGCAATATTATTTTTCACAGCAGTGGGCGTAATCGATAAAATATAATAATATTATTAACTTATTAGTCTTTTGTTTATGGATCAAAGAGGGCCAAATAAAAATGAAGAGGCTGGGAAAAATGGATTGCATTTTACTTTACGTTGTGTTTCTATCTTTAGCGGTAAGTACGTAGGTAACATACAGGATGTGTGTGTGTGTGCGTGTGTTTTATAGTCAGGAGCCGAAATTCTGCCTCATCCAGATTTAAACCTAGACAATCCTAAAGAATGCCGGGCCCAATTTTAAACAGAAACCAGACAGGTGCCTAAAGAAGTCAAGAGATGACATTCGAAAAGGTCGAATTCAAAAATATTTATAACTAGTCGTTACCCGCGGCTTCGCTCCCGCTATCTATAAAAACTAATCTGGAGTGTGGGGATTCCTATACAAAACTAGCTGTTGGCCTCGCGACTTCGTCCGCGTGGAATTAGGTTCTTTGAAAATCCCGTGGGAATATGTGATACCCGTGATAAAAGTAACCTGTAGGTAATTCTGCAGGTCTGCAACCATAGAATAAATAAATAAATAAACATTTATTCAGCTTTTAATAAGAAAGTCTTTAAGAATTATATATACAGACAAAAACTTAATCACTAAAAAGGCTACTGCCTCAGCATAATGCTGCAACATTAAAATGCTGAGCGCTGATTTTCAGGCATAGCCTAAATCAACGTAGATCCGTTGCTCGATATAACTAACTCGTTTAACTAACTTTCATACAAACACTCGACCTCCTATTTGACCCCTTTGGGGGTAGAATTTTCAAAAACTGTGAAATACTTACATACTTCTTTGTTTTTAATAAGATTTTGGCCATTTGATTTTTTCGATTTTTCAGCTGTTCTTTTGGGGTTTCTCTATTTTTTATTTTTAAACCACCCCTGTATTAAAGCGAACAAAACACAAAAAATATTCAAACTGGTCAAGTCGTTTTTGAGTTTTAACTAGACTAACGAACAGCATGTGTTTTTTATATAATATATTACTTATAGATATCTCATGGCCTAACGTGTGGCTCTTATGACAATTCAAGACCCCTACCACTGGTTCCGAAAGCAGATTCTTCTGAAAAGAGCTAACAAGACACTCAGTAGCTGCTATTTTATAAAACATAATTATACATAAGCTGCACATAGGTAATATTTTATATGTTTAAGCTACAAAGTATATAGAATAAAAGATTTAATTACCTAAGTGAAATAGCTATTTTACTTATGTGTAGCTTTTTTACTAATGTACGAGTATGTAACCTACACTACCTTGTGAAGGCACAGGAGCGAAAAGTTTTCCCCATACTGACCTCCGAACTTCAAATTGAGGATGGCACCCAAAGATGATGATGATACCTTGTGGGCAGGTGAATGCAAAGCTGATTGCGTCCTTGCATCGTCATTAAGATCATTAATCTATTTAATCGGTTTCGGGTATGGCTGTTGCCACACAAAGTGTCCTCTGTAGGTACCCACAGCGCATTGTTTCGTTCCCTCAAATAGGGTTGAGCGAAGCAATGGCCGGGTCATGCGTCATGCTCGTGAACGGGTGCTACCGGCGGGAATGTGGCTACTTTCTGTCTGCCCGTCTTAACATGTGGTGAATTATAATTAGATATAATTAGGTATGCTTTTGTGGAGCTTCCCCTCATTGTGGAAACACTGCATACATAGCGTAATATCTAATCATATTGTAAACTTGTTTTGAAAAAAGCAACTGCCGAGTTTCTTGCTGGTTCTTCTCGGCAGGAACGGCATACCGAACCAGTGGTAGACTCAACGACGATTCAAAAGCACTTGTAAAAAAGTTTATTTGAATAAAAAACATTTCTATTCTATTCTATTCTATTGTACTTAAAGCGTAGTGGCGCAGGCAACCCCACTTGGTAGGTAAGCCACCCAATACCACCCAATAAATAGATCGATAAATCACCTACAGCGCCGATTCAAGGCTTGATACGTGACGTAAACTGTACAAAGTCCCACTGGACTTCAAATAGAATTAACAGTCGCCTAGCCTAGCTCTATTTATGGTAAAGTTATCTTTAATTACACATAAATATTCAGGACCTACGTCACCCCAGTGTTCACCAAATGTTTTCCCTGTGGTAGTTAACACGCAGCTGCACCCACTTTATTGTTATCTGGGTACACGGTAGCACACGGTAGTGTCCCCGCCGAGACGAGCCAAGCGAAGCACAAGGGCACTCTACCATTTCTTGAAGCGCTTCGTCGTTTTTTTGAACCCTCATATCTTGGGTTTGGATTAAACCAGATAAACAAAATTTTCGGAATATAATGTCAATAGTGGACTTATTAAACATATAAAGTAAACCACTAGTATTAAATGTAGTTGTTATGAATTCTTGTTCTTTGATTACTTTGAAATATTGATTTCAGATTGACCCTGTACCTCGTTTAATAAATGAAGGCAGCAGTATCAAACTACTAGGTCAAGTGAGTCGGGCAGCGCCATCTTGTAGTTTGACCTGGTATTTTGTGGTAAGTTGTTTCATCTTTTTACCTTCTTCATTTGGCTTTCTTTACCCGCATACAACTAAGGCTTCCGAGTCTTTGTCTTTTGTACTTCAGTATCTTCTAAAATCTTCTTCACTTTGAATTTAATGTGATTAGTCTTTTGCTTCTATTTATATATTATGTACATGATAAAAAAGTGACTTAGGTAACTTTTAGGTGGAATTTAGATTTAGGATTTAGAATTACCCCTTTAATAAATATAAAGGAAAAAAGAAGTTGTTTTTTGTATTAATTGTGCTTTATTTCAGCTCGGCGTAGCAATATCGAAAAAACACACAACATTTTCTCTCGAAGAAAACTTTCTCAGTGAACTTGTAGACTTCAGCAATGACACTGAATCAGCGGAGATTGAGGTCCACATAGCATCGCCGTAGCCTTCGTAGCCGAATGCAACTGCACTTCGAGTTCCAGTTGCGAAAGTATAGACGTTAACTGTAACTTACGCTGACGTACACTTTCAGCTGAACGAAAGTCCGAGAGTTGATGCTTTGATGGTTTACACCCACTGTTTAAATAATGAAACCAATATAGTGAAATATTTATATTCCGCTCTTTATTGTAATTGTTCTTTTAAGTTTATTTAATAAAATTTAGTCAATTGTTTTAAACAATTTCTCTGTTAAATGATGAAATAGATATCATTCTTTAGGTTATGTACCTATGTAAACAAAAAAAACTGGTTGTCTGTAAAGTCGGTTTACGGACGATAGTTTTACGTAATAACGTCATATAGAAACATTGACGATGACTGGCGGGCGGCACAAGCCAACGCTTGGGCCGATCGTGCCTCTCTATCGCTTGTTCCGCGGTTCCTCAAGCTCAGGCGGAACGTGACACTTTTTCGTGCGTGCAGCCGGTGTTCATCGATTTATAAGACGTTATCACGTCAAAAGATAAATCTGAAGCTTCAATAGCTCAAGTATCGGGGACCTTACTAAAATTCATAGGGCCGTAGGTTCAAGACACACCCGCTGCACTATTGTACCTACTCTTATCAAATGCTTTACCTACGCTCAATTTGAGTGAGAAGGGATAAAAAAGTCATTCGAAATTACTTCTTCAATCTTCATGGTTACTGAAATATATACCTAGATGTACTGAAAAGCGTAATCCATCGAAATCAATCCATAATAATCTAGTCAACAAGTGCCTTTTTGGTCAACTTTTTTCAGCAGTCTCCGAAAATTATGATTAAAAATTATCAACCTCGATTAAACATTGAAAAAAATATTTTTTTATAATATTGCTATTGGTCCGTTTTCTTATGATCATAAGCTACTTAAAAATGATTTTTAATAATTTTTATCCCATATTGTTTAAAAAATTGTTAATAAAGAATTTTTTAAACAATATTAACAAATTTCAATGTTTAATAAAGCTTTATAATTTTTCACCTTAGTAAATTGTTAATTACAAAATGAAAATTAATAATTTTTTAATTTTTCCAACGGGAATCTTTTCTATAGCCTTTGTATGATAGTTCCATAAAAGGAAAAAAATCCCAGGTTAATAGTTTAACAACTATCGTACTTTCAATGTTGATGTTCGTGCTACAAAAAATTGTTAGTTAATTAATGGATAATTAATTGAAAAATCGCGATAAAAATTTTTGATCGCCGGATTATTGTTTATTGATCTGTCCTATAGGCACTTGAATTTTTTCAATTTTTAATTTTCATATTTAATAAGTTTAAATAATATTTATTCATTAAAGGCCCGAAGGAGGCGTGGCTTGCGCAAGCCGGAGTACCTGTTTTCGGGCGTATTTTCAACCCTCTGGGAAAATTATAAATATTAGTCCTACAATTCCGGGAGTCGGAATTTTTTTTAGGAAATTTCCTCTTCTTTCTGAATCTTTGTTCAAATTTGAAAAATCTTAAAATTACTTTATGAGATATTTGCAAAAAACTAAACCCCCCTTTTTATTTTTAGTTAATTGTTAATAACTTTTGTAATTTTTATTTGCGGAACTTCATTGTTTTTCGAAAACTATCTAGATGCCATTCCGAATCGAATGACACCTCAATCATAATTTTCGGAGACTGCTGAAAAAATTTGACCAAAAAGGCACTTGTTGACTAGACTATAAATCCATTGATAGATAATTTACATAAAAACTTTTTTTACAAAATGTTTTCTTTTACTTAAATCTTTCTCACTGCATAATAACAGGAATACGAATTCCTCATTGCTGAGGGTCGTGACCCGTTAAAATTATTCATATATTAATGGTAGAATTTTCTTGGGATAATAATGCGTTAGGTTCCAAAATCTCGCCATACTAATTTAATATGAGAGATCAATAGAATTAGAGTATTTGTATTTCAACCTTACTTGTTAAAAGCTACATTTTCAGGTGTCACCCCAAACGGGATCAGCTTTAGAAACTATGTTTCAAATCAGATCCCGGGCGAAGGACTCGGATAGACCTTTGCGATACTCATTCTATTGTGCTATCGGACCCAATGTAACCCTTTTACTGGGATCGTATTTAGAGTACGACATGGTTGAGACATTCCTACCTTTTATAGGTATGTACAGTTGTCCACCTAATAATTCGAAAGAATGTGTTGACAAGTAGTCTGGTCCTAGATGATATTCAGGGTCTCATGATGAAGCCGGAAGGTGGTTTTGGCAACTCTGTAATAAAACGACGTAACCCCATCGAGTTTGGGCTCGTTTGATTCTTCTTGACAAGTAGTCTGGTTCTAGATGATAGCCAGTGTCTGACAATGTAGCCAGCTACTAAAAGCTTGTTTTTAAAAATAAATTTTTTAATTTACACTTGTTTCTATAAAGTTCACAATAAGTACTATGCTATGTATGCAGTGTATGCAGTTTTTCCACAATGAGGGGAAGTTCCAAATAAAGAAATATGAGTATCATTAAAGCAGACAGCAGATTTCTTCATCTTCTTCATCTAATTCTTCCGCTTTTTTCTTTAAGCAACGCCATCGTCAGAGTATACTTAAATAAATATTTAGTTTCTGTTTTCGCCTTTATTATGTCTCTCATTATAATGTATCGCAGATAACTTTCTCAATTTTTCAGACGGTGAAACGGCAATCTGGGTAGAAACTTATGTGATGCACTCGGCGCTTGCTCAAAAAGCGAAACCAGCACCATTCAAATGCGATCAAGCAGCGGCAAAACATTTGACTCGCTTATTGTACACACCCGCGCGCACATAAGGCGATGTGAGATCGCACGTTTGATGCATGTTGCCGTATCTGCTGTTCTTAGTTACACGGTAGGTACGGTTTGGAAACTTTTATAATTGAAAACATGGCCCTGTTCCATGACCATAATCACACTAATAATATTATAAAGGCGAAAGTTTGTGTGTATGTTTGTTATTGTTTCACATAAAAACTACTGGACGGATTTGGCTGAAATTTGGAATGGAGATAGATTATACCCTGTCCTGGATTAACACATAGGAGCTACTTTTTATCCCGGAATATTACAAAGTTGCCGCGGGATTCAAAAACCTTAATCTACGCGGATGAAGTCGCAGGCATCAGCTAATATCGTCATAAATGGAGGGAATATTAAATGAATTTATTTGACAGCATAGCCTGCTGTAATAGTTTTTGATTGTATGTCTTTCAACGATTCGGCTAGAATGGTGAAGAAAACATCGTGAGGAAACGTGCGAGTTTCCCATAATTTCATTTCATTTCATTATTTCATTTATTAACAACATGACCTTAACATACGAGTATTGAGTAATAATAAGCGGAGTACTTACATAAGTTATATTTTGGCCATATGCATGGGTGATCGGGTCTGTCACCTAACTAGGGAACCTGTATTTAGGTTGACATTCCTTATTCCCGCGGGTATTGTGGCTTATAAATGTGTATCCCAGTCTTCCACACAAGAACAATAACAATGACACTACATAAATAACAAAAAGAAAATGTTTTACACTGTCATGATGTTCTCATTGGTGTCAATCAGCCAATTTGCATTGGGCCAGCGTGGTGGCCGGACTATAGCCTCTAGCCCTTCTCTGAGAGGAGACTTGCGCTGAGTAGAGAGATCATATTACGGACAATACACACATTTAAAACATTCATCATCATCATCATCATTAGCAACCCATCAACGGCTCACTACTGAGCGCAGGTCTCGTCTCAGAGAAGGGTTTAGGCCATAGTCCACCACGCTGGCCCAATGCGAATTGGCGGACTTCACACACCTTCAAGAACATTATGAAAACTCTCAAGTGTGCAGGTTTCCTCACGATGTTTTCCTTCACCGTTGAAGCAAGTGATATTTAATTGCACTTGACTCCGAAAAGTCAGAGGTGCGTACCCGGGATCGAATCTGCGACCCCCCCGAATAGGAGCTGTGGTCTCCTATCCTAACCACTAGGCTATCACTGCTTCTATTCTTCTTTAAAACATTATGATCCGCTAATTACTTAGGTACTTGTAAAATAATAATTTATTTTTCCGCAGAGCGCTGGTCAGTCGGAACTAGCGGGCATATTTACGAGAGCACTGTTTGAATCGTTGCCAGCCCTACATTCCGGCTGCTCGTTACCGCAGTATCGATATGCTGCCATTTTGGACCAGCTCGCCGCCGCAGGCCTCGACATTACCCCTTTATTGTCCTAATTTCAAATAAAACCCTCGCTTTTAAATAAAATCTATTAAAACGAGCACCTACTGCTTTGTGTAAACCTACCATTGTACAAGCTTTTATTTAGTTTGACCAGTGTATTTATTTATTTGTTTGTTTGGGTCAAATCTTGCAAGATAAATTAGACCCACTTCCCGGTTTCTGATCGAGCTGAAATTTTGTATTTATGTGTAAATCGGATGACAATGCAATATTATTGTGACATGGAGCTGATCTGATGATGGAGACGGAAGATGGCTATCGGAACTCTGTAATAAAACGACGTAACCCCATCGAGTTTGGGCTCGTTTGATTCGTCATAACAAGTACTCTGATCCTAGATGATATCCAGATTCTAATGATGTAGCTACTAAAAGCTTGCATTTAAAAATATTTTTTTTAATTTACACTTGTTTCAAATGTAAACAAATGGTTTCGTGCAGAAATGCGTAAGCGTAGCGCTAAGCAAAGAAGCTTAGATCGGTCTTAATTGAGTACCTAAAGACGTCAACCTTTTTCAACTTTCAACATTCAAAAGATAAACTTATATCTACTATTATAGGAGAATCAAACCAATAGTGCAGATATAGGAAGGTGCTTGTTAGGAATACACCTTTCACGAAAACATGAACCTATGGTGCATTCAGTTGTGGCACAATCTGAAAGCATAGAGCGATTTTTTTTTAATAGGTCTTAAATAAGTATATAGTCCAAATAAATATATAGTTTGTTTATTTGGAAACAAAGCTTTATTAATCCCAGCAAACACCCACAGCAATTGTTGTGAATAGTTAGTGTGTTTTGTTTTCTCGTCTTCTTTATTCACCGACTAGACTTAATCCACGCGGACTAAGTCGCGGGCATCAGCCCGCGACTTAGTCCGCGTGGATTTAGTTTTTAAAATCTTTCGGGAACTCTTTGATTTTCCGGGATAAAAAGTAGCTTATATGTCACTCTCCAGGTACTCAACTATACCCATGCAAAATTCACGTCGATTCGTAGCGATTCGATGCGGCGTGATTGAAGGAAAAACCAACCAACAAACACACATTCGCTGTTCGCGTTTATAATATTAGTATGAAGTATGATAGAGGTTCATGCTGGATATAGGTCTCGGATGGACTCCCATATGCCTCGGTCTTAAATAATTTGTATCCAGCGCAGCGGCTCGGATATTCTAAGCAAATTATTTATTTTATAAAAATCTTGGACTCAATCTGTTTTAATGTGGAAACTATATGTATAGTACGCCAAATCATCGCAACTTGCAACTTACAACTGGCAACTGGAAAAATTACTTAATAATTATTTATCTCTCATAACTTGACACTATTCCCCGCCTGTAGCTCTTCCTCCTTAACGAGCCAACATTCGATCAAAGAAAACAAGTTCTCTATAGGTAGGTACATTTTTTATGAATTTCTATTTTATTATTATTTATGAATAAGTCAAGTGAGTGTCAGAACTCGCATATTGTACCTATAAGGTTCCGTAGTCATACCTGTTAAAAATCCGTATCATGAACTAAATGCAAGAATAATAAGAAACAAAATAAAATAGTATATTGATTAATCACTATCTAATAGTGCTAACTGCATCAAACTACATTGAGGCCACATCACATTGTGTACAAAATCTCTACAATAAACTATTTCGACAGGTATAAATCTTATGATATCCCTTTCATAATGCTTCCTGTGGAAAAGAATAGCACTAGTAGCACCTGTCAATTTAGTTTAGAGATTGTGTGCAGCAGAATAGAATTTAACAGAAACTAAAAGATGACTCGTAGAAGACTCGTACTAAAAAATATGTTACCTGTCTTACTACGCAACCCTAAAAAGTTGCATGGAAAAATATTACCTACCTTTTTAGGGTTCCGTACCAAAATGGTAAAAATGGAACCCTTATGGTGAGACTTTCTCCGTCCGTCCGTCCGTCTGTCACAGTCGATTATTTTTTTATCGCTGGGAAAATGCCTTTACGCATCCCGCTTGCCAGGCGGGTATGTTACCTGCGTAAGTTAACCTACATTGAGATAAAGGTTTTCTTTTTTTTTATTCGATGACAAAATAGCCCTTGCTGATGGCACTAATGCCGATGCAGTCTAAAATGGTAGCAGGCAAACTTGGAAGGGATTGGATATCCCTAACGCCATCATGACGGAACGTTAAATTCTTTAAATTGCTTGGCTGCACGTCTTTGACGTTAGGCTGGAAACCATGCCACGACTCGTCCCCCACCAGGCCAGATCAGAGTCGACCCCGGGACTTCCCCCATTTAAGACCATTCATTATTCAAAAGTTATAAGGCTCCGGCAGACAGACTGACGAGTGCAGTTTCACCCAGTAATAATTTTAGTTTGTAAGGTTGAATTCGGGCGGGCCTAAATAGAAACGATGACACTGACGCACGACGCTAGCCCGACTTCAACATATTAGGCGTACAAACTAAAATTATTTCATGCTTTGTAGTGAAGTCGGTTTTTTAACCGTCTTCATGCGTCAAATACGTTGAATTGAGAACCTCCTCCTTTTTATGGAGTCGGTTAAAAAGATTCGGAGACTTCGCTTCACTTGGTTAATAATAAGTAGGTATAAGAGGAGCATTAGGTACCTATCTATCTGTTAAGGTTGAAGACAAGGGTCTGCCCGCGAAATTCAAATTTAATTTGGTTTTTCGCAATTTGTAAACTAATACGACAAAGTAGGCTTATGGCATTCTAATTGCGACAATGGCAGTATCATCTTCACAGGTTTATATAAAAAAATTTACTTGAAAGTGTCCAGTTTAAGAAATTAATCAAAATATCGACTAATTTGTGAGTAACTCACGTCCAACTCAGTACAGTACCCGGCGATATATTGCACATCGGCCATAAGGCCGATGTGCAATATAATATCGCCGGGTCCTGTATTTTGATTAATTTCTTAAACTGGTCACTTTCAAGTAAAGATTTTTATGTAAACCTGTGAAGATGATTATTCCACTGGCGCAATTAGAAGGCCATAAGCGTACTTTGTCGTATTAGTTTACAATATTGCGAAAAACCAAATTAAATTTGAATTTCGCGGGCAGACCCTTGTCTTCAACCTTAATCTGTTATCCTTATCACCAATATGTAATGTAGGTATTAAAACAAACAGGTCACAAGATCTGATATTTTACAACATTGTTAAACCGTTTCTTTGTTTTAATAAGCCTCAGGTAAAAAACACAGTCCTTGCAAGACTAATCCTCACAAACTCAGTAGTGGGGGTAGGTAGGTAGGTACGCTAAAGGGGATGCGCAGGTTCATCTTAGATTATAAGTTTAGTGTATTACTTGATTTACTTGAGTGTAATCAAACCAGTAACAATCGTAGCCCGTATCATTAATTAAGTGCTCTAATAGGTTGTTCAAGTGAACATAGGTACCCACTTATAGAGTTTATTGTGTTACTTTGTTTGTTTAAAAATTACCTACCTACCTACATTTCTCAAGAAATGAAATCCGACGGTGTAAGTTCCTACTATACTTTATTAATGTAATGTAAGATAGGTTGTAGTTTAATAAAAGACGTGCCCTCTGAAACAGTTCGCTCCGAATTTTTTTGACGACCTCTCTGGCGCAGTAGTGACGTTCGTGACATTTGTATTATAGGTATATGTGTGAGACCTTGGGTTCGATTCTCGGCGGGTGCAGTTTGAGAATTTATAATTTCTTAATTGTCTCTGATCTTGTCTGGTTTGGAGGCTTTGCCCGTGGCTACAGTGGCTTGGTACCTACTATAATGTATACCCTACCGTCGAAGATGTGCTGCAAAGCGTTTAAGCCTTCCGATACGATGACTTGTAGAAACCAATTAGGGGTACGGGTTTAATGTGTACACCCCTTACATAACCTATCAGTGGTGTATAGTGTACGACATTAAAGTCGATACCGTCGCAGACTGCAGCATCATTTACCATCAGATGAGAAGGCAGTCGAGGGTATGTCTTAAAATTTCATTGATTAAGTATTAAAGTACCTACTTGTCTAATATTTCTTCCAGGCCCAAAGTCCAAGCGATACCTCCGAGGCTCCGTACAGAAGACGCGGCCGACCAATGGGAAAGAATCGAGTACCTCTTTCCCTTGTAAGTTATGACTTTATGAGCTTTTGTATATTAACTTAAAACTAAGCAATAATTATTAATAATAAAATACTTACCTTGATACGGTTAATATTGGTGATACATTGGTTTTTGTTATCTATTTCAGATAGATATTTTTCTAAATATTTTATAATTGGAGCCAATACTTTCACTCGAACGTTTGTTTACGTTCGTTCGTTCCACAAATGCTACTTTTAGGTTACCTAATCGTCTAAATTCTAAAATACTTAATTTTTGTTATCTATTATATCAGATAGATATTTTTCTAAATATTTTATTTGGAGCCAATACTTTCACTCGAACGTTCGTTTACGTTCGTTCGTTCCACAAATGCTACTTTTAGGTTACCTAATCGTCTAAATTCTAAAATACTTAATTTTTTATTCTCAGAAAGAGCGGAGGGCAAGAAACGCTCAATACGAGAGAGAACGACGATACAAAACATCAGAAGCCATGGCCGAGTTAGCTGATGCAGCGGATTGTGACCCAGGTGTAAGTACCTATTACTTACCTACATTTACATACCAAGGGCCTAATCTACTATTTCGGGATGGTGAAAAAATATTTTTATTATCACTAAAAACTAGGTTAGATATATTGTACTTGTATCAAAGCAGATTTTATCTGCGTGCACGCTACGTCAACGTGATTTGTGAAAATATTTATAAATAGGTAGGTAACGCATGCAGTTTTCAATAAAGGTAAATTAAGTTAAGTGTTCATGTCAGATATTGTCTACCAAATATCGTCTCCCTTTCCCCTCCAACTAAGTTTAAATCTTGTCAATATGTCAAAAGATAATAGTGCAATGGGTTTGAACCAGCAAGCTTTCAGTTTTCAGTCCGCGCCTTGGACCGTTATCAAAGATTTACTTAGACATAAGACTGAGGCTAAGATCAATAGATCGTACTCTGGCTCTGCTCAAGACTCAAGATAAGGTTAAAATGAGACACAAATATTGAGCTTAGCTTGAATCTGAGCTAAGTGAGAGTGCCATATATAGATCTCAACCTTAGATAGGTATACCTTAGTGTTAAATCGTCTAAGTTAAGGAAAGTTTTATACCAATAAAATGTACTCGCATTTCCAGCTAAACCACTCGGACTTGTTGGTAACTGTTATTAATCAATTGAAGAATGCCGCTGAAGTAGACTCTAAAAAAGAAATTGAGGAATTGAAACGAACGAACGAAAAATTAATACGACAAGGTAGGTTCGTCGAATAACTAAGGGTAAACTAGTAAAAGGTACCTATACTCGTAGCACAGTATAAGGAGAGCGAAGACAGCCAATTCGCATTGGGCCAGCGCGGTGGAGTGCTATATACCTGCTGTGAGAGGAGACCTGAGCTCAGTAGTTAGCTATCGATGCATTGCTGAATGGTTGCTGATGATGATGATGATACTAGTAAATCTCAATGGGTAAGTTCCATCATCATCATCATCCAAGCAATCCATCAAAGGCTCACTACTGAGCGCAGGTCTCTTCTCAGTGAGGGGTTATAGGCCATACTCCTCGCTGGCCCAATTTTATTATTCCTATACAAACCTTTGTTTGTATAGTAATATTATTAACGTTTTTTTAATGAATGGGTAAATTAAAAAATCTATCAATGTGAGCGAAGTCGCTGACATCAACTAGTTTATTTTATAATTCATAAATGGGCTCGGCTCTTGCCTGCGCTCATCGAGCCAGCAGGGATTAGTCGAGATGACGGCAATAGACCTGATGGATTGACGCTGGTTCTCTGGTAACGGGGACGGGCCTTAATGTGGGACGCAACTTGCGCCGATACTTATCAGGGAGACAGCATCAAGACCAGGAGCCGCAGCTGAAATTACTGAATCATATAAGCGGCGCAAGTAGTTTGCTGTGAAAACCCTGGGGTTTTCACAGCATCTGGTGACAGAAGGGCTGGCACAATTTTTGGTAAAGGATCAGCCTGGCTGTCTAACGCGGAAATACAGCCAGTATTCTTGACACCATTCCACGGAGGCATGATATGATTATTTATATAGTAAATAATTAGATTAGTTGAGCTATATGTTTTATTGTAACATTTTAATTAAAAACAAAAAAAATCATAAGGTTAACATAAAATTATTTATTTCAGTTGAAGCTTTAGAACAACGTCTATCGAATTGGGAAGACAATCACAGTTATGAAGATGTTGAAATACCCTCCATGGGCAGCAAGCGAAAGAAGAAATGTAATAAAAGAAAAACATCCGCTAAAGCATTGAAATCTAGTACGGGAGGTCTTTTGGATAATTTAATATCAGGTAAGCAGTGATAGCCTAGTGGTTAGGCCTGCGGTCTCCTATTCGGGGGGTCCCGAGTTCGATCCCGGGCACGCACCTCTGACTTTTCGGAGCTTTATGTAAACATCGTGAGAAAACCTGCACGCGTGAGAGTTCTCCATGATGCTCTCAAAGGTGTGTTAGCTAAGTTTTCCAGATTGCATTGGGCCAGCATGGTGGACTATGGCATATAAGCCTTCTCTGAGGGGAATTGTACGCCCAGTATTGAGCCGTTGATGGGTTGCTAATGACGATGTCGATGATAAAGCAATGATAAACTAGAGTTACCGAGTTTCTTGCTGGTTCTTCTCGGCAGGAAGGGCATTCCGAACCAGTAGTAGACTCATCGACGATACAAAAGCACTTGTAAAAGAGTTTATTTGAATAAAAACATTTCTATTCTATTCTATTCTAAACTAAGTGGTAAACTTGGAAGAATATTAATCCGGGTTCGTAACTGTTTCATACACAGTTGCGATTTATGATGGATTTAATAAGAAAATAAAATTTAAAGAGTGTTCTTGTTAGATTATAATTATTGTACTAACTTGTAACTTTAAACTTAGCACCAGGTGATCGTAGGTAGGTACTTAGTTTTTGTAGAAGAATAAAAAAATACCCAATTATGTACTATATAAAGTTCTTTTGCTTTTTTGCAGATTCCAGTGTGGCTTTTTCACATGACGATGAAGATGACGAAGAGTTACAAGTGTTATAGTAAGATATTATTTAGATAAAATAGGATAACTTACTGACTCACTCACTCACCAATGACTTAAATGCAATATTCCTATTAGACATAACGCTCCTTAACAGCGCTTACTGCCTGGTACCTACCTATATAAATGACAAATATTAGGTAGATATAATTTACATAATTTTTGATTAAAAAATAGATACATAATCATTGACTACTATATAACTGTGTTTTATTTTCTTTCTCTTTCCATTGGTATGAAAAGGTTCCATTACAATACGTACAGACCATCAAACACAAAGGGATTTTGAGTATATATATATATATATATATATATATATATATATATATATATATATATAAACTAGTCACCAAGCTCTCAATAGAAAGGTCAAAAGATCAATTCGTCGTGACCTCCGGCGTCTAAATACCGAAAATATAAAAAAAGCTATAGAAGAAAACCGGGGGTCAAAGGTATTTACTAAGAGGCTTGGCCGATGCCAAATGACGAAACTTAAGACCTCAAGTGGTTGTACCGTTAGTGCCAAGCCAGACATACTCTCTGAGATTGAGGACTTCTATGGTCACTTATATAAGACTCATGTCCCACAGCCTAAGACCTGTGATCAGGATCCCAGAGCCCAGCTAACACGCCACTTTACCGATGATCTTCCGGATGTTAGCATAGATGAGATCGTGTTGGCCCTTGAACAACAGAAAAATGGAAAAGCCCCTGGAGAAGACGGAATCACCTCCGAACTCCTAAAGGCAGGGGGCGCGCCCTTACTTAGGGAGTTACGGAGGATTTTTGATCTCGTAATTCAGAACGGGAGAACTCCGAAGGCGTGGAATAGGAGCATAGCAGTTTTATTCTTTAAAAAGGGTGATAAAACACTTCTGAAAAACTACCGACCTATCTCGCTCCTGAGTCACATTTATAAGCTGTTCTCAAGGGTCATCACGAACCGTTTATCAAAAAGACTCGACGATTTCCAGCCACCGGAGCAGGCCGGGTTTCGCAGTGGTTACAGCACCATAGACCACATACACACATTGAGGCAGGTCATACAGAAGTCCTATGAGTATAATCAGCCTCTGTGTCTCGCATTTGTGGACTATGAGAAAGCTTTTGACTCCATCGAGACCTGGGCTGTTCTGGATTCCTTGCAGCGATCTCAAGTAGATTGGCGGTACATCGAAGTGTTGAGATGCTTATACAGCTCAGCATCTATGTCTGTCCAAGTACAAGGTGCGTCGACAAGACCTATCCAACTGCATCGTGGTGTGAGACAGGGGGATGTTTTGTCCCCGAAACTGTTTTCTAATGCTTTGGAAGATGTCTTTAAGACGCTTGATTGGAAAGGTCATGGCATCAACATAAACGGAGAGTACATTTCACACCTTCGTTTTGCTGATGATATTGTCATCGTCGCGAGTTCGCTGCAGGAGCTGCAAGAAATGCTTGATACCCTCCACGCTGCCTCCCGACATGTTGGTCTCCGGATGAACCTAGACAAGACCAAGGTAATGTTTAGCGACCTGGTCGCTCCGGGATCGATTATTGTCGATGGATCTATTCTTGAAGCTGTTCAAGAATATACATACCTTGGGCAAATTCTGCAATTGGGTAAAAACAGCTTTGAGAAGGAGATTGACAGGAGGATACAGTTAGGTTGGGCAGCATTTGGGAAACTTCGTCGAGTCTTTTCGTCGCAAATACCGCAATGCCTAAAGACAAAAGTCTTTAATCAGTGCGTCCTACCAGTGATGACTTACGGTGCTGAAACGTGGACACTGACAGTGAGGCTAGTCCACAAACTTCAAGTTGCTCAGCGTGCTATGGAGAGAGCCATGCTCGGAATTTCTTTGAGGGAT
Organism: Oeneis ivallda; assembly: GCA_029955525.1. NCBI lineage: Eukaryota > Metazoa > Arthropoda > Insecta > Lepidoptera > Nymphalidae > Oeneis > Oeneis ivallda. The sequence goes on along the minus strand of JARPMR010000024.1, from coordinate 9,688,139 downwards.
AAAATCCGAAACGAAGTAATTCGCCAAAGAACTAAAGTGACCGACGTAGCTCTTAGGGCGACCACGCTGAAGTGGCAGTGGGCTGGTCACATTTGTCGGAGGACCGATGGCCGCTGGGGTCGTAAGGTCCTCGAGTGGAGACCACGTCTCGGCAAACGGAGTGTAGGGCGCCCCCCGGCTAGATGGAGCGATGACATCCGGAAAGTGGCCGGCATCGATTGGATGCGAAAGGCCCAGGATAGGCAACGTTGGCGCTACTTAAAAGAGGCCTATGTCCAACAGTGGATGCACTCTGGCTGATGATGATATAAACTAGTAGCATGGTACAAACAGAATAGTAGGCTAACTTCATACAAAGTGGCCGCTGCCGGTTTGAATGTATGCGTGAGCAGCGGGCGCCGTGTACGCACGGAAGTTTCACGCACACATTCGCAAAGTCTCAACCGGCTCAATCGGCCGGCAGTACGGGCCGCGCGGCGCGCCACAGAGTACTTTTGTATATATCGCGCCAAGCGCAATTGCTTATTACGTCGCACGCTCGCTCTTTTTTGTTTGTTTAATTTTTCAATAAAAGTAGTAACCTACCTATTAATAATCGCGGGCATCAGCTAGTCAAAAATAAAAGTGACAACCCTAGGCGTCAACGCAAGAGTAGGTAATTAACTCGCCGATCGGCCTTAGTTAGCCTACTATTCTGTTTGTACTATGCTAGTAGGGCGAGTTGTGCGCGGCCCGCAAGTGGACCGCGGTTTTTCTACTCGTTACCTATCAAAAAACCACTCTTTCCTCTTTTAAACTCCCTGAGATTGACATCTATGAAATTCTTATAGCTGCCATCTTGAATCCGCCATTTTGAATTTTTTTCAGCTCACTGCGAATTGGATGATGTTTCGAGTATTTTTTGTTTGAAAAGCCCCCACCTATCTTAAATACCTTGGGCATGCTCCTCACCCATCTTCCAAATCCTCGATCAGCATTACTTTCCATAATTTTTCTCCGAATCATTTGTCAGGATGAGAATTCTTCCATATAAACAAATTTGGAAAAGGAACCTTCGTCTTGCATAGTTTGTATGGAAAAATAAATTCCGCTATCTTGAATTTTTTTTCTATTCACCAAGACGTAGACCTTCGGGTTCTGAATTTCTGATCATATTTTACCGAGAAACTACTCTTCCATCTTTTATACTCTCAGAGATAGATGCTGATGAAATTGGTATGGTCGCCATCTTAAATCCACCATTTTGATTTTTTTTCAGCTCACTGCCAATTGGATGAGTGTTTCGAGTATTTTTTGTTTGAGCACCTCCCACCTATCTTCAATACCCTGGCCGTGCTCCTCACCCATCTTCCAAACCCTCAATCATCATATCTCGTCATTTGTCAGAATGAGAATTCTTATATAAAAACAAATTTTTGTAAAGGAACCGGAAAAGGAACCGTATCAAAGTCTTGCATAGTTCCCAACTTCTAGTCTCTTCAATATTCATCATCCTATCAATAGACGCACATCCTATCAAGATAGACTTAAACATTTCAAGATGCAAACTTTGGAATCCCGTTGGGAGTATTTTCATCTGATCACTTTACATAAAATTATTCATTCCAAAATAGATTCTCCTGTCTTACTCTCATTGAACAATATTAATTTTAACTTCCGATTAAGAAATCCAAATACTTTCGCTCTTAGTGTCCACAAAAATAATACATCCTTTTACAATCCCATTGTTCGTATGTGCCGCCTATTTAATGATCTTAACACAACTAACCACAATAATATTGTCATTTTCAATAATAACGCAAACCTGTTTAAAAACCAAATACATAAACTTTTTCTGACCTCATAATCAAGCAACTTACAACTTTAGTTTTAGACAGGCATATTTATATTCAAAAATGCACTTTAAGTTTTATTAAGTTTTAAATATTGATGTTATCTTTACTAACCGTGTAACTGAGTAAACTGTGTAAAAACGTAGTGGTTACATTCTTTTTGCTATGTAAAGAATTACACAGTTTACTCAGTTACACGGTTAAAATTTATGCATAGAATTTATACAGATTATAGTTAGAAAACTATAATCTGTATAAATTCTATGCATAAATTTTATAACCGCTGTGTACACATATTAAGGGTTGTTAACTGGAACCCAAATCTGTTGTTATTGTATTATGTCTATATTTGGTTGCAACCTGTTTTGTTTGTACCTTTTCAATAAATAAATAAATAAATTCGCCATATATTTTGTATGGGGAAAAATAAATTCCGCCATCTTGAATTTTTTTCTGTTCATCGAGTAGACCTTTAGGTCCTGATCATTTTTTGCCACAAAACCACTCTTCCATCTTTTATCCTCTCCGAGATAGACACTGACGAAGTTTGTATGGCCGCCATCTTTTTGTCGCCATTTTGGATTTTTTTCAGCTCACTGCCAATTGGATGAGGTTTCGAATGACATTTGTTTGAGCACCCTCTACCTATCTATAATAACCTGGCCGTGCTCCTCACCCGTCTCCGAAATCCTCAATCATCAGCTCTCTCCATATTTTTCCTCCGAATGAATTTTTGTCCTCTATACGAAACAATCGATGAAAAAAATGGCTGAAATGGGGGTTGGAAGGTTATACGAAAGTCCTATGTTTTTATAGTTTGAGGTTTGAAAATCGGGATTTAGGTAACAAGCTTTAATTAATAATAAAAACCTTTATGGGTTATTTTGAAAAATCCCCCTTATGAGTGGTAAAATAGGGGCTGAAATTTGAATGGAAAAGCTGTTTATTTAAAACTAAAAAAGAAGATTTTCTAAAAAAGAAGTTATTTTAGAGAAAATCACCTCTTGAGTGTGGTAAAATAGAGGACGAAATTTTCAAAAATAAAAATACATTGAAATTGCGATATCCGTGGGTCCGTAGGTATATAGTCGCGGTTTTTACTAGCGGTAGGACTTTTTTCGATAGGCTTTTCGCAGCGGGAAAATTTATCTTTCTATAATCTCATAGAAAATCAGAAATTCTACGCGACGAGCGACCGCTAGTTATTTATATTATCATAATTATTTCTTGCTCAAGCTTTCGATGTTCCTATTGTTTTTACCTACCTATAACATAATCCTAATTCCAAGTGCTTGCATTGCAATGCTCGCCCGACTTCAACAATTAACGTGTCTCTCGTCAATAAAGTGTCATCAGTAGGTGAGCGTTGCGCATCGGTTTCATCGTTTCTATTTAGGACCACCCGACTTCAACAAACGTGTACAAACTAATATTATATTTATATATATATACTTTGTAGTGGCGTTTGAAGTCGGTTTTTGAAAAGAATTTTTAAAAATTAAAAAAATTTATCATATTCATAAAAATAATCTATCTATATATATAAAAGAAAGTGGTGTTAGTTACACTATTTATAACTCAAGAACGGATGAACCGATTTGGCTGAAAATTGGTGGAGAGGTAGCTTAGAACCAGGAGACGGACATAGGATACTTTTTATCCCGTTCAACCGTGTTTCCGTCATGTCACTATATAACGTGGTATAAGAAAAACGCATCTGACATGGAATAATAAAACGCAAATGACAGTAGAATAACAAAACGTAAATGACAGCTAAACGTAATTTTGTCTTTGGTTAAGTATGGTAAAAAATTTGACAACAATAAAAAGTATTATAATAAAGCATTACTGATATTATAAATGCGAAAGTGTGTTTGTTTGTTGGTTTGTCCTTCAATCACGTCGCAACAGAACAGCGGATTGATGCGATTTTTTGCATGGGTATAGTAATGGATGTAGTAGTGGTTCCTCAGACCGGGAGAGCTACATTTTATCTCGGATAATGAAAGAGTTCCCGCGGGATTTTTAAAAACTAAATCCATGCGGACGAAGTCGCGGGCATCAGCTAGTATAATATAAAAGAAAGTCGTGTTAGTTACACTATTTATAACTCAAGAACGGCTGAACCGATTTGGCTGAAAATTGGTGGGGAGGTAGCTTAGAACCAGGAGACGGACATATGATACTTTTTAATATTATAAATGCGAAAGTGTGTTTGTATGTTGGTTTGTTTTTCAATCAAGTAGCAAAAAAGCTATGGATCGACGTGATTTTTTGCATGGGCATAGTTGAGAACCTGGAGGGTGACAAAGGCTAAGTTTTATCTGGGAAAATCAAAGAGTTCCCGCGGGATTTTAAAATGAAATCCACGCGGACGAAGTCGCGGGCATCAGCTAGTATTGTATCTATATTTTAACCATGGAAATCTATTCTTGTACTTTTTTATCTCTTAGGTATTTTGACATTAATATTCTTCGCGGCCAGTTAGCCTAGTCGTAATTCCTAGTTCCATGAGTTAAACCACTTTGTACCTGAGTCTTAAACCGTTTTTTGTCGTAAAAATATGTCAACGTCACCTTAATTTTTATGTACATTTCCTAGCTGAAGAATCCTAGGATTCCAGATTTTCACCAGCCAAATAATGTCTTGCAAAGGCAAAGTCAATGAGAATATTAACACTAAGAAGTGTGAATGCCAAGAAACCGACAAACCTAATCAACGTAATTATTATAGGTACTATGACACTCCGGACGGTTGCGATGTTTTTAAGAAGGTTTGTAAACGTTTCAGGGCTTACCTTGGTACCTACCTATTAGAAATAGGGCGGGCCGCGGGCGGGCGGGGGTAAAATCCTTCTGCATCAATTTTAAATACATTTTATATGTAGCCCTTTAATATATAACGTCCTTTGCTCCAATATATTATTTACCTGGTAGCTTCATTAGCACATTGGCGGAGATAAGGCTCTGTATTCAGTACCTGTGCTGCTTTGTGAGCAGTTTTGTGGTATGCGCGAAACTTAAGGGTGCGTAAAAAAAGTTTACACGATAGCAGCCACCATACACTGTCCCCATCTTACATCAGCCCTAACTTGAGCTATCTTTCCTGGGTCTCAGTAAGTTTTATTAAATACTAGCTTTTGCACGCGACTTTGCTCACGTTAAGTTCCATTTTTTAACCCCCTATTTTACCCCCTTAGGGGTTGAATTTTCAAAAATCCTTTCACCTACAGTCAGTCACCTACTGTAAATATTAATATGTAAATATTAACTAACTACGTACTAAGATAAGTACCTAGTTAATTAATATTTTTGTTCGTTGTCCTATAGGTTCTCGTTTCGTCGCGTTACGGAGCTATGGCTGGTTTGATGCTGTCGACTTACGATGTTCTGATGTATTCACATGCCATTGGTTTTGGACCCATAATGAGACGGTATGCATACGAATTACGGGAAAGTTCATAATCTCATTGAACGGTTATCGTTTGAAACAAATTAGAAATGCAATAATCTCTACCCCAAGTTTGAAAATTAGGCCGCGGCCGCACTGGTAAGGCGACTGCGACGCGACATGATGCATTCTTGTATGGAAATCTGGAAGAGACCAGACCAGCCATCCAAGTGTAGGTATGAGAAAATCGTATTCCTTTGAGAGCTTTAAACGTCTGGCTGCCAAATGAATACGATTTTCTTACACAATCACATTGCTGGTTTATTAAATCTTGACCCCTAACCTTGGGCTTAAGTACACTGTACATACTCGTATTTCAAACATACAGACCTATTGACATCCTAGTAAGGTACCTACCTATGGACACTAACTACAAAAATCCGAGACCTCTCAGTAACAAGGCATTAGAACACGATGTGTGCCAGACGTTCGCGTTCATTTAGGGAGGGCACCAACCTAGTAGTTCCTGTAACTTCGGCAACTGTGGTCATAGAGTCTTCCACACTTAACAATCTTGCGGCGCCTATATCCAACGGCTTTGTACGACTTCTTTGATATCTGTTGACCTAGTCTGTACAAATGGTATCTGAGTTCAGAGCCCTTTCGGATCCTTGGTCACTATTCCAGTATCTTGGGCACCAAGGGCCACGAAATAAACTTTGGTAGGTTCCTACTCGGCGATGGTGAAACTGACACTTATAGCATGAACCTATATTTTATAGGTTCATGCTTATTAGTTAATTAGGTAACCTCTTTCAAGGTACGCCTATCATACGATACCGCTGGCGCTGATGGGCGCTACATTTGCCGGAGTGTCAAACAGTGTGCTGCGTATGCGGGGGGAGGATGATTTGTTGAACTACTTTATAGGTATGCTTAACTATGAAACATAAAACCTAGGTAAAGTAAGATTGCCTACTGTGTAAGCTGGTGGTTACCATTGACTGAACTTTTCTTGAAGGTAGTTAAAGTGACTACGACCGTCTGTCGTGCAAATTGTCCTAAATTGATATTTTCAGCTTCCGATTAATTAAGTATTATCACAGCTTTTGGTACGACCTTGTGGTTTGTCAAAGGTGCTTCGAAAGGCCGGAAGTAGTTTAAAACAGTCGTAAGTTTAAACGATACCTTTAGTTAAGTTGTAGGTTACCTAGGTCGCTAACAATGGGCCTCATAAGAAGGTTCATTGTAACTCAGCGAGCTATGGAGAGCTATGCTCAGAGTATCCCTGCGAGATCAAATCAGAAATAAGGAGATCTATAGGAGACCCAAAGTCACGGACATAGCTCAGCGTCGCGTAACTAAAGTGGAAATGGGCGGGGCACATAGTTCGAAGAGCTGATGATCGCTAGGGTCCCAAGGTGCTGGAGTGGCGACCCCGCACCGGGAAGCGCAGTGTTGGCAGACCCCCCACTAGGTGGACCGACGACATCAAACGAGTCGCAGGGAGCCGCTGGATTCAGGCAGCTCAAGACCGAAGCCTCTGGAAGTCCATCGAGGAGACCTTTGTCCAGCAGTGGACGTCTATAGGTTGATTAAGTAGAAGAAGGTACCTAGGTACTCTTCTTTAAGGTGTATTACATGGGTCTACCCGCGAAATTCAAAAATTTGGTTTTTCGCAATTTGTAAACTAATACGACAAAGTAGGCTTATGGCATTCTAATTGTGCCAATGGCAGTATCATCTTCAAAGGTTTATATAAAAATCTTTACTTGGAAGTGTCCAGTTTAAGAAATTAGTCAGAATATCGACTAATTTGTGAGTAACTCACGTCCAACTCGATATTTTGGCCATTGGCGCAACTAGAATGCCATAAGCGGTAAGCCTACTTTGTCGTATTAAATTAAATTTGAATTTCGCGGGCAGACCCGTGTAATCCACCTTAATAACTTGTGAGTAGGTTAAAGATTCTCTGTGTTTAAGGCGGCGTGGCTTGTGGACCCATCCTTAGGATGTACTTGGGCACGAACCACGCTCTAGTGCTGGGCGGCCTCGCTTTAGGAGTAATAGCTATGATCAAGAAGGACTCAGTGGCATGCGGCTACCAACTGTTACCCAATCCGCCGACCCATTTGAGACCTGTGAACTATTGGAGAGCGGATTATACATACGTACAAGATCCAAAAGATAGTATGCACAATATCTATATATATATATATATATATATATATATATAAGAAAGTGGTGTTAGTTACACTATTTATAACTCAAGAACGGATGAACCGATTTGGCTGAAAATTGGTGGAGAGGTAGCTTAGAACCAGGCGACGGACATAGGATACTTTTTATCCCGTTCGACCGCGTTTCCGTCATGTCACTATAAAACGTGGTATAAGAAAAACGCATCTGACATGGAATAACAAAACGCAAATGACAGTGGAATAACAAAACGTAAATGACAGCTAATAGTAGTTTATGCAACTGTCATATAATGAAGGGTATTAAAACACGAGTGTGAGTTTATGAAACGAGCGCAGCGAGTTTCATAATAGTAACGAGTGTTTTAATACCCGTGTTATATGCAGTTGCATACACTACTTTATCTTCACTAATGCAATTTATCAAACAACAAGAGTAAAAATCGGTCCAATAACAAAGAATTTCAATATGGCGGTGACTTTTTATAATATTGCCAATCATTTCCTCTTATTTGACCCCAGGGAAGCCCAAATATCGATTTTGAACGAAATCGGTCCAATAACAAAGAATTTCAATATGGCGGTCACTTTTTATAATTTTGCCAATCATTTCCTCTTATTTGACCCCAGGGAAGCCCAAATATCGATTTTGAACGAAATCGGTCCAATAACAAAGAATTTCAATATGGCGGTCACTTTTTATAATTTTGCCAATCATTTCCTCTTATTTGACCCCAGGGAAGCCCAAATATCGATTTTGAACGAAATCGGTCCAATAACAAAGAATTTCAATATGGCGGTCACTTTTTATAATTTTTCCAATCATTTCCTCTTATTTGACCCCAGGGAAGCCCAAATATCGATTTTGAACGAAATCGGTCCAATAACAAAGAATTTCAATATGGCGGTCACTTTTTATAATTTTGCCAATCATTTCCTCTTATTTGACCCCAGGGAAGCCCAAATATCGATTTTGAACGAAATCGGTCCAATAACAAAGAATTTCAATATGGCGGTCACTTTTTATAATTTTTCCAATCATTTCCTCTTATTTGACCCCAGGGAAGCCTAAATATCGATTTTGAACGAAATCGGTCCAATAACAAAGAATTTCAATATGGCGGTCACTTTTTATAATTTTGCCAATCATTTCCTCTTAATTGACCCCAGGGAAGCCCAAATATCGATTTTGAACGAAATCGGTCCAATAACAAAGAATTTCAATATGGCGGTGACTTTTTATAATATTGCCAAAAGATCTTACCAAAGAGTTTTGTGTATGTAAGTTTAGTAGTTTCGACGAAGTTTTCACGTATAACCCAACTGTTTTCAAAAGCCAGCCTAATATCAAAATTTCATACAACTTGTATGAGGATTTTGACATAAGGCTCGCCAGGTTAATTGGTCGCGTTTTATTGATGTTATAATGAGATTTTACGATATCGATGTGGATATTATACCATCATGTGAAATTGCTTAAATTGAGTGTTTTGTTATCTGCGCTATAACAGTAGTAATTATAAGTCAAGTATTGGAAACATAAGTAGAATGTTATAACATTAGTGTAGATAAACGTAATTTTGTCTTTGGTTAAGTATGGTAAAAAATTTGACAATTATAAAAAGTGTTATAATAAAGCATTACTTATAATATAAATGCGAGTGTGTTTGTTTGTTGGTTTGTCCTTCAATCACGTCGCAACAGAACAGCGGATTGATGCGATTTTTTGCATGGGTATAGTAATGGATGTAGTAGTGGTTCCTCAGACCGGGAGAGCTACTTTTTATCTCGGATAATGAAAGAGTTCCCGCGGGATTTTTAAAAACTAAATCCATGCGGACGAAGTCGTGGGCATCAGCTAGTATAATATAATAATTAAGTAGTTCCTAGCCCGCGTCTATAAAACTTATGGGTACTCCTAAAATTATCCTTACTTTCATATTGAATGATTATTGACTTTATAACGCAGATATATGATGTGACAGACAGCTACTTTCCCCACCCCGACTAATATTATAAATGCATTGTTTGTTTGTTTATTCGTCCGTTGTTGATCGATGTTATTTTTTTCATCGCGTATCGGTGTACCTACCTTCCTACCTAGTTGAGGACCGGCGAGAAAATGGCTGCTTTTATCTTCGAAAAACAAAGAGTTCCCGTAGTTGTTTTTGGCCGTATTTTTGGACGTAAAAAATATTTTACGACTTAAAGATAGCGCCAACATTGCTACCTGTTACAGAAATTTTATAGTGTTGAATTAAAAATTTAAAACTTGTGTGAAAAGCCACATCTGGTAATATTTCATTGTATTTTCTTTTCAGCTTTAATACATACATGCGGAGAAAAGAAATAAAATATTTTTGTTGCTTTACATGATTACATCTAATAAAATATAGGTAGGTACTACAACCACCAACTAAATGAAATATGACGATAAATTGATTTTATGTTTAAATTGTTAATAAAAGATTTATAAATTAATTTTTCTGTTAATTATCATCCCTGTAACTTCAAAATACCACATACTGTTTGACTATGGTAGTCAGATTTCCGCAAAAATACGAGTATCACAGAGTAGGTACTATATATGTAATATATTAAGTAAATCAAAAATTTAATAAGTTATAATATTATTATTAATTATTAAGTCATATAATATGTTCAAAGTTTTAAATAAAAATCTTAGAGCCTATGTAAATGAAACTTCACAATATTATCAAGGTAGTCTGATAAAACCACACATATGACTTAATTATAATAATAATAATAGTTATTAGTTTTTAGAACGAGCCGCAAAGTAGTAACATTTCATCAAGTTTGATTGATGTATTCGTACACCTACTGCTTTTATAAGTATAAGAATAAAACTTGGTTTTTTGTATGGGGTGCGCTCGGGAACGCTTGAGGGTAACTTCTCGTACTTAGTAAAATAAAACAAAAAAGTAACAAGAGTATTTTATTTTATATTACTTCTTAACCTGACATTTAGTCTTCAAGAACTGAACAAATAAATGATTGAAACAATCGTCGTCTATTGAATGTTCGGTATAGAACTTCTGCAAGGATCAGACGGTACCTGAATATCGCAATTCGACATCTCGTATACAATTTCGATTCATTCGAGAAGAAATCCGTGTCCAGTAGTGAGCAGGCATGGCTTAATGGCTTAGAAATGAAAGAATGAGTATACCTACATAATTTACTACTGTTACTGTTACCGTTATCTTGTATAACAATAACTCATTAACGTTAAACACATTGCGCAGTATCCATAAATGGAGATACTGATGTATCGCGATATTTCCACGTTGGTATTTACTGTCTGGATCTTGCCATTTTTTTAAAAACCCTTAACATAAAATTAAATTTATTAAAAAATAACAAATATTGAAGTTGGTCAACCAAAAAGAAAAAAACAATATTGTCCACTGGACAAAGTTTCGTCGTTCATTTACATCAAACATTTCTGACCTACAGGAATGTCATAAACTTGTATAATTAAAATGTCCAAGAAGACTAAGGGCGTACTTCACCATCCCCATGTTAAATTTAACCGATGAATAACGTCGCGACGTTTGAGAGATTATCAACACAAAAACTGAAGGTAGACCGATCATCGCGTCAAGGGTCAGTCGCCCGCGTCGACAGTGGCTGAGCGTCAGTGCCGCCGCATTAGCGTGTCTGCACTATGCCCTAGCACCACTAAGAGAGACGCCACACACGTTTACAAGACTCAAACGCGTTTGCGTTTTTATGGCCTTTAGTGATTTTATGGCTTCTTGTGCGATTCGCCGCGTTTTTATGGATTTTAGCGTTTTTATGGCCTTTTGCGTTCGATCGCGGAATCGCACAGCAGACGCAAAAAGCCATAAAATCGCTAAAAGCCATAAAATCGCGCGAATCGCGCATCAGACGCAAGAGGTCATAAAAACTCTAAAAACAATAAAACCGCGCAATCACTGCCGCTAAAAGGAAAAAGTAGCCAGTTTGGCCCCTCCCTACCGGGCGTGACATTGCGTCAGTGCGGCACGCGTTATGGTGCGGCTACATTATCGTGCGAACATTCGTGTCGAGTTGTCGCGATAAATAGCGTCTCATTCTATCACAGCGGTTACATAATCGTGCTACTTGTTACATGTTTAGCCGGGTAGTTTGTGAGTTAGTGTGAACTAGCACGATTATGTAGCCGCTGTGATAGAATGTAACACAGGTATTTTTTATTATTTATCGCGACAACTCAACACGAATATTCGCACGATAATGTAGCCGCACCATTAATGGTGCTCCGTCACGGTCGCAGGCGACTGACGTTTAACGCGATGATCGGAAGTCTACCTTTACAACGTCAAACTTCTCGGTTAAAAGTAAATAGGCGAGGGTGAAATAGGCAGTAGAATTACTTAAATAATCTAATCTATGAATATTCTTACAGCAAACCCCATGAATGTTATCAAAACGTAAAGTAGAATCATTAATTCAGTAGAGTGAAATGACAGTTGCTAATCTCACTTTGTAAAATAATATTGCCATATTTATTGTAATAGTGATGTTCTAGTTCAGTAGGTAGTGATAGCTGCAGTAGTACTGTACTTTTACATTTCATTTAATAAATCTCATAAGATCACATAATATGTAATATAAATAGGTCACGTTTTTAAAGCTGTAATAATAGAAAGCATGAATAGAAATATTTAAGATCTATTTTTAGTACTAAAAGTTGTTTTATCTCCTCAGTATAGGCTGACAAAGACGAGATCAGATTTTCCATAAGATCATAATTGCTATTCAAAATATTTTTGTATCAATTATAATAAACACAATTTGGGAATTTTCTTAGTAAATAAAAAAATAAGTGTTTTGGTACACGACGTAATGAGTAAGTGATTGATGTGGATCCTTTAGTCACAACACTATTTTATTTTCATCAGAAACTGACAACACTGTAAATGTCAATTCTCTCTACTGAATTATTGATTCTACTATAGCAACGAAATTATTTGAAGTTGTCATTTGAGAACTTTAACTACTTGGGCAAAGGCTTTCAACTTAACCATGCAAAACATAATATTAATTCATTAATTTCTCTCGATGGGTTGTTTAATTAGTCACAATTTCCACTCAGTTAACAAACAATTAACAGACAATAGTTAAGTTAACATTTAAGTGCTTATTTCTCCATCGCCAAATCGCTTTAACGACCGAATAAAGAAGTTATGACAGATTGCTAATACAAAACTGTCAAAACGTCATTAAACATAATGTAAATCTAGGAACAATCTTGTTCCTAGTTCCATGATGTAAACAGGCTCTTAAGACTGTCAAATCAGATCATTCTGAATACTATAACGGTAGTACATATAGGTAACAGTTATACTATACTGGTATACCGGTATCTTAAAAAAGAATATTAGGGTTATTTCATAAGAATATTCATCCTTATTAAAGACTTATTATTAACGACTTGTATTGCTAGAACAAAATTAAAAGGCAATTCGCATTAAACCCCAATGAATAGGTTCTTTGGCCATAAAAAAGATCTCAAAATATATTGTGTACAAAATAAGTAATCTATATTTGTTTTAAAATGGTAAATATAAAATTAATTGCCTTGTAACTCATTCCATGGGCCAAACATTAAGGGCTCGTGCACATTTAGGTTGGCCCAACCACATTGCATAAAAACGCCTTCTCACATGAAATATACTTCCAATACTACATCGATCAGCTTACGACGAATTACACATATCAACAACGTTAATAGTTAATACGTTTAGGTTAAAATCAATAGATGGCACTGTCTCGCTACTCATGCTCAAGACACTTGAATCCGAGTTAAAACGAGAGATTTATATCAAGACATATTTGTGTCTCGTCTTACCTCTATCTCAAATACGAGGCAAGTCAGAGCATGCTCTATAGATTTCAGCCAACAATTATCAAAAGTATAATATCAAATTAAAATAGACCTAAACCATCTCGGTTTACAAACTCTGTCTCTATAACACTACTAGGAACATAATTAAACTCAGTAGAAATAACTTAGGACCAGAGCAGACACGCTGCTGTTAGCAGCGGCAGCCGTTTATGCGATTTTTAGTCGCTTTTCAGAAGCTCGATACCGCGTCCAAACGCAAAAACGCCCTGCCGCGTCTGCCCTGGCCCTTACGACTTTGAAACAAGAAACATATTAAGATCACAACATAAGATTATAATCTGACTGTATAGTGTTCTAATACTCGATATCGAACGACGATATCGACTTGTGGAAACTCGTATTGAGTGAGTACCCTTAGTACGATTTGAAAATCTCGACAACGATGGCTTTTGAGCATCGAAAGACAATAAAGTCAGAATAAAATAAACCGAATGTTAGTTGTTTTAAAGTCGTGAATACCGCTTTAAGTGCGGGTCTTATAGTACGTGCCGCGCTGGATCGCAGGAGCTTACGAGGCAGTGGACTCCAGGTCGGGGATTGGCTAGTAAAGGGGTCTATGGGATGGTAGTCGTACGAAACATTCAGTTCAATCGTATGATATCGCTGACTGTAAATAATCCTCCTCCTCAAGCCTCCATCAAAGGATCAAGATCTTTATACAAAGCAATTTATTAATGAATTATGGTCTATGTTAATTTGACGTCACAGTGTTTCGATATTCGAAATCTATCAATGCTGTCGAAGAATAAATTCGTACTAAAGGTATAGAACGAATTTCTAACAATATACTATACATGGATATATTTTGTATTTGAGCAGCCAAAAACTTTTACTTTGTACATATTGTTACATAAAATTAAAAAATCAAACAAACAACAATACTTTTTTTACAATTTAAAACAGTTTGTTTAACTAATAAGATGGTTCTTCACATACTAGTATAAATTTACTAGCTTTAGCAGATGGGTAGTATTTTCAGACCCCCCACACTGGATGGAAGACATCACTGCTGGATACAAGCGAATCAAGACCGCGTTGTGTGGTAATTCTTACAAGACTTATACCTATGTCCAGCAGTGGTCATTGACAACGACGTAACACGTTATCTTTCAAGATAAACTGAGTTCTGCCACAGTCATTCCAGGACATTCAAGCTAGTTTGATTATTTCGGTGATACACTTAACTACAATTATTATTGGCATACCAGACACTGGCATACCAGGCATTGGCATTATTTGTCAAAACGATGTAGAATGCCTTTAGTTAGCATGCAAGCTCCTAGAAACGCTTCATAAAGAACTAATTGAAATCTTGCAAGACCTGGTTTCTTTGGAGGAAAAAATTAAACGGTTTACGATCAGTAGCCTAAGCACGAATATTTTCACTATCGAATAGTTAACGTAAAGTTAACGCCGACAAGATATTTTGTATGAAAACAGGCGTTGCACTGTGACAGGCGGTGCAGTCGTTTTCATACAAAATATCTTGTCGGCGTTAACTTTACGTTAACTATTCGATAGTGAAAATATTCGTGCTTAGGCTACTGATGCAAAGAATGTAGGTTTATAACGAAACTATTAGTAAAACCCTGTCAGTAAATATTCGCACGCTTTAGAACAGTACCATATCTCCACACACCAAATAATTTATAATTATTTTTTTCAAGTTCAACCATATGCCATGTGTTTCTAAAAATGGCATGTGATGGAAAACATAATATTATTTGCAAAATATGCCAGTTATTGACTTGCCAATGTTTGACATGCCAACAATTTTATTATTAGAATAAAGCCTTGTATTCACTAAGCAACAATTGAGGCACAACGCGTGACGCTCAACATGTTTGGCAACAATGCTCAACAGCGCGTTATGTTGCCAGATGTCGCGCGTCTCATAGTTACTTCAAAAAGTTCCGCATCATCGCTCTGCTCATTGGGCTACATGTTGAGCAGCATGTTGCACGGCATTTGTTGCTTAGTGAATAGAGGGCTAAGGGACATTAAATGTCCAAGACCAAGGTAACAAAATATGTATTTTTTCTTGACTACAGACTTGGATACATGCGAATACACACGGGCCAACTAAAATGTGTGCCAGCCATTTGTCACAAAGAAGGTTGTTACATTTCCTAAGTCCCAAATACCCAACCGATCACAAAAACAGATCATGCAGAAAGTTAGTTTGTATTTCATGTTCCCGCATGAAATAAAAAATATATAACAGTAACTTCATACTTGTTATCACAATTAGAAAGTCACTAAGGCATTGTTCACACCAAGCGTACCGTTCATTGTCTTACACTCAAAGCTATAAGAAGCTTGAGTGGGCAACTATGCATAGCCTTATATGGAATCTATGAAAAACACTCGTCACTTATAGCAACTGAAAATACGCTTGTTGTGAACTCTACCTAAGGAGTTTACGTATTCAATCCAAAGGAAATGTTCCTATAATGGACGATTCTCATCTGACACGACGCTTCGGACCGAAACAGAAATGCAATAACAAGAAATTGAAATAAA
Source organism: Oeneis ivallda (assembly GCA_029955525.1). Taxonomy (NCBI): domain Eukaryota; kingdom Metazoa; phylum Arthropoda; class Insecta; order Lepidoptera; family Nymphalidae; genus Oeneis; species Oeneis ivallda. Next base: position 9,672,261 of record JARPMR010000024.1, on the reverse strand, counting down.
GACAGTTAAAGTTCAAATCTGGGATCCTCGCGGCTGCTCGCGCATTTCGCGGAACTCAATCGGCTATTTAGGTAGAGGGCACACTGGCTACTTTTATACACTATCGCTCGCGCGAAAATCGCAACTCAAACGCGTTCGCGTTTGTATTGCTTTCGATCGTAGAATCGCTAAATCGCGTGAAACGTGATGCACGCAAAAGGCCGTAAAAACGCTAGAGGCAAAAAAGCGCGCGATCGCTGTCGCTAAAAGTAGCCAGTCTGCCCTCTCCCTTAACACCTCGCGCACTATGTGGCAACAACGAAGACTGGTGATCGTAGTGCTCACAGCCTTGTTTGCAGAAGCTCATAATATCTCGCTGTGGACTTCATAGCAAACTATAAAACTTTGGTTGCAATGACTTGTCACAGCTTATCGACCAACCAGTTGGTCAACACAATGACCTTTACAATTTTATTACAATAATGGATTGTCATGGCCATGGCACATTCAAATATGAACTTTCATCGTCAAATGGTACATTGCAGTTTTCTTTATTGCATTGCTCTGCGATCCGATGCTCTGCATCAGATGTGAATCGCATGTTAGTCTTATAGTCTATGTACATTACACATTGACACTGTTTATTTTGAGTTTCTTGACTCGGCAGGTGGTGCCTTCACCGTCTGAACTGTCCGTGTCGTGTGAACTGCCTTCTGATTTGATCCCTAGACCTAGTTCATGAGCGTCCATGTAATTTCCAGTTGCACGTGCCTTTTCCAATGCCCGTACTGAAACAATGGAGTGTTCTAACTTATTTTTTAATGTTTATTTGATAAAAATACAATACTGTACAAAACTATTGTACAGTATGAGAGAATGTAAAATGTTGGCATTTTGTTGTAGTGACCTTTATTTATGAATAAAGTGACAAAAATGTAAACCTGTAATGGTATTCTCTAAAATTGATCGCATCAATGTGACGATTGAAATGACCTGATTGTCTGGTACTCTCCCGCTATTGGTTAAAATGCATTGACGCAGCAAGAATCCCATAAATTCAGCCAATCAGATGTCATTGCAACGGTTACACAGATGCAACAATTTTTAGAGAATACCAGTACTGTTTTATTCAAGCTGCTTCCAAATCATTGACTGAGAGTTTGAATTTTGACTCTTTTTAACAATTATTATCAGACTAGCATTTGCCTGTGTCATCAACTCATCATCAGGGTTAGATTTTAAAATCCTGAAGGAACTCTGTTTTCCCTGGATAATCTAACATGACAAAGCTAGCACATTCAACTGATAATACAGAATCTCACTAATCCAGCACTTCAATAGACCTACACGTCCAATAATCCGGCACCCTCCGCCAACTAGAAGTTGCACTAAAATAGACCTTAATTAAGCATTATTTTAAAACTATGTAATTAGTTAATTGTGAGATATGTAACAGTTAGAAAAAAACGTGTAGAACATGAACACAAATACATTGTATTCTCTCTATGAAATGCTTTATTTTATTCATTATGAATTTTTCCATACAATCCAGTAATCCACACATTCCAATAATATGGCACTCTCTGGTTTGTAATAGTGCAGGATTAGTGAGATTCTACTGTATATATCGCAACATGGCAGCATTTCCCTTCTTAACCACAATAGTTACGTCTTAGGCCTCTGCCTCGAATCTTGCGGGCAGCGGGGTGGCGGCGGCATGGTCACCACTTGTATGAAGTGCACTGTTCGGCGCTCGTTGCCCGCCCCCGCGCCGCTGTTTTCGAGGGCCGGTACATTTCATTTTACGCATTAGATCCTGCCGCTCCCGCGCCGCCGCCGCCACCGCCCCGCTGCCCGCAAGATTCGAGGCAAAGGCCTAAAGCTAGTTAAATCATTTTGGGCCGATTTAACTAACCTAACTCTTCTCGAAAGGAGACCTGCGCTCAGTAGTGAGCCGTTGATGGGTTATTAAAGATGATGATGAAACATAAATTTCATTTATTTTTAGCAGATTTCAATACAAAAAATGTCAGAGCGCCCAATTTAATCCTCGAATAAATATCACTCAATGTTGGTGAAATTGGCAAATAATGTCAGAAAAATTTATAGTATGAGATCCTGTATACGAAATTTATACCCTCATCTGTTGTTTACATATTAGTGATAAGAAATAAATGATAGATAATAATATACTCATTGACATACCGCGAACAGGTTGCCTAGTTAAATTGCGTGCGGATAATATTAAATTAAATTAATTAATTTATTAAATCTACTTCTCTCATTAGTTATTTTAAAAATTCGTACACTAGATAAGACAACATACCCAACAGAATTGAAAAAATAAAGCTTGCCTTCTTCCCCCTCTGCACCTCTCAACTGAGTTGCCAGGTACAAGCAGGTGAGTAAAATTGATACACTCTCATCAGTTATTTAATAGTATTTTATATCAAATTAAAGCTTATTTTATTCTGAATCTAACTGCATTAGGTTGCCTTATTAAAAAGTTGATCCAATCCATGATTGCCTAGATTTTAGATGCAAATATTATCTGCATGCAATTTAACTAGGCAACCTATTCGTGATATGTCGATGAGTATATTATCTATCATTTATTTCTTATCACTAATAAATAACAGTTGAGGGTATAAATTTCTTATACCAGATCTTAGATCATTACTCACTTTGAGTTTCAAGTATATTATTTTGTCTCCGTAGATCGTCAATGTCTTGTTGGTGGGCGTTGTTTTTCCTTCTCATGAATTGTATGTACTCAGCTGCTTTCTTTAAGATCTGTGCACGACTCGCCTTAAATAGAAACACGGAAATATCAATTCAAATATAGAATACCAATTAAAATCAAGAATAGAATTCTAATATAAGCAATTATAGAATTCTGAATAAATCTCTAAACAGTTGATTACATGATTATCATTATGAAAGCTGGTAGGGATCAAATCAACATATCTCAAGAATCGCACCTGGAGTGTGTCGACTTTACTTAAGACTTTTTTGACACTTCAGTATATATTATTCAGTAAATATAAAATTATCTTAGTCTATAGATTGTTGTAATGTAAAAATAACTAACACATACAACTTTCTCCCCTTGTAGAGCTGGTACAGCATCACGCAATGAAGTAAAACTGTCTTTTATGTGATCTCTCCTCTTCCTTTCCAAAGCATTATGATGCGCTCGTTTTTCAGCCTGTAATTTTAACACAAAAATAGAATAGAATAGAATAGAAATATTTTTTATTCAAATAAACTTTTACAAGTGCTTTTGAATAGTCAATGAATCTACCACTGGTTCGGAATGCCTTTCCTGCCGAGAAAACCAGCAAGAAACTCGGCGGTTGCTCTTTTCAAAATAATCATTTTACAATATAATTATGTAGCTATTTACATTGTAACAAGTTTTTTATACTAGTGGTGCAGTGTTTCCACAATGAGGAGTTCCAAAAATGCATCCCGACTAACTTCTATCTTAAGATGGGCAGACATAAAGTAGCCCCATTCCCGCCGGTGGAACCCGTTCACGAGCATGACGCATGACCCAGCCATTGCTTCGCTCAACCATATTTGAGGGAACGTAACAACCCGCACCACATGATACCACCACAGAAATGTTTAAAGAGTGTGTGACATACTTATGCTACCCATGTCAAGGCATCAAACTGAAAACTAATATTCAAATGCTCATTTTAAGACATCACTCAGACACAAATAAAGTAGAAACACTGAATAGCACAGGATAATTTTGTTACACAGGTTGATTATTACTGTCTCATGAATCGCTGGAGCGAGTTATATCCACGCTTTTTTGTCATTAATATAGTCTTCAATTGTATAATATGCTTTTTCCATGAGAGAAGTTTTAATTGCTTTCTTAAACTTGTGTAAAGGCAAGTCTAAGATCGACTGTGGAATTTTATTATAGAACGTCACGCCCATTCCCACAAATGTCTTTCGGACCCTCTGGAGGCGCAGTCGAGGAATCACAAGCCTATTTGGATCTCTAACCTGCCTATCGTGTAAATCACCCTTTTTTTTGTATATACATACACATTTGATGAGCTATTAGGCATAAGCAAGGTGTTAGGGCAAGCAAGTGTAGTACTTAGTGCACAGATGATCTCAAGCAAGATGCTGAGAATGACTGGACAAAAGTGGCATATAATTGTGTTTTATACAGATTCTTACAAGGGAACTACAGAGGATTTCATTTATTACGAGCTTGGTTGTAGCGACCATTTGTCTATAACGACGTTAAATCTAAGTCCCTTGAATTTAAAGCATACTTTAGCACAAAATATATCACTATAGCGACTTTGGATGTAATGCTGAGTTCGGGTGTAGCAACTGTTTTTAATGATTAATTTGTAACAAAGTCTTAGAAATCCCATGCAGATATTGCGACCGGAGTTGGCTGCCAAAGACACAAAGAACTTTATCTTTTGTTTACACCCACTCAGATGGTCAGCAACTGGTGGACGGTAGCCTTTACTTTTTGTTTACAGAAAGGTGGACTTGGATGTTTACCAAGATCAAATGAAAAGTAGACCACCCTCCAATACAATCTATAATTAAGTCGATGGTGTCCTATCATGTCCTTCCTGCACGCAGTTATTTTGTGCAAAAATAAGGTACATCAGCCACATCAGGGCACACAATTGAACTCTTCAAAGTTAACAGATCCAGTAGCTGTTGCCGAAATCGGCAATGAAGTAAGGGCTTTGATTATATTGATTATACTGCAAGCATGTGTATTTTGTTTCTAAGAATTACAAAATACCTGAAACTGGACATGTTTTAGTTTACTTTTGTGATCTTAATAGCCATTGACTATCATACTGTGCCCCAGATGTGGATAATGTTACCTATTCAAATTGTTTACAATACAGCTGTAACAGATATAATTCTCTGAAGATATTAAATGTAGTTGCTTAATGAGGTATGTCCTATTAAGGAATTTTGAAACCTTTGATTTCGGTCAATATAAATATAACCGATTGACCAAACTCGTTTAAAACTTCTAAACGATGTTGTCATAAATGGTTTTAACTGTATGTCCAGCAGTGGACTTCTGACTTCTATCAGTTGAAACAACCATGATGCAAGTGTGTGAATGAGAGGGCAGGATGAGTAACTAATGGCACTCATTTAAGATTTATTTCTTTAATGGCACAAGTTTTACAATGCCAAAACAATAATTGACAAAAATTATTGTATTGATTGATTGTATTTAGGTAGATATATACATAAAAACTTTATTGGACAACATACAAAACTTAAAGCTACGCATGCAAAGGTGGCCTTGCTAACAGAACAATCTCTAATAGGCAACCTTCAGTAAGAGGAGTGTATTGTTTGGAGATCAATATTTATTCAAAAATAATCACTATTATAATCAGCAATTTCAGAGTAATACAACTCGCAAGAAGCTTAAATCAATAGGCATTTTTTGCAGTTTATTATCTACTATCTATCTATACTAAATTTTTTGTTAATGAGCACATGAATAATAGAAATACACAGAAAACAGTAAAAGAACGCCCTGTTTAACTTGCAAACTACAAAATAATCGAAGCACAATCAATTTGGAAGATAAAAAAAAACACTTATTTTGAGTGGGAAGGTCGCAATTCACTAGAAGTAGAATAATAATCACCTGAGAATAATATCCACTTCCACCCAAACTATTTCTGGCGTGCGGTCTAGAGTCGGAATCGTTCTCTGCCTGGAAATTTCATAAACAGAAGGATTATATTAAACACTTAACGTGACAAATCGTGAGCTTACAAACAGGGAAAAACCTACATCACTTTCGATATCAATGTCCCGATCATCATCGCTCATCATTTTGAAGCTTTCTTTTTAACTTAAGACAGCAAACAAATAAACAAATTCATGGATGAGAAGTTATACTACGCGTTAAAACGAAATATTTTGTTTTTTCAATATTATCCACTATCGCAAATCGCAATCGTAGATCGCAATTTACACCACAAAAGGACGCGTGACAGCACACACAGACGCATTATGCTTTGTCAAATTTAGGATGATAATTTTGGCAGATCACGCACATGAAGTTTCGTATTTTTTTTCAGTAGATGTACTACAGATAATTTCGTACTTCATTGATGGGTACCGCCCCCTTAGTGAAGTGCCATGCCCCTCGAACAACCACAGACAATAGAAAATCGATTCTGAAATGAAATAAATCGATAAACATTGTTTAGGTTGTGCATATTTAGTCCTTGTTTCATTTCACCCTAAAGGCCCTCTCATAGCAACAATTTCGACTTACGCGTATTCCACGCTGAATAGATTAACTGATCGTCGTTGTGGGAGGGCTTATACAGTCATATTAATAAATTATATTAATTTAATAGAAAAAAATAGTTTGATTTGTATTATTATCTGACCACACAATATAATATCGAATATCCATGCAACTATCGATTCCAAGTTCTATGGGAATATTAATCGATAGTCGAATAAGTTCGGTAACGATTAAACACAACCTCATCTCTACTGTGAGTTGTCAAAATTATCATCCTAGATTTGACAAAGCATAATCCACAGAACACTATTACTCCTAGCGGAGCATTAATCCCTGTCCAACTGTTTCGGACACATCGAACCACAGCATCGAACTAGGAATTACGACTACGGTTGGACAGGGTAATTAAAAGTCAGAATGACGTTTGTTTAATACTTCCTCTTCACGTTGGCCCATTAGGGTGGAACCACATTTGTGATTTCGGATTTCGCCCATACAAAACTGTCAAATTCCATAGAAACGTGTACGGATCAAATCGGCTTTTCGATGCGTACACGAATGTATGGAAAATGACAGTTTTGTATAGGGAAAATCCGAATCGATCCTCACAAATGTGGTTCCACCCTTAACCCGCCGGTCTGTGTGATAGCCACTATGAAATATAACCATTATTTCGCCATTTTTGTCGGTCGTCACTCGTCAGAGCCTTTTCAGTAGACCAGCAGCAGCCTTAGCATGGGCAGGGGATAAAAATTTTATCTCCCGATTTTATCCACTCAAAAGTGATAAAATTATCTTTTCCCTATGCTAGAGCATGGCAACAGGGGAAAGAAGTATATCCCTGTCTGACATTACGGTGGATAAACTTCCCCCCAGCTAGAGCATGGACTCAAATAAAAGAGATAAAATTCTCCCTTTTTGACATTTGAAAGGTCAATTTTATCCTCGTGAAACTATTATTACGTACGACTAGAATCCTCAGAATTTATGCACCTTTACTACCTGATATCTCCCAAAGCCACCTAGATCCAAACTTCATAGTCGGGGATCGTTCTTATCTTTATTGGGGACATACGCAGAGGAACTTTCAGCTTTTATAAAATAACGAAGGTCTGAAACATCTCGGCTCCCGGTACATTACTGTGTAAAATGTTTATGAATAAGTTTTTGCCAGTATGGTCGATAAATAAATTTAAAATGAAATGAAACCTAAATTAAATGGATTGCAGACGTCAACACGTAGTAAAATTACATTCTCTTTGGAACGTAGTCGCAAATCCTAGTTCCATGGTGTTGGTGGTGGGGTAAGTGAAAATGGAGGTGGAGGTCGATCCGAAGCCTCCAGATCCTAGCATTCATGTTACAATTTCCAACCCGCCTAGCCCTCAAGAACCATATACAAAGGTAAATCCCATCCCCTCGCGCAAGCGTGGCGGGGATTTTGATAATGCGGATTCGAAAACTAATTAGTGACCCAGCTTCTGATAAAAGTTGGTGGAGGAGCAGAGTCTACTGTATGAAGAATAAAAGTCTTAATGACCAGATAATATGTATTCAGCTTTGAGTAGGTATATAAGTATTCAGGCATCAGCTTACGATAACAACAGTTTGTTTATAAAATGACAAGTTGACAAGTTAATTAAAATAACTAGCTTGCCAGTATATGAGTTGTTTTCAAAATATGTGTACTATAACTACTAAATGTTTGTCCTCATAAGAAATCTTCGAAAAAAAATTAGGTCCCGCTAAAATAAATTAATTTTTAAATTCCACAGACTAATCTAAACATAGCTGCATATTATTTTTGCTAAAATGCAAAAAATTGCAGTTCAAATCCTTGCATTTAAGTTGAATGTGAAAATAAAGCAAAAAAAGACTCCATACATTTTTTATTGTCCCCCTATTTGGACAACATTGGAAATATATTTTTAATCAGAAAATTTGTACGAAATTACTAGTTTTTTTTGTACCATAAATTAAAAGCAATTTAAGTGTCATGTTGGACGGATAAACTATTTAAATTTACCTTAAATAAAGTAAGAACGAAAGTTTTAAAAAATGTCCTCATCAATCGTAACAATTTCGTGACGCTGATTTATTGACATAATTAACCAACTTTTTGTATCACGAAGAGTAGTTATCACTGGCAACACTGGTCATGTCGCGAAAAGAAACATCATAATGACGCGCCGCCATTTTGTATGTCTTTGAGACGCAACAGAGGACCCTTGGTTAAATTGTGAAAAAAATAATTTACGTTTTCCTGACGAGATCTTCTCAACAGAAGTAAGTATTTTTTTAAGAATTCACCTACTGCAATTGTAATATACTTAAATTATGATGAGGATAATAGATTACGCTTTCGATCTACCAGTAAATGTGATTATATTTTGGGTAAACGTATTTTTTAGGTTAAGTTTTACATGTTTAGTGACGAACAATTTCCTGACATTTACTGACGTCAGTAAATTGTAGACGGTAAAGCTGTGGTCTCATGTGTAAGCAAAGTACCTATGTAAATGAGGTATTAAAATGTGTTTATAATAATATAGGTATATGTAACGAATTAAAATAAAAGAGAGAAACGATAAATGTTTACAGATTATTTTTATGTGACTAGGGTACATACTCCATAAAACTGGAAAGAAAACTGAATACTGTTATAATAGGTCCGTGCGCAAAATTAAATGAATAAAAAATTTTTTTTCATGGATACAAAATGCTTAATTTTTCTTTAATGTTACACGAAAAGTCTAAATATTTATTAAAAATTAATTGTTTTGATTTTATCTTCCCTATCAAACTCTTCATGTAGTACTTAATTTAGTTTGTTTGAAATAATTGGCCTATATAAGCAATACGATAAGCGTTAAATCGCTTATCTTAATGCATTTAGTGTTGATCGCTTTCCCCCCACACTAGCGATACTTACTTTTGTTATTATTAGTTTAATGTTCAACAGCTTTTTTTAGTTTCAGAATGCCGTTGACCGGTGCCGAACGTCAAAAAAGATACATTGAAAAACTAAAAGAGCAAAACCCTGAAAAATTTGAAAAAAAAAGAAAAAAACACCTGGAGAAAGTGAAACAAAAACAAAGAAAAATATCAGATCTTATTGATAGTGAAAAAGAAGCTCGTAGGCAAAAATGGAAAGAAGCTAATGATAGAAGAAAAGAAAAGAAAAAGCAAACAGAAAAGCTAAAAAAAGAAGAAGATATAAAGCGAAGAAGAGAAATCTATGCAGCTAAACGAATACTATACCTGAAAGCAGAAAATTCAAAACTTAAGCAGGAAAATAAAAAACTTCACGAAAAGGTGAGCAAAATGATGAAAAGAATGGTTATAATGAAAAAGCGCATTTATAGAAGCAAAATATGTATTGAAGATCTCAAACTTAAAAACCGAAATCTAGTCACAGCCACAGATAACCAGCCTGTACCAAGCAATTTTCTCGAAGAAAAAGAATTAGAAAAATCAACTCCAATGTCAAAAGCAAATAGGTTTGTCGAAGAGATTGCTGTAAGAGAAGAGGATAAAGAAAAAGTAAAGCGAAAAGTTTTCGAATTAAATGTACTTTCAGATTCTTTAAAACAACAGTATACCAATGCAGACACAAACAATGAAAAACGGGTTCTCAAAAAGGTGGTTAGCAACGATCTTGTAAAGAAATATAGTTTGACTTCCAAACTAACAACGACTTTAGGATTAAAGGGACGAATTAGAAATGATGATGCAGTGAAAGAGGCCAAAGATAAAGATAATATTAAAAAAAATAAGTTTTAAGAGTTCTTTTTACGTGACGACGTCACCCGTGCCACAGCAGGTCGAAAAGAATGTAAAACGCTAAAAAAAGATAAACAACAGAAACGTTTTCTTTTAGATTCCATGAAAAATCTGCACGTCAAATATAAATCGGAAGGTGGAAAAGACTCTTACACTACATTTACTCGGTATAGACCGTTTTACGTAGTAAATCCTACTCTCAACGATCGGGAAACTTGTGCTTGTGTTAAACACAGCAATTTGATACTTAAGGCCGAAAAGCTTAAAGCTTTAAAAATAATACAGGGTTGCAAAGTAAGCGATTTAGTCACGGAAGTATCTTGCAACCCTGAGGCTGTGGAATGTATGTATAATACATGCCCATCTTGCATGTCAAATCCATTCAAGTTTCTATTGATAATAATACCAATAACATCAATATCACCTGGCTTGAGTGGGGGTTAAAAAAGCATGAGTATATAAAGACTTTAAAAACTGGTGAAAGAAAACCCATTACTACCAAAAAAGTTGGAAAGGATATTAAAAGTGGTACCATTGGCGAGCTAATTCAAGAATTTAACAAAGAATTAAGTGTGTTCAAGAAACACTATTACAATATTGGTCATCAGCATAAGGCTCTACAAAACTGCATACGGAACCTATCTGAGGATGAAGTAGTCATAATTTGTGATTTCTCAGAAAATTACGCCGGCAAATTACATAAGGAAATACAATCCGTTCATTTTGGTGGAAATAGAGAACAAATTTCTCTCCATACGGGAGTAATTTATAGTAAGAACAACAATCCCACATCGTTTTGTTCTATATCTCCATGTTGTGACCACGATCCTGGAGCGATTTGGGCTCACCTCTCACCAGTTTTTGAATATGCAAAACAAATAGTTCCTTCCTTAAAAGCTGTACAAATGTTTTCTGATGGCCCGGCCACCCAATACAAACAGAAAAAGAACTTTTATCTTTTTACGACTTTTTTAAAGACTTTGGATTATGCTTCTTGGTCCTTTTTCGAAGCATCTCATGGAAAAGGGGCGGCAGATGGGGTGGGTGGAGCAGTAAAAAGAACTTTGGATGATCTTGTATCTCGCGGAACAGACATTCCTAATGCAACCATCGCTTTCAAGATGTTAAAGGAATCAGAAAAAAAGGTGAAACATTTTTTTATATCAGAGGAAGAAATAAGAGAAATGCAACAAAAAGTTCCCGAAGAGTTAATTGCGTTGCCAGGTACAATGAGAATTCATCAGGTTATCACAACTGGAAAGCAAGGTTCTGTCTTATATCGAGACTTAAGTTGCTTTTGTGGGCCAAAAAAGGGTTGTTGTGCATGTTATGAACCAAAAACTCATGACCTAATATCAACCCATAAATCAGAGACCACAAAAAATAAAAGGGGCAAACCCAAAAAGACTTCTAAACGCATAAACAATAAAAGATCTAGGTTAAACTCGTCTGACAGCGAGGATTATGACAGTGACGACATTCCATATGCAGATTTAGATGATAGTACTTACTATGAAGAGGATACTATGTTTGAAGAGATATTCAATATAGAAGAACTTGAAATTGATGATGAAGTGAAGATTAATGAAGAGAAAGAACTTGAAATTAATGATGAATGAAGAGAAAGAACTTGAAATTAATGATGAAGTGAAGATGAATGAAGAGAAAGAACTTGAAATTAATGATGAAGTGAAGATGAATAAAGAGAAAGAACTTGAAATTAATGATGAAGTGAAGATGAATGAAGAGAAAGAACTTGAAATTAATGATGAAGTGAAGATGAATGAAGAGAAAGAACTTGAAATTGATGATGAAGTGAAGATGAATGAGGAGAATTCACTTCCTTATGCAAGCACTAGTATTAGTAAGTCATGCCAAGTAACTAAAACCCCGGTGAAAATATTGAATCAAGTAGCAGTAAGGATGATATTAAATGAAAAAACAGGCAATATACAATTAATACCCGTAAAAGAAGTTGAGACTGAACCTATCATTGGAAATCAAGGTAACTTTCAGGACGAGAAAACTGAGACAAACAAATGGGAAATAAATAATACTGTATTGATCAGATATTACATTAAAAAAAAACTGGAAATATTATATCGGTACAATTGAACAGATAGATACTACTAATAAAAGTTATAAGATTAATTTCTTCAAAAGCATCCGTCAATACGGTAATTTGAAATTTACAAAGCCAAAAGTTGCCAAAGATATTGATATAGTACCACAAGATTGTATTGTTCAACATGTTAAATTGTTACAAATATCGGAAAAACGTCAGGAGTTTGTATTAGCCAACGAGGAAGACGCAATATTTTTTTAATTTGTATTTCTAGATTTTTTTCTAGGTAAATTGTTAATTGACCCTATGTCAATTGTAATTGTATGGTCATCGCAATGCAGCTTTTTTTTTAAATAAAACAATGATTCATTTTCAATTAATTTTTGTTTTCTTTCTACCTATCTATGTATTTAAGTGCTAAAGTTTATAAATAATATTCCTAAAAAATTATAGTCTAAAAAATCTGATCAGTAGTTCAGGAGATATGCGTGGACAAACATACATACTTACAAACATAAATACATACACAGAAGCCTTAATAGAGTATCATATCTCGAGATTCCAACAATATTATATACGTACGTGTCGAATTAATAACCTCCTTTTTTGAAGTCGGTTAATAAATATAACACCGTAACTACTACAATATTACCTAATTCTGAATACAGCCTTACTTTTACAATTTCCTGACATTTCCTGACGAAACAATTTACTGACTATTTCGTGACGTACACATATTTTGAAAATGACTCATATACCATAGTTTTCTTTACATTGGTATTTGTACACTACCGCACAAATAACTACACACTGCACTGTTTTCACAACAAAACTTTTATTAGATGCCATACAATTGCCTATATAACCGACGGTCTCACAACGACTTCGAGAAATAAAATACAGGTAACGCCGTCTAGTTCACGCAACCGACATTAAATTGACTTGGTGTAAACATTACGGCCCCAAAGGACGAATGGTCCTTTAAAGGCTAGTCTAAATACGCGTGAAACAATTCAGTTGCGATAGTGACAAAAATTACAAACAATTACAACAATGTTGAAAGATAATTAGAAAAACATTTTAAGAACTAACATACATAATGAACCATGATTTATAAGACTAGGAAAGTCTAAATAATTTTACTGTGTATCTAAAGGGCAAATTTTAGTAATTGGGCGTTTGAAAATATGACCTTTCATTTTTAAAGTTACGACACGTGTTAGACCATCCTTGCCAGGGTGCTTCTCAATAATTCTAGCTAAGAGCCATTTTCCGGGAGGAAGTCTCTCATCTTTTACAAGAACTACAGTACCAACGTCTGGTTCGGCCACCTTATCTGACCATTTATAACGATTTTGTAAAGTGGAGAGGTATTCTGCACTCCAGCGTGACCACAAATTTTGTAGCATTCTTTGTAGCAATTGCCAACGATTTAAATGAGAAAGAGAGATTTCCTCTAATTTGATCTCCGGAACAGCTATAGGAGCTTCCCCAATCAGGAAATGTCCAGGAGTAATTGGAGAAACATCCTCAATGGAACTTGACGGTAATGTTAAGGGTCTCGAATTAACACAAGCTTCGACTTGAGCTAATAAAGTAGCATACTCTTCAAAGGTAAGGAGAGTTTGACCGATTACGCGTTTGAGATGCGTCTTCACGGACTTGACGCCAGCCTCCCACAATCCACCGAAGTGTGGAGAGCCAGGTGGTATGAAATGCCAAGTCGTGTTATCATTAGCTAACAATTCAGCTATTTCTCCAACTACTTGAGATTTTCTATTTTTAAACATACAATCGAGCTCTCTAGAGGCTCCTGTGAAATTGGTGGCACAATCACTCCAGAGATCGCTGCAATGGCCGCGCCTTGACGTAAAACGGCGGAATGCCGCCACAAAGGCATTAGTAGAGAGATCACTGACCAGTTCGAGGTGAATCGCTTTAGTGACTGTGCAAACAAATAAACAGATATATGCCTTACTTGTTCTCTGACATCATCCCGGATATAACTTTAAAGTGACTGGACCAGCATAGTCCACTCCACTACAGCGGAAAGGTTTACAAGGCCGGACCCGAGAAGTAGGTAACTGTCCCATCAATTGATGCAAAGGTGACGAGGAATGCTTAAAACAGGTAAGACATTTGCGAATAACCTTTTTAACTAAAGTTTTAGCGCCGATTATCCAATATTTACAGTTTAATATATTAAGAGTTAATTGAGGACCACCGTGTAATGCATGAAGATGAGCGTCTTGAACAATCAACGATGTGAAATGACAATGAGCAGAAAGTAAAATTGGTGTCTTTTGATCGATACTTATTGATGCATTATGTAGGCGTCCGGTTACACGTAAAATGTTATCCTTATCGAGAAAAGGTACAAGTTGTTTCAGAACACTACTTTTTGGAATCATGCCTCCTTTTCGCAGTATTTCTATTTCTTTTGCAAAATAGAGCTCCTGTGAGAGGTGAATGCAAATGATACGTGCCTTTCTCAATTCGGCCACAGTTAAATACTGAGGAAAAGAGTAAGTATTAATTGTATTTTTTCTCAAATTAATTTTATCTTTACATTTCTGAACAAATCTTAACACATAAGCTGTTACACGAATTAACTTAGATAGTTTGGAGTACCTGTTCAAATAACATTCTGAATAATTTTCAGTTAAATTTGTAGCAACTACTTTTACAGGTTGTAGTTTGCGTTCGAGAGTCACATCAGGTAAGTTACAATTTTTAAATTCGATGTTGACAGAGTTTCGCAAAAAGTCTGGGCCATTCCACCATAGTTCAAGATTCTGTAACTGTTCAGGAGTTATTCCACGTGAAGCGCAATCCGCGGGATTGTCTTGAGAATTTATGTGATGCCACTGGTTACTATTAAGAACATTCAAAATTTCTGTGGTGCGATTAGCTACGAATGTTTTCCAAATGTTGGGTGACTTACGCAACCAGGCCAAAACTATGGTCGAATCTGTCCAGGCAAAGATACAATTATCAGGAATATTTAAACTAGATTTGACATCTGTCAATAATTTTGCTAATAAGACTGCCCCACAGAGTTCTAGGCGTGGTACTGAAATTTGTTTTACGGGTACTACTTTCGTACGAGCAGAAACCAAACTGACTTTAATCTGATCCCCGTCTACAACTCTGAGGTACACGACTCCAGCGTATGCTGCACACGAGGCATCGCTAAATCCATGCAGCTCAATTTTTGAATTTGTATTTGTTATCCCTAGCCAACGCGGTAAATGGATAAAACTCATCGTGTTTAAACAATTCAGGTAAGAGAGCCATTCCAGTTTCAAATCATCTGGAATTTCCTGATCCCAGTCTAAGCCAGCTTGCCATAGTTTCTGCATGAAAATTTTTAAAACAATGATAATGGGTGCAAGCCAACCTAATGGATCGAACGTTTTAGCTATCACAGACAGAACTTTTCGTTTAGTAAAAGTCGAGTCAGATTTACAATCTACCAGAACCTTCAGTTCAAAAACATCCAGTTGTGGTTTCCAAGTGACTCCGAGAGCTTTAACAGATTCATCTAGTTTTATATTAACACTGTTCTGTGATACCTTAAGCGTTTGTGGAATTTTACTCAAAACCAAATTACTATTGGAAGACCATTTATGTAACGGAAAACCGCCACGTGCGAATATTTCAGTAAGACGTTCTTGTAAATCTACAGCTTTCATTTCATCACATGTACCAGTGAGCAAATCATCCATGTAGACATCAGTTTTTAGAATGTGTGATTCATCAGGAAAGTTTTGGCTTTCATCTTCTGCCAACTGATGCAATGTTTTGATGGCAAGATACGGTGCACAAGATGTGCCATAGGTGACGGTGAGTAATCTATATTCACGTATCATGTCTTTGGGATCTTCTCTCCATAGAATTCTCTGGTAATCCGTGTCTTGAATTGCCACTTGTATTTGTCTGTACATGTTTTGAACATCAGCAACTAGACATATTTTGTGTCTTCGCCATCTAGTGACGAGATCTCTTAAATCTTGTTGAAGTGGAGGACCAATCAAAAGCTCATCATTTAGGGAATTTCCATTTACAGGGCGAGCGCTCCCGTCAAAAACAACTCTGAGCTTTGTACTAACACTGGATTCTCTAACCACGGCGTGATGAGGTAGGTAATATTTCTTTTTGTTTCTTTCTTTTTCATGTGTCTCAATTTTTTCTTTCTTTTCAGGTGTCGAGTCTTCTTCTTCAGGGATTATTTCCATGTGACCTAATGATTTATATTGTCTCATAAACTGGCAATATTTATCCTTAAAATCAGGATCACGTGCGAATTTCTTCTCCATCTGAAGTAAGCGTCTGACAGCAAGAGGTTTGGAATCTCCGAGGTTTGGTGTATTTTCATCTTTGAAAGGTAAGTGGACTTCATATCTACCATCTTCTTTACGTCTGTGTGTTTCTTTATAGTGATTTTCGCATTTCTGATCTAGTAGTGTTAAAGGTTTATCTTTAGGTGAAAGTTCTTCGATCTCCCAAAATCTTCTAAGTAAATGATCTACCTCTACGAGTGAAGTGCTAACTGTGATATGGTAATCAGGAAGATCATCTGATGATTTAGTGCTGCCAGAGACTAGCCAGCCTAATCGTGTGTTTTGTGCAATGAGAGATCCGTGTCTGTGTAAACCTTCTAGTAAGATTGCAGCATATGCATCAGCTCCTAGTAACACGTCGATTTGTCCAGGTCGGTTGAAGTGAGGGTCAGATAGTGGGATACTAGTGATACCTGGCCATTTCTCTGTGTCAAATTGTCTTGTGGGTAACAATGTGGTTAACTTGGTGAGAACGTGAGCATTAATTTGCATAACATGTCGTGCATCAATCGGTGAATAAATATCTAAGAGGACTGTATTTTGTGATTTGACAGCGCTGTGTCCTATGCCAGTCACCTGTACTTCAAAGTGTTTCTTTGTCAAGCCTAGAAGTTGAACGGCTGATTCGGTTATGAAAGTGGCCATGGATCCTTGATCGACTAAAGCTCGAAGGTAAGTAATTTCTCCATTCTTATTCTTGATTCCCAAGCGAGCAGTAGCCAGAACCACGAGGTTATTGTCAACAGCTACTTTCATACTAGTAACTTTAGTTTCAGGGCCTGTTGATGATTCATCATTTTCTTCTTCAGCTGATTCAATTACTGGCTTTGCAACTAGCTCATTCTGATGTAAAACTGTGTGATGTTTTCTGGTACAGATGCGGCACCGTTTCCAATTTTGTCTGCAGTTCCTAATTGAGTGCCCCTTAACCATACAGTTAAAGCAAAGGTTATTGTTCTTGACAAAATCTCGACGCTGTTCAACATTGAGTTGTGTGAAAGTTGGGCAGTGGCAGATGTAGTGGTGTTTTTTGCAATAGGTGCATTCAGCATTTAATTCACTTGTAAAGCTCTTAATATGCTTGGCCTTTTGTGTTTGTGTCAAAGGAGGAGAAGTAACTTCCTTTTTGTGGGTACTTTGAACCATCTCAATTGCTCTAAAGCGGCCTTCTAAATACGAGGATAGCTGTTCGTATGTGGGTAATACAGTCGAAGAGCCCAATGATTGCTCCCAAAACTTGTGAGTTTCTGTATCGAGTTTTGAGACTAGCAGGTGCACAATCAATGGATCCCAAGTAGTGGTATCTATTTCGAAATTGGCAAGACTGTTGAGGCATTCATTAGTTGTATCAAGAAACTCCTTTAAGCCTCTAGAGCATTCCTTAGTGAGTTTTTTCTGACCAAGTAAACGATTTAAAATAGTGTTCACGATAATTCTTGGGTTACTGTATCGATTTAGTAAGCATTTCCATGCATTAGCGTAGTTAGAAGCTGTGATATCAAAATGACGTAGAAGTTGCTCAGCTTCACCCTTTAAACTAGTGCGCAAATAATGGTGTTTCTGAATGTCGCTGAGGGTAGGATCATCATCAACGAGTGAGGTAAACATGTCTTTAAAATAAATCCATTCTCGGTAGTTTCCCGAAAAAGTAGGTATATTTATTTTTGGTAATTTTGATGATGAACTACTAGCTTGTGGTTGTGACGTCATAGTTGGCTTTTCTTGTATACTTAATGCATTTAACTTTTCTTTTAGTATGGTTTTAAATTCTAAATAGCAATCTTCAATTTTATTGTAAATTTCTTTAACACTAGTTCGGTCTTGTTTTGACAGATCTGAATGTGATAAAATATTTCTTTGCTCCTTCCGAACTTGCGTAAAATAATCCTCAAGTAAATCTTTCCTTGTTTCCAAATAGCTTGTCGAGTATCGCGATTGTGAAGTTTTCTTAAAATTTGTTTGAAGTCTCATGATAGATTCACTAAGCTCGTTGAGTACCGACATGGAAGTATTATTTTCTTCACTTTTAGAATCCGACATGTTTATTAATTATTTAAATCCAAATTTTTTCGAATTCTTTCAAAGTTTGTTCATTTATAATTTTAATGTAGGTACTTACGATTAATCCGGCTAACTTTGAGTAATAAACCAACACAGGAGAAGAATTGACGCGCGTACCCCTCTGTAAGTTGGGTATGAGCAGTGCTCATACTTGTTATATAAAACTGTTTGACTCCAGTCACGCGCCTGTCAACTACGTATGGTTAGCGGGGAATGAGCTCCGCTATAAATGCCGAATATGAGAGTATTTTCTTCTAAAAAAAATATTTAAAACATCCAGTTTACTAAAGGATAACATTTATTTACTTCTGATGTATTATTTTATCCAAATAATGCAATACTTATGCAGAAAACTTAAGAAAACTGTCGATCTGAAAATGTTGCTACTTAAACGTACATGAAATAATTTGGGGAAAATATTGAAAATTAATCTTCCTACTTACTATTCGTTTAGAGACCTTTTTCATGAACTGCATTATAAATTGATCCCATAGAATTAAAATCACGATAGAATAGGAAGGGGTGAACGACTAATTTATAAGCTTTAAGTAAAATATGACTAGATATATAAATACGAACTTTGATCGTCTGTGGGATTATCAAATAATGATAAAAAATTCTTTCTATAAAACCGACTTTAAACGCCACTACAAAGTATAAAACAATTTTAATTTGTACATGTATGTTGAAGTCGGGCGGGCCTAAATATAAATGATGAAACTAATGCGCGACGCTAGCCCAACTTTGCCCGATCGGCGTATGAAGTCGGTTTTTTAAAGATATTTTTTTTACATTATTATTTTAAGCTTTTTTGTGTATATCTCTGATTGCGAGCAATTTGCTCTTAATCATTGAGTTCCTTCCTCCATCACCGAAGATATGAATCATCTTCTCTTCACCTTTTAAATAGGCCCAACCTTATTATGCGTTCTTTCAAAAAAAATTGAAATCGGTTCAGATTTGACGTAGTTATGGAGTAACATCTAACATTATATCAACAAAAATTTATATGGGAACCACCTCTGAAGTATGCCCTACTAAACAAAAAAAAAATTATCAAATTCCATTTATTATTTGGCGGAATAATTGGATAACAAATATACAAAAAATTCAAATTGAGAACCTCCTCCTTTTTTGAAGTCGGTTAAAATGATTGCATTATTATAACGATCGCAATGGTGTCTGATTGGCTGGTACTCTCCCACTATTGTTTAAAATGCATTGATGCAGCTAGAGCTCCATAAACTCAGCGAATTCATAAAATTAGTTTTTTTACTCAATTATTTCAAAAGTTATAGGTATATATTTCCATATAACCAGTGTGATATGATTTTCTAAATATATAAAATGAAAAGGTGACTGACTCACTGATCTATCAACGCACATCTACTATGACGTAGGCATCCGCTAAGAAAGGATTTTTACAAATATAATACAAAAAATAATGAAAACGAGACTAAAAAATTGTTTAATAATAATGATAAGTTCTACGTAAGTCTTTCTTACTCGAAAATTAGGACTTTAATTTTATGAAGTCGGCCACACCGCAATAAAATTAGGGCTGGACAGCAAGATTTCATATGTCGATATTGGTGGGGGGATTGTATAAATTATTTATACCGAGATATTTTTATCGTCTTACTAATGGTTCATTGACGAAAAAAAATATTTAAATTCTATACATATTTGGTTCATTAAAACTTGGCAATTGAATTAAAGTACCCATACTTCTTATTCATCCCGCTAGGTTTACCGGAAAGCTAAATAGCTTGGCGGTGTTTTATTACAGATGGGGTGGCCACTATAGCCATGGCGGCAGCCTAGCATTACAAACAAATATACACTTTGTTCAGATGAAGTAGATGAAAAAAATAAGCCTTCCAAGTAAAGTATGTAGGTACAAGTTTTAACTTACCTATCATAACTTTAAATACATTTTTTTTTAGGGTTTAGTTTTTACCTTTTTATGTTTCCTCCATACTGGACTGAGAGAATATTATTCAACGCTGGAAAACGATCTTGTAAATCGAAAAAGTGAACTTTAAACCAGAGCCAATAACGTTTTAAAAAATCATAACAGCTCATAATAAGCTATCAGGAGCAGATTTTTTTCAAAAAGCATATTTTTTAAAGTAACACATCAGATGATACTAATTATATAATTCTAAAGTAGAATTACTTTAGTTTTATACATTAGTTTTATATCAATTTCGACTAATGGTTTTTCAATTTCAAGAAGCAATGTTGCTGTAACTTGGTATTTGAAACATATGAAACCACGAAATAACTCTAAACTCTGAAATGCTAATTATGCTGTATTTATTTTTAAGGAAACATGATGTAGTCCTAACAGTTTGTACTTAATATACTTTTTAGAAATAGATACATCGTAAATTTCGCTTTAAACATAAATAAAACAAATGATGTTTCATTAAAAATGCTGTATGTTTATTTAAACAAGATTACTTAAAAAATCAATGTGTTCAATATTAATACCCACTACGTATTCAAATAAAAATTAAATGTCTCTCAAAACTTAATAAACAATATTATTAAAAACCTATGACAAAGTACAGCACTCCCTGGTGGCTTATAACCTTAAATCATAACTAAACAGCTGCTCTAAGGTGATATACTGTGGTACCTACAGCATGCTTTCAGCATGAGATTGAGAGTATAGTGACGGAGTAAATACCTTGGTATCTACAAAATCTGTTAATAATCAGATAATCCTAAGTCCTTACAGTAGGTTCGCCTAAGTGCACTGCACTGCTAAAAAGTATTGATAACTTTTTTGAAGTATCTGTATAATATTGAAAAATAGATGGTGTCTTAGTATTTACAGCATTTTTGAGTACGTTGAAAAATATGAATAACAAAAAATATAATATAAACATGTAGAGAAGGTCAACATAGTATCTTAGAAAAATAATGTCATAGGAAAACGAAAATCCGACAATCCGACGCAGTATCTTTTTCTTCCAAATATATAAAAAAGTAATTTTGTTATTTTTCGAAATAAGCTAGATCGCTTTCCAGCGTCAATATAGTCCAAAGTTTCCAGCTGTATCTTTACGCAAGTACTAAAAGCCTACAAAGAGTCAATCTGATAGCAAAGGCATATTATGACTAAAATAACGGCAAGAGTCTCGTTTCCTAGCGCTTCTATATACCTACCATGTTAAAGATCTCGAACAAAAAAATTTACTCTCGAATAAAGTAACTCTGTTGTAAATAATTATTAGAAAAACTTATCGAAAGTCGATAATCGATAGTGTCAAATCCCTAAAATGTTTACACAAATGATGCGATTGTTTCATGTAATGATAGAGCGTCCCTGTGTGTGAATGTGATAGTGTGCAAATACTTTAAGGTAGTGTTTGCTAATTATATTGTGTGCGTGCATAGCGACGTGATGGAAAAATGCAACTGTAGTAAGCAAGTTTTCATGTGTGCTACCTCGCCCCCCACCGTAATTGACAGACTTTTTTGCGAATAAATTAGGGCTCAAGTCCTCTCCATTGCTGGTTTATTACTCAAAGCCGGCTAACGATTAGGACCAATGTACACTACCGCACAAATAACTACACACTGCACTGTTTTCACAACAAAACTTTTATTAGGTGCCATACAATTGCCCATATAACCGACGGTCTCACAACGACTTCGAGAAATAAAATACAGGTAACGCCGTCTAGTTCACGCAACCGACATTAAATTGACTTGGTGTAAACAGTATTTGATAAAAACCTATTTTAATACCCCCACTGAATCAACAACAACAAGTCCTGTCACTGTCACTATCAATAGTTATGGGTCAGTGTTAGGTACAACCCATAGTCATAATTCCTAGTTCCATGTTACAACCAAACACTTAGGCTCAGAAGGCTCAGAAGGGCTGGAACCCAGAGCCGTAAAGCCAGATAAAAAAAAAAAAAATTAGGCTCAGAAGGGCTGGAACCCAGAGCCGTAAAGCCAGTTAAAAAAAAATATATCGTAGTCGTCTTCCTAGTTCCATGCCAAACACCAATAATACATGGCATACAATGGCATAAGAACGTAGGCAGAGAATAGGTACTCAATCAACGCATAAGAAGCGTTGCACTTGATCTCATTGCCTCTTACCTTAGTGATCGAACACAAAGTGTATGCGTAGGTGACGTGAAGTCGCGGGGTTCATCTACTCTGTTGGGTGTCCCACAGGGCTCTATCCTGGGTCCTTTTCTATTTTTGGTGTATATTAATGACTTACCATATCATGTCTGCGATGCTTGCAATATTGTGTTGTTTGCAGATGATACATCTCTAATATTCAAAACTGACAGAAACAAAGTAAATTTTGATGATGTAAACAATACCTTATCTCAGATATCGCGTTGGTTTACTGTTAATAATTTGCTCTTGAACGCTAAAAAAACTAAGTGTTTAGAATTTATTGTACCAAATGTTAAGAAAATTGACAAAACAATAAAAATAAACGGGGAAAACCTTATAATTGAGAACTCCACAGTTTTTCTGGGGGTGACCTTGGATAGTAAGCTTCAGTGGGACGCTCACATAGAGACATTAGCGGGTAAACTCAGCTCAGCTGCCTATGCTGTCAGAAAAATCAGACAGTTTACCGATGTAGAAACGGCTAGGCTGGTCTACTTTGCCTACTTCCATAGTGTAATGTCCTATGGAATCTTATTGTGGGGCGGAGCAGCTCATATTGAAACTATTTTTATATTACAGAAAAGAGCCATTCGATTTATCTATAAACTCGGTTCGCGCGTATCTCTTCGTGAAAAGTTTAAAGAGATTGGTATTCTTACGGTAGCTTCACAGTACATTTATAATAATATAGTCTGTGAGACAAAATATTCATCTGCATAAACAAAGAGGCAATACACACAATCGACTCATTACTAATCGTCATAAACTAGAAATTCCATCATGTCGCCTGCGCAAAGTGCAAAAATCCTTTGTAGGGTTGAGCGTACGCTTATATAATATGATTCCGAAAGAATTGCTAGATTTGCCACTGCACAAATTTAAACAATGCGTAAAAACTCACTTACTGAGTCGCGCTTATTACAAAGTTAATGACTTTATTAATGACAAAGTTGCATGGGATCTTAAAATTAGTGTTTGAATAATATTATTCAATTCGATGCTTTGATACGGATAGACTAAGTATGTCACGCTCTCTTTAAACATTTCTGTAGTGGTGTCGTGTGGTGCGGGTTGTTACGTTCCCTCAAATATGGTCGAGCGAAGCAATGGCTGGATCATGCGTCATGCTCGTGAACGGGTGCCGCCGGCGGGAATGGGGCTACTTTCTGTCTGCCCGTCTTTGACATGAATTGAATTGTAGTACGTTTTGTGGAAATGTCATATTCTATTCTAACAAAGACGCACTGGTTAAATCAGCTTGCCATCCAGCTGCCCACAAGATAGTATAAAAACTTATTACAATGTAATAGCTACTTATTAATATTGTAAAATGATTATTTTGAAAAGAGCAACTGCTGAGTTTCTTGCCGGCTCTTCTCAGCAGAATCCGCTTTCCGAACCGGTGGTAGAATCTTGACGTGTCATAAGAGCCACAGGTTGGCCTACATGAAATAAATAATTTTGAATTTTGAATTTTACAGTATTCGTGGTCTCTAGTCTATGATACATTCATTTCTCCTTCCTATTTCTAGGTTGCGTACCTACCCATGGAACTAGGAATTACGACTATGTACCTACTACCATGGAAATACTATGTAGCATGACGTAGTCGTAATTCCTAGTTCCATGGTACCTACCGTGCGAATTTTCTTTTGAGTTTTCTGTTTCTTCTTCGTTTGTTTAGTGGCTCCGCGCGTCGAGCGTTTGAGCCATAGTCAATATTGTTCCTGGTCTGTGGTCCATAGTTTTTCTGATCCTTTCCAAAATTCCGCTCCTTCAAATCGTAGTATCCTCTAATCTGTGTTCAAATCCCGATTCCACCATTACAAATGTGCTCACATCCATCTCGATATTCTGACTAATTTCTTAAACTGGACACTTTCAATTAGTAAAGATTTTTATATATTAAACCTGTGAAGATGATACTGCCATTGAAGTAAATTAGCAACCGATCGAACCGAAACCATACGACACTGTCGGATATGAATAGGTATACAGAGAACTTTTTATTTTGACACGAACAGCTTTTTTATACAATTCAAGGGTTATGACCTCAGCAAAAGAAAAAAAAATATTCAGTAATTTTGGAGCAATTTCTTTGGAGCTTTGGAGCAATCGGACAAAGTCGTATTTGAAACTCATTCCGAAGAAAAACATCGCTTGTAAAGAAGCGCTGTTGTCGCTCACCTTGTCATTGTCAAACGCCGGCGGCGGTAACTCCCAGGCAGCATGATGTTCTTGCCAGGCTTGGGAATCAGGATGACTCGGCCGAGCTTCCACGACGATGGGAAGTGCCCGGTACGGAGGATTCCGTTGAAGAGCCGGCACATCACGCCCCATCTCCAGCCACGCGACGAACAGTTCGGTTTCCGTGCCGAACACTCCACCACTCTTCAAGTGACGAGGGTACTGCATCACCTCGCTTCCGCCTACAACAAGCGAGAGCCGTCAGTCGCAGTATTCCTCGATATGGAGAAAGCGTTCGACCGCGTCTGGCACGCCGGCCTCGTGTACAAGCTGTCCACGTCTACTACTCCGCGCCGAATAGTCAAGACTGTGGCCACCTTCCTGCAAGATAGACGTTTTCAAGTGGCGGTTGAAGACGTTCTGTCCACGGAGCGCCCCATCCGAGCCGGTGTACCCCAGGGAAGCTGCCTGTCGCCCGTCTGCTACAGCAGATACACGGACGACATCCCAGTCGCTGACGGCGCTATGCTAGCGCTGTATGCCGACGACGCGGCCTTCATCACAACATCGATCAAGGTCCCGCATGCAGTGCTGAAGATGCAGCGAGCACTGGACGCACTTCCCACATGGCTGGAGAGCTGGAGACTCAAGGTCATCGGGCGGGCGCGACTACTGCCGCAGCCGCCCCCGATGACGCTCATGGGCGAGACCGTCGAGTGGTCGCCGAAGGTCAAGTACCTCGGCGTGACCATCGACAGGACCCTCTCGATGCGGCCCCATGTCAAGAATGTGGTCGCCCAGACGCGCGCCGCACGGAACCTCCTCCGACCCGTGCTGGCGTCTCACCTGCCTCTCCGTACGAAGCTGTGCGTCTACAAGGCGTACGTTCGCACGCGACTCACTTACGCGGCACCCGCGTGGTACGCGCTCACAAGCGAGAAAGACCGCAAGTCGCTGCGAGCACAGCAGTCGCTGTCGCTCCGCACCATCTCCGGAGCACCTCGCTTCGTACGGAATCAGGTCATCTCCAGAGACCTGCGCATGGAGAACCTGGACGACTTCATTCGCCGCCTGAGTGCCTCTATGTTTGCACGCGCCGACGGAGCGCGATCCCAGCATCTGCATGGCATCGCGCCATACCATCGACGACCGCCGGACATAAGAGGCCTGCCACGTGACCTAGCTCCATAGGACACGACCACTTCCTCGCCGCTGGCTGATGGGCGCTCACCGGTACGCTACCGGCGGGCTCGACCTCGCTGAGCGGCGGGCGAAGCCCACCACGGACATACCACCCTGCCGCAGTCCGCAGATCGCCCGCGACACTACGCAGGCTCGATCGCACTGCGACAGGACACCACCGGACTTGACACCCCCGGATATGACACCAAGGACCAACCGGTCCCACCCAGTGCCCCGCCTGTAGTTGCAGGCGGCATCGATACTACTGAAAGGGGCCATCGCCCCGAACAGTCACCCCGAGGCCTATGTAGGCCTAAGCGGAAGACCCCCGGCCGGCGGCCGCCAGTTCACAGTTGATTGTCACTTGCGATGTTGCTGTTGCATGTCATAATTGGAAAGCCGTCGTTTTGTATGTTTTTTGTTATAGCTAATTTTTATAATGTAAAGATAATTGTAATTAAGTTATTTATGTAATTTCATTAAGAACAAGAGGCGCGATGTCCACATCCAAAAAATAATAAAGACGAACAAAAGTTACCATTCCCCAGACCCAGAGGACAACCAAGTTCACAAAATCCTCATTAGGTTTTCTTGTTCTTATTGTTTTCTTCGTAACGTAAAATAAGTATTCTTCGAGCATAAAGATATTTTGACGGGAATTTCAATTTTCAATACAAAAACTGTCAGAACGGTAATTTTATTCCAAGGATAAACGTCACTCGACGTTGTAGAGCAAGATCCCAGTGCCGCCAGACCTAAGTTATTTTCTCAGCAATTATTTGTGTACGATGGAGTACTGTTCGAATGTCCTTTCAGTATATGCGTACCAGCTTGATTGTGCCGACGGCCAATTTCCAGATACCAGGTGCTAAAGGTAGGTAAAAACTAGAATAACTTATCTTAAATTCTCAGGGCTGATTTTCATATATGTTTTAAAGAATAGTGTAAAAATTAATAAATTAATACTGCCAGACGCTTACCGCCGGCGGTTACTTTAGCCAGACGCTTTGAAGCTCCCAAAAATATATATAATTTAAGTTAACTTATATTCTCAGTTCTGATTTTTATACATGATACTCAGGGAACTATTGCGATATTATCTGTAAGCTGCCAGACCTATTGGAAGGGTCAAACATCCCCCCAGACACACATTATGCGTCCCCATATGTATGAGTGCTAGAACATGATTCACTTGTTTAGGTGTGTGAGAGATAATATCATCATACTATAATATTATAAATGCGAAAGTGTGTTTGTTGGTTTGTCCTTCAATCAATCTGCAACAGAGCTATGGATCGACGTGATTTTTTGCCTGGGTATAGCTTAGGATCTAGAGAGAGAGAACTATTGCAATATCTTCTGCAAGCTATACCCAGGCAAAAAATCACGTCGATCCGTAGCTCTGTTGCAGAGTGATTGAAGGACAAACCAACAAACACACTTTCGCATTTATAATATTATAGTATGATGATATTATCTCTCACACATTTAAACAAGTGAATCATGTTCTAGCGCTCATACATATGGGGACGCATAATGTGTGTCTGGGGGGATGTTTGACCCTTCCAATAGGTCTGGCAGCTTACAGATAATATCGCAATAGTTCCCTGAGTATCATGTATAAAAATCAGAACTGAGAATATAAGTTAACTTTAATTATATATATTTTTGGGAGCTTCAAAGCGTCTGGCTAAAGTAACCGCCGGCGGTAAGCGTCTGGCAGTATTAATTTATTAATTTTTACAATATTCTTTAAAACTTATATGAAAATCAGCCCTGAGAATTTAAGATAAGTTAATCTAGTTTTTACCTACCTTTAGCACCTGGTATCTGGAAATCGGCCGTCGGCACAATCTAGCTGGTACGCATATACTGAAAGGACATTCGAAGAGTACTCTATCATATACAAATAATTGCTGAGAAAATAACTTAGGTCTGGCGGCACTGGGATCTTGGACCATTGGTGTAATCGGCCATCACAATAATAATAATGCACTGTGTTGGCACTGTGATAAAAAATATTTTTGTCCACCGAAGCACTTATGGATTGTAGATCGAAATACTCAAAAACCATGTAGGTATAATATTTAACCGACATTGTTATATTATTTTAAGGAATTTCAGAAAATTTTTATACGATTTAAAAATTATTATGACAATTTTTACATACTAGACCTCATAACAGGAAGTTCTCAGGGTTTTTTTGTCGTATGTTATCGTAGCGTTGTTTTTGTTCGACTGTTCGATATTTATTTCAGTTACCTACATAATAATATTTGTATATTGGTACAGGATGGTTGGTGAAAACGGGCATAGGTAATAATAATGTCAATTTTGATCGTCATGTATCTATTGAATGAATAAGTACCTAATTATGGGAAACCGTTACCGCGAAGTCCCAGTTCGGGGCGAACCACTAGTAATACTTAGATCCGTTGAGCACATACGAAATTGTACTTCATGATTTTGACATGCAACATGTCACATGCTAAGTACCTAAGTCCTAGATGGAAACTTTCGGCCTGGTCTGCTGCCTTTGTATGGGAAACTTTTCTGGCGCTATCTATGATTGCTCAATACTGCTCAATAGTTACTAGGGTTTTATTTAATTTAATGTAGATAATAGATACTTCTCTTGCAACTCCATAATGAAATTAACTTACCAAATAAAAACATACGATTATATTGTTTACTTTATAGCAGTAGGAATAACCTACATTTTCCTGTAGGTACACACTATGAATACGAGCCCAGCCAGAGCGTATCGTATTATGAGTATTATGTTTATGACCTCTATAAATATCATTGATGACACATACTTGGACACATAACTACCACATTGGCCGGCACGGAGTGATATAATTTATACATAATCTTAGCGGCCGCCGCCGGCCCGCTGACATTGATTTCATTTTCCTTTCCTTGTATTATCTTCTTTTTGGACTTTCCTTGTTTGTCTTCTTTAAATTGCCGGCCCGCCGGCATTGATTTCACTTTCCTTGTAGTAGGGGAGCCCACGATGCTAAATGGGGATTTACTCGAGCGTCGTAAAGACCTATTGGGTTGCAAAGCTTAGATGATAAGAAGAAAAAAATGTTATATGATATATACCTTTACAGCGGTGGGGGAAGCGGCTATAGATTTTTAAATATGTAAAAAAAAACTGTTGCATGGACATCCTCGAGCGCGTCAGATATTGATAGCATCAATCCCCTACGTATTGTTAATAATGTACGTATGTTAATCTGATCGTTTGCATGATGCGGGTGGTTGTATGTAAGGGTTGAAAATGAAAAAAAAAAAAAATTTAATCGAGCGCGTCAGATTTTCTAAGGGAGTGTTAAGTGCACCAAAAAAAAGCTCTCATTCACTAATCTGACAATTTCGATGGGACGCAAACTCGCGGCCATTTTCATAATGTGCAAAAAAAATTCGCCATTTTGAAATACTCAAGCGCGTCAGATTAAGATATATATGGTTCATCTTTATGTTCTAAACGTACTGTCTCATAATCTGACGATTATCTAGAGGGATTCAACTGATCTGACAAAAAAAATTAGAAAAACGGTTCACCTTAAAGGCCATCCCTGCAACTTCCCGCTAATTCCATTCCTGGGCGCTTAAAATTGTACTTATGACATTTTTGAGCTCAAAATATAATTTATGTGATATTTTGAGCTCGCTGAGTTCAAAGAAATAATATTTCTATGCATTTGAGCTCTCTCAGCTCGAAAGTCTGATAGAAGTTTCATAGAACACTATTTTTAATTGCAGTAAATAATTTATAGCACTGTGCGTGATATAAATCATTTAATGATGATTCCATCGACAATTCGAGATCATCATAATATGTTCCTCGAGACCGTCGGAAAACCGGCTTGCTTCGACGATATTCCAAAATATTTACACATTTTTTTAATGTTTTTACCGTAAATTTTATTGTTTTTTGTGAGGTACTTTCACGACAAAATACACATTTTAAATTTATATCACTCATATTAAATATTTATAACTTTTAATTCACACAAATAATATTAAAATAACAAAAAAATCCAAAACGTTGGAAACACGTTGTAAACAGCATGCTACGAACGAGTCTTTATGATCAGCTGTGATGGCGTCATGGCAGCAGAAACCAGAGTGGGGACGGAGTGAGAGAGTAATAGATAGAGAAAGAGTGAGAGAGGAATAGAAACGCGGAGAAGGAAATGTAGGCATCACGCAGCTGCACGCATTTAACTTTATCGACGAATTTTTGTTATTTCGGCTTGCGGAAATCGTCAGATTATATATTTTTCATTATTCTTGAATTATTTCCTTCAAAATAAAAAAAAATTTAGCTACGCTCGAGAATGTCGAGATAACGTTTTTTTTTTACAACTTTGTTGCCCTCCCCTTTCTTTACGTCACTCTCAAATTGTCAGATTAGTGGAATATATACTTTTTAGGATGTAATTAACTCACCCTACCTTAATCTGACGCGCTCGAGAATTTCTGATGGTCAATTTTTTTTTACTAATCTGATCCTGTATCCTTCACGGGCGGCCTTATATATGTGCCTCATGTTTCGTGGAGGTACTTTACCGGGTACAAGGTATCCCCCTGTATATTAATCTGCCGCGCTTTAGTAAATCCCGAAATCCCCGCTTGGGCTCCCCTACTATTGTATTATCATCTTTAAATTCGAGGACAGTTATCAGTTCTACAATACCTACTAGGAAGGCCTACAATAAGAATTAACAATGCACACAATTTTAGTGTTACTCATTGTATCATCACTTACGATTGGCGATATTGAAGCGAAACTGAAGAATGTATATCCACCACACTGTACTCAAGTAACTAAAGGTACGTGTTTTGTGTTTGTGCACCTAAGTAATGTTTCATTCATTAGTCATTTATCTATATTAAGCTATTGCATAGCTTTTATCGCGGGCTTTGAACTAGGACAAACAGTTTGAGCGCGGCGACCGAATCAAGAAATTCCGTAACGAAAATAAACCTAACACCGTCGTTCAGTAAGCGTTCAACATTTTAGAGGTTCACAAGTAGCTCTGTTTGGCGCAGTGGGCGAGCGGCCGCTTTCTTTACCGTATGGTATATGATGTCGCAGGTTCGAATCTCACTCGCGAAGTAGTGACAGTGCACTTTTCTTGTTTGTTTGTTTTTTAATTATTTTTTTGCATACTTAATTTTTATTATGCCAAAAAAAAAAATTATAATTGCATAAGTTGATAAAAAAAGATATGCAATAGCTTTACCGCGGCAGTCCCCGAGTGCCACTTAATTTTTTTATTCTTTAAATTTCGAAATGTGTGTCCTACCTCTGTGTGTCTTTGTCTGTCGGAGTAATCGACCGAGCGAAGCGAAGGTCTCTGAGTTTACTTGAGTGAATTTGCACTTGTCCGTCCGTCCGTCTGTCCGTCCGTCCGTCCGTCTGTCAGAGCCTTATAACTCCTGAATTACTGAACGTAATTACTTCAATTTTAGATATGATATGTAAACCGATGGCCAGCCGAAAATGGCTTAAAAAGTTATAAGTAAAAATCTTTATTTCAGGGGGGCTCTCAGAGAAACGAAAGCGAAGGAAAATATATTTTTTTGCGTTTCATAGGGTTGCAGTACCTCATTTTAAAGATAATTTGGAACAGAGTACAAAAGTATTTTTTTTTTAAATTTTTTTCCTAAAATTGACGAAATGGGGGGCTTTCAAAGTGGATTTTATATTTGACCTCACAACGGATTAACCATTGAAAGCCGGGGCTCGAAAGTTTCATAATTTTAGCGTAATATCATGTACTTGAACAACAAATACTAAAATTAGATAAATGTAATAAGGAAACTAAATTATTTAACTTTTAATGAGCAGCAGTATTTTTAACAGAACTTCACAATGATGTCAATAGATGGCGCTCTCATCTCATATAGCAAATGCAGCTATATGTAAATTATTATTATTTTGTATGACAAGTACTAATACATATAATAACATATTATTCAATTAAAATTATTATTTAGTCATTTAACAAACATCAATAAAACTTCACGTTGCAGTTTGTTTTTACATGTTTTCTGATCGTGTCGAATAGATGACGCTGTGTCCAAATAATTTAATTTGAATGTTCCAAAAAAACTATACCTAAGTTTGATTGAGGCCTTGAGGATTTCATTATAACAGTTCCCTAACCTTTACGGGCTACCTATGTTAAGTTAGTTGACACTTTCTGTCAACTTTGTTATTACGAACCTCGACGGGACAACTAAAGGTGAAAATGACATTGGGATGTTAGGATTGTATTTAGGGGCTACCTACGTAAAGAGACTTCTACAAAGGGGATGATTTAGGTATGGTTGGTGAAAACGGGCATAATAATAATGTCAACTTTGATCGTCATGTATCTATTGAATGAATAAGTAATTATGGGAAACCGTTACCGCGAGGTCTCAGTTCGAGGCGAACCACTAGTTATCTTAAATCAGTAATCATCATCAAACCATCGCGAATCCACTTACTGAGCATGGGTAGCTTGACATCTTCTTAGGCCGGCCATATTATACGGGCAGCTTGAAGCAGTCGTGGATCTACATTCTACTGCTTCAAGCTGCGACTGCATAGTGAACTACCGTCTTCCATTTGCATACATATACATGGAACCGCTCGACCAGTTGCGACTGTTCCGGGCGGTCAGCGGCTTGAAGCAGATCCTGACAGCTTCAAGCTGCCCTGCAAGGCCGGCCTTAGTGCGAATTGGCAGACTTCACACACTTTTCAGAACATTGTGGATAACTCTCAGGCATGCAGGTTTCCTCACGATGCTTTCCTTCGCCTTTAAAGCAAATGATATTTAATTGAACTGAAATGTTAGAGGTACGTGCCTGGGATTCGAGCCCCGGACTTCACGCAGACGAGGCCAAAGTCTTTTGCGAAGAGAAGGCTATCAAATTCACGGATGTGATTATCTCTCTCATGCTATCGACTTAGGAACACTTTTTTATTTTCCTTTAAATATTTCTAAATAAAAACTCAACCACGTTACCTAGAATCCTTGAGACGAACACAGGACATTTTGTATCGGGATTAATTAGAATTCCTTCGTAACAAAATAAAAACACATACCTATGTAATAAATAATTGGCACAAAATAGTCTAAACGCTGAACGTATATGGTGAAATTTGGTAGATAGCTTGCTTAAAGCTTCCGGAGACAAGCTTATGCTTCTTTTTATCGCGGGTTGGTAAAGTACATAATCAAAGCGTACCTACGGGGTTTTATAAAACCTAAATACGCGCAAATGAAGTCATATCAAAAGTCAATACCTACTAATGTAGGTACCTACTTTTAAATAATGTGATAAAAGCATATAACTTGGGGCTCAAAATTCAAATACTACAATTATATAAGTAGGTAAAGTTGTGCATTTAATTTTGGTTAATTGGCTTTGGATTACGCTAGTCGCACCTAAAAGCGGAGACGCAAGGTGGAGAATTTCAAAAGATTAATTAATATCTGTTTTAACTGCTACTTATTCACTATAATACTGTAT
Source organism: Oeneis ivallda (assembly GCA_029955525.1). Lineage (NCBI taxonomy): Eukaryota > Metazoa > Arthropoda > Insecta > Lepidoptera > Nymphalidae > Oeneis > Oeneis ivallda. Next base: position 9,638,675 of record JARPMR010000024.1, on the reverse strand, counting down.
TTTTTATTTGTTAATTTCAGATACAGATTATGTTTCTCGATTCAAGTTAGACTATCCGATCGCCTACATTCATCCGGGAGTGACAGAAGCTTATCAGCCAGTAGGTTTATTTTTATATTTTTACTAGCTGACCCGGCGAACTTCGTACCGCCAACTTACCTATATAAATAAAACGAATAAATTATCTTAATAAAAAAAACTATCCTATCTTTCAAGTTGGACCAAATTACAGATAGTTACGAAGTTTGATCAAAATTGGTTCTGTAGTTTAGGAGTCCAGCGCGGACAAACAACGTGACACGTAATTTATATATATATTTTTATGTAAATAGTTTCCTGTAGCCGTTATTTATTTTTTTGTGACGTACCTGTCAGAGACAGGGATTTTATTCCCGCTATTCCCGTGCTATTCCCCAGTCCCCGCTTTAAGGCAGGATTTATCCTGGCCACAGTATTTTTTTATATTATTAATAAGCAATTTGCACTTACACGGAAATCAATTGTAAATAGACCATTTTATTGCAAATAATATCTATGCAAAAAAAACTTGGTGTTTCAAGTGCCACCTTCATAGAGAAGAATTATATGGCCATCGTGGCAGAAAAGTCTGGCACACCTATTTTTTGAATGTTTATAAAATAAAAAATTGAAAATCCACATAAGTGCAATTTTACTGTTACCGGCTTCTGGTATAATATGATTATTTATTATTTATTAATCATGGAATTTCTTAACTACCTCCTCTTTATTGATGTTTCCCCTTGATGTTCCTCTTTATAGGTTGAACATTCCTCCTGCTTGATGTTTCGAGGAGACCTGCGATCACGTTCATACCAAGTTTCCTACTATCAGTTTTATATTTCTACATTTCAGATGTACTGCTTACGCCCGCCATCAGTGAATAAGGCGGTAACGGTTGTATGTGATTGGGCCGCACCTCCACAAGTGCAGTTCACTCTAGGCGATGACTACGTGCACGTAGTGCGCCAAGACCCGACTGGACGCTACCAAGGCAACGCTATCATCACTACGTACCAACTGTGCACTCATAACATGACCCATGTGGACTTTACAGACTATACTATTGACACAATGCCTGCTATTACACCTCATGAGACATAAAGGGTGTGATAATGTAACATAATAATATTGTAAAGGTCTGTAGATTAAGCATTTAAATACAATTGTTTATTGTAATAAATAAATACTCTCCTATTCAACTAAACCCTTTTTAATACCTACCTACTTAGAATAAATACTTATGTACCTGCTCCCAAAAACGCAATAGTCGACGCGGTGTTAAGCGGTGATATTTTGAATTTTATTCTTATGCAGTATCGTCGCGTTACTACAACGAGCTCGCAGAATTTAAAAAGAAAATAAAAAATATAGTAGTTTATGTACAGTGCGACAATTATAACTTGACGCGGCTGTGCGCCACTGTGCTCAACATCCTCAACATTACTATTGGAATTGTATAGAACATGAGACTAAATTTGGGAAAAAAACATTTTTAATTTACCCAATAAACGCAACAGCATACAACGAAATCCAATAGCGAATTTTCAAGATGCCCATGGAGTATAAAAATTGGATGACCGAATTAGTTCCTCAAAACGCCACCGCCAACTTATACTTGAAGCACTGTATCATGTATTGTAATTACATATAAGTTTGAGACTCTTTACTTAATATGTTCCACCCCACCTAAACTACTGGGACCGGTTTTAATGGTGTCAATCGATTCATTATGATTGTCCGGACTCCGGATAACATAGGCTATACTTACGGTAGTAAATACATAAGCCTTTGAGGCTTTACTAAGTACATTTTGTACGAACAAAATCATTAAGCATGACGTTGTTAGGATCGAATTTTATGTTCCGTTTCGCAGGATTTTCAAAATCTACATCCACCCAGAAGAAGTCGCTTGTACTACCCGGTTACTAAAAGAATGGACCTGGCGTCGATGACGTCACTGCGACGCATGGGTACAGTGTGCAAAAAAGATTCATTAAGAATATTTATGAAAATTAAATGTTAGTGGAAACTCTAGGTATGCTGTGTTAGTATTGTCTTATCACACATTGAAATAAAAGATATTTTGCGGAAACTAAAGCGTATATTCTATTATTTGATAGGTACATCCCGACATTTCGCACTCTTTACAGAGGACGTGGTCACGGGCCGACTCAAATAATAAAATATACGCGTCAGTTTCCGTAAAATATCTTTTATTTCAATATGCTGTGTTAGTTTTGATAATTGGAATAATAATCATAAGACCGAACTCAGCGGTATACAGTTCGTATGACAAAAACTTAATAAAAATAGTCCAAAACGTAACAATTATAACAAAACAACAGTCTAATGACAAAAACTTAATAAAAACAGTCCAAAACGTAACAATTATAACAAAACAAACTAAAACAATTCAACAAAAAACTTAACAAGGATATTCTAAAAACTGAACGTTTTGCTAAAGACGAAAGTAGACACGTATCGGTGACAAAGATGCGAACCGTACTGACGCGTCAGGACGAACGCGGAGAGGTGAGCGGGGAAGCGGGAGAGGCGTCACATTCCAGCGAGGTCCAATCTTTTAGTAACCGGGTTGTAATTCATTAGTTCTCTGATCTCTCGTGGCCCTCTCCCAAACACATGCCGAAAATCTAGCCAAAGTATCTCATCTGCCTCTAATTTAAGTTCTTACATAAATAATTATGAGAATTTTTCTCAATGTTATGGAAATAATCGATTGTGATAATTTTATGTTATCAACAATTGTTAGCATAATGTTAATATGTTGAACGAATTTTATTTTTACATTAGGAGAATTAATGACGAAATAAGAAATATAAAGCTACTTCGCATTAGAGGTTATTCGCATACCTTCACTCACGACTGCAATAATGAGCAAGTTGTACGGAATTCTGTTCTTATTATTGGTGGCTGATTATGCCTCTTCGACGTTACACCCCTACGTTTACGAATTCGGTCAGTAAATTATTTTTTTCTATCAAAACTAGTTACTGTATTAGACTAGTATTTTATCTTTTTAGGGTTCCGTACCAAAATGGTAGAAATGGAACCCTTATGGTGAGACTTTCTCCGTCCGTCTGTCACAGTCGATTATTTTAGTAACTATTAAAGGTATCGACATGAAATTTGGAATAAGTAGTTCTTTATAATAGTGGCCCAATATCATTGGAATCACGAAAAATCTAAAATTATTTTTAGTTTAATTAAAAAAGGGGGAAAATCGGGGGTTTGAAATTTCAAAGTAAGATTACTGTACCGATTGGGGTATCATATGAAAGGCATTGTCCTGTACATTCTATAACAGATTTTTATTTATTTTTATATATAATAGTTTTTGGTTAATCGGGCATAATGTCGAAAAAAATACTGTGTCCCCCCCCCCCCCCCCCTTATCTCCCGAAATTTACATTTAGCATTATTAAGGTCGAAGCTGAATGAAGGGGCGACCAAGCGAGTGTTCTGGCGTAGCCCATTTGATTTGTAAATAGCTAGTACACACTACATAGTTGTAGTAGGGTACAGTGATGTCCTATGCACTATTACTTACTCTAGTAAAACAACCTAGTTGGTTTTCCATCATACCGCTACCTACGTACGCTTTCTTTTACATCACTGATACAAACACCAGGGATGTAAAAGAAGTCGTTTCTAAAGAAAGGTTAATAACCCTACAGCCAATTTTTAAATGTTTATTAAAGTATGAAAGTGTGTAATTTTTAATTGTAGGAGTAAATTACGGAGACCTGATGTACCAAAGCAATGGTAAAATACCTCTTTTTCAGCCTGAAACTAAACTAGACATCACTGTAAGTACCTACCTTTAAATTTTATATGATGATTATACTTAATATTATGTATTCCGCGAAAAGGTTTATGAAGGTGTATGTCTTTATGATTTAAATGACTTATAAAATAACTAGCTGATGCCCGCGACTTCGAGTGGATGTAGTTTCTAAAATCCCTCGGGAACTCTTTGATTTTCCGCGATAAACAGGAGCCTATGTCACTCTCCAGGTCCTCAACTATACCCATGCAAAAAATCACGCCGATCCGTAGCTATGTTGCGGCGTGATTGAAGGACAAACCAATAAACAGACACACTTTCGTATTTATAATATTATTATGACGTATTAATAAGGAAGAATTAATACCACGATAATAAAGGCGATCCAATTAAATTTTAGAACACAAAAGCTACTATTGTGACTTAAATATTATGATAGTTAGATGTATTCCCTCAGGGACTTTTTTTGTAGAGAATAATGAGTACTTTAATCATGTAGTACATCATTTTTATGTACCTATCATCGAAAGTTTTCTCAGCACACGCCAAATAATGCATTTTATAGGCAAAATTTTCCTACTTTGGGTTACATTATTACAATTTTCTTAAGTAATTCTAATTTTTTTGACAATAAATTATAGTCTATGTTACCTCTTGATAACTTAACTTTCTTTTGGTGAAAAAATGGTTAAAATCGGTCCAGTAGTTACAGAGCCTATTCGGTACAAACAAACATAGAAATCTTTCCTCTTTATAATATTTATTAGTATAGACTAGCTGACCCAGCGAACTTCGTACCGCCAACAAAAATATTTAGGGGTGGGTCACCCTTATCATTTAGGGGTATGAAAAATAGATGTTGGCCGATTCTCAAACCTAGCCGATATGCACACAAAATTTCATAAAAATCGGTTTATGCGTTTCGGTGGAGTTTGGTAACAAATACCGCGACATGAGAATTTTATTATATATTAGATTTTTTTCTGGTTACTATGGTAATTTCTCATCATCATCATCAATCATGACTCATGAGTCATGATTTCACGATAGCTAGAAGAAGAGTCTCCCCGAATGGAGGATATAAGTAGGGTTCTGTGGAAATTATGATACTTAATGACATCGTTTGGTTAGGTATGGGTGGCTTTGTGTACATATATTTGATGGATTATTTTAGATGCCATACGGAGCAACAATTACGTACGTAAGAGTGAAGATCTACGCAATATCGCCACCAAAAGTCGACTATGAAGCAGACAAGAAACAAGTAATCATTAGGTATGACTGGACTCAAATTAGCTATTCGAAATACGAGTTACTCGCCAAAGGTGTGTACATGTAGTAGGTATTCTTCTTCGTCTTAGAATCTTTCAGGTATTACAGACTTTCATGTTTTTGCTAAACGTGATTTGCCATATTAATGTGATGTGTGATGTGTCCCTGTTAAATAAAACAATTTGCGCCTGAATGCTTGTTTCACTGTTTAATAACCTAATTTAACTGTGGATATTAACAACTCTTATTGGTTTCTCGTAATTGGATAATTGACTGATATTTTTAGGGTTCCGTACCAAAATGGTAAAAATGGAACCCTTACGGTGAGACTTTCTTTAAGTGTGGAGCAACTTAATAAGCTCGAGCGCATCCAAAATCTCTGTATACGGTTCATATTTGGGCTTCGTAAATATGACCATGTTTCAGAATTTCGCAAAAACTCGAGTGGCTCCCAATTCGCCTTCGCAGGAATACTCGAATTTTATCTCTCTTATACAGTGTCCTTTTCAATCCAACTACTCCTCCGTATTTGAAAGAGCGGTTCGAGTTTCTCGGGGATTCTCATCCGGGTCGATCTCTCCGCTCTGGGGATAACTTGACTCTTAGAATTCCTTCCCATAGCACATCTTTCTACTCCAAGTCCTTCTCCATTACAGCTGTTCGTCTTTGGAACTCTCTCCCTGTCAATTTGCGGCGGGCACAATCTCTGCCTATTTTTAAGCAGCTCCTTAAAAAACATTTTATGCCCCCGTAATTTTGTATAGGTAGATATTTATCTACTTAATTCCTTATTTATTATTATGGCTAATCATATAATATGATACTTAAGTATATATTGTATGTATGTATTTATGAATGTATGTAACATTTATGTATATATAGGTATGTTTATTATATATATATTTTTTTATTTATTTATATATATATATATATATATATATATATATATATATATATATATATATATATGTATATATATATATATATATATATATATATATATATATATATATATTTATGTATATATTATAATATTATATATATTTCACCTAATTTTTATTTTCATAATTTATTTATTTTAAGTGTACACCCTCATCCAGTATTTCTTATTACTGTTTCGTCATTAGGTTGCCTGGAAGAGATCGCTTCTTAGCGATAAGGCCGCCTATTGTACAGCTTATATCCTTATATTATGTATGTTTTATGTTCTTTTATTTTATGTTAATTGGTGTACAATAAAGAATATTTTCATTTCATTTCATTTCTCCGTCCGTCCGTCCGATTATTCACAGTCGATTATTTCAGTAACTATTAAAGCTATCGACATAAAATTTGGCATAGTTGTGTATAATAGTGGCACAACATCATTGGAATAAAGAAAAATTGAAAATTATTTTTAGTTTTATTAAAAAAGGGGGAAAATCGGGGGTTTGAAATTTCAAAGTAAGATAACTATACCGAGTGGGATATCATATGAAAGACCTTTACTTGTGCATTCTAAAACAGTTTTTGAAGTGAAACTTCTTTAGGCGCATGAGGGTAAAATTTTTACAAATGTAACGTCACGCAAGTATGCAACGGAAACGGAAGTGTCGAAAAAGAGATTCGCCAAAGAAGTTTCACTTCTGACATGTGTACTTTGTACGCACGCATTTTTTTATTTATTTCTATATATAATAGTTTTTGATTAATCGGCCAAAATGTCGAAAAAATTTTATCGAAGGCGTTTGACCGGGTCTGGCATGAAAGCCTTTTGAGCAAACTTTCAGCTTATGGGATACCCACTGGACTTTGTAACTGGATATCGGATTTCCTGAGTGGGCGATCATTTCGAGTGGTCATAGATGGCACCTCGTCTGATCTGATGGCGATTAACGCCGGTGTCCCTCAGGGATCAGTTCTCTCCGCAACGCTCTTTTTGCTGCACATTAATGACCTCCTCAGGCCCGGTATCTTTGGGTATGCGGATGACAGCACCGTTACGGAGAGATACATGTCCGGTCCCCGTGCTAGTGGCGCTGAGACTTTCGAGCTTAGAGAGGCTTTGGTAGAACGCATAAATTTGGCTTTGAAAGAGGTATCGGATTGGGGTGATGCCAACCTTGTCAAATTTAATGCTACCAAAACGCAAGCGTGTTTGTTCACCGCCAAACGGAGTCCATTCCCGCTGACTCCGACTTTCCGAAATATATCCGTACCGGTCACTGACAGTATTGATCTTCTTGGCATAAATGTCTCGTCAAATCTTTGGACGATGCATCGAATCCAAGGCAAAAACTGCTGGCAAGAAACTTGGTATCCTCAATAAAGTCAAGCGCTACTTCACGCCGGAACAGCTTGTTACCTTGTATCAAGCACAAGTTCGATCGTGCATGGAGTACTGCAGCCATTTATGGGACGGCTCTGCCAAGTACCAGCTTGCTGCATTGGATTCGGTGGACAGACGCGCCAGAAGACTCATTGGCGACGAATCGCTAAGTAACTCCAAACTTCAAAGTCTGGAAAATCGGCGCAAAGTTGCCTGTCTGTCGGTATTTTACAGGATATATTTCGGAGAGTGTGCTCAAGAACTATTTGAACTAGTTCCTCCATCACCCTTCTACCATCGAACCGCAAGGCATCGCTCGAATCTGCACCGCTACGTGGTCGAAATCCCCCGATCCCGCACTAAGCGTTTTGCTTCCTCGTTCCTAATACGCACCGCTAAAATTTGGAATGCCCTTCCGGCTTCCGTTTTTCCAACTGACTATAACTTGGGTACCTTTAAATCAAGAGTGAATAGGCATCTTCTAGGCAAGCGCGCTCCATCTTAGGCTGCATCTTCACTTACCATCTTCACTTTATTTAGAAAAAAAAAAAAACCAAAAATCTGAAATAATTATGGTCAATAGAGGTTTATGTATATTTTACAGGAAAAATAAAACCAACGCTCTAACTAGCATAGCTTTTTTTTATATTAACAATAAACCTCTACAAACAAAGTTTTGGAGTACGGAACCCTCGGTGCGCGAGTCCGGCCTTGGCCGGCTTTTTTCATTTATTTAAACTAGTGGTTCGCCCCGAACTGAGACCTCGCGGTATCCCATAATTCCCACAAGGTAGTTTTAACTATATTATATTGTAATTAAAACGCGCCGAATCTGATGACGTCAATCGTCATCTGCTTTCGTGGATGGGATGCGTATTTACAATATTAAAGACAGCGCCATCTATCAACAGTATAGTGAAGTTTTGTTAAAAACATTGATGCCCATTAAAACTTAAATAATTTCGTTTCTTTATAATATTTATCTAATCTTAGTATTTGTTGTTCAAGTACAGAATATAACTGAAATTATGAGTAAGTTTCAAGTTTAAAAAAAAAGTGGTTTTAGTGATCTAGCCTCGAATAAAATCTCCACTTTGAAACCCCCCATTTCGTCAATTTTAGGAAAAAAAATAAAAAAAAAATACTTTTGTACTCTGTTCCAAATTATCTTTAAAATGAGGTACTGCAACCCTATGAAATGCAAAAAAATTTATTTTACTTCGAATTCGCTTCTGTGAGAGCCCCCCTGAAATAAAGATTTTTATAACTTTTTAAGCCATTTTCGGCTGGAGGCCATCGGTTTACATATATCATATCTAAAATTGAAGTAATTACGTTCAGTAATTCAGAAGTTATAAGGCTCTGACAGACGGACGGACGGACGGATGGACGGACAAGTGCAAATTCACTCAAGTAAACTCAGAGACCTTCGCTTCGCTCGGTCGAATAACGTTTTTAAATATTATATGCCATTTCTCTTTTTTAAATATCTTTAATAGTCTCGGAATTATAAGCTGTTTTACTGTAACTATATCTGCCTCTTTATAAAACGAAATTGTGAAATCTTTAAAAAAGCGTGTATGAAGCTGCTGAATTGTGACATCACACTTCAGCAGCGCTCTCTCTCTAAAAGGAAACTTTAAAGCTCTATAACTTATTTGTTTTTGGAACGATTTATTTTATGTTTTTACAAATGTTATTCTTACATGTTACATTTTCGATTAAAAATAATGAATATCAACATTTTGACTACAGTCAATAACCCAACTGAACGAAAAATTCAGGCCTCCTAGGTCTGTATTGGAAAAGATTAATTACTTGTAGGTACTTAATAATATTATTATGTCGGCTGGGACTCGTTTCACCACAGAAGGCAAAAGTACAGTAAAAGTAAAACATTTACAATAAATTACTACACATAAATTATAATTAATTATATTAAACCTGCCTAATTAAGTATCTATACATCATACTATCATACTTAAATGCGAAAGTGTTTGTTGGTTTGTCCTTCAATCACGCCGCAACAGAGGACGACGTGACTTTTTGCATGGTTATAGTTGAGGACTTGGAGAGTGACATCTTGGCTACTTTTTATCTCGGAAAATCAAAGAGTTCCCGAGAGACTTTAAAAACTAAATCCACGCGGACGAAGTCGCGGGCATCAGCTAGTTGAAGATATTTTGAAAAAATTTTTTCAAAATCAATCACCGTCGACATCGATACGCGGAAAAATTTCTTAAATCTAAAAATTTAAATCTATTACTTAAATCTAAAAATTTTAATCTGTTTGCAGGAACCTAATAACTATATTCATTACAATAATGATAAGGTACATTAAATGTTTGTAGTTAGGTACATAGTAGTAAAAGGTTTATTATATTTCAATGTAGATAGATAACTTAACAATAATTTAAAAGCGAAGAGCATAAAGACCTTTTGTTAACACTCGATTCACTTCAAGTTTCGTGATGTGATACAGGATGATTAATTTTTTACTGCCTATGTTATGAAGTGGTGTGTATAAATATAAATGTAATAGGTATTCGAGTAGGTTTTCTCATTAATTAGTACATTAACTACTCATAACTAATGCTGACATTAGTTATGAGTAGTTAGTATTTATCAGTTGCTCATAGTACTTTTTAGGGTTCCATACCAAAATGGTAAAAATGGAACCCTTATGGTGAGACTTTCTCCGTCCGTCTGTCCGTCCGTCTGTCACAGTCGATTATTTCAGTAACTATTAAAGCTATCGACATGAAATTTGGCATAGTTGTGTATATTAGTGGCCCAAAATCATTGCAATAAAGAAAAATCGAAAATTATTTTTAGTTTTAATAAAAAAAAGGGGGAAAATCGGAGGTTTGAAATTTCAAAGTAAAATAACTATATCGAGTGGGGTATCATATGAAAGGCCTTTACTTGTGCATTCTAAAACAGTTTTCTATTTATTTCTATATATAATAGTTTTTGATTAATCGGCCAAAATGTCGAAGAAAATACCGTTCCCCCCCCTTATCTCTGAAGTTTACCAATCGAAAAATCTGAAATAATTATGGTCAATAGAGGTTTATGTATATTTTACAGGAAAAATAAAAGCAACGCGAAAATTATTTTAGTTTGATTAAAAAAGGGGGGAAATCGGGGGTTTTAAATTTCAAAGTGAGATAACTATACCGAGTGGGGCATCATATGAAAGGCCTTTACTTGTGCATTCTAAAACAGTTTTTTATTTATTTCTATATATAATAGTTTTTGAGTAATCGGCCAAAATGTCGAAAAAAATACCGTTCCCCCCCCTTATCTCCGAAGTTTATCAATCGAAAAATCTGAAATAATTATGGTCAATAGAAGTTTATGTATATTTTACAGGAAAACAAAAAACGCAACGCGAAAATTATTTTAGTTTAATTAAAAACGGGGGAAAATCAGGGGCTTGAAATTTCAAAGAAAGATATTTATACCGAGTGGGGTATCATATGAAAGGCCCTTACTTGTGCATTCTAAAACAGTTTTTTATTTATTTCTAGATATAATAGTTTCTGATTAATCGGCCAAAATGTCGAAAAAAATACCGTCCCCCCCCCCCCCCCTTATCTCCGAAGTTTAACAATCGAAAAATCTGAAATAATTATGGTCAATAGAGGTTTATGTATATTTTACAGGAAAAATAAAACCAACGCTCTAACTGGCATAGTTTTTTTTATATCTATAATATAATAAAACTGTAACAGGTCCAATTCTGTACATTGAAGATATTTTGAAAATTTTTGTTTGAGGGCACTCTATAATCGATACTGAAGCCAACACAATTTTTTTTTAATTTTTTGTCTGTCTGTCTGTCTGTCTGTCTGTCTGTCTGTATCTTGGCCGCGCATCACGCCGAAACTACTGGACGGATTTAAATGAAACTTGGCACGATTTAAGTTAGTACTACGAGTTATAATATAGGATACGTTTTATCCCGAAATTCAGCACGGTTCCCTTGGGAGAGGGGATGAAAGTCAAAATGTGTATTTTGCTGTAATTCATTAAGGCGTATTCCGATTTAATCCATTCTTTTTTTGTTAGAAAGCAGGTTCTTTAGAGATTGTCCTGTAATTGTTTCAAGGTCGTCAATTTCGTAGTTCAGAAATTATAGACATCACAATCTTCTGTATAGGTCCAAATAACTTGAACCCCGGAATCTACAGGATACTTTGAATGAACGGCTCATCTTAAGCTGGCAATTGTAATTTATCGTATATAGCCATCGTGGATAATATTTTGTCAAAGTCAAACTACTCCAAAGGCGTCAGATTTTGCCAAACTATCATTATACCTACATACTACATAGTAGGTATGGATGTAATACATCGTATGGACGTAATATTACAGTGTTTTCCTATGTAATTTAATATTCTAATCATTTTTACTAATATTACAAATGCGAAATTGTGTTTGTTTGTTGGTTTGTCCTTCAATCACGCCGCAATAGAGCCACGGATCTACGTGATTTTTTGCATGGGTATAATTGAGGACCTGGAGAGTGACATAGGCTACTTTTATCCCGGAAAATCAAAGTGTTCCCGAGGGATTTTAAAAACTAAATCCACGCGGACGAAGTCGCGGGCATCAGCTAGTTAACAATAAACCTCTACAAACAAAGTTAACGATAAATAAGCAAATTAATATAATATTATCGTTTTACTTTTACTTTTGAAGTATGGAACCCTCGGTGCGCGAGTCCGACTCGCACTTGGCCGGCTTTTTGAATTTAAATTTTATATTTTTACGAGTAATGATGTGTTTCAGAGACTCTGGCAACCGATTTATTTTTGGAATAGCATATTTTAGTGTTCTTTTTCCGTAATGGTTTGTATATTTAGGTAACTGGAGTTTAAAATTATTATCCATTCTACGTGCTGAGCAGTAGGCCTTCTGTACTTTTTAAATTTTGGGTACAATAATGTTCCGTTAGTAACGTGAGATCAATTTTCTCATGTATGGGTATAATTTTACAGAATGCAAGTAATTTTCTATAATCTTCTTTAAAGGTAATTTTTAATTTATTTGGTACTATTTCTTTTAATATACGTAGCTGAAGGACAAAAATTTGTTGGTGGAAAGGATAGAACCGCCACCTTTCGGTTCATTAGGGCTCTGGACTGTATGTGGGCACTATGTATGTAGCGTCCACGCATTGGAGATCTTTGGAGATCTTTTTTATTCGTGGATAGCAATGTGGTGTTCCTTGAAGACAGAATAACTTCAGTATCCTCTTCATCATCAGGTTCTGGGTTCAAAACTGTGCTCACTTGACATATAAAGATGCTGAATTTTTCTTCATAACACTAGCAGCTGATTCCGAACTGTGCAACTTCAGCGTTTTTCCAATGACATTATAAGGATAGCTGAAAACCTGATTAGCCTCACTCTTTACAGCAGCGACACTTATTTCATCAAGATCCTTCTTCACCATTGTATACACTTCTGCTGACTTTGTTTAAGCGGAATGGGCAACTGACTCCATCAATGAGTTCGCACTTCTCCGCCATCGAGCCATGTTTTTATTATGCGTCTGGATAAAAACAATATATTATGAATTTCTGCACAAAGATGCTGTTTAAATTATACATTGTTAGAATTACTAGAAATTTAGAATAGAAAATAAATACTAAAAATTTACATGTTTTTCATTTGTTTGACAAGCTGTCAATTTGTTATTATTACAACTATGTTATTATTTATATATTTTAATTTTAATTAATAGAGAGGGAGCTTTCAGACCATCGTCATTTTATAAAAGCTAAAAGTTCCTCTGCGTATGTCCTCAATAAAGATAAGAACGATCCCAGACTATAAGTTTGGATCTTGGTGGCTTTGGGAGATATAGGTAGTAAAGGTGCATAAATTCTGAGGATACTTTCGTCATAGTATAAAAAATGCGTGAGTGTCGTGGAACACTCGGTTGGAACGAAGTTTCTTTTAATAATAAATTAATAATAAAAATAAAAAAATTAGGGAGAAATTCCACATGTAGAAATTATTTAAAATAAAATTGAAAATAGAAAATTCAGTCTGTCGAGCTGGGATTCGAACCATCGACCCTTATACGAAACCACAAGGCTACGGAGATCTAATATTGTAGTGTGAAAATATTGAACACAATGCCAAATTCACATTCAAAAAAGTGTCGGTTCAATTTAGTCTTAATTTTTTCCGTCTAGCCCCCTTTCGCATCGTGCGATAAAGAACTACGTTCCAAAAGCTGAGTTTTTTATATGTTACTTGGGGACCTATCAGAAGATGTTTCCTCAGCAGTCAGACACTTCCGATGGTTCTTACGCCCTGTCAGACGCTTTAAAAATCTGCCGTAGGTAGGTAGGTAGGCGAACTTTGATGAAACCATCAACTTTTACGGGATATAAAGTAGCCTGCGTGTTAATCCAGACTATAATCTATCTTCATTGCAAATTTCAGCCAAATCGGTTCATTAGTTGTGGCGTGAAGACGCAATACGTGAATTTCGGGTTTTCAAAATATTTCGGGTAATGAATTTTTATGGTATAAAAAGGAGCCTATAAGTTAATGCAGAGTATAGTCTATTTTTATTTAAAATTTCAGCGAAATCAGTTCATTAGCTGTGGCGTGAAGAAGCAATACGTGAATTTCAGTTTTTCAAAATATTGCCGGAACCATAGACTTTTATGAGATAAATAGTAGTATTTGTGTTAATCCAGGGTATAGCCGATCTACATTCTAAATTTCAGCCAAATCGGTTCATTAGTTGTGGCGTGAAGAAGTAATGCGTGAATTTCAGGTTTATAAAAAGTAACCTATAAGTTGATGCAAAGTATAGTCTATCTTCGTTCCAAATTTCAGCTAAATCAGTCCATTAGTTGTGGCGTGAAGAAGCACTACGTGAATTTCAGTTTTACAAAATCCTGCGAGAACCATGGTTTTTTATGAGATAAACAGTAGCATCACCACTGGACATACCTATGTCCAGTAGTGCATGCACATGCTCCTGCATGGACCTCCACAGGCTTCGGTCTTGCGCCGCCTGAATCCAGCGGCTCCCTGCGACTCGTTTGATGTCGTCGGTCCACCTAGTGGGGGGTCTGCCAACACTGCGCTTACCGGTGCGGGGTCGCCACTCTAGCACCTTGGGACCCCAACTACCATCCGCCCATTTCCACTTCAGTTTCGCGACTCTTAAAACGCGTTGTTCTTACGTTACGTTTAACGTTATTCTTACATGTTACATTTTCGATTTTATATAATGAATACCAATATTTTGACTACAGTCAAGTACGCAATTGAAGTAGATAATATAATATGTGAAAGTGCAAAGGCCAATGATCAAATCGCTTTAATCGATTTCCTCCAGGCACTTTAGGCATAAAGAAATCTTATTCAGCGACTATAATAGCTGATGCCCGCGACTTCGTCCGCATGTTTTTTTCCCCTAAAAGGTACCTATATAAGCCTTTTGACTTCCAACAACTACAAAGCAGGCAGGCTTTCGAATTAAGTAGGTAAGTACTCTACTTTAGATCATCGAGGACCGCGGAAGAGGTCCATTAGTCCAGTACAGTCCAGTAGTCCGAAGTATAGCCGAGTGCATGCCAAGTGTCACTTTACACGATACATTTCGCGCTGTTACCCACCTCATAAGTCTGATTCGCGTGATGATAATCTCACGAAATGTGATGATATTGTGAAAGTTTCAAATTTTTAAATGAAAGCATTTCTCAGATACAGACTGATATTAAAGTAAATCATATTTCCCGTGTTTGTAGAGCATTGAAAATTGGTAAGATGATGAGCCTCAGTGTGTAAACAAAGGAAGAAATCGAAAAATGTCGAAAAGTTGCATTAGACACCGACCAATATAAAGATCAGTATATAAAAATTTGTCTGTTCCTGAACTGCACCACACAAAAACTACTACACAGATTCTAATTTTGTTGTAAAAAATATATTTTACTTTATTCGGGGCTATATTTGGTTTTGTTTCATCGAAATTGAGCACTACAGCCTGCGATCTATTTTTCCATAGGAGGAGAACCAGCAGAACAGATCTCCTCTTATACCTGCCTTAGCTAATTTGAGTAATAATTTATTATGGTCGATTCGATCAAAAGCCTTGCTGTAGTCAGTGTACACTGCATCGATCTGGTCCCGATTGCCATTTTATCAGATACAAAGTCAGTAAAGAGAGCTAGATTTGATACTCTGGATCTTCCTTTGACAAAACCATGTTGAAAGGGACTAAAGTGAAGCTTTAAAACCAAGTAAAGTTGGTCATATACTACACGTTCCAGTATTTTGCCAATACGCAGAGTTTGGAGATCGGCCGATAATTGTTAATTTTATGATATAGATAATTGTTAATTTTTTGATATTGATAATTGTTATTGAGGAGTCCTCAGGAGGAGGAGCAGGAGGACGAGGAGGAGGACAGGAGTATTGTCCTTAATCACCGAGGACATTAATCAGATCTTCACCAAATTTAAATGGAACCAACCTAACTGTATGACCTTTCAAATAAAAAAAAATATTGTAGTCGGTTCAGATTTGATGGAGTTATGGAGTAATATCGCCAAAAAAATATATAAAAAAGTGCTGAATCAATTTCGATACAATTTATATGGGACCACCTCTGAAGTATGCCCTATCAAACATAAAGAAGAGTTATCAAAATCCATTCATAATTGGCGGTGTAATCGCGTAACAAACATACAGTTATATTATTTGCCTACAATTTATTGATGTTTCACTTCCCATCACTACTTTACGATGTTTTGTACCCTAAAATCAGTGCTTTACGAGGTTAAAACAGCCTCTTTACTTTATTTTATTACCTAACTGTATTTTAGAACTAAAAATTCTTACATTAATTCGTAAAGGTTAAAATTCAATTTTTATCAGTAAATTCTTACGGAGCAAGATAGACCCCGTAACGTACTGTAAGTTGGTTTATTGTCAGGTCATAAAAACCCCGTAACGCACCAGTTAAAAAAAGTTTTAAAAGTTTTTCTAGCTCAAAATATTTTAAGTATCTGACAAAATATATTATAATTTATTAAATTTTTATTAAATATTGATATTATGGTCACTATTATAATTTATATTAAATTATAATAGTGACCATAATATCAATATTAAAATCTTTTGTCTATACTATAATACTATACTATATACTATTAATATTATGAAGAGGAAAGATTTTTTTGTTTGTTTGTTTGTTTGTACCGAATAGGTTTTGTAACTACTGGACCGATTTTAACCATTTTTTCACCAATAGGAAGCTAAGTTATCGGGAAGTAATATAATTTATTTTCAAAAAATTAGAGATCCTTAAGAAAATTGCAATAATGTAAGCCAAAGTAGCAAAATTTTGCCTATAAAATGCATTATTAGGCATGTGCTGTGGAAAACTATTGATGATAGGTACATAAAAATGATGTACTACATGATTAAAGTACTTATTATTCTACAAAAAAAAAAGTCCCCGAGGGAATACATCTAACTATCATATTTAAGTCACAATAGTAGCTTTTGTGTTCTAAAATTTAATTAGATCGCCTTTATTATCGTGGTATTAATTCTTCCTTACTAATACATATTATAAATACGAAAGTGTGTTTGTTTGTTGGTTTATTAGTTTGTCCGTCAATCACGCTGCAACAAAGCCATGAATTGGAAAACCCGGAAAATCAAAGAGTTCCCGCTGGATTTTAAAAAATAAATCCACGCGGACGAAGTCGCGGGCATCAGCTAGTGCGTTTATAAATTTATTCAGATCATTCGTATTCCAATACTCCGGTAGGAAAGGTACCCAGTCCACAAAGGAAACATTAAACAATAAAAGTTTAGAACAATATCTGCCAAAGTGCGAACTTGGGTCGATACAGCGAGCTTCACTTCACCGGTGATGCTAGTCTATACTAATATTATAAAGAGGAAAGATTTTTTTGTTTGTTTGTTTGTTTGTTTTTACCGAATAGGCTCTTTAACTACTGGACGGATTTTAACAATTTTTTCACCAATAGAAAGCTAAGTTATCAGGAAGTAACATAGGCTATAATTTATATGTATTACTTGTGAGGTATGATATGATTTTTTTTTATCTAGACGCATAATAAACCGTGTCACCGCTGTAAAGAGTGAAGCCAGTCAGGTTTTCAGCTCTACTTCTCTAATGTCATTGAAAAAACGCTGAAGTTGGACAACTCGGAATCAGCTGCTATAATGTTATGAAGAAAAATTTCAGCACCTTTATAGGTTAAGTGAGCACAGTTTTGAACTGAGGCTTCACTGAGGTCAAGAAAGAGGAAATGGATGCCAAAATTTTAAACGCTGCTGTATTTCAAAAGCGAAATTTGGCAAATTCCTATAAATTTGTTCTTCGATCTAGATTAGACTGTAATAATCTAGAATGGGAATGTGGAACACGCGAACAAAGGAAAAAAGGCTTACTTGGTTGAAAAGCTGGCAAGTATTATCATCGAATAACAAAGAATTTCAATATGACGGTGACATTTTAAAATTTTGGCAACCATTTCCTCTTTCTCGACCCCATAGAAGCCTAAATATCGATTTTGAACGACATCGATCCAATAACAAAGAATTTCAATATGGCGGGGACTTTTTAAAATTTTGACAATCATTTCTACTTTCTTGACCCAAGGACACCTTAGATATCGATTTTGAACGTAATCGGTCCAATAACATAGAATGTCAATATGGCGGAGCCTTTTTCAAATTTTGGCATCCATTTCCTCTTTCTTGACCCCAGGGAAGCCTAAATATCGATTTTGAACGAAATCGGTTGAATAACAAAGAATTTCAATATGGCGGGGACTTTTTCAAATTTTGGCATCCATTTCCTCTTTCTCGATCCTAGGGCACCTTAGATATCGATTTTGAACGAAATCGGTCTAATAAAATAGAAATTCAATAAGGCGGGGACTTATTAAAATTTTGGCAACCATTCCCTCTTTCTTGACCCTAGGGAACCTTAAATATCGATTTTGAACGAAATCGGTCCAATAACAAAGAATTCCAATATGGCAGTGACTTTTTAAATTTTGGCATCCATTTCCTCTTTCTTGACCTCAGGGAAGCCTAAATATCGATTTTGAACGAAATCGGTCCAGTAACAAAGAATTTCAATATGGCGATGACTTTTTAAAATTTTGGCATCCATTTCCTCTTTCTTGTCCCTAGGACACCTTAGATATCGATTTAGAACGTAATCGGTCCAATAACATAGGATTTCAATATGGCGGTGACTTTTTAAAGTTTTCGCATCGATTTCCTCTTTCTTGACCCCAAGGAAGCCCAAATGTCGATTTTGAAAGAAATCGGTCGAATAACAAAGAATTTCAACATGGCGGTGACTTTTTAAAATTTTGGCATCCATTTCCTTTTTTCTTGTCCCTAGGGCACCTTAGATAATTATCGATTCTGAACGAAATCGGTCCAATAACATAGAATTTGAATTTGGCGGGGACTTTTTAAAATGTTGGCATCCATTTCCTCTTTCTTGACCCCAGAAGAGCCTAAATATCGATTTTGAACGAAATCGGTCCAATAACAAAGAATTTCAATATGGCGGGGACAAGTAGGAAATGAGCTGATGATCTTCAAAGCAGATCATCGTAAATCATAGCTAAGATCCATCTCGATTACGTCTTTCAAATAGAAAAAACCGCATCAAAATCGGTGTATTCGTTAGTACACGATACACGGACACTACGGTATTCTTATTCACTATAGGGAGAATATTATAATGTTAACATAGTCTATGATCGCAGAATATTTTCGTTCAAAAATCGCTAAAAACGATGCAGTCACAAAAGGCCATGAAAACGCAAAAAGCTATAAAAACGCGAAAACGCGCAGCAGGCGCAAATACGCTAATAGGTATTTATGCAACTGTTGTATAATAAGGGGTATTAAAACACGAATGTGGGTTTATCGTTTACTCGGCTTCGCCTCGTGTGATAATAGTATCACATGAGTGTTTTAATACCTAATTATCAACAGTTGCATACAAGACTTTATCTACTCCCATAATATGAATCCTCTTTATAGGCTCTGAAACAGTTAGCTTGCTGCTAATATTAAAACAGCCATTCCTAGTACCTAACATAATTAATATCATCCATTACTGAGTATATACAAATAAACTAAGTATTAATGAAAGAATTATTTATTGTAGTAGTAATTAACATTTTGTATAGTGCAATTATTAAAATTCACTTGAATATTACGTTTTTTAATGTTTGAAGGTCCTACTTCCCTTTGGTATTTTCAAATTGATAAAATCTTGATACGCTTTTTCATAATGCTTTCTTGATTTTTCCGGTAGTAATTTGTTGGAAATTTCTTTTGCAGCGTTTAAA
This sequence comes from Oeneis ivallda, assembly GCA_029955525.1. Classification (NCBI taxonomy): domain Eukaryota; kingdom Metazoa; phylum Arthropoda; class Insecta; order Lepidoptera; family Nymphalidae; genus Oeneis; species Oeneis ivallda. Next base: position 9,618,868 of record JARPMR010000024.1, on the reverse strand, counting down.
ATATCTGGCGGTTTGCTGTCGAAACTTGAATCGCTCATTTTTTTGTAAATTAAGAAAAATGGCAGGGATTCGAATAACCTATTATTTTTTACGGCGCGCGGCGTTTGGTATTGAAACGCGCGTGAATGACAATGTTCTTTTTTTGAAATTCATACAAATGTTTTTTTTTTAATTCATAGATACCACGCATCGAACAATAAGAATGTGGCTGTCTGTGGAGTAAACCTTTTGCTCAGAAGGGACCGAAAAAAAAAGCAAAGGAGTGTTATTATGAAATTCAGTACAACATTATATCATCCGTTTGGATGACATTATGGTTTTTAAGGCATTGGGTTTTTTAATGTTGGCAATAAGCTAACTGTTTCAGAATCTTTTATAGAGGATTTAAAGCATGGGAGTAGATAAAGGTAATAAAAATGCCTCGAACGCGCAGCTGAAAATCGCAGTGTGGCCTCTCTCTAAGTGTCCGCTGAGAAATAAAATGCCATACAAAATTACTCCCCAAATGAGACCAACTTTACGGTATGAACTTTAACATAAAACAAAATATATTGAATCGGTTCAGATTTGATGGAGTTATGGAGTAACATCGTCAAAAAACGCGTCGAATTGGTAACCTCCTCTTTTTTAAGTCGGTTAAAAAAACACTCTTCCAAAGAGTCTACCTTTGACCGGCTTTATCCGGTTGCTTGTTAACCCTATCAGTATTTATCGGTACCAATAATTTAACCGAAATAAATATTGATACTCTTATTAATTGATACCGAAAATACAAGGTACCGAAATCTTTTTGATATCGAAATAAATCTGTATGACGTCATATCACTAAATAAGGATATATCAATATTTTTCGGTAATTCAGTCCCTGCCTTTGGTATGCGCACATCAATACAATGCAATACAAATTGAGCGTTTGATCGATAGTTGTCCAACTTTTTAATCAAAAGCAAATCGATACGGCTTTTTGATTTTTTTGTCGAGCAACTATCGTGTTGATAGTTTGCGCACATTCTATGATCGCAGTACATTCCTATAAACTATGAAACACAATAAAATAGTTGTTGTATGTATGCGCTAGGCCTAAGCGTGCATACCTATCCAGCGCTCCATAAATGGATTTTCCCATTAGTCAATGTTTTCGAAATACTGTTATTACTGTAAATACTGTTATTCTTACATGTTACATGTTCGATTTTATATAATGAATACAATATTTTGACTGCAGTCAAGTACGCAATTGAAGTAGATAATATAATATAAGAATAAGAAATCTTTATTTGAAAAACTCAGTACAGTGCATAACATTTTAATCCTGACCCCCAAACTAGGAAAGCACGTATCTTAGGGGCCAGATATGAAAGTGCAAAGGCCAATGATCAAATCGCTTTAATCGATTACCTCCAGGCACTTTAGGCATAAAGAAATCTTATTCAGGGACTATAATAGCTGATGCCCGCGACTTCGTCCGCATGTTTTTTTCCCCTAAAAGGTACCTATAAGCCTTTTGACTTCGAAAAACTACAGAGCAGGCAGGCTTTCGAAGTACAGTACCCGGCGATATAATATTGCACGGGTACTGTATATACTACTACTATATACTGTATATATATAAATATCGCCGGGTACTGTAAGTAGGTACTCTACTTTAGATCATCGAGGACCGCGGTAGAGGTCCAGTAGTGCAATACAGTTCAGTAGTCCGAAGTACGGCCGAGTGCATGCCAAGTGTCACTTTACACGAAACATTTCGCGCTGTTACCCACCTCATAAGTCTGATTCGCGTGATGATAATCTCACGAAATGTGATAATAATGTGAAAGTTTCAAATTTTTAAATGAAAGCATTTCTCAGATACAGGGGTTCGAAAATTGCATAAAACAAGACCTACTCACTGACTGATATATAAAGTAAATCATATTTCCCGTGTTTGTAGAACATTGAAACTTTGTAAGATGATGAGCCTCAGTGTGTAAACAAAGGAAGAAATCGAAAAATGTCGAAAAGTTGCATTAGACACAGACCAAATAAAAATTTGTCTGCTCCTGAACTACACAGATTCTAATTTTGTTGTAAAAAAATATATTTTACCTTATTCGGAGCTAAATTTGGTTTTGTTTCATCGAAATTGAGCACTACAGCCTGCGATCTATTTTTTCCATAGGAGGAGAACCAGCAGAACAGATCTCCTCTTATGCCTGTAACGCACCAGTTAAAAAAGTTTTAAAAGTTTTTGTAGCTCAAAATGTTTTATCTGACAAAATATATTACATGCCATAAAAAAAGATCACTTGTAAAGAAAAACCAAGTCTCGCAACTCAGTTTTTCTACCGTAAAAAGTTGTGAGATCCATGAAATACCAAGTCGGTTAATTTATTCAGTCCCTACTTATGGGTCCTTCTGTCTTAAGTTATTACGTAATTAGCTAACCTAACAACATCCTATAGACTTATAGTGACCATAATATCAATATTAAAAATCTTTTGTCTATACTATAATACTATACTATATACTATTATACTATTAATATTATAAAGAGGAAAGATTTTTTTGTTTGTTTGTTTGTTTGTTTGTACCGAATAGGTTTTGTAACTACTGGACCGATTTTAACCATTTTTTCACCAATAGAAAGCTAAGTTATCGGGAAGTAATATAATTTATTTTCAAAAAATTAGAGATCCTTAAGAAAATTGCAATAATGTAAGCCAAAGTAGCAAAATTTTGCCTATAAAATGCATTATTAGGCATGTGCTGAGAAAACTATTGATGATAGGTACATAAAAATGATGTACTACATGATTAAAGTACTCATTATTCTACAAAAAAAAAAGTCCCCGAGGGAATACATCTAACTATCATATTAAAGTCACAATAGTAGCTTTTGTGTTCTAAAATTTAATTAGATCGCCTTTATTATCGTGGTATTAATTCTTCCTTACTAATACATATTATAAATACGAAAGTGTGTTTGTTTGTTGGTTTATTAGTTTGTCCGTCAATCACGCTGCAACAAAGCTACGGATTGGAAAACCCGGAAAATCAAAGAGTTCCCGCTGGATTTTAAAAACTAAATCCACGCGGACGAAGTCGCGGGCATCAGCTAGTGTGTTTATAAATTTATTTAGATTATTCGTATTCCAATACTCCGGTAGGAAAGGTACCCAGTCCACAAAGGAAACATTAAACAATAAAAGTTTAGAACAATATCTGCCAAAGTGCGAACTTGGGTCGATACAGGGAGCTTCACTTCACCGGCGATGCTAGTCTATACATATGTATAATAAAACAGAAACGAAACCAATTCTGTACATGAAATAGATTCAAAAAAAGCCGGCCAAGTGCGAGTCGGACTCGCGCACCGAGGGTTCCGTACTCCAAAAGTAAAAGTAAAACGATAATATTATATTAATTTGCTTACTTATCGTTAACTTTGTTTGTAGAGGTTTATTGTTAATATAAAAAAAACTATGCTAGTTAGAGCGTCAGTTTTATTTTTCCTGTAAAATATACATAAACCTCTATTGACTATAATTATTTCAGATTTTTCGATTGGTAAACTTCGGAGATAAGGGGGGGGGGAACGGTATTTTTTTCGACATTTTGGCCGATTACTCAAAAACTAATACATAGAAATAAATAAAAAACTGTTTTAGAATGCACAAGTAAAGGCCTTTCATATGATACCCCACTCGGTATAATTATCTTACTTTGAAATTTCAAACCCCTGATTTTCCCCCTTTTTTAATTAAACTAAAAAAAATTTCGCGTTGATTTTATTTTTCCAGTAAAATATACATAAAGCTCTATTGACCATAATTATTTCAGATTTTTCTATTGGTAAACTTTGGAGATAAGGGGGGGGGGGGGGGGGGGGAACGGTATTTTTTTCGACATTTTGGCCGATTACTCAAAAACTATTATATATAGAAATAAATAAAATACTGTTTTAGAATGCACAAGTAAAGGCCTTTCATATAATACTCCACTCGGTATAATTTTCTTACTTTGAAATTTCAAACCCCCGATTTTCCCCCTTTTTTAATCAAACTAAAATAAATTTCGCGATGCTTTTATTTTTCCTGTAAAATATACATAAACCTCTATTGACCATAATTATTTCAGATTTTTCGATTGGTAAACTTCGGAGATAAGGGGGGGGGGGGGGGGGGAACGGTATTTTTTTCGACATTTTGGCCGATTACTCAAAAACTATTATATATAGAAATAAATAAAAATCTGTTTTGGAATGCACAAGTAAAGGCCTTTCATATGATACCCCACTCGGTATAATTATCTTACTTTGAAATTTCAAACCCTCGATTTTCCCCCTTTTTTAATAAAACTAAAAATAATTTTCGATTTTTCTTTATTCCAATGATGGTGGGCCACTATTATACACAACTATGCCAAATTTCATGTCGATAGCTTTAATAGTTACTGAAATAATCGACTGTGACGGACGGACGGACGGACGGACGGACGGACGGAGAAAGTCTCACCATAAGGGTTCCATTTTTACCATTTTGGTACGGAACCCTAAAAAGGGTTTTTGCTTCTAATTGTGTTCAAGATACAGATATCAAAACAGAAGCTAAATTTTTTTTTGTCTGTTTGTCTGTCTGTTTGTTTGTCCTTCTTTCACGTAAAAACTACCGCACAGATTTCTACAAAATTTTATATCGTGGTAGCTTATTACTCGGGTCAACATCTAGGCTACTTTTTATCCCGGAAAATCAAGGAGTTCCCGAGGGACTTTAAAAACTAAATCCCCGCGGACAAAGTCGCGGGCATCAGCTAGTTTTAAATAAATAGATTGACTTGGCAATCGCACTAAACAATCTAATTTAATTTATATGTATTACTTGTGACGTTTATCTAGACGCATAATAAACCGTGTCACCGCTGTAAAGAGTGAAGCCAGTCAGGTTTTCAGCTCTACTTCTCCAATGTCATTGGAAAAACGCTGAAGTTGGACAACTCGGAATCAGCTGCTATAATGTTATGAAGAAAGATTTCAGCACCTTTATAGGTTAAGTCACAGAATATATAATAGTACTACGTAGTTAAGTGAGCACAGTATTGAACCCAGAACCTGATGATGAAGATAATACTGAAGTTATTCTGTCTTCAGGGGACACCGCCTTGCTATCCACGTATAAAAAAGAACTGGAAGCTCTCCAACGCGTGGATGCCACATATATAGTGCCCGCGTACAATTCAGAGTTCGAGGCCTGACGCTCGAGTCTGGAGATTGAAAAAAGGGGATCCCAACACTACCCTATTGAACCGAAAGGTGGCGGTTCTATCCTTTCCACCAACAAAAGCATTCCCAAAGAGGGTTGACGTCAGGCAGGCAGCCGGTCGTAAAATGTCATGCCGAACCACTTACAACATATGGCTTAAAAGACATGTGCCGACCCCACATAACGTGGGACAAGGACAAGGAGATGATGATGATGACTTGTGAGATACATTATGTTTTCATGCGATGGCCAAGGCAATCTATTTATTTAAAAGAAAAGATTTTTTAATATTGATACTATGGTCTTTATCTAGCCTGTGTAACACAACATGATATTAATTTAAAAAGAGCAACCATCGAGTTTCTTGCTAGTTCTTCTCGGTTAGAATAGCATTCCGAACTAGTGGCAGATTCACTTGAATATTCGAAACTACTTTGTAAAGTTTATTTGAATAAAAAATTATTCTATTCTCTACTTGTCTGGGAAGGTCCCGTCAAAATCGATTCAGCTTTTCCGAAGATTAGCCCGTACAAACAGACAGACAGAAAAAATTATAAAAACGTGTGTTTGGTTGGGTTACGGTAATGTTCAAATAAACCTAAGCAATTGTTTCGAAATTACAGACAGACACTTCAATTTTATTTGTTAGTATATATTAGTATAATGTTTTAATAATATGTTTGTTATATTTTTTACTTTAATATAAGTACCTAATTATTTATTAGTGATAAGCAAATAGGCCTGTATATATAAAGCTTCTTCGCTCTTCAGTTTCATTTTCACTTACGTGTGTAATAATGTGCAAGTTGTACGGAATTTTGTTCTTTTTATTGGTGGCTGATTATGCCTCCTCGATGTTGTTTAAACAAACCTACGTTTATGAATTCGGTCAGTAAGATGCATTTTTTTTTTCTATCTTTTCTGACGAAGACGACCGGTAGAACCATATTGATCCAAGTTACATATTCATTTTTTTAAATTACGTTCATTTTTCTAAATTACATGACTTCCATACTAAATTGCACTTGGATCAATGTAGCATGGCAGAATTATGTTTTTTATGCCTCTTCATATCAGGTCTCTGTTTTAAGAAAAATGTCACTTGCAAAGTATGGTTCTACCGTCGTCAACTAGTTGCTGTATTATGGTCGTATTACCTATATCTTTTTTTTGACCGAGCGAAGCGAGGTCTCTGAGTCTACTAGAGTGAATTTGCACTTGTCCGTCCGTCCGTCCGTCCGTCCGTCTGTCAGAGCCTTATAACTTTTGAATTACTAAACGTAATTACTTCAAATTTAGATATAATATGTAAACTGATGGCCTTCAGCCGAATATTGGATAAAAAATTATAAAAACCTTTATTTCAGGGGGGCTCTCATAGAAGTGAATGCGAAGTAAAAAAAAATTATCGCGTTACATAAAATTGTTACGTATCATTTTAAAGATAATTTTGAACCGAGTACAAAAATATTTTTTTTTTAATTTTTCCCTTAAAATTGACGAAATGGGGGGCTTTCGAAGTGGCGATTTAATACGCTCGCTTGAAGACGCTCTCTGGGAAAATTGGCTATATATTTTCAAGCTGTACTTATTTTTTTACTTCACTTGTATCCTGTACTTGAACAACAAATACTAAAATGATATGAATATTATAAAGAAACGAGATTATTTAATTTTTAATGAGCATCAGTAAATTTCACATAGCTTCACAATAATGGTAATAGATGGCGCACTCATTAACTATTCCATGGAACTAGGACTACTAGGAGTTACGACTACGATCTATCCCAAAAACAGTTTTGCGTCGACCATTATTATTTAGTTACATAATATAATACAATAATTGTATTGTATTTTTTTTTGTACCATATCATTCAATTAAAATTATTTTTTAGTTAAATTTTAGTTAAATATTGTATATTTTCTATTCGCGTCGATAGATGACGATTTGTACAGATGCCCGTAACCCGGTTTCACTCGTTAGTACCTACATAATAATTCAATGTTTTCACTAACGTTCCCTAACCTTTACGGGCTACCTATAAGTTAGGTGATGTTTTCTGTCAACTTATTTATCACGATCCTGTACGGGACACCTAAAAGGATATTGGGACGGATGTTAGGACTTAGGATTGTATTTAGGAGCTACCTACGTTAAGAGACTCCTACTTAGGGGATGATTTAGGTATGTTTGGTGAAAACGGGCATAATAATAATGTCAGTTTTGGTTATCATGTATCGATTGAATGAATAATCATGGGATACCGTTACCGCGAGGTCTCAGTTCGGGGCGAACCACTAGTTTTATTAGGGTTCCGTACCAAAATGGTAAAAATGGACCCCTTATGGTGAGACTTTCTCCGTCCGTCCGTCACAGTCGATTATTTTAGTAACTATTAAAGCTATCGACATGAAATTTGGAATAGTTGTGTATAATAGTGGCCCAACATCATTGGAATTTAAAAAAACAAAAATGATTTTTTAGTTTAATTAAAACTAGTGGTTCGCCCCGAACTTAGACCTCGCGGTAACGGTATCCCATGATTATTCATTCAATCGATACATGACGACCAAAACTGACATTATTATTATGCCCGTTTTCACCAAACATACCTAATCATCCCCTATGTAGGAGTCTCTTTACGTAGGTAGCTCCAAAACACAATCCTAAGTCCTAACATCCGTCCCAATGTCCTTTTAGGTGTCCCGTACAGGATCGTGATAAAGTTGACAGTAATCATCACCTAACTTATCATAGGTAGCCCGTAAAGGTTAGGGAACGTCAGTGAAAACATTGAATTATTATGTAGGTACTAACGAGTGAAAACGGGTTAGGAGCATCTGTACAAATCGTCATCTATCGACGCGAATAGAAAATATACAAAATGCAGCAATTAATAGTTTATTGAAGTTTGATATTTAACTAAAGAATAATTTTAATTGAATAATATGTTATTATATTATGTACCTAAATAATAATGCTCGACGCAAAACTGTTTTTGGGATAGATCGTAGTCCTACGAGTAGTTCCATGGAATAGTTAATGACTGCGCCATCTATTAGCATTATTGTGAAGCTATGTGAAATTTACTGATGCTCATTAAAAATTAAATAATCTCGTTTCTTTATAATATTCATATAATTTTAGTATTTGTTGTTCAAGTACAGGATACAAGTGAAGTAAGAAAATAAGTAGAACTTGAAAATATATAGCCAATTTTCCCAGAGAGCGTCTTCAAGCGAGCGTATTAAATCGCCACTTTGAAAGCCCCCCATTTCGTCAATTTTAGGAAAAAAATAAAATAAAAAATACGTTTGTACTCTGTTCCAAATTGTCTTTAAAATGATATACAGAAAACCTATGAATAGCAAAAAAAAAATTTTACTTCGCATTCGCTTCTATGAGAGCCCCCCTGAAATAAAGATTTTTATAACTTTTTAAGCCATTTTCGGCTGGAGGCCATCGGTTTACATATTATATCTAAATTTGAAGTAATTACGTTCAGAAATTCAAAAGTTATAAGGCTCTGACAGACGGACGGACGGACGGACGGACAAGTGCAAATCGCTCTAGTAAACTCAGAGACCTCGCTTCGCTCGGTCAAAAAAGGGAGAAAATCGGGAGTTTGAATTTTCAAAGTAAGATAACTATACAGTGTGGGGTATCATATGCAAAGACTTTACCTTTACATTCTTAGACAGATTTTTATTTATTTTTAAATAAAATAGTTTTTGATTAATCGGGTAAAATGTCAAAAAAATACCGTACCCCCCCCTCCCTTATCTCCGAAGTTTACCAATCTAAAAAAAAAATCAGAAACTAGTGGTTCGCCCCGAACTGAGACCTCGCGGTAACGGTTTCCCATAATTACTTATTCATTCAATAGATACATGACGATCAAAATTGACATTATTATTATGCCCGTTTTCACCAACCATAGGTACCTAAATCATCCCCTTTGTAGAAGTCTCTTTACGTAGGTAGCCCCTAAATACAATCCTAACATCCCAATGTCATTTTCACCTTTAGTTGTCCCGTAGAGGTTCGTAATAACAAAGTTGACAGAAAGTGTCAACTAACTTAACATAGGTAGCCCGTAAAAGTTAGGGAACTGTTATAGTGAAATCCTCAAGGCCTCAATCAAACTTAGGTATAGTTTTTTGGAACATTCAAATTAAATTACTTGTACACAGCGTCAACTATCGACACGATCAGAAAACATGTAAAAACAAACTGCAACGTGAAGTTTTATTGATGTTTGCTAAATGACTAAATAATAATTTTAATTGAATAATATGTTACTTATAGCTGCATTTGCTATATGAGATGAGAGCGCCATCTATTGACATCATTGTGAAGTTCTGTTGTTGCTGCTCGTTAAAAGTTAAATAATTTAGTTTCCTTATTACATTTATCTAATTTTAGCATTTTTTGTTCAAGTACATGATATTACGCTAAAATTATAAAACTTTCAAGCCCCAGCTTTCAATGGTTATTCCGTTGTGAGGTCAAATATAATCTCCACTTTGAAAGCCCCCCATTTCGCCAATTTTAGGAAAAAAATTAAAAAAAAATACTTTTGTACTCTGTTCCAAATTATCTTTAAAATGAGGTACTGTAACCCAATGAAACGCAAAAATTTTTTTTTCTTCGCATTCGCATGAGAGCCCCCCTGAAATAAAGATTTTTATAACTTTTTAAGCCATTTTCGGCTGGAGGCCATCGGTTTACATATTATATCTAAAATTGAAGTAATTACGTTCAGTAATTCAGAAGTTATAAGGCTCTGACAGACGGACGGACGGACGGACGGACAAGTGCAAATTCACTCAAGTAGACTCAAAGACCTTCGCTTCGCTCGGTCGATAATTATGGTCAATAGAAATTTATGTCAGTATATTTTACAGGAAAAATAAAATCAACGCTCAAAGTAGCATAGTTTTTTTTAAATTAACAATAAACCTCTACAAACAAAGTTAACGATAAATAAGCAAAATAATATAATATTATCGTTTTACTTTTTACTTCTAGAGTACGGAACCCTCGGTGCGCGAGTCCGACTCGCACTTGGCTGGTTTTTTATTTAACTTGTACGGGTACCAAGCAAACGTAAATAGGTATATTTATAAAACACAATATCAAGGACAAGGGTAAAAGCTTTGGTAACGTGACTGATTACTAACGAGGGTGTAATGTGTAGATTGGTAGAGTATACTCTAATAATCTGTGGTGAAGGGCCTCAATCATGGAACTAGGAATTACGACTATATGGCCTCAATACATACGAGTTAGGAATCGCACTTTCTCCCAAGTGATACAGAGTGTTTTATACTACACCTCCGAGGAAAATAATATTAATAAATATGAGGAAATTTTATTCATTTAACTGATTAAAATTTTTACAGTTATATTTTTTTACGTTTTTCTACTGTAAAAATCTTCATGATATTATGCTTTTTTTTTGTATATATTTAATAATATATACAAAAGAAAAACATTATTTTATTCAGCCAGCATAGTTAACACAATACAAATCAAAAACTTATAATAAAACAAAATAGACCCCCTATAAAGATATATACATAAATTATGTCTAATCTATAAATATAAAAATCTCGTGTCACGATGTATGTTCGGGATAAACTCGAAACTACTGAACCGATTTTGATCAAACTTCGTAACTATGTGTAATTTAGTCCAATTTTAAAGATAGGATAGTTTTTATCTTAATTATTGACATCAATATTTGTAATTGCAAATTAATAGTACATTATGGTATGTGTGTAAAGTTGGTGATTGCCGCTGAGGCGCCATTGAGACCCGAGCCGTTAGGTGAGGGTCTTAAGATAGCCGAGGACGGTAATCATTAATACACACGTGTATCATACGACGTTTTTCAACACACTTGTGAAGAAAAGAATACTAAACAATAACATTTTAATTAATAAACAACTGTAATTTCAATAGTGAAAACGAGTTGTAAAAAACTTTTCGCAATGGCGGGACAAATTAATCAGTTTTCCTATGCGCGCGCATCTTATAATGGCGATCGACCATAGACTATAAGAATGAGGTTTCTTTCTTTTTGGCTTTTCGCGGATAGCGTTTTAGCCACGTACAAAATGGGGAATTTCAAGTTTTCTTTATTACAGAAAAAACAAAAGTTATATTTGAGTGAAAGTTTTATTTATTAAAAACACGTACAAGTTATTGAAATCTTTTTAAATACGAAGTTGCATGAAATGAGCAAGCAATAGGTACATTAATTTATTTTTACTATTGAATACGATCTTTTTTGTATCGAAACTTTTTTAAGAACAAAGCAACTCAACCAATAAAAAAAAACTCTATAACTCACTTGTGAATAATAGTAATGAAAAAGTCACAGTTTGATTATAGGTGTCATTATGTGCCTAATTGCGGTGAAACTAGAGCCACTTTATGAGCAAGTGTGTTGAAAAATATGTTAATTACACGACAGTCATATACACAGTTCGAGATTTAGGTTGCTAGGCAACCTAACAACCTAAATCTCGAACTACGTTATTACGAGTGTTATTATGTTGCTAGGCAGCCTAAATCTCGAACGATGCTAGATTGCGAGATAGTCTTAACCCAAAATTAGACTTTGTGTTTGTTGGTTTGTCCTTCACGCCGAAACAGAGCAACGGATTGACTTGATATTTTGCATGGGTAAAGCTGAGGACCTGGTTATCCCGGAAAATCAAAGAGTTCCCGAGGGTATTTAAAAACTAAATCCACGCGGACGAAGTCGTCTGCATCTATCTATATATTTCTAGATTTCTCGGGCAAGAGATTCTCAATAACTGCTTAAGCACATATTTTAAATCCGACTGGGTCATCAAATCTTCACTATCACTAGGTACCAAATTTTATACTACGACATTTTGAGTTCCTTCCTATAATAATATACCGGGAGCCGGTAACACTAAAACTACTACACTACTACACTAAACTAAATTTCGATTCCGCAGGACGGGATCCTGCGGAATCGAAATGACTCTATAAGGGAATTAGAAGTTAACAATTATATGATTAAATTAAGCTTGGTACGCGTTAATTTAAATAGCCGAAAAATGTTTAAAAAAAATTCATTCAATGGAAAAATGTATTACCGTCATCGCGGATATTGATTGTTTGCATTGTATTCTATAGAAAATTTTGTACTATTTCAGGATAACAGTGCGCAAACATGAAACAACTTTTATTATAGCATACCTACTTAAAGTATACGATAGGGGATAAAGTTTCTCCGTCATCTTATGCATTTGCATAATGTTTTCCTGAAAAAGTATGAATATTTCTATCGAATACTACAGTGTAATCAATCAATATCCACGAGGAGGAGGAGTTTCCATGGCGCGGTTTGCACCCGCGCCCGCAGCGGTTGCGGTAGCGCTAGTACTGCGTCCGCCGCGGGCGCAAACCGCGCCGTGGAAATTGAAACTTCATTTTCCATACAAATCTGCATTCTACGGAGGCCGCGGGCCCGCATCCGCTGCGGGCGCGGGTGCGAACCGCGCCGTGGAAACCCAGTCTTATACATTATTGCGTTAAAAAAAAAATATTTTTACGGCAATTTAAATTAACGCATACATACATAGCATAATTTAATCGTATTTTTTTTTAATGACGTGCAGGACCTACAGAAAACGCAAGTGGCCAGTAACAATTTGTTCTTTTAAAAACAATAAAAAAAATATATAAAGAAAATGGAGCAAAAGAATTCTAATATAGATAATAATTAATGTTTTCAGTAATTCACATTCGTTTCTAGACATGTTTATTTATATTTTGATGCCCACGGCTTCGTCTGCGTGGATTTAGTTTTTAAATTCCCTCGGGAACTCTTTGATTTTCCGGGATAAAAAGTAGCCTATGTCACTCTCATCCTCAACTATACCATGCAAAAAATGAAGTCAATCCGTTGTTTTGTTGCGGCGTGATTGAAGGACAAACTAACAAACAAACACAATTTCGCATTAGAATGTTTAACAATGCATAATATACTATTTCATCACTACCTATTCGAAAAACGAATATTGGCTTCAGAGGATAGCGGGAGCAAAATTTAATTTTAACCCCATGGGACTTTTCATTTCTCTCTTCTGATTGGTCCGCGTTCGTGCTTTAGTATGTGTCGAAATTAAAATATGTTTGAGAAGCTGTTGTCTTCGATAAGTCACGTGATCTATTTGTCGATCGGATATACGCCCATACTGTATCCAAGATTAATGTTTAATTATTTAATAATAATTTATTTGTGTTTTATTTAAACTTTCAATATACGATGTCTATACATAGTAGGTTGATACTCCTAGCCTTTTCTCATAGATAATGATGAAAAATAGTGTGTGTCATTCGGTGCATTGCCATGTCATTTCAAAATATTTTGTTCTCGGGCGGCGTTTATTGAATTCCTCGCTACGCTCAGGATTCTACTTTAGAATCCTTCCCTTCGCTCTGAATTCAAAATAACGCCCTCGGGGAACAAAAAATTTCTTTGGCCACTACAACACAAATAACTATTTCCGTCTGCATATTTGTTTGACAGCAATGACATACTTTCTTCGTCATTATGAAACAAGCCAAGGTACTTTCCGAGCAGGTGTAGTATAAAATACTGTTTCCCTCTACCAGTGTGACTAGAGTCTAGACAGTGGGAGAGGGTGTAAGAGAAAAAGAAGTAGTTTCATATCGGTTGATTATTGTACTTGTACACATTTGTGAGTGTGGATAAGTACTTATCCCCCAAATAATTATAAGTTATAACCTTAATGACATTCTACCAGGGCAGGGATGAGGAAATCTTATCAATACTCATCGTAGACTCGTGGTAGACTCATCGACGATTCAAAAGCACTTGTAAAAAAGTTTATTTGAATAAAAAAAATTGGTTGCCTGTAAAGTCGGTATACGGGCGAAAGTTTTACGTGACAACCGAAATAGAAGCGCAAGACATGAACCGGTGTGTATGCCTATCTCTCTCACTCTCTCTCTCTCGCTCTGTCTCTCTCTCGCTCTTAGGCGGGCTAACTGTGCTCGAGTGGAAGGGACGCGTGCCTTTCACTTTTTATGTCTGTCTCTCTCGCTCTTAGGCGGGCTAACCATGCCTCTCACTCGCTCTCATTGTGAGCGCATAACGTGAGCGGAGCGTAACGCAGTTTCTTGAAGTGTCACCCGGCAAACCAATTTATAAGACGTTGTCACGTCAAAAACATTTCTATTCTATTCTATAATAGGTAATTTATATATTTTTTTATAGCAGAAGCTTATATCATAAAAAATATAAAGAGCTATGGTGGAAAGAATATAATCGCATGGATCTAAAGAGCACTGTAGGTCCATAATGTCCCATGTACCTACTTAAACTGCTCTAATAATAATTCGTTTTCATATTATCATTTCATTCGTGGTTTTTGACGTCCCTGATATAAATACTACGGATGTAAAATAAGTCGTTTCTAAAGAAAGGTTAGTAACCAGCTTTGAAATATTATTATTTAATAAATTACGAAATTTTAATTGTAGGAGAAAATACCGGAGACGCGGACGTGATGTACGAATACGACGGTACCATAAATTTTTTTATGCCCGAAACTACAAAATACATCTTTGTAAGTACTACCACACTTAATATTATAAAGGCGAAAGTGTGTGTGTATTCGTGTGTATGTGTGTCTCTGTGTGTGTGTGTGTGTGTGAGAGTGTGTGTGTGTGTGTGTGTGTTTGTTACTCTTTCACGCAAAAACTACTAGATGGATTTGGCTGAAATATGGAATGAAGATAGATTATACCCTGAATTACCACATAGACTACATTTTATCCCGGAAAATTAAAGAGTTCCCGCGGGAATAAAGAACCAAGTGGCGGGCATCATATTAGGTATATAGTAATACAATAAATAGTTCCCCCGTTATTCCCCACTGTTTAAGTTTTTAAACTTTACAAAAATAAAATTAAAGTACCTAGTATTTAAAATTTAAGTTTTTAACAGTTTTTAAATTCTTTTAAACACCATTTTTGCAAATAATAAGCATCACAATAGCAGGTATTTCTTCAATTTCAGGTCAAAAAATAAGGTGTAATAGTTCAGTATGTACTGAGCTTAAATAAAAAAAAAGTTCTTTTTATTGAATTTTATACCTACCAAAAAATATAAAGTAAATTATCAAAGTATCACGCTTGTTTTTTCAAAATTCACGCCTGAATCGGTATAGCTGACGCCCGACATACCGAGCTCAGCGATATATGATTTTTAGGGTTCCGTACCCAAACCAACGGGGCCCTATTACTAAGCCTCCGCTGTCCGTCCGTCCGTCCGTCGCGTCGTCCGACCGTAATAGGTAGACAGTTGAAATTTTCACAGAGTATGTATTTCTATTGCCGCTATAACAACAAATAATAAAAATTAAATTAAATTAAAAAATAAAGGGGGCTCCCATACCTACATGGAAAAGGAGTCGAAATAAAATTTTATTTTTATTCACCCTGGCATGTGGGGTGCCATTGTCTAGAATTTATTAAGTAAAGTTCAAATGTATTTTTTATTATTTTTTAGCTACAAAAATGAAGAAATGGGGGGCCGTCAAAGTTTTCGGTTAAGACCGCTTTTGTTACGGGGTCTATCTCAAAAACTAAACTACTTAGTACCTATATAAGTAGTGTACTTAAACAACAAGTAATGAAAACACCTATTTATGATGCGGTTTATAAGTAATTGTGGCCAAAACAAACGAGCATTTTCCCCATTTATGCTAATTTAGTACTATCGAAGAACTAAGATATTTAAATATCTAGTTAGACTAGAAAAGTGATTTGGTCATATGTACGGAACCCTAAAAGATTGAGGCCTGACTCGCACTTGGCCGATTTTTGCCTCATAAAGAAGATATCTTTTTATCGGTTCTTAAGGTAATATCGGTTGTTACGTTGTAGCGGGTTGTAGCGGGTTGTTACGTGGGAACGTAACGTAACGTTTGAGGGATCAAATATGGTTGAGCGAAGCAATGGCTGGGTCATGCGTCATGCTCGTGGACGAGTTCCACCGGCGGGAATGGGGCTACCTTATGTCTGCCCATCTTAAGATAGAAGTTAGTCGGTACGCATTTTTGGAACTTCCCTCATTGTGGATGTGAACACTGCATATAAAGCATAGACGATATTTATACTGTATTGTTTTGTTTTGAAAAGAGCAACCGCCGAGTTTCTTGCTGGTTCTTCTCGGCAGGAAGGGCATTCCGAACCAGTGGTAGAGCCAGACGATTCAAAAGCACTTGTAAGAAGTTTATTTGAATAAAAAATATTTTTATTCTATTCTATTCTATCGTGAAATCATGAATTATGGGTCAGCAGAATCAAATAAGAATGGTGACTTACCTACTATTCAAAATCAGCTTCTGCAATTGGGATGAATGCATGCAAGTGCATGCATTCATCCCAATGATATGATAAGCGAAAAAAACCTGCGATAGATGAACTAGAAGAATCTCCTCGAATGGGGGATATTTATATGATTCCATGAAAATTTTGGTACCTATTAACGTTAGGTTTGGTATGGTTTGCTTTGTGTATACTTATTTGTTTAATTATTTTAGATGCCACACAGAGCAAAGACGACGTACGTAAGAGTAACGGTCAGAGCAATATCGCCACCGAAAGTCGACTATGATAAAGACACTGGACGAGTAACCATCAAGTATGGCCCTTTTCAAATTACCCATTCCTTTTACTCGATAATAGCCAAAGGTAGCGATACTACATCAGACTTTAAGTATAGATCTAATTTCTAAACTCTAATCTAATTTCGATAATCTATATAAAATGTGATTTGCCATTTGTGATGTATCCATGTTAAATAAAATACTTTGGGCCTCAAGACTTGTTTCACTGTTTAATAACCTAATTTAACTGCGGATAACTTTTTCATTCTTTTCGAAGCAGTGATAGCCTAGTGAAGCAGTGATAGCCTAGTTGTTAAGACTGTGGTCTCCTATTCTGGGGGTCGCATGTTCGATCCCGGGTACGCACCTCTGACTTTTCGGAGTCAAGTGCGTTTAAGCAATTAAATATCACTTGCTTCAACGGTGAAGGAAAACATCGTGAGGAAACCTGCACATCTGAGAGTTCTTCATAATGTTTTCGAAGGTTTGTGAAGTCCACCAATTCGCATTGGGCCAGCGTGGTGGACTATGGCCTATATAACCCTTTTCTGAGAGGAGACCTGCGCTCAGTAGTGAGCCGTTGATGGGTTGCTAATGATGATGATGAACTTTTTCATACCTATTCGAAAAACGAAAATTGGATTTAGAGGACAGCGAGAGCTAAATTCAATTTTGTTCGGGAGTTCGAGGTTACTCACTTCTAGTTGGTCCGCGTTCTTGCGTACTTAACTACTTATGTGTTTATTACTAGTTAACTCAAAAGATCGAACGCATAATGTAAGTAGTCCAGTCACTAGTGGTTCGCCCCGAACTGAGACCTCGCGGTAACGGTATCCCATGATTATTCATTCAATCGATACATGACGACCAAAACTGACATTATTATTATGCCCGTTTTCACCAAACATACCTAAATCATCCCCTATGTAGGAGTCTCTTTACGTAGGTAGCTCCAAAACACAATCCTAAGTCCTAACATCCGTCCCAATGTCCTTTTAGGTGTCCCGTACAGGATCGTGATAAAGAAGTTGACAGTAATCATCACCTAACTTATCATAGGTAGCCCGTAAAGGTTAGGGAACGTCAGTGAAAACATTGAATTATTATGTAGGTACTAACGAGTGAAAACGGGTTAGGGGCATCTGTACAAATCGTCATCTATCGACGCGAATAGAAAATATACAAAATGCAGCAATTAATAGTTTATTGAAGTTTGATATTTAATTGTCATTATATGTCATTATATTATGTACCTAAATAATAATGCTCGACGCAAAACTGTTTTTGGGATAGATCGTAGTCGTAACTCCTAGTAGTCCTAGTTCCATGGAATAGTTAATGAGTGCGCCATCTATTACCATTATTGTGAAGCTATGTGAAATTTACTGATGCTCATTAAAAATTAAATAATCTCGTTTCTTTATAATATTCATATCATTTTAGTATTTGTTGTTCAAGTACAGGATACAAGTGAAGTAAAAAAATAAGTACAGCTTGAAAATATATAGCCAATTTTTATAGAGCGTCTTCAAGCGAGCGTATTAAATCGCCACTTCGAAAGCCCCCCATTTCGTCAATTTTAGGAAAAAAATTAAAAAAAAATACGTTTGTACTCTGTTCCAAATTGTCTTTAAAATGATACAGAGAAATCCTATGAATTGCAAAAAAAATGTTACTTCGCATTCGCCACGCCCTGCCCCCCTGAAATAAAGATTTTTATAACTTTTTAAGCCATTTTCGGCTGGAGGCCATCGGTTTACATATTATATCTAAATTTGAAGTAATTACGTTCAGTAATTCAAAAGTTATAAGGCTCTGACAGACGGACGGACGGACAAGTGCAAATCGCTCTAGTAAACTCAGAGACCTCGCTTCGCTCGGTCAATTATAGGGGATTGACCTCGGAAAATCGACATACCCAGTATATTACCACATAAAACTTTTATTTTGGCATCCTAAAACTGTTCTCGAAATTTACTTATAATTGGATGGTCGCAGGTTTTAAAGTCAGGGGTCAAAGGTCACAAAAATCGTTTTTTTTTTTTACATTTTTTGCAAATATCTCGTTTTCTATGGGTTTTACGCTATTTGTATTTATTATCAATATTGTAGTATGGGCAAAACCCGAAATGGCAACGGCCACAAGGCCAAGGCCCCTAGTTCCCGGCGGCCTCGCTGTGTCTGACCCTGGCAGCGGTCACGGTAATGGCGGGGCAGGGGGTGCTAAGAATCTCCGGATGAGATTCCGCTACCAACCCCGACGACTGGACCTGGCGACATATAACGCACGCACGTTGAGGACTGACGAGAAGATCATCGAGCTGGAAGAAGTGAGCAAGTTGCGCTGGCATGTTATAGGATTGTCTGAAGTCCGAAGAGAGGGGAGGACTCGATAATCCTCAATTCCGGCAACTTGTTCTACTACCGGGAGGGCGACCAACAGTCCCAGGGTGGTGTCGGGTTCATCGTCCACAAGTCCCTCGTCAACAACATCGTCGAAGTCAAAAGTGTGTCGAGCAGGGTAGCGTACCTTATACTCAGAATCACCAATCGGTATTCGTAGAAGGTTATACAGGTTTACGCACCGACATCGGCACATCATGACGAGGAGGTGGAGGCGCTGTATGAGGATATATCAAAAGCCATATACGCCTCTACCACTCACTACAACGTTGTGATGGGGGATTTCAACGTGAGGCTGGGTGAACGAAGCGGTGCAGAGACGAGGGTAGGGCAATTTGGCAATGGGCGAAGGAACCAGAGGGCTCAAATACTGGCCGACTTCATGGAGAAGGAGGGCCTCTTTATGATGAACTCCTTTTTCAGGAAGCGTCCACACAGAAAATGGACTTGGATGAGCCCCGATGGTTCTACGAGAAGTGAGATTGACTTCATTATGTCGACAAAGCGCCTTAAATTCAATGATGTCTCTGTGATCAACAGGGTGAAAACCGGGAGCGATCACCGTATGGTAAGAGGCACATTGAATATTAATGTGAAGCTGGAAAGGGCTAGACTGGCCAAGTCAACTCTCCGACCCTCTCGTACTCATATCCAAAACCCCGAAAACTTCCAACTCGAACTGCAGAACCGATTCGATTGCCTAGCAGATTGCTTTCTCTCTCGATCGTCTCGATCTATACAACAGGTTTGTGGAAACTGTCCATACTGTGGGGTCTAAGTTCTTTAAGACCCATCGCAGAAAAAGAACCGAAAAGTTCTCTGACCATACTCTCAGGCTCATGGAGGAGAGACAAGAGATGAGGCTGCAGTCATCGGTAGACGCGGCTGCCTACCGGCGGATTAATAGGCAGATCTCTAAGGCACAAACTGGCGACCTTCGGGTCTTTAATACCAAGTGTATTAAAGATACCATCGAGCGGAACAAAGGCCCAAAAGTGTTCGCGAAAGATCTGTCCATCGGACAGAGCCAGCTGACACGGCTTAAAACTGATGACGGCCGTCTTGTCTCTTCTCGACCTGAGATTGTGGGAGAGGTCGAGAAGTTCTATGGGCAGTTATATACCACGACACATAAACCTGTTGAGGATTTGGCCAAAGATCCCAGAGCCAAACTGACCTGACACTATACCGAAGATATCCCGGACGTCAGCCTATACGAGATTAGTATGGCTCTCAAACAGCTCAAGAACAACAAGGCGCCAGGTGATGACGGAATCACTGCGGAACTCCTGAAAGCGGGTGGAAAACCGGTACTTAAGATCTTTCAGCGATTGTTCGATTCCGTCATTCATGAAGGTATAACGCCGGAAGCATGGCACAGGAGCGTGGTGGTCCTGTTCTTCAAAAAGGGTGATAATACCTTGCTGAAGAATTATAGACCCATCTCGCTGCTGAGTCATGTTTCCATGTTGTTCTCGAGAGTCATTACGAATCGTCTCGCTCGTAGGTTTGACGACTTCCAGCCTACCGAACAAGCCGGATTCCAAAAGGCTTTGGCACCATAGATCACATTAATACTCTGCGGCAGGTTATACAAAAGACGGAAGAGTATAACCGGCCACTTTGCTAAGCGTTTGTGGACTATGAGAAAGCCTTTGATTCGGTGGAAACTTGGGCTGTATTGAGGTCGCTGCAGAGATGCCGGATTGACTACCGGTATATCCAAGTGTTGAAGTGCTTGTACGAAAACGCCACTATGTCAATACGTATACAGGACCAGACTACGAGACCAATCCACTTGCAGCGTGGAGTGCGACAGGGAGATGTAATCTCCCCGAAGCTATTTACCGCTGCGTTGGAGGACGTCTTTAAGCTTCTGGATTGGAACGGACTTGGCATCAACAAAAGCGGCGAGTACATCACTCACCTGCTATTTGCCGATGACATAGTAGTCATGGTAGAGATTCTGAGAGATCTCAATACAATGCTCAATGATCTCAGCAGGGTTTCATAACAGGTGGGCCTGAAAATGAACATGAGCAAGACGAAAATCATGTCCAATGCTCATGCTCCGCTCCACCCAGTAATTATTGAGAACTCTGCACTCGAAATTGTAGACGAGTATATATACCTGGGACATACAGTCCAGCTAGTTAGGTCCAATTTCGAGAAAGAGATTAACCGCCGAATCCAACTCGGCTGGGCAGCGTTCGGGAAGCTCCGAGATGTCTTCTCGTCCAAAATCCTTCAGTGTCTGAAGACTAAAGTCTTCGAACAGTGCGTGTTGCCAGTGATGACTTACGGATCCGGGACATGGTCGCTAACTATGGGCCTCATAAGAAGGCTCAGGGTCACTCAGCGAGCGATGGAGAGAGCTATGCTATATCCCTGCGAGATCAAATCAGAAATGAAGAGATTCGTAGGAGAACCAAAGTCACCGACATAGCTCAGCGTGTCGTGAAACTGAAGTGGAAATGGGCGGGCACATAGTTCGAAGAGCTGATGGTCGTTGGGGTCCCAAGGTGTTGGAGTGGCAACCCCGCACCGGAAAACGCAGTGTTGGCAGACCCCCCACCAGGTGGACCGACGACATCAAACGAGTCGCAGGGAGCTGCTGGATTCAAGCGGCGCAAGACCGAAGCCTGTGGAAGTCCATGCAGGAGACCTTTGTCCAGCAGTGGACGTCTATAGGTTGATAAAGAGAGAAAGAGAGAGAATTTAATTCTCTACAACTTGTGGTTTCGACAGTCGCCTAACAGCCAAAGGTCGACGCGATGGAAATTATTTAAAATAAAATTGAAAATAGAAAATTCAGTCTGTCGAGCTGGGATTCGAACCATCGACTTTTAACTGTTAAGCAGCTGCAGAAACCACAAGGCTACGGAGACCCAATATTGTACCGCGAAAATACCGAGCACAATGCCAAATTCACATTCAAAAAAGTGTCGGTTTCAAAAATGTGGCGATCAGTATCGAGTGTCGGTTCAATTTTGTCTTAATTTTTTCCGTCTAGCCCCCTTCCGCACTGCGCGATAAGAAACTACGTTCCAATTACTTTATTATTGTAATAAAATAATGGTCAATGAAAGCTCTACTTTCATGTATTCACCTATCTATTTATAATGTTACCATAACTTGAATATTATGTCTACCCAATTGAACATACAAAAATTATTGTCATCAAAAACAAACATCTGTTTTGTGTTTGTTTTTGTTAGTGGACACACCTTGACAACTGTGGCCAGATCGGAGCGGAGCGGTGCTACATATCAAATGGGCTAAGCCAGAAGACTCGCTCCGTCAACCCTTCATTCAGCCTTCGACCTTCGTTTCGCTACGGAGGTCGCCGGCTCGCTTCGCTTGCCACCTCCCCCCTTCGCTCCACTCGGCCTCGTAGGCTCGCTTCTTTCAGGACCTCCTTCGCAAGCTTCTGGCTTAGCGCTTCATAAAAACACTAGGGGTAGGGCAGACAAGATTACGTGGAGTCGAATTTGGCCAATTCGGTTCTGTCACACTTTTCGACCTATATCAGCCCATGTTGTTTTCGAGTGAAAGAGCTTCGTTTCACGAAAAAAGAATATGATTTAAGAATTAATTTAGTTGTTGAATAAAAAACTTTAATTGCTAATTTTGAGGCTGGAGTTTGATTTTATTAGCAGACAGATATTGAATCTCTAAATCTATATATATAAAAGAAAGTGGTGTTAGTTACACTATTTATATAACTCAAGAACGGATGAACCGATTTGGCTGAAAATTGGTGGAGAGGTAGCTTAGAACCAGGAGACGGACATAGGATACTTTTTATCCCAAAACGTAAATGACAGCTAAACGTAATTTTGTCTTAGGTTAAGTATGGTAAAAAATTTGACAATTATAAAAAGTGTTATAATAAAGCATTACTGATATTATAAATGCGAAAGTGTGCCTGTTTGTTTGTTGGTTTGTCCTTCAATCACGTCGCAACAGAACACCGGATTGATGTGATTTTTTGCGTAGGTATAGTAATGGATGTAGTAGTGGTTCCTCAGACCGGGAGAGCTACTTTTTATCTCGGATAATGAAAGAGTTCCCGCGGGATTTTTAAAAACTAAATCCATGCGGACAAAGTCGCGGGCATCAGCTAGTATATAATAATATAAAGTAGTAAATATATTTTTATCGGTAGCTCAGAGTCATATTAATTTACGTTCGTAAATTGACGCTGGCTTTTTGATATTCTGTTGAAATAGTAAAGATAATGAACTAATATTATAATTGAAGCTGTTCTATTAACTCGTTGCCTACATATAAAAAAGAAATTAGGTTGCAGGTGCTAAAGAAAACTTTTCTTGCTGCACTCATAATTTCCCATTATTAATAATTAACTACCTCACCATTTGGTATCTAAATATGATAAAAACCATGAATTTCATCACTTTTATCGGTTATT
The DNA here is from genome assembly GCA_029955525.1 of Oeneis ivallda. NCBI lineage: Eukaryota > Metazoa > Arthropoda > Insecta > Lepidoptera > Nymphalidae > Oeneis > Oeneis ivallda. Next base: position 9,595,108 of record JARPMR010000024.1, on the reverse strand, counting down.
ATTAATAACTCACTATTGTCTTTGGTAAAAGTCGTTGGGTAAAAGTGATAAACTTGTGATAAACAAGAAACAGACTGACAACCCCTTTAAACGCCACCCAACTCCTCTCTCGTACTTACCTTTAACCTCACCAACAGTAAGGTTTTCGGGTGTAGGTATTCCTACGTCGCGTTGTAAAAAAATAACGAAAGCTGTGACGAACCTAACAGTAAGTAAGTTTTCTGGGTACAAGCATTTCTGGGTGGTTATAAGTGACCAACCGATCCAACAGTAAGCATTTCCAGGTGCAAGTATATGTATACAGGTGGTCCTAATGGTGCCGCCCAAAGGCAATATTTTGATTCCTCGTACCTAGACCTATTAGAAAATAACCGTGATTATTTGCGGATAGGGAGCGGTATTTAAAAATTTTCTTTTTTGTTTTTTCTCCTAGGTTTTTTGACGTGATAACGTCTTATAAAACGATGAACACCGGCTGCACGCACGAAAAAGTGTCACGTTCCGTCTGAGCCTGTGCGTGCAAGCGAGAGCGCGGAACAAGCGATAGAGAGGCACGATCGGCCCAAGCGTTGGCTTGTGACTAGAAAGCGCCCGTACGTTAACTTATCACGTAAAACTACCGTCCGTAAACCGACTTTACAGACAACCAATTTTTTTTAACCGATTTCCAAAAAGTAGGAGGTTCTCGATTCAGCCGGTATATTTTTCTATGTATAGTATGTCCGCCGATTTCTCCAGGATTTCTGAACCGATTCACGTGATTTTATTTTTAATAGATAGAGGAATGTTCGAATAAAGAATGGTTAATTAATACAGAAATTTAAGATTAATGTTAATATGTGTTTTTGTATTGCCTGCTTTCAATTATGTATGCAAATAATAAATAAAAACTAGTAAAAACTCAAAATAACGCCCTCGAGGAAAAATATCACTTTGGTCCTTGGAATTGGAGACGCGATTATACTATAGTACTTGAAATCACGTATCAATATTTCAATTAAAAGTACAATAATGTTTCCTAATTGTGTTTTAGCGTGAATATCTTCGTTAAAATTAATTATCAACGTATTACTACTTATCATCTTCATCATGCACTACGTTTCAATTCAAATATTTTTATTTTTAATAATTACTAAAATTCACAGCTTAGAGGAATTGAACCCTAAAATATTGTACTACGAATATGGTAGGTTTATGTTTTATTTTATATTAAACTTTTCAGTGACGTCTAGGTACAGTGCGACAAGTATAACTTGGCGCGGCTGTGCGCCACTGTGCTCAACATCCTCAACATTACTATTGCCATTGTATAGAAAACATGAGACTAAATTTGGGAAAAAACATTTTTACTTTACACAATAAACGTACACTTGTACAGTGCCACAAGTATAAGTTGGCGGTGGTGTTTTGAGGAACTAATTCAGTCATCCAATTTTTATACTCCATGGGCATCTTGGAAATTCACTATTGGATTTCGTTGTAAGCTTTATTGTGTAAATTAAAAATGTTTTTTTTCCCAAATTTAGTCTCACTTTCTATACAATGGCAAAAGTAATGAGGATGAGCACAGTGGCCCACAGCTGCGCCAAGTTATACTTGTGTCACTGTACCTACTAGCCTTTACCACGAGTAAGGATAGTTTCACCTCCTTATACTGTGCTAGTACCTACGTACTGCTCGCAATTGTCGAACCGTGTTTTTCAAACTTTTGTTATTGTTGCGTATTTTTGTTAAGTTTTAATTAGTTAATTTATTGTTGTTTGGTAATTATTGTTCACGAGTAGTTTTCTACGATGAGTAAAAAAGAAAATTGTGAAAAAAAAATTTTAGGGCTCCAGTAGGTACATGTAGTGGGGATGAATTTTTTTCTCGTCTATCCCATAGTGTGGGGTGTCGTTGATTAGGTCTTTCAAAATATTGTGGGTATGGGAACACCATTTTTCGATTCCGGGATCCGTTTGTGAAATATGATTATTTTAAAGTGCTTATTTTTATTAGAGTCAAAAGTCCTTCTTCCAATACTTCTTTCTACTTTTCAAAGCATTATAATTTGTAGGTAAACGTGTTTCTGGAGACACCTTGTCATATGTTTACGCTGGCGTGGTCCCAGCTTATCAACCACACTATAATTTAAGTGTTAAATTAGTAAGTACCTACATAATCGTTCTTAGAAATTCTTTTTAGGGTTCCCTACCCAAAGGGTGCCAACGGGACACTATTACAAAGCTTCCGCTGTCCATAGCCATACGTCCTTCTGTCAGCGGGCAGTATCACATGAAACGCAATACCGTTGAATGTGTATTTTTATTGCCGCTCTATAACAACAAATAATAAAATACTGGTCAAGTGCGAGTCGAACTTGTGCGCCGAGGGTTCCGTACCTACCCATCATACCGCCATTACTTATATTATTATAACTATTTGTTATTTTCAACTTTTTTTATTTTTTAGAATTTTTCCTTTATTTGTGCTGTAAGACCTTGTTTTTTGCCAAATTTCGTGATTCTAGGTCAACGGGAACTACCATATAGATTTTCGACCCAAAACTATAAGGTACTTCCGGTTGACCTAGAATTGTCAATTGTCCTGAGTGACGGTGCACCGCGCAGGCGGAATGAACGGCGCATTAAACAATTAATGTTCGACACGTTTGAACTTCCAATTCCGGAGTGCGAGCGGGCGCGCACTAAGGACATCCACTCGGCAATCCGCCATACGCGGTGCGCAGTCACTCAGGAGTCAGGACGCACACTTACAAGTAAAGGGAAAATTCCGAAAAATAAAAAAGTTGAAAATTAAGGTTTTTGGTACTTACAAGTTTTCGCGAAAATCTGAATTTATAATATTTTATCGTGTTGACTTAGGACCTTGATTTTTATACACCTAATAGGGAGTATAGACCTTAGTATCTGGTATAAATTTCAACTTGCTTTGTCCACCCGTTCCTGAGAAAATCGGTGGTGACACACGGACAGACAGACGGACAGAAGGACAGACGGACAACAGAGTAATCTTATAAGGGTTCCTTTTTTTACCTTTTGAGGTACGGAACCCTAAAAAATTAAAGAGGGTCTCCCATACAATACAATAAACTTTTGTTTTTGCTCGACCTTAATAATAGCTGGTGTTCAATCAAGTACGATGGCACGGAACCCTTCGTGTACGGTTCCGACTCTCACTTGGCCGGTTTATTGTTTAATAAATGGTAACTATTATGCATTCTCACAATATGTCAAAAGAGAGCGTCTGTTCCACTTGTCCCTACCAAGTGGGGCAATACGGGATTTTCTCATTAGGTAATGCTAGAAGTTGGGGTCAAAACTGGGCCAAACGGATTTTACACTTTATCTTTCATTTCTCGTAGACTATTTTACTGAACTATTAATAAACTTATTACAAAGATATACCTACCTACCTACCTACCTACCTACCCACCTACTTACCCACCTACCTACCCAACTACCTACCCACCTACCTACCTACCTACCTACGTACCTACCTACCTACCTACCTACCTACCTACCTACCTACCTACCTACCTAACTACCTAATAGGTATGCAATTTCGGGCACTATAGGACATTCGTTTAAAGCTAAATGATATACTTACTTAACTAGATTTTTATTATATTTCAGCCACTAATTTTCGTTTACATATTTGAGGGTCCATTACTTAAACCCTATGTCCAAAGTAAATGTATCGTACAATCCTCAGACCTCAATGCTACAGTTTTTTGTAAAATATCCATTCATGGATTGCACCCTTTAATATTATGGATAAAATTATCAATGCAAGATCCACTGATTAGTCTTGTAGGTTCATTAAAAGCAAGTTTAAGATTAAATGTATTTAAAAGCTGAAGAAAAGTCCTATCTTCTTTGGTGTCAATTAGAGTATTGATATTGAAATCACCGCAAAGAATAATTTTCTTTTTACTATAGCAGAACTCTTGTAGGAGAGAATCAAGATTGAGAAAAAAGGTATTAAAATCACTTTGCAAAGTTTTTGGCGGTCTATAAATACATAAAATTATAATTTTATGTTGCAAAAGCTCCACTGCACAGCATTCTATTGTATTGCTATGACAAAATTTAGTAACGGGCAGAGTTTTAAATTTATGTTGCTTGTGAACTAATATGCATGATCCTCCATATCTATTATTTCTTGTAAAATGAGCTCCTAGGGTATAATTAGTGATATTAAGTGAGCTGGTATCATTAATTGTCATGTTGTGCTCAGTGATGCATAAACCGTCAACTGAAATTTTTTTATCAATAAAAGAATCTAACGTTAATAGTAGAAGATCTGATTTATTGATGAGTCCGTTGATATTCTGATGTCATATTGATATTTCATTATACACGAAAAAGATTGTCAGGTGTCGTGGATATATTACATTTATTAGAAGTGTTATTTTTTAGATTTTCTAAACTGGTTGTACGTAGCCTGTTATTAATATTAGTTTGCGCGTTAGCATCGGAAAACTCTTTATTCATCAGTTGGTGATCTTTAGGAAGATTTAAACCAGATTGTTTTGATGGTAATAATTTAAAGTAATAGGGGATTGTTCCCTTTTTCTCTTGACTCAATGAATAAAGTTTATTCAAAGGTTTATGTGAATTAAGTAAATCATTTTTTTGGGAATGAAAGTAATATGGGATGGTCCCCTTTTTGTATATTTTTCTCTTGTTATTAGATTTTATAAGTGTTTTAAAACCGTCTAAATATTTTTTTTTATAGTGAATATAGTCTATTTCTATGTTTAATTTTAAGCACAAGTTTCTTATTCGGTTTTCGTGTGTATTTCTTATATTGTAATTGTAGTTTGGCTGAACAAAAGTGCAGTTTTCATAGTTTTGTGTTATCAATTTCATATTTTTATTTAACAAACCACAGTTAAGGAAGCGATTTTCATATATATTTACTACAAAAACTCTAGTGTTTCTCAGAATAGATAAAACATGGCTAAGCTCAGAGAATAATTTATAGGGATTTGTATCGTTAGCCCCAATTCCGATTATTACAATATCATGTTTAGAAATTTTTTTACAGTAGTTTTCACAATTAATTAATAATTCTGACGAATCAGCGAACGGTTTTATTAACCCATAGATTGAATATTTATTACTCATCGAATTGAGCCTACTTTGATGCAATGCACTCGACAAGTAACATAGTTGCTGATCGCCTATTATGAAAATATTAGGTATTTTAGAAATGTCCTCATTACTCCGTAGCTTCCGCGGTGCGCGGTCGTGACTGGAACATTGTTTATTTACTAATTTAAAGTTTTCATTTGTGCGGTCCAATTTGTCTTGTTCGGGTACTATCTGCTGGTTATTTCTCAATGGTGTAGAACATTCCTTGTAAAGATTCCTACATATACCATCAGAGTGTAATGGAGAACTTCTTGGTGTTTTAATGTTGCGATATGTTAGTCTTTGTGATAGTGGCGAAATATGAACCTTATGGACGGGAGTCACCATGGATGATGAACGTGGATCGGAAGATATTCTTTTCAACAGTGAAATCGTTTTGTCTTTCTCACGAATATCACACTTCAATGCTGTATTCTCAGAATTTAAGTTTGCAATTTCCTGGTGTGCACTGGTAAGTTCTGCATTCAGTTTATCGATTAGGTGTTTAAGTTCATGTATTTCTTCAAAGTCAATTAATGTCCTGTCTGGTGCACTGTGTGTTGAAATATTTATTACGCTGGAACTTAGTATTGAATCATCATCAGATAAATATTGATCGGATAGATCTTGCTCAGATAAAGTTTTTGATTTAGGACGTCTATTTGTAATATTTTCCATGGTAATTTATCCTTGAGAATAAAATAGTAATATTCCTTTAAGTAGGCATTGATCGCGAAGACCGGTCATTGAACTCTTACACCAAAACTTACACCAAAAACTCGTCCTTTTTAAAGTAAATTAACTATTCCTTCACTTGTTTTGCACAATTTGGATATTAATAATAAGATTAAATTTAAACTTAATAAATAAATAAATAAATAAATAAATAGAGCCTTTATTTACTGAGGTTTACATTTTTTTTTTTTTTAATTAATAATTTAAGTCGGTGACCGTTCTACTCCTCAGTGTGTCCTCTGACATAGGCCTCCTCCATCCTCTTCCAAAGGTTTCTATCCCTAGCCTTTCTCAGCCATGTAGTCCCTGCAATATACTTAATATCATCTGCCCATCTGAGATGTTGCCTTCCTCTTTTACGTTTACCATCTCTTGGATACCAATCGATCAAATCGTTAGTCCACTTTAGTATCTTGTTTCTTACCGTGTGCCCAGCCCATCGCCATTTTTGTTCTCTTATTTTCTTTTTAACATCACATATTTTGGTTTTCGCTCTTATATTGACTAATCTCTGCCTGTCTCTCTTTTTAATATGTAAAATACTTCGTTCAATTCCGTGTTGGCATGTTTCTAGCTTTTCCATGTTTCTTTTCGTCAGTGCCCATGTTTGACATCCATATATCATGCATGGCAAGATACAGGTGTCATGTAGTTTGCTCTTGGCAGCCATTGGAATGTCCCTGTTTTTCATAATGTCCTTAAGAGCCCAAAATCTTTTCCATGTGTTACAGACCCGTCTGTCCACTTCCTTGTTTGTTTGATCATTCGGTGAAATTATCTGACCTAGATACACATATTCGTCGACATAGTCTATTTCTAACTCATTTACATAGATTTTTTCTTTATTTGCGTTACTCATAATTTTGGTTTTTGTTATGTTCATGGTAAGTCCTACTTTTTTACTTTCAAAAGCTAATTGTTGTAACATGCATTCTAGAGTTTTAGCATCCTCTGCAAAAATTACTAGATCGTCAGCGAATCTTAAATGGTTGAGTTTGACGCCGTTTATATTGATTCCAAGTGCTTCCCAGTGCAAGTTTCTGAAGACGTTCTCTAGTGTAGCTGAAAATAGTTTAGGCGAGAGTGGGTCACCCTGTCTGACACCTTTATTTATCTTGAACCATTCCCCTGTACTCTCCAGGCGCACTCTCGACATACTGTTTTTGTAAATGTTTTTTATTAGGTTAATGTATTTCCAGTGGACACCTTGATTCATTAGTGACTCCCAGATAGCTTTGTGTTTTAAGGAATCGAATGCTTTATTGTAATCAACGAATCCTATGTAATAGCTTCTGTTGTATTCTTTACATTTCTCTAGTAGTTGTTTGACAACGTGTATGTGGTCTACAGTCGAAAAGTTGCTGCGAAAACCAGCCTGTTCTCTCGGCTGGTTTTCATCCAGGACTAATGAAATTCTGTTCAAAATTATTTTAGCAAATACCTTATAAAGGTTAGATAATAAACTGATAGGTCTATAATTTTCGATTTGTGATTTATCCCCTTTTTTATGTAATAAAATAATGGTTGATTGGGTCCATTGTACTGGTATTGTTTCACTAGTAAAAATCATGTTGTCTTAGTACTTTTATGGTAGCTTCTAAGGTACCTTTTAGTAGTTCGTTTTTTATTCCGTCTTCGCCGGGAGCTTTGTCATTCTTTTGAGTTCTTATAGCGTATCTTATTTCGCTTTCCAATATTTCCGGTTGAGTTTCGTCATGTTTTGTATCTCGTTGAAAATCGTTTGTGGGTTGGTCGGTGTCATTTTCATCTGTATACAAGTCACGATAGAATTTAGTTGCTACCTTCATTATTTCAGGTCTTTCTGCAGTTCTTCTTAACTTTTTATCAACAAAATTTAGTATCCAAGTCATTTTTTCTCTTAGTTCCTTGAGGCCTTTTTTAATGCCGCCTGTTGTTTCTATATGATACTTGAAAGTTTTCGTCATATTGCTTTTCCTGTGTTCTCTTATTTCTTCTCTAATCTTCTTGCTTATATTCACTATTTCTTTACGTTTGTTTTTCCTGTCAAGTAACATATTCCTACGTTCTTCTATCAGAGTTTTGGCTTTTATACCTAATTTATCTTTGACTTTACTGGACGTCGCTATTTCGTTATTTAAATGCTGTAATTCCTGCTCTAGTTTATCATATTTGTCTTGTACCGAATTCTGGTCATGAACCTTAGCCAGGGTTGTTTTTAATTGAACTAACTTATCTTGTGGTATAGGTAATTCAAGTATCTGTATTGGTTTCTTTATATGTTTCCGTCCTTGCTTTGGTTTTTTGTCATATATGGCTGCTCTAACCATTCGATGATTTGTATTGTAGTTAACACTAAGTATTTCCGTATTTGTGAAGTATTTTGGTTTATTTGTCATGATAAAATCTATTTCGTTCTTATACTGTCCGCATGGCGAGGTCCAGGTCCATCTGTTCTTAAGTTTTTTCTTATATACAGTATTCATTATAGTGAAATTGTTTTCTAGTGCAAAGTTTATTAGACGATGTCCATTGTTGTTCCTTTTCCCTATACTATAATTTCCTAAAACGCTTTCTTCACCATTTCTTCTCTTTCCTATTTGACTGTTAAAATCACCCATTACAACTACATTTTTGTGAGTGTGTTGCAGTGCAGAGTTTAGATCTTCATAAAACTGGTCTTTCAAAGTATCTTCGGATATTTCAGTTGGAGCGTATACCTGTATTATAGTCCAAGGCTCTTGATAACCTGGTAGTTCTATGTTCAATACAGATACGCGATCCGATATGCCATGAAAACTTTTGATTTGATCTTTCAGTTGTTTTCTGATTATAAAGCCTACGCCGTACAATCCTTGTTTCTCGCCTTTATAATATAGTATATAATTCTCATATTCTTCGATTTCATCACCCATCCTTCTTATTTCACTAAGTCCAATGATGTCCCATTTAATCTCATCCAGTATTTTTTCAAACTCTACTAAGTGATCATAAGTTCGAAGTGTTAGCGCATTTAATGTTGCAATATATATATTTTCGATCCTTTTTGTTTTTTTCAAATATTCAATTGAGGGAACTGGAGGGTAGTGGTCTATTTCCCCACGGGGACCAGCCGGCTTGGGGAACTGTATTAATTTATCTTTTATGTTTTCTGAATTTTTTGTTGTGTTCTTTTTCCGGTTACCGACAGTTAGTTGCTAATAGTTAGTTTTTGTATTTGAATTATTAGAAATTGACCCCGTGTTATTTCTTTCACACTTTCTTGTATTTTTATCATCTTTTACAACAAGTGTACCACCTTTTATATATGCATAATTGCCCTTCATTCTCTCCTTAAGTAGATCATCTTTAATTGCCTTCCTTTTCGCTAAGGTTTCTTTTGCAAAATCTTCCGAAATAGATAAAGTCTTAAACTTTTTCTTATTTTTCAATATTTCCATTCGTTTCCAACCGTTTCCAAATGATATAAGTAGTGGTCTAGGCAATTTTCCTTTTACGCGCCCCAACCTGTGTATTTTTGTTATTTCTTGATCTTGTAATTCAATATTTAGTTCATCCTTGGTTATCGTTTTTACTTTTGAAACTAGCTCCACTAACGACTTTTCTTCTTCTTTAAGCCCATATATTACCAAATTATTTTTTCTTCTTTGATTTTCAAAAAATTCTAATTTCTTTTGAAGTTTTCCTATTTCGTATTTCATTTGGATATTTTCTTCTATAATCGGCTTTAGTTTACTTTCCAAAGTAGTTAGTAAGTTCTGAGTTATAGTGGTGGTTTGTTTTGCCATTTCGAGTTTTATTTTTTCGAAAAATATTTCCAACTGACTTTCCATTTTTCAAGAATGGTACGTGTAACGGAACGTTAAGTCCGGATTGTTGTCTATGTCTCTTTATGTCACCCAATGTCAAACGTCAAATTCAAACAATTCTAGGATAACGATGACATCTACTGACCTTTAGTTTTGCAGTTTTGTTGACAAAAAAATCTTGTGTTTACGATTTTATCTCACAAAACTCTTGTTTCTTTCCGTGCGTAATATCTTCCTGCGTCGATGTTATGCACTTTTACAACATTTACTGCAGTTTTTTAAATTATTTTGTATTTTTAAGTAGACAACAATACACAACAGTGTTCTCAGTTTGACAACCGGAACCGGAAAAATCTTAATTAATTAATAATAAAAATCGGGGAGAATGGTTTAAAGGTTGAAGCCCGTTTAGCCTCCGCGGCGACATATATGAAAATCAGCCCTGAGAATTTAAGATAAGTTATTCTAGTTTTTACCTACCTTTTGCACCTGGTATCTGGAAATTGGCCGTCGGCACAATTTAGCTGGTATGCATATACTGAAAGAACATTCGAACAGTACTCTATCGTACACAAATAATTGCTGAGAAAATAACTTAGGTCTGGCGGCACTGGGATCTTGCTCTATAAGAACAACTCTTACATCAAACTTACATGGCATGAAACATGTAAGCACATATAGAAGATTAGAGAAATAAAATCCTTTTTAGCAAGAAAAGGTTAGAATCTAAGGGTTAGAATTATTTTGCATGGAGCATCCTCAGAAGATCTCCTGAGGATGCTCCGGTGTCGGGGCGAAACGTGTGTCGAGATTAGTGTAAAAATCTTGTGTGGTGGTGCTTGTAAGTGGTGGTGGCATTGCTTGCTTGGGAACTTGGCTTTCTTGCTTGCTTGGGAAGGTGAGCGGTGCTTAGCTTGTTACTGCATGTTTGACCATACAGATTTTTTCTGTTGGCGGATTATAGCAGAATAATTCTAACCTTTTCTTGCTAATCATAAACTTCCGCAAAGTAACGCTTCTATCCAATACATCTTTTTTGTCATGTCAATCACTCAATCATAGGCAATTCCTAAAGCAGGAGTCCAATGTTGACGCAGGAGTGTTTAATAACAGAAAAAATACTGTTTCATTTTGATTTCGACAAATAATGCTAAATTCCTTTCGTTACGTGTGCCAGTCTCCAGCAGCCGTGGCGTATCTTGGCCCCCGCGCTGCTGTTCGCGCTCGTGATGGTGGGGCTGACGGGCCACAGCTTCAGCACCACCAACAGAGGCCTCTACACGTTCTGCTCCGCCTTCCACAACATCACTAACGCTACCACGTGAGTTTCATACAGTTGGAGTCGGTGGTATTCCTGCAAATAATGCCGACTGAGTTTTTGTTGATTCATTTTAGATTAGGGGCGCTTTTGGAGCAAGTAAACTGCGTTTTAGTTACGGTCTAGTCTGACGGGAGGCTTCGGCCGTGCGTGCCAGCTACCCTTCTGACAAGTATGGGCAAGTGCTGTCCCTGTGGACGCTTGTACCTGTGGACACAATCGATTCCGTCGAAACTAGTAACCCGAAAAATTCTAATCTGAACGCGACCGTAAAGCTTTATTGACAGTTCGCGTTCAAATTAGAATTTTAGGGTTGTTACTTTACACGGAATCGATTGTGTCCACAGGTACAAGCGTCCATAGGAACAGCACTTGCCCCTACTTAAAACTTAAAAAAAAAATAACCGATGTCACTGTTATTTCGATGCAAGTGTGCGAGAAGTCGCAATCAGCAAAAATGTTCCCTAAATGCGGGCATATTGGGAACATCATTTATTACACAGGATGGTAGGTATATAAAATGAAGTGGAGTTCACTTCATTGCAAGCTTTTATTTAACTTGCAATGCATGTATGTATGTTTAGGTCAAATAATTCAAGATGAATTAGAACCGCTTCGCGGTTTCCGATTGAGTTGAAATGCGTGTTTATGTAAATAGGATGACGATGGAATAATATTGCGACATGGAGTTAATTTGATGATGAAGCTGGAAGATGGCTATTGGAATTCTGTAATAAAACATCGTAATCCCATCGAGATTGGGCTCGTTTGATTTGTCTTGACAAGTACTCAGGTCCTAGATGATAATCAGGGTCTGATGATATAGCCAGCTACTAAAAACTTGTTTTTTAAAAATATTTTTTTAAATTTTAGTACACTTGTTTTATTTTCCACCACTTACAATTTTGATGCTCCAAAACAGTTAATTTTTTTTAAAGAATATCAACCAAGTTGAGCTTGACTAATATTTTCCTCTCCCCTCCAAATAAGCGGAAAGCTTGTCAGGAGTGGGTACGACAATAGTGCAACAGGTGGGATTCGAACCTGCAACCTTTCAATTTTCAGTCCGCACCTTTAACCGTTGGGCTATTGAGGCTTCAAAAGCCTCAAATTAGACCCTAAAGATGTGCCCGATGAGATCCTGAACTCTTATTATGCTATTATAACTGCGGTCAGGTGTTCGCCCGTGGGCCCGTACCTGGAGCGGTCGTGGAACGCGTCGTGGGGCTTCGGCGGGCGCGCGGCGGCGACGCGCGCGGCCAGCGCGGCCGTGTGGGCGAGCTGGGCGTGCGCCGCCGCGCTGTTCCTGGCGCGCTGCCTCACCGCGCCAGACTTCACCGTCAGACGCACCGGCGCCTACCTCAAGGACCCGCAACAGGTAGGTCCTCAATGTCATGATCGTAGAACAGCGACGGATCTGCATTCTACTAACTTTATATCCATTTGAAATGATTTCCGACTTTTTAGGGTTCCGTAGTACACAAGGAACTCTTAGTTTCGCAATGTCCGTCCGTATGTCTGTCTGTCCATCCGCGGTTTAGCTCAGAGACTATGACCCCCCCCCCCTGCAAAGGAAATCCTGATAGTTTTCGAAATATATATTTTTTAATATTGTAATTTTTTAAAATATTTCCATGAGTACATGGAAATATTTTTATTTAATTTTTTTTAACGGAACCCTAAAAGAGCGAGGCCCGACTCGCACTTGGCCGATTTTTTATTATTAAAATTTAAATTATTTCAAATGGCTGTACCGTACTACTGTTATGTGCAAGCAACCTAGTAAGTTGGAATCTTTGCTTGAATTCACAAACATTTTAATTTCAGCTCATTTAATTGGTTTCAGCGACTTACGCCCTACCTGAAAAAGTCATCGCGCCGGGCCATCAAGTCCAACAACAATTCACCGACTAAACGAGAAACTGCCTCCATCAGATCTGAACCCACCGCGACTACGGAACTGGTCACAGCGTCAGTGGAACATGGGCAGGACACCGCGCCCACCACGCCGCAGTTCTCGCCCATTAAGAGATTTGACAAAGAAGTCATTGAGATGACGACTTCGCCTAACCAATAGTGCGGCAGAGGACAGGGAAAGCCAATTTGTCGAATTATATTTGCCCAACTCGTCGTTAAGTTTCATATATTATTACTTACCTATTTCTATTTGTGTTATTATTTAAAGTTTATGGTAGTGAGTAAAGCGGTGAGAATTTCAGAAGATAGGAAATAAAATAAAGGAATCAAATGACGCATTTAAATTAATGTTAAATATCGTGTGTACTTTATAAAGTGTTGATTTTTGTATTGCTTTTATAAATGTAATTGTGTATAAGAAATAAACGTACGAATACCTCCTTAATATGACTTTTTTTTAGACTAAAACCGCATAGACGAATGATATTTACTAACCGTGACGAAAGTCCCAAAAATAATGACAAAAAAAAGTAAAAGATGAAGACCGAGACCGGTATACTATGCTGGTCTTAGCAGAGAATGTTCCTTGTACCCTTCCTCAATCACAGAAACCGTGATCGAAGAGTTCCTCACATTCGCAAGTATGCGAATCTGCTATCCGCGCACAGGTTTGCCGATGGCTGCCCCATTCGCCTACGGTAGGTGGGATGGGCAGCCATCGGCAAACCTTCTGCACGCGCCTTATACATGTGCCCACAGATTAGGAAAATGTGCCCAACAAAAATGTACAATATTAATTGCAATACAGACTGTTCACTATAACTTGTGATGCGGGTTGTTACGTTCCCTCAAATATGGTTGAGCGAAGCAATGGCTGGATCATGCGTCATGCTCGTGAACGGGTTCCACTGGCGGGAATGGGCCTACTTTCTGTCTGCCTGTTTTAAACATGTGTTGAATTATAATTAGGTATGCTTTTATGGAACTTCCCCTCATTGTGGAAACACTGCATACATAGCATAATATCTATATAATATCTAATATTGTAAACTTGTTTTGAAAAGAGCAACTGCAGAGTTTCTTGCTGGTTCTTCTCGGCAGGAACGGCATTCCGAACCAGTGCTAGACTCATCGACGATTCAAAAGAACTTGTAAAAAAGTTTACTTGAATAAAAAAAAATTCTATTTCTATTTCTATTACTTGTCCTTTGCCGTCATGTTGGCAAGGGGCAAGTTATAATGAACGGTCTGTAAAATCCACAAACATAGAATCAAGAGAATCACACTCTAATAAATTATTACCACGGAAGGATGAATCAGTATCATTCATTTATGGATTAAAAGTTTCTTGTCTTGAACGTATCAACACTACGACTAATATAAATACGATATTTTAAAACCGCTCGACCGATTTCGATAAAATTTATATGGGACTATGGCACGTACGGGACGTGACCATAGAGCACCTCATAGCATAATTATTTAATTCCGCAGTATAAACCTTGTAATTTATTTTCAACAAACTTATAATAATATTAATCAGCAACTTTTGCACGTACATAAGATCCAAGCACAAACTTCTCCCACTTTTATTCATAATTTTATTTGTATATAAGACCATTGTAAATACGTTAATATATGCCACTTGCTACTACCATTAGACACTCGCAAGTCTGTGTTTCTCTACTTCCTTCCTCCGACGTTTCTCTCTACAAAGAACACGCTGTTACACTGCACCCTTGCTGTAACGCAACAGGGACCACCTGGGGATTATACCCTTTCAAAAAAAAAAAAAAGAATTTTCCAAATCGGTTCAGGCGTCTTTGAGTAATCGGTGAACGTACATAAAAAAAGATTCCGACGAATTCATAACCTTATTTTTTGAAGTCGGTTAAAAACAAGTGTAAATTAAAAATTTAAAGCACCCCCGACACGTTAATCTATGGCCGGACTATGTACGACATTGTGAAATTAAAGAAAGAAGTTGCGATTTTACATAATATTTATGTGGTTTTATTTCGTGCAATATATTTTACAAAGTTGTTGACTGTCACTCTAACACTCTTTTTTTTATTCTTCTAATGACACAACTATAGAGTGGTGTCGAGAGGTTGCATATCCTCACATCCACGGTACTTTTTAGAACTTGGACACATCTTGAACAAGTCCAATTCTTCGGCTTAGCATCTCAAGTCTTGGGCCAAATAATGGCTTTGTAAACATATCTGCCAGTTGCAGCTCCGTGGAAACCTGCTTGATATCAAATTCTCCATTCTGTATACATTCTCGAATGAAAAAATGCTTCAGCTTAATATGCTTGGTTCTCCTAACTCATAAGGCGGATTCTCGGATAGCTTAATAGCAGACTCATTGTCAACGTAGATTGTGGGTTTTCCATTGAGTTCTGTTATATCAGTCAACTCTTCTAGAAGTTCTTTCAGCCATAAGGCTTCCCTCGCAGTCTCTGTTAAGGCTACAAGTTCTGCCTCCGTAGAAGAGATTGCTACCGTTGGCTGTTTCTGGCTTTTCCACATAATCGGACCAGACAATAGGAAGACCATCCCGGTCGTCGAATGACCCGTTGCTGTGTCGCCACCGTGATCAGCGTCACTAAAACATATCAGCCTTTTCTCTCGGTTTTTTGTGAAGACAAGTCCTTTGATTAATGTACCCTTCAGGTACCTCAATATTCGCTTGACCTTCATTACATCAAGCTTGGTAGGTTTTTCAAGATTCCTTGATGCCACGCTTACAGCGTAACTTACCTTAACTTAACTTAACTGGTCGCGTAGCAACCATCAGATATGCTAAGGCTCCCACAGCTTGACGATATGGAAAAAGTGACTCAGAAGTCTCATCTTCTTCATAATTGTTGCCAACTTTTATTGCCGGCGTTGGAGCGGACTTACAGTCAGCCATTCCAAATTTTTCCAGTATCTTTTTTGTATAAGACCTTTGATTTAGGGTAATACTACCATCTTTGATTTTGTTAATTTCAAGTCCAAGAAAATAGGAAGCCGGTTTTGTAGTTATTTTAAATCTACTTTTTAGTTCTTCAAAGAACTTTCTTCCAGCATTTTCATTAGCAGAAGCCACCAAACCGTCATCTACATATAGTGCAATCAAAACTTGCTCACGTAAGTAAAGACAAGGATCTTTTTGCTTTGCTTGAATCCAGAATTTATAAGGTACTCTGAAATACATGCGTTCCAACAAAGAGGTGCTTGTTTGAGTCCATAGATGCTTCTTTTCAGCTTGCACACTTTTTTAGTGCCATCATTGAAGCCCTCTGGCTGCTTCATATAAATTTCCTCTTTCACAGTACCGTTTAGAAACGCAGTAGATACGTCGAACTGTTGCAGTATCATATTTTCTTGAGCCGCTATTCCTAGAACAGCTCTGATGGTACTGAGGCGAGCAACAGGACTAAAAGTCTTCTGGTAATCAACGCCTGGTTTTTGTGAAAAGCCTTTAACTACAAGCCTGGCCTTATATCGTTCGACTGTACCATTCGGATTCTTCTTTATTTTGTAGACCCACTTACATGGAAGTGGTTTACGATTTTTAGGGAGGTCGACTATTTCCCAAGTCTCCATCTCATGCAGTGAATTCATTTCACTCTGCATAGCCTCTACCCATTTGGACTTTTCTTTGCTATTCATAGCATCTCTAAATGTTTGAGGTTCTGTCTCATTGTCCATATCCGTGACTGCCAGGACATAGTCTCCAAAACTTTTTGGCGGTTCAATCCGAGATCTATCGCGTAGATTGTATGTCCTTCGTTCTTCTAGAACATTCGCAGGTGTATCATTTGTGTCTGCTTCATGGCTTTCAGTTGGTTCAACAAGACTTTCTCTATTGTCATTTATTTCGAAGGTGTCGTAAAATAATTCATTATTATTTTCATTTTCATTTTGTATAGGTACCTCAGTAGAGCTTGCAATTACATTGTCTTCTTCTACTTGCTGTCTACTTGTATTTTTGTCTGTGTCTTCGAAATAAATGTCTATTTCATCCTCTTTTGTTTCAGTTTCATTTGACTGTTCATTACTATTGAGTTCTTCGAAAGGAATGAAGGTGTAATTTTGGTCGTTTTCATAGAACATCTTTTTCAGAATACGGACATCTTTCGAAATAAGAACTTTTTTCTTCGATGGAACATATATTCTGAAGGCTTTCGAGCGTTCCGAGTAGCCAACAAACACACCCGGAATTGCCTTTGAAGCGAATTTGTGTTCACCTTTTCCTTTCTTGAGGATGAATGCTTTGGCACCAAATACATAAAAGTGATTTGCGTATGGTTTTCTACCAACCCAGCGCTCAAATGGTGTCTGGTTTCCGATACTTTGGTTAATGCTTCGATTTGACAAGTAATTTGCAGTATAGACGGCATCTGCCCATAAACACATAGGTACTTTTGATTCCAACATCATGCATCTAGCTTTTTCTATTAGAGTTCTATTTTTCCTTTCAGCGATTCCATTTTGATGCGGAGTGTATGGAGCAGTTAGTCTTCTTGCTATGCCATTTTCTTTCAGAAAAGTGTCAAACTTCAAATTTAGATATTCAGTACCATTATCGGTCTGGAGACATTTAATTTTATTCTCTGTGAAGTTCTCTACTTCTGCTTTGTAGTCAATGAATTTTTGTAATACTTCATTTTTATTCTTGATGAAATATACTCGGCAGTATCTTGTGTAGTCGTCGATGAAGGTTACAATATACTTATTGCCATTAAGTGTAGGATGCTTAAATGGTCCACATACATCACTGTGTATGATTTCCAGTCTATGGGTCGTACGTTCAGTGTTTTTGTCACTTGGCTTGCTAGGTACTCTACTCATTTTTCCTTGTATGCATATCTCGTATATTATTTGTCGTATGCAGGTAATATAAACCATCGTCTTCTCTCACTGCTTCTATTAGTACTTTGCGCTTGTGATCTTTAATTGTTGCTTTCTTCTTAGTAAATAGGACAGTATGTCCATTGTCAGTCATTTTTCCAACAGACAGAAGATTAGCACACAGGCTTGGTACATAAAGAGCATTTGTGATACCAACTTGTCGTCCCTCTTCAATTTCTATTTCAGCATGTCCTAACCCTTTTATCTCAGCAGTTTTGTCTTTGGAAGCAAGGCTTAGGGTTTTTGATATAGGTTTTATCTCAGTAAAGGGCTTATCTGAAAAAGTCATGTGTGATGTGCAACCGCTGTCAAGTATCCAGTACTTTTCGGCATTATCATTCATGGGGTAGGAACTGTGTAGGTTTGTTTCGGTTTTATTGTCAACTTTGTTTGAGCTTTCTTTCGGCTTTTTATTTTTCTTGCCTTGTTTCTTATTCTTTGACCAACATTTTGATGTATCGTGACCTTTCTTCTTACAAATTTTGCAAAAAGTGTGTAGACATTCTTCAGAAGTTTTCGTGTTGCTAGTACTGGGGTTATCACGACATCGAGCGTCACTCTCTTCAATAATTTTTATTTTTAGCTTTTCTGGATCTGGAAGGGAGTCTTGTGATTCGATTGCAGTTCTAAAATTTTCATAATCTGCAGACAGACTGTAGAGGATCATAATTGAGAGAAGTTCACTATTTATGGTAATATCCATTTCCAGTAACTTGTCTACTATATCCATCATGTTTTTAATGTGCTCACGAACATCAGTCCCTTCGTCATGTTTAGCCAAGATCAGCTTTTTTTAGTAGAGTCGCCTTTCTGGCGGGTCCTTTACTGGCAAATATTGATTCGAGAGTTACCCATACATCTCTAGCGTATTTACAGTTCTTCACCTGTTTTAGCTCTGAAGGTGCTATCAGCAGCAACAGCTCCGATTTCGCCATTTCGTCATTGTCAAGATCATCTTGTGTTGCACTCTTCTTTGGGCTATCTTTCACGAATTTCCACAGTTTATTTTTGATAAGATATGCTTTCGCATGAATATACCATGTATCGTAATTGTCTTTTCCCAAGGTTTGCACTTTTACAACCGACATATTATTTTTCTGCAATTTCCTTATTCCGTTAGATTCAATAATCCATTTTTCGCTCTGCTACCATGTGAAATTAAAAAAAGAAGTTGCGATTTTACATAATATTTATGTGGTTTTATTTCGTGCAATATATTTTACAAAGTTGTTGACTGTCACTCTAACACTCTTTTTTTTATTCTTCTAATGTCACAACTATAGAGTGGTGTCGAGAGGTTGCATATCCTCACAGACATACCTGACGTCCTGTTACCCAGTTTTCTGCTCCATCATCAGATCCTCCTCCTCGATCCTCGATCGCCGAGTAGATCGCTCTATAGGTGTTGCAGATCGGACTTCGCATACAATTCCGACTCCACATACCTAATTTAGTCCAACAGTCCAATAATTTTTCGTCCAACCCTCCACGTGGTAGATAGTTGGTAACATGTTTGACGATGTTGAATCGTGTTGGCGCGCGATCGCTCCGATGCGCTGGTGGTACCTAATTGGGTACTTTACTGTTGCCAAAATGTTGATATTCATTAATTGAAATCGAAAATGTAACAATGTAAAATGTAACAATGCCGAGGCCTATGGAAGTCCATGCAAGATACCTTTGTCCAACAGTGGACGTCTATCGGTTGACAAAGAAGAAGAAGAATATCATAATGTCAATATAATACTTTTTTAATCAAGTTTACCTGTTTATCTATGGTGAACCTGAGCGGGGTGTCCACCGCGTGCACCCTGAGGTACTCGTGCGCGGTGGCGAGCTCGTGCTTGAGGCGCGCCGGGCCGGCGGAGGGCGGCGAGGGCGCGGCGGCCTTGGCCGGCCCCAGCAGTCCGCTGATCTCCTCGTACTCCAGGATGGCGGGGAAGATCAGGAATATAAATTCTTTTTAAAAACCAGACATCTACCTCCGATTTCAATAAAATTTATATGGGATTATACCCCTTCAAACAAAACAGAATCATCCCAAGGCGCTGGAGTGGCCACCGCACACCGGGAAGCGCAGTATTGACAGAACCCTCACTAAATGGACCGACGACATCAAACGAGTCGCAGGGAGCCGCTGGATTCGTGCGCTGGAAATATGTACATAATATTTGTAATATAAAACATTTCGCTTAATTTGTTATGTGAAGAAAAAATCGCATCGCAATGATACTGAAGAAACAATCGCATGGCACTAAGTGAACAGACGATAACAACCGAGTCGTAGGGAGCCGCTGGATTCAAGCGGTGCAAGACCGAGACCTGTGGAACTCCAAAATATTTTCTGTAGTCCGGTTGACCGGACAACTGAACTGTACTACGGGTAAAAGATGAACTTTTTTTACCCGTCTGTGTGTGTGTGTATGTTTGTTACTCTTTCACGCAAAAACAACTGGACGGATTTGGCTGAAATTTAGAATGGCGTTAGATTATACCCTGGATTAACATATAGGCTGTATTTTATCCCGAAAAATTAAAGAATTCCCGTGGGAATCAAAAACTTATTACTCCACGCGGACACAGTCGCGGGCATCATCTAGTTAATAATAAAAATAAAATAAAAAATAGAAATCTGTAGTCTGGATTCGAATCCCCGAACCGACAGTTTCACTCCTTCATTTTACCGCTTCGTCATCAAAGCATTGGTAGAGACTGAACAATAAACGAAGGCAACAAGGTTCGTGATGGAAAATTGTTGCGCCTAATAACAAGACAGAAAATTATAAATTACGCATTTTTTTGTCTAGCCCCCATCCGCCAAACGGTCTGAAAAAGAACTTTGTTGCAACCTTTCTTCCAACAGTCACTTACGTTTGAAGTGGAATCTAAAGAAATAAAGAAAATTAATTTATTTGCCCACACAAACACATGGATGCATAACTTGTATACATTTAATAATATGAACAATTTAGAAATTGGCTTTTGCACCCATTTGTCGCATAAGCTAAAAGCTACGCAGCTAAGTAATCTACACACACTGTTACCACTTACCATAAACCACAGAATTTACAATGGGCTGGGCGATCGTACGACGCGGATTCGCGCCTTACGCCCTCGGTGATTGATGCCGGTAAACGCCGAAGCGACGGCCGGCAGCGTGGGCGGCGACCCTTCCGCATTCGCACACCTCGCGAAGACAACGCACGATCGCTTTGCACTAGCCTATAAAAATATCGGGATTCTCATCTTTTTGCATCATACCAAACAATTCGTATTGTCTAAAGCAGTTATAGATAAACGAGTAGATCGCTCTATAGGTGTTGCAGATTGGACTTCGCATACAATTCCGACTCCACATACCTAATAGTCCAACAGTCCAATAATTTTTCGTCCAACCCTCCACGTGGTAGATAGTTCTTAACATGTTTGACGATGTTGAATCGTGTTGGCGCGCGATCGCTCCAATGCGCTGGTGGTACCTAATTGGGTACTTTACTGTTGCCAAAATGTTGATATTCATTAATTGAAATCGAAAATGTAACAATGTAAAATGTAACAATGCCGAGGCCTATGGAAGTCCATGCAAGATACCTTTGTCCAGCAGTGGACGTCTATCGGTTGACAAAGAAGAAGAAAAATATCATAATGTCAATATAATACTTTTTTAATCAAGTTTACCTGTTTAAATATGGTGAACCTGAGCGGGGTGTCCACCGCGTGCACCCTGAGGTACTCGTGCGTGGTGGCGAGCTCGTGCTTGAGGCGCGCCGGGCCGGCGGAGGGCGGCGAGGGCGCGGCGGCCTTGGCCGGCCCCAGTAGTCCGCTGATCTCCTCGTACTCCAGGATGGCGGGGAAGATCAGGAATATAAATTCTTTTTAAAAAACCGACATCTACCTCCGATTTCAATAAAATTTATATGGGATTATACCCCTTCAAACAAAAAAAGAATCATCCCAAGGTGCTGGAGTGGCCACCGCACACCAGGAAGCGCAGTATTGACAGAACCCTCACTAAATGGACCGACGACATCAAACGAGTCGCAGGGAGCCGCTGGATCCGTGCGCTGGAAATATGTACATAATATTTGTAATATAAAACATTTCGCTTAATTTGTTATGTAAAGAAAAAATCGCATCGCTATGATACTGAAGAAACAATCGCATGGCACTAAGTGAACCGACGATATCAACCGAGTCGTAGGGAGCCGCTGGATTCAGGCGGCGCAAGACCGAGGCCTGTGGAAGTCCAAAATATTTTCTGTAGTCCGGTTTAACGGTGCAACTGAACTGTACTACGGGTAAAAGATGAATTTTTTACCCGTGTGTGTGTGTGTGTGTATGTTTGTTACTCTTTCACGCAAAAACTACTGGACGGATTTGGCTGAAATTTAGAATGGAGTTAGATTATACCCTGGATAAACATATAGGCTGTATTTTATCCCGGAAAATTAAAGAATTCCCGTGGGAATCAAAAACTTCTTGTTAATAATAAAAATAAAAATCTGTAGTCAAGATTCGAATCTCCGAACCGATAGTTTCACTCCTTAATTTTACCGCTTCGTCATCAAACCATTGGTAGAGAGTGTACAATAAACGAAGGCAACAAGGTTCGTGACGGAAAATTGTTGCGCCTAGTAACAAGACGGAAAATTATAAATTACGCATTTTTTTGTCTAGCCCCCATCCACCAAACCGTCCGAAAAAGAACTTTGTTGCAACCTTTCTTCCAACAGTCACTTTCGTTTGAAGTGGAATCTAAAGAAAGAAAGAAAATTAATTTATTTGCCCACACAAACACATGGATGCATAACTTGTATATGTCGGAGCAGGTATCCTCGTCGGCAACAAAGTCAGACACGTTTGCTGCGCGACGAGGGAAGGTAACATGGAAAGACCATTTCATTACTTGGGATGTTTATTGTTCGAACAAGGTACCCTCAAAAGCCCCTCTTTTACATTTATCAGCCATGGACCAGAAGCGGGAATTATTACTCAAAACTAATCAGGCTTTAAGAGAACGCGTCTCTGAAAACGCTGAAACCCTAC
This sequence comes from Oeneis ivallda, assembly GCA_029955525.1. NCBI lineage: Eukaryota > Metazoa > Arthropoda > Insecta > Lepidoptera > Nymphalidae > Oeneis > Oeneis ivallda. The sequence continues at coordinate 9,572,262 of JARPMR010000024.1, read as the reverse complement.
CTAAAGCCATCTCCACCATCCCCAATAACTGCCCCTTTCCACTCAGCTAATAACCACAGCACGACAGACAAACCACCATCTGAACGTGAGGGTAACTATCAAAAATATCAAATAATTAATTAATCATTTACACTAATCTAGACAATATTTATTCGATTAGGGAGCGATTGCTATCGCAATCCCACAATCAAATAGAACGACCTAGACGCGAAAGCATCTACTAGTCGAATGAGTCTCTGGGCAGAGACTGAATTCGTATCGTCGAAACAGCCTTTTTATACTAATATTTCAAGATGGCGTACCCACGCTGTCAAAGTCAGATGTCAATTTGATTAAACTAATTTCAATAAATAAAAAGGATACGGAAATCACAACAATACACTTAATTATTATTGATTAATATAAAATAAAAGGATACGGAAATCAAAACTAATACTTTTAAATAATTAGTATAAATTAAACGGAAATCAATTGCGCCCACATATACATTTAATAATATGACCAATTTAGAAATTGGCTTTTGCACCCATTTGTCGCATAAGCTAAAAGCTACGCAGCTTAGTAATCTACACACACTGTTACCACTTACCATAAACCACAGAATTTATAATGGGCTGGGCGATCGCACGACGCGGATTCGCACCTTACGCCCTCGGTGATTGGTGCCGGTAAACGCCGAAGCGACGGCCGGCATTCGCACACCTCGCGAAGACAACGCACGATCGCTTTGCACTAGCCTATAAGAATATCGGGATTCTCATCTTTTTGCGTCATTATAGATATACGAGTAGATCGCTCTATAGGTGTTGCAGATCGGACTTCGCATACAATTCCGACTCCACATACCTAATAGTCCAACAGTCCAATAATTTTTCGTCCAACCCTCCACGTGGTAGATAGTTCGTAACATGTTTGACGATGTTGAATCGTGTTGGCGCGCGATCGCTCCGATGCACTGGTGGTACCATTGGGTACTTTACTGTTGCCAAAATGTTGATATTCATTAATTGAAATCGAAAATGTAACAATGTAAAATGTAACAATGCCGAGGCCTATGGAAGTCCATGCAAGATACCTTTGTCCAGCAGTGGACGTCTATCGGTTGACAAAGAAGAAGAATATCATAATGTCAATATAATACTTTTTTAATCAAGTTTACCTGTTTAAATATGGTGAACCTGAGCGGGGTGTCCACCGCGTGCAACCTGAGGTACTCGTGCGTGGTGGCGAGCTCGTGCTTGAGGCGCGCCGGGCCGGCGGAGGGCGGCGAGGGCGCGGCGGCCTTGGCCGGCCCCAGCAGTCCGCTGATCTCCTCGTACTCCAGGATGGCGGGGAAGATCAGGAATATAAATTCTTTTTAAAAAACAGACATCTACCTCCGATTTCAATAAAATTTATATGGGATTATACCCCTTCAAACAAAAAAGAATCATCCGAAGGCGCTGGAGTGGCCACCGCACACCGGGAAGCGCAGACGTATTGACAGAACCCTCACTAAATGGACCGACGACATCAAACGAGTCGCAGGGAGCCGCTGGATTCGTGCGCTGGAAATAATATGTACATAATATTTGTAATATAAAACATTTCGCTTAATTGGTTATGTGAAGAAAAAATCGCATCGCAATGATACTGAAGAAACAATCGCATGGCACTAAGTGAACAGACGATATCAACAGAGTCGTAGGGAGCCGCTGGATTCAAGCGGTGCAAGACCGAGGCCTGTGGAACTCCAAAATATTTTCTGTAGTCCGGTTGACCGGACAACTGAACTGTACTACGGGTAAAAGATGAATTTTTTTTACCCGTCTGTGTGTGTGTATGTTTGTTACTCTTTCACGCAAAAACTACTGGACGGATTTGGCTGAAATTTAGAATGGCGTTAGATTATACCCTGGATTAACATATAGGCTGTATTTTATCCCGAAAAATTAAAGAATTCCCGTGTGAATCAAAAACTTATTACTCCACGCGGACGAAGTCGCGGGCATCATCTAGTTAATAATAAAAATAAAATAAAAAATAAAAATCTGTAGTCTGGATTCGAATCCCCGAACCTACAGTTTCACTCCTTCATTTTACCGCTTCGTCATCAAAGCATTGGTAGAGACTGAACAATAAACGAAGGCAACAAGGTTCGTGATGGAAAATTGTTGCGCCTAGTAACAAGACGGAAAATTATAAATTACGCATTTTTTTGTCTAGTCCCCATCCGCCACACCGTCCGAAAAAGAACTTTGTTGCAACCTTTCTTCCAACAGTCACTTACGTTTGAAGTGGAATCTAAAGAAATAAAGAAAATTAATTTATTTGCCCACACAAACACATGGATGCATAACTTGTATACATTTAATAATATGAACAATTTAGAAATTGGCTTTTGCACCCATTTGTCGCATAAGCTAAAAGCTACGCAGCTAAGTAATCTACACACACTGTTACCACTTACCATAAACCACAGAATTTACAATGGGCTGGGCGATCGTACGACGCGGATTCGCGCCTTACGCCCTCGGTGATTGGTGCCGGTAAACGCCGAAGCGACGGCCGGCAGCGTGGGCGGCAACCCTTCCGCATTCACACACCTCGCGAAGACAACGCACGATCGCTTTGCACTAGCCTATAAAAATATCGGGATTCTCATCTTTTTGCGTCATACCAAACAATTCGTATTGTCTAAAGCAGTTATAGATATACGAGTAGATCGCTCTATAGGTGTTGCAGATTGGACTTCGCATACAATTCCGACTCCACATACCTAATAGTCCAACAGTCCAATAATTTTTCGTCCAACCCTCCACGTGGTAGATAGTTCGTAACATGTTTGACGATGTTGAATCGTGTTGGCGCGCGATCGCTCCAATGCGCTGGTGGTACCTAATTGGGTACTTTACTGTTGCCAAAATGTTGATATTCATTAATTGAAATCGAAAATGTAACAATGTAAAATGTAACAATGCCGAGGCCTATGGAAGTCCATGCAAGATACCTTTGTCCAGCAGTGGACGTCTATCGGTTGACAAAGAAGAAGAAGAATATCATAATGTCAATATAATACTTTTTTAATCAAGTTTACCTGTTTAAATATGGTGAACCTGAGCGGGGTGTCCACCGCGTGCACCCTGAGGTACTCGTGCGCGGTGGCGAGCTCGTGCTTGAGGCGCGCCGGGCCGGCGGAGGGCGGCGAGGGCGCGGCGGCCTTGGCCGGCCCCAGCAGTCCGCTGATCTCCTCGTACTCCAGGATGGCGGGGAAGATCAGGAATAAAAATTCTTTTTAAAAAACAGACATCTACCTCCGATTTCAATAAAATTTATATGGGATTATACCCCTTCAAACAAAAAAGAATCATCCCAAGGCGCTGGAGTGGCCACCGCACACCGGGAAGCGCAGTATTGACAGAACCCTCACTAAATGGACCGACGACATCAAACGAGTCGCAGGGAGCCGCTGGATTCGTGCGCTGGAAATATGTACATAATATTTGTAATATAAAACATTTCGCTTAATTTGTTATGTGAAGAAAAAATCGCATCGCAATGGTACTGAAGAAACAATCGCATGGCACTAAGTGAACAGACGATATCAACCGAGTCGTAGGGAGCCGCTGGATTCAAGCGGTGCAAGACCGAGGCCTGTGGAACTCCAAAATATTTTCTGTAGACCGGTTGACCGGACAACTGAACTGTACTACGGGTAAAAGATGAATTTTTTTTACCCGTCTGTGTGTGTGTATGTTCGTTACTCTTTTACGCAAAAACTACTGGACGGATTTGGCTGAAATTTAGAATGGCGTTAGATTATACCCTGGATTAACATATAGACTGTATTTTATCCCGAAAAATTAAAGAATTCCCGTGGGAATCAAAAACTTATTACTCCACGCGGACGAAGTCGCGGGCATCATCTAGTTAATAATAAAAATAAAATAAAAAATAAAAATCTGTAGTCTGGATTCGAATCCCCGAACCGACAGTTTCACTCCTTCATTTTACCGCTTCGTCATCAAAGCATTGGTAGAGACTGAACAATAAACGAAGGCAACAAGGTTCGTGATGGAAAATTGTTGCGCCTAGTAACAAGACGGAAAATTATAAATTACGCATTTTTTTGTCTAGCCCCCATCCGCCAAACCGTCCGAAAAAGAACTTTGTTGCAACCTTTCTTCCAACAGTCACTTACGTTTGAAGTGGAATCTAAAGAAATAAAGAAAATTAATTTATTTGCCCACACAAACACATGGATGCATAACTTGTATACATTTAATAATATGAACAATTTAGAAATTGGCTTTTGCACCCATTTGTCGCATAAGCTAAAAGCTACGCAGCTAAGTAATCTACACACACTGTTACCACTTACCATAAACCACAGAATTTACAATGGGCTGGGCGATCGTACGACGCGGATTCGCGCCTTACGCCCTCGGTGATTGGTGCCGGTAAACGCCGAAGCGACGGCCGGCAGCGTGGGCGGCGACCCTTCCGCATTCGCACACCTCGCGAAGACAACGCACGATCGCTTTGCACTAGCCTATAAGAATATCGGGATTCTCATCTTTTTGCGTCATACCAAACAATCCGTATTGTCTAAAGCAGTTATAGATATACGAGTAGATCGCTCTATAGGTGTTGCAGATCGGACTTCGCATACAATTCCGACTCCACATACCTAATAGTCCAACAGTCCAATAATTTTTCGTCCAACCCTCCACGTGGTAGATAGTTCGTAACATGTTTGACGATGTTGAATCGTGTTGGCGCGCGATCGCGCCAATGAGCTGGTGGTACCTAATTGGGTACTTTACTGTTGCCAAAATGTTGATATTCATTAATTGAAATCGAAAATGTAACAATGTAAAATGTAACAATGCCGAGGCCTATGGAAGTCCATGCAAGATACCTTTGTCCAGCTGTGGACGTCTATCGGTTGACAAAGAAGAAGAATATCATAAAGTAACATACATACATGTAACATAACATATCATATAATACTTTTTTAATCAAGTTTACCTGTTTAAATATGGTGAACCTGAGCGGGGTGTCCACCGCGTGCACCCTGAGGTACTCGTGCGTGGTGGCGAGCTCGTGCTTGAGGCGCGCCGGGCCGGCGGAGGGCGGCGAGGGCGCGGCGACCTTGGCCGGCCCCAGCAGTCCGCTGATCTCCTCGTACTCCAGGATGGCGGGGAAGATCAGGAATATAAATTCTTTTTAAAAAACAGACATCTACCTCCGATTTCAATAAAATTTATATGGGATTATACCCCTTCAAACAAAAAAGAATCATCCCAAGGCGCTGGAGTGGCCACCGCACACCGGGAAGCGCAGTATTGACAGAACCCTCACTAAATGGACCGACGACATCAAACGAGTCGCAGGGAGCCGCTGGATTCGTGCGCTGGAAATATGTACATAATATTTGTAATATAAAACATTTCGCTTAATTTGTTATGTGAAGAAAAAATCGCATCGCAATGATACTGAAGAAACAATCGCATAGCACTAAGTGAACAGACGATATCAACCGAGTCGTAGGGAGCCGCTGGATTCAAGCGGTGCAAGACCGAGACCTGTGGAACTCCAAAATATTTTCTGTAGTCCGGTTTAACGGTGCAACTGAACTGTACTACGGGTAAAAGATGCATTTTTTTACCCGTGTGTGTGTGTGTGTATGTTTGTTACTCTTTCACGCAAAAACTACTGGACGGATTTGGCTGAAATTTAGAATGGCGTTAGATTATACCCTGGATTAACATAAAGGCTGTATTTTATCCCGAAAAATTAAAGAATTCCCGTGGGAATCAAAAACTTATTACTCCACGCGGACGAAGTCGCGGGCATCATATAGTAATAAAAATAAAATAAAAAATAAAAATCTGTAGTCTGGATTCGAATCCCCGAACCGACAGTTTCACTCCTTCATTTTACCGCTTCGTCATCAAAGCATTGGTAGAGACTGAACAATAAACGAAGGCAACAAGGTTCGTGATGGAAAATTGTTGCGCCTAATAACAAGACAGAAAATTATAAATTACGCATTTTTTTGTCTAGCCCCCATCCGCCAAACCGTCTGAAAAAGAACTTTGTTGCAACCTTTCTTCTAACAGTCACTTACGTTTGAAGTGGAATCTAAAGAAATAAAGAAAATTAATTTATTTGCCCACACAAACACATGGATGCATAACTTGTATACATTTAATAATATGAACAATTTAGAAATTGGCTTTTGCACCCATTTGTCGCATAAGCTAAAAGCTACGCAGCTAAGTAATCTACACACACTGTTACCACTTACCATAAACCACAGAATTTACAATGGGCTGGGCGATCGTACGACGCGGATTCGCGCCTTACGCCCTCGGTGATTGGTGCCGGTAAACGCCGAAGCGACGGCCGGCAGCGTGGGCGGCGACCCTTCCGCATTCGCACACCTCGCGAAGACAACGCACGATCGCTTTGCACTAGCCTATAAAAATATCGGGATTCTCATCTTTTTGCGTCATACCAAACAATTCGTATTGTCTAAAGCAGTTATAGATATACGAGTAGATCGCTCTATAGGTGTTGCAGATTGGACTTCGCATACAATTCCGACTCCACATACCTAATAGTCCAACAGTCCAATAATTTTTCGTCCAACCCTCCACGTGGTAGATAGTTCGTAACATGTTTGACGATGTTGAATCGTGTTGGCGCGCGATCGCTCCAATGCGCTGGTGGTACCTAATTGGGTACTTTACTGTTGCCAAAATGTTGATATTCATTAATTGAAATCGAAAATGTAACAATGTAAAATGTAACAATGCCGAGGCCTATGGAAGTCCATGCAAGATACCTTTGTCCAGCAGTGGACGTCTATCGGTTGACAAAGAAGAAGAAGAATATCATAATGTCAATATAATACTTTTTTAATCAAGTTTACCTGTTTAAATATGGTGAATCTGAGCGGGGTGTCCACCGCGTGCACCCTGAGGTACTCGTGCGTGGTGGCGAGCTCGTGCTTGAGGCGCGCCGGGCCGGCGGAGGGCGGCGAGGGCGCGGCGGCCTTGGCCGGCCCCAGCAGTCCGCTGATCTCCTCGTACTCCAGGATGGCGGGGAAGATCAGGAATAAAAATTCTTTTTAAAAAACAGACATCTACCTCCGATTTCAATAAAATTTATATGGGATTATACCCCTTCAAACAAAAAAGAATCATCCCAAGGTGCTGGAGTGGCCACCGCACACCGGGAAACGCAGTATTGACAGAACCCTCACTAAATGGACCGACGACATCAAACGAGTCGCAGGGAGCCGCTGGATCCGTGCGCTGGAAATATGTACATAATATTTGTAATATAAAACATTTCGCTTAATTTGTTATGTAAAGAAATAATCGCATCGCTATGATACTGAAGAAACAATCGCATGGCACTAAGTGAACCGACGATATCAACCGAGTCGTAGGGAGCCGCTGGATTCAGGCGGCGCAAGACCGAGGCCTGTGGAAGTACAAAATATTTTCTGTAGTCCGGTTTAACGGTGCAACTGAACTGTACTTGGGGTAAAAGATGAATTTTTTACCCGTGTGTGTGTGTATGTTTGTTACTCTTTCACGCAAAAACTACTGGACGGATTTGGCTGAAATTTAGAATGGCGTTAGATTATACCCTGGATAAACATATAGGCTGTATGTTATCCCGGAAAATTAAAGAATTCCCGTGGGAATCAAAAACTTCTTGTTAATAATAAAAATAAAATAAAAAATAAAAATCTGTAGTCAAGATTCGAATCTCCGAACCGATAGTTTCACTCCTTAATTTTACCGCTTCGTCATCAAACCATTGGTAGAGAGTGTACAATAAACGAAGGCAACAAGGTTCGTGACGGAAAATTGTTGCGCCTAGTAACAAGACGGAAAATTATAAATTACGCATTTTTTTGTCTAGCCCCCATCCGCCAAACCGTCCGAAAAAGAACTTTGTTGCAACCTTTCTTCCAACAGTCACTTACGTTTGAAGTGGAATCTAAAGAAAGAAAGAAAATTAATTTATTTGCCCACACAAACACATGGATGCATAACTTGTATATGTCGGAGCAGGTATCCTCGTCGGCAACAAAGTCAGACACGTTTGCTGCGCGACGAGGGAAGGTAGCGTGGAAAGACCATTTCATTAGTTGGGATGTTTATTGTTCGAACAAGGTACCCTCAAAAGCCCCTCTTTTACATTTATCAGCCATGGACCAGAAGCGGGAATTATTACTCAAAACTAATCAGGCTTTAAGAGAACGCGTCTAAACCCTACCTAAAGCCATCTCCACCATCCCCAATAACTGCCCCTTTCCACTGAGCTAATAACCACAGCACGACAGACAAACCACCATCTGAACGTGAGGGTAATAAATAAAAATGAATGTTGGTAAGCGCATAACTCAAGAATGGATGGACCAATTCGGTTAATTTATTTTTTTGTGTGTTCCTTAAGTTCCACGGAAGGTTTTACTTAATACAAAACAAAAAAAAACCAAATTCACGCGGACGAAGTCGCGGGCATCAGCTAGTATCAAATAATTAATTAATCATTTACACTAATCTAGACAATATTTATTCGATTAGGGAGCGATTGCTATCGCAATCCCTCAATCAAATAGAACGACCTAGACGCGAAAGCATCTACTAGTCGAATGAGTCTCTGGGCAGAGACTGTCAAAGTATGAACTAATCATTTTAATCGATTAGGGAGCGATTGCTATCGCAAACCCTCAATCAAGTAGAACGACCTAGACGCGAAAGCATCTACTAGTCGAATGAGTCTCTGGGCAGAGACTGTCATAGTATGAACTAATCATTAACACTAATCTAAACGTAAAGACAATATTTAATCGATTAGGGAGCGATTGCTATCACAATCCCTCAATCAAACAGAACGACCTAGATGCGAAGGCATCTAGTAAGTCGAATGAGTCTCTGGGCAGAGACTATCAAAGTATGAATTAATCATTAACACTAATCAAAGCATACAGACAATATTTATTCGATTAGGGAGCGATTGCTATCGCAATCCCTCAATCAAATAGGAACGACCTAGACGCGAAGGCATCTACTAGTCGAATGAGTCTCTGGGCAGAGACTGAATTCGTATCGTCGAAACAGCCTTTTTATACTAATATTTCAAGATGGCGTACCCACGCTGTCAAAGTCAGATGTCAATTTGATTAAACTAATTTCAATAAATAAAAAGGATACGGAAATCACAACAATACACTTAATTATTATTGATTAATATAAAATAAAAGGATACGGAAATCAAAACTAATACTTTTAAATAATTAGTATAAATTAAACGGAAATCAATTGCGCCCACATATACATTTAATAATATGAACAATTTAGAAATTGGCTTTTGCACCCATTTGTCGCATAAGCTAAAAGCTACGCAGCTTAGTAATCTACACACACTGTTACCACTTCCATCCGGGGTCTTCCGCGTAGGCCTTCACAGGCCTCGGGGTAACTGTTCAGGGCGATGGCCCCCTTCAGTGGTGTCAACGCCGCCTGCAACTACAGGCGGGGCACTGGGTGGGACCGGTTGGTCCGTGGTGTCAAATCCGGGGTGTCAATCCGGTGTTATCCTGCTGCAGTGCGATCGAGCCCGCGTAGTGTCGCGGGCGATCTGCGGACTGCGGCAGGGTGGTATGTCCGTGGTGGGCTTCGCCCGCCGCTCAGCGAGGTCGAGCCCGCCGGTAGTGTACCGGTGAGCGCCCATCAGCCAGCGGCGAGGAAGCAGTCGTGTCCTATGTGACTAGGTCGCGTGGCAGGCCTCTTATGTCCGGCGGTCGTCGATGGTATGGCGCGATGCCATGCAGATGCTGGGATCGCGCTCCGTCGGCGCGTGCAAACATAGAGGCACTCAGGCGGTGAACGAAGTCGTCCAGGCTCTCCATGCGCAGGTCCCTGGAGATGACCTGATTCCGTACGAAGCGTGGTGCTCCGGAGATGGTGCGGAGTGACAGCGACTGCTGTGCTCGCAGCGACTTGCGGTCCGTCTCGCTGGTCAGCGCGAACCACGCGGGGGCCGCGTAGGTGAGTCGCGTGCGAACGTACACCTTGTAGATGTACAGCTTCGTACGGAGAGGCAGGTGGGACGCCAGCACGGGTCGAAGGAGGTTCCGTGCGGCGCGCGTCTGGTTGACTACGTTCTTCACGTGGGGCCGCATCGAGAGGGTCTTGTCGACGGTCACGCCGAGGTATTTGGCCTTCGGGGACCACTCAATGGTCTCGCCCATAAGTGACATCGGGGGCGGTAGTAGTCGCGCCCGCCCGATGGAGATCGCCTGAGTCTTCGCCACGTTGACCTTGAGTCTCCAGTTCTCCAGCCATGTGGGAAGCGCGTCCAGTGTTCGCTGCATCTTCAGCGCTGCATGCGGGGCATTCAGCGAGGAGGTAATGAAGGCCGCGTCGTCGGCATACAGCGCTAACATGGCGCCGTCAGCGACTGGGATGTCGTCCGTGTATCTGCTGTAGCAGACGGGCGACAGGCAGCTTCCCTGAGGTACACCGGCTCGGATGGTGCGCTCCGTGGACAGGGCGTCTTCAACCGCCACTTGAAAACGTCTGTCTTGCAGGAAGGTGGCCACAGTCTTGACTACTCGGCGCGGAGTAGTAGACGTGGACAGCTTGTACACGAGGCCGGTGTGCCAAACGCGGTCGAACGCCTTCTCCATGTCGAGGAATACTGCGACTGACTGCTCTCGCTTGTTGTAGGCGGCCGCGAGGTGATGCAGTACCCTCGCCACTTGTAAAGTGGTGGAGTGTTCGGCACGGAAACCAAACTGTTCGTCGCGTGGCTGAAGATGGGGCGTGATGTGCAGCAGCAGTAGCTTCTCGAAGACTTTCGAGGTGCACGACAGAAGAGTGATGGGACGGTAACTCCCAGGCAGCATGATGTTCTTGCCAGGCTTGGGAATCAGGATGACTCGGCCGAGCTTCCACGATGATGGGAAGTGCCCGGTACGGAGGATTCCATTGAAGAGCCGCGTCAGCGTCGCGATTGCTCGCGGGGGTAGGTGACGCAGGGCTTCGTTGGTGACTCGGTCGGGGCCGGGGGCTTTGCGCAGTCTAGTTCGTCGAATCATCCTTTGGACTTGTCCGGGGGAGAACACGACGGGGTCTTCTGTCGGAGGTATCGGCGACTCGAAGTAGTCCTTCACATGTCGCTCGATGGTCTCTACGTGCTGCACATCCGCAGTCGGATTGGGTGTAAACTGCGTCTCCAGGTGATCCGCAAAGATCTCCGCTCGATCCTCGGCGCGGTAACGTGGGGAACCGTCACTGGCCATGAGGGGTCTAATCGGAGGCGGCTTCCCGGAGAGTTGGCGGCAGAGGCGGTGCATGCCGGACCAGTCGTCGCCGGCTCGCTCGATGGCGGAGTGCCAAGACTCGACTGCGACTGTCTCCAGTGCGTCAGAGATCCTAGCGGCCAGAGCGTTGAGCCGCGTCTTCATGGTCGGGCACCGCAGGTGTTGCCATTGCCTTCGCAGCTTCCTCTTCTCCTCTATCATCGCTTGAATGTAGGCAGGGAGCTGGGGTTGTCTGCGAGTAGATGCAGCGTCGAGTCTGGACTCTCGAAGCGCATTGGACATTACTGCGCTGAGGTCCGTGGCGAGTCGGTCGACGTCTGCAGGGCTCTCTACTCTGAAGGACGGCGAATGTTCGGCCATGTGTTCGGCGAAGATTCGCCAGTCCTGGCGATGTTTCGGAGAAGGCATCGATGTCGTCATCGGGGTCGTCTTCAGCGTCAAGAGGACAGCTTGGTGGTCGGAAATGAGATGATCATCCAGGACGTCAAGCGACGGTGCGGCGACTAGGCCGCGAGCGACTGCTATGTCGATGACGTCGGGCATGTGGGCTGCGACGTACGGGTAGTGCGTTGGGACCTCTGGTCCTAGCACCTCGTAGCCGTGGCGGTCTGCGTCGTCCAGGAGGCGTCTGCCATCCGGGCTCACGGTGTTCGAGTTCCACGCCGTGTGTTTCGCGTTGAAGTCGCCCGCTAGGATCGTGGGCAGCGGCGAGTCCAGCAAGGTGCGGATGTCAGCCACTGCAAGTCGATTCTGCGGCGGCTTGTAGAAGGCGAACACGCGGGTGGGCTGGCGGTCGATGCAGATCTCGACGCCAAGGGCGTACGATGACTGCAATTGTGGTACTGGCAGCCGTTGGTGGATGATGTTCCGACGGACCAGGACTGCTAAGCCCCTATAAGCAATCCCGGCCGGCGAGGTGTGGTCCTCCCGGTAGACATAGTATCCGGAAACCTTCAACTTGTCCACTGGTCTGAGGTGAGTCTCGCTGATCAGGCCGATGTCCACTCGACGCTGTGAGAGCACGGTCTTGAAGAGACGGGCTTTTTGAGGTGAAAGCCCGTCGGCGTTCCAAAACGCGATGCGGAGCTCAGCCATAAAAGGCACAGAGCTCCGCGATGCAGCCCAGGATCAGCGGGATAGGGTCTCGCTGCTCCTGGATGGCCACCAGCACCTGGTTGAGTGTGCTGATGACCTTGGTAAGTCTTGGGTCCAGCGGCGCTACTCGCTTCGCCTTCGTCCCCTCTGCTGGGGCGGCGACCACGGTGGGCTTAGACGTCTTGCTGCGCTGAGTAGGCTTCGGCGCGGCGGGCGGAGCTGTGCGCGGCGCGACAGATGGCGCGTCACGCGGTGCGGTGGGCGGCACGTTGGGCTGTGCGGCGGGCGGCGCGTCTTTGCGTGCTTGAGCGCGCTTGCCGCGCTTGCGGCGGCGTTTGCCCGTCTGCCCTGGCTGGTTGGCGGCAGCCATGAGCGAGCCGGGCGCGTTGGCCTCCGATGCGTGGGCGGTGGCGGTAGCGGATGGCGCGCGCGCAGATGTGGCGGTGCGCGCGGTGGTGCCTGCCCGGCGGTTGCGCGTTTCCTTTCGGAAAACCGGGCAGGTGGCGTTATTCGCCGTGTGTGCGCCGCCACAGTTGGCGCACGTCGGCGGGTCCTCCCTGGGGCGCTGGCAGTCTCGGGCTGGATGGTCGCCCCCACACCGCACACAGGCAATAGGCCGGTGGCAGTTATGGGACGAGTGCCGAAACTGCTGGCATCGGTGGCACTGTGCTGGGCCCCTCCTTCCGCGCCATGGCTCTATAGTGACCCCGGGCATGCACAGCAACTCGTGCACCTCATAGATGCCCGGGGTGAGGTCCTTGGTCCGCTGCAGCTGCGCGAACATCAGGCAGCCAGGTCTGCCCGGGCGAGCTGGGATCGTGCGCACGTGCTCGGGGACGTACCCGAGCTCGCGCAGCTCCGCCTCCACTAGTGCCGGCTCTGTGTTCGCCGGCAGGCCTCGGATGGCGACTTTTACGCTCCTCTCCGCGGGGAGCGAGTAGCAGAACCAGGAGAGTCCGGTGCTGCCCTCCAGCTGCGTGAGGTAGCGCTGGGTCACGCGGAACTCCTGGTCCGATCGCGGGATGAATCGGACGCCCTTGCCAAATGGACGTCCGTTGGGGGTGTGGCCGAGCAGCTTTTTGAGCTCTCGGAAGTGCGTCGGCCAGTCCGGCAGCACCTCCACGATCAGCGGCGGGTAGCGGCTGGCTGTTTTGGCGGGTGGTATGGCCGAGGTTGAAGCTGCGGCGGCGGCAGCGGCAGCGGTAGTAGTGGTAGTGGAGGCGGTAGTGGGCGCAGCGGTAGCGCTGGTGGAAGCGGCGGGGGCGGATGCATCGCCCGGCGCCGGCGTCTTTTTGAACGCGGCTGTCGCTGCGTATGTCGGGCTGGTCGCGGTCTCCATCGGTGAGTCCGGCGACAGGGTCGGCATGTTCGGCGGCGGCGGTCCTCTGTGCGGCGGCGAGGGGAAGCGCCCCACAGGGATACCCGGCTGAGCGGCGGGAAAACGCGGCGTGCGTGGGAGTGGCGCCTGCGCGGTATGCGCAGCAGGCGTAGCCGCTCGTACGGCTGGTGTCGGTGCCGGCGTTGCGGCACGGGTGGGCGTCGGTCGTCGTCTGGGCGTCGCCGGGCGGACGACGGACGCGACGGACTCGATGGACGGGGCCGGGGACAACGTCAGCGGGCTCGCGACGAATGAGACCTCGCCGGCTCCCGTCGAAGGACTCGCATCGGGGTCTTGGTTTTTCCTCGTCTTTGAAGTTGAGCGGCCGACGAGGGTGGCCTGGCCAGATGCGGCGAGGGCGTCTAGGCCGGCTTCAAGACCGGCGATTGCCGACCGCACAAAAACCTTGCGGCGCAGCGCGCGCGGACGGGTCGCGCGCCGCTGCGGCATCGGCGGTAGGCTAGGCGGCGGCATTGGCGGTACCGGCGCGGGTGACGCGGACGCGGTAACGCGAGGATGCGGGCGTGTGAGGTCGCATCAAACGGACGCGGAGGCGTTGCTGCCTAAGGCGCGACCCAGGCGGAGGTGCTGGCACGCCAGCACCCCACCGGCCTCGAACCCGGGGCTTGCCGCTGGTGGCAGACCGAGCCTTGACCGGCGGGGGTGTCGTGTTGACCCAACACCACCGTGGACGCAAAGGTTTCAGTAGGCAGTCGCACTGATGACCGAAACACTGTTAAGGGCCCGAGCGCCGGTGCAAACGATTGCACACGACGGCAGCTGGGCGACTCCTGTTACCACTTACCATAAACCACAGAATTTATAATGGGCTGGGCGATCGCACGACGCGGATTCGCACCTTACGCCCTCGGTGATTGGTGCCGGTAAACGGCGAAGCGACGGCCGGCATTCGCACACCTCGCGAAGACAACGCACGATCGCTTTGCACTAGCCTATAAGAATATCGGGATTCTCATCTTTTTGCGTCATACCAAACAATTCGTATTGTATAAAGCAGTTATAGATATACGAGTAGATCGCTCTATAGGTGTTGCAGATCGGACTTCGCATACAATTCCGACTCCACATACCTAATAGTGCAACAGTCCAATAATTTTTCGTCCAACCCTCCACGTGGTAGATAGTTCGTAACATGTTTGACGATGTTGAATCGTGTTGGCGCGCGATCGCTCCGATGCACTGGTGGTACCTAATTGGGTACTTTACTGTAGCCAAAATGTTGATATTCATTAATTGAAATCGAAAATGTAACAATGTAAAATGTAACAATGCCGAGGCCTATGGAAGTCCATGCAAGATACCTTTGTCCAGCAGTGGACGTCTATCGGTTGACAAAGAAGAAGAAGAATATCATAATGTCAATATAATACTTTTTTAATCAAGTTTACCTGTTTAAATATGGTGAACCTGAGCGGGGTGTCCACCGCGTCCACCCTGAGGTACTCGTGCGTGGTGGCGAGCTCGTGCTTGAGGCGCGCCGGGCCGGCGGAGGGCGGCGAGGGCGCGGCGGCCTTGGCCGGCCCCAGCAGTCCGCTGATCTCCTCGTACTCCAGGATGGCGGGGAAGATCAGTAATATAAATTATTTTTAAAAAACAGCCATCTACCTCCGATTTCAATAAAATTTATATGGGATTATACCCCTTCAAACAAAAAAGAATCATCCCAAGGCGCTGGAGTGGCCACCGCACACCGGGAAGCGCAGACGTATTGACAGAACCCTCACTAAATGGACCGACGACATCAAACGAGTCGCAGGGAGCCGCTGGATTCGTGCGCTGGAAATATGTACATAATATTTGTATTATAAAACATTTCGCTTAATTGGTTATGTGAAGAAAAAATCGCATCGCAATGATACTGAAGAAACAATCGCATGGCACTAAGTGAACAGACGATATCAACCGAGTCGTAGGGAGCCGCTGGATTCAAGCGGTGCAAGACCGAGGCCTGTGGAACTCCAAAATATTTTCTGTAGTCCGGTTGACCGGACAACTGAACTGTACTACGGGTAAAAGATGAATTTTTTTTACCCGTCTGTGTGTGTGTATGTATGTTACTCTTTCACGCAAAAACTACTGGATGGATTTGGCTGAAATTTAGAATGGCGTTAGATTATACCCTGGATTAACATATAGGCTGTATTTTATCCCGAAAAATTAAAGAATTCCCGTGGGAATCAAAAACTTATTACTCCACGCGGACGAAGTCGCGGGCATCATCTAGTTAATAATAAAAATAAAATAAAAAATAAAAATCTGTAGTCTGGATTCGAATCCCCGAACCGACAGTTTCACTCCTTCATTTTACCGCTTCGTCATCAAAGCATTGGTAGAGACTGAACAATAAACGAAGGCAACAATGTTCGTGATGGAAAATTGTTGCGCCTAGTAACAAGACGGAAAATTATAAATTACGCATTTTTTTGTCTAGTCCCCATCCGCCAAACCGTCCGAAAAAGAACTTTGTTGCAACCTTTCTTCCAACAGTCACTTACGTTTGAAGTGGAATCTAAAGAAATAAAGAAAATTAATTTATTTGCCCACACAAACACATGGATGCATAACTTGTATACATTTAATAATATGAACAATTTAGAAATTGGCTTTTGCACCCATTTGTCGCATAAGCTAAAAGCTACGCAGCTAAGTAATCTACACAAACTGTTACCACTTACCATAAACCACAGAATTTACAATGGGCTGGGCGATCGCACGACGCGGATTCGCGCCTTACGCCCTCGGTGATTGGTGCCGGTAAACGCCGAAGCGACGGCCGGCAGCGTGGGCGGCGACCCTTCCGCATTCGCACACCTCGCGAAGACAACGCACGATCGCTTTGCACTAGCCTATAAAAATATCGGGATTCTCATCTTTTTGCGTCATACCAAACAATCCGTATTGTCTAAAGCAGTTATAGATATACGAGTAGATCGCTCTATAGGTGTTGCAGATCGGACTTCGCATACAATTCCGACTCCACATACCTAATAGTCCAACAGTCCAATAATTTTTCGTCCAACCCTCCACGTGGTAGATAGTTCGTAACATGTTTGATGATGTTGAATCGTGTTGGCGCGCGATCGCTCCAATGCGCTGGTGGTACCTAATTGGGTACTTTACTTTTGCCAAAATGTTGATATTCATTAATTGAAATCGAAAATGTAACAATGTAAAATGTAACAATGCCGAGGCCTATGGAAGTCCATGCAAGATACCTTTGTCCAGCAGTGGACGTCTATCGGTTGACAAAGAAGAAGAAGAATATCATAATGTCAATATAATACTTTTTTAATCAAGTTTACCTGTTTAAATATGGTGAACCTGAGCGGGGTGTCCACCGCGTCCACCCTGAGGTACTCGTGCGTGGTGGCGAGCTCGTGCTTGAGGCGCGCCGGGCCGGCGGAGGGCGGCGAGGGCGCGGCGGCCTTGGCCGGCCCCAGCAGTCCGCTGATCTCCTCGTACTCCAGGATGGCGGGGAAGATCAGGAATATAAATTCTTTTTAAAAAACCGACATCTACCTCCGATTTCAATAAAATTTATATGGGATTATACCCCTTCAAACAAAAAAGAATCATCCCAAAGTGCTGGAGTGGCCACCGCACACCGGGAAGCGCAGTATTGACAGAACCCTCACTAAATGGACCGACGACATCAAACGAGTCGCAGGGAGCCGCTGGATCCGTGCGCTGGAAATATGTACATAATATTTGTAATATAAAACATTTCGCTTCATTTGTTATGTAAAGAAAAAATCGCATCGCTATGATACTGAAGAAACAATCGCATGGCACTAAGCGAACCGACGATATCAACCGAGTCGTAGGGAGCCGCTGGATTCAGGCGGCGCAAGACCGAGGCCTGTGGAAGTCCAAAATATTTTCTGTAGTCCGGTTTAACGGTGCAACTGAACTGTACTACGGGTTAAAGATGAATTTTTTTTACCCGTGTGTGTGTATGTTTGTTACTCTTTCACGCAAAAACTACTGGACGGATTTGGCTGAAATTTAGAATGGAGTTAGATTATACCCTGGATTAACATATAGGCTGTATTTTATCCCGGAAAATTAAAGAATTCCCGTGGGAATCAAAGACTTCTTGTTATTAATAAAAATAAAATAAAAAATAAAAATCTGTATTCAAGATTCGAATCTCCGAACCGATAGTTTCACTCCTTAATTTTACCGCTTCGTCATCAAACCATTGGTAGAGAGTGTACAATAAACGAAGGCAACAAGGTTCGTGACGGAAAATTGTTGCGCCTAGTAACAAGACGGAAAATTATAAATTACGCATTTTTTTGTCTAGCCCCCATCAGCCAAACCGTCCGAAAAAGAACTTTGTTGCAACCTTTCTTCCAACAGTCACTTACGTTTGAAGTGGAATCTAAAGAAAGAAAGAAAATTAATTTATTTGCCCACACAAACACATGGATGCATAACTTGTATATGTCGGAGCAGGTATCCTCGTCGGCAACAAAGTCAGACACGTTTGCTGCGCGACGAGGGAAGGTAGCGTGGAAAGACAATTTCATTACTTGGGATGTTTATTGTTCGAACAAGGTACCCTCAAAAGCCCCTCTTACATTTATCAGCCATGGACCAGAAGCGGGAATTATTACTCAAAACTAATCAGGCTTTAAGAGAACGCGTCTCTGAAAACGCTGAAACCCTACCTAAAGCCGTCTCCACCATCCCCAATAACTGCCCCTTTCCACTCAGCTAATAACCACAGCACGACAGACAAACCACCATCTGAACGTGAGGGTAACTATCAAAAATATCAAATAATTAATTAATCATTTACACTAATCTAGACAATATTTATTCGATTAGGGAGCGATTACTATCGCAATTCCTCAATCAAATAGAACGACCTAGACGCGAAAGCATCTACTAGTCGAATGAGTCTCTGGGCAGAGACTGTCAAAGTATGAACTAATCATTTTAATCGATTAGGGAGCGATTGCTATCGCAAACCCTCAATCAAGTAGAACGACCTAGACGCGAAAGCATCTACTAGTCGAATGAGTCTCTGGGCAGAGACTGTCATAGTATGAACTAATCATTAACACTAATCTAAACGTAAAGACAATATTTAATTGATTAGGGAGCGATTGCTATCGCAATCCCTCAATCAAACAGAACGACCTAGATGCGAAGGCATCTAGTAAGTCGAATGAGTCTCTGGGCAGAGACTATCAAAGTATGAATTAATCATTAACACTAATCAAAGCGTACAGACAGTATTTATTCGATTAGGGAGCGATTGCTATCGCAATCCCTCAATCAAATAGAACGACCTAGACGCGAAGGTCTCTACTAGTTGAATGAGTCTCTGGGCAGAGACAGAATTCGTATCGTCGAAACAGCCTTTTTATACTAATATTTCAAGATGGCGTACCCACGCTGTCAAAGTCAGATGTCAATTTGATTAAACTAATTTCAATAAATAAAAAGGATACGGAAATCACAACAATACACTTTATTATTATTGATTAATATAAAATAAAAGGATACGGAAATCAAAACTAATACATTTAAATAATTAGTATAAATTAAACGGAAATCAATTGCGCCCACATATACATTTAATAATATGAACACTTTAGAAATTGGCTTTTGCACCCATTTGTCGCATAAGCTAAAAGCTACGCAGCTTAGTAATCTACACACACTGTTACCACTTACCATAAACCACAGAATTTATAATGGGCTGGGCAATCGCACGACGCGGATTCGCACCTTACGCCCTCGGTGATTGGTGCCGGTAAACGCCGAAGCGACGGCCGGCATTCGCACACCTCGCAAAGACAACGCACGATCGCTTTGCACTAGCCTATAAGAATATCGGGATTCTCATCTTTTTGCGTCATACCAAACAATTCGTATTGTCTAAAGCAGTTATAGATATACGAGTAGATCGCTCTATAGGTGTTGCAGATCGGACTTCGCATACAATTCCGACTCCACATACCTAATAGTCCAACAGTCCAATAATTTTTCGTCCAACCCTCCACGTGGTAGATAGTTCGTAACATGTTTGACGATGTTGAATCGTGTTGGCGCGCGATCGCTCCGATGCACTGGTGGTACCTAATTGGGTACTTTACTGTTGCCAAAATGTTGATATTCATTAATTGAAATCGAAAATGTAACAATGTAAAATGTAACAATGCCGAGGCCTATGGAAGTCCATGCAAGATACCTTTGTCCAGCAGTGGACGTCTATCGGTTGACAAAGAAGAAGAAGAATATCATAATGTCAATATAATACTTTTTTAATCAAGTTTACCTGTTTAAATATGGTGAACCTGAGCGGGGTGTCCACCGCGTGCACCCTGAGGTACTCGTGCGTGGTGGCGAGCTCGTGCTTGAGGCGCGCCGGGCCAGCTGAGGGCGGCGAGGGCGCGGCGGCCTTGGCCTGCCCCAGCAGTCCGCTGATCTCCTCGTACTCCAGGATGGCGGGGAAGATCAGGAATATAAATTCTTTTTAAAAAACAGACATCTACCTCCGATTTCAATAAAATTTATATGGGATTATACCCCTTCAAACAAAAAAGAATCATCCCAAGGCGCTGGAGTGGCCACCGCACACCGGCAAGCGCAGTATTGACAGAACCCTCACTAAATGGACCGACGACATCAAACGAGTCGCAGGGAGCCGCTGGATTCGTGCGCTGGAAATATGTACATAATATTTGTAATATAAAACATTTCGCTTAATTTGTTATGTGAAGAAAAAATCGCATCGCAATGATACTGAAGAAACAATCGCATGGCACTAAGTGAACAGACGATATCAACCGAGTCGTAGGGAGCCGCTGGATTCAAGCGGTGCAAGACCGAGACCTGTGGAACTCCAAAATATTTTCTGTAGTCCGGTTGACCGGACAACTGAACTGTACTACGGGTAAAAGATGAATTTTTTTTACCCGTCTGTGTGTGTGTATGTTTGTTACTCTTTCACGCAAAAACTACTGGACGGATTTGGCTGAAATTTAGAATGGCGTTAGATTATACCCTGGATTAACATATAGGCTGTATTTTATCGCGAAAAATTAAAGAATTCCCGTGGGAATCAAAAACTTATTACTCCACGCGGACGAAGTCGCGGGCATCATCTAGTTAATAATAAAAATAAAATAAAAAATAAAAATCTGTAGTCTGGATTCGAATCCCCAAACCGACAGTTTCACTCCTTCATTTTACCGCTTCGTCATCAAAGCATTGGTAGAGACTGAACAATAAACGAAGGCAACAAGGTTCGTGATGGAAAATTGTTGCGCCTAATAACAAGACAGAAAATTATAAATTACGCATTTTTTTGTCTAGCCCCCATCCGCCAAACCGTCTGAAAAAGAACTTTGTTGCAACCTTTCTTCCAACAGTCACTTACGTTTGAAGTGGAATCTAAAGAAATAAAGAAAATTAATTTATTTGCCCACACAAACACATGGATGCATAACTTGTATACATTTAATAATATGAACAATTTAGAAATTGGCTTTTGCACCCATTTGTCGCATAAGCTAAAAGCTACGCAGCTAAGTAATCTACACACACTGTTACCACTTACCATAAACCACAGAATTTACAATGGGCTGGGCGATCGTACGACGCGGATTCGCGCCTTACGCCCTCGGTGATTGATGCCGGTAAACGCCGAAGCGACGGCCGGCAGCGTGGGCGGCGACCCTTCCGCATTCGCACACCTCGCGAAGACAACGCACGATCGCTTTGCACTAGCCTATAAAAATATCGGGATTCTCATCTTTTTGCGTCATACCAAACAATTCGTATTGTCTAAAGCAGTTATAGATATACGAGTAGATCGCTCTATAGGTGTTGCAGATTGGACTTCGCATACAATTCCGACTCCACATACCTAATAGTCCAACAGTCCAATAATTTTTCGTCCAACCCTCCACGTGGTAGATAGTTCGTAACATGTTTGACGATGTTGAATCGTGTTGGCGCGCGATCGCTCCAATGCGCTGGTGGTACCTAATTGGGTACTTTACTGTTGCCAAAATGTTGATATTCATTAATTGAAATCGAAAATGTAACAATGTAAAATGTAACAATGCCGAGGCCTATGGAAGTCCATGCAAGATACCTTTGTCCAGCAGTGGACGTCTATCGGTTGACAAAGAAGAAGAAGAATATCATAATGTCAATATAATACTTTTTTAATCAAGTTTACCTGTTTAAATATGGTGAACCTGAGCGGGGTGTCCACCGCGTCCACCCTGAGGTACTCGTGCGTGGTGGCGAGCTCGTGCTTGAGGCGCGCCGGGCCGGCGGAGGGCGGCGAGGGCGCGGCGGCCTTGGCCGGCCCCAGCAGTCCGCTGATCTCCTCGTACTCCAGGATGGCGGGGAAGATCAGGAATATAAATTCTTTTTAAAAAACAGACATCTACCTCCGATTTCAATAAAATTTATATGGGATTATACCCCTTCAAACAAAAAAGAATCATCCCAAGCGCTGGAGTGGCCACCGCACACCGGGAAGCGCAGACGTATTGACAGAACCCTCACTAAATGGACCGACGACATCAAACGAGTCGCAGGGAGCCGCTGGATTCGTGCGCTGGAAATATGTACATAATATTTGTAATATAAAACATTTCGCTTAATTTGTTATGTGAAGAAAAAATCGCATCGCAATGATACTGAAGAAACAATCGCATGGCACTAAGTGAACAGACGATATCAACCGAGTCGTAGGGAGCCGCTGGATTCAAGCGGTGCAAGACCGAGGCCTGTGGAACTCCAAAATATTTTCTGTAGTCCGGTTGACCGGACAACTGAACTGTACTACGGGTAAAAGATGAATTTTTTTTACCCGTTTGTGTGTGTGTATGTTTGTTACTCTTTCACGCAAAAACTACTGGACGGATTTGGCTGAAATTTAGAATGGCGTTAGATTATACCCTGGATTAACATATAGGCTGTATTTTATCCCGAAAAATTAAAGAATTCCCGTGGGAATCAAAAACTTATTACTCCACGCGGACGAAGTCGCGGGCATCATCTAGTTAATAATAAAAATAAAATAAAAAATAAAAATCTGTAGTCTGGATTCGAATCCCCGAACCGACAGTTTCACTCCTTCATTTTACCGCTTCGTCATCAAAGCATTGGTAGAGACTGAACAATAAACGAAGGCAACAAGGTTCGTGATGGAAAATTGTTGCGCCTAGTAACAAGACGGAAAATTATAAATTACGCATTTTTTTGTCTAGCCCCCATCCGCCAAACCGTCCGAAAAAGAACTTTGTTGCAACCTTTCTTCCAACAGTCACTTACGTTTGAAGTGGAATCTAAAGAAATAAAGAAAATTAATTTATTTGCCCACACAAACACATGGATGCATAACTTGTATACATTTAATAATATGAACAATTTAGAAATTGGCTTTTGCACCCATTTGTCGCATAAGCTAAAAGCTACGCAGCTAAGTAATCTACACACACTGTTACCACTTACCATAAACCACAGAACTTACAATGGGCTGGGCGATCGCACGACGCGGATTCGCGCCTCACGCCCTCGGTGATTGGTGCCGGTAAACGCCGAAGCGACGGCCGGCAGCGTGGGCGGCGACCCTTCCGCATTCGCACACCTCGCGAAGACAACGCACGATCGCTTTGCACTAGCCTATAAAAATATCGGGATTCTCATCTTTTTGCGTCATACCAAACAATCCGTATTGTCTAAAGCAGTTATAGATATACGAGTAGATCGCTCTATAGGTGTTGCAGATCGGACTTCGCATACAATTCCGACTCCACATACCTAATAGTCCAACAGTCCAATAATTTTTCGTCCAACCCTCCACGTGGTAGATAGTTCGTAACATGTTTGACGATGTTGAATCGTGTTGGCGCGCGATCGCTCCAATGCGCTGGTGGTACCTAATTGGGTACTTTACTGTTGCCAAAATGTTGATATTCATTAATTGAAATCGAAAATGTAACAATGTAAAATGTAGCAATGCCGAAGCCTATGGAAGTCCATGCAAGATACCTTTGTCCAGCAGTGGACGTCTATCGGTTGACAAAGAAGAAGAAGAATATCATAATGTCAATATAATACTTTTTTAATCAAGTTTACCTGTTTAAATATGGTGAACCTGAGCGGGGTGTCCACCGCGTGCACCCTGAGGTACTCGTGCGTGGTGGCGAGCTCGTGCTTGAGGCGCGCCGGGCCGGCGGAGGGCGGCGAGGGCGCGGCGGCCTTGGCCGGCCCCAGCAGTCCGCTGATCTCCTCGTACTCCAGGATGGCGGGGAAGATCAGGAATATAAATTCTTTTTAAAAACCAGACATCTACCTCCGATTTCAATAAAATTTATATGGGATTATACCCCTTCAAACAAAAAAGAATCATCCCAAGGCGCTGGAGTGGCCACCGCACACCGGGAAGCGCAGTATTGACAGAACCCTCACTAAATGGACCGACGACATCAAACGAGTCGCAGGGAGCCGCTGGATTCGTGCGCTGGAAATATGTACATAATATTTGTAATATAAAACATTTCGCTTAATTTGTTATGTGAAGAAAAAATTGCATCGCAATGATACTGAAGAAACAATCGCATGGCACTAAGTGAACAGACGATATCAACCGAGTCGTAGGGAGCCGCTGGATTCAAGCGGTGCAAGACCGAGGCCTGTGGAACTCCAAAATATTTTCTGTAGTCCGGTTGACCGGACAACTGAACTGTACTACGGGTAAAAGATGAATTTTTTTTACCCGTCTGTGTGTGTGTATGTTTGTTACTCTTTCACGCAAAAACTACTGGACGGATTTGGCTGAAATTTAGAATGGCGTTAGATTATACCCTGTGTTAACATATAGGCTGTATTTTATCCCGAAAAATTAAAGAATTCCCGTGGGAATCAAAAACTTATTACTCCACGCGGACGAAGTCGCGGGCATCATCTAGTTAATAATAAAATAAAATAAAAAATAAAAATCTGTAGTCTGGATTCGAATCCCCGAACCGACAGTTTCACTCCTTCATTTTACCGCTTTGTCATCAAAGCATTGGTAGAGACTGAACAATAAACGAAGGCAACAAGGTTCGTGATGGAAAATTGTTGCGCCTAGTAACAAGACGGAAAATTATAAATTACGCATTTTTTTGTCTAGCCCCCATCCGCCAAACCGTCCGAAAAAGAACTTTGTTGCAACCTTTCTTCCAACAGTCACTTACGTTTGAAGTGGAATCTAAAGAAAGAAAGAAAATTAATTTATTTGCCCACACAAACACATGGATGCATAACTTGTATATGTCGGAGCAGGTATCCTCGTCGGCAACAAAGTCAGACACGTTTGCTGCGCGACGAGGGAAGGTAGCGTGGAAAGACCATTTCATTAGTTGGGATGTTTATTGTTCGAACAAGGTACCCTCAAAAGCCCCTCTTTTACATTTATCAGCCATGGACCAGAAGCGGGAATTATTACTCAAAACTAATCACGCTTTAACAGAACGCGTCTAAACCCTACCTAAAGCCATCTCCACCATCCCCAATAACTGCCCCTTTCCACTGAGCTAATAACCACAGCACGACAGACAAACCACCATCTGAACGTGAGGGTAATAAATAAAAATGAATGTTGGTAAGCGCATAACTCAAGAATGGATGGACCAATTCGGTTAATTTATTTTTTTGTGTGTTCCTTAAGTTCCGCGGAAGGTTTTACTTAATACAAAAACAAAAAAAACCAAATTCACGCGGACGAAGTCGCGGGCATCAGCTAGTATCAAATAATTAATTAATCATTTACACTAATCTAGACAATATTTATTCGATTAGGGAGCGATTGCTATCGCAATCCCTCAATCAAATAGAACGACCTAGACGCGAAAGCATCTACTAGTCGAATGAGTCTCTGGGCAGAGACTGTCAAAGTATGAACTAATCATTTTAATCGATTAGGGAGCGATTGCTATCGCAAACCCTCAATCAAGTAGAACGACCTAGACGCGAAAGCATCTACTAGTCGAATGAGTCTCTGGGCAGAGACTGTCATAGTATGAACTAATCATTAACACTAATCTAAACGTAAAGACAATATTTAATCGATTAGGGAGCGATTGCTATCACAATCCCTCAATCAAACAGAACGACCTAGATGCGAAGGCATCTAGTAAGTCGAATGAGTCTCTGGGCAGAGACTATCAAAGT
The DNA here is from genome assembly GCA_029955525.1 of Oeneis ivallda. Classification (NCBI taxonomy): domain Eukaryota; kingdom Metazoa; phylum Arthropoda; class Insecta; order Lepidoptera; family Nymphalidae; genus Oeneis; species Oeneis ivallda. Next base: position 9,546,238 of record JARPMR010000024.1, on the reverse strand, counting down.
ATGAATTAATCATTAACACTAATCAAAGCATACAGACAATATTTATTCGATTAGGGAGCGATTGCTATCGCAATCCCTCAATCAAATAGGAACGACCTAGACGCGAAGGCATCTACTAGTCGAATGAGTCTCTGGGCAGAGACTGAATTCGTATCGTCGAAACAGCCTTTTTATACTAATATTTCAAGATGGCGTACCCACGCTGTCAAAGTCAGATGTCAATTTGATTAAACTAATTTCAATAAATAAAAAGGATACGGAAATCACAACAATACACTTAATTATTATTGATTAATATAAAATAAAAGGATACGGAAATCAAAACTAATACTTTTAAATAATTAGTATAAATTAAACGGAAATCAATTGCGCCCACATATACATTTAATAATATGAACAATTTAGAAATTGGCTTTTGCACCCATTTGTCGCATAAGCTAAAAGCTACGCAGCTTAGTAATCTACACACACTGTTACCACTTACCATAAACCACAGAATTTATAATGGGCTGGGCGATCGCACGACGCGGATTCGCACCTTACGCCCTCGGTGATTGGTGCCGGTAAACGGCGAAGCGACGGCCGGCATTCGCACACCTCGCGAAGACAACGCACGATCGCTTTGCACTAGCCTATAAGAATATCGGGATTCTCATCTTTTTGCGTCATACCAAACAATTCGTATTGTCTAAAGCAGTTATAGATATACGAGTAGATCGCTCTATAGGTGTTGCAGATCGGACTTCGCATACAATTCCGACTCCACATACCTAATAGTGCAACAGTCCAATAATTTTTCGTCCAACCCTCCACGTGGTAGATAGTTCGTAACATGTTTGACGATGTTGAATCGTGTTGGCGCGCGATCGCTCCGATGCACTGGTGGTACCTAATTGGGTACTTTACTTTTGCCAAAATGTTGATATTCATTAATTGAAATCGAAAATGTAACAATGTAAAATGTAACAATGCCGAGGCCTATGGAAGTCCATGCAAGATACCTTTGTCCAGCAGTGGACGTCTATCGGTTGACAAAGAAGAAGAAGAATATCATAATGTCAATATAATACTTTTTTAATCAAGTTTACCTGTTTAAATATGGTGAACCTGAGCGGGGTGTCCACCGCGTCCACCCTGAGGTACTCGTGCGTGGTGGCGAGCTCGTGCTTGAGGCGCGCCGGGCCGGCGGAGGGCGGCGAGGGCGCGGCGGCCTTGGCCGGCCCCAGCAGTCCGCTGATCTCCTCGTACTCCAGGATGGCGGGGAAGATCAGGAATATAAATTATTTTTAAAAAACAGCCATCTACCTCCGATTTCAATAAAATTTATATGGGATTATACCCCTTCAAACAAAAAAGAATCATCCCAAGGCGCTGGAGTGGCCACCGCACACCGGGAAGCGCAGACGTATTGACAGAACCCTCACTAAATGGACCGACGACATCAAACGAGTCGCAGGGAGCCGCTGGATTCGTGCGCTGGAAATATGTACATAATATTTGTATTATAAAACATTTCGCTTAATTGGTTATGTGAAGAAAAAATCGCATCGCAATGATACTGAAGAAACAATCGCATGGCACTAAGTGAACAGACGATATCAACCGAGTCGTAGGGAGCCGCTGGATTCAAGCGGTGCAAGACCGAGGCCTGTGGAACTCCAAAATATTTTCTGTAGTCCGGTTGACCGGACAACTGAACTGTACTACGGGTAAAAGATGAATTTTTTTTACCCGTCTGTGTGTGTGTATGTATGTTACTCTTTCACGCAAAAACTACTGGATGGATTTGGCTGAAATTTAGAATGGCGTTAGATTATACCCTGGATTAACATATAGGCTGTATTTTATCCCGAAAAATTAAAGAATTCCCGTGGGAATCAAAAACTTATTACTCCACGCGGACGAAGTCGCGGGCATCATCTAGTTAATAATAAAAATAAAATAAAAAATAAAAATCTGTAGTCTGGATTCGAATCCCCGAACCGACAGTTTCACTCCTTCATTTTACCGCTTCGTCATCAAAGCATTGGTAGAGACTGAACAATAAACGAAGGCAACAATGTTCGTGATGGAAAATTGTTGCGCCTAGTAACAAGACGGAAAATTATAAATTACGCATTTTTTTGTCTAGTCCCCATCCGCCAAACCGTCCGAAAAAGAACTTTGTTGCAACCTTTCTTCCAACAGTCACTTACGTTTGAAGTGGAATCTAAAGAAATAAAGAAAATTAATTTATTTGCCCACACAAACACATGGATGCATAACTTGTATACATTTAATAATATGAACAATTTAGAAATTGGCTTTTGCACCCATTTGTCGCATAAGCTAAAAGCTACGCAGCTAAGTAATCTACACACACTGTTACCACTTACCATAAACCACAGAATTTACAATGGGCTGGGCGATCGCACGACGCGGATTCGCGCCTTACGCCCTCGGTGATTGGTGCCGGTAAACGCCGAAGCGACGGCCGGCAGCGTGGGCGGCGACCCTTCCGCATTCGCACACCTCGCGAAGACAACGCACGATCGCTTTGCACTAGCCTATAAAAATATCGGGATTCTCATCTTTTTGCGTCATACCAAACAATCCGTATTGTCTAAAGCAGTTATAGATATACGAGTAGATCGCTCTATAGGTGTTGCAGATCGGACTTCGCATACAATTCCGACTCCACATACCTAATAGTCCAACAGTCCAATAATTTTTCGTCCAACCCTCCACGTGGTAGATAGTTCGTAACATGTTTGATGATGTTGAATCGTGTTGGCGCGCGATCGCTCCAATGCGCTGGTGGTACCTAATTGGGTACTTTACTTTTGCCAAAATGTTGATATTCATTAATTGAAATCGAAAATGTAACAATGTAAAATGTAACAATGCCGAGGCCTATGGAAGTCCATGCAAGATACCTTTGTCCAGCAGTGGACGTCTATCGGTTGACAAAGAAGAAGAAGAATATCATAATGTCAATATAATACTTTTTTAATCAAGTTTACCTGTTTAAATATGGTGAACCTGAGCGGGGTGTCCACCGCGTCCACCCTGAGGTACTCGTGCGTGGTGGCGAGCTCGTGCTTGAGGCGCGCCGGGCCGGCGGAGGGCGGCGAGGGCGCGGCGGCCTTGGCCGGCCCCAGCAGTCCGCTGATCTCCTCGTACTCCAGGATGGCGGGGAAGATCAGGAATATAAATTCTTTTTAAAAAACCGACATCTACCTCCGATTTCAATAAAATTTATATGGGATTATACCCCTTCAAACAAAAAAGAATCATCCCAAAGTGCTGGAGTGGCCACCGCACACCGGGAAGCGCAGTATTGACAGAACCCTCACTAAATGGACCGACGACATCAAACGAGTCGCAGGGAGCCGCTGGATCCGTGCGCTGGAAATATGTACATAATATTTGTAATATAAAACATTTCGCTTCATTTGTTATGTAAAGAAAAAATCGCATCGCTATGATACTGAAGAAACAATCGCATGGCACTAAGCGAACCGACGATATCAACCGAGTCGTAGGGAGCCGCTGGATTCAGGCGGCGCAAGACCGAGGCCTGTGGAAGTCCAAAATATTTTCTGTAGTCCGGTTTAACGGTGCAACTGAACTGTACTACGGGTTAAAGATGAATTTTTTTTACCCGTGTGTGTGTATGTTTGTTACTCTTTCACGCAAAAACTACTGGACGGATTTGGCTGAAATTTAGAATGGAGTTAGATTATACCCTGGATTAACATATAGGCTGTATTTTATCCCGGAAAATTAAAGAATTCCCGTGGGAATCAAAGACTTCTTGTTATTAATAAAAATAAAATAAAAAATAAAAATCTGTATTCAAGATTCGAATCTCCGAACCGATAGTTTCACTCCTTAATTTTACCGCTTCGTCATCAAACCATTGGTAGAGAGTGTACAATAAACGAAGGCAACAAGGTTCGTGACGGAAAATTGTTGCGCCTAGTAACAAGACGGAAAATTATAAATTACGCATTTTTTTGTCTAGCCCCCATCAGCCAAACCGTCCGAAAAAGAACTTTGTTGCAACCTTTCTTCCAACAGTCACTTACGTTTGAAGTGGAATCTAAAGAAAGAAAGAAAATTAATTTATTTGCCCACACAAACACATGGATGCATAACTTGTATATGTCGGAGCAGGTATCCTCGTCGGCAACAAAGTCAGACACGTTTGCTGCGCGACGAGGGAAGGTAGCGTGGAAAGACCATTTCATTACTTGGGATGTTTATTGTTCGAACAAGGTACCCTCAAAAGCCCCTCTTACATTTATCAGCCATGGACCAGATGCGGGAATTATTACTCAAAACTAATCAGGCTTTAAGAGAACGCGTCTCTGAAAACGCTGAAACCCTACCTAAAGCCGTCTCCACCATCCCCAATAACTGCCCCTTTCCACTCAGCTAATAACCACAGCACGACAGACAAACCACCATCTGAACGTGAGGGTAACTATCAAAAATATCAAATAATTAATTAATCATTTACACTAATCTAGACAATATTTATTCGATTAGGGAGCGATTACTATCGCAATTCCTCAATCAAATAGAACGACCTAGACGCGAAAGCATCTACTAGTCGAATGAGTCTCTGGGCAGAGACTGTCAAAGTATGAACTAATCATTTTAATCGATTAGGGAGCGATTGCTATCGCAAACCCTCAATCAAGTAGAACGACCTAGACGCGAAAGCATCTACTAGTCGAATGAGTCTCTGGGCAGAGACTGTCATAGTATGAACTAATCATTAACACTAATCTAAACGTAAAGACAATATTTAATTGATTAGGGAGCGATTGCTATCGCAATCCCTCAATCAAACAGAACGACCTAGATGCGAAGGCATCTAGTAAGTCGAATGAGTCTCTGGGCAGAGACTATCAAAGTATGAATTAATCATTAACACTAATCAAAGCGTACAGACAGTATTTATTCGATTAGGGAGCGATTGCTATCGCAATCCCTCAATCAAATAGAACGACCTAGACGCGAAGGTCTCTACTAGTTGAATGAGTCTCTGGGCAGAGACAGAATTCGTATCGTCGAAACAGCCTTTTTATACTAATATTTCAAGATGGCGTACCCACGCTGTCAAAGTCAGATGTCAATTTGATTAAACTAATTTCAATAAATAAAAAGGATACGGAAATCACAACAATACACTTTATTATTATTGATTAATATAAAATAAAAGGATACGGAAATCAAAACTAATACTTTTAAATAATTAGTATAAATTAAACGGAAATCAATTGCGCCCACATATACATTTAATAATATGAACACTTTAGAAATTGGCTTTTGCACCCATTTGTCGCATAAGCTAAAAGCTACGCAGCTTAGTAATCTACACACACTGTTACCACTTACCATAAACCACAGAATTTATAATGGGCTGGGCAATCGCACGACGCGGATTCGCACCTTACGCCCTCGGTGATTGGTGCCGGTAAACGCCGAAGCGACGGCCGGCATTCGCACACCTCGCAAAGACAACGCACGATCGCTTTGCACTAGCCTATAAGAATATCGGGATTCTCATCTTTTTGCGTCATACCAAACAATTCGTATTGTCTAAAGCAGTTATAGATATACGAGTAGATCGCTCTATAGGTGTTGCAGATCGGACTTCGCATACAATTCCGACTCCACATACCTAATAGTCCAACAGTCCAATAATTTTTCGTCCAACCCTCCACGTGGTAGATAGTTCGTAACATGTTTGACGATGTTGAATCGTGTTGGCGCGCGATCGCTCCGATGCACTGGTGGTACCTAATTGGGTACTTTACTGTTGCCAAAATGTTGATATTCATTAATTGAAATCGAAAATGTAACAATGTAAAATGTAACAATGCCGAGGCCTATGGAAGTCCATGCAAGATACCTTTGTCCAGCAGTGGACGTCTATCGGTTGACAAAGAAGAAGAAGAATATCATAATGTCAATATAATACTTTTTTAATCAAGTTTACCTGTTTAAATATGGTGAACCTGAGCGGGGTGTCCACCGCGTGCACCCTGAGGTACTCGTGCGTGGTGGCGAGCTCGTGCTTGAGGCGCGCCGGGCCAGCTGAGGGCGGCGAGGGCGCGGCGGCCTTGGCCTGCCCCAGCAGTCCGCTGATCTCCTCGTACTCCAGGATGGCGGGGAAGATCAGGAATATAAATTCTTTTTAAAAAACAGACATCTACCTCCGATTTCAATAAAATTTATATGGGATTATACCCCTTCAAACAAAAAAGAATCATCCCAAGGCGCTGGAGTGGCCACCGCACACCGGGAAGCGCAGTATTGACAGAACCCTCACTAAATGGACCGACGACATCAAACGAGTCGCAGGGAGCCGCTGGATTCGTGCGCTGGAAATATGTACATAATATTTGTAATATAAAACATTTCGCTTAATTTGTTATGTGAAGAAAAAATCGCATCGCAATGATACTGAAGAAACAATCGCATGGCACTAAGTGAACAGACGATATCAACCGAGTCGTAGGGAGCCGCTGGATTCAAGCGGTGCAAGACCGAGACCTGTGGAACTCCAAAATATTTTCTGTAGTCCGGTTGACCGGACAACTGAACTGTACTACGGGTAAAAGATGAATTTTTTTTACCCGTCTGTGTGTGTGTATGTTTGTTACTCTTTCACGCAAAAACTACTGGACGGATTTGGCTGAAATTTAGAATGGCGTTAGATTATACCCTGGATTAACATATAGGCTGTATTTTATCGCGAAAAATTAAAGAATTCCCGTGGGAATCAAAAACTTATTACTCCACGCGGACGAAGTCGCGGGCATCATCTAGTTAATAATAAAAATAAAATAAAAAATAAAAATCTGTAGTCTGGATTCGAATCCCCAAACCGACAGTTTCACTCCTTCATTTTACCGCTTCGTCATCAAAGCATTGGTAGAGACTGAACAATAAACGAAGGCAACAAGGTTCGTGATGGAAAATTGTTGCGCCTAATAACAAGACAGAAAATTATAAATTACGCATTTTTTTGTCTAGCCCCCATCCGCCAAACCGTCTGAAAAAGAACTTTGTTGCAACCTTTCTTCCAACAGTCACTTACGTTTGAAGTGGAATCTAAAGAAATAAAGAAAATTAATTTATTTGCCCACACAAACACATGGATGCATAACTTGTATACATTTAATAATATGAACAATTTAGAAATTGGCTTTTGCACCCATTTGTCGCATAAGCTAAAAGCTACGCAGCTAAGTAATCTACACACACTGTTACCACTTACCATAAACCACAGAATTTACAACGGGCTGGGCGATCGTACGACGCGGATTCGCGCCTTACGCCCTCGGTGATTGATGCCGGTAAACGCCGAAGCGACGGCCGGCAGCGTGGGCGGCGACCCTTCCGCATTCGCACACCTCGCGAAGACAACGCACGATCGCTTTGCACTAGCCTATAAAAATATCGGGATTCTCATCTTTTTGCGTCATACCAAACAATTCGTATTGTCTAAAGCAGTTATAGATATACGAGTAGATCGCTCTATAGGTGTTGCAGATTGGACTTCGCATACAATTCCGACTCCACATACCTAATAGTCCAACAGTCCAATAATTTTTCGTCCAACCCTCCACGTGGTAGATAGTTCGTAACATGTTTGACGATGTTGAATCGTGTTGGCGCGCGATCGCTCCAATGCGCTGGTGGTACTTAATTGGGTACTTTACTGTTGCCAAAATGTTGATATTCATTAATTGAAATCGAAAATGTAACAATGTAAAATGTAACAATGCCGAGGCCTATGGAAGTCCATGCAAGATACCTTTGTCCAGCAGTGGACGTCTATCGGTTGACAAAGAAGAAGAAGAATATCATAATGTCAATATAATACTTTTTTAATCAAGTTTACCTGTTTAAATATGGTGAACCTGAGCGGGGTGTCCACCGCGTCCACCCTGAGGTACTCGTGCGTGGTGGCGAGCTCGTGCTTGAGGCGCGCCGGGCCGGCGGAGGGCGGCGAGGGCGCGGCGACCTTGGCCGGCCCCAGCAGTCCGCTGATCTCCTCGTACTCCAGGATGGCGGGGAAGATCAGGAATATAAATTCTTTTTAAAAAACAGACATCTACCTCCGATTTCAATAAAATTTATATGGGATTATACCCCTTCAAACAAAAAAGAATCATCCCAAGCGCTGGAGTGGCCACCGCACACCGGGAAGCGCAGACGTATTGACAGAACCCTCACTAAATGGACCGACGACATCAAACGAGTCGCAGGGAGCCGCTGGATTCGTGCGCTGGAAATATGTACATAATATTTGTAATATAAAACATTTCGCTTAATTTGTTATGTGAAGAAAAAATCGCATCGCAATGATACTGAAGAAACAATCGCATGGCACTAAGTGAACAGACGATATCAACCGAGTCGTAGGGAGCCGCTGGATTCAAGCGGTGCAAGACCGAGGCCTGTGGAACTCCAAAATATTTTCTGTAGTCCGGTTGACCGGACAACTGAACTGTACTACGGGTAAAAGATGAATTTTTTTTACCCGTTTGTGTGTGTGTATGTTTGTTACTCTTTCACGCAAAAACTACTGGACGGATTTGGCTGAAATTTAGAATGGCGTTAGATTATACCCTGGATTAACATATAGGCTGTATTTTATCCCGAAAAATTAAAGAATTCCCGTGGGAATCAAAAACTTATTACTCCACGCGGACGAAGTCGCGGGCATCATCTAGTTAATAATAAAAATAAAATAAAAAATAAAAATCTGTAGTCTGGATTCGAATCCCCGAACCGACAGTTTCACTCCTTCATTTTACCGCTTCGTCATCAAAGCATTGGTAGAGACTGAACAATAAACGAAGGCAACAAGGTTCGTGATGGAAAATTGTTGCGCCTAGTAACAAGACGGAAAATTATAAATTACGCATTTTTTTGTCTAGCCCCCATCCGCCAAACCGTCCGAAAAAGAACTTTGTTGCAACCTTTCTTCCAACAGTCACTTACGTTTGAAGTGGAATCTAAAGAAATAAAGAAAATTAATTTATTTGCCCACACAAACACATGGATGCATAACTTGTATACATTTAATAATATGAACAATTTAGAAATTGGCTTTTGCACCCATTTGTCGCATAAGCTAAAAGCTACGCAGCTAAGTAATCTACACACACTGTTACCACTTACCATAAACCACAGAATTTACAATGGGCTGGGCGATCGCACGACGCGGATTCGCGCCTCACGCCCTCGGTGATTGGTGCCGGTAAACGCCGAAGCGACGGCCGGCAGCGTGGGCGGCGACCCTTCCGCATTCGCACACCTCGCGAAGACAACGCACGATCGCTTTGCACTAGCCTATAAAAATATCGGGATTCTCATCTTTTTGCGTCATACCAAACAATCCGTATTGTCTAAAGCAGTTATAGATATACGAGTAGATCGCTCTATAGGTGTTGCAGATCGGACTTCGCATACAATTCCGACTCCACATACCTAATAGTCCAACAGTCCAATAATTTTTCGTCCAACCCTCCACGTGGTAGATAGTTCGTAACATGTTTGACGATGTTGAATCGTGTTGGCGCGCGATCGCTCCAATGCGCTGGTGGTACCTAATTGGGTACTTTACTGTTGCCAAAATGTTGATATTCATTAATTGAAATCGAAAATGTAACAATGTAAAATGTAGCAATGCCGAAGCCTATGGAAGTCCATGCAAGATACCTTTGTCCAGCAGTGGACGTCTATCGGTTGACAAAGAAGAAGAAGAATATCATAATGTCAATATAATACTTTTTTAATCAAGTTTACCTGTTTAAATATGGTGAACCTGAGCGGGGTGTCCACCGCGTGCACCCTGAGGTACTCGTGCGTGGTGGCGAGCTCGTGCTTGAGGCGCGCCGGGCCGGCGGAGGGCGGCGAGGGCGCGGCGGCCTTGGCCGGCCCCAGCAGTCCGCTGATCTCCTCGTACTCCAGGATGGCGGGGAAGATCAGGAATATAAATTCTTTTTAAAAAAACAGACATCTACCTCCGATTTCAATAAAATTTATATGGGATTATACCCCTTCAAACAAAAAAGAATCATCCCAAGGCGCTGGAGTGGCCACCGCACACCGGGAAGCGCAGTATTGACAGAACCCTCACTAAATGGACCGACGACATCAAACGAGTCGCAGGGAGCCGCTGGATTCGTGCGCTGGAAATATGTACATAATATTTGTAATATAAAACATTTCGCTTAATTTGTTATGTGAAGAAAAAATTGCATCGCAATGATACTGAAGAAACAATCGCATGGCACTAAGTGAACAGACGATATCAACCGAGTCGTAGGGAGCCGCTGGATTCAAGCGGTGCAAGACCGAGGCCTGTGGAACTCCAAAATATTTTCTGTAGTCCGGTTGACCGGACAACTGAACTGTACTACGGGTAAAAGATGAATTTTTTTTACCCGTCTGTGTGTGTGTATGTTTGTTACTCTTTCACGCAAAAACTACTGGACGGATTTGGCTGAAATTTAGAATGGCGTTAGATTATACCCTGTGTTAACATATAGGCTGTATTTTATCCCGAAAAATTAAAGAATTCCCGTGGGAATCAAAAACTTATTACTCCACGCGGACGAAGTCGCGGGCATCATCTAGTTAATAATAAAATAAAATAAAAAATAAAAATCTGTAGTCTGGATTCGAATCCCCGAACCGACAGTTTCACTCCTTCATTTTACCGCTTTGTCATCAAAGCATTGGTAGAGACTGAACAATAAACGAAGGCAACAAGGTTCGTGATGGAAAATTGTTGCGCCTAGTAACAAGACGGAAAATTATAAATTACGCATTTTTTTGTCTAGCCCCCATCCGCCAAACCGTCCGAAAAAGAACTTTGTTGCAACCTTTCTTCCAAAAGTCACTTACGTTTGAAGTGGAATCTAAAGAAATAAAGAAAATTAATTTATTTGCCCACACAAACACATGGATGCATAACTTGTATACATTTAATAATATGAACAATTTAGAAATTGGCTTTTGCACCCATTTGTCGCATAAGCTAAAAGCTACGCAGCTAAGTAATCTACACACACTGTTACCACTTACCATAAACCACAGAATTTACAATGGGCTGGGCGATCGTACGACGCGGACTCGCGCCTTACGCCCTCGGTGATTGATGCCGGTAAACGCCGAAGCGACGGCCGGCAGCGTGGGCGGTGACCCTTCCGCATTCGCACACCTCGCGAAGACAACGCACGATCGCTTTGCACTAGCCTATAAAAATATCGGGATTCTCATCTTTTTGCGTCATACCAAACAATTCGTATTGTCTAAAGCAGTTATAGATATACGAGTAGATCGCTCTATAGGTGTTGCAGATTGGACTTCGCATACAATTCCGACTCCACATACCTAATAGTCCAACAGTCCAATAATTTTTCGTCCAACCCTCCACGTGGTAGATAGTTCGTAACATGTTTGACGATGTTGAATCGTGTTGGCGCGCGATCGCTCCAATGCGCTGGTGGTACCTAATTGGGTACTTTACTGTTGCCAAAATGTTGATATTCATTAATTGAAATCGAAAATGTAACAATGTAAAATGTAACAATGCCGAGGCCTATGGAAGTCCATGCAAGATACCTTTGTCCAGCAGTGGACGTCTATCGGTTGACAAAGAAGAAGAAGAATATCATAATGTCAATATAATACTTTTTTAATCAAGTTTACCTGTTTAAATATGGTGAACCTGAGCGGGGTGTCCACCGCGTGCACCCTGAGGTACTCGTGCGTGGTGGCGAGCTCGTGCTTGAGGCGCGCCGGGCCGGCGGAGGGCGGCGAGGGCGCGGCGGCCTTGGCCGGCCCCAGCAGTCCGCTGATCTCCTCGTACTCCAGGATGGCGGGGAAGATCAGGAATATAAATTCTTTTTAAAAAACAGACATCTACCTCCGATTTCAATAAAATTTATATGGGATTATACCCCTTCAAACAAAAAAGAATCATCCCAAGCGCTGGAGTGGCCACCGCACACCGGGAAGCGCAGACGTATTGACAGAACCCTCACTAAATGGACCGACGACATCAAACGAGTCGCAGGGAGCCGCTGGATTCGTGCGCTGGAAATATGTACATAATATTTGTAATATAAAACATTTCGCTTAATTTGTTATGTGAAGAAATAATCGCATCGCTATGATACTGAAGAAACAATCGCATGGCACTAAGTGAACCGACGATATCAACCGAGTCGTAGGGAGCCGCTGGATTCAGGCGGCGCAAGACCGAGGCCTGTGGAAGTCCAAAATATTTTCTGTAGTCCGGTTTAACGGTGCAACTGAACTGTACTTGGGGTAAAAGATGAATTTTTTACCCGTGTGTGTGTGTATGTTTGTTACTCTTTCACGCAAAAACTACTGGACGGATTTGGCTGAAATTTAGAATGGCGTTAGATTATACCCTGGATAAACATATAGGCTGTATGTTATCCCGGAAAATTAAAGAATTCCCGTGGGAATCAAAAACTTCTTGTTAATAATAAAAATAAAATAAAAAATAAAAATCTGTAGTCAAGATTCGAATCTCCGAACCGATAGTTTCACTCCTTAATTTTACCGCTTCGTCATCAAACCATTGGTAGAGAGTGTACAATAAACGAAGGCAACAAGGTTCGTGACGGAAAATTGTTGCGCCTAGTAACAAGACGGAAAATTATAAATTACGCATTTTTTTGTCTAGCCCCCATCCGCCAAACCGTCCGAAAAAGAACTTTGTTGCAACCTTTCTTCCAACAGTCACTTACGTTTGAAGTGGAATCTAAAGAAAGAAAGAAAATTAATTTATTTGCCCACACAAACACATGGATGCATAACTTGTATATGTCGGAGCAGGTATCCTCGGCGGCAACAAAGTCAGACACGTTTGCTGCGCGACGAGGGAAGGTAGCGTGGAAAGACCATTTCATTAGTTGGGATGTTTATTGTTCGAACAAGGTACCCTCAAAAGCCCCTCTTTTACATTTATCAGCCATGGACCAGAAGCGGGAATTATTACTCAAAACTAATCAGGCTTTAAGAGAACGCGTCTGAACCCTACCTAAAGCCATCTCCACCATCCCCAATAACTGCCCCTTTCCACTGAGCTAATAACCACAGCACGACAGACAAACCACCATCTGAACGTGAGGGTAATAAATAAAAATGAATGTTGGTAAGCGCATAACTCAAGAATGGATGGACCAATTCGGTTAATTTATTTTTTTGTGTGTTCCTTAAGTTCCACGGAAGGTTTTACTTAATACAAAACAAAAAAAAACCAAATTCACGCGGACGAAGTCGCGGGCATCAGCTAGTATCAAATAATTAATTAATCATTTACACTAATCTAGACAATATTTATTCGATTAGGGAGCGATTGCTATCGCAATCCCTCAATCAAATAGAACGACCTAGACGCGAAAGCATCTACTAGTCGAATGAGTCTCTGGGCAGAGACTGTCAAAGTATGAACTAATCATTTTAATCGATTAGGGAGCGATTGCTATCGCAAACCCTCAATCAAGTAGAACGACCTAGACGCGAAAGCATCTACTAGTCGAATGAGTCTCTGGGCAGAGACTGTCATAGTATGAACTAATCATTAACACTAATCTAAACGTAAAGACAATATTTAATCGATTAGGGAGCGATTGCTATCACAATCCCTCAATCAAACAGAACGACCTAGATGCGAAGGCATCTAGTAAGTCGAATGAGTCTCTGGGCAGAGACTATCAAAGTATGAATTAATCATTAACACTAATCAAAGCATACAGACAATATTTATTCGATTAGGGAGCGATTGCTATCGCAATCCCTCAATCAAATAGGAACGACCTAGACGCGAAGGCATCTACTAGTCGAATGAGTCTCTGGGCAGAGACTGAATTCGTATCGTCGAAACAGCCTTTTTATACTAATATTTCAAGATGGCGTACCCACGCTGTCAAAGTCAGATGTCAATTTGATTAAACTAATTTCAATAAATAAAAAGGATACGGAAATCACAACAATACACTTAATTATTATTGATTAATATAAAATAAAAGGATACGGAAATCAAAACTAATACTTTTAAATAATTAGTATAAATTAAACGGAAATCAATTGCGCCCACATATACATTTAATAATATGAACAATTTAGAAATTGGCTTTTGCACCCATTTGTCGCATAAGCTAAAAGCTACGCAGCTTAGTAATCTACACACACTGTTACCACTTACCATAAACCACAGAATTTATAATGGGCTGGGCGATCGCACGACGCGGATTCGCACCTTACGCCCTCGGTGATTGGTGCCGGTAAACGGCGAAGCGACGGCCGGCATTCGCACACCTCGCGAAGACAACGCACGATCGCTTTGCACTAGCCTATAAGAATATCGGGATTCTCATCTTTTTGCGTCATACCAAACAATTCGTATTGTATAAAGCAGTTATAGATATACGAGTAGATCGCTCTATAGGTGTTGCAGATCGGACTTCGCATACAATTCCGACTCCACATACCTAATAGTGCAACAGTCCAATAATTTTTCGTCCAACCCTCCACGTGGTAGATAGTTCGTAACATGTTTGATGATGTTGAATCGTGTTGGCGCGCGATCGCTCCGATGCACTGGTGGTACCTAATTGGGTACTTTACTGTAGCCAAAATGTTGATATTCATTAATTGAAATCGAAAATGTAACAATGTAAAATGTAACAATGCCGAGGCCTATGGAAGTCCATGCAAGATACCTTTGTCCAGCAGTGGACGTCTATCGGTTGACAAAGAAGAAGAAGAATATCATAATGTCAATATAATACTTTTTTAATCAAGTTTACCTGTTTAAATATGGTGAACCTGAGCGGGGTGTCCACCGCGTTCACCCTGAGGTACTCGTGCGTGGTGGCGAGCTCGTGCTTGAGGCGCGCCGGGCCGGCGGAGGGCGGCGAGGGCGCGGCGGCCTTGGCCGGCCCCAGCAGTCCGCTGATCTCCTCGTACTCCAGGATGGCGGGGAAGATCAGGAATATAAATTATTTTTAAAAAACAGCCATCTACCTCCGATTTCAATAAAATTTATATGGGATTATACCCCTTCAAACAAAAAAGAATCATCCCAAGGCGCTGGAGTGGCCACCGCACACCGGGAAGCGCAGACGTATTGACAGAACCCTCACTAAATGGACCGACGACATCAAACGAGTAGCAGGGAGCCGCTGGATTCGTGCGCTGGAAATATGTACATAATATTTGTATTATAAAACATTTCGCTTAATTGGTTATGTGAAGAAAAAATCGCATCGCAATGATACTGAAGAAACAATCGCATGGCACTAAGTGAACAGACGATATCAACCGAGTCGTAGGGAGCCGCTGGATTCAAGCGGTGCAAGACCGAGGCCTGTGGAACTCCAAAATATTTTCTGTAGTCCGGTTGACCGGACAACTGAACTGTACTACGGGTAAAAGATGAATTTTTTTTACCCGTCTGTGTGTGTGTATGTATGTTACTCTTTCACGCAAAAACTACTGGATGGATTTGGCTGAAATTTAGAATGGCGTTAGATTATACCCTGGATTAACATATAGGCTGTATTTTATCCCGAAAAATTAAAGAATTCCCGTGGGAATCAAAAACTTATTACTCCACGCGGACGAAGTCGCGGGCATCATCTAGTTAATAATAAAATTAAATAAAAAATAAAAATCTGTAGTCTGGATTCGAATCCCCGAACCGACAGTTTCACTCCTTCATTTTACCGCTTCGTCATCAAAGCATTGGTAGAGACTGAACAATAAACGAAGGCAACAATGTTCGTGATGGAAAATTGTTGCGCCTAGTAACAAGACGGAAAATTATAAATTACGCATTTTTTTGTCTAGTCCCCATCCGCCAAACCGTCCGAAAAAGAACTTTGTTGCAACCTTTCTTCCAACAGTCACTTACGTTTGAAGTGGAATCTAAAGAAATAAAGAAAATTAATTTATTTGCCCACACAAACACATGGATGCATAACTTGTATACATTTAATAATATGAACAATTTAGAAATTGGCTTTTGCACCCATTTGTCGCATAAGCTAAAAGCTACGCAGCTAAGTAATCTACACACACTGTTACCACTTACCATAAACCACAGAATTTACAATGGGCTGGGCGATCGCACGACGCGGATTCGCGCCTTACGCCCTCGGTGATTGGTGCCGGTAAACGCCGAAGCGACGGCCGGCAGCGTGGGCGGCGACCCTTCCGCATTCGCACACCTCGCGAAGACAACGCACGATCGCTTTGCACTAGCCTATAAAAATATCGGGATTCTCATCTTTTTGCGTCATACCAAACAATCCGTATTGTCTAAAGCAGTTATAGATATACGAGTAGATCGCTCTATAGGTGTTGCAGATCGGACTTCGCATACAATTCCGACTCCACATACCTAATAGTCCAACAGTCCAATAATTTTTCGTCCAACCCTCCACGTGGTAGATAGTTCGTAACATGTTTGATGATGTTGAATCGTGTTGGCGCGCGATCGCTCCAATGCGCTGGTGGTACCTAATTGGGTACTTTACTTTTGCCAAAATGTTGATATTCATTAATTGAAATCGAAAATGTAACAATGTAAAATGTAACAATGCCGAGGCCTATGGAAGTCCATGCAAGATACCTTTGTCCAGCAGTGGACGTCTATCGGTTGACAAAGAAGAAGAAGAATATCATAATGTCAATATAATACTTTTTTAATCAAGTTTACCTGTTTAAATATGGTGAACCTGAGCGGGGTGTCCACCGCGTCCACCCTGAGGTACTCGTGCGTGGTGGCGAGCTCGTGCTTGAGGCGCGCCGGGCCGGCGGAGGGCGGCGAGGGCGCGGCGGCCTTGGCCGGCCCCAGCAGTCCGCTGATCTCCTCGTACTCCAGGATGGCGGGGAAGATCAGGAATATAAATTCTTTTTAAAAAACCGACATCTACCTCCGATTTCAATAAAATTTATATGGGATTATACCCCTTCAAACAAAAAAGAATCATCCCAAAGTGCTGGAGTGGCCACCGCACACCGGGAAGCGCAGTATTGACAGAACCCTCACTAAATGGACCGACGACATCAAACGAGTCGCAGGGAGCCGCTGGATCCGTGCGCTGGAAATATGTACATAATATTTGTAATATAAAACATTTCGCTTGATTTGTTATGTAAAGAAAAAATCGCATCGCTATGATACTGAAGAAACAATCGCATGGCACTAAGCGAACCGACGATATCAACCGAGTCGTAGGGAGCCGCTGGATTCAGGCGGCGCAAGACCGAGGCCTGTGGAAGTCCAAAATATTTTCTGTAGTCCGGTTTAACGGTGCAACTGAACTGTACTACGGGTTAAAGATGAATTTTTTTTTACCCGTGTGTGTGTATGTTTGTTACTCTTTCACGCAAAAACTACTGGACGGATTTGGCTGAAATTTAGAATGGAGTTAGATTATACCCTGGATTAACATATAGGCTGTATTTTATCCCGGAAAATTAAAGAATTCCCGTGGGAATCAAAGACTTCTTGTTATTAATAAAAATAAAATAAAAAATAAAAATCTGTATTCAAGATTCGAATCTCCGAACCGATAGTTTCACTCCTTAATTTTACCGCTTCGTCATCAAACCATTGGTAGAGAGTGTACAATAAACGAAGGCAACAAGGTTCGTGACGGAAAATTGTTGCGCCTAGTAACAAGACGGAAAATTATAAATTACGCATTTTTTTGTCTAGCCCCCATCAGCCAAACCGTCCGAAAAAGAACTTTGTTGCAACCTTTCTTCCAACAGTCACTTACGTTTGAAGTGGAATCTAAAGAAAGAAAGAAAATTAATTTATTTGCCCACACAAACACATGGATGCATAACTTGTATATGTCGGAGCAGGTATCCTCGTCGGCAACAAAGTCAGACACGTTTGCTGCGCGACGAGGGAAGGTAGCGTGGAAAGACCATTTCATTACTTGGGATGTTTATTGTTCGAACAAGGTACCCTCAAAAGCCCCTCTTACATTTATCAGCCATGGACCAGAAGCGGGAATTATTACTCAAAACTAATCAGGCTTTAAGAGAACGCGTCTCTGAAAACGCTGAAACCCTACCTAAAGCCGTCTCCACCATCCCCAATAACTGCCCCTTTCCACTCAGCTAATAACCACAGCACGACAGACAAACCACCATCTGAACGTGAGGGTAACTATCAAAAATATCAAATAATTAATTAATCATTTACACTAATCTAGACAATATTTATTCGATTAGGGAGCGATTACTATCGCAATTCCTCAATCAAATAGAACGAACTAGACGCGAAAGCATCTACTAGTCGAATGAGTCTCTGGGCAGAGACTGTCAAAGTATGAACTAATCATTTTAATCGATTAGGGAGCGATTGCTATCGCAAACCCTCAATCAAGTAGAACGACCTAGACGCGAAAGCATCTACTAGTCGAATGAGTCTCTGGGCAGAGACTGTCATAGTATGAACTAATCATTAACACTAATCTAAACGTAAAGACAATATTTAATTGATTAGGGAGCGATTGCTATCGCAATCCCTCAATCAAACAGAACGACCTAGATGCGAAGGCATCTAGTAAGTCGAATGAGTCTCTGGGCAGAGACTATCAAAGTATGAATTAATCATTAACACTAATCAAAGCGTACAGACAGTATTTATTCGATTAGGGAGCGATTGCTATCGCAATCCCTCAATCAAATAGAACGACCTAGACGCGAAGGTCTCTACTAGTTGAATGAGTCTCTGGGCAGAGACAGAATTCGTATCGTCGAAACAGCCTTTTTATACTAATATTTCAAGATGGCGTACCCACGCTGTCAAAGTCAGATGTCAATTTGATTAAACTAATTTCAATAAATAAAAAGGATACGGAAATCACAACAATACACTTTATTATTATTGATTAATATAAAATAAAAGGATACGGAAATCAAAACTAATACTTTTAAATAATTAGTATAAATTAAACGGAAATCAATTGCGCCCACATATACATTTAATAATATGAACACTTTAGAAATTGGCTTTTGCACCCATTTGTCGCATAAGCTAAAAGCTACGCAGCTTAGTAATCTACACACACTGTTACCACTTACCATAAACCACAGAATTTATAATGGGCTGGGCAATCGCACGACGCGGATTCGCACCTTACGCCCTCGGTGATTGGTGCCGGTAAACGCCGAAGCGACGGCCGGCATTCGCACACCTCGCAAAGACAACGCACGATCGCTTTGCACTAGCCTATAAGAATATCGGGATTCTCATCTTTTTGCGTCATACCAAACAATTCGTATTGTCTAAAGCAGTTATAGATATACGAGTAGATCGCTCTATAGGTGTTGCAGATCGGACTTCGCATACAATTCCGACTCCACATACCTAATAGTCCAACAGTCCAATAATTTTTCGTCCAACCCTCCACGTGGTAGATAGTTCGTAACATGTTTGACGATGTTGAATCGTGTTGGCGCGCGATCGCTCCGATGCACTGGTGGTACCTAATTGGGTACTTTACTGTTGCCAAAATGTTGATATTCATTAATTGAAATCGAAAATGTAACAATGTAAAATGTAACAATGCCGAGGCCTATGGAAGTCCATGCAAGATACCTTTGTCCAGCAGTGGACGTCTATCGGTTGACAAAGAAGAAGAAGAATATCATAATGTCAATATAATACTTTTTTAATCAAGTTTACCTGTTTAAATATGGTGAACCTGAGCGGGGTGTCCACCGCGTGCACCCTGAGGTACTCGTGCGTGGTGGCGAGCTCGTGCTTGAGGCGCGCCGGGCCGGCGGAGGGCGGCGAGGGCGCGGCGGCCTTGGCCTGCCCCAGCAGTCCGCTGATCTCCTGGTACTCCAGGATGGCGGGGAAGATCAGGAATATAAATTCTTTTTAAAAAACAGACATCTACCTCCGATTTCAATAAAATTTATATGGGATTATACCCCTTCAAACAAAAAAGAATCATCCCAAGGCGCTGGAGTGGCCACCGCACACCGGGAAGCGCAGTATTGACAGAACCCTCACTAAATGGACCGACGACATCAAACGAGTCGCAGGGAGCCGCTGGATTCGTGCGCTGGAAATATGTACATAATATTTGTAATATAAAACATTTCGCTTAATTTGTTATGTGAAGAAAAAATCGCATCGCAATGATACTGAAGAAACAATCGCATGGCACTAAGTGAACAGACGATATCAACCGAGTCGTAGGGAGCCGCTGGATTCAAGCGGTGCAAGACCGAGACCTGTGGAACTCCAAAATATTTTCTGTAGTCCGGTTGACCGGACAACTGAACTGTACTACGGGTAAAAGATGAATTTTTTTTACCCGTCTGTGTGTGTGTATGTTTGTTACTCTTTCACGCAAAAACTACTGGACGGATTTGGCTGAAATTTAGAATGGCGTTAGATTATACCCTGGATTAACATATAGGCTGTATTTTATCGCGAAAAATTAAAGAATTCCCGTGGGAATCAAAAACTTATTACTCCACGCGGACGAAGTCGCGGGCATCATCTAGTTAATAATAAAAATAAAATAAAAAATAAAAATCTGTAGTCTGGATTCGAATCCCCAAACCGACAGTTTCACTCCTTCATTTTACCGCTTCGTCATCAAAGCATTGGTAGAGACTGAACAATAAACGAAGGCAACAAGGTTCGTGATGGAAAATTGTTGCGCCTAATAACAAGACAGAAAATTATAAATTACGCATTTTTTTGTCTAGCCCCCATCCGACAAACCGTCTGAAAAAGAACTTTGTTGCAACCTTTCTTCCAACAGTCACTTACGTTTGAAGTGGAATCTAAAGAAATAAAGAAAATTAATTTATTTGCCCACACAAACACATGGATGCATAACTTGTATACATTTAATAATATGAACAATTTAGAAATTGGCTTTTGCACCCATTTGTCGCATAAGCTAAAAGCTACGCAGCTAAGTAATCTACACACACTGTTACCACTTACCATAAACCACAGAATTTACAATGGGCTGGGCGATCGTACGACGCGGATTCGCGCCTTACGCCCTCGGTGATTGATGCCGGTAAACGCCGAAGCGACGGCCGGCAGCGTGGGCGGCGACCCTTCCGCATTCGCACACCTCGCGAAGACAACGCACGATCGCTTTGCACTAGCCTATAAAAATATCGGGATTCTCATCTTTTTGCGTCATACCAAACAATTCGTATTGTCTAAAGCAGTTATAGATATACGAGTAGATCGCTCTATAGGTGTTGCAGATTGGACTTCGCATACAATTCCGACTCCACATACCTAATAGTCCAACAGTCCAATAATTTTTCGTCCAACCCTCCACGTGGTAGATAGTTCGTAACATGTTTGACGATGTTGAATCGTGTTGGCGCGCGATCGCTCCAATGCGCTGGTGGTACCTAATTGGGTACTTTACTGTTGCCAAAATGTTGATATTCATTAATTGAAATCGAAAATGTAACAATGTAAAATGTAACAATGCCGAGGCCTATGGAAGTCCATGCAAGATACCTTTGTCCAGCAGTGGACGTCTATCGGTTGACAAAGAAGAAGAAGAATATCATAATGTCAATATAATACTTTTTTAATCAAGTTTACCTGTTTAAATATGGTGAACCTGAGCGGGGTGTCCACCGCGTCCACCCTGAGGTACTCGTGCGTGGTGGCGAGCTCGTGCTTGAGGCGCGCCGGGCCGGCGGAGGGCGGCGAGGGCGCGGCGGCCTTGGCCGGCCCCAGCAGTCCGCTGATCTCCTCGTACTCCAGGATGGCGGGGAAGATCAGGAATATAAATTCTTTTTAAAAAACAGACATCTACCTCCGATTTCAATAAAATTTATATGGGATTATACCCCTTCAAACAAAAAAGAATCATCCCAAGCGCTGGAGTGGCCACCGCACACCGGGAAGCGCAGACGTATTGACAGAACCCTCACTAAATGGACCGACGACATCAAACGAGTCGCAGGGAGCCGCTGGATTCGTGCGCTGGAAATATGTACATAATATTTGTAATATAAAACATTTCGCTTGATTTGTTATGTGAAGAAAAAATCGCATCGCAATGATACTGAAGAAACAATCGCATGGCACTAAGTGAACAGACGATATCAACCGAGTCGTAGGGAGCCGCTGGATTCAAGCGGTGCAAGACCGAGGCCTGTGGAACTCCAAAATATTTTCTGTAGTCCGGTTGACCGGACAACTGAACTGTACTACGGGTAAAAGATGAATTTTTTTTACCCGTTTGTGTGTGTGTATGTTTGTTACTCTTTCACGCAAAAACTACTGGACGGATTTGGCTGAAATTTAGAATGGCGTTAGATTATACCCTGGATTAACATATAGGCTGTATTTTATCCCGAAAAATTAAAGAATTCCCGTGGGAATCAAAAACTTATTACTCCACGCGGACGAAGTCGCGGGCATCATCTAGTTAATAATAAAAATAAAATAAAAAATAAAAATCTGTAGTCTGGATTCGAATCCCCGAACCGACAGTTTCACTCCTTCATTTTACCGCTTCGTCATCAAAGCATTGGTAGAGACTGAACAATAAACGAAGGCAACAAGGTTCGTGATGGAAAATTGTTGCGCCTAGTAACAAGACGGAAAATTATAAATTACGCATTTTTTTGTCTAGCCCCCATCCGCCAAACCGTCCGAAAAAGAACTTTGTTGCAACCTTTCTTCCAACAGTCACTTACGTTTGAAGTGGAATCTAAAGAAATAAAGAAAATTAATTTATTTGCCCACACAAACACATGGATGCATAACTTGTATACATTTAATAATATGAACAATTTAGAAATTGGCTTTTGCACCCATTTGTCGCATAAGCTAAAAGCTACGCAGCTAAGTAATCTACACACACTGTTACCACTTACCATAAACCACAGAATTTACAATGGGCTGGGCGATCGCACGACGCGGATTCGCGCCTTACGCCCTCGGTGATTGGTGCCGGTAAACGCCGAAGCGACGGCCGGCAGCGTGGGCGGCGACCCTTCCGCATTCGCACACCTCGCGAAGACAACGCACGATCGCTTTGCACTAGCCTATAAAAATATCGGGATTCTCATCTTTTTGCGTCATACCAAACAATCCGTATTGTCTAAAGCAGTTATAGATATACGAGTAGATCGCTCTATAGGTGTTGCAGATCGGACTTCGCATACAATTCCGACTCCACATACCTAATAGTCCAACAGTCCAATAATTTTTCGTCCAACCCTCCACGTGGTAGATAGTTCGTAACATGTTTGACGATGTTGAATCGTGTTGGCGCGCGATCGCTCCAATGCGCTGGTGGTACCTAATTGGGTACTTTACTGTTGCCAAAATGTTGATATTCATTAATTGAAATCGAAAATGTAACAATGTAAAATGTAGCAATGCCGAAGCCTATGGAAGTCCATGCAAGATACCTTTGTCCAGCAGTGGACGTCTATCGGTTGACAAAGAAGAAGAAGAATATCATAATGTCAATATAATACTTTTTTAATCAAGTTTACCTGTTTAAATATGGTGAACCTGAGCGGGGTGTCCACCGCGTGCACCCTGAGGTACTCGTGCGTGGTGGCGAACTCGTGCTTGAGGCGCGCCGGGCCGGCGGAGGGCGGCGAGGGCGCGGCGGCCTTGGCCGGCCCCAGCAGTCCGCTGATCTCCTCGTACTCCAGGATGGCGGGGAAGATCAGGAATAAAAATTCTTTTTAAAAAACCGACATCTACCTCCGATTTCAATAAAATTTATATGGGATTATACCCCTTCAAACAAAAAAGAATCATCCCAAGGCGCTGGAGTGGCCACCGCACACCGGGAAGCGCAGTATTGACAGAACCCTTACTAAATGGACCGACGACATCAAACGAGTCGCAGGGAGCCGCTGGATTCGTGCGCTGGAAATATGTACATAATATTTGTAATATAAAACATTTCGCTTAATTTGTTATGTGAAGAAAAAATTGCATCGCAATGATACTGAAGAAACAATCGCATGGCACTAAGTGAACAGACGATATCAACCGAGTCGTAGGGAGCCGCTGGATTCAAGCGGTGCAAGACCGAGGCCTGTGGAACTCCAAAATATTTTCTGTAGTCCGGTTGACCGGACAACTGAACTGTACTACGGGTAAAAGATGAATTTTTTTTACCCGTCTGTGTGTGTGTATGTTTGTTACTCTTTCACGCAAAAACTACTGGACGGATTTGGCTGAAATTTAGAATGGCGTTAGATTATACCCTGTGTTAACATATAGGCTGTATTTTATCCCGAAAAATTAAAGAATTCCCGTGGGAATCAAAAACTTATTACTCCACGCGGACGAAGTCGCGGGCATCATCTAGTTAATAATAAAATAAAATAAAAAATAAAAATCTGTAGTCTGGATTCGAATCCCCGAACCGACAGTTTCACTCCTTCATTTTACCGCTTTGTCATCAAAGCATTGGTAGAGACTGAACAATAAACGAAGGCAACAAGGTTCGTGATGGAAAATTGTTGCGCCTAGTAACAAGACGGAAAATTATAAATTACGCATTTTTTTGTCTAGCCCCCATCCGCCAAACCGTCCGAAAAAGAACTTTGTTGCAACCTTTCTTCCAACAGTCACTTACGTTTGAAGTGGAATCTAAAGAAATAAAGAAAATTAATTTATTTGCCCACACAAACACATGGATGCATAACTTGTATACATTTAATAATATGAACAATTTAGAAATTGGCTTTTGCACCCATTTGTCGCATAAGCTAAAAGCTACGCAGCTAAGTAATCTACACACACTGTTACCACTTACCATAAACCACAGAATTTACAATGGGCTGGGCGATCGTACGACGCGGATTCGCGCCTTACGCCCTCGGTGATTGGTGCCGGTAAACGCCGAAGCGACGGCCGGCATTCGCACACCTCGCGAAGACAACGCACGATCGCTTTGCACTAGCCTATAAGAATATCGGGATTCTCATCTTTTTGCGTCATACCAAACAATTCGTATTGTCTAAAGCAGTTATAGATATACGAGTAGATCGCTCTATAGGTGTTGCAGATCGGACTTCGCATACAATTCCGACTCCACATACCTAATAGTGCAACAGTCCAATAATTTTTCGTCCAACCCTCCACGTGGTAGATAGTTCGTAACATGTTTGACGATGTTGAATCGTGTTGGCGCGCGATCGCTCCGATGCACTGGTGGTACCTAATTGGGTACTTTACTGTTGCCAAAATGTTGATATTCATTAATTGAAATCGAAAATGTAACAATGTAAAATGTAACAATGCCGAGGCCTATGGAAGTCCATGCAAGATACCTTTGTCCAGCAGTGGACGTCTATCGGTTGACAAAGAAGAAGAAGAATATCATAATGTCAATATAATACTTTTTTAATCAAGTTTACCTGTTTAAATATGGTGAACCTGAGCGGGGTGTCCACCGCGTCCACCCTGAGGTACTCGTGCGTGGTGGCGAGCTCGTGCTTGAGGCGCGCCGGGCCGGCGGAGGGCGGCGAGGGCGCGGCGGCCTTGGCCGGCCCCAGCAGTCCGCTGATCTCCTCGTACTCCAGGATGGCGGGGAAGATCAGGAATATAAATTCTTTTTAAAAAACAGACATCTACCTCCGATTTCAATAAAATTTATATGGGATTATACCCCTTCAAACAAAAAAGAATCATCCCAAGGCGCTGGAGTGGCCACCGCACACCGGGAAGCGCAGACGTATTGACAGAACCCTCACTAAATGGACCGACGACATCAAACGAGTCGCAGGGAGCCGCTGGATTCGTGCGCTGGAAATATGTACATAATATTTGTAATATAAAACATTTCGCTTAATTTGTTATGTGAAGAAAAAATTGCATCGCAATGATACTGAAGAAACAATCGCATGGCACTAAGTGAACAGACGATATCAACCGAGTCGTAGGGAGCCGCTGGATTCAAGCGGTGCAAGACCGAGGCCTGTGGAACTCCAAAATATTTTCTGTAGTCCGGTTGACCGGACAACTGAACTGTACTACGGGTAAAAGATGAATTTTTTTTACCCGTTTGTGTGTGTGTATGTTTGTTACTCTTTCACGCAAAAACTACTGGACGGATTTGGCTGAAATTTAGAATGGCGTTAGATTATACCCTGGACTAACATATAGACTGTATTTTATCCCGAAAAATTAAAGAATTCCCGTGGGAATCAAAAACTTATTACTCCACGCGGACGAAGTCGCGGGCATCATCTAGTTAATAATAAAAATAAAATAAAAAATAAAAATCTGTATTCTGGATTCGAATCCCCGAACCGACAGTTTCACTACTTCATTTTACCGCTTCGTCATCAAAGCATTGGTAGAGACTGAACAATAAACGAAGGCAACAAGGTTCGTGATGGAAAATTGTTGCGCCTAGTAACAAGACGGAAAATTATAAATTACGCATTTTTTTGTCTAGCCCCCATCCGCCAAACCGTCCGAAAAAGAACTTTGTTGCAACCTTTCTTCCAACAGTCACTTACGTTTGAAGTGGAATCTAAAGAAATAAAGAAAATTAATTTATTTGCCCACACAAACACATGGATGCATAACTTGTATACATTTAATAATATGAACAATTTAGAAATTGGCTTTTGCACCCATTTGTCGCATAAGCTAAAAGCTACGCAGCTAAGTAATCTACACACACTGTTACCACTTACCATAAACCACAGAATTTACAATGGGCTGGGCGATCGCACGACGCGGATTCGCGCCTCACGCCCTCGGTGATTGGTGCCGGTAAACGCCGAAGCGACGGCCGGCAGCGTGGGCGGCGACCCTTCCGCATTCGCACACCTCGCGAAGACAACGCACGATCGCTTTGCACTAGCCTATAAAAATATCGGGATTCTCATCTTTTTGCGTCATACCAAACAATCCGTATTGTCTAAAGCAGTTATAGATATACGAGTAGATCGCTCTATAGGTGTTGCAGATCGGACTTCGCATACAATTCCGACTCCACATACCTAATAGTCCAACAGTCCAATAATTTTTCGTCCAACCCTCCACGTGGTAGATAGTTCGTAACATGTTTGACGATGTTGAATCGTGTTGGCGCGCGATCGCTCCAATGCGCTGGTGGTACCTAATTGGGTACTTTACTGTTGCCAAAATGTTGATATTCATTAATTGAAATCGAAAATGTAACAATGTAAAATGTAGCAATGCCGAAGCCTATGGAAGTCCATGCAAGATACCTTTGTCCAGCAGTGGACGTCTATCGGTTGACAAAGAAGAAGAAGAATATCATAATGTCAATATAATACTTTTTTAATCAAGTTTACCTGTTTAAATATGGTGAACCTGAGCGGGGTGTCCACCGCGTGCACCCTGAGGTACTCGTGCGTGGTGGCGAGCTCGTGCTTGAGGCGCGCCGGGCCGGCGGAGGGCGGCGAGGGCGCGGCGGCCTTGGCCGGCCCCAGCAGTCCGCTGATCTCCTCGTACTCCAGGATGGCGGGGAAGATCAGGAATATAAATTCTTTTTAAAAAACCGACATCTACCTCCGATTTCAATAAAATTTATATGGGATTATACCCCTTCAAACAAAAAAGAATCATCCCAAGGTGCTGGAGTGGCCACCGCACACCGGGAAGCGCAGTATTGACAGAACCCTCACTAAATGGACCGACGACATCAAACGAGTCGCAGGGAGCCGCTGGATCCGTGCGCTGGAAATATATACATAATATTTGTAATATAAAACATTTCGCTTAATTTGTTATGTAAAGAAAAAATCGCATCGCTATGATACTGAAGAAACAATCGCATGGCACTAAGTGAACCGACGATATCAACCGAGTCGTAGGGATCCGCTGGATTCAGGCGGCGCAAGACCGAGGCCTGTGGAAGTCCAAAATATTTTCTGTAGTCCGGTTTAACGGTGCAACTGAACTGTACTACGGGTTAAAGATGAATTTTTTTTACCCGTGTGTGTGTATGTTTGTTACTCTTTCACGCAAAAACTACTGGACGGATTTGGCTGAAATTTAGAATGGAGTTAGATTATACCCTGGATTAACATATAGGCTGTATTTTATCCCGGAAAATTAAAGAATTCCCGTGGGAATCAAAGACTTCTTGTTATTAATAAAAATAAAATAAAAAATAAAAATCTGTATTCAAGATTCGAATCTCCGAACCGATAGTTTCACTCCTTAATTTTACCGCTTCGTCATCAAACCATTGGTAGAGAGTGTACAATAAACGAAGGCAACAAGGTTCGTGACGGAAAATTGTTGCGCCTAGTAACAAGACGGAAAATTATAAATTACGCATTTTTTTGTCTAGCCCCCATCAGCCAAACCGTCCGAAAAAGAACTTTGTTGCAACCTTTCTTCCAACAGTCACTTACGTTTGAAGTGGAATCTAAAGAAAGAAAGAAAATTAATTTATTTGCCCACACAAACACATGGATGCATAACTTGTATATGTCGGAGCAGGTATCCTCGTCGGCAACAAAGTCAGACACGTTTGCTGCGCGACGAGGGAAGGTAGCGTGGAAAGACCATTTCATTACTTGGGATGTTTATTGTTCGAACAAGGTACCCTCAAAAGCCCCTCTTTTACATTTATCAGCCATGGACCAGAAGCGGGAATTATTACTAAAAACTAATCAGGCTTTAAGAGAACGCGTCTCTGAAAACGCTGAAACCCTACCTAAAGCCGTCTCCACCATCCCCAATAACTGCCCCTTTCCACTCAGCTAATAACCACAGCACGACAGACAAACCACCATCTGAACGTGAGGGTAACTATCAAAAATATCAAATAATTAATTAATCATTTACACTAATCTAGACAATATTTATTCGATTAGGGGGCGATTGCTATCGCAATCCCTCAATCAAATAGAACGACCTAGACGCGAAAGCATCTACTAGTCGAATGAGTCTCTGGGCAGAGACTGTCAAAGTATGAACTAATCATTTTAATCGATTAGGGAGCGATTGCTATCGCGAACCCTCAATCAAGTAGAACGACCTAGACGCGAAAGCATCTACTAGTCGAATGAGTCTCTGGGCAGAGACTGTCATAGTATGAACTAATCATTAACACTAATCTAAACGTAAAGACAATATTTAATCGATTAGGGAGCGATTGCTATCGCAATCCCTCAATCAAACAGAACGACCTAGATGCGAAGGCATCTAGTAAGTCGAATGAGTCTCTGGGCAGAGACTATCAAAGTATGAATTAATCATTAACACTAATCAAAGCATACAGACAATATTTATTCGATTAGGGAGCGATTGCTATCGCAATCCCTCAATCAAATAGGAACGACCTAGACGCGAAGGCATCTACTAGTCGAATGAGTCTCTGGGCAGATACTGAATTCGTATCGTCGAAACAGCCTTTTTATACTAATATTTCAAGATGGCGTACCCACGCTGTCAAAGTCAGATGTCAATTTGATTAAACTAATTTCAATAAATAAAAAGGATACGGAAATCACAACAATACACTTAATTATTATTGATTAATATAAAATAAAAGGATACGGAAATCAAAACTAATACTTTTAAATAATTAGTATAAATTAAACGGAAATCAATTGCGCCCACATATACATTTAATAATATGAACACTTTAGAAATTGGCTTTTGCACCCATTTGTCGCATAAGCTAAAAGCTACGCAGCTTAGTAATCTACACACACTGTTACCACTTACCATAAACCACAGAATTTATAATGGGCTGGGCGATCGCACGACGCGGATTCGCACCTTACGCCCTCGGTGATTGGTGCCGGTAAACGCCGAAGCGACGGCCGGCATTCGCACACCTCGCGAAGACAACGCACGATCGCTTTGCACTAGCCTATAAGAATATCGGGATTCTCATCTTTTTGCGTCATACCAAACAATTCGTATTGTCTAAAGCAGTTATAGATATACGAGTAGATCGCTCTATAGGTGTTGCAGATCGGACTTCGCATACAATTCCGACTCCACATACCTAATAGTCCAACAGTCCAATAATTTTTCGTCCAACCCTCCACGTGGTAGATAGTTCGTAACATGTTTGACGATGTTGAATCGTGTTGGCGCGCGATCGCTCCAATGCGCTGGTGGTACCTAATTGGGTACTTTACTGTTGCCAAAATGTTGATATTCATTAATTGAAATCGAAAATGTAACAATGTAAAATGTAACAATGCCGAGGCCTATGGAAGTCCATGCAAGATACCTTTGTCCAGCAGTGGACGTCTATCGGTTGACAAAGAAGAAGAAGAATATCATAATGTCAATATAATACTTTTTTAATCAAGTTTACCTGTTTAAATATGGTGAACCTGAGCGGATTTATTATTATTATTATTATTATTATCAATTACGTTTAGCCATCATTTTTATAATTGTCAAATTTTTTACCATACTTAGCCAAAGACATAATTATGTTTAGCTGTCATTTACGTTTTGTTATTCCACTGTCATTTGCGTTTTGTTATTCCATGTCAGATGCCTTTTTATTATACCAAGTTTTATAGTGACTTGACGGAAACGCGGTCGAACGGGATAAAAAGTATCCTATGTCCGTCTCCTGGTTCTAAGCTACCTCTCCACCAATTTTCAGCCAAATCGGTTCATCCGTTCTTGAGTTATAAATAGTGTAACTAACACCACTTTTATATATATATATATAGATATATAAAATACTTATTACTCCGATCTATTGTCAAATAATCAGGATTTTATATGAACGCCTGCAAAAACTTCATAAGGCAAAAATACCACTTTAGGAGCCATCGAATTAGGCGTTTATTCTTTTTTATAAAAATTATACCTATTATTTGTACATTTAATTTTAAGATATATTACTTTTGCGACGGACCTGGTTCATTTTTGAGACACGTCCTTTGCTGTTCTGCTTTGATGGCAACACTATAAAATTTCTGGATAAAGGAAGACCGGTGAACATCTCTATTTTGAAGATTCGATTCCTGTTGTGATTCGTCGGGGTAAAGGAAGACCTGTGAGACCTCCATTTTTACCCAACAACGGTAAAGCCAAGAGAAAAGGGTTATGATTTTAGCAGTCTATACATGTATGTACGTCCGTGGCTATTTACGAATGTTCCACCGCCAGGCCGATTTTGACAAATGAGGTGTCAATCGATTCGTCATGATTGTCTGGATGATGTAAGCTACATTTTATACAAAAAAAATCAATATGACAGATGTAACATCCAATTTTCTGCAGTCAGCATAGTTTTATCCTTGTGAGAGTCTGGAGATGAAGCAGTCACCTGTACTCGACGCCCCAGCCCTTAACGAAGCTCATGCGTATGGTGAACATTCGCGTGAGCTGGAACACCGCCTCAAAGCCTTGCGACACTGATTTGGAGAGCAGCGCTGCGAACTCCTGGTTGTTGAATATCTGGAGATGAAGCAGTCACCTGTACTCGGCGCCCCAGCCCTTGACGAAGCTCATGCGTATGGTGCTCATCCGCGCGAGCTGGAACACCGCCCCAAAGCCTTGCGACACTGACTGGGAGAGCAGCGCTGCGAAATCCTGGTTATTGAATATCTTAAGATCGACTTCGTCTGCATGGAATTTAAAATCCCACGGGAACCCTTTGTTTTTCCGGAATATCCCATGCACTGACTGACATATGCACTCTGTAATTTTATTAATCTATGATTAACAGACCTCCTAGGTGGACCGACGACATCAAACGAGTCGCAGGGAGCCGCTGGATTCAAGCGGCGCAAGACCGAAGCCTGTGGAAGTCCATGCAGGAGACCTTTGTCCAGCAGTGGACGTCTTTAGATTGACAAAGAAGAAGATGATTAACACTAGATTGGCTATCCAGTGCAATCAAAGGATCAATTTGAAGCGCCACATTTGACACACGAGTGTCTCTGGAGCTAATAATATTGCAAATGGCGCACCGACCTCTATAATTAATCTATGAAATTACAGATTAAGTATTATAGAGGTCTATAATAATTAATCTATGAAATCATACAATAACAGTTTAAATTTTTTTTTAAATTAAAAAACATTAGTTATAGAGCTTAATGATCAACCCCATTCCACAGCCAAATCGGTTCCCTCGTTGTTGTGTGAAGAATCAAACATCCATCCATCCTCACAAACTTTCCTATTTGTATTACTAGTTGATGCCCGCGACTTCATCCGCGTGGATTTAGTTTTTAAAATCCCTTGGGCACTTTTTGATTTTCCGGGATAAAAGTAGCCTATGTCACTCTCCAGGTCCTCAACTATACCTATGTAAAAAACCACGTCGATCCGTAGCTCTGTTGGGGCGTGATTGAAGGAGAAAATAACAAACAAATACACTTTTGCATTTATAATATTAGTATGATTATTAGGACCATCTCATCGTCTTTAAGGCGAACTAAACGGGTCTGCGCGCGAAATTCAAATTGAAATTGGTTTTTCGCAATTTATAGACTAGTACGACAAATGCAAAGCTTATGGCATACTAATTCCGCAAATGGCAGTATCTTCTTCACAGGTTTAAATTGCGAGAAACCAAATTAAATTTGAATTTCGCGGGAATGAAAGGCGCACTAAACGGGTATACCTTTTAGTGCGCCTTAATCTCAGTTAGAAGCAGTGAAAATCCTTCAGTACTACTAACCAGGGGGTATTTTACACTCTGTAGCGGGGTGCCATCCGTACCGCTGATTGCAGCTCGGACTCTGGACGAATATCGACGAATCGCTGCGACACTCGGCGAATACTTCACCTAAGGAAACAAAGTTGTACGTGAATTACGAGTGGTGTTAAGCTATTGCATAGCTTTTATAGCGGGCTTTGAACTAGGTCAAACAGTTTGAGCGTGGCGACCGAATCAAGAAATTCCGTAACGAAAAAAAACCTAACCGTCGTTCAGTAGGCGTTCTACATTTTAGAGGTTCTCAAGTAGCTCTAGAATAGAATAGAATAGAATAGAAAAGTTTTTTATTCAAATAAACTTTTTTACAAGTGCTTTTGAATCGTCGATGAGTCTACCACTGGTTCGGAATGCCGTTCCTGCCGAGAAGAACCAGCAAGAAACTCGGCAGTTGCTCTTTTCAAACAAGTTTACAATATAGTAGAATATTATGCTATGCATACATACAGTGTTTCCGCAATGAGGAAAAAGAGAATTTACAGGTTAATCATTACCTACTGTCTCATGAATCGCTGGAACGAATTATATCCACGCTTTTTTATCATTTATATAGTCTTCAATTGTATAATATGCTTTTTTCATGAGATTAGTTTTAACTGATTTCTTAAACTTGTGTAAAGGCAAGTCTAAGATCGACTGTGGAATTTTATTTTAGAACGTCACGCCCATTCCCACAAATGTCTTTCGGACCCTCTTGAAGCGCAATCGAGGAATCACGAGTCTGTTTGGATCTCTAACCTGCCTATCGTGTAAATCACCCTTTTTTTATAATTCACAATGTTTTGTCTGACAAATACTATGTTGTTATAAATATATTGTGAAGCTACTGTAAGAATGCCTATTTCTTTAAATTTTTCTCGAAGGGAATCCCGCGGTTTTAAATTATAGATTGCGCGAATTGCCCTTTTCTGCAATACAAAAATTTTCCCAATATCGGCTGCTTTACCCCATAATAAGATTCCGTATGACATAACACTATGGAAATATGCAAAATAAACAATTTTTGCAATTTCTATGTCAGTTAACTGTCGAATCTTCCTAACAGCGTAAGCAGCAGAGCTAAGCTTGCCAGCAAGTGTTGCTATATGGGTACCCCACATCATCAGCAAATAGTACAATATCGCAAGTATTTTGGACAAAATGTGGTAAATCATTTATGTAAATCAAAAACATGAATGGACCCAGAATAGAACCCTGAGGCACACCCATTACTGAGGCTGATCCGGATGATTTAACATCATTGACACATACTCTTTGTACACGATCACTAAGATAAGACGCAATGAGGCTAAGTGCAACATCTTTAATACCATAGTGGCTCAGTTTAAGCAAAAGGGTTTCGTGATCAACGCAGTCGAATGCTTTTGATAAATCACAGAAAATACCAATGGCATTCTGTGAGTTATTCCATGCATCGAATATAATATGTTGTAACAGCGTTCCGGCTTGCTCTATTTGGCGCAGTGGGCGAGCGGCCGCTTTCCTTACCGTATGGTGTATGATGTCGCAGGTTCGAATCTCACTCGCGAAGTAGAGACAGTTCGCTTTTCTTGTTTGTTTGTTTTTTAATTTTTTTTTGCATAATTTTTATCATGCAAAAAAAAATATTGCATAAATATTATAATTGCATAAGTTGATAAAAAATGCTATGCAATAGCTTTACCGCGGCAGTTCCCGAGTGCCACTTAATTTTTTTTTTGTATAAAAATAACGCGGCTATATCCTAAATAACAATAGGGCTCTTTAAAATAGAAATAATTCAAATTTATTTATTTCACGTAGGCCAACCTGTGGTCTGCACTGATAGTCTAGTGGTTAGGACTGTGGTCTCCTATTCGGGGGGTCGCAGGTTCGATCCCGGGTACCTCTGACTTTTCGGAGCCAAGAGCGTTTAAGCAATTATCTATCATAACTTGCTTCAACGGTGAAGGAAAACATCGTGAGGAAACCTGCACATCTGAGAGTTCTTCATAATGTTCTCGAAGGTGTGTGAAGTTCACCAATTCGCATTGGGCCAGCGTGGTGGACTATGGCCTATAACCCTTCTCTGAGAGGAGACCTGCGCTCAGTAGTGAGCCGTTGATGGGTTGCTAATGATGATAAATGAACCTGTGGCTTTTATGACACGTCATGACTCTACCACAAGATCGGAAAGCAGATTCTGCTAAGAAGAGCCGGCAAGAAGCTCAGCAGTTGCTCTTTTTAACCGAATTCAAAAAAAAACAAAAAGAGGTTTTCAATTCGCGTATTTTTTTTTGTCGATGTTATCTCCATATTATCTCCATCAAATCTTAACTGATTTCAATAATTTTTTTTTATTTGAAAGGGTGTATTTGCATTTAAATTTGGTGAAGATTTGATGAATATCTTCAGATATAGAGGACGGAACTCCTCAATGAGGAAGAGGAAATCGCTCGCAATCAGAGTATGTGTAGACTTTCAACCATGCTTAGTACATACCTAACATACATACCTACATAAGCTAAATTTCTATTTATCATCTTATTTTTACAAGCTTTTATTTAAAACTTGCAATGTATGTTTACTAGGTCAAATCTTGCAAGATGTATTTAGAACCATTCCCAGTTTCCGATTCAGTTGAAAATTTGCATGTACATGTGTGGGAAAAGCCTTCCTACATATTTTATGGTTCTGCTGGCTATTGTTCCTGACTCCAAAAATGAAAGAAGATTCACGATAATATGCTGTATTAGTACTTTATAATTTTACACAATAATTCGCACAGTTTCACGAAATAAATAAGAACTCGTATGATTGACTGAGTTAATATACAATTGTTACACTGAGGTCGGAGCTGTTCTCACTTTGAGATGCAGAGGTAGAATGAATAATAATAACAGTTAATAGCTAGGCCAGTACGTCCATCCTCGATGAGGTCTGGATTCTGAATGTGATTGCGCATTCAAGGGACGCAC